>OX421856.1:7540000-12340000 GCA_949127965.1 Pandemis corylana | reverse complement strand
CTATAATAACTTTGTTTAATTTAGTGTCCTGAAAATCTTGTTACATACTTTTTCAGCGTCGTTTTCACATATTTAATATGTCCCCGAAACCCTGAAATATCATTAGAATACCAAGTTCAGTATTATTATTTTTGTTATCCAAGTGGCACACTTGCAATGTTGGGTAATGACTCAAGAAAACAGCGAATTTTACCCAGTTTCTTGTAAATTGGGCCTTCGCGTGAGAGATGGTATCGTGATAGAAATGGAACTTGCTCACTCCGCCTTAATTTCCCAAATACCATTGTTGAACTTGTTTGGTCAGTTAGAGGAAGATATAAATTTGCTTGATTTCGTAATATTTTGTTGACAACGCGTTGTTAAAGGGGGCAATTGGCATTGTTCATTTTTTTTAAGCTGTGCTTTTAACACCTTTATTTGATAAAATGGACTATTTCAAGCAACTAATTTGAATATTATGCTTTTACGTAGCTTTGTTAATTAATAATAAATATTTTTTCGCTGTTTGATAATTCGTGAATTTAGACAGAATCCCAATCGCCTTCGTTCGGCTGGCTATAAAAAAAACGGCTTTGTCTATGGTTTTGTAGATTTGACAGTGACACGTGACAGTTGCCGTAGCTAAACTTTTTTTTTTCATTTTTGTGGCAAACATTCGATGCTGGATTCTGTCTAAAAACCCGGTCGGTCGGTCAAACAAAGGTTCAAAGTACTTTTCCAAAAATATCTGCAATCATAAAGTATTTTTGAAATCGGACAAGATATATCGGATAATTGATGGTTTTCCTCGAAATGGTTTTCGAATTGGAGCATACTAAAAAAAATGAACAATGCCAATTAGACCATTTTTTTATGAAGTTGTAGACTTTTTTAATATTAACATTTTTTGGCTCCTTTTTCTATTCTGTCACTTCACTAATTCAAGTTTACATGACGGTAACGGAATGGAAAAAAAATTCAGGTCATAAAGTGTACGGAAATTTTGGGAGTCCTTTTTTTTCGTATTAGGATCAATAAATAGTGCTCAGGATTCTGAGTCGAAAACCGAGAAAAAAACAAAATCTCATAAAAAAGTTGAATTTACACATTATTGTTACACATTATTTTGACCAAAAAACTGTCCGTTCACCTAATTCGCTTCGGTGAAACGGTTGCAGCTGTCGCTCGCCAGATGCGGCAACTGTGTTCTTTATACTGTTGCATGCGGCAATCGACTTAGTGTATTTGCCCCTTAAGTTGATACATGACCTTGAGAGTCCTTATTTTCCAGGGTATCCGTCGACCATGGAAAGGCGTGCTGTTGACAGGGCCCCCCGGCACAGGGAAAACACTCCTGGCGCGGGCGGTGGCCACCGAGTGCAGGACCACGTTCTTCAACGTATCCTCCGCTACCCTTACTTCAAAATACCGGGGGGACTCTGAGAAGCTGGTTCGGCTGCTGTTCGATATGGTACGTAGAATTATTTGCACAGTTTCGTTTTAAAACTCTGAATCGGGTAGGTAGAGTATCAGATAAAGTATTGAGAATCTAAGAGTTGCTGATGAAGCTATGATACAGAAAGAGATTTACCGATAGACATGAGTAGGTATGCTAACGAATTGTAATTTAGGGCAGAAAGGTGGTTACTTAGAAAAAAAAATGAAAAACTAGACGGCAAAAACAACTAACTGAAAGCTCTATTTCAGGGCGTTACATTCTCCGCTATTCCTATTCGTATTCCGTATTCTTATTAATAAATTATTTGGGTTGGGAGAGCCTACTTATTTATGTTGTGTGCACAATTATTGCACATCGCTGCCGTACGGCAGGATAAGGGAAGGGATAGGTCTATCATATCACTCCATCCACGAGATAATAGTCGGCGCAACATTTTGTCTTCTCATTCACTGTATCTGGGGGGTATCTCGAACCGTTTCGCCGTATTTTCAAATGATGTATTCGTTTCAAATAGTGTAATTTACGATACGAAATCTGTCTTTCTACTATGTCGCTAGTTGGTTTTAAATGCACGCTTTTATTTCAGGCGGCGTTCTACGCGCCGAGTACCATTTTTCTGGACGAAGTGGATTCGCTCTGCGCAGTGCGTGGCGCGGACTCAGAGCACGAAGCTTCCAGGCGGTTCAAAGCTGAACTCCTAATTCAGATGGACGGATTATCAGCTGTTTTGTAAGATGAATATCTACAATATATACCCACTAGCTGTTGCCCGCAACTTCGTCTGCATAGAATTCGTTTATCGCTATCCCGCACGAATTACGCAATTTTTCGGGATAAAAAGTAGCCTACATGTTATTTCAGACTATAATCTATCTATGTTCCAAATTTTATCCAGATCTCTCCAGCCGTTCTGGCGTGAAAGAGTAACAATCATCCATCCATCCATCCATAATTACAAACTTTCGCATTTATAATATTAGTAGGATATGGTGTTCTTTTCTACATGTTTTTCCACTGCTGATTATTAGTGTATTGTTTTTAACAACATTATGATATCTGCTTACAGTATTTCTTTATGAATTTGATGATAGTCGTCAATATTTTCAATGGTAAATACTAAGTACCCACTCTTTTTGGTACATTAATTGTGATCAACTTACCACCTAGATTCAACTAAAGCCAGATGTTAGTTTAAAAGAAAACTCAAATGGGCTTGCGTGCCTAATTTGAACGATATTTCACAGTCATCGAGACAAAATCATCATGGTGTTAGCGGCAACCAACCATCCGTGGGACATCGATGAGGCTTTCCGCAGACGATTCGAGAAGAGGATCTACATCGGGCTACCTGACGGTGAGTTAAAATGTTTGGTCAACACTTATCTTTTATTACTGACTGAAAACACTCTATGGTTGGAGAACATATCCTTCAAGCAAGTTGCTATTAGCTGCACAAGACCCGCAACGTTAACAGAAGGACAGGAGGAAAGTTCTTCGTATCTCGCTATTTTGTATCAATTTCCAGAGTCGACACGCGTAAAACTTCTGAAACTATGTCTGCGAGAAGTGGTGCTAGCAGATGACGTGAATCTGAAAGACCTGTCTTCTAAGCTGGAAGGCTACAGCGGATCCGACATCTGTAACCTCTGCAGGTAAACTCATAATATCAAAGGTAAAATTTAATTGAGTGCTGGGATACGAGTACTCTACGGCAGCTTGTCTGCCGATAAACAGCTGTGATGGTGCTCTAATGATTCCTATTTTAGATTTATGTCTGGCCTGGTAAACTCTAGTAGTATTATTGTCTATTGTGTTCCAGAAATATTATTATAATTCTCTTTTAGTAGTTAAAACAGTCGTACTATTACAGAGACGCAGCAATGATGACAATGCGACGCAAGATCGCCGGCAAGTCCCCGGATCAGATTCGTCACCTTAAACGGTCAGAGCTCGAGGCTCCCATCTCTCGGGACGATCTGACAGCTGCCACTGACAAGACCAGACGCACCGTCTCTCAAGCTGACGTGGCTCGGTACACCGGGTGGATGCAGCGTCACGGGTGCTCCTAGCATAGAGCCGGCGCGTTGCATGCGCTACTCATGAAACTCAGGAACTGTTGACTTGTTGTTTACAAGGAAGTTAAGCTAGTGATAAATTTTACATGTAAAAACTGGAGTTTTCTTGATGATTCAGTTTCTAACCAATATGACTGATTCTTTTTTAAGATTACATAATATATTTCGGCAAAGATTTTGATGAAACAGAACTAACTTAGGTAACCTAAATCAATATGTATTGGGATTAAGGTTAGGTGTTCTTTTAGCATAAAATATTATTTAGTTTGTTTGCTTGCATAAAGTTCTGTTCTGAAGAAAATAAATCGGAATAACTTGGCAAGTTGGCCGCGTATTAGCGATGCGTCAGGAAGAGAATTTATGATAGGTACACAAATCTGAAATATGATCGTCATTATCTTAAAAAAAGACCTCAACAAAAGTGATGAATCGGTTAAAAAGGGGTTCAAACAAAATACTACTTAGGTATGGACCGCGGGGTGTTTATTTTCCACCATACTTCCACTTACCTAAACTAAATGCGACTTTGGTGTTTCGCAACCAAATGCACACACCTGTGTCTATAGGTTGAACATACGACTTTTTATCACGTGAAGTAGACATTACTTATATTATACAACTAGCTGCTGCCCGCGACTTCGTCTGCAAAAAAATTGTTTTTCGCTATCCCGCGGGTACTATGCAATTTTCCGGGATAAAAAATAACCTATGTGTTAATCTAGGGTATCAGCTATCTCCGTTCCAAATTTTATCCAAATCCATTCAGTACTATTTACGTGAAGGAGTAACAAACATCCATCCATACTTACAAACTTTCGAGTATATAATATTAGTAGGATTTTGTAATGATTGGTGGAAAGTAAAGTTGGTAAATTGTTGTAAATTTAGTAATATAATTTGGTGTCGATGTAATTGGTTTAAATTATTTTTAAACGTACCGTAAATGTTTGTATCAGGTTTTATGTATAAAATGGACGTTAATGGTTTGTTAAGATATTATAAAATCATTATATGATTATAGCGATTTATTATAATACAATACGACTTTTATTTAGAACGAGTGCATAATGGTTTTCCTGTAACATTAAATTTATACAAATAGCTAATACCTAGTTTTAAATTATTTGTTTTACTCTGGAATATTACTTAACGATGAATGAAATATAATGAAATATTATTTATTTTAATTTATTTGCGAATTGTGATGAAACACGAATTATAAGAGTACAGAATGCTTTTGTATACACTGTATACCATAGAGTGTTTTCAATCCAATTTCAGTGTTGGATGCCGAAAGTATATCGGATCAAGTAAAATGTATAAATTGTTTAGTATAGATAGTGATGGTCTAAAGATTAATCTCATTATTTATGAATTCATAGAAAGTTACATACCTGTTACGAAAAGATTGCTATCTCTTTGTCTGTTGAAGACAAATGCTAAAGTGACGGATAAAAACAAACTAATGTTATCAGAAACTTAAAAAGCGTAGGTAGGTAAGGTTTTTACTGTGGCGATTGAACTGGTGTTACAGAGAGTTGGCAGAGAATACAAAATGTCACATTTCAAGAGATTTTAATAATACACAATAATGATATAAAACTCATTTATTGAGGGTTTGCGAAATGTACAAAATTATATAGTATTGACAGCAATAGTAAAGCTAGTCGGATGTGAAACGCAACGTGCTGTTAATGTGTATAAACTTTAAATAAAGGACGTGTATGACTTTGCCAGTGTGAAGTTTTTTTGGGCAGTCAGTTAACATTTCACCCAGTCAATTACTAGTTAATGCATAATTCAACAACTTTGTTAACGAAAACAAAACGAAATGTAAAAGTGGCTGTAGTTTTTCAAGAATAACATACATACACATCAGTAGCGTGGCGTCCATAGAACTCGATTCCCACCGGCTTGCCTATTTTAAGGTAGTTGAGCACTTATTGTGCAGAATTAGAGGAAGAGGCTTGTTAAATTTCCTTCGGCTTGCCTTCTGATATACTTGACGCCATGCCACAGATACACATACACAAATCACGTCTATATCCCTTACGGGGTAGACAGAGCCTGAGGTAATAAGACATAAAGGCCATTTAGCATGATTGTTCAAGGATAAGGTTTGTTTAATTTGTGTAAAATAAGTATGTTTACAAGCTGATTCTCGCCTGCACTGTACTGTCACTAGATAGGTGAATTGTTTTGAATTGACTATTGAGATGATTTCTATGCAACTGACAAGCTTTAAATCAGATTTCATTTGTTAGTCCTTTACCTTAAAAGCATAAATTCCGTGTAGCGATTTACCGAGTCGCATTTCACCTCGAATTAACAAAATTTCAATAGAGTCTTTTACTTGAAGCAATTTTTCGCGTGGCTTTTTACATTAGTATTATCAATTTGTAGCATTTAATTTTTCATGTAGTATTTTACCCTAGACGCATTTCGTCGCGATCGATATTTTTTTGGGACTCTATTTATTTTGACGCGTTAATTAATGTTCGCACAAAAACTTTGTATAATATTTTTTAAACGTGTTTTGTACCTGTACTTTCATATCTTAAATGCTTGCAAACTCATTGAAATATTGTCTTTGTGAGTAATAAATAATGTTTATAATCCCAATGAAATCCCGTCTAACGTTTCATTAGAATATGTAGGTTGTAAGTTGATATATATCACCCTAAAATGTTGTTGTAGAGATAAAGTGCTACTAAAAATATTGACGAACTGTCACAGTTAAATGTTCACGCTGATATGCTATAAAAAATAAGGGAAAAGGTACATTGCGATTAAAGATATTGTCTAATACTGAAATAAACGATTAGGATACAAAGCGAAAATTTAACACACGATCGAGGTGAAATGCGACTAAAACTAATATCGACTAAAGAAAAGTACGATTAAGACACAACGCGAGAGTTAAATGCACTGTCAAGGTGAAATGCGACGAAAACTTATAGCCAGTAAAAAAGTAGACGATCGAGACACAACGCGATAATTAAATATACGTTCGAGGTGAAATGCGACTCGGTGAATCGCTACACGGAATTTATGCTTTTAAGGTAAAGGACTAACAAATGTCAGATTTAACGACTAAATGGAGATTTTTTTTTTCAACGATAGGCTATGACAGCTGTGTTAAGTAAACACAATTTTGATAGCGATCACGTGATCTCAGGCAAAGTTGTCCCATATTGGACAGAAGCCTTTGGATAATAATAAGCGGCTATTTACTGGGTACAGTACTCGGCCATAAAGATTGCATTTCGGTCTTTGGAAAAAGACAATTGACATCACGTAAGTTAGAGCGAGACAACGCTCTACGAAGCCGAAATTAGCCGAGAAGACCGATGTGCAATCTTTATGGCCGGGTACTGTAAGCCTGGTTATATTTTTTGCTGCAAGATAATGATGACCACTTTCTCGGAAAAGAAAAGCTGTCAAGCGTGAACCAGGTTATACGACTAAATTTAATGTAGCTTATTTTTCCTATAAATCGGCCTAAGAGCCCTTCGGCCACTTTGGCAGCCAAAAGCTGGAAATCAATTTCGAAAACACCACGGCAATATAAATTCTTAACTTTACGTGCTTAGGTGAGGCAACAAACATTGGTCCAAATAACAAATGACGATCACGACTACATCCAGTATTTTATTTTAAAAGATAAAACTTTAAGGCACGAAGGCAATACACATTCAAAAATATAAAAGTGACCCTTAAATCTTTGGTTTCAAATGATAAATAGAATGTACAACAAAAATAACAAAAGTCTCTTAACTTAACAATATATTTGCGGACTTTCAAACCGTATGAATGTTGTGTGTACTAAACTTCACTCTACCTTTTTAAAAACAATCAACAAGCAATCTTATCAACAAAGGCACATGTCAAAGTGACAAGTATGAAATATGATGTTAACAGCTGAACATGCGTTTGTGGACAAGGGGGTCGATGCAAAGCAGATAGTAAACTGTTATTTTATGTTTAGGTATTTTGTCGAAATACATTTTGAAGGTACCAGGACCGAGTTTTTTGTACGTACTCGTATTAGTTCTTCCCGTTGTACTCTAGTACATTACTTCCATGACGACGAGAGGTGACCATAACTAGCGTAGCAAACCGAAATGATTTCAGGGTGACGATACCCAGTTTTGGACACTTTGGGCTGACAAGCGCCAGTAATGGACACTTCATTTTTAATTTAAAGATAATGTGGTTATAAAACGGCTGTTTTAAAATAACTTAGAACCTACACCGTCGTTTCTTTTAAATACGACTTTTTGTGCATTATTGGGTCCTTGGTCGTTACTGGTGCCGTCACCCTTACTAGCATCCTGATAGGTGCCATCAATGTGGTGTCGCGAGTGGCAGGTTCGTCCGGAACACCAACTACTCGCAGATCTTGTATGTAATTCTAGAAAAGGTAAAGCTGGACTTCCGAGTATACCGCCGCTGCGACAGTGACGGTGCGCTCGAAAATTTCTTCATACATTTTCATACTGCATAATACCTACTATCGCACTGCCGCAGCGCCCGTGTCGCCGCGTGACTGTCGCCGGGGCCGCTATGCTCGGAAGTCCAGCTTTAAGAGTAATACAACTTTACTGTTTCGCATATTCGTAGGTTGACACTAGCTTTTGAATAACTAACCTCTTAGTTCTGATGTGACTGAGTCTCGACAATGCTAATTACTCGTAGCTATTATAATTTGCTACTTCAATCTCATAGTAACCAGGGGTAAGTTATAGCTGATCTGCTTGATGTAAGTAATGTTCTTTTTCCGCGGTATGTAGGCTTATCTATGGCAGTCCATGTAACCGTCAGTACGTTTTGTATATTACTACGTCAAAGCAATAAAGTAGTTCTGTGAAGATTAGCACAAACAAATAAACATATATCCAGCGTTACAGTAACATATAATTAGCTTATGTAGCTAGAATATAATTAAGGTCTAATCCAACCTAAAAACGACCGTCACCGATCTTATGACCGGATGAAAACTATTTTATATTGAAAATGAGGTGTTTCTAAAATAAAATAAATATAATATATAAAAGTAAGTAAAAAAAATGTTTTGCTTTCTAAACGGCCCGTGTGTCAGAGTTAGTGCTTTAACTTTAACTGGAATACTTCCGTTTTGCGTTGACTATCCAATCCAATCCCTGCTAATATTATTATTGCGAAAAGTGTGTCTATCTGTTACCTCTTTACCTTTAACCTCAAAATGGTTTAGTTGGAATTTGGGATAGGGATAGTTTCAGTCCCGTGGAAGGACATAGGATATTTTTTATTTTTTTAATCCTTAGTCCCTTAGAGACAACGATAAGCGAATTCTGCGAAGACGGAAGCGCGGGCAAGAGCTAGTCATATACATATTATTATTAAACACATTATCTTTAGTAAATATAAAGTAGTTTTCATGCAGTTATGAGGCTGGCGAGGGTCCTACGGATCATCTACTTTTAGTGATATTTAACATCTCTTATGAACTTCCCAAATTTAACCACACGTCGAAACTAATATAATAATCAACTCTCTTATCTTAAATATTTTAGAAATCTATAAATATAGTCGAAGAAACTGAACCAAAACGAACAACGAAATTTGGGACATATTCTTTGTCACAGTGGATCTTTTTGCTGCAAATATCATATTGACATACTAACATATCTGCCAAAAAATCATGGTAAAAGTAATTGTGAAAAGGTTCCTAATGGTTCCTCGACTACGAGTATAACGTCAAAGACATACTTAAACTGCTATTGATGACATGGCTAAGAGAAACTGTTAATTTTAGAAGGGATGTATATATATATGTCTTTACTTATTGTTTTATCGATAAGTATGCCTTCTTACGTCTTACTTATAATCTCTTAATCGTTTGTCTTATAATAATTAAAATCTCGAATCAACGCTTACTGGAGGTAATAAATATATGCTAAAACGGTACCAATGATATTACAAAAGACAACTGTTTCCTCAGAGTAAAATTTTGATTGATTTGCATTCAATCGGGTTTTCACTGGCGCAGTCATCGATATCAGTTTACTTTAACAGACGCTTTCATCGTTTCAATAAAAAAAAATGTACCGAAAATCATTGCTGGTGAACGATTTAATATCGACAAAAGTTTTTGAGTAGGCTAGAGTAGTAGTAGAGAGAAGTAGTAGTAGGAGAGAGTAGCCTACGGATTTTACGAGCCCCAGTAAATATCTACAAGTCAAGGTAAAAGAAGTACTTCATGCATTTAGAGAAAGAAAATAATCTATGGCACATTTGACACAAGTTCTGTAATTCAGTCTCGCTTTTTAAAAAGGAGGCTAATGCCTTTATTTTGTGGAACTGAATAAAATGTTGCACAGTGAGAAACGGAATACTTATCATTGCCATATGCGTGACCGGTCATAGTCAGCAAATAATAGCTATTAATTATAAAATGTAGTTTCAGTGATTTATCGACTTTATCTGACGTGCTTCTAGACTCGAGTTTTCATTTGTAAGGTGTATTTTAATGAATGTTACGTTATAGGTATTAACAAGTCATCCACCTTAATAATGTACGCAAGTGTTCAAATTTGAAGTCAATCTGACTACAGGTGTAGTGAATAAAGATTTCCCATGACATTTCATTGAACTCTATCCGGTTTTCAACTTTAATAACATGCCTATACAATGCAGTTGTCAGATTAAATTGTTTTATAAATAAGAACCTTTTTAAATGTTGTTTAAGTTGAAAACCGCATGGGATTCAACGAAATGTCATGGGAAAACTTTATTCACTATTCTTGTACAAGAAGTTAATTAAATTTTACTTGCATGTCTTGACCTGAATAAACATACAATGATTGTTAAATAAAAGCTTGTAAAAGCTGAACAATGAATAGGAGCATGCTAGCGAACCACAGTTTAGTCGTGTTTTTTTTGCTGAGTATATTAATTCTGACTAGCCTGCCTCCCTCTCCGCCCAACCTCCAGTATGTTCGCTTTTTTGACAAGAATTTTCTATAGCGTTCACAAGAACGTTGGCTTTAAGTTTGGCTCAAATTTCAGTTGGACAAATTTAAAAACGGCGAATGATGACGAATGCCCGATTTTTTGTTACAAATAAATACTCAAAACAACCAGCACCTTAACCTTTTGCTCTGTTTTTGTTTTACAATTTAACATTTTATCAATGTACCGTCATACTAATTATTTATGAAGAACTTATATAAGAAAGTCTTTTAATTAGCTGTCTAATATTGCTCCTGCTACGGCGACTCAGGTGCGCCGTTGACGGCGCTCGGTAGATCTTCGTCGTCATTTTCTAAGATGGCGGAAAATGAGAAGGGCATGAACGCGTATCCCTGACCTTCGTAGAACTTACTCATGAACTCTACCCTGGAAACGGAGATGAGATCAATATTAATAACGTGGAAGGCGGAACCAAAACCGAAATCCAGTCTCTAAACTATAAATAGGCTATGTGAAATGTAAGATGAAAAAAATTGCCAAACCCGGTAACTTTTACTACTATTGTATAACCCAGTACACGGCCATAAAGAATACACTTCGGTCTTTGGAAAGAGACAATTGGCGTCAAGTAAGTTAGAGCGAGACAACGCTCTATGAAGCCGAAATTAGCCGAGAAGACCGATGTGCAATCAGTCAGGTTTTCTAACTACTACGTTATCGTACACAAAGACGGGTATAATGTTAAAAGGCTTACCAATGCAACCGCAGCGTGTGCAAGAACGCCGATAGCCCCTCCATGAGGACCAAGATGGCGAGAGTGAAGAACGCCCATATCGCGAACACGAAATACATGATGAACCCGTGCGTCGGGAAGCTGCCTATGCCTTGTTTCAGCACACGCTGCCACAGCACCGCTGATAACTCTGTACAACGACAAACGAGCTCTGGTGATACATGATTTATGATGACTTAAAACGAATGGCTGTACACACTATTACAACCCGGGAACAGTCTAGTCTTGGTCTTTTTGGAAGACCTTTAGGATGACTATGTTCACAGATGCGGAAGTCTTATAACTGTGAATTGACTCGTTTAATTTTCTATTTTATTATCCCTTATCATCTTCGTTTTCTTATTCAAATAGACATGGTATTACTTTAATTTCCTTTTTACTAGGTTGCGGGTTTCTGTTTTTTTTACCCATAATTTGTCACTTCATTCCTATTAAATAATATTATGGTTACTAAGAAAATTATTTGTAAATTTTTGTTTTCCAAAATTGACGATGGCTATAATTGTTAGGACATCGGCAAGTTGTGGATTTAAAAATGTTGTTCTTTACAATTTAGAAGAATTCAAGTAAATACCAGTTTCTCCAGACCCCTATCTCTTGCAATAACTGTGTGTTTTGAAAATGAAACTTACGCGCATGTGCCAGTGATAACGCCCACAACCGCAAATAGGACGCCGTGTGGGATACTGTTCCCAGCACGTATTCGATGGTGTGGATGGCCTGAGTTATCAGGACCTCCCCCATACCCTCCCCGTGAGGGTCTTTTTCGGCTACTTCGCCGTTTTCAACACCTTGCTGGTATTGCTGAGGGAATAAAAATAATATTGTGAGGATATTATAAGGGGAAAGCTTTTGTTGTTCATAATATGGCTGACGTCTGAACTGAAGAAACACGAAGCTTGTATGTATGTATAACTCTTTATTCTACAAAAACACATGAAAAAGAGGAATACAAAACAACACAAATGCACGGCAAAGTATTTCTTCCAGTTAAGCTTACCAAGAGATAGAAAATAGAAGAACTGTAATTTTCTATTTAGTAATCGTATTGAATTTTTAATAAACATTGTTTTAAGACTATGCCGATTTATAATTTTGCGTGTTACTATGTGTATATTATGCGTTTTAAAATTAGAATCATTAATACTGCCCAGTTTCTATTATCAAAAGCTTTTTACCTGTCGCTTCTTATCCGCCATCATTTGGTACACGGGTTTGCCGAACAGCATGACTGGTATGCAGAGGAAGGCGATGGCTATGAAGCCTTTCTGCAGACCATCTTGGCCAGGGAACATGAAGGGGTTGCAAGGTTCGGCAGCCTCTGTCTTCTTGAAGAGCATCATGTTGATGAAGAGAATGAGGACTGAAGGCGCACAATGCGTATTGTAGGCTGGGTCTGGAAAAATATTAACAGATTATTTTTTAAGCATTTTGCAAAAATACCTTGGTTTAGGTATTATCATCGAAAAAATACATCGTTCAACCTTTTTAAATTAAGATTCAGCGTGTAAAATAAATACACATATTCTAATAAAATTCTTTAAAGGAAGATGAACTAATTTAGTAATTTTATTGATTGTATTATGAAATACTTCTTAGAATTAGTCGTCAAATTGTGTAGCATGTAAAAGTAATGGCGTTTCAATAGTTTTGCCTCTTACCTCGTGAAATGGCAGAATACATCGACCACTTCATAAACATAAGTATACAAAGATACCAGAATAGGAGCAGCAAGAACAGTATCTGCGGTATGTATTGCAGGTATATCATCTGCGGTTTCCTCAGGAAGCTGTTGAACAAGATCATCGGTTACTACTTCTATACCGTCTAAAATATTAACAACAACTTCACTATGTTGTCTAAATTCTATGAATACAGTAATTACTTGAAGTTTACCACACTCATTGTTACACCGAACGCCATGTGAATCACTCCAAATATGATCGATAGTTTCATCTTGAATGAGTTTAGGAAGATAATGTTGTTAGCTGCAAACTGAAACAGAAAAACAGTTAGGTACATAACGAAATATAATTGGACCATCATCTAGATAATCAAAAAGCTTGGTGCTTAGCTACATTAGATCGTTTAATTATGGAGCTAATTAGGAAGATATCTTTTGAATAAATGAACTGAACTGAACTGTTAATTTGTTGCAGCGTCATGTTAGTATCTGACTAACTACATTGCATCCGTGGGACGCCAGGGTGGGACGCTAGAACCTAGTGCATATCTTCTGTATCATATGAACTTTAGTTATAAAATAAATACAATCCTAATAAAACTTAATAGAACACTTTAGTACATAAAATAAAATAAAAAAATAAAAACTTACTTGCCAAACTGGATCCAATCCAAATGGATAAGGACTCTGTAGGTACGCTTCCGCAGGATCTAGCTCAAGCGTGGGAAACTGTTTCAACGTCTTATTGTCGTACGGATTCAGCCAACTACTCCCAAATATATTCAGAGATTTTGAGAAAATATCGTTGTATATCAAGCCGGTATACATGGAAAAAATGCCCATTAGTAGTATGATGTAGCGGCCTCCGAAGAATATGTTCCAAATTTCGTTGTCAGTTTTGATCTTCATAAAGCGTTTCTCGAAAATAACGAGGATGGCCGCGAAGGACGCCATGATGATGCCGTGACCGACGTCTCCGAACATGACCGCGAAGAGGAACGGGAATGTTATAATAGTATAAAGCGCTGAAAAAAAGTGATCATAAGAAGTTAAGGTCAGGGTATTTCATATCGCAATGCTGAATACAATATTTTTATGTAAATAGATTTCACGGAATTCATAACACGACCTACAAACATTATATTCGTGCAAGCATAGCAGCTGATAGTTCCGGCTGTTTAGCAAAAATGTTGCAAAATGTTTTTACTAATACAAGTTTTTGAAGAATAACTTTAGTTGAATTTGCTAAGCGTTTTCTGTTAAAAGTGAAATTAATCGAACATTTTATTTGTACACGATAATGGCGTGGTAAATGTGTCGATTATGTTCATGCTATCTTGTGATTATTGAATTTTAGACAGTAAAAATGCCATTCGAAAGAGATAAAACTTTATGTACCTTACCTATCTTTTCTAAATTTTGTAATAATCCACTCGTATTTTCAAATTCTTTATTTTTTTACGAAAGTCGGCCCCCTGACTTGTCGTTATTAAATTATAAGTTTTTATTCTTGGAAACCGAACTATTATTCCTATTCCTTAATGTTTTCCTAAGTAAATTACCTGGGTTGACTTCTCTGTAGCTGGCGATTCCATAGGAATCAATGAGGTTCTGGAACCCCTTGGTGAATTTGTTGGTGCGGTTGAAGGTGGGGGGGATCTCTCGCGTCGGCACGTGGTGGAGAATAGAAGGGATCAGGCTGCCAGTTGCTCTCTGTAAGGCAATTTATGTTGAGTTAGTTCCTAAAATAATGGTATTATAAGTGTTAGTATCCGGATGACTTAGCTTTGCTCGGTTTTTTTAGTAAGTTTTCTAAAAATGAAACCTAGCTAGTTAAAATTAACTGAATATAGACTGCAAATACTGAGGCACAAAAGATAAACAGACACAAAAGACACGAAGATCTAAAAAACCGTATTGCAATTTATAGTGTTGTTCGAATTTAATAATTTATCAGGTTTTATAAACCGTAGGTACATTAATTTATAGCCTATAATTTGTTCTATTGTTTTATAAGTATAGTGAATAAAACCATGGATTACCGTTAAAAATGTAAATGAGATGCTACCAGTCATGCTCACAGTTTGTACAATTTTTATTTAAATCGTTGAATTTAACATGTTTTTCGTTAATTATTTTGTATTTATGTACATTCACGAGCAAAAATAACGCGTCCGTTCTCACACGGGAACCTCTACGCAATACTTATAGATCTAAGAGTTTGGACTAGGGGTTAAAATTAGATTTCTTATTATTCTCACCACTCCATGATCTAAAGCTTTCTGCAGTATATGCAGGTCCCTCTTCGGCACCCAGCACTCTCCTATCAAGCATTTCTTCACTATATCCATGCTGAACATGTTCAGAGTGTGGTATATGGCCTTCTCTTTCCGGACTGCCACCATCCAAGTGCTGATGTCTCTAGCGATGTTCGCGAGCACCAGGCGGCGGTGGTTCTCGGTTTGTTCTAAGACCTGGGAAAACACGATTTACGATTTTATGAGTAAGTACATACTAGCCTTTCAATGGTGTGCCTGAAGTTTCTAATGCGCACTGAGTTTTCGTTGGATTCGTAATCACACGCACTTGTGGCAGGAAAATCAGATTTAAATAGATCGGCTGACGGTTGGAGGAGAGATAGAGACTACTGTTATTTCTGACGACCCAGCCGTGAATACGTAAGTAATTTACTGTTCATTGCGTTCGTTGTTTGCCAATCGCTGTGTTGTTAGCGTTTGGGCCGGGCAATGAACAGAACAGTTATGACAGGTAAAACATCTATGAAAGTTAGTTTAGGTTTGGAGGCGAAAAAATCGAACACAAAACCATGCATTTTGAACATTTTAATGTTATCTCAATTACATTCATTAGGTAGGTACCCTTTTTAACCACCGACGCAAAGAGAGGTGCTATTTTTTCGTTCAAAGGCTAGTTTCCTTGCGGTGGTTCTTAGCCATGTTTGGTAAAAATCGGACCAGCAGTTTGAAGAGTACAGCTTTTTTCCAAAATGATGCAAGGCATTTGTGGCATATAATTGATAAACGTTTTACGAATATCGTGGGTTTTAAAAATAAATCAATTCTATTTTATTGTTGACGACACTTGATTAGGGTATTGGCATAGGAGTCCTACATAATGTATACTATGTAGGTAGATGCACCAATTTTCAAGTCCCTTCCAAGTGCTTTTTGATTGGTTTAGATTACGGTTCTTGTTCGGTATGTCAGTTAGGTATAATCGTGTAAATGAAATACTTAATAAAAGTGATGGTTGAAGTGTTTTAATCGCGACGTCATCGCTTGCTGCAATTCACGTAAAGCAATAAAACGATTTATTAAGGAATGCTGAGCGCCATTGCAATCGCTAATCATCGAGATAGTGGAAACACTAGTAGCTGAACATAACCACTTGACTTGAAAATGTGCACGTGTTCCATTCAAATCTGAATGTAGGTAGGTATATCCTTTCACGTTAAATAAATGTTTTTTCAAGATGGTTTATATGGCTCTCAGGTAACAAACATTAAGAAAACCAAATTGAGAACTTTTCTCCTGTTTTTGAAGTAGGTAGGTCAAGCATTGATAGAGTCCCTTTGAGTGGTCAAGCACACTTCATTTTAATTGTAGAAACTACATGACTTTTTAATGAAGAATGGCAAACGAGCAAGACCAAAGGATTGCATGCGTTACCAGCTTAGTGGGCTAAGATGAACTACCCCATGTACCAGTAATTGAGTAAGTGAGATGGCGGTAGGGATACGGATCTTGCAATAAGGCCTACCACCCGGAAATAAGAAGAAGAAGCTCACCATCTCCAGGTCTTTGATCCTGGTGCCGACGCCAGCTAGCATGTCTAGCTGCTCCTTGTAGGTGGCAGGGCAGGGGTACAGCGTAGCCTGGAACCCATGGCACACCTTCTTGACGCGGAGCTTGATCTGCTCTCCGTGGAAGAAGACTACGAACACCGTCTTTTGGAGCTCGTGACCCTGCAAAAACATTTGTATTATTTATTCAACGTGTTCTCTGCAAATTCATTTAATTCACTCTTTTAAATTCCACAAAGAGTAGCTAGCGAATAGAGATATTAAGCAATAGCGAAACGAAGTTCAGTACTGTTAGGTTTCTTTGTCATAGACTAAATCTCGTTTAATCCTGGCCGATTCCACCTTGTTGCTTTGTGATCGACATTTTAATTTATGTCGTTGCCTCGTTTTTTCTCTCTTGTTCTAAATTCACTTTCTCCATGTGTTTTACATGAGAATGTGTTATATAAATTAATGTTTATAGAAGGTTATGGAAACACATTTCCATTGCGCAGGCACTAACAATATCTACCCACAAAAACAAGAACTTTTGACCTTCCAATTCCAGCCTTCAAATTAGGTAATTGTTTGGGGTGACGATGTCTCCATTAGTTAAAATGTAGATTCACTGTTGTTGAACCGATGTTTATATTCGTTTTTATTAATGTTAGTCTACCAACTAATGTTTATTTATCTACGCCTGCGTAAACTGTGTCAAAATTCAAAGTTACTTCAAATTATGCAAGTCTATGTAGTTTCTTTGTCACTGAGCATTTTGTATTTGAAAATCGGTGTATATTTACAAACTCGAATTATTATTTTTTGGCTTCACTTTAATCATGATATTTTTCATCCTGTTCTATATCATTGAACGAGTATTATTTGTATTGTATATCGATGCCTCCGACGTATATGGGCTAATCTAGAAAAATGCCTTGAAGCCTTCTGAGCTTGGTATTTTGCGTAATGTAATTTTTTTAGAGAACAATGTCGATGAAATTTGCTACACAGGGTTTTCTGGGGACGAAATCGACCTAGCTAAGTCTTATTTCAAAAACCGAGCACAGCTTGGCCGTTCAGATTCTATATAATATCAACAATAGCAAAACCAAAAGCAAAGCAAAAATATGACTCTCTAGCTAGTATTAGTTAAAGCATCTTGTAGCCCATAATTAATCTTCCATCTCATTCCTTCAGAACGTCTCAAACTCATCATTTTTGTATAATTCAGCACTCATCCCGCCGTCATCTACGTAGTTAAACAATGTTTTAACAGCGAGTTAACGGGGTATAAAAATCTAATGCTATAAAAGGCTAACGACTTAACGAAGAAAAATCAATAAAACACAAGGGTTAATGCCCTGCAGGTACTTCCCGCCTATTGTTATATTCGACGTTGTGACCCATAATGGCCTTTTAAACACTAGTTTTGATTTTAGATAAGCATCAAACTACAGAACATGTACATTAAAAACAGGAAAATATTAAGGGAACAACTCTAATAATAAAAATAATAACCGCATTAGGCGCTGTCGAAACATTTGAACCGTGCTCTGTGGTACCTTTTCATCCTAAAAGTAATGGTAGCTTCCTAAGAAGCTATCGACATGTTATGATAACATTTATTCTGATAAAGGTTTCCTAGAGCGTCATGACTGAAATTTGCACACAATATTTGTAACTCGGCTTACGAGGTAAAGTTATAACTCCAGTGAAACTATTGATTTTTAGACCCCTACCTACGTCATTGCTTTCGTTTCGTTTCCTCACACTAATTATTCCTATGCTCAAATGTCAGTTAAAGGCTCTAAATACTTTTCAAACTAGTACTTTAGTTTGAACAAATTAAATGTTAACAGTCTACAAAATCTAGTTGTAGTTGAGTTAAAAAAAAGAATCTTAGCAGTTAGTGGTACGGCAAACATTGGTAGCAGGAATAGCTTATAGATGATTCCGAAAATAATCTGCCTCGCTTTTCTTTGTCCCATTGAGATCTTAAGCCGGGGACTCATCTGAGAGCTTTTCCATGTTACAGAAACCAAAAACCCTAGCGGCTCGCGAGCCTGCGTGAGCGAAGCCCCAGCTCGCAAATATAAAAGGGGAATGGATGTATCATAAATATTTGTACTTACCGTGACCGGGTCTTTCAGGAGCTGTTCAATCTGCGCCTGCTTGAAGAATATGTTTCCATGCGATATTCTCC
The DNA here is from genome assembly GCA_949127965.1 of Pandemis corylana. Lineage (NCBI taxonomy): Eukaryota > Metazoa > Arthropoda > Insecta > Lepidoptera > Tortricidae > Pandemis > Pandemis corylana. The sequence goes on along the minus strand of OX421856.1, from coordinate 12,321,051 downwards.
ACAGCATTCTCTCAAAAGACGGTACTCTGTGTGTAGCCACCACTCCAGCTATGAACCCAAGATGGCCCAGCACCCCTTCGTTGTTGTATATCTGAACTGAAGCCGAAATTTTCCTGTGTGCACTGTGATCTTGGAAGAACGTCTGCATCTTTTCAATGAGGAGTTTCAACTCGATGAGAGACAAGTAATCGGTTTTCAGGTTTTGAGCATTACGGGTTATCTCTTGAATCTCAGACTCAATATAGTCTATTCTTTCCTGCAAAAAGAAAAATATATTTGAAGGAACTTTTTAGAGTATACATACATAAAACACGTCTTTATACCTTACGGGGTAGACAAAGCCGTAAGGTAACAAGACTTAAAGGCCACGTTTAGCATGATTGTGGGCGTATAGGTGGAAAGGGGAATCAAAATGGGTTGCTAGCCGCATCGCCTATAACATGATTCATAATATTTCCGCCCATTTCCTCTATGGGTTTTTACGGGAAGAGAAGCAACTGGGTACATTCTATGTTTTTTCTTTACTTCCAGACCAGCATGGAAGAAATCAATTATCGTGGTCAAATTAGTAACTTTACAATTTGCGTTATTGTGGCACACCACGTAATGTAATTTTCACCACTCTCTGTTCAGTTTTTTTTTTTATATATGAATAGGAAGGCAAACGAGCAGGTGGGTCACCTGATGGTAATTGATCACCACAGCCCATAGACACCCGCAACCCCGGAGGGATTGCAGATGCGTTGCCAACCTAGAGGACTAAGATGAATGGCCTCTTGTGCCCGTAATTTCCAGTTATCTTAAGTGTCAGTTATCTATGACGACGTCTCTGTCTGTTTCGTAGTAATAAATAAAGACGGAATGATAGATAACTGACACATAAAATAACTGGAACTTAACAGAAAGTGGTGACATAGGCCCTTAGGTTGATTATAAATATACCAAAACAAAAATTATTTTTCCAAGAATATATTATTTCCAGGAAAGACTAGAGCAGTTGTAGTCTTAAGACACACTGTTAAACAATTAAGTTTGTGCTTTACCTTCATTATCTTTATTGATAATATTTTAGTTCAGCATCACAAATCAGCTCACTGACAGTCTTTCTCCTGTCACTGTGATTCGTCACACACGTTTCCAGAAACTCGGCAAATAATTTTGCTACTCCTCTCTAAATTTTTATCAGCTACTCAGACAGCTGCGAGTCCTCCCACCTCAAAGTTAACAACCAATTCATTCCATTCAAGACTTCCAGCGTATCACGCTCACGTTTTCTAGTGGAGAAGGACATCTCAATTCAGGTGGTGGATTGGATAGAAGCCGGCCTCTTTCAGTCGTCAGTTACCTCTAGTATGTTGATCTCCCGTGGTGTGAGGTTCCTTGGTCCCGGCTTCGGCGGCGGCGGTGGTTCGGGCAGCTGCGAACCCACCCACCGCAGCTTACGCTCCATTTCGCTGCAGCGCCGCACTTCACTCACGTAGCGACGTTGGAAATCGTTTACGTGCGGGTTTAACTGTAGAAGAAAAAATTAGGTATTCAAAACATTACCGCAGCATTGATGAACGTCAAAGTTTTGATGCAAAAGGGATGGTAAAAAAAGTTATAGACATCCGCAATACCTCAGGTATAATAGACTCCTTACCAATCTCTCTAGGTTAAGCTTAAACGATGTGCCTCTTAGGTCAAATATTTTCCTTGCAATACGAAATACAGTGCAAGCACTGCAATTTAACTGAAATCAAAGGATATTTTAAAGTGTATGCATGTATATTGAGGCAAAGCGAAGCGGAGTCGTGAAGAATTGTCTAATCACCCTATAAAAAGATTTCAGTGATGGGATACATATCATTGAAAGGTATTAAATTATTACTAATAAGACTCCTGTCGTTCATCAAAGTCTCAAATATAAATTGGACAATTATTAGAAACTCGTCCGAATCAAATCTTTCATTGCAAGGGCGTGAATGAATGAAGTGAAAAATGCTAAAATCAAAACCACTTGTTGTGCACTTACAGGTTTAGGCATACGATATTTTGGTAGGTATTTTATTAAAATTTAAATAAATAAGCCGAAAGGTTTGCAAGACAGGTCAAGTGCATCAGTGAACACACATTTGCAACGACGTTGCAAAACAGGATGAGGTCATCTAAGAACACAAATGGTTACACGATTACAGGTATGAATGTAAATCCGGTATTATCTAGTAAAGAAAATCCATAGAGGAATTACAAAATTGAATAGAGTGGAAATTTGATAACATATTTTTGGTAAAAAAATGCAATCATTGCGGCTATTGCTGCATTCCAATTAGTCGGCGTAACGACAACCTAAGGCCTAATCGCCGTTAAATAAGAGAAATGTCACTAGAATCGGAACAAAAATTATGAACATAAAAAATATGTTTCGGTTTAATTGGCAGTCAAAATTTGCCTTGTGCGTGTTGTTGTCATTCTACCTTACGTATTTACCTTCCAGATTTTCCTTTATCTGAAATAGAGATTTAGGTCCTCACAAAATACTAGTCTTTTCACGTCAATAGAGATCCAGGAACCAGGGAGGGAGGGAGGTTTCAAAAAATCACTATATGACATGAACATAGCGGGAGCGAGGGAAAATGCGCGATTTTCTATTTGAAAGTACAAAGTTATGTGAACCAGTTTCTTGTCAATACACAAAATTTCAACTCAAGACAAAATGACCGTACCCATACACCGATATGTCATACCATGATCATGAAAACCAAATTAAGTAAAATCTTACGTAATAGAGTCTACCAAGAAATATTATGAGTCCTTACAACCTCCCTGGTCAAAAATGACCAAAGACATTCTAAAGAATGGCCCCACGTCAAGTAAGTCGCCAGCAGTGGCGTGGCGTCCCTAGAACTCGATTCCCACTGGCTTGCCTTTAAGGCAGTTGGGCACTTTATTGTGCAGAATTAGAGGAAAAGGCTAGTTAAATTCCCTTCGGCTTGCCTTCTGGTATACTGGACGCCACGCCACTGGTCGCCAGGCAAAAAGTTTATTGTCGTATTTGTCGTCATCGCGTATTTGTGTCAGCATATCCAGGATGTGGCTAATCTCATGGATCCATTACGCCGACTAGGGTTATGTGCGCAGGCGCGTGTATGTTCGTGTTAGACCTCAGGATTGCTTAAAGTTTTGATATTTGTATTCCGCAGAGTTGGGTTACTTTGGCCAAATGGAGGGTAACTTAGGTCCATATGAAAACCACATGGGTTTACAAAAACCATAAAAACGTGGGTGATTACCTACAACCAATCATATGGTAATGTGCCATAATTTGAATGCAAAAGTAAAATTTGGATCGTTAATACCAAATACAAAAGTCACAGGCAGGGCTGCAGTAACCAGACTTTCACATCACATAAAAACAAATGTAAGGTTATGAAATGTTGAGAGTAGTCAAAACGATGTCACTGTGAATTTTTGTTACCTATCAATTTACATTTTACTTTTTATAGTTTCTTAAGTACAACAAAGCCTACCCATAATTATGTTGTACATCATAAATTATTCATAATAACTTTTTCCTATTCAACTGATTATTTGACTGATCATTGCTGTTTGTATGTTACTTATTATGTTTTTCTATAATGTACAGTAATAAAATTTCTTTTGTATCCTATAATCGCCTACTAGAAACGTATTCTTGGAAATTTTCACAGGATAAGGATTTCTACAGCGTGAGTGAAGCCTCGGCCGCGAGCTAGCATAATCATCATTAAGGGGCAAACTTTATTTTTTAGTACGTTTGTAAACAAGTATAGGTGGTAATCGTAAGAAGTGAGCGCAACGTTCCCGAGGGCGACAAATAAAGTTGCGGTCAACCCCCAGTACGCGAATATTTAGAACAGTGAAGTTTTCTTTTGCGTCTTAGACATCATATCCAGCCTCTGTTTCCCATTTGTTAGGCACAGGCTTCCTACCAGAATATTTTTAAAGGCACCACGCAACCCTTGGTCGGATTTCAATATTCCAATAGTAGACATTATAGATAGATACGACCGACCGGATAGCCTAGTGGTTAGTGACCCTGACTATGAAGCTAGAGGTCCCGGGTTCGAATCCCGGTAGGGGCAGACAGTTGTATGATGAATACGAATGTTTGTGCCCGAGTCATGAATGTTGTATGTATTTAAGTATGTATTTATCTACACTATATAAGTATGTTTATCCGTTGCCTGGTACCCATAGCCAGGGGCGTGCAGTGGATTTTGACAGAGGGTAGGCGTATTGCCAACTAAATCCGTATTGGTACGAAGCGTGTCGGGCCCATTTACGTATGCTTACAAGCACTGCTTATATGCCTGTAAGGGATGAACGCGTCTGCCCATAGCACAAGCTTTGCTTAGTTTGGGGCTGGGTCAATTGGTGTAATTTATCCAAAGATATTTATTATTATTATTTATTATTATTATTTAGATAGTCTCAGAAATGAATAATGATGAACAGAAATGATAAATACGGTAGCGGTGTGAAAACATGTAAATAAGCGTACAAATCTATCTCTATCTAACATAGAAATACATCTAGTACTTCATGAAAGCGTGCAAAAAGTCAGTTGAGCTACCCGTCAACTTCGGGACGACTTTACGAGGCGTAACTCATCGAAATGATATCGATATCGAATGGCAAGGGAAATAGCGTGATAAAATATCGCATGTTTTATTGTGGGCCCCTCCCGGCTAAAATTAGCTCCCATCAATTGACGGAGTCATTCGGCCACCTCCAGTTTTATGGTCATTCTTGTTTTATTCTCATCAGTTCATATTTCGGTCAGAGTATTGTCTATCGTGTATTCTCGATCTTTTATCCGGTAAATCGTCTTTATTGGACATATTTAAGTACTACGAAATATAGGCCGCTTGCCTTTGTTGTACCTAATTATGTGTTTTCTTACCTATTTACTTTGTATCTTTTAATTATTTTATACTAGCTTCTGCCCGCGATTTCGTCTGCGTAGAATCATACATAAAAACCTTCCTCTTGAATCACTCTATCTATTAAAAAAAACTGCATCAAAATCCGTTGTGTAGTTTTGAAGATATAAGCATACAAAGGGACATAGGGACATGGGGACAGAGAAAGCGACTTTGTTTTATACTATGTAGTGATTCCTTTACTTTACTTGAATTTGTGGTTAAGTGAAATCATCGTCATTATCTCCAGCTTTATACGTTCATCTGCTGGACACAGGCCTCCTCGCACTATGAGAGGGCTTGGGCTATAGTTCCCACGCGGGTCCGGCGCGGATTGTGAACTTCGCACACATCATTGAATAGCTTTGCAGTTGTGTGCAGACATCCTCACGATGTTTTCCTTCGCCGAAAAGTTCATGGTAAATTTCAAATGAGATATAGCACTTAAATTCCGAAAATCTCAGAGGTACGAGCCCGGGATTCGAACCCAAGACCCTCTGCTTGAGAAGCCGTAAGTCTAACAACTGGACTACCATGGCTTTTTACTTTTGTGTTTTTTTTACATTCATAGTTCTGATTTACACACATGCATACATACGTACCGTCACGCCTCTTTCCCACAGGGGTAAGCAGAGACTACTTTGTTCCACTTGCACGATCCTGACATAATTCTTTCGCTTCATCCACATTCATCAATCTCTTCATACCTGCTCGTCAGTTTCGGGTAGTCCTGACCTGATTATGATTTAGTTAAAAAAAACATTAATTTCTGTTAGGTTGGTTGCGGAGCATTGTTCTTGGCAATAGCGGTCTTTCCGATAGGGCTGGTAGTACCACAAAAAACAAAGACATGTATAGGTATGAAAGAGACATTTGCGGACCACTTGCAAGATAAACTTCTGATTTAGATTTTGACAAGGTTCTTATTTATGCTCCCAACTCGATACATTTGTACGTAACGGTATCGTAGTCTATCCTGTGGAGAATAGGTCTGTATTATATAAATGATCTTTTAATGATAATATATGTGATACTACTAGCCGTTGCCCGCGGCTACATCTACAAAGAATTCGTTTATTACTATCCCGGGAGAACTACGCAATTATTTTAGACTACAACCTATCTATGTTCCAAATTTCATCCAGATCTGTTCCGCCTGCAACATTATCCATTATCAAAGAAGATTTCGCATTTATAATTACTAGCTGACGATGATGATGATATTTGCACTAATTTCCACCCAACCGATTGAAGTCTTCTTACACACATCAGCTATGGTACGATACTACACACACTATAACCCATATTAACCTATGACATTACAAATTCGCCAAATCGCTGAGAACAATAATGACCAACATGACGATTCGGATAACGCAGGTTCTTGACAGAATGTTTCCAATCTCACAGCGTACCTTACACGTCTGAGATAAGAACTTATTTTCAGTGGCTCAGCTGCAATGATTGGGTTGTTTTAGTTTGGGCGACTGTATAAGTAAGTTGGTATGTATGAATGATCTCATAACGCGGGACGCGAACAGTGTCGTTTCAATTAAAATATTAATTTCATGGTAGCGACAGTGGTAATGGGTACGGATAGAGCAAGCTTCCCATTTAGGTCTTAGTCAAAGGTACGCACTACGCACTTAACACGTAATTGGAGTTTTGCAACCGAAATGGCAGAAACGAAAGCCAGTTTCGTCCCGTCTGCACTGTGTGTCCGCATGTCACAGGAAAAAAACGTTCTCAAAAATCAAAACATAAACAAGTACAGTATAAGTACAAATTTTGAAGGTACATATATTGTTGACCATTAAGTACATGTTCCTGTAGTTAAAATACTACAAAATATTTTTAGAGGTTCACGCTCCCTACATGCCACCGAGGGAGTTTTTTTTTTTACTTTAAGGTACAATAACACATAAATCATTTACCGATCGATCCTGAATTGACGAAGAATCGATAAAATTGTGAAATGCGTAGCAGGAGCTATTGCAAGTTTACTCGGTAGAAGGTTAGTTTTTTAATAACACAATATATTTATCTAAGGTATTACTTATTGATATGTAAAATAAACAATCATAGTTGTAGTCGAGGCCTCAGTCCCTCTTCTCACAACACAAATAACGCTTCTTGACGTTTTAAATTGATTAAAATACGGCCCAGCGAGGGACCTGTGACCGCCGTTTGTCAGTCGCCATTTTATGTTGGCCTAACTGCTCTCGCAACTCCGTCTGCATCCTGTGGGAACTTTGCACGGAATAAAAAGCATTCGTTGTTCATCAAGTATACTAAGCTTTTCTATTCGTGAAGTTCTCACATACAAGGAAACCGATGCATACGAACAACAAAAATCAGGTCATCGGTCGTGGTCCACCTGCCTAGTTCACCTGGGTGGACCCCGGGCACTATTTCTTGCCGATAGTAACCTCAGTACACCAAGGTGACCCACGGGCAAACGACTATAGGCCATGGTCCACCTGAAATTAATTCCATGTGACTGATTATTATTTTAATATAAAAATAGGTATGTTAGGTTAGATAGGCCCGAAGGGCAAAATACCCAGAAAAAGGGCCTTTGCCCTTGGGCGGAGCTCCGTCGAAAACCAGGTGGACAAACTGTAGGTGGGCCACCGGCAAGAAAAAGTGCCCGTGGTGCACCTAGGTGTATTGAGGTGGACCATCGGCAAGAAAAAGTATCCGTGGTCCACCCAGGATGGCAGGTGGACCACGACCAACGACTGCAAAAATCTGTAAGTCATTAGCACTTTGTGCCCAGTTGTTTAAATTGCTAATTTTAGCTGAAGTCACTAAGCATGAAGCATTTTAATCAAGCTCTCTGATTAAACAACTAATTTGCACATCTATTTATTGTACCTCGTCTTTGCTTATCTTCAACCTACAATTTGATAAGTCTCGAAGCTTTACTGAAGCGAGCACTTATTAAGCCTTGTTCTATTTGTAAGTAGGTTAGAAAGGGTTATATGGTGAATATCGCACAAAATATTTGTGCGTAATATTATATTACGCAAAGGCTGGGCAGGCGCGCCCCGCGAAGTATTTCCTCGCTACCTGTAATATGGTTAAGTGAGGTTTGTTTGATATAACATTCACGGATTTACCACGTGAGTTGTGATTGATGAGGATAAAACTCCCGAGCTTCTACTTCTTCTATTGCCCATTATTACCTATCTATGTCCGTACAGGGCCCACAGTTTTTCATACATACAGACATACCGTCACGCCTCTTTCCCAGAGGGGTACATTCATCAATCTCTTCATACATGCTCGCCGCATTCGGGTACTCCTGACCTGAACTTTTTCCAAAACGTTTCATACTATATAATTTAATAAATTTTTGCAGAGACGAGAATTTTTGACTAACGAATTTTAAGGACTTCAATTATATCATTGAACGGACTCGCGTACAGAAGTGATCGTGTTTGCTGTCGCATCTGATTTTGATGATAAAGATGACGATGAAAAGATTTTTTAACAAAGACACTCTCGTAGTAACAATTGAATCGCAGTGATAACAACTTAAAACAATGGTGATAATAATGGGGCGATGGTATTTATAAGCTGATGCATTCATACAAATTGATAGTGATGTATGCGAAAAGAAGACGGCAGAACTATATTTTAAAAACATATCTTAGTTAAAACAAGACACTGGGCCAAGGTTCAATAACATTTTACACTGAGCTCAAGACCAGTGACGTAGGTAGGTATAGTAAGGTAGTCCTATTTTGTGGTTCTATTTTATAACTATAATAGCATCAAAAAAGTTGTTCAAGTTTTCGTTATCGTTAAAGAATACCGCAAGGACGCGTAATAGGGCGCGTTTTCTTCTTTTCATAGTACAATGTTGGAAGGATCATGAGACATGCAATCGTAACGTGCTAGTTAAGGCAATCATGCTTAATCTAGCACGTTGCTTGTTGACGTCAAGCTTTACTGGTACTGGTACCTCTAGCTAGATAATTCATCACCCGAGTGGATCATTTATTCAGCATTTCGGTCGGCACGTCTATAAAGGGCACGTTAATGTGCCGATCGATTTTAATGCCAAGGACTTGGGATCGTGGAGGCCAGAGCTTACAACTTATAGATCCCTTCCAGTTGGCAAGAATAAACTATAAAAAAAACGAGTTTCTAAACCATTTTGCATGAGCTCCAGGTGCATATTTATTACTTTAGCAGATATATTTTGGTCATTATTTCTCTGTTTGTATCGTGTCGTCGTGAACAAACAAATTTAATATTGTTGTCGTGGTCTTATGACAACGCAATCAACCAATGTGTGGATACTTCATACATTTTTACCACACAATGATTCATGAATACGATATCGTCTGTTATCTCCTTCTGTACCAATGTTAAATCGCCAAACCACTGTGGCGTTTGCTGTATTCTAATTACATTCCCAAGGTCAGTAGTCAAGGTAGAGTTGGGCATGGAGATATAATGATCGATGTGCGTAGTGAACAAAACTTAGTGAGCATATATTAATGTGTTGCAGAATTGGATACCGTGCTTTACTTTATTGGTTCCTCTATGGTCGAACACTCCCTTCCCTCAAAATGCAGCTCATCATCTACAGGGTAGCAGAAATGAGTACCATTGGGAAGTTTTATTAAGTAGGTATTCCGTGCTCGATATAAGCGTTGTCGTAAACTTAGTATACTTTTGCGTGACGGATAGGAATTAGGCTTCAGCTTTTAAATAATTAACATCAAGACAGCGGGTGGCGCTTCAGCTGTCCTAAATTTGTGAATGCTTGTAGAGTAGTGGCGAGTATAACACAGACACACCTAGAATAACTAAAATAATGTGGCGAATTAGTATCAAGTGCCTACTTCCTGAATTTTATTGCCTGCTGTAATATTGTGTGATTATTCAAAATTTTAGCGTGCTTTTTTGTATTTCGACTTTGTTGCTGTATACCAGAGGAAATAAAGCCTAATTATTTTAACTCGCGGGACCATATACATACATACAGTCATGCCTCTACCCCATAGGGGTAGGCAGAGACTACTTTGTTCCGCTTGCTACGATTCTGACATACCTACCTCTTTCGCTTCATCCACATTCATCATTCTCTTCATACATGCTCGTCGGTTTCGGGTACTCCTGACCTGCCCTTTTTTCAAAACGCCATGTATAATCAATAATTTTAATACACTCTTTATAGTTATACACTCTTCATTGCGAGTAATTTTTAGAAACAGTATTCAGAAGTCAAATAACGTAGTTTATAATCGGCTTGCCAAGACTAACTCTTTCGGCAGTATGGCAAGTCCACCGCACACCAACACGAGGGTTGAACGACCTCCTCAAATACCGATATGCTGTGACATTTCCCATTTCTATTTTTGTACAAACACGTGTCTATTACGCACGGGAAAAATTGGGCCAAGTGCGTGAGCCTCAGGGGAACGCGAATGCTAATTTTAGTGACTTCGACAAGGCAATGAGCTATTAAAGAATACGTTATGCAAAGTCAGTTGATGGATTAGCATATCTAGAATTTTATTTTTGGTGTTGGCGCCATGTTGATATTGATAATTTGAATGTGTTTACATTAGTGTTACATTATTAAGATGCTGTTCAAAACCAACCTTGAGTGAATTCGTTATTTTAATGTTATTGCACAATTTTTTATATTTACTAATGACCACATAAAGACAAACACATTTAATTGAAAATGTCAATTTAGTTTTGCAGATCTTAGAAATAAGTAATTCAAATTATGGTCAAAACCAGATATATCTTGCCTATCGCAGGGTGCTCGCAATCACATTCGCCATCTCTTTCAAGCCTTATTCTCTACCGTTTGACAGAATGAAATTGGACAGTTAATAAACATTACAGACATTATAGCCTTAATTAATGCCTTCAGGTTTTGTTTTTGACAAAAAACTAAGGACTCCCAAGCACTAGCCCCACAAACCTCTCGCGGATTATTCAAATTACTGTGACCCAAAATGTTCAAAATATGAAGCCAGCCCAATCAATATGACAGTAGTCACGAACGGACACTCCCTCGCCGCCACACGCAAGAAGGGGCTGCGGATAACTAATGGGGTCTCCCCTTAGGCCGAACATTTGACTACTGGATAACCTAGTTGTGATCTGATTATGACGTTAGAGGTCATCATCATATCGTATCCCACCAGAGGTAAGCACTCTGAGTAAGGACTGTGTTCCTAGTGCGGATATTCGTGAATATTTTGAAGACAAAAATTGTTTAAAAAAGTCGGTCAAGGGCAAGTTAGACTATTGCACATCTGTTCCGCACAATTTAAATATTTATAAAGATACTTTACATTATGTACATTTCACAACCATATAGGTAGATATGTGTAACTTGGTTTTTCACATAAATCATGCGGTACTTCGAAAAACAAAGTGATTTTAGAATATAGGTTTTTTTTATTAAATGATTGTTGACTACGTAATAAGTCAATTATGGTTTTTATAACTATTAATATAGAGATTAGAGATTTTATTAGTATAGGGATTCTTCCATGCTGGTCTGGGAGCAAAGACAAAGAATGTACCAGTTGCTTCTCTTCCCGCGCAGATGGTAAAAGCCCATCCAGGGATTGGGCGAAAATCATAGGGATCATGTTATATAGGCGGTGTGACTAGCAACCCATCACTGTTTTCATTCCCCTTTCCATCCATACGCCCACAATCATGCTAAACGTGGTCTTTAGGTCTTGTTACCTTAGGCTCTGTCTACCCTGTAAGGGATAAAGACGTGATTTATGTATGAATGTAATATAGAGAACATGAAGCGTTGCATTTCAGGGCGACGCAACGTAAAAAGTTTATTTTTTATTTTTTTTATTCTGATTTTTGACAAGGCTTTGGTCACTCCAGGTGATCATGTCAGCCTCATGGGTACCCACACAATTCCCTATTTGAGGGACAAATCAATGAAATGGTACATACTAATTGCCTTATCTGATAATGGCTCCGCTTGCCAGCAATTCACCTGGCCGTTATGCATGGGGCCAAAACCCCCTAAAACTCTGCTTCTTAAGTCCGAATTCCGGGCACACTCTATCAGCAAATGAACGTAAAAAGTTATGGCAGGTTTTAGTAACTCCTGGTACAGATATTAGGCGCTTGTTTGAATGATATTGTTTTGAAGTGACTACTCTTATACCGCCACTCACGGGCACCCGCTACGTCAATGGATTGCACGTTGCCAACATAGAGGGTAGTTGCTAAAGGGTTAAGAGAGTACCTCATGTCCGTGTGCCAGCAGATTCTTGGACTGTCTGACATCGACTCCGGAAAACGGCAGCGTAATCACTGCTTAGTGATAGGCACAGCAAGTGGTAGCGAATCGGACGGAGCTTGGGCAAGGTGCTACTACCCGCGTAGTGACACTAATGACACCTGTCACGATCCTAGTCTAATCTTGTCACTCGTTATGCACACACTTATACAAAATGATACAACACTATTATTTGCCCACAAAATATTACTGGATTGACAGATGTCACTCTGATAACGCCCACCTACAATGGGCTGTACGAATCGTTTATTACGACTAACATCCTTATTAATTACTAGCTGTTGCCCGCGGAAACTATGCGATTTTCCGGGATAAAAAGTAGCCTATGTTTTAATCTATGGTATCAGCCATCTCCATTCCAAATTTGATGCAAATCCGTCCAGTTGTTTCAGCGTGAAGAAGGAACAAACATACACATTTATAATATTAGTAGGATTATTATTATTATTATTTTCTTTATCGGGGAAAAAACAGATATAGACACAATTAAACAAACTATTATAGGAACGTAGTGCAGTAAACATAGCCTATGCCCTAAACCAATTCCCACTGAGTCTATGGTTGATGTGGTGTGGTGATATATAAATAAATAGAAAAAGACTGGCGAAGACCATGGCTGCCACTGTACTGGTATACACTAAGTCTGAAAAACGATCCGCAATACTTGAGTACAAATTTACCTGCAAATGTTCTTAAAAATTTTAATTGTACTTAACTGATCACTGTTTTGATTCCACTTTCCACCTATACGCCCACAGTCTTGCTAAACGTGGCCCGTAGGTCTTGTTACCTTGGGCTCTGTCTACCCCGTAAGGGATAAACACATGATTTGTGTTTGTTTGTGTAAGTGATTTAAAGTTTTACTATTTTATTATTTCAACTAAACGGGCCTTAATCTTGTCCACGTATTTATTATATATTTGCAGTGCCCCTACAGGGTTTGATCTTGTATATTGTATCTTGTATCAAAGCAAATAAAAGTTTGAGTTTGAGTTTGAAAATTATTTACCTCGACGTTTCAGACGCGCTGCGACGTTCATGGTCCTTCGAGACTTGTACCTACTTAGTTGAAAAAAAATCTCAATGGTCGATGTTCTACGTGTACGTCGTTAAAGGGTGACTTAATATTAAAAAATAATGTTTTTATATTTTGTATTAATATTGTTTAATTACTTTTATTATGAATATTGTAAAAACTTAAGATAAAAATAAATATACAGATAATAAATAATAAATATTGAATTGGAGTTACGATAAAATCCAAACTAAATGGTTGTGTTACGATTAGTGAAAAATTCACAGCTATTATAAAACTATTACAGCTATACGCTCGACAATATAACGATTGATAGACTAAAACTTAAAATTGAACACACATACCAGCACGGACCACACTGTACGTCACATGACACGCGTTTGACTGTTTTTGCTTCAAAAAGTCGATAGCTTTAATAACTATTGGACATTTGCGGTTGTTTGATTGGAGCTCTGCAACGGTACGGCGGAGTCGCACCGCACTGGTCGTGGTTGCGGTTTTGATATTTAATACTATACAATACGCTGTAACGTAAAATTTACATAAAAAGTAGAACACCAGCAAATAAAGAGTAATTACTTTTTTATTACAATGGCGGCTTGTGAGCAAGTCTCTGTTCGAATTTGACAGATCTTTGTTCTTTTATTTAAAAAACTTTGTAAACGAATGCGTTTAGAGCCTTCCTTCATAAATGTGGAACGGAGCGGAGACGGAATCCAATGTCCAATCATCAATTATCAAACGATTGTCGGTTAAATGTTGTTTAAAATTCACGTCTCTCCCCGCTCCCGATTTCAACTAATATGTGATTGGTCGAATCTTTACGTCTCCGCTCCAATTTAACAGAAGCGTACCCTAAGAGCGGGATAGAAATCATCTTACATAATGCAATGATTTCTCCATTTGCTTCTTGATTAGATTGGCAAATTTTGACACAGTTCGAGTATTTTTATCTCGCCAACAAGAAACCAAACACGCGAAAGAAGTGGCAATTTAATTCACATTAGTTTTGTCGAAGTTAGCCATATTGTAACTTCTCGCTTTACGAATTTGAGCTGGGACGAGCAAATATTCCTTTTATTTATCCAGATAAACATGAACTCCGTTATCAGGGAGTAAAGGTCATACTTGATACTAGCCGATGGGCCGGCTTTAAAGTAAGGCGACCCAAAATCTACTCAGATGCGTTCGCACCAAAACGGTTTTTCAAGTGGTCAGCTAGTTTTGGAGTGTCACTATTTTTATATACAGACACGATAATATTATAAAAACAACAGTAGTAGAATAAAGGTATTCGACTTGTTAGTGCACGCGACTTTATCTGCGCAGAATTCTTAGTAGTATTGAAGGGTTAAACTGCACTCAGAGATGTCAATTAACGTACTAACCATAGACGCGACATCTCTTAATACGATAGAAGTGTTAATGCGACCGTTATAACTCGTCGTTTTTATGTATTCTACTCAGAATCTATTTTAAAATAATTTAGGAGTAAATCTTGTCGATCTCCAAGACCAACTTTATTTTAAAGTTTAAAATATATTTCCGACGTTGTAAGTAGGTATGTTAAATGTTTTTCTTAGCCTTTTGGTTAACTAAAGATAGATATAGAACAGCTGGTTTGTGTTCCATATAACCTCGATGAGCTTATGTGCTCTAGAACTCGATTATGAATAGCTCTCGATTGTTCAAGAGTAAATGAAGCTTTGAGTATAGAAGAACATGAGAACGGATACTGTAAATAAACATTATTTATGATACCTAACTAAGTTATCGTCAAAGGCTTTATGGTTTTACACATCGAAAGTCCTGACTGACGGACTGACTCCTAGCCTTTCGAGGAATCGAGTGCTTTCATTTGTTTGTATTACAATGTTATAGTTCGCTTATACTTATACACCCACGCCAAAATTTATAGCTTTACAGTACAGAAAAGGACAGGTGGACATGGCAAAACTATAGGTTTTCATTTTGCCATTTTGACTACGGGACCCTAAAAATTTACGAAATTGTAACGGCCGGTTTATAATACCTAACATTTAGAGAAATTCTGAGAAAATGTTAACCATGATTGCTTTGACTAAGACCGAAAAAGCCCAAAGCTAACTCTTAGCAATTACTAAACGATTAATAATGTACAGTGATGTTTACTGACCACACGATGACACAGTAGTTACATAACTTTATCTGTCAATTAAAGATAACTAAAACAAAGTTAACAATGCCAACAATTAACTATGACAACTGAGTTATTGATAACTGGACGCTTTAGTAAGAATTATTATTCCAAAGTACCAGCAAAGTATTATATTAGTTTTCATTATTTATCTAATAACTGTGCCCAAAGTACACTAACAATCGATTATTGTCCTTGTTTAGACATTTAAATAACGATTGAAATACTCTTTAAGAATGACTAATTTACGTAAGGCAATGGCGACATGTGCAAATATTTAAGGTCAAATAATGGGAAACCGGTCTTTACATCTAATGTTAATGGCAGTGAAATCATCATGGCATAACTAAAACAAAGTTAACAATGCCAACAATTAACTATGACAACTGAGTTATTGATAACTGGACGCTATAGTAAGAATTAATGTTCCAAAGTACCAGCAAAGTATTATATTAGTTTTCATTATTTATCTAATAACTGTACCCAAAGTACACTAACAATCGATTATTGCCCTTGTTTAGATATTTAAATAACGATTGAAATACTCTTTAAGAATGACTAATTTACGTAAGGCAATGGCGACATGTGCAAATATTTAAGGTCAAATAATGGGAAACCGGTCTTTACATCTAATGTTAATGGCAGTGAAATCATCATGGCATTCAGAACGCCGCAGCGCGCATCGAAATAGAAGGTTCAACGAATGTACATACGAAAATGACATTTCACCAACTATGTGTACTGGAATAGCAACTAGCAAAAATGTACAGACCTTTTGTTTGACCTGATATATTTCCTAGTTTAATAGATTCGTCGTAACACGGCAAATATTATAGATACTCGCATAAACACAGTCACGCCTGATGGCAAGAGAAGGTAGAATGTGGGCTAGACAATGGTTTTCAGAATAAGAAAAGTATCCGAAAGGACCTGCTGTGAACTTACATCTCTAAACTGAGCTAAGCCAGCCTCTCCGAGCTCGTACATGGAGACGTATGCCGCCTCCGGTTGCACGAATAGCTGGCACAGCACCATCTCCTCACTCCGGAACATCGAGCCCATTGTTCCTGGCTATATTATGTAGACTACCTGAAATTTAACAAAAACGTTAATTTTATTGCTGATGTTGGTACTTATGATGACGCTATTGCTGCAGAGAAAATTAAACACGTGATTGTAAAAAAAGTATTATATGTAACACTTTAGGACCGTCGCCGTTTGAATTCGACACGTTGTATTAAACCACGCTCTTTATAATATGCGTTATTTACTATGAGTTACAGTCAACTACAAAGGTAGGCGTCAGAGCAAGCCCGACATAGCATGGTATGGCAGCTTTCTGCACCGAACGGTTATGTAGGTGAGCAGCCATCTTTGTTTCTGTTTGTTGCCAAACCAATACCTTTGCCATGGAATCAACCTAACCTCACGGTGGATTTATTTTTCATAATTCAGCTTTAGGCCAATAAAAATAGCGAGGGCGTTGACTCGCGTCCGAAATCTATCTGAAGTGGTTGTCATTAATAATTTTCTGGCAGCCGAGGCTATTTGGTGACCTTGACAGAGATATTGAAATTTACTGGAATATTTTTGTCTGAATACATTAGGTACCTGCCTACAGCTATTTTGCCTAAAAACAGACATAGAAGATATGTATTTCTTATAAGTCACCGGAATCTCCGAGAACTTCTCTTGAAGAAGTTGACTGCTTTGTTTATTTGGTTGTAGTGAGGTTGCCAGATAAACAAAAATGAGACAGTGAATGAGACAGACAGATTCGTCAAAGAAAGTAGCAGCATCATTATAGTATCTAAGTATCATCGTGCTTTACGTAGGTACTCAGATGATTTCGTGGCACGTGATCACAGCCAGCAGTCACGAGAACAGAATTATGTTGATTTAAAGTCTTGTGACTCTTGAACATTACTTTAAAGTACAGTACAGAAGTTAAAGTCTTGCAACATAATAAGCACATAGAAGAAAACATTGTTTCGTTATACACCGATTTAGATATACAGATCCTTGCCAAGAATGTTACAAGTTTCTAAAGGCGAAAAAGTTTTCCATAGATAAGGACAATTTTTTCGAAAGTCCATCGAGATAGGGAATTTTCCATAGGGGCGAAGACGCTGGTGTATGTAAGCTAGAATGTGCCCGAAAAACTGGTCAAAAATGTTAGTGGTCTTATTATAAAATCTTGAAACGTCTTAAACAAGTCTTATGTTAAACGACCAGCTGTTATTTTCTCGCTCGAGGAACGTAGGTACGAGTATAATAGACGTAGACAGTCGAATCTCGTGATAATAAAAGAGGTTAATAAGGTAAGGTCTCGCGGTATTTAGTGAATGCTTCTCGCTCTTCGGCGGTGGTTCATCTGGCAAAATGACAGTTCCCTATGCATTGATGCGATTGTGTTCAACGATTATCTAAGTTTTTGCGGTACCGTCACCGTCATAAATAAATCATAGTGACCAAAATGATCAAATATATCGAAACACGCTCTTAAGCCCTTCACAAAGGCCTTGTTCTGATGTAGACACTTTTTTGCTAATATTATATTTATATCTGAGGCCGACTGTAGCACGCTAGATGTTTCGGAAATAATAACCGAGAGGTATTTTAATTAAACTTTTAGGGTGATATTTTATGTTCAAAAGAAGTAATGCTTACGCGAAAATTCTATTTTATCAAATAAGTCACTTATATTTGGTTGGTATTCACTTCGCTTGGCCCCTGAGCTCGATCATCCGGTCCAATAATTAAAATAGACCAAATTCTTTAGCCGTCAAGGTCAAATTTACAATAACCGCGATTGATGGCTCATCTTAAGCCAACATCAGTCGTGAGGACAAAATGAAATTGTTGGCAATAATAGAAGTCTCTCGAACGATTCGTCAAACTTTCTTTCTCAATAGCAATGATATTAACTACAAATTGTTAATGGCTTTTGTCTTGCTGCTCCAGGACCGCATATCTCTGTATTTTGATGCTACAACGGACCTATACTACACACACATAAAAGGTATTGAAAAAAAATTTCTTTAGAATTGGTGAAATTTCAGCTAGTTGATAAAATTAATTCGAGCTATAATTTTCTTCACAATTTATCACCAATTTCGTGTCATGTCTTTCGTAAATCGGGCCCTTCCTTGGGAAGTCATCGATCAGATTATCGGGCTGGGTACAATAGTAAATAAATACTCTATAATTAATGGGGGATCTCACACCCGCGGATCGGCTTTCTACCCGAAATCTCTATCCCGTGGGACGTTCGTAAAATCCAGCCTTATTCCTTGACTATCTTTACAGGGAGCCTCTATACAAAATTTCAGCTTTCTAGGTCCAAGTTTGCTCTGGGCGTTGATAAGTCATTCGGCTAGGGCTTTTATTTTTTACCCCCGATAAAGAATGGAAAATTAGTAAGATGTTAGACTATCTCGTGGGTATTTAGAAAAAATCTTCTTAAGTGCCCTCCCTCACCGGGACGCCATGGCCCCGTGGCCGGCTACGTATCCTATACAAATCAGACGTCGCCAAAGCGTCGCCAAGCGTGTGACGGCCGATACATTTCTATATGAATTGTTTGGCTACGGTAGCTGGCGACGTCGCCATGGCATCCTCGTGAGGCAGGGCTCTAATGCACCGCTCTGATACACTAGGTAAGTATAAGTCAGCCAAATTTCAAGTCTTTGGGTCCGTAGTCTATCAGTCAGTGCGTCAGTCAGTCAGGTACAGTTTTATAGGCACAGGTTACACACTTGCTCTAATTTGAATCGCCTTATTGGAACACTCCATAGCACACACTCGACCAGCTTTAAACAGCGACTGGGTTAATAAATGTTCACATATTATATAATTTATGGCGCTATGCTATGTTAGCTAGCGATTATTATGTTTATAATACAAAGTATTGCCCGGCACTATGTATGCTGAATTTTTTACTGAGAATTAGTTTTAAAGCTCACCACCCACCTAATGTTTCAGAATAAGGATTACTTCCCACCAGTGGTTTTAGACAAGATACTCGTATTCGTTCAGAAAAATTTCATTTTATAAATAACAAAATAAAAGAATACAAGAAACGTGTTACCCCCTTATTCATAAACGCTCTGTAGGCTTCTGCTAACTTAGCAATCGTTTGTCCTTATCTGTCACTTTGACATTTACCTTTCACAGATAAGGACAAACGATTGCTAAGTTAGTACAAACCCAAACCTATAGAGCGTTTATGAAAAAAGGGGTCAATCTTTGTCTTGTCTTATGCTTAATGAGAAGGCGCTGAAAATGGTGAGTGTTTTTTTTTAAGTTTTTGCACGGGGGTCGGTTTATTTTGTGAAACTGAAATAAATTTGACGAGAATCTTGATCATAACATTATGATCTTAGTATTATGCCGTTCCTAAAACGCAATTACTTAATTAAAGTTGCCTCACTAGAATTTAACGCCAAAATTATCTCTTACTATAATTTAACTTCTGTATATTTATGCTAAACGTGGCTTTTAGATCTTAGTTAGGCGCTGACTACGACGTGACGTATACATTGATATTCTCTACTTTCCACCTATACGTCCACAGTCTTGCTAAACGTGGCCTGTTGGTCTTGTTACCTTAGGCTCATGCATCATGCAGCTGCCTCGCGAGGCGGCTCGCTTAGTCAGAATTATTAGATTAATTTTATTTTCTAATCGATGCTATTATTTAACGATTAGCGGTAGGTCACTGCACTTGATATTAAACCTATATACAAACAGTAAACTGTATATAACAAACAGGGTACAATGACACTAAACAGATATCAATATCGCTTTATCGTGTACAATCATTCCAGTGTTCTATGATTCCACTGAGTCAACAACTATACGTAAAAGCTACACGGTCTTTGGATTTTATCACAAAACTTCATAATAACACAGATATTTCGGAGGTTCAAGACATGATATTACTTAAAACCATACCAGAACCCGTACTTAAAGTTTACTAATTGCTTAACTCCGTATCCCGATGGAACATTATGCCCCTTTTCGTATAAATCCCTATTTAACGCTACTAATATTATAAATGCGACAGTAACTCTGTCTGTCTATCTGTCTGTTACGCTTTCACGCCTAAACCATTGAACCGATTTTAGTGAAATTTTGTACAGAAATAGTTTGAGTCCCGAGGAAGGAAATAGGATAGTTTTTATTCCGGAAAATCTTATACCTAGTACCCGTGTTTTAGCGATAAGCGAATCGTTAGAAGAATCATCCTACTAATATTATAAATGTGAAAGTTTGTGAGTATGTTTGGATGTTTGTTACTCTTTCACGCCAGAACGGCTGGACAGATCTGGATGAAATTTGGAACATAGATAGATTATAGTCTGGAATAACATATAGGCTACTTTTTATCCCGGAAAATTGCGTAATTCCTGCGGGATAGCGATAAACGAATTCTATGCAGACGAAGTTGCGGGCAACAGCTAGTACAGCTATAATATAGTGTGGTAGAGGATAAAATGGTAAATAAAGATATCATTATACAATGCAGAGGACTAAGAGGGTGCTAGGTAGTAGAATCAGCAACAAAACAGTGGAAACGTTTTAAGATGGATCAGAAATCAAATGGTTACTAGACTATGTAATCAATTAGTTAATTTTATTGTTCTATGCACTGTTCTTACATTTGAAATTTGCCATGAGCTTTTCGGTGAACGTAAACATCGTGAGGAAACCTGAACACGTCTGCGAAGCAATTCAATGGTGTGTGTGAAGTTCCCAATCGGCACTGGGCCCGCGTGGGAACTATAGCCCAAACCCTCCAATAAATAGAGGAGGCCTATGCCGTGAGGCACGCCGAATTACGCGATAATTTATAAATAAAAAACTACACAATGTACTGAAATTGTAGCGAAACGGATTAAAAGGGGCTATATATAAAATGCACTGTGTATGTAACCGGAGCAACATTTAGACCAAATCATTGTTAGAGAAATAGGTTAAATTTTTAAAACCGTGTATAAACGTGATGATAATATTAAGGATTCCAACAGTTTGTCCATTTGAAGCGTACAATGTTTTAATTTATATGTTTACTAGCCTCTGTCCGCGACTTCGTCTGCGTTTTGAAAATCTAAGCATACATAGGGACAGATAGGAAAGCCTTTGTTTTATATTATGTTGTAGTGATTAAATTTATTATAAAAGTGCTTGCACAGTGATAAATCATTAAGTTCATTTTTGAATGTCTCAGGTATATAATTGTATTTTTTTTAACGTTTACACAGTTGCGTTCTTTAAGTCTGTAGCTAGAAGACCGGACTATGCATGGGTAAGTCATATTTTTTATGGCGATCCCTGAGTCGCTTTTTGGTAAAATGATTCTTCAACATATAAACACTAGTATATGCTGCATTGAAGTGTACACAAATAAGTACCTATTTAATTATTTATAGAAAAATTGTTCTTCAAGAGTCCACACTTTTGTGATTAGACCTGGACATAACATTTATTAGAACAGGACATTCAGATGGTTCCTGCGATCCTAATCTTAGTGCTCCGTCCCGGACGAGCCGGTTAGCGCGTCCCAGACGTACGGCGAGACAGTTAGGTATTGTATTTTTGTACCTGGACGTCATCCAAATACTACTTAATAATATACAAATAATACACTCGATTAGCCGAAACCATTGTCGGGGCCTGATTGCAGTATCCAGATAATTGGCCACTTTCATACGCAAAACTATTTCTGCATGTTTATTTTTAGTTTGTTATGTGTACTAATGTCTGCCTATTGATATCTATTGACGTTGAAATGCCGAGAGTCAATATTTTCGATACGAGCTCGAATGAACTGGAATCATTAACTTTTATTCGGGTAACGTGCTATGTGAGAAAATTTCGTAATTTTAAGCGTTATCATCAGCTGCATGTAATTTCATACCTTACACTATCTAAGAAAAACTTTATAAAACTTAAAGCATGTTGGTAAACTGATGACACTTTGACACTTGTCCGACGGACCAAAAAAAATTAAACAAAGCATTGTCACAGATTTGTTATGATTTGACAGCCGTGAATAAATACTCACTATGAAAATAAGGGCTGACTGTGTAAACACTATTGTCGCAGAAAGCACGGGCGGCGCGCGCGCGTCGGAGCGGACACTGCGGCCGCGTGCTGTGCCGCGGCGTGCAGTGCACTCGCTGGGGGGCAGTGCGCTGTTTTACCATACTATACAAATATTGGTTATTGTATGCCATGTGCTAGTGTGGAACAGTTTAAAAGAAATACCATTAAATATCAGGGCTATCATTAATATAAGGGCAAATACGCGGTTTTAACGTAAATACAAGCTATCTCATATTGACAAAAATTTTTAGACATGAATATAAGTAGGCTAAAGTAAACATTATACTAAAACATTAAAACAGTACAAATATTAATTTAAATACCGTTAAAGTTAAAGAGCGTTAAGGGTTTCCATGAGAGGACATAAAATACATAATACAAAATAACTGAGTCAAATTCAAGGTGAGAGATAAACAAAGATCAAAATTAAAATGTTCATTTTATGAACGCAAACATCTCTTTTACGGAGCTTTTTATATTATTTAGAAATACTTACCAGCCCTTTTGGGTAGCCCATCACTGCCACGAAGAATGCATCTAAAAATAAATGATAATATTTACTCCATCATTCATTACTACAAAACAAAACAAACTTATTATTTAAAAAAATCAGTGGTTAAATATTATAGGCCTTAGCCTGTCTACTAGTAGGTTCAAAATTCACTTGGAAAATAAGAAACTGACCAACTTACATGAAACCTTGCAAGTTAATTGTTGCCATGTAATACCAAAGTAGGTCACTTTATTACACTCAAAACTTAATCACAAACCGTGGTATTACATTTTATAAGGTATCGGCATCACATTTTGTGGAATTAATAAAATTTATGTCGCACACTAAACCAGCGAATATCCTATACTCAACTACCGCAACATATATCCTTATAAAAATATCGACTGGTTACTTCATCAAGCTCGTATCTTGTTCATTCGTCCTGTTCGATTAACTATCTTATAGCACGAAAAATAAAGTTTACATTCACAGTGGAAGCAGCTTTAACATGCAACTTTGGTTTAGCGTTTTGTCAATATTGAGTGATGATTTTACATTATCTATGTTATTTTATTAAATTTATAGATTCGTTACTTACATGTGGTGAAAATTGGATAAGTACTTATTCTACTTTTTGACGACAATTCACATCAAGCTATTTTAATTATACCCCCATTTAAAAAAAACGTCCTAGGTGCGAGTCTGAGTCTCACGCGAAGTGTCATATCATCAACGTATATTTTCAATTGTTAAGGTTGAGCAATTGGGGTGCGAGTCGGGTTGCCTCCGCGTGTGGTCAAGAGCTGCGGTTCGTTTTTGGATCCGTCCGAGGGGAAGAGCAGTGCTTGGTCCGGTGCACCCTGGGCATCGATTAATGATTTCCTGTCAGATTCTCAGGGATATCATTATCCGTTGCCTAAGAGCCCGAGAGGGGAAGGGGTCTTTTGACCGTGTTCTACCGTACAACGTTGCCGACATTTTTGTCACAAGATTTTTGAATACTGTATTTATTACTTTGACATTGGCGAAATCATCGCATCGATCGATGGAACCATATTAAAAAAAAAACCGGTCAAGTGCGAGTCGGACTCGCGCACCGAGGGTTCCGTATCATTATCTATAAATATCTTTAAACCAGTGTAAGCAGAGCCCTGCTCCAAAGCAAAATGTACGCAGTGTGGGGTTACTTTATATTGGTCACTGCTATATACAGACATACATACACATTTACGGTTTTCGCAATTATTCTTTAATCTGTGCTATAAGACCTACCTTCATACCAAATTTCAAGATTCTGCGTTCACGGGAAGTAGCTTGTAGGTTTTGATTCCCTTGAGAGTTGAAAATTTGCGGAAATTTGCGGCATAAACGGCTGTATCTTTTGATTGCGTTGGCTTAGAAGTTTGATTTTTTCACAGCTTCAAGGGACAGTAAACCTGAGTAATTGATATAAATTTCAGCTTCATACCTCCACGCGTTCCTGAGAAAAAGGGTCTTGACAGACGGACAACAAAGTGATCCTATAAGGGTTCCGTTTTTTCCTTTTGAGGTACGGAACCCTAAAAAAGAAGAAGAAAGAAGATTGAGCAAGAAACAAGGATCGAAGTATGCCCCGGACCCATTCATTGCTTCCCGTGGGCGTCTAAAAAGACTACTAAGGGACCTGAAGATTTATTGTCTAAGGTACTTGGAATCACGTTCGCATTCACCGTTCCTTTCTATCAAACGGTAATCAAATGGTTGAGGGTAGAAAGAGATGGTGAATGTGATCGTGTGCTTTCGCACGTTACACGATAAGACTTGTCATGTCAAGAGTGAGCAAACTCCCAACTCCAGACTCCAGAAACCACCACGCTATTTTCCAAAGAAAGTCGTCAAAGACTGAATGCTTATGACGACTTTCTTTGGAAAATAGCGGTCATTGAGGATCTAAATGATCCTAAGAAAGATCCTAAAAAGACTACTAAGGGACCTGAAGATTTATTGTCTAAGGTACTTGGAATCACGTTCGCATTCACCGTTCCTTTCTATCAAACGGTAATCAAATGGTTGAGGGTAGAAAGAGATGGTGAATGTGATCGTGTGCTTTCGCACGTTACACGATAAGACTTGTCATGTCAAGAGTGAGCAAACTCCCAACTCCAGACTCCAGAAACCACCACGCTATTTTCCAAAGAAAGTCGTCATAGACTGAATGCTTATGACGACTTTCTTTGGAAAATAGCGGTCATTGAGGATCTAAATGATCCTCAATGACCACAACCCTCTGTCAAAAGTCCCTAGTTAGAAGATCGTGTGAGTGTGACATATCAAACGCAACTGTGGTAGATGGAGAGACACACACTAGTGATCAGTTTTTGTTTTTCCTTTAAGGTCCGGAACGTTAAAGACTACGTTTAAAGTTGATAATGTTCAAGTACAATATTTAGCATTTTTTTATTCCAGTCGACGTTTAAAAAGTAGCAGCCCCTTGTTCCAAATAGCGTGTACGTCTAATAATATACACGCTAGCATCGCGTGCTGGTGTGGCCTTTGACCGCTCAGAAATAAGGTCAATGCACTTATTGCCGCATGACGTCGCTCTGGACTTAAGATCCCGCTGCAAAGGGAGACCTTAGCCAATACGCGTACATACAGTCACCGTCAACCTTAGTGGTCAAATATATCGGAAGACTCTCTCAAGTTATAGACATAAAGCTTCATACCGATTTATTTGGACACTTTCGCTATGGTATATCTGACGCTGAATGTATAAGTTCCATCATCGTCATCAGCCGAAAGACGTCCACGGTTGAACAAAGGCGCCCCTTCAAAACGCCACGAAAACGACGACTTGCCATCTACTTTCATCGGTTTTCCGCAGCTCTCGCGGTGTCGACGGTCCATCATCCGGTTTCTAATCGCCACTCAAGAACCTGCAAGGAGAAGGTACAAGTTCTGTGAGTGAAATTTCGACCCAACCAAAAGCGTCCGCCTCGTTGGCAGCTGTCCCAACTGTCAAAAGTTGCAAGGCCAATTACAGCTACAATGTAGAGGCTACTTTATACGTAAGAGTTGCGTATTACCATATGGTGCAATCACGCGTAATCGATTACAAGAATTTAAATGAATGTTTGTAAGTACACAAAAAGTAAAAATCCCGAAAATTGCACAGTTTCCATGGTTCCCTAGGTAGAAATAGTAGGTAGAAACTATTTTATTATTTATTATATCAACCTATGTTAGTGTCCCACTGCTAGGTAAAGGTTCCCCTCTTGACCTCCACATCTCCCTATCCAGAGTTATGTATATCCGACCACTCAGTCAGTTCTATCTCTGCCTCGTCGTAAAAGCCCGTATCTACACGATTATTACATCAACACCTTGTGACATTTCGGCTATAATTTGACTTCTAAATTCAATTACTTACATTAATCGTCTCGTTCTGGTAATGGAATTAGTCTATCTACGTCTACTCTATTAGTTATGATGTCTTATATTATTTTTGGTAGGTAACAGATGTTGCTCGCGATTTAGCCTCCTTTAGGATTTTTTTATCGCTATGCCGCGGGAACTAGGTATGCAATTTTCCAGGTATTTACTAATATCTGTATGAGGAATGTCATCAATTTTTTTCAGTAGTTCAATGTAAAGAAATAACAAAATCCATACATAAGCAAATCATGCCTATATCCCTTACAGTATAGACAGAACCTTAGGTAACAAGACATAAAAGCCACGCTTAGCATGATTGTGGGTGTATAGGTGGAAGAGGGAAATCAAAACAGTGATGGGTTGCTAGCCGCATCGCCTAAAACATGATTCCTAAGACTTTGGCCCATTGGCCCATCTGCGCGGGAAAAGAAGCAACTGGCAAATTCTATGTTTTTTCTTTACTCCCAGACCAGCTTGGAAGATTAAAATTATAAGATTTGAAATTCATCGCAATTAATTAAAATCATTCTCCATAATGCAGTGTAACTAAATGTTTCTTTAAGGAAATAGGACAAATATTATCTGAAGTGGTTTGGAATCGTAAACAAATATAAAATGGATTATGTATGATTACTTTATATCTGTTTGAGTCTTGTTTGAGTTATGATTAATTTGCGGACAGTTTTAACATGATAGAAGGATGAAATAGTAAGTTAATAATTAGTTGAGGTACTATGACCCCTAGATAGCGCATCACTGTCGGTCTTGGGGCCCAATTTTTGAAGCCGCCTTCGAAAGCGTCATCTCAAAGTGGTGAACAATTGCTGCAATATGTTTGTCTAAATAGTTGACGGGTAATAAGAGCTGTGATTTATGGATTTTCTACTAAACATGAAGGTACTTCAAACTCAGTTGAAAATTTCACGGTAATCTCCAGTGATTTGCTTTCGAATCGGGTGCTAGAGCAATGGTAAATTTTATGATAGTTTTATGTAAGTATGTAGCTAAACACTTTATTGTGCAAAAATAAAAAACAAACATAATTGACGAATATTAAAATATATGTAAAAAGGCAAATTTTATGCTTTATTTGTAGGTAGTTACTAACTTTGACAGTGACTTTTGCAAAACACGCACAAAACATAATTTGGTCCTAAGAGGTTTATTTCTTTTTTTTTAATAAGGGAGAAAGTCTTCTTTTTCTACTACTCCGAAGACGAAGAAGCAATCTCAAAGCAAACACTTGGAACTATGAACTATCGTTGCTATACTGCCATCTATGCTTTACTGCAGGAACTACTAGAAACAAACGAAACACTTGGCAATATCCCTTTTCCACATTAGTTCTGTTGTTTCTTCACTTGTGTCGTAGTTACGGTGTTTTACAATAGATGGCGTTAAGAATGTTAAATAATTGCAGAGCGCAACTTAAATAAAACAATACAGTGTTTTCTTAAGAAGAAATGAATGGAGTGCTTACCATTGAGCCGTTATTTCATTATTTTTCTTAAAAATATTCGGGACATGACATAATTATGAATAAATACAGATTTGGGGGAAATTGACCATGTCACACCACTTTCACTATTTTAACTACCATTAAAGAATACCAAAGAAAGGATTGTACAGGAAACCACTAGGTATATTTAGAGTTTCTCGAGTTTTGTTCGAGGTAATATGTTGATGTTGTAGTTATGTACTTATTCCTAATTTGATTGATAAGTTGAGAAATTTAAGTTGACCTGTTGTGCACAACAAATTTTGTTAGCTTTGCAAAGCTAAAAAATCTTAAAAACTTGTTATTGAAATTTGGCAGCTGATTTTATGCTTATACAAGATGTTCAGAATTATTCCAGAAAGTTTCTGAAGAAAACTAAGCCAGTGCGTTTGAATCCTCCTGTTTTATCGTAAT
Organism: Pandemis corylana; assembly: GCA_949127965.1. Classification (NCBI taxonomy): domain Eukaryota; kingdom Metazoa; phylum Arthropoda; class Insecta; order Lepidoptera; family Tortricidae; genus Pandemis; species Pandemis corylana. The sequence continues at coordinate 12,292,655 of OX421856.1, read as the reverse complement.
TTAAGATTCAAAATCAAGTCAACCCATAGACGCCGTACACTTTGAACATCGAATGTATGGAAAATTCACGCTGAAACGACTGGACGGATTGGCATAAAATTTACTGATAGCTGGTAACCTAGATTATCACATAGGCTACTTTTTATCCCGGAAAATTTCAAAATTACGCGGGATAGCGATAAACATGTCGCGGGCAGTGGCTAGACCTTTATATCGCAACATGGCAACAATTTTATCTGTCAAACTGGTCTGTGGAGCTGGGGTACCTACGTATTAAAATACGTAAAGTTTAAAATGTATAATGGGTTAAATTACATAATGGTTTATAATATATAATGCGATTTTCTCAGAAAGTTACAAATTAACAGGATTGTTATAAAACAAACCTAACCTAACCTAAACCAATCTATTGATTACGATATCAAAAAAGTTCATTTAGCTAATAGTTTTACAGAAAATTGCGTTATATATTTTGAACCATTATGTATTTTAAACCATTATACATTTTAAACTTTATGTATTCTGATCCGCTCCCGTGGAACTGTCGTGAAACTTCTTGAACGTTGCATCTCAGTCTTCCCAGCTCAGTGTACGGTTTACGGAAGATATTTTTAACGTGTTATGTACACTATACAGGGGTGTCTCATTGAAATCGGTCAGTATGGGAAAGTCTGAAACTATAAGACGTACGAAAGATCTGTTCTTAGGAACCATGTCATCGATTTTAATAACAAGAAAAACTGCATTCATACATTTAAAAAACCTGCACTCAGCTCGGGAATCGAACCCGGTTGTTTTGAAAAAATAAACTTACACTATTTCTATTTAGATATCGATTGTGGAGTTCTTAAGCAGTAGATGGCTCTATGAAACATGATGTCTAAAATGAATAAAATGCATTGTTTTCACATACTTTAATTTATTTATTCTTTATCGGTTGTTGAATTTCTAGAACATGCCTTTGATTGTGATTTATAAATGGTACCTGGTAAATCAGGATAGCTAGTAATACAAAATAAGGTTGAGATTAAAACTACCTATTCGTTCTTGACTTTCCATTTTCATTTGTTTTACCAGTTCTAAAAAGTAAGAAACTTTTATTGTTTGAAACCATGTACAACAGTTTGTCCATTTTGGACGTACAATTTTTAGGTACCTACCTACCTAGTTAGTTCCCCACCTCTCATGTTTGTCTTGCCTTTCAGCCTCTGGCGGACCAGGTAATGTCACTTTATATGAATTTAATTAATTTATTTTGCTGAACTAACTCCTACACTTTCATAAAATATGATAAAAAAAAAACAATTTAATACCTAGTAGGTATAAAAAAAAACTGTGTTACTAGAGAGCGATTTTTTGAATTTGCCGCTTTTTATGACTGCCACGATTGACTTGTCAGTCTCTAGGCACACTGCAAGGGAAAAAGATTTTGACGAATTGAGAACCTCCTCTTTTTTTGAAGTTGGTTAAAAAAAGTAAACTTAATTTATTTTAGTGTTGAGCGATAGTGCACGGTCAGATGTTTATAAATAAGCACTTATATCAAGCAGTAAAAATGTTCGTAACCTAGTTATAAACAGTCATTAAAGGGGTAGATGAGAAAATGGGAAATCATAAAACAGTTCAGGGTTAATTGGTGGCGAAAGGCAATTAACGGATGATTTGGCTTCACTAGGGATGCTGCGGTGAAAGATTTTCGGCGAAAAATTTATGATGCAGGCAAAAACTGTACTAAACATATTCTGTGATGTTGCAACATAAACACCTAAGTAAGTGTAACGATTCACGATGTAGGCATATCTTCAAAGGTGTGAAGGTTCATGAGCAAGTAAAGCAATGTTTTTGGCGGTCTAATTTAATAAGATATAAGTTTTATAGGGTTTCAAATATCCTCTTTATTATTCCATAAAAAAATAAAATAAAGACTCTATGATCGATGAACAGATTTAGCTATCGAAATAGTAGTTGCTCGAAGCAAACGCTGTCTGTACAATACGATTGTACCTAACTTTCAACCCTCCGTATGTTAGAGGCAACAATGGAGCACTGTAACGCCGAAAAATCACCCAACGCTAAACCCCGTCCCCAAAACATCGTTTTAAAAAAAGCTTTTTAAGACCGTGTCAATGCTCCAAACAACTCTATTCACCCTAATCAAATTCATCGAAATATAAGCCGCATATTATTCGTGCAGATGCAAGTTTAGGAGCAAGGGACAAACGTATAAGCCAGAACGAGCAAGAACGACCCCAAAGATAGAGTCAAAGTGTATGTATAGCTTGCTTCTACGATTGGATCTTCTTCATAATTAATCATTCTAATGTTCTAGTTAAAGTTATCGTGGTTTGGAGGCGAAGTGTTGGGGCAACTTTCAACAAACAGTCTGAAACGAGTTATAATGGTTAGTGTGGCCAAATTTACGACTTTAAACGTGTAAATGATCCCTTCAATAAACAATTTTTAATCAAACGCTTTTCATCATAGCTCTAGCCTGCGATTTTGTTTCCGAAGATTTCTTTTATCATTGTCCCGCGGGAAAAATTATCCTATTATCCTCAATGTTTAAACTATTATATTCATCGATTGTGCCGCGCATAAGTAGCAAACAGAAAAACAGACTTAGTACGGAAGTATGGACAACCGCCTTCAAAATGTCATTCATACCTACGTAATTTGCTTCACGTGTATTCTTGTACTCATGATACCATCATACTAACAAACGTGCAACTAAATTTCCTTAACACATTTTCCAATGCGAACTTCCCCCGTACTCTATTCATCCCGAATTCGGCGAGCTTGTACTGCTCGTCCAAACCTCTCGGCAAGCAGCCGGCGCACCGCAGTCGCGCCGCAGCCGCCGCGGCCACCGGACCCCGCGACCCCAGCCGCGACCCCGCGACCGCGTGTTCCGACCCCTTCCCGCCAACGCCAATTAAAAGAACAATGGAATAGACGTCATTAATAGGTAACTTTTTTATAGTTGTTTGCTTTGACAGAGAGCATGGAGCGACGTATAAACAATAGCTGAAGCGGTGAGTGCACGCGTACCGACAGCCTTAAGTAAAAGCCTTGGGATTTATCTCACCGAGCCTGTTGCTCGAGATAAATCAGAGGGTGGAGGAAAACCCTTCGTATACTGAAATTATTTGCCAAATGCAGTTTCTTGGCGTCATATGCGATTTATATTAAAATGTATCAATGAATAATATTTCGAAAGACAGATGACCTAGGTCAGGTTGTGAATATTGTTGTGCAGCATATAACCAAAACCCACAGGTTGTTCTGGTTATTAGTTTTATGTTTCGTCCGTCAAAAATACTCAAAAGATATGCGTCCGTTTACAAAAAAAGGCTGACAGATTACCAAAAATTAAGACATCATCGTTGTTTTGTTTACGATCTAGTAATTGTAACAATTAAGTCTGCACACACTTCAAAACTTCTTTTAGAAAACTTATTTTGATTATTTACCTAAATATAATTTTCAATTCGTATTCTGTTAATTATTAAACCGCGAATTATCTATTATTACCTAAATAATTAAACAATTTTGAAATTTTTTTCGGAATGTCTCATATCCTGTTAGTAATTTAAAAACAGATACTTAACATAGATTTTATAAAAATGTATTACTTTAAATAAAAGGAATAAACCTTTTGCATTCAGTGCAAGTTAGTCTTCTTAAAAAAACCTCATTGTATATTATTAACAGCCAAATTCATTGATCATAAAAACACTCAATAAGCAAATTATGACAATAACGGGAGGATTTGCAATTCTTACGTATTAATCAACTAGCGACCCGCCCCGGCTTCGCACGGTTGCAATCAGTGGTTTTGTACTATGTTGCTCATGTATGTTACACATAAACCTTTCTCTTGAATCACTCTATCTATTTGAAAAAAACCGCATCAAAATCCCTTGCGCAGTTTTAAAGATCTAAGCATACACAGGGACAGACAGACAGCGGAAAGCGACTTTGTTTTATACTATGTAGTGAAAATATATTTTACACTTTAGTGCCTTGTCGTTCCAAGCACTTTGACAACTTAATGTGAAAGTTCAAGCATAAAGTTACAACGACAAGACACTAACGTGTAAAGATATCTTTAACGTCGACTGTACAAATTTTTACATCATGTTTCTTTTGAAAAGCATTGTGAGAATTTATAATTCTTTAGCAGTCTTAATGACTCCAGGGAGTTCAGGGAACTGCTCTTTTATGTAACATACATACATAAATCACATCTTTATCACTTACGTTTGCCCCAGACGGTTCCTGTTATGTAAAATGAAGATAAAATAAAAAGAATTCTGGATGTCAGCTGCTTTAACTCGAATCAAAATGCTGTAAGACGAAATGCTGCGAAAATCACAGAAATAAAAAAGCGCCCTGTTTGCGCGTTGATGAAACTGTCTGAGTCTTCATATTATAGAATATGGCATATTTGTGGTATTTACAATACATTTCGATCCCAGCGTTGTTCAAGAACGGTCGTTGATGATGAGGCTCAGCTTGTCTTCGTTGATGAAAATTAGTCATATTGAAGTGATATATTAATTCATCCATTACTTGCCAATTTTAAAACTCAGCTGGGCAGATCATTAATATACACTAGTACGAAGAAAGGACCAAATATTAAACCCTGTGGTATACCAAGTTTCACCAATGATACACATGGTTGCACTCTATTTATGTCTACTTTTTGGATTCTCTATCTGAGTTAGGACATTCCAAATGTCAGTGCGTTTGCTGAGAGCCCGTTTTGTTGATGTTTACGTATAATTATCTCATGTTTCACACAGTAAAAAGCTTTGGATACGTCGCAGAAGATCTCTATAGAAGATGTTGCCAATGATTCCATGTATAATGTATAATCCATGATAAATTTACTTGATGAGTGTGGCCGCTGCATAGGTGGTGGAATGGCCTCTTGTAAAGAAAAATTACTGGCCATAAAGTAATTCAGTAGCATAACAATTATCCAACCTTTGATTAAGCATATTCTTCTGTAACATTTAACAACACAACTACAAAAAAAACAGAAGAAGACAGAAGACTTGAGAAGACTCAAGTAATAGTCAAGTTAATAATGTTTGCTATATTTCAGTTGGCTTAAGCGGTGAGTTGCCTGTCAGTCAGACTATCACTTAGTCACGTTACTTTTTGATAGACGTAGAAGCAGGATGATAGTATGAGAGCACGGTCATTTCGATCGTCTTCTGTTATTTAACCGGCCGCCCGTGTCGTTAATGCGGTTGTAACGCGTATGTTTACATCACTGAACGCACGCGGCGTTTTTAATCTCAGTGTTTATTTGAAACACTATTTATTGACTACAATTTCGGGCTGCGTGCGAATTTGTGGTTTTATTTTATACTGATGGTGAAGTGAAAGAATCCAGAAAGTCGGTACGATTTGGTCAAAGGTTTTGTTAGTCACAGTAAATGCGAAGGGACCGTTTTTTTTGTAGGTCACTCTCAAACATCGTGTACAGCATACACGTCTCACTAGTGGGCACATGCCTTAGAATAAGAGCGTTTGCTCTATTACATTTAGTTACCACTCGGGCCTAATGTGAATTAAGAATATTTTTGATCACAATTAAATTAAATGAAACCATAGTACAGTCATTCGTTTCTTGCTTGCGGTAATTAATTCCCAAAAGATCATACCATCCTTGTTGACTCTCTTCTCAAAAAGAGAAAGAAGGAAAGAAAGAAAGAAAGAAGATGAGAAGATATGAGATAATGATAAAGATATGAGATAAAAAAAATTGTAGGTAGTTCTCCTAACTAATGTGTGGATTATACGTATGAGAAATATTAAAACCCTGCAAAAAAGTCAGTTTTTAAAGCAAAAAAATATTTTCAAAAACAGAAGACATGAGAACAGTAATTAGATTCGCTTTTGTTTTGTAATCTAACGGAGAACGAAGATGGCGTCTAAACGTACCGGGCAATTATCTTATTATGTCAATTTACATGTTGAATAGACAAATGGCGTTAATTTGAGCAATTACTCCGTTGGACATAATAAAATTAGCGCGTGATTTGTACTTATTTCATTTTGAAAGAATTTTACATTTTATTAATGCATAGTATCAATTCACAAACTAGAGTCGTACATAAATTATTTTTTAAGTTTCAAAAGTATTAGATCTCATAATTTTAGAAAACACCTTAAATGTTTGTATTCTGTTATTTTTAAAGAACGAAATTAAAAATTTGTTCACTTCCATGATACCATTCAAAAAGACTTACACACGATGTACACTGACATAAGACTATACTGACTTGTCAGACTGGCAATAACTTAGCGTAATCGTACTGTAATATTTTATGCTAAAAAATCTTCTTGATTGTCTTCTTTAGGGTCGCTTTGCAAGGTCATGGATTAATAGTACATTAATGAAGTGACCGAGAAGGAAGGGCTTGCCGGCCAAATAGGTATATGAGGCTGGCAAGCCTTTTTCTCTCCGAAGCATATACATAGGTAGTGCTTTTCACAAACATGTCCAGGGGCCCGATTTTTGAAAGCACATGTGTGAAAATACCACTCGAATGTGGTAAAAAATTGTGCTAAATTTGAAACACGAGTAGCTTAGAAGATACTTACGGCTCTCATTAGTCTTGTGAACTAGTTAAAAATTTGATGAGAGCTGTAGTTTTGAAGATATAAACAGATTTATATACCACTTTTGGGCGGTACTTTCGAGTGATGTGCTTACAAAAATCAGACCCCAGTATAATAATAAAGAAATAACCACGGGAAAATGATAGAAAAAGACATACGAAATTTGAGTTACCTTCTTGACAAGATGTTCATAACAGGGGATAAATTTACACTCTTACTTATAAAGTGGTTTTGTGACTGAGACAGTTTAAACCTTTTTAGCTAGAGATACATTTAGCAATAAAACAAGAATTTTTAATAACATAGAGGTGTACTAAGGGATTTTTGAAATTGCCACGGGCACGGGTTTAAGCTAGATTTCCAGTAAGTGAGTTAAAGCTTAACAAAGCTATCTAACCTACATCTAACGTCCTGCTCTAATTATCACACCATACTAACTGTCACCCCAAAAATACGTTACGTTTTTTTTAAATCCCGTTGTCTACGTCCCTATTGTACCCCTTTGTCATAGTCACGTTTCATAAGGGAAGGGCCCTTGCTACAACAATAGAATAGAGCAGGGCCAACTAAAGGGGCAAGCGGGAGGGGCATTGGCCCCCAGGGACGTTTTGATAGTACGGATTTATTAGTTTGGTAATGGTTATCTTATCGAAGCTAATGTATGAAGTCTTTTGGGGTTTACTATAAAGTTTTAGCCTGCGGGTCTTCTGTTTTGTTAAAGCGAGGAGGGCGAGACAGACCGCTGGAGAAATTATTGGCACAAGAAGCATTCCATCTTGAAGTGAATTTCCGAACTAAGCATCATTGGCGTCAAAGGCTTGGATTAGACATATAAACATACATAAATCACGTCTTTATCCTTTATGGGGTAGACAGAGCCTAAGATAACAAGACCTAAAAGCCTCGCTTGGCATGATTGTGGGCGTACCTATTGTAGAAAGCGGGAATCAAAATATTGATGAGTTGCTAGCCGCAAGGGATAAGGACGTGATTTGTGTATTTGTGTGTATGCTAGCCGCATCGCCTATAACATGATTCCTAATTTTTTTATGGATTAGATGGTCAATATTATCGTGTGATCCGTGCATATCGCGATCCAAATCACGAAGTATTGATGCGTGTCGCAGTGAATCCGGTTGTTAACCCCATCAGCGTCAGTATCCTGGGGTCTAAGCCCTTAGTGTAAGTCTCAATTACTACGGGCAAATTGGCAGCGCCACTAGCGGAAAGAAACGGCACCAGACACTTCTTAGTGTTTTTGGAAGCATTGCTTGCTTGTCCGACTTTATCGTTTAAATAATACTTTGTTTAAAAGTCAAACGACATTTTAAACTCTCTCACGTTCCTTAGCGCTATATTATTGACAACATAATACGCAGCTAATATCGGTAGGGTATTATTATGTAACTCTTGATGGGTCTATTGTGTGATGAGACCGCTGCGTTGTTTAGAAAATAAAACGACGCTACACGTTTGTTATTTAATTAAAAAATCTCAGCGACTGGTTGTTTTTTAAACATAATACAGTTACTTAACAGCTTCAATATCTTCATACATACATGCATTCACAGATCACGTTTATATCCCTTACGGGGTAGACATTGCCCAGTATAACAAGACATAAAGACCACGCTTAGCATGATTGCTGATATAGAGTTTGTTTCTACGTGATTTATGTATGTGTGTATTTGTTGTCGATAAAGGTAATTTCAAGAATAGGAAACTGTACTATTCTTGATTAACATAGAGCTCTTTTTATCTCGGGAAAATGGAAATACGCGGACGAAGTTGCGTCCACAGCCAGTATAGTTGATGTTCAAAGTGTATATAAGTCATAAAAGATGACTTGTTGCGACTTCGTTTTGAACCCAAAATTACGATAAAAATACCTTGAAAAACTCTTGATTCAATCAAATTACCTCAACCACCTGTTGAAATATTCCAGAATAATAATTTTAAGACACCGTGTATAACTTGCTTTCTTTATAGGAAAAGGAAAGCCACAAAACAGGAAAAGAAAATATTTTTTCCCAACAAAGAGTTCCCACGAGCGCTTGACAAGGAAAAACATTATTTGTTGAAGTTATTGCTCCCATTACGTTCTCAGGTTTACGCTCGCGTCACAAAACAAGCAAGAATTAAGTAATTACAACTTGATGTCTGAATTGCACCTAAAAATATATTTTCTCTGAGTGTAAAGTAAATTTCATGACATTAATGTCACTTACGAGGCATTGCATCTTAGTCCTCTAGGTTGGCAACGCATCTGCAATCCCTCCGGGGTTGCGGGTGTCTATGGGCAGTGGTGATCACTTACCATCAGGTGACCCACTTGCTCGTTTGCCTTCCTATTCATATAAAAAAAAAAAAAAACTTTAGAATTCTGTAATCCAAATGACGCAAACCATGTCCGTCTGTCTACTCGTACAGCATCAAAAAGTGAATTTACGATGAAAAACAGGAGCGTTCAATTAATCTAACCCAACTAACTGCCAAAATATTCTAAAACACCATACAAAGTTGTACACCCACATGCATACAATGTAGTGTGAAAAGTGAGACGTTATTTTTGCTCATCAATGTAGATACTAGTTTATATCTCATTATGAATATGCGCACGTATGGTAACTTTGCATTGCAAATTTTAATCACTCGCGTTCCCTTTAATTTATTGACATTTTGCCCATATGTATGACATAACTCAAAAGAGGGTTACCCTGAGCCTGGCGCTGAGAATTTGTAAGTCAATGAGAATAGACCGAGGACAGCGAGCAATTTAAGTCGGGAGACGTCACTTTGATGGTCGCCAGGACTGACAGCCAGACAAGCCAGATACAAGCCATTTCAACCAATTTATAAAACGCGGCGACGTTAATGCGGCACAGGTAGTTATTTAATTATCCAAAATCACCTCAATATAATGAGTCATTGAATTTCAAAGTGCGATAAATACAATTCTGATATTTTTAAAGATTTTTGAAAAAGAAAAGGCAAAAAAACCTTTTCTTTACATACAAAATCTAAAAAAGTATTGAAATGAATTGAAATGAATTTAGCTTAAAGTTTAAATTTTGCACACCTTCCTTGTGTCGCGATTCACCCTGTATAGGTCATAACATGTACCCACAACTTCATTATACATAGGTATGTAGTAACTTAGTATTATTATAGTGATTATACTTACATAATTTTAGTTACTAAGAAAACCTTCACCTTTAAAACACGATGTTTACTAACTTCAAACAATATATCGAATCAATGAACTAGAAATTTGGCAAACATGTTGACGTTATAAGGTGAATCTTTACAAGATAATAATTATGTATAAGATATTAGCATCGAAACCGATTAAAAGGGCTTACCCTTTTTGAAATTCGGTCAGCCTTTAGCATTATCATACATCCATTCTACAAATCTAAACCTTTCAAGACAATCAAGACCTCCTGATGTTGGTCATATTTGACTTGCAAGTGTGGGGGACGCGACAGTAAAAAGATCTCTTTCCAGACAGATAGATATTATGCCTGGGGACGGAAGACCGGAGAAAGAGAGTTGGAAGTTGTATTTACGTATCCGCGTTAAGAAACTTCGTTGGCGCGATGGAGAACATCTGTACGTCACTGGCGCAAGTTAACGGCGTACGTCGTAGCAGTTAATGTAGTCCATGACTAGATGGTGCTAGAGTCGCTACACATGATTTGACCCACTCAAACAAATACATACTAACAGGGCAAGTTAATTAATAGCTTACAAAAATAACATGAACCTCACCTATCCTCGTGAGAGTATAGTATTACTTACAATTAAGTACCTTTACAACAAAGGTGTGACATAATTGTGCCACGCTTTAATGTATAGTAAATTTTAATACAGCAGTTTTGATGACCGAATATCGTGAGGCCGGACATGCAAAGATGAGTAACTGGGTTGCCGCATTGCGATTTCAGACTGCGCCCATTTTTAATTTTCGAGTATATCTGGCCATATTTAATCAAATCATGGTTGCAATAAGCCACTCATAAAGTTTTAAGAAAAAAGTTTTGGCCTTTAACACTGGCAGGTTTTAATAACAAAAAGTAACCCGTAAGTTTACAGCTGTCACATTAGAAAACATTTTTTTTTTGAGTGCCAAGTATGAGAATGATAGGAACCGATGTGTCTTTGCGTAACCCAACTAGTTTGCTTGGCGTAGTTTGATTGCACTCGTCAACGTGCAACTTTATGCACACGGCGGGCGGAGCTTAACCCGGCCTCACTTTGCTGTTCGCATGAACTCTGTCCTTACATCTATTTGCTCGAAGGAAAAAAGTAACCGATCGGAAGTGCTGTGAGCTATGACAAAGAGAAGTTTAATCGCAGTATTATCATTGATACGCATGCGTGGAAGCGTAGGGAGTGAAAGTGCGCAAGAGCGTGACAAATCAACCGGTCTGACGTCTGACGTCTTCTCAGGACAAAGAGTTCATAACATTGACAATACATATTATATGCTTGATTGATTTAAGCGTTAGGCATTCCGTTTGTGGAGGTCTATATCCGTGGCATTCCGTGTATATTTCCGTTAGGGAAGCTGGAGGAAATAATGCCCACGTTGAAGCGGCGAGTGGAGAAAGTGCGAGAAAGAGGCAGAGAGAAGTTTGGTAGAGTGATCCGGTAGGAATCGAGTTGTTAAGTCGACAAAAACAATTGCCTGACGGTAGGTAATTGGTATCGGAATAGAAAGTAAATGTTTTTGGTTTATTTAATAAAACGTAAAATGATGCTCGAGTCAAACAAAACTTTCTGTCAAGCTTAACTGCTCAGGTGCTAAGTCCCTTGTAAGGTTTCAAGTTGTTAAAGTTATTATAATCATTAAAACGGTTGTTTTATTAGTCCTGTTATTTCTGTTAAAGATACATTATCCGATTACAAACCTGGGCACTTATTTTATAGAGTTAAAAAAGTATGACTTATATATATTAAACTGACACAAACCCAGTGTCTGTCAATCGTTAACTATCTAGAGATAAATCTCTCGATTTCCCAGAGATTCCATCAACAGATCCTGACGTGGTGACTATGGGACCGAGTTTGAGGCATACCCTATCGAAAAAAAAAATTGACCATATTATCCATTCACAAACGACGGAGATAACAAACGCCACGCCTAAATACAAAAAACGCTTTCGTTTACCTTTGTAAACTAATTTAGATGAATTCCGTAGCGTACGTACTCTATCTAATATGCAGCGACTTTTGGATAAGATGTAGGCGTAATAATGTGTATGTTGATATTTTTTATATATTTTTTATGTTTATTTCGTACGCACTGACGCAAACTAAATTGTTAAGGAGTTTACGCGGCCCAACAGCAAAATTATAAAATTTCATGTTCATGCATAGGCCTACGCCTACCGTTGACTGCTTTGCTTTTGAAGAACAATGCTGTAAAGATTTTCTCACGCAATAATAAAATTAGACAGTACACAAAGTCGGTTCGTAAACTCCTATATAAAACTATATTTAGCTTCAAAGCAGTGCTTTTCCGTTCCAATATACAATAACTATACGCAATGATACTAAAAGCATTTTTACATAAACACCCACGCGTATATTTTTATGTGAAGGTAAACACTATTATACCATGAGTCGATTTATATGCGATTGGTGTGAGTCATTCTAAGTACTGGCTGAGCAAATAGTAAATGTACAAAAGTTTATAAACAAAAATTCATGTTCTATAAACTTTATGAAAGAATATGTTAAATTATTTACGATAACGAAATATTATCTAAGCTCTCGTAAGACATGATTTGTAGAAATTAAAATGTAAATATTTATAAAAATTAAATAAAAAACGATGATAAGTTTGGAACGATGTGTATTAATAACACAATCTTTCTAAATAGACTAAAAGAAGTAGTGTTCTCGAAGTTGGTGAAAATATATATTATCGCCTATTAAATAGGCACCTATCCAAAGACCACTTCTATATTAATCATCTATATTATTGTCACTTGCTTCAAATGTATCTGCTTTACCTAAATATAACCGTGTCGAAAACACATGTGCGTTTAAATAGCTGTTACATTATGACAGCGGTACTGGAGTCACGAGATCACGTATTTGCATACCCGGCAAATATTACAGTACTCTTCATGTCGGGATCTAGAGCTAGCGTTTTGTCTGTCTTGATTTCTCCGGGAACGAAACTCTTTTTAGCAGTTTCATTGTTGCATTTTTCATATATTTGCTCAAGCTCGCTCTATATTCTTTAGAGTAAGCAAAAGTTTAGACAATATGTTAAAATGAAATGTTAAAATATATACAAAGAGAAGACTTTTATTAAAAAAACCAGCCAAGTGCGAAATGGACTCGCGCATCGAGGGTTCTTTACAAATTCGGCAAGTGAATATAAAATCCAGTGTAAGCAGAGCCCTCCCTCTTAAGCAAAACGTAGGCAGTGTGAGATAATTTGATATTGGTTACTTACATAGACAGACATAAAAATAGTCCTGTTTTTAAATAGGTAATAATAATAATAAATATCTTGGGACAAATTACACCAATTGACCCAGCCCCAAACTAAGCAAAGCTTGTACTATGGGTACCAGGCAACGGATAAACATACTTATAATGTATGTATGTACCTATGTGTGTTTTAGTATTTATTGTTATAGCGGCAAGAGAAAAAGATTATGTGTGAAAATTTCAATTGTCTAGCTGTCACGGTTCCTGAGCCTGGTGACATCTTTTCGGTACGGAACCATAAAAAAGGAATAAAAAAAATAGCGTACGGCGAGGTAAAGGGGTTACATTGCTATTTAAACATGATTCAGAGGTATCTTATTAGCTGAAATTGGTAAAAATGTTTGGAACAATGTTCTATAAGTATTTAAGAATATCAACGGAAAACTGCAATTTTATGCTAAAATATTAATGCTCTCTTGTGTTCGAGATTTAGCGACACGTTTTGACATCGAAGTATCTGCATCCTTGCTATGCTCGAGTGCCAATCTTCCGTAAATACGTTTGGTACTTTTCTTTTTCTTCCTTCGCTGAACAATCTACTACTATCCACATCTATGACGTCTATGATGAAACAGTTTATTATATCACAAAGAAGATGCTTCAAAGCAATGTTTATTTCTCTACAACTAACACAATAGTCTTAACAACAAACCAGGGCACTGTTTGACAAAGCATATCATATATCACGACCCAAATCTGTGGCATAATGGGTATACCACTCCTGGTGTAAGCACAATGGTTCTTTCAACGACTTGGTTCTGGGATCGAGTCTGCGAGACAGATTAATTGGGATTGTATCTGTCGTGATGTGTTACGGAATGAAATCCAATAAAATTAAGTAAAGATCCAAATCTAAGTGAAAGTGTGAGTGAAAAATAAAGAGCTGTTAAAATATCAATTCAGGTTTCTCCATTACAAAAACAAAATTGTAAGTTAATAAGTTTATTTTGCTATTACTCGTAGGTCGTAGGTACAGAGCTCTCTCTTATATCTTGACACTACGAGCGCTTTAGATAAGAACCTACCATATTTCCTAGAAGAATACACTGCAAGAAAGTTCTGCCTTCAAAACAAAAATCATGTTACATTCTACCACTAATACAACTTGAAGCAGCTGATCACGAAAGAATTTAAGAATTCAAATCAAACGGTTAAGAAATTAAATTATTTGCTAAAAACATTTATTTCACGAGTCGTATCTATCGTATTTCGTAGACATAGGAGGTCCAAATCTAGATTGCAAAATTTCCACCACATTCAAGGTAAATCTGCAATGCTTTGAAGTTAACGACGCACTTGTAGACTGAATGTATATTGGGTTTGTGCATGCAAGAGGGGTGAATATCATATCTGTGCCTTACTTACTATACATTATACATACTCATATATATCTGAAGTCTGCACAAACACGGTACGTAGACAGTTCTATGCCGTGTGGACCATTGAAGTACATTTTTACTCAAGTTGCACAAATGGCCTTTTCCATTTTCTTTCGCGCACAGCTCAACAATCGAGTTAGCAAATTTTTTTTTAGCTGAGCTAAGCTTCCTAACAGGTCTAACACACCTTCAAAAAGCCTTAAGTAAGATTGGTCGTAGTGGAGACGGGAAACATACACACACATTCGCTATTTGCGTTCCTTACACATAACCCCCACAGTTCTCCTTTATTTTGTGGGCACAGAAAGCTCGCTCCGCTAAGCCCACTTCAACCAGAGTTAAGCTGAGTGAGGTAAGGAATGTTTTGTAATCCAATAGGATACCAATGGGTGGATATTTTGTCGCTTAGCTATCTCGCATAGCGTTAGTGTGCATGCAGCCTATGTTTTGACCTAGCTAGGCGTATCCTTGTACGCAAAACTTTTAACAAGGTCAAGTTTCCTCTCTTTAAAGCCGTTCATTTGACCGTAACACCCAACGGGTTGAACTGGCGCGAAGTTTCATTAAAAGTTTTACTTTGACCGTTGGCGACTGAATTTCTGGACTGTGTGCCTAGGGCGATCGTATCTCATTTAAACTTTTTTCATTCCAGTATCACCCATCACAGCTTCAAATGGAATGAATTTGGTTCGCTAGTTTTTGTCTTTGAAAAAAAATTAACACCTTACTTACTGCGATTTCTTTGTTATTATAGTTAATGTTGTGTGACTTGGCCTTTGAAGGGTACACAAGGGTACAAAACTGGTGCTCCATGACACCATTGCACCAATCTGTCGCCAGAACCGCTACCCATTGACGATTGCAGATTGGTGCAATGATGTCATGGAGCACCTGGTTTTGTACCCTTGTGTACCCTTCAATGGCCAAGTCACACAACATTAACTATAATAATAAAGAAATCGCAGTAAGGAACCTTCGACTTGGCACGACTTTGTCTAGATTTCATTACTTTTTAGAGATAAACAAGCAGCTCCATCGAGACTTGGGTAGTTTTTTTTTTGGTGTATATTTTACATATTGAATTAATTAATTAACTAAACTAAATTCTTGGTAACAAGAAAATAAATAATAATAAATAATAAATAAATATCTTGGGACAAATTACACTAATTGACCCAGCCCCAAACTAAGCAAAGCTTGTGCTATGGGTACCAGGCAACGGATAAACATGCTTAATTCATCCAACTTTCCTTATAATTAATGATCATTTATTTACACTTCCCATTATCACACGTGCAGAGACTTCCTACTCAGGAACCACGTGCGATTCATAGCGCATTGTTCTTTAAGTGGCTCTTAGCTAGACCACCCTGTAGTCTGATCATAAGGAAGGAAATAAGGACATCTTAATTTTTTACATAGGGTGTCACAAAAATCGTTAACAGTATTATACAAGCGCGTCAGTCGGTCTGAACAGCCCTGCAAAGTTTCGTGATCGTGATGCAACACAGGAGAAAATGTACAAACTTTTTAATCGCGTTCAGCTCCGAAAGCCATGAAAAAGTTTGTCCCCCTCTTTTAACTTCTGAATAAAATTATTAAAAAAATATAAAAGAAATCACGGTGACTGCGTGTGACAGGCGACTTTATAGGTTTGAATATGCCTCCCACAAAAGGGCGTAAACGCCAAAATTATCCAATGAAGATGCGATATTTTGTGTTAGCGGCTTAGCGATACGTGACGGACACTATACGTGGTCCGACACGCACTTGACCAGTTTTTATAGTTTGATCATACAACAAAAATGTTAAAGTATCACGTAAGCGATTTCGCACAGTCGCCAATTGGGTGTATTAGAACTACAATAGCAGTTAGTTGCTTTGTGGTTTTCTACGCGACCGATCATCTCACGTAGTGAATAATACAAGTCGAGGATAAACTCATTGATAGAGTAACACGTCTAAAAATAAAATTTCTAAACGACACTGAAAATTAGAACACATAGAAAAGTCTGAAAAGTTGTAAAGCTATGGCCGGGAATTGAATATCATAATATCAGTGTTTGTCACCCCTAAAAAGTTTCATTTTTGGCAGAAAAGTTCCGTTTTCATTTAAATCTTGGGGAATGAGCTTTTTTTTTTACCTCATCTATTCTTGAAAATTACATTGTCATCCCTAAAAGTTCCATTGTAATTTTTTTTACCTCGTCCATTCAATATTTGTGTTAATAACGAAAAAATAGCTTGTATTTTCAGTGTGGTATTTAAAGTTTTTTTACCACGTATCTTTATGCCGGGACCCCAAAAGTTCCGAAAAATGTACCAAAATAGAAAGTTCCTCCCAAGTTCCGCGGGGGTGTCAAAAGTTCCGCAAAACGGAACTTTCGGAACCAAACGGCAACACTGTTGAATATTGAATTGATTCTCATAATTTCGTGATGCATGCTATACCGCCCATAGCAGGTACGGTCTAAAATGCTACGAAGCTCTTATGACAGCAGTTATTTACATTACAATAATTTTACTAGCGACTTGTCCCGGCTACGCACACGTTATTAAACTATACGTACAAACATTCTTATCTGTTGATGAAAACCGCATCACAATTCATTCCGCAGCTTAAAAGATCTGAGCGTACATACAGAACAGACGGCGTAGAGCGACTTTAGAAGAGGATACTACACTAAACTTATGCCATAAAACAAGAATAGGACTGAATTACAAACCTCTTCTTTCATTTCCTTTTAATAAGTAACTATCATTTCTCATAAATAGTACCAGGATTGCATAAACAGGAGAGGTCATGGAACTACCAAGTTGGCTATCGGGAATGGTTAAGTAAGAGAAATGGATGGATCGTACGTGACCACGCAGCGCTCATGACGATTTCATTAACTTCTGACATATGGAACTATGCGTGATCTTGATGCTTGAGATGAACCCAATTGATTTTTGGAATACTTGCTTGGTTATATTAATACTAATGCGTGCTTTTGAGGAAATTTTAAGGTCAATATAGGTAATAAGGTCAAGGTCAATATTTATAGAGGAAGTAAATAGGCATAAAAAAATCTGGCATTTAAAAAAAAAATAAACTCATCAACCACGACATATAGAAATATCAGTCTTTCCCGATCGCTTTGCCCATCACAGCTGTTTGTCGAGGTTATCCAGTCATTTGCTATGTAGCTGAAATAGCATAAAATACAGCAGACTGTGGGAATCCTGGCATTGATCTGCAGTTGTTTAACTGTCACTATCCAGTCCAATCCCTTTTTAACGCCTTTGCAAACAAACCAATATATCATCTAAATTCCCACACAATCACTCATTGTATGCAATTAGCATAACACCCAACTCACGAAATTTTTATATCAATAATACTATGATTACTAAATTTAAATTTTACATGAATTCAGGGGGATTTGTTTGTATACAAAAGCTTTAAAATGGATTGGAATGAACTTTAATCATTGTTTTTTTTTTCAGGTCAACAGCCAGTGATGTAATGACGCAAGCCCGAGAACCCCTCGGCATCATGGACGGAAACCCGCCCAGCTGTGACTTCTCTACCAAAACCAAGAGAGGAGTCTACCTCTCCAAAAGTCTCGCCTTTGTCATACTAGTCATCTTCGCTCTCGCCCTCGTGGCCACTTCTTTCATAGTGTATAACTTCGCAGCCTGCCCAAGGACTGACCAATTAGCTAACGTAACAAAATACGAACTCAACCATTGTGACCAATCAAAACTTACAGTGCTACCGTTAACAACCGAGAACAGTAAAAGTGTTGTACCTTTAGAAGCTACTCCTGCTCCTGAAGTGATCACGGAGGACGAGGAACCTACAGTGCAAGACGTAAGGTTACCTACACATGTGAAGCCCGAGAAGTACTTCTTGAAGTTAGTCCCCTATATTTATGAAGGAAACTTCACATTTGATGGGGCGATAAGTATAATTATATTCGTGAAGAATGATACGCAGCAATTGACATTCCACGCGGTGGATTTGACTTTCCACGATATAAAGCTGTATCAAAAAGACGATGGAAGGATACTGAATATTGTCAAAAGAACACAGGATGTGCCGAGGCAGTTCCATATACTGTCATTTAGTGAGACGTTAAAGACGGGGAAGCGGTATGTGTTAAACGCCACATACACTGGTATTTTAAACGATAATTTACATGGATTCTACAGGAGCTCGTATGAAGAGAAAAATGTTAAAAGGTAAGACAACAAAGCGTTACCTTAACCTATACCTTTTATAATCAACAAATAGTACATTGTTGTAGAGGCTGGAAAGTGAGCAATAGATGGACGAGTGAGTTCGAGGGCCGAGCCGCAGGTGAGGCCCTCGAAGAGAGACGAGTCCATCTATTGCACTTTTGGCCGAGACATTACATAGTGCTTTTCACGACTACTGCGAGGAAATAAAAAACATGAGCGTAAATACAACAGTAAAGTTTCACTCTCCCGCCATATTTTACTTTAAAAAAAAAAAAACGAGTGCGCTCTAGTGGCCAGTCACGCAGAGGCTTTTTTTATGTTATTTTATTAAGCAAAGCGCTTCGAAGTGCTTATTAAACACACCCATAATCGCTTATAGTTTTAATATGACTTGACAAGGACGGACTGACGACTCTGACTTTAAGACAGGACTTAAACATTAAAGACAAAACAATTTATGTCAGACGTGGCTGTATGGACCTAGTTTCCTTTGCCTCTCCCTGATGAGATAAACCTTGAAAAAAATTAATATGCAGCACACGACGTGTTCTGGTTGGTCGATTTTGTGTAATAGCATCACAAATTGTGTTCTGATTGGTGGAATCAGGGATCAGCATGCCGATGTGATTGGACGACTTTGGTCTTTGAAACTGTCCAACAATGTTATTGTTGGCCTGTTTGAATTCATAGTTGGCCTGTTCATTCAACCTACAACTATACTTTGTTTTGGGGCCCCATTACTGACCATCTTTTGCCACATTTTCGAGCAGTGGCGTGAAAAATAATTTAACTTAAATGAAAAAAAAACGTTCATGTGAAAATGCAAAATTAAAAACCAAGCTAAGTAGCTACTACACTGAGCCCGGGAACATGACCCATTTGTGGACTAGGCCGCCTAATGCTAAGCGGGTCAGATTAAGAATTCGGTGCACTTAGAATGGTCCAAACACGACTGCAACATTGTCTGTTAAAGCGACTTATTTTTTTCAATTCGCCTTTATTTCACAAGAACAACTTTATTAGGTTGAATGTTGTGCCAGCGACTTAGATCAAACGTTCAATCGCCACCAGATATATTGGAGCTGTAAAAACGAAATGAATCGTTTATTCATTCGGAAAATAAATTTGTTTAGCTATCCGTTTTTCACAGTTCAGGTACCAAAATTAAAAAAACGTTTTTATGTATAGTTTTATTTTTTGGACTTGCTTTTAAAATTGATACCTACATCTGATGATGTTCATCAGATATTACGTAGTCAAAAAGATGTTTATAGTAGGTATAAGCAAACGCATAACAGTTTCTTGATTATTTATTTATCGCAGAAACACGACAGAAGCGGGTTGATGAAAAGGACAAAGCTAATTAGGTATATTAGTTCATGGAAAATTGCTTGTCGATGGCGACAAGAACCTTATTAGCCTGGTGATTGATTGGTTCAATCATGACTGATAAATAAATTAAGGATCAGCGGTAAAGGAAAAAAAACATGCATAAAATACAGATTTATTAGTGTAGATTATGACTAGATGAATATTAAATTAGCAACAGCTATTCATAAATGTACTATTATAATAATTATAATCATATTTGATCCAACAGACGTCATTGTTTATTAAAAGTTTGCCGTGTACTAGCTTCTGCCCGCGACTTCGTCTGCGTAGAATTTTACATATAAACCTTTCTCTTGAATCACTCTATCTATTAAAAAATCGCATCAAAATCCGTTGCGTAGTTTTAAAGATATAAGCATACGTAGGGACAGACAGACAGCAGAAAGATACTTTGTTTTATACTATGTAGTGATTTTCAATTTGCATAGCAAATTCTAACTTTAAAAAATATTTCTAACTTTCAAATTTATAATAATGTAGTTGGATGAAGTAAGTTACATGCGTAGTGGGTTTGTTATTATTTGAAAGACCTTAAATATATTAAATACGGAGATGGTTCACACTTCTGGGCCTTATTTCGCAATTTGCTAAAAATTAGTTGAACATGGAATATGGAACTTTGAGGATAAGATACAAGTTCAAAACAGCTGCATTTGAGTATATTTTCATACATACCCTAACCTACCCTAAATTATGGCCCACTTATATAGTTGAGTCTTCGTGACAGTTGGTTTATGTGGAAGGGGCAGGTTTTTTCATTAAAATACATGTGTCGCGTTGACACAGCTGAATTTCACGTGTCGTCGTGGAGTAGCAAGGTCAATTTTTAGTGAATTTAAGATGGTCCCCGATCCTCTGTCGAATATTTTTTACTGGGTTCATTAGTATTCTGCTCTGCTGCCACATAAAGCAGGCTGCCGGATCATCGTACGCGGAACAGTATCACGGCTACGCGCTCCCACCGTTTTGCATACAAATGCCATCAGCCTCACATTAATAGCGGCAGCGAGCAGTTATGGAGTTTTGATTTTTGCGTTCGCTACTCCCGCAGATCGAAATAAGTGGTGTGTTGAAACTTATTTTTTTTAAACGCCTGAATATGGCCCTCCTACCAAATCTTCAACACTTCTAACTGTGACCATTCTCCAAAATCTTGGATACTACCGATTTGGATCCCCGAAATCATAGGCACTTTTGATCCCCTGCTACCCCCACTCCCCCGAAAATTTCTGTCTCCACCAAAATCTTGGGCATTTCTGCATGTGATCCCACCACATTTCCAAAATATTGGGCTGCGAAGAAATTCTATTAGAACTAGGCTTCTTTTACATTTCCACAGGGACTAAGCCATAGATATAAAGCTAGCGTGTGCATACTTGTTTTTTTTTTATTTATCTTGATTACTTAGTGTATTCATCTTTTTCTTGTGTTTTATGTACATTTCTTCATCAGATGGATAGCTGTTACGCAGTTCCAGGCGACGGATGCCCGCCGTGCTTTCCCCTGTTGGGACGAGCCTGCTCTAAAGGCTCGATTCACCATCAGCATCGCCCGTCCTAAGAACATGACCTCTGTTTCCAACATGAACAGCATTGGCACCGAACCTCAGTAAGTATAACTTTTATTAGAACGTTTCTTTACCTATCTCACCATCTCTTTCTCGCGAGATTAGTGATTTGACACCCTTGATTTGAAGACAAGGCAACACTTAGTACAAGTCTATGCTGTACTTTACCATACATAGCGTTACGTTTGAAATACACTGTTGCATTTGCTAATAACAAGATTATAGTTGTCAATGATAACATAATCGATCATTTGGACTCGTGTTGTGAAGATATTTTATTTTAGGTTCAAGTTTTTGTCACTAGATGCCGCTACTATATGCAAATGTGAACTAAAAGTAGTGATTATATTGTATGCCAGAGCTAAATGTATTGTGATTATTCAGAGTAAGTTGTCGAGATTGGTACACGGAAGACGCCTATTTTCATCAGTTATATTATTTTAGTTTAACAGCTTTAACCGTGATTATGATACAAGAAACTTAGTCTAGATAATGGGAGCTTATTAGAAGGTAGTCGCGGTCAACATCCCGTAGAAAAAACGTGTGTAATATATTCATTATAAGCAGCGCTTGCGCTGCAACTTTCCACCCGGGAGAGTAAGACTACCCAGTGAAATTACTGGTAGATGAGGTATTTAATTCATGTCTAGATCTATGGGAGGAGGTACTTCATTTACCATGACAGACCCCGCTTGCTTTTTTGCAACTCTATTTTATAAAGAAGGCAACCACTTTGCAAAAGTTCTTATGTTATATACTCATAATGAAAAACAATCAATAAAATATTGAAATTAAATTGCGTAAGTCGCACCAAAATAGTTCTCTACTGGACAACATCCAGCACAGACATACATAGGTTTAAACAGACGTTCTCTATTAATAATTAACTTCATACAGATCTGATCGGACTTGGCGCATGATAAAACTATTTTATTGCTTCATATATCAAAATTTACAACCGATATTCACAAGACATTTATACTCAGGCCAAATTTACATTACAGCGTTCAAACGATGTCTCTGAATTGAGAAGAACCTGGTACAGGATCAGTAGAGGGGCGACCTTCACCGACCTATTGACGGGATGAAACTATTAAAAACAATGTGTTTCTAAATAAATTACAAAGTAGCCAATAAAAGGGGCAAAGCTTTATTTTTTTCATTGGAAGTTATAAAGTGAACATGAAATTGTTAAAGTGTGGTTCCTACTACTTGCTTTTTAGTTATACAATACAATACACAAATCACGTCTTTATCCCTTACGGGGTAGACAGAGCCTAAGGTGACAAAACTTACAGGCCACGTTTAGCAAGATTGTGGGGCTAGGAACAATACACAATACGATACAATACAATAACTTTTTATTGAACACCACATATAACAACCAAAACAGAAAAAGGTATACAGAATATTACAAGGCAACAATAGGTGGCCTTATCGCTACAGAGCGATCTCTACCAGGCAACCATAATGGACTGGAGAAAATAACAGATCTGAGCAGGTTATACAATTTCTCATTAAATGCGTCTCTCCTGTCTCCGACAGCCAAAGTACGTAAGTACTTGACTTACTCAATTCACACCGAGGGATTTTGTGTAAACGCTAATAATAACAGAAACCAGTTCTAGCTACAATCCTACAGAACAGAAAACAGTTTGTCAACATCAACAAATCGTCAAAAGATTCAGATTTAATTAAGACAAATGACGCCCTAACTGCTTATTCATCATTTCAGCGGAGCTCTCAGAAACTACGTGTGGGATCATTACGCTGAGTCCCTTCCTATGTCGACATACCTAGTCGCTTTCGCAGTCACAGACTTTGGAAAGAAGAGCGACAAGAATTTCACAGTCTGGGCGAGGAAAGAAGCCTTGCAGTCTGCGTCCTACGCCCTTGATATTGGACCGAAGATTCTGCGGTATCTTGAAGAGTACTACAAGATCAAGTTCCCTTTGCCGAAGATAGACATGATAGCGCTGCCAGACTTCAAGGCCGGCGCGATGGAGAATTGGGGTTTACTGACGTTCAGGTAAGTTTTTAGATTTATAAAGAGAGGTTAGTCACAGGTATTTATGTGCCTAAATTTTGGGCTATGATAGCGTGAAAATCGAGTAAAAATTTAGGCATGTACGGTTTTCGCATTCTAGTGAGTTTTGTATAAATTTGTAAGAACGTAACAAATTTTGACACAAATTTGAGTATGATTTGTTAATGCCATTTTGTCTATAGAATCCTAAAAACAATAATTTAAAAAATTGCGATTTCATCAATCATAAAGTTTATCGAATTCATGTCGTGGTCTAGACGAGATAAAAGAATTAGTTTGCATACCTACGAGCTACGTCATAATTCTAGAAATACCATCGATGTCTTATTTATGGATAATTTTAGTTTATGGAACCGATTTAGCTGTCTCATGGTTATGGTATCCAATACTTATTAGGAATACTCATTCTGTATAATATAACATGGTATAGGCCTATCTAATAAATGTATGGATAATGTAGCGCAACGAATAATCTAACGTTAAATTAATCTCATTAATACCTAGAAAGATAATCAAAATCAAATCAGTAAATCAAATTAAAAATATCTTAAATAGTTTTATAATTAATTAAATGATATAGATATATTTATCAGCATGACGGCGATCCTAACCTTGGAAGACCATACCATAGAATTTTTTTACTGGCTATTTATTTACATAGTACGGTAAACAACTTTAATTGTTGAGCATACATAGAACGTTGTCATAGTGATATGACTGCTTGTTAGTGTTAATAATACGTTGCTAAAGTTTGACAATGTCAATATGACAGCGTTCCGTAGTGGCTCAACAAATAAAGTTGTTGACCGTACCTTAGGCTCAAATGTTTTGTCTAATGTATTTAAAGGCATGTTGCCACTTGCCAGGATCATAAAAAGTGCAGGGTTAAACTTTGATTGCTTGTTTTCACATAGAGTTAAAATACATAGGTAACGGAATCCCACCCTCACAAATGCTGCAAATCCCACACAACTCATTCTTTGCCCGTCCCTAACATAAAGCTCATTTCATCCACTCAAAGGTTGACTAGAAGAGATCCCTTAAAGGGATATGTTCGTCTTTGTGTATGTTACACTTGGTACACATCTTAATGTGTGGTAATTAAATTTGTTTTTTTATTTTTGCGCAAAATGTGTAGGTACTACATTATACATCCGCAAGAAATCACATCTGTGCTCCGACTTCCAACTCCGCCTCCATTAACCTCCGCTTCTGCAGAATCCAAGCTCTCGACATTTGCCTTCGTTATGTACAACTCTATCCCTAAGTGACCTTTAAGAGAGCTCTTAGCCGATTTAAAAAATGCCCAGCAAATACACAAGACCATCAAGACCTCGTGTTTGTTATACCAAACAACCATTAAACTGGCGTATAAGTTGAAGATCTAGTTCAGGGTTGCCTCCTGTCTCGAACAAGTCTCAGTTCGATATTTTACGTGATCTCATTACCATTATTATTGGGTTTGCGAGTTCGGACGGAATAATCTGTCATCTATCATGACAGTGGTGACGTTGACATGGCTCCATATAGGTATATGGGTAGTACCTATGTACGTAATTTATGATTGGGTATTTTGGCTTCCTTATGAATTAAAGCGTCGTAAACAAAGTAGAGACAGTATGGGGAACAAACGATACCCTTTTTAAATATATGAAGACTGTTGTTGTGTTCATAATGCCGTATTGAAATTTCACAAAACTGTCATCGATTATCAATTCTAATGTATTTTTTTAAAGGCTAACAGATTCTTCAATCAGAATTCTCGTAAATTTTTTTACGATGCCGTGCTATTGCTATCAACAAAATATTCTGATTTTCGATCTTTGTCAACAACATACATTTTAGTGATTTAAGCTACTAATATTATATCCAAAATTTAGTTTAGTTTATTTGATCATTCAATAATCATCACTTAAAATTAAATATAACTTCTCGATTTAGTTTTCATCTTTACGCTTCACTCGTTAGAAATATATCAGCAGTACCGGAGTCTGATTTTTAAAATGCAAACTATTAAGAACTAAATAATAATATAGAACATTGAAACTAGGAAGTCTGATTTTTGATCTTTGGTGAAATCAGACTAGCGATGCCAACAGTTACGAGTAGTACGACTTTTGATATTTGGTAAAATCAAAGTTAATAATAATATCACTAAAGGGCGGTACTTAACTCCTGGTTTTGCTACTTTTGCTTTTAGTGCGATTATATTGTGTCGAAATGTATCAAATTATTAGACTTGAATCAGGTTTTACGCCTTTAACTAAGTTTTGGTTTTTTTGATCTGTAAATAATCAATGCACTATATTTTTGGCAAAAGAAATGCTGGAAAGAAAATGAAATAGTTATAAACCCTTATTCCTGAAAAAATATAGGCCTCAGTAAAATTACGCTTTGTCTGTATCGGAAAAGGCAAACGTCAAAGTGATAAATAAAGTCGGACGAGAAATTAAAATAAGCTTCACCGGGCGCTTATGAATAAAGGGGATAAACAAAAGATTACAGTTAATTACAACTTCCCTATTCTCCAAACTGCTCTACATATTGAAGCGATGGGTGTCAAGTCGAGCAGATTCGTTGAGCCTGGGGGAGGCAATGGCGACACTTCATTAGCTGGAGGGCTATCCATCATGTCTGATGTTATTGGGGTGGCGAGGAGTTAAGGTATAGACGATTTGCGATACAGCATCGATAGTGTTTAGTGCTTCTGCTGGGGTTATGAAGAATTTCTCTGACTTAAAATCTTTAAATTTAAAAACTTTTACACTTTGTCGCTTTACAGTCACGTCCGCTTTATTAAATATACGGATTAAATATAATATTTATTAGGTACAGATAAAAGGAAAGTTTTACTGCACTTTAATTATAGGAACATAAGATCAATTAAAATTTTCTTAAAATTAAATTTTCACATTTGTAATTATTAGTGAACCGATTTTAGTAATATTAATATACGGGACTAAGTTTGAGATAATAAATAGTATAATCTGCTAATTAATGAAAAAATCTCTAAGTAAGTTCACAGGAAGCTAAAACATTGACGGAAAGACGTATAAAATAATTACGTAGTCGAAACTCCTCTCATTTTAGTACTCTGTGAATGAAAAAATGTTCAAAGAAGCTCATTGCAATATCTTAGATTTCCTAAGCTATCCTAAGCTGTCGTTTGTTCCGCGCTTAGACCACACCGCATTGTGTAGTTCACACAGAATGCAATACAAAACACAATCTATTCCCAAATTGTGTACGATTCACAAATATTGGTTAATGCCACTTTGGTCACACCCCCTGTAATTTATGGATGCACGGTTGTGTGATTGCGTGCAACTGTTGCAGTTGTAATGTTTTGTTACATGCTTGTTCATTTGCTCAATCGGCGTTAAGTTTATCGATCTGCCGTTTGGTTTATTTATACGGATTTTTATTTGAGTTATTGTACAGTCTTAATAGAATAGCTTTATCTATGTTGTTTACTTAGAACAAAGACAATTTTATCATTGTGAGGTCCTTCAATTATATCTCGTGTGAAAATTTCGCAAGTTCAATCATTTATTACATTTTAAGTTTTATATTCTCTGAATCCCGGAAGTACTTAATCATCGGTGTTATAATTCATTAATCAGGGCACTTATACCAAATAAGTGTGGCATTTTCATTATATTCTATAGTAAGTATTCTACTCCTTGAAGTAATATTGAATTGATTGATGAAACGATGAAATTTTCCGTAATTGTGGTAATCACCTTAGTAATGCAATTTGAATGCAAGATTGCGATCGCATAAATATCTTCAGTATCTATTCAAGAGATAAAAACAAAGTAATTTTATCATTTTGCGATGGTTACAAAATTAATTTATTGTGATCTAGTCACTGAAAGATTACATCGTACATGTTTTTACGTACCTACATAGGTACCTACCCTATTTAAGACTAGTTTTTTTTTCACATGGCTTATCTATGGCAAACTTAGCTCGTAAAATTTCATCCCCTTCTAATTACCAATGTTTAAGATCTAACAACACAAGAATGAAAAAGAACTTAGGTGTAAAATTTTATTCAGAGTTGAAACATGGTTATTTAATTTTGCAGAGAAATTGCCATGCTCTACGACAGTGGCAATTCCCCCACCACGGCCAAGGCGAGGGTGGCATCAGTGGTTGCGCACGAGATCGCCCACCAGTGGTTCGGAAACCTTGTCACACCAGCCTGGTGGTCCGACATCTGGCTGAACGAGGGCTTCGCCTCTTACGTGGAGTACGTCGCTGTTGATGCCGTATGTATTTGGTTATTTCTTGATTTTAAGAAAATCGTTAAGACAGGACATGTGTAACTTCAAGGCCCCGTATTTACGCGGGTGAGGGGTGAGGCAAGTCAACCTAGATGAAAACGTTCGTGGCATAAAAACGTTTCAACTGTGATTTATTGTCAAAGTTGAACTTGCCTAAATCAGCCAGTCTTGGATGTTGCGACGCGGTGTTTACGTCTAATGTTATCGGCAACAAAAATGATGGATTGTGCGAATTTAAGTAATTAAAATACAGGCCATTGACAGAATGTAGGTTGATATTTTCAGATAAAATGATGTCCTCCGGTTCTCATACTTTACAGGTACTATACAAAAAACATGACACAGTAACTTTTGATAATACTACTGAGACTTTGTTTGTTTTTGTCACTTGCAATTTTCATATCAATCACAGATGTTTTTCTGTAGTTGCATTTATTAATAATTTCGTCACTGAACCAGATAAAACAAAGCAACATTTCCAAATAAGCAAATTCACGTAATATTAATGGCGTATCCAATTATGGTATAAATATATAAAAACCACTATAGAAGTGCCCTTTGGAAATAACAAAACGCTTCATCCAATTGTTATAGGCGAGCTAACGCCATAAAATAAACGATGCGCTATTGTTTGTCATGCACAATTTACTCACCCTATTGATGGAAAGGATAACAGGATCCTGATAATAATGTTAAGAACCCAGAAAAGTTCACGTGATAGGTTTCTCTTTGTACGAAAGTGCACACAACGCCGTAACATTAAACGTAAGGGCAATTACTTTCATACTTACATTTTGCAGATTAATACACATTTTGTAATTTCTGCTTAACGCTAATTTATATTTCAACATCAAATTCGAACTGGCAAGGTCCCATTGAAAAAGATTCACCATCCTACGGAAAAACAACTAAAATATCTAATCAATTTCAAAGATGAGAAGTTTAATATTTTATTTTGTAGGTGGAAAAAACATGGAAGCTGATGGAAGTATTCGTGCTGAATGAAGTGCAAAGCGTATTCAAGCTAGATGCTCTTACCTCTTCGCATCAAATATCGGTGGAGGTCGGAAACCCTGAAGAGATTGGTGCCATTTTCGATAAGATTTCTTACGGAAAAGGTAAGAGAATGAACGAGTGTTTTTTTGGTAATAATGCTATACAGACTAAAAGTTTGGGCAATAGACAACGAACATAGTTTTTAGAGTCTCGATTTAGTTGTTATTGTCCTATTCGACCCATTTAAATTAAAGAAAAAACTAAACTATGAGTATTTTATTTAATTCTCTTCATTGTGAGAAGAACGGAAGTTTTTAAAGATAAATTTCCACCCACAATAAATTTCCCCTAATAGGTATTGTAATTGAATGTGGATGAAGCGATAGAGGTGTGTCAGGATCGTAGCAAGTGGAACAAAGTAGTCTCTGCCTAACCCTGTGGGAAAGAGGCGTGATGGAATGTATGTATGTATGTACATTATGTATCGCAACTGCTAGTAAAAGTTTTTTTTATGAACTGCATCATTTTTCAATACCTACATCAATTTCCTGAAGTTCTACTTAATAATTGCATTTGCTATTATTTTAGATTAGTCATAACTAACTACTATAAAATAATTGACAGAGATCAATGTTACACCAGAAAATCTAACACTACCTCGAAACAAAAATACTGAAATCTTAATTAGCTAATGAATCTGTAATTTCAGGATCGGCAATTCTTCGCATGATGAACCACTTCCTGACAGACGATGTTTTCAACGCCGGAATCACAGACTATCTGACTGCTAAAATGTATGGAGACGCAGAGCAGAGAGATCTCTGGAGCGCCCTCACTGCGGCAGCCAGGAGAAAAAATGCATTCGACGCTGATGTGGCCGTCGTCATGGACTCCTGGACGCTACAGACTGGGTTCCCTGTGTTGACCATCACGAGAGACTATGGCAGCGGAGCGGTTGCTTTTAAGCAGGTATTTTTTCATTGATTAGGTACTAACTGTTACCAGAGACTCTGTCTGCGCGAATTCGCTTGTCGCTATCCCGCGAGAACTTTTCCGGGATACAATTTATCCTATGTCCTTTCCCGGGACTAAGACCATCTCTATACCAGATTTCAACTGAATCGGTTGAGTGGTTTAGGCGCGTAAGCGTATCAGATAGATAGACAGACAGAGTTACCTTCGGATTTACAATAGTAGGTAGTTAGGATTAGGATTTTAAGCGTTAGATTATTTGTAGCTGCGTGGCTTTTTTGGTGATATAAGTACTTAAAGAGCTATGTTCAGTGGGACACCATAACACTGCACCCATCGGCGTCATCAAGCCGTTGTACGTTGCGAAACTAGTACTCAGGGTTAAATACTGTTTTGTAGTCTTGGTATCGCAGTGGTTTGTCGCTATTATGATCCCAATGGAATATTAAAAAAGGGAGTTACAAAAACAAGTTAAGCGCTTGCTGGTTTGAGGGAACGACGTACGTTAATTTGTTTACTTTCGTTTGAGTACGCATAGTAGGTATGCAAATTAAATAATAATAGTACAACATGCAAACTTAGTAAATTCCTGTAAGTAACTTGATAATATTTATAATCAATTGATACCGATATGATTAAGACGATAATCATTTTTAATTATAATAATAAGAATACCAAATAACTTTAGTAATCTTTAATATCCGCCAATATTTTTTATTGAAGTCTATAAAGTCTAGAAACTAAATTTAGATGCGCGTGAGCGTGTCAACCAAGTTCAAAGCAAATGGGATTGGCGACGCAGCCGTGTGTGTATTTACACGAACCATTTCGAACTACTTTTGACCCCTTCACAACTCGAAACCTACATACATGAAATTCGGCACATTTATTCAGGCCGCCAGCTTGCCGAAAATGCAAAATTTCATAAATGTAGCTCAAACAGATACTGATATATTTAACGCTCAAAAACCGGAAATTTTGTGACTGACTGGATATAAAATATTATTGATTTAGAAAAGTCGACCTAGAAACTTGATATTTGGCATTAAGGTAGCCCATCATCTGTCTATATACTTATGAAACTCTGAAAACTGAAAATTATTGAAATTATGAAGCGAAAACGTATGTCAGGATTATAGCAAGTGGAAAAAAGTATAGTCTCCTCCTACCCTTGTGGGAAAGAGGCGTGACGGTATGTATGTGTGTATTTATGTTAATTTAAGTAGCGTAAATCTGAAATGAGGTTTTGATTAGGTTTGCCATCCACCGCTAGATGGCGCTAGTAGTATGATATTTTTGATGCATTGTTTATTTGTTAAAGCCTATGCAAGTCATTGTTACTGTTTTAAAGCCTAACTTAACATATTAATAGGGAGGTGTTAATGTTTAAAACCGGCATTTTTATCCGGTTATATTCGGTTCGTGTAACACCTAATTACTCAGTCAATTATTCGTAGAAACTCGGATACTAAGCTACCCAATTGTCACAGGAACGCTTCGTTCTGATCAACAATGGTGCAAGCAAAGAGTCACCAGTCTGGTGGATCCCGGTGTCCTACACCACTGCTTCGGAGAACGACTTCAATTCCACAAGACCCAAGCTTTGGCTGAGGGGAGAGAGATCCAAAGTCGTTAAGAACATCTCCGTGGGAAAAGATGACTGGCTCATAGCGAATATTCAACAGACGGGTAATGTATCCACTCTAGCACCACCTAGTCATCAAATACTTGAACTGCTACGACGCATTGAGTCACTATAGCTGTGGACGTAAATTTTGGTCTACATTGTGTTATTGAAGCTTTTTTCGGATTCTACTCTATATTTCTTCAGTTCAGACTTCGGTCCGCAGGCATACATCTGCCTAGAGAGAGACTCTTTTAAGTAGTATCTTGAAGAATTTTCTTCAATCTCAAGTTTTAAATGACTGCATTCAGGGTCATCACCTATCTATTCATTGAGTTTCTGTAGATATAGTAAAATATTAACAACATGATTAACTAAAAAGTTTCTAGTTTAGTCAGTTATTCAAAACAGCATATGATAAGCCTGAGCTTATCCTATGCACGTCTGAACGTGTACAAGCATTTTGATCATACATAATAAAATTTGAACCTTTTATCAAAAGTCAGTGGAATATTTCTGATTAAAGGGATTAACTATTGCATTATAATAAGCCGAGAAATGAGTCGTCACAATTTGTAGATTACAATGTGATTGAAAAGGATTCAGGTTTTTTTTTCACGATATGGCGTAAACGCACTTATTTTGATTATTAAGTATCAGGGAAACCTTCTAGAAACATCTAAGCGAAAACTCGACGATAATATGTGCATCCTGCCCATCCTAACCTACAGTGCGCAAACATGGTCTTTGACCGAAAATTAAAAGTCCAGGCTTAAGGTTTGCCAAAGAGCAATGGAGCGGAGCATATTAGGGGTAAAAAGGCCGGATAGAATCCGAAACACTTCGCTGCGCTCAAAAACACGCATAGCTGACGTCGGGGAAAAGACTGCTAAGCTGAAATGGGACTGGGTGTATAAATGTGTATAGATGTTTTTTGACTTCTTGGTAAAGAACATAATAAATCTATAATGCCCGTAACTTTACCAAATATTTTCTAGGTTTCTACCGCATCAACTACGACCAACGGAACTGGCAAATGCTGATCAAGGTTCTCAACGACCCTGCTCGCTTTGAGAAGATCCATCCGATCAACAGAGCGCAAATTGTCGAT
Source organism: Pandemis corylana (assembly GCA_949127965.1). Taxonomy (NCBI): domain Eukaryota; kingdom Metazoa; phylum Arthropoda; class Insecta; order Lepidoptera; family Tortricidae; genus Pandemis; species Pandemis corylana. Next base: position 12,259,905 of record OX421856.1, on the reverse strand, counting down.
GACGCTATGAACCTGGCCCTGTCCGGAAGACTGGACTACAAGACTGCTCTGGACATTACCAACTATCTGTCCCATGAGACGAGTTATGTCCCGTGGAAAGCTGGTCTTGTGGCGCTGGGATATATAGACACCATGCTGTCCAAAGGAGCTTATTATTTAGAGTATAAGGTGAGCTCGACATGACTTTGAGTCATATAGGAATTAACCATAAAATCGAAATGTCATGCCTACAATTTGCATTGGAAATAAATCGCCTAAATTCTATAGAGATCGCTGCACTGGTTCGCCGGCCCAAAGTCAAGTGGGCACTTAAGTTGGGCAAGCTGATATAATTATTATACCGATATTGATAAAACATGTTTAGTCATTGCGTCGCATAGCAAATAAAACCGGTTTTAAAAATAAAAAGAATAAATACATGTAATTATAATTTAAATAACTGTAAATAGGTGCGGGGGATAATGGAAACACGGGAAGCTGCTAATAGTATGGTGTAAGTGCATAGTCCATTTTGGGTACCGTTCTATTGGTTGATTCGTGTATGCTTTGAGTTCAAATCAGGCATTACTTTCATAACCGTGAACTTTGCACGATTTCAGTCGCACAAATGTTACTTGTTTTACCAGTTATTGGGCTAACTAAGTACGGTCATTGTTGATGCTAAAGCTTTGAGAATGAACTCGTAAGTCTATAAATGCCAAAGTTTGTGACGATATGAGTGAGTGAGTGTGTATGTTTGTTTCTTCTACACGCTGAAACGACTGGACGGATTTGAACAAAAAACTGTGGCTGGTGTTGGCCCATTCCTTAGATTTGATTAGATTGTAGCGTCTAGGAAACACAGACACATTCTTACAGAAATGTTCCTACTACATGTTTTAAGTTTCAGTGATTTAGTTTTAGGTTATTGTGATGCGATTTAGTTTCACCTAACATCCTGTAATATCAATGATTAGAGATAAGGAAAAAAAACTATACAACTAACACCTAATTTTTCTATTACTCACGTTTTCCGGTTTTATTATACTTAGTTGCTAGTTGATAAGTGGAGATAATTTCACACGGTACGAATTATCTTTTAACGATTATTATAATAATAAAATTATCTTCATTCATTCCGATAAAGACATTATGATTAAAATGATAAACAAAGCTTAAATTAGCAACAACAGATGGCGTTAAGTGCACCAAATTTAGTCAAGAATTGTAATAAAATCTAATTATGCTACACATAGTAATTCTCAGATCAAGTTTTTCAGAATTTGTGTGCATAATAATGGTTGACGCACACAATAACCGCTCCGCGCCGGGACGGCACCCGCTCAGTATTCTTTGAATGAAACTTTATACTGCAACGCACACTTATCGGCTTCGGAACGGGAACGCATCGCCTCGGCACAAGCTAGCAGTGCGTGGGCAACTCGCCGTCCCCGCGCTTATGTCGAGTCGCCGCCGCTGGGACGGCGCGCGGACCTCGGGTGATTCCCCGCGTCTACCGTCGGCACCTCGCAGGCACCGAGCCGCTTCCGTTACGAGCTTGCGTATGGTTGTCGTCTGGTTGACGGCTAGCCGATGAGGTGAGGCGGCGCAGATCTGGTGCCGAGCGGTTATGTGTGCGATAACCTTAATTATGCGCTGAATTACTAGAACACACACCTGCAACAACAGACCAGACCAGACAGACTTGATCCAGAATTGAAACCTGTCGGTTTGGCCACTTAACGAGAGTCAAATTTCACATGCAAGATTTTGATGGATGAAGGTGTCTTTTAGGAGTAGGATCGACTTGAAATTTGCTTTACTTAAGTTGTTCACTTATATCTACGTACGTAGGAAAGAATATGACAACGTAAGCACCAACAACAAAAATAGTAGTTAGAAATAAACTTTTAACAACTTTTGCTTCAGCGTTACGTTCTACACCTTCTGGATGGTGCAGTGAAAGACATTGGCTGGGAGGTGGCTGCAAACGAGAGCGTGGTCCGCGCTCAGCACCGAGTGGACTTGCTGTCCACGGCGTGTCATTTAGAGCACGTGGAGTGTCTGGAGCAGGCTGTCAGGATGTACACCAACTGGATGTTGACGCCAAACGCTGATGCTTCAAACGAGTAAGTTTGGTATGGTCAGGGAAGCTGGCATTGATTAAAAGCGAGAATTAGTGTATATTGATACTTTCTCAAATATGATAGGAACACGAAAACAAGAATAAGTAAAATCGTTACCGAAGTGCGCAAACATGGGACATTTAGCATGATGCTCTATAGGAAATCGCTGAACTGAATGTGCAGTAAATGGTTTGTTTCACTGTGTAAAATAATGGAGTTAGCTTACACTCCCGGCATCTCCCCCATTGCGGAAATCGGTATCCCAAGGGGATTTCGCAAAAATCTTCCCTATTTCTTGTTTGCGTCATAGAAGGAACCTGTGTGCAAAATTTTAGTTTGCTAGGTTCATGGAGAAATTAATTGGGGATCGAATTTTGAAATCACACCTGTGAAAATACCACCGATTTTTAATTACATGGAGATGTTTTGTTCCGCAGCATTCACGCCGATATCCGCAGCACAGTGTACTGCGTGGGTGTGCAGGCGGGCGGTGCGCGGGAGTGGAACTTCGCTTGGGATCGCTTCCGCGCAGCCAGCTCACCCTCCGAGCGGGAGCTGCTTCTCTCTGTGCTCGGGTGCACAAGGGCGCCGTATTTGCTGTACAGGTAAACTACCAGTCCCTCGAAAACATATGTGAGGCAATAATGTAAGATAATGTGAGGCAGGGTCAAATACATTATAGTCTAAGTGTAAGTGGAAAGAATACCGTAGTCAGCCACATTAGACGAGTGACAGCTGCAACCACGTAATTAAGTCGGCAAAATTGGAGAATGTGAAGACGTATAAACTGAAAATAATGTTAACTGCAGCTGTTATGTGCTAGCAGTCACTCTGTGGAAAATAAGAAGTTGCTTTGAGAACAACACATGGACAAGTAATTTTTGTTGGAAGAGACATGTTTATGGTGCTATAATATCTATTGAAATGATGGATGTACTTATATTATAGTGTGGTTTTTAATACTAACTACTTAAATATAAAAATATAAATGTATTACCAGGTAAATTAACTAAACTAAACTAGAATAAATCTAAAAACGTACTCCCTCGCGACATTGAGCCAAAGATACTGGCAGCATTTCCCCGCTGTATTGCAATATTAATTCGCTATGTGAGGAAGCTGTCAGCTTTTTGGTCTCCGTTGCAATGATTAGTACAAGAAGTGTCAAGCTTATCTCTTGTCCAGATACCTGGAGTTGTCGCTGCGCGATGACAGCGGTATTCGGAAACAAGACACATTTCGGGTGTTCTCGGCGGTCGCCGGTTCAGCTATTGGACAGCCGATCGCTTTCAACTTCGTACGGGCCAACTGGCAACGGCTGAAGGATTTGTAAGTATCCAAAATAGGATATAACTATACCCCACACAGTATAGTAGGTACCTGCTCTGCTCATTATTTGCAAAATCGTAAGACCGCGCTTTCCAGAGATGGTACGACCCATTTTCAAAAAGAACGGGCACCCAAAACTTTTCATGCCACGAAGTTATTTCTGTAATAAAATATTACAGAAGGAAAAATAATGCTCGACCAAGAATTCAATATCCGTGAAGTATTGGATCGCTTTGAATGGCGGGATAGCAAGCAATACAGTTTGTAAGTCCACTCTAGAGAAACACTTTGTATTGTATAAAGAAAATGGGTTTGCATTCTAGAGAGTGTGACGAGTTTTGAATAAAACACAAGTACATTATAACAGTTGTAATAGTGGCACTATTTTTGCAATATACTTCTTGTATTGCCGTTTAAGAAAATCTTTTCATTTTTATTAATGTAGTAAAAATTAGTACACGTGTGGGGATAATTTAGATTAATTGCAGAAATATTCTTAATGGTAAATTCTTATGGACCGGAATTTGTCAATACAAGATAGGTTTATACAAGTGTCATTTGCTTAAATATTCACTTTTATACGCAAACAATCTATGTTCAGGAACACACTGTTTGCTTCAAGAGCGGTGAAAGCTGTAAAAATGAAAATTAACTCAAATAGATATTGCTTTTAGCAAACCATCTTTGTTTTCATTTCAATGAACGATTAATTAGTAAAATGGTAAATTGTGTAATTATAGTGATGTCTTGTTTGCCTTCCAGTATCGGCTCTGCATCAACTCTCGCCTCTATCGTGAAAGTAGTCACGAGACGACTTAATCAACCACATGAATACGAAGAGGCAAGTTAATCACAATTTTTCTTACAATCATACAGATATTCTGCGAGCTGTGCGCCTAGTGTTAAGTTCATTTTTTCGAGCGTTTGGTCGTCCCCTTGTAGTCCTTTTGTTGGACAGCTCTTTTTACTCTCTAGATGAGTCTTTTTTTGATATTTTAATCCAACTGTCCATATTTCTATATTTTTTTAAATTTTTAATTTACATTTTAATTTTATTATATTTATGACGATGCTTAATGAAGAAAATGTTTACATTTTTATTGTAAGTCCTTACCTAATTATTATTTTAATTTTTAGTCGTTGCCATTTTATTATTTTAAGCAGACGATTTCAATATAAATTCTCTGGTGCTTCATTTTAAGTTATGATGAAATGTTATAATATAATATAATTAAAAAAACATAAACATGCATACTGTGATCAAAGAGAATTGTAATTTTACTAATACATATCGTGGTCTATACTAGTCCGAAAAATTCGTGGCGGTCCGGGCCAAGAAACTTGCGAATGAAACAGCGCACATCAGTTTTCTCTTACGCTTACACAGGTCTATGGGTAACGTCACAAAGCGTTAGAGATATGCGTTGCTCGATTACGTATTTTCATTGATAACAATGATTACGATGTATGAGCAACTTCGTGTTTTATACAAAACATTTACGCTCAACTAGAGGGTAAACAATCGTATAATTATTGCTGATTACCCTCAATATTATAATATTGTTGATATCGATAAAATTATTAATTTGCGATTATCGAGTCTAATTTTGCGCGTGCCACGCACATTTCTATTGGCGAGCGTCACAATAATGATTTCTGGCTCCGACTGCCGCGAGTGTTAGCGAAAAGCATAAATTGAGTGTGGATGGTTTAAAATTCAATCAAATTTAATGGGTTGAAATTCAAAAAAGGTCCTGATGCTAACAAGTAGTGTTTGCACATTTGGATTTTAAATTTCCATGGAAATTACTGGTTCACGAAAGTTTTGTAAGATTCGTTTGACCGAGTATATAAGATCTAAATGTAAATCTTCATTTTGATTTCGATAAAGTAATTATTTCGTTCATTTTACTCAATATCATATTCAGCAGATACTTAAAAGTTCATTCAAGATGAGTCTTGTTTTATCCACGCGGGTCCTTGTGATACTTAGCAAATAGGTACTTCAGTAATGTAATTGAATATAGGCACATTATTTTAACAAATGACTTATTTTTCTTTTGACAGTTGAAAAGGTTCGTAGCAGAATACTGTGCGGAACTTGGTCGTCCAGTCCAACAGGTCTTGGAACGAACAGAAGCCAACGTACAATGGATGGAGAGAAACTATCAACCGATCGTCGATTGGCTGCTGACAATGGACAAGAGCAGCTTTAAAGCGTGATTGGTCCATTCAAAATCGCAGCGCATTGTAAAAATGTTAATAGATCTTGTCACACCAAGATGCATGCAAGAAGCATGGCCATTGCTTAAGCCAGTTTATAATAAGACGTGTTTAAATTGCTATTTCAAACGATTACTCTTGGTCAAGTGTCACGTCATTAAATCAAGATATTATTATATATCATAGCGTGAAACAGATAGAGGTAAAATAATTGCAATCCGAACAATGCGTATTTTTCCAACTAAAATCAGCGAGAAAAAGGATGCACTATGCGACCAATGGAAAAAGAGCTTTACGTAAACACGTAAAGCCCTTAAATCGTTAAACGCTAGAGAGTCCAGCAAATTGATGTTTTAAGCACAATTTTTAATTTACTTAGGTTGTAAAACATACATTTTCTCAAATCTTTCATCGTTCTCCTTTCCTTAGTGTCTATTTTCTTTGTTAAATAAACTGTTATGTATTCTTTGCAAAGGGTACGAACCTGTCTCTTGACTAATTGGCGTGATAGGTAAGTCTATCTAGCTTTTGCAAAGCTACGTCTTACATTTCAGTTGGACCACTGTAACCCCGTTATAATCAGTCGCATAACGATCTATCTCAGCAGTGTATACCAACAGTTTAGTACTATTGCCGTTGAAAGGGTTCTCCCGTAGACTGTAAGTAAATCGGCCGATAAACCACGTGTCTTAGGTATGTCATACAAAATACGAATGACGTAATTAAAAAATAAGTTTTTTTATCTATCAAGTAAAGTTCGCGCACTATTTTAGTAATATTGTACTAGTCAAGATAATTTAATTGGTTTGGAATCTCTTGTAACAATACCAAAGTTTATTGTAATTAATCGATTTCGAATTGTAATGGACCAATAAAACGTTTATCTATACCTACAATGTAGAAAGCAGAATGTTAATCCGAGCAACACTGCCGTAGAGAAACGGGCTTAAATCTAAGTGGAAACATAGTGATGTGACGTATGGCCTCTCAAGCAATGAGTTTATGTAAAGATAACTCTGAATACCTACGGATTCAGTGTGAAGTACCGAATGGTTTCTATACGGCAGCGTTATTTTATTTTTCATGTAAAGGTTTCAAAATGTATTCATAAGTAATGTAATTAATTAAATTAATGTAGTTTTAGAAAATTATTAATGCTTTGGGTTCATTTAACACTACAGATTTAAAAGAAAAAAGTCAAGTAAAAAGTTTTAAAAAACTGCATCGGGTAATAGTCGCCTAATGGCTAATAATATAAACGTAATAATTGTTGACAACTGTTGACACTCTTAAGCTGATCAAAAGAAAAAAAACAAACCCTTAAGTCCATTGCTAAACTTTTTGTGTTCAAAGGTATTTAAAAAGATAACACCAACTTAAATAAGTTATGTTAAAGTTACAAAAAGAAATTAAAAAATAGTTTATCATAAAGTTACCGTGTAAGTTGATCAGTGTAAAAAAAATAAGTCATTTTATTCATATTTTCTATTGACTTCCGCATCACCCCCGGCACTTTTTTCACATTACCATTTCGTTACTAAAACGATTTTTTTTTCAGCCCCAAAATATTAGACCACATAGAACTACTTTATCATATTTTATTCTTAAGGCAATTTAAAATATTAATTGTATTATGAAAAATATAAATGTATTACAAGATAAATTAATTGAATATTTAATTCATAATAAGGCAATTTAATTCAATATTTATTTTTAGATCATTATGTAAATAATATAAGAAATGTAAATGGGTGTAACAATCTACATAATTTCCTATTGCATATTTATATGAATTAGTCGAAATATACGATTTAAGTTTATAATTATGGCTTTTATTCTAGAACTAGCCTTCCGTCCGCAGCTTCGCCCGCGATAAATTAATTTTCCCGCGGTAAAAAGTAGCCTATGTCACTCAGTGATAATGTAGTTTTCTAACGGAAAAAGAATTTTTAAAATCGGTCCAGTAGTTTCGGAGCCTATTCAATGCAAACAAACAAACAAACAATCAAATTTTTCCTCTTTATAATAATAGTATAGATATAGATAATCATTTCCATCTTTATGCCCACAATCATGCTAAGCATAGCTTTAGGCATTATTACCTTAGGCTCTGCCTATCCCCTCGTTTCAACGTGCAACGGCTTCTTGCGCAGACGAGGGGGGAAAAGGCGAACTCGGTGCCTGCACTGCTCGCCCGATTTCTTGTGGCCAGCGGGAACGGTAACGGGGCATTACCTACTCCTGCATTGCACGGTGTCATTGTCTAAGGGAAGACGGGCCCAGCGTACGGGCCCTCCCCTTCTTGGCGCGGTCCTGGTGGAGGCCGGGGCCACGGGGGGGGGGGGGGGGGGGGGTCGTTCGTGGTGAAACCCTAGTGGCATCCCATTGCGTCCCCATCACACCGGATTGAAGCAACGTCGGAGAGTTTTTAGTTCGGGTATACCCCTCCGGGGGGGAGTTCCACATAACCCTAGACATCCCCGTGCCTAGGGCATCCATAAAGATTTCATCTCCGTTACAACAAAAAAAGGCTCTGTCTATCCACATTATGGCAGGTAGATAGGCATTGCATGTTTCATCGTCTAAGGGAAGACGGGCCCTCGCCTTCTTGGGCCGGTCCTGGTGTTTGTGGTGAAAACCTTGTATTCTACAATCTTCGTAGTTTTGTGTCCCACCTTTGCAAAACTGGATTTAGTTTCAAAGTACTGTACGTTCAATGAACAGTCGATATCTTAAGACTCATGATGATGACGATATTTAGGATGATGACGATTTAATCTGAGTCCATATTTTAATTAAAATATGTCACAAATCACAAGTCATTAGAGAAATATACCGTGAGTCATGACGTTCAGCGATCAAAGAAGATAAGTTATTGAACAAATTAATTTCAAGTCCGGTTGACCTACGTGGTCTCCTTCTTTGATATCTTTGTGTCAAGATATAATTTATCAATACAAAAGTGAATCACAAATTAGCGAATAATTTAAGAATTACTCAAAGCAATACATTCCGACTGGAAAAATAACTACCTTTTAGGCTACAGAAAATATGGATCAGTTATGTCCAATCTTATCTTATCTTAGTCTAGGGGTCCCTACGGATGGCTACGAGGAGTTAACCTCTTTGAAAAACAGACGGTCACCGGCGGGGGAGGGCGGGGAATCCGGAACCCGCATTCAACGGTGCCGTCACCACCTGCCCCATCCCGGGGCGGCCAGCGGGACGTTGCGGTGGTCACCGTGTGTGCACCCGCAACGCCCGCAGCTCAAGGCCTGGAGGGAACGTGTGTGTTTTTAGACGGTAGGCCTCTCCCCTCCTTCCATAGGGAAGGCAGCGGCGAGATGGAGAGCCCGTCATACCTCCGTTCGTATGCTGCCCCGAGCGCGGAGATGCATAAGGCGCATTTTCCACACGTTAAAAAAAAAAGGGGTCCCTACGGATAAACTTCGACCCATTCGTGGATCTTTTGTGTAAAGTTATGTCCAAAGAACTTAAGTAATGTCTTACGCAGGTATGTGCTTGGAAAGGGCCGACAAAAGCGAGTCACATGGTGAAAAGCGTGGCTCCGATTGATTACTTACTTATAACGAAAGCATAACTGTATGTTTGTCTGTTCGTGATAAACTCAAATACTAACTGAACCGATTTTAATGCGGTGTATACCAATAGCGATATGTGATTAATTCAAGAAGGTTTAGATATTTGTCAAGGTTTTGTGTAAATTGCTTGAAATATAAGTGAAAACGTTGTTGGAAGTGTCGGCAAGTTAATCTATAGACCGACCGCGTAAATGAGTCCTCGCTCGCGTGGGTACTATAGGTACAGGGACGCGGGGGAGGACAACAAAGGGGACCGAGAGAGGTGCGGGTAGGTGGTGCGCCTAGCCTCCCGCACCTCTCTCGGTCCCCTTTATTGTCCTCCCCGCGCCTATATACCGCGCCGGCGAGGCCTCACTTGAGCGGTCGGTCTATACCTGGGATACAAATTTTAATTCTGCGCAGACGAAGATGCGGGCAACAGCTAGTGTTAGATGAAGACCTCTTTCTAAAGGCAAATGCTTATGAATAGATGTTTTTTTAAGTGCATGAGTAAAAATATTTGGCCTAGTAATGTAATAATTGATTGTTGACCTTCGATCATTGGTGTCAGGCGGTTCAAACCTTCAGATTAATCTCAATTCAATTATACATTCCGTGAACTTTTAAAATACCATTCGGAGTTGTCTTGCTGTCTCACTCACTCTTATGGGTTTGATACTTGAATAGGCCGATGATACCCGAAACCCGAGTGGCATTCTAAGAGCTCACGGACTGTAGTTTATCAATTATAGTAGATGGCACCACATGTAATAAATCCACAATAAATCAGTATGTTATGATATGAATGATTCCTAGTAAAAATGTCCTAAAAGGTGTTTAATTTATTAGGAATATCAGTTCCGCTTTAGGTTGAAAATCAATAAGGATAGAGCGTTTATCAAAAATAATTATGTTGATTTTAATCATGAACAACAAAGATAACGAACGAGCTAGCGTTATATGAAGAATGTCATTTCGAAAAAATATATAAAAATACATTGCATTGTCATTTATTACACTTGTGGACTATTAATGAATTTTAACTTAAATTTTTCCATAGTAATGTGCGCATTAAGAACCAGGGAAATTATAAGCCCTTCGTTTTCTCTTTCTCTATCCTTTTGACATCTAAATGATCGAAGTAATCATTAAACGATAGTAATAATAATTATGATGAGTATGTTATACCCAACAAAAACTAGGTAGCTATATTTGAAAAGGCGCCAAGTTTGGCACTGACTGTTTGTGGTCAAATCAATCCTCCCCTTCAGTCCCGACTTTATATAAAAGGTGAAGTATTTAAGACTGAGACACCAAATCCCAATTTGATGATTTTGGATCTAATTTTAGTAAATTTAAAGGTATTTCTTCATTTACCGATACGTACTCCACGTACATTCGGTAGTTATTCTTACTATTAGTTTGTATAAATAGATCTGAATTACACATAAATACATAAAACATGCCTATATCCCTTACACAAGTACAAGTAACAAGACCTAAAGGCCACGTTTAGCATGATTGTGGGTGTACAGGTGGAAAGAGGAATCAAAATAGCGATGGGTTGGTAGCAGTATCGGCTATCACCCGAGTCGCCCATTCTTTTACAGTCTGTGTAGGAAGAGAAGCAGCTGGTAGATTCTGTTTTTTCTTTTATCCCAGACCAGCATGGAAGTAAGATTTGAACTGGGTTTTAAAAAATAGGTTTCTAGCTGTATTGGGGAATAAGGTGAGATCTGTTTGATTAGAGGTCTGCAGCCACATATTTTATGGAGGATACCAATCGAGTGCGTATAGACCAATGTCTTCCTGAGTGTCTTGATAGGCGGAATGTTAAAGATATGGACAACAATTAAAAAGTAAGTTGGAAACAAAGACATAAAATAGGTCACAGCGTAAATATAATTCGAGAAAATTTAAATCTGATTGATTATTTTAACTTATACAGTTCTGCAATTCTTCCCTCGGCGGTAAACCGCCGAATAATTAGCAATATCACAACAAAACCTAATTAGCTATTTAATAGTCTATAAATTATACCTATAGATGAATTGGACAGAGATAAAAATATGGTGGTTGATACATTATCACATCCTGATTACGTACAAATTGATTACCTATATTTTAATAATTTAGATAAAATAATCCAGTCGCGCAGAGCACGGTCCGCTGAAAGTTGGTGTTGGACTTTCAACTCAAGGTAAGTTACTTTTATATTAATTTCAGTTAGAATATTGATAACAACTCAAATTTGCATGATCAACTGGCAGATTTAATTGTTTATTAAACTAAACAATAAGTGGGCATAAAAATAGAATGATAGAAAATAAAATAAGGCCTGGACGTCGATACATATAAGAAGGAAGGATTACGATTAGACATTAAAATAATTTGAACAAAATAACTCAACAGCGTTTTACCATTATCGAAACTGGAATTTCGACGTTTCTAAACTTTGCACGTCTTATGTACGCGGAAAGAGTTAAATACGTTTGGTATGTTAGTAAAATTTACGTAATCAATTAGTTTTGATCATTTTTATATACTTAACGTCAAGGGCAGTGGACAGCTGAGCAATTTATTTATCTGTAAGATAATTTTACTTTGTTTTGTTTATTTTGTCAGCTTGCCACCTAAGGTCGTATTACGGCCGAGATCCAAGGTCGATTCCCGGCCGTAACTTAACTTGTTTTTTTTTAATTACTGAAATAGTTTGAAATAATTTCTCTCATATATTATTGTTATATTATTATGCAATGTACATAATTCGAGAGTAAAGTGAGGAAAATTATGCCGTTTTATGAATCTGCTTTCATATTTATAACAGTTTTTGCACAAAAAAAAATGCCGGTTTTAAAGGGTTTGCCGTACGTGTAGCACTTAGTTCCATATATTTTACAATGCATTAAATGTATCGAGGTGAACTTATTACCAGGATTGACATTGAGTAATTGTATAACAGATGCTTTGTTACTAAACCTTTTTGAACCGCAAAATTAATCGTTCCTTAGTTTTGCCATGGAAAATTTACGCATTGTTCGGTTCCGGAGTTTTATAAGCTCTATAAGGGTACACTCTAAGTAGAGTGATAGATTTGACGTTTCCCAAAAACATCAAAAACACTAGGTACCTAATCAGGTAGATAAACTTTTGAATTTAATTTATAATTAAAATGGTGCAATTGATAAGAATATTTAACCTGATTAAAACTGATATCATGATGAACATTCAAATCTTTTCGATAATAATTTAAATGTGATGATGAAGTAATCATTTTCGTTGAAAATTAACGGAATTTTTTAGAAATCTGATAAGGTATTATATAGTACTAGCTTCTGCCCGCGACTTCGTCTGCGTAGAAACCTTCTTATACACAAAGCTTCTTCTTGAATCACTCTATCTATTAAAAAAATCGCATCAAAATCACTTGCATACTTTTAAGATCTAAGCATACATAGGGACAGACAGACAGACAGCGGAAAGCGACTTTGTTTTATACTATGTAGTGATGATGTAAATTCCGGGCCTCAAACAGAAAGAAGAAAAGAGCGCTTCCTAGACAAGGGTACAAAAAATTATCAATCGTCGAATAAGACGTGGTTACGGCGAGTCAGGTCTTATAAAACTGTTTTTTTTTGTTAGAAGATCGTTAAAGTTCAAAGTCAAATTAGTGCGGATGCACTTCACTTTGAGAAATAAGGTACAACTTTGTAAGTCTGCTAATAAAATACTTAAGCAAACTAGTCTATTGTTGCTCAAAATGTTGATAAAACTTAGTAAGTTTATAACTATTATCGTATTAAGATCGTATCGTTTTACCTGGCAAAGTATCAGCAACTCATGGTTTTATTATATCAAGGCTATTGATTAGCGGCTTCTATCAACTAGTAATATTTCATTTAATCATACTAATAAAGATTATGTCGATGTTAGGTACAGATAGACAGGTTAAAAATGTGTGCTGACGTCTGTTGGGAAAATTATTAAATTATCATAAATTATTACTTAACTAGCTTGTGCCTCCTGCTTTGTATAACATGCATGATATAACAAAACATTATGCTGGCTCCATGCACAGAATTTTGGAAAAAAATATTCAGAGCACTTGTTACTTAAGATGTAACGTTTGCTAAAATTTGAATGTCTGATTGCCAGACAGTAAGTCATTGTTCTGTTTTGCTGAGGTAGCATAAAAATAAAATGCATTAATAATATAAGTGACATGTTAATAAGTATGTACAAAACTTACATGTTTTGGTTTTTTTTATCACCACCCACTAACTGCACTGGCGTAAGATCTAATCTTAAGCAAGTCAATGTTTTCCACAGTTAACAACTGGCAAATACTCAGTCTCTTCTAGCTGTATAATAAGAGCCTTAGAGTAAGGCACTTTTGCTGAAATCTGCTGTCTCCTAATCTCCGATTCAATGTATTTAGCCTCAGAGTATTTTCAGCTCATAAATCTCTTCAATTTCATTTACATTTACTACCACTGCAGGTCCTATTTGTGACAAGTCTGTGCGCGGCTTAGTTGCTGCTTCTTTATTGTAGTAACCTTTGTTTAGAACTACTGGAAGGTTGATTGTTATCTCACAAATGAGTGATGAAATCAGATTTCCACGTTAGTGAGAATAATGAGATGAGATCACAAATTTTAATGTTCGCGTCATTTTAAATGGACATTTTACATGGACGTTGATTTTTATCTAGACATTGAATAGCTGTTTGCTTTTCACATTTATCGGTTGTGAACAATAATAGAAAGTCTTATTCTGCACAGAAATCTATAACATGGTTTAGAATACGTATTTATTTTCCATTTGAACATTTTAAAATCATAAAGTTACAAAAAGTATTCTAATTAACAAAGTAGGTACCTAATGTTACCAAAATAATTGACAGTACACTTCGAATACCTATTTATTTTGTATAAAATAAAAATAATATTTTTTACTTAGATGGGGGTCCTCAAACTACTAGTCTTCGCTTTGGCATGCTACTGTGCTACAAGTTTCCCCCAGGATCAGCCCAAGCAAAAAACCACCATCTTCGGAGATGAGCAACTGCAGGGAGAAATCTTTGAAAACCTTAAAGACATGGTCGCTTTCGACGACGAAGTAGACCCTGCTCTGTACAGACTCCCGACGACAACCAAACCTAACCACTACAAAGTTCTTTGGGGTGTTGATTTCACCACTAACCCTCAAGCCTTCAGTGGCACCGTGGAGATTGAGCTGGAAGCCACCCAAGCTGGTGTACAAGAAATCGTGATCCAATCGGAGGAGCTTACTATTAACTCCATTTTATTACAACAAGGGACTACTAACATCCCTGTCACTGAACTGCCAGAACCAGAGTTTCAGTTTCTGAGGATTCGTCTAAACACTGGCACCCTCAACTACAATGCCGAAAATCCAATTGTCTACACTCTGACTATTACATTTGAGGCCCCGCTCCGAAATGACATGTACGGCATCTACAGAAGTTGGTTCAGGAACCAGCCCAGCGATCCTATCAGGTAATTAGTTACGTAACGCAAGCCTTTCTGAACGCTACTGGCATATTCTCGAAATTAGGCAGTATTAAATGTGTGTTTGATGTTCTAGTTGGATGGCGACTACCCAGTTCCAAGCAACATCAGCTCGTAAAGCTTTCCCATGTTACGACGAGCCAAGCTTCAAAGCTACTTTCGATATCACGATCCGCCGCCCCGCAGCTTACCGCAGTTGGTCTTGCACCCGCATTGACAATACTATCACGAGCCCTAACCTTCCGTAAGTATGACACAAATAGCTTAAAGTAAATGCCCATTTGTACTAATGCTTTGTACATGTCATGTCCTAGTTTCAATTTTATCAAGTACTAGCCTTCCGTCCGCAGCTTCGCCCGCGGTAAATTAATTTTCCCGCGGTAAAGAGTAGCCTATATCACCTAGTGATAATGTAGTTTTATAACGGCAAAAGAATTTTTAAAATCGGTCCAGTAGTTTCGGAGCCTATTCAATGCAAACAAACAAACAATCAAATTTTTCCTCTTTATAATATTAGTATAGACTAGCAACTCGCCCGAGCTTCGTATTGGTTATCAAACTACACGTATATAACCTTTGTCTTGAATCACTCTATCTATTAATGAATATCGCATTAAAATCCGTTGCGTAGTTTGGAAGATCTAAGCGTCCAACATAATAATAAAGCGTATGTACAAACGGCGGGAAACGGCTTCGATTTATATTATGAATGTAAAGAAGAATTTTAATATTTTTTAAGACGTAGAAAACTATATTACTTCAATTTCAAACCAAAGTTCTAAAGAGCAGCAAAAACATTGCCGTGTATGATTGTTACCTATGCAATGACGTCACTGTTGTAGTAAACAAACGCACGAAAGGAATACAAAATGAAACCTCCTTGTCAGCGATAGTTCAGATTTTTTAAGACGTAGAAAACTATATATATATAATGTTTTTTTTTAATATCCTTATGTACCTAAGTACCTAGGTATTTAATCGCACAATTATTAACTCCCTTAGATACTTGTTTAAATCAAACTAGATGACTTCACAACCATCGGCCATTGGCGAATAGCGTTTTCGACGTTTGAAAATAAAGTTAAAATAAGAAGTTTTTAAGATAATTTTCTGGAACCATCCTTGACTTTATGAAGTGAATACTTTCTGAAATAAGTATTATCCAGCAATTTTTGAAAGAAGTAAACTAACTAGCTCATTCATGTCCTTCTTGTCATTTATGTACACATCTGTTTCCGTTTATGTTAATAATGTTTACCGTATCAATTTTAAAGAATTAAAAGAAAACACTTTTTAGAAACAAATTCTTCCACTCCGAGTTTTAGACTTGTACGAAATATAGTTAAATACCTCTATATTTCGGACCTAAACCATGTGAAGCTTAATAAAAGTTTAATTTTTTTACATATCTGCTTGTAGTAAAATGAAGACAACACAAATAAAGCCATAGCTTCAGCGGTTCATGAAAGCACAAGCGAGTTTCAAAATCTCTTTTGCATTTGGTTCAAATACTGACTGAGCTGATATTGATAGTTACTACAACTTTATTTTGGTAAATTTCTCATAATTTAAGTATTTTTCTTACAGCAACTACGAGGACGACATCTACCACAGAACTCCTATAATGTCAACTTACCTGTTGGCTCTGATTGTGGCTGAGTACAACTCTTTGACTGTAAATAACGCGCAAGGCGAATTAGTTTATGAGGTGATTGCTCGACCGAACGCTCTCAGCACAGGCCAAGGCGATTATGCCTTAGAAGTAGGACAGGCACTTCTCGCTGAAATGAACAGCCACACTAACTATAACTTCTACAGCATGAACCCAGAACTAAAGATGACCCAGGCATCGATCCCAGACTTTTCTGCTGGTGCTATGGAAAACTGGGGACTGCTCACTTATAGGTAAAACCAATTTAAACCCATCTGCAAAAAAAACGGGCACTCAAAACTTTACTTTAATTAATTACTTAATTTTTACGTAGTTATTTTACGCATCAGTAAAGAATATTTATTTTATTTTGTTGCATCGAAAATCTTTTCCAACTGTTACTTAAAGTAAACTCGAATAAATCAAAAGTGCCCGTTTTTATGCGAAGGAGTGTATAATTATTATGTGCATACAAGGTGTCTTAAAATTGTTATGGAATATGCCAGCAAGTGGTTGATTCGCGTAACTAAACACTTCTGTAAAATCGTAATTTAGGAAAAATTTAAACACAAATTAGTTTTCCCTTTGATGCCGTACAGTTAGAACATCGACCAATGCATGGGCACATTGCATCAACCACAACGTCCACAATTAAAAAAGCCTGAAAACATTTTGCAGAGGTGATACGTAAATCAAACTAACCGAACAACCTACCGAAGTATCCCCGAATGGTTTTAAGACACAGTTTATGTTATTTGTATGTATTATAATAGATTCAAGTTTTATGATTTATCACAAAAAAAAAATTTTTTTCAGGGAAGCATACATTATGTACGACCCAGTGCATACCAATAGCTATTTCAAGCAGTTGATTGCTTATATTCTATCACACGAAATCGCTCACATGTGGTTCGGTAACCTGGTAACAAATGAATGGTGGGACGTCTTGTGGCTAAACGAAGGTTTTGCTAGATATTATCAGTACTTCCTTACTGACTGGGTAAGTTTATTATCAGCAGGCAGAAAAAAAATGTACTTCTTATGTTTGGCTCATCAATATTTTATTTATCTCAATAGAGCACTTACTCAAATGCAACATTTTTCCGACAGCCAATTAATTTATTATTATTGATTAATTAAATCATAATTTAAACTTGTCACTAACTAAACTTATTATAACAGGTTGAGACTGATATGGGTCTCGAAACCAGATTCATCACGGAACAGGTGCACACCGCTTTGCTCAGTGACTCCGCTAATAACCCTCATCCTCTCACAAATCCCGGCGTTGGCAGTCCTAGTGCCGTCAGTGCTATGTTCTCCACCCTGTCCTACAATAAGGGTGCCGCTCTCATTAGAATGACTGAACATCTTCTTGGTCATGATGTTCATAGACAGGGCTTGAGAAACTACTTGGTTGCCAAGTAAGTGATAAGAAAGCTAAACTTTCGTGTCCTTGAGATAAGATTATTATAATAGTCCTTAATTTAATAATGACATTTATTTCTATAGTAAATTGGTAAATATTTTTTTTTCTTGTGCCAGTAATCTCTATCTCTAATATTTTATTTACAGCCAATTCAGCACGGTTCTGCCTATCAACCTCTTCGAAGCTTTGCAAGAAGCTGGTACTTCAGCAGGCGCTCTTACGGAGTATGGACCCGATTTTTCTTTGGTCGACTATTACAAGACGTGGACTGAGCAGCGAGGACACCCTGTCCTTGAAGTGCAAGTGAACCACCAGACTGGTGACATGATCATTCATCAGGTGAAACATGATCCTAACTTATATTTTAAACTGTTATTAATGCATTTACATAACAAAGTAAGTTAAGGTGACTATTCTTAAATTTACCTGTGTTTTAATTGATTTTGTTTGTAGCGCCGTTTCAACATCAACAGCGGATACTCTGATGTCACTACCAACTGGATCATCCCAATCACTTTCACCAGAGCCAACAATATTGACTTCGAAAATACGAAGCCGACTCATGTGATCAGCAAGGCTATCACTATCATCAACCGCGGATCCATCGGTGATGAGTGGGTTATTTTCAACAAACAACAAACTGGTGAGTTATTTCATAGCGTTTGTCCGTCCAGAATGTTTGTTAGAGAGATACAAACTACAGTGTGCTATAATATATGTTGGAAAACATTGTTGGCTAAAATTCGTGTATTCCAATGTAAAGAAAACCTTCCTGCGTTCTAGGTTATTACAGAGTGAATTATGACGATTACACATGGGATCTCATCACTGAAGCCCTTAGAGGACCAGTTAGAAACCAAATCGACGACTACAACAGAGCTCAGGTAACTCATTAGGCTCAATTAACTTTGAGGCACAGACTATCATTACAAAAAATGATCTTAGATCACAGCCAGAGAAAATGCAGACGATCATACATACATTCAATAAAAAAACATAATATACCTAGTCTAATTGAAAACCTCCTCCTTTTTCGTAGTCCGTTAGCTATATTAATAATTTGTTTTCACCTCAGATTGTAAACGACGTGTTCCAATTCGCTCGTTCTGGCGTCATGAGCTACACAAAGGCTTTCAACATCCTGTCGTTCTTGGAGTTTGAAACTTCATACGCTCCTTGGGTGGCTGCTATGACTGGTTTCACCTGGCTGAGGAACAGATTGACTGGCACCCAATTTTTGGCCCCATTGGAGGTAAGTTAGAAAAATCAGTTTCGTGAAAAAAATCTTACAAGGTAAAAATTTACGTATTACCTTCGATTCACTTTTTATTTTCTATACGTTTTTTCAATTCAATTTATTTAATAATGAGGGGGAGGCCTAGATTCTCAACTGAGTTCCGCTACCGTACAACAAAGCCACCGAACAACGGTTAAATAAATAACGACACTGTCTTCTTCAACCTCGACATTGGCGGAATCATCGACAGTATCGATGGCGCTATTTCTTTTTAAAAATTGAATTGAAATGAGGGGGAGGCCGGGAAGAGGCCTGTGCTGTTAGTGGAATATTTGTAGACCAGGGATAATCTGATAGTCATCAATCAATTTTATTTCTAGGGTTTGATCGCCCAATGGGCTACGGTCGTCATGACCGACCTCACGTACCGCCCGACCGAGAACCCTGAGGAATTCATGAGGTCCTACTTGCGTTACCAGCTCGCTCCAATTATGTGTCAGATCGACAGAGACAACTGCCGCGCGGAGGCTGTTGCTCAATTCGTCGCATTGAGGGACGAAGGAGAGGAGTAAGCTATGACTAAACGGATTTCTTGTTCATCATCATCATCATCATCTTCAGCCTATTTACGCGCTATAGTTCCCACGCGAGCCCAGTGCGGATTGGGAACTTCACACACTATTGAATTGCTTCGTAGAAACCTGTGTACAGGTTTCTTCACGATGTTATCCTTTACCGAAAAGCTCATGGTAAATTTCAAATGTAATTTCTTGCATTTCTATGAAATTTCTTATCTTCTTTTCTTTTGTTTAAAACAGCCAATTTTCCGAATGGTCTATGAAATGGCCGAGCCATAGCTATAGGTAATTTTCAAATCAAGGTGTAAGTCAGGGCTCAGGCACTTGGCTTTTCCTAGGATCTGATAACTTTTTTGCAGCGCAAGTGTTATCAGCTTCTGAGTCTTGGCCACAAACATGAAATATCTTAGTGCACAGTTATTGTTATACAGTTGCATTCTTATTATTATTCTCGTTTAATTTTATTTTGTCCGCTGATGAGTCAAATAATACTGGTTTTAGATCTAAATGCTGTATCCTAACCAAGGTAAATCATACAAATTTAATAATCTTTTTTTCAACAGTTTTATAATGCATCTATTAATTTCAGAGTGCCCGCTGACAGCCGTAACTGGGTGTACTGCAACGCTCTTCGCGAAGGCACAGTTGCTGACTTCACTTTCCTCAGAAACAGATTCATTAACCACAACGTGTACACTGAGAAGATCCTTCTGCTTCAAGTCCTTGGATGCACTCCCCATCAAACCGCTTTGGAGCAGTAAGTATTATTTTTTGCTTGTTACAAGACATCGCACCTAAAGTAGAGTGTTAATCATCACTAAATTTTGAGGATACTAACCTTTTATTATGACGAATATCTTGGGGAAAAAGTCGGATGTAACCCATTCCCTTTGAATCCAAAACGAAGTTCGCAATACAGAGCGTTCTTGCCCACTCCCACATCAGGTCTATAAGTCACTTTTTACGATACCCATTGAAATGGGTCCGTAATAATCTATAACCGGGCACAGCACGGAAAATTGGAACTAAAAATATAAACAGAGATGGTATTGTTAATATCTGACACATAAGAATATAAGGAAATATAGACAGTAAGGTGTACCTTTTCAAGAAGCTTACTGTCCTTTCTACTGTCACAATGAGATAAAATAAAAATTACAAAATACCGTGTGTAATCACTTTGTATTTTTAATCAATTTGGAATCATCATTCATGCTGCTTCATATCATATTTTCGAAAACAGCTTCTGTATGTGTTTTTTTTTCTTTAGATTCTTAATCGACATCACGGAAGACAATGATGTCGTCCGTCCTCAGGATTACACGGTTGCGTTGAACTCTGCCGTCACAGGCAATGAACTCAACACCCAGATTGTCTTCACTTGGATGCAGAACCACTTCGATTTGATCAGCAATGCGTAAGTTTATCTTAATCAGCAAAATATCTATAGCACATCACCAGACAGGGGGGGGGGGGGGGGGGTTCGAGGAGGATTAAAAAGTTGAATGCATAGTATACATTGTCCCAATAGCCCGGCTAGTGAGTTCTTGTCAAAAGGGTGCGTTGGGGATTACTTCAGGGGTTATTTCAAGCAGGTAAGAGGGTGGTTTTACAAGTTTATTTTGTACCATTAATAGCACCCAAGTAGGACAAAAAGTTTTATTATTAGGGTCAGTTCGAAAAAGATTCTTGAAAACATAAGTAAAAGTTCGCTAGATCGTTGGACAGACACTGCCTTGGTATCTCTGTTACGAAGCGGCTCGAAGAGGGCGGATCACGGAAAGGGACGTCTTCGTTGCTGGTGGTACTGTCTCGATTTCGTGAGGATGGTGCTAGTGTGGTGGCTTCTGACTCAGCTAGAGCTTAATCTGTCCAAGGTGGTCGGAAACATAGGTAGTCGAAGTCGCCCTGTAAGGGTGCAAGTCTTAGAAGGATGCAGATGCAGAATTTAGTTGGTCGTTCCGTCCAGCCCTGTTCTGGTAGAGTGCACAGGGGGTGCGCGTGGACTGGACGTACACAGAGATTACAAATAAAGAAAATGTTTAAGAGTTATACCAAAAGTACTGAGATCTGAATCTGGGTTCAGTCTGGGATGGATGATAATTCGGTTGATGACCGTTACAGTTAAATAGTTAAATAAGTTAGGCGCAAGTAGCGCAGCAAAGGAACCTCGTTAACGAAAGCTGAAGGCGTTACAGGGATTTTGACAAATATTAGGAACCTAGGTCCTATGGAGTTTAACGGGCTAATATGTAGCACACAAGAATAAATACTCTACGAACACAAGAAACACAACGAACAGAATCAACGAGTGAGAGTTCTTACCATTTTGAAACAGTTGGGCGACTGATAAGTTGTTGATAGCAGATGGTACGATGGTGTAAAAGAACTTCCGTGACCAGCGCAGGAGCTTTTATAAGCTTCTTGTAACGAACGAAGCTTTTTCAAATCGGTAACGCTCTTGGTTTTTTGAATGTGACTGTGTGACTGTCCTGATTCGCTATACAAGGATTCGGCCAGTAGATCCGAATCATGTGTTATAATGTTGTGTGTGTGTGTGTGTGTGTGTTGTCAACTTCTGCCGCGTCCTCCAGTTGATTAGTACTAGTTTTCCAAATTATTTATCAGATTATCTTAAAGTATTCGGAGCTTCGGTTCGTTTTCGGATCCGTCCGGGGGAAGAGCAGTGCTTGGTCCGGTGCACCCTGGGCATCGGCTAATGATTTCCTGGCAGTTTCTAAGGGATATCATCGACCGTTGGCTAAGAGCCCGACAGGGGAGGAGGGGATCTTTTCACCGTATTACCGCACAACGTTGCCGACATTTTGTCACAAGATTTTTTAATTATATTATTATTTTTGTTACTTTGACATTGGCGAAGTTGTCGTCGCTATAACGACTTGATACGCCACAAATAAGAAGAAGAAGTCTTTATCAGAAACAAATGGTTAAAAAAAATCGGGTTTGGACTCAATATTCTTTTCTTCTTCAGGTTCAGTAACATTGCTACTCCGTTGTCTTACATCTCCGCACGACTACGAACTGAAGAAGAGGTCAACATTGTAAGTACCTTTAGTATTAGGGCGCAGTTCCGCTCATCTGGAGCGCAGCGTAGACCTGCACTGCAGATCCAATCAACCCAAGGACCGGAAAAAAACCCTTCAATTGCTTAAACCTACCATTACGGAAACCGTTTTGCATAAAGTTAACTGTCTTCTATATGGTTTCCGAGTCGAATAGGGTGTAGATAACTTGATAATTTAACCACTTTCCATTTAATAGGGCTACGAATGCTTTGCACTTAAAGTTTAAAATAGCTTGATCGCATTTTAAAATCATGGAATACGGTAACCCTAACGGGTAACGGGTTTTTAGTTTTGGTAATCGCTTACTAGAATTAACTATGTTATTACGGCCAGAGTTTCTTTCGGGTAACCCGATGATACCCTTACCAAATTGGTACCATTTGGGAAAAAAATCTATAAAATACCCTATCCGATACCCCTTTAATAGTAACCGGTTTCGGTCCTTGAACCAATCTTATTAGTTTATTCCTGATCTCGCTTCATAGCCCTTGTGACGTGTGCCTACATGTGATTTCCGAATTTTATCTGTCATACTGACTTAATAATAACTGACGATCTTCAGTCTAAGTAACGTTCGTATCGCAAGTCGTAAAAATTAAAAACTTTTCCTGGAGCCATAATCAAATGGTAGTAACTCTTCCACAAAAAATCCAACGATTGTTTTTTTGTGCATAAAACATAATAATTTCCTTTTGAAACACTCAGGCCGTTTTTTTGTATGATTTCGAAATGCTCTTTGGGAACGCTTTTTTGAAAGCCAACCTTTTCTTTTCGTCGGTAAATAAAATGAGTAATTTCAGTTACAGTGTAGAGCATTTTGATGCATCTAATTTTTTTGTGAGATTTCAGAAGAAACATACAGGCAACGCAATTTGCACTTAAAATAAATTGAGTTAATTAAAATCATGTACTAAGCATTTGTTTCATTCCAGTTCCTGCTATGGGCTAATGACCACGCTGAACTCCTAGACGGCGCTTATGATGATGTCGTGAACGGCGCTGAAGCCGCCAGACAAAGCATCCAATGGACCAGCACAATTGTCGCAGACGTCAACAACTACCTTGAGAATGGTTTCCAGGAAATCGAAGTCTCCACTCCGGTCCCGCCCACCCCAGAAGTTCCGCCCGTAACCGAATCCCGACCGGACCTGGAACGACCAGAAACTCCTCAGTTACCAGGCTCTGCAGTCACCACTTTCTTGTCTGTAACCCTTCTTGGCCTCGCTGCCTTGTTTAACATCGTTATGTAAATTAACTTCAAAGGGTTACAATTTAATTGAAATTTCCGTGTTTTATTTTTGGCTGAGAAGTTGACCATCTCCCAAG
This sequence comes from Pandemis corylana, assembly GCA_949127965.1. NCBI lineage: Eukaryota > Metazoa > Arthropoda > Insecta > Lepidoptera > Tortricidae > Pandemis > Pandemis corylana. The sequence goes on along the minus strand of OX421856.1, from coordinate 12,235,829 downwards.
AAGTGTTACTTTAAGTTAATATACAGTGCCTTAAGATTAAGACTATGATGACTGTAAATATATTTTTTTAATTTATTTTACTTGAATAAAAATGTAATTACAGATATTTTTGTTTCAATTTAATACTCGATCAATGATGTAGACATTGACGCTTAAGGGTAGTTAAAAAAACAAATAATACTAAATTCTGACGATATTGACACTGCGGTTCATGAACATTAAAGACAAACTACTACATGTACCTAAGGAATTTTAAGTTCGCAAGTTGTTACAAACCGGGTTGTAATTTCTTGAAGTGATAAGAAGTAAACTAGGTTTTTCAAGTCCAAATCAATTAATAGATAAAGGTGTAGGATATGGCCAGATTAGATTGAGCGAATCGGTGAAAATTAACGTAATTACCCGGAGACAATAAAAAAACCAGTATGACGAATATAAAGAAATAAAACGTTTATTGATAACGATTTATTATCTATACGATATATTTTATCATTAACAAATAAAAGTATATCACATAATTAACTATGTAAATTGGATAAGATAAAAAGATTATGGATTATATCAGCACATCGAAAGAATTGCTAGCAAACGGCTATCGGTATTGCATGATAGACCGGCGACAGAATGGTAAGTTAAATTAATTATTTCCAAAAATATATTGTAGTTAGAATAATGCTTGTCAACTCTCAAGTATATCCTGGCTATTGAAAATGTGCTGTTCATTATATTAGTTTACTGGCAAAACAACAAAGAACTTCTTATTTTGTAGGCAAGTCGCTGGGCGTCTCTTTTCTTGGGGCTAGCCCTAATCCAGGGCATTCTCACAGCCAGCCCCATCCCTTCAGCTGATGAAGAATGGGAATCGTTCGCCATCATGTTGAGTGATCCTGCTTACCGCCTGCCTACTACCACCCGTCCAAGTCACTACGTAGTATCCCTAACACCATACTTTGAAAACGTACCCACTGGTGTAACGCCCTTTTCCTTTACTGGAGACGTTACCATCAATATCCGACCAACCACATTGTTTGTGAATCAAATCGTGTTGCACTGCAATGATTTGACCATACAGTCACTGACCGTATCATATACCGACACCAATGGAGTCACCCATCAAATTGCTGCACCCAATCAAGAGTTTACCTGTGTGATGCCGTACAGTTTCCTGTATATCCAGACCACTGAGATGTTGCAGACTACACAGGACTATGTGATAACTGCCTCATTCACAGGAAACTTGCAAGATAACATGAGAGGGTTCTACAGGAGTTGGTACGTCGATAGTACTGGCAACAAAAGGTAAAGCAAGTTTGTTTCCTTAAACTGTAACTACCCATTCATACTCGAGTGACTAGGTTTGGCCCGTAGTTTATGTCACCAGTTAAAGGACCTCGCTACTGGTGTTCATGTTCGCGCTCTCGAATTGAGGCCCAAGCAGAGAGTATAAATAAGCGATTACAAAATAAACTAACTGGTTATTGGAAATTTTTCATAATCTTGTTCATTGCAGATGGATGGCAACTACCCAATTCCAGCCCGGACATGCTCGTCAGGCTTTCCCTTGCTACGATGAGCCAGGATTCAAAGCTACGTTTGATATCACAATGAACAGAGAATCCACTTACAGTCCGACTATAGGAAATATGCCCATTAGGGTATCTACTCCGTAAGTAGATGATATACTGAGTTCTTTACAGGTGAAACATTTTGTATTTGAAAAACCGTTTAATGTCAAGTGAACTGGGATTTTTTCCACTTTCTGCTAAAATTTATCATCGCCGTGTTGGCAACGAGGGGCATATTATCATATTGTGCAGATAACAAAGAGCTACGTTACTTGTTTACTGTTAATTGAGCAATAGTTTAAAGCAAAGATACAATTAAATATTTCACAAGTATTAATCCTAACCACAAACACTTTCTAACAGATTGGAAAATGGAAGGACTGCTGACATATTCTATACATCTCCTTACACCTCCACGTATCTGCTTGCATTCATCGTGTCCCATTATGTCAGGGTGGAAAGTAACGGTGATACAGAAAGACCATTTGATATTTACGCACGAGACAATATAGGTACCACAGGGCAGTGGGCCCTTGAAATTGGAGAACAGCTCTTGGAAAAAATGGAGGAATACACTGATTATCCCTACTATAGTATGGCTGAGAATTTGAATATGAAACAGGCTGCCATTCCCGATTTCTCCGCCGGAGCTATGGAGAACTGGGGTCTTTTAACTTACAGGTAATATTAGTCGTACATTTCAGGTGAATGTGTTTAGTTGGAAGAAAATTGATAGAATGCTTGTTCCGAAAGAGATGGCGTTACGTTCTGGGAGAGTTCTTTGCAATACAATTGTTTTATGTTACTATCCTACTAATTATAAATAAAGTTTGTGAGTATGGATGTTTGGATGTTTGTTACTGTTTCACGCCAGAACGGCTGGACAGATCTGGATGAAATTTGGAACATACATAGATTATAGTCTGGAATAACACATAGGCTACTTTTTATCCCGGAAAATTGCGAAATTCCTGCGGAATAGCGATCAACGAATTCTATGCAGACGAAGTTGCGGGCAACAGACATTATAAATCAATTATTTTACTCCAGCCAGTCAGACTCACAGAAGAAGAGGTTCCTTTCACTACTTAAATGCAATTATTAAGTTCTAATGAATAACCTCCAAGGAACACGTTTCGTGTAGGAAACTTTCTTGAATTTCTAAATTTTAAATAATCTTGAAATTTAAAACTTTATACAGACGTAAGTAACGGGTTCCTGTTGACATCCTTTGGAAATGGGATAGAGTCAAATGCATCCCTATTCAAAAGTTTTGATCCCACGATTACAAGTATATCTATTTTTTTTTACAGGGAAGCTTTAATCCTGTACGACCCTCTCAACTCTAACCATTTTTACAAGCAGCGTGTAGCCAATATTGTGGCTCATGAAGTCGCTCACATGTGGATTGGAAACCTTGTCACGTGTGCTTGGTGGGATAATCTCTGGCTTAACGAAGGTTTTGCCAGGTTCTACCAATACTTCTTAACTGAAATGGTAAATTTACTTTTATCATTATTTTATTTTTATAATTTATTATATACAATCTTCATCCTAACATATTAAAGTTTAATTTCTGTGTTGTTGCTTTTAATTTTTCATTTCGGGCTAGCATTGTAGTTGTTGTCTTATTTCAGGTGAGACCAGATCTTGGATACAGCACCCGTTTCATCATTGAGCAAGTCCACGTTTCCATGATATCAGACTCTATTGACTCTGCTCATGCTCTAACGAACCCTGCTGTCACTGACCCTGTCAGCGTTAGCAACCATTTTTCCACCATTACATATGCTAGAGGAGCGTCAGTGGTTAGAATGACTCAATTCCTACTCGGCGTTGACACCTTTGTTAAGGGACTAAGGGCTTACCTTAAGGAGAGGTAAAAACAAAAAAATAAAAAATATATATAAACAAGTGTATATAATGGGAGTTATAATTCATTTTAACTTTGGTATAGGGCTTTTAATGTCGCGGAACCAGTTCACCTTTTCACGGCATTTGATGAAGCGGCAGTAGAAGATGGCGCCTTAAGTGCATACAATGGCGTTACCATTGAGGAATACTTCAAAACTTGGTCGGAACAGGCTGGACATCCTCTTTTACACGTTGAAATTAATCACAGAACTGGAGAGATGATCGTTACTCAGGTAAGATCTTGACAAATAACTCGACTTAACTGACTTATTTACTTTGCTTATCATTGGCACTTGTCAGCGTTTAATTTAAGCAATTATTTTAAATACATACATAAATCACGGCTTTATCTCTTACGGGGTAAACAGAGCCTAAGGTAACAAGACCTAAAAGTCTCGTTTAGCGTGATTTTGGGCGTCTAGGGGGGAAGTAAAATCAAAATAGTGATGGGTTGCTAGTCTATAACATGATTCCTAAAATTTTCGCTCAATGGGCTTTCACCATCTGAGCGGGAAGAGAAGCAACTAGTACATTCTCTGTTTTTTCTTTGCTCCCAGACCGGCTTGGATTCAGATTCTTTGATTTTAAAACAGTGCCTAAAGTTGTATTATTATCCCTTGTCAAAAATCATGTTACAAAGTAGGTTAGTATTATATTCTTTTGACGTTTTTAGTCACGTTGGGAGCGCAACAGTGGTGTATCTACTATCCCAAATCGCTACTATGTACCAATCACGTGGACTCGCGCTGGGGACATTGACTTCGATGACTTGAAACCCTCTCATATTCTTACTGCTCAATCTACTGTCCTCCAACGCGGAACCGAGGGCTTGGAATGGGTCATCTTTAACAAGCAGGAATCTGGTAAGTTTTAATCAACGTATGTATAAAAGTCTTCACTGATTGGATATAACGTAATAGTGTGTTTACAGGTTTCTACAGGGTCAACTATGACGATACCAATTGGGCCATGATCACTCAAGCTCTCAGAAGCAATCAGAGAACCGACATACATGAATACAACAGAGCTCAAGTACGTATCTTTTTAATGTTAGAGGTTAGCCTCTAAGTGAGGAGTTGTGATAATCTGACTTGAATTCAACAAGCGTTTATGAAATAAGGGTTAAGACTTAGATCAGAGAGAGATACACTATTTAAGTAATCATCACACTTAACTTCGTCCTTACGCATTATGCGTAGCGAAATGTCATTGGCAGTGTGCGCAGATGATTTATATCTTGTATTTTCCAGATTGTCGACGATGCTCTGCAATTGGGAAGAGCTGGTGTGCTTCGTTACGAGAGGGTCTTTAACATTATATCCTTCTTGCAATACGAAGACCAATACGCTCCCTGGCTTGCAGCCATTACAGGCTTCAACTGGATCATAAGGAGGCTTGCTCATGACGATGATAACCTTGCTAAGCTGAGGGTAAGAATAATTAATAGTTAAAAATTAGTGCTTATAGTTTTAGGGTTCCGTACCTCAAAAATAACACTTATAGGATTACTTTCAACATGAAACTACCGTGAGACTTAATCATTATTACACATAAACGGATAACTCACGTACTTATAGGATTACTTTATTGTCCGTCTGCCTGTCCTTCTGTCAAGACCCTTTTTTCTCGGGAATATGTGGAGCTATCAAGCAGAAATTAGTACAAAATACTTTAATTAATTTTAATTTTAGAAGATCTCAACTACAAGTGCAGTGAAAAAAATATTTTTTTACATACACATAGATACATACGGTATACGCCTCTTTCCCACAGGGGTAGGCAGAGACTACTTTATTCCACTTGCTACGATCTTGACATATTTCTTTCGCTTCATCCACAGTCATCAATCTCTTCATACATGCTCGTCGGTTTCGGGTAGGTACTCCTGACCTGACCTTTTCCAAAACATCTCAAAATATTTTTTTAAGTCAACTCAATCACGATATACAGTTATTAGAAAAGATAGCGTACAAATTACCGTGCTACTAAAACTTAGAGGTACTTCCAGTTGTCCTAGAGGTTTGATATATTGTGTATGAAGGTAGTTCTTGTAGCAATTTTATTGTTGTTAGTCTGTGTAAGTAACCATTACAAAATTACCCCACACTGTCTATATTTTGCTTAGGAGTGCGGTTATGCTAACTGGATTTTATATTCACTTCCCGAATTTGTACAGAACTCTCGATGCGCAAGTCAGACTGACCAGTTTTTCATATGAATAAATCATTAACTTAACGTGTTGGTCTCTTAGCACATGGTAGCTTTTCTCAATTTTGTTTGTTTTTTTTAGGCTCAAATCAATGCCTTCAGCATCGCAGCTACTACCCGCCTAACGTTTGCTGAGTTTGAAAACGAGTCTTATATGGATGGTTTGATGAGGATGTACCTCAACACTTTCCTGTGTAACAACGGTCACGAGCAGTGTGTAGCTGCCGCTACCACTAATTTCAACAGCTGGCTAAATGGAAACTTGTAAGTTTTTTTTAATTATTATCATGGCTGTTTGTCAGGAGGAGAACTTCGCAAATGTCAGCCATTGTACGATAAAATGTTTGAGCTATTTAAAATTTAACCTCTCCCCCTTCAGACGGATATTAGCCAACGGATAGCTAATTTTTAAAGGTTAGAGATTGTAATTCGTCAATGCAAGTTAAGTGTTCTTCATATATCAATCTCTTTCACTCACCAACGGCTATTGGTCTTTCAATGAACAAAATTTTTTTTTTTTTTTTCATTGAAATGGACCTCCGCAAAGTAACGCCTGATTCAATAAAATATATTGGTCTTTCGTTAAAAAAATCTTTTTTCCAGCGTACCAGCTAACATGCGTCCTTGGGTATACTGCACGGGTCTTCGTCAAGGAACGGGCGCTAACTTCGACACTTTCTGGGACCGTTACTTGGCTGAAGACTTGGCCAGCGAGAAGGTGATCATGTTGGAAGCAGCTGGTTGCACTAATGATCAAGCAAGCTTGGAGAAATACTTGTCGGCTATCGTGTCTGGTGATGATTCCGTTAGGCCTCAGGACTTCACTACAGCTTTGAACTCTGCTGTTTCTGGAAATGAAGCCAACACCATGAGGGCTTTCAACTGGTTGAGGAACAATGTCGCGCAGACCATTGAAACGTGAGTAAAATATGACATAAATTTACAAAACAAACTTCAATGGTAACGATTGAGGAGTTGCAATGTTTCTCTGAAAAGCGTTTAATTGGCTAAGTTATTCGACAGCCACCAAGGAAACTGTACATAAAAACAAAGTTTAAAAGAGCTGTAAATTTTATTTCTCAAAGAGCGGGCCCGTGCACGCATTTACCAAAGTCAAGGGTCGCCCTTGTGCATCTAAATCATTAAAGATGTTCTTGGACTTGGATTGAATGTCGTTTTCGTTACAGGCTTGGCAGCGTTGCCACGCCTTTAAGCTACATCACTGCCCGACTTTTGAACGAGCAGCAAATCAATGAGGTAAGAAATAATTTTCAAATAAGCAGGTATTCAATATAAGAAATCTCTTTTATTACCAATAGGATATTATTATTTTAAATTATTTTTAGTCATATAACTGCAATAACTATGCACTTTGAAAGTTTTTCAATGTTCCACCACTAACTTCGCTGTCTAAAAAAACTTATGTATTTGTAAACAGTAAAATAAAATTATTATCTAGTTGCATTAAAATTTTACATCCGTTCTTGTTTTCGTCCTACCATCACTCTTTAAGATATCAAAAATATTTGCATTTGAAGCAAACAATTGAACATTATTAGTGACTCATAAGCCGGATCTGACTCAAAAAAACGCAAGGCAAGTTTATCACATAATTAGGCTTTTACATCCTTATTTATCAATAAACATTCCTCGCAGGTTCAAACTTGGCTTGACGCTGAACGGGCCGTCATTGGTGATTCAGCATACAACACCGGGGTCAACGGTATCGCATCTACCCGAACCTTCCTCGCTTGGGCCGATGTTAGGACTGTGGAACTCTCAACTTTCTTCGAAACTGGTTATGTAGAGGAGGAGATTGTTTTACCCGAGTTGGAACCGGAACCAGAACCAGAGCCCGAGCCGGAGCCACAACCCGAACCCGAGCCCGCGCCGACTCCCGACCCCGACTCAGCTAACATCGCTGCACTCAGCGTTGTCACGCTTCTTGTTACAGTAGCCGTCAACTTGATGGCGTAAGCGTAATTTATGTGTAAAATTAATGAAGAATATTGTAAAATTTTATAATACATTGATCAGTTTTAATGATGCTTATATTATTTTAAATCCTTATCCTTACTAGTATCTTTGTCTCTCTGTGCATATTTTTACTACTTTTTCATGTTAAGACGGGTTCTCTGATCGTGATGAGTGATGAAATTTGGCAAGAAGATACTTTGTTTGCAGATAAATTCCCGGGCAATAGCTAGTCTTCAATAAAAAGTAACTTTATAGGAAAACTAAAGTTGAGAAGTTCTTTGCCAGATAAATGCTAAGCCATAATAAAATCCGGAAGATGACAAACTGTAATTTGTGATGCTGTCCTGTTCAGAAATTTTGGTAATTAGATAGGTAATAGTCATTTATAGCAGGATTTTCATGGAAATTGATGATTTTAAATGATTTTAAAATGTGGTCAGATGAGAAGAATCATCGTTTTCTCTTAAACTAAGTAAAGCTTTTGACTTGTCATTAGGAATGTAACTTTGATCATTCATTGAATTCAAAGGACGTATATTATGTAAAATACTATGAGTAACGCACCGCACTCCATTTGACCTATGACAATATAGTTTCATTGAAACTAAAATCATTGCTAATCTTTTATCAACAAGGCACATTCGAGGAATTACTTCAGAAGTTGAGTGACTTAAAATTCTATCATTATTCATTTACCAGACAATTACTAAAACGCATAGTGGTGGTAGGTATCCTAATTACCATAACAATGCCATTAGCCAAATCGGCTGTTGTGTATGTGTTGGAATGTTATTTATTCAGAGACGAGCAAATCAAATTCCCACTATCAGCGATCTAAATACGAGTATACTGTATACATTATAAGTACAAAGAATTCCTAAGTGTCCGACTGACTGCATAAGTCATAACATAAACGCTCAGCTCTAATTCTTGTACCTTCGAGATGCAAATTTGCATACAGGTTCTTTTTATGTAGACAAGGAATACGGACAGTTCTGTCCGTACCATGACATTATATTCAAAAACTATAAGGACAATGGCAATTACATTTTCATGCCCTTTGTTATCCGAATCACAATTTTTGAGGAGGAACTAACTCTAAAGTAGAGAGGCCTTAGCTATCTGGTTTAACCGAATATTCAAGGAGCTATAAGCTCCAAAAGGTTTTAGTTTTTAGGGCTCTGTACCCTAAATGGTAAAACACCTCATAATTTTGCCAGATCTCGTTTCGTCTGTCTGCGGCTTAGCTTAGAGCTTGTTAGCACTATAAAGATTTAATTTAACATGGGTGTATCTGTAGATATTAAGACGCTGACAAGCGCCGACGACTGAAAGAGACGCAACGATGTCGGCGGTGTGGCCACGTCACGCTCATAGAAAAAAATCACAAATTCACAAATTTTAATACTTCTTCAAACCACTACACGCAAAGTGAGGATATATTTTTTTCTGGTTGATCCCATGGTGTGATAGATGTCATAATGGATTATTGAAATTAGAAATATGGTGTATTTAAATAGGAGAAACCATTTTTGATTCAGAGATAGGTATGCTAGTTTTTAAAGTGTCTGAGTTTTCTCGGAAAAATTACTGGCATGTGAATTATATATATACATTACATATACATGAATCACGTCTTACGGGGTAGATAGAGCCTAAGGTGACAAGACCTACAGGCCACGTTTAGCAAGATTGTGGGCGTATAGATGGAAAAAGGAATTATGAATATATGTGAATTATGGAATAATAATTTAGCCCTCTTGGTTGGCAACGCATATCAACCTTGTTTTGATGTTGTGTGTTTTCACGGTTGGTTATGCTTACTTACAATCAGGTGACACGTGGCATGTTTGCAACTTATTTCTTTAAAAAAATGCATAAAGGAAGAAAAAAAAGTCCTCCAGCTCATTATTTAGGATAAAATTTAGAGCAACAGAAATACAGGAAGAAGATGAAAGGCATGACTCAAAAACCTAAGGACGTGTTACAGAATGAAAACTGAATCACCGTTCTGTGCAGCGATATTCAGGACAAGGCCGATCTCAAGAAATTATAAGACATGGCGCTGTAAGGAGAAGTAAAAGTAAATTAAAAATAATACCAAATATTTTGGAATAAGTTACTTCGTTGTAATGCAATCATGTCGTTGCGATATGTAATTATAATCAGCGATTGCTAACTGATACAAGTCTGATTATCGGAGTAGCTTTGGTACTACATTTATGACTTTAATCATTTTAATATCGTTCATGATTATGATAAATATGGAAATTGTAAATGATCCCTCTAGTCTTAGGAGCGGTGCCGTCGCAGTCAGAATGGGTAAGTTGTTTATCTTTTTATGGCGTTATAAGTAATTAGGTACTTAAATTATAACGTAAAATATGACGTCAAAGCTTGGAGACTTTCCAAGCTTTTTTTGCATCAAGGCCATTTGATTTTTCTGAGGAATTAATTATTGATTTTCTGTGGTTAATGATTATAACAGATTAAGTATTCAAGTACTAGAAGGCACATCGGAAAATCGTTCGATCTGAAGTTTCGAAGTTATCCGATTCTTAGAATGACTTTCTGCCAAGTTTCTTGCGGCGTATTCTTCTTGGCAATTATGGTATTTCCGAATGCGCTGGTCGTTTCAAAAAGGACATGTAAAAAAGCCCTTGGCGGCCAATTTGATAAATAAAATAAAATTTTGAATTTTGAATTTTAGAATGAAGTGCCTCAGAAGTTACAGCGCAAACGGTACTCCTATATCTATCATAATATCAGCAATCCGATATTTCCCGTTACTTACCTCTGCGTTTGATGCTAGTTTTCTATTTACTCAACATGAAGTAGGTTTCAATTTGACAATATTGATATTTTTTGTGGCTTTAGTGCCTTTAACTTTTATTCTCTTTTTAGGGATCCGTAGCCGAAATAGCAAAAACGGAATGTTTTATTATAGTTTCGCCATGTTCGTCTGTCTATCTGCTTGTCCGTGGCTTAGCTCAAGGACATTTAGAACTACATAGTGGTAATTAGCCAACAAATTGGTATATAATACTTAGTAAAAAAAAATAGGGAACTTCTGCTGTACGTGAAGTGGGAGTGTTTATTTAATCTACGTAGTTATATGTAGTTAGATAGAACTTTCAAAAAAACATAACAGTTGGTTTGCAAATTAAGTACCTAGTAATCGACCAAAATTTAACACTGAATCCAGTACGGAAACCTGCGCAGTGCTGGGTCCCACGCGCGTTCGGGCAGTTTTTTTACCTTTACTTTTTAATTTACAGGTTCCACAATGATTGTGGTCTTGTTGGGTCTTGTTGGGTTCATCAGTGCCCAACAAAATCCGTCAAACGAGTTCAGATCGAACTTCGAACTCCTAGACACATATAGCACCAATTTGGATGAACCCGCTTATAGACTGCGCGACAACATCCAACCGAGCTGGGTCTACGTCGACTTGGATGTCTTTCTCAGTGAGAGCAGATTCGAGGGCATCGTGAGACATGAAGTCACGGTAAGTAGCAACTTTACATAGATACCTACTAATAATAATGCGATAGAAATCATTAAAATGTGAGCAGCGACTTTAATTAGGCTGTATTAATGGGAGCTCCCATGTCTTTTTTGCCTTCATTGCGTTGTGCGCAACTGATAACAGTTTTTTTTTAATTTTATCCTGATAACGATGCAGTGGCTCTCGTTATGGATAGACTGAACAAATAATGATTAGGTACATATCTAGTTCATCGCCTAGGTAAAAATAATGGTAAATTAAAAAGGATATGCTCTAATCAGGCCGGCAATGATAAGTTAACTGGTTCAATCATTATTAAAATTGATAATTTTTTATCAATTTAGCGTCGATTAAAATCATTCAGACATGTCAAGTCATTTATGAAATTTTATTGATTGTGATAATATTTATTGTACTTTCATGGTTACTTAAACCTAACTTTTCCCCTGGTTTCTTTTCAGTTCATAGTAGGTTGGTCTCGCTTTTTCTTTGTATTTCCGGTTAGGAACCACTTTGACAAAATCTCTCCATTTTTCATGAGATTCATTTAAAAAGCGCAGCTTTAACAAAAATCATTAAACTCCAAAAACTATTAACTAAAAAAAAACAAACGTGGATGTATTAACGTTTGTTCGTGACTAAATATCAAACAATGAGTTTCAAAGACGAGTATTTTAAATCAACAGTGAATTATTAATCATCACCCACTTCTTCCAGATCACTGGGGAGCCACTCTCCCAAATCGTGATTCATCAAAACGTCGTCGCCATCACTGGAGTAAACATTGTCAACGCTGCCGGTAACCCCGTGGCTCTCTCTCTTGAGAACCCGTTTGAGACCAACAGCCAATACGAAATCCTTACCATCAACCTCGCTTCACCCATCGCTGCTGGGGACTACACCATCTCCGTGAGCTTCCGTGGTCAAATACACGAGAACCAATTCGACAGAGGATTCTACAAGGGGTACTACTACCTCAACAATCAGAAAGTGTAAGTTAGACCGTTCAATACAGTTGCTATCAGATATATCGGGGCTGTTTAAAAATATCTGAACACGACCATGTTGTAAGTACTAGTTCCGATTTGTTTGATGATGACTGTAGATTGAATGTAATTCTGAAGCAGGCAGTGCCATAGAGTTAGGGACGAAGTACTTGAACTGACTGCCGCCAGAAGGGATGCATACTGTAAGATTCCATCACAAGTGTGGAAATTCGCAACAATATCAAAGTTTCAACAATTTTTCCTAAATTCTTCATGTTAAAATAGTTATTGACTGAATATTTTAGGGCTCGTAGCCTTTTTAGACTAACTAAAGGTTAGAAGAAAAAGTACAATAAAAATTGTACAAATGTTACTTAAGTTTTTAAGCAATATAAAAACAAGCCTGATGAAGTCAAAGAGATTGAATAATGTATAATAATAACTAGGTACCTAAATATTGTACGTCCGAAATGGACAAACTGTTGAAACTTATACAAATCATGTTATCAAAATTGACCTTCCCATAAAATTCAGATTAGTGGATTCAACATAATTATGTCAATTTATTTTACAGTGAATATGCTACCACGCAGTTCCAGCCTTACCATGCCAGAAAAGCTTTCCCTTGCTTCGATGAGCCCCAGTTCAAGTCCAGATTCGTCATCTCTATCACACGTGATGAGGCTCTAATGCCATCTTATTCTAACATGGCTATTGGTCAAACTGAGACGTAAGTTATAACTTTAACGCAAATATTATTTCCGTATTAGTACGTATGTTGTAGATTTACGAATACGCACTTTTCCTTCCTTTTTTGCTATCTACTCAGTTTCCTTTTTTTCATATTATTATTAACATCACATAATTCAAGTTTTTGAAAATCCGAGCTATACAATCGATAAACAATTTGCGCTGATAAAAATATTGTGATTCAATTTTAAGAACATTTCTCTGAGGTACCTTTAAGTTAACAATCTATATGTATGGTATTAATTTTTGGAAATTACAGAGAAATTATACGTACGTAATGTAATTGTTATGCTTATTCTTAAATTCATACTTTTTTTAGCGTTGCTCCGGGCCGCATCCGCGAGACATTCTTACCTACGCCGACCATCTCTGTCTACCTCATCGCCTTCCACGTCAGTGACTTCGTAGCGACCACCACCTCTAGCACTGAGGGCAGACCTTTTGGTATCGTTTCCCGTCCAGGTGTTCTGGACCACCACGACTACGCGCATGAAATAGGATTAAAGATTACGAATGAAATGAATTCATATTTCGATTACGATTATTATACCATGGGTCAAGGACAACCCATGAAGAATGATCACATTGCTGTTCCTGACTTCCCAGCTGGTGCTATGGAGAATTGGGGAATGGTAAACTACAGGTGACTAAAAGATTTTTCGTAGAAAACATCTTGCAATGGCACTTTTTTGTTTTTAGCCGACTGCGGATGAAATGGAGGTTAATGCGTTCAACAACTTATCTATATAGGTGTATAATAATTATGGATATTAGTACGTATGTTCCTTTTTAGCGAACTAGAAATCAAACACGTGAAACATGGATTTTCAAAGCATGTAACGATTTATCAAAATCGAATAGTTTAGCAATTTCCCTCAAAATCATACCTATTGCAAAAAAAATACAGAAAAAGTATTAATTGACACTTGTATTTCATTTTAGGGAAGCGTACCTGCTGTATGACGAGAAGAACACGAACTTGAACAACAAAATCTTCATCGCAACCATCATGGCCCATGAACTGGCCCACAAATGGTTCGGAAACCTGGTCACTTGCTTCTGGTGGAGCAACCTTTGGCTCAATGAGTCCTTCGCCAGTTTCTTCGAATATTTTTCTGCTCACCGTGTAAGTAATCTGAGTTGAATAAATTATTCATTCATTCTGTTTTTTGATTTTGGCTTGAAAATCGTCGGCCTTATGATTGCAGAAAACAGATGCCTCACCTCAACTATCTATACATACAACAGCGCATAATCAAAAGTCGTAACCATGTTCGTGTGTAAATGTAACACATAGTATAAAAGGGATCATTTTTAAAAAAAGTGCCTTAAAACTTTTTTTTTAGTCTGACTTGGAGTTGGAGCTTGCCGACCAGTTTGTCGTCGATTACGTCCACAGCGCTCTTAACTGGGATGCTAGTGCTGGTGCTACCCCCATGAACCTGAGCTCTGTCGCCGACAATCTTTCTATTACTGGCCACTTCAGCACCACCAGCTACGCCAAGGGTGCTTCTGTGCTGAGAATGATGGAGCATTTCGTCGGACCTGACATCTTCAAGCTTGCCTTGCAGACTTACTTGAAAGAAAAGTTAGTACATTTTTTATAGTGAAAACTTCTTTAGTGGCGTTGAGCGCTTTTTCGGATGGGTAAAAATGTTAAGCTCGCGTCAGGTAAGAGGGAGGGAGTGTTGCTGCAAGATCGTAATGGCGCGTACGTTGACTTCGTCATTCACTCGTAAGCTACGTTTGGCCTAGTGGTATGAGGTGTGGAATAACAGTGCGTTCGCTCCGGCGACCGCGGTTCAAATCCCGTGTAGACGAAGTTGTTTTTTTTTTTACTTTTTGAAGTGCGTTGTGCACTTTTTTGTTTTTTTTTGCGCGAGTGTGCATTTTGCGTGGTTTTCACTTCTGCTGGCACTCCTGGAGTGCAACACGTCCGTTTTTTTCCATTTATTGTGTTACTTCATACCAAATTTCAAAATTAAAAGATAGCTAAAAGTACCCCAAAGATTATGGTAGCACAAAAATTTCTGTGGAAACAACTACCTACCTACCTTTTCTAATGGCGTGGCGCAGACTCAAAGGGTTGATTTTTACACAGCTCCAAGGAACCACAGACTAAGTATTGGTATTAATTTCAACATTACACCTCTACGCGTTCCAGAAAATTAACATTTGTAAGTAATCTTATAAGGGCACCCTTTTACCTTTAGAGTATTGGAACCCATATCGAAAGAAAATCACATGTTTGACTTTTTGGTAAAATTTTCAGTGCTTTTGGTCTGGGAACTCCTGAAGATATGTACAACGCATTCAGATCTGCAGTGAGCACAGATCCTACATTTGCTGATCTTTATGGAAACATTGACGTTGGAACTGTGCTGGACAGCTGGATTCAAACCCCAGGCTCCCCAGTACTGAATGTTGCAGTTGACACGTCTTCCGGTGAAATCACTTTTACTCAGGTACCTACTCTAGTTTTCTTCCTTATCTTTTGATTCAAAATATTTCTGATTAAAATATGCAGAATAAAGACGAGAGGCGCTAGAGTCGCGTGAGGTTCAATAACATTCACTTTTTACTGGTTTTGGCGGGCTTCGTGATATAAGTGAAATTCGTGTAATTTTCGCAAATTATTATTCGGGCGATGAATGTGAACGCTTTATATGCGGAATTAAGAAAAAGAGACGCAATAATAAGCGGCCTCAAAGTTAAAATTAAAGATAGTTATTTATAATTAATAAACTTAATGAGATTCAAGATTTAAAATTTTGTTTCGGCGCCGATCTTGTAAAGTCGCCTTTTACAGCTATACTTCTGGACCTTAGTCAACATTGGCGTCAACTGGTGAGCAAAAAAACTATAGTCCCCAGCATTGGATTAATCAAAACTTGTGATGAGGTTTTCAATGTGGAAATCAGCCGCGTCATCCACACGTTATAATTAGTGTTGATAATTTATTGAAGTTAATTACGAAAAAATTGTAGGAATGTTCAAAACAACATAATACTGAACACAAGTAAATAAGTGTAATCGTCCCTGAATTGCAACAGCCATGTTACAGTGATTGTCGTCCAGCATAACTTAAGCCACACATATATATCATCTCTTTATCCCTTACAGGGTAAACAGAGACTTAGGTAGCAAGACATAAAGGCTACGTTTAGCATGATTGCGGGCGTATTGGTGGAAAGGGGCAGTCAAAATAGTGATGGGTTTCTAACCACATCACCTATAACATGATTCCTAAAATCTTCCTCAATAATGATCTTGATTGCAAAATTCAGAATCAAGTTCAAAAATTCACTATACCACGCAACTTTATACTACAGCAAATACCTAATTGCAATTTTTGTTGAATATCTATATCAACGTGTTTACGTGATGTTGGTACAAAACTGCCGATGAAGTTTCTGATGACGCGTACTACGAGTACCAATGTATTGACAAAAAATTGTGACTCTAAAGCAACTGTAGTAAAGTGAATATTCAAAGTAATACAAAAAATGAACACTAGTTATTGAAACCTGTTTTCCCTACAGCGTCGCTACCAACTGACCGGCACTGCTCACACCCAGCTCTGGCATGTCCCGTACACCTGGACGCACGGTGGTAGCCCTGTCTTCACCAGCACCAAGCCAGCGGGTGTACTCTCCGCTGCTTCAGGCTCCGTGGAAATGCCCGCTGGTCACAACTGGGTCCTTTTCAACATTGAACAGTCTGGTAAGTGAACTCAAAATACGATGATAATGACCGAATGGCTCATTGGTTATAGTAATGTGTCTAAGAAGCTATTAAGAGGTTCCAGATACGAATTGAATCCCGGCACGGGCATGCATTTGTTACATAAATACAATTGCCTTTATCAGTTATCATGGACATTACGTGTATTTATCCGTTGCTTAGGATCCGCAGTACAGAATTTACTTGGGATTAAGTCGATTAACTACTTACTATTTCATGACATTAATTTATTTATCAGGTAAACGGGTAAAGGCAAAGCTTTTTAACCGCCGCATCATCTGCGTTACTAAAATCGACTAATATGGCCAAGAACTGGGGCCTTACCATGACTTCTTAATGCGATTCAATTTCGAACCAAAGTTGGATCTAGAAGTGTCAAAAATGACACCTATGAATCGGAATTGAATAGCATTAATACATCATGGTAAGTCTCCTGAACGACCACCCACAATTGTCACGGAGTAGCAACCTGATTGGTTTTAGTTCATAGATGTTCAAAAATAGAAGACGTTAAAACAGATGCTGCGGCGATTTAAACGCTTCGTGGCCTACCTCAGTTGGTGATCGCTAACAGCTAATAACTATTTTTACTGTCGAACAGGTTTGTACCGCGTCAACTACGACGATCACAACTGGGAAATGCTTGCTGCTGCTCTCCGTGAGAACAAGGACGTCTTCCCCAAATTAAACAGAGCTCAGGTATGATATTGCATTTCAAACAAGCCTCCGTAGCTTTGACGTCTATTTTTTGCCATTCTTCTTCGCTTCTTCTCTTTACTCTCAGATCTCATCATTTTTATTGCTATTTACTTTGTAAGGTAAGATAAATAAATATAGGTGTCTCAGCACCGAATACAACTTTGTCCCTTTCGGTGTTGAGACCCTTGGTTCGTGGGGTCCTAGCGCTATTAGCCTCTTCAAAGATATTTCGAAGAGGCTAATAGACGCTACGGGTGACCGCAGAGCTGGCAGCTTCCTTGGACAGCGCATTAGTATCGCTGTCCAAAGGGGGAATGCTGCCAGCGTCTGTGGAACTATGCCACGGGGGCCTCTCCTTTTTTAATTATTTTATTTTAAGATTAGTTTTAGTTTAGTTTTTAATTCGTTTTTAATTTAATAGTTTAATTTGTATTAATTCCATTTATGTAATTTTTATTGAATGAATAAACATACTTTGTAACTAAACTAATATAAGATCAGTGCATCAATGTCACTTGTCTTTTCTAGATTGTCAACGATGTACTTCACTTCGTCCGCTCTGAGGACATCACCATCGCTCGCGCGTTTGACGTGCTCTCGTTCCTGGCTCAGGAGGAAGACTACTACGTGTGGGCTGGTGCCCTTGGACAGCTCGATTGGATCAGACGCCGACTGGAGCACATCCCTGCTGCATATAATGAATTCAGCGTGAGTTGAAAAATAATTGAATGGTCAATGACAACATTGGACATGACTTGTTTTCTTACGGACGCGTACCCATGTTAGGAGATATCAAAACTGAAAATTCTATTTAAAGTACGTATTTGTTTTTTTTCTAAAGTGATCCTTCTAAAATAAAAACAAAAAATAAAAAATAAAACTTAGTTAATGGCATTTTAATCACAAAATTGTTGTATTTAATACAGGAACCATTTTTCTTACTTAGTAATCGATCAATGGCAATTACATTTTAATAAGAAGTTCGTAAAGCAAACATGATGCGCGATAAGCGATAAGACCGCCTATTGTCTACTTTGTTGTTTGTTTCTGTATTGTATTGTATTGTATTGATGTTAAGAGTACTTTTTAGGATTCATTTTAAACCAAAGTTATTGTCGCCCTATGCCTGGTTAGTACTTATGTTGATTGTTTTAACGGACAGTAACTGTCGTATGCATCTCAAGAAAATAATTCAGGAATTAATTAATTACTTTAACACACGCATACTAAGATATATTTTGCTCAGACAGTAAGATTAATTGGTTTCTGTATACTAGTTCAAAATAACCGTGTATAAAATTTGATTATTCAAAACGACTTTACTGAAATAGGCATTTTCTTACATTAAGCTAGAATTTCACACAAATTGTCATCGTTGGTAAACTTTTCATTTACGGATTCACCTTTCATCTCATAGGCCTACCTTATGGAGTTGATGGAGCATGCCATCGAAAGCGTAGGTTACGAAGAAGGCTCAGAAGACACTACGTCCGTGATCTTAAACCGCATGCAGATCCTCAACTACGCCTGCAACATGGGACACGAGGGCTGTGTCGCAGACAGTCTAGAAAAATGGAACGCTTTCAAGGCTAACCCTACCGATAACTTGTAAGTATTAAGCTTATTAGTAATAACGTATCTATCTAGAATCAGACGTCGATACTTTAACTGCAAAGGGTCAGTGCTTTTGGAAAGCGCTTATTAGCCTATAATATTTTGTCATTATATTTTGCTGGTATAAATACTTCTTCTTGGGATAGGAATACAATGGTAATACTCGTATTTGACTTCAACGATTATGAATAGCTAGTTAGCTGTCATTCAACGTTTTTGAAAATAGACTCAGGAGATCTGGCATGCATTGATTAGACAAGTGAATGATCTGTTTGGTATCCATTACTTTAGTTAAACCGTAATTAATAATTATGAACTTTACCTTTTTCAGGGTTCCTGTGAACGCTCGTCGTTACGTATATTGCTCTGGCGTCAGAAACGGAGACGGGACCGATTACAACTTCCTGTTCAACCAGTACGAAACATCTGAGAATGCCGCTGACATGGTTGTGATTCTTAGAACTCTTGGCTGCACCAAGGACCAAACGCTACTTGCCAAGTTAGTTGGGAAAATGCCTTTTTTAATGCAAATGTAGGAAAAAAAGAGGAAGAAAAGGAAGGAAAGTAGAAAGAAAAGAGGTCTTTTATTCACACAGAATACAAATAAAAACCGAAAAAGGAATTAGAGCTAGACTTACTCAAAACGAAGTAGGAAATAGTGCTGAAGAAAGCACTAGGCATTTTTTTATATCACTCAAGTCACTTCGGCCAAAAACTTCTATCAGAAGCTTTAAAATATTTTATAATAATTTGAATATTCTTTATTTTTTGTCATTATAATATTCATAATTACACATAAAACGGATAACTCACGCATAAAAAGTCGAGTGATGCTCGACATGTTTCGGACTATTTCGTAGTCCTTCTTCCTGGAGCGCTCGCCCCGGGGCGGCAGCGAAACGAAACAAATAATTTACATTACAATATTGCATTTATTTTGCAGTTACTTGCAGCAGACATTGACCAATGACAAGATCCGCTACCACGATCGCACCAACGCCTTCCAATACGCTCTCCAAGGCAACCAAGAGAACTTACAAACTGTTCTGCAATTCGTCAAGGACAATCTGGCCACGATCAGGACTGCGTAAGTTAAATAAATTGGGCCAGTCAATTGCAAATGCGAGAAAGAATAGAGGCCAGCATGACTTGCTTCTAGTTAACGAGTTTGATTTTTCATGCTAGTAACTGTCTGATTTAGTCAGAGCTGTAAATGTATAGTTTGTCTATTCCCAGAAAAGTGATGATAAAGAAAAAGTAATGTTAAATTATCATTAGCTTTAAAAGTGTACAATATGATAAAATGATCAGGTATATTAAAACAGTGCCCAAGTTCAGCACAATACGCATGGTGTTAATTTAAACGCTTCTATGTTTTCCATTTAGTACTATAAATACCTTGGTTTCTCAATATTTACTGTGTCTGCTGCTGGAGTCGGGATACCTAATTTTTTATTTATTTTCAGGTATGGTGGTGAAGCCCGTCTGAATGTTGCGATCAACGCCCTTTCCACCTACTTAACTGACTTTGAAGATATTTCTGAAGTAAGTATTTATATAAGCAATCGAAAAGTTTAAAGCTAGCATTGAAGTTTGAAATGTGATGAAATTTAAAAAGTTACGTGTTCACAAGTTTTAATAATAAAACTTTTCTGACAGGCGTAAAAATATAACAAAAAACTCTGGAAGTTGTGTATTTTTACGTGAGTCGGAGTTGATGAGAAAATTTTTGTTCACAATGTTGACATTTCTGACGATGCGTTTTGAGATTGCATTGACTAAACTTGTAGGTTCAAAATTATATTCAACATCATTATAAAAAAGTAAATGTTTCTTATGAAATTTTAAGGGTTATGACTTAAAATCATTAAATAAGCTAAATTTGGTATTTTTTATTAAATTCTCAAACCATTTATTGAATGATAATTAATATCGAACGAATCATTATTATAAGCACTTTACGTTTTATGATCTGTCAAAAGCTACTAATTAAACACGCTCCAAGGACAAATTACTTTCCCCGCAAGTGGATAAAACGCGTTTTTACCCGCTTGGTTTAAAGATTAAATTTTACCCATTGTACTCTTTTCTTGCAGTTCCAAGTCTGGGCTTTTGAAAATCAGGTTGCCCTGGGCAACACTTTCGAAAACGCCAAGACCGTGGTTACAACTTCCGTCAACAACCTTATTTGGGGCAACAACGCAGTTACCGAAATTTACTTGTTCCTCCGTGCCCGAAACTCGGCCGCCGCCATCACCGCACCTCTAGCTTTATTGCTGGCTACCATCTTGGCACACTTCATCCGTTAATTTAGTTGTACCAACACTATGTAAATTTTGTAAACCAATATTTAAATAGTCATAAGTATCTTCGACCTAAGAACAACTTTTTTTTACAAATAAATTATTTTCACGTATCATTGTGTTTTTTACCTTTACATACCTTAAAATGAAATGGATGGTCATTTCAAGACACGCACTCTGTTAGGGCTAGTAAAATTGATTGAAATAAAATATTAAGTCAATAAAATTACGAATGAAACTGAAATTAAAGTTTTTAAGTAAAAACTACTTACACTGGATATCTAAGTGACTACTTTTTAACCACTTTAAGGATTAATAAGAGTGATTAAAGTAATCCCTAATTTTGCGATAATGAGTAAAGAATACCTACTTATAATTGATTTAACTCCGAATTCTAGAAAATACAAGAAATCCGGCTTCCCCATTATTGCTCATTGCAAATTTTATTTGTCTTATCTTTCATCAATAAATTATTACGATAAAAAAGGCTTTAGATTATAAGATAAAATTTATCTGATATAATACCGTTTAGTTAATGTTTAAATATTCTCTATTGCCACTTTATCTACGTCTATTCGGTGCTAAGGACATTTTTGTTGACAGGTTTGTTCAATTATTATATTTATTACGTAACTGTACAATATTGTATACATAAATTAAACAGCATAAATAAACTCCCCATTTAGATTCTAGAATTTATCTGAATTATTAGTTTGGCTTTTGATGACATGTAGATTCCACTTTATTCAAGATGTTTATGTAACTTGATATATGTATAAACATAAGCTTTAACTTTAACCTCAGTGGCATATCGTGCTATCCCTAAAAATAGTTCAACAATTCAGTAAAGTATATTTTTGCAGAAATGTCCCACATTTTTGCAGCCTTGGTTGTAGCGCTTCTAGCGCTAGCCAGGGCAGATCATCCGGTCTCCTTTCAAAGAGAAATTGACCAGCTGACACCATCATCAGACGTGGTAGCAAATGCTGAGACAGTCTACCGTCTACCTCATACTGTAGAGCCGTTGGAGTATGACATCTTCATAGATTTATACTTCGCTGAGAGCATTGACAGGCCGTTCAGTTACGATGGCAGAGAAACTATTGTTGTGCAGGTATCAAAGTGGTTTTAATTATTTTTTAGGAATTAAGATGACAAACAAAAAACCAAGTAAATTGATGCAAAGTAAGACACCCACGGCAACAAAGGATTATAGAGGCGTTGACAGCCTAGACCTAGAGGGATCAATAGAATATTACAATGTACCAGTAATTTGACCAGAAGATTTTTTGTGTATTATAAACCTACTTAACTTTTCTGGGTGAAAATAGTTACACATTATTAATAAAAAAACCGAAGATAAGAAGTTATTGTACTTATGGTGCACATTTAAAGAATTCATTAAAATGTAATATCACTTCTCTTATAGGTCGTCGAAGAGAATGTAACTCAAATCGTGCTTCATGCAAACGTTGACAGAATCAAAGCCATCAGCGTATTTACAGAAGCCGGCAGCGCAGTTGCAGTGAATGTCAATGTACCCTTTGCTCTTGAACCTCAATACCACTTCCTTATAATTAACTTAGCGAACTCTCTGACTAACGGAGAGAAGTACGTTCTCCACATAGAATATAGTAGCACTATGAACGTTGGTCCTATGAAAAGAGGTATCTGGAGAGGAGCATATACTGATGCCAATAATATCGAGCGGTAAGAAATATTTTTAATTAATGTCATACAATGTAAGACTTCACGCCATCTCAAATTTTTCTGTCTTGGAAATTGAAAAAACCCGACACCGATTTAAAGAACACACTTGAGTGTAGAGAAAGAAAAGTCAAAAAACTTATCACATTTTCGCTTCTTCGGAGATCTTGGGTAGAATCATCGTGACTGTGTAAAGGTCACAAGTACATTTACATTCTTTACTCAAATTCATTAGAATTCAAAAATTACGTACGGTGTAGCCAAAAAAAAAAAAGAAATAAAAAACGAAAAGGAAAAAAGGACATTATGATGATGATTCTTAACACAGAAGTTTCGTCGTTAATGTCAGTGGGTTATTATTTATTATGTGTTCAAACTAGGTAAGTAACTTCCTGGATAACCAATCTGAGTACTTATAAATACTACAATACCTAAACTGCGTAGTTCCATAGGAAGCTCATTACAACTCTCGACAATTTTTACGAATAGCTAAGAAAATGGGTAGCTATTCAGATTATATGTACAAATCAAGGCAGTAACAAAATATCCCCTTTTTCAGAGTTTACGCAACCACTCATTTTCAACCTTACAACGCGAGGCAAGCATTTCCCTGTTGGGATGAGCCTCTGTACAAGTCTACCTTCAAGATTCATCTCTCTAGGCCCGCAAGCTACAATGGCGTTTATTCCAACACTCGCATCGGGTCTACTGCAATGTATGTATTTCGAAAACTACCTACCTATGATTTGGCACTGAAAAATTAATCTAATTTGGTGCTAATGTTCCTTGTACTAGCTGATGTCTAAAAGAAACCAGATTTAATGTTCCTCTCACGGGCCACTGAAGAAACTTAACTGACTTGACTAGTTACAAGTCTACAAATTGAATTACCTACGCTATTATTTTTTTTAGTCTTGCTGACGGCCGAGTTCGCGATAGTTTCCTGGTCACGCCTAAGATGTCATCTTACCTCGTCACCTTTTTAGTCAGCGAGTCATTCACAGTCCTCGCCCAAGACACTTCCTTCAGTCCTCCTATCAGGATCATCGGCAGATCTAACACTGTTGGCCTCGGAGAACATGCCTTAGATTTGGCCGTCAAGATGACGACGTTCTTCGATGAATACTTCAATATCCCGTATGCGACACTGCATCCCAATTTGCTGAACGACCACATCTCTTCTCCAGATTGGGCTTCCGCTGGTACTGAGAACTGGGGAATGGTTAGCTACAGGTAAAAGAATAGCTACGAATAATTGTATTCTTAAACACCCTAGAGAGAAGGTGCAACACATTTAGATAATTGTAACACCATGCTGACACCTTAAGCTTACCTTTTTCTTATAATTGGTGTCTTTTTTATTGTTCCTGAGAATTTTACTGCACGAGTATCTATTGATTTCGCAGAGAACTGTACCTCACTCTGGACTCCAGAGAATCAATCATGTCTAACGAACACTACGCAGCTACTTTGGTTTCGCACGAGCTTGCTCACAAGTGGTTTGGGAACTACATTACTTGTTACTGGTGGAGCAACACTTGGATCAATGAGGGTTTCGCTAGCTACTTCGGATACATTGCCACTAATGAGGTAAATAAAAGTACTTTCATGAAAACATGTACCCGTGGCACTTGTTGGGAAAGATATATCTTCCATAATATCAGTAAGATTCTAAACTTATTGCTGACCAAATCATAGACCGAATCAAAGTGGTAAAATTAAATTTACAGAGTAGTAAATTTCTATACATGCTTCAGAAAATTTGGTAAAGTAATAAAGCAAAGTTCATTTTTTGGTAGCTTTAGTTTATCAAGCTGTGATATGTCTGATTCAGAAACAAAAGTCTACAGACTTGATTATGAAACTCTTGTTTTGATTTTCAGATGTTCTCCAAATATCAGTTTGACGACCATTTTAACTCACGGTACCTCCAAACCTCGCTAGCCTTCGATTCTGGAACGGGCACAGTTCCTCTTAACCACGATGTTAACACTCCGGCGCAAGTCACGGGTCATTTTGGCACCATCAGCTACTCCAAAGCTGCTGCCTTCCTCAGAATGATTGCTGATATGATCACACCAGCCACATTCAGAAGAGCCTGTACCATTTTCCTGACAAACAAGTAAGAATTGCTTACACATGATGTAACTAAATACATACACATTAAAGTTTTTCAGCAATTTTTATTTGAATTGTCGAAAGATTTTAGATCATTTTGGTCTGTGTCGAAAACGTAAGGCGTATTTGAAGTTGCCCAACTAAAGGCTGAAATATTCCTAATATATATATATATATATATAAAAAACTTGATGTTAGTAAGTACGACGATAATGGTAAACAATAAAAAAAAACACAATAAAAATCAGAATGAAGTAAAAGAATAAAAACCAAAATTTAAAAAAATAGAACCAAAATTATGCGTGTTGTATTAGTTTCAGTTATTTTTCAGTTTTTGGAATATCTTAACTTAAGTATTTATTCTTTTAATTGTTCCAGTGCCTTTGAACCTACCAACCAGTTCGATCTTTTCAATGCCTTCAACGAAGCAGTAGCAAACGATAACACTTTAAGTGAATACCAAGGTTTTGATTTCGCCGAATACTATCGTATCTGGGTCAATGAACCTGGGTATCCGATCCTGAAAGTGGATATAAACCATTCAACTGGAACGATCTCCTTGCAACAAGTTAGTAATTTATGCCGCCAGTGGTAATCAGCTAATGGTCAATGTAGTATACCTACTTTAACTAACAAATTCTGGATCTCTTTAATGTCTGAAGACAGAACGGATGTTACCAAGACTTAGGATGTTGTGAAATTTAAAATTCGATGAACGAGACATACCATAATATAAGCCTATTGGAAAAAAGTCACTTAATTATTGTCATTATTTCAGGAACGGTTTTTCTTAAGTGCCAGCGCTACACCGACTGGACAAATTTATCCCATTCCCATTACGTACTCTACTAAGAGTAGCCCTACTTTCACAAATCTGAAGCCTACTCAAATTATGATGACAGAAAATCTGGAGCTAAGCAAAACCGCTGGCGAAGAATGGGTTATTTTCAATAACCTACAACATGGTAAAATTAATAGCAGTAGAGTTGCGAATACGTTTACAAACAATTTCGTTTGAATAAAAAGTCAGACATTGTTTTGGAATGACCTGTTGAAAATTAGTACCTACACGCTAATTTCCTTAGTCACAAACGCTTCTGTTATTTTAACCATTATTTTCTATATTTCCCTCACTGTATATATCTTGTCCTTTGACATTTGCTCATAATATTTATTATGGATTGCAAGGGTTCGTTTCCATACAAAAATGTATCGTTTTTTTGCGTCAGTATTGTTATTAATAGCCATCCGTTTGATTTAGGACACTACAGAGTCAACTACGATGATAGGACTTGGTCTCTAATCGCTGAAGCATTGTTAAATGAACCAAACAGCATCCATTACTTAAACCGAGCTCAGGTAAGTTCTAGTAGGTACCTGTACGTAACTAGAATTAATTTAAATTTTTACGAATATATGTTTTTAATCCAGTTACTATAGTTACCTACATGTGATTTTGCTTTTTTGCAGCATTTTGATTATGATATTTGTTCTATCTTTACGCCCTTTAGATTTTGAAAGAGTCTAGCGTGCTTTTTATAGCGACACAGGAAAAACACTCTTTTGTAATTTTCATGAGTTTCGTTTTTGTTTGCATACGTTAAGATAAGCATCCCGCAAAATCCCGCTTCTGCAACTATGCTTGCACTGCCGGAAGAATGTTGGTGTAATTTAGGATTAATTGCCTTAACACTATTTCGTAGATCGTTGACGACGTCTTCGCCCTCATGAGGTCAGAGAGGATGAGCTACAGTTTTGGTTTCAATATACTGCGATTCCTTCGCAACGAAGATAACATGCATGTGTGGGATCCCGCCATCACTGGCTTGACCTGGCTCAGGAACAGATTGAGGCACATTCCTGAGAAGCAAGCTGAGTTCGACGTAAGTTGTGACACTTCCTATCTTTTTTATATAAATTTCGTTTCAATTAAGGTTCGAGATATCGACGGATGCGTGTTCGGGAATCTTACTTACCTCGTACAAAGTATATTTTTTTACAAACCGGTGTGCTTAAAGTGATGTAAACAATGAATGATAGAATTAGCGTTATTGCAGCTATAAGAAGTCGAAGAGGAGAAATGGCTATTCCATTTTTAAAATCCTATGACAAATTCCGTAAAAATATCATTAGGCGTACATCATCATCATCATCATATCATTAGGTGTCTGGCGTCTACTCAAAATGGTAAAATTCAAAAATATGACTGATTATAATGAAGAAGTAAAACTTACGGGAGATGTGGCTCACACCATCTCCTTAGATATTGTATATGTGTACTCTTATTGTAGTTTGTATGTATGCATGTGTGTAATGATATTCAGTAATTTATTTTATGATTTGTTTATTGTATTTAGATAGACTTTCACTATCTGGAATTTTAAACTCACACTGTCGGTCCCTCGTTTAATGCTCCTCTCATCTACTCAAAGGTTAATTGGTAGAGATCCCTTGTAGGGTTAAGTCCGCCTCCGTGCATATATTACTGTTATTTTTATTTTTTTGTGAATTGTTTCTGTTTCTTTATATTTGTACAATAAAGCATTTACTTACTTACTTACTTACCGATGTGGTGAAGTTTTTTACCGAATGAAATAATTCGTTTTCGTTGCTATTGCTGCAATAAATTTTATCAGTAATAATTGTGTTCACTAATCAGAAGTAATATTTCAAATTTATCTGCACTTAAGAAACCGGTTGCTGCAATAAACAAAAATACAAGTCATGATACATGTTATGATACAATCTTGACGTTGCTATACAATCCATCTCGGAAAATGTTCAATAGGAAAATACTATGAGAAATTTTCATTATACCATGATGATGATGATAATGAAAGCGGTCAATTGAGCATGATATATTTAAGTGCATAAATGTTCACGCAGACGCACACATACGTCCTCCTCCTCCTCTTTGAAATTTGAATCACAGTATTTTCTCAAAAAAAGTTGAAACAGTACTAATACATAAATTTTAATCACGTAGCGTGCTTATCGGCATGCCACCAGGAGAACATTTGAAAGGCAACCTTTGTCTTCAAGCACGTGATCATTACAACTACTATAATCGTTCAATAACATAATGTTTGATATTTACATCGTCTTTCAGGCATTCGTTTTAGACAACATGCAGCATCTCATAGACACAGTTGGTTTCAATGTACTTAGTACAGAAACGCCCACTGATACCATGAACCGTCAAGCTGCCCTGCACTTCTCGTGCTTGCTCGGACACGAGCAATGCGTCGCCGAGTCTAGAGAAAGATTTGTTGCACTGAGAGATAGTAATGCTTGGTGAGCCTAATAATATATGTTTTTATTATATTAACCTGATAATGTCGTTCAATTTCACCTTTTCGACCCCAACGACTCATATTATAAGTATCGCAGGTTGAACGCCAACGACCTATGTCCATTACTTTATTGCAAAAGAAACCTTCGTTCAACTGCGTTTAGGTTCAACTTAAGGCATCGCAATACAGAAGTCTGTCGCATGGCTGACGTCTCTTGTATTTGATGTGGCGGCGAAAAGGTTAAATACCAA
Organism: Pandemis corylana; assembly: GCA_949127965.1. NCBI lineage: Eukaryota > Metazoa > Arthropoda > Insecta > Lepidoptera > Tortricidae > Pandemis > Pandemis corylana. The sequence goes on along the minus strand of OX421856.1, from coordinate 12,207,192 downwards.
ATCATTGCTCTGGTTAGCAGTATCCGAGGTTCAAAACCCCTAATGATAACCAATTTCAAGTTGACTGCGAGATAGCACCTATAGAGTATGACCATGTTTATTATAGTCGTGTTTTTTAAACATATCGCAGAACATGGCTCGTTGCTATACAGCGACCGCTAAAGGAGTCCTCGCCCGCGCGGCATAGAGGTGCGGGGAAGGACGACAAAGAGGACCGAGACAGGTGCGGGCGGGTAGTGTGCCTGCCGCCCGCACCTCTCTCGTCTCCCTTTGTCGTCCTATTTAAGCGGTCGATCTATAGACACCAAGTAATAACTTCTGGAATATGATATGCCAACAACATTAGTACTGCCATAATAGTTTGAGATTATGATGACGACGCCACTCTGACATAATTCTATAGTTTAAGTTAGTATTAAGTTTAGTGGTCATCTAAAACTATTGAATTTTCATATCAGGATAAGCGGTGGAATACGTCGTAACGTGTATGTGGTTGGTGTGCGAGAGGGAGGCGAACAGGATTTCAACTTCATATTGTCCCGCTTCCGCGCATCCAACCTCGCGCATGACATGTTGGAGATGCTAAGAGCTATGGGCGCTACTAGGAATTCGGCACTTTTAACCAGGTAAAAAAGATAATAGAAATGTTAACTTTTGTAGTATTATAAGGAAACCAATGTTACGCCTTGTGCTTGGGAATTTATAATGGTAGGAATGAACAATTAAAGAGTAACGTGACTGACTAACTGACTGACGACAAACAGCACAGCCTAAACCTCGAACTTGAATTTTTTTAGACACATTCCTTAAGTATCTTAGAGTGGCACTTTTCCGAAATTCTTACGGGATAGGAAATAAACAGGATTTATTATGCTCGCTGCATAGGAATCCCAATCTCCTTAACTATGATCACTAGAGTCTTAAAATTTGGCATGCAAGTAGGAAATTATTATAACTATTAAAAATTTATTCCGAATTTTTCCGAAATTTTCATGGGATACGAAGTTTTGAAATTTGGCATAACAGTAGGAATTATAACTTCTGAAAAGGGATTTCACTGAAAAGTAATTTCAGGGTTTTGCGAAATTCCCGTGCGATAGAAAATAAATTGTATCTGACTTGCTAATTTAGATTTTTGGTAATTGGCAGACATATTCCTTGAGGATCAAAGAGCTTAGGTACACTACGAAAGGTTTTTGAAATTTCCCACGGGATCAAAGGACGGAATGAAAAATAAAAACTTAGTATTTAGTAGACATACTTTACTCAGCATTGGGTAGAAAAAGGTTGAAGAAGAAGAAGAAGAAGAGACATACTTCCTTGAGAATCACGTAGGTGTTCTTAGCACAGACGGAAATGCCTAGCTCGTGTAGTTGCAAAGTACCTAACAAGTTTGTAAGGTTTTAGTATTAGATAAAGTTTTGCGTAATCAATATATTGTTTTTAATTCCCGTTGCAAGGTATCTCGAGCTGACCCTGACTGATGAAGTCAGGTCCCATGACAAGGCCAACTCGTTCAACTACGCACTCCTCGGGAACAAGGAAAACGCGTACACGGTGCTACAGTTCGTGAAGAATAACATCAATGAGATGAGAGTCGCGTAAGTGGTCCTCTTCGAGTTAATTTCTACATATGTGTTTCCATATATGGAGCAAAGCAGTGCCAACTGACGTCAGGTAGCTGTTACTAATGTTACGATGTAATCTATTAAGTTTTTAACTGTGCAATAGTTAGGCTACTCGGCAAAAAAGGGCACCATCAATAAATCCGGATTAAAATTAATTAATTATTCAAAGACGAGACCATGCCGCATGAAATTATCATCTCAAAAAAACCCTTCCCCTTGAATTTCGTTGAAATATTTTGCCTTGTTTGCATGTGTCTCCGCCAGTACTGGACGGATTCTGTAAATTCTTTCACCGAGAGCAAGCTACACTATCGTCGATTAATATAGACTGCTTTCTAATCTTCCCTCTCGGGAGTCGGGACGCAGGCAAAGTTACATACAATAGCTATTTTTAAATATTTGTATATAATTTCTTTAAACAGGTATGTCGAAGACGCTCCTCCTACACCGGTGCACACTTGCCTTTCCAATCTGGCGGCGTATCTCGATGAACCCGAGTTGGTTGAGGTAAAATCATTTTGTCAATAATTCTTACTAAAATTACAAATGCCAAAGTTTCTGAGGATGCATTATATACTTATGGATATTTACTAGTCTTTCACGCTAGAACGACTAAACAAATTTTGGATGAAATTTGGCACAGAGATAGTATATAGTCTGGAATAACACAACTACTGCTACTTTTTTCCTGGAAAATTGCATGATTCCTGCGGGATAGCAATAAACAAATTCCTTGCGGATGAAGTGGTGGGCTACAGCTAGTAATCTGATACAGGAATCATTGATAAGATTAAGTTAATTGAAAAAGTTTTTCCCAGATCAACGTTAACATTGGTAATTCTGGCGATAAGTTGGTTATCAGACAAGATTATACATATGCATTGAATAATTTAAATCGCAAAATAATCTACTACATTTTTAAATCCTTGCTGTTGGTTTTTACAAGTTCTTGCCTTGTTTGTTAAATCTTGCTATTCAAATTTCACCTTATTCTGGTCACCTAATGGAAAGTAGCCGTCTACGATGAACTTTAAATGGAGCAGGCACAAATATAAAGCTTTGGTGTCGAATGGAATAACAATACTGTCAGTCCATGAAAACGTTGAGCATACTTCTCAACATTTTCGTACAACGACTGTATTACCAGAAAGTATGATGTTTCAAGAATTTAAATTTTAATACAACTTATTTACAGTATGAAGAGTGGCTGCGTTCAACACAGACCGGCACTCTTCAATTCAACTCGGCCATATCCGCCATTACTTCTGCGAGGAACAATATGGCCTGGGGTACGGCCAACGTCGACGTGATCTTAGGAGCGACCAGGGGTGATGCCACTAGAGCAGTAACATCAGTCGTTATGCTGCTTACATTGTCACTATTGGCTATGTTTGCCTAAGAAAATAACGAGTCAGTAAAATGTATTATTAAAATCACAATATCGGAAATTTCTTAAATATTTTTTCAATTTTCTAACAAGCTAAGTAATTAGGAAAGGAACTGATTCAAAAATAAATTGAAACACATAATAGTGTCTATTTGTGGAAGAACGGGAAACAGGGGTTCAGTATCTAGTTCCACTTTTATTTTGCAGAAGTGTTTTATGTGCTTTGGTTTTAGTTGAAATTGTAAAAGTATAATGGTTTTTTAATAAAATTTTGTACAAATTTTTTTTCTTTTCTTTTTTATTTCCTTGAATATTATCAGCATTCCTTTTTCGTTTTAATGAGATAACGAAAAAAACCTAATATTTGAGATAATTGTACTTTTATCTTTATATAGTATAGTATATTATCATTTCTGATAACAGTTACAGCTTATCATAATGTGATTAGTATGGCTTCGATTAATTCGTTCATTTCGTGACGGATGTGCTATAGGAAGGTGAGCAAAGTTTGAGTTTATAATCGGTTGAAACTGATTTTTTTATTGAATTTTCATTAATTATCGAAAGTTCGTTTACCAGTAGCTTTTAAAGGAGCAACCACACCGCCGCGTGTACGCAGTGACGTGTCGTAGGCGTCACGTTTTCTCGCCGTTTTTTCATACATTTTGGTGTGTAAACTCACCGTCAACTTCTTTTATGCACCGGTGTGGTCTCACCTTTATCAGTGCATGTAGTGTGATTCCAATTGGGATAAAATATATGAGGAGATGGCAGTCGAAAAACAAGCGAGTTATTATTTTCAAACTTTATTATAATTAATTCGTTAAATGCAAATGTAGACCGAATCACACTTCGTTGCCCGTCTCTGGCCAACACTTCTGCTTTTTAATTGTAGTGCAACCAAGCTTTTTCCAAATGTATAAGTATATGGGAATGATGTAACGAAGTACAATAATTTCACACCTACGTGCTTAAAAACTAACCCTCTTATTAATAAATGCTTGTTTAGCTTATGTTAACCTTACATTCATTTGTTTGGTCGTAATTTTTCTGGAGATTTCGTTTCAAACGTTATTTTCATAATTTTGGAAATAGTTAATTTTAGTAAAAAAACCGAGGTAATTAGCTCGCAAGTTTGAAAATTTCGTGGTTTTACCAAAAAAAATACAAAAAAGATTACCTAAGTATCAAAGTTGCAACATAAAAATATTTGGGATTTAACAAAATATTTACATCACCAAAATGGAGAAATATAGCATAACATTCCAATAAACAAATAATGAAAGTAAAAAAGCACGTAGCAATTTAATGATTTAATAAAGTATCCTACTAACACTGAGCTGCATGTGAACTACAGTTCAAGCCCTCTTATTCGAACAAGAAGCCTGTGCCCAGCTGTGGAACCTACGTAAGCTGGATTATTGTTACTATAGGTATATATATTTATGTGATCTAGCAGAAATTTATAATTTTCAGCACAATGTCACTCCTCAAGCTGCTAGTACTGCCAGCACTTCTGGCAGTAGCCGTAGCAGAGCTCCCCGTTGACGTAGAAATCATTCAAGAACTTGTAAATAGAAATGAAGTAGACCGTACTATCTACCGAATCCCTGACGAGTTTGATCCCGTACATTACGAAGTTGAAATAATACCTTACTTTGAAGATGAAGGTGATAAGCCGGCGTGGAGTTTCGATGGAGAAATGACCCTCGAACTTAAGGTAAGAGACTTTGATACAACTGTAAAACTTCCACGACTTCAAAAGCTAGATGAAGCGCTCGTATGAAATTAGTCTCTTCTTAACTGAATAATTTGTAGAATAACTTTTAAAAAAATATTCTTTTTTTAGCCCAAATACGACAATCTAACTTCGATCACACTGCAGGAGAACGTAAGAAGCGTAATTTCAGTAACTCTCAGTGATTCATCGGGGAGACTAGTTGCTTTGAACGAACCTTTGCCTTTCGAAAGGATTCGGGAGTACCACTTCCTCAGGATTAATCTGAAGGAAGGCTTCACTCTAGTCAATGGAGAGAGCTACTTCATCCATATCGTGTACATTGGAAACATCAATGAGACACCTCTGTCCAGAGGTGTGTTCAGGGGCAGTTATACAGGCAGTGACGGCCAGCGTCAGTAAGTATCAACCTATTTTTAAAGCCATGTATTCAATTTCAATCACTGATGACTTTGTGTTACTTGCGATTGCAATTTCCTCATTATTTCTGAAATCACAATGAAAATGAAAATGAAAATGAAAAATATTTTATTCAGTAAGTTAAATTAGAACAGCAGTATCTGTGCTGGCGCCTCTTTTTGAGTATACGAGATACTCGTGCTAAGAGAACACCGCTCCTCCACAATTAATAGGAACAACACCTTTTGTGATTTCTAGTGGGGAAGTCGCGAAGTGTAAATGTGCAGTAGGATAAACATTTAGATGTGCGCAATTTCTAAGATTAAAACAAAATTATCAAAGTAATCACTTTTAGTGAAAAGTGTAGAATGTGCGTCAGTAAAATGTATTAGACAATAGATAAGGTCTTACCGACAGTAAAGAATAGTTAATGTCACGCTATCACATCGTTAACATAACATCGTCTAGGATAAAAAGATAAGCACTCTGACCCTAGATGTGACGAATTTGGTAAAACCCAAATCACGACATACGGAAACAAACAACTTATGTGAATTTCTTATATCCGCAGGGATTTAAAGCTGAAAATTTTCAAATACTTTCACAAGAAATTATTTTGCGTATCAATTTGGCAAGCGTATTAAACTTTATAAGTATTTTGAATTTTAAGGATAACCGTACTTATGCCATAAATGCTTATGTTTGATACCATAGTATATAAACAAGTTTTGCTTTGTATGAGATCAGGTTCATTGGTGCCAATCGTCCCACTAAGTTAAAAAAAAAGGTGCAACAATCGGGAAATTAAAATTTGTCCAATATAAATAGTGCGTTATCCTTTACTTTATAGGTACTTTCCCTTTATATTGTTCTATCCAAAGATATTTTAATTATCTTCTTTATTTGCAGTTGGTATGCCGCAACCCATCTACAGCCCGTGAACTCGAGGCAGGTGTTCCCGTCTTTCGACGAGCCTGGCTTCAAGTCGACCTTCACTATGATCATCACCAGGCCTGCGCACTTCACGGAAACGTACTCCAATATGAGAATAGCTACCACTGTACAGTAAGTTTAATTTTTCTTTTACTAGAGCCTCAGAGAGTAGAGCGGTGCTAAACGGTTTCAGCGCACTTTTTTATTGAAAGAATTCTCATCAACCTCTGCGCCAAAACATAATATAGCTCCAGGGACCGTTGAAGTAATGATACATAAGCATCAAAAGGGAGTTGGAGTCTTTGTTTTAAACTTTTTAAGGTATAAGTATGTTTTTATAACATCTTTGCAAAGTTATAATTGATGTAATCGATAAGTTTCGTTGAATTCTGGAATTTTAATACAATTTAGGAATAAAGTTTCAGTTTAATCGTGGTTTATTTTGCAGCCTTGGAAGCCGCATCAGAGAGGTCTTCCACACTACACCTAAGATGCCTGCCTATTTGGTTTCTTTCCACGTGAGCGAGGAATTCGCAGTTCTTGCCGATAACAATGACCGCGAAAGACCGTACCGGATCCTTGGTAGACCCACCGCCGCCGGGCAAGGAGAGTATGCTCTAGAAGTGGGACCACCAGTAACTGAGTGGTTAGAAAATTACTTAGGTATCGACTATTATACCATGGGAGAAGATATGAAGAATGATCAAATTGCAGTGCCCGACTGGGCGTCTGGTGCCACCGAGAATTGGGGATTCGTGAGCTACAGGTTTGTTTTATTAATGTTTCGGCCCACTTTACTATGTCATACTGAATCTGTCACTGTTACGACATAATGTAAAAATTATTCATAATATGAATTAATGAAACTGTTTTTCTCAAATATTTATTAATACAAGTTCCTTTATGTTAGGGAGCTTCGTCTTCTGTATGAAGCGGGGGAAACCAACGCTTTGGACAAGATGTACATAGGAACCATCACGGCACACGAACTGGCCCACAAATGGTTCGGAAATCTCGTCACCTGCAGATGGTGGGACAACGTGTGGATCAACGAGGGTTTCGCCAGCTATTTCGAGTACTTCGCCATGGATGGAGTAAGTTTTACATAAAAATATACATGAGTTAGAAACATTTTATATCTTTAGAGTGATTAAGAGGTAAGTTGAATGTTGGAAAAAAGGATTGAACTCATAGACTTGTTTATTAAATTGATATTGGGTACAGAGATCAGTAGGCTTATTACCTAACTCGCTCGCAATCGCCATCGTGTTCATTTTGACAGTTCATGTATGAGCTGACAATTGGCATCGGAATCAGCTAGCTGTCACATTGATACAAGAACTGTCAAAATGAACACGATGGCGATTGCGAGCGAGTTAGGCAATAAGCCTACAGATCCTACATACATACATAAATCACGTCTTTATCCCTTACGGATCAGATCGTGTAACAACAAAAATGAAATTACTGTTATTCAGGATATATCAAATTCTGCTGAATAATACTTCCAATGACTCACTTTGATCGTAAATGATATCTTGCGACGAGAGTGAGTAATTGCAAGAAAGCTTACTTATTTTATTCACATTAATTCTTCTTATATATTAACTTTTAACACCAACCCATACAACAATATAATTTTATAGGTTGACGAGGAAATGGAGCTAGCAGATCAGTTCCAAATCATGTACGTGCAATCAGCATTGTCTGCTGATGCATCAGCTGCCACCCGCGCTCTTCAGCACACTGTCAACAGTCCCGCTGAAGTCACTGGTCATTTCTCCGGTATCAGCTACTCCAAGGGCGCGACCTTCCTAATGAATCTCAAGTACTTGTTCACTGAAGCCACTTTCAAGAAGGCACTGAACTTGTTCTTGACTGACAAGTAAGATATAGTTTTCCCTAAAGTTTGAATGAATTAGAATTAATACATGAACTTTAATTGTCGTTGGTCTCATTATTGGCGTGGTGGTGTAGTGTCACATTCTCTGGCATGTGTTTCGTTGCCTAACTTCATATTCAAATCTGTATTTGAATATGAAGTTAGGCAACGAAACTGACTGTGACTGTGACTGTTCACATTACAATAAGAGCTGGTGCTAATACACGTCATTGCCTGGCTATACTGATTGGCCTTAAACGATAACGAAGTTCATGAACAAATTTCACTTCTATAATCCCTTTGTCTTGACCAAAACTTCTCAGTAACAAACATAAAGGTTATTTTTTCTAGACAATACGAGTATGCTTTCCCATCGGATCTCTATGACGCATTCACACGTGCGGTTAGTGAAGATGGTACAACGGTCAGCAACGTGAACGTTGAGGACTTCATGCAGTACTGGGTTGATGAGCCAGGATACCCCGTGCTGGATGTGGACGTTAACATGGATACCGGCGTCATCAGTCTCAGCCAGGTAAATGTTATGCATTTATTAGATATTAATTAGGTACAAAATGTTATTTTTACAATTTTTTAAAACATTGTTGAATGATTAGTACCTACGCTGTTTTTTTAGATGATATTTAGTTTTATGGTCATGGAACACTTTTTTTAAAAGTCAAAATAAGTGAAACACTTATTTACTCTTGAAGTGATTATATTCTCACTTCCTAATCCTTACTCCTAATACTATAAATGGGAATTCGAGTTTCTTCAACTTTCTTAAACTTCTCATCTCAACTGATCGTGATAAAATACATACAACATAGGATTTTCATCCCTGTACGCGCGGTAAACGAATTATTTGCAAACAAAGTCGCGAGCAACAGCTAGTACCTTCCGTAACAAGAAGTGAGTAGTGACAAAATTGAAGTTCAAACCTCGATAACAAAATATTTACATATGTGGCATGTTGATTTTTATAAATAAAAAATATTCCGATGATATGTATTTTATTTTATAATGATTATCTGTCGATTAGTTTAATAGTTTAAACAATTAATACTAAAATATAGGCAAATCCCAGCTCACCCCATAGTGGGATCAACAAATAAATAAAATACCATAAGAATTACCAGAGATAAGGAGATTATAATATCTAAAAATATGACTAAACTACTTTTAGAGCAAGCTGAGTCAGAAGTTTTAAGTAGGTATCAAGTGAAAAGAAAACACAAAATATTAGTTCTATCCCTGCTCCCCTCGCAATCTCTTCTTATCCCATTTACCAGTATCAGATAAACCTCAAAAATTTAGAAAAGCACCGAAAAGCTTCGACGAAGATAGTTTTATAATAGAAGCAAAACATATTTCCCCTTATTATTTTCCCCTTTAACAAAATCGGCCTCCTTGAACTTTTCATCTTAGCATCTTCCAGGAACGATTCTTTATTAGCGCCACCGCGACGCCTACCAGTCAGGTCTGGCCTCTTCCTCTAACGTGGACCACGGAGACTACCGCTAACTTCGAGAACCTGAGACCTTCTCGTATCATGGCTGCGGATACTGACACAGTCCAAAAGACCGCCGGCACCCATGAGTGGGTCATCTTCAATTTGCAACAGAAAGGTAAATCTTGCATTTGTATTATTTGTTAACTAGCCGATTCGACGGATGTCTTTCTGTTAAATGCTGTTATTCCGAGAAATTTTAAAATTTTACTCTCAGAGACCAGTAACTTAAACATAATTTGACCCAAGTCGGTCTAGCCGCTCTGGAGGTTTGCGCTTAGCAACACCTTTAGCAATTTATTTATATTTATATTATGGATGTGAAACTTGCTTAAATTATGCACGCGTGATACGTCTATACAAATAAACCATGACCCAAACACAGACGTAGCATAATTTCTTCTCAAAATGTTGCAAAAATACTGCTAAGGCTAATAAATCATTATTTCTGTCGCTATTATAAATCATAAAAAAACATATAGTGTATATTGATCACTTCGCAAATTAAAATGGCTTGATATTTTGAGAGACATCCTAAAAAATGTTTAAAGATTTGCTGCAATCGTGTTTTACTTTGTTTCTTAAGCATAGTGATCCAAAATGTAATAGGCGCTAATTATTCTTCTTTCAGCTGGACTCTACCGAGTCAACTACAACACTTACAATTGGGAGCTGTTGGCTGCTGCCCTGAAAAGCAATCGCCATTCCATTCACTACTTGAACAGAGCCCAGGTAAATTATTTACATGGTTCTCTCTATTATTTATATTGAAAAGATGACTTTCTGCCAAGTTTCTTGCGGCGCATTCTTCTTGGCAATGATGATCTTTCCGAATACGCTGGTAGTTTAAAAAAAACACATTTAAAAGAGCCATTGGCGGCCTATTTGCAAAATAAAAGCTTTTATTTTGATTTTATGGTATCATGTCTTCGTGTTCCTTTATTTATAATAATAGCACATTTGGACGCTTCTCTAGCATTATAACTGATCCTATTAGCAGTTGCTTTATGAACACTGTTATGATGTCTAGTTAGTTTACTTCGTATGTTTTATTAATAATGTTAATATTATGCGTCATTAATACAAGTGACCCATTTATGTAAAAAAACTTGTTTGTTCAAAAACTTTAATTATAGCAAAGTTTCGCATACACAAAATCTTCGTAACTTATTTTTTCTTCTAGATTGTTGACGACGTCTTTGCCCTCATGCGCTCTGAGCGTATGACGTATGCTCTCGGCTTCCGAGTCCTGGACTTCCTCAAGGATGAGGATAACTATTACGTTTGGTATCCGGCTATTACCGGTTTTAACTGGCTTAGAAACCGGTTCATCCACTTGCCTAACATGCTGCAGCAGTTCGATGTAAGTTGTGCTGTAATAGCAACAGATTGTAGACGGAACTTCTTTATTTTGGGCCGCTGGGTAATGCTGACGGTTGCGGTTGTCATTAATAAATCTACACAAATAATTATTGGAGGTTTTGGTAAAATTGAATTTAATAAAAATTACTAAATTATATTGAAATAGCAAAACGAGTCTTAAGATTATTTTCGACTCACATTTTGACTCGTTAGTAGGATATATCAGAATAAATAAAGTTAACCACCTCGAAATCGTTGATGGAAATATTAAAATAGTCATTAATAAAAGAACCTTTACAGTGATAAGCAAACATTGCCTCCTGCAGTAGACAAGCTTTATTTCATTTCTTCCTTTCAATAGTAATCGCTAAAATTTTCAAAAAATAGGAGATTTGACTGAATTGTCGTTTATCATCTCCAGAACCTCGTCTACACCTTCCTTGATACCGTCATTGCTGACCTGGGCTACAACGTGGTTCCCAGCGAAGCCCTTACTAGGACTCTAAATAGGTTCTTCGTGCTGTCCTTCGCTTGCTCTATCGGTCACCAGGGTTGCGTCAATGATGCTCAAGCCAGATGGAATGCGTTGAGAACCAACAGCGTGAGGTGAGCTATAAATTTTGAAGTGTGCTGTGTTAGAGTTGTGTGTACGTTTTTTTACAGTAATCTGACCTGTGATTGACTTCTTTCTCACCTGGTGGAAAGTGCAGATGAAGCCAAAAACCTTATTGCAGCCTATTAACTGTAGCCTTGTTTTCAAGCCTTGAAAAGCCTTTGGTTGTTTTTGTTCGGAAATGCAAAAAATGGAAACAAATACCATTCTTCGTCAAGTTTCTCTCTGTTAATATAAAACTATGAAACTAAGCCAGAAATACTCCTTAGGCTCACGTTGATGAATTGAGAGAAAAATTCAATAATCGCCGATTTCCATTTGTGGCGAGAATAGTAAGAAAAATAAAAATACTTTTGTGCGTAGATATTTATAACATTGAAGATATCTTTTTTTTTTATTGTACGGAACCTTCAGTTCGCGAAGGCGACACGCACTTGACCAGATTTTATGAGTTCCTGCCTATTTTAGAAAAGAAACAGTACCTACTTGATTGTCACATTGACTTTCAAGTGAAGATATTATTTATTTTGAAGTTTAAAACCGTAAAAAAGAATGACACTAAACCTTAAAGTGGAAAGTGAATTCTTTGTTCGCCTTCACCTTCTACATGCATGTTAAGTGAGGTCATCTGAAATTAATCAGAAGCGCAAATGCAATTAGGTTCGCTCAACAAAATTGATGTTTCACATCCTTGGCGTTCAATTTCCTAAGGATATTAAGGCATTACCAGCGATTGGTGTTTACTGCTGCTATTTTGTGAATGGCCGTCGGTCACGCTATGATGCCGACATTACTGGGGTAATCGTTGTGATTGTTCTAGCCACAGATAATATTAACATGACGTTTGCGGGTACTAAGACCTTTTGCAGGGTCCGTCTGGATTGCCACCTCCATCTTACGGTTGCACTGTTGTGTTCTGGACTAAAGTAAACAACCGGTGAAATAACTGGCATATTATTATACTTATATATTGTATTTTATCTTAGCCTTTTTAACTTTAGCTTTAGGTCTTGGCTCTGGGCTAGCAACGCGTCTAAAATCCTCCAGTGTAGTGGGTGTCGATGAGTAATGGTGCACACTTACCATCAGGAGATCCGCTTAATTGTTTGCCTGCGTTATTGTATATTAAAAAAATCAAACGGTATACACACGGACAAAGCCTCCAAATACTTTATTTTTCAGTGTGAACCCGAACCTCCGTCGCCACGTGTTCTGCGAAGGTCTAAAAGCTGGTGACTACCAAGACTGGGACTTCTTGTACCAGCGTCGTTTGAGATCCAACAATATGGGTGACTCAGTCGCCATGCTACGCGCTTTGGGCTGCACCAATAACGTGCAAGCTGTCAATCTGTAAGTCAACCTTATTGCATGCCAAAAAATAACCAAGAGTGGAAGTTTCGTACAATTACTTTCAAAAAAAATCCAAGCCACTGTGGTGAACTCTGACTACCGGGCCAAGATTGGCCAAGTACCTACGCTTATTTTGCATTACCTTACTATTTTAGGGAGTGGCAAAGCAAAGTTTTCCATTTTGTTTAACATGGACCTCCGCAAAGTAACGCCTGAATCTCTTGGAGTATTTGTTTTTGAATATTCAAAGACAATAATAATATTTTTTATTTCCTGAAGCCTGTAATTTTGTTAAATTGCGGAAAGTAACGCCTGATTGTGCCACAAAAGGTACCCTTTATTATTTGAGCTTTTGTTTTCAGGATGCTCGAGCGAATTCTAACAGATGATGTGAAGGCTCAGGACAGAGTAAACGCCTTCACTTTCCTCTATATGGGTAATCGCGCGAACGCCAACTTGGCTCTTGAGTTCATCAAGGAGAATATTGACGCTGTTAGGAGAGCGTACGTATATCAGAAACATTTTATCAAGCCGCTTTGTCGTCACGTAACACTTTTAAACCTAACCTGGTGCCTATTGTTGCAAATAAGTCTAATGACGTTCTGCCAAGTTTCTTGCGGCGCATTCTTCTTGACAATGATGGTCTTTCCGAATGTGCTGGTAGTTTCAAAAATACATGTAAAAGAGCCCTTGCCGGCCAATTTGCAAAAATAAATTTTCATTTTCATTTTCAATTATTTTTTTATTTGCAGTGTCGTCCTTCCTGCCTGGTTTGACAGTATTCTTTCCAATCTGGCTGGATATTTGGATGAAGAAGGTCTTAATGATGTAAGTATATCATACTGCCTTGGTTAGACATTGTATGTGTGTAAACATATAACAAACACATTTAATAAACAGATAGTAAAGCGAACTTCTGAAAAAAATATTAATCGTAGAAGAGATGTTAAACTGAAGCTTCTTCATTGATTGTGATTGTTTCACAGAGTGAAAAAAATACTATGCTTACTGCAATATTTTTCTAGTGCATCGAATGACTGGGGAAATATCAATTTCGGCTTATTAATAAATAATAAATAATAATCCCCTTAGTCATCGTACCTCTGTACCCCCGTCACGTGCGGGCAAGGTCTCATATAAGCGGTCTACGTAGGTACAGCTTAGACAATTAGCTGATTGTTGCTATGATTTTTTTTTCCAGATGGAAGAATGGCTGTTAGCCAACCAGGCTTCGATTCCAGAGTACAATGTTGGCATGAGCGCCATTACCTCAGCTCGCACCAGCATGCAGTGGGGCACCGACCGCGCAGACAACATCATCTCTGCCGTCAGAGGATCAGCCACAATTGCTGTGCCTAGTGCCCTTCTGCTGATGACCGCTCTACTAGCTTTGTTGAGGAACTAAGACTAGTCTTGGCCTAAGCATATAGAATAGATTGTTCAAAAGTTTACCATTAGTATTTTTACTTAAAATGTTACTAGATTTTACTAAATATCTTGCTGCCTTCATTTAGAACGAATGATAATGCTTAATATGTAATAAAATGTAATTCGTTTTGAAAAAATAATTACATGTATATTTTTATTTAAAAACGTATTTATTAAAATATATGTTTCGAAAAAAAACTACTTTAATTGGTACTACGAGTAGGTATCAAACGAATCAAGAATTTTACTTCTTGATTTTTATATTTATTTTTACGGTTTTACCCGTTAGAAATCAAATTTCTAAACGACTGAAAACTAGAACATATTGATAAATTCGAAAAGTAAAGCGATGGCAGGGAATCGAACTCGGATCCTCATCATTCCGTGATGCGCGCTATTACCCCTACACTACCCATAGCAGGTCTATGTTCTACGCCACAGAACTGCTGAAGACGATTTTTTCTAAGACCAAGGCCTGTGGTTCACTTTCCAATTTGAACAATATATTTGAAACATTTGAAAGAAGTAATAAAAAGCAAGAAAACAAACAAATACCTACCTAAACAGACAAAAGCAATGATGACTCCAGTTAATACTTTAGTCTGAATTATCTAAGAAGATACTGATAAGCATACTTGAGATGTGTTATCAATTGTTGAAATGCTTAGAACAGACGAAGGTATTACAATATACACTCCGGTGAAGTACGGGTTTCAGGTTGGTTTATCAGTTCACTAATATCATATATATTTTTTGTAATTAAACACATTTTTTAAATACGTAACTTTATGAACATAATCTCAAGTTATTTTATAATATTATTGAAAAAATGTTAATCTCTCTTCCATAATTTTAAAATCATTTTGTTCGCTTTTATTATGTACATTTTGTTTGTTTGCTGTACAATTGCGAAAGAAATAAATTTGGTTCATAAGGAACCGTTAGCAAAAAAGTTATGCCAATAATAATAAAATAAAAACTCATTTTCAGACATGTTCCGTCACATAATACTATTGTTGTTAGGACTCCTAGCAAATGAAGTCTACAGTGACACTAACTACAGACTGAATTCCAGTGTGAAGCCATCCTCATACATCATAGCTATTACTCCACACTTTGATACAAATGATAATCGCGCATTTACTTTTGATGGTGAAGTAAGCATAATTATTTCTCCTGAAACTAATACTAATCAAATTAAACTACACTCTGAAGATTTGACGTTCAGTGCTGCAAATATAACTGTGACCAATGGACAAACTGTTAATCCGGTTGCATCTCTAGAGTTCGATACAACTTATACGTTTGCTTATATCAATTTGCAAAATGAACTGCAAGTTGGAGTAGAATATACGTTGAAGATTGTCTACACGGGGCCAATAAGGACGGACCTAAATGGATTTTACAGAAATTATTACATCGAAAATGGAGTTAAGAAGTAAGTAGATTTTTTATTTCCTCAATAGATTGATGTTAAGCAGCGTCAGCTATTTTTATTTACTTAATCAGAACAAAGAATTTCACTTTTTAATTGCATCGAAAGAACTTGTTGCCAGTACTTTTGTGGGTATATTCGTAGGGTATATTCGGCAAAAAATATTATATATATGGACATAGTATTTTTCCGAATCAGAATCAA
The DNA here is from genome assembly GCA_949127965.1 of Pandemis corylana. NCBI lineage: Eukaryota > Metazoa > Arthropoda > Insecta > Lepidoptera > Tortricidae > Pandemis > Pandemis corylana. Next base: position 12,191,323 of record OX421856.1, on the reverse strand, counting down.
AAATGTTTATTTGCTAGAATACAGATTTCTTGTCCAGTGAAGTTAGCGGTGTTTTTTTACTTTTTATTTGGCATGCGTAGCCGTACAGGCACGATTATATAACAAATAAATGAAACAGCACAGTTTAGCTGATCAGGATATCTGGTTTAATCAACGTTGTAAAAGTGAATATTTTGCAAGTGAGTAGCGGAGTCGCAATGTAAATATTTTTAGTTAATTTAATTAAGTTTCTTAAAATTCGCTACCGAAGATTCGTTGATGATCTTAAACTTAAAGATAGTCAAGTACTCCGTGACCTGATAACTTGAGATGCCTTTCACAATCTTTTAAGATAACTATCTTTATGCTTACCTCCTCTATTATCAATCTCGTAACCCTAAGTCGGGTAAGTAGGTATATGACTCATAATGCTTGATATAATAATCTAGTTGGACACAAAGCGGTAATTTTTTATTTCTGTAATTGTATTATTAAAGGAAATAAAAAATAATATAATTATTTTGCACATAAGGCGTCAAGGGCTCTTTTATGGGTCTTTTTTTAAAATTATCAGCGGTTTTGGAAAAAAAATCACTGCAAAAGAAAAATGCACCACATGACAGAATTTTTCAAAAAACAATTACATATTACACTGTCGTTAAAGTTTACTAAACCACTGGATTTACATCTGTATTTCAGGGATGAATGTATAGGTTACCAACACTGTCGTTCATACCAATGTACCTTACTTTCTCCAATGACAAAGCAATCTTTTCCATCTAAGCTTGATAATTAAGTGACGATTACTTTAATTATATTCAGAATCACTGTGCAAATTACAAACATCACATTAGTCCTACAACAAGCAAGCAGAATTAAAAATTGTTTGTTGCTATAAACGATCTATTTACCTAGATTACAATGCAAGCTCTTAAAGATTTATGTAATAAAACTAGATGTATCCACGTCAATATAAAATAAAGATAGGTTATCTTGAAACATGTAGCGACGAGTATTCATGTAGAGTTTTGTATGCCACTGAATAGAAAAAAATACTACCCTCAAAATATTTATGACAGAAGATATAACGATGTGATCATCACCTGTCAAATGCTTCGTGGTCAAGAGAGTTAAATGCAGTTTTTTTCGAATGTTTAATTTATCAAACATCTTCAACAGCCTCACCTCATTTCAGATGGTTGGGAGCAACTCAAATGGAGTCTACACACGCGAGAAAGGTGTTTCCTTGCTTTGACGAGCCCGCATATAAGGCTGTCTTCACACTAGTCATCGACCGACCCGACGGATTCAAGCCTTCTTTGGCAAATACGAAGCTTTATGAAACTGTGCCTTTGTGAGTTTACGAGTAATTTTATTAAGATTAAACCAATTTAAGTTCCACTAGTCCACTAAACATTGGTCTTGTGGAACCATTCGTGAGACGATATTATTTATTATTCATTTAATTGTAAAGTCAAGTACATGAGTAAGTATATATGAGTTAAAGATGTACAAAATAGCTTATAGGCGTGAATTTGCTCAAACAGTCAACGCTCAGGATTTTTTTTGAACATAAGAATAAGAATTTACTGTTACCCTTAACAGTTAAAACAGTGTAATATTGGCGTATGCTAACGCAATAGGATCATCCTTCAATCATTATCTAAATTACACAATCATTAAAACTTCAATTTTTGTACTTTTATAGAGCAAACGGATACACCAGAGAAATATTCCATCCGTCACCAAAAATGTCTACTTATTTGGTCGCATTTCTGGTGTCAGAATTTGAAGCCGCACACTCAACAGTTTCTGGAGACTTTGGCATCTACACGAGACCAGATGCCAAGAACCAGAGTGATTACGCGTTTGACTTCGGTGTGAGGGTCGTGAACGCTTTGAGCGATTACTTTGGCATTGATTACTATTCGACCAATGCCAACTTGAAGCTAGATCATGTGGCGTTGCCAGATTTTAGAGCTGGTGCCATGGAGAACTGGGGATTGGTAAAATACAGGTAATATTTTCAATACAGGTACCTACAGACCTACACGAATAATTTCTTTCATTCCTACCTCTACAATGTTCACCAAAAAATGTAAATAAATACTTTATAAGAATGTGACACATTTACTTCATCTAGTAGTATTTTAATAGTAGTTTTTGATGTTATTACGTTAGTTTTTTAGTAAATCCTTAGTAAGTAATATTATAATTGCAAAAACGGGATTTTGTTTGTTGTACTCAACCGATCGTAACAGAATTTGATACCTATGGAGATAGTTTGAGACTCTGGGAAGGACATAATGATAGTTAGTTTGCATCCTGGAAATTTGTATACGTAGTTCACGCGGGCGCACAACAAATTAATTCTCCGCAGACGAAGTCGCGGGCAACAGCTAATATTATTTTACACACAATTAACCAATCTAAACCAAATACTTTACTTCATCCCTGTTTCATGATGATTTCAAAAAATTTGCAAGTTTACCTGAAAATATGACGTACCTAATGTTTACACTTTTTTTAAGGGAATCTCTTCTTCTATACGTCCCAGAAGAGTCAACCCCATACTTCCAGTACAGGGTGGCCCAGATAATGGCGCACGAGACCACCCACATGTGGTTCGGTGACCTCGTGACCTGCCATTGGTGGAGCGACACATGGCTGAACGAAGGCTTTGCTGATTATTTCCAGGACTACATAACTGCAATTGTAAATATTTCTGCTGAATATTATTATAAATAAGTTCATTATTTTCGCCGCTAGAAGAGAAGATGATAACCAAAAAAGATTGTGGACATAGAAAAGTATGGTAGTCATTAATTTAAAAAATACACATTGTTACCTAGAGATGACATTTATACCTACGGTAAATCAGCGGCCTTCACACTAAACCACCACCTGCTCAGATCTGTTCTGTTCTCCAGTCCATTATGGTTGCCTGGTAGAGATCGCTCTGTAGCGATAAGACCGCCTATTGTTACCTTGTAATATTCTATATACCTTTTTCTGTTTTGGTTGTTATATGTGGTGTTCAATAAAGAGTTATTGTATTGTATTGTATTGTAAACTCTGGGTCTGTCTGTATCACAAGTGCCAAGTGAAGTACTAAAAATACAAGAATATTGAAAATAAAAAGAGTAGATATAGTTAAAAAGTGGTTACAGTTTTGCGTAACTCTTTCGGTTAGTGAATTGTTTTAGAAAAATGGATTTTTCATAATGTTAATTACTCAACGCTAAGTTTTACTCAGTTGCCTTATTATCCTATCCTGCAGATTGAACCAGAGGTCGGATCTGCTGATATGCTGGTCACCGGTTCAGTTTACGACGGATACAGTGCTGACGAGTCACCATCGTCTCCAGCCATCACCAACAACAACGTTAACTCCCCAGCAGAGATCAGCGCCCATTTTGGCAAAATTACTTACCAGAAAGCTGGCTCGATCATAAGGATGATACACCACCTGGTGGGAGACGAAGCATTCAAGCTAGGCTTGCATACGTATTTAAATATGAAGTAAGTGTATTTTTTTTTAGATTTGTGACTAAAAGAAGTTGAAGGTTATAAGTGACGTGGGCCTATATTGCTACGTAAAAAAACAACGCCGAAAGCTTTGATTTTTTGGATCCAGACGAATTATGTACTGTAACTGCCTGAACACTTAGTGATTATGGGAAGAGACTCATCTGAATTTTTGTCTCCCTTTTGTTTCTAGTCAATTTGAGGTTGGCTACCCTGAAAATCTTTACACATCGTTACACCAGGCTGTCGTCAACACAAGTGCCCTAGCCGACTACCCGGGAACCAATATTGTCAAGATCATGGGTACCTGGATCGCACAAGCCGGACATCCCATCCTTAATGTCGAAATTGACTACAATAGTGAATTAGCTACTTTGATACAGGTAAGTTATTATCTTAAGTAATCACATACGTACAAAAAAATACACAAATCACGTATTTAACCCTTACGGGGAAGACAGAGCCTAAGGCAACAAAACCAGACCTAAATCACAAAGCACTTAATAGTTATGATAGACGTTTTCATAGATTTATTTATTTTTATTTTTTTATTTTACATATTGTACGAACGATTTTTTATAATTAAACTATAGAACGTCGTTTTTTTCCTCGCATTCTAAGTGAAAATTAGAGTGTTTAACACGAGACTAAACAACCATAATGAAACTCTAACTATAGCCACCCTCGCTCGATGAGCTCGGGTGGCTAAGCATCTCGTGTCATTATGGCATGTTTTAGTCCCTCGTTGAACAATCTACTATTTCTGGTATATAGTACTAAATTTGCTTAGTTTAAGACAAGGTCGATTGTTTCATTATATTTGTTTAATAAAATATATGGATTTGTTGCAAATTTGTGAAGATATCTAAGACAAAATATATTGTTTCAGAAACGATTTTACATAGATTCATCACACGAGTCAAACGAAACTTACCCCATTCCGATAACATATACTACAGAACTGGCGCCTGATTTTAATAACACGAAGCCTGCTTTCATTATGAATGAAAAATCTACTGTGTTAAATCTCACTGGATTGGGGCTAAGTCAACCTTGGGTCATATTCAACGTACAAGAAACAGGTACGATAATGAAAACTAACCGCTCAAAATATGACATGTGACAAAACTAGAAAGACGTGGCAGCCCAGTGGTTGTCCTATCGAACCTCTCAAGCAAAGGATCAAAGTTTCAAAACTAGGCTCGTAAATCTGTGTTTTTCGGAATACATGTGCCAAACTTTTCATCATCAACATCATTCAACATTGGTTATAGTGAAGTTTCTGACCGGTACCTAGCCCGCGTTGACATTATACTTCTCATTCTGAGTGCCCAGTACTGGAATTGATATAAGCTGGAGAATGAATGAAATGACGCCTTGGAAAAGTTTCTCTCACTAAATATCACATTAGTAGTGAAAGAGGTATTAAATATTTGCAATTTAATTAAAAATAGCGCTTTTTGGCAGGATTTTACAGAGTCAATTACGACGAACAATCTTGGAAGATAATTGCCAATGCCTTAAAAGGAAACCAAAGAGAAGCTATTAACCATCTAAATAGAGCTAAGGTAAGATTTCGTAGTAGGTAAACACTACCCAGCACCTTCAAGAAAACATCTTATTTCACCCTTTGTCTTTCGCCTCTTTTTTCAGTCAGGCCATAACTGATAAATCAAAAATTAAAAAAAAAAACCCTTAATACATTAAACTCGTCTACAAAAAGGAGTAAGGTGCATTGGGGTAAATCCGGAATTGAGGGAATTCCGAAACTCATGGATGCCCACTAAACGGGGAACAATTCCATGATCTGGCAACGCTTATCTAGAAGCCAAAGACATTGCAGCTTCTAGGCAAGCGTTGCTAGATTACGTAATGGTTCCCTGTTTAGTGGATATCCACGAGTTTCGGAATTCCCCCAATTACGAATTTACCCCAATGCACTATAGCTGAGATAAGTACAAGAAGCAAACATCCCATACCACACCAATTTATTTAATAGCCTCTGGGAATGGGAACATACTTCTCTTCCACATTTAGATACCTATCATTGGTTAGTCTTTTGCTATTATTTCAGTTGTCAATAAAACGAAATACGGTCCTAATTTTGTACTATTCATACTTACCCTCGTGTATCGAAGTGTGCTTTGTTCTGCCTGTTTTTTTTAAATAGGTATTGAAGTAAAAATAATGATATAATAACAAGAAGCCGCGCTAAAATTTCTGCGGACAACTGTGTCCTGAATCAAAGAGAAAAACACGGCCTCTACTTTGGTCTACCGGTGATATCGGTGTTGACAGTTTTAGAGATGCATGAATATTAATCTATATTCGGGATTATTCTGTATTCTAAGACTTTTATTTTTGTATTCAAAGACCAACTTTTATTTTCGCAGATTGTAAATGATTTATTCGCGTTTGTGTATGCCGACGAAGTTAAGTTTGAACTGTTACAAGAGGTCTTAGAATTTTTAACAGAGGAAACGGATTATTCAGTGTGGTACGCTGCCATTCGGGGCCTGAACAAATTGAGGAGTTCATATTTGGGTTCGGACGCTCAGGCTGACGTCGAGGTTTGTATTACACAGTACCACAGTGGTGTGTATCTTTTCAAAGTGAATCGAAAGTTAAAGAGCCAGACTGGTTGCTTATCGCCCCGTCTCCATCTAAATTGTTTGCGATGCCTTGTTCTGAGGATATGTCAGTACTGCCTTGAAATGACATCTTCAAAAATTGAGTTTTAGAATCATTTCATTGAAACACATGCTTATTTTAAGAATTTTTTAGACCCTAGAACGCATCTACAAGTTACAGTTTGACAACAAATATAATGCGCATCGGCAGTATTCGTTTGCGCAGAGAAGCGCAGACCAGTTTCCGATGGTAGCCGAACGTGTAAATAATCTATATTGAACTTTATTTGCAAGCGCAACTGGCAGAGTATTGCTTGCTTTGCATTCTTAGCTCTGTCCCGCTTACACGATTTTGCCATTGTTGGTACGAAATCGATCGACCAATAACAGCGCCAGAGTTTCCCGCGCTACTAAAATTGGTCTACTGCGCAGGTACATAGTGGAGCATTATTGTTGTCAAACTGTAACAACTGATCCGTTTTAACATTCGACGTTATTCTTCTATTATTTTACTGTTTTTAAGGTTCCGTTCCTCAAAACGAAAAACGGAATCCTTATAAGATCACTTTGTTGTCCGTCTGTCAAGACCTTATTTCTCAGTACAAAGTTGAAATAAATACAGCTTTAAAAAAATCAAGCTTCCAAGTAAATTCAATCATAAGATACAGCCAGTTGAATGGGTGTTTCCATATAAATTGCCGCGCTTTCAAAACGTACAACTAATGAAACGAGTCTAAAAATCACAATTATTTAATTATGTCTGTCTGTCTATGATAACCAATGTAAATTGACCTCACACTGCCCACGTTTTGCTTAGGAGCAGCGCTCTGCTAACACTGGATTATTATATTCACTTGGTAAATTGATAAGGAACTCTTGGTCTGACTCGCACTTAGCCGGATTTTTTATCTGATGTACTTAGTTTTCCACTGATGGAGTCGGGGTCTCTCCTTTTAACCTCGACAACTCTAGAGTTCGCACAATGTACTGTTCTACAAATGCTAATATAATTTTTCCAGGCATACGCATTAAGGCTTATGGAAGGAATCATTGCCAAGTTAGGCTATGAAGTCAGGAGCACAGATGATTTCGTCACGCTTAGAAACCGCATGCAAGTCCTGGAATTCGCGTGCAAGTTAGGTCACCCAGGCTGCATTGACAATGCTGTTGCACTGTTCAAGAATTTAAAGGATAATGGCGTTGAGTAAGTTTCTGGGAAGAATCTCAATCATCAGCTCTAGGTGAACTAAAGAGTACATTCAATGTCAAAGCAAACGGCACTTTGTTTTATGTTAGTATTAAAGTATAGCCGATTAAAAACTGTCAAACAAGATAGTCAAAATTACAAAATGTACGACAGTTTATGTAACTTGAATGATGAATTTTATTAATTACCTAATTATCTTTATTCCGACCCAGTATGAAATGAAGATATCGCATTTGACTCCTATCCATCGTTCTTTCATTCCCATTCATTAAAGCTACCTACAACAAAACGAATATATATGTATATATATCTTTTAGTCTAGTCGTGCTTAAAAACAGCAAGTATGTCATTAACTGTTACCTCACTAACAAAAATAAACTGCTTAGAGCTATTCAAAGAATTTTATAGTCACCGAGCTCATTTGCGGTTTAACGCATCCTTGTTCAGTATAATAATATAAATTCTTAGCGTACTGATTAAGATGTACGAAAAACAGATTTTTCTCGTTTATTTTGGAAAATTAATTATATTTTAAGTCCAGATATTCTGTCCCTAGGGTATCACCAAGCCTAAGGCCAGTGGTATACTGCAACGGCCTGCGCTACGGAGATGCCGAGGACTACGACTTTTTATACCAACGCATTAAGTCTACAAATGTCGCCAATGAAGCCTGGATTATTGGTGACACTCTGGGATGTTCTGCTGATGAAAACAAACTGAAAAGGTAAAGGAAAAATTCAAAAGTCAGTTCCGGGCTGCCCGAAGAAAGCACATAAAAAAAATAATTTTATACATTTTTATTCTCTTAAGCAGTGTTGACAGTGCTTACACATGAATAACAAAAATATAATAGGTCATAATTTGACAAATAATACTAGTAACAAAGCAAAAAGAGGAAGATCAATCAAGCATGAAATAAGCGTTAACGATAGATTAAATAACAGGTATTATTCCAGCTACTTAGTCTCCATGTTGGAAGAAAACAGCCCCATCAGAACGCAAGACCTGACGACACCATTAACAAGCATTCTGAATAACTACAATCATGTCCACATCGTGTTGGAGGAGTTGCAGCAGAACTACACTCTTTGGACAACTATGTAAGTTAATAATAAGAATTAACCATTGAAATCTAAAACTACAGTCAAGCATTTATGAATAACTTGGGTTGTAAACTCATCTTCCAAGTAAAATACGAATTCAATGAACCACAAGTGAGGAAATTAATCTGTATTTCATAATTGTTTGATTCTTTAACAGTTACCCTTCGATGGATACAGTCCTTGCAACAGTCGCATCTGCTTTGCGAACAGAAGCTGAATTTAATCAGGTAAGCTATAAAGTAAATAAGAAACTGAAGGCATATGTAACACGTTATCGCACGCTATCTTATTCGCCATCACTTTTCTCTGTCATTTTCTATGTCGTTTGATGGAAGAAAATGTTGTAATCGTTTACGACAGATGACACTAAAAGTTCATATGCCATAGCCTTTTCGCCTATGATGTTCACGAATCAGGGGACTGAGGAGCTATTCCAAAAATTTTAATTCGAATTTTATATATTACTGTCCCTCTCATTCTAATATGAATGACTATTACTGTGAGCAGAACGGGTTGAATCGAACTTTAAATTTGAGATTTCGAAATATATTGCCTGGTGAACGCCAGTGTATATAGTAGGTAAGTTCATCCGCGAAAACTAGGTAATTGTGAAACTATTCAAATTAAGATTTTACGTCACTTGAGTAGGTAGCCAAATAAAATAACGTGGAGATGAATTACATTAGAATTTAAAGCACAGAAATTCTTGTGTCTGAAACCTTAACGAAAATGAGAGCCTTTGCCCGTCTATGGACTAAGTTGGCTGCGACAGATAATTCTCGAGTAAACATTGTGACTTACTTTTTAAGCACAATGCCAAATTTCTTTAACACTATTAAAGCATAGTCTAACTAAGAAAATCTTCAAAATTTCCACAGAATTGGTATCCCAATCCTGAGTTTTGGGATCATTAGCGTTGCGAGTGGTAATGAATGTTTGCGGATGTCGTTTGCGTGGAGTATTGTTTGACCATTCGGGCTAGGGCACGTAATTAGTGGACATATACGTCGATGATGGTAGTGTTGTTTGCGCCTTTACTGCGGTCTTGTAATATTTTTGGTTATCAAGGGGTTGTAGTTGTAAAGTAAATGCTAAAAAAACTAATAAAAAAAGTTTTTTTTATGTTTTTTTTTGTTTTTAACTAAATTCCTTGGTAATTTTTACTAGGTATATCTAATTGTTCAAGGGAACAACATTTGTAGTTAATTTGAACTTTTATTTTCGAAAAACCCAAAAGTAGGTAGGTCCTTTAGTAAGTAGGTAAACGCATAACAAGAAAATTTACTGACACCGGTACTTACAAAAGAAAGATCAGATTAATTACTAAATTAAAACACCCTTTGATGTTTGAGCCGTAGCAATGACACTTTAGTTACCTTAGAGTCGTGAAGGAATACTTTACTCGATTAGAGCCATAAAATTCCGTAATAAATCTGTAAAATGACACTAAAATACGTTTATTTCCACGGAACCATCTCTTACTATATTGCTGTGACACGTAGAACAATGAAAGTCCGGTGAAATTGCCAACTCTGAAATGGTTTATTGGCTCACATCCAATATTATTGCTCGACTTTGAATAAATTGCTATGACTGCTGTAGTAACGAGAAGTGAGTCAGCGTATGAGTGGTATTAGCATGTAAAAGTCTATTTTTAGCTTACAAATGGCGTTAATGAAATAATACTTAATAATATAATATTTGTAAACAAAAAAATGTCAAAATTTTATTTAGTTTCATTTCACCCACCGGTGTCCTTTTCTCTGCCTAAAATACTTGCTCGTAAAATTTGATCTATTTAATAAAAAGTACTGTTGTCGAAAACTCCTAATTGTATAAAAATAGTGCATAGTTGAACTTATCCCAAAGGATGGATCTTTTCCAGCTAGCTTTCTAGTTATAAGAGCTCTATCTATGTCAATAATTTTTAAGAGGAAATTAATTTGACATTGAGTTCCGTTAACCAACTCAGTTTTTAATTGTACCTATATTTCTACTCTACAAATTAAGTGTAATTATGTCGACGTTGACCCAAAATAATGTGACCCTAGCAACAATTAAAACATAACCATCGTTTAAATTATTTCTATTATCAACAGTGAAATAAAACGTCCTTGCTTTGTATACGTGCGGATTATACCACTAGGTAATTAAATTTGACGGCTAAATTATATTATGAACAAGCAAACATAACGGGTTACTTTTTTAACTACATCGTACGGAAAGCGATCGAGCGAGCGAGTGTACGTTTACTTTTCTCTGTCGATGTCACAATTTAATACAATTCAATGACTTTTGTTATAAAACTACCGACAAACACGAATGTAGTAGGTGCCATTAACGATGACTCTCACCGTGGATCTTATATAATAATGCCGTTAAAAGTTAATTTCGATAAATCCAAATATTATAATAAATATAGAGCACAAGATACAGAAAAGGCACGAAAAAGGACGACCTTAACCAATCCTATGACTAAATGAAAACTATTTCATATCAAAGATAATGTTGGCGACTGGCTGCAGTGTGGCCTTTTTTATAATCTTTTTGTCATGTTTATTCCTCTATAACTCTATATGTTCTTTTACGTTTAATGACAGTTGTCATAGTTGTACTGATCCTGTCGTATCGCTTTATTGTGAACTAGTAATTAAACCCGTGTTTCTACTAACATTTTAGCCTTTCATTCATACAGTCCACTCAATAGCTATCAGATAACGTATTTCTTACTTATACTTATTGCTAATTGGTAACCTAAAAAAATTATGAACGAAGCAGTAATTTTGGTTTATTTAACATTCAAGGCTTTGGGGGAGTCCTATGTCCAACAGTGGATGTCTTTCGGCTACCATGATGATGATGATGATGATGAATGTTCAAGGAAACTATTTCTTTTTTTTTCAGTTCGATACTTGGCTCTCCAGTTGCCAATGCGACGAAGAAGCAATGGCCAGTGCTAGAAGCGCTTTAACCGCAGCCAAGGCATCGACAGCGTGGGCAGACAACCATAAACAAGACATTTTGGGCAGCCTAAGAAGCAATGCTTTGATGGCGGCGCCATCTTGCTTTATAATTATCGTTGCTGTTTTCGTGTCTGTATTTTATAAATACTAATTTTATTTTATAAAAATAACTTCCGCATTTTAAATGCTTTTTCTGGTTTTCTATGTGTTCATAATATTTAGTGTTTTAAGTCTGATACCTACTTACTACTTAATCACTACATAGTATAAAACAAAGTCGCTTTCTCTGTCCCTGTCCCTATGTCCCTATGTATGCTTATATCTTCAACACTACACAACGGATTTTGATGCGGTTTTTTTTAATAGGTAGAGTGATTCAAGAGGAAGGTTTTTATGTATAATTCTACGCAGACGAAGTCTCGGGCAGAAGCTAGTTGAAGAATAATTTGGTTTTATTAATACATAACTATTATTTCTGAAAATTACTAATGTTTGTTTTTGAGTCTTGTATGTTTATTATATACCTATGTGGGTAAAGTATATTTAACCGTTGCTGTCTAGCACCTATATTACAGGCTTTTCTTAGTTTGGGACTAGGCCCATTAGTGCCAATTGCCCCAAGATATGTATTATTATTATTGTCATTTAATTACTTATTCTTAAACATACTAACCTACTTTAAATGTTAACTTAAATTAAGTCTAAGATAATTTTGTTTTATTTTGCTTTTGAAACATTTTTTCTGATGTGAAAATGCAAACATAAAATTAGCTAGATATTAAGGAAGAAAAGAGATCATTCTCCACTTATTTGTACATAAAGGTAATTTTAAGGTTTAGGTAAAATTTAAGGTTGGTTTACATAAAGGTTTGAAGTTTGAAATGGAGTAACTATTAAAAAAATATTTATTTTTATTGAATTTGAGTTGCCCGTAACTAGGTATCTGTCCAATACTGAGGAGGAAATTGACCGCAACCATTAAATTGATTAGATTAAGTATGACAAAACCTGATTATATTGCCTCCGATGCTCCTGAAAATATAGAATTGATTATATGTATACAAGATCGAAAGAACGCAGAAATTTTAATTACAAAATTTTTACTACCCTAATTTATTGAAATTAATGACATTGAGTGTGATAAAACTTTATTTTTAGCGCCTTCCATAAAATATCCCATAGAGGTAGTCTTACCGTTATTGTGAATACAGCCGAAAATACTGCAGCATTACATTAAAAAAACATGATAATGTAATATGAAAAATATTATAACCTGAAAAAAAAAAGTTTTCAATCAAGCAAAAAACTAGAGTGACCATTTCCATTTACCGTGAATACATAGGTACCTGACCTCCAAAACACTGTTTGGTTTTATGACAACAACATTTTAAATAATCATATGACGTTATTAACCGTTGGAGATTGCCCAATATGACTTTCACATCTACGTCAATATTATTTTCATCGAAATATTTGAACAGCGATATTATTTTCTCATTCATTATGTTTCAACGCTGAAGTAATAATCTTGGCCAAAACATAAGTCTTTCAAAGACGTAGAAATCATTATTCAAAATTGATGATGATGATGATGATTATTCTTTAGGTGTCAAAATCCTTACGTTTCCTTAGAAAAAAGTCTGTCATGATACCGAACTGAATAAAACAAGACGCAAATATCACGATAAACGTGACATGCTCTAAATTGTAAGTATGCGATGCGTTCACGAATATGCAAGTTCAAATTTCAAGTCCTCGTGGATACTACTGATTATCACAATTAAACTTTGGAACACATTTGACTGCCGGGCAGCAATAATGAATACGGATATAACAATAGTAGCCAAACTAAATACTAAAAGAAAGAAAAACAACATGAAATCATCGTAACAGATGCGACGGAACATAAAAGTGGTGTGTTCAGATAGACTTGTTAAATAATTACTTGACATGAAAATAATGCCTGTAGTCAAGCTGTAGCCACTAATATCTGAGCCCCTTTACTAAATATGCAAAAATTTCGGCAAACTCTCATCGCGTAGTGTTGCATAATGAATAGCATCATAGGTCAATTGTGTGACCGCTGCAACTACAAATAGGTACCAAAACGATGTGTGAAGGTCATCAGAAATTACAAGAAACAGACGGGAATATTTGATAATTTACAGTCTGTAAATATATGTACTTAGCAGGAAAAAACCAGTATAATGCGAGCCGGTCTCGCACACTTAATGGTTCTGTACAAATAAAAAAATTGTAATGGTATTCTTACATATATGTAACGTTTTACGCGCTAAAGTAACTTTGTTTTTCGCATAAACGATGCGGTATTTCTATGAACATCACGGCTATTTTTGTAGAATTAATCTTCCTGATTGTCTTACTCTTCATGCGATCTCCAAACAAAGCAGCGCAAGCGATCTGTACGGACATTTACAGAGGTTTACCACTCTAACCCCTTTTTTATATGCTCGATGTGTACTATAATCACTAGTACTTAATATTATAGGTTCTTTAAAGAATCTTTAGGTATTGCATCATGTGTGAAACTTCTGAAGTTGGTTTCATGCGGCTTCATGCAAATTTCGCCAGGCATTCGAGAATTTAGTTTGTGTTCGGTCGCCACACAAAAACAATTACCACTGCATCGTTTTAACTTACGTTGCGTGTTATTAACAGCTCGTGGGTGCCAAATAATTCATTTTACACAAATGTTTGTTACATTGTAAAGTCTTCAAACTCAATTCTATCACAGAACGTAGATGGATCTGACTCTGACACTGAAATACTAACTAATGGGTAAAGTTGAAAAAAAAACATAATTGGTATATTTTCTTTTTTGAACGGCACATGTCATCATTATCAAATTGTTTAATTTTAATGGCAACAAAAAAAGGTTTCTGTGACAGCCGGTATACGAAGTGAGGTTCGTTCCTTGTTAGCACTCATTACGTGTTGGTTTTCAACAATACATAACATGCCGCTGAATATTGCTAATGCGCTTTCTTACAAAATAATGGTTCAATTTCAAATTTCTAAATGTCAGTGAAAATAAGAACACATAGAAAAATCCGAAAAGTAGGTAAAACTATGGCCGGGATTCGAACCCGGATCCTCGTCATTCCATGACGCGTGCTATAGCACCCCTACACCATCCATAGCAGAATTCAGGATAGAAACGAGAAACATACTTAAGTAAACTCGTCGCAAAATAAAAGGCCCGTTTTGACATTTGTCTTTGCGACGTAACTAGTAATGTAACCATACGACTCGGTACTCGATACTCACGATAAATTGATTCAAGTTTGCATGAGTACTTGATCGATTTGAATATATATTGTAAAGTGCATTGGATTAAAGTTCTGTTTAGAAAATTTAACTTACACTTAATTTAACAGGTCGGGGAAAAAAGTTTCTTCGCATTCGATGTGAAATCTTTACGGCTTGGAGCTCCAAGCTCATAATTTTCAGTAAATATCACTACACAGCTGGTGAAATTCAGTAATTAATTGATTGATGAACACTAGTATTTAAATAAATAAAACCGGCCAATTGCGAGTCGGCCTTAAAAAAAATATCTTGATCGATTTATTTTTTTCTTTAACCGATTATTATTAGTCTGTGGACAATATGAAAAAATCGTTATGCACAGCACTTAGCCGAGTGGGCGGTACCCATCAATGAAAAATGTAATTACCTTCAGAACATTTCGATCGGTAAAAAATAGAGAACTTCATAGGCGTGAACTGTCAAAACGGGCCTTTTATTTTGCGACGAGTTTAGGTATAGTTCATTTTTTTTCCGCCAACCCA
The DNA here is from genome assembly GCA_949127965.1 of Pandemis corylana. Classification (NCBI taxonomy): domain Eukaryota; kingdom Metazoa; phylum Arthropoda; class Insecta; order Lepidoptera; family Tortricidae; genus Pandemis; species Pandemis corylana. Next base: position 12,176,101 of record OX421856.1, on the reverse strand, counting down.
AAACTTTTGAAATAAACCACTTTTAGGTTATGTTGACGAATTAATATACATCATAAGTGCCTTTTTCATTATAAATAACGTCCGTACGTATTCCTAATGATCAAAAAAATTTAGTTTTATTTTGACAACTGACAAATTCATAACCCTTTTAATTCCGATGAAATATTATATACTATCATGACTGTCAGTCAATACGTGTAACCGTTCACCAGTTTTACGTTAGAGGAGCGGAAACATATTGGTGATGCTCTAAGGAGGATAAAATCATAATTACGAATTCCTTCAAATACTTAATGTTAAGAACCTGAAACATTAAAAATAAGCTTCGAAGAAATTGGTCGCTTGCTTTAAAAAAACTACACGTTAGCAAAGTTGTTGGCGTCAGTACCTACATAATTATGTCAAACAAGTTCACAGGACAAAGTTCTCTATCGTGTATTCCAGTGGTGAAATCAAATGCATGGAAAATTTAAATATGGAACACCGGCTATATGACTTTTTAAAACATGATATTAAAAAGAAATGCATCGTGTAGGTTGCCAGTATTGTCTGATAATCTAAGTACCTCCCACGTACAAGAAAAACCGTTACTACCTTTGAGCATTTCACGTAGGTAGCCTTACAATGTTCTGTACACCATTTCGTTTAGAGCCATTAAATTAAAATAAAAAATAGAACGATGTACTTGATTTGAAAGATTAATGATGTTATAACGGTTCTATTAGATAATTATTTGTTTACATAGTTTTCTATGCAAGTAATTGATTCGTTGTTTGTTTAAGGTTTGTAACACATAGACGGTAATGTCCAAAACCACCACTTTTTTTTTCTAAAAGAGAATCACATTACGTTAATTTGTAATTTAAAACTTTGGGATAACCTTGGAGTGCGAATATTCCCAGACCTGAACAACTGAAGGATCTTCAAGATCCTACTCTTTTCTCAAAGGGTGCTGGCTACGCACCTATTTTTTTTTAAGCTGTGGGTATCCATGTGTGGTTGTAATTGCTTACCATCGAATGACCTGCCTGTTGCCTGTGTTTGATTTGATGATATAAAGTATGCCTTGGCCAGATGTTGACAGACACAATATGCTTATTACCGGTCTTTAACCTAATGGCATAAATTCACTTACTTACTTCATGTAATAAGACATTTAGGTGAGTGAATTGTATCCGCAATTGGCCATGTTCTCACCTGAACAAATAACCCCTTTAACGAAAAACCTAATGACACCAATTTTCGCGATATTGATTACTGGAATAAGAAAGAACAGTAATTTTAGCGTACAAAGAAAATACAATGCTCTCCACTAGACATGAATAGTCTTATTAAACTTTGGCAGGATCCTAACGCGATAGGAAAAAATTGTGCCTACGAAAATAATTTTACATTAAATAGCATTAGACCAATGTTTATAAACAAAAAGGCAACATAAATTTAACCACGCAAATGACAAAAAAACAGCCCCATCTGCTTGTACTCTACTCCGTAACAATTTAAAAATAGTTATGTCCTTGGCCAATAAATATAAATGCTTTCTTGAAAATAAATGAATCAGGGATATTTGTTTTGGTTTACCGGATTTCCCACAATACTAGGAATGATCGAAAACGCACTTCAAACACATCTCCATTACGAATTCGGTCAAATTTAGACCACCAAAGACCAGTTTAAGCTGCCACGCCACAAAGAGCTCGTGATCTCTTCTGTCGCCTATAATATGTAAGAATAGAGCGGGGAAGGAGGCCGAGTAAAAGTGGTTTCGTGTCCCCGGCGCCAAGTTTCGATCGCACCGCTTGGGACTTCGCAAAAACTACTCCACGCGTCGCGCCGAGCGGACGTTCCGATCGCCGATTCTGGCGGGAGATTCAAACGTCAAATGTCATTCGAAATTCAAAAATGATTCGCGTGCTTTTTTCCTTATTTTTAATAGCTTCGGCTAGAGCTTATATAACAACCAGTTTAGTGATAGACGAAGAGTGCTTGAACTTTACAGTATACCCAGTGCAATACGAACTGATCATAAAACCTTCGATATTTAGTACTCAATATTTTTTTTACGACTGTGATATGACAATTACTGTAATTGCTAACGCCCCGCAAGTAACCAGTATCGTACTCGATGCAAAGGATTTGGAGATTAATAAAACTATGGTGCTTCGAGATCATACTAACATTATAAATGTGAACACACCTTTTGAATATGACAGTGTGAATGGTAGATTGATAATTTATCTCAGTGAGCCGTTGAGAGAGTACAAAAGGTTCAAAACTCAGTATCAAATTAAGATTTGGTTCAAAAAAATTGTGAAGTACGACACACTTGGAGTTTTTGCAGTGCAATACGACGACGACATCGAGGGAGTAAAGTAAGTTATTCACATAACAAATTTTATAACCTTTTAATTTTCAAACGTTTGTTAGGCTTCTGGTAACTTGCTATTTTTTTGTCTTTATATACACAGCGGCAATAAATTTAGCCCTTTTATGTATCCAATACAGGTAATTTTGTATGGAGGCTGGGCCAAACTTTGTGACACTGAGTATACTATAAATATATAAATTATGTCACTTTGAAATCTGCCTCAGCAGGAGACAGACAAACCATTTTTTCCTTACAACGAGTGTGCCATAGGCACAGCATTTTCGTGTTGTTTTATGTTTTATACTTTTTTTTATTATTATTGAATGTTTTGTTTTTAGAATGTTTAATCTTGTATATTTGTTTGTTTTTGTTAGTTTGAAATTTGAATACAGCCCTCAACTTACGACTTAGTAAAGCCCCATAAAGACTTGGTATTATAAAGCCCTCTCTTTAAAGAGTTTGTAACTTTTCTTGACTTAGGAGGTTATCAAATACGTATACAAAAACTACACATTCGCATATTCAAGTTATTTTTAAAGTTTCATTACTAAATTTCAAAGTACGTACACGTACACAAATCACGTCTTTATCCCTTCCGGGGTAGACAGAGCCTAAAGTTAGACGTAAATTAAGACGTAAAGAAGACCTAAATTTCAAAGTATTTGGTATTAATTTCAACTAAATACCTTAACGCGTTCCTGAGTAAGAAGGTATTGACAGACGGACGGACGGACAACAGTGATCCTATAAAGGTTCCATTTTTTCCTTCTGAGGTACGGAACCCTAAAAACAGTGATACTAAGGTGGTTTCAAATTTCGAATACGAACATTATTGTCATTAAAAGTTAGCCGAGTAATTACTTAGTCGGTTTTATCAATCATCCTTGTGCATCTGAACTGTGGTTCAACTGTTGTTTTATTTGGATATATCTTTCGTTATCAATTTTGCATTCTCTGTAGGCTAAATACCGAACAATGGCTAATTAATAAAACCTTGAAATTGGCAAAATCATCGACCGTATCGTATAAGCCATAATTTAAATAACCGGCCAAGTGCGAGTCGGGCTCGCTCACCAAGGATCCCCTACAAATTCAGCAAGTCAATTATGAAATCCAGTGTTTTTTTTTTTTTTTTTTTTTTTTTTTTTTTTTTTTTTTTTTTTTTTATGAATAGGAAGGCAAACGAGCAAGTGGGTCACCTGATGGTAAGTGATCACCACGGCCCATAGACACCCGCAACCCCGGAGGGATTGCAGATGCGTTGCCAACCTAGAGGACTAAGATGAAACGCCTCTTGTGCCCGTAATTTTCAAGACGTAATTTTCTAATCAAGATTTTTAGACTCATTTCATTAATTGTGTTTAAAGCTACCTTCGTGTCATATTTACGGAAACCTAGAAGAAACAATTCGTAAGCTTTTATCATGGCACGTTTTCGCTATTCTTCCATGCTGGTCTGGGAGTAAAGAAAAAACATAGAATTTACCAGTTGCTTCTCTTCCCGCGCAGATGGTAAAAGCCCATCGAGGGAATGGGCGAAAGTCTTAGGAATCATGAATCAGAATCAGAATCAGAATTTTTTATTGTCATCATTGTTACAGATTGGACACTACATTGTGTAAATACAGACGTCAAAAAGAACAAGAATGACTCGTCATTGAGGATGTAGCACAAATTGCCATTCCATTTTACTTGCATAAATCTATCTATTATAGTTATTACATGTTATAGGCGATGCGGCTAGCAACCCATCACTATTTTGATTTCCCTTTCCACCTATATACGCCCTTAATCATGCTAAACGTGGCCTTAAGGTTTTGTTACCTTAGGCTCTGTCTACCCCGTAAAGGATAAAGACGTGATATATGTATGTATGTATGTTTTCGCTAATTTACTTCAGCACCTACTACTTAAAGGTTGAACCATAACTAATTGATTTCAATGGGATTTTTTCATTGTTATAGTGATATGAATCCATGCACAATCTTAGCAACTTCACAACCAATTGTGACATTTAATTTAGAAACTAAAATCAGAGGAGCGCTGACAGTAATAAGCTATTACAATAAGTATTTATTTTTTAATTAAACCTCTATTTTATAGTCTTCCCATGTTAATAGTTCTTCGAAGTAGGTATTCAACTGAGTTCGAACTGTAAGCATAGGTCTGATCATATAAGGCATGGCCAGACTGGTGTAGGCTGGAAGGTCGCCCAGTCGTCTTGACCATTAGGTTAACTTCGTTGTCCCTAAATGGATCAAGTTCATTATTGCTAGATTATTGCTCTATTAGCAATCGAGGATATTGTTTTTGAACAAATAATTTAAACTGTAACATAACGGTGGATAGTTTGTTAATAAAAGGATAGTTTATTGTTTTACTCGTAGATGTTAATTATGGAAATAGTAGGCAAGTTCGAATGGAGCTCAGTTTGAGGATGAACCACAAATAGGTTAGAAACATGTCGGACATACTTCTACTAAAATGAGTGAATATTATATCCCACATGTATCATCATGTATTCTAGTTTCCATCTGCGAAATATGTTTAAGATAAATTATCATTTAATTAACAAACCATCTACTATTATGTCACAACGGACACTCGTATGATAAAATTAAATTACCGACCGGCAAAATTTTATTAACACTGCAAACAAAATAAATGAACAAGGACACTCGTTACCTACATGGCGCCCAATAATTATTAGATAATATCTAGTTTTAGTAGGTATCTTATCTAATTAGTATTACTATGTAGATAAGCGATCTCACTAATGACAGATGCAACATTTCTAGGCAATAACACCCGTCGATAAATAATGGGAGTAATTATGCTTACAGATACTGGTACTTATGTAGATCTGTGCGTTTTTAGCGTTGTTCATTGTAGGTTCCATGCGTATAAACATTCTTTATCCATTCATTTTATAACGTGGAAATCGAACTAGAAGACGCCAGTCACCACTGTCTATAGACAACGGGAACACCAGAGGGATAGCTGTTGCCAATGCGTTGCCAACCTAGAGTTAAGGGTTAAGGTGAAATCTCTTCTGTCCGTAATTTCTCAAATAAAACTACACGTTCAGTGGCAAAAACAGAAAGTAGGTATTTTATTAAAAAAGTTAATAACATTATAGCACCACAGATGGCAGCACTGGTACATTGTTGATATAACTTCAACAATTTCTCTGACTGTCTCACTCTTCACGCCGGAACACATCATACATAATACACAGTTCTTACTCTCGATTTAGCACATTACGCGTGAATCATTCGGCAAACATGAACTTGACCTACATTTCGTGCAAACTATAGATTACAGCCAACATAGTTGTAAGTACCTATAGCTATGCGAGACTAGTAAAGTTAGTAAGTAACATTGATCCTACGTAATTAAATCCAAATTGGGCTCGTATTTTAAATCGTTTTTATCCTACTAATATTATAAATGCGATAGTTAGTGAGTGAGTGTGCATGTTTATTCCTTCTTCACGCTGAAATGACTGGACGGATTTTGATCAAATTTAGAATAGAGTAGGCTGGTACCCTAGATTAAATAAAACATAGGCTTTATTCCGAAAATTGCATAGGTCCCGCGGAATAGCTATAAACCGATTCTTTGCGGACGAAGTCGCGGGCAATAGCTGGTACCGAATAAAAAAGCGAGGGTACCTTCTTTTTTATTTAAATTAGGTATAGAACAATAAGAATTTTCTTGAGACAAAACGATAGTAATAAACCATATCAAAGTTTTATAAACAAACTCATCCACAGCGAACAGCTGTTTCTCTGTTCGAAGATGAAAACAAATAACCTCGCCCTCGGAATTCCATTGAATTGTTAATGGAATTTCCAACTTGCATGTTGCATATTCTTATATTCTTTACCTTCTTGTTAACATCTGACTACACTTTTTTGTAATTATTTCAAATCTTGGTTACAAATCGCGGAAATCTATTGGTAGTGAATAGCACAAAAACGATCGTCTTCGGGAATGCCTATGTCCGGCAAGAGACTTCTTCCGCCTGACAAATGATAATGATATATTTGAAGAGTGTCAGGTTAAACTTCTAATATGGAGTGCCAGTAGACAGAGAGACGGACATGGCGAGACTATAACGATTCTGTTTTTAACATTTTGGCAAAAGGAGAGATTTATGTTTTGTACTAGTATGTAATGGAAACTCTAAATCATTTTGAGCAGACTCTTAAAATTATTTTTCTAAAAGCTTATTGTTGATAAAAAATTACTACTTTTTATCCGAAAAGAGTTCAATACAAGCTTCTCGCAAGACGCGTGACGACAAACGAAATTGCGGGCAACAGCTAGTCAATGGTCCTTTCGGTAGGGTAGCAGGAGCAATTAAATACGGCAATTAACAAATAGTTCTATTTACTATTTTATTATCCCAGTAGCCTATAAGCTGGCATAACTAATTACCCATATAAACTGCGTTTTCACGCTTCGTTAGCGTTCGCAATGGGGACATTTGAGCATTGTTTCGGCGGCCTTGCGACTATGCGCCATCGCTCCGCTGGTTCTAGACCGGATTATATTTTGAGAAGCCATATGCGGATAAAAGGATTCGTCTTTTGCCGCGCAGAATGCCAGTCTTTTAGAATCTTGAGCGGTCGTTTGCGTGAAATTCCCGTTACAAACATTTATGTCAAAGGGACTGTAACTTTTTATGAATAATCAGATAAAAATGTTTTAGTACTTGTAGTCGAGGTGTCCAACGTGATTTCAACTAGTCCGTTATTACGTAGCGGATAGCAAAACAAACAAAAAGGTACATAATATATACATGTATAATACAATATATTAAAATGGCTTTGGTTCCGCAAAATTACACCTATCCCAATCAATTCTCCAAAAAGATCCCTCTGGTATTAAAAATTCATAAGTTTGTGGGTATATAATTATGTATGGATGAATGGATGTTTGTTACTCTTTGACGTAAGAATGGTTGTACAGATCTGGCTGAAATGTGCCACAAAGATAGTATTTAGCCTGGAATAACACATATATAGGCTAATTTTTATCTCGGAATTTTTTTATCTCTGCGGGGTAGCGATGAACGTTTTCTTTACAGACGAAGTTGCGCACAACCGCTAGTTATGAGTGATTCGTTATCAAAAAAATATTTTTGTATTTGATTTCTGTTTCCAGATACATGATCCTCACGCGGCTGTCCCCCAATCACGCAAAGTACTTCTTCCCGTGCTTTAACAATAACCGGTTTGAAGCGGTTTTCAAGTTCAAAGTGAACACCATACCCGGTGAGCGTGGCATGCAGTACACTAATTCCAGTTTGGTTATAGCCGAAGAACAAAGAAGAATGTAAGTACAGACTAAAGACTTAATAAGAAAAGTTTAAAAATCAACCAAAACCTGTAAAACCGGAAGAATGATGGTCATTCTCCAAGGTTTTTGTGCTCCATCTAATTTAGGTGTTATTAAAGACGAACAAGCGGAGAAAAGGCCGAGTGCACATATTTGTAGAATGACCAGGGTAAAGTAAGTAGATAAATTAACAAAGTAGGTACACAAAGGGTATGATACTACCCAAAAAACTTTAACGCATCCGCTGACGGCTGTCATTCCCGAGGCTTCTTCAGGTGAAGCAAACGCCTATGTTCTTTTAAATGGCTGCAATATTATGCAGCGGCACTGGGCAAAAGTTACAAAAAACGCATATAAGCATGCGTTTCCAGCAATGAGTGTGTGAAAAGACACATTAACAGATTAAGCAGTTACCGTAAATAGGGGTGAATGGGGACAAAACAGACATTAAAAGCTCGTTAAAAGAGTTTTTTTTACATTTTTACTTTGATTTTTGAACATAAAAAAACCTGCCGTGTGAATTTTAGTTTCTTAATGTCCAACCCACCCCGTTTTACGCTACTCAAGGCTTAGTGAAAACGTTTCTTGTTTAAGCTCTTTACCACATTCACAGGAATGTCATCCATACGTTGAAAAATATTGCTTTACATCAGTTACCTTAATGATAATATCGATGCTCATTCTACGTACGATAACAAAAAACTTGTTGAACTCTGCGACCTGGCTAACTCCATAATGATATTCCAAGCTTGTCGACAGTATTATGCCTAATGAGACAAACTCTCACCAAATGTTGGTACATCTCGCCAAATATACTTGAATGTGAGTAAACAGATAGTGTTAGGAAATCAATTCGTAAACTCTTTCAATTCATTCGGTTGATTATGACAAAGAGTTATGAAATGCACCAAATAAATTTCAATGAACATTCAAGAATGACTTCAAATGATCGAAAAATGGTTTTGTAGAGACCATTCTCACCGTTGAACTCTAAAAAGACGACACAATATGATTACATAATTCAATTGACGATCAAGAAAAAAAATGTTAACATAGAGAGATGTTGCATCGACTATTTTCATGATCAGTCTTCTGGTGCAGTCGCCGTGAGATACATTGGAGCTGTGTAGGTGCTTAAACATTGTCCGAACACACAAGTATACAAGACAAAGCCAGCTGTGAATACGAGCGCAATAAATGCGCGATTGACGATTCGACGATGTATCTACGGCGACTGTACTACTGCCTGGTACGATATAGCGACAAATCGTAATTGACACCATTCCTGACTACCAGTCACGACCAAATATGGAAAAGTAACAACGACTGCGTGGCAACGAAACTGGCGCCGAAGATTCCATCATTAGACAACAAAAAACGCAAAATGCATTCTGTATGCGGTACCATAATGGCGTTCTCTTTTGCAATTTTGATTGCACAGTGTCATAATAAAATTGGATAACAGTTTCAAAGTAACAGTTGCCAATAATTTTGAGAAAATTTGGTACAAAATGTATTTTATTATAATTTTATTGAATTCATAGATAGAAGTTACACTTTGCGCAACAATTATGTATGAAAGAAAGTCCAATCTAATATTTCTTCATGAAAATTTGCAGGCCTGTTATAGTTTAATTTAATTTTGTCTGTTTCTGGTAAGTACTTGTAGTAAAAATATTCACAGAATTATAATTTACAGGCTTATATTATATACAAAACCCTCCGTCAAAGTAGAGGGGCTGCCAGTAGGAGGTTTCTTGAAGTTTCTAGAGCGGTCTAGACAAGCCTCGTAATTTTTACAAACCGCCTTTAAACCCTCAATAGATTGAGCACCAGACTGAGCAACCATAATGTTACACCCAGGACAAATAAACTGCACATAATAGCAAAATAAACTACAACCGGCTAGCAGCTGCATCGAGTACGGTCCTCTATTTCCCGCAGCAATTTGTAATCATAGTCCATGGCGCAAGTAGCAAAAAACAAATCGCCAAATTTGCATTCACAGCTTTAAAATAAATTCCTAACCCTAAACACGCAAAATCAACACACACAAAAACAAAACATATAGTAAATGTCACATTTAATTGATTTAATCGTTTAATTGAACTACATTATACATACATTTAATAAATATTTATATCGAATTACAAAAAAAATTAAACTATGATAAAATCTAAAAGTTAACTAAATATACAAAATTTAAAACTAAATAAATATACCTAACTATAAAAAGAAAACACCATCTAAAAGGCCCTCCTGCGGCATAGACCCCAAGACACTGGCGGCATTACCTCTCTGTACAGCCAGAGAAATTCGCTGGGAGAGGTAAGCGCCAGCTCTGGGGTCTCCTGAGGTCTCTATTAGCCGGGACGACAAGGCTCTCATGAAGGCCCTCATGTCAGCCGACCAGGGACCCATTGTCTCTACTGCGAGCGCCGCAAACTCATAATCCTTTAAAAGAGAAGAGTATTTGCGGCGCTTGAGAACTTGGGCCTGGTCAGCTGCAGCCCTGGCCTGTGAGCGGGTTGCCTGGATGTGGGACTGTGCGAAAGTGTCGACACACGTCGCGTCCCACACCAGAGCCCTGCCCAGCTTCCATGGCACCAGAGTAGCCCCGTCGGGGCGCTTGCCATCGTCTCTGGCCATGCCCACGGGTTCAAGGATTGCGGGCAAAGAGACGGTGGCAAGCGCGCGGCGGACCAGGTCATTAATGGTGCCATGGCGGAAAAAGCGACCGGCGCTTTTGGAGCATGAGAGACCGTGGCGTCCCAGCTGATCTACCTCCTTACCGCAGGAGCATGTGTGGGAGACACACAAATAAATTAGGCTATGTACAAAAACGTATAAAATGTAGTTTTCAAGTGATATGTACATAACTTAATCCAGGTTTAAAGTATATACAAAATTGTTACAGTCAGTACTACTCTTGAATTAATGATAAAAACTAGCCTGAGACTTTAATAAACAGGAAAGTAGGGCAGGGTATCCAGGTAGGCTCGGACTGCTCCCGGCAGCAGAGCAAATTGAAGCACGATGGAAGAAGAGCGGAAGAGTATTCAGTAAAGTATTCAGGAAAGGGAGGGCTGGAAGCAAATACCTTGCTTAATGGTGGCTCGTAAAGCCTATCCAAGCCTCGTTTCAGTGTGGCGTAGGTCAATGAAGAAGCACTAAACGGGACTTGATTAGATTTCACAAACTTTATACAAGAAATAAACACTAGGAACAAATATTTACCTACAGGGCAGACAATGCCTGCAATAGTAGCAGCCTTTTCTATAATATTTACAAGTAAATCACAACAGCAATATTCAGTTTTAAGAAACGGAGTTCAAATGAAACACCAAAATATGGCTTGTGCCTTGCCAAAAAGTCGAACGAGTGACAGGAAAAAAAAAGCCAATCGTAAATTTAGAATTAAGTTCTCTTTTGTAAGCGGCCAGTGCGCGCCTGGCGCATCACGGAGGTTTACCATGTTACAATCAAAGTGACAAATCAACCAAAGCTTATAATCGTCTTTGTCTACGATACCATGACAATTATAAAAAAAACAAAACTATTAAACTGCTAAAAAGCTTTATGATATGGGGTTAGTTATTAGGTAACTGAGTCAATCAATATTTGTATTCAATGAAATATTGCACAAATGCATTGGTTATTTTTAGTTGAAATGTCTGAAGTAATCATGCCGTATGCAATAAAATAAATTACAAGCCTGTACTGCTTGGATTTATAAGACTCATATTGTAGATCAAAGGACTACAGTAAGTAATATGCCAAGTGATAAATAAAATAAAACATACTCAAACTGTAGGTAGGTACTCAGTGGTCAAGTTATTTTGAGCTTTTTTTGTGTAGGATTTAGTAAGTCCGAAAAAAGTTTTTATTGAGATTTAACCACGGATATATAAATTCTTATAAAGTCGAAAACTATAGCAAGTAACATTTATTGTAATCAATGCATCTGATTATAAAAAGGAAGCGTCTTATATCAATATGTAGGTGTAGGTTTACGCCAAGGACTTGGTAACGATTTTACGATTTTGCCTAATAGGTATTAATGTTGACTTAAGTATTATTAATGCGCGTAGGATAGAATTTTATTAATGTGTAAACATTCATGCACCTACACAAAACAGTAAAACAGTTATAAGACAACCTTCGTGTCTCACATATTAATAAAAAAAATCGTACCCAGCATTACGTAGCATGTCTACTATTAGCCGTTGTAGCCTGGTGATTTGACCTGCCACCTCAGATGGTCGTGGGTCCACCACGGGCTCATTTCGTGTTTTTCGGAAACGGTAAATGAAATAGCATTTGTAATTGATCAATATGCTTTTTGCTGAAGGTATTTATCATAGAAAAATTTGCTTACAACTATTTCTGTTTCATAATAGTAATTAACATGTTTAAGCGATACTGTAAATGGTCATCTTCTGCTGAAGTTCCCTTAATAATTAGACAAGGTTTAAGACCGATTTTGCGAAATTCCTGCGGCATCAAGAGTTTGGCAAATGGGTGAAGCCGCAAAGCCAGTCTAGTTGCAAACCAGCAAGCGATTGACCGTGAGAGATATTTCACTTAGTACCGAGGGAAAGTTCACATTTTCTATTTCCGACGAGCATTGAGCGACATATATGGCTTTATGGGAACCTCCACTTATTGATTTAAAAGTCGTCTCCGGACAACTTTTTGCAGCCCCGCTGTTTGTCATACTTTATACACAATCTTTTCCATGTGTCATGTGTCTCCTTTCTATATTGCTATGTACTTAGTTCAGGATCTGTAGTTTCACCAGGAATGTATCGATCGAAGCTACCTTTCATGTAAAGTTTCATTTATTTATTTCAGAAACTACAATAACTACGACTTCATCGAATATCTGCCTTCTCCGCAAGTGTCATTGAACGAAATAGGCTTCGTCTATTCCCAGTTTTCGAATGCTTCGATGCGTGCGAGAAATACTAATGATACTATCGTAATATGGGCCCCTGGTCCAACTTTGGCGTACTACAATTTTATTTTAAAATTTGGCCAGAGCATCATGAATCTTATCCACGACTACTCAACCATTGATCGCCCGATTACGTATGGCCCCATTAATTTGGTATCTGTGCCTTCTGGTTTGGATGGCTATGAGATGGGCAGTTGGAATCTTTTGACTAACGGGTAAGTTTTTATATCCTATCGATAAAAAAACCGACGAGTCATAAGTTTATTTATGTTACGTAAAGAATTATGTTAACTCATTTTTAACTGTGTGTTACTAAATGGATTAAATGCCTGTCTCATCACTCTCTGTTATCTCAGGTGTCAGTTATCTATGATTCCCTCTCTATTTCTTAGTACAAAACAGACAGAGACGTCAACATAGATAGCTGACACTTAAGATAACTGGAACTTATCAGAGAGCGGTGAAACAGGGCCTAAGTATCGAAAGTACCGAATGTTTCTAAAACTAGTGTTCGATGTAATATATTATGTACAATAAAACTATTAATAATAATATATTGTGATGCAAAATACGAATGTTTAGTTCTCGAGTGTTGGATGTTTAGTATGTATTTGTATATTATTATGTTGCCTGGTACCTGTGTTCATACAAGCTTTGCGAAGTTTGGGACTAGGCCAATTGGTGTAAATTTTCTACCTATGCTAATTATTTATTATTGTTATCATGACGATATATACATGTAAACTAGATGATATTAAACTTATTGATGCTTCTTTCAGAGTTATTAGGCTAGCGTTCGTTCCTGAACTGTCAAGTATCAGGCAAATTGAGAAAATGACGTTTGATCTAACCCAGCAGCTGTGTAGGGTTTGGCTCGGCAACCCTGGGGAGAATCCAAGGACCACCTGGAAGGAGGAGTGGTTCAAGGAAGGCATGGCAACTTACTTCGCATATTATTTCTTAGGAAAGGTTTGTATCCCTGTAACGCCTCCACAACTGAGTCTACGGTAGTGAGTGGTCAATCATTCAACAAGAAATCTAAGCGTTACACTAAGTAGCCCAAGATAGTGTTCGCCATGCGTATTTTTCGAATTACCTAAACTTAATCTTGTTTTGTAAAAATAATATCAAAAATATGAAAGAGTTTGCATCAATATCTAATTAAAATCCCTGGAGTTTATGATGAGTAAAAATCACCAAAGCTTAACATTATTGTTTCCTTTATTTCTAGTATCATCATAATGGCGAAAGTTTCAAAACTGGTTGGCCCTACGGATTTTACGGTTTGGAAATGAGACACAAAGCCATGTTGGTGGACTGGCATCACAGTACTCCGGCTTTGATCAACTTCAACCGAACTTTGGCCATAGAAATACCACGAAGATACAGTGAGCTGATGACCATGAAAACTGCGTCTTTGCTATGGATGGTTGAGAACTGGATTGGAACTGAGAAGTTTCATGCAGCTTTAGTAAAATATATCAACAAGAGGTAAGACTAGTGACTGTTATATAGAAATATAACAAACTGTTATATAAATGAACAAAAAATGTTACCTTGCTACTCCGCTACTCACGTGCAAGATAACCAAACCTGTGTGAAATATATATGTTTCTCATGCAAACCCTCCCTCCCAAATTATATTCAATTGAGATGTAAGTGATCCCGTAGAGGGATCGAAACGCGTCAGTGTTTGTGTGGTGTAAGGGATAATTAAGTTTGTGGGATTTATATGTGTTTTATTGGCAGCAGTGGAAGGAGGGTTTGCATGAAAAACATATATATTTCACACAGGCTTGGTTATCTTGCACGTGAGTAGCGGAGTAGCAAGGTAAAATTTTTTGTTCATTGAAATGGACCTCCGCAAAGTAACGCCTGATGCCAATAAAACTGTTATATATTATAAAATAATTACAGACAATTTCAAATCTATCCTCCGTGACTTATGATTATGACTTAAGATAGATATGGAACTCGCGGATGATGAGTAATCTGTATACATTGAAAAAATCCGTTTGCTATTTAAAATATCACATAAGTTTTTAAAAATATTTTCAATTCCAGAAGGGGCTCATATATCTCAATAGAGGACTTCATGATCAACTTGGACAAGGAAACTGTGGAGTGCTTCCACCAGTTCTTCAACGGCTCCACGTCTTCTAGAGTTCTGGACTCCTGGATACATCACACGGGGTATCCGGTCATCAACGTCGAGGTTTTTAGAGATAGGAGCCCTAATATCGTCCACCTAAAACAGGTGAGTTAGAGTACAGAAGAGAAGTCGTTTAGGTATGCTTTTATCAAACCAAAAGACTTATCCGGAGAAAACTGGAGGTAGTAGCGTAATTCGAATATTAATTTTGTTTTTAAGCCTGTCTTTGCAAGAATCGATTTGATCACAAAATCTGATATGAAGCTCGACGATTTCATTCATTTGACACTACTTAATCGAGTTTAACATTAAATCGATATAAAGTAAACTTTTCTGTCAAGACAACTTAAAAGTAGCTTCTTTAGTTTTAGTTTTTAAAACAGGGATATTCAAACCTCCGAACTTGGCAGAAACATTTAATAATAAAAAATAAATTTAAATCACTGTATTAACTACTTAGTTAATTAATTTGTGACCCACGAAAAGATTAAGTTTCCTTGACGAAAACTTTTCGAAAAATATACACCGACAGTTTTTAAGACAATATTTTAAATTGCAAAATTACGATAGACTTCGATGTGTAATCGATGTAAATTGTTCCCAATTTTTTTCAGAGGAAATTCATGTTCACAAAAGACTTCCGTCACGACACCAAGTTCCTCATTCCGATCTCATACGTGATCCAGCGCAATCAGAACTGCTTCAACTGTCACCAGCCTCGCTTCACTATCAGTGCGCCCACCTCCTCGTTCGCAGAAAATCTCAACGACGGCTGGATTATTCTTAATCGACGGGCATCAGGTATTTATAAATATCATAAGTATACTGTTCCCAAACTGCATTTATAACACACTACATACATCACTACATAATATAAAACAACGGATTTTGAAGCGGTTTTTTTAAATAAATAGAGTGATTCAAGAGGAAGGTTTATATTTATAATTATACGCAAACGATGTCGCAGGCAGAAGCTAGTAACGGTATAAAAATGTCAACCATGTAATAAAATTATTATAAATTATATCAGAAGGTTTAGATTGTTCAAAATGTTTAGTCACATTTACTACGTATTGCTATATCCATTGTCTCAGGCGTTTCTTCGTGGGTTTACGGAAGTTCATGTTATACTGAATGGTGTTGGTTTTGGTAGAGTTTGTGTAAGTTATTTCATTTTCTATAGCGGAAGATAGACGGGTTAACCATATACATCAAATATTCAACGAGAGCGCGCCTAATATAGACGACATGACAATGTAGTCTTATGACTACGTACTTGCTGATAAGAAAAAATCTCGATTTGGTATTGAACTTAGTTTAGTTATGTTATGACAAATTGTATGGAACTGTCAAGCCAAAACTAGAGGCTGTATTGACGAATAGGTACGAGTACACTTAGAATCATAGTCGTATTCTCCGTTAGCGCTAGAAAGAGATGGTGAGTGAGATCGAGAGCGAGCTTCGTCGTTTCCAGCACGTAGCCATTAGACCCGTTATTTTCTTTTATCTTAACAATGTTCCTGCTTACATATTAAAAGTTTGGTTTCATTTATTATTAGTTAGCATAAATGTTATCTTGACCTAGACTTTGCAACCTACACGCACAGTAACTCCTTGGCCGTCAGCATAAACATCTATTTTAAGCGTCGCCCACGCCCGATTACACGAAGCAAACCTAGAATTCTAGAGCGACTTTGAGTTTGGATTTCCCGCCTTTATTACGTATAGAATATGTACATGGCTTAATATAACCTATTAGAAGGCTACAGGCGAGGTCACACAACTTCACACAAACTGTGGAGTGTAGAAAGAGCAACAAATTAGCGAAGTTAGCGGCCCGATAAACTGTCAAAGTTCAAATAAATCGGCTTTGTATCAACTCACCTCTGTCTCAACTCTCCTCGGTCTCCCCTACTTCTTTCGCTTTATCCACATTCATCAATCTCTTCATATATGTTCGTCGGTTTCTAACTATTCGTATACTTAACAAAATCCTTACTCCGCACATGCGTATGGCCTAACAGAGAGAGAGTCCACATCTGTAATTACGCTAATCAGATGGCATATTAAAAGTCTACGGTATGGTTTTTTTCAGGGTACTATCGCGTCAACTATGACGATTACACGTGGAAACTCATTGCCAAGACGCTGCAGGAAAAACATCAGTCCATCGATGAACTAAACAGAGCACAAGTCAGTATTTATATTGCATAAGAGCCGACTTATTTTTCCAAGTTGATCATTTTAATTTTGTAGTCGAGGTGCTTACTGATATAGTTTAAATTATCTGCGTTATTGAAAACGGTTTTAATACTTTTAAAGATATTGTATATCTTGTATCTTGTAACAAAAAGATTTAATTCGCGTCGGATCATACGGACAGATAAATGGACAGGACGACGCTATAAAAGTTCAGTTTTACCATTATAGTTATTCTACTAAAAAAAAACCGTTATCTTAAAGTTTGGACACTAAACTATCTATTCTAATTCTGGTTTCTATGTTTGAAGTTTGATAGTTGTACCTATTGATGAGACGATTCATCCTCCGTCTTCGTCAGCAGAGGAGTTTAATATATATATCGGATATGGCTCTTATGTATGAAATCAAATTTCTTGATATTATGACTGTAGTAAAATTATTTGAGGCAAATGTTTCTGCTTCCAGATCGTAAACGACGTATTTGCGCTCTACGCCGCTGGTGACCTCCGTTATGAGCAAGCAATAGAAATACTGAGCTATCTAGAAATGGAACAAAGTAATGTCGTTTGGGAGTCAGCTATCACTGGCTTCGAGCTGTTGAAAATAGACTATGCTGCATGTGACTTCACGAAGGCTCTATATGAGGAATGGCAGGTAAAAAACGTTTGGCCTTCTTTTGCCCTGTTACAGCATCCAAATTTAAAGAACCTGTTAGGACGCGCCATACGATTTAGGCAAATGTAACACCCGGAGACCGAAGTCCGAAGAAAGAGAACTGGAAGTTTTATCTGTACGATCGCGTTAACAAACTTTGATAGCGTAATCCTGAACAGCAACGCAAGCTACGTGCGCGTCTTAATAGTCGTGTAATTGATGACTAGATAGCACTAGGTTTGCTACAGACTCGTATCCATAAGAATATGGTGTAATAAGACGGGGAGCGGATCAGAATACATAAAGTTTAAAATGTATAATGGGTTAAAATACATAATGGTTCAAAATAATGTAACGCAATTTTCTGTAAAACTATCAGATAAGCCCTATTCTACGAATAACTCTATGGGTATCTGTCAGTTAAATGCTTATCTGAGGATTGAAAAATCGGCCCTAAATGAACTTTTTGATATCGTAATCTATAGATTGGTTTAGGTTAGGTTAGGTTTGTTTTATAAAAATCCTGTTTATTTGTAACTTTCTGAGAAAATCGCATTATAATATTGTAAACCATTATGTCTTTTAACCCATTATACATTTTAAACTTTATGTATTTTAATACGTACCCAATAAGACGACTTCGTAAAGTACTTTTTTGCTATATAATGGGTTTGTGACTTCTTAAGAATAAGCGGGTTGCGAAATAAAAAATCTTGATATTAATTATTAATTAATAGCCCTAAGGCCTTTGCTTCCATTTTTTAGTGTTTGTCTCTCATGTATTACCGTTTTTTGTACAGGAATTCATGAGGCGAAACGTTAAAGCAATCTACGACACCCTAGTGGAAGACTTGGAGCAGCAGCCGCAGCGGCGCTTGTTTCGCAGCAACATCATCACTTTTGCTTGTGCTGTACACCACGAGCCGTGCCTGCATCGTGCGAGACAGCTGTATGAGCGGCAGCAGGGCAGGTATACTGGAACCTCTTCTCATGAGCTAGCACTTTTTTGTTTTCCTTCCTAAATAGTAGGTAAGCGATTCGAAATCAAAAACAAAAGGCGTATTTTACAAATAGGCCGAAAAATGCTCTTTGACGTCTTTTTTTAAACTACCAGCGCTTTCCGAAATACCATTATCGCCTAAAAAATTTGCCGAAATGAACTGGCAGAAAGTATTTTTTTTTTCAAAACAAATAGGTACATTAATTAAAGTTTAAAGTCCATGCTGGTCTGGGAGCAAAGGAAAAACATAGAATGTACCAGTTGCTTCTCGTCCCGCGCAGATGGTAAAAGCCCATCGAGGGATCGGGCGAAAATCTTAGGAATCATGTTATAGGCGATGCGGCTAGCAACCCATCACTGTTTTGATTCTTTTTTCCGCCTGCACGCCCAGTTGCTAATCGTGGCCCGGTAGGTCTTGTTACCTCGGGCTCTGTCTACCCCGTAAGGGATATAGACGTGATTTGTGTGTGTGTGTGTATGTGTATTAAATTCTACTTAAATCGTAATAATTTATTGATTTCAGGCTAGATCCTGACTCTCGTCAAGCATGCTACTACACGGCTCTAATGGACCGGAGCGAAGTTCTGACGCAGAACTTGACCAGGTTCGAGGATGAAGACCGACAAATAGCTTTCAATAGAATGTGAGTGATATTTTATCAAATTTTTTTACTAACGAATTAAATATTTGTTTGTTAATCCAATCACTAAATCGGCCTAGTAAATTTTCTACCGTATCTCCTACTGCATTTGACTCATTGGTGTTCCAACAAATGTAATTTACATGATTGTATTGTGTTTTCAGGAAAGAAGAAAGCAAACTTAAATACAGACTCCCGCCTGGGTCCCAGACAAATGCTAACTTAATTTTGAATACTACTTCTACTCATGTAAGTATGCTTAATAGGGTATGTAACTATACCTACTGACGATAAAAAAAACTAGTCTTATTTCAAGCAACACTTTATGGGAAGTGACCTGTTATTTTTGCTCGTTAGTGTAAAAAGATTTTAAAAAGCGGGTGGTTAAAAATGTAATGGTAAAAACGAATAAAGACTAGCTTTTCAAGTGAAATACGAGTGTAGTTCTTTCTATCTCATTAACCGAGTTTAAAAATGGTACGACCCCTGATCGACCAACCTGACCCTCTGCCACCGTCGGCCTACCTGAGCTGATCAATTGGTCAATTGGTGTTCATACGAACTTTATGCATTGCCGAGCTTGGGGTCGTGCCATTTTCAAGCTCAGTTAATGAGATAGAAAGAACTACACACGTATTTCACTTGTTTTGTCGAATAACAAGTCGACATCGAAATTGAGATGATTGACTGCTAGTCTCCGACATCCGAAGTGGGATGTTGAGCGGCTTCTGGCATATAGGTATTATAGAGAGAGGGAGGCCAGACGTGGATTTCAAATATGTATTAGTCTGATTCTACATGACCAGTCTGTCTTTTCTATTCCGTTCTAACTATGAAAGCGCTCCATTCATTCCAATTACAATTTATAACTATTAATATTTGTTTTACTTCATATTTCTAGCCTACATCGCAGCCCAGTGCGCCTGCGCCACAAATCGGATCACCATGTTCTTGCGGCACATTTCAAATTTCAGTAGCATGTATATTATTAGCACTGTTTACAACTATTTTTTAAGTGTTTCTTCCTAAATATCAGAAACTTTTCAAGATTGCACATTCCAAAGAATTTCAAGTTTTTTTTTAAGTTGACAAAAAAGTTCATGTTATTTTTGTCCTTTAATATATCTAACTACAAACAATCAAAGTTGTGTAAATTCAAGTAGGAGTTGCTTTGGACAAAATGTTTTAAATTTATTTCATTTTATAATTATTGATTCTGGTGTCGAAAAGCGACGGTTTTTTTATCTAGTCATTAATTTATATATTTTTTGAGATTGAAAGCATTAGTCATTTTCTGCATGTAAATAAAATGACAATTGTCGTTCTTATGCTATTTATTATAATTCTTTTAACTTATTAATGCAATATGTACATATTACAATATAATACTCACTTGGCTTATTTTTAATAACTTAAAATAGATACACAATGTGCCTTAATGTAATAATTGTTTTATCATAAAATTACATTAACATATTTTACTGTCTATTGTACATGTAATAAAACTAGATATGAAGCAAGAGGACGCGTTTGCTTCAAATTTAGTTTGTGTTAAAATAAAATAATTTTAAAAACACGATATTTTTTAAAAACTAAAACTCGTTCTTATTTTATTAATTGCTTAAAAATATTAATATACAAAAACTGTGAGTGAAAATGCAGTAAAAAAACCTAAAGCTACAACTTAATTTTACAATAAACATACTTAACCTACTTTCACTTTGTGCAATTCTGGCTTACATCAATTATGCTAAGATTAAATAAGAATAATAAAATGTCGGTTCTAATGAATTATCAAGCATTCCCATTACAATATTTGTAATAAGATGTTTTCATTACTTGTTCAGATAAACCCGCTCAAATTTTTCAATCTTCGATTATAAGGCTATTCGTGATTACAACACCGTAGATTTTACTATGACCTTCCATGCTGCAACGGATTCAATATGAAGACCATGGCTTCTATTGTAGCAGATGGCACACATACTGATTATAGGGTCATACTGGTTGTCGAAATTATGTTAAAATAGACGATGACCTCGCCAAACTTAGTAGCTGACTGACGCACTTAATCACAAGTCAAGGTCATCGCTTATGAATCTGCCATCACGAAGAGCACTTAAAAAAGCTTTTATCTGAATACAATCCTTGAAACTTCAAATATTATCCGAGAGGATGATAATGAGTTTCCGCCATTCACTCTTAAACAACCAATACCTACCACTAATTAAAACTAAAAAAATAAGCCTTTCAACCATACCTAAAATCTCTAACACTATCAAAAATGTATTAATTGTACTTAAATGAAGAAGACAATTCTTAAAGTGTTTGATGTTTTGTTCCATAAAAACGAAGAGTCAAATGCGATATTAAGTACGCTGGTACACTCAGTTATTATTTATAAATACAAAGCTAACACGACTGCAACTTCTAAAAATACTTTAACTAGAGCTACGTAAGAAATACAAAACTTATGAACTAAAAA
Organism: Pandemis corylana; assembly: GCA_949127965.1. Lineage (NCBI taxonomy): Eukaryota > Metazoa > Arthropoda > Insecta > Lepidoptera > Tortricidae > Pandemis > Pandemis corylana. Next base: position 12,154,298 of record OX421856.1, on the reverse strand, counting down.
CAAAACACCATCAACGGTTGAACATAGCGATTAAACACGAGCCCAGTATTAACAAAAGAGAAGCGGCGAGCGTAGGCGCATCATTGTCGTCGATCCATTCGTACACGTACTCCATATGAGCATTGTCCCAAGCTATGTTCTCTTGGACGATGGAGTTGGCGCGGATGGCTGTGAGTTCCGAGTCATCGAGGTCGCTGTTGGTAGATGTCACCCAGATGTTGAACTGGAAGATGATGTACACAGTTTAAAATTTAGATGTGCCTAATTCGTAAATTTTGAGACAAAATTGATTCGCCACTTTGACGCCGCTGAACACCTTGAACAGCGACCAATGCATCGAAACACTTTGTCAATAACGATGAAAAAAGTCCTTAAAAACATTTACAGAGAGAGGTCAATCAGACTAATCCAACCACCTTGCTGGAGTATTCTAGATGATTTTAAGACACGGTGTATATTTCATTAACTTTACTTTTTATCCCGGGAAAGTCCCCGCAGAACACAGTAGTCGTTGTGAACTGTTATTACCTATTAATAACGATAATTGCCTTGGCAAATTACTTGCTAGCTTATTCTTCAAACCTTCGGAAGTAGCCAGCCAGGCCACCCGTAGTACCTACTTAATTAAAATTATATACTTACATCGCCACCCAAGCCGTCGTCAGCCATGTTTTCAGCAAGAATCCAAATGAGTTCTTCTAACTTTTCCGGACCACCGTACCTGATGGAAAAAAAATGCATTAAAAGTTAATTTTCACGGAATAGTGTGTACAATATTTGTTAAATATTAATCGCTAACCAGTTTTATAATAAATCAGATTAGTAATTAATGAAATAGTTTAAATTTACCTACTTAAAAACGTATTTACTCTAAGTACTTATTTTCTGTGTTGTTTAATACATGGTGTTCAAAAAAGAGTCATTGTATTGTTTTGTACTTACGCGTTTCTGATAGCATCAGTACGCGATGACATGAAGTTCATTGCTATTTGAGCGTTGGCAAAACTGCTTTCGGCAACGGCTGCGAATATCCTGTTTCTTTCCTCAGTACTCCAAGGACTGTTATTGGCTAGCGTTTCTTCAAGTAAACTGAAGAAAACAAAAGTATTTTTATGATTTATTTCGTTTTCAAATAGTACTTTACACCCCTGAGGGAGTGGTGAAATAAATAATGCCTCAGATCGCAGGAGTAAACTTGTTGCACGAGCCAAAAGTGAGGGCAATGAACATACAACCTGAGGCGTTCTTTATCACCGCCCGAGGAGTGTACACAAATTTACGTCAACCGCTGGCCAGGAAGTGGAAATTTCCGTAAAAAATAACAAGTGCTCAAAAATAATTGGGTTTTTCTTAAACTTACGTTCTAATATAGTTGCCATCCCTTGAGCAGGCCAGAGACTCGATGATAACGATACGTTCGTACAGAACTGGCTCAATCTCAAGTCGCTCGTACAAAGCGTTTAGGACCTGATCGTCTCCTTCCCTGACCATTGTACAGTAAACAGCGGGTCTGATTTCATGAGGTATGTTTGGATTTCTGTAAAACAAAAACCATTGGGACACGGTACTGGGTGTGTAATGATCGATATAAAAATATTTATTATATTTTCTATCGATATATCAACATTTGATATAATTTCAAAGGGTATAATCACTCATTGTGTATAATAAACGTTTGGTATAATTTTAAAATATATACATTTATTTCGTATATTTATCGTTCGGTATAACGCTTATTTCTTATAACGATTATATGGTATAACGCTCATTTTATATAATGAACATTGTGTTTTATTTACCTAACCTAACCAACTTTTTTATAGCAGTTCGTTTTTGTTGGGGGACGCAGTTCAAACCTAACCTAACCTACTTTTTGATAGCAGTTCGTTTTGTGATTAAATAACGTTATACCATAAGTTCATTATAGGAAATAAGCATTATACTTTAAGAATATTATATTAAATGATATTATATCAAATGATCATTATGTCATATGTAAATATATTAAGTGTTGTTATATGATTTAATAATTATATCAAATGAGCGTTATTGCTACTAATATTATACCAAAAAAATTTATAGCCATCGTTACGCACCCCACGGTACTACGTGAAAACAAAGACAGGATTATGTATTGATTCTTGCTTATCTTAACTTAACACATTTTCTATGCATAATGGATCAAAATGACTGAATGGTTGAAAATCACTACATAGTATAAAACAAAGTCGCTTTCTCTGTCCCTATGTCCCTATGTCCCTTTGTATGCTTATATCTTCAAAACTACACAACGGATTTCGATGCGGTTTTTTTAATAGATAGAGTGATTCAAGAGGAAGGTTTTTATGTATAATTCTACGCAGACGAAGTCGCGGTCAGAAGCTAGTATAATATAATACAATTTCACCTTTTTTTAGTTAGTTAAATATTAAACTGCAGATAAGCGAGCTAAAGAAATAATAATTGATGATAGAGGTATTTTTCCCTAGCGTAATTTTGACTCCTTGCATCTGCAATCCCTTTGGGCTCTACAAAGACGTGACAAACAACCACTGAATATGATACCTAATTCCAAAAAATATTCCTAACTTGAGGAGCCGGGCACAAGATGTACCTAAAAAGATTAAATTATCAGTTACCTATTGGCTTATCACGTTTATAAAACCGGTGCCTGGTATTAGCACTACTTTATGTACAAGTAACTTGTTTTTCATTTTTCTTATCTGAAATTACTATTCGAAAGGATGAAAAATTATGCTGAATTTGACATACGAGTAGATAAAATTACAGCTCGAATTAATCTTGTCAAAAACTACTAAATATTTTTTTTATTTCAACTGTAATTTTGTAGCATTACATTTTTATTTATCTTCCGAATGATTTTTTCGAGGAATATGATATCAAACATCAGTTCTCTGTTCTATGAACATACTCACACAAGCATAACATAAACAAATACTTACACAACACGAGAATCTCTTATGTCAGGATCGTAGAACCAATCTACAGCAGCGGCTATACAAGGCTGGTAGTTTGCTCTGCAAGCATGATCCATGACGAGACCCCGTGTCAGCGCTTCCATAGAAGGTTCGGTCGCCGTCGCAGAAATTTCAGGGTAGAAACCGATTTCCCTTTCAACTCTGCCTACGGTTCTGCGCACCATTCTCTGAAGGAAGCATGAAGTGTTTATGATAGTGATAGGCATTCCTATTAAAACGTAGCGTCATCGGTTATGTGACAAAAATATTCCAACCGAGGAAAAGTATGAAGCTGAATTGATAATGTTGGTTATCTAGCAAGGATAAGTTCCGAAAACACTTTGTTTCAAATTCACGTTTTCATTTTGTTGTCGGTACCTACTGAACTAAGTATGAGCTAGAAAGTGTAAGCTATGTGAAAAAAAGAAAGCAATTTAGTCAAACTAGAATACCATTAAAATACATATTACCTATACTAAAGACTAAATTAGGCATTGAACAGATACGAATCTGTTTAATAGCAGTCTTACCAAGAAAATGTCAGGATCGCGATCGTCATCTTCGTCGTCGACATAGGCCACCAGGCGTTTCCTTAAGAAATTCATGTTCCTTACAAAAGCTTTCCACACCGGGTATTCAATCTCATGCTCCATACTCAAAACCACCAGGAACGCAATCTCGTAGTCCAGTTTGCCAGCCCTCGCTAGATTTAGCGAGTCATCTACTAGCTGTAAATAAATAATTACTTATTGGTTTTGTGATATTATTTCGGACTATGTGAGCATAACACATAATGTTATCAACGGAATATAGACCGCGATTACCTTTTACTAGATCCCGATATTTCTAAGCAATTGCATGCATCATGATCACGTGAAGAACTCAAAATATCGGGGGCGTTCAAATATTGGAAGCTCATTAAAGGAAATCGCGCGTATATAATGTTGTAAGTTATTAACCGTGAATCTTTTAAACATGTTATATAAGCATTATTAATCCTACTTTCTATTAATATTACAAATGCGAAAGTTTGTGAGTATGGAGGTATGGCTGTATGGATGTATGGATGTTTGATACTCATTCATGCCAGAACGGCCGAACAGATCTGAATGAAATTCGGAACATACCAATATAGTCTGGAACACATGACTTTTTTGTCCCGGAAAAGAGTGTAGTCGCGGGCAACAGCTAGTGTTAAATAAAAGACAAATCACTTTGTTACCAAGGTTTTTTTGGCATTTGATGCCCATTTTATGTATCAAACAAATACAAGATATTGGCAAATAATTTTACACAATTTTTTATTAACATTTGTTCAGATCGCTGCGTCAGATGGACATAGTTTTTGCTATCAGTACTTTAAACCAAGATAATTTGAACACGTTTGACATATTGACAAAACACTTTATCTTCGTAAGACACATCTCAGATAAGTACCTAAATATGAACCAAATCCATATAGTCCATATCTTCGTCACATGTTATAAAACTTATAGGTAAACCGACTTCGTCACTCAAATACTTCTCTGTAATTATATTATCGTTCGCCTTTAAAGTTGGTTAAATGTTTAGAAATAATAATTGACATGAATTCAAGACACCCACTTGAGATTTATGCATTCAGCATAAACTCAAATCATTCAATCAATTTGTCCTCAATGAACTTTATACCTATTTACAAATGAGTGGAAGTTGAGCATTCATTTTGATTGATGGTTGGATTATAATTCGATTTAAACTCACAGTGGCCCGGTTAAGAGGGTGGATCCTTTCCCTTTGGTCCGGGTCTTCGAGAGCTTCTATTATCCTCTCCCATAGGGCGACATCGTAGTTGACACGGTAATAACCTATGGATTAATCAAAGTGTTCTCATTAAAACTCACTACGGGCTACATGGAACTGATAAACTTAAATAGGATTTAATGGCTTACTCTTTTCTTATTCATAAAAGTTATAAGCGCGTCAAAAAATTTTATCAAAGGAAAATAAAATTTCAAGGTCTGGAGAGGCGTTTTATGAGTACGAGAATAAAATTAGTTTTATTTATTTCCTGTAAGATAGCATATAGGACATAACAAAATGTAAACGGCATTACGGTACACCACTTTGTTGAAATGTTCCAAAATGTTCAAATTCTTTAAGATTGTTATATTCGTTCAGAATATCTATTCTGTTGTCCCTTCCATAGTCATAACAAAATAAAATCTCAATTTTATCAAAATTAGAGACAATATTTTAAAACTCATGTTACAAGTTCTTCTCAATAAAGATTATTTTTATAGTTATTATTTTACTTAAATATTTTGAAACAAAGAAAATTAACGCTTAATTTGTTCAATTGTCTAAAACATACTGTTTGAATTTTGCTATTTGTCTGTTTAATGATTTTGCGGTGAATATAATAATGACTCCAATGACAAGTATACTAACAACTCAAAGGAATCCGTATTATTATTAAAGCGTTCTCAAAAGTCATTAAACTCAAGCAGTATATTTTTTAATAATAACAACAAATTAGGACACCATAATAGGCTAGTTACAAAAAACAAAAACAAAGCGTAGAAAATAAAATGAGGGCGTCACTTTGTTAAAGAACAATAATCTTGATAAAAATGTTTAAAATGAATTCTTAGAAAAGGTTATACCTAACAGCATTATAATTCGTCTCCGTTATGTTATTTTTCTTACCTTGTCCCTGGATATTGAACAGGACGAAGTCTTCTTCATCCAGAGCGACATTGATGGTCATGGTTCCGTCAGTCATCTGTATGCTCCTAACATTATCCATCTCAAAATTGGGGTTGATGCTAGATGTCCACGTAATTGGTACTTCGTAGTTTATCTGATTCATGGCGGAGTATCCGAAGCGTTCCTTTAGAATAATAATATTTTGAATACCTTCAACTAATCCAGACTGCATACTTTTTGTCATAAAGTTAGCTCACAATGGTACATAGGTGGGTAAAAAAGTTCCCGTTAAATACGTTACAGTAGCGGAGGAAATATCGTTTATGATCGTCAGACCATTCATAATTTATACACAGATTCTCAACGTACCTGTGTAAGTATGACACCGCCCTGTCTCAAACCAACATGGATGGCCGGATAGCCATTGGTCTGGATCCATGGCTCGAGGAATTCCTCGATGTCGTCTACCCTCCCATTGCCATTTGAAAGCCAATCACTCTTGATGGCATCAACAAAGAAGAGCGAGTTCACAGTTTCTAAGGACCTGTTGAAATATATTTTTTTTACCGACAAGTAACTTACTTAACTATAATGAAAAACTATGCCGAGTTTATGGCTATGTTTCTCCTAAGAGTTTGGTTTTAGAATAGGATAGTAAAACAAACAGTGAACCTAATGGTAAATACTACTTTGCAAACTTTGAATAATTTTGTTTTGTGCACATAATATAATATAGACTCGTAGAATTAACATTAGGTAAATATAAAATTATTACATCCATTTTCATTATAGTGGTAGGCTTAGGCTTTTATACATACAAGTCACGTCTTTATTCCTTACGGGATAGACAGAGCATAAGGTAACAAGACCTAAAGGCCACGTTTAGCATGATTGTGGGCGTATAGGTGGAAAGGGGAATCAAAAATAGTGATGGGTTGCTAGCCGCATTGCCTATCTATAACATGATTCCTAAGATTTTCGCCCATTCCCTCGATGGGCTTTTACCATCTGCGCGTGAAGAAAAGCAACTGGTACATTCTATGTTTTTTCTTTACTTCCAGACCACCATGGAAGATCATGGAGGCTTTAATGTAATGCTGATTATGGCAAGCTAAACATTATAATAATAAAAAAAAAACAATAAATACTAAATCCTCCACCTAACCAGGTGCAACCAACCTCACCTGCTATTAAGAAGGATTTGAGCAGCAGATTTTATAAAATCTTGATTCTCATCTCCGAGAATTAAATTCGTCATCCACATTATAGCTGGTGCTTTGTATTTCAAAAGCTTCAGACCATAGATATGAGCCCGTATTTCATCTTCTTCGAACAAGTTATCTGATGGTTCCAGAGGCTGCGCGATGGCATACGCGTCACGGTATAGGGCCTCTTGGATGACGTCAGAAACGAAGATAGTGTTAAAATCTATGAGCGTAACGTCAGTGTTTGCTGGAGTACTTTGGAACTGGAAAGACAGTAGTAGCGTTACAAACTGTTTAACAGAGCTGCTAGATTTCTTTTTCTTAATAAAAGGAAGAATTATTGTTTATTATGTAACCACGATTTCTTAAATTATTGTTATTTTGATGTTATGACCGAAAATTTCACGTCTATACTAGATTCCATTACTAACAAGTAAATTATTATTACAAGCTTAAACACGTCCCAATGCTGGGCACTGGCGTCTTCTAAATTAAAGTGCTGGGGTTGGAGTTAGAGAATATTTTGATGCCTAAATTACGGTAGAACCGACTAAGGTTTTATTTGTACTCACTTCTCTATTAAGGTCATATGCCGCATACGAGGAAAGACCTGTAACCACCCACTGGAAGCGCCAGTTCTCTGGATGGATGACGTATCCAAACCACTGCCTGGTCATTGCCTCGGATATTTCGATGAATGCCTCCTTTCTTTGCTTTACTGAGTGTAAGCGGTCCATTAATAAGTAGGGTTCCCTGGTAAAACAAAAATGAGCGTAAACAAAGAACCTTTTTTTGCAAATAGGTCTACAAAAATACAGGTAAGAAATAAAACCAACAATTAACTCCCTAAAACGAATTCTGCACTTGAAAGTAGTCATGTAATTTCTTATCAGAACTGGTAAAATGTCTTTCTGACAAGTTTCTTGCGGCGCATTCTTCTTGGCAATTACTTTTTTCCAAATACGCTGGTAGTTTCAAAAAGACATGTAAAAGAGCCCTTGGCGGCCTATCAGCGAAATAAACTTTTGAATTTTTTTTTTTTTTTGGTAGACCAATATTATACAAAAACCGCTCAAATGATCTAAAAAAAGTCTTACCAGATGCACACCGTAGAGAGGGCATACCAATCCTTGTGGATGTCAGGTAGCGCGATTATAAGCATTCTGCCGTCCTGGTCCAAAACAATCTCAGTGAAAGTCTTTGAAGTCCATTCCTCAAGGTTGTTGAAATAATAGTTGATAGCGATGGAAGCTTGGTTCTCCTGGTTGGAGACACCAGGTCGTGCGTGAAGCTGTACGTTTGCGGTTGGGTTGTTGATGTTGTTGAAGTTATGAGCTACCATACCCCATAATGATGCTGGACTTTGCAGTGGTCTGAATTGGTTCCTAGAATATAAAAGGTGTGAAAATAGATAAGAAAATTTGTTTTTATGAAACAGCGAAGGAAAGAGAACAAACGTATAATTTGACAAGTAGTTACCGCTACCTAGTCATAACAGATTAGGTAAAGTTACTTTGGTTTTACTCCACAATTAATTAAGAGTACTTATTAACGAAAGGCCATGGCCAGCATTATGACTTTTGTATTTATCTTGAATATAATCTTGGCATATGTATTAAATAATAAGGACGCCTTGCTAAATATTATGATTAAGAACTGTAAGATAACAATTAGGGCTACTTACGCAGAATTATCTTCCAGCTGTGAATTCATGACGATGTTGTTGTACGGGATGTTGTTGAACGTGAACGAGATAGTCGAGGCTTCGGTCAGTTCGTCCATGCAAGGGAACACCCGACGGGCGTTCGTCGCATGTAGATTCATTGCCAAATAGTTACTGAAATAAAGAAACATTCTCAACATTATGTTTTTGATAGTTCTATGAGTTCCGACGGCTTACAAACTGCTTCCTTATTTTTTAATTATTAAATAAAATCCAGACGAGTGCGAGTCGAACTCGCATATTAAGAGTTCGGTATACATTTACATTGATGAGCAGAAACAGTTATACATATATTTTTCTTTTTTTTTTGCTATTATAATTTAATACCAGCGTTTAAGTTACGCACTCTAAACGTTTGATTTGTATGGTTTTAGTATGAAAGTTCACCCTCCAAAGGTTGTTGATTTGATTGCACTCAAACAATTTATTTTTACAGTTGCAAGAAACTACAGCTTTAAGAAACGTTTCGTACTGATTTTAACTTGATGACAAATGGGCACACAAGTAGATGAACAAGGAAGTGATTCTAGGTTTATTTTTCCTCTTGAGGTACGAAATCCTAAAAAAGATTTTGGTCATAAAAAGTGTTGTTTTTTAGTTAAAAATGACCATTGTGTTAGTTTTACACATACATACATACACAAATTACGACTATCTCATACGAGGCAGACAGAGACTAAAGTTACAAGACCTACAGCCCACGTTTAGCAAGATTGTGAGCGTACAGATGTAAAATGGAATCAGTTGGTTTTATGCTCTTTAAAATGTACACGTAATATTATACACAAATTATTTTTAAAAACAAAAAGTATAATTATTCATTACACTCCATCGAATTCGCCTTCGTAAAGACCGGTGATGCCGTCGAGTGTCCCAGTATATTCTATGACCACGATATAATTGGCAGCTTCCTGCTGAGGTTCTATTTCCAATACTCCGTCATCGACACTAAAGTCTGCGGCAACCGCATTTACTTGAGTGAAAATTCCAGTACGCACTGACAGTATATTCAAATCCTCAACGTGGAAAGCCAGATCATCATCTCTCGTAGCATCAGTTAACTGCACTTGTATAACCGCACGGCCATCAAATGACCTACCGTTGATGGTTATATCAATGCTGTATTGCCTTGCTTCTTGTCCAGGTCTTACGTTCCTGAAGAGATTGGACAGGCCGGTCACGTTTGAGTCCAATGCGTTTTCGGCGTCGTCATTAAAAGGCACGATGACTTCTGTCGTTGGCGCATAGTCGTTGCTGTCTATTGAATCACTCACAGTAATAACGGGTAATTCAGAAAATTGTATATCCGTAAAAACGGAATCAGAATTTCCTTCGGTCAAGGATCGTGTAGCCCTTTCAATTGGTAATGATTTAGTAAAAACACTTAATAATATTATGTTGATGAGAAAAATGAACTTCCACTTGATTTTTATCCGGACCATTTTTCAAACTTTAAAATGGCCGGTTACACTGAATTGTTCTTCTCATGCGACCACTGCACTAAACGTTAAACTAAAAGAGAGTGTACCATCGAAAGTGAAGATATAAGTGATACCTATACGTTTCAGAACAGATAAAGATAGTGATCGAATTCTTTCGCCTCTCGGGTATTGAGAAATTTCAGAGATAACAATTTGGAGTTCAGCTTAAGAATTAATAAAACCAGGATTTTGGGGAATATTTGCAGTTTTTGGTTAGTAGGTACTTGATAATATGAATAATGATAATTATGGATGAATAATGTGGTCTTTAAAGTACCAAATTATTAACTTTATAAAAATTAAAATATTGGTCTCACTATTATAAGTCCCTCTTTAAGATAAGGTTAGATTATATTAAAGTAAGTCTTCTTAACATTAATGAAGAAAAGTCCGTTTCTTTAAAAGTGTTTATTTCATAAAGTCTAATATTGTGAACTTATTTTATAACAACATTTATCAAAAGTTTGTGAATGACAATCATAATATACCTATTATAATCGAGTAGATAACTAGCATGTTTAGTATGATGCCAAAGTCGATGATGAAAGCGTATAAAACTGATTAGGTTTACTATATTAGTTGGTATTATTTAAAGTCTCGTGAAATATTGCTTCCATTTAAAAAATCTTATTTAATTTGCCACTTTTTTGTAGGTACGTGTAGTTTGAATTTAACTAGTTTACCGTTCCCGATTTAAAATTGTGAGTAGTCGTGTCATTTTTCGGCATTTGTATTGGACTTTATTTTACTCTTTTCTGGTACCCTCTACTTTAGACGAGGTATACACTTGGATTTCCGGTTCTCGAATTGATTGACAGAATCTTCGTGTTTTCCAAGAACTCAAACGATAAAGAAACAACCGTATTTTATCTCATATACGTCGCCTATTCTTTCAATCGAGATTACAAAAACGAAATTCCTTATACGTATGTGTGAGCAATAAGTTTCGCAACTTTGCATGATGATCTGGCCGCAACAGATGCCCGGAGTTTAGTCTTTGTTAGTTCGCGTTACGGTTGTTATTCCAAGAAAATGGGTAAAAGAAATTGCGAAATATACCAGCTATCTATTTTAAATGTTTTCGGGTTTATTTAAGTTTTATTTGACGATCATTTATTTACTGGTGGCCGCGGAGGTAAACTTGATACAGAAACTACCAAATTTTCATACAATTTTTTAAGCGACGTAACCCGTTATCTGTGCTCGCCAGTATATTAATTTATTTCACAGCAATTAAAATATTTTATCATTACTTGAAATAAATCTAATTTTCAAGTCTTAATACACCAGAGTTTATACATACATTCGGTATTGAAAGGGTACTAAAAATATGTTGGTACCTACTATACTCCTGAGAACAACAACGCAATGGCTAACTGCAGCATTTAGTAAGCTTTTAAATCACTATAAAACTTTATTATGTTTTAACAGGTTACTGATTGACAACCCGTATAACAAAAAACGTTATAAAAGTCCAGAGTATGCTGATACAAATTCACTTTTTCAATAGATTCACCACAATAATCCGGTAAGTGACAAAATTATTATTCACTCATTATCTGTAAAATGTATTTTCTTCCATTAATAATAATAATGACGAAGCGCCTTGACCATCAGCTTAAAAGGCTCTCGCTAGGTGGTTAGGTCAAGGGCCAGATACAGAAGGCGGTACTCCTGGACACGGCTCGGATAGTCAGGAGGTTCCTCTCTCTGTCGCCCTGACCACCGGTAGCTTAGGCCTCGATTTAGTACGAATATTGTTTTGTTACTTTTTATATACATTTTGTAAAACCTAACTTAAGACAAAAAGAAATATACAGAATAATAATCATTTAATTCCAGATAACTAAAGATCCATAAAAGTTCTAGTACATTAATTGATAAAGAAAATAATCTATAATACAGGCAATAATCACAATATTAGTTGATATTAAATTAAATTAAATTATTACCTCCTCTCTGACACAGCTACTGGCACATGTCTACTGCAGCAGCAGTGTCGGATGAAAGCCACAGCTCAATATTTAATGCATATTATTAAAAAGCAAATATATAAATCAAGGCTCATAAAAAAATCTTTCATTTCATATTTAGTACTCAAACCGGTTGCAAAGATATTCAACAAAAATCTATGTAATATAATGAATTCGATAACGAAGTCGAAATGTACCTACGCGCATAACTTATAAACGACTGCACCAAATTGGATAATTATTTTTTAGTTGTATTTGTTACTGTTTGGACAAGGTGTGTAAAAAAAGCAATTAAAAAAAACTGGAACAGAGGCGAAGCGGGCAACAGCTAGTAGTAAATATTTTTTCCTGTAAAATTTACTTTTTGCGGTTACAGACTTATTGTGGAATTTTAAGTACAGGTTTAGCTAGTTTTATAACTAGTAGGTAGGTACTTACTTAATTTTAAAAGAATTGACTAAAGGTAAGGTAATGCTGTTTTTAGTTTTAGTTAGTATGGAAATTAATAAAATAGGAATAAAGTTCGAAAACAATTACAAAAAACTAAAGTGAACCCAAAAGTCCATGCGTACAAAGTGACAGGCGTGAGCTAGTATTATTTAAAATGATTATTTACACGTAGAACGATAACATTTCTAAACGTATTGGCGACGGAATAAACTTAAAACCACTTCAACTTAATTGTTAATTTAAAAGTAATCCAATACTTTTATCTGACAAATGGACTTTTTGAGGATATTCCATTTTTGGGAGGTTTAATGTGGACTTAATCACGCAAGAATGTATTAAGCTTTCTGCCCTTGAACTTTATCAAACTTCCGACGAAACGTTTCATGATTAATGATAATTTCTAGTCGAAAAGCTCGGACTTAAGTATAATGAGATTTTATATTATAGAGCGTGTGTTTTCGTGCATAAGTTGTAAATGTCAAACTTAAATCAAGAAACGTTGTCAAAGAGCAAAGTTATTTTGTAAGTTGATAATTAAATTCTGATATTGAAAAAGCTTGTTTCTGAAAGTTTCGAGTAATGCAGAATATTTAGCCGTCGGTTTGTTGTTTATAGATTTTATTTGTTTACAAATAGTATTAAAATACACTAGATTTATAAATTAATAATTAATAAGGAGACCTATGCCATGAGGCACGCCGAATTACGCGATAATTTAGAAAAAAAAAGACTACACAATGTACTGAAATTGTAACGAAATCGGAATAAAACGGGCTATATTATAATAGTTGTTTACCAATCAATAGTTAGGATTGTAGATACTAATATAGAACCCTCTTAATTTCAATCAATTGTTTTTAATGAACAAATGTCTTTGTTCATTGAAATGGACCTCCGCAAAGTAACGCCTGATTCAATAAAATAATTGTTTTTAAGTTAAATCAAAATCAATACTTACGTGTCCAGAAGCTCTCCTGCCCAAAATCCAGTACCAACAACACTCGACGACCCCGTATACTCAATGTGGAAGTCATACAAAGACGATTCAGATCCAGTCTCAATTTCCAAAAGCCCATCATCATCATCAACATCGTAATCGGCATCATTCAGCGTACTTCCCCCAGCAATTGCGAACCGCACAGAATTTATGTTTAGATCTCTGACATGGAAGATCACTTCGTCTTCCCTAGTCGTAGGGTCTGTTATAGTCACTCGGATCACTGCACGTCCACTAAAAGTACCACTTCCTCTATCAGCTTCTAATTCAATATCGTAATTAGTCGCTAGCATGCCAGGCCGGATAGAATTCCTCATTGCCACATTGCTACTTTCCTCTATACCATATTCAATCATAATTGGTATCTCCGGTGGCGAAACTTCGGATACATCTCGGACCCTTATAGGGACAGAAGCCACTGTGGCAAATGCCAAACAAATTAAAGAATAAGTCCGCATTTTGACAGCGGATTATAATTTATAACTTTAACACTGTCATCGATCCGTTGGTGCTTGCAAATGAACTTAGACTGTCCAGTTTTGAGTCTACATGTCTACTAACTTGATTGATTGTGGTAAGTACTTAAATGACTTGGTTTTCAGGTTTTTCTCATTGTGTTAAGATATATCAGATTACCGATACGTACTTGATACAGTGAGTGACAAGGTTAAGTGTACACCGAGATACGTGAGTCATGGCGTGCTGCTGTAAGTTATTGTTATAGTTTTCTGTGATTAACTTGTCGCCTTTGATTTAGGGGTAGGGTATACAGATGGAGCTAATTACTGGTGCTTAAATTTAAGCTACAAATTAAAAGGTTTCCTAGAGGAAAGAAGAGAAGAAGAGGAAGGTTTTCCGGTGCTATTTGAGACGATATTGCACTTCGTTATTGCTCACGAGAAGGTAGAGTTTAGAGTGAGAGGTTGTTTGATTGTGTGTTTGTGAAAAAACGAATGTTCCCATTTATCTCTAGAACTAGAACGGTTCGACCGATTAATTTTATGAGAAAAACTGTGAACAAAGAAACAGCGTTCGTAAAATGTATGTTTGAAGTTCGAATCAAAACAAGATCGCGTTTTTGTAAATGTTCGATAGTTTACACGATTTTCTTTCAAGTTTCGTGCTTATGTATTTACTGTGACCGTTACATTAATTTCGATGTAAGTACATGGATAAATCAAAGAAAAACCAACATGCTATACGAAAAAAAGTTTTTTTATTTTATTTTATTACAGACATACGCACCATTATCTTGTCAGTAAGTGTACCTATCTTTTCTCAATAATAATTTGTCATTGTGATTATGCAGAAGATAATTTGCGTGTTTCTCCTCATCTCATACTCATGCATCAATAATTTTCTCATGCTATCTCACTCATGTTTCATGACAAAGATGAAATGACTAGAAAATAACACGTATCGAATATTTATTCGTCACCAATCCATTTCTCACACCACAATGAAAGAGGCAGGTTCAATTCACTTTTTTTTAATAAAAGTACAAAATAACTTATTACAAAAATAAAAACATATAATTATACTATCTGTGTTATACTTAGTACTTGGCACTAAACATTTATAAACATTATGAAATCTTAAGTAATTTACAAAGCGCTCAAAGTCTACAGCCAGTCGGAAGGTGTTATATTGAAAGAGCCTATTAAATTGACCAATGAGGTTTAAGCAAATCAAGCGCATACTTCTAACTAATCAAGTTTTAGTAATTGAAGATGACAACAAACGCGGAGATCATAACAAGGAGGCTTGATGTCAAAGCGTTAGCGTTGCTTCTAAATCTGAGTCTGAGCCAGGAGTCAACCAAAGCGAAGTTCTGGTCGCTCCAAGTAATGGACGCAGCGACATTCTCTCTGATTGCCGCGACGGAGGCAGCCTCGCCTGCCGTCATGATTCCTTGGTGACGGGAGACAAACTCGTCGATCTAAAAAATATATTTTATAACACTGTGTCAGAACGGATTATGGCTTAGGATATAAATCGAAAAAGAGTAAGTAATTATTGTTATCGTCTTTGTTTTATAGTAATAAATCATGTAATCAATAATTTAACTTAATTATATTAATATAAAAATACAGGTGTTAGCTTAATTATATTAATATAAAAATACAGACTCTAACGCCCAACTAAGAGAGGTGAATATTTGTATATAATTTCCCTATATGTACATACATACATGTAGAGCCTAGGATAAGAAGACCTAAAGGCCACATTTAACGTGTTTGTGGGAGTATGGTTCTCTTTATAATGTAGACAAATAAATATTATTTATATTTTTAAACGCGTTTTCAAGGGCGTATTGTACGGAATAATAAAATATAGTTTTAATTAGTTTTATGCCCACTTTTACTATTTGGGGGAAGTTTCAAAATATGGAGCGGTCCGAATTAAACCAGGTTTAATGACACATTTTTTTCGCTGCAAATAATCAAGAATTGGCTATAAGCGAACTTTAGAAAGTCGTTTTAATAAATAATAATATAATAAAAATTTAAAAATACCTTAGATGAGTGCTCAGCAGTTGTCAGTCTTCTAGCAAATGCGTTCAAGATGTTGGTGGTACCAGTTAGACCTTGAACCCTGTGAATACAAATGGATATTAAAGATTAACACATTACCATTCTTCACATGTCGCAGACAAAAATATAGTTCGCTCACTAAAACATTTTAGACATCACAAAAATATAGCCGCCTCGTTGCGATTATGACGTTGGAAAGAGAGATCTGTGTCTCTTTAGTGGACATAAAAAATATTAGATCTGTAACGACACGTTTTAACATGAGACATTATGACCCTAGTAGTTGTACACACTGGGCCATGCTAGGCCGTGTGCCACGTAGATCTAGCGCCGTCCGTCGGCGAAAAATGTGTTTACGCAATCCATGGCTCTTTGATCGCTTAATATTAAAAATGGACCTAAATACTTATTTGTAAAAAGTTCGACTGTATCTACCCCTATAAAATATCTGAGAGCAAAATGGACAAGTAATTTAAATATTAGCAATTTCATTGTTTGTTTTTCTTTCTTACCTAGGTTGAATTTCAGGCCAGTGCTCAGTGATGAAATCAAGAGCTGCTTCCATGCCCTCAGGACTTGAGTTGACGACGGAGACGATAATGGTATGTTTGTCCTGCTCCCTCACGGGCGAGTTGTCATCAATTACTTCATTCAAGTAGCTGCGGAGGACAGAATTAGTCACTCAATGATGAATCGAGATAGTTTCACGCTGATGGATGGAGTAGATTGTTGGTACTTGTCTTTTGTTCGATGAGTCATATGTTTTTTGCATGGCAAAAATCTAAATACTACATCGTATGCAGATACTAAACTTCATCGACTTCATAAAATATAGAATACCTTTTACAATCACATTTTTTCTTTTTTAAAGCTCTATGGTATTCCACGTAAATTTTAAAATGTGGCCATCAAGCGCTCACGTCATGTCTAATAGAGTTTGTGGCGTAAACTGAAACTTGATGACGAAAGATGGCTGCACAGATCTTTCCCTCCTTTTTTCCCCTTATCAGCCGTTCAACAGTAGCCTGATACGTCCCCCTACCAGACCAAGCTTCCAGTCAGAAGACTTAGTCTGGAGTTCCAACAAAACATCACAAGAACCCAACCAAGAAATCAATCAAATTAATTCCTAAACGTACTTTGTTCTCAGCTCCTCGTTGCTGGTGCATCCAAGAGCATTCAACAGGATGGACTGCTCGCTGGAGTCAGTGCTGGCAACATACTGCTGCCAGAGGAACTCGAAGTTGTCTTGATCTCCACCACGGAGGCCGGAGCAGTATACGAGGTTTTGGATGTCGGGGTTGAGGCGCTGAGCTACAGATAGAGAAAGAATATGGCTTTTATTCAGGCTGCATTTATATGCGTCAAAATCGAACGGCCTCATCCTATCAGCTGTTGTAATTTAATTTGTATGTAAGTATTAGAAAGAAAATGACAGACATCATCGCTCACGCAACGCACTATACAGTCATCATTATTTCTATAGCCCAAAAGACTTTCATTTACATTTCACGGGAAAATCAATGACTTATGGCAGAGCCAGGTTTTGTACGAAGGAGGCGAAGAAAGAAATGATTTGTTTCCAATTGTCCACGCATAAATATAACCACTACTTACAAGGATTATTTCTGAAGTTCTGCAACAGTTCAGAAGCAGTATTCACGCAGTGCTCATTGCCGTAACGGCAATTAATATCCAGGATGATGTTCCTATGGTATGCAGCCACATGCTCTTCTCCGTCTGCTGCTTCGAAGCCGAAGTGCTCGTACAGAGGTGCTGTCAAACCCAGAGCGTATTCCTGAAGAATAACATATTTAGAGTATTTTTACCAGGCTACGGCAAAGTTCAAGGATTAGATAAATAGAAATTGTAACGTCAATCGATTGGATATTATAGTCCGGGTGACTAACCATCTTATTCACAAACGCTTGTTTGGCTTGCTTTAACTTAAGGATTATTTATCTAAATCTGTCACTTTGAGATTGGCTTTTGTCAGACACTAAGAAGACGTTGTCTCCTGGAGATCCACTTTTACCAGGCACAAAGAAAACATACAATTCACTTCAAATTGTTATAAACTTGATTTAAATAGGTACCCGGGGTAAGCTATACTATAAGTAAATATATGGACCAAATCATTATGATGTCGGTAAAGTGAAAGTGCTGGGTTTTTGCATCAAAAGGTACATGCTATAAATGTTTGTAATGCATGTATAAACTTTTGAACAAAGTGCATTTGAATGAGTATCAGGCCAATTGATTTCAGTTTATCAATATGGTAAGTAAGGCCTGATCCAATTTCTCATATACCGTAGCCTAAAAGTAATCTTTCATCTTAAGAAAGACAGATAAAATAGTCTGTTAGTAATAACAAATATCTGAAGTCACCTACATTTTTAATCTATAGATAGCCAAAGATAAGTTTTAGGTGTACTTGATAACAGGTGTACTTGAGATTGAAATCAAGCGAAGCACTTCACTTACTATCGTTTGATAGACTAGAGAAGACCGAAGACTGGGAGTTTGGGGCACATACACAATATATAATAGGCATTCAGTAAACCTGCCACAGTTAAAACCACCTAATAAAACCATATTTTAATTAGGCACTGCTCATAAAGTCAATGCTATAATAAATATAATTATTTGCCTTCCAAAACTGCGTTAGAAACAATAATTTTTGTTCACGAGCACGACTTCGAAGATCTGTTTATTGATTTGAATGACATATTAAGTGGAATATTAAGTACTTTACCAACAATGTGAACCCACTTATATTATGAGCAGCACATTGAATTGGGGGCACTACCTGCACCGAAATCCCGTTACAATGGCCAATGTAATCCATGCGAACCCAAATTATAGATGGCACGTTGCCCTCACTTTCACAATACCGTTCAATGACAAAGGCTCTCATACGTTTCTAAAGATCATATCCTTTACCTTCTTATTTCGAATTTCGCCTCCCGTTTTGATTTTCAATGACAAGTTACGACATGACCTCTATCGCGCTCTCCGGTACAATTTTACTGTTCTTAATTTGAAGAAGTTTTGTATTTTAGTTTTTAGAACATGTTTTTTGTTAGCTTTACTTCTTTTTATTTTATTGTATTAGCATTGGAAATTTTTACATGGACCACAATTTGGTTCATATAAAACCGAACAATTATTCCACATTATTGGTGAGAAATAAATTATTATATTACAATTTCGAGAAAAGTAGGTACAAAAATGAATATTCTTACTGCTTGGAATGTAAAGTTTTAAATTTCCTCGGCTTTCACTCATAACTATAGCTAATCACCACTCGGATATTTTATCACGTAATTATTCGATTTAGAGTTTTGCTTGGGTGTGTTTTCAAAGATTTTATTTCAAACTTACATGCACGTGTCTTTTTGGTATATTTTTAGAAAGAAAAGAAAGAAAAACATTTATTTACACACATTCGATACACGTAGATATAAAACACGGAGAAAATACAATATACTAAAGAATAGCACTGATATGGCATAAAGTGGACCCCACTCAGCATAATGTTGCGGCAAGCCGCAACGCTGTTTTTCAGTGGGACCCAGATAAAATTATAAACTAAACACAAAAACACATACACTTTGGCGACACGAACGCCAGTGGAAATGGATTTTTGGCACGATATTATTTAAAATTACTTTAGTTTGTGTGGGGAAGCGACAATCTTAATGGCAAAAACCCGTTCGGTTGATTTGTAATCCTTTTAGACTTATTCAACTACAATAGGGAATATAATATTTTGCTATCAGAATGAATGGAATACTGGTCCCACTCGATTTAATGTTTAGTTTGGCATTGTTATGCAATGAAAAGAAATCTAGATTATTATTGGTAGGTATTTAGTTTGTACTAATGAATTTTATGTAGTGATGACGAATTCCATAACTAAGTATAGCGCGGTTCTTATACTACTCACCAATCGTCTTCCACTTCAGTATAAATCTTTGGATGTGCAATTAGAAACGTATGCACTGTATCTTAACGTTATCCGTAATACGAAACTTCTGCAGATGGTTAGGTAAGTTGAATTGAACACCCATGTAAATGTTTTTGACAAGAGTTTCCATACGAATTGGGCGATGTTCAAAGTGTACGTCGTCAAAGGGGTGACTTAATTATAAATAAATAAATAAATATTAGGGAACAATTGACACAAACTGACCTAGTTCCAAAGTAAGCGCTAGTAAGACTAAGTCTTGTGTTGGTACTAGACAGCGATATACATACTTATATTAAGAAATACATACATACATAGATAGAAGCATCCATGACTCAGGAAGAAATATTCGTGCTCATCACACAAATATATGCCCTAACCTGGATTAAATACCGGGATGCTTGCATCGCAGACAGGGTGATCATGAATCCAAAATTACGATAAAAAATCTTGACAGGTTTGTATCAATAGGGTAACTGAACCACCTGCTAAAATATTCCAGAATAATTCTATGACACGTTGTGTATGACGACTTACTTGGAATATTTCGTACACTGCTGGTGAACCGCTCAGGACCACGTCTAGGTAGCTCCACGCGGCGCTGGCGGCGCCCCACGGAATGTAGTCAGTCTCTTGGTCCAGGTAGAGAGACAGTTCAAAAGCCTGCGTGTAACCCTAAAAAACAAAATCGTGCAGGTTTTAAGGGTGATTCTTCGGGGCTCTGAAGCTACTCTGTCCTCAATTTCTGATTCCTCTAGACACGAAAACTAAAAAGTGAAATATTTTCTGAATGTGTACCTACATAAAAATGAGCGCCAAAACAATACTATTTTCAAGATAGCATACACTTATTTGTCAAAGAAACGAAAAAAAATAGACAAAGGAATTAGATAAAAATTGCGACCTCGAAGAATTACCCTTAAACGTTAGCTGCTTACACTCATTAATTAAGTACGCTGTTGCAACTTTGCTCAACATTGCCTAAACTGGTTGCATTATTGTAAGGTAAATAAATATCATTTGACAATTGACACCAATTAAAATTAGCCCAGTCCCATACTAAGTAAAGCTTGTAAAGTCCACCAAGAAGGTGATTTAATATTTCTTATAACAGTTCCTACATTAGAATAAAGACAATAAGGTCGTCAAATTGACTGTTAAGTCAACAGTGCCCGGATGACTGAGCATTGCTCGATTTTTTTTAAGTACGTTTTCTAAAAACGAAACCTAGCTAGAGCGACTCATCGCCCCCGAAACCCCCTGCATACCAAATTTCATGAAACTCGTTAGAGCCGTCTCCGAGATTCATATCTCTAAGAATTGCCCGTTTAAAGGTATTAGATAATGTTTAAGCCGTACAACTGACATTGAACCTTCGGGTAACGACTGCTACTTGGTGGCAGGATTAGCAAGTAAGATGAATGTATCATTTTCGCATTATTAGGGGTGCCTTCCACAAAGATTTAATGGGGTTATAAAAAACTCTTGACCTGAATTTTTCGGCACGACCCTTGGGTTAACACAAAAATAAACGTGTCTATATTAGTAGTCGCTAGATATGCATTCTGGTTAAACAAATGAGCATAACATATTGTATCAAAAATAAAACAAATATTTCTTATATGACTACCAACTGAGCAGAAAAAAATACGCAATCACTGCCGGGAACAGGCATATAAATCATAGAAATTATAGGCAAAATAAATCATTGAAATCAGTCCAGAGATTAAATAAGTACATACATAAACAAAACCAAACAAAAAGCCTCCGATGTAAAAAAAATATTTTTACTTTTCATGTAACTTCGTCTGCTACTACCTATTTACTGCTTGCTGTATTTTTGTACTTTTTGTTGACTCTACTAGCATTTTCAAATCAATCCGACCACTAGAAGTGAATCAAATTTCACTAGCAAGATTTTATTAAAGATACAGACACCGAGCGAAGTCAGTGTGGCAAGACATAGTCACTTTTAACTATCGGTAACACTAAAAACATGGAATGAAATCGTATGAATTTAACATAAGCCTATAAATAACCACGTGACCCAGTGGAACAAATAGTACTGGCAAGCTTCGGAGCGCATGTCACTTGTTTTGTCACGCCGGCGAGACTAAACAAAAGCTTGTAATTTAAGTGTTTGTTGCAAACTTAATTTTTAATACAAGCTTTATAGCTGACTCTACTAACATAATATAATTTTCAAGTCGATCCGACCACTAGGTAATTGGTCTGAAAGTAGTTCGCAAATTTTGAAGATAAGTTAGATAAATAAAATTTTGTAATAAAAAACGGGTCATAACAAATAGGTATTCATGAATTCAAATCCAATCGGTGTACCTGTACCCCGCTTCTGATTTGACAAGAATTGTTTGTGGATTCAATCAACATATTTGCATTTATTATGAATTCAATTACTTTAGGTTTTTTTATATGCCAGAATGATTTAGGTACTTGATTATCTATACTAATAATTATAAAGAGTAAAAGTTTGTGAGTTTGTAAGTTTGTTAGATTGTAGGGAAATCTCTGAATATACAGAACCGATTGTAAAATTCTTTTACTAATAGAAAGCCATGTTATTTGTGAGTGTCACAAGCTAATGTAAAGTTTGAAAAGCATTTAAAGGATCAAAACACATAATAGTTCAAAATATTATGTATAAAATGATTTTTTTCTCAGAAAATGGTACCATGACTAGATTATTATAAAATAAACCTAACCTCATCTAAACCAATCTGTAAATTATTCGATGCAAAAAGTTCGTATAGCTGACAGTTTTACCGAAAATTACTTTACTTAATTTTTACCCATTTTATGCAATTCAAAGTTTATGTATTTTGATCGGCAGCCATTTTTTTCTGTCGAACGCTGTATGATCACTAAGATTAGGGTAAAAAAGGATAGTAAGTGTAATTGCGAGCGTTCGTGGGTTAAACAATATTGCCTCATTGCTAAGCTAACTTTGAAACAAAACACAAGCGAAAACTGTTAAAAAATAATAATTAAGAAACTAGGACATTGGTGATTTTTCGTTTGAGAGAGAGAGAGAGAGAGAGAGAGAGAGAGAGAGAGAGAGAGAGAAACATTTATTTACACACATTCGATACACGTAGATACATAATAGGAAGAAGAAATACAATATATGTACTTAGCAATAGTACCGATATGGTGTAAAATGGGCCCCAGTCAGCATAATATTGCGGCAAGTTTGGAATATTAATTTGTAGAGCAGTACGTTTTTTATGCTTTAAGCAGGCCCTTGCAAATTCTTCCATCAGCTTTTTCCACAGTTAATGTATTCATTTCCAAAAAATCTATCCAGATATGAAATAACAACCAATCCTTGCTTGCCTGCTGACTGACTCATTGACGCTTAGCTGAAGTACATGTTTTATGACAAAGCAAAGGAATGAGAACGGACTTTCCGACATTTTCACAAGATAAGAAGTTTTGAAACTGGGGTGAACTGTGTTCGCATGCTAGTTGGAGCTTAAAATTGCTAGGTACTACTAGCTACTTACTTGAAAATTGTGTTCGTCCCATGAAGCGTAAAAAAATTAGACACAAGTTATTAAAAACATTTAATGAAAACTAAAATTGAATCCAAAATTCATCAACATTATCGTAGTTTAGTCATTTATTATTTTATTAGACCGCGATCACAGTAGAATCGAGAGATCTGTCATTGCATGTACGTTTTAACATAAGAGTACGGAATAACTTTCTGTTCTATTCCCATTTTCTCTGTGGTTAAATATTATATACTCAGCGGCACATAATTCGGCCCATTCTCCATACAAAATTACTTAGATTGCAGACACATGAGGGCCATATTTTGCCGCCATAATATATACGAGTATGTTAATCTGTCGGTCTATACGGGTCTCTTAAAATAATTGTTCCGAAATATTTCAGCAGGTCCTAGGGTTAATTTGACTAAATAAATAGCCCGGCGAATGTTTTTCAGGATTTTTCAATCATACTTGACAAATGTCTCCATACATTGATCGATGTTCAAAGTGAACTGCGACAAGGGACTACATTTCGAATCAAAAATTAAATGAAAAATCCTTCAGTAAACTAATCCAACCACCTACGGGATACGGGATACGGGAAAAATTCTGAGAGACTGTTGAAAGGTGAATTTTAATTTGTCAATCGAAACCGGGCCCTATACTCCAAAATTAGAAATTTGAAGTTCGTTTTGTGCCGTTTCGCTCAAATGGTCATTAACTACGAGTATGAGAGTATGAGAGACGGTAGTTTAGTTATTTTGGAGTAGCCCCCACGATTTCCGATAAAACTTCATGAGTATAATAAACATGGAGCACTAGTGCTCTTGCGGTTACTGGCCTAGCTTTTAAGCTAGCCACACAGGGTGACCACGAACTTGCCGCAAATTAGGATAAAACCAAAAAAAAAAAAGTGAATTAGGTAAGCCACTATATGTGGAAGTAACTGTTAGTAATGAACCCGTGAATGATGTGACCCACGACTTAGATTTCACCCTACAGGTTACAGGCATGTAAACTTTTAAGGTAAAAAGATATGGGCTTGGATGGAAAATATTGTGAGATGAGTCCACGAATGAAGACCTAGAGCCGACACTAGAGTGTGCCGCAGACTGCCGCAGCGCTGGATGCTGGATGGACATTCGACTGACACGGAGGATGGAACTGGATGCCGGGCAAAAGACTGCTGAGAATGGAAGAAGAGGGAAGACGCATACACATCCAAGATTGAGTCACTAAAAGTGATGATGTTGATGATTGCGTGGACACAAAAGAAGTGTTACTAGCAGGTTCAAATTTACAGCTTTTAGCTCGAGTGAGTGCCGTTTCGTTAATATTCAGGGCAAACTTTCACTTAAATCGCTGCTCACAATTTCTGTTTTGTTCCGGTCGGATTATCATTATAAATGGCCGTGCCATTTGCATCCGCTGCGAAATTACACGAACAAACTTCGATAAAAATGCAACTGGATATTCAATTAAGCGTTACTTGAACAAAAAGCAAAGCATTTTTTTACAATGCCACTGATTGGTTGATTGGGCCAATTTTGCTAGTTTGAAACTGCAACACGTTATTTTACTGTAGTGCGAATTGAATCGATTTCAATGGTTATTTTATTATGGTAAAATGATGAAGACCAACGTAAATTTAGTTCTGATAGTTGGTAGAAAGTCGTAGTAATGCGTGTTAGATTGACCTAGAACAAAATCACAGAAATAAACTAAAGATGAATGTTTCGCAATAATGGAAGTACTTACAAGGCGTCCATTCCTGGCTAAGTTGAAGGCGTCATCAACGAGCTGAGCACGGTTCAGGTTGTTGATGATGGCGTGAGAGCTGTTGAGGACGCGAGCGAGAGCCTCCCAGTTTGATACATCGTAATTGACTCTGTAGTAACCTAATAAGAGATTTGAGATATTAAAATACAAACAAAACAAAATAATAATTGAACAAACGAATCTAATGGATACGCTAAAGTACTCACCAGTTTGCTGCTTATTGAAGATGAACCACTCGGCATCAGCCAATCCAGGGATGTCGTAAGAGGTCGCCGGGAAGGACGGAGGCAACCAGGCCATGGGGCTGGTGTCCGAGAAGTCTACGTCAGATGAAAGCACCCAGTTGAGGGGCACGTGCCAGCGATCCGCAGACGAGAGGGAGCGGTCTGTGAGGTAGCGTTCCTAAGAAGTTGAACGATATTTAGTAGGTATTTTTGTAGATGCAGTTGGGTGGGTGGCCAATATCAGATCCAAGGTCAGTGGGCCGATTTCACCGCAGATTGTAAATAAATGATTTTTGTCTGGAAATCTGTGGACTCCCGCAACACCAGCAGATTGTTGCGTTGCTAGAGTATGTAGAACACCTCATGTGCCAGTAAATTCACTAGCTATCTTACTCTCCACACCAAAAGCAGGACAGGATTAACAATGGTGGGTAGTAGATAATCCGAACGGACCTACCACCAGCAAACACCTTTTTTTAAAGTCTATTAGAGAGAGGAGGAGTGCATCGAGCTTTGAACACAAATTAAAAACACTTTGGATTCGAATAGTGCAACAACGTGGCTGTTTTTATTTCGATCCATTTGGCTAAGTGGTTTTGACTGGATTATCTTCGAACTGAATGGCTTTCAAAATGTATGCACAATTTTAATAGCTTTATTATTAAAAAAAACGGAAACAAAAAATATACGCGAAACAATTTACCAGCTGTCTTTCCTGTAGCCACCTATGAAATTGGAATCATCAAAATTTACATTTCCATTGAATTATTCGGGCGCCGTATGTACATACGATTAATTAATTTAAAGAACTACTGGATGTATTTCCAATTAGATTTATGTGCAATAATTACAAAGCAAAATAAAAAACAAGTTCAAATATCCACTGTAAATCTCATGTTCAAAGGGACTTATTTGACTAAAATTCAGCGTTAGACCACTGCTGACTGCTGTGGTTAAATCTATTAAGCGCTTTTCGAGTCGTCCGGGGCCATGCTGGCGGGTGCAACAGCACAACTCCTATGTGGTAACAGTAACCTTATCTAAAGTGATATACCAACCTGAGCAATGTAGACAGAGTTAGCATCAGGCGCAGACCGCCTGACGGTGAGTAAGGGGAAGCCACCCTGGTTCTCCCAACGAGTCATGACTGTGCTCAGAGCATATGGGATGCTGTGGTCGGACTCTTGTAACGCTTGTTGGAGAGCCGAGTATAAGTCGGCGGGAGCGGCAGCGCGGCGGGAGCTGAAAAAAATTAGGATTCTTTTAATAACGCGGTATTTGATTGCCTCATATAATGAAATAAAAGGCATGCTGATCTCAGAAATTCTCATCATTTTTTTTTTATTTATTCAAAGAAGAGTTTATATTACTTTAAACATCAAAAATAAAATTCATTGGGGACATTCAATGAAATGGAAATGTAAATACTATTTGTTACAAAAAAAAATGTGAAAATTTGTAAACTCTTATTAGCCGGACTAAGGCATGGCACTAGAGTCTGGCGAGCAATTCATATTACCGATCTCGATACCTAGTCGATTTTTAATCACCGCGTGGCATAGCAAACGACTCTCCCTTGTTTTTTTTTTTAATGCGTAGATGCATGATACCACAGTATATATATAAGCTAAAGCAGTAAGGAATCTACGAACAAATCGGTTGAAACGAAACACGCACACAGGCGCGCGCTTTACACGGCCCCTAAGCGGACCTCGTCCACTCCGCTCAGGCTCAGGTCCGCTTAGGGGCCGTGTAAAGCGCGCGCCTGTGTGCGTGTTTCGTTTCAACCGATTTGTTCGTAGTTTCCTTACTGCTTTAGCTTATATATATACTGTGATGATACCTTCAATTCAAATATTAAAACGGTATTGTTCCATGTAATGGATAAAGGAAAATCTATTATCACGAAAAGATTACAACAGTCCACAGTTGTTAACGGCAAAGTAACAACGAATGTGTTTCGTAATTGTATGAACTCCACTCTGTAGGATATTATTATATTATGCTCGACTTTTCCATTGCAGATGTTAAAGAAACGCTATTAATATTCAGTTGACATACTTCAGTGGGTCTTCAAGGGGCTTATTTGGCGCCCGGTCCGTTGAAGTTTCATAGGCGGAGAAATAACTTCCATTTTTAAGGTACCGTACCACTAAAGGAAAAAACGGAACCCCTATAGGATCACTTCGTTGTCCATCGTTGTCGTTGTTGTTCGTCATGTATCTTTTTCTTAGGAACACTCGTATTAAATTAAAACTCGGTAAAGCTATGAAAAAATCAACCTTCTAAGTCAAAATGTTTTTATTTATGCCGGTCTAGACAGACCGGCGGATGTGAGATGATTTCATATTGGTAACAACTTTCTTTTGGACCTCACAGTGCCTACATTTTGCTCAGGCGCAGGGCTCTGCTAAAACACGAGATTCTATATTTACTTTCTCATTTTGAACGGAATCCTCGGTGCGCGAGTCCGGCTAGTACTTAGCCGGTTTATTTGCTCTGCTTTGTTTTGTGTGGTCGTTAAGCGCGCTGCGATTCTTTTGTGAAAGGAATTTGTTTTAGGATTATATTGTATTATATTATATGTATATTATATTATACAAAAAGTTTATTTTTTGTTTGATTTGTCTGTGTCTGTCAATGTGAGTGCCAAGTTAACACAATTAGTAAATTTAAGTATTGTAAGCGTCATGCTGTTCCACAAAAAATACAAAAATATTGTAACAACATTATGAGATACGAGTTAACAAAAGTAACCACACACTGGTAACCACGAATTTATGTAAAAATGAAATTTCTTACAGAAACTTATAGGATTATAAATTCGTTTAGAACTTTTTTTAGTGGCACGAATAAAATGTATTTAGGGAGTTCTTAACAATATTGATTTATGCAAATTGTTTGTTAGTGTGAATTTCGTGTATTCCGATTATGAAAGATAACGGTTTTCTTCCTATATCGATTATTAGACGTTGACATGACCATAAATCATAAATAAGACTAAGTATTGGAAATAAATTGTAATCTTGAAATAATACTAAATAAAATACTTTATACAACACCGATACTGAATGAAATTTAATTTCTATTTGATCCGATAAACTCAATTTCCTCTTAAAACGTCACTTTGAAGTAGGTATTCAATATAGTTATCGATAAATTCGATACTGGCAGGAAGTCCCTGGTTAACCCTTTGAATGTTAAGCGCTGATCAGTGCAAAATTTAATCTTTTTGTATTTTTATTTAAATCAGCATAATTTGTGCATATTAAAACAGATGATACTAGAATGCAGTACTTTTTTAGCAGACATGTTGGCCATAAAAACTTCTTTTAGTCTGAAAGTGATACTTTAACTCGTATTAAACAATTTTATATGCAAATAAACACTGTCTTAAAATTGATCTGGAATACTTCAGTAGGTTGAACATTTTTGTAAATGTTTTTACGTCGCCCCAGGCCGTAAGTAGCAATTTACCGCCCGCTACGCGAGCGGAAATTTCCATTTCCAGAGTAAGACGTAAAATTATGTACACACCTCAAGTTCCTGCGATCTGAGACAATCTTTATTTCGCCACCCTCGGAATGTAATGTACTATGGCTTTATTGTTTCCATAAGATCGATGTAAGAGTGTTACACGTCAAAGGGGTGACTTAATTTGGAAACAAAAATGACTGAAAAACTTTTGCAGGCGTATTCTATTACAGTAAATCGATTCCATGACATCTTGTATTATTGTATACTAGCTTCTGCTCGCGACTTCGTCTGCGTAGAATTATACATAAAAACCTTCCTCTTGAATCACTCTATCCATTAAAAAACCGCATCAAAATCCGTTGTGTAGTTTTGAAGATATAAGCATACATAGGGACATAGGGACAGAGAAAGCGACTTTGTTTTATACTATGTAGTGATAGTGATAGTGATAGTGATGATTACGGGGTACCCTCTGAAAATAAGAAAATAAGAGACGTAGAGAAATAGCAAGTAACTTACTTGTTGATAATGTAGATAACGAGCCCTCTCCGGAACACTTCGGGCGTGAGGAAGTGCTGCATCATGCGGATCACGGAGCCCGCTGGAACAATAGAACGAAACATTCTACCAATCTATCAATATTATAATAATTAACATACAGTGTTACAAATATACCCTTAATGCCAACAGAGGTTCGAAAGGTTTCTTGTAAAGAGTCCATCGGCAGATTATAAAAATAGTGAGATACATTTTTGACCAACAGAAGTAAATTCAAGAAGTGCGGCCCTTCTTTAGTAAAACTGCAGCACAAAAAGTCCATTTCCATTATTATCTAATATCCCCGAAGTGACGAAAACATTTTGCCGCAACATTTTGCTGAGTGGGGCCCATTATATAAACCATATCATCGGTACTATCCTTAATTATATTAAGAGTTTCTACTTAGTTTTTAATTTTTTTTTAATTTAATTACAGTTTAATTATTTATTTTTCTTCCATGCTGGTCTGGGAGCAAAGAAAAAACATAGAATGTACCAGTTGCTTCTCTTCCCGCAAAGATGGTACGAGCCCATCGAGAGAATGGGCGAAAATCTTAGGAAACATGTTATAGGTGATGTGGCTAGCAACCCATCACTGTTTTAATTCCCTTTTCCATCCATACGCCCACAGGCATGCTAAACATGGTCTTTAGGTCTTGTTACCTTAGGCTTTGTCTACCCTGTAAGAGATAAAGACGTGATTTATGTATTTATGTATGTGTATATATATCTACGTGTATCGCATGTGTGTAAATAAATATTTCTCTCTCTCTCTCTCTTTCTCAATTTCAGGTTATTCATGGTTTCTATTCCCTTGTCAAGTCGTTTCCGCGGAACTGTAAAAGACATTGCTTTAACATAGTACAAACAGGAGGTTGATAGCGAATTTATCGAGTATTATTTAGCTCTCTGACATTTTTAGCGTATCGTGGATAGTTTTCTTTAAAACTGAATATACCGCACTTCGGGATATTTTTCAGCGACGAAGGGGGGACCACCGGGAAGTGAGAGGGACTAGGTACATTTTTGAACGCTCGCCCCCACACTCGCGTACGTCTATCCGAAGCATCTGAGTGCACCGCTACAAATCGAAATCGTGTATATTGGTCGAAAGATATGCACCAATTTGACTTGAAAATAAAGTTTATTCATCGTTTTGCATTGTTTTGCATAACAACTTGTACCGGAAAAATACGTACTAAGCTGTTTCGGAAATGACTTGGATTTTTTACCTTTCATTGGGGTTAAAACATGAAATATTGGCATAATTATCGCATCCATATAACCACAGAAATTAAATGAGAGTTCCTTGGTTGCTTGCGACTTTTGGATACTTTTTATAATCTGTCTATTGAATAAAGTATTATGCGTTAGTAAAAACTCTTTGGCTATTATTGTAAAAATGCTCTATCAACCGTCATCCCGCAAAATAACAAAAAAAAAAACCTAAACATGACATAGTCGTTATCAATGATATGCTTAGATAAATGTTTATCGCCTTCGATATAACCGATAACTATCTTGACTGTTCGGTTTTTGACGTGTGAATATGGTGTTTCCTACTCTGAGTGAAGTCCACCTGATCCATCATTGCTATAAGATTTCAATTTGATCACGAATTCCTGCTCGTACGTCGTATAAATCTACATAATAATATCACCAACAGCACATGATCGACGACGACGCATTTAGGCTGACAAAAGATGTTTCTCATGGAGTAACATGATTGGCTAAGTTTATGGACACAAAACACCGCAATAAAATACCTGGTTCAAATTATTATTGGCTCAGGTTACGCAGAAACAGCAACAGGGGGAGACTTTGGGAAAAACCCAAGTTTCAAGTTGCAAATACAAAAAGTTAATTCTTAGATCGCAGCGGACTGTAAGTGTTTACAGACACACGTTTGAATCATAGCAATAACTTCACGTTTCGTGACAAAAAACACGACAAAACACTGTAACTGTGCTTGAGCTGCGCGTTTGGTTTGGTATTACACTGTATCTATTAGAGTAACAGCGTTTAGTCAAAACGATTAAGTAAGTTTTGGTAGTTACATACCAAATTGCTACCATGGTTTTCATTATTTTTCATATAAATTGAGTCAACTATCAATGTAGATGTGGACATATAGATGGGGCCTCTAGAAGGTAAATTATTGATGTTACCACTAAACACTGTAACTCAAGATACAGTGTTTTGTCGTAGCATGCCA
Organism: Pandemis corylana; assembly: GCA_949127965.1. Taxonomy (NCBI): domain Eukaryota; kingdom Metazoa; phylum Arthropoda; class Insecta; order Lepidoptera; family Tortricidae; genus Pandemis; species Pandemis corylana. The sequence goes on along the minus strand of OX421856.1, from coordinate 12,122,550 downwards.
GACTGTGGCTACATACATCCATACTTATAATTTCAAGTGAATTTTAACTTGTTAAATTTTATTACACACCTACCCATTCCCAGACACTGAGCCAGGTGAAACTAAAATAAAGTTCATAAAATACTCACATTTCTGATAAGCCACGGCGTTGAAGGTACCTAAGATCTGCGACGGCGTGTATACAGGATGTGTCATAGGGTTGACGCTGAGGACGGCGTCACTCTGCATCACGTTCTGTAGCGCCAGCACGAACTGATCCATCATACGCCAGTTTGAATAGACCTGAAAAAAAACACAGATGATGACCATAGAAATCACTCACTAACTTCAATACAATTGATTTCTAAGACCTGTCTTCGTAAATCTTCATCTAAGACCAACGCAATCATGCGGCAACAGTCACGGTTTTATTAATCTTTCCTTGTAAAATATCACGTGTGGAAAAAAAAGAAAAGTACGGCATGAAATGCTTCCGTTTTCTTGGTAATATTTTTTTGTGTTGCAATAATTTATATATTATGTTTGCAATTATTTTATTAATTCAATTAACGTATTTGTAATGAAAGTGTTTAATTTTTTCACGATTGAAGTGAACATTAGAGGTTTATCATACAGGTACATCGAAATCAATTCACAGGTGGCGACTATTTCACCGGACATACTATACTAGTACAATAAAAATCTTTTTCTCAAACATGCTCGGAAATGTATGCGTTAATGTCCCGATATGAGGACATGAAGTATCTCGTTTATGGCTCCCTACATTACTTCTTGGCTTAGGCCACAAAAGTTAGTATGAAAATCCATTTTTGTCCGCTGCTCTAATTTTTTAAATTTCTATACTAAAATTAAATTGGCAAAGGAAAAAATTACATACAGCCAACCACCACCACAATCTGTATCTAAGCATAATTGCGACTTAAAAAAAAATCTATGGTACTATATTTATGTGCGGTTAAACATGGTGCTCAAATAGCTGGATCAAATTAGTACATTTAAAAAATAAAAAAGGTGGCAAATCGAAAATCTTTTTTTCTGCTTATGCGTATTTCGTAGTGATTGTTATTATAATTTAACAGAAATAAAAATGACTTCTAGTGATGAAAGTGACGGGGAACTTATGAATTGTACTCCGCCTCATTTAAAAGAGGAGGCAAATTTAGCTATGCAAAATATGCTACCGGAAAAAAGTAAATTACTTTTTCCCTATAATAAACTATGATTTACTTGATTGTCTAGTAGTTATTTTAATTTTAATATTTCCTCACATTGTTTGAGAAAAGCACTATACAAGCTTTGGCCGGAACAGGGATTGCAGGACTCGTTCTATCTGGCCTCGTCTTCGACTCGGCCACCTACCCCAAACTCGTCCAGCAATCCCTTACTTCACGGCCTCTGCAGTAATGTACTATTCACACCACCTGCTCGACAATGGCTAATTATATATCATGTAAACCTTACTCAAAGTAAGTCATTATAGCCCTTGGCTTTCGCCGGGTAGTAATATTGTACTGAAATTCATTATAACCCGTAGGTTAGTAATATGATTCTCACTTTTCATAGTTCTTATTGCTATACACTTAAAGTCCAATTTCGTAAAAATCGCACGGCTCCGTAAATCTAGATGGCCACGCCATGGCAAGCGGCGTTCGAATTTCGAACGAATGAAACAAATTTCAAATAAAACAAAAGTGGCCAGTGTTTGCTGACGCTGTAATATTACACCCATAGAGCTGCTAAGATTCCAAATTAAAATATTGCTGTATCATTACACAACTGGACTAATTTCTCAAACTTAAATTTTTACTTTTAATTTTGTTTTACTTAAATTATTTTTCTAGTTACCTTGGTTTTTATTGTCTCGCAAAAGGTGAGAAAAGTAGAGTATACTCCTCGGAGATAAAACTGTATATGTCTTGGGTGCGCTTAAATGCTTCGCTCCACTCAGGACTCAATCTTAATTCCCTCGCTACGCTCAGGAATTAACTCATAACACCCTCGCTACGCTCGGGAGTTAAATCTAGAGTCCTTTGCTGCGCTCAGGATTCAATATCGCACCCGTGACATAATACAGTGCTTTATCCCCTCGGTGTACAATCTACTATAGTACTATTGGGTTCCTCCTCCGTTCATAAAGACGGAAAAAAACTTCCACTGCCGAGCCCACTCAGCCCTAATTAGGTACTATCACGTTTATTACTGCATTAAATAAACGGCTTGCCGAGCTGGAAGAGCGTATTTTTGATCGGCCAACATTACTTAAACGTATCCTAGAAATCTGATAAAAAAAGAAGATTCAAACGTTCACCAAATAAATTTGTTATATCCTTTTCGAATACTCGTAGTAAGATAAAAGAACGGTAGTAATTTGCATTTCTACCCACTAAGCAGTACAGAATATCAATTCGTATTTGCTAGCCATACACACTGCTAAACTGAGCTGATCTAGGTTGAAAATGTAAAGGTAAGGCCACCTCGATTGTATAAATTTTAGAAGCAAGATACCATTTTGTTAATATATAAGCAAGCGATTACCGTGCCTCTGAAGTCTACACCAACTACACCTTACCATACCACGACTGTAGTTCGGTCTTGGCTTATATGCAACTGACTATCTGCACTCACGGGTTCACACGTAAATTGTACCCCATCGAGACCCATACAAATTTGGGTGACGTAGTTAGTTACCCCGTTCTGACGTCCACAATAACCAGACGAATTATTTTATTTGTGTTGTGTGAACGATGGCATTATAATTTGATAGAATAATAATGATTATGATTAAATTGTAGGATTGTCATCCAAGCGCTTAAGGCAAATTCAAGCCACAAAGTATACTACCCATTTTTATTCTATAAAACAGTGACAGCATGAAGTAAGAGAGTTCAAAACCTATCGAGTGGCCTGAACCTAAGCAAATGCAAATGTGAAGTCTCCTGGCCACTGCATAGTAACAGAGTCAGCGGAAAGCCATTTGCTTAGAGAGGGAGGTATGCAAATTTGATTTCAGACCCAGTACCTAGTTGGGGATATTTTCGTCGAAGTTTGAAAAAAAGTGTCGTCAAATATGTTGGTAATATTTATAAAGGGTGTATCAGTAGTACAGTCAAGGGCATAAATATTATGCACGTTACCAAGACGTCAAAAAGATCTATACACCTTTATGCCACGAACAATAAGTGATACTATATTTGACATGTTGACTGTATCGATATGGTATGCCCTCTTCTGTATGTGCATTCACAAAGAACAGAAACGGTGTTTGTTTCCTTTTTAGAACACTTATTCATCACAAAGTACTTGAAACAGAAGATTAGTGCTTTCTCTTCTGGTTTTAACGCTTAAAACACTTTAGTTGGTAAAGTCACGAGCTTATGAGAAATGGCTAGCTGTGTGAGTACTTCGCATTTGTATGGCAGCTTCAGTTTGGTATGAGTTTGTAGAAACTTTATATATTCACAATGTTCCAACTTGTTACCTCAGGCTCTGTCTACCCCGTAAGGGATAAAAACGTTATATATGTATGTATGTATGTATGTAGGTATTCCAACTTATGTGAAAATTTCAATTACTTCGTTGTAATTTACATTCCCGGCTCAGTGTGTAAAGAATTGCTTAGGATTGCAGTTTCAAAAGGATAAAATTATTGTAATTTAGTACAATTAATGATTACACAAAAAACGTGTACGTAATATAAAAATGTTATGGGAAAAGGCGATGAAATCAGTTTGGTAAGGAAATACAAACGATAAAATTTATATTCCTGTCATTATTAGTTCTGCGTCCAACACTGATACGAACAAAGGGAATGAAAACCTAACTAAATTTTCTACAGAATTTTAATCAAGTTTCACTGAGATTTATTCCTTAGCCTATGACGCTGTTTGTTTACTAGTTAGACAGCAACGCAAAGAAATAGGTCAAGTGTTCAATAGATTTGCGCTCCAAATTGGCGGATATCGGTAGTCGGAGCGAAGGTGCGACTGCCGCAACGATATTTACTTGGCCACCTAGAATTACCTTTTTAGGTCAATTTGCTTACTCGATTGCGCGGTTGGGACGCGAGAGTAGAAAAGTTTTCTCGATTTTAATGCCGTGAGACAGGTTTAATATGAAATACGGAACCTATTTAGTGTAATATTTGCTTTGAGAAGACTGTGGTCTCATAGGGCACCGTGGCACAGAGCTTGTCCAAAACAAAAAACCTAGGCTAGTAATCTCATAATGGACTAAAAATGGAAAGAAACGGCCGATGTTCTGATGAGTTGTGGTGGTCGCTACACCGTCTTGTACTAACAGTGATCAGTGATAGTGTTCTTTGCTATCATAAATATGCTCACCATATCAGTAGCGAAGTTCTCGAAGAAGTTAGCGAAGCCCTCGTTGAGCCAGGTGTAGGTCCAGGACGCAGGTCCAACTTCGTTTCCGAACCATTGGTGGACGTTCTCGTGGCAGATGATACGGCCGATGTTCTGACGAGTCGCAGTAGTAGTTACACCCTCTTGAACCAGCAGTGCTACTTCTCTGTTTGACAAGTAATATACTGTTAAAACGGTTATGTCAATTCAATTTTGAAAAAACAAAATAAGTGCGAGTTTTACTCGCGTACTGAGGATTGCATAGGTTTCCGTAAGAACTGTTTGAAAAAAATATTCCCAAGAAAAAGTGTTACAGTAAGTAAGTTCTTTATAGTAAATGAAAACCAACTTTGGCTTAAAGAAAACACACTGTCGTTGGACTGAACGGTGATGTTGACAGGTGACAGACGTCTCGAGATAAATTAATATGCGTATAATAATATATACCTATATAGTCATTATGTTCGGGGATGTAATTGTCTATTATGGTGATAGATGAAGTAGCAATCAATATGAAAAAATGATATCCGTGACCTTTCTCGCTAGATGCTCTCGCTAATTATGTGTTGTTGATCTAGTGTATCAACCAATATGCGATACCAAACTGAGTTTCAATGGATGTAAGGGAGAATTTTGTATACTTAAGTAATTAATTTTCTCTAAAGAGAACCTTGCACCGAACTTTCTCATGCAAAATTCAACTGACAGAATTCAATATGACGATCTCATTATTGAAATCCCAGGCTGCCATTATGAATTTAAATTCCATCTTTTGTCACCTCACTCCGTCTCTAGTTGTTATCTTAGAGCATTAAACCGATCGGAAACGTCATGCGCACTAATTACTAAATCGCTGTGTAAAAAATGAGATTATCATTCAACAAATTAAGCTTAAAGTAGGCACATAAGAGGTATTTGCGCCGGTCTTTACGTTTTTGAATAACTGATTGAATTACGTATTATTTTGCGGAGGTCCACATTAACTAACAAAATAGTATATATTGCTACTCTGCTACTACAGATCCCACTCTTAGTGATAGTGGAGTAAAGGCAAATATATTTTTATTCCTATTGTTTTGACAGAGTCGTTGTTGATGATGATGTCTCTGGTTGGTTTAATGCTCCAAGAGGCTTATAGAATTTTTACACCTATAGCGACCTCGGGGGGCAATTAAGAAAGAGCTCGCGACTTATTATCCCTAATGAGAGCCCTAGAGTGGCACTGGCTTCTATGCACATCAAAGACTGTAAAAGAGGATTAGCAAGGCAAGAGGGTTAGTAATCCTAGAGAGTTATCAGAAAGTTTTCTTGAATAACTCATTTTTATCGATGTTTTTGCGGTATGTACTTTTTTACAGCCTCGTCGTCGGTTCTACATTAAACTTGTCTATTCCGATCCATTACCATAATTAAATTAACTTCAAAATGTATATTCTTTTTCATAACTATTACTTAGGTTTCCGTACCTCAAAAGGAAAAAAAGCAACCTTCATAAGATTACTTTGTTGTTCGTTCCGTCCCTCCATCCTGTCAAGACTCTTTTTCTCAGGAACGCATAAAGTTATAAAGTTAAAATTAATATCGAGTACTTAGGTTTGTGGCTTTGGAGCTGTGACAAAATCAACCCTTTATATTAACTCAATCAACGATACAGTCATTATAGGCATTTCCTTACAAATTGCCGTGCTACCAAAAAATAGGGAGTACCTCCAGGTAGTCCTAAAAATTTGAAATTTGGCATGCTCTTATAGCAAGTTATCTATTCCGTGGCAATTCCGAAAAATCACTTAGCTAATATTGTACCTCTATGATACTTAAAGTACATTGGTCTGCCAAATTCTAAATCTATAGCCATATTAGTTTAGGTTGTGCGTTAACCGGCAGTCAGGGTGCCCCTTATCACGTCGACACGGCATCCCACTGCATAGCAAGTTCTGCTGACGCACGCTAGTTTATCATATAAATAGCATAAATACCAAAACCTACCTGTATACAACTAATCCCCAATTTTCCATGGCACCAGCAGCGAAATCCGGAACCGCAACATTATCCAACTTGGGAAACTCGTAATTGAACTCTGTGTACTCCTCTAGAGCCACCATGTTCCGTTGGCCAAAGTTCATGGCGAAGTCAGCAGTGGTAATAATGCTGGGTCTTGTGTACACTCTGAAGGGTACGCGGTAAACGGGGTTCACGTCGTTGTTCACGGATCCAAAGGTGGACACTAGGTACGCTAGCAAGTACGAGGACATCACCAATGTGTCTTCGAATTCGTGCTTCACGTAGCCGGTAACGTCTTCTCTGTAAAAACAAAACAATATCAGTGTTATGGAGATAACAAAGGTATTTGCAGGAACTGGTCAAAAGAATTATCTACTGGGTTCTACAAGTGTTGCAACCGCTATATGTCATGTTGCGTATATTGAAGAAATGAACTATAGAGTAAGTATCATCATTACATAATATAAAACAAAGACGCTCCACATCGTTCATTTATAAATGATATTTTAAATACGGAACAATTCAATTAAGAACCTTCTGCACTTTTAAAGTGTAAGAAAAAGATCCAGTTTACTAACTTGAGATTAACACTCCTTTCAGGCATATTGGATACCACCACAGGGTACTCTGCTGGTGCGTAGATGGTGGTTCTAAAGACGGCCTTGAGCGCCGGCTCATCGTAGCAGGGGAAAGCTCGCCGCGAAAACGTTGGCTGCAGCTGAGACGTTATCAGCTTTCTGGAAAATAATGATCAACGTTATTTCTCGTGTCACTATTACTTCTGTGTAAATTGCTATGTGAGGTACTTGATGCGTATGGGTTCCTTTAGACGCAGTTTGTTTTAATTTTAATTTTGTAGACTTAATTTGGCTAAGCATTGCGATCTATCTTGGAACTTTGTAACAATAAAAAAACTCAGTCTTGGCTGTGACGTCATTTTGCAACACAGCTTGCTCTCACTGGTCCACTATAAGGCGTAAAGTGTGTTTTTTTTAAATATTTCTCGACATCGTCGATTTTTCAAATGTTTTCAATTTTAGGTATTTGAATTCGAATGGAACACAGATTACAGTGACAATTGGAAAATTGTATGGTGAAGTTCTTCTATTATGAGATCACTATCAACCCGTGCAATTCCAGTTTTTGCCATCTATAGGCCTCAAATTTGCTAAACGTAGCCTGTAGGTCTTGCTACCTTAGGCTCTGCCTACCCTGTAAAGGATAAAGGCGTGATTTGTGTATGTATGTATTTTTCTTTAGAAAATTGTCACGAGACTTCATGCGTGTTTACCCGTCGAGGACACCTGAGTAACCTCTCAAATATCTTTATCTTTTCCGGTGTGTTCACTGTATTTTCCATGAATATTATCGCTTATCCATTTGCAGACACTACAAACTACCACAAAAAAACAAGTTTTCATGAGAGCTTTTATAGGGTTTTTTTGTACAAAAAAGGCACTTTGGTATGCTTATGACGGTGTTTGTGTTTCACTTTCCTTTAAGTTTTACTCGTATGCTATCCTATCAGTTTCACTCCAAACATTAATATCAACTTAAAAAATGCTAGTATTATCCGTTTACGTACAGAATGTTTCAATCTCACGGTTAGTAAAATGCAAGTGCTTGTTAATTTCACATTCGCTTTTTCATAGACAAATTAGAATACATACCTGCGAACCCTACTAATATTGTAAATGTGAAAGTCGTTGCTCCTCTGTCTGTCTGTTTACTACCTCTTCACAGTAAAACCGTTACCGTTAGCCTATTAAGTTGTATGGTGGTGTTTGAATTTAAATGGGAAATATTCACCGTCCATCCAACCTCCGCGCACATCATCCTGCTCTATATATCATAGAGCACAATAAAACAAAAGAGAATCATAGTTGCTGTCAACGAAGGCTAAGGCGATAGCCGAAGATTTCCAGAAAATAATTATTTCTTAATTGCGAACCCGCAAAATTGTAGCCTAGTATCGTACCTATCGTATCGGTAGTAGTAGTCTTTTATTTTTAAACAACCATGGTCGAAGAGGCGCTCAAACCACTGGATTAAAGGCGGGTGAAACCAACAGTAATTCTCGACTTCACCATACTTCTAGAACATTTGCAAGAGTGACGGAACGCCTATTTTATACAGTCCACTTCCTAATCGATATTTCATGAGCCATTTTTATTAAATCGTGATGGAATTTAGCTAGAAGATACTTCGTACGTTAAGGAATAAAATAAGCTGTTTTATATCCCACAAAATAGTATAGATCCTGCGGGATAGAGATAAATGAATTCTTCGCAGATGAAGTAACAGGCAAAAGCTAGTAGAAAATAAATACTTACGCTGGTGTGCCATCGTCTTCCGTGTACGTTGACAAGTAAACACCAAACATGTTCTCAGCGTACTGCGCCACATAATCTATATGGACGATGTAAGGCTGGTTTGGACTGATCTCCCTGTTAAGATTGATTTTTAGCAAATGCGTATCATCCTCAGCCTGTTCGTAGCTCAGAAACAAGTCTTCTTCAGCGTCTGCATCACTAAAGACGCTTATATCATCGATATCGATCTCCATAGCGTGTAACACTAGTTGATTCGTGTTTCTATTTGCCAGTACTCTGATGGACACGTTTCCGTAGAAGTAAGCTGCGTTCTCTGGATTCAGGAATAGTCTTACATCGTAGAACGTAGGGAATGATTCGCCAGGCAGTACATACTGATCGCTCAGGGCGGTATTTAGGACTGTGGCTTCATCAATTAATGGGTTGGCCGTTACGGCCCCCAGTATAGTCAGCGCTAGGAGTAAATACATATCTGAAAAGAATAAATACTTAAATTAAATCTGTGGTACAATAAGTACCTAGACTGAGCTGTTAATACAATTATTTTGTCGCAAGAGACACGTCGGATTTCTCTTTAAAGTGTCAAACACCGCGCGAGCAGCTTTTTATCAAGTTATGTACCGATATGTAGATCTACCTAATTTTATTTTACCTATAATTTGAGATGTTAGAGACATTTTTTGTGCTAATGCGGCCATTTTTAATAACGTCAAAGACCTCCTTGTGTTCGTATGATGCGGTAAGAGAGAAAATAATAATATTAAACAAATGAACGAATATTGCAATCAAAAAGATTAATCACACTATTTTCTAGAATCGGTACGATCCGTGTATGAATTGGTAAGGGAAGGCTGAAATTGATGGAATGCGGATATTTTTGATCTATTTTCGATCAAGTTTGATCTAATTTGAAGTTTTAATTAAGGGAAAAAGGATATTTTACGTAACTCTCTTAAATGCTCTGTAATGACGTCAGTGCTCAGAATTATATTAACTTTATAATAACAGAGAATCGTAAAACACGCTTAAAGAGATATTTCACGTGCGCCAAAGATAAACTAGGATTATCGATTTGATTAGATTAAGATAGCAAGTGTAACTCCACTCCGAATACCTACTTACACAATCTTTGAAATAGGACGTAGATGTTTCACGAAATATATCTTAATCTGTCGCTGCACTCAGACTCATTAAATCTATCTAACTAAAAAACTTAATCTAAGTACCTAATTATCGACGCTATTTCGATGATGTGCATATTAAAAGATTTTGCATATTAAAAGCTCATTGATAAAGCAGAAATACGTAATAACAGAAGCAGTTTTATATTCACGTACCACCTTAGAACCCTATTGCAATAAGGTGGCATGTAACTCTAGTGTGAGTGGTGGCGGCCTGTCAATTGTGGCAGGGTTCTACAGTGGTACGTGAATACATCCCTCACGGTACATCGACCAATGTCTGAAAGTAATTGTAAATCTCAAATAAAAAATATTGAAACATCTTTATAAGGATGCTCAGTAAAAGTTGTCCCACATTTTGCTTGTCATATCTGCCATTTCAATATGCCACTCGGGGAGTAGTTAATAGTGACAAAGTAAACAAGTAATGATCGGTAACAGTCTCAGCAAAGTGCAATAGCGGAGTCTAACATAATTTTACAATTTCGCAAACCAATCTTTGAAGGTTATAAGTATCCATTAAAGAAAAATCTTTTAACTTTACGGAATATCTTTACGTCTCCGTTAAAAGTTAACGACGACATCAAGGCATTATGATGAAATCCGTGTAAGTTTGGCAACGTCACATTTTAGACGCTTTGTGGCCGTAAAGTGGACTATCTTCTGTTAATTTTCGGACAATTGTGAGACCTTAATGCTGGATGTTAAGAACCATTTTGTTACAGCTGGATGGTACGTTACTTTGTAATATATCCCCTTATAATACCTACTAAGACGGTTACATTGCCATAAAAAGTTGCAAAACTAATGGAACATGAAATAGTATCTAACACGGTTATGTTTTTTTGTTTTCTTTTTTTTGCAGTTCAATTAATGACCAACTTGAAGGCAAAAGTACACTCATCTCAAAATTAGTTAAGGTCCCACCAACTTGTTACGTTAAAAAAAACATCATACGAATCTGAAACTCTGTTATGAGAGAGAGCCGGTACTAAATATCTATTTTACCCTACCTACCCTATCAAGATGCTTTGGTGATGATGTTACCTCAAACCAAATAAAAAATCAAGACTGAGTTCCGACAACTATACAGTTACTATAAAGGTACGCCTAAAGTACGCTTTGCCACATTCCCGCATTTGTATTTACTAGTTCGCTTGGGAAAATTTGGTTGCACTTGTGTGCATGTAACCGTTTGTATATAGCGAGGCGTAGTTTTAAGCGACCTAGTTAAAAGCGTAGTTTGCAAAAATGCTATACCTACCTAATGAATTATGCTTATAATGACTTATGACGTATAAACTCACCTCTATGTATTTACATAGGCACTGTACAATCCCAAATGGCTCAATTACATTGTTATTAGTACTAAATAGCATTAATTTTATCGAGTTTATCGGCAGATAATAAATTGATGTATTTTAATAATGTCTACAATGATTAAATTTATCTGATAAGGACGCTAATCAAGCGATTACATTTGGTGATTAAAAATACCGGGATACGATGGAATGCATATTTGCATAAAATTTAATTAATTGAACGTATCTATTGTAATGTCCGGTTTAAACGCCAAAGTTATATCCTCGTACAATATGAGTCACGCGCTGCAACTATAAGCAAATGATTATATTATTCTAACCTGCACACACTCATTTTCACTCATTAACTTGATTCTATACAGTCTTAGACCAGCTCAATCAGAATTATGCCGGAATATTTTCAGCAGGTCGTTGACCAACAAAACTATCGGTGGTAGGACCTCGTGCAAGCAAGTATTTGCACGGTTGTGTTACGGCGTGGAGAGTAAAGCAGCCTATCTATAGACAGACTATCCTAGCCCTCTATGCTGGCAACCAACTGCAATCCTCTAGTGCGTCCATGGGTGGTGGTGCTCGCTTACCACCAAGTGCCACACTTGCTAGTTTGCCTGTCTTGTCGTTTAAAAACTAAATGTTCACATAGTATTTGACATTTTAACGCAAACTCGTGCAAGGAGTATTTTGATACTGAAAATTTATACAAGAGTACCTACTGGACTAAATTGGTATGAGGATCCTTCTAACTTCTCTTTTCTATTCCGTTGTCTTTCCCGTAGGATTTTAACGCGTGAAAGTCTCCCCGAAGTCGCATTCTTAGTCTTCTCTGTTGCAGTCATGTTCTCGAATTAGTTTTGCCGTTTATGGCTTCTTCTTCTTAAGATGCCCCTCCGAAAAGCGTAGGTTGGTAGTCAGTTCTAAATACTTCTCCTTAACTCTCGCGAGGCGAAATAGACGGGCAGCACTCGCCATTTGCACTCGCTCCTGATCACGCTAAAACAATGGAAAAGATAAAGTAAGTCATTTTAATACAAGGTTTTGTGATGATTGCAGTTTTTATTGACTATGCTTGTTGACACCTATCCTACAAAAACAAATGGATCAAATAAAAACACTAGCACGGTAAAAAAATTAAAGCTTATAAAAACAAGCAATCGCAATTAACTCCCATATTAACAAACGCTAGCCAAGTTTAATTTTCTAAATGTACATAAACATCTGCTTTTGTCGGACATAGAGAAAAGGTACGTTTCGTTGTAATTGGTTTGTATTTCTTTTATGATGGAGTGGTTATTTCCCACCAGTCGTAAGCAATTATTATCATGGTGCAAGTCATGATTTTGATTATATTTCGTTTGCAATTTCAATACTTATAAAAGAGTAACGTGGCTGACTGACTGACAGACAGATACCGTACAGCCTAAACCACTGCAACTAGAAATTTGAGGTTTTGCAGACATGTTCCTTGATCGTATCTGAAATAATAAATAATGAGACCCGCAGAAGAACAGAGGTGACCGACATGGTTCGAAGAATTGCTACACTCTAATGGCAGTCAGTCATAGACATAAAATTATTAAATTTGCTACAAGGAAAATTATTAAAAACTCTTCAAATATTCATAATAAGATTGTTATCAGAAAGCCATCTTTAATCAATATTAGCACGATAATAATTGTCTATTTACTGTCATATGCGGATGCATCAGTTTTTTATCAAAGATGAGGCAAATGTATTTTAATTTATTCATTCTTCACTAGAGTATAAGGTTATACCCATTACTTTTGATAAAGAAACTACGTAGTTAAATATTTCCCGCATTTGTTTAATACGCCTAAATAACGTTTAATTCATGTTGAAAAAATTCGACGAGTGAAGGATTTTGGCGCTCACAAATCTTGAAGAATTACCTTGTAGATTATAGCTAGTAGCTGATTAACTTTCACAGGTCTTTGATAATGCGCCTATTTTGCGTTTTATTGGCAGTATTTATACCAGGCCACCTTGAGAAACAAGTCTAGCAGATCTTTCACGTTGCCGACGACTTCCTGGAGCGACCCAGGTGACGTGTAGTCTAGTTAAGCGCCCTGTAGTTTGCCACCCCAGCAATTTGGGGGTGCCCGCCTCTTTTGGCTCCATTATAATAACTACTAGCTGTTTCCTGTGACTTCGTCCGCGCAGAACCAGAATTTGCGCTAAAAGTACTTGTATTTAGTAGATCATATTCATTGAGGATCACGTAGGTGCTATAAGAAGGGATTTTTTGAATTTGCTACAGAAGAAAGGACAGAACAAAAATAATGGAAGTGGGTGCCAATGCAAGAAATGCGTTTATTTTGTTGAGATTGAGGTTGAGGCTAAAGGTTGCCTGATAGAGATTGCGCGAAAGCGATAAGCACGTATTTCTTACCTTGAAATTTACCCTGTGTTTTTTTCTGCATAGCTTATTTTGTGGAGTACAATAAATAATTTACAGAATACCAATGAACTTCTGGTGGATTAATTTTGATTGAACGAAGATTGCTTTTGCATTGTAAGAATGGACATATATAAATATAGGTCGTTGGCGTTGAACCTGCGAAGCTGATATATGTGTCGTTGGCTTCGAAAAGATTAAGGAGGCAAGTAAGACAACGTCATTACATTATACACCACAATTACAATTGGAATTTTTGACGGCGTCGATAGCTCGATAATGGAATTAAATTGTTTGATTGATTGTATATGAGTAGATAAAATTATCCAATTAAAATTATTATTTTCTATGCGTTCTAATTTTCACTGGCATTTAGAAATTTAATTTCTAACGGTAAAACCAAAAAAGTAAAACATAAAAATCAAGAAATAAAATTTCGTGATTCATTTGATAGTACCTGTCATTTGAAAAACAGCGCCTTCTCTCGTCCCTGGTGAGCAGTAGATGTTCCATGGGAGTTTGTAATCGTGTCGTACAGACACATCATTCAAACAGACGACGCTTAGCGACAAAAATTCGCATATTAACAAAAGGTCACGTGACAGTTAGTAACCGGTAGAAAAATTCGGAGACTACCCACCTGCTATGGTTGGTGTAGGGGTATAGCACGCGTCACGGAATGACGAGGATCCGGGTTCGATTCCCGGCCATAGCTTTACTTTTCGGATTTTTCTGTGTTCTAATTTTCACTGACATTTAGAAATTCAAAGAAATCTGATTTTAACGCCTCGTTTATTTTCAATTTGCTCAACAAGAAAAGGGCGTATTATTCTAATTTTAACTTTCTAAATGACATTGAAAATTAGAACACATAGAAAAATCCGAAAAGTAAAGCTGTGGTCGGGAATCGAACCCGGATCCTCGTCATTCCGTGACGCGTGCTATACCCCTACACCACCCATGGCAGGTAAGCGTTCGATTTTTCTATCTGTTACTAGCTGTCACGTGACCTTGTTACCATGCGATTTTTTTTCGCCAAGCGTCATCTGTTTGAATGATACCTATATAACATCCACTGCCCACTAGGGACAAGAGAAGGCGCTGTTTATCAATAAATGATGGGTATCATACACAATATTAACATTAAATGATCATAATATTAAAATCCCTACTTCCCTAGTAATATTATAATTGCAAAGTAACTATCTTTTTTTCTTTTTTTTTATGTGAATAGGAAGGCAAACGAGCAAGTGGATCACCTGATGGTAAGTGATCACCACTGCCCATAGACACCCGCAACCCCGGGGGGATTGCAGATGCGTTGCCAACCTAGAGGACTAAGATGAAATGCCTCTTGTGCCCGTAATTTCCCCGGCTGTCATACTCTCCACACCGGAACACAGCAGTGCAAGCTTTGCTACTTAGCGGCAGGATTAGCGAGTAAGATGGTGGTAACGATCCGGACGGACCTTGCACAAGGCCCTACCACCCGCAATCTGCCACAGCTTGCTCCCAACTCTTGCTATGTCTACACATAGTCTTCCGGTTCTTGGTCGCCGACCAGCGTAGTATAACAGACAAACAAATGCTAAAGTAACAGAAGCTTAACAACGGTAGCCACCCAGGAACCTTACTGTTACACAAAACAATAATTAAATAACTAATATACTTCTGAATTTGACATAATGTAATATTTTAATCTGATTTAATATGGTGTATTTACAAATGTTATAATTATCTTGTAGCCCTAGTTTATAAGTAATATTTGCATGCTTGTTTAAGTTAAATGTACGCGCTCAAAAACGCTTCCTCATCTGTATTCACCACGACATTTTTGCAAATAAATATTCTTATTCTTGTTCTTATTCTACTACCCCAGCGTCTATCTGTGTTACGTGGCTCGTTCATCCACTTCAAATCATATAATTCTTCGGGCTATGTCGTTGAGTTTTGTTTTCAGCCAATTTCTGAATCTATCGTCATCTGTTTAGCTATGATAAAGCTTTGCAATTTCTGAACGAACCAAGCATAAAAAGGAAACTCAAGAGCATATTGCTGGCTAAACGTGGCCTTTAGGTCTTGTTATCTTAGGCTCTGTCTACCCCGTAAGGGATAAAGAGATGATTTGTGTATTTATGTACAGTACGGGTAAACTTGAACCCCTCTTGGCGAAAAAATCCAAATACCTGTGATTTCATCAATAATGCTCGTAACTGAAATAAGTATGACGTAAGAGAGAAGGACGTTAACTATGCCAGAAAAAAAGGTTGAAAAGTTTACCTCCGAATGGTTTCCAAGTTATCGTACATTGTTAAAATTGCCTCATCCCGATTCAGTACCTTGAGTAAACGAGTGAAGCAATTTAGATAAGAATAATGTGATGTACCAACTTTTCTCGTGGTTTTGCCGACGAGGAATAAATTGTGGTATCTTAGCATTTTCTTCTTATTAAATTATGTCAATCTCGGCACGACGACGGCGAAAAAGTTCAAAATGAGCCGCTTATTCAAAATGATTTGAATGTCGTTCTTTATACTTCTATAAAAATACCCACTTAATTTTTTTTTGTGTCAGTAAATAGATTAAAGTTAGAGTGCATGTTCCTATGAACATGATGAAGCAGAATGGAGTAGAGACCGTGCAGAATCAACCAATAACTTTAGTTAAGATCTGCGCCCTGAAAATAATTATGTCAGTGTCACCTTTTTGATTGGTTGCTAAAGAAACAAATAAGTCACTTGATGGTAACTACACCACTGCAGAGCCAGATTACAAGTGCGATGGCTAGGGGGCTTAGATAAAAAACCTTTTGCGCCAGTAATTTCACCGGCTTTCTTACACTCCACGCCGGTACAGAGCAGCACAAGCACAGGTCGAACCACCAGGGAAGAATTAGCAAGTAAGAATACCTAATACTAGCAATCAGGATGTACCTTGCACAACCCACGTCTATGTATGTCAAAATTTAAGTCAATCCGACCGGTGGAATTGGGTGATATTCGATTTGCTAGATTTGGCCTCAACCAGGGGTCGGCAACACACGGCCGGCGATTCTGCTTGCGGTTTGCGGTTGTTTTGTTAAGGATAGGCTTATACACCCCATATGAAAATTATGACCACGGCCCGCCTTTACGAGTTTTTATTTAAATTGCAGTGTTCACAAACATGAATATGCTTGTATGTCTACAATAAATTTAAATCATTTTGCTGCCTCGATGTTACTACAGCAGTCAGATCGACTTGAAATTTAGTATACTTATTATGATCAACAATTTCACTACCTTACTCAATAATTCAGCCGCCAAGCAGTAGTGCTCGGGCTGCTGTTAGGATGTGAGGAGTAAGACAACAGGGTTGTGTTGATAGCACATGACATATACTATATATATATTTGCAGACTGGGTTGGCAACGCACCTGCAATCCTCTGGTGTTGTTGGTGTCCATGGGTGGTGGTGATAATAATAACTTACCATCAAGTGACTCACTAACTCGTTTCTACCTCATTTCATGTTTATAAAAGTAAAGATGGCAAAAAACTTTGTAATTAAAAAGATATTTCTAAATAAATATTACAAAGGATACCGATCGCTGACTCAAACGTACTTACCAACAAACATGCAAACATTGTTTATAAAACAAATGTACTTAATCCTCCTTTAGTAGATAAACAGGAACTGCGTTTGACATCGTCGTGCTGGGCGAGTTTATGCAGTCAGATGCATAAAATACAACTACAGAGTTTCATCGATTGGAATTCAAGCGCAGCGAGGCATCCGTTCAGAGAAAGTTCTTGCTATTAGATCTGTCTTTCACACTCTTGCCATAAGAATAACAAGTACTAAGAAGCGAAACTTCTGCGTTTTCATTTGCTAATTCACAAAAAGCTATTCTTGAAAACCTCCTCTGATGGACACAGGCCTTCCCCAAAGATTTTCATGACGAACGGTTGAAGAATTACTTACTGTGCTCGGGAGACACTTATAACTTAAACAGTCCTTTATAGATATTGTACGCAGTCAGGTGTCTTGAAGCGGTCTTGCATTAACATAGACTATCCCCCTTATTCATAAACGCTCTGTAGGCATCTGCTAACTTAGCAATCGTTTGTCCTTATCTGTCACTTTGACATTTACCTTTCACAGACAAGGACAAACGATTGCTAAGTTAGCAGAAACCTGTAGAGCGTTTATGAATAAGGGGGTTAATCTACAAGACTTAACATTGAAACAGTTTCCGATCAGAGTGTCAACAACACCTGAGGATGCCTTAGACAGAGATGAAATATTCATTCATTCATTCTTTGTATTTATGGCAACCGGTCACTTTTAGGTTAGCAACCCTTCCTGCCAATGACTCCTGACAACAGCACAGAGTATAACGTGTTTTTATATTGTTTGTTCCGAGATGGGGGTTTGTAGATGTGTGTATTTGTTGTACCTACGCCTGCAAAGGACAGAAACAAGACATATAGACAGCACAAAACATTTTAACAATCACAGAACGAATGAACAACTACTGTTATTGGGAGAGACAAAAGCGGGTGAGATGAAATACTTCGCAAACAAAAAACAAAAATTAACAAAAATAGTGACAGCGTGTAACAGGTAGAAAAATTCGAAGACTACCCACCTGCTATGGGTGGTGTAGGGGTATAGTACCTACGCGTCACGGAATGACGAGGATCCGGGTTCGATTCCCGGCCATAGCTTTACTTTTCGGATTTTTCTGTGTTCTAATTTTCAGTGACATTTAGAAATTAAATTTCTCACGGTAAATCCGTAAAAGTAAACATAAGAAAATCAAGAAACAAAAATTCTTGATTCATTTGATAGTACTTATGAAATACTTGTCAAATATTTTGTTAATAATGGTGATTTTGGTTCAAGTTTCGATTTTTGTTTCAAGTTTGGCGATTTTTATTAAATTTTAAGAAGCAAAATGACGGCTAGGTACCTCACTAAAAATTTACCTCATCAAAAACTATTATCATTATCACGCTCAGAACAGGACCAAATTACTAAATTGCTATTAAATTACCTCAGGGCATCGGCTGCGCTGCAGCGGCCGCGTTAACGAGTAGACCGCATCTCGGCCGAAACCTCGAGATAATTTAATAGCAAATTATTACACCATAAAGTCCTGACTTTGATAGTAGTTATATGAGTGAAAATAGCTGAATTTCAAATACTACTTCGATGAATAGTCAAGGTTACAAATTTAATTTATTACGTATTTCAAATTCAAATTCAAATTCAAATTATTTATTAAAATAATTAATTGTACAAATAAATTATAAATGGTTAGTAAGCACTATATTATGTCTATCTATGTATTAGTAAGTACACGGCAAAATTAACAACTAAACTAATGACTCGACATAAAACAAGTGCGTCTGCACTTACAACGAAAGTATATTATAAACTGTGCGTAGAGTAATTAAATTAAATGCCTAAACTAGGATACGAAAGTACCCTGTATCTTAGGCAAAAGATAGGGTCTATAATTAAATATTAATTGATACAGGGAGTATTATATTGTGTACAAAATCAGCATTTTTATAACATATTAAACTAAGGATTACCTAATGATAAATAGTTAATTAAGTAAGTTATACAACTATCTTCAGCAGGTTTTCGGTTTCCTCGTAAGACAAACTTTGCAACCACCCTGACAGAATGATTTTACAGTTGCCATAGTTTGAGTCATAAATATTAAGGAGTCTGTTAATTTTATTGTAAAGGAAGGGACCCAAAAACGAAGAGAATTTACGCCTAAAAGCATGATTGGTGCGGAGTATCTTAAATACTATGTCAGAGCGCCTTTTGCTGAGGATATTAGAGTTGTAGGGAGCCGGCATGTGCTGTTTTAGGATGATGCTCAAGATGAAAAGCTGGCGAACCGTGAGTACTCTGCAGGACTGGAACAGTTCTTTGGTGGGGAAAAAGAATGGCCGAGAGGTAGAGACCTTTAAAATAGCTCTTTGAGCTCGTTCAAGAACTATGAGAGTTGTCTTCGCGACACCACCCCAAGCTGTTATTAAAAAGTACTCTGAACGCTCAAATGCACATTTAAACAATCCACTTTGATGTGCATTAGCTATTTAAGCTCGCCGCGCAACCTGTGATTCGGCCATGTTTCCAGTTCGGCGATCTGTAATCCCCTATCTTAGTGGTGTGGCTCAACTTAATATTTCAAATAGAGCCCGACCTAATTCTGCCCGACTAAAGGGTCAGGCGGTAGCGGTAGCGTGAGCGAGGCGTTAGTAATTCACAGATAAACACGCTTCCTATTTGCGAGCAGGATATCTGAAAAGCCCACCCCAATCACAACCCCAGCATGTATACGTCCCTCTACTATCAATAAATCTAAGTTAGTTTTTACCATAAAAAACCGACTAAGTACGTGTCGGGTAACGCGCGGTGTAGGATTCCTTAGTTCCCTGTCACCTTCTTGAAACTTGTCAACTTCTTGAAGTCAATGGAATTTGTATGAAATTTTCCTTTATATTTCTCCAAGTACATTTTGTAAAGTTGGTTGACTATTAGGTGCTCGTTAAATTGTAAAGCCAACCCAGCTGGGATAGTATTCGTTTAAACTTCATTATGATTATAATAATACTACCAACTACCATGATTTTTTTTATCTATACAACCATTTATCTGGCAAGGGGGGGGGGGTCACTTGACTCTTACGATAATTATAACTTTATAGTTCAAATATTTCGCAAACGGTTTCCTAAATCGAAAAATGTTATTCCCAATATTTTGAACGACCTTTCCAACGACATTCCATACTACAGGATAAACGAGAAAAAAATAATCATCCCCACTTTACGAGTGGGGGAGGTACCCTTAAAAAATATATTCAAGATTTTATTTTACCACTTTGCTGGCGAAGTTAATAAATAAATCCATGCCAAATTACAGCTTTCTAGCACTAAGAATCTCTGAGCTAAGCCGCACAGACAGACAAATGGACGGACATGGTGCAACCATAAGGGTTCCTTGTCGACTGTGTGAGTGAATGAGTTCATGATATTCGTCACAGTTGTCTTAAATTTATACTGTGAATTTCCTTTCAGCAATTCAAATAAAAAATATCGATACTTTTTAAAGACACTTTTAAGATTATTCGTATATCGCTCTCGCTTATGTCCTAGACAGGTATGTCCCTTGCAATATTGATG
This sequence comes from Pandemis corylana, assembly GCA_949127965.1. Classification (NCBI taxonomy): domain Eukaryota; kingdom Metazoa; phylum Arthropoda; class Insecta; order Lepidoptera; family Tortricidae; genus Pandemis; species Pandemis corylana. The sequence continues at coordinate 12,101,755 of OX421856.1, read as the reverse complement.
TCTGGAGTGACTGAGTTGAAATGAGACATGAATATCAACTCAGTAAAATTTCTAGTTCAACTTATTTTATTATTATTATTACGTATACATGGAAAGGAGAGCATTTCGAGGGTCAAATCATGATTAAACCGATCTTTGTATGACAGCTAATAAATGAAATTCGGGCACGAAATGGAATTATCTTAAAACAAGTTCCTACTACTATTGTCGACCGGATAGCCTTGTGGTTAGTGACCCTGACTATGAAGCTAGAGGTCCTGGGTTCGAATCCCGGCAGGGGCAGACAGTTGTATGATGAATACGAATGTTTGTGCCCGAGTCATGGATGTTGTATGTATTTAAGTGTGTATTTATCTACATTATATAAGTATGTTTATCCGTTGCCTGGTACCCATAGTACAAGCTTTGCTTAGTTTGGGGCTGGGTCAATTGGTGTAATTTGTCCCAAGATATAAAAAGAAAAAAAACCGGTCAAGTGCGAGTCGGACTCGCGCACCGAGGGTTCCGTATCATTATCTATAAATATATAAAACCAGTGTAAGCAGAGCCCTGCTCCAAAGCAAAATGTACGCAGTGTGGGGTTACTTTATATTGGTCACTGCTATATACAGACATACATACACATTTACGGTTTTCGCAATTATTCTTTAATCTGTGCTATAAGACCTACCTTCATACCAAATTTCAAAATTCTGCGTTCACGGGAACTACCTTGTAGGTTTTGATTCCCTTGAGAGTTGAAAATTTGCGGAAATTTGCGGCATAAACGGCTGTATCTTTTGATTGGGTTGGCTTAGAAGTTTGATTTTTTCACAGCTTCAAGGGACAGTAGACCTGAGTAATTGATATAAATTTCAGCTTCATACCTCCACGCGTTCCTGAGAAAAAGGGTCTTGACAGACGGACGGACAGACGGACAACAAAGTGATCCTATAAGGGTTCCGTTTTTTCCTTTTGAGGTACGGAACCCTAAAAATAATAATTGTAGGGAACTCAAACTAAAACAGTAATGCAATCTTTCTTTGTAAAGGCTAGGCCTCACTGCTGCGCACGCTCTGCACGGATACGCTACACACGTCACCCACGTGGATCTATCGTCCATTTCGTGCGCAGCGTGTGCATGCACTGCTGTGGAAATGACCGCCTACATTTTGATACGGTGCGAATATGTACCCACGAGCGTAGCAAGACCAATATGACCATGCGCTGCAGTGAGGCGTCGCCGTAACACGGGTAACGTCAGACGTCAATATGATAATATTGTAACCATCAATAACAACCAAAATAAAAGCCTTGACCAAAACGTCGCAGTCCGCGCGTCCATTTCTTTTATACTGACAGATGGCAATTGTTTTCCCCGCGCAACAACCTTAGACTCTGCCAAGCGCGTTCGCGTGTACTATTACCAACTTATCAACGCACTAACGTATATGCACCCCCCCCCCCCCCCTCTTTCAAAAAGCCTCCTCTTTTATACTGCGCCTCTATGATATCACGGAATATGCCTGCCAAATTTCAAGTCTGAAGCTTTAGTGGTGGTACAACATTTCGAAATTTTCAAATTTCATGGGAGAATCGAGATAAAAAGTAGCCTGTACGTTATTCCAGATAACCAGCTATCTACATACCAAATTTCATCCACTTCCGTCAAGCCATTGAGCCATGAAGGAAAAACAAACACGCGCACTTTTACATTAAATTTACTAGCGACCCGCCCCGGCTTCATACGGCTGTAATCACTGTTTCTCCTCTATATTATGCATGCAACCTAATAATATATAAACGCGAAAGTTTGTATGGATGTATGGATGTTTGTTACTCTTTCACGCCAGAACGGCTGGGCAGATCTGAATGAGAGAGAGAGAGAGAGAAAGAGAGAGAAACATTTTTTTACACACATCCGATACACGTAGATATATCATAGGAAGAAATACAATATACTTAAGAATAGTACCGATATGGTGTAAAATGGGCCCCACTCAGCATAATGTTGCGGCAAGCCGCAACGCTGTTTTTCAGTAGGACCCAGATAAAATTAAAAACTAAACATATAAAATACACATACACTGTGTGTGTGGAATGAAATTTGGAACATAGATAGATTATGGTCTGGAATAAACATAGGCTACTATTTATCCCGGAAAAATGTGTAATTCCTGCGGATAGCGATAAACGAATTATATGCAGACGAAGTGGCGGGCAACAGCTAAATAGATATCTTGAATCACTCGATCTATTAAAAATAGCGCATCAAAATCCGTTGCACAAATTTAAAGATCTAAGCATACATAGGGACAGAGAGACAGCGGAAAGCGACTTTGTTTATACTATGTAGTGAAGTAGGTATAATTTAAAAAACAATAGCTTTAGTAAAGGCCTCGTTGTAAGCTAGCAAGCGTCAACACGGATGGATTTATTACTTGCTCCCTGCATAGAGCCGCGTTCCTTGTATGCACACAGCAAGTCAATGACCCCGATTCGTATCTCTGCATTATATAGTTAAACGGCTAAACAACTTCGTGACCCACCGTAGATTTTTCTAAAATGTCACTCATTTTACAAGACAGGCACATAAATTGAAAGTGGTGAATTTACACACTCCATTGAATTACGACAAATAATAAAATAACATTAAATTAAAAAAGCCAAGTATTAATCAAGTAATCATACATAAAATTAAATAAAAACAACAATTTTATGCCAAAAATGCCATACATAATTTTGGAAAAAAGCAGTCTTCAAACTACTGGACCGATTTTTACCAAACATGGCTAAGAACCATCGCAAGGAAACCGGCTTTAGAATGAAAAAAAAACGCATCGAAATCGGTCCATCCATTTGAGAGCTACGATGCCACAGACAGATACCACACACACACATCGATGTCAAACTTATAACACCCCTTTTTTGCGTCGGTGATTAAAAATAAAGTTAGAATTTCTTATGACACGTAATAATGTTGGAATACTGACGTTATCTACTCGAACCAAGTCCGCGTTATTGGTGTTGTCAACTTTAAACTTTAAACTTGTAAAATTATTTCCCAGCACAATTTAAAAATCCACTATAAAATCCAAACTAAATCCGAAGCTTAAATTGGCTCAACAGCTATATCGCGTAGCGGTGTCGTAGCCTGTTGCGCGTAGCCCGTAGCGCCGTAGCACCGCTACGCCAGTCCCAAAGCGCAAGTCGACAATTCCACTCGCGACGCCGAGCCGTGCTCTCAAACCGATCTAACGTCGCCAAATTTGAAATGAGAATAAGAGAACTTCACTTTTCTTAAGTGCACTACACTAGTGGTTTTCGATTGTTTTTCATTTTTTCAAATGGATGCGGACTTTGTAACTTTGGTTTGTGTTTATTGAATGAGTTTTTTGTATAAGTTTTTGTTTTTCGAAGTGCTTTTGAATGGGTGAGTTATTTATACTTTTTGTCAATTAGAAATTTACATCGATTAGAAGATTGATACTCTGGACATTCCATTATTTTTTAACCGACTTCAAACGAGAGAGGATGTTCTGTGTTCATCAATGTTTGCCTGGCAACTTTTATATTTTTCTCGGGCTAAGTCGTGGTCACTCTAATTTAAAGTTGAAGTACCTGGATGACCCACTTTTGCTCGGTATTTTTTTGTACGTTTCCTAAAAGTTACACCTAGCTAGATCGATTTATTGCCACTAAAAAAAAAATAAACATAGAAAATAGAAAATAGATATGAAAATAGTTGAAGCCGTTTCCGAGATTCAGATTAATATATATAAGAATTTCTCGTTTAAATATAGGTATTATTGATTTACTAATCGTGATCCTTGAAGGGTTCCGTTTTTCCTTTTGAGATACGAAGCCCTCGGTATCGACAGGAAATTAGCTTCAATTGTGACACTTTTTTTTGACATTCAGTATAAAATTACATCATCACTTAAAATTGAATGTCAAAAAATGTATACCTATTGAAATCGTCAGCTCAAAACAAAAATGACAACAAATAAAAATTTAAAGCGATTTATGATATAGTATGGTAAATGAGCAAGTGCGTCACCTGATTAAGTGATACACCTACACCCGCAACACCAGAGGTTTGCAAATGCGTTGCCAGTAGAGGTCGTTGGAATAACCTATGTGCCCGTAATTTTACCGGTTGTTACTCTCCACGTCGAAACACAGTAGCTCAGGCTCTGTTTCTTAATGACAGGATAAAGTATGATGTAAAGTAAGATGGTGCTAGCGACCCGGAACCTTGGACAAGGTCATACTACCCGCAAAATTTCAATTCAATTTTTAGGATAATATGGCCCCATCGATCGATGCGATGATTTCGCCAATGTCAAAGTAATAAATACAGTAGGTATTCAAAAATCTTGTGACAAAAATGTCGGCAACGTTGTACGGTATAATACGGTCAAAAGACCCCCTCCCCTCTTGGGCTCTTAGCCAACGGATAATGATATCCCTCGGAGACCGCCAGGAAATCATTAACCGATGCCCAGGTTGCACCGGACCAAGCACTGCTCTTCCCCCCGGACGGATACAAAATCGAACCGCTGTTCTTGACCACACGCGGAGGTAACCCGATTCGCACCCCGCAAAACTTTACTAGTCCTAATATATATATTTATATAATTGCAAAAACAAAACCTGCATTCAACTGACCGTTTATTTAAATACTTTAGTCAATCCTGGATTGCCTACAAAATTAAACTAAAAGAAAACTAATGAAAGTTTTCAACAGACTGAACTTTCAGAAGCTCCGCGAACTTCGTACTGGGGATTATTGAAGCATTTTTATTATTTCACGATTGCAGTCACGAATGAGCACGACAGTTAATAAAAGTAAGCTAAGATAAGACGTAAAAAGCTTTGGGATCCTTGTGGTTAAACATAATATTATAATGGCCTCTCCAGCTCGAGATCGCGGGTTTAAAGACCTTCTGAGTTTTTGCAATTTCTGTTCGAAATTACAGTTGAAATTCGCCGCTAAGGTTTTCGGCGGAACGAAACATCGTTAGAAAACCTGCGGATACCTATACTTATGAAGCAGTTCAAGTATACAGCTTGACCCTTTTGCTTTGAAGCACATACTCTTTCAAGGATTAAGGTATGATCAAGTGCAAAAATAAGTATCGATAGTAACTTCTCAAAAATATGTCGCACAACCTTTTTACGCTTGTGTAAGAGCGTATAGTACTTATTTTTGAAACTTTGTCTATACATAGTATTACACTCGACTGTACCTAAGATATTATAGTGTCTTGGCCCTGACGTTGTGTCAGTGCTAACACGGTGTTAGCAAACTTAGAAAACAAATTGTAGTCTAGAGAGAAGAAGCTAATTTCCAAACTGACTCTTACCGGTACCGATAGTTGAAATGACGTTTTGGGAAATACGGTGTGACGTCATTATGATCATCTTAACTTATTCATTCATTTACCGTGACCTTCTTTATTTGTAAGCAACTAACTTCTGTTAACTTGACACTCATTTGTATTTACTTGTCGCCGCGATGGTAGCTTTTGCAAAGCAGAAACAAAACGTGATTTTAGAGCTCGAAAGGACAAAAACGGAACCGTTACAGGATCATTTTGCTGTCTGTCGGTCCGTCCGTTACCGTTACCGTTTTCTCAGGAACGCGTAGAGGTAAATGTTAAAATAAATACTTCCCAAATACTTCAGTCTGCGGCCCCCTAGAACTGCGAAAAATCAACCCTCTAAACCAATCAACTCAATCAAAAAATACAGTCGTTAGAAAAGGTGTTTCGATAAAAATTGCCGTGATCTCAAAATATAGCGGGTACTACCAGTTGTCCCAGAAAGTTGAAATTGTGCATGAAGGCAGCTCTTATAGCACGACTAATGAAATAGGTCTAAAGATCTTATTTTATGTCTATGTAAGGAACCAATATAAAATGACCTCACACTGCCTTACATTTTGCTTAGAGGCAGGGTTCTGCTAACATTGGATTTTATATTCACTTGCCGAATATGCACGGCTCGCACTTGATCGTTTTTTTACTAAGCCCCGACACAAAATTTATATATCTACCCGTGCGAAGCCGGGGAGGGCCACTATTATCAGAACATCATTAACTAAGTGGGAGTTGTTCCAAGTTAATTTGACTACAGCTTAACTACTCGTAAGATTAGTATAATACACAAGTACTTCCATCTTGAGGCTACTTATGCAATCAGTTATGCAGTGGCAGAGCTTCAAAGTAAATACGACTTCGCCCGAAACCTGCACACTCAGACGAAGCAATTCAACGCTGCGTTAGAAGTTCCCAATCAGCTCTGGGCGCATGGGAACTATAGCCCAACCCCTCCCATTATGAGAGTAGACCCAGCAATGGGACGTATATAGGCTAATAAATAATGTAATGTAAGGTCTGTCTTAGCTATTTTTGGACAAGGGGGGTGAATGTTCTCGCCACTTTAGCCGCGGAACCATAGAAACATCTAAAGCTGCCCTGGTTTACGTTCCGCGGCGTACGCTTTGAAAATATCTGAGCCTTTAGGCAATGGCCCATCACTGACAAGGCGAGTATAGCGAGTTGTCCCTGGCTCTAACTAACAGGGAGAACTAGTAGGGAAAAAATGCTCGCCGGTGGTGTGAACAGCCAGCGATCAACTATAAATACATCTGTCTTTTTTACCAACACGGATCTATATCTTATGTTCATTTCTTGAGCGAGAAAATAGTCGATAGCTAATCGCTTTCTCGCCCTCGGTGGTAACAGTGCCTTAGTGTAAGTTGTTGCCTAGAAAAACGTCTTGGATGTGTTCGTGTTAATGTCTCTATATAACTTTGAGCAAATTAACAGCGCCACTAGCGGAACGAACCGGCAACAGAGAGTTCTTATAGTATTTTACCTTGTAACACAAATGCGGTCGAAACTTACACTACCATGCAAAAATAACGGGTCAATTTCCATACACAGTTGTATAAAAGGCGACCCGTTAATTTTGCTCGTCAGTATATTTCGTGACGCAAAACTTAAACTAGCCATACTGGTTCAAAGCTCTTACTTCGTGTAACGTGTAACTATGCTTTGTGTCAAATGCGAAAAAAATGATTTATTTTCCTTTCTCTTTCTTCACAGCACTTGTAAAGCAAAACAACGGTATCAAATAACAGCCATGCGCAAAGCAACACTGCAAATAAGTTTACCAAACTTCTACCGGGTATAACCTCGAACCAAATGTAATACGATCTAGACGAATAGGCCCACAAGTAATAGCGTAGGATTACGGCAATGTTTAATCTGCAAAGTTATGCGTATTTTTAACGAGAGTTGTAAGCGAGATAATCTGTTTGAAGTTGGACTATTTTTCATGCCAATGAACGGATTTAATTCGGATTAAAAGTTCTTGTAATAGCACCTAGCAATAATTGACATCTGTCTTCAATCCTGCGGGATATTTCTCAGGCTATAATTGAAAACAGGTAATTTAAGACACGTTATTCGATATGCGGTTAATACTTACGGTTTACAATCACGGAATAGAAATAACAGCTCAAAATGAACAAACAATTTTTACCTTGCTGCTCCGCTACTCGTGTTACTCGTAGGTAAATTTTTTGTTCTTTGAAATGGACCTCCGCAAAGTAACGCCTGATTCAATAAAATATAACAGCTTAAGGTGAAAGTAAGTAGGCAAAGAAAATGGTTTGGTTGACTTAAGCCATAAGAAAGTCGTGTGACGCCAAACTTACTTAAAAAGTAGAAATAAAATACACAACTATAAATCAAAAATTATAATATGCAACAGTAAATATGTTGTAAATAATAAAAATAAATATAAAATAACATGGGACGTAATATCTTCTACTACTAAAACTAACATTCATAATAATGATATTGACCATTTAAAATTCAATGATAAAATATAAAAAAATCCACGACATATTTGCAATATTTTTAATGATTTTTTTATTGATATTGTTAACATAAATATTAGTAATTCGAATATGCGGTCAGATATGAACAATCAATATAGTAATTCTTCTACAATATTTCTGAGACCAGTTGACAAAAGTGAGATATAATGTAGAATAATGTCTCTGAATAACAGTAAAACCAGTGGACATGATGGTCTGTCAACTAAAATTCTAAAAATGAATAACTCGCACAGGGCCCGAGAGGAAGTGAGCATGGGTCCGAATCCACGACCCTCTGCTTGAGCGGTCATAGGCCAAACCATTAGGCTATCACAGCATTCTATAATAACTAGGTACTAAATATCATTTTTTTTTACGAATAGGAAAGCAAACGAGCAAGTGGGTCACCTGATGGTAAGTGATCACCACTGCCCATAGACACCCGCAACCCCGGAGGGATTGCATATGCGTTGCCAACCTAGAGGACTAAGATAAAATGCCTCTTGTGCCCGTAATTTCCCCGGCTGTCTTACTCTCCACACCGGAACACAGTAGTGCAAGCACTGCTACTTAGCGGCAGGATTAGCGAGTAAGATGGTGGTAGCGATTCGGACGGACCTTGCACAAGGCCCTACCACCCGCAAACATCATCATGAAACTATTTTGTCTTATATTTTTTTTATTTAACACGCCGTTAACCCGCTTAATGTAAACATGTACTAATTGTATACATAAATACATAACGGACGGTTCCACTGCCATTGTCCAGAGTATCTGTCGGCCGGTGCCGTTTCCGGCCCGATCCCGGATTGAGGAGCATTGTTCGGACCCTTCTACCAAACAGCCTTTCATTTACTTATAAGTACAATGTTGTACTAACGAACATGTTTTGTGCCTTACGTAACACAACTGTTGCTGGAATACGCCCGAGGATACCATTAATGGAAGCTGTACGACCACACTGATACCGCATACAATAGGTTTTGAAAAGATCGTTTACAAAACGTCACCATGTCTCCCGCTACGGGTGAATTTTTAAGAAATACCGGTAGAAATTAGTATTTTGACCTAACGTGTCTATTCGGCGCATTACTGTACATCTGCTTGTTTTTTTTTACGTAGAGCGACGATTGCATCCAGAACTATTAGACTACAAGCCCATGGACAAAAAAATGTGAAATGAACCAGCGTGAATAAAGCTTAGAAGGCTGTTACTATATCATAAAATAACTCTGAGCGCTATGCCATTTCTGAGCGGTACAGTTTTTTTCTCATACATTGAAAAAAAAATCACTAACTTCCGGCACCACCACTTTAAAGCGGCACTAGGTCTTTCGACGTTTATTTTTAACTATCTATAAGCTATAAAAACGCCGTAAATTAATAATTAGTCTTAATTCCTCACTTGTACCTGAGAATTTCGATAAATGTACCGCTCAGAAATGATGGCATAGCGCTCTGAGTTATTTTATGATATTGTAACAGCCTTCTAACCTTCATTCACGCTGGTCCATTTCACATACATACACAAATCACGACTTTATCCCTTACGGGGTAGACAGGGCCTAAGGTAACAGGTACTACAAGCCACAATTAGCAAGATTGAGGGTGTATAGATGGAAAATGGAATCAAAGTTCATTTCACATGTTTTTTTTTCCATGGGCTTGTAGTCTATATGTGCTTTGACCGTTTTGTAGACAATTTTAAATCAGAAAATCTATAAAATCCTGAAGTGATCACTCCGTTTTGCAGACAATCTTAATTTGACCAGTTTGCTCGAAGACGGAGTCAGATTTCTTCGTGTTTTGCCGTTGGTCGTGCGGAATGCCAAATTGTAAGACATCTGATTTCATGTAATGCCTGTGCGTGAATGGGTCAAGTCACGATTGTTACCCAAGTGCAACGATCACTTAACAGACGAGGTCTTAAGAGATACATAGGTAAGACTATTATTCATACACGCTATGAGCCTATGAGAACCCAGTGACTCTATACTCGTAAGACAAATGAAAAAAAAAAGCTTATATTCTTAAGCCGGATGCTCATCTGCAACCTGTGACTGTAATTGTTGCACATAGCAGTAACCAAAAACCGTAATGTGGATATGGCTCGCGAGCCTGCGTCGAGCGGAACGCCGCGTCCACACTAGAGGTTTTTGTCATTGTTACGAGCAACAATTACGGTTACCGCTCGCGAATAAGTAGGTACCCGGCTTTACGCAAGCGCCAACGGACGTCATATTTTCTGGGCTCATCTCAATTATTAAGTAAAGTTAAGTATGCCGAATTTTCACTTAACGTGTACAGTCATTTTAAATCACCAACTTTCGTATTTATAATAGTATATAAGGAATAATTATTATTGGGACGAAATAATGAGTCAGCTGACTCCAAGGACCAGACTTGGACTCGGTAAAAACTAAAGAGCTAATCTACCGTGAATTATCATATAATCTAACCCTGGAATTCTTTCAGACCAATGATCATACTTATTTTGCCACATCGATTTAATAGAGCTTATAAGTTAATCGAGCTTATAAGTAAATAATAAACCTAATTTTTCATCATCTTTATAAAAATGAATTTATTCACTTTGCTAAACTCCAGAAAGGTATTATAATAATCGATTCGCATCAAACAAAGCCTAGATTTATAACGCGTTCTAAAAGCGATAAATTCATAAAATATTCACCAAGAGCTCTTTAATGCGGCAACGTTCAACAAAGTGTCTTGAGTTGCCAATAATACTGAAGGCATTATTAATAACGAGCTTCTGGGTTTTTCTTATTCTATTTATATGAGTAGCTTTAAGACTCGCGATTTATTAAAACCGGCCAATTGCGAGTCCGACCCGTACACGAAGGGGGGTTCCGTGCCCTTATCTATATCTATAAACCAGTGTAATCTGCTACAAAGCAAAATGTACGCAGTGTAGGGTCACTTTACATTGGTCGCTGATTATATACAGACTTACACACATTATTCTGGTTTAAGTATCTGTTGTTATAGCGGCAACAGAAATACCATCATCTGTGACTGAATATTTTAAGCGTCTACCTCTTGCCGCTATTAATATCGAGCAAAAACAGCAAAAAAACACGTTTGCGGTGTGGGAGCCCCCCTTAAATATTATTTCATAATAACTTAATTAGATTTATTTTGACATTCTTTCGAATATCTTAGCAAATAAACAATTTGATTTGACCTCAATTCTAATACAGTCGAGATGACGTTCGATTCGAAATTAAATGTAAAAATTGCAAACAATTTTGTCAAATCTCACGTTACTAGATATCGAATGTTATGACCATCGAAGGAAAGAGCGAAAATCATAGGAATCATATTATAGACGATGCGGCTAGCAACCCATCACTATTTTGATCCCACTTTCCACCTACACGCCCACAATTTTGCTAAACGTGGCCTGTAGGTCTTGTTACCTTACGCTTTGTAGTATAGTTGGGACCGATTCTAGTTTGTCTCTGAAAAAATAACGTTTTTTATCTAAAAAGTGTTTTAGTGACTCTATTAACGTTCGTGTTTTTACGCATAACATTAATTGTTCGGCTTAAATGCTGGTTATAAATATCAAACTGATTTCAATTATCCTATGTGCGTGTGCGTGTCGCTGTCAAAAACCATTCACGCAATGTCACATCTAAAATAATTCCATTAATTGAAGTCTGAATATGAAAGAGAAGTTATTGAGAAATTACTAATTACTTGTCTTCTCGAGGCATCTGTCTAGCAATTTGATACACACAATTATTGTTCAACCTCAATACCGTTAACCGGGGTGACTTTGATAATTTTGAGGCTACTTCGATCATTTTAAAATTGCTATAAAATCGATATTGTCCGTATGCGGTGAATATTAGGCATGTACACGCAAAGGCGATAGATGAAGACATCAATTGGAAGCAATAAACGCAAATAAAAATTAATGATTTCGACATTATAACTGCTTTTTAAAGTCACCCCGTAAATCAAAGTCGCTCCGGTTTACGGTACTATAAGGATTTAGAACACACGCAATAATTTGGGCAGTCGTATACTAATCTATATAAGGTGTACCAATTAGAATGATTCTGGAATATGTATTTCAGCAGATTAGGTTTTTTAGTTAGGTTTTTTGAACACTCTTGTAAAGTAGTTTGATAGTAATTTTGGATACAAAATTGTACGAAACCCCTATGCCGCCGTCCACTTTGAAGATTAACCAGTGTATAGAAACATTTGTCAACTTTTTAAAAAATCTTCAAAAACTAGTGTAATTAATAAAAATGCTTTTTATCCCGGGAACTTTGTACTTTACCGAAATATTTTTTTTTGAATAATTCATTATTATACGTACTGTCAACCGAGGACTATTGGCTGAGACATCGGAGCGCCATTTTGTTTGCCATCGATACCGGTTGAATCAAAAGGTTCCATGATAATGTCTTCACTGTCGACCGCCGATATCTGGTTACCGGTATCGACCAGCAATAACCGGCCAAGTGCGAGTCGGCCTAACACAAGAATTATTTACGAAATTTAAGTGGTAACTTTATTTAAATTTTAGCTAATTGGTATTTCAGTTTCATTTTATGACATTTCAGAATTTAATTCGTCGTTTGTACACATTATCTTAGTGAATAATTAATGACTTGATTAAAATTAACTAAAATTTGAAATGTCTTGAAATGAACACTTCCATGCTGGTCTGGGAGCAAAGAAAAACATAGAATGTACCAGTTGCTTCTCTTCCCGTGCCGATGGTAAAAGCCCATCGAGGGAACGGGCGAAAATCTTTGGAATCATGTTACAGGCGATGTGGCTAGCAACCCATCACTATTTTGATTCCCCTTTCCATCCATACACCCGTGTGTATGTATTGAAATGATGTTTCTTTGAACATCATGTTCACTAAGGTGCGTTCCCTGAATATTGAATAGCTAATAAATATGGTTATTCTTTGTCCCAAAAAACTGCTAGCTCTTCGGTCCGCAGTGATGTCGACTAGTTTTTTTGTAAATGGGATATTTAGATCCTAATGGGACTCGGTGGGTCAAAATTCTCGACACCAAATGGGACAAAGTCAATTAAATTGTTGTTTAATATTTAATTATTCTTAATTATTTGAATATAATAATATAATTGAATCATTCAAATGATATTAATAACCTATCTCCCCATTGAAATCTGTGTCAAAGCTGCTATGCTGGCACTTGACAGCATAATCCTTCTTAATTATATTAATGACTTTCAGTTAATATCTTTGAGACAATGATTAAGAAGTGCTAAGTGAGGGAGGATGAAATTAAATTTTTAACAATAGGCACGTGGAAACGTTCTTAGGTGTGACACATTTCTTGTTTATAATTTTATTGATTTCAACGTAAGGATTTATATTTTGCCTCACGATTAGTTTTATAAGAAGCTTGTTAACCTTTTGAACGTCAAGCTTAGCTACATAGTAAAGCTATTTTCATTCTTATGCCTTTGCATGAAAGTCATTTTTACACTTATAACCTCTGTCGGCCACAGCCGACATTGGCGGTCAAAAGGTTAAAAAACTTTCTTGTTCAAGAATTTAATTATATGGTAGTTATACTAGGCTTTGCTATGCATACATGCTCTATGGTAGCGCTTTCGTAGAAGCAGGGCGAAGTGGAGTCGCGCAGAATCGGACCAATCACGTTGCTTCAAATGCCCGTCTCTCCCCGCTCCCCTTGTGACGTGATTTAAACTAATGTGATTGGTTGGTTTTGTATGTTCCCGTTCTATAAAAGCGCATACGCAGTGCTTGTTTTTATAAACAAATAAGGGGTACGTATTATTGCCCACGACCTTGATTATGTATGAGTTTTAGTCTGCCTTCTATACTGGCTGGCAAAAGTTACGGGTCTTTTTCATCTTCGTATAAGAAGCGAGCCGTTATTTTGGCTCGTCTGTGTATTTTCATAACTGAGCAAAAATTTATACCTTTTTTAGATTGAATGAGTATTTTATTACAAGTTATCACTCACGTAAATCACCGTTTTATAGAGTCATTGCTCGTAAACCTGTGTAGTAAGAAACCTTTCACTAGATTGATTAAAATCGGATAAGAGCGTGTCGAATCACGCGCAATTTAGGGTTCCAGACCAATATACTGCTAAAATTTAAAATTCAGTGTTGGTCGACTGTTTTATTCTCCTTATTAACCTGCTAAGTCTACAAACATAGTTGAATGGTTTTCTTTTTAAATACGTAAATAAATATAGGTACCCGCAAGCAAAAATAATGGGTCGCTTTTCATACAAACTTACATCAAAGACAATCTCCCTCGCAAGTAAATTTAATTAAATTTTATTTATAATTTATTTAATATATTTTGTAAACCCGTAATATTTTTGAAAGCCCTGAAAAAGTTTTATTTTTAATATTCTAATTTTAAAATTCATTTACTATTTAACGTAACACATGCATACGAGTTCACAAAACTGTACCAAATGTCTTAAATTCCAAAATCCTAAATTATAAGAGTTCTTTTTTCCTTTTCAGGTCAGAACGCTAAAAATTAGATCATTTCGTAATCGTACTTTCAAAAAGTTTAGCTAACAGCCAATCACAGGCCTTTCGGCCGCTTAGTAACGACTTCTCGTTATTTATTCAGATTCTGAATTCAGAAAAGAACTTAGATTTTCCTTTATGATCGTCGGTTTTGCTGATGAAACATCACGACATAATAAAAAGTAAATTTTGAACCTTGTTATAAATTGAAAAAGATTTCATTAGTCAAAATATGACACCATGCAGGTGAGGTGGAGTTCAAAAAGGTGAACATTGTAAACATGTATTTATTCATCAAAAGCAGTCGTAACCTAGTGGTTTGAACCATAACATCTTAAGCAGAGGGTTGTAGGTTTGAACGCTGGCCGCATCTCTTGAAATTTGTGCTAGAAAATAGTGTTTTTGTTTTTGATTCCCCTTTCCATCTATACGCCCACAATCATGCTAAACGTGGCCTTTAGGTCTTGTTACCTTAGGCTCTGTCTACCCCGTAAGGAATAAAGACGTGATTTATGTATGTATGTTTTTTGTTAAAGAAAACCTTGTAAGTACTATTAAAAAATGTAAATCACTCCACGCAAAAAATACTCTTAATTTAAGAATCAACCCTTAATAGGTACAAAAAATAAATAAAAAATTAAATTTTACGCCAACATGACTTACATTATTTTGGAAAAGAGCTGATACTCTTCAAACTGCTGGACCGATTTTTAACAAACATATCTTAAGAAACACCGCAAAGAAACAGCTGGTTACATAAACAAGCTACATTACCAGCACTGGTAAAACCAACTAAGGAAGTTAACTTGGATTTACTTAGGTTCAGGTGCGGCGGGGTGGCCAAACCTAAGTTGCGAACATGTTTTTTTTACCTTAGATATAGTCCTTGTTTTACCTTAGAATGTCCTAGTAATGTAACTTGGTTATGAACTGGCTTTCGAATGAAAAAAATTGCATTCAAATCGGTCCATCCGCTTGAGAGCTAAGATACCACAGACACACACATACACAGAGAGAGAGGCATTGTCGTCAAACTTATAACACCCCTCTTTTGCATCGGGGGTAGGCTTGGGTAAAAATTATCGATAAATCAAAATATCGATATTATCAAAAAATTATGGATTATTATCGATAGTCGATAATTTTTCCGGATACCAATCTCGATATGTTTTTTGTGAGTTCCCATCCGATCTCGTTCTCGATAAAAAAAAAGAATTAATGTGTTGCGAACGCAACTGTTTTTATTTCATTATATTAATTAATTGTTTAGTATTGTGTAACTTCACATTTTAACGTAGAAACGAAACGTTACGTGACGTAGTTTTTCTGTAACCAATCACGGCTTCGCACGTACCCAAAAATATAAGAATTGTACCCGTCTTAAACGGTCCTTTTTTGGCCACTGTCTTCATAACCACTTCAGCGAATAGGCACTTTTATTTGTAAGATCCAGTACCTTAAAATATACCAGTCGAATATTATCGACGTTTCCTTATAAACGCATCGCTAGGAAACCCACTACCATCAGCAGCCTGGGTCCTGGCACCTACAAATGAGAAATACTGCTGTATGGGCTCAAAAGCTAAATAAGAGATGGATGTTTATGGGCATACGACATACATGGCTAAAATTCGATATATATCGTTATTGTCAATATATCAAAAAACTATATTTTTACACGATGTAATATTGATAGTTTTGAAAAATATCGATATATTTTTTCATTTGCCCATCCCTAATCGGGGCATTAAAAATTGCACACACTTGCAATACAATTACACCGTATAACTCGTTCTCAGTATAATTTCTCCTTTCCTATATGAAGTCGTTACAGAAGGACGTGAAGAATGTTAATGAAATTAAACTAATTTAAACGCAAAAGTTTGCGTCACTGCCTAACTTTAGATTAGAGTGACTAGCTTTAATTGCCTTTAACTTCATACGTGTAGAACTCACTAAAACCTTTATATTGGACCTTACTGTGTTTACACTGTGTTTTTAAACAGATAAGTATAGCATATTTCAAGCAGGCGATTAGCTTTGTTTGACTGAAATGTGTATCTCTATAAAAATAAAAGACAAAAAATACATCTACTTCTTAAAATAGAAAATCTGCCTACACCTGTAATTACCGTAGATGATATATATTTTTATTCAATGTTTGCGCTAGAAGTAACAAAAACTATAGACATTTTATGTAGCTGAATTCATTCTCTTCAGCCCAGTTCAATTATTTTAAAAACCGGCGGTGTACGGTTGCAGGTGGCGGTAACATCAGCTGTGATGTAACAGAGAAACTAAAGCCATCTCATTTGTTAGGACGACTGTTTGCTGTGAGGAAAAGAGTGCCGTTGCTTTAATCTACTTAACTTTTTATACAATACAATACACAATAAACAACCTAGACAACAGACAACCAACCAAAAAAAAATACATACATACATCACATCTTTATCCCTTATAGGGGTAGACAGAGCCTAAGGTAACAAGACCTAAAGGCCACGTTTAGGATGATTGTGGGCGTACAGGTGGAAACATCATTCCTAAGATTTTCGCCCATTCGATCTTTCGCTTTGCGCTTTTACCATCTGTGCGGCAAAAGAAGCAAACTGGTACATTTTTATATGTTTTTTCTTTACTCCCAGACCAGCATAAAAGAAATAAAAAAGCAATCATATAAAAGATACAATCATTATTATTTACGTTTTTTACAAGCTTTCTCAATAGTCAATGATTTTGAACGTTATTTTTCTGATTTATTTCGATCGGTTGATATTTGTTTACGTAAAAGTTTATGGATTATGTACCTAGTATATTTTATCTGTGTATCGTTCGTTTCGTGAGTCATAGACGGTTCTGGCTGAAAATCAGTGCTGCAGGTGTCTAACACCTCAGCGTAATGCTGAGCCAGCGACCGTTTCACTTTTGCGAAGACACACACAACGCTCTTGATCTATTTTTCATGTCTTGTTTATTTTCTATAAAATTGTCTATGTTCTCTTATATTTGTGTGTCTTGCAAAAAGGAATAAAAATGTCCTCTTTCTTTCTTTCTTTCTTTCTAAATATACCTATCTCGAATACAAAAAAACGAAGTCTGCAATGACGAAACAGCAAAATGCTGATACATCATTACAGGATTAGTTAACGTCTGCATACTTCCGGCGTTCAAATCTCGAAGCAATTGGAGTAAACCCCGAGCAATCGACACGCAGAACCACTCGAGAGCGTTCAAAACGCCGTTTCTGACCCGAGCCAATTATGTCACTTGACCCGACCCGACTGTACGTACAGTCGGCCTATGAAAGTGTTTAGTACTTTAGAACTGTGCTGAATTAATTTTAGTAAAAAACCGGCCAAGCGCGAGTCGGACTCGCGCGCTGAGTGTTCCGTACAAATTCTACAAGTGAATATAAAATCCGCTGGAGCTCATTTTATATTGGACTAGTTACCCGCGCGACTCCATCTCCGATGAATTCGCTTATATCTGCGGAAAATATGGGATATTCCGGGATAAAAATTGTCCTATGTCCTTATCCTTTCCCGGTACTGTAACTCACTATACCAAATTTCGATAAAATCAGTTTAGTCGTTTTGCCATGAAAGAGCTATAAACATACAAACATATAGACATCCAAACTTACAAACTTTCACCTCTTTAATATTAATAAGATAAGATAAGATATATTGGATACTTTGACTACAGAAAGACATAACAAAACATTTTTTTTTCATTTCATTTATTTGCATCATCAATTTACATTGACCATTTTTAGATTAGTTATTAGTTGTGCTATGAGAGCTACCTGACACCGAATTTCAACCATGTTTTTTGGCAATTGTAAAGACAATTTATATGGATACACCTTTTATAATGACTGTATCTCTGATTGAGTTGACTCAGAGGGTTGATTTTTTCAGAGCTCTAAGGACTTAAGTATCTTACTAATATTATAAAGGCGAAAGTTTGTAAGTTTGGATGTTTGGATGTTTGTTGCTCTTTCATGGCAAAACGGCTAAACTAATTTTATTTAAATTTCGTACAGAGATAGTTATAGGCCTCAGGGGGGCTGGATTAGCCATTCATCACAGACGGAATCGCGGGCAACAGCTAGTTTGTTATAAATTTTAACTTTATACCTCTACACAATTCTGAGAAAAAAGATCTTGACAGACAGACGGACTGAGACAAAACGGAACCATCAGTTTCTTTCTTTTTGAGGAAGCCTAACAAGTAACAAACGATTCGTTCAACAACCATTTAAGAAACACCCAATAATTTTCATTTTAATTATCTATATAAAAATAATATATTGAAAAAGAAAAAGAAAACAATAAAGAACAGTCAAAACTTAAAAATAACTTAATCCTAGCTAAAACTATTATTAAAGATAAAAAATTTCTCCCAAATCGCCGCCAATGGGGAGGGTGCCCAGAAGGCTAGCAGCATTGCCACGTTGTATGGCAATGCTTATTCGCTGAGCGAAATATTGGCCAGCCCTCTGGTCACGGGAGGCCTCTATGAGGCGCGCCGAGATATCTTCATAGACACGGCGCGCGCTTGGCCCCCATGGCCCCAGAGTTTCGACTCCAAACGCCTCAAAAATATAGCTGCCTCCAAGCGAGCTATACTTTCGGCGTTTGAAGTCCTCCGCTGAGGCCGCAGCAGAGCCAGCAACATTTTGGGTCCTTGAAAGATGGGTCGGAGCAAGAGTATCAACGCACGTTGCATCCCAAACTAAGGGCCGACCCATCCGCCAAGGAACCAGTGTCAGACCGTCGGGCCTCTTGCCATCATCTCTTGCCAAGCCGTTAGGTTCCAGAACGGCTGGCATTATCTATATATAATTTCTAGCCGATGTATGTCCCACTGCTGGGCACAAAACATCTCTCACAAAGAAAAGGTTTGGATTACCAATTAGTTCTGATTGAGCAGATTTGAAGTTACATGCAAATTTCCTCAAGACATGTTCCTCTACCGAAAGGCTAATACTGAATTCCAAGCATAATATTTTGCAAAATTATTACCTTATCGGCATTTTATTGTCAACGTTTCATCGTGTACGATTTCATACGCTTTTCATTCGTACATTTTACACAAAAGCTAGTCTATTTTCAACAGCATAATAGAAAAGGCTTTAGGTAAAGCGCATCTGTAAAACGTTGCGTCTATGTAAAATTGTTACCGAGCCATCAAAGCCAGCCCACATGCAGCAAATAAAAGCAAAAAAGATCTGAATAAACCACAAAGCGAAGGCCAATATTCAAACTCAATAAAGCTGTTGCTTCGTGCTATTCCATGCTGGTCTGGCAGTAAAGAAAAAACATAGAATGTACCAGTTGCTTCTCTTCCCGCGCAGATGGTAAAAGCCCATCGAGGGAATGAGCGAAAATTATAGGCATCATTGTCGGGAAGCAACCTCTTTCAGAGTTGGCTGGTTGGTAGACGGTCTGACGTGGCGCTAGCTGCCATGTGTCAGACGACTCCTGCTAGCCTACGGCTCTGCATATAATCCGTTATTTGTTCCATTTTCTGTTAAATTGTACTAATAAAACTCATAAATTGTACTTGTATGCGTTGAATGATCTCATGTCTTTCATTATGAACCAGAGGTTCCTTATTTCAGAAGTGCGATTGGTTTTACTCGAGCCAGTTACAGGAGCGAGTTATAGGCAAGGCAATGCGGCAATCATGCTAAACGTGGCCTTTATGTCTTGTTACCTTATAGGCAATGCCGCAATCATGCTAAACGTGGCCTTTATATCTTGTTACCTTAGGCTCTGTCTACCCGTAAGAGGAAAAAACGTGATTTATGTATGTTTATGTTTGGTCCTATGTAACATGGTACGAGTATACAGATACTGCACTAAGAGCTGTGATTTTTGTTGCACTTTTAGTACAGGAACTAAAATCCCGTAAAAACCGTGACTTGCGAGCCAGCCGCGAGCGGAATGCCTTGTCCACACCCAGGGTGTTTGGTGTTTGGTTACTGTAACGTGTAACAGTTACGGTTACAGCTCGCTGATGAGTACCCGGCTTTAAAGAACCACGTCACCGAAGTGATCGCTCTGCTCGAATGGCAATCATAACTTGACACGTTCACTGACTGATATTATACGAACACAGGTGTCTTGACTTGATGCAGGTCGCACGCTTATTGTGCACGTTTTGACTCACTAACCCGTTATTTCATAGCATGTGCTAGTCGTGCCATGTATTGTGTTTTAAAAGTTTATAGAACACTAGCTGTTGCCCACGATTCTGTCTGCGAGAGTTCGCTTATCGCTTTACCGCGGGAACTATGCGATTTTCCGGGCTAAAACTATCCTATGTCCTTTCCCGGGAGTCAAACTTCGTTAAAACCCTTTCGGTGGTTTAGGCATAAAAGCGTAATAGACAGAAATATTGGTAGGGATTTACCTGAGATCTAGATAATAAATAAAGTCATTGGCCGATGCAATTTTTTTTTTGTTCCTAATATCTTGCTGTTATTGCTTCTTAAAATGAAGAGTTAAGAAAATTATCGACCAGCCACAAAGTGACAGCGTTTTAATTGCGTCGCAAACTAAAAATATCAAGCTGTGGGTATACAGCAAAGGTGCAGGGCCGTGACCTTCATCCCTTATTTGGACCCTTCATAATACCTCACGTAGATGGTTACATTCGATACCTAGTAAGACTGGGTTGCGCAATTTACCTGGAAGGCCGCGAATCGTCTCAAACGCCGTATCCTGTGTGCTACGAAAATCAACGGATTTGTACTACACGTACTCATGGAGTTGGTTTATGGACATATATTTTACACACGGGACGCGGTAGTTGAAACGCCTTGTTGCCTGATTTTCTAACTACATTACAAAATTTGCATACAAATTCTGGTAATAATGGGATGTGGAGGTTAAATTCAATCTTTTTCTTGTGTTCCATGGCTGTTGCCACTGATTGTAACCTAACGATGTGTCGTGTGATATAGTTTTATCGAGTCATCCACCACAATTCCTTAATGTGCTTACAGCTAAAATATAAAATTAGAACCAGCAAACCTCGAATGTTTCAAATCCAGCTGCTTGAATAAAATTCGTCTGTGTCGGCATTGCAGTCTGAATGCTTCATAGAAACAAACATATTTGTACTTATTTTATCATTAATTTGGGTACCTACATCTAATGCGGTCCCGTTTCAAATCTGTAAACTTTTTATGATTTGCATCTACCTATATAAAAATAAGTCCTAACTGACTCGTCAACACATAGTTCAAACGCCTGCATTTAGAATGCTGATCTTCGTATAGATGGTTTCTGTGAATTCTCTACGAAACAAGAGATTCTGCAAAAGGGAAAAGTTGCGTGCCTAAATCTGTCTACGATAAAACACAGAAATAAACAGTTGTAAGTTGTTTTTTAACGAACAAAGTTTTAGTTGCAAGCCAGTCGTCTTAGCCCATGGGTATATTATAACTATGTCGAAGAATGACTGGCATTTTGGAATTGTTTGCTTGTTAAGGGGAGTGATGTTTCTTGACGAGAGGTTGTTAGTCAGAAGTTGCAATTTGGACAAAGTTGAACAACTATTAGTGAGACAGATAACTAAGACTTTTGGGCAAACGTGCGGGCAAGATTGCGGATATCTGATGAGGCTGTTTATAACCAGAGGGTATGCACAAAACAGAGGGGTGTTGTAAGATAAAAAGTCACACAGGCTTGTTTATCTGTGGCGTCGTTTTACTGTGTGATAAAAGGGGCTTTATTTTTAAATTATTTTATTTATTTTACTCTTTTTACATACACATGCTCGGCAAACACATAACCCTATTTTTGGGCTTCCCCGCAGTCGGGTAAAGGCTGATTTGTGGGCCGAAACTAACACTCGAAAGTGTCAAATGAATTTGAAACGAGAGGATTAAGTTTGCGTTCCCGTATCTCAAATATATAAAGTAAAAGAAAATAAGAAAAGTCCGATGGGCCGGATGCAGTCAATTTTGACCGGAAAATAAATCAAAAAGGCCAACGCTGTCCGGTTTTATCCGGACGGACGGCAAATCTATTTACAATCCATACCTCTTGTACAGCATACAGGCACTTCCTTGAGATACTCACAGGCGAATAAGCACGGCTCAGTGACCTAACACCGTGTTACACCTGTGTTGCACGGCAGAAATCAATAGCATTATATTGTACTTATAGTAAAACTGGCTCACACTCACATCATCTCCAAGCTATACCTACAATGGGTCTCAAAATAGAAGGTGGTTGAATCAGTTTAACTGAATACACCTAAAAATTATTTTCATTAAAAACAAGTTTCGATACGTTGGTCGATGTTCAAAGTGTAAGGGCGTCCGGAGCGTTACTTAATTTTAAATATAAAAATTAAGATGACCAATTTAACCCTCTGAACGATAGGGCTTCGGCCGTAGTTCCCAACTGCTAACTGCTCAGTACAGTACGATTCGGAAATTTCACTAACACTTTTCCATCTCACCTCACAATATCTTCGTTTACCGAAAGGGCCATGGTAAATATCGAATGTTCGCAAATCAATTCAGAAAAAATCAATGAAGCCCAGCTCGAACCCACGCCACGGCCATCTGCTCGAGGGGCCATAGTTTAGGTCGATCCACCAGGCCACTACTTAACCCTAGAGTAGTCGCGCCTTCTCGTGAAACGCGAGTGATCGCGCGGGAGCATTTTGCCGCCCGTACTTAATACGATTTATTTTTGTTAATATGAGTCATACGCATTTGTAATTATGTTTCAACGATAAAATATAACACCAACTATAAGAATAAGAAACATTTATTAAAGTTTTATAGTTAGAAATTAGAAAACAATGCTTTGGGAAATCTTAGGTCATTATTTTTGTTTTTTCGGAACTTCTTCATTATTATTTATACAAAAAAATTAAATATGAAACTTAATAACTAAATTATGCGTTTTCATCATCTACAGCATGTATTTCGCCAAAACAATCCTAGCACATGTACATGCAATGCTCGTTGCACAGTAACTTTGCACATCTATTACACCCTTTTTTTGTCCTTCTATTTTTGTTCGATGGACATACTGCGCATATACCTTCTCGAACTATTTTGTTGTTCCGGTGGCACAAATCGAGCAATTTGGTACCTCAGATGTTTCTGTAAAGTATTCACGCCGGATCTTCTAATGATATGTGTTCTAGTCATAGCCAGGGCAATTTCTTTCAGAAATGTTTGGCGTAATAGTAATTGGCCAGTATTGTATTATTGTATGCCCAATAATGAATTAAAACAAACTAAAATTAATATCATACCATATTTACATTAAAATAATACTATACGCAATGAAAACAAATAATATTTTAACGATAATAAAAACTAAGACCCACAAACTTTACTAACGTGAGCAGTCGCGCGCTGAGCAATTTGCCGCCAAACGCGACCCACCACCAATAACCTTTGTCTCCTGCGGTCATCCGCGCACCGATTTAATTCTAATTTCTAAAACAAGAAGGCGAGGGACGGGGGGGCAGCTACACGGACGCTTGACCTTGACAAATGCATAGTGTATAAAATAAAACGAAAATTGTGCCGCGGACGGCAAAATGCTCATAGCGCGAGCACTCTAGGGTTAATAGCATTATATTATGGATATACATAAATAAATATATGCAGTGGAACATAGAACCTACTCGTTTTTGAAGTCAGTTAAAAATTAGCTTACGCCTGATACTTTGCCTCCGTTATGAAAATCTTTATCCCGTTAAAATTATCAAAATCAGTTCTTGTATAAAATATTATACATCATAAAGGGGACTATCATCTATTCCAGCTTAAATGTTTTCTTTACGAAAACAGGCAAGCAGTCAAGTTGTACCCATTAATTTTATATTTTATATCAGTCACACAGCGCAATAATTGCTAATAACTGAGCAAAATTTTTGTCTTCCAACACAATATCTACGGGTGCTGCAGGTAATACGCAGCTATCGCACAATTTTTGTGGTCATGGTAGTCTCACCGAATAGTCAATATTTTTAAATACTTACCAATTTCTAATTTGACTGGCCACGATCCTCTAAATGCCGAACTCAAATTGTTTACACGCTGTTATCTCCCCATTTCCTCCGCAGATGATATAAGCCGCAATCACACGATGCTTCCGGGCCGGCAGCCGGACGGCGGCCGCCATCCGTCTGTCCGCTGCCTTATCTAGCACGGTGAGTGAGGGTACCAAGGAAACAGGGAAGCTGGGGGAGGTGGTATTAACGTTTTTCATTGCAGATGACAGACACCGCTTGTTCATTTTTAAGACTTGTACAACACACAGATCTGTAAATAAGAAGAGCATGTTAACCCTTATACTGCAGACAGTTTGTCGAGGATATGACGATACAATTCACACAGATTGACTACCCTGATTAGAATTTATTTGTAAACCGCTTTCCGATGTTCAATATAGAACTTTTGTATGGGCTTTGGAAAACAAAACAAAACCATATCTAGGGTGTTCAACATAGTTTTTTTATGATATGGGGAAACGAGCAAAAAGGGTCGATTAATGGAAAGTAATCACCACTGCCCGTAGACACTCGTACCATAGGGCGTTAAGAGCGTATTGCCGGCTTTAAAAGAACAGGCTCGTTGGTTGATTCAAGTAATAAATTAAATATGATGATATGAATACAAAATAGCTTTAGCTTTACACAGAAAACCACACTTTTGTATTTATAACAGGCTTACGTTTGACCATAATCAAAGAATGATGGTAAGCAAAGATATAGCCAAAGATGGAGCACGCTGCAGAGTAAATACCCCTTCAGCACAGACTTGAGGACGGCCAGGTTGTAATGGTCAGGGAACAGGCGCTGGCAGGTGAATTGAAGTGTTTGGAGTCCCCTGAGCAATCCGGATTATAAAAGTAGGAACTAAAAGCTTTATAAATTAGAATCTTATGAATACTGACAACGTAAAGTTGAAGACTCCGTCTGATATTAGTTGGGCTCTAAAATTAAAGAGCTGATGGGAAGCGGGACTCGCACAAATTTGGAAGAAAAAAAGGTTAGTGGCAAGCATCGCTTGTTCATTGTAGCCCTTTTATGGATCAAATAAAATCATCGACATTTTTGAAGTCTGTTTAAACAGTTAATAGGATTTGTTGAGCTAATAAAAGGAGTAAATCTTGATCACAACAGGTAAATGTTTTATCAGATTTCGATTAAACTTTGGTAACAGTAATGAGATTAATATCTGATTATTCTGAACCAAGTTCGTTAATGAAAGCTGCAAAAGTGCTAAGATGAAAGACGAAAATGTAATTATCTCACTTTGTGAAATTGGGAAAAACTCATGTAAAGTAAAATTTCGTTATCAAATTGCGTCTGAGGTAAATTGGAAAGACTCAAGTCTGAACACTTACTTTATAACCGACTTCAAAAAAAGGAGTAGGTTCTCAATTCGGTTGGTTTTTTTTAATAATGTTTGTTACCTCAGAACTCCGTCAGATGTGGACCGCTTTAAAAAAATATTATTTTTTGTTGGAAAGGGAATACTTCTAGTTTGGTCCCATTAACACCAAATCAGGATGTTCAAATCTTATAGGCAAAGCAATAGCGATTTAGGTATATTTTAATGTAAATTATGAATTTGCCTTCAGAAACACTAATTTTGATAAATTGGAACTGATTATGAAGACCACATATATGGTGATCGGATTCAATAAGTAATTCAGGGATTGCGATTCGATTACTATAATATGAATGTAAAAAAAAAATTGAACCGCCTTCAAATTTAGCCTAAATTCGCCTATATATTTCATAATAAATTGTATTAATTACTCTACATTACAAACGTCAAATTAAAACTATTTTTCGGTTACTCCTGACCTACTTATTTATATGTGTGAAGTCGGTACTTCAGCTCAAATAGTTCCAAGCCGAATAGGTACTATATAGGCAGATAGACTAGGTCCACTTCTGCCACGCATGCCACACATAAACATAACGATGTTACGATGGGAACGTGGGTGGCGCGGGTTGAGGCACCGGTTTCAAACATATAAGTAAATTTATTATTTATGAAATACTAGCTGTTGATGCCCGCAACTTCGTCTGTATAGAATTCGTTTATCACTATCCCGCAGGAATTTCACAATTTTCCGGGATAAAAAGTAGCCTATGTGTTATGCCAGACTATAATCTATGTATGTTCCAAGTTTCATCCAGATCTGTCCAGCCGTTCTGGCGTGAAAGAGTAACAAACATCCAAACATCCATACTCACAAACTTTCACATTTATAATATTAGTAGGAAGTAGGAAGTAGGATAGCTGTTGCCCGCAACTTCATCCGCATAGAATTCGTTTATCGCTATCCCGCAGGAATTTCGCAATTTTCCGGGATAAAAAGTAGCCTATGTGTTATTCCAGACTATAATCTACGTATGTTCCAAATTTCATCCAGATCTGTCCAACAGTTCTGGCGTGAAAGAGTAACAAACATCCAAATATACTCACAAACTTTCACATTTATAACATTAGTAGGAAGCAGGATATAGGCGGATTTAGGTTACATGTGCAGGCGGTTCTTTTTTTTGTTTCAAATTTTTTAGGTATGTATTTTGTTTTAAAACTGGATATCAAAAATGAGGACAGACATTTCAAAATTTTTTTTAATTTGTCTGCCTGTTCAGCGATTTTCATTACATCTGTACAGGTTAGATTTAACTTAGCCTCCTGCGGCCCAAAGTCAAATTTTGGTTGTTGGATTTCAAATCTAGTATCATTCATGTGAAATTCAATTTTTCTTAGACTGTTGTTGTCCTTTATTTAGGACATTGGGCGACACGAGCTTAAAATGAACCAACATAAAAGTACAATTCCACCAGTGTACGGCACTGTGTTACACGTTATTGTATGGCACATTTGATGGACTCGCACGGTGAGGTAAACACATTCGTGTCCAAAGTGCTCCACGCTACGTTAATAAGTTACACACTTATAGCTTCGTCGGTGAAGTCGCATGTGTAACTCACGGACGCACTATTTGAGCTTTGCACGAAACAAATGTGCTTCACGAAACTTAGGTGGAATCCCAACTTAATTAGGCTTTTTTACATAAATTCCGGGGAAATTACGGGCACAAGAGGCATTGCATCTTAGTCCTCCAGGTTGGCAACGCATCTGCAATCCCTCCGGGGTTGCGGGTGTCTATGGGCAGTGTTGATCACTTACCATCAGGTGACCCACTTGCTCGTTTGCCTTCCTATTCATATAAAAAAAAAAAAAAAAAAAACTGACACCGCTTAACTGTTATCTTACTAACTTTTTATAAACCAAGTTTCCCTTCTTTTGTTGCAGATACCTTGGTTCCTGAGTCGCCCGGCCAACCAACACAAACACACAGACAATAAACACAAACTTCATATAAAATGAACTCGACGGAGAGCCTCGACGTTAACAGATCCACGCCAATATATACGATCGGCACCAGTTTTATTACGCAATGGTTTGTATATTCAGCATTGTCAGAACCAAGGTGATTCGAAATAGATGTGAGCGTATTTGTTATGTAACTGAACAGAAACATTGTTCTAACTTTATTTCTCCCTTAAACGAAACACTGTGAAGCAAAAATAGAATACATTATGTCAGAGACCCTATTCAGAACAGTTTTGTTGCTCATCAAACTCAGACCACATATAAAGTAGAGACAGGTTTCTGTAACAGCAAAAATGATGCCGGCTAAAACAATGACTTACCTCGTACGCGTTCCCACAGCTCAAACAGTTTTCTTGGCAGAGTTTATTTGAATGTTTGCGAGCGAATGTATATTCACCGCAAGGTTAAGTTTAGCCGGCCTCAGTTTTCAGTTTACGGAAATCCTTCCTAACTTTGCATTTGACGTGAGTCTAAGAACTCTTATTATAATCTAATGAGACTCAAGCATATTGAAATAGAAAACATTGAAAACATGGGTCATTCGTTATTTGTAGTCGAGGTATGGATAACATATTTCGGACCAGTCCCTGGTAATTTGTCAAGATAATGCACTAACCTGAGAGCTACAAATTGGGTTTCGTTCTGTTATGCTCTTCACTGGTTCTCTTACTGGTCAAAACAAGAGAGACAGTGTAGTAGTAGTAGATGAGTAGCATGACGATTAACGTAGGCACAACATCTCGGCTCCTTTCCTCACCATTTCCAAACTAATCGTCAGATAAGTAGGTGCAGACACAACGAATAGCTAAATGAGAACTTTAAGCCAGCACATGTGCTGGACGACATATGGTTCACACGCCGACTTCTCACGAGAAAGAATGATGATGACAACAAAACATTTTCTTTCTTTATTTACCAGGAAACAGCTAAAACTGAAGCAAAGCATGTGCCTACCGTCGGATGGCTATTCCGAATGCCAAGGCACTTATCTCCTCAACGGGTCCAACTATACCGACGTCTACTTCTTCAATAAAACCATCGACAGTTTAAACATTAACGGCCTGGTAAGTTTAGTTTAGACGGAATTCTGCGATCGGCTATGTGAATAAGGTGGACGCGTCGCTGTATATGCACAGATGCACGTATACAAGTGCAACGAAACTTTGCCAAACAAACTATATAGTTGAGCAGACAAAACACGAAGCGAGATACCTCTTTAATTTATTATTTGATCTGATAATGCAATGTGTTTCGAACCATGAGATGTACATTAAATTTAAAATTTTCATATCATATGACTACAGCGGGTTACTAACAAAATCTTCTGCATTATGCAAAACTAAGGCGGGTTATTTACGCCATTTTTAACTCAAGAACGGCTGCACCGAGCTTTATAATCTTTACATACATACATAAATCACGTCTATATCCCTTACGGGGTAGACAGAGCCTAAGGTGACAAGACCTAAAGACCACGTTTAGCATGACTGTGGGCGTATGGATGGAAAGGGAAATCAAACCAGTGATGGGTTGCTAGCCACATCGCCTATATAACATGATCCCTAAGATTTTCACCCAATCCCTCGATGGGCTTATACCATCTGCGCGGGAGGAGAAGCAACTGGTACATTCTATGTTTTTTTTGCTCCCAGACCAGCAATAATATAATCTTTGGTCTATAATAATCTTGAGTCTAAGGTGAAACGATGTTTGCCAGTCAGCTAGTTTACAATAAGAAATTCTTAAATTTATGCTTTTATGCGTGTATTTACTAAAGCTGAATTTAAAATTCACTTAGAAGATTTAAAGTAACAACCAAAATAAAATAAGCACGCCGAAGTTAAATTAAAAACTTATGGGATTTTCTATGAGAGGCGGCACAAAACGTGCACTTTTGTCAATTTCGCTTCATCATAACGTGTGTGCAATACGTTTCGCGTTAGTTCGGTGCATATGCATATTGATAACTGAGGGGCAAGAACTCTAGCCGTGATTTTTTTTATCTCTATATCCTTTTATA
Organism: Pandemis corylana; assembly: GCA_949127965.1. Classification (NCBI taxonomy): domain Eukaryota; kingdom Metazoa; phylum Arthropoda; class Insecta; order Lepidoptera; family Tortricidae; genus Pandemis; species Pandemis corylana. Next base: position 12,071,911 of record OX421856.1, on the reverse strand, counting down.
GAGATATATATAAAAAATATTTGCAATATTCTGTACTCTTCTTGTGACGTCAGTGAATTGTATATTTGGTATCAAAATAATGTTTGTGGTTTAGCGTAATTGCATATATTATGTATATTTAATGAAATCGAGTCATTGATATTAAGACATAATTTATTCATTCAAGTGACAATGTCATGACAAAGGAAAACCTGGCATAGACACGACACCTCCGCCGCAAATCTTCAGCTTCTCATCAGGTCCCCCTCCGTAATTGTGGTGCATAACATTTGGTCCAAGTGGCGTTTGCATAATTCGCCTGCATCGGTTCTTATCTCGTAATGCAGTCTCCCTAAGACCTTAGTGACTGTCCCGAACTCCCATTTCACATTTCGATTGATGTAGCTACGTACCTGAACTCTTTGTCCGACAGCAAATGTTCGGGTTGCCGGACTCACAGAGCTACGTATCTCGTCTCTGGGTTCCTGGATCTTAAATTTTACGCTCAGGCTGTTCCTTATGGTCCTGCCAAACATCATCTCGTACGGACTTCGGCCCGTGGCCGTGCTTGGCGTCCTTCGTAACTGTTGTTTTATCCCTAATAGCTTGTCCGGCATGCTGCCTGTTTCGGTGCTGATACCCTGTAGAGCCTTCTTGATAACCTGGACATATCTTTCTGCTTGTCCATTAGTAGCAGGGTGATACGGAGCTGATGTTTTGTGTACTACTCCGTTCAGCTTAAGATACGATTCGAATTCATTTGATATGAATTGCCTGGCATTATCCGACACTAATGTGAAGGGAAAACCAAATGTCACGAAGAGTTCCTTTAATTGTTTGATGCACCATGCACTTGTCGTGGTTGTAGTTGGTATTATCTCGACCCATTTAGTAAATGCATCGACTATTATAAACAGGGAATGGCCCTTTATTGGCCCTGCGAAGTCGATGTGTATTCTCTGCCAAGCCCCCGTGGGCAGTTCCCAGTGGTGTAGCGTCGCGGGTGCCGGTTGGTTAAGTTGTAGGCGACATGTTCGGCAATTCCGAACTAAGTCCTCTATGTCCTTATCAATACTCTTCCAGTATACATATCCGCGCGCTAACATTTACATTTTTACCATTCCAAGGTGTCCTGTGTGTAGTTCTTCTAATACCTGCTGTCGTAATTCTGCCGGAATCATAACTCTGGTCCCCTTTATTAAGCATCCATCTTGAACTGTCATTTCATTATCGTTGTAACCATATCTTCTCAGTGTTGTGCCCGTCATTAACGCCTGTAATAAGTCGTTGTATTCGACATCTTTTTGGGTTTCTTCTGCGATTTTTGTACGATCGATAGAAATGGTATTCATTTGATTTAGTTGAAATGCACAATGTACGTCAATTATATTTGAAGCTATTTTGTCTACGGGAAATCGAGATAGATAATCAGCGTTACTGTTCTCCGCCGACGATCTGTATTCGATGGTGTAATCAAACCCGGACAGGAAATGCGCATAGTGGAACAGCCGCATTGTACTCATGGCCGGCAATGTTTTATGGGGGTGGAAAATAGTGGTAAGTGGTTTGTGATCAGTAATAAGTATGAATTTTCTGCCGTAGCAGTAATGGAAAAACTTTTTTAGGCCCCAGAATAGAGATGTAGCTTCTTTATCTATTTGACTATATTTTTTTTCACTATTGGTCAATGAACGTGACGCGAATGCTATAGGCCTATCTGACCCATCTGGTAATCGGTGGCTGAGGACGGCTCCCAAGCCCGTCGGTGAAGCGTCTGTCGCGAGCACCAAAGGTTTAGCCGGATCAAAATGTGTCAAAATTCTTTGGCTTAATATCTCTTCTTTTATTTTATTAAAACTTTCATTGCAATCTTTAGTCCAGGTGAATTCACTGCCTTTTTTTAGTAGATTATTCAACGGATAAGATATTGAAGCTAAGTTTGGTATAAATTTGTTATAATAGTTTGCCATTCCTAAGAATGTCCGCAGTTCATTTATATTTTCTGGACATCGTGTATCTACAATTGCCTTAACCTTGCTTCCATTCTTATGTAGTCCGTTTTTATCAATAACATGGCCCAAATATTCGATACTCTCTTGCATAAAATGGCACTTCTCTTTATTCAGTTTCAGATTATTTTCTTGTAGTTTAAGCAAAACAAGACGTAATCTGGCCATAAGCTGATCTTCTGAAGATCCTTGGATGATTATGTCATCAAAAAAACATTGAACTCCGCTGATTCCTTGAAGTAAACGATCCATAAACTTCTGCCATAAATTTGGAGCCACCTTAACGCCAAACATTAGCCTGTTTACTCTGAATGTTCCCTTGTGTGTACTAAGCGTCTGCATCATAGCGCTTTCATCATCCATCAGCATGTGCAAGTATGCTTGGCTTATATCTAATGTACAAAATAGTTCACCGCCATTCATCTGTACCAAAATATCTTCTATGATAGGTATCGGGTATTGTTCATCTTTAATAGCTTTATTCAATGTGACCTTGTAATCTGCGCATAATCGTATACTGCCGTTAGGCTTGACAATTGGAACTACTGGTGTACCCCACTCCGAGTTGTCAACTTTGGTAATCACTCCTTGTTTACATAATCGTTCAATTTCTTCATCTACCTTTTCTTTAAGTGCATATGGAATGCGTCTTGGCTTTACAAAAATCGGAATTGCATCATCATGGAGACTAAAATGACCTTTATAATTAGGTATGCATCCAAGTGTACCGTCAAATACATTAGAAAATTCGGCCAAGAGGTTATCGAGGTTCGGACGTACCTTTGTTTTGACTAAATTAATATTGGCCAGATCTAAGTTAATTAATCGAATCCACTCCCGACCAAAGATAGCGTCCACGTCTTGTTTGATGATGTACAACTTTCCTTGAAACTGTTGATCGTTGTATTTGCACGTGACGTAAGCCACTCCGAGCGGTGCAAAAATCTCTCCAGTATATGTTCTCATAGTGACGTTTGTTTTATAAATTCTACATTCTGTATTGAGTTTCCTGAAATCTTTATATGAAATAGATGACAGAGCCGCTCCCGTATCTATTTCCATCTGAATATTGCTGTCGTTGATACGTACATTTATCATGAATTTATCAGTATTGTTGGATCGTATCAGATTCATGTCCCAGGGTGTGTTGTCGATGACAGAGTCTGCCGAGTTGGCGTCGTAGTGCTCCTCTCCCTCCTCCGGTTCCACTTGGTGATGGCCCTGGTGGAGAGATGGTCGTAGACATACCCGGGCTAGATGGCCCACTCGTTTACATTTATTACAAGTGTCCTTGATACTTCTACATGCGTGTGCTTGATGTTCCTGACTTCCACAACGAAAGCATCTCCCTTTTAAATCTTGTATCGTTAATTGTCTGCCTTCAACTTTAAACTTGTTCTGTTTACGATCTAATTGGATAGTTTTCACCTGCGGTTGTGTGGAGCAGTGTGCTGGTGACATGTAGCTACTGTCCGACTTTGCTGCTTCGATTGCAGTAGCTGTGTTCAACAATTCCGCAAATTCTGTCATCCTAGTATCTTGTAGGATTCGGGTGCGAATGTCATTATCCCGTAGCCCTCTTATAAACTGTAATGTCAGGAAATTATCTGAGATTGACTTCTTGCAGTTTTTACAATTAAAACCGCAATCTTGTGTTAAACGCTTTAGTTCGGACGTATATGTCATGATTGATTCGTCTGCTCCTTGTATCCTCGTGATAAATTTATGTTGGCAAGCCCACAAGCTCGGTTTGGGATCTATGTAATCCTTTAATGTTCGCACTAAACTGTAGAAATCTTTGTCGCAAGGGTCGTCGGGTAAACACAAATCGTAAGCTTTTTGGTGTATCTCCGGTGGTAGTGAGCTAAGCAGCAGCAGAGTTTGGGTGCGCGGATCGTGACAGTTACTTAGCTTCATATAAGTTTCTAATCTTTTAACAAAATTATTAAAGCTTTCTCGGTCTTGTAACGGTAAGAAATTTATTTTCGGTATGTGTGTAGCTATGGGCGTATTCTCAGGTGTACCTTCACAGCTCCGGGCCTGCTGCGACGCCGTGACGTAAGTCGAGGGTGCTTCAGGTGGTGTCGGTCGTAATCCATGTAACAGAAGTCTTAGTTGCAAAATGTTTTCTTCCGTCGTATGGCGTTGTTCAATTTCCGTTTCAATCTCTAGTGAATGCGATTCTATTTCGCTTTGAATCGTATCGAATTTCCTTTCGTAATTTTCTAAACTTGTCAACCGTTGACTCACTTCGTATTCCGTAGGTGATTGTAACTGCGTAAGTTGTTGCTGTACTTTTGTAAGTTGTCCACGAATTGATGCACGTAAGCGAGTAAGACGCGTTAGTTCTTCTTCCCTCGTCGCCATTATTATGTATATTTAATGAAATCGAGTCATTGATATTAAGACATAATTTATTCATTCAAGTGACAATGTCATGACAAAGGAAAACCTGGCATAGACACGACAGCATATTAATTTGTTTTGTAATAAAAGCCCACAGAAAATTAGAGTTGTGGTTAGCCACAGCACTAGAGTGATAAACTATTAACGGTGGTTGGTAACTTTTATTTGCAGGCAGCTCTTATTACCTAGATCACGTGAACATTTATTCAGTACTTATCATAATGTTAAAAGTCTGAATTAATTAAAAATTTAATAAATGCATGCAATTTCGTCTGCTCTAGCAACCAATAAAAAATGGTGCCGTTTTTAAATCGAGAGAGACCTCCATAGTCTGTTACTACCCAAAAAAAAACAGACATGAACGTACCTATACAAGTCTTGCATATCTGAAATTCTGCGGATCAACTCTGTTTCAACATTAAACTTTAACATCTTTGGTATCGAATCGAGAACACACAAAAAACTTAAGTTTAAAGGACTTAAAAATATTCGCTAACAGATTTAAAAAAAAAAAACCCTGTGTATTCTAGTTAATAGCTTAGGTTAGGTTTCTTGATACATAACAAATCACATAATGAGGAGGAACTGATTTCGATTTCCAGCCTCAAATTTTATTTTTAGTATTGTGCCTGTTTTCTGTGCAGTATTGCACCAAAATAAATTAATAAAATAGACTTACCTGTTTAATTTTGTTACAGCAACCAGTTCTGCCTCCATTCCCGCTGTGGCTGGCCATCATCTTCGCCATCTGCCTTCTTCTGGTGATCCTGTTGACAGTTAGCGGAAATGTACTGGTCCTCATGGCCTTCCTCGTGGATAGAACTATTCGGCAGCCCAGCAACTACTTCATCGCGTCTCTCGCTGCCACTGATTTGCTTATAGGTAATTATGATGCTATATAATTACGTAGACCTAGCCGAAATAGCTTTCCCTCGAATCGTCAGTTTTGCGTTCTAATGTATCGGCTTAGAACCATAGAATGGCGATCGTCTCATCGTCTCCAGCCTACATAATATTTCCTACTTCTGGACACAGGCTTCCTCTCATAATGGACTTGATATAATTTGCTATAGTTCCTAGGCAGACCCAAAGCGGATTGGAAGCTTCACAGACACCATTGAACTGCATCGCAGGTCTGCACACACGCAGGTTTCCACAAGATGTTTACTTTCACCAAAAAACATACGCTAAATTTCATATGAAATTTCGCACATAAACCAAAGAATTGAAGATACGGCGCTATGGAATAGTACGGTTTTACACCTCACTCTGTTATGGTAAATGAATATTCACTAATATTCACAAGGCAAATATTATAAGAAATTAGTACCATTTAGGTACAAATCATCAACTATCACTTCGCTATTCTAGCCAGCTACATCAACTTATCTACATGATTAACAAACGCCATCTCCATTGTTCACAGGTACCATATCGATGCCTTTTTACACAGATTACGTTTTGAAAGGATATTGGCATCTAGGGCCGTTATTGTGCGATCTTTGGCTTTCCGTAGACTACACTGTTTGCCTTGTATCGCAATATACCGTGCTGCTCATAACAGTTGACAGATTTTGTAGCGTTAAAATAGCAGCCAGGTACAGAGCATGGCGGACGAAAAACCGTGTCATCTGGATGGTTACAGTAACCTGGATTATACCAGCATTGCTATTTTTTACAACTATTTTTGGATGGGAACACTTTATTGGCTACAGGGACCTACAAGAAGGAGAGTGCGCTGTACAATTCCTTAAAGATCCCATTTTTAATACAGCTTTAATAATTGGCTACTATTGGACAACACTGATTGTTTTAATTGTATTATATGCAGGAATATTCAAAACAGCTTACGATATGCAGAAGAAAAGTGAAGCTAAGCAAAGGAAAATGCAGTCCATGGTCGCTCTAAGTGCCGGTGTTATGTCGGGAATGGCTGGACGTGCAGCTGGTATGGCAGCTATGTCAAAAGCAACTATATCAAGTGAAGATCAAATTAAAGTTACAGAACCAATTAGGAAGGACTCGACATCTAAAGGATCTTTAGCAGCCCCGTTACTAACTTTAGGCTGTTCGACGGACTCAAATTCTAGCCAGAAGTCTTCCGCTCATAAGAGCAGCGCTACAGTCACTGCAACTTCAACTACGGCTGAGTCAGATGGAGAAAAAAAAGAAGACCAAGTAGAAGCAGAAAGATCAAGTAGCCCTGCATTTGATTCGGACGATGAAAGCACCACGCAGACAAACGTTAAAAAACGACCTTCAGTTGCCAACCTAGTTATGCAAACTGGTGCTCTACAGTTACTTAATAATATGCGGATGAACGGTGGTATGCTTATTAAAACAGATTTAAAACAGTCTCCGGTAATGAAACACGACCTTGATAAACCTAAATATTCGCTGTCTCAGATATCAGAGAAGAGTTTACTTGATACAGACAATGTTGACATATCTCAGTCCGGTCCAATTGTTAAACAAACACCATTTGGTCCTCCATCAAATTCAAATGTTATGTCACCCACGTCTTCAGGTGTCGCCACGCCGTCCGAACAACGAGAAGTATCCACAACAATTGCTCAAAGAATCATACCTCCACCAACAGAGTTTCGGTGCAGTCCCACGGTGTCTGAGAGCCCACCATCGTATTCAGAGTCATCTCGTGCTAGAACTATTAGAGTAGTCAAGGACGGCAGCACATACGATGTTTTAGTAGGAATGGATGGCGCTGATTTGAGATTTATGGATGAAAGTTCCGTCATAGTGCCTACACCAACAAATGAAAGCCCTCCATCATCTGTTACATTCGCAACAACCACCGAGCCGTCTTCTCCACCCACTTTAAACAACTCCACTAACGTAACTAATACTTCACTTTTACAAGCGGCACTTATTAGAGCTACTGCTGAGGCTAAAGTACCAACAACTAAACCCGGTTTTTCACCACCTCCTCCGATAAAAGTGAACACAGAAGTCAGTTTGACAACCGGCGAGCGTCCTAAACCTGTGATCACCTTAGTGTCAACGTCTTCCAATAAAAATGAACCTCAGTCACCGAAACGGCCGGAAATTATTTCCCCCTTAAAACTAAACCCAGTTATAAGTCCAGCTGTAGACAACAGCGAACTTTCAAGTCCCGCCGTAACTGGGTCGGCCCGTGGTGACTCTAAGAAAGACTTTGTTAAGAACATTGGAAAGAAATTAAAAGTTAAACGTTCAAAACGCGACGGCCTATTCCCAAGTATCGGCCGACAGAAGTCGAAGTCTGAAAACAGGGCAAGGAAAGCGTTTAGGACTATATCGTTTATCTTGGGAGCGTTCGTGGTATGTTGGACGCCTTACCATATTTTAGCTTTAGTGGAGGGGTTTTGCACAGACCCGCCTTGCATCAACAAGCATTTGTATATGTTCACGTACTTTTTGTGTTACGCGAACAGCCCGATCAACCCTTTCTGCTACGCCCTGGCTAACCAGCAGTTCAAGAAGACCTTCACGAGACTCCTTCGGGGAGATTTCCACATCACCTAGTCCATGTATGTTGGCTAAGCTGCGCGAACCTACCACCCACAGCCCTCGCTCAACACGCGCGCAAATTTAATGAATTTTCATAATCAACTGTTGTTAAAGATAAGACAATACCTTATTATAATTACTGAATAAAAATGCTTTCAGTGTATAGAATAAAATGTGTAGAAAGTGTATCTAAATGTATAGTTACGGGCTTTATAAAAGCCGGACAACTGATATTAACGATTGTAAATATTGTTTTACTAGTTTGGTGTAAGTTAATTCAGTCGTAAAGTTCAGAACTGACAATAAAACGTTAGATTATGTATATAAAATAACTTTTAGCTACGTATTGTTATTGTCTCTTTATATTTCTAAGAAAAATATATGGTAATAGTCGTTTTAATCAATAAATAGATACTTGTTTTATTTTGAAAACAAAATGTCTAAATTAATAAGGATGTATTTGTACTTGTATTATGTTTTGATTTTTAAAGGTTTTCTTTATTGTATTGTGGCTATAGGGGTAGCTATATTTTAATTGAAATTTGAAAAAAAAGTGAATGCTTACTGTGTTGTTTTCTGAGCTTTTAATTAACAATAAATTTTATAACAAAGAGTTGCTTGCAGCGAGCGCGTTATTATTATTTTAAATAATTGCCAGAGTATTACTATCATTTGTCATTTTATAACAGCAACACTCGTAAAAACATATTATTATGATTGATTTTTTCCTATAGCGTTGTGTCCAGCAATTTGTAAATTGTAGATATTATTTTATGGTTTTCTTTAACTCTAATAGCCACATTACAACGGATTTTGCGCTTGAAAGCTTTCAGCTATGAGCCCAGCTAAAGATTTTAAGCGTCAAATAATAAAATAGTCAATTATTCATTAGTTTTAAAAGAATGTTAGTATATATGTTACCACGGGCCTAAATCCGTTTCTATGGGACTGTAGGATTAATATTTTTAGACTACGTTTTAATTTTTTTGTCATACCTCTAGAAGTATTAGGTACCCGATTTTTCTAATTGCGCTTGGAGCTGTTAGAGTTGTTAGGTTGTCTGTATTGAATCCACCCGCCCGTTTACCGCCACAACCCTCGCTTTTTCGTACATTCGTATAACTCGTGTTATGTACTGTGTGAATGACTGTAATTTTGTTTGTAGTGTTGTATTGAAAATCAATTTATAGGGTCCCGTATCAGGGTAAAAACGGGACCCTATTACTAAGACTTCACTGTCTGTCTGTCTATCTGTCTGTCTGTCTGTCTGTCTGTCTGTCACCAGGCTGTATCTCACGAACCGCGATAGTTAGACAGTTGAAATTTTCACAGATGTTGTAGGTATTTTATTTCCGTTGCCGCTATAATAAAAAATACTGAAAACAGAATATTTTTACCTCTCTATCTATGTAAATAACCAATAAAGAATTACCCCTCACTGCCTACATTTCGCTTAGAGGGCAGGGCTCTGCTGACACTGGGTTTTATTTTACTTGCCGAATTTGTACGGAAGCCTCGGTGCGCGAGTCCAACTCGCACTTGACCGGTTTTTATTGTTTATATTTGATAATTTGTACTTTAGGTGTGGGTAAATTTGAAGTTTTTTTTTTAAGTTGGTACTTACTTAGATAGTTTTGCTGGCCCCACCAATGCTGCCAATATTGTTATATTTCGACATAGACTAGTGCACAGCCAAATAAACCGGGTTATACCTATGTACACCTGACTGAGAGGCGGGATAAGCGAAGTGCGCGGATATGCAATGCTGATTGCCCACTTTACCTTCGCCGTCTCCCCGTACCTCATTCCTACCCCGCCTCACAATTAGCGTAAACGCCTGTACTCATTGAATTTGTTTCTCAATGTTTAGACGATTTCGTGAGTTTTAAAGATTAACATAATAGAACTAAGCTCAATGTTGCGATTCCACAGTTGTTTCATGTTGTAAGTATACGTAGTTATCCATAATAATATACATGTATTAGAATCGTAAATGCCTTTGCCTTTTTGGTAGCACAAATAGCAGTCAGTGTCAAAATTGTATGAAAAAAAACAGTATTTTTTATAATAGTAACCCTACGTAGCCGCAGTATAGAATCGTATATAAGTTTTCGCATCAAAAATGAAAGACAAAAGTGAAATAACAGTAGTTAGTGTTATTGAATAATTACTGAAAACATAAAAATATGATAATGATATAAATATAGCGAGAACACAAATAAATAAAGTTCTGTTTAAAAAAAGTAGTTTTACATTTAATAAAGAGTTATTCTACGATACATTAAATATTTGCTGTCATTACTGTACGAATAAATAATATACAAAACATTGGGGTACCTACCTAATAATACAAAACCAGATATTTTCATTAGAATTCTCTCAAGTTCTGTAAAGTTAATTTGCAAACTAACCCGGTTATTCATAAGCGATTATTAAACTTATGTTAACCATTGTTTTTATCTGTCACTTTGACATAAGCCTTTGCCAGATACAGAACATACATTCTACTTTAAAAGATTTGTACTTTTTTTATATGCTATTTTGTGATACCAGTCCCTATTTTTCCAAATCGACAATTTCCGATGACTAGTGACAATGTGTGATTCCTCCAAGGTGACAGTTCGAAATGCTGTGCGTAGTATAAAATAATATATAAAGCTAACCAGCATTATATCCTTGTCAAGTTTGTAATATAAACAGAATTATCAGTCGTCACCGATAAACTGTCGTGTTGGCGAAATAATGACTTCAAAACGGGGTAAAAGTTAATCTTCGGTATTTTTTAATCACTGGTCTATTAAAGTGTTGGAATAAAGTACTAAGTATTGTCGATCAAGTTAGTTTTTTTTACAATGGCCCCTACATAAAAAAGCCACCGTAGAACGTTGCCACAGTAAGTTCCATATTAATATTCCTTGTCAGGCAATGCGATGTCACTGTAATATTTTCTATGAATTCCCCAATTCAGCTCTTAGAATAATACCAAAATGCGTATTTTTTTTTTACCTTTTGCACAAATTTTGAAAATTTCCGTGATCTGTAATTTATCTAGGTAAAAAGCTAGTTTCCTAAATCAGTTATTAAACGACCCTCCCGTGATTATTAACTAAAACGTGTGAATTTAAGTTCCAATGCGTGTTTCAAATGGTTTCCATCAAAAAAAAACTTACTTACTGTATTTTATTCAATCAGGCGTTACTTTGCGGAGGTCCATTTCAATGAACAAAAAATATTTATCTTGCTACTCCGCTACTCACGTGCAAGATAACTTGCAGTAGTTAGGAAAATATTATGAATGTGTGTTTATTTATATGCGTTCAAATCAGTATGAAGTTTTGCATATGCAACAGTTGTGCTCTCTTTGAAAATGGGATCGAAACGCGTCAGTGTTTGTGTGATGTAAGGGATAATTAAGCTTGTGTAATTGAGTAGTGGAGGGAGGGATTGCATAAAAAACATATTATACTTCGCACAGGCTTGGTTATCCTGCACGTAAGAAGCGGAGTAACAAGGTAAATATTTTTTGTGTATAACTTACTGTATTTAATGGTAATCTATTTGTATTAAAAGATGAAAGACAATTAAGTAAATAAAGCAGAATAGTTATTACTCTTTCTTTTATTTTAAGACCGCGCCACGCTTCTGAATATTTTCAATACATTTAAAACATTTTTTTAAATAATTGTTGCAAGCCAACAAGAGGGTTACTTGGTGGTAACTGAGCGCTACCACTCATATACAAAGGCCGGAGGATCGCAGATGCATTACCAGGCTGTAATAATCATGATCATCACATAAATTATGCCACTCATTACACTGGCTGTTACATCATCCACGCCAGAATGCAGCAGGGGAAGCGCTGCTGCTTGCTCCTTATTAACCTTCATATAAGCTTTATTTCTTTATTTTAATTTCAGTATCTGCCTTTATGAAATGCAAGAAAGTGTAGTTTTACTGTCGTAAAAAAAATGTACGCGCAGGTAAGTTGGAAATACTACAAGTGCAATTTATAACGGATACGCGACTGTCCAGGCGATATTGTACTGTCGACACATTTGACGCAATTTTGTTATTAATCCTACACTACAGGCTTTAAGGCGTAACAACTCACTTCTGAAGGGAGCCATTATTTTTATTTTCAATCGTCCATCTTTGTTATTCACGAAATTCCGCCACCGACTAAGGCACATAACATAACCATTTGCAACGCAATCAAAGTCATACGCCATTTCTTACCAACTCCGTAAAATATCAATTATTCTACAAATAACACTGTCGTGCCAGCTAATAGAAAACAAGAAAGAAAACCGAGGAGTCATAATTGCTATAGTGTCTCGTGACAACAATCATTAAGGTGCTCCGAAAATAGCCGAACGCTCACGATATTTGCTGAGGCGAGACCTTAATTTTGGTTATGATAGCTTATTAAGCTAATGTACCGATGGCAACATTTTTGTTTCTCAATGTCATACAAGATGTGAAAACAGCAAACATAACCATCTGATACTCTCTTTCCAGTGCTTCTTTCTTAATAGCTCTCGGTGAAATTCGTGTTTTTTTCAATTCCGACATCAAGGGCCTTATCATGACATCTTAATTTCAATTACTCGTTCAGGTTTTAGCTGTCATTTTTAGTAGGGATCTGACAGCGAGCGAACCTAAACTGAATCGGAATTGAATCGCACTAAAACGTCCTGGTATATGAAAAAACTAAGATTGCTGAGACATTAAGAAAATAGAAGCACTGTACAAACTTTTGTTTAAGTTGCAATGTTTGAATGAAGCACTTTCGGGGACTGGCTCAATATTTAGTAGGTATACATAATAATTATGTAAATTCAATGAAATGCACGAACGCTACAATCAGGCCGTCATCATCTCAAGGATGAATTGGTTCTGCTTCAGCCTAGATCACGTCTGCTCTCACCATCAGACATGATTATGATCAAACACATGAATATTTAATTCAGCATTTTAAAAAAGTACAGTGAAGTAACCAAATCTGTTACAAAATTTGTTGATCGGGCGAATGAAATATTTAGTATTTTGGGTCCAGTGGTTCAACTGCTACTTCCAAAAGGCTAGAACACGGGCCTTTACCAAGGGCCGCGACTGAACTATTAACCAGTACTCGAAGGTAAAAGGAAAAATCGAACATTTTCATCATTTTGGATTTTGACCGCTCGCAGTACAGATTTTTTCATCAGCCTATGCTTAAGTTTACTAATACTAGCTGAAGGATCCATGTCTGCCTCTTCGAAAATTACATTTATTGGTACCAGTCTATCAATTTTTCAGGGTTAAAAGGAGCTAATTTTTATTTCTGCTTATATTCAAAACTAATTTCATCACAATTTCTCTAGCAGCTTTGTCGTGAAGAGCTTCCAAACAGACAACTGTTTGAAAGTAACTCTGATGTCTGAGTTAGTTTGTTATTTATAAAATTCATGTCATTGTTATTATTATGCTTCTTTGGCTCAAACATGGACCATTCCATATCGCCACATCTGCCTTTTATTCGTTAATCATCGAAAAATATGACTTTTTCCTTGTTAAGCCTGATACATTAATGTAGAGGCACACAATATCAAACACATCAACTATAAAACCACTAACAACCTCTTCAATATTCTCAATTCAACAAATCTCAAATAAAGAAATGGACATACTGAAATACGCAATAAGTATGTATCAAATCTCTGAAGTACTGGGACCGTATTCAAATGGAAAGGATACACAATAAGCGGCAACTCAGATATGTCTCATCGCTTTTTGTATCAAACTTTGTACATTACGCTCGCAACTTATGATACTCTGCAAAGTCTACTTAGTTAAAACAGTACGAACGCCTATATACAATAAAGTAAAACTTCACCAACATTTAGAACTCTTTGATAGCATACGAGTTGTGTCACACCCGCGCACCGAGGGTTCCGTACAAATTCGGCAAGTAAATATAGAATCCATTATTTGCAAAGCCCTGCTCCTAAACCAAATGTAGGCAATTTGATGTAATTTTATATTGGCAACTTACATACAAAAACAGACATAATAAAATATTTTCAGACTCATTTCCCTAGTTGTGCTTTGTTGTACAACTACCTTCTTACCAAATTTCATGTTTTTAGGACAACTGGAAGTATGTAGGTACCCCATATTTTTTTTGGAGCACGCCACACCGTTTCTAATGACCGTATCTTTTAACTGAGTTGACCTAGAGTTTTTTTTTTCAGAAAAAGGGTCTTACCATACGGACGGACGGGTGGTCAAAAAATTGATCCTATTTGGGTTCTGTTTTTCTTTTTGAGGTACGGAACCCTAAAAATACGTTGCGAAAGTAGCAACAGAGCAATATCACTTCGATCTGTTCTAACTTGCATTGGTTACTATGAGTTGTCTCCACCATAGTATTGCCTAACAGTTTTATTATAATCAGTTGCTTTAGTAATAATGTCAATAATCGTATCGAACGGATCCAACGTGACTCTGAACGTCGAAACCGCGCCTTCTAAACTCAGTTGCTTTTTATCTATCCCTCTATCTTGTATAACCTCGATTCATTGCACCATGTGAAGTAAACCAGAGCAAGGCTTTATGATATTTCTGTCTACAGCAAACTGTTTATTTTGCCTGTGTCCGATAAAGGCAAATATCAAAGTAAAAACCTGCAAATGTGAAGTTAACATAAGCTTAAGAATTTTAACTTCACTATTATGAAGAAGTTGCTATGTATAAGGATACAACTTTTTTCGAAGAAAAATGTTCTAAGCTGGTATAAAAAGTTCAAAATATCAGAAACAAGAAAATCTGTTTTAACATAATATTAAATTTCAATGCTGTCAAATCTTTTGCTATGAGATTTCAACTCCCTGCTGATGATACTGTGTCAACTCTGTACTCTGTGTGTAACCGCCAGTTTTCGAGTACCAGGCGAAATAGCCTGTGAAATTCGTCGTGATTTGTTGGCTTCATCGCTCACACGCCATCACGGCTCTCTCGGCTGCATCGATTTAATTCGATACTCCAGGGAACTGACTACACATTGTTATTTACGGTAAGTGGGCAATTATTTGGTTTTAATATAATTATAGAACCTTTTTAGTTTTTTTGGCTAACAGTATAATAATAATATATCTTTAAAATCTACCCTGAGACATAGGCGCAATGATTAAATGCAAAACACTTATTTGTATCAAAATTGAGATATGATGTGATGTTTAAACCCTTTAAATATAAAACACGTAAGTCTCCAGACAGAGACAAAGAGAGTTGCCACAATGCACTTTAGGTACCATGTTATGGACTTGGCGTTAATTTTCTTAATATAAAGTACTTATTTAAAAAGAAAAGTACTAACTTCCTGACTCATCCACTACATAACAACTATTGACGTATGAAACTCGTTTCTTGTTACAAGAAACGAGTAGGTATGTAGTAAACGTATATAGACTGGAGATGATAATGATGAATAGTAGGTAAGCATTTATTCAGAACACGAGTAAACGATCGCGTAGCATTCGAGACCTCGGTTAACCGCTTAAAACCCATAAATGTATAAGATCCCTTAATATAATGGCGCTTACGTACAATAAATACCAGATTGAAACATTCATTTACTTTGACATAATAAACCATGTGATATAAAGCAGTAGTCAACCCAGTAGATAGTTATGTTGGCAGCTGGAAACGATTTTGTAGCGTAAGTTGAAGGCAGTTAGCGGGACACACTATATATAAATATAATATTTCTTTTTTTAGCCTATTAAGTTGTCCCACTTTGGGTCAAAGGCCTCCCCTTCTTTCTGCCACTGGCCCCGCTTTACTCGCTCGTATATAAATAAATGTCAGCGTCTATTTTATAACAAATTTATATATTAAATTCCAAACAAAGCAAAGCTCGTGTGAACTATCGAACAAATAGATTTCTGACCCACTGTGAAACTCTCTCGCAGTAAATGTCATAGTGACGTTACATTGAATTGACAAGGAAAATTATGTGACGTTTACTGTGAGAACGCTCTATGGTGGGTCAGCATTCAAATGGTTTGACTGTACTTTGGGTACAGCTCTGTAATTTAATAATGTAACATCCAAGGCTCGGATAGGTATATACAAACATTCATAATCATCATACAAAAATTCTGTCCTGGATTCGTATCCGCGACCTCTACCTTAATGGTTAGTGTCACTAACTACTAGATCCATCTTGATATATTCTTGATAAAGTGGTCGTTGTCGAGCGCTGCTGCCTATTTTACCAGGAACTTAGTCACCTTGTTTGACACCCACAGGAAGAGATGGTTTCATCATATTCTGAAAATAGGAATTATGAGTACAAACAGTAACAATCTAAAACAGTGTGTTGGATTATAGACCCCTGGGGGTCTATGAGTACATGTTCATGGGAGCCACAGTCACATTTCTGAATCAGTCACTAATAATGAATGAATGACACCAAAACTCTCATATTAGCTACGCTCACTTAACACGGCGAATATTACTTTGTTTAAAATTTTGCTTATATCCTGGGGGTCCGTATAAGACGTAATAACGAATTACTACTGTTGATAGACTATTATCATGTAGTTAAAGAAGTTTTGAGTATTATCAATAGCCTATTATTTATTCCAGAAAAATGTATACAGATTTTTAAGTTGCTATATTTAAGTAGCAGTACCTATCAGGTGAAATATAAGTTGGCCACCGCAACGCTTCTCAAATATCCAAATTCCGTATAAGTTTACTCCACTAACTATAATCTTTTGTTCAAACCATTAAGAAGCATTAAAGTAAAAGCATTTCCGACCCTCTAAGCTCGAAAACCGCGTTTACCACAAGAGTTTATAGCTTACGCCGCTCGCTACCCGTTGTCAAGTACCACAATAGACTGAGGCGCGTCGACAGGTATTGTGAGACGCTCTGCGTTTAATTTGTTTAGTTGCTTTGTATTGCTACAGATAATTTAGGACTAGTGTTGCCAGCGGAAGAAATTGTCTC
Organism: Pandemis corylana; assembly: GCA_949127965.1. Taxonomy (NCBI): domain Eukaryota; kingdom Metazoa; phylum Arthropoda; class Insecta; order Lepidoptera; family Tortricidae; genus Pandemis; species Pandemis corylana. The sequence goes on along the minus strand of OX421856.1, from coordinate 12,055,013 downwards.
GTGAATTCATCGCAGTGTTGTCAATTCTCAAACTTAATCTTACGGGCGTCTCCTTCTCAGAACATGTAGTGTTACGTAGTTTTTAGTCGGAACAAAAGTGTCAAATACTGTATATAAAATTCAGATTAGGTTTGCAAGAAAAAATCTACAAGTTACATTATACATTGCCAGGCTGTGATGCGAACGGGTTAGAAGTCGTGGACCTAGTGCCGCAATGTAATGCGATGCGACTAGCGGGTTTTTTCTTGCTAAAATTGGCTTAAGAACGCTTTATTACCAATATGTGTCCCTGGAGGACATTCCAATTCCCTGTAGTAACTGACACCTAAAAAATGTAGGGTACATTATAAAAAATAATGAAAGGGGAGCGGGCCGAGACGTGGATAACTAACGTGATTAGTAGATTTGATCAGACCTCTCGTCTACTCCATTTCTATGAAAGCGCCCCCTAAAAAAACAGCAAACGACATGTGCTCCCTAAATTACAGTCGCAGTCGTATTATTAAGTAAAATGTCACCAGCAGTAGTATTACGGTCCAGCCACGACTTTGTGCGTAGCGCAGGATCTGATCTCTCTGTTCATAGCACGGTTGATACTCACACCGCACAGTTGTTCACTGACAATACACGCAATGTATTAGAAAATCTTTGGCGCCGCCAAACGGTCGCACGACGCACATAGTCGTGGTCGGGCCGTTACCTTGTCATGAATCCAGCAGCTTTAATATCAACCGAGTACAATCACGTTCTTTGTCTCGAAGTGAACAGTCGCTGTAAGCGGCCCATTGTCTAAACGAATATTAAATACAGTCGACTCCTAAATCAGAAATGTCGACAAAAATATAATGTTACGGTTTACAGAATATATTTTTGCAGAAAGCTTTTTAAAATAGGTCACTTGTTGAATAGGTACGAGTAAAATAGAAAAAGGAGACGCAAATAAACGCGAGTAAAAGTTTGCTAACTTTAATCCTATTAATTGAAAGATAAAAGATACTATTCCAGAGTAACAGAGCACGGTAAAGGATAGATATAACTATCATCATGTAAAATACTCGTGTCGTAACGCTGTCGATAAAATCTGGAAGAAAACTATAAAGTAACTTTTTCCAGTGCTGACTGATGTTTTGAGTTTTAGTTTGGGAAAAAAATGTGTCTAGCTCTGCCGTGGTATCTAAGGCAATTTAGCTCTCTTGGAGCCAGTAACATATTTGGGACCGTGGGGGCCAAGCAGCGTCGTTTCTGCAGGGATCTCTTAACGTGCTTTATTAAGACCTCCCGTGACCAAAGAGCTGGCCAATTTTCGCTCAATTGTTTACAATCAGGTAATGCTGCCAGCTTTCTGGGCACCCTCCCCATTGGCGGCGATATGGACAGATCTGATATTCAACCTTTCAGAACTAAAGTTTTAAAAACTAGCGTTGGTTAAGGTTAACAATAAATAACGTCTCGCAAGAGCTTCAATAAATAGTTACGCTTATTCGTTCAAATTTAATACTTTTAACATTAATAAATTTGTAATCATAATGGCCAGCATTAATGTAAGTACGGATCCGCGAGGCTATGCCATACTTGATTGGGCTCCCGTGGCACGTTATGCCGAAAAGTACAAAACACTTAACCGAATCGGCCTCAGGAGAAACATTCTAAACACAACTTGATAAACAGAAGTAAGTAAGTACTGCAAAAAAAGTTAAATCGTTATGTTTTATGAAGGAACTTATCAAATACTGGTAACAATAAGCTAGAAGTACTTGGGAAGGAATATTTCGTCGTTTTAGCTGGTCAATATTATCGTAATTTATTAACTAGTTCGTTGCTTAGCCTGGCAACTTGATAATACCACTAAACTGTATTTTTTTTTAAACTGCGAAACTGAGTTTAACGCCAAAGCTTAATAAAGCCTAGTAAACGCCAATAACAATCGTAAATACTTCAAGCTAACGGACATTCAAAATAGAGTCATATGTCATCGAGCACTGAGACTATTGTAACCGCAAATAACCTTCGATAACTTTGTCCCTTTGTCCCACGTATGCATAATTAAGAATACAGTTAGATTACATGATTTTGAGCCAAGTGCAGTTGATCTAAGGGTGATAAGAACGCGGTGCATGGTTTTGTTGCTTTTACATTGTAATTAGCGCTTAGCAATCTCAGGCTGTGTGTCCACCAGTTCGAGACAGCTAAACTATGCGCGCGAAAGAAATCCACCATAGAAGTAATCTGATTTTGAGGCTAGCACGAGAGCACGGGAGAGTCGCGACGCGCGCGAGATAAACTACCCGTCTATTTCTAGATCGGACAATAAGAAAAAGACGAACGAAGAGGCGTATCTCCTGTACTGTACGTGCAAGGTTGTTGGAAATAGGCTTAGCGATAAGAGGATTTTGTTCACATAAACCGACCGTGAGATTTGTGCGAGGGATATGTGCGAGGAGTGTGTGTGATGCAGGCGAGCGAGAAATTAGTACCGTTGCCCTTCCTAGTCGTCGTCCTTCCATGGCTATGAAAAGAGTCCGTTACGCGTCCATGGACTGCTCATCTGCATCTGCATATGACTCCATACGTAACTAACAATGTCTGCCATGCTGGTCTGGGAGCAAAGAAAAAACATAGAATATACCAGTTGCTTCTCTTCCCGCGCAGATGGTAAAAGCCCGTCGAGGGAGTGGGCGAAAATCATAGGAATCATGTTATAGGCGATGCGGCTCGCAACCTATCACTATTTTGATTCTACTTTCCACGTATATGCCCAAAGTCTTGCTAAACGTGGCCTGTAGGTCTTGTTAACTTAGGCTCTGTCTACCCCTTAAGGGATAAAGACGTATTTTGTGTATGTGTATGTATGTGTATCTAACAATTACCTCCACTAATATTTAGCTTAATTAACTCGCTTTAGTTTTTTTCACGTGAAATTATTTTAACCTCATCTAAAGATTCTAAAGGTTAAGTTATCCTATGTTTGCAACTAGCAGTAGTGTTTGTTTAAGACTTGTGAAGCTATGTCATTTCACGGCTTTGCTACTCATCCTCGCACCGCCTAGTCGCATATCTCTGGTGGATAGTAGCCTGATTATCGAAGCCGAGCCATGGCTATGCGTGCCAGTGCGCGGCTAGCAATTATGTAATACATTGCGTGTGTTGCCAATAAGCCGGTGTGTGTTGACCATTTCGATTGAGCAATGTACGTACCTGGAAAGTTATAGCCGGGCGTCGAGGGCGCCGCATGGTATCGTGCGATAATTCCAAAGCAATCATCGATTCTTTTAATACTTACCTTAGCCGTTCAATTAAACGCCAGCACGATTATTAATCCCGATAGCAAAAAGAGAATATAATGTGAATGTCTGAATGTAAAATTCTCCATTGTACAATGGAAATATTTAAATCGTGAATTCCTGTGGTAATTGAAACAAAATATTTAACCATATTACGAAGGTAGCCAGATTTTTTCTAGTATCTATACATATAATAAAATCGTTGAGACCAAAAAATCTGTACATTGAAGATTTAAAAAAAAAACCGACCAGGGTGACTTAAAATCGGTAACTGAACATATTAAAACCATTTTTAAAATTTTTGTTTGTTTGTTTGTTTGTTTGTTTGACTGAGCATCACGTAAAAACTACTGAACGGATATTAATGAAATGTTCACAAATCGATTCCAATTAATTCAGAATAGGATATAGGCTACAAAAATTTTGGAAAATTTTGGAAAAAGGGGGTGAAAAGGGGGGTTAAAGTTTGTATGAAAAAAAAAATTAGATTGTTCTAGAATCATGAAACTCAGAATAAATGCTTAGTAATAAAAATAAAGAAATACCTGTTTTAGCGTTTTTTTAAAATCTCATCCAGAGATGCAAAAAAGAGGGTTTTGTGTTTAAAATTAATTAACTTCATACACCTATACAATAAAAGCCAATGAAGTGTCATCTTTTAAAGTTACTACATAATACTTCCAATTTAATACAGGTAAATATAATTTCTCAGTTTTTTTGAAATTTGATTTTTGAGGTGATTACGCACAAAATAGCGGAACTCAAGAAAATCAGCTTTCCTCGGTATAAGTAGTCGGTAATAGTTACAAACATAATAATACTACGAAGAAAATAGATAGATACAAATGTACATAAGACATATAGCCGGAAAAGCGTGTCAATTGTGAAAAAACATTAATATAATAATTACATGCTGTACAGGCATTTTTTCAACGAAGAGATTTTTGTCAAACCTAAATCAACCTAAATTGGCGTCCTAAATTGTGTTCTTTACCTAACACCTAAAGTTCAATATGCAATACCGTTACTTTTGTTTTTATTTATTGCGCAATTATTCACAATGCGTTCGGTTTTTGAACGCACTCTTATTTGAAAACCTGATATTAATATGAGGGCGGCGTGAAACGCTTGGCTGTATGTTCTTGGTACCTTTGCCTATAAAAAGCAAACTCAAAGGGCGCGTTTACGCCTGCGCTACGAACATGACAGAATTGTATTGTGAAAAGTTGGTGCTTTTAGTATGAATCTGACATCGAGCGAACCTAAACTGAATCGCATTAAGACATCATGGCAACTATGGCAAGGCCCCTGTAGGTAATTAATTTGTAGAATGATAATAAGTGTTAATAATCTGTAATTACGTACCTACTTAAACCAAGAAAATAAATTAAAAAAGCTTCTGCTAGAAAACATTGAGTCGCAAAATATTAATTAAAACGGATTAGTAAATGAATTGTTAGTCGTAAGGTAAAAACAGGTAAACATTTATGTATTATTTGGTTAGAATAGATTTAATTTTTTAAATTAATCAGGGTACAAATATCGTTAAAGTGAGCGCAGTATTCGCCAATAAGCGTCATAGTTTGGCGAAATTAATAGTGATGTAATTAAAACTGTACTTAGCTTTTTTGAATAAAGAAACTATAAATAAAACTATTTGTAAAATAAAGTATAAATAAATGTGACGAGTCATTAACCAGTTTGCACTTGATTTTTTTTCAAGATTCCGTGTCGCAAATTATTATTTTCATGACGTAATTCTAAAAGTATAGTTTCGTACATACTTTCAGTGGTTCATGTGACGAAGTTAATAGTCATAATAATAATAATTTTGATATCGAGAAAAGCCGTAAGTATCACAAAAACACACGCGGACGAAGTCGCGGGCAACAGCTAGTATGTATAATATAATATAACATTTAACAAAATATTAAACCCCCCCCCCCCCCCCCCACGCAGCAATCGAACACCTACAAACGCAAATAAAATATAATAAAAAACAATTTTATGCCAAAAATCCCTTTCATTATTTTGGAAAACAGCTGATACTATTCAAACTGCTAAACAGATTTTTACCAAACACGGCTAAGAACCTCCGCAAATAAACTGGCTTTCTAACGAAAAAACTGCATCAAAATCGGTCCATTCGCTTGGGAGCTACGATGCCACAGACAGACACACACACAGGCATTGACGTCGAACTTATAACACCCCTCTCTTTCCTTCGGGGGTTAAAAAGATCATTATTATCCACCACCAGTAGCTTACAAAAACGTGATCTTATCGTTATGTTATGATACTTGTTAGAACGTAGTCTGCGTGCATGGAAACGCAGCGCCCTCAGGCGGCTTTCCTGCGAACTATATTTTGACAGTCAGCCTCGTAACGTACCAATGTAACATGATTTGTAATTGGTCTAAAATATTAAATCTATTTCCAAACCAAATGCTCGTCTCAATAATCTTCTACGACTATAACATGGTGTCAGAAGAATAACATGGTGTCAGAAGTCGTGGTGTCAGAAGTCAACAAGAAATAAATAAATAAGAAGTCAGAAGAAAAAGAAACATTTTAAAGAAGCCAAGTCAACGGTTCCAGGTCAGTCAGTCCATCCATATTAAAATTCGAATTATCTCAACGAAGTCAGAAATTAAAAATGCAGAATAATAATGGCTCAAGGCGAAGAATAACAATAAATAGTCAACTAGAAACACTTTCGTTGCAAGGAAACTTAGCCGTTAATTGGAAAAAATGGTACCAAAGTTTTAAATTATACATGACCGCAAGTGAACTGTCAGAAGAAAGCGAAAAAAGAAAAGTAGCCGTATTTTTGCATATGATCGGACAGGATTCGCTAGATATATTTAATTCATTCGGAGTGGACGAAGATACTATTAAATTGAGCGACCTAGTCAAGAAATTCGAACAATATTTTGTACCGAAAACGAACGTTACATACGAATCATTTAAATTTTTTACGAGAAAACAAACTCAAAATGAGTCGATAGAAGATTTCATGACAGATTTGGTTAATTTAAGCAAAACATGTGAATTTGGCACACTTAAAGAGAGATTAATAACGGATATTTTTATATGCAACTTAAATGAAAACTACCAACATGTTAGAGAAAAATTACTAATGGAAACCGACTTAACAATGACAAAGGCACTACATTTAGCTAAAACGCTAATTACAACACAGTCACAGGCAGCTGAACTTAATAAAGAAAAACAGGTCTTATATAATTGTCAAGAAGACAAGTCAAGAGTAAGTGGAGCAAGTCAGAACAGAAGTCAGTCAAGAAAGCAATATCTACAGAATCACATTTACAAAGGTCAATCATCAAACAATATAAGTAATCATCAGTCAAGGTCAAGAGATGGTCATCAGTCAAAGTCAAGAGATAGTCATCAGTCAAAGTCAAGAGATAGTCATCAGTCAAGGTCAAGAGATCGTCAGTCACAGTCATATAGTTACCATCGGTCAGCAAGTCAGTCAAGAAGTGGATGTCGAAAATGTGGCCAGATCCATCGTCATAAGTGTCCAGCAACTAATGCGAAGTGCAGAAAATGTTTCAAGATAGGTCATTATGAAGCATTTTGTAAAAATAAGATGACAAATTTTGTGGAGGTAACAAATAACAATGAAAATGAAGGTGAGAGTTTTTTTATAGGAAATCTCAACTCATTTAATAGTTCTCATTGGACTATTGTTTTAAATGTCAATGATGTTAATTTTGAATGTATTTTAGATACAGGCAGCGATGCTAATGTTATGTCTTGTGATGTCTATAAATCATTAAAATTGTCAAATAAAATGTCACATTGTAATGCAAAAGTTACATCATATTCAGGAAATTCTGTCAATATAGTGGGTCAACAATATATTAATTGTCAATATAGTCACAATGGTCATAATGTAATAAAAAATATTTTGTTTATTATTGCTGATGTCAAATCGCCTACCGTCTTAGGAAAACATACGTGTTCTGAACTTGGTCTTGTTAAGAGAATATTTAATTTTGAAAATGACTAATGTACCTAATAATAATGTAATAATGTATAATAATGTATGATAATGTAATGTAATGAATGATTATGATAATGACTTGACTTTGCTGTATTTAATTGAATGTGTTTATTTGACTAATAATTGATTATGAATAATGGTTGTTTTTATAATGGGTCTTATTTGTTATAGAATGTCTCAATGTTTTAATTTATGATAATTGTTTAATGTCTAGCTTTGTTTTTGTAAAAAAAGGAAGATGTTAGAACGTAGTCTGCGTGCATGGAAACGCAGCGCCCTCAGGCGGCTTTCCTGCGAACTATATTTTGACAGTCAGCCTCGTAACGTACCAATGTAACATGATTTGTAATTGGTCTAAAATATTAAATCTATTTCCAAACCAAATGCTCGTCTCAATAATCTTCTACGACTATAACAATACTGTCAACGCTCACACTTAAGAATTTTGATAAAAAAAAGTATCAAGAGAGAAGAAAAGAGACGAGAGACAAAATTTCAAGCAGAGGCAAACTCCCAAGCAAAGTTACGAATCCACAATATTAGCACTTTGATGGTTTTATTAACATAATCGATGCGGTGCTGTTCTGATATTAATGATATTCAATCGATGTTCGGGGTGGCCTATGTTCAGCAGTAGACGTCTTTTGGCTGATTATGATGATGATGAATCGATGCTCAAGACCGCTAATGGTTTCCAGTTAAGTTAACTAAATGTTAAGACATAGCTGCTGTCCGTAATTTCATCTATGAAGAATTCCTTTATTGAATCCTCATCTCTGATTTAAAATGTCTCGCCGTCGCTTTGTTGGTCTCCTTTTTTTTCTTTTTCTTTCTCTGTGAGTGTTGAGTTATTCATACATGCACACAAATACCTGAAACTGTCAAACTGAAATAATAAAAATACACCATGACAGCGCTAAAAAACCTCAACAATAGAGCTTCGGTACGCGTGGCGCCACCTAGCGACGAGCGTTTATACTATTGTTCCGGCCTCATTCTCCGTCCGAGTCATTAGTGAGCGCTCAGTCCCGACTCTTTAATAAATATCGCCTTTGTTTGAATTTTTTTGATTGCGGCCGGAGTGGCAAGTGGTTGTTAATACAAGTAGTTTTTGATGAAATAAAATTACGCTTAAAGTGTACAACAGAATAATTTTCATCGGCGACCTAATAATTTATCTCGTGAATGACTAAATATGACGGTTGAAATGTTAAAATTTTATTGTATACCTAGGTAGAATAATTTTATGAGAATTACACATACATATAAATCTAAGGTAACAAGACCACGATTAGTATGATGCCGCCGATAATGATGATGACGCCGTAGAGTATTGAGATAAAAAACTGATTGTCTGCAAAGTCGGTTTACGCACGATAGTTTTACGTGCAAACGTCATAAAGAAACACATTCGAATTGCTAGCTCTGACGTCACGCGAGAAGATCGTACCTTTCTATCGCTTGTTCCGCGCTCTCGCTTGCACACTGATGTCACGCAGAATGTGACGCAATAAGTCATGCTTCTTCGTGAGTGCAGCCGGCGTTCATCGATTTATAAGACGTTATCACGTCTAAAAGTGATCTCTGTGTCAACATGTTTCGTTTTCTTCACATTAGAAGGAAGGTAAACAATCTTTACCTGAACAAAAAAAAATACATTATGTCGACACACGTAAAGAGGCACTTTTCGAGCACAGGCATTGTAAAAGATTTTTTATAGACTTATCGGTGAAAGGCATAGTTCCCAAGAGGCATGCAGCGTTTCCGCGCTGGATAGCCTAATCGGGCGCTCGCCGGAATCGGCACCGTGCACGACAGTAGCGCCATCTCGCAAACGCAACTTTAGGGGCGTTTGCCAAGTGAATGACAATTTTATTGCTTATTATTTTACATAAAACTAGCTGTTGCCCGCGACTTCATCCGTGTAGAATCAAATATAGCCTATGTTCATTAGGAATAACATAGGATTCTAACGGTGAAAGAATTTTTCTAATCGGTCCAGTAGTTTCGGAGCCTACTCAATGCAAACAAACAATCAAAATTTTCCTCTTTATGATTAGTATATATAAATAAAGTAAATAAATAATATATATAAAGACAATAACTAGTATTATCAGAGGTATTTGTTACAAACAGTAATAGGAAAAATGGATGTTAATATAAAAACTGGTTTTGAGAGTGTAAAACACAAAATAAGTTTCCAGCCGCAGACTATGAAAGGGAATAAATTGGTTTTAGCAGAACACGTAAGGAATGTAGAAAAACTAAGAACTTAATGGCAATAGCCAACATAATTCGCCAAACATCGGTGACCTTAACACCCTATAAAACAATTTAACAATGACCCATTTTCGCCTCTATTGTTGCACATTTCTACCACGGCGTGCGCTGTGGTCGTTTTCTATACCCATTAACTTCGCACGTTCCCAATAGCCTACCTTCCGATTATGTGACAAATAAGCCGATTTAATTTAACACATCACTGAAACAAAACAATGGCGTGTGAGCATATTGATTTTCGGTTTAAGTCGCGTGCTGCTGCGATAACGTGTTAACCGTCGGGCCATTTAGGTTTAAAGGGTCAATTAATGTAGTCGTTTGTTACAGCATAAAATGCGAAACTTTATATTTGATTTTAAGTACCTTTGATTGTTTTAGGCAAGCTTGTGCGATCGACTATATACCACTTTTAACTACTAACTCGAGTTAAGTATTCTTAAATAAAATGTAGGCTTAGTATAAGTTTTTACCCAAAAAAACTTCGCGAACGCGTTCACGCGTAAACGTCTCATTTGAAAATTGGCAAAGCCACTTGCGGATTGTAACGGAAAAAAAATTGAAACTGTAATCTTACATTAAGCATACTGTCAACGCTTGGCATGTTACACGTTCTTTAGAACAACAGGTCAGAAACAATAGAATGTAAATGTAATTTGACTTGTTTGAAAAAAAGCCATGGTATCTTGGTGGTTTGACCATAGAGCGGAAAACCTAATAGAGAGGAAATCCTATGACATGTATATGACATAAAATTAAGCCAAGCCGAAATTAGCGAGTACTGCATTCTGATTGGCCAGTCAAAGGTCAAACAGGTCACTAGAGTTGAGCAAGCAGCAATCATAATCAATATGGAAAGTTAATGTTTAATCGTTGTGTGGCATAGTGAGTGAAACTCGAATAATATTGGTAAAAACCAGAAGGAAACATATAATCAAAATTATAATATATGTTTTTAAATTAAAATGACTTCGTTCCGTGTTAGTATGGTATATGACGAAAAAGTCAAATGTGTTGCTATAATTTTATAGCCCTTATTACCACTCTTATTGGTTATTTTAAGCGTCCTATCGAAAATTATGTCCAATATTTTTTGATTTTTCAATCGATTAATTTTTGTTCTAATAATCATTTACCAAAATTTTTTATTTTGATTTCAAACACAATGCTGCTGCTCTATGAACTAGCGAAACTGTGACAACATTCGTGTGCAATGAACTGTCAAATTAGTTCGCCTGATCATACAGAACACTTTAACTAGTTTTAACAAAATAAAAATAAAATTGTCTCTCACTCGAACAGAGTTGCAAGCGCCAGCTAGTTAAATTAATAAACTTGAAACAGTACCTAAAGCTACAAACAAAGTACAAATCTGCGATACAATTTATACTTTGTAACAATGAATGACAAAGCGACGCATTCCTCACAGAAGGTCGTAATTATTCGCCGCTGTGTGTTACGGCTTCATTTATTGCAGTCTTCATTAAATACTCCATTTAACTTCTTAGCATTATTAGTACCTAGTAACTAGCGAGAAGAAGGGTTTCATACGTCATATTTTTATTCATTTGCGATATCTTCGACTGCTTAATATATTATTATACACAGGTTGGCTGTGATTCTTGGTTAATCATTTCTGATCTAGGTTCTTGCACGAGATTGGTACATCACTTAAAACTATAACTTGAAATTCTTGAAAATATATATAAAACGTCTCGTGATACGTTCGGCGTAGATCGTTAGGGGACAAACGACGGAACCCAGATACGAGCGATACCGAGAGTCGATACACCACGTATCGCCATAATAAGTGATGTATCGATACACTTTTGCATGTGTGAAGGAATATCGTGTCTCATGCCCAAATTTTCGGAAGTACCTACCTAGTTATATAAATATTAAGGAACAAATCACACAAATTGACCTAATCCCAAAGTAAACTCCAGTAAGGCTTGTGTTATGGGTACTAGGCAACGATATACATACTTATATAGAGAAATACATACTTAAATAGATGGAAACATCCATCACTCAGGAACAAATAGGGATAAGTTCGCCTTTGTGCATATATTAATGTTATTTTTATTTTTTTGTTAATTGTATCTGTTTCTTTATATTTGTACAATAAAGCGTTTACTTACTTACTTACAAATATTCGTGCCCATCACACAAATATATGCCCTTACCAGGATTCCAGCCCGGGACGCAGGCTTCGCAGGCAGGGTCACTGCCAACTAGGCCAACCGCATCGTCAGGTATAGCTAGTAGTTTTTTATATAACTTACAATGTATTTTTATTCAATTGTATAATATGTTTAGGTCTAATCTTGTAAGTTTGATTTGACTCACTTTTACGGGTCAGATTTACTTAAAATTTTATAAAAACGCCGCCAAAAAATTCTTGTTTAGACAAGAAAATGATCGTGAAGAGTGATGTTAACGGTCCCATCAATACAATACGACGTCTTCCAAACATAGCCCCAAGCAGCACAAACTCCAAACCATAACTCACCAGAGCCATTTCCCAAACTACGGCCACACTCGTAACATATTTAAAACGACCACGTGCCCTCGGCTTTGTGTCCCGCCTCGAATATATTGTTGCGGAGGCATCTTGCTCGTAAAACGTGGACAAGATACATTGGGAAGCGAAAGTTGAATTAACAAACGCAAACGTGTATTTTCGGTGTATTTAACTACACCGAATGCCTGCTCAACACGTTTGGCAAACATCGACAAACACACTCATAGGAAGTCATATGTTAGAGTAAGCAGACATATTCCTGTCGTATTATGTTTGCCAAACGTGTGGAGCTGGCATATTGTATTTTTAACCATCGAAAAAATACGGAAGAGATTCTCAATTCGACGCGTACTATATGTATCTACTCGTATTTATATATTTCTTTTGTATGACCATGCATAACTTTTTACAGAGTAGTCCGATTTTTATAATTATTTTTTATTGAAAATACGATTACGATACCATATAAATTTGGAAAAAAATCCAACCCTAACTTCGTAAGTTCTCGCGTACCTACTCCCTGAAGTACAAATTAATAGCAAGAATAACTGCCGAATGTACTACATGAAGTTCAAATTGTTCAATGACGAAAGAACTTTAAATATGCTTAAATTAAACATAAAATCACAAAACTGGGATTTGGTGGCTCGGTCTTAAGTAGTACGCGATTTATAAAAAAGTCGGGACTTACGAGGCCAAGTGTAGGAAAACGTGACAAATTAATTGTTTGCTCACAGATTTTAATGCTGAGTTGTGTACCTAAGTATTGCAAACAAAACCATACGCTAATAATAAAGAACATGAAAAAAATTAAAACCGCTAAAAATTTAAAAATAATTCGGCAGTATTAGCAAATAAGATCCTGGTAGCAATCCGGAAAGACCATGCACAAGCTCCTATCACCCGCAAAATATAACATTATCTTCCTACGCTCCCGACTCCCGAGTATCACAATTCATGTTGCATCAAGTTTCAAGTATCAATTTACTTGAACGCTAACTACCAATCTTACCAACTACTCATAACTGCAGTCGTCACCAAAATAAGTATAGCATAGACACAGTCGGTAATATTGATTTGTCAATAGCCTTTTACAATAGACGTGTACGTCGACTAGCTCTTAACTGCCACGTGTAAATAAGGGTTCCGTGTGGTCTAAATGCAATGAAATGGTTACAGCAATGGTTGCTGAGTGACTAAAACAAAAGACAAGTGTAAGAATGTAATTTTTTGGCGATATCTTGGAAACTGTAAAATTTACATTGACTAATACGGTTTTCTTTGAAAAGATCTTATTATAGAAGCCAATTCCTTATATGTTTACTTTATCCATTAAAAAAAATAGCTAGAAAATGTTTTAATCATTTTTAAACCAGTGAAAAATAGTGACGTTAATTTGTTTATCTTTTTGGATGATTCGAACAACCGGAAAAAGCGCACGTAGCAATTATTGTACCTAAAATGCGCCTAAAATACTAAGTGACAGAAATGACCAGACAGTTGAGACAGTAGACCCTCAGCACTGGGACACCGGGCATCCTTTGACTACTGAACCCTACAAGCTTATTCTGTAGCACGCGGTAACGGCCGCCATTTGCATTTTAATGCTGTTCTGATCTTGCCACGCTGTTTAGATACACAACATTAAAAGTATGTACATATTCAACGCGAAAGAACATTATAAAAGTTGTTTAACTCGGGGCGTGGAGAGTATCATCATCACTACATAGTATAAAACAAAGTCGCTTTCTCTGTCCCTATGTCCCTATGTTCCTATGTCCCTATGTATGCTTATATCTTCAAAACTACACAACGGATTTTGATGCGGTTTTTTTAAATAGGTAGAGTGATTCAAGAGGAAGGTTTTTATGTATAATTCTACGCAGACGAAGTCGCGGGCAAAAGCTAGTATCGTATAAAACAAAAGTAAAGGTTATAATCACAGACGTGAAAAAATACCTAAGTTTGATTCAAAAATACTTGAACATTTTTGCTGGCTGTACTTGCACTGCCCTCCACATACATTATGTATTCTAGATTTATTTATACCTTCGTCATCCTTCTTCGCTACTGTGTTCCGGCGTTCAGAGCGAGATAGTGAAATTATTGAAGTGAAATTACTAGCGCATGGCACATCTTAACCCAAGAGGCTGGCCACGGTTCTGCAATACTTTTAGCTTTCGAGTGTTTATATAGGTGCTTATCCACTAGAGAGGCAGCCTCGGGTCGAGCGGCTGCCTCTAGTGGACAGGCACCTTATGGAATTGGTGATCACTTACCATCTTACTGACTCGTTTGCCATCCTATTAGACTGAGAGCTAGCGACCAAATCGGTCATGTGGTTTCAGCTGTATTGAAACTCCGTTAGCTACTTCCCTGAACAACCTTTTCCTATAATCTTCGTGCTGGCAGGCCGCGGGCGGTGGGTGCGGGTGTAGTGGGGTGGGGAAGAAAAAGAAAAAAAATGTGGGTTGTTCAGGGAAGTAGCTAACGAAGTTTCAATGCAGCTGAAGCCACATGACCGATTTGGTCGCTAGCTCTTGGTCTATATTTCATTAAAGACCACTCTATACAATGTGTCATACATACACATCTTTACATACGTACAGCACGTCTAGCACGAGTCCACGCGAGAGCTGTTTCGCTACCCGTCTTTTTACCGTAGAACCCTGTTGCAATTGACACGCCGCCGTCATTCAAACTCGAGTGATATGTCACCTTATTGCGATAGAGTTCTACGGTGGAACATGTATACATTTCCCTTACTGTACAGTCAAGAGCATAAATATAATTTACGTTACCAAGACGTCAAAAATAGCTAGACACCTTTCTGTATCGATATTTATGCCCTCGACTGTACAATACACGTATGTTTATATCACGAGTTGCAAACTACATGTACCTACAGGATTATCGACCGCCAGAGTTGAAACTCAATTTGCGACAAACTCCCGTATTACGGCACCGCATGGTCGCTTGTTCGCTGGTGTGGTTTGATTACTTTGAAACATATTTTAATCCGCTTGTTTGCACTATGGCAAACCCGTATTGAAGGCGATAAATCGTGTTGTGCATTCGGTTTTTAAGGTCCCATTTTTAAGGTTCAATACCCTTTTAATTTGCAATGTCAGTCATTCTGTCTCTCACAGGCGATTTACTTGGAAACTACCTACAAGGGTAGAGATTTTGAAGATAGGACTCCTTCGCAAAACGCAACATATTCCAGTAGTTATGATGTAGAAAAAATGTCCGCAGCTTAGCTTGGAGACATCTAGTGCTAGAAAGCTGTAATATGACGTGGTTGTATGTACATAGTCATTAGGTACTTAATAATCTTTAGCGTGAAAGTGTTAGGTATGTACAACAAAACTTTGTTTAGTGAACCTTCTTTAAGCGATGGTTCTTAGCCATGTTTGGTAACCAGCTCTTTTCAAAATATGTAAGACATTTTTGGCATATCATCATCATCACCCTATATTATAAAACAAAGTCGCTTTCTCTGTCCCTATGTATGCTTATATCTTCAAAACTACACAACGGATTTTGATGCGGTTTTTTTAATAGATAGAGTAATTCAAGAGGAAGGTTTTTATGTATAATTCTACGCAGACGAAGTCGCGGGCAGAAGCTAGTAATTTAATAAGTATTTTTGAGTGAGGGGTTTTAATTTTTTTATGAAAATGAAAATGAAAATTTATTTTTGCAAATTGGCCGCCAAGGGCTCTTTTACATGTATTTTTGAAACTACCAGCAATAACTAATAGTTTATTATTTTCTCAATATCTTACGGGACGAGTTAAAAGTTGCGGTCTTTTGAGAAGAATAACCCGGATAACCAGCTTCAATCACAGACCTCATTTCGGGCCATTATTAATCGGAATTCAAATTACCCTCTACCATTTTGTCGAGTTTCAAAGCCGACTGGAAACCTCGTTTTGATATGTATGACACATAAGTTAAATAGTTTAAAACGGTTCGTCCGGAACAGGAGGCGTTGCGGTTAATTATAACGCGGAGCAGGACGTTTGCAAAACAAACTGGATTAATTATATTTGTCGTGATATTCAGAATATTGCTAAATAATATCTTCTTTTTCTTCTTCTTTTGTTTGTGGCGTATCAAGTCGTTATAGTGACGACAACTTCGCCAATGTCAATGTAAAAATTTTTATTAAAAAATCTTGTGACAAAATGTCGGCAACGTTGTACGGTAATGGTCAAAGACCCCCCTCCCCCCCTGTCGGGCTCTTAGCCAACGGTCAATGATATCCCTCAGAAACTGCCAGGAAATCATTAGCCGTTGCCCAGGGCGCACCGGACCAAGCACTGCTCTTCCCCCCGGACGGATCCAAAAACGAACCGCAGCTCTTAATCACACGTGGAGGTAACCCGACTCGCACCCCGCTAAATAATATTCGTATGAGTAAGTATTTATGACAATAATTTACGATTATACTTGTCGCATCGCCTGGCCGCGCCCGCTACGGGTGGCAACACTGCGCGACAAGCGCCAGCGCCCTCTACAGTTTTTCCTTCTGAACTCGGCTCGCGCACGCGACGCTTTTGCTCCATTAATTTATTAATGATTATTTGTGTCTTTAAAAGTTATTAAAACCAGTAAATGTACAGTCTAGTATTTTATTAATCGCTGCATTAGGTCGAGCCCTAATGCAGCGATTAATAAAATACTAGACTACCTATGTATGTACTTATTATGAAACTAAACTGATAGCTACTACAGCAAAATTTTCAGCGGTGTTTTGTGGAGTAGTTGTGTTAATTATTCCTTTATTTCAACAATACAAAAAAAATACGAGTACATATAAGCGACACCCAATACAATATTACAGCCAAATTACAATTCTGCTTTGAATTTCATTTATACAGGTCGTGAACGATCCGACTAGTTTCAGTCTATTTCGGAAATCCTTCCTCGTTAATGAGGTCGCCACTCACCCCTGAGGAAGGTCTTCTGAAAAAAGCCGAAACTAGTCGGATCGTTCTCTACTTAAAACCACGATTAATCCATTTTTTATATAAAACTAGCTTCTGCCCGCGACTTCGTCTGCGTAGAATTATACATAAAAACCTTCCTCTTGAATCACTATATCTATTAAAAAAAACCGCATCAAAATCCGTTGTGTAGTTTTGAAGATTATAAGCATACATAGGGACATAGGGACAGAGAAAGCGACTTTGTTTTACTATGTTGTGTAGTGATGATAGTGATAGTGAAGAACATTTAAATTGCCCGATGCAATAAACAAACGTTGAAGGAAAATATCGTGAGGAAACCTGCATAAACCTGTGAGGAAATTCAATTTGCACTGGGCCCACGTGAGATCTATACCCCAAGCTATCTCATTATGAGTGCCTGTGCCCAGCAGTGGGACGTAACTGGAGGTGGTGTAGTACATACATAAATCACGTCTTTATCCCTTACGGGGTAGACAGAGCCTAAGATAACAAGGCCACGTTTAGCATGATTGTGAACGTATAGGTGGAAAGGGGAACAAATCAAATAATAATAAATAAAGTTGTTGCACTGTTATATGCTGATGGTACTAACCTGGAAATGAGCGCGTCAGACTCTGGACGTCCAATTTCACGGTTTATTTTGCAATTAGCTGGCAAATTTTTGAGTACCACGTTGTAATAATCCGAGCATTACGTCTTCTCTCACGGAATGGAAAACACTGAGCATGAATCGCACAGCGTTTTGAACAAGTTTAAAAATTAAAATATTATTTTTATTATTACAGGTCGTTTTATTGAATTAAAAAATAAATAACAGTTGCTATTTAAAAACCCCTGAAATATTGTGATTTGTTTTGTCATGGTTTTGTAAATATGTTTGCGGCGAGTGTGTCAAGCGACTATCAAATTACTCAAAATGGCGGTCGACCTGCCGATTGATTCGTAACATTCAACTTTGAATACATACATACATTATATCACGTCTTTATCCCTTACGGGGTAGACAGAGTCTAAGGTAATAAAACCTTAAGGCCACGTTTAGCATGATTAAGGGAAAAGGAAATTATAATAGTTGTTTCTTCGTGAAAGAGTGGCGGAGTCGGGAAGGAAAAAGACTTCTGATTTCAGTGGTGGCTTTATTGAAGTGTGTTTTTGATACAATAAGAACTTGCTTATATTAACTAGAATAACGCCATCTGTCGCATAGATCTAAAACTAACTCGGCAGACGGCTAGCAACATGATATAATTATACTAAGTAATTAGTGTCCTTAATGAGGTGGAAGTTAAAGCTATGTACAATAGATGGCGCTGTCGTAGACAATAGTGATGGGTTGCTGCTAGCCGCATCGCCTATAACATGATTCCTAAGACTTTCGCCCATTCCCTCGATGGGATTTTATCATCTGGGCGGGAAGAGAAGCAACTGGTACATTCCATGTTTTTTCTTTACTTTACTCCTAGACCAGCATGGAAGCAGAAATTTGAGATGGAAAGACCGCCATAAAAGAATAGGTTTTTAAATCAAATTAAAATTTCTAGGACAATTGAAAGTACTGTATAATATTTTGGGAGCATGGCAAATTGTATGGAAACACCTTTTCTATTGACTGTATAATATATTGATTAAGTTGACTGAGGTCTTAGAGAGTCGATTATTTTCACAGCTGCAAGAAGCCACAGACTTAAGAATTTGGTACCTACTAGTTACAACTTTATACCGCTACGCATTCTGAAGAAAAAGAATCTCGACTCTCGACGGTCAGATGAACCAAAAAAAAATAGACATATCAAATAGACAAACAAAATACAGGTATGTAGTTATTGTTGTAAGCACCTTCTGTAAACATTTTCCTCTTATCCATGTAATATTGCGAAAATGTTTACTGAAGCCACAGCAACGTGTTTGGACGAGTATTTGATCACATACATCTTTTGTTGTTTACTTTCATTGATCGGCATCTCACGGTTATCAGAGAGGAGAGTACCTAGTAATTAAACAGCATTAACAGTGTCGTTTACGTAAAAACAACATGTTAAATATGGGAACACAATGTAGTATATGATAGATGAAGACGATAGATGGCGCTTTTGTCACCTGGAGGCGGTGCATTTCGGTTCGTTGCAACGTCAGGCTGCAGCAACTTCACTTGGGAAAGCGCAAGGGCCATCCCTCCCATCTATTTGGAACGCACTTTGGCTCGATACTGGCGTGAGGTGCGGTTGCTGAATAGCTCTGTTTGTCCAGTCGCTTACTACTTTTGTAAAACTTGTTTTGTGCATCCTGATTAAAATTTGAATTCAATTGGTAGTTCGTTTGTTGCTCATGAATCTATTTTTCCTTTTTGCTAAAAGTAGATAAAATAAAACTTGGAGTAGCTTAGACATTGTTTTATTTTTTGAACACTGTAGCACAGTTATACATCAACTAAATCTGGTGATGATGCCCATTTTTTTTATTCCTGTGCTGTTACCCGCAAATCCAAGACTCCGCAAAATAAAGACGAGAACTAGTCGAGAACGAGCCGAGAACCATTTAATTCTAGCGGCGAAGCTGGAGCTAAATGCAATAAATAGGGAGTTGTAGTTGGAAATTGCAATAGAGTGGAAATCCATCTAATCTAATAACCAAAATAGCTTTGCTTCATGTGGGATGAGGAAAAAACTATCGCGAATAACTAATCATAAGAACCAGTGAGAAATAATTACAAACAAATAAAACTTTAAAAACATACTTTACCTATTACTTGTTCTTTCCTTTCTCTTCGCGCCTTTTTTGTGTTAAACGGGACGTTGAAACTTTAGCAATCAGTTTATTATGATACTTTTATTTATTTCAAGCCAAGTGAAGCAAGATAATTTATCGGGTATATCTTATTTGCTGTGAAATTAAACGATTTATTTCAAAAGGTTTGAGTCCAAGTTATATGTGTACATAGAACCATTTCACACGTTTTCTCTAAAAATTTTTTAACATTACTCGAAGCTAGGAAGTCCAAATCACTTTAATCCTTGGTATATATATGAGGTTTAAAATGTATCCCCTCAAAATCCTCGGTTCTTATACACAGCATTTTGCAAATTATAAAAAGTCATTTTTTATTAATGGAAATATACAAAGTTTATTCGCCTTGTATCTTCAGATTAATTTCCGAATGCCAAGCAACAAGTTTCCGTACTAAGGCAATTAACTAAAGGCATCAATTACCGCCTCCGGCTTTGTCGCGGAACAGTATTAGCTGCAGATTTAATGTAAACTTATCAAGTTGGCAAAGTGGTGTCTAGCGCAGTGCTTTTGTGATTTAATATTTTCTTACAAGTCTTTGAAGCAAAACAGCAGTATTTCTTTAAACTTGATCTTTTTATGCATTTATTTATTTATTTATTTATTTTATTTGGGGCATCAACAGCAATACAGTACATTGAATGAGACTTAGGTACTAAACAAAAAGCCAATGACAGATGACCACAGAAATACAGTTAAGCGAATCATACTTAAAACTAACACAGAAACAAAAAAAAAAAATCAAGCTAAAAAACTACATTGTTAGTCCACGGACATTGTGTGTTTGTGTGTGTGTGTGTGTGTGTGTGTGTGTGTGTATGCATGTATACTTGTTTTACTCCAAAGTCGAATCACCTATTTATAATAAAACATTTTTGCTTATTTATTCAACCACCTCTGATCCTCCAAACACCAACACGATAACACCACGATCTAGCAATTTTTGATTAAGAACATTCGAATACGATTTTTTAGTGTCGCTTTACTACAGTCAAAGAGGTCAACACTGTGGAAACGCTTGTTGTACTCCCTAAGGACGCATAAATCAATACATGGTATAGTTCTTGCAGATCAGAATGGCGAGTGGGCTTTATTTGTTTAAATCACGTTATCTGCTTAGGTACGTGTATAGGTGTGCATAGGTGTGTGCATAAGAAATAAAGAGAAATCTGGCTCAAAAATCGCTATGTATCGCTAAGTATCGCTAGGTAAGTGTCTTGCCACGAAAAAAATGGTAATGCTTTGATAATACACATACCTACCATCCTTTCTTTAGTTAGACCCTATGGTCGCGGGGAAACTATGTAAAAGTGACATACTCGTAGTGTTGTATGTTTGAACCTTTGCGTTAGACTAAGTTATTGTTTCAGCTCTGCAGCGAACTAAACTTTATATAAATTCCTTGATATTTAATTTTAAGTGATGTTGTAATTTTATATTGAATGATCAAATAAACATAAACATAAATGTTGCCAAATTAGAGCAAGATTATTGCTTATTTTACCGCCTTAATTTACTTAACTGTTTCCAACTTATTTAGCTTTTTGGTTGTCTGGAAGAGATCGCTATTAAGCGATAAGACCGCCTATTGTCTACTTTGTTCTTTGTTTCTGTATTGTTTTGTACTGATTTGTGGTGTTCAATAAAGAGTATTTGTATTGTATTGTATTGTTAACGATTTTAATTTAGTTTATCAAGGTTAATAAAAAACTCCGCCAGTTGATTCCGCCAAAAGTTTCTAACAACTCATAGTGCACTCGAGCATCCAGTTCTCTTTATAAATGACATTAGGTCAGCCCCAAATTTCGCATCCGAAGTTACAAAATATTCCAGACTCCTCGTTAGACCGAGTACCTACCATAATTCATTTACGAACAACCCGTACGTGTGACAATACCGTTCCAAACTACCGCTAACGTTAATTATAAAAGCTTCAAAATACCCAAATTCCATTAAAGCAATAACTTTCGCCATTAGCTACCAATGATGACGCAGAGCATTAAACCGACAGGAGGTGTCTCGCAAAACTGACAGTTTTGACGGAGGGGCCAACCACAACTTAATACTTGATTGCCGTGTAACCGAACTGTTGCTTCTATTCATTAGAAGTTGTAACAGTTACTACAATTTAATCGAATTAGACTACAAAAATAGACAAAAATAACGGGAAATATTAATTAAGGGAACCTACTCCCTATCTAACTTACCTCATTTTATTCACTCATTCAAAAAGCGAAGCGCCTTGACCATGCGAAATAAAAGCTCTGAATGGAGGATCTCCGCGACATTATCTTATTGTCAAATGGTAAATGTTAGTAGGTACGGGATTTTAAACAGTTCAATCTGGAATATTTTTTAAATAAAATAATAGCCCCAAACATCTGGCAGCTAAAAATACTTTTTATAAAAATAATAATTTGGAAACTATCGTTGACGTCTCCGGTTGGTTTAATGCTCAAATAACTCGTCTATGAGTGAACGTTCAATTTTGTAACGAGTGCTAGTGGTGTAGGGTTTAGTTTGATGATCATTAATTTGCTATACGATATTAATTTGCGGAATTCGGACAGGGTAGAAGAGGTAATTAACAATGGCTTTGGGTTACACAGTAGATTGTTTTAGAAAAACCGGTCAAGTGCGAGTTGAACAACAAGTTCTTCATAGTCGAATTATATATGAATGAAAAATAAAAAAATATGAAATATGATAAAAGGCCATCGAGAGAATCGGAGAAAACCATAGGAATCGAAAATTATAGACGATGCAATGCAACCTATCACTATTTTGATTCTCCTTTCCACCTATACGCCTACAATCATGATGCCTAGCGTGGCCTTTAGCTCTTATTACCTACCTTCTTAGGCTCTGTGTTGTGACTGCGTCCCATCCCACCGGACTGAGGCAACGCCGGAGAGTTTTTAGTTTAGGTATACCCTTCGGGAGGGGGGGGGGGGGAGTTCCACATCCCCGTGCCTAAGGCGTCCATAAAGATTTCCTCTCAGTTAACAAAAAAGCTCTAACCCATAAGGGATAAATACGTGATTTATGTATTTAAGTATATATAAATATTTACTGTGTTCGTAAAGATTAGAATTTGCACAACGTCAATTACACAGGCTGACTAATGGTAATTTCGGCTGCGGCTTCACAGGAAGTGGTAAAAATTCGGCGGGCTTGGTTTGAATACAAATCGTCGTTTTTCCCAGGTGCTTTCTATGGTTGGCTGCCATTTAACGTGACCTAACTTTTAGATTATTTTAGGTTTAGGTTACTCATGAAATTGTATGGGTTTGACATAAGGCCGTAAGGCTACGATAAACACGATAAGTACTGCAGAGCTGCCTTGAAGAGGCACTTAGATCTGTACGGAAAATCGGTTTTAAAGTGTTCCTATTCAAACTGTTATATCATAAGGCCCAAACTATTAAGAGTTAAAACGCAAACATTTATAAAGATACTTTTGAGTTTATTTCAGATTTTATAATTTATTACAGAGTTTTATAAAATGTGCCTTATCAGGCTTTCGGTTCAAGCTGATCTGACAGCCGTCCCAAGTTCCAAAACAAAATATTTTAAAATATCGAACGAGTGTTCGATATTCGGAACCTGCACTAAGTCTCAAGGCAGCCAGCAACCGAAACCTGCCAGTATAAAACTAGCAGAACCTATTCCTACAGTACCTACTACTGACAAGCGTACGTCGACACCAAAACGCTTCGGAGCGTATGCTTAGCCGCGCTGATCTTTGAATATTTTATTAAGGAACTGACCCAGAATACTGGAAAGCCAGCAAAACACATTCCACATAACGCTTTCCCATCGTCCCTAATGCACCGATACGCCGAGATAAGATAGCAAGGCGCACCTAGCGATTGAGTGGACGATAATTAAGTAGACGGCGCTTCATTTACTAAGACGTCTGGTGTCCCTAAAGCACTATGGGATATTGCTTTAATTTGGCGACGGAGATGATTCATGTTTAGTGTTATGAAAGTGGCGCTGAGAGAGAAATTACTTTACACGAATTTATGTGCTTAGAATGATGAGCGAAATATTTTAACTACGTTTCAGATTTAATAGTAGTATTTATAAATTTGATAGTCTGTTATTAGAGCTGTTAAGGAATATTTCGAGTTTTCCAAAGCACAGGAGATGAAAGCGCGACCAGGGAAAATCAGAGTCCTTTGAGCCCTCTTGAAACCTTGTTGTGAGAACGGTTTATTGCCGATATGCGTCACCAATTTTCCCATGGATTATTAGAGCCTTTGATAACATCGACCACTGCACATTAGTTGCATATCAAAGTAAAGGAAGCGCTCCTAACAAGATCGCAGGTTAATCATATTACTTATAGCAGCGCATGTCACGCAGGATCGCCGGTACGTAAACCACTCACGGAAAACTTGATTACCGGTTTAGCCAGTCCATTATTCCATTACCGCTGCCCTCTAATGGCCTAACTACATAGTTGGTCATAACAAACTGTGTTTGCGATTTGAGCTTGTTTGAGCTGATAAAATTGCAGCTATGAGTACCTGTGTTTAGTTAAATTATTTATTTAGAATTCTTTAGAACGCTAATAGTCCAAGGATGTGCCTGGTCTGTGAATCATCATTAGGTACATGCTTCAATTTCTCTGAAAATGTAATGACATAATATGTCTTGTCGAATGTATACATGTCACGGGAAAGTGGCGACATTGACAGGCCTGTCAAAAATATCACTTAAGGAAGCCCGGGCTTCGTTAAGTGGAGCTCCTGTTTTTAAGTAATTTCACTGGCTGTCTTATTCTCCACACCGGATTGCAACAGAGCAGCCACTGGTACTGATCGGTAGGATTCGGATATCCGCAAGAAGCCGCATTAAAAAGTAACACAAATATTACAACTGCTAGTCAAGTTTAAGGTAAGTTGAATGTGTTTTGTTTCTGTTTGAATCCGTATACGACTATGATCTATATGACTTTTTTATGAGATATTTCTTTGAGTGCGAGATTAGTCTCACTACAATTTTGTTCCCTAGACATGGTACACCATAAAGTTGTCCATCATCTGTTACTAAACACTGGCCCACTTCTAGTATTACGCAACTTGGGCCAAATTCGGTGGCCGCAAGTTATTTCATAAGTCGATAAAAAATCTCATTTTGCTAGAATTACCTCAAGTTATCCAATCTTTAGCGGTCGTAATGTCAAAGTTTACAAGGCAGGGGAGGGAGTTCTAGCCCAAAGTGTTTATCTATAGCTATAGCTGTAGCCGAGCCAATACATTTCTGGTGAAATTTTTCAATAAATTTTTCCTTGATTTTTTCAATCATATTTTTGAACTAAGATTAAACAATCAGACCGAGACCCAATTCATACAACTTTATAGTTTAAATATTGTCTTTATCCAAATAAATTATATTTATAGAGACATCACGTTGTGCTTTAAAGTGATCCCTGCAAGAGTTTCTTATTTTAAGTACCACTTTTTTTTTCAGCAGTTTTTAAGACATCTAGTTTTATTAGCGCTGCGACATTATTTTAATATTTAGAGTCAATGATGGTTACAAAAAAGTGGCAATCCAGAATTGTTAATCATTCGACATTATTCAACGAAAAGTGTCTAAATTCTGTTGCGTGTGAATATTTTATCAAAAGCTTGTTTACATAACACACAATTTCTTGTTTACATCCTCCTTTGCCTTCAATTTAATCGCAGAACTTACAATTAATATTATATTATTAGCTGAAACACCATTACAGAAACTAAACTCATTAAAATTTGAGGTCGTAATTTCAAGCCGTCGTATTACAGAAGTACCTACGCCTCGCATGTTGCAAATTTAAATATTCTCATCTTCAAGTTCCGTCGTTATTATATGTATAGTAATAAATAGAATCACCGAATAAATATTTTTTTTAGTTACCATAGTGACCATCACAGTGATAATTTCAAGTCTACCTTTAACAGTTCTGTAGATTCAGTTACAGACGGACAGACAACGAAGGCTTAGTAACAGTAAATAAAATAATAAATAAATAAATATATCACGGGACCATTTACACCAATTCATCTATTCCCAAACTAAGCAATGTAAATATGGGTGCAGAACACTTAATAAAACCAAAGACAATTAGGAAGCGAGTCGAAAATCCTGGCTTATTTTCCGTACAGAATTTTATCTTATAAGCCTCTATGCGAGGCGTTAATGAATAATCGATAGCTTGTTCCCATGCAGGTGCCTGCTTAATCATTGCTCATATAAGCTTCGGCGACTTAGTTCTGCTTCGATTATGTATCGATAATCGTTTTACGCTCCGTCGCGAGTCTGGATTTTTGTGTATCCGTTTAAAAGATGAATAATAATGATAACGAGTGTACGCTGTATACAAATAACGCAATATACGAGATAAAACACCAACAGTAAAAAACGTGAAAAAATGCCATAACGCAAATATGAATTCAAGAAACAAAAACATCTGTCTGTTTGTTCAGGCTTATCACTGAAACTGCTGGACCGATTTGACGGGACTCTCAGTGGCTGATAGCCGATGTTATAAGGAGTAACTTAGGCTAGGCTTTTAGAAAATAATTAAAACCAATTCCACGCAGACGAAGTCACGAGTAACAGCTTGTAGGTAAATAAGTTCAGTTCAGTTCATTTTTATTCACTGATGGCCTTAATTAACTAAATTTACTTTTTCAACTACACACGTGTTTATAAACGTTACGACAGAAGCTTGCTAAGCCTATTATCTCGCTAATAAATTGAATATGCGGAAACCCGCGTTAATCTCATATTGGAAAACGTAAAATGCCAATCAACGACCAATTTCATTGCAGTACGCAGTTTCGCATAAAAAGCAACCATATTTTAGATATTTCAATTAGTAACGCGTTGGACAATTTGAAAGGCCGTATTATAAAAACACTAAATATATTTGCCTATTACGTATATGTATTTAGGGATATAGAGGTAATATAGCATGATACAATACAAAATAGTCCGTATTGAACACCAAAAATCAGTCCCGTCAGCTTACAAAAAAAATATTATCGCTTAAAAGCGACTTGTATCAGACAACAGTTTAAGAAGAAATTTAGTACTTACTTTTGAAATTTCTAGTACCAGGAAACTGGACTTTGACATGGACAATTATCACGCCAACAAAATGATGAAAAAAGAAAGAAAGAAGACATTTATTCCTTTTTGCAAGACACAAATATAAGTGCATACACACAATGTACAGAAAATAAACAAAAAGCACAGACATGAGAAATAGATCACCGGTGTTGAGTGGTGTGTGTCTTCGCAAAAATGAAACGGTCGCTGGCTGAGCATTACGCTGAGGTGTTACTTCCTGCAGCACTGATTTTCAGTCAGAACCGCAGATAAAATATATTTTATTAAACAATTTCCTTTTAAGTTAAGCAGAGCCCTTACACATGAAGTGGGGTGTCATTTGATAACTTTGCGAAAATATTCATGACAATAGCACATAGGTACAGAAGTTTAAAAGAAAAGTATTCCAACTAAGTAGGCTTCACAGGTCAACGAGTAGTAGTCAACTAACTCACAAATTGTGATAGGCAGCTACGGAAATCTATAAACACTGCGCGTGGCCCGACACGCGCTTGGCTGATTTTAATAGTTTATACCCCTAACGTCAGATGGTTAAATATTTTTGTCCTTCTGTAATATTTGGTCCAATGATTACTGTAATTAAATTGACACCTCCTCGACTTTCCGAGAAAGCTAAAATAAACCCAACCTAACCTATATTAAGTATGTTATGATATTTTTCGAAACATAATATATATTATCAGTTTTAAATGATGAAAAATTAAACCAAACATTCAATCAATTCGACCATTCGTCGGAAAAATATTCGACCATACGACCGCCCCAAACCTGCATTTTATCCTCTCTAAGCATTATAAAGAAAAGCTTTTAGAATAACCCCGCAATATTTACCTCACACATAAAAGTGTGTGAAAAAATCTCGCTTCTTTTATGGCGCATGTTAACGGTGGCACAAAGCGTTTTAGAGGCGTGACGCCGATGTGCGTCGTAAAAACCCGCAATGGCCGGTCTAAACGTTAGAAACGCTGCCAGAAAATTATTATTAGGCAGTACTTTTATACCAATACCGTTGGCAATCTTAATGCTGCAGTTTCTATCGTGATTTTAGCTGTAGCCTGTTACTTACTTAATTTCAAATATAAACTAATCGCTTTCCCTCAGTGGCTCAAAGTCAACGCGAAACAAAAACTTTATTTTGTTTACGTGTAGACGACCGGATAGCCTAGTGTTTAGTGACCCTGACTATAAAGCTAGAGGTCCTGGGTTCGAATCCCGGTAGGGGCAGACAGTTGTATAATGAATACGAATGTTTGTGTCCGAGTCATAGATGTTGTATGTATTTAAGCATGTATTTATCTACATTATATAAGTATGTTTATCCGTTGCCTGGTACCCATAGTACAAGCATTGCTTAGTTTGGGGCTGGGTCAATTGGTGTAATTTGTCCCAAGATATTTATTTATTTATTTTATTTATTTTTCCAGAAAGGCTTCTTTCATTCTTCATTGTATGGGCAATCTACTTACCATAATCATATTTACCATATCAAAATATCCATGACAACATTTTGAAGTAAATCGCACATGCTACATTCGGGATAAGGTGTAATTTCTATGCGCGGCTTTGGCTCCCGCCAAGTGACACAGTAAATTGCAAAAGTATGTAGACTTCTTTGCTTGTTGACAACGCGAGGAAAATGTTGTGTTGTTGTGACTGCGAAGTTGGTTAGACTGTAAGAAAGAAAGAAAGAAAGAAGACATTTATTCCTTTTTGCAAGACACACAAATAAAAGAGAATATACACAATTTTATAGAAAAAAATCAAGACAATAAAAATAGACCATGAGCGTTGTGTGTGTCTTCGCAAAAGTGAAACGGTCGCTGGCTCAGCATTACGCTGAGGCGTTAGACACCTGCAGCACTGATTTTCAGCCAGAACTGTAAAGAAACACACACACAAATCACGTCTTTATCCCTTACGGGGTAGACAGAGCCTAAGGTAATAAGACCTACAGGCCACGTTTAGCCAAGATTAAGATTTGATTTGTAAAGAAAGTTTTAAAGTTTTATTTTTGAAAGGTATTAAGATTCAGTAACGCAACATTCTTGTCAACAAAACTTCAAAGCTTTCTGATTCTTGCATTTTTTTTAGTGAGTCGACGGTATTCTGCGTGCACAATAGATAGATAGATAAAACGTTTATTTGGTATTGCTAACACACACAATCAAGATTACATAAAATATGAACATTCAAGCCAATACTTAAAACTAGAACGTTTTCTTTGTTTGTGTGCGCTACAGTAGCGCAAAAGGGCCATGGCTCAGTGGTCAACATTGCTCGTAGCAGCAAAACACCGGTATTCTGCCACAACCCACGGATTAACATACAATATATTAACGGACAATATTGTTATGGTATTAACGTTTATTCACCGTCTCTTTCTAATCTCATCTTCTACCATTAAAAACATGGTGAATGAAAAAGCGATTTCAAGCGCATTCGACAAAATGTCTATTTAATAATATCACGGAGTAGCAAAGTATAATTATCCATTTTTTATAAAATTGTGATCACCACCACCTATAGGCTTCCTGATGCGTTGTCGGTCTAGATGACGTGTCAGTCACGTGTCAGTGACGTGTGCCAGTAATTTCACCAGCTTTCTTACTCTCCTCACCGTAACACAGAAGCATACACACTTCTTTTGCTTGGCGGCAGGATTAGTGAGTAAGACGGTAGTAGTGATCCAGACAAAACTTGATCAAGGTCCCTTCCCACAAGGGACTGCATAATCGTTTTAACGCTAGGTTAATATTATAAGTAGCCAAGCAGGGGGCATTAACTCGACTAGCTGTTTGAATAGTATTTGTCCCGTCTGCGGTTTTGTTTGTACGGAGCTTTTGCGGCGTGGTTTTAATTCTTAAGAGTCCACCTCAATATAATGTTAAATAAACTTAAGTTTAAAATACGCTCTGATTTTTTTGTTTTATGGATCTATCCTAGTAGCTAGAGCTACGAGTACCTTAATGGGTTGGCCTCTCAAGCAGAGAATTGGATCTGCGAAATTTAATTTGAAATTTACCATGAGATTATCGGCAAACGATCATCGTGATGTCTGCATTAACCTGTCAAATAATTGCATAGTACTCCCAACTCACACTAAGCCTGAGTTGAAACGACAGCTCAATCCCTCAAGCACGTCTAGCACGAGAGCGCACAAGAGTCGCGTCGCGCGCGAGATAGATTGCCCGTCCTTTTCTTATTGTAGCAACAAGAAAGAGACGGGTAGTCCAACTCGCGCGCGACGCGACTTTCGTGCGCTCTCGTGCTAGCGGGGCTGGGAGGAGCGATGTGCTTAGGCTAGAAAAAGAGCTACGTCCTCACAATAAAACGCAACAAGTTTTGTCTGCATAACGCACTATATCAACATTGGAAAATGCCCTGTGGTCGTTGCCTTATTTGCCCATGACGGACGAAACGGAACGGAGACGGTATAAATATGCGTTTGGGGTTAGAGGTTGTGTGTTTGTTTGTTGGTGAGGGTTTCTGTTACCATTTTTCTCGCAAACAACTAAACAGATTGCGGTATTGTATCAGCGCATGTTCTTAATAAAGTTTACGCTTGTAGGCCATCAGGGGGCCCTACAATAGCCATTATTATGATTGTATTAATTACTGTGCAATTACTTATTTGATTTCAATGCTGTTTTTCTTTGCATTATATTGGTACGAGTTCTTACTTACGTTGTTTTGGTCTTGGGTTTTTTATTTTTTTTTCATACAGCAGAGCGTGGTAACGGATTAGCGCTAATCAGCCACTGACAGACGAAAAGTTTGATAGCACAATAAATTGTTCTTTATTCAAATGCCTGTGTAGAAGACAGGCATGATGCGATGTTTGAAACACAATGTTTCCGCAAATCTCTTGCCTTCCCGCGGCTTCCACAGCTAGACGGTGCACTTATACGGCTTACGTGAACGGTAAGAGCCTGATAGGGGCTTCTTATGCACTTTAGCCGAGTAAGTGCTTGCCGAAGCTATCCCACCTGTATTAGAGGGATATTGAGAAATAACACAAATTCAAACCAAAAACTCTGACGTCTTTACGACGAAAGTTATTACAACACGAACATAGTTTTGTTATAACCCTAACTAGTATCTCTAAGCTAGTACTCCCTTAGTGCCTCAGAACTACCTACATAAAAACTAAAACTTATAACGACTTGGTTTCAAGCTTAACAGGACTTTTGACTTACCATTTTCTCCATACTTTTAAATTAGTAGCGCTTTAAGAGAGTTAGTAAAACGAGCACCAAGTTACTCGTAGATCAGAAATGTTTAACCTTAAAGGAATTTCTCATCAAAGGGGCGTGATCAAAAGAATATTTGAAGGCATAGCCGAACCCTTCTGAAGCAAACATCGTAACTATCTGACAAGGTAAGTTTTAATCAAAACTTGACGTTTTTGCCGTGAAATATTGCCAATGCCAACTACAGACGACTACACTACAGAACACTATACTTATTGTAGCATTTTCGCTGCAGTATTTTAACTTTTCTAATATTAGTTCTGTAGTATTTATTATATGGCAACATAGAATGTTTTACAGTAACCAAATAATTTAATGTAACATAAACCCATATTGCTTGATCAGCGTGTCAGCTACGTAAAATAGGCATTCGGTACCAATAAACAGAGAACAATAACTACGGGCAACTTGCTGTTTGATTCCTCGTTCTCACTCCAACCACAGTCACTTTGTAATTCAACAGAACCTAAATTAACCATTGTCAAGGTCATCACTATCACCAGTCGGAATACGTCCGCTGTTGAACAAGGGATCCTCCTGAGAACTCCACAATTAACAATAACTTGCCACCTGCATCCACCGGTTTCCCGCTAGTCTCGCGACTGGAAAAGTAATCTGTTGTAAATTATTAACGTTTTAACGCCACGAATTATTAGTGAAAGACTTTAACCTATTCATCTAATGATGTTATTTGAAATCAATCGTAAGTTTTACTCTGTATTTACAGAGTCGCAAACTGTCGGCAACGACAAGTGCTTTTTTTCCGAGAGTTAAGTTACCTTTTTCGAGTAAATCTAGCGAGCTGACATTTCAAATAAAGGTTACCAAGGGCGTTGAAGGCCACCGGTTGTTACAAACTCATTTAGTTTCACGATTCTGCTGTGAACGTTCAGCGGTGACATTTACTTAGGTACGCCTTTAGCATAAGTTTTTGATACAAAAAACACCTCGAACGTGTCCGCGTTGATATCTCCATTAGATTACATAATTATGAACAGGTCGGCGTCCAAATGTTTTGTACCTATGTACATTCATTTTTAGGTGGGCAGGTAGTCGTTTAAACCTTGGGCCTATGACAATCCCCAATCGTTCACAATGCGCCTTTACTCTTTTAGATCTTAGTTAATAATGATGTAATATTACCGCTAGTGTAGCCATCTGCTTAAAAATAATTAAACCTTCCCAGCTAGGCCGGCAAAGCATACCGTTTGTATTACAAAATGCCTATCCTTTATTGATATTTTCCACAA
Organism: Pandemis corylana; assembly: GCA_949127965.1. Lineage (NCBI taxonomy): Eukaryota > Metazoa > Arthropoda > Insecta > Lepidoptera > Tortricidae > Pandemis > Pandemis corylana. The sequence continues at coordinate 12,022,513 of OX421856.1, read as the reverse complement.
CACCAGCCTCCGTTCCCGTGGGGTAGACCGAATAAATTTATTCGACTAAAGCGAAATTGAGTTACGCAAGTAACGCGGGAACCGTCCTAATAGAAAGTCATCGCCACGTTGTAAAAAAAAACATCGGATTCGTCGGCTATAGTTTTTGTACCACCTACGCACCGAAAATACACGTGTTTTGTATGGGGGACACTGTGGCGGCTATAGTACTACACAGTATGAGAAATTCAAGTGTAATTTACTTGTTACAGGTTGTACAGATAGCTGAAGCTTAAAAATTCAATCCTTCAGTTTTTTTTTCATCCAAGCACTCGTTCTAATATTAATAACGTTTCGCCCTCGATCAGGGCCTTACTGTCCTAATGCGATTAAATTCCGACTCAAATCAGGTTTTAGCTGTCATTTTTAGTATGGTTTTGACAGCCAGCGAACCTAAACTGAATCGGAATTGAGTCGCATCAAGACGTCATAATAACCCCCAGGTCTTATTCTCCGTAATTCGATTTACGAATTAGTTTCGTGCCGTCCCTCTAACACTAATAGTCATAAGGATAACAGGGATGGTATGAGTACGAACTTCGAAAATCCAATTTCGAAATGACCTCCTGACACTTAGAGTATTATGTAAGTAAAACAATAGTTTTCTTTGACATGACAACTGTAAAAATGAAACCGGTATTAGAATTTGGTTACATTGAAATACTGCAACATAACCGTATCGGAAATAAAACCGCCCAAGTGCGAGTCGGACTCGCGCAAGAAGGGTTCCGTACTGTTGTATTAGACTTTGTTTATTGAAGTGACACAAGTACATCAGATAGAATACAACGTATAGAAAAGAATAATAAGTTTAAAATTTTGATTAGCCAGTTATATACAACACGTACCATCACCACATAGTATAAAACAAAGTCGCTTTCTCTGTCCCCATGTCTCTATGTCCCTATGTCCCTTTGTATGCTTATATCTTCAAAATTACACAACGGATTTTGATGCGGTTTTTTTTAATAGATAGAGTTATTCAAGAGGAAGGTTTTTATGTATAATTCTACGCAGACGAAGTCGCGGGCAGAAGCTAGTTATCTATAAAACGGGTAAAACATCATGTCTGTTGTATGGGAGCCCCCCATAAATATTTATTTTATTCTGTTTGTAGTATTTGCTGTTATAGCACCAACAGAGATACAATCTGTAGAAATTTCAACTGTCTAAGTATCACGGTTCATGAGATGCAGCCTGGTGGCAGACAGACGGACGGAGAGCGAAGTCTTATAGGGTTCCGTTTTTACCCTTTGGGTACGGATCCCTAAAAATGGTGAAGCTTTATAATACACTAAAACGGCGGGAAGTGTCAAGTCATTAGCAGGTGAATAGGCGCTATTTTGCTATCGTACGAAGGCTAACGTTCTTATGGCGGCGCTTCAACCAATTACAGAAGGTCACGGCACAGGCAGAGAAACAATCTAAAACAAAGGTGTAGATACGTCAAACACGCCAAATATTTATATTATTTTTATTTTTTTATTTATTTAATAATTGCTCACAGTATACTTCTTCCATGCTGGTTTGGGAGTAAAGAAAAAACATAGAATTGCCTAGAACCAGTTGCTTCTCTCCCCGCGCAGATGGTAAAAGCCCATCGAGGGAATGGGCGACTCTTAGGAATCATGTTATAGGCGATGCGGCTAGCAACCCATCACTATTTTGATTTCCCTTTCCACCTATACGCCGTTAATCATGCTAAACGTGGCCTTAAGGTTATGTTACCTTAGGCTCTGTCTACCCCGTAAAGGATAAAGACGTGATATATGTATGTATGTATGTACCTATGTATCACAGTATGGGGATGGTTCTTACGAAGAGAAAAATTAAAAAAAAAAATTAATTAAAGAATCGACTGTTAGGCGGTACGAAGTTCGCCGGGTCAGCTAATTTGTAATACAAATGTACCTAAAGTTTTAATTCAACATTTAATTACAATTTCAAAATAAAGTAAAATAAAACACCAATCAAGTTCATGTATATTTCGACTGACGAGAGGGATCAAAGGGCAACTTTTTGTTCAAGTCTTTTCTAAGTGTTTTTTGCAAATGCAATTTTTGAAGTTTTTTATGCAGGAGGCTCTTAAATTATATTGAGAATTATTTTTTAAAGTTTTTTAATTTTTGGTGTGAAAGTTGTATGAGCCACTCGGGAGCAAAATTATTTTCATCTTGGGCGTTAGCACTTGAATCCCTCATTACGCTCTGGATTCTACTTTAGAATCCCTCGCTACGTTCAGGATTCTATTGTAGAATCCTTCGCTACATTCTGGATTCAATGTAGCGCCCTCGCCGTAAATACATCATTTTGCTTCATTGTGACACAAATAACTATTGTTTGCATTAAAATGTAGTAGGTATAAAATATCATGATGTTAGACATTAATACGACGTCACCCAGTTACGTTTACATTAAAAATTACAAACAGTTTTTATTAAACAGCTAAGTATATAATTGCGGCTCTCGTCCACATAGATACATACATACGTCTTTATCCCTTACGGGGCAGACAGAGCCTAAGGTAACAAGACCTACAGGCCACGATTAACATGATTGTGGGCGTATAGGTGGAAAGGAGAATCAAAATAATGATGGGTTGCTAGCCGTATTGCCTATAACATGATTCCTAAGTTTTCCCCAAGAAGATTTCAAGATTTCCGCCCATTTTTTCCTTATAAAACTACATATTGCACTTAATAAACTTTGAATTAAAACAAAACCAAAATATAAACTTCACTGTGACCCCGCTGTTACCAACACCACACAAGCTACAGGTACGAGTCCATTTCAAGAGCCTCTATTGGACGAATTAACTTGAAATTGAAAAGTGAAACGAACGACAATTCCTGCTAGTCAGCAAAAATCCTTGTATGAAAAATGATTTTTTTTATTTTTCAATGCCACATTCTACACAATGTTTACTCTTTGTCAGAGTTACGGGCGCGACGTCCTTCAGTAGTCGCAGAACAATAGGCGGTTTTATTTCATACAATATGACTTTATAGCTAGACGGGTGCTCAGGTAAATGCAGGTGGTAATGGTTGGGTATACCCTCTGTGAGGGTTTTATTAAATCATTCCGTGAACTGCCGCGCGTACTGTATATTATCGTCCCTTTATTTATAAAAAGTTATAGACGTGCTTTAGGAAAATATGCGTTGAGAAAAGGATGGATAGAACAGAAACACAACGTTACCCTCAAGGACACCTATAACCGATACTGGGAAAAAGACTGCTGAGCTAAAATGGTAGCACCTGGAAATGTAGGCTCACTCAGCCATTTCAGTAGTGGATGCCGGAAAATGGCCTGCAACGATGAGGCAGACCAAGGAGATGGCGCTGAATTGAACGCGTATGTGGAGGACTGGCCTGGTTTGCACCGAACCGAAAGTTGTAGAGGTCGAGAGGAGAGAGTCCTGATTTTTGAGAGCACATCACTCGAAAATACTACTCGAAAGTAGTAAAAATTTACTTAAGCCTTCAAATTACCACACGAATCAAATTTTTTACTTGTACACAAGATTAATGAGAGCTGTAATTTTCTACAAAGCTGCTTATATTTCAAATTCAGCACGATTTTAAACCTCGTTCGAGTGGTATTTTCACGTATACATACGTCTTACGGGGTAAACAGAGCCTAAAGTAATAAGACCTAAAGACCACGTTTACAGGGGACTTATGATTTTGCAGTCTATTGACATTTCCGTAAATATTTGGGTCACACTGCAATTAATCGAATAAAGCTTGGACATTAAGCATTTTCCCCGTGACTCTCGGAATCGGACAAAAATACATTATAATAACACACAAACAAATAACTAATTGTGACAACTCTGATAACGCAGAAGTATCAACGCCGCCTCGGATATAATGATCGAATTCCTGGAGGGATTGTGCGAAAAAATAATCCTATATCCATCACAATTCTCTATTAATACGTATAATTTCATCTAAATCCACGTTTACCGTATTTAAGCTACGAACAAATCGACGAACTAACAAAACCTGTTATAGAAATATTAGTACGACTTCATTACTCAGGTACATCTCGACTTTATTTACTGATTATTTTTTTCACTCAACTCTAAGATAAGATTCCCCGTATCAAAGCTACAGCCAAAACAAACACAATTCATTGGGTCGCTTATTAAAAAACTTGCAAGACAACCATGCCTGTGCGAAATATATATGTTTTTACATACAAGCCCATCCTCCTCTGCTGCCATAAGGAACATATAAAAAATAAAATATTTTTATTTCAGACCGAGATCCATATAAAAATGTTAGTTAAATACACTGCCTTAACCTATTGTTAGTTGTTTTATTTATAATGAAAACAATATATTTTTAAATATAATAATATAATATAAATCTCACAAACTTAACTATCCCCTGCACCACACAAAACACTGACGCGCGTTTCGGACCCTCTACGGATCCATTCTCAAAGCAACAGTATACACCGCAAACTCAACTACCTCGCATGCAAACCAACGACGTATAACATTTGCTTCCGCAAAGTAACGCCTGAATCAATGAATTATGTCTAAGGTTAAAAATTAAATTGTTGAACCTGGGTTAATTCCATACATTTTGACACGTCATCACCACGGGTTAAAGTTAACTCAGAATTATTATAATTTGCCCATGTCCGTGTTAACAGCGAATATTGGAATAATTACATGAAAAATGTGGTTTGTCTTACTACCGTATAAAATATGCTCCCTGGATAAATTAAGTAGAAAGTGTTAATATACTTTGACATTATAATTTAGTCCGAAATTTTTGCGTCGCAAATGTGCTTCATCCGTCATTGTCATGTAAAGGTGTGTACACGGGTTACACCGTGAATAATACGCCCATTTCGTATTCGGAATTGACAGTGTCAACGTAGGTCGGTGAATGGAAACGTGGTTTACGGACGAACTTAAATATACACACAATATATTTAGTAACTGTTGTTAAAAAAATAGTAACCCTACTAACATTATAAATGCGAAAGTTTGTGAGGATGTAAGTGAGTGAGTGTGTATGTTTGTTCCTTCTTCACGCTGAAACGACTGAACGGATTTGGATCAAATTTGGAACAGAGATAGCTGGTACCCTAGACTAAAACATAGGCTATTTTATATCCCGGAAAATTGCATAGTTATCGCGGGACAGCGATAAACGTATTCTTTGCCGACAAAGTCGCAGGCAACAGCTTGTTTACGATAAGTATGAAATAAGGTAATTTTGTTTACGAACAAGAAACGTTAATATATTTTTTCATCCTTAGTTCTACGACGCTTTCAAATGCTGGGAACTCGATTACCAATTAAGTGATAAGGCTAAAGCTAGGTAACATCCTTAGCCACTAAAAATTATAGTTCTACGAGTATTCTAGGTCACGCAACGTCCGCTCCGAACAGTATCGCTATAAAGGGACCTTTACGAGCGTCCCCAAACACACCGTTGTCAATACGTCTTATTTGTTCGGGACCAATAAATCTGACTGGAAGGACTGTCCTTTGATTTATTTCAAACGTTTGCTTGCATTAGGTATTTAAGATCCTTTTTACGATTTGTGCTACGTCCACAATAAGTTTTTTATTGACGCCAGCAGTCGTGTCTTGTTCGAAGTGATATTGGCATGAAGCAACAAACAGCAGATGCACAAGTAAATTAAATACGTCTGCACCGTTTGATGCAAGTGCTGTTCCTTTCAACAAACCCGTTTGTATAGGGTTGCTGTGTGACAGAGAAAATGATATCTTTGAAATTGCCCTTTGTTCAGGACCGAACGTACCGCTACTAGTTGGAAACTTCTCTGTTGTCTTTTGACGAGTCGTAACACTGGACAGTTTTCTTGATAGAGTTTAAACTTGCTCGCCATTCTGTAAACAGTTATTGGCAAAATGTTTTAATCTTCAGGAAAAAGTGAAAAATCACTTTAAAACAAGGATCGTCTTAAGTACGGATACGATAGATTTTATTTGAGTTAGGAATATGCAAAGGGGTGTCACAGAATATAAATTTAAATAAACGTGACTTGTACAATACAATATAGGTAATTCTTTGTTGAACAACTCATAATAAACTATGTAGGTACAATACAATATAGGTAACGGTAATGAAAAGACGGTACAACTAAAAAAAAGAATCACAAACTTCACTTTAAAAATGTCAATCTGAATCTGTCCATCCTTACATTTGTTTTTTTTTCAAAAATTTCACTTTTAAAAGCCTAAAATATTAAACGAAACTAAAAAAATCGTCTTGGATAATAAGTGTCAATAAATCCTTTCATAGCTGGAGCGATTTTCGCAAAAATCCGAAACTTTCGGGTAACAATAGCTTTCAGTTCATAAAGTGACCTTTTGTTTCACTATCACTTCAGAATCTTTTCCGTCGCTAGGACAAAGGGTCTATTTTTAAGAGGACTCTGCTCACTGGTCCAAATGAATGGTCCACATATACTGTTTGAAGAGAGAAATGAGCACTTTATATAATATCATATTTATAGCATGGTATGAGTATATCAAGATTTTGAAGTAGAAGTCGATCGAAAAACTTAATGAAATTCATGCCAAATTAAAATTGCATGGATTTTGTATACAAAACCCTTGACAAAGGAATAGGTCTAGCAATGATAGTCTTCCGGTTGGCATGATTGATCGATGAAAAACATTGTTAAAACTCCTAATAAACTTTCGCCCATGCAGACTCGAGCTAAGAGATTCATTCGTTTTTGAAACTCAATTTATGTTATCGAACGACTATCAAAAGTATTTGATAACCGATTTCGACTCAAAGATTAACTGGTAGGGATATAAGAATATATCTCTCTCAATAAGAAAATAAAAGTCCGTCACGATTAATTATTGCATCGGACATATTGATACACTAGAAACGAAGAACACAACAGACACACGTCACGTTTCACAGAACTTTCATTCAAGTTCTGTGAAATAATCGTAGAAAAATCACCAAAAATGCGACGTTGCCAGCTCATAGGAATAAACGCTCTTAACGTGTTGTTCGATCTATTTTTAAACCGAACAGAAATAGTTTCGATACCGTATGTGCACGTGCATCTGGAACGAGCAAAATGTATTGATTATTCATTATGCGTCGATTTCCGTGATGGCGGAAAACGGCTAGCCGCCTGGTTGCGTTAGCGATCGACATTTTACTGTACGGGAATGTGATTCTGAAGAGGCAATGGTATACAATTTTGACGAAACACATACACACATACACAAATCATGTCTTTATACAGGTTAGACAGAGCCTAAAGAAACAATATCTAAAGGTCACGTTTAGCATGATTGTGGGCGTATAGGTGGAAAGGGAAATCAATATAGTGATGGGTTGCTAGCCGCATCGCCTATAACATGATTCCTAAGATTTTCGCCCATTCCCTCGATGGGCTGCGCATTTGCGCGGGAAGAGAAGCAACTGGTACATTCTATGTTGTTTCTTTATTCCTAGTTCCCAGACCAGCAAGAAAGAATTTTGACGATACTAATTCGTATTCCAGAATAACTACATCAGAACTTGAAGCGTGAATCATAAATAACATCCCGCATTATTTACATTGATATATTTGCGTATTTTGCAGCGATCGCGGTCACCAATAAAAGCACATAAGCTATTTTTAGATTTAGCGTATTAATTAAATATTTGAGTGTTTGGTACGAAAAAATATGTGTCGTTCCCTAGCAATAGTTATTTGTTACGCAAGGCTGCAAAGTTTTTGTTTGGCGCGAGTGCCTGTATTGAAACCCGAGCTAGCGTCGCGAAGGTTTCAAGGCACGAGACACTATACAACTTTGCTGCCGACCGAAACACACAATTTTTTAACAGGTTGAACTAATAGAAAATCAGTTTTTTATTTAGCAACGAACGTTAGCACATCTTGAAAATAACTTAGGATTTATTATAATAAATTAATAATTTATAATGGATCGCGTTTCTCTCACTCAACTAATTAATTAATTAATTACACCATATCGGTACTATTCCTTAGTATATTGTATTTTCTCAGTGTTTTATATCTACGTGTATCGAATGTGTGTAAATAAATGTTTTTCTTTCTTTTCTTTTCTCTTAATTATTATTCGGGTAAGCGGGACGGCAACATACGAACTATAAAAGAATCGAATATCTGAGTACCTAAATGAGTATGTGGACAATGGTGGTCATCGTCACGTTCGAATTTCAATAATATTTTCCAACCAAGGGGGGGAAAAGCACTTTTCCGCGCAGATTCTGAAGGAGAAAGATGGCCTTTTCTAGCAAGTAAGGTGAAAACGGCATTTGTTGTCGGTATTGAATTATATCACTTACTACGAATAATCATGAATAATCATAAGTATTATACAATTAAGGCTCTTAAGGACGCAAATAGAAACAAAGCTCTAAGTAGAGTAGGCTTTTTTTTCTTTGAATACACAGTGAATATTCGCGACTTCAGGCTATTTGCACCAAGAGCCTGGAAACGCGGGTTCAAAGCCCGTCCGAAACACCCGAAAAACCTTTTCGTTTATAATAAAGACTTACGATTTCGCTGAGTACCTTCTTTTCAGTGCATTGCTATAAAAACAAATAATACACCAGACATATTCGTACCTATGAAGTTTTCAGAATGTTCTCCTTTGTCATGCTTTATAAACGTTGCTTGAATTAGAAGCTTTGTTTGGGCAATATTCTTCAAATAGCGAAGGCACAGAGCGAAGGTAGGCGGTTTGCTCTACATTTGTCTGTTTATTTTCGGCAAAACGGAATTGATCAGGTAGCAGTCGTGACTAAGGTAAGATTAGCCTATGGCAAGCATGTTCTGCATGTGTCTTGCTGGCCACTTTTTTATCATAGGGAATTGCTGATTTCCTTTGTAATTCGAAAGTCTACGTGCCCTGCATACCCTTATATTGAAATTACTGAAATGGGTATGTTTTCACAGTAATGACAGGTAATCATTTGGATGCTATTATTAAATTGGAACACAGCATAAACACAATGCAATTTTTTGCCGTATTGCATTTCGCAATGAAATATTTTTCTATGATGAGCTTTGCTTGAAGTGCGGAGCTTTTCGTCAGAAGTTGTACTTAAGAGGGCGGGTGTCCTAACAAAAAGATTGTACTCATAACGTGTTTTCTGTGGTCTCCGTTGCAACTTGATTTTAGAGTTCTTCAAACATCACTTGTATTGTTACTTCCAATAAATGATATGGTTCACGTTATGTTAATGTAAAAGAACTGACTGGCTGACTAATCGATCAACGCACAGCTCAAACTGGGTGGATTGCGCTGAAACGTGGCATGCAGATAGTTATGACGTGAGCACCTTTTAAGAGAGCATTTTGCGACAGGGCCGGACAGTGGTTTAAGGGCTCTCGTAAGTTTATATGAAACTCCTTGATTTTTTGAACTGGAGACCTGAAATTTGAGCAGGAGGTAGTTTATAAGTAAAACACATCAGTTAAAAAAATCGCATATGGCCGCAAGGTGATTTAAGGAGCTTCGCTACAAATTTTAATTCTGTGTGAACGAAGTAGCGGGCAACAACTCTTACATGATATTTAAGCTGATTCACATTAACAATTGGTTTGATTGAATTGGTATTTTTAAGTAACGATTGCTTTAGAAAATACTACAGTGAACTTAGATATGATATCTGTAATCGATAATAGGATTATATTTGAGCTCATGTCTGTGACAATACTATTCGAAAGTAATAAAAAGTTACGTTCAATTTGAAATATAATCTTTGTCCTTTTCAGTGTTGAGACCCTTTGTCCGTGGGGTCCCAGCGCTATTGGCCTCTGTGTTTATTCCAATAAATATCTGTTTGTAATATGAATGAAATGGAGTGCCTAAAAGTTACCAATGTACTTTTCTCAAGTAATAGATTATTTCGAGCAGAAATATTGAAACTAGACTTCATAAAATGAATTATAAAAGAATATAAAAGAACAAAATTAAAGTCTACGACGAACTCATCGATTATATATTTCTATTGAAGCCAGCAAACTCAATGTATTATTCACATTTCCTAGTAGTTCTTTGTCGCGGTTTAACATTATAATGGTTTGCTTAATCAATACGATAGAACCCTCACTCTAAGAAAAACAGGGCAGAGTTTTCTATGCTACATATAACAAAGTAGTGAGCTTTGTGTGTTTGTTAGCGGTTTTCCCTTTATGTTATCCAGTTCAGACTTCAACGAGCTGGCGCCTGACGTCTTGTTACGATTAAATTCCGACTCAGTTCAGGTTTTAGCGGTCATTTTTAGTATGGATCTAGCAGCGAGCTAACCTAAACTGAATTGGAATTGAATCGCATTATGACGTCATGGTAAGGCCCTGAACTCTTTTCAGGTAAATGGTCTTCTTTTATTTAATAGTCATATTTTTAAACATTATTTTGCTTACGGTACTTGACTGTGTAGCATTGTCATCAAAATTTGACACATTTACCAAAATCTAAAGTGGAATCGGCCGCGTCCAATGTTTCAAATGCAATTTTACCCATTTCCAGCGATTAAATTAAATTGAAATTTTGGTACCTACACGCATAGAGCATCAATGGACAGTGTACTAATCAGTCAATTGGGATTGTTCATTTTTTTATGTCACACAGGAAAATTCCGTGTATTTGCTTGTTTGGATCCATAATCTCCGAAACTACTGGACTGACCGTAAACAATAAAATAATAGAAATCTAAAACAAGGTACCTATTTTTAACCGGGAATAGACGAAGTTCCGGCGAGGCATAGACATTACTGCAACACATAGTAAGTACAAAAGGTCTCTTAGAATTATTCCGGAAAATTACAGCATTTTTTTTTAAATTATTGTTTCAAAAATTCAGTCCCGCCTAGTCCCGTCTAGACGCGGTCTAATTTGGACATCGATCAACGTATGGAAACATTTGTCAACTATGAATCAAAAATATTGAAAAATAAATCAGGGCAAGTCAAACTACCTCAACTACTTCTAGAACTTGTTTAATATTATAATGGTTATCAAGTGGCAAAGCGATTCCTTCTTCGACTTCACTATTACGTGTATGTTGTTCATCTTACTGTAACACGTCGACTCACTACTCAAGTAATGCAACCCTTTGTCTCTTAGTGAATGGTTTAGATGGCGCACTTGATTGTACGAAACATGGAACGTGTCTCTTGAAACAATGACGGCCTTTGAGTATTTGATCCTGTAATATGATATTACAGCGTGTTTATCATCGATTTGTACCTCAAAGACATACGATGTGTACTACATAACAAAGGTATGTGGTTTCTATCCGTTAGGCTGGCCTACATTGCTCAAGAATGTGTAGGAATTACACGCTTAATTATAATGAGAATTTTGGGTAAGTAAGCAGGTGCTGTCTCGTTCTAACGCAATTGTGTTGTCCTTAACAACAATAAGTACAGAACTTTGCAATGGCTCAGAAAAAGTGCATGACAACGTACGTCAAAATCTCTACTATAGATACAAACTAATGTTGTTGGATACTGGTAAATGAACCTGAAGCGAAATATGCTTGTTCGTTTAGGAAAGGGTTTGAAGCAGACCGACGTTTAACTGACGTCCACAAGTTAAAAAGAAGCGGAAGGCGTAGTTAAGACAATTCGATCGCTCGCGACAAGACGATCGTTGTGCTCGTCACAATTACAAATCTGTTCATTTAGGAAGACGCACCCCGCCAGACCAAATTATCGGTGAGCAAAATAGGTAATAATGTATGTAAACAAATAGCACTACGCTGATTAATACAATTAAAATATTCTTTATTAAAAACCCTAAGGTAAATAGTGGAATCACGAAAATGCTCGGATAGTCAATACCACGGTTGTATCGCTAAAAAACGCTATCCAGCTCTGATGAGCTAACGATATTTCGACACGGCAACATCAAAGGTAATAGCTAAATATAAAGAAATAGGTATTAAAAACATGTATTTTAAAGAACTATATGTACTACTTAAAATATATTTGGGGTCACCCCTTTTCCCGCAGAGGTATTTATGTACATTGCTTTTCTGAAACATGCAATAAAATCAATTAAAAACCTCCAAGAAATTAAAGTTTTATTTCAAGAGAAACTAAAACTAGACAAAACCAAACTGCAAAATATAACAAACCTCGATTATTGTTTTTTTTAATAAAGTTAGTGACGTTAGGAAATAAATATTCTCTCGTCTAATCCCACCTGAAGCGTGACACTTCACAGCCTAGTATAATGAACATGACGTCAATAATTCATTGCATATTTGAGGATAATTACTTAACTAACATGTTTTTCATTGTAACAACGGTACACTGTTTCCTGATGAACCAACAACTGGCCACCGCATTAAGACTGGGTCGTCGTGCCAATCGATTTACTGTTAACTTCATCGCATGGCAATACGCTCAAGGTTGAAAGACGGTTCACTCCTAACTCCACGAGAACTCGAAACCCTTTTGTTTTTAATCCCTTTGCGGCGGGATTACAGTCAAATTGCATATGAGGTTGAAAAATTCAGAGCAAAGCTGCGGTATTGTTACAGTATCTCTTTTCATATGAAACTGGAAGCCGAGCGTACGGTTACTGCTACGAAATAGTAAACAATAAAATTGTACATTCTAAATTAAAAATACTAGTGATTTAATGAATGTTTGAGTTTCTTTTTTTATTTGAATTAAGTAAGAACATTTTGAAAGTCTATTATTCAGGCTTAGTTTCATTTACCCTACCTACCAGTTTTTTGTTTCAAATCAGAGTCGTAAATGTGCAAAGTTTGTTGGCAATGCCCAGATAGAAAAACTTGACCAATTTCGCCTTCTAAGTATAGTTGATTTAGGAACATACCAATATTACTTGCCTTCCGTGCAACGTAGTCCAACGTAACCCGAACTAAAACGTTCGGGGATAATTTCCAAAATCGATTTTCTTTAATCTTAAACTACTAAACTGGCAATATCTTTATGTATGCATATAGTCGATCAAGTGCACCATAATTTTTGGTATGCTAGATCCTACGTCAGAATAAAAAACACCATGACTGATTTTTACCTAGTCTTTAATGTTTCGAGACGTCAACTGACATTGAACCTTATGATGGTAATGGAAATTCTTTTTCAACTGTACCTCTACTTAAATATTATATGTATAGATGGAATGTGTTTGGTCGTGTATTGCTTACGTAGCGTATGCACCCACGACCATGGACCTAAATCGCTAGGCATTGAATGTCAGGCATTGACTATCTGATAGTCATTGAAGCAGAGACAGACCTAAAAAGATAGGGCGGGATGACTTGGACGCATTTTAGATATACCTACTTAGTGGCAGGAGCATGCTATCAACAGACACGAGTGAGTAGTAGGAAAGACCTTTCTTGCAGCACCCAATAAGAAAATTATCTACATCTACTTATGCTTTGCTATGAGTCTTCACTTCACCATAAACCGTAGTTTCAAGCAACTTGTCTGGAATTGCAGATTTAAAACCAATGTGTAAGAGTCATGCTTTTAAAAAAGTATCGCGCCAACGTTTAGTTACTGTGGAAATGATTTTTGCTTATACTTTTCAATAAATTCAGGCACCAACTTTGTACCCCGTTTCGTAGGTAATCAACGAGATTTAGGTCAAATTTTTAATTTAATTTTACTAACGAAGTGTTCATTTGACTTTTAAATCAGTGTGGCTCATTAATAATTATGTTTTGACAGTTTTATTAGGAGTCTATACAAACGGTGGACCTTTTCGGGCCGTATCGGAAAATTCAGCTTAATTTTGGGCATAATTTAGGTGACGGTGTATTGTTATGAAAACGTTACTTTTTATTCATTTGTGTCGCTTGAAATTTGAATCTAATATTATGTCTCTTTTAAGTTGCTACACTTGACGTGTTTTGTCGTTGATAACCAAAATTTTTATGACAACTTTATTCGTCAAATTTAATAGTATGTCAAATTTAATAATCTCCCTGCCTTGATAGATGTTTTTTTTCAAAACCGCATTATTACAGCAGTATTAGGTACTTTGTCAGCTTGACTATTATGTACACCCACGCAAAATTACTTTAATTAGCTTTCAAGTGTTAAGAAGTACAAGCTGAGACCGACGGAAGAGCATGGAAAAAATCATAAGTAAGTATTCCATTTTTTGACTTAATTTAAGATAAAATGCATAAAGAATTTATGTGACACTCAATGGGTCGATTAAAGTTGTTGTTACATTTTCCTTGTTTTTTTTTATGTTAAAGAGGCCAGAGAAACGAACTAGTGGGTCACCTGATGTTAAATGATCACCACTGTCCATAGACACCCGCAGCGCTTTACCCTTTTCTCAAGTGTAGAATTTATAATTCATAACAAAAAGGTTACTCTTATTAATAGTACACGACTGTCAACACCAAGTCGTAGAGAGGTTAAAAGGCTGGCGGGGAGAACAGGAGAAGTGGCAATTACTCCACTGACAAGAGTCTAACTAACAGTGATGATAAACATAAAGATACATATAAATTTCACTCTCAGGATTTGTTACTCTCTTAAATAAAACATCGTCCACAAAAACGGATTGTGTAAAATTTTATTATAATACTGATCTATTAAATAACCATGCTGTCTTAAAAACCTTTAACCATTAAAAGGGCCAATAAAACGGCCATAAAAATGTAAAACAATTCAGTTTACAAGCCACGTTTTAATTAGTTTTTAAGAATAATGAAAAAGGAACGTTCCTCCGCAGGACTTTGTTTTCCTGTTTACCGACGGACTCACAAATGAGCTGCTGATGCTGTGGTTAATTTCAAGTTTTAGGTTAGCCCAACCGACCTCAGACGTCGCGTTGATGCTGTTCAGGTTGGCTGATGTGACCAACAATATGAGCTAGTGTAATATATTGTTCCACTTGTTTAATTTGCTGTTGCCCTATGGGCTAATGTGACCAAATGTACGAAGCCCGTTTTAAAAAATAATAAAAAAATAGTAAAAAAAGTTTTCGGTGAGTTAATTGTGGTTAGTAGCATAGAGGTTTGCAGTTATGCCAATGTAGGACACAGGTATTTTTTTCATGTGAGGGAGTGGAACATTTTTACTGACTAATTTTAGTAGAACTCTCTCTCTCTCTCTCTCTTTCACTCTCTCTTTTGTAATCGTAATTTATAGCCCTATTATTATTTTTATTTAAAAACTAATTGCCATTCCTTCCAACAGCAACAACATTTCCTCAACAAGCAAATTTAATAATTATTTTTTTCTCAAACACTTTTACCTCCCTACCCCATCTTTCTTTAATCCTTTGAAAACGGTTTCAACAACAATTTATACAAAAAAATTGTAATGTTAACAATTATTAGTACTTTCATATAAAGTAAAAAGGAAAAAATAACAATATCAAACGATTTTTTTTCAAGCTGGTACAATTACATAGGTCAGGTACATACAAACGCAGTTTAATTTTGACATTGACTGTACTCATGATTATCAGGTACGATTACCAAACAGCACTTAAAAAAACATACACGTATTCTACGAGACAATTCAAAAAGAAATCACGAACACCATCGTTACTAGCAAATCATACTCATAACAAAAAATCCACCGTAACACATTTCTTTATAAAGCCAGGTACTCACATGCGAAATTACACTCCGAGGGACGTGAAATAAAGAATGTCTCAGATCACAAGAACTTGTGGCACGAGCCAGGGGCGAAGGCGATAAACATGCGACCTGAGGCTTTCTTTCTCACCGCCCAAAGTGTGTACACAATTTTACGTCCTCCCCTGGCCAGAAAGTGGAAATTTCCGCTCGCGTAAATTGCTACTTACGGCCCGGGCGACGTAAACATTTTAACATTTCTTGTATGAATTATGAATGTGACAGCTCGATGATTCCGATGTCAATTTTCAGCCCATGCATGAACTGACAATATGAGCACGATGTCGATTGCGAGCGAGTTAGATAATAAGCCTACTGATTGTGAAGTAACTTTTATTATTGATTTTAATTCATAGACCTATCCATAACACACGGGATATAGTGTTTGAGACATTACCTAAGACACACTAGTTTGTTTGCCTTCTTTTTGTATACAAAACAGGCCTTATGCGCTTAGATATTGATATTGTGTATACTAGCTACTGTCAGATTAGATCGACGCTAAAATATCTGAAGCAAGACAAAAAATTTGACAACGTGTCAAAGAAAAATGAACTTTTATTTTTAATCGAAACTTGCAACCGTTACTGTAACAGCTCGTGTATGAGTTCTTGGCTTAACGTAAAAACACACGGTTAATCAGTAAAAAGATCACGTCGCCTTAGGATCAACTTTTCGCTCTCGAGCTGACACGGCGCCACATTACACCCCAATTCGGATTTGAGAAGCTTTTTCTAACAGTTTTTTTAGCACAAACAGGACTTAAGACGTTGTTGCACGGAGGCCAATAAATAACATAACTTCATCCAGTGCAATTTTCTGTTTACCTTTTTATTACAACGATTTTTTCGTCATAAACTAATACTATGAGACAGTCTTGTAATCCTTTAGGGTTGTTCTACAGTGGGTTAGTCCAATTGATCGAATAGCGGGTACTATTTTATTTAACAATTTGTTGACGACCGGTTAGCCTAGTGCTAGAACCTGATTATGAAGCTGAGGTCCCGAAAGAGGCATTTTCTCGAATCTTGGGTGTTTAAAATGACATTTAAAAATGCATTTATCTATAAATATGTGTATTTGTTGTCCAGTACCTATATTACAAGCTTTGCTCAGTTTGGGACTTGGTAAATAGGCACAAATTGTCCAAAGTTTTTCTTAAAGTATTTTCTCCTTTTACAGTTGTCTGCACTCTAAATACAAAAAAATCAAGAGCTAAGTCTAAAGTCTCTAATATCTCCAGATATAATCGTTCACACGAGCGAAGTCACGGGTAGGAACTTGTGTTATTTATATTTAATTCGTCACACATGCAATTTCTTTACTACCTTCCTCGTACGTGTTACGAAAACATTATTAAATAAACACCAACTTCCACAGAAAGGCTTACGTAAAAGATGTTTTTCATTTACAAAATGAATTTGCTCTTCAAAAGGATCGCAATACTTTCCTTATTTACATAATATTAGACGGAATAGAGAACAATCTCGTTTGTAAGGAAATGTTAACGTAACGATTGTATTATTTACAAAAAAAACACAACCTTATACCAGTAGGTAATGTAATTATGATGTATCACATGTGAGACGGATTCGTGGCAGGTAGGAGTATATGGCCACGATTCCGCCGCGTAAATCCCGATCCCTTAGGAAAATAAGGAAAAAAGTATTCTGATAATCCTAATTATAAACTACTAGCTGTTGCCCGCAACTTCGTCTGCATAGAATTCGTTTATATCGCTATCCCGCAGGAATTACGCAATTTTCCGGGATAAAAAGTAGCCTATGTGTTATTCCAAACTATAATCTATCTATGTTCCAAATTTCATCCAGATCTGTCCAGCCGTTCTGGCGTCAAAGAGTAACAAACATCCATCCATTCATCCAAACTTTCGCGTTTATAATATTAGTAGGATATTATGCTAAATTTTATCCACGTCCACACCTTTTGGCGTGAAACTATAGCAAACAACGTTCGTAACATCAGTAGTATTAGAAGAATTTTCATAACTTAATTTTTTTTAAGGATGATAATAAACATACGAGTGAGCAAGCGAACATTGTACTCCAACAGAACATCTATTCTGCTTAAACAATGGAAAAAATTAGGATTGTCGGAATACTAAATTGTGTACATTTGTCACCCGCGAAAGGGTACAGGGAAAACGTGTCAAGAGAATTATATACAGTGCGGGAATAAAGCTTTATTTTAATTTGTCTTTTGAAATTCCGCAGAATATGATACGTAAAGAAATAATAGTTAAATATGAAAAATTTATGAGTTCTCAGGAGAGTTTTAAATTTTAAAATAAGTTTTATTTACTCTTGCTGATTGATGCGTTTTGTCAACTCCTTTGTTATACAACTTAAATGTGTACACCTTTGAGGGCAATCAATATAAAACTGCGAGTTTGCTGTACAAAGTTTCACCATTCTTTTTTGCTCATCGAACATTTCGTTGACCGTAACAACAAAAATGTACCTAATTAATTACACTAATCCTTACACTACTCTAACGACTTGGATGATCCATCGTACAACGATCTTATAGTTACATTTACAGCTAATTATTTTCCTTGTCGGTGATTGTGATATAACTCTATTATTTACCATGAAAAGGTTCCATAGGTCACGATTAAACTGATTCGTATGTATGTTGTACCATCCTTTTTCGTTCGAATTAAAAATAAACTAAAGTCGCGTTGACACGATCAAATATGTAGTATGATTAGTGATGTGCCTGATTGTAGAAACGGAAATGGATCGCAACTTTCTTACTGTGGCCTGGTGCATGTGAATTTTTACTTACTGTAGATAGCGTCAAGTACAATTGACTATCATACTATTTGTAATACAATAGTGTACTAGTATAAAACACTTAATGATTGATAAAACACTTGAAGGTGGCAAACGAGCGATTGGGTTATCTGAATGCAAGTGAGCATCACCAACCGTGGACACCAGCAACACCAGAGCCAGCGGCCTCTAGCCCTCTGGCTAGGATGCAATACAACATCTGCCATTAATTTCACCGATTCCCTTAATATCCACATTGAAATACAACAGCGCTAGCATTGCTGCTTGTTGGGAGACCTTGGACAAGGTTCTACCGCCCATGAATAAAATTGAAGGTAAAAATTAGGTCAATGACATTCTGGATCCGTCAAAGACCCATTGCGGGTACGGATACGGGTGAAGATATTTTCCTACTCGAATATTCGTACATACAAAAAAACGGACATCACATCACAAGGTATGCACACACGATCGACGCGGCATTGTCAGCCCTAACGTATTTACATAGGCCTCCGTAGGCCTCCGTAGGCCTCTGTGCAACCAAAACTCGTTTTCATGTTAATGTAATATCGAAGACGTAAAATCCGTGATGTTACACATTTTACGAGGTTCTCTGATACGTATAATAAAAAGTATGTTGACTATAAAGTTCAAAATTGTCGTAACGTGGCATAAAACGTACATTCACGGTTGTTGTTTCGGATAGAGTAGACAGAGCTGTAAATTGAAGGATAAAGGCACAGAATAAAATCCCACCCCATAAGTAATATAAGCGTTATTTGCTGAAATGCGGCTAACCGTCATTTTGAGTAATTGTTAATCAAAGTACTCAATTTATTTCTTGATAAAGAATCAGCTACATAGTGCAATTTGCTAAAAACAATCCAAGACAACTTTTAACAGATCCTCCCTAATTTACTTACGAACGGCGTAAAGTATCAACTGTATTACATATCTTTTTTTTTTATATAATCTAAATACTGACTAGACGAAAGTTGAACCCATTTATACTAAGGCAACTCCCGTCACTACGAAATGTCATAGGCCATTTAGAATGTTACTTTAAAAAAAACTTATTGGCAGAGTGCAAAGCGGGTGGAGGGGGTAGCCTAAACGATCACAGCGCTCGCTATGGCTAAAATTGTCATTTTTGTCGCTGACTTGAGCTGTCAAATCCATATTGCAGTAAACATTTTCTAATCGTTTTTGAGATAAAAATATGGTCCTGGTAAGATGTGTTGTTGTGAATTGTAATAACACCAAGAAGAATAGCGACTGTAAATTTTACCAATTTCCAAAGACCATGGTGGAAACGAGACCAAAGAAATAAGTGGATATTTGCCGTAAGAAAAAAAAATAAGTTACCTAACCTCTAAAATTTTCACTGAAAACAACAATTTTAATGTTATTGGCAATAATGTTACTGACTACCATTGTCCAAAATTGTGTAATATAGTAAAATAACACAATATTTCATTAATATTTTTCACAATATTTACGTATTTCTTGTTTGACAGCGGTGACAATATTGTCCATAATGGCCGCCTATCACGTGGCGCTGTTGTCGCGCACGGTCCCAATAGGTACAGTCCAAATTTGTCCCTGGTATTTGTTTCAAACTGTCATTGTCTGAGCCAGTCCTTTGTTTCTGCTGAAAAAAAGTTAGTCCAGTGCTTAACAAAGGCAGAAAGACCAGAGAGTCACTCGTTGAAAGCCGTCATTATTGAGTTTTGCTAGTTTGTGATTCAATGAACAAACAAAGGTTCAGAATATAGGGTTCTACTAGTTTTAATACTTAGCCAAAGCGTTCGAAACAAAAACTGAAAAAAAGTTATATCTGATAGGATTTGATGTTAGACGTACCTACCTGATATATGGTATGGTGTAATGTGTCGCAAATAGCGAGAACACCAGGCGCACTGCTAACCATTGTATTTACTTCATGTAAAATAATGGCAAACGGACATAGTCTTTAATTTTTGGATAATTTTGCAATTTTTTTTTTATAATTTTAACAGTTTGTACCGCATCTCGCACCGTCCGCCATCGGCGCGCCCTGAATTTAAAAACACTAATTACTTGTGAAATCTTTAAGGTTAAAGATGCTTTCCAAAAACCTATTTCATGATGGGTACCCATCTTGACACACTTCATTGATTTTAATAATGCTTTTAGAAAATATGATGGCCAGTTGTCATTAAATATGTTGAATTTTGTTTAACTATCATACAGCTATCATAATCTTTAACAATAAAATTTAAATTAAATTTGCAACATTTAAACCAAGTCGATTTATAGGAATCGTTTTGTAGATGATTAAAAATCACACAGTTCACTATATACACAATTTATTTACACAAACTTATCCACTACTGTATCCAGTTGTAGGTACTTTGACTTTGACAAAGTATTTACATAAATTATAGTTACATTAAGACGGAGCGACGTAAAACACAGCTTCGCGCATGCAAGCCTAACCAGGAAGAAAAAGCACGCATGCGCGAGTTTTGACAAACTCCCAGTTTCCACTGAAACCGGAATCGGAAGTCAAAGAAAAACTTACTTAATACTATTTACAATAGTATATACAAAAAAGGCACTCTCCACAGATTAAAGTAAAAATAAAAAAAAATGGTCTACGTGTTTGATTTCTAGTTACATATAAAGGCAAAAAAACGGAACCATAATCTGCCATCAAATTTCAGTGAATAAACAAACAGTGCACAAAGCTACACTCACAATGATAGCACTCCGCTTCATATCAAATGCCACAATGCATCTCCTGAATCGACTCGCGACCTACTTGCCGCTCGTTATTGAGTTCTCTTTCATTTATTTTTCTGTTGTACTGTTGGACGTGGATGCAACGCAATGATGAACCGAACCAGAAATAAGGAGATACAGTGAAGCAGTCTAAAAATGATTCACGGTTACTTACTGGACATGATCATACATACTTACTTACCCCCTTATTCATAAACGCTCTATAGGCTTCTGCTTACTTAGCAATCGTTTGTCCTTATCTGTCACTTTGACATTTACCTTTCACAGATAAGGACAAACAATTGAAGGGGGATAATGTATACGGCTGCGTCGATATATTAGGAGTTCACCTATTATGATCCGGCCATATCCCGTAGAAAACATAATCTAAAAATCCGCTGAGGAACTAAAGTTAGCGATATTATTGTTAACTTATGAAATTGCAAGCCTTGGCTGTGTTCATAGCAGCAGTCATTATCCGCGCAATCCACACTGTCCTCAGTAGCTTAGGGTGGATACTACGGATTGCATGAATAAAAATTAAGTGAACACAGGCCTTAAATGACAGTGGACGGAGCACATAGCTCGTAGAATTGATGGCCTTTGGAGCCGTAAGGTAGCCGTAAAGTAGCAACTAAAAGGCGACTTAAGCCTAATGCAGGGTAGACGGACTTAAGTACCGGGGGAAGCTATTGGCAATTGCTACCCGGGACTGATCATCGTGGCGATTCTTGTGGCGAAGGCCTATGTCCAGCAATAGACGTCTTCCGACCCGCTATATGTGAAATTTAAGGGCTTGGGGGCCGGAGACAAAACAGCTTGCTCAGCAGATGCCTCAGGGGCTCGGCGGGCTGGTGTTTATCTCGCACAGCGCATCAGCCTTGCTATCCAGAGAGGTAATGCCGCCAGCCTCTTAGGAACGGCCCCCCAAAGCAGCAGCTTCGAGAATATTTTTTATTTAGAATAAGTTTGGTAAATAGTACCTAGTAGTAGTAGTTATTTTTTCTTTCTTTCCTTCAGATATAGGTATCCTTATTATATTTGAATCATGTTTTTGTTTATTTAATAAACATGCCACTTTTAAAAGTAACTAATTGTATTTAACATTATTTTGATACTCGTTGATAAACCCGCAACACAACGGCAATCTCAAGCAAACATACACAGTAAATTAGACTCTTTTCACTCCATTATTCAGCGACCCACGTATTCAAGCCTTGCTTATATTTACAGAGCTATTAATTTGATTATGATCAGACGAACAACCCCTTTTACGGGCTCCGTCAACATATAATATATTTTATATCCAACCCGCCCTCGAATGCGGGATACATCGCATTCTAGAAATAGAATCGTCTTGCTGGGGTGCTTGGGGTAGCGAAAGAATCAGGTATCTAACAGTTCATGCCCCGCTTTTTACCCACTGCTGGGACAAAGCATTTTTGTTCAACAGATTTTTATGTCGTTTCTTTGATAATTATACCTAATGCTTTTTTTGAAGCATAGTATTATTGAGCATTGGCCGTAGTTTGTAGATATAAATTTCATGACAGTTCCCAAATGTTGAGACTTAGGGTGCTTTATAATATTGTATGGGAACGATGTTCCTTTCTTTATTAAACAGAATTTATTTAACAGCTTTGTGAAATATTCTACCTTTATTTATACTTGACAAATAGGAGACAAAGTGCTATATACTTCGTTCGACCACACGTCACAGAGCAGCCGCTATCGTCAACAGAAGTACAGTCCACAACACAAATATACTATTATCTATCCGATGGCAATTCGGATCTTGAGTAAGTCAGTTGCATTAGATGCGTTCAGATTTATTCGAAACCATTATCGTATATATGTAGTGCCACAATATTTGTAAAAACAAAACTTTGAGCACCAAGCAAGCTTGGTTGTCGGCAACAGGGGTGTTACGAATATTCGCATCCGCATCCGTAAATGCGGAATATTCGCATTAATTCAGACATCTGCATCCGCATTCACATCCGCATCAATCAATGCGGAGTTTTTACGAATGCAGATTCACATCAACAAGACTCGACAAGTCCTTAACTACATGTTAAGAAAGTGGGCGGAGCCAGAGTGGCACGTGCTTCGCTCACTATTATGCACTAATAAGTATTATTATGCATTTAAAATTTAAATAATTATCCTTTTAAAATCCCAAAATCCGCATCCGCATCCGCATCACATCCGCATCCGCATCAAATCCGCATCCGCGGATGTGAACTTCTAACAATCCGCATCCGCATCTGCATCCGCGGATGTCTACATTTTTGCAACCGTAACAACCCTGGTCGGCAACAGCAAGAACCCCACATCATAACTCTTATGTCATGAAATATCCTTAGTTTGAGACGCCTCTTGCGTCGACACATCTTCACCATCCCATCTTTCAGCTAGAGTCAAAAAGAGGAATGCCGCTGCACTCTGTAGAATGCCTCATGCGGTGTAGGTGTCTGGAAAAATACAATACGATGAAAGGTTAAGAAAACTTAATCCGTCCCTGGTTAGTTATTGCGTCCCTAGTTAGTGCATTCAGCACATTGTGTCCCGGTTTTGTTTAAGTTTTAATTATTTTGTTTGTCTATCTCGTTAGACGTGATCTATGTAACACGTCTTGCAGGTGTCCCTGGGCGATGGTGATTACTTTCCGTCAGGTGACCCGTCTGCTCGTTTGCCCCCTCTTATATTTAAAAAAAAAACAATTTTCGACGTCAGTATGAGTATAGACATGTGACATACGTGCGCATAACACCCCTCACGAAAAGTGACTGCAAAACACATCGAATTTAAACTAAAGACATAATAACTGTCGTAACTTCTTGACTACCTAAAAGGTATAAATCCGCCTTTGTGCATGTATAATATAATATACATATTATCAGTGCTTGTCAATTGTGTTTTTTTATGTTTATTTTGCCCATGCTTGTCCACCTGACTAGAGCTTGCAGTTCACAATCATACACAGTTTTAAACAATAAACGTTTCTTATTTCTTACCTATATGTATTTCTTAGTAGCTTACTGATATATCCAACCCGCACAGGGACTTATCCCAAATCCAGTTAAAGTATAAATCGAGGATATGTTTCGAAAATGCTGCGAGTCCTAAATCTTTTCCTTTCATAGTTTGAGAGCTGGCGGTGTCGATTTAGCACAATTCCGCTCACTTCTATGGAATCCAGTTTTTAATCAGCGTCTGGGTGACAGCTGTGTTCAGCACAAACTGTGATACTGTAGTGTGTGCTTCTCAAAAATAAAAATAACTATGACGCTAAATAATGGAAGACATTATTATTCATGATATTATTTAACGATTCAACGGGCGTTAAAATAGTCAGTTGTACCTCTAAGAAAGCCAATACAAACTATGCCAAGCTTTAGTCAATTTGTACCAAAATATTTAAGTAAAATGAAATGAAAATGAAATGAAATGAGTTTATTTTGCTGGAACATAAGTAGGTATGTTTAACTGACTTACACGAAAAGTTGTCTTAGTTAAGCACTTTTCCGTGGAAGTGTCTACTAAAATTTTGGTCAGCCAGTCACGTCTCTTTGATTGTGATACTCAAGGTTTATGACTGCCAAATTTCAAGTCTCCAGCTCCAATCAGCCGGTCGCGCTTTCTTATAGATACATGTCAATTTAGCATGCCTGAATGAAATGCAATGCTTGGACTGAAGGCTCTCGGACTATATATAAGGCAGTGGGGACTGAGCGATTCTTTTGTGTGAAGTTTTGTCAAACGTAGGTAAAAAGCTGCGAACTTTTCCGTTTCTATTTGGGAATCAGAAGTAAGTTATGAACGGGTATGATTTATGTGCGAATAACGTTTATTTACGCAAAATGAACTGCGAAAAGAATCACAGGGCAAAATGAGTTATCAAAAAATTAATCCATAATATTAATATGTATCAAATAATGCTCTAAACCGTTATTAGATATATTCATTTTGCAATGAAACCGTATTCTCTCGATTTTACTATTTATTATAAATCTCTTTGCGAACGTGTTTGCTTGCCTACACTGTGTAAACCAAAGAATGCAAGATTAGACAATTTTATCAATGACAAAAAAATCGAATCAAACGTCCCTACCTTATCTGATAAGATAATTTAACCTTTGAATTAAAGTAAATTATCATTTATTACCAAATTATATCACTAACAGTTAACATCATTATTTTACAATGAGTTTTGCAAATAAAACCGTAGTTATAACAGGTGGCAGCAGTGGCATAGGTGCCGCTACAGCTGTTTTGTTTGCAAAAGAAGACGCAAATGTAGTCATAGTTGGAAGAAACGAACAAAATTTAGACAAAGTTGCCAAACAATGTGAAGAACATGGCCCGAGACCGCTTATAATCAGAGCTGACTTATTCAAAGACGAAGAAGTGAAATCCGTAATAACTAAAACAATAGAAAGATACAACAGAATAGACGTTTTGGTTAACAGTGCAGCTCATTACCATGACGGAACAATATTAGATGGGAACCTTCTTAAAGCATATGATGAAGTCATGCACTTCAATGTACGTGCCATCGTGCAACTAACAAACCTTGCTATTCCACACCTTACGGAAACCAAAGGCAATATCATAAATTTATCAAGTATTCCTATGCTTAGCAACATTGCGTTCTTTGTTTCGAAGGTAGCTCTGAATCATTTCACGAGGTGTGCTGCTTTGGAACTGGCCCAAGTTGGAGTAAGAGTAAACGCTATCAATCCAGGATACGTCAGTACTGCTACTCTGTTAGAAGAAGTCGGAGACAATGAAAGTTTGTTAGAAGGATTCAAAGAACTGGCGGCGCTCAAGAAATTGGCTTTGCCCGAAGAAATTGCCGGTGTCGTGCTTTTCTTAGCTAGTGACAGAGCCGCATGCATTACTGGAGCTAACTATGTTGTTGATAATGGCACCTTATTGAAATAGTCGCAAATATAACTGTGAATATAAAACAATGCAAAATAATACAAAGACTTTTCATTGAACACCACACAACAAAATAAATGTAGGTTAAAATTCTTTTTAATCTAAAAATAATTATCAAAAATAATACACCACTCCATGCTCTTGAAATTTTATTTTTTCGGAACGCACATATTTATAAGCTCATAGAATCCGCCATTTTTTTAAGAATTTTATGTACCTACCCAGTGACACTCGCGTTATCAAAACTAATCTACGTCATTAGCCGCAGTCGGTTAAAAAGAAAGGAACATTCAGACGATGTAATCTACACTAATATTATAAAGAGGAAATATTTGATTATTTGTTTTGTTCGGGAAACATGCATGTGGTTGTCTAACCTTTTTAGTATAATTAATAATTTTAGTTGTTTAATATTCATATCTAGCAACACTATCTATAAGTAGCTCTCTGTCTATACTAGGAGCAGAGAATCAATTATTTCACAACATATTATGTGTTTATGTTTGAATTAATTTTATTTATTTGTATTAATTCACAAAAAAATAACATTAATATATGCACAAATAACATAAATTTTGTATATTTGACAATTAAATTTATAGTTCAATAACTTGAGTTTAATTTCTAACTTAAACAGTTTATTTGTTTGCATTGAATAGGTAGGCTCCGAAACTACGTACTGGACTGATCTGAAAACATATTTTACCATTACAAACTTACATTATCCCCGATAAATCGGCAAATGGTGTTCCAAAGTATTCGGTTTTATTTTACAGTATAAGTAATCCAATATTTGAAACACCATTAGCACGTTGCACGGCACACCATTAGTGGCAAGCGTCAACACGAGGCGCAAACACCGGACTGCCAGTTTCGCCGTAATTGACAAACATACACGTTAGTTGATTCCCGATGGGTTAGGATTGATAGGTCCTCGAAGCAAAACGTCCTCGTCGATTTATTGTTTACGGGCAAACAAACATTGCCGTGGCTTAAGACGTTCCAGTGAGTTTTATTGAAAAGTGAAGTGATGCATACCCTAACTTCTTATTGTACACTAGTTCTGACATGAAAGAATAACAAACATGTATATCTACATCCATAAATATGTATATACTCACAAACTTTTGCATATTAGAAGGACTAGCTGTTGCTAGCAATTTCGTCTGCGAAAAAAAAGTAGCCTCTTTTATTCCATAGCGCCCAAAATGTCTTCCTGTAAAAAAACATTACGATCAGTTCAGCTGTTTTACCATGAAAAGATAGCAAACAAATGGACAGAGAGGGAGTTTACTTTCACATTTATAATATTTTTAAGGATTGCACAGAAAATTACAAGGTTACAGGACAAAGCAGATGTGCGAATTTTATATGCGAAAACTTACACTAGCTCTAGAGGCTCTGTAGTATGCATACTCCACGTAAATGCATGTTTGTCCGAGTGACGAGTAAATCGGATGATAATGCAATAATCTGATAGTATTTACTCGTAGAATTCTAAATTTGGCGAAACCCGGCCAGGACAGCGTCCGCAGGAGGAAACTCTTCAGCGGTTGGTCTGGTTGGAAATTTGATACACATTATGTAGGACGGAAGACAATGCAAGTACAGTCAGCCAAAAAAGCTTGATTTCAAAATTGAATTTAAAACAAACTTACTTTCCATCTTGAATGTACCTATATCTCTCACATTACTGTATACAATTTACGGCTTGATTTAAAGTGCGCTAATCTATGCATATTATAAGGCGTGTGAAGTTCCCAATTCGCATTCGGCCTGCCAAAGGGCTACTGCCTATGCCCTCTCACTCTGAGGAAATGCCTGCGCCCATAGTAAATAAGTATACCTATAGGCTGGAAATTATAGATAAAAGCGTTGTTGGCACCAAAACGTAAATGAACATAGATAAGGCCCATATTTCCTAAAGTCGAAACACCGAAAGAGCTATTATTCAATTTAGTCACCTCTCTTATTAAGCATCAAATCGTTTATAACATTAATAGTAATCAAAAGTCCAATTCAAATTATTTAATTGCTTACAAAGTTTGGAACAAAATTTTTGTTTAGATTTATTGTATCACTCTGAGTCATAGAGGGATCAACCAATAGAGGTACGGGCTCTCGAATTCTGCAACACATTAATGATTTATCATATCAGCCTGTTTTTTGCGATAATTTCTTTTAAATTCTTACATCGAGCAACGTTTTTAAGTTTATATTTTACTATAATTTTGAAAAAAAAAACAGGTGAGCACTCTACGGTGTACATTTAGTATCGATATGCCCAACTTTAGTGTCGAGCGGGGCCTTGCATCGGGCAATCATACTGCAGCAAATACAGTAATGGCCGCATTTGTGGTTGGTGAGATTTTTTTAAACAAATTATTTTACATTAACTCCATTGGTTACTTCCTCTGTGCTCGAACTTTATGAAACTTTTCAAAATGTACACTTTTCCGTTTCGTCATAATTCTCATCTCACTTCATTGCCAAATTAAATTTGTAACCAATTATAACTTTTCAGCTTGTGCCAGGATAAGCGTCAGTGCTGTATTTGCGAATTAAAAGCGCCTGCACAAGGTACAAATTTGAAAATAATCGTTTCCATATTTTCCTTTTCTTATTCCACGAAATTTATGCCGCTGGCCGGGGTCGAGTCTTGCAATGAGATGAAAAAATATTATTCCTTTTCGCGTTCTAAATGATCACGTAAAAAGGTAAAGAGATACCCTTGCGAACAGCAAAATGAAACTACAATTGTTTTAAATTAATTAAGTTCATCAAACATAATATTTTTACGGGATTTAGACCAGGGGGGTTACCACGACGTCTTAATGCGATTCAATTCCGAATCCAGCTAAAAAGATCCATACTAAAAATGACACCTAAAACCTGAACTGAGTCGGAATCTAATCGCATTAAGACGTCATGGTAAGCCCCCATGACTACCTTTAATGAGCTAATAATTATAATTTCGACACGGTTGCTGTCTGTCTACCCGTGGTCATGCGCATCCACCTGTGTTGAAATATCGGGAGCTCATTAGAGGTAATCGTGGTCTATATCGATATTTTTTTTTAAACAGTTTTGTAAAGATGTGTGCGTAAGCCAGTGTTGCTGTGATAAATTATAGTACGACATGAAAACAATTGATACCAATAACATCAATTACTGAGTTGTGTCTATCTTTACCTTTTAGTTAAATTGAGTTCCTAAAAATGTATAAAATGCTACATTTAAACAAACAAAATTTTTGTTGTTCAGCTAATTATATAATATAAAGTGTTTATCCCCTTATCAAGGAGCCAATTTTTGACGACTATACCCCAAGCTCTTTCATGTGAGGCCTGTGCCCAGCAGTGGGTCGTATGTAGGTTGGAGACGGTGATGACGATGATATTAAATGTGTGTGTATTATCTGTTGTATTTATGGTAACCATAAGGCTAGCCAGAACATCAAAAAATAAAAGAAAATCACAAGCGACAAAGTTGCAAAAATGATTAACCTAAATTAACAAATTTGATTATTTTAGTTACGGAAAATGGTAGTAGTTCTCGTCGATGAACGAATTCATTGTAGAGGCGCGGGCGATAACCTGCTACTAATTACATAAAATGTTATTAAGTAAATCATAAAATCCTCAAAAACATTAAAAGTTGCTTCAAAACCAGACAAAATTACGTCAGCCATGGCTCTACAACGCCGTCAAACCAACCGCAGGACGCGGTCGAGATGAAACGAACCTTGAAATTTTTTACATTTAATTTACAAAGTACCTGTTTGGTTACCGACGTACATAAATAAAACTTTGACCCGCTGGAAAGCTCCTCTTTAGCATCTTTACGTTTACCACTTTTCATCTCTCAGTGTTGGAAAATGGGGCAAATCATTGTTGGAAGTCGGTGCTTATTGAGTTTGGCACTATTAGATATGACGCACCGACTTCAACAAATCAGTATGTGGCACACATTAAATGACTATTTTTCACTGGTTGAAATGGTTATTTTTCATTTTGGGGGGGCTATTTTTAGTACACAGAAAAATCGAACCCTCATCATTCCATATATATAATTTTTATTTGATAGAAATGTACTGCTCGTGTATGTCTCCATTTATTAAAAACTCAGTCCCGCATTATTTTATAAAAACTGTAAGAAATCCATTCCGTTAAAAAACTTACCAACAACATTACCCCAATTACTCTACCAACTAGAAAATTCCGCAAAATCTTACGCTGACTACCTGATAACTTATAATATCCTGCCGCATTTCTCTTGGGAAGAGTATTCGGTTACGAGACTTGTTGACAAATTTGCCTTTTTAGATATCATTTTCTAGGATTCCGCATCAACTTTGCAGCAGGTTTATCGCATTTCATTTTCTCAGACAATCTTAAAATAGAGCCACCTGAATTGACCGTAAAGTCGTATTGTATCGTATTATTTACCCCTTTCACTTACAATACAACGTCCACCCGGTCGTCCAATTAATTGAGACGTGCCTTCTAATAGATAATAAGTAGAATATCAATGTCGTAATACATAATAAAATAATAAAACTAATAATTTTGCAGGTTATAATAGGTAATAAGTATTTCTTAAAATAGCAAGTGTCAACTATCACTTCTAAAACTGGGAGTACAAAATGCGTGACATATGAAGGCGTCTTTGTTCTTGTCTTTTATTTTTTCACGTGATATATTTATCTTCTTACATTAATTACTTAATTATTACGTATTGTGATATAACTGAAGATCGACTTAATTACCAAACAAAAGCGTTTTTACCTCAGTATCAAAAGGGTCCTTTTTTTAAAAGGAGTTTATATACGTAAAATAAATGAATCCCTGTTTTCCTTGGTAACGGGCTCACGGCATCGCGGCTGGACCGATTCGCAAATTCTATTTTTGTTGTGTTCGTTATTGTCAGTGAAAGGTTCTTATGAAACAATATTTTCACGGACAATAGCTAGTAAACTCATACAATGGAAAACCAAACAATATTATACATTATATTGTGGTCGTGTCGGAGAAATATTCTGGAATATTCAGCAGGTGATTTGGTTAGTTTGATTGAACAGTAGCCTGAAGATTTTTCATCGTATTTTTTTATTTAAAATTAAGTCACTCCTCTGACGCCGTACACTTTGAACATCGAGGCCCAATGTACGAAAACATTCGTCAGCTAAAACATTTACATATTTCTTTTATACTGTCGAACTAATCCAACTACCCGCAGTATTCCGGAATTATTGTAAGACACGATGGATCCAACCTATAATAAATATCAGTCTTCATGGGCTACCACAATTTTGTCATGAGAGGCGGCCGTACTGTACGGAATCCTTATAATGGGTGTCTCACTCACACTCAACCGGTTCAACCCAACGCTACACGGTGTCTGATATCTAGGTCTTATTTAACACTCTTGGGACATTAAATTTGAATTCTGGGTCGCGCTTCGTTTGTGGAACCTAAAATTCAGATAGACGCGGCTGAAAATCTTATTTGACGTCAAAGTAAGAAAGCAATTATTACGGTAGAAATTTTAGCAGTAGGCGCTGCTTACAAGCGTAAGTCGTTACATTAATTTTGATACATTTGGTGAAACGAGCAATTCTGTCGTTGACTGTTCGAAAATAGTACTCGTTGGGTAATTATTCATTCCAATAAGGCTTCTGTGATTCATTAAATTCAAGGAAGGTAAATGAAGATGTTCACACAATAATTAGGTATTCTTGTGTCCTAACCACTACAACATCAAAGTCTGTTCACATTAATGAAAACAATACTCTTTTCCAGAAACAAGGCATCCTTAAAGTTTTCAAAAAGTTGTGCAAAAGTTTTTTGCACACCTTTATGATAAGTTTAGTTTGAGAGATTTTCCATACACGATATATATATTTACCTTGCTACTCCGCTACTCACGTGCCAGATAACCAAGCCTGTGTGAAATATATGTTTTTCAAACTTTGATGATGATCCCGTAGAGGGATCGAAATGTTTGTTGTGAAATGGGATGTTTGTGTGATGTAAGGGATAATTAAGTTTGTGGGATTTATTTGTGTTTTATGTGACATTAGTGGAGGGAGGGATTGCACACAGGCTTGGTTATCTTGCACGTGAGTAGCGGAGTAGCAAGGCAAATATTTTTTTGTTCATATTTTACAAGCTCAGTTAGTTCATATCACTTCTGGTCTTTTTCTTTTACACTAAAGAAAGTCATGATAAACTTACTCGCTGTTTAGAATATTAGCTAAATTATTTCATATTTCATGATTAAACTTCAGATCAAAGATGCGCCACAAAACCGGAGATGAACGAATTTGTCAAGCAATATTAAAGGTTAACTTAACTTTTCCCGCGGTTCTGTACTTTTTATTTTTACTCGATTGCACGAAGTATGTGTCTACTATCGACTTATGAAAATATTGAGCTTTGTAATGAGACTACAATACACTTAATTACTCTTTCATGGTGCGCTTTAACGTATTAAACAAATGTCAAAAATGTTAAATTAAGAGTACCTACTCAATTATTTTAGTATTTAGAATGACAAAGTTGTAAGTATGCCTGACAGGTAATAATTATCGCGTTTCTTAACAAAATATGAAAATATTGTAAAAGATATATGACAAAAAGTGAAATTGAAAGTATAGTTGAATCATCGAGAGCGTGGAATTGCATATGTAGTAGTATTGTTTGTTTACAGGCATTCTATATTTGAATGTTCTATTTTCTTGTACTATCAGCATACAAAGAGGTTGTTATATATATATCGAAGAACTAAAAACAAAAATAATGTCAGTGTGAAATTGTCAATATTATTTACGTTGTGCCTATATTTTTACATCTGATTTGATTGTATTCTCAATTAATTATTGTGTCCGCCCGTACGACTACGAATAATTTCTATATTTAAAAAAAATATGGCTGTAAGTAATTTTGGTCCTATTGAGAGTCAAAGTAAGCAAATAATTTTCAACTGTTATAAATATTTTGAACTTGAACTGACGAAAAATTTAAACTTGCCTTACACCGCTGCCCAGTTAGTTGAAAAAGCTACAGGTGTTTGTCTCTCTACTGTTTATAACATTGTGATTGAGAGCAAATAAAGCGAATAAAAGAAAAAAACGGAGGACTACTACTTATTCCACTTCTAGGGTATGTCATTTTATTAAGTTAAGAGAAAATTATTCTCCTTTTGTTGCAAACGGTACAACCACTACAAATGCAATTCCATCTTCTCGATAATTCAACTATAATATTGGTCAAGAAATAAGTACGAAAAATATAAGAATTTTAAACTAACTACCTACTAATTAGACATCGATTAGAAATCATCCAACGTGTCATGTGACGTCAAAAACACTACAACCATATAAAGTCCACATTAAATTCGGTTTTTCAAGAAAGGGACAGGGACAAATCTAAAATATTACGTTTTTGTATTGTTTGTTTCATAAATAAGTTCTTATTAAAGCAATTAAAAAAATAAGCATTTATGTTTGTTTGCTCCTTTGTGGCACTCTAGAAATAAAACAAGTGGGCCGATTTTGATGATTCTTACGTCAATCGTTTCCTTAAATCTTTTTATGAGTGGCTAAAGATGCAGTAAGTAGGTAATCAAAAGTAACTGTGGCGCAAAAGCTATACCCCAAGACTTTTCATCTTGAGAAGAGGCTTATACACCGCAGTGGGACAAAATAATACATATACCTTAGAGGTCATTTTTCTTCTATGTACAAATACATAAAATCAGTAGAAAGTTCGGGTGTGTACATTAAATAAATTCATCAAAAAAAGAGTGTTAATTATTAGTTTAATAATTAAAAAACAAACATGAAATAATTCAGAGTGACGTGTAAAGCAGAGTTTTCACGTGGAACCCTACTAAGGGTAATTCCGTGGATGTTATTTAACTCGAATACGTTCGCGAGCCGCAAATTGAAACGCAATTGGACGTAATGAAAAATCGTATAAAATGAATGTCTTAAGTAATTCGAGGGCGGAAATTTAGCTCCGTACTGTAGATTGATGCTTCACGATTTATTATTCGTTTTTCAGCACTCAATTGGATATTTTTTTCATTCATTCATTACTGCTTAATTTTCCTTTTTGGGTTCCGTACACCCAGTGCCCAAACCTTGGACTTGAACCTTAGCTATTTTGTTACCAAAACTGGTAATAAAATTAGAGGTAAAAGTGTGGACTAAACTCTGTAGTAATCTATCTTAAAGTGTCTTTCATTCCACTATATGTCGTAGTATGTCAAAATGAGAGAAGGGGATAGGTTATATATAGGATAGGGGTCTTAGTAAAATGAACGAGATAGAGCGAGATAGAAGCTTCATGTGGTTATAGAGAGTTCGTCTTCTACTTAACATTAGAGCCCTAACCCACTGGGAAGCCATAGCAACGTCATTAGCTATCGTATCCAACCATTATTGACATCTACGGGTGGAGACGGTTTGGCGACGTCTAATTGGTGTAATACTCGTACGTGGCTGGCGACGTCGCTATAGCGTAGGGCTAGGCTCTGTATTTCATGGCTAAATCATTTTCTTTGACAAGTACATTCAACCAACCGACTACAATCTCGCGTCTCCCGGCCGTATTCCGGTTGAGTCCCTCAAATAATTTGTAATCAACGATTCGTAATCTCGTAGAGGCCGGGCTACCGCGAGTCGGAGTCCCGGCTCAAATAACTTATGTCAGGAGATGATACGCGCGCCTTTCCTTAAGTCAAAAATAAGACACTAACCATGCCAAATTATATATAATATTACGGAAGAAATATGAGAAACAAGGTTGAGTTCAAAATTAGTATATTGTTTTCGTATGAACGGAATTCCGAAAATATTTTTTAAAATTCATGTTTTGTTACCTCAGGCTCTGTCTACCCCGTAAGGGATATAGACGCGATTTGTGTGTGTGTGTGTGCGTGTAGGTTTATTTTTCACGACGTCACAACTACCTACTCAATTAACTACAATATAATTTGCCAGAAAGTCAGGAATACTAATTACTGTGGAATGAAGAACACGGTATTTATTCTGGAGCTCGTCCGAGCTCCATGTGACACGTTTCCTGATACACAAGTGTGACAACTTTAGACCATAAACATTAGATAGTACGCATTACAAACCTCAAGGAGGTTTCTTCCACAATTACGATATTCCATTTTTTTTATTTATTTACATGTTGGAAAATTAGATAAAACAAAATGATACGAATATGACGGAGTAAAAAAAATAGATTAGAGTTACGTCACCAAAATAAGTAGCTACACAGCAGAACTCCATCGACATTATTTCATGGTCGAATAGTAATATTTTATTGAATCAGGCGTTAATTTACAATAAATAGTAAAACAAATAGAATTGATAACATGGGATTTCTAACTTGGATTTTCTCATCTCATATAACATCTCGCAGCTGAAAATACGGCACTTAAATGAACGTATACGGACAAATAATAATTTGGAAGGCAAAAATAGCGCTTCGTTTACGGAGTGTTAAATATTATGTGATCAAACGAACTTCTTGAAGTGAAGTTCGATCGATATTATATGAGTCGCTTCATTCAAAGATATAATATTAACAAGGTAGTCCCTTAAACCTACAAGGTAGCATTCGCACAATTTAAAAAGTATCTTTTTTACTTCCATTTCCTTTAAAACTAGTTCCTGTTGGCGCCACGCTCCCTGTGCGCAGCCATTCTATCGTCATTCTTTTTAGAGTACTTAATCATATTATCGTTTACCAAAACATTATTCTGGGATATCGGGTGGGAGGGTCCTTATATCTTTGAATGAAGCGACTCATATAATATCGATCGAACTTCACTTCAAGAAGTTCGTTTGATCACATATTATATTTCGTCGCTTCATTCTTCGATATAATATTAACAAGGTAGATGTTTAGAGCTTAATGTTTTGGTTCCATCAATCAAACGATAGTAAAGTAAGTTAATCAACTTTTTTATTGTGATTAATTAATAACCGAACATAACAAAAGTTTTTAACAATCAAATTATTAACTAATAATCATAGTTTTCGTGAATTATACAGTTGTCTTATTTGCGAAACAAACAGATCTAGCAAATTCACTATTATCTATAACAGGCCTATTATAGAACCTGGCGAAGGTAAGCGATGAGCTCGACCAGGTGGCGGTCTTGCGGATGACGTCGACGGAGACGCCGGCCGCGCGCGCCGCGGACGTGGCGGCGTGCCGCGTGCTGTGCGCGCCGAACACCGCCACGTCTACTCCGCTCTCTGACAACACCTTTTTAAGCCATTTACTTATGGTCTGAGCCGTAGCTGGTTTATACGGTCGCTTATTTGTTATAAACAAACTGCTGATTTTATCCTCTCTAATTTTGATTGTAGCTCTCAGATAATCTTGTAACGTAGTAGCGGGGCAAATGGTTGTATTTTCGTTGAAAAAGGGAAGAAATAACGTGTACTTCCTGCGGCTGGTCGCGATTAGGGCCTGAAGTCTTAATGAGATCAGTGATTGTAATTTTTGCGCCGCTGCTACTGAATTGGATGTTGTCTATTTTGATCAGGGAAAGTGTTTGAACTCGATGAGCCGTACATAAGGCGAGTAACGACACTAACTTTTTCGTGAGATTTTCCAGCGGGATATCTCGATGAGGAACCCATTTGGATACATAGCTCAACACGAGCTTTGGATCCCACGTGGAATTGTATTTTGGAGAAGTCGGTCTCAATTTGTAAACGCCCTTTAAAAGTCGTTTTACAGACTCGTCGACTCCAATATTAATTTTTCCTAATAAAATAGACAACGCCGATCGGTGACAATTAATCGTGCCATAAGAGGCACCTTTGTGGAACTGTTCCGATAAAAAACCAATTACATCCTTGATGGGGCAGTCTAAAGGATTGATCTGATTCGTTGTGCAAAAAGACCACCATGTCTTGAGCGATGAGCTATACTGCTTAATAGTGTTGTCAGCGAGCGAAGCTAACATGAGGTCGACTGCGGGTACTGGCGTTCCCTGTCGAGCGAACGCGATCCGCAGAACCTCGCGGCACCCAGGGTAAGGCATCTGAACAGAGGGTGGTGACTCCTGAAAGGAGAGTGCAAAAGGTCTTTACTGGGTCCGAAATATATTACCTCAGAACATATTATATTTCCTAATAACGGGTACCACGGTTGTGATGGCCAGACTGGAAATATTATAATACCAGTGGCTTTATCCTCAATCACTTTCTGTATGCATTTTAACATTAAAGAGAATGGTGGGAATGCGTAAAAGAAAAATTGTTTCCAATTAATCGTAAAAGCATCCACCATCCACGCATCGGGGTCCGGTTTCCAGGAAACATATTTAGGGCATTTGGCATTAGTGCGGGACGCAAACAGGTCAATTTGAGGCTGAGCCAACTTAGTAATTATGGTCTGAAAGACATCATTGGAAAGCTCCCATTCGATGTCAGGGTTAATCCTTCTCGATTCTGCGTCCGCCTCGACATTGTCCTTGGTGTTGATGTAAGATGCGAACAACCAAATGTGGCGTTTCTCGCACCAATGCCAAATTTGTCTCGTCAGGTCGTTGAGGTGGGGGAATTGTATGCCACCCATCCTATTAATGTAACTTAACGCAGTTGTGTTGTCTACTCTCAACAAGATGGCACAATGGTTAAAATTTCTAGCTAAAGTTTTTAATCCTAAATAAATAGCTAGCAATTCGAGATAATTGATATGGCAACCGCGTTCACTGTCCTTCCAGTGCCCGTTGACTCTGTCTGCACCACAAACGGCCCCCCAGCCCGTTGTAGACGCATCCGTATAAATGACCTTATCGTAATTTAAAACTCGCATTTGATTGGATGCGAGTGAAATATTACTTGACCACCAAATAAGGTCATCAAGTATTTTTTCTGAAAGGTAGACTTTCGTTTCGTAATTATCGAATTGCAGCAGCAGAGAATACTTTTCTCTTTCCAAAATCTTGGTGTACAACCACCCATATTGGATAGCTGGACAAGCCGCGGTAAGAACTCCGATTAGTTGGGCAAATTCACGAATGGTACAACGAGGGAGTGTCATAAACCTTTTAACCAACAGTGCGATCTTGCTTCGTTTATCTGCAGGTAAAGATAATGTCAAGTCAATGGTATTGTAGATAAAGCCTAGGAATTTACAAGATTGTTTAGGTTCTAAACAACTTTTGTCAAAGTTTATTACGAAACCTAAGCACGTAAGTAACTTAATAGTTTCATCGACATTATCTTTGCATGCTTTGTAATTATTACCGATACACAAAATATCGTCTAAATATATAACGGATGCAAAGCCACGTGATCTAAGGAAGGATATTACTTCTCTCATTACTTTACTGAAGACTCTTGGCGCCCCTGATAGGCCGTAAGGCATGGCGGTGAACTCGTATGTTACCAACCGTGAGTCATTATTCTCGAATTGAAAGCGTAAGTACTTTCTTTGTGATTCTATTATTGGAATCAAAAGATAAGCTTCCTTCAAATCGACGGTGGCTAAAAATCCGTCTTTAGGGATGAGCTTCGAAGCAGTCCTGTGGTCTTCCATCTTAAAATGATTGGTGGTGATGAATTTATTCAGTGCTTTTAAATTTAAGATAAATCTTTTACCACCGTTGGGTTTCGGTGCTAAAAATATCTTTGACAGATACTGCCCGGGAGATGGAAGACATTCAGTAATTGCTCCTAAGCTTAACAAATTTTGAATAGCAACTGACATGTCAGATTTTTCGTCATGTGTCATTAAATATCTCGGTGCCATGGCCTGACTGACTTCAGTATTAAAAGGAATAGTATAACCTTCGGTTACCCATTTTATAATAGATTCGTTATCAGTAACGTTTTTCCAACAGTTAAGAAAGTATTTAATTCTACCCGCATGAGGTACCTTTTCTACTGTTGCGATGTCTGAGTCTGGGCACGCGTTTGTGGTCTGGCGGCAGGTTTCGCCGGCGCGGCTGGTGCTGGGTATGGCTTGCGAGACGACGTCGTCCTCCTCGCGCCTCCCCGCGCCGTCTTGCTTGATGAAAAACGGGGAGGGCCGGTCCAGTTTCCCCGGTGCTGAGATGGTCGAGCGGTGGAAGCGGAAGGAGCCACGCTGTTGACGAACTTCTTTATCTGAAGTCCTTGCTTCTCAATAGTTTTGGATGTCTTGATCTTTTCGGACAACTTGTTTCCAAATAGAGTGTCATCTCGACAAGTATCTTGTACTACCGTCAAGAATTTTTTGTCTAAGCTCGGAGTGATTAATTTGATCCGAGCTTGTGTCTCAGCGTAATGCAAGTCACTGAGAATCCGACAAGCGTCACTTAGGTACTTGATGGTCTGAATCTTGTCCTCATTTTGTCCAACAAGTACGTCCATGGCCCTATTTATAGCTGTGATACCCGAGCCAAGCTGTTGTTGAATGTTATGCATTTTTTTTTATCTCTGTTACGTGCGCTTTCAGTAATAGCGGCCGTAATTTCGGGGTTTAGCTTGGGTGCTTGTAAAAGAGTACAATTTTGAGGAATTAAGTATCCTTTTAAAATTTTATCTTTATCCTCTTTTGGCATACCCCTTTTTAGCAAGGGTGTCCATAGTTGGGCCAGGTTATCATGAATCTTGTCTCCATATACTGGTTCATCATTTATTTTTGAGCCGAGAGCCAAAAGGATATCAGCGTTCAGTTCTGGTATTGATTCCTGCGTAGCAGTAATGGTCTCGACAATATTTGCTGATATGTCGACATTAGTTGGGATTTCGTCAGGTATAGGGTCGATGTCCGGACTAGGTTGAGCAGTATCCTCTGCAGAAGAGGTGCTTTCCGTATCTGAAATACGCATAACGACGTGGTTACGACCGGTACATCACCATACCCAACATCTCCCACTGTGTAAAGATTTTATCGAAATACCCTCATTTACAAAAAAAAAATATTTTACAAGTAGCTGCATATTAATTATTGAGTAATAATTATTAATTTACCTTTAGGTAAACGTTTCGTCATACGTGCATGTGTGTTCAAACCTTGCCTTCGTGTTGATTCTCGACCAACCCCCCGGCATGTAGGATAAATGAACGATTTCCTTCGTGTTGGTTCGCAACCAACCCCCAGGAATTATATGCTTGCACGGTTACCAATGTGATAACTCACGGCTACCACATAGGCATGAAACGTTGGCTACTTTATTCACTTTAAAACAGGAAAAAAAGAAAAATATAATAAAAATGGTTATTTTACTCACCTGTTTTCTCTTCGTCGCCTGACGACGAATCCGACAAAACAATACGTCTGTAACGTGGTTTCGACGTTTCTAATTTCTTTATTTTATTCCTATAATAATCTATGCGCTCCGTTGCACTGCGCTTCGGCATCTTGAGATGTGTGTGCTTGCTACCTCGCACGAAAAAGGAATGACGATAGAATGGCTGCGCACAGGGAGCGTGGCGCCAACAGGAACTAGTTTTAAAGGAAATGGAAGTAAAAAAGATACTTTTTAAATTGTGCGAATGCTACCTTGTAGGTTTAAGGGACTACCTTGTTAATATTATATCGAAGAATGAAGCGACGAAATATAATAGGAAGTATACTTTTCCAGATTATTGATAGGTCACTATTTGTAGAGCAGAGATGAGTTTAATGCAACTCCCGTCGTAAATGTCCTGTGGATCTTAGAGCGGATCAAACTGCTAATGTCCTGTGCCGATCGCTTCAATCAACTGACTGATTACTTTTAGTGGTCGGGAGCATGATTGTGGTTACGTAGATGGGCTTGTACTTACGTTGACTTAAATTTCCGCGAGCTGGTGAAAGTATCAGTGACAACGACAGTTTAAAAATTGACTGTCTGAAAACATAATACACGTCGTACGATAATGTCTTTCTTCTCGCAGTAATCTGTACGCTTATTACCTAACTCGCTCGCAATCGCCATCGTGTTCATTTTGACAGTTCATGTAAGAGCTGACAATTGGCATCGGAATCAGCTAGCTGTCACATTCATACAAGAACTGTCAAAATGAACACGATGGCGATTGCGAGCGAGTTAGGTAATAAGCCTACAGATCTTATACACCGAAATCAGAAAGACGAATTTCGCAGTCGTAATACCGTCCCGCTCACACGGATAGTGTTTAACAGGCGAGTGCAAGGGACGTTTTGATACGAACTTCGATAGAAGTAACCCATTTGAAGTAGACTTCGCGCGTAGTATATGCAAAAAATGACGAAGCTTTGTTTGATTATAGTGACCACCACCTATTGCTACGTGAGGATTAAAAATTAAAAATTAGTATTTTTTACAATTTGCAATAATATTTGTAGAAGCACAAAGAGTAGGTACATTTCGTTTAATAAAAATATGTAATAACTAATAACTCACAATTACTTCGTATTTCAAACAAATGAGTTACCTACTTATGATAATGTTAAAAATAAGTGATATGATACTTCTGTACCAGTCTCTCCGTCGAGTTTTCTCTTTCTAAACATGTGATCAAAGAATCTTAGTACTTGTATGTACTGTATTTTAAAATACACGTTCCCAAAGCCCTCTCGTTTGATACCTAATAAATTATAGGTTTTGAACAAAAATATTTCAAAGATCAAATCGGATAAGCACGGGTGCTTCATTTCATAAACACATCCACACCCAGGCCCACATTCACTTTATAATGAGACTACCTACTAGTACTATTGCGCTATTGTTATTTTAAATTATATGGTAATACCATAATGTCATATCAGCAATTGCTGACTGCCCATACCACTTCATAGTTTCAAAGCCAGACCAAGTGATCTGTCAAGGTCAAGGTCTCCAATGAGTCTCATCTGATTATTTGAGTATACTATGTCAATCAAAACAAGATCAAAACAAAGCGCCACTGTGACGAACTTCTGACTAGTGACATTGGTACGTGGAGATGCGCGGGTGAATCAGATTTTTCTCTAGCTTTGTACGCGCCCTTAATCAATACAAAATTACATCATGCTTTATGACTGTTTCACCAAGTCCCGTTGAGTTTGCACGCAGATACGTTTCGCGGCTCATGTGACTGATTTGCGTGGGTTCAGCAATGCCAGCAGGGAGGATGTGTATATTATGATGTAGTGTGTAAAATATTATGTTCTAAATTCAGTAACAATATAGCTCCACGGATCTCAGTTTGACCTTGAAGTGTCTTGTGAAATTTTAACAGATGATTTATAGATTACGCTCAAAATGATACAACGGGCAGTCAGTTCACGTTCTTTCGCATGTCTTGTCGCGTAACACAGTTTATATATGTTTTACGTTATAACACTGAATATTCGGTTAATGGTTGACTAAGTTTGTCCGTCTTAAACACAAGCACCTAGTAGAAGAATTGTATATTTCGATAGATCTTAATCACTTTCATTGCTACTTGGACGGGAGACCCATATTAAAAATTGATAATAACAGAAAAGAAGAAGCTGCTGTTTCAAAGTTACGTAAAAAGTGACCCTTTATTCTTTCTTTACTTATAATAAAGTAGTCAAATAACACGTTAACTAGTTAAGAAGTAAATAAAAAAAAAGAATATTTACTGTTAAAAGGATTTGTTTGGTGGAATAACAAAAACAGATATGATACAGTAAGTAACGAAACTAAAACAGCTTTTTTTACATTTTAGTGCATAAATTTAATAATAATAGAATGTTTTTTTGTTTTTCTTAAGAAATAAGTTACTGTACTTTGGGTACTTAAATATGTGTATAAAATTATGTACGTTCGTTTTTATAATTATTCTTGACCGCCCATATTTTATTCCTATTATGAAAACTACGTTTTAATGGAGCAGTATTCATGCCCCAATCTGCATATTCTAGTTCAGAAAACAAGAAAGAACGGATCTGTATCAGAAGGATACAGCGGCGCGAGCGTAGGCGGCTGGTGGCCGCCAAGCTGATGCAGGACTTCGCAGAGAACACCACGCTGCACGGTCTGAGATACATCACCGAGAAGAGACTCAGCCTCACAGAAAAGTCAGTCCGTTACATCATTACCTTCTTCAGGCAGACACTAATTCGCTTATTCATTAATTTGTTCACCGAGAAGATCAGATAGATAAAGTCATCATCGGGCCCACGAGCGTCAAACGAACTAGGAGTCGAAGTGATTGCCATGGCTGACATCAGTTGCAAGGATCATCAGCATCGTCATATTTGTTCAGTCAGTCAGTCATTCACTAATTCACTTACTAACTGATATACTCAACATGCCTTAGATTGGTAGTCCAGCTGAGCAAGATTCGATGCTATTGTTAGCATGGTCAAGTACCATGGTCAAAGAGTACCGTAAAAAAACTTTTAATAGAACCTTATTTGCAGGTTATTTTGGATTGGTGCCGTTCTTATAAGCTTAAGCTTATGTGCCATGCTGATCTGGAATGTGTGGGTGAAATGGCAATCTAGTCCTGTCATCGTGACTTTCAGCGAAAGACTCGTATCGGTTGGAGAGGTTAGAATAATTGAGAGCCAAAGAATTTTTTTTAATTTTTTTTCATGTTTTTCCTTCAATTAGCATTCCAGAACGTCTTAACAATTCACATACATTTCTCCTCTTCATCCAACATTAAATACATCCTTCTATTCTTCTTTTTCATCGCCCACTGGCTATTGAAAGCTATCTTGTTTATTGTACGATTTGAAGTATTCTGCAATCGTTTACATCCCTCTTTTTCTTTATTAGTTCCCTCTGTTCTGGTGTACATGCTACATTTGGATCATGCGCTATCCCATTCTGTCTGAACAATTCTCCTAGATATCTAACACTCTTAAGTTCTCCGCTACATGATTTAAATTTGTTAGGTAATCGAAAGAACTCAATTTTTTAAACTACCTATTGATTTTAGGTGCCGTTTCCATCCGTCACCATATGCCCACAAATAAAAATGAAGAACTCCAAGTATAACACTAGTCTTTTTGAAGAGGTGGTAACTCTGGCAAGCAAAGCAAATTGGACACAAGAAGAGTAAGTGCTTATACCCGACACAGATTAAGACTTCGCCTTTATTTAGACGCAGCGAGCGGAGCGAACACATTCGGTCACATTGCAGCATTGCAGTCTATATTCAAGTGAAGTTGACGCGTGAGATTTAACTAGTGTGATTGGTGAATTCTGCTCCGTCTACATCGATTTATGCGTGATTTGACTACAAGTAAAAATGGCGATGTATAAAAATGTCCACTTGCATAAGTTCATGCGTATATATATTTTTGCCAAAGTATAAAAATGTACACATGTATATTAGACCAAATATAAATATGTTGCGACAATAGACT
The DNA here is from genome assembly GCA_949127965.1 of Pandemis corylana. Taxonomy (NCBI): domain Eukaryota; kingdom Metazoa; phylum Arthropoda; class Insecta; order Lepidoptera; family Tortricidae; genus Pandemis; species Pandemis corylana. The sequence goes on along the minus strand of OX421856.1, from coordinate 11,978,008 downwards.
AAAATTAAATATTATGGCGATATATAAAAATGTCCGGATCAGATGGCATGGACACATGGAAAGTGACCCGTTTCTATAGCTCTTTTTTTAGGTCTTGAGTGTATATACCTAATGCTTATCCATATTTATTGAATATTATTCGTTTTGATTTAGGAACTAGATGTTACGAGGGGATGAATACGTTCCGTATATGTATTATTATAATCCTGGACCTATGTAAAGAAAGTAGTCATTTTTATATTCCGACTTGATAAAGACTTAAACGTTCTGAAATATTGGCTTTCTAATACTCAGACAAATTTATGTTTTACAGGTAGACATTTTTATACATCGCCATGTTTCCTTAGAGTCCATCCGCACATAAATCAAATAAAAAGCTAAAGTAATGACGTAGTAACTTCCTAGTTTTCACTTAACAGTTTTTATCAATATTTGTTGTTCAAACAAAATCACTGCATTACGTTAGCTGCTTCCAATTGAGAATTTTACAGAGAAAGTTACTATTTCACACAATCATAAGTAGTATCACTGTTAGTAGAAAGTCTAAATCTATGAATTTCGCAAACACTATTGTGTGTTAAATCTCCTCTCAATGGTGCGCTGGTTCAAAACTTACGTAGGTATTCATTTTATATTTCACTTTCTTTAAATTTCGTGTAAAACCGTGTGTATAAAAACCGCATAATACACTAAAAATATTGCCTTAAACTCACCCAGAAATCCGCATTGTCCGCACAAACACTCAGATAAAATAGTTTTCCAATTAAATTAAATATTTTCAAACGCGGTGGCAGCCATAACCTCGAATAGAGTCTTCTTAACTTTTTCTTCCAAATTCAAAATGCCTTCCTGCGCGCGTTGCCAGTTTGAAAGAAACCGCGATGCGTGTTTGGATAGTTCGTATGTGTCACCCAATCCCTTCAAGAGCAAGACACATTATATAGCAAATACCGTATAATACCTGTATGTACGAAAAATGTGGATTAATATGTAGTACCACGTTTTTGGCTACTATTTTTCTGCATTACAAATGGAACAACTATAATACATTTTAAAAGTTTTTTTTTCTTATTGTATAAATATTTAAGACCGCCTATTGTCTACTTTGTTCTTTGTTTCTGTATTGTTTTGTACTGATTTGTGGTGTTCAATAAAGAGTATTTGTATTGTATTGTATTGTATATTTTTTTGCAGAATAAACAAACTCCAGAAACATGAAGATCTAAATTATACTTGCTACCATTTCACGAAATACCACCGAAATTATTCGGACGCTAAAATTATGGAACACATTTTGGAGGCAAGTCTTATTACTAAATAGCTACTGCCCTCGGATTTTTGTATCGTTTTGGTATTAATACCGTGTGTGTGTGTATTACTAATCTTTAATTGGTTTTTAAATAGCATATTCAACTTTAATCATTTGTTAATCGTTCGTCTTTCTAATTCCAGGTCTCTCCTACATTAGAAGATGTATTCTTTTATTGTCAGTGGCGTGGGTCTATTCTTCCATGCTCGCAGTTGTTTCAACCTGTAGTCACTTCGGAAGGTGTATGCTTCACCATGAACTCGCTGGCAGCTAGTGAAATACTTCGAGTAGACAAGTAATTTATTTATTTATTTACTCATTGCAGAATGTCTGAATCTACATATTCAGCGTTAAGATTTAGGGCGCTCTATGGAAAATAAAGTCAGCCATCGAGGAAAATTATCAAGATCGCGATTATCTCAAAAACGGATTTAACAACATTTAAACATGAGCTAGTCAACTTAAAATGCTCTAAATTATCTCCTCAACCATCTATAGGTACAATATCTGCATCAACATTCAGGTCATCCTGATTACTACTGTCTGTTTCTCGTGACTTCATCGGGTTAGAATTTGTTTCTATGACAAAAAGTAGAAAGAGAATAAACACGGTTGTAAAATTTGTGTCTTTGTTTTAGTTTACAAAAGAGCTACTCTTACATGAATACTACGACTCCTAGTAAGGGCTGGTCGCTTTCTGGCGGTTATTCTACCTCTGACAAGGATGTTTACCCGAGGCGGGGAGGGGTAAGAACGTTCATCGACTCATAATTGTTCTCGAAAGCTTCCAGAAACTGCTTCTATTAAAATGAAATAGTTTCGGTGAGTATGCGTCAGAACTGCACAACCTTATTCCACCAGCTCCTTTCTTTCAACAAATCGAACAGAGGTAGGTGTCTTCAATCCATGCCGTCAGTACCCCTGAAATTCGCATAAGCAAAGAATTCTCATACGTCCCTTATTATTCAAACAGCTGTGGAGTGGAACTCCTTGCCTGTGTCTATATTTCCTGGACGTAAAAATCAACCGTTCTATATGAGCCATATGAGTACATCAGGCAAAGCTTTGGCGTTTTGTCCTAATCAAATATCAAAATAACCTGATCATAGCTTATGCTCGACAAACATACGGTATAATATATAATACGGTATAATGCCTGCCAAAGAACGGTTCAAGTCTTCGCGGGCGAGTTTCTTTTCGCTATATCGTTACAATTTGGCCAACTTCAAATCAAGAGTAGTCAAGCGTGCTCCACCTAAGACCACAACACCTTCCCTTAGGCATGATTGTACTCAAACACACGCGTATTATGAATTGAGAAATAAGTTAGAAAAACTATGATTTTTCACCATGTTTGATGTACTTTGATGTGCTCCATAAATGTTTTTTTTTTTCAGAGTACTAATGTTTACGGTGATATCGGCATCATATTATCAGAAGATCCTTTAGAATGGAATCAATATTGCAGGAGTTACGACCAAGGACATAAAGTAAGATTTCTTATAAGAGCTCACTATAGTTTTAGTAATACCCAATAGAAAAAAAAGCGGGTCGTTATCATCGAAATTCAGGAGGAGGATTAAAACGTAAAACAGTACCGATCGGATGTTGAGTATTTAGTTTGACAAAAGATGCAGCGACTTCTTCCTTCATCGTGGGTAGACCAGATTGGTCATAACGCTCAAATATTTACATTTATAATGAACTAGCTGTTTCCTGCAACTACGTCCGCGCGGACTTAAAATTTGTATCCAATGTTACTTGACTTTTCCTGACACTTCCAACCAATTCACACAAAACCTAGACAAATATATACTTAAACCCTCCTCGTGAATCACTCTATTTATTGATGCAAACCGCATGAAAATCTTTTTAATCGTTTTTAGTTTATCGCGAACAGACAGACGCGGTGAAGTACTTTGTTTTATAATAATATAGTGATAATTTTAATTCAGGTCTACCTGCATCACCCAGCAGACATACCACAATCCTCGCTGTACTACTTCTCAGCTACGCCTAAGCAAGTGGTGTCGTTTGCTGTCACAGCAAGTATAATGAATACTTCGGTCACCCTCAGAAGTTATCCGCCAGAAACGTAAGATCTATTATAAATATTGTTTCTTTGTACTGCGATGAGCAATAACATTGTTTCTTTTTAATTTCTGCTGTGACGATACTAAACAAAAAGCAATAGAAAATAAATCTGTGGCTGTAAATCGAACCCAGTTACTGCAATTCTGTGATACGTGTATTTCAGTAGGTACTTCTCTAGCAATGTATATTTTTTACACTATCCAAAACTTTTTATCCAGAGAGCAATAGTTTTCCACATGGCGGCAATGTTTTTTTTCATCCAGGCGACAATGTTTCTATCCCGAAGAGCGGTATTTGAGTTACTTCCTCGCATATACACCCAACAACTGCAGGCTGGAGTGCCTTTCCAACTACACATTTCACCGATGTGGCTGCGTCATGTTCCATATGCCACGTGAGTGATGACACTTTGACGTTAGTAAAGTTGTAATAATACCTAAATTATAGGTACATGTTGAGATGTCGCGAGAGCTGCGATCTGCATAATCTTCAGGCTTAGAGTAAAATACAGCTCACAGTCTGAACCCGGTCAAACAATGTCCCTGAACTTCATATTTTCAATTCACACTACACCTATACTATTTCCTATCTGGTAAAATTGTACATAAAATTGTATCGCGTGGAAGTAAGTTAAGACAATGGGTTTCATTCAGTTAATTGATGCACAACACACAATTACAGAGTCAAAGTTACTATTGGGGAAATCTTAGATCAGATTATTGGTCAATACTTCAATATTACGTTTTCAGATTACGATGATTCAACCATCTGCAGAGCAAATCGAAATACTTGTATTAAAAAAGCCTCAAGTAAGTTACATAGACAGACTTATTCTCTTAGGGTAACAGGACCTAAAGATCACGTTTAGCATGATTTTGGGCATAAAGGTGTAAGGTTGCTAGCCATATCGCTTATAATATGGTTCCTAAGATTTTTGTCCATCAAATACTTTTTTTGTATCGTTCATTATATTGTCCGATATTTGATCCTAGTTAGTTTCGCGGAAGAAGAAGGCCGCCCTGATACAGAGGTTGGGCGCTGCCAATGTTACCCGTTGTGTAACAGTATCAATTACGACGCCGAAATCCTCAAGACCAGGTTTAATTTTACAAGATATTTGAAATCAACCAACACAAGTCATCCCCAGCTTAGTAAAAGGTTCGTCAACAATACACGGTGACTTTGAAATACTATACATGTACAATGTTTTCTTACTCAGTAATCGATGGCAATTACATATAAATAGAAGTTCGTAAAACAAGCATAACGTTAAGTTTTTTTTTTTAATTTAATTTTAAATCGAATTTATTGTCATCCAATCATCCTATGCCCGGTTACTACATTCTTTGCCATAACTGACAGTAACTAATGTATGCGTCTCAAGAAATGTAGGGTTATCATACAATTAGTCTGCATAATGTTATATCACTTTATTGTTAATTAAACAATTCAGGAATTAATTAATTACTTTAACACACGCATACAGACAGTAAGAAAAATTGGTTCCTGTATACTAATTCAAAGTCACTATAACTAAGGTCTTTAAAAGTTCAATGGTGTGATTTTCAGGTAGTATCTATATAATCAAAATTCGTTGCTTAAATGACTTACAGTTACATGTAGAAAATAAAGGAAAAACAATCACAAAAAATGAGTGTCAGTATGGTGTCAGTATGGTGTCAGAAGCCATAATCGGATAGCTCTTATTGCCACCACTATATTTGATTATTTCCTCTGTTTCTACTGTAGGCATGAAAGGCAATTTAGACGCGGAGAGTTCGTGCTTGTTGATTGTTTACCTTTCTTTCTGCTCTGCTTTTAACAGTGCTTTAAACAGTAACAGTTTGTTTATTTTCTAGTAACAATTACATGCACTTAGAGTTCTATCAGAAAGGGCCCTTGATCATGGCGATGCGACGCTCGGAGCTGTTCGGGCTGACGGACTTCCTGGCCAACTGCGGCGGCCTGCTCGGGCTCTTCCTCGGCTTTTCCTTCCTCAGCCTCGTCGAGATTGCCTACTTTCTCACTCTGAGGTTCGATACTAACTTTAAGTTTTATTTGAGACCAACCTTTTTCAACTTTGACTGATGGATCACCAAATCCATATTATAATTAGGTAGCTTCAGCTGTTTATACGTATGTAGGCCCCACTTCTACGTAAACGCACCTGAATGATAGATTATTTTGTATTCAACATCATCATCTCCAGCCTTTATACGTCCCACTGCTGGGCACAGGCCTCCTCTCACAATGAGAGGGCTTGGGATTAGTTCCCTCGCAGGCCCGGTGCGGATTGGGAACTTCACACACACGATTGAATTGCTTCGAAGTTGTGTGCAGGTTTCCTTACATAAATTCCGAAAAACTCACAGGTGCGAGCCCGGAATTCGAACCCACGGCCCTCGGCGGCTAATACGGCTTATTTTGTATTATTGTTGAGTTATTATTTTCTAGGCTAGGCTGTACACTTCGACAAGAGAAGCAAAGAGCCGACAGCGCTACAGCGATGACTGAAAACCATTACTGAGCTATCGTCTCATCTTTATGTCTACCGAGCAGTAAAACTCTATCCGGATTTCAACTCACGGTTTTCTGCTTGAGATGCTCGTGGATCACTACACTAGGCTGCCCAGGTTTCTTGATTTCCAATAGTGAAATCTTATTTTTGTGAGTTAATACGCCGTGTTTGTTAGTCAAGTAGAGTAGGCTTATTAAGGATGTGCTAGTACGTAAGTCAATGCTACATATGTATGTACATGTAACGTGTATTATAGAGGAGTAATTAATAAAATATAATCGATACGAGAAGGTTGTTTTGATTTCTCCAATCGCACAAACTTATCATCGATAAAAAGTGATACTCTCGGTCTACAAGCTATTAAACGCGACTCTCAAAAATTCAAGCCCTATAGACCAACCGGTGAAATGAGTCCTCGCCCGCGCGGTGCAGGGGCGCGGGGTGGGACGACCGCGAGGGCTGAGAGGTACGGGCGGCAGGCGCACTACCCGCCCGCACCGAGAGAGGTCCCCTTTGTCGTCCTACCCCGCACCCCTGTGCCGAGCGGGCGAGGACTCATTTAAGCGGTCGGTCTGTTTATAATAAATAAGACTTGCAAGTTACACGTACAGTCAAGGGCATAAATATATGCACGTTAAAAATCAAAATTTCACTGAAAATTAGAACACAGAAAAATCCAAAAAAAAAAGCTATGGCCGCGGGAATCGAACCCGGATCCTCGTCGATCCGTGTTGCGTGCTATACCCCTACACCACCCATAGCAGAAAGCTATGGCTGGGAATCGAACCCGGAGCCTCGTCGTTCCGTGACGCGTGCTATACCACTACACCACCCATAGCCGGTGGGTAGGCACGTTACCAAGACATCAAAAACATCTGTACACCTTTATGCCACAAAAAATAAGGTCGGTGACACATAATAATATAGGTATTTGTAACTCTTTATTGTACACTAGCCTTCCGTCCGCAGCTTCGCCCGCGATAAATTAATTTTCCCGTAGGAAAAGGTATTTTCCCGCGATAAAAAGTAGCCTATGTCACTCAGTGATAATGTAGCTTTCTAACGGCAAAAGAATTTTTGAAATCGGTCCAGTAGTTTCGGAGCCTATTCAATGCAAACAAACAAACAATCAAATTTTTCCTCTTTATAATATTAGTATAGATAAAACACATGAAAAAGATGAATACAGGACAACACAAATGCACAAAGGCGAACTTATCCCTAGAAGGCCCATTGGACTTGACGGCTCGATATTTATGCCCTCGACTGTACAGTCACCAACACATACATCAAAGCTACGTAGTCTCATCATCATCATCTCCAGCGTACGAGTATAAACGTCCCACTGCTGGGCACAGGCCTACATGCTAAAAAATATGTGAACCTGCCCCGCTAGCACGAGAGCGCACGAAAGTCGCGTCGCGCGCGAGTTGGACTACCCGTCTCTTTCTTGTTGGTACAGTAAGAAACGGACGGGTAATCTATCTCGCGCGCGACGCGACTCTTGTGCGCTCTCGTGCTAGATGTGCTGACCGTATTGTCAGTCGTGTAAGAGCTTATGGGGTGCTACGGATGCTAAAAGAAAACAAGGCACTCCACGATAATATATAACTATTTTCAGAAGGAAACACTGAAGAATAAAATATACAGGAAGGACACGGCTAGATTCACAAGGAATAGGGAAACTAGAAAAACAATAAGGAATAAGCGTGTGGTAAGGATGACAGATCACCACGGCAAGAAGTGTTAGACAGTTGCTGTTTGAAACCGCACATGCGCACTCGACCTTTGCGGTCGGCAGTCCTCGGCCGGCGCTCGGAAGCGCACGGCTTTGTCAACAAAAATAGTTCCCACTAAAAAGTCGCCACAAGCTTGTTCAGATAATTTTTGAACACCTCCGATGATAATTGAATCTAATAGTAACTGTGCAGGGTACCTCCCATTGTGATGGGAAACTTGAGGTGCTTTTAGTTCTATATAACAAAAATATCACATTTTTTATTTCAATAGTCCTACCATGGAACTGCTGGGAAAGAAAAATATTAACAGTTCTATGACGTCACAGTTTCATAGAACAAATGGGAGGTACCCACTGTGCAATGTACATCGGAACAAATTCAGTCCTCATAATGACATTTTAAGCAAGACTCCAAAATCTTAATCACAGTGTCTTGATGGTATTAACGAAGCAATAATAGAATGACAACAAAGTCAAGCAGGTAATTCCGTTACCGACCGCGAAGGGGTGCTAAGACCCGCCGTCAAAATGGTTCAAATTTATTAGTCAAGGTTTATTAATTATGTGATGCTTGGAGCAAGGATCAATGTGACATTTCGATAATCACAGTAAAAGTAAGATTATTCCATCTCACCCATCTAAGATGTACGGATGGTATGTCAGCCGTTAACAAAGTAACAAGTATAAACCACTACATAGTATAAAACAAAGTCGCTTTCCGCTGTCTGTCCCTATGTATGCATAGATCTTTAAAACTACGCAACGGTGATGCGGTTTTTTTAAATAGATAAAGTCATTCAAGAGAAACCTGTATATGTATAATTCTACGCAGACGATTTCAGGCAGAAGCTAGTTTCAATTAAATTAAACCTACTCAATATAGTTAAAAGAAACATAACTAAGCCAAAGCGGGAGTTGGCCCTAAGTTTTGGCAACGTGTCTGCTATACCGAGTTGCGAGTATTATATTACATGCAACAGCTCTGCAAGCGCTGTCACAAGCAGATGATCACTTACCATTAAGAGATTGCTCATTTAATTATCATTCCCAAGTTAATAGCTCCGGGGAAAACCACGACAGTCTTTTTTATTGCTCTCATTTTAAAGTTCTCGAAAATAGTCCTCGTAAATCGTACCCTTTCCATAAAATATTTCAATTCAAAATTATGATACTGGGAGAATACTTAAGTCCTTTGAATGTCTAAAAATTAAATATCTTTTAATAATTCTAAATAGACTTCCATCACTTTTCTTCCAGACACTTTAAGTTAAATAGCAAGACAACTGCAAATAGCACAAACTAAGTACGCAATTTATTTTGCAGCACTCTTTGCAATGTTTATTTGTACCGATCATTAAGACTTCCTCGTCAACGTCTGTAATTTATGAAACTTTGTCCTTAACAACAACATTATAAGAACATGCTACATTGAACCCAAATTGAAGATAATAATAAGTCATGTAATTTAATTATATCTCGGTTCTTGAAAGGCGTTTTCTATGTCAGACCTTTTACGTTTTAGATAAAAAAATTAATATTTGCAGGAAACCTCAGATGAAGTCTAGATAGATACCACTGAAAAAGCAACAGTGTACATCGGTTAGATCTAATTTACTTCTAACTCAAGCTCTAACTCAAACTCAAAACATTTAACTATTTGCGTTACTCTGCGTTGCAACTTAGCTTGGTTGCCACCGTGGTTACCAAGCTGTTTACCAACTTTGTTCTGAATTGTTTATTTTAAATTTAGATACCGGATTTTATGATACGCCATTCGAAGGCGGATAAAAATTGCACTGAATTTGAAATACGTGTAGCGTAGAAGAAAACTAAAGCTTTCATTAACCATGCCAACAATTACCTAAAAAAATGTGAGTTAGGTCTAGTTTTTTAGCAATGAGCAGGGGGGAGGGGCTACTTCGAAAATCGAAGTTGGTATCATATCATCCCTTTCACTCTCATATTCAAAACTATTAGTGTATACAACTACAACTATAACTTATAAGCGGAACGGCTCAAAACGAATTTGAAATTTCGAATTTCGAGGTAAAAGGCAATATTTATACCACTTCCGAATGACATTTTCGAACAATGATGCTTTCACAAATCGGGCCCAAAGTCTCAATGTCACGTTGTATCTTTTTAATAACTTTTTACCAAAGCGACAATCAAGCGAAACAGCATATATCTCCCCGCTATTTCTCGGAAGTGGAGAACCGACGTTGAAATTCAGAATGCATCTAGTATCGAACTACGGAACGCCGCAAGCGTGCATCAAATAAAATTGAGTGGTTTCCCGTGTCACCAAATCGACTCATGAATAAAAATAAATCATATTTCAAATTCATGTTGGAATTGAATCATTAACATTTATACCAGAACCAGATCATCTTCCGGTGGCTCCGAAACGTGGAATTATATCGAGGGTAGAGTAAATGAAGAAGTCTGAGTTTTTCGAACGATCGTTTGCAAAGGTATTATCGATACCAGGGGCCTAACCGTGACGTCTTAATGCAATTCAATTCCGACTCAGTTCAGATTTTAGCTGTCAGTTTTAGTATGGATCGAACCTAAACTGAATTGGAATTGAATCGCATTAAGACGTCATGGTAACGTAAATGACACTCGTCGTTGTTGTGACAAACGCAAAACGATACACACACACACACACATAAATCACGTCTTTATACCTTACGGGATAGACAGAACCTAAGGTAACAAGACCTAATGGCCACGTATAGCATGGTCGTGGGCGTATAGGTGGAAAGGGGAATGAAACTAGTGATGGGTTGCTAGCCGCATCGCCTATAACATGATTCCTAAGACTTCCGCCCATTCCCTAGATGGGCTTTTACCATCTGCGCGGGAAAAGAAGCAACTGGTAAATTCTATGTTTTTTCTTTACTCCCAGACCAGCATGGAAGAAACACAGGGTGTCTTAAAATTCTTCCGGATTAGTTCAACCGGTTGTTAGGTTAGTTTGACTTATCAGTTTTGACGACCGGATAGCCTTGTGGTTAGTGATCCTGACTATGAAGCTAGAGGTCCTGGGTTCGAATCCCGGCAGGGGCAGACAGTTGTATAATGAATACGAATGTTTGTGCCCGAGTCATGGATGTTGTATGTATTTATCTACATTATATGTATAAGTATGTTTATCCGTTGCCTGGTGCCCATAGTACAAGCTTTGCTTAGTTTGGGGCTGGGTCAATTGGTGTACTAATTTGTCCCAAGATATTTATTATTATTATTATTATTTTAGTCGTGGTTGAAAAATTGATTCCATACATTGATCGATGTTCAAAGGAGAGACTAAAATTTGAATCAAAAATTTAAATAGAAAATCTTTGCAGAAGTGTTCAGTCAAACTAACTTCACCAGCCGAAATTTTGGAAGAATTTGGCGACATCTTGTTTTATGTTTACACAGCAAAAACCGGTTGACACCGGTTAGGTTAGCTGAGGTTTATAAAATAACGTCGTTACTGTTTCCTACGAAAACACTGAATATCAGTTATTTTTGGGTAACACATGCGACCACAACACAAACTCTGTAATACACTTTACATGCTAAAAAACAGATCATTATTATTCAAATCGCGTACTTAAAATCCCAATTTTAGGGAAATAAAAGATAACATTTCGCATCAAATCATGACCACAAAATTTATCTCAGCACCGCATGCGACCACATTCAACACCGCACATTTGGCTACCTACAAAACCTTTATTTCGTAAAAAAACATACGTTTAAGAACAAACAACCACGTTAACGTCAGCCCCGGCTCCAGCCATTAGTAGCTTTATTCCCTTTACGTGTAAGTCGTTTGATGTGCAGTTTAGAGTTCTTTGAGCATTGACGCTGTGTCAGGCGGTGAGATTACATTCTGTTCATATACTGTGCATCACGAGGCAGGGGCTAAGCTAGGAGTGTATGAGCTACAAGTTAAGAGAGAATATCTTCAGAACTGTTGCTTCCAATCATTTACCCAAAATATCTTTGAGACCCTCTTAATAAACCTTCCGTTTGATATGCCACATAGGACAATTTGCAAACTTTTATTTCGGTTCTTGTAATTGCCCCAAAATTTGATCTTATATATACATAACATCGACGTATTCAAAATTTAGTTTACTTTAGTTAGTTTAACATTCGTTTGTCTTTGTGTGACTCACCAGACGTAACTTTATAGGGAAATCGACCAAACAACAAACAACCCGCGGCTGATAGTACCTGCGTTGATTTTTAATATTCTTTTTTTTAGTTGAGTAATTTGATGTGTTTTCAGTATCGATACAACCTTCCATGGCGACACTTGAAGTACGTCGCTTCTTGACTTACGTATCCAGTTTACTTTTCAGTATTTAAAAGAAGACTTGCTTTAGAGAACCAACCGTACATGACTACCACGGTATACATGAATATACTCGTAAATCACCAATGCATCATGCAAAAAACTACACCTCCTTCCTTAGAGGGGACCCGTGACTGACATTTAGCCTGTACCTTCGGCCGCTGGATGCAGCCGTCGCATCGTATGAATACCAAAAGAGCCGCTTCATTCAAAGCTAAAGAAGAAGGCTCGTTACTACTCCGGTCAAATGGAACCTTTTATAGTGGCGTCACTCCCGGGTCGCGGGAATACTGAAATTTTGTAATTTTCCGCTCCTGCCTTTTTTAAATGGTCTCAAAGTTTCATTTGTGATATGAAACAAACTGCAAATGGGTTATAATGGTGTACCTACTAGTTTATAACCGCGGCTTTTCCCTTTTGCAAAACTCCGTAATAGCACCGTAATGCGGGTGGTAGGGCCTTGTGCAAGGTCCGTCCGGATCGCTACCACCATCTTACTCGCTAATCCTGCCGCTAAGTAGCAGTGCTTGCACTGCTGTGTTCCGGTGTGGAGAGTAAGACAGCCGGGGAAATTACGGGCACAAGAGGCGTTTCATCTTAGTCCTCTAGGTTGGCAACGCATCTGCAATCCCTCCGGGGTTGCGGATGTCTATGGGCAGTGGTGATCACTTACCATCAGGTGACCCACTTGCTCCTTTGCCTTCCTATTCATATAAAAAAAAAAACGTTTGAAATATAATAATTATGATTCGAAAAAGTTAATTTGCACAATATTGCGATCCATATTGCGTAAAGCTTGCAATTATTGCTGTGTTTAGATATCACGCATTGTTAAAACATACGACATTTTGCACATTGTTATTTATGTCAACTGAATACCGTGTCCGATATTTATTTTAATCAGAAATTGTAAACAAGACGTTACACTTTACCTTAAAAAGTACCATAGAAATCAAAATAGTGATGGGTTGCTAGCCGCATCGCCTATAACATGATTCCTAAGACTCGTCCATTCCCTCGATGGGCTTTTACCATCTGCGCGGGAAGAGAAGCAACTGGTAAATTCTATGTTTTTTCTATACTCCCAGACTAGCGTGGGAGAAATACATCACGGTTCATGATTTACAGCCTGGTGACAGACAAGGCAGTGAGTATAAATACTCAATAACAGGGTCCCGTTTTTACCCATTGTGTACAGAACCCTAAAAACTGCTCATGTTTAAGGACGTTATTAGACGGCCTAACCAGCTCTGCGCTGCACTTACTTTGAGTTAGAAGCTAGATTGGGCTCAGTAACGAACACGGCGGGCGTAATGCTGCACTTACCTGATCCTAACCTTGTTACCTCGCATCATCCATAATAATACGCGACCTGGACGGCTAGCACAAGAACGCGTGAGAGCTGTCTCGCGCGAAATAGACTGTCCATCTCTTTCTAAAACGTACAGCAAAACAAGACTGATAGTCTATCTCGCTTGCACTTGCGCTAGACGCGTAGCTAAGCTACCACAAGCCGCCTGCTTTTTGACCCCCTATGCAACCCCTCGGTGTTAGTTTGACGTCGATTTTTGTGTGTATCTGTGTGTAGCATCTTAGCGCTTAAACGGATGGACTGAATTCAATGCGGTTTTTTTCATTCGAAAGCCAGTTTCCTTGCGGTGGTTTTTAAATATGTTTAGTACAAAGCGGTCTAGTAGTTTGAAGAATATCAGCTCTTTTCCAAAATGATGTAAGGCATTCTTGGCATTTTTTTTTTATTTACTCGATTAATCGGTGGCTTTTTTTAATTATTTTAATGTTATTACCCGACTGCCTAACGCAAAGCAGGGAAATGCATGACAGTGTAATAGGCATTACTCAGACCGATACTTTACCATCTTACTTTGCTAATCTTGCCGCAGTGCTTGCGCTATTATGTTTCGAAGGGAGAGTAAGACAGCCGGTAAAATTACTGACACGAGGTATTTTATCTTAGCCCTCTAAACTGGCAACGTTATAATGCTCTATGTGTACATGGGCAGTGGTGGTGACTTACCATCAGGTGACCCACTTGCTCGTTTCCTGACCTATTCCATAAAAACTGATTCGTCTTCTAATTATTAAATTAAATTCTTTTTTTTGCATCACATACATTATTTTGTAAATGATTACTATAAACTAAAGTTGCCTTAAAAATAACTTAATAAAAATAGATCTTGTGCTAAAAATTAAAATATATTTGGCCCGTTAGGTAGGGTCCCCATCACGCAGGCAGCATTCCCGCGTTGTATCGTAATTACGAGTCTTTGTGCGAGAAAGCTGCCGGCGCGAGGGTCGTCCGTTGCCTTCCTCAAACTTTTTGTTGTTATAATTTTCATTTTATTTTCATTTACCAACGAAGGTGATTTCAACTCTGCTTTTGATTTTGTTACGTTACTTCGGTTTAATTTTCTCAATTTCACCTCCAAGACCTGTTCCTTGATACAGCAGATCCTTTTCATCGCCGGTTAAAGTCGAGACTATACAAAACCCAAGTGCGTTCAGACGTCTCCGCTCCGTTGAAATGATACGCCGTAATTCTTTGGAACTCGTTGCAATATCCAATTACTGAGCAGTTATAACAAATAGGTCTTGAAAAGACATTTCAATTAAAACTGGTTGCATCACACAGCTACACTGATTCATTCCACTCCTGAGTCTCTAATAGTTTTGGACACGAAGAACGCGATCACTATGGGTAAATTGTCAGCGTTCAAATATCGAATGCCGTCATGTCATTGACATGCACTATACTACATTATAAATAAATAAACCTCGGACAACCATTCCCTTTCATTCTCATCATGAGAATCGAAAGTCAGTGCAACTTCCGTTGCAAGCGCATCCTTTATCAGCAACTCTTAAAGCAGTCGGTGGCTAATTTCTTTGTATTTAGTGACTCAATTTGTGGATTGAAAATTCAAGAATCAAGAATGTTGTTTTGTTTTATGTACTCTTTTTGATATGTATATGAAAAATATATATTTAACGATGAGTCTACGCCGCGGCGAAATTTAATTTAATAACTGTATACAATAGCTTAAAAACTTTTAACCGTATTCCCACTCTTTTCCATCGATAGTTTCTTCTTCATTTAAAGGCTTAAAGTGTTTAGATAAACGGCCATAAACTATCTGCTCCTGATATTTTCATATAATTTAGCTAAAGGCATGCTACGCCCGCGTAGAGCAAGGCGTAGGTGTGCTACGAAATAGTACGAAAGTTAATTTACTTATTATTATTTGTTCAGGTGCTTGAGTACTTTGAGTACGAGCAAATGTCATACAACTCATATCAAATAAAATGACGCTAAGCCGAAAATGACGATTACTGCCACTCTGATTGACCAGCCGAAGGTCAAAAGGGTAAATGAAGTTGAGCAAGCAGCGACATAATCAATCGGGAAAAAGGGTATAGCTGGATAAGCATAGGCAAACTGCACTTAGCAAAAAAAATATTTTCCTTTTTATGCCAGATTATTAATAAGCTTAATATTGTAAAAAATATGCCTCAAATGCATAAAAAAATGTATAGAAAGAAAAACATTTTTATTTAATTTAGGCAAACTACTAAGCCGATTTCCACGTACAAGGATATTTAAGAGTGTTTAAAAAAACCAACCAATAGACTTGGAAACTTTCATTTTTAATCATATTTGCTTGTATTAACTGTAGTATTACTATTAATAGTAGTATTAGAATTGATTAGAATCACGGTAAGTATTTAAAATTTCCCTTGCTATCCAAAACAGAGCACAAGCACTGATGAATATCTCGAATAGCGCTTTGAGCATATCTCGTAACTCGATTACGTGTCACGTCTAGGTTAATCCGCCAAATGAACTTAATTCTAATTTTAGGAAGCGCTTTTACTAAGGCTACACACGACCGGTTTGATAACCATCAAGACTTTATCCTGCATGGGGTCTTGCGCTTCAAAATAAAAAAACCTGTATAGGATCACATTGTTATCCGTCTGTATGGCTGGCTGGCTAAGAAACCTATGAATTAAAAAAAAACTAATTCACCACAATCAAAAAATAGAACCGATAGAAAATGTTTTTCATATAATAATAAGTAATTAGAACTCCACACCCGGATTATTATATTGTCATCCGACTTAGTCAAGTATGCAAAATTTTAGTTCAATCGATTGAAGATATCTGCTTCAAAATTCAGTCGCAAGATACCACCCAGACAAACATATCTACATACCATACACACATACATTGCAAATTGAATAAATGCTTGTAAAATATGCGCATGCAGAGGCGCAAGCTTAAAAAAAATATGATTTACACATTGATTGTTGATGCAGCAATTTCTTGGAGTTTCTTCCCAGTCAGGCTTAACATTTTTCCGAAACGGTCCAAAGTTCGAGGTCTTCGAGAAAACACCCGCTTGCAGAGCGGCCGGACTGGCAGTTCGCTTTTTCTTCGGTAAGCTGCCAAAGCCATCAGAAGCTACCAGCTATAGTCTCTTAGAAAAATATATATTTCATTGCGCAAACCCGTGTGTAGCGTGGCAATTCGCATGCCGCTGGGGCCGCGTCGTGTAAAGAACTGCTATTTGTCATTAAACACGTTCGCACACGTGCCCGCATATCTGTGTGTACATTTCACTCTTATGAGTAAACTTACTGAGGTATTTTAATTAACGTAAAGTTTTTGTGGTAACCTGACCTTTTTCAGGCATGGTCTGCGTTTCAAAACAGAAAGTGGAATTTTAAAGATCTTTTAGACTGGATTAGGTGCTGGTGGTCTTGATTTTGTTCAGTTGCGATTTTTCTTGTGTTATAAGTAGATTTCGCCTGTGGGTCTGTTGTTATAGCAGGATTCCCTTTTTTTTGGTATTTTGTAAAATCTGTCCGTCATGAAAGAAACCTCTATGAAATATATCAGCTTTCTACACGTCAGAGTTTAGGACGGACGTTGAAGAATCAGTGAATTAGTCAGGATTTATTTCTTTATATTATTATGTAGGTTCTATAATTAAGATTATTCCGCTCGGCATCGTGATTACAAACTTTAGTAACATGACCTCCACAAATGTTGGTAGATTTTTTACTAATTTTTATCTGCAACATAATCTTCCTCATGTTTATCATCATCATCACTGACATCACTTTAATCAAGAAGCTTTCGCTACTAAACCCGGAAAACGTCATCATGTTAGCCTCTGTGATGCAAATGACGCACATACAGCCGACCACTGATAGGGCAGTTCGGCGCCTCTTTGCTAAGTCTTGATTACATTTTAGCGAATAAATGATGGCATTTACCATGGGGTAGACTGCCACATCAAAATTAAATGAAGGTGTATAGATGAAATCTACTTACAAAATATGTAGATACATACATATATCACGTCTTTATCCCTTACGGGGTAGACAGAGCCTAAGGTAACAAAACTTTAAGGCCACGTTCAGCATGATTAAGGGCGTATAGGTGGAAAGGGAAATCAAAATAGTGATGGGTTGCTAGCCGCATCGCCTATAACATGATTCCTAAGATTTTCGCCCATTCTCTCGATGGGCTTTTACCATCTGCGCGGGAAGAGAAGCAACTGGTAAATTCTATGTTTTTTTCTTTACTCCCAGACCAGCATGGTAGAAAATATGTAGATTGTTAAGTTAAAGTTGCATCAGGATGCAAGGCATCATAATGACGCAACATAGAAGCTGCGCTAAGCGGAGCTCCATCTTTTCATCAGGACTTTTATACGTAAGTTATCCGTTTGTATGATTATGATTGAGTCTCACGGTAGTTTCATGTTGAAAGCCATAATTCTCTGTTAATAATATCGGAAGCCACTCTTGTACTAATTTAATTAATGCTCTGTAATTATTCCCAGTAATTAAGTACATTCAATCCATTAAATGTAAGTGAGGTGTGTCTCTACTGGGTATACAATAAAGAAATTGACACAGTTAACGAATAAAATGGTATAAATAGGGATGTTGTGGGACCGGCTGGTTATTTGTCCGTATAATGGTGAAGTGAAACGATGTGGTATTGGAAACTCGCTAGTAGCTAAATATATATACAACCCTGGTTGGAATATTTCGAAAGATCAAGTGATCACCATGGAGTAAGTACCTAATTTTTTAAACCAATTTATATAAAGTGCTGTACAACAAATGAAAATGTATGTTGGGACGAAATTATTGAACGTCGACTAAAGAAACTTCTTTTGAATAAAATTTATCCAAGAATGATTGATCATCATGATATGATCCTAAGTATTTATTTAAGTATTTAATCACTGTATTTATTCTGTAAAATTTTAGAGTTTAAGTTCTTTTTTAGTTTATTTTTTATTTCTTATTTCATAACAATTCATATTCTTTGATTTGATATTTTAAATAATTGACATTTATTTTTACTTTGTTCCATTAACTTTTTGTTTCATTATTTTTACATTTGTGATTTTGAGTTGTATTTCATTATTTAACCTCTTATTGTAACATCTGCCGCAATCATCATCATCATTATCGTCATTACCTTCTCAAATACTTCAAAAAAATCTTAGCAATGTTCTTTCCAGTCCTGAAGCAACACCAAGCCCAGTTAACATCAAAAAGAATCATCGTCGCAAGCGCCATAAATTAGTGATGGTCGAACTGATGCAAGATTTTGCGCAAAACACCACGCTGCACGGACCAAAATACATCGCTGAGAGAGGAATCAGTTCCATAGAGAGGTCTGCTCCTATTTCTATCTAAAACATATCGATAGCACTACATGCATCTACTAACCATGGCTTGGCCCCCAAAAATAAATTCATTGGGCAGTTCTCTATCCCGTGACATATTTGAATTTTTATTTTATTTAGTGCACCTCAATGATTCTCAAGAAAAATGTGTCAAATTTCAAAGACTCCAGCTCTATTGGGTTACACTGTACATTGTCGGTCAGTCAGTCAATCAGTCGCCTTACCTTTTTGTAGGAGATGCTATCGTATTATTTAATTAATACTAATAACAATTGAGCTAGTGATTACAACGACCGTGTTGACGGCTGTCATAACAGTTGGGTCTTATAATTGATGTTAATGCAGCACAACTTCGATTATGAGCGGACTATAGTTGTTACCTTTGGGACGGGTCCATCAAGAATCAATTAGCCTCATTGGAAACCCTAAACTATTTGGTGATGCCTTGATAATCGAGAACAGAGCCTTAAACCGCGTCGAAAAATTGTAAGCCTGTCAGTCATACAACTCACCGGATATTTTGGCAGCAGACATACAGGCACGAAGAGCATCTACATCCATATCCTGTTACCATTCCATTGACCCGAACAAAGTGATTCGTTTCGTCCTTCCTAATGCGATTACTAAGGAATGGAATGAGCTTCTACTGTCTATATTTCCGGGGACACACCAGGGTGGAAGGATTAGGTTGTTACTGAACCAGTAAGATATAACTTTGATCTCATCTGCACTCTTCATCCGATGCGATAAAAGTCTACTGAAAAAAAAACTTATTATTTATTAGACCGTAATAACTGCGTTCCATTTCAGATTATTTTGGATTATCACCTTCTTAATAAGCATAAGCCTGTGTGTGTTTCTGATACATAATGTGTGGGTGAAATGGCAGACGAGCCCTGTGCTCGTCGCTCTTAGCGAGCACCTTGTACCGGTTGGAGAGGTAAGAACGTACTCATTCTGCGGCCGTAGACATGTCGTGGTAGCCCTAGTGCTTTGATCTATGTGACGGAACTGCTCATACTTACAGATCTTATTGCTAAAATAGAGTTTTTAACCGATTTTAAAACTAAATTTTGGCTTTAGGTTCCGTTCCCGTCCGTAACAATCTGTCCGCAAATCAAAGCGAAGCGCTCCGTGTTCAACTTTAGTCGCGAAACGATGAGAGTTCATCAAAAAATGACAGGGAAATTGAATTTATCATCAGAAGAGTATGGGTAAGTGCAATAAAATTTCGATGAACACAATATTGTATATCGTCGTCGTCATAAAAAATAACATTGGCAATTCTGTGTGCAGCTTTTTTTTTACTACGAACTGACCAGTGATCGACCTCTATCTCACTTGGTGGAAGGTGCAGAGGAGGCCAAAGGCTGACAATTAAAACAATGTTTTGGAGACAACTTATTTGCCACGACATTTGATACTAAACTACATAGTTTTTCCTGCGATTTGTCTGGGACATGCTTGTTCAGACGCGTCACAACGGTGTCGGTTATTTACACGACCTAAAACAGATTTATCGCTTTCCTCTGGGACGTGCGCTATGTTTTTTTTTTTTTTTTTTTTTTTTTTTTTTTTTATAAAAGAGGGGGCAAACGAGCAGACGGGTCACCTGATGGAAAGCAATCACCGTCGCCCAGGGACACCTGCAAGACCCGGGGGATCACAAGTGCGTTGCCAGCTGAAACAGTCTCAAGTTAAGATTAACTAGAACCTGTCAAAGCGAATGAATTTGTTAAGGAATTTAGAAATAATTAATTAGTCTCAAATACACTTAGTTACGGAGAGCGCCATCTAGGGTAATCGCGGCAAACCACTATTGATGGAGAGCGAAAATCTGATGCTAGCAAGCTAAGTTAATAGTACAATTTTAAGAAATAGAGGGCGTTAGTGGTTATACAAAATTACATAATTATTTAATTATAATAGAAAATAGATAGAAAATTTGTAGCCATATAAGTAAAGAGAATGCTAGTGCCAACATTATTATGTAAGCAAAATATTATCCACAAATAATCTATACAGGCCCGGAAAACACGAGAGTTTTGAATGATGAACATTTGTATTTATTATGAGGAAATTATCGAAAACGCAAGGAAAACAGAATCGGGAACAATTAGAGTATAGTATTAAGTACATTCTGTAAATATTTCATCGATATTGGTACAAAGATTAACTAGTAATTAGAGAGTAAAGATATTGGAAAATGTATTGGAAAATGTGTTGGAAAATCAATAGTGGAAAATGGCGGGTGTGTCCAATGTGCTCAAAGTGCTTCATGTGCCTGGAGTGCTTAAAGTGCTCAAAATCACTGGCCAAGGTTATAAAAGGGAGCGGGAAATTTGAACGGGGCGCATTATTTTTAGAATTTTGAAGAGTGTGGTCGTTTTATGTTGAGATTTTTGGGCGCATTTTGTTACTCGATTTTGTAGAGTAAGGTTGAATTAATTTTAGAGGTACGGTTATCACATTACTGATTTTGAGAAAGTAGAGTAAATTAATTCTCTGATACGGTCATTTTTATATTGGGATTTTCATATTTGATTTTAATTCGGGTTATTTTGAGTTGACCGTAATGCTGTAAATTTCGATATAAAACAAATCAATTTACAAGAGTTATTTTGGGGATTGTATTTTAGTATTTTTAACGTAATTTATATCATTCGCAGAGTGAGTATTGTCTAATAGTTTTATTCTTCAGGACTTCAGGAGGAGAATAGTTTGCTATTTTCATAGTAGTAAATTATTTTCTAGTGTAATTTATTATTGAAATATTTAAGTCAAGTTCCTTCTAGGGGAACTAAGTTTCTGTGGGATTGTAATTCGCTACCTCTGTAGGAAGTGGATTATTGTCTTACGCTATTTTGTACTAACCCATTATTTTCTGTGTCATTCCCACCTCTTCAAACTCGCAGCGTCAGGGATTTAATTTTAAAGTAAGACTTTGGCCGTAATCTGGCGATAATTTCTCGTCCAGAGCCAAAGCACAGTTCGATATCCCTGATAATTCGCATTTCGAAACCCAACGGTGCCAACGTCAGAATGCGATATGCGAGTCTTCGCTGCAAGGGTGAGCTTGCAGGATTTGATCCTGTCTAGGCAGGGTCAAGTTTACATACTCACACGGTTTTCTGATGGACTGCGTCTGATATTTGTACCATGGATTTGGGCTGTCGTAAGACGCATCTCATCAGGCGTGAAAGTTATCAGAAAGTCGGTTCATTATTTATAATATTTATATACACACAATGTAGGTATCCTTTCCGCTGGTTCCCTCCTCTTAGGGGCTATATTGCCAGGGGACTAGCAACATTTAGGCCGACGTGTTAGGGACCCATAGGAACACACCATCTTTTGCTGTTAGGAGTTTAGAAGATTTGCATTGCACCTCGCAAATCTAACATTACACTAAATGTAAATAAGGGTCGTTCCCTAGAGTTGCTTTACCTACAGAGCTAGGGGTCTCGGACAAGTTTAAAGTACAAATTTAGGAATGTTAGGGAAGTAGGCAGGGACCTTTTATAGGGCTTTAGTTAGCAGAGTGATTCTTACACCGGATGATCTCTGAATACTCACCACATGATTAACTTAAATATGAGGCCAATCCTCCAGATTGATTTTCATCACAGAGCTAGTTTAGACTAGAGTCATACACACCTAATATATTTGGAAATATTTCCAGCTTAGTAATTAGTTAAAGTGTAGTTTTGTTAAGTTAGTTTATTTATAAAATTCTGATTTAGGATGGTTGTTTCAATACATGACTGCTAGCACAAGGTCGAGTTTAAAATAATAAGTTGACTGAATATCTAATATAAATAATCAGTTATTCAACACATCTTATAAAATAATAGATGGATTAAATTATATAAATTCAGATTCCGCATCAAAGGAAGTAATACTAAACCAGTGAGTACAGAGAACTCCGTTGAGAATTCTACACCACGAGGGGGAATATCCAACATAAGCTGTAGTTACTTGAATTGTATTTAATTTCATAAATAAAACAAAGAAATGTTTTATTCTGTCTATTATAGAAATACTACTATAATGTCATACCTTCTAGTGTTCAGAACCTTGAGATAACCATTCTGCAGTATAATATCCTTAGGCTAAGTTAGAAATAATAGTCAATATTTATAAGTATAACCACTTTCGTTAAGAACTCTTTATGTTTCATTCCCGTTATAAACTATTAACAGAAAGTAAAGAATAGTAAACCTTAGGTATAAGAAAACTGTCAGTGACATCAAAATGAGGTCAAGGACCTGTTATCATCTTAATAATAATAAAGTATGGTAAAATCTGAATAATAGAATGAATAGTCATAATATCTATAGAGGATAATAATAAAACAAATAGTTATTGAAAGTAGAGTTCTGTAGAGTAGAAACTGTGTCAGTATTATAGAACTTTAATTAGCACCATTGTTAGTGCCTAGTTTTCAGCAACATGATTCTTCACGAAGGATTATTTTGTTAGCTGGTGGCGTAGGGGTGGAAATAGGGGAAGGATGGAGTTCCACCCGGGGCCATTGTGGCCCCGGTACCCTCTGCAATACTGATACATTTATTGTCTAAGAATAGTGCAGCTAGGTAGTAAATTCATTAGGTAATTTTTAGTGTTTTCAAATGTTAGGATTCTTTCTTGCTTTTCACTTAAAGTTCTTTGGGTTACTATACGTTTAATCACAATGTAGGTCCTACAAACGCTAGACGAATCACCAGGCCAAGGTGTTAAGTGTATCTTAATTATTGTTAGGATATTTTTAGGTTAAGGGTTTAGGTTAATAATAGTTAAAGGCCAAAAAACCCAATATTAGGTAGACCATGCATTGGGGGGGTTACAATTTGGTGCCGTGACCAGGATGTGAATAGCAATAATAGGATATGAATAGCATTACTAGAACTTAGTATAAGATAAGATAATTATGCAGTCAGGTATATTTAAATTCATTTAGATGTGTTTTGAGGTTAAAGTGAGTATGTATAAGACTAGAATAACTACTTGAGTTTCACTGAAACTGGTCTGAACACTATTAGATTTTAGTGAACTAAAATAGTCTCAACTAGTTACTTATTTTGGTTGGCAAATAGTATGATAGGTTAGTCTAGACTTTAGGTCTTATCTCGGTTAAGTTGAGTGGTTGTTTTCTGTTAAGCAACCACAATTTGCTGTTCGTGAAATGGAGGTGAAAGTAAGAAAGAATAGTTATAAATAGGATGACGAACACAAATAAACTAAGTAATAAGTGTACTAAGTAATAAGGACTTTAATAGGAATAGGTATATAGGTTTTCACTAGGTAGGCTGAGGAATCTTTTAGGTAGCACTTCACTGAAGAGTCTGTTTCACTTTATATCACTGTAATCCATTCTGAAAACAAAAGAAGTCGAGTCTTGACTGGGTTCTCATAAAGCTATCAATGTGCGGTGGTTCTTTTGCAATCCATGGTTGTAGTCTCTTCATATGATCACTTAGATCGTATTTGCAATTATCTGTTATTCCAAGTCAGTTTTTGAAGTCCAACTAATTAAAATATGAAAGAAAACAATTAAGTTGGACAAGCAATTTAGTCAGCCGCCATTTTGTCAAAAGTAGAGTAATGTTATCAATAGGAAACGATTTTGAGTCACGTGATATTTGAAGTAAAAGTCAAAGATGGCGTCAATTGACCAATAGCATCGATCGCTCGAGTATGTATTAGAAACTGATAAGAATGTTGTAGCAGGGGTAGTCAGATGGCGCCATAGTCGCATTTTAATAGGAGAAATTTGATAAGTGATAATAGTCTGATAAGATAATTGATGAGATAATCAATAACGTTGAGGTTATGTATGAAAGGCATTTCAAAACGATTGAAGTCATGACAATGTTGTCATGCTAATGAAATGTTGATAGACTAATATTTGATGAGTAAATTTAAATGGATTGGCATACATGCCTATTTAAGGAAAAATCATCAAACTAAAATAGATATTAAGTGGATCTGTTCTGAGGACAGATAGCAAATTATTTGATAATCTAAGCTAAGACAAGGGTCGTTCATATATTTTGTTGGAAAGTACTAAAAAAATAATTAGTTAATTTTATTATCACATGGGAAAACTGAATGACTGGTCATGATAGATATTGGAATTTGATTGTTACTAAAACAACCAATTCAATCCATGGAACAAAATGATGCTAAAGCTAGTTGCAGTAGGCAGGCATTTCATTTGTTTAAAATGTTAAGAGAGGTACCATAACTCAACACAAGTTTAAGCTTCAAAACATGTGTGATAGTAAATAGGCAAAACGGTTAATCAGATTATTCCAGTTTTAGAAAGTCAAAACTATTTATGCATTCAAGCGCAAACCGTGCATAGAATAAGTAAAGTATTTTCATGAATAACAAAACAAGAGATGAAGGGCAAACTATATCAAAAATCGGTTTAGCTTTTTGGAATGGCATTCTCTAAGCATGAACAAGCAAAGACATAGAAATATAAATAAGTCTGTCAGCTTACAGCATTCTGATAGTTTAGTATGTTAGTCATTTTGGATTTGGCAAGATGTTTTAATTAAAAATAAAAACTAGAAAATAAAGGCATTTAAGTGTAACATAATTGTCTGATATCGTTAATTTATCATAATAAAGTCATAAAGAGTCCAACTAGAAAGAGTAAAAATTATTTTTGAATTATGCAGTATGAGGTTGGACCCGATTGACATAAGTAAATAAGTGACTTTAATTAAGAATAACAACACAGATAACATAAGTAGGCAGACTCAGTAGGTAAAGTATAGTATGTTTATTGCAATAGGAGGTAACAGAGAATAACTCACAAGAAGTTTTATTAGTTTAGTATTGATTGTTAATTACAGTTATTCGCATACTCAATGTTTAATGGAGATCATGCCAAAATATTAATTTTATTTTGAAATAAGATAGTTGCATAAAAGCCGCAGGCAGACAACATAGTGCAAGGGGTGATGGTACAGATCTTGAGAACTTCATGGGTAGGTCGTAACTTTTCGCCACTCCATCTGTGCATTTGAGTGCTCGCATCCAGGCATGTTTGAATGATTGAATTTAGAACTCTACAATACTGTTCGAACTTCCATACAGTTGGAGTATCTGTAAACAAAATAAATTTTAGTTTCTTTTATATACAACAGACAGACAAAGTACAGAAAATAAATTGCCATGTTCAAATTCAATGTCATAGATTATTATAGTTATATCAGGTTATAGTGAGATTATTATATGAAGGAAATTACAGGATTAGATAGTCGGTCATGAGAACTTCTTAGAGCAAATAGGCTAGCAACACATTGGTTTTACAAATCTATACTAATATTATAAAGAGAAAAGATTTGTTTGTTTGTTAGTATTGGTTGGTTGTTTACATTGAATAGACTCCTAAACTACCTGGTACTGATCTGGTACTGGACCGATTTGAAAAATTCATATACTGTTAGAAGCCTACTTTATCCATGATGAACATAGGCTATATTTGGTTCAACGCAGACAAAGTCGCAGGCAGACGCTCGTTATGTATAACTACTATTGAAGTCAGACAAGATAATCAATGAAATAGTAACAAACATCAATGAATAATAATGATTTGAGTGTGATTAGTGTTAACATGTGACATTGTCATTCCTACATACAAGTATGAAAGTTCCTGGCATAAAAGTTTAGTCTGTTTTAATTTAAATTTACATGGTATTATAGCTGTTAAATTTTAACTTGAACGGAGTCCTAAATATAGTGAACAATCATCAGGACAAACAGATGTTTACCGTGCATACATATCATCACGCTTTAATTTCCGTAGGGGTGAACAGAAACTACTTTGTACCATTTGCTACATGTCTAACATAGTTTACCATGTTACAGAATAGATATTATATGGCTATAAATAATAAAAACAAATTATTGGTTAAGGAAACTTACTGTAGAAGTTCAGTAGATTGGATATCTACAGGTTTCATTTAAGTTCGGTTGTCAACCTAAGATCCTTTGTATATTTAGCATTTGTAAACAAATGACACAGTCAAGGTGTGTGAAGGCCAATTGCATCCTTGTTGTTCACGTAATAATTCACTTTGGCACATTTTAGTATCGTGATTGCAATCTGGAAATAGAAGCGAACAATTGTTCATTAATTTATAAGTGACAAGGACATCAGTAGTTAAATTTAGTCCATTTCGAAACGAAATAAAGGTTTCAGTTATTATCCTAGCAACTAAGAGTGACTGAGGAAATGTATGTTCAGAAAATAAATAATAAAACAGGTGAATAACCGGTACTAACCTGTAACACAACAAAGGATAGTTGTTGATTTAGTTCACGTTTCCGACAATGATTTATAAAACATTTTGATTGAATATGAGATATCGAATCACATATTACTGGGTACATTCTCATATTAGCTTTGTTCACATTTAATTTATGAGAAGAACATATTTGATATCGATATTATCGATCTACGAAACGATATAAGTATCAATCAATAACGTTTGATGCGCGGAACGGCATAGACAAATACGCTAGAGCTAGAAACTTTTTAACAATCGTGACAGCTGGTCGCAGTCAGAAAAGCAAAGGGGTTTGCACCCATGCAGTAAAGTCGTAGGATAATTAAATGAATTATAATTATCAAAGGCTGTAGAAATATTTTATGACATGTTTTAGCGTTGTCTTAAATAGTGTTGACAAATAGTGATCGTGCGTGACAGTTCAAACAGTTAATTAATGAAGGAGTAGAATGTAAATAAATTAAGTATGTAGTGTAATAAGTAAGTAATTCCTGGCAGTTTCTGAGGAATATCATTGACCATTAGCTAAGTCTTGACCATATTGCCGTACAATGTTGCCGAGAGTTTGTCACAAGATTCTTAATTAGGTATAGCTTTGTTATTTTGATATTGGCGAAGTTGTCGTCGCTATGTCGACTTGATGTGCCACGAATGGGAATAGGAAGAAGTATGTATTAAATAACGTAATCCCGACACCGGCAGAATCATCAAACATTTTATGGAGTCATATTCATATACATTGAATTGATTAAGTATTAAATAAGTTTTGAAGTCTATTCACGGTTGAGGAATTTTAAGGGTAAGATCAAAGAAAATTATTATTGATGCGAGATGTGTATTCTATTAATCGAACAGATTTAATAGGTATATCTATGTTAGGATTACTGAAGGCCAAGTAATTAATTGATTATCAATAAATCATCACAGATTCTTTAACATTCTAAGCTCAATAGGTTGTTAAATTATATATAGTTAAGTAGAGAATTTATTAAGGTCTGTCCCACAGTTGATCAGTCAGTCAGGTCAGTGCATTCTATCTGAATGGGACGAAAATACATTTATCAAAATTGGATTAATAAAATCGTAGGAATTATATTATAGGCGATGCGGTTAGCAACACATCACTATTTTGATTCCACTTTTCATCTGTGCACCCACAGTCTTGCTGGGCGTGGCTTTTTGTCTTCTTACCTTAGGCTCTGTCTACCCCGTGGCGGATGGAGACATGATTTATGTCTGTTTTGTTTGTGTTGTTTGGATTAATAAAGGTAGATTACAGAGTTAGTGGGACAAACGAAGACAGCAAAGAGGTGTTTGACAATAAATGTTTGAGGAACGAAGGGGTGTTATAGGACATATATTTAATTATTGAATTAAGTTGAAAACAGCAAGAGTTGTTTGACAATAAATGTTCGAGGAACGAAGGGGTGTTATAGGACAT
Organism: Pandemis corylana; assembly: GCA_949127965.1. Lineage (NCBI taxonomy): Eukaryota > Metazoa > Arthropoda > Insecta > Lepidoptera > Tortricidae > Pandemis > Pandemis corylana. The sequence continues at coordinate 11,949,517 of OX421856.1, read as the reverse complement.
ATATTTAATTATTGAATTAAGTTGAAAATGGCAAAGAGTTGTTTGACAATAAATGTTCGAGGAATGAAGGGGTGTTATAGGACATGTATTTAATTATTGAATTAAGTTATTACCTATGAATAGAAAATAAGTGTTGAGTGAATAGGGGCAGGATTAATAATTGCTAATTTTAAATAATAAGCAAATAGATTAATTTAAGTCATTATAAGTAAGTATGGTATTAAAAAAATATGACTTAAATAAGCTAGGTAAATGTAAGTTTAATTAGGAAACTTAGTTTAAGAGTGGTTAAAAAGAAATAGGGATTCTTCAGTTATGATATTAGTTAAGACAATTAGGGGTGAATTTTGTGTGTTACTATATTAGGAGAAATTAGGAAACATTAACAGATTTAAATAAGAAAATAATAATAATAATAATAATAGTTAAAATTTTGTAATGTTATCTTAATAATTAATATAAATGGTTTTAAATTGTATCGGAATAAAGGCTAATAATAATAATAATTAGGAAACAGAGTTAAAAATGCCTAAATTTATTGTTGTCACTGACAGTATAGGAGAAAAGAAGTTTTGAGGTAATTATATTAAGATTGAGACTTAGTTAATAGTTTAGTATGACGGGGGTGAAACATAACGGTTTCATTTGTATATTAGTTAAAGATTTTGATATTTGATTATCTCTTATTTACGTTAGAGAGAGAGGGGCATGTTAGCATTAGAAGGAGTATGTAATAAAGTGAAGATAATTGTGAATTTAAAATGGCTAGTTTCGCCAAAACTCTGTGTATTGACTTTTAAAGGCAAAGAGCTCTTTTAGTATATAAGTTAGAAAGAAAAGATGTTCGTTTTACTTAGAGAAATGATGTTTTAGCTGACCGGAGTGTACCTAGAAGTTAGAAGATGGATAAAGTATGGTATAATGTCAGATAATATGAAAGGGGTGTAGCTACAATGACAGGAGAAGGGTGTTCAAAAGTAAGAAAAGGTCAATAATATTATCATATTTAAAAGTTAAGAACGAACCATTTACTGATAGTTATTCTAGAAACATTACACTGGCAAAAGGACTATTTGTTAGTAGGTGTTAGGTTAAAACCCAAAGGGATATTTCTTCAAAATATCTAAGGTTGTGATTGACTAAACAAATGGTTACTTTACTCTACTCGTCGCACAGAACTAAGAATTTACACTACACATGCGCCAAATTTGGATGTTGTTTGTGTCAGGCTGAAACTCTAGGTTAGATGGAGATTTAATGGGGAATAAACACTCTAGCCAAGCGAAAAAAAGCATGTCAAGGATTGCTTGATTTTGGAAGGAAGTGGTTACATGGCATTTCATGTTAGAATGGGCATAAATGACATGGAGTGTAAGACAAAAAATAAAAGCACTGAAAAAACACGTTTAGCCACACCCATTCGGGGTTCTGCTGATTCACAACCAGTGGATTCTTGCTAAGATTGACGGTCCGGCAATTGTGGAAATTTCATCATTATAATTTACATTATTGGTCTAGAGACTTCAGTAGGGGGCAGATAGCAACCAGATTTGGTATAAAAACACACAACAACTACACTTCTATTATAAATATCAGTAAAATAATAAAAAGAATACATTCGGTTTAAAAAATAAAATAAAAAATAATAATAATAAAGGGTAACTTTTACCACTTTAGCTAGATTTCAAAGAAATTAGCCGCAGTAATAAAAGTTAAGGGGTGATTGAAACAGTCTCAAGTTAAGATTAACTAGAACCTGTCAAAGCGAATGAATTTGTTAAGGAATTTAGAAATAATTAATTAGTCTCAAATACACTTAGTTACGGAGAGCGCCATCTAGGGTAATCGCGGCAAACCACTATTGATGGAGAGCGAAAATCTGATGCTAGCAAGCTAAGTTAATAGTACAATTTTAAGAAATAGAGGGCGTTAGTGGTTATACAAAATTACATAATTATTTAATTATAATAGAAAATAGATAGAAAATTTGTAGCCATATAAGTAAAGAGAATGCTAGTGCCAACATTATTATGTAAGCAAAATATTATCCACAAATAATCTATACAGGCCCGGAAAACACGAGAGTTTTGAATGATGAACATTTGTATTTATTATGAGGAAATTATCGAAAACGCAAGGAAAACAGAATCGGGAACAATTAGAGTATAGTATTAAGTACATTCTGTAAATATTTCATCGATATTGGTACAAAGATTAACTAGTAATTAGAGAGTAAAGATACCAAAATTATGTAAGTGAATTCTGGAATTAGGATTTGAAGAGCTGAAATTATACACATATTAAATACGGGAAAGAGGGATTTGCGAATTAAAGTTAATAGAAATTAAAATGAGTTAATTAAAAAGCATTATTAAAGTAAGGAGATAATTAAAAGTAAATTAAAAGTCATGAAACGAGATCAATAGTGGAAAATGGCGGGTGTGTCCAATGTGCTCAAAGTGCTTCATGTGCCTGGAGTGCTTAAAGTGCTCAAAATCACTGGCCAAGGTTATAAAAGGGAGCGGGAAATTTGAACGGGGCGCATTATTTTTAGAATTTTGAAGAGTGTGGTCGTTTTATGTTGAGATTTTTGGGCGCATTTTGTTACTCGATTTTGTAGAGTAAGGTTGAATTAATTTTAGAGGTACGGTTATCACATTACTGATTTTGAGAAAGTAGAGTAAATTAATTCTCTGATACGGTCATTTTTATATTGGGATTTTCATATTTGATTTTAATTCGGGTTATTTTGAGTTGACCGTAATGCTGTAAATTTCGATATAAAACAAATCAATTTACAAGAGTTATTTTGGGGATTGTATTTTAGTATTTTTAACGTAATTTATATCATTCGCAGAGTGAGTATTGTCTAATAGTTTTATTCTTCAGGACTTCAGGAGGAGAATAGTTTGCTATTTTCATAGTAGTAAATTATTTTCTAGTGTAATTTATTATTGAAATATTTAAGTCAAGTTCCTTCTAGGGGAACTAAGTTTCTGTGGGATTGTAATTCGCTACCTCTGTAGGAAGTGGATTATTGTCTTACGCTATTTTGTACTAACCCATTATTTTCTGTGTCATTCCCACCTCTTCAAACTCGCAGCGTCAGGGATTTAATTTTAAAGTAAGACTTTGGCCGTAATCTGGCGATAATTTCTCGTCCAGAGCCAAAGCACAGTTCGATATCCCTGATAATTCGCATTTCGAAACCCAACGGTGCCAACGTCAGAATGCGATATGCGAGTCTTCGCTGCAAGGGTGAGCTTGCAGGATTTGATCCTGTCTAGGCAGGGTCAAGTTTACATACTCACACGGTTTTCTGATGGACTGCGTCTGATATTTGTACCATGGATTTGGGCTGTCGTAAGACGCATCTCATCAGGCGTGAAAGTTATCAGAAAGTCGGTTCATTATTTATAATATTTATATACACACAATGTAGGTATCCTTTCCGCTGGTTCCCTCCTCTTAGGGGCTATATTGCCAGGGGACTAGCAACATTTAGGCCGACGTGTTAGGGACCCATAGGAACACACCATCTTTTGCTGTTAGGAGTTTAGAAGATTTGCATTGCACCTCGCAAATCTAACATTACACTAAATGTAAATAAGGGTCGTTCCCTAGAGTTGCTTTACCTACAGAGCTAGGGGTCTCGGACAAGTTTAAAGTACAAATTTAGGAATGTTAGGGAAGTAGGCAGGGACCTTTTATAGGGCTTTAGTTAGCAGAGTGATTCTTACACCGGATGATCTCTGAATACTCACCACATGATTAACTTAAATATGAGGCCAATCCTCCAGATTGATTTTCATCACAGAGCTAGTTTAGACTAGAGTCATACACACCTAATATATTTGGAAATATTTCCAGCTTAGTAATTAGTTAAAGTGTAGTTTTGTTAAGTTAGTTTATTTATAAAATTCTGATTTAGGATGGTTGTTTCAATACATGACTGCTAGCACAAGGTCGAGTTTAAAATAATAAGTTGACTGAATATCTAATATAAATAATCAGTTATTCAACACATCTTATAAAATAATAGATGGATTAAATTATATAAATTCAGATTCCGCATCAAAGGAAGTAATACTAAACCAGTGAGTACAGAGAACTCCGTTGAGAATTCTACACCACGAGGGGGAATATCCAACATAAGCTGTAGTTACTTGAATTGTATTTAATTTCATAAATAAAACAAAGAAATGTTTTATTCTGTCTATTATAGAAATACTACTATAATGTCATACCTTCTAGTGTTCAGAACCTTGAGATAACCATTCTGCAGTATAATATCCTTAGGCTAAGTTAGAAATAATAGTCAATATTTATAAGTATAACCACTTTCGTTAAGAACTCTTTATGTTTCATTCCCGTTATAAACTATTAACAGAAAGTAAAGAATAGTAAACCTTAGGTATAAGAAAACTGTCAGTGACATCAAAATGAGGTCAAGGACCTGTTATCATCTTAATAATAATAAAGTATGGTAAAATCTGAATAATAGAATGAATAGTCATAATATCTATAGAGGATAATAATAAAACAAATAGTTATTGAAAGTAGAGTTCTGTAGAGTAGAAACTGTGTCAGTATTATAGAACTTTAATTAGCACCATTGTTAGTGCCTAGTTTTCAGCAACATGATTCTTCACGAAGGATTATTTTGTTAGCTGGTGGCGTAGGGGTGGAAATAGGGGAAGGATGGAGTTCCACCCGGGGCCATTGTGGCCCCGGTACCCTCTGCAATACTGATACATTTATTGTCTAAGAATAGTGCAGCTAGGTAGTAAATTCATTAGGTAATTTTTAGTGTTTTCAAATGTTAGGATTCTTTCTTGCTTTTCACTTAAAGTTCTTTGGGTTACTATACGTTTAATCACAATGTAGGTCCTACAAACGCTAGACGAATCACCAGGCCAAGGTGTTAAGTGTATCTTAATTATTGTTAGGATATTTTTAGGTTAAGGGTTTAGGTTAATAATAGTTAAAGGCCAAAAAACCCAATATTAGGTAGACCATGCATTGGGGGGGTTACACAGCCCTTTGAGGAACAGGAAGGCTCGCTTTTTAAAGATCCCTAAATTGTACCGCTCAGGGAATGCTGCAGCAGGAAGTTGGTTCCAGATCTTTACCGTGCGAGGAAAGAAATTGCGTTTAAAACGCACGGTGCTTGACTGCCAACCATCAAGATGTTGCGGATGGAAGGACAGACGGTGCCGCGAAGTACGGTAGTGAAATTTAGCAGCAGGCAGCAATCCGAAGAGTTCATCGGAGCACTCCCCATGATAGATACGGTACAGTATGCAGAGGGATGCTACATCCCTCCGCACAGCCAAAGAATCGAGCCTACCGGAAAGTGCCTGGTTATCGACAAATCGAGCAGCTCTGCGTTGGATGCGGTCAAATGGAAGGATTTGGTACTTAGGTGCCCCAGCCCAGAGATGAGAACAGTACTCCATATGCGGCCTAACCTGCGCCTTGTAGAGTTGAAGGCGATAGGCTGGCGAGAAGTACTGTCCCGCTCTATTGAGCACCCCCAATTTTCTAGAAGCTAATTTAGCTTTGCCTTCCAAATGACCACGGAACTGAACATCACTCGAAATGTCGACACCCAGGACCCCGATAGACAACTTGGCATCAAGGGGGGTACCTTCGAAACAAGGCGAAACAATAAAAGGATCCTTTTTTGTGGAGAACGCGCATACCTGTGTCTTTTGGGGATTAAACCGAACCAGGTTGAGTCTACCCCAATCCGAGACATGCTTCAGCATGATCTCAATTTGAGACACAAGTATGTTCCGGCTTTCAGTGACATGCTCCCTGGGTATGTTAGCGCTACCGGTATAAAGCGCATCCCCAGTACTGTCATCCGCATAGCAATGAATATTGGTGTCACCCAACATGTCATTGATATGCAGAAGAAATAACGTGGGGGACAGCACACAACCTTGTGGGACACCAGAATTCACAGGCTTTAAGTCGGAGCATGAGCCGTCAACTACGACTTTGATGCTCCGATCTGAAAGAAAACTGGCCACCCAAGAGCACAACATCCCAGGTATTCCGTACGCAGGAAGCTTGGAGAGCAGAGCTCTATGCCAAACCCGATCAAAGGCTTTCGCTATGTCCAAACTAACTGCCAGGGCTTCCCCTTTACTCTCAATTGCCATAGCCCATCGGTGCGTAAGATAAACTAAAAGATCACCAGCTGAGCGACCACGGCGAAAACCGTATTGGCGGTCACTAATCAGCTGGTGCTCCTCTAGATACCCTAAGAGCTGGCTGTTGATAACGGACTCCATTACCTTGGAGAGCAAAGAGGTGATAGCAATCGGTCTGTAGTTGGACGGGTCCGAGCGATCGCCCTTTTTAGGGATCGGGTGCACAAGAGCTGTCTTCCACGCGCATGGGACAACGCCAGTAGAGTAAGAAAGCCGGAAAAGACGCGTAAGCACCGGCGCCAACTCAGGAGCACACGTCTTGAGCACAATTGGCGGGATTCCATCTGGTCCACTCGACTTATGGATGTCAAGAGCAAGGAGGGTTTTGCGGACGGTCTTATGCAAGAACCGAATGTTCTGCATAGCGTGAGCACACCGCGGGATAGTAGGCGGTGTATTACCCCCGTCATCCAAAGTCGAGTTAGATGCGAACAGAGAGCCTAGGAGATCGGCCTTTTCCTTTGCAGAATGGGCCGTGGAACCGCCATTCGCGCTCAATGGTGGAAAGGACGGCTGGCAGAAATTTCCAAGGACAGCCTTGGCGAGAGACCAGAATGCACGAGTACCCGAAGGAAGACGCATTAGCTTCTCGCCAATCCTGCCAATAAACGCAGATTTCGCTGAAGCGATAGTTGCCTTAAAAGACCTAGAGGCAGCATTAAGCTTCTTTTTGTATGCGCTAGTGTTGGGATCCCGAGACGCCACCGCGTTAGCCCATGTCCGGTAACATTCCTGCTTCTGGCGGGAGGCCAATTTGCAGGAACGGCCAAACCATGGTTGGGATCTACCACCGATGCGTACCAAGGTATTTGGGATATACAATTCCATCCCCTGTAGGATTACATCGGTGATAGAGTCGGCGCTAGCACTAGCGTCCGGATCAGACACCGAGAAGCAGACTTGCGCCCAAGGGTAGGATGCAAAGAAGGCACGCATCCCGTCCCAGTCCGCTGATTTATAATGCCAGACACGGCGGCTTGTTTGGAAATGCGAGCGAGTCGGTCTTGTGAGAGGCACAGTTCCGGGATAAAAACAACAGTGAGTTTATGAATAATAGTACATGTAATAAAATTACGTTATTTCTTTACAGAATGCAAGATATGAACACATATGAAGATTTAGGCCTCATATGCTGGATAGAGCACATTATACGTTATCCTTCGCGAAATCACTCTGACGCCAAAGTCATTGAAAATATTGTTGAGGTGAACGCTTACAATATTACTATGTTATTAGCTTGTGTAATAATTATATGTACCAACTTTTACATGTAGTATTAAATATGCTCTACAAATAATGAATGAAAAATTGCGCAATATAGTTTTAGGCTCAGTCGTATAAAATATTAAATAGATACATGAAAAAAGCAACGCTGCTGCAAACCGGTACCTATACATGGCTCGAGCTTTAGAACGTTCAAATTGCTATTAAAAATATCAAAACTATCACATCAGCATGTTCCGGACAGACCATCGCAAAATAATCCCAATACGGCAATGACTAATAATTATGACAGAAATACAGCTAAAAGATCAAATATTAAATGCGAAAATATACTGTTTAGATAATCAAAATCAGCTACACTATTACGACTCTATTCAATTTTGTTCTATGTCCGTTTATCGTCCGTTATCTGTTTTTGCGATGATTTGTCCAAGCTGTGCATATCTGCTATCCATAGCTCGAGCAATTCTAGAACGTTCAAATTGCCAACTATGTAAGTACATTAATGCGACGATATTACCCGCAGATTTTCAATGGATCGTTAAAACCTACCCTACGTTAGATTTGGAAAATTCCGAAATAAGAGGTGAATTCTTGTTCTACTTCCAGTTCTCCCCGAGCGCATCAGAAATTTTTCGTGGCTGTGTGTGGCGTAATAAATATATGCCTTGTGAGAAGCTATTTCAAACAGTCTTCACCGCAGAGGGACTATGCTTTGTCATGAATTCATTGGCGGCTAATGAGATTTTTCGAGAGAATAAGTAAGTAGATATAGGTGCTGTTTTCATTGTAAATACTAAAAATAAAATCTCTATTCTATATACCGCGTTTATTTCAAAAACCGTATATAAGCATAAAACAACAGCAAATGACAAAAACGTTGGTGACTTCTGCATTTTACTGCTTTTTAAAGCCGATCAATAAGAGCATTTGTGAGAAGCAAGACAGAAATTAAAAAACATAATTATACTAGTGTTATAAATAGGTATAGGTATAGGTGAAAAACATAAGTAAATGACCTGTTGTATGTAGTAGTGCAGTAGAAACTGTAGCCCAAGCCCAACCCCAAGTAGGTCTGTGCTCAGCAGTGAGACGTATATAGGCTGGAGATGATGATGATGTTAGTAGTGTACAGAACTGATATGGGACTTAATTCGTTTTTCTAATTTTGAACATCAATTTGTCTCTTCGCACACATTACTCACACATACAACCGGTCATTTAGTTAAGTTTTTCACCTATAAAGTTTGTGATTCCTAAGTTGTAAGAGGTTTAATCTGGATCTACTAAACCGATTATTTAAATTCTTTTACCAATAAAAAACTACATTATTTGTGTGTCACAGGCTATATTTTAATTTTGCGCGGACGAAGTCGCGGGCAACAGCTAGTTAGTAAATAAAAATGCTAGTTAATATCGATTGGTATGGTTGTTACAGCATACAACGGGATTATCCGTATCTGAACACGTCGACACCCACAAAAGCATGGTCTCACATTGGTGGCTACTCCAGCGACGACTCTGACGTATACCCCAGACGTGGACGAGTAAGGGTTTATTTTTCTCGTACGAAAATCGGTAGTATTATTGATTCTGAATAGAAATAAGCTCAAAAATCTAGATACGAAGAAAAACGTAGGTATTCGTATATTTTTTTAATTCTGGAAATTTTTTCAGTCACTCGTTAAATATAGTTCGTTATGTAAATAAGCAGTGATCGGATTTCCCGTGAAACACGGAGTGAATGACTTCAGACATTATACTAAAGTGGATATCCACGATTATATTGTTGAATAAGTTTCTGATTATATTACATCAAATAAATTTTCAGTAACATTTTGACGTGTAAAATAAACACTTTCACAAAATAAGCGTCTGTACATTCGCTATACACTACAATTTTAAAAGTTAGGTTTTATTACTCTGTTTGAAACTGACCTACGAAATAGTCTTTGAGTATGGATATAAATACGAGTACATAAATAAAAGATCAGTGTTTATCATTGATAATAGAAGCTTCTAATTAAGGCAGAATCAAATCAAAAAAGTACGGTAGAGGTTAAGAGTTCGTATTAAAGTAAAGAATATTCAATGCTATAATTTGAGCTGCCTATAGTATATCGACATCATTTTATCATTTTGTCATATCCATATTACGTTCTCTGCTTGGTATCCCACCGTGTTGCATCGAAAAATATACAATTTATGCGAATGACTTAAAAATGACGTAATTTTGCACACAGGATAATGTGTATTTAGACTTTCGTGTGACATGTAGTATACAGGTCATTAATAAAATATGTGTTACGAAGCTTGTTACTGTAAGGTAAGATTTTCTACACATATTTTATTTGTATTTTTTATTAAATCAGTAGAAACTTCGTGTCTGTACATACAAATAAATTCATCAAAAATAGGGTATTAGAGATATAAGGGTAGAGGAATAAAACATAAAAAAGTAGGTTTTATAATTTTTGTCTGTCTGTATGTATGTGTATAATTAAGTCCGTGTTCGCTAATCTTCAAAACAGTTAGACCAATTTAAATGAAATTTTGCATGATGGTACCTTATATTGCCAGTCAACATTTTAGATACTATTAATCTTGGAAAATTAAAGGGTTCACGTGAGGTAGTACACACAACAGCTTCCAACAATTTCATCGCAATCGAGTCAAAAGTACAGGAATTTGACATTTCGAACTTAAATCAGCTCACGCTTGACGTTTTTTGACCAAAAATCTCAGAATATGAACAACCAGTTCACAAAAATGAAGTAAATGTAACGTTACAAACTTTCGATGAAAATTTTAATTTAGTTGAATATAGTATAATTGTCACAAAATAGATAAATTGTAAACGAATTGCTAATTCTACGCGGATGAAGTTGCGAGAAGAAGCTAGTTTTATAATAAAAGTAGGTATATTTTAATGAAATAATAAAAAAATACAATTTCATGTTATATTAAATGATACAGGTTTTTAATAGTGGTCACAGACTTAAAATATGCTTTAATAATATTTCTTCACCAATTGATTGACCGAAAAAAAAATACCGTTTTATCTAACACAATCGTAGTACTTGATTGCTGGGTTTGTGTAGAGTAGAGATTATAAGTCCCGTGTGGTTCAGTTTTCGTTCCCACGGATATGAACATGTCAAGTGTCGTTTTACTCCTAAATTGACTGAAATCATCCTATGAATGGTTTGACGCTCGCAGGAATAAGACGGTTTGACGTCATCCGCATGAATTGTATAAGCCCTGCCGATCACAATGCCAGATTAACTAGTGCAGAGAGTATTTTCTCGTAATAAATTAATTTCTTTTTTCAGGGTAATGGTGGACAGCCGGATTTAAAGATAATTCTTCGCGAAAAGATAACTGATCGAGATGGTTTATGCAATGGCATCAACCGTGGATTTAAAGTAATTTCCATAACCTTTATCTTCAATCAAGTGGTGAACACGTATTTCAACCCCAGACGCCAAAACAGTGGTGTTATAAATAAGTTTGATGTCGATGTTTATGTTGTGTGTCTGTCTGTGTGTGTGTGTGACCAACTGCTTAGAAATATCAGGTGTTCATCGCACAATCGCAGTCTAATCCCCGTAGACAACAGTATACTTATAATAAAAATGTATCGTATGGTTGCTTTGCGTCTTCAGATATACCTCCAGCATCCAAGGGACATGCCTCAGGCCTCTCTCTACTACTACGCTGCCCTGCCCAAACAGACATCCTCGTTCGCTCTCAAGTTCAGCGTTCTGAATACCTCTGACAGCCTCAGGAGTTACCCTCCAGAAACGTTAGTACTATTTAGGGATCCTTCAGAATACGCTTATTTGACTGAATTTTACGCTCTAAGTTTCATTGGGAAGACGTCAGAAATTATATATGTTGTATCACATTTTTTTTTACTGAAAACTACTATTTGAATATGAGGATTATTCAGAATTATGTCTTTTATACAATAAAAAAACTATGTCTCATGCATTAAATAGGGAGGTAAACGCGCAAGTGGTTCACTTGGATAAGTGGCTTTAGGCATGCAACGCCAAAGAGTTGCAGATGTGTTGCCAGCTTAGAGAAAGATAGAATACCTCGTGTACCAGTAATTTCAACTGGCTGTCTTACTCTTCACGCCAGAGCTGCTACTGCGGGATTAGCGATAGAATAACTTAAATTTCTTTATCAGGCGACAGTGCTACTTTCCTGACGAACGGCCCCTGCGGTACTTCCTCATGTACACAGCTAGGAACTGCAGACTAGAGTGTCTCTCGAACTACACAATTGAACACTGCGGCTGCGTGTGGTTTCATATGCCTCGTGAGTAATCTTTGGCCATCCAGAAATTACGTCAAGCCAATATTGTGATTTCTACACCCCCTCCCTTGTGTCACGCTTTTAAAGTTTTCAGGAACAAAGAAACGGAGCAATCAATTGTCAATCCAGAAGACAAACTAAAGCCTTATATTTTATTATCTGCTTGTTGTTCGTCGCTTCTCCTCTTTTTGACGACATCAAAATCCCAGATTAAAATTCTGGTAGACATAGATATTTGTGTGACGAATATTTATGTTACGTCGAGTCACAGATTTTATAAGAACTATTGACTACCCGCCCGCACCTCTCTCGGTCCCCTTTGTCGTCCTACCCCGCGCTCCTGTAACACGCGGGCGATGACTCATTTAAGCGGTCGGTCTATAAAGATGTAGATTTATTTCGAATTTAATTTATTCCTGTTATTTCTACATATTTTATTACCCATAATTTACACAATACGCATTGCTAGTTTGACACTAGGACAATTCATGTAAAATGTCCCACAATATGTGACTGTTTTTATATTAATTATTTTCATTGTTAGATACTAAAAGCTCTAATCTGTCGTTTACTGCGTCTTTAATTTAGTAATAGAAATATGAAATAACATATTTACAAATAAACATAATAATATCACGTTTTCAGATAATGACAGTAAATCTATATGCAGGGAAGGTAAAAGAAAATGCGTAGAAAATGCTCTTGGTAAGTTTGGTGTTTTGTCATTATGATCTTCGGCAGGTCACGAAGCGCCTCAAAGACCACATCCTGTGTGCTACGAAAATTATCTAATGTGTCCACGAACTGAGACATGCTAATACTTGCGACTACGCACACCATTATGCTCGCGGAGTAGCTATGTTTTGGTTCATGGAAATATTAGTAACGCACGGGATTATGGTGCTTGAGATGGGCAGCGGCCTAACCCTGTTATATTTAAATAAAAATACACAAAACTTGGCAAAATCCAAAATTACAAGAAAATCAAGATAAATATAAGGGTATAATTGTATTTTTATCCTCAGTTAATGTATACCGACTATTAGTTCGGAATATATCCGAATCTCGGCAGCACTGCAATTATAGTTATCTTCAAGTTTTTAGCTCCTAATAAAAAAATATATGTATTATCTAAAATTGCACAATGTAATCATATCAAATCATAATGATTTTAAATTATCCACAGTTAGCTAAATAGGCATATTTTCTACGGGATTATCCTTGATGACGAGGCAATATCAGAAGCATTTAATGCCAATTTTCATTTTTAGAGAGGTATGCAACTGACCAGGGACAGTCGAACACCAACATCGCTAGATGCCAGTGCCTGCCGTCTTGCAAATCTATTCAGTACGACGCCGACATACTCAAGACTAGTTTTGATGCAAATAGCTATCTTCACGGGCTCAGAGATGTGTTTCCTGATTGGTTTGCGAGTGATAACAATACTGATCGAGATAAGGGGTACGTTTTTACTATGAACCTGTTCATTTAGATAGATAACTAAAGGGGTACGTATTAAAATACATAAAGTTTAAAATGTATAATGGGTTAAAATACATAATGGTATATAATGCGATTTTCTCAGAAAGTTACAAATTAACAGGATTGTTATAAAACAAACCTAACCTAACCTAAACCAATCTATAGATTACGATATCAAAAAAGTTAATTTAGCTAATAGTTTTACAGAAAATTGCGTTATATATTTTGAACCATTATGTATTTTAACCCATTATACATTTTAAACTTTTATGTATTCTGATCCGCTCCCTAACTAAAGTCATGTTATAAAAATGTCCTTATTTTGTATTTATTGCAACGTCTGTCAGACACAGTGAGTCTCGCTGATGAGTAGTGCAAATCTGACTAATTAAAATACAGGCAGCCGGCAGAATATAATGGGCATATTTTTGATTGATGATGATGTATTTAACAATTGACAAGCTCGGTTCTCATATAATATATTTACCATACTTACGTCATTGACTTGGCTAATTCGACCCTCCTCGTATCTATAGGTATGAGCTCTCACAAATAGACATGTACTACAAGGAGCCCCGGTTCGTGTCGATGCGTCGCTCGGAGCTGTTCGGGCTGACGGACTTCCTGGCCAACTGCGGCGGCCTGCTCGGGCTCTTCCTCGGCTTCTCCTTCCTCAGCCTCGTCGAGATCGCCTACTTCCTTACCCTCAGGTTCATTAAGAAATAGCATGTATTTTTAATTGACGTAATGAAATAATGAGCTAATATGTCGTACTCTTTTCAGGCTTGGCTGTACTCTCCGACATGATACGCAGTTGGCTGGAAACAATGACAAACAAAACTGATATACGCTTTGTGATATATCATAAAATAATTCTTTGATAATGTCCAAATAATGTTTATGTAACTTTTATGAATAAAGTGAACAATTAGGGACCTCCCTCTCTAACTTTAAAGCCATGACAACGAAACATATGGAATAATCATTTACATAAAAAAAATAAGTTCAACATTCTTATAGTTTCCAAAGACGAACCGGCGAGAGAAATCGCCAATAAACTGTACTTGTTACAGAAATTACTACGCCACCGATTTTCCTATGTAGGTATCTACTTATTTAAGTCATTTTGTGTTAGCTCAGAGATCGTTGCAGTAACTATTAACTCGCTATGTTAGAGACTGCAGAATTCTTCGTCATGCATGGTGCGACACACACTTGGTCGGTTCTTCTTTTTATTTTTTTCTTTATTTTCTTTTTAATTCTTTACTATTTTAGTTCTCTATTCTTAAAGTTTACAATATTTTTAAATTGATGAGTTTCTCAAGTTGTCAACGTTTGACAATAGATTCCCAGTTTGTGATTTTGGATATTAATTATGATCATAATCATCTCCAACATTTTTACGTCCCACTGCTGGGCACCTGTCTCCTCTCAGAACTGATATTAGTTCAATGTTTTTTTTTTATTACTCGGTTTGCAATAGGCATAGTTCAATCTACGTTACATAATATTACAGACTTTTATTTAACTTGCAATGTATACTGTGTAAGTATAGGAATCCAGGTAAAATCTTGCGACTTAATTTTGAAGCAGATATCTTCAACCGAATGAGCTGAAACTTTGCATACTTGAGTAAGTCAGTAACAATAGAATAATCTGGTAGTGGAGTTTTGGTGACCCAGCCAGGATACATATATGTAGGGAGGTACATATATGTAGGACGGATGATAATGCAATTACTGTCAGCAAAAAGAGCTTGCATTAAAAATGAATTTTTTGACAAACTTATTTATATACAATATGGATTACATTAGAATGTAGCATACAATATTATACTTGTAGCGCACTATTGGCAAGTGGAAACTGATTTGCGAAAGCAATGATTTGATAAATAAATTCGCGTGAATGTTGAGAGAATTTATCTGCAGTTCAAGAACTCGATGCCGGATGTCTGCCAAAGTATTTTCAATATGTAGATTCTGTATCGGATTTTTACCCATAGGAATTTCAGAACCTCATTCAACACTTTAACAAGCTATGAAATACTAATGTTAATGTAGCAGGACTTTAACTACAATTTAATACAACTGTTACTAAATAATTTTATCTTGCTAAATGTGGCCTGTAGGTACCTGTTACCTTAGGCTCTGTCTACCCCGCAAGGGATAAAGATGTGATTTGTGTATGTATGTATGTACTAAATAATTTAATACCACAAAGTTTTTACAGTGAGTAAACGTAGCCCTGAAAGATTCGTCTTTAAAAAGTTGAGATTAACATTAGGATCATAATTAAAAATCGAATTTATTCTAGTTTGAAATTAAGCAACTCAATTATAGAAAATCACGTTTTTTTTATAATAGGCATGTGTTTGACTAATAATAGTGCTAGTGCACTTGCCTAGCAATACCGCATTCACACTAGAAAGGAAGACTGAGAGATTTGAACCTAACTTTGATTATATTGAGGCTTGCTATAAAATCGATGCATGTCCGGTGCGCTGAATGATTGCATGTAGACGAAAAGAATATCAATGAAGATTTTATGAGTTTTGTGTACAATACGCAGAATTAAAGAAAATGTATGTATACATGAAATTGAAAACATCGATTGGGAGTAGTAAACGCGAATAAAAATGAGTGAGTTCATCATCAACCTACTTTTTATGGTTCAATATCACCCCGGTTTACTGTACTTAGTTATTTTGGCGGTTACAGACCGACCGCTTAGTTGAGTCCTCGCCCGCGCGGCACAGGGGCGCGGGGTAAGACGACAAAGGCGACCGAGAGAGGTGCGGGCGGGGAATTGTTCCTGTTTCGCCGGATTCCTATATCATCGGATTCCCGTTTCGTCGTATTCCTGATTCGTCGGATTGTCAATATGAAATGTAACTATGTAATTACCGTGACTCCACTTCTGTATTTAATATTTAAAACAATAGCTCCCCCCAAAAACATTAATCTTTCTTTGTAGTAAATACTAGTGTACTGCATGATAGGTTTTTTTTAATATAGATAATTCCGACGAAACAGGAATCCAATGAATCAGGAATCAGACGAAACAGGAATCCGACAAAACAGGAATCCGACGAAACAGGAACAATTCCGGGCGGGTAGTGCGCCTGCATGCCGTCTACAGTTACAGTCCGTGAGCTCTTAGAATGCCATTAGGGTTTGTCTTGCTGTCTCCCTCACTCGGCCGATTCAAGTATCAAACCTATAAGAGTAAATGAAACAGCAAAACAAGTGGAACTGGACAGTGGACTGTACAAGTGGAGCTACTATAAGTGTGTTACTAAATAATAATAAAAGTATCGTCTACTTGTCGCGAGTACATTCCCCTGTAACCCTCGGGACACCAGACCTCCGTCACTCTCGCATCACACAGATTCCCCCATACATTTTTCAGCCCGTCAACCTTTTTCCTGTAAACCTGCAACACTTTGTAGCCGGCCAGCCGTGACGAGTAATTACGCGCAGGAACCAAAATAACGCGATGCCCTAGATGGGGGCGCGTGGGGCGCAGGCGTCGAGATCGAAGCGATTTAAAACGACTTATAATAAATGATTACATACATACATACATATATCACGTCTTTACCCCTTACGGGGTAGACAGAGCCTAAGGTAACAAAACCTTAAGGCCAAGTTTAGCATGATTAAGGGCGTATAGGTGGAAAAGGATATCAAAATATTGATGGGTTGCTAGCCGCATCGCCCATAACATGACTCCTAAGACGTTTGCCCATTCCCTCGATGGGCTTTTACCATCTGCGCGGGAAGAGAAGCAACTGGTAAACTCTATGTTTTTTCTTAACTCCCAGACCAGCATGGAAGAAATGATTATATTATTATGGGTAAAATCGGCGCAATGTTGACCTACCGCAAGATGGACAAGAAAGCTTAATGTCTGGGGGTAGTATAAAAACAAACGTTGTGGAGACCCTTGGGGAAGGCATATATGTCGCGGTGGACGTCTTTTTGATGGTGATGATAATGATGACGAAGCAATACCAGTTTGTTGTTGCAAATTTTTTTCTTGTCGACTCTTACCCAAATTCAGTACCATTTTTTAAAATTTTCAACGGGTACCTTCGAGTGGTGTGCTTTCAAAAATCGAGCCTCAGCCTCTACTTAAATACGCGTTAGTGGATAGCGCTGTCTGGCTTAGGTAAAGAAACTCTACTTCCTAAACTTGATTTGCACAGGTGCCGCGAAGAGGGAACCCCATCCCGGGGTGGTCGTGGGGCGTCGCGGTGACACCGAGTACTCCCGTAACGCCTCACATATACGACTGAATAGGGAATCCGTGTGGTTTTTAGTGGGTATGCCTGCCGTCGCGGGAGAGCCCCACATTCCCCCGGTAAACCCGTACCGGGCGGATGCATAAGGCGCATTTTCCACACCATAAAAAAAGGTAAAGAAACTCCGCCCCAAATTCATCTTAACACTTGCGCCACCGCTGCAAAAACCTCAGTAACGGAACACCTGACCCCATCGATCGAGGGTAGACCCTGGCATTGCGCTTCGCATATACAATACCTAATTCGTATCTAGAAGTAACATCGAAAGAGATCACTTTGAGAAACAACACTTCGGCTAGCCTCCCGAATATTTCACCTGTTCCACCAATCCCTGCCAGATTATCTCCACTGGTAGGGATATATGGATTTTTTCCACCTATTCCAACTGGTAGGGATCACTCTTATTTTACTCTGTTTCTTTAAGCAATCATAGCTATCACGACAGGTACGGGCCGCTACGATTTTATGAACATATTGATATGGATTTTGGTGCTGTAATTAAAATAAACGAATATTACTTTTTATTTGTCGATGATATTTTAGTCGGGTAGGCGAAAATTTCATAGCTAATGAGTAAACATACTAAAGTACACATTGAACATCCAAGACTCTAAAAGAAATATTTCTATTTTTGCTACATAAAGTAACATGTGTTTCGACTGCGGATAAAACCCGGGACCTCAAACAACCTTACCTGGTGAACTTTGTTCATAATTATATCTCACCTTTCTGTTTTTCTCGCGCTTTATGTATAAAACTTTGACTGGAAACTGGTACTTATTTCCAAGCAGCAAATATGGCAGCGGCGGAAAATGGTTCGTCAGTCCGCTAAACATTTCCGCTTCCAATGAAACGTTTTCCCGGCGGGAAATAACATTTGAAATTCTTTTTTCACGCCTTTAGTGTTGCAATTTTTGTATCGATTTTATAACTGGCAAACGTATTACCAACGGCTTAATAGTTTAGAAAGGGGTTTGTCATCGGCTCTCTGACTCGTGTATTTAATATACGTACTACGAGTATAACCTAGTTGTAATCGGGCCGTTATCAATAAAAGTGGTTCCCTGTTTATACAACTAGGTCACGAAAGAGGTCGAATATTCTAGACCTACAGTAAACTAGTTACAAAATACAAATACAACAAATTCCACTCACCAATTACGTGTCAACAGGCAGTATTTAAACTTCAAGTTTGGTTAAATAATTCCGAAAGAGCCGAGCTTAATTTCACGGTTATTAACCAGGTTATCGGCTTCCGTGCCTATTCGTGACCGTTTGCTCGTAAGGGTCGACCTGGCCTAAAGCTCCAAATATAGACTTGCTTTTATTCGACAGTTTTTCGTAATCCACGAGAGAATGCGAAAGGGGTTGTTGTAGTATTGAAGCATCTAGACTGCCTATCTGTAGCTTAATGTAGATATGACATAAGAATAGTTACAACAAAAAATATATTTAGTAGATAAGGACATCTATATATTTAATAAGATGGTAAGGATATGCCACTTTTCGGAATAAATTGTAAATTTTCAACGAGAATTCTGCACGAACAAACTCACAGGCAGCAGCTAGCCGTGTGTAATTAAACGGATTTTCTCCTGACTGAAGCCCAGATCTCGAGTCAAGGCACGTCGATAACAGCACGACGTCGAAAGCTCTATTAATCGACTAATTGGCTGCGCTCAAGTTTATTTGCTTATTTGTGCAATTTTGCATTCGTGATCAAGACCAGCAAATTATTAGATTTACGCTGAGACCCGAGCCGTCTTATTCTGAGAAGAGGGACCCAGCAGTGGGACACACAATGCAGTTATGTCAGTTCGTAATAAACTGGAGATGATAATTATGCAAAAATAACCGCAATTTAAAACAATATTTTTTAATTGAGTCTCTATAGGTTTCAAAACCCTTCAACTGGATGTTTAGGTGATTATTAGACTTATAATTGTCAAATGTCGCAAGGCTAATTAGGTATTTTCTTTGACTACTTGAATTGCCATCTATCCTACTTACACACACTACAAGGTCAAATTGATTTTGCAAGATTTAAACTAAACAAAAATACAAGTTAAACAAATGCTTGTAAAAATCTGCAAGCAGGTTGAAAGCCGCGGCACCTTCGTATTGTATAAAGTTGCGTTCAAGTTAAACGGCAGTCTTATATTCTCACGGGTCTTTCTGGGAAAATATCTTAATCTTCAAACTTTTTCCTTAAAGGTACAATATTTTTCTTTTTTACTTTCGGATCTGCAATTAACTCTAATTCAGTAACTCTAAGAGAGGATTGATTTCACAGGCTTAAATAACATACAAGTTGGAAAAAGCGAACGAACTGGATAAAAATGAGTAGGTGACTGACTAATGAAAAAATATTTTTTGTTATGAGACATACAAACATGGTACCAGATTAATTGGAATATCATAATTGATAAAAAAAATAAGTGCTTAGATACGTGTGAACTTAAACTAAGAAACACGATATTTTATGTTCGTAATATTTTCTTTTCAGTAATGACGGAAAAAATCTAGTCAGATTCACGCACCGAGGGTTCCGTATAAATTTAAAACACGCACACAAATCACGTCTTTATCTTTTACGGGGTAGACAGAGCCTAAGGTAACAAGACCTAAAGGCCACGTTTAGCATGATTGTGGGCATATAGGCGGAAAGGGGAATCAAACTAGTGATGGGTTTTTTTTTTTTTTTTTTTTTTTTTTTTTTTTATATTAATAGGAAGACAAACGAGCAAGTGGGTCACCTGGTGGTAAGTGATCACCACTGCCCATAGACACCCGCAACCCCGGAAGGATTGCAGATGCGTTGCCAACCTAGAGGACTAAGATGAAATGCCTCTTGTGCCCGTAATTTCCCCGGCTGTCTTACTCTCCACACCGGAACACAGCAGTGCAAGCACTGCTACTTAGCGGCAGGATTAGCGAGTAAGATGGTGGTAGCGATCCGGACGGACCTTGCACAAGGCCCTACCACCCGCATCCACCCGGTTGCTAGCCGCATCGCCTATAAGTGATGATTCCTATGCCCATTCCCTCGATGTGCTTTTACCATCTGCGCGGGAAGAGAAGCAACTGGTACATTCTGTGTTTTTTCTTTACTCCCAGATCAGCATAAATTTAAAAGCCATCGAAAATATACATATTTTATTTTACACTTCATAGTATGAAAGTTGTTTTTGGGGACTAATGACTTTTGGACTTCTTCCGTTAATTGGGAGGTTGCTGCTGACTTATTGCCGAATATCGGAGTTCTCTATCAACAGGAAGTACCCTGCTAGTTTTGATTCCTACAATTGTATGTAATAACAGGTTTTCAAGCAAATGGACAACGAAGTCATTGGCACAAACAATATTTAGTTATGTTGCAAAACAGACCTAAGTGGAAAAATGAATGTCCTAATTTAAATGTTGGTATTTTGGTTTTGCTAAGGGAGGATAATATTTCTCCACTGAATTGGCCTGTAGGCAGAATTGTAGCCGTTTACCCTGGTAGAGATGGTAAGGTTAGGGCTCTTGATGTAAAAACTGTTAAGGGTTCTATTATTAGAACTAGTATTTTGAAGGTATGCCCTTTGCCCATCGATTATAGTTAAGGATTGATGTTTTTTGCAAAATGGTTTTCTTCATTGTTTTGATAATCTACAGTATGTTGTTTTAGTTGATCTCCAATAATGTATTTTGTTTTAAATGGGCAGTTGTCTTATGTCATTCATTTAAGTTCATGTGCTCTAGGTTAAGTATGGTTATATGTTTAGTTTGGGCCCCAATATGTTCAAGACTAGAACAGTAGATTTTATTTATGGCTTTATTGTCTACGGTTCATGTTTCTGTTTTGACATGAGGATTCGGGTTGTCTATGTACAATGTCAATAATTAAATGTGTGTTCTATAAAGCACAATATTTTATTTAATGTATCCGCGCATATTTTAATCCTATAGCATTAAAGGCCACGGCCATACACGCGGCTGCGTCGGATACATTAAGTTTGGTCCTTCGTTTTAAAATTAAAATTTACCTATAGTTAAATTTTAAATTGTAATCCAGTGCTTATCGTGAAGATAGTTCGTATAAAACGGCAAGAAGCCAAAGTGTTTAAATAAAGTGTTCAACACGTGAAAAGCCAGTTGAAGAGGCATATTTTGTATATATATTCCTATTGTGAAAATTTCATCGCCATTGAAATTTTGAATTTTCCCTGGTTTCGCCGTGATATTCGCCGATCGATATTTCGGCAAGAACAGTGCGGCTATATACGCAGATTGTATAATTTAGAAAGAGATGGTTGATTTCCTAGCTGACTACTAAGTGACATTCTTCACATGTATTTTCCTAGATATTATCTTCCGAAGAAACCGTAAGAAGAAATTGATTTCGTCGAGATTTGACAGGTGTGACTGTTTTCGAACGGAATTTCTAGAGGGGAATGGTCGTTGAAGAAACGTCAGTCAAAGTGACTTATTGTCATAATTTGAAATTTGAAAACTATTTTCTTCTATATAAGTTTAGTTTGTATTATAGTTGTTATTGTAGCATTGTATTATATAGTTAAAATGGAAGTAAAGGATTTAGTAGCCAGTAGGGGTTATACAAAAGGGGCTATTACCCGTATCGTTAAGTTTTGTTCATCAGAGCGATTTATTTCTGCTTCGCCAGAGATTCTTCGCGAGAAACGAGCTCGGCTCGAAACTTCTTTCGCGGAGTATATAAAATATAATAAAAGCATTTTAGCAATCAACCCTGCAGATGACGAGGACTATGGGTCCGTAGAGGATAGTTGTGACGACTGTTTAAGTCAAATTAATCTGCGATTGAAGGTAGTGTCTGGTGACCCTTCTACGTCAGCATCGATGGCTGTAGCAGGTTCGTCTCATTCTGGTGAGTTTAAAAAGTTGCCTCCTATCAATATAAAACCATTTAACGGCGTGGAAATAGTCGATTACTATCCGTTTATCAATATGTTCCGATCCGTCATAGATTCCGACAACAATCTGAGCCTTTGTTCCAAGCTCTATTATTTGCGGTCATTGCTTACAGGGGAGGCCTTAAACATCATTAAGAATCTAATGCTTGTTGATGAAAACTACGAAATGGCACTAGAGCTTCTAGACAAGAGGTATAACAATATTCCAAAAATAATTAACTATCATATCAGCAGTATCCTTGAGTTGCCTACCTATTCTAAGTGTACGGCACAAGGGATGCGGCAAATTATTTGCAATGTAAATATGCATCTTGCAGCGTTAAAAAATTTGGGACAAGATGTTGATGGATGGAATGCACTATTGCTAAACATATTATTTAAAAAGATTGATGTATATACATACAGGGGATTCCACATGGAACAGGATATGAAAAGGATGCCGACATTAAAGGCATTTCTGGATTATCTTGAAAAAAGAGCTGTAGTTTTAGAAACCACTGCCGAGGAAAGGCCAGTCAGGGCTCAATCTCATTCCCATGTGGTTTCTCGGATTTCATGTAAATATTGCCAAAAACCTCATAAATTATATCAGTGCATTCAATTTAAAATGATCTCCACAGATGAAAAGATAAATTTTGTAAATAAAAATAATCTGTGTAAATTATGCTTAAATGCGCATCAGGGTAAATGTCTGATGAATTTTAGTTGTGCCACTTGTCGCGGATCTCATAATACTCTTTTGCATAATAATATGCAAGCTAAGAGTGTGGTAACTAATGTTGCTACAACTGATCCTTCGGATCAAAATGTAAATATGGATGTATGCTCTAATGTAAATAATGAAAATAGGAGTATATCTTCCTCTAACTATACTGCTAACATGTCAGGTGCATTACTTTCTCCGGGTGTTCTGTTGCCAACAGCTAGTGTTAAGCTATTAAATAATGATGGTACTTATACCTATGTTAGGGCTTTGCTAGATTCTGGAAGTCAGGTATCTTTTATTTCAGAAAAACTGCTCGATAAAGTGGATTGTAAAATATATAAAGCTGATGAGTTAGTATTGGGAGTAGGTGATGGCACCAATAGTGTCTCAAAAAAGGCAGACATTCTTATCAGGTCTTCTGTCAATGATTTTAAAATTAAAGTTTCTTGTTGCGTGACAAAAAACATTACATGCCCGTTGCCACAGCAGGCGTTTGACAGATCTTTGTTAAATATTCCGTCTTGTATTAAATTGGCAGACAATGATTTCAATAACACGGATGAAATTTCTATTTTATTGGGATGTGACATATTTTTCCAGGTGTTGCAGCGAGATTCGTTGCCCCTAACGCCCCGTGGGCCATTTTTGGTAAATACATCCTTCGGGTATATCGTTGCTGGGACGCTGCCAGTCTCTGCTAGCAAAATAACAACATGTAATCATTGTGTTGTTGAAGGTAATACTTGCATTGATAATACTATGTCCAAATTTTGGGAATGTGAAAAGGTTCCTGACCTGATAAAGGAGGGTATCTCTGAGCAGCATTTAGCTGAACAAGTTTTTCAGGATACTGTTAAGTTGGAAAATAATAGATTTACTGTGGGTTTGCCATTAAAAATTGAGTTGGAAGAATTAAAGTTAGGCGACTCGTTTGATCGTGCGTTGCAACGGTTTTTCAATTTAGAAAAGAGATTTTTAAAGGATAATGAGTTGTACCAAAAATATAAAAGGTTTATACATGATTATATTGAACAAGGACATGCAAAATATTTTGATATCGCTAACTATGACTTGAATTCGGGCAACGTCTATTTTTTGCCCCATCACCCTGTGATAAATCCCAACAGTAAAACAACACCTGTTCGCGCGGTTTTCGATGGTGGTGCTACCACTAAAAATAATATTTGTTTGAATGATATTTTGTTGAATGGCCCAGTTGTTCAAAATGATTTATTTAGCATTTTGATTTTGTTCCGGACATTTAAGTTCGTGCTTTTATGCGATATAAAAGCTATGTACCGTCAAGTGATGATTGATGATAAATATTGTAGTTTACAAAATATTTTGTGGCGTGATTCGCAAGAAGAGAATATTAAATGCGTTCAACTGCAGACGGTCACGTATGGCTTGAAAAGTTCTGCGTTTTTAGCTACAAGATGTTTGGTAGAGCTTGCTCAAAGATATAAAAATGATTATCCTTTGGCGGCATTCGCTTTATTACATACAAGCTATGTTGATGATATCCAATGTGGATCTAATGATATTTCTGAGCTTATGCAGATAAAAAAAGAATTAATTGAGCTTATGGAAATAGCTAGTTTTTCTCTTCATAAGTGGTGCTCGAATCACTTTGATATTCTTAATGACATACCAAGTTCATTGCATCAGTTAGGTGATAAGCAATTTGATAAAAACGAATACATCAAAACTCTTGGTGTGACTTATGATGTCATTGAAGACACATTAAATATTAATTGTACAGAAAAAATAGTACAAGAGCAATATACTAAACGGGAAATGCTAAGTTTTATTAGTAAATTCTTTGATCCTTTAGGTCTTGTGGGTCCTATTTTAGTACAGGCAAAAATTTTAATGCAACAAGTGTGGTTTGAAGATATTAAATGGGATGAAGTTTTGCCTGATGTTCTTAATAAAAAATGGGTTAATTTTGCCAGCAGTCTGGTTCAAATGTCACGCATTACTGTGAGAAGAAATATTAATATGACGCAAACAAAGCCGCTTGAGATTGTTGGGTTCTGTGACGCATCTAATGTAGCTCATGGATGCTGTCTTTACCTAAGAACTATTGACGGTGATAGTAATGTTTCCGTAAATCTTCTATGTTCCAAGTCGCGTATTAATCCCAAAAACAAGATTTTAACTATACCCAGATTAGAGTTGAATGGAGCGCTATTATTGTCGATGCTGGCTAAGAAGGTTCACTCCACCTTATCATTAAAATATACAGTGAATACTTACCTTTACACTGACTCGTTGATCGTTTTGTCCTGGCTTGAAGCTGAGCCTTTAAGGCTTAACATGTATGTGGGTAACAGAGTTGATCAAATAAGAAAGCTTACTTCTAACTTTGAGTGGAACTATGTAAATACTAATGATAATCCTGCTGACTGCTTGTCTCGAGGAGTCGAGCCTCATTCATTGGCAAAATGTGATTTATGGTGGCATGGTCCACAATGTTTACGAAGCTTTGATTATTCTCATGCAAGTGCTAAAAATTATATACTCAGTGATAATTTACCAGAATTAAAAAATGTGCCTAAGATTTGTAATACATCCATAAATATAAATACCACTTACAATTGTTTGTTAAAGTTTTCTAACATTGATAAAATGACTAGAATAATGTCATATGTTTTAAGGTTTATATACAATTGTAAAAAGGAAAATTTAAATAAATTACAAGGAAATTTGTGTCCCAGTGAGTTAACTAGTTCAATGTTAATTAACGATTATAAAGTTAGATCAGGGTAAACATTATGATGAGAGTATTACTAAACTAAATTCAAATATTCCATTAAAATGTAATTTAAGTGGCTTAAATCCCTTTTGTGATTCTTTTGGATTGCTGAGAGTTAGTGGAAGGTTGCAAAATGCTGATTTACCGTTTTCACAAAAACACCCTATTATATTGCCTAAAGGCTCTCATATAACTAAGTTGATTATTTTGAAAGAACATTTAAGACTAAAACATGCGGGGCATACATTAGTAAAGTATAGTCTGCATGAAAATTTTTGGATAATGAATGTAGATAGAGAAATAAAATCGGTTTTACATAAATGTGTTAAATGTTTTACATTAAAGGCCAAAAGTGCTAATCAATTGATGGGTTCTTTACCTTTTGATCGTGTGAATATGACACGCCCTTTTCAAATTGTTGGCACTGATTATGCTGGACCTTTTTATGTGAAACAAACCAGAATAAGAAGCCCAGTCATAACAAAGGCTTATGTAGTAATATTTATATGCTTCGTGACTAAGGCTATTCATATTGAATTGGCTTCGGATATGACAACTAATACTTTCTTAGGGTGTTTAAAGAGGTTTATCGCGCGTAGAAACAAACCAACAAAGATTTATTGTGATAATGCAGCCTATTACAAGGGTGCTCAGAACGTGCTGCATGAATTATATAATTTACAGTTCAGCGGATAACCAAAACTCTGTGATTGATTATGCGCACACGGAGGGAATTTCATTTAACTTTATCCCAGCTTACTCTCCTGTCTTTGCGGGTCTGTGGGAAGCTGGAATAAAAAGTATTAAGTATCATATGAAGCGCGTTCTAGGTAACACTGTACTCACTTATGAGGAGTTGTATACAGTAGTTGTACAGATAGAAGGTATACTAAACTCTAGGCCGTTGACTCCCATGTCAAGGGATCCTGATAACATGTCTTATTTGACTCCTGGACATTTCCGCACTGGTGCATCATTGTCATCTTATCCAGAAGCAGATCTTACAAATGTAAATATAGGTAGATTGAATTTTTGGAAGCAATGCGTTCAATTGCAACAAAGTTTTTGGAAGCAATGGCACAAACAATATTTAGTTATGTTGCAAAACAGACCTAAGTGGAAAAATGAATGTCCTAATTTAAATGTTGGTATTTTGGTTTTGCTAAGGGAGGATAATATTTCTCCACTGAATTGGCCTGTAGGCAGAATTGTAGCCGTTTACCCTGGTAGAGATGGTAAGGTTAGGGCTCTTGATGTAAAAACTGTTAAGGGTTCTATTATTAGAACTAGTATTTTGAAGGTATGCCCTTTGCCCATCGATTATAGTTAAGGATTGATGTTTTTTGCAAAATGGTTTTCTTCATTGTTTTGATAATCTACAGTATGTTGTTTTAGTTGATCTCCAATAATGTATTTTGTTTTAAATGGGCAGTTGTCTTATGTCATTCATTTAAGTTCATGTGCTCTAGGTTAAGTATGGTTATATGTTTAGTTTGGGCCCCAATATGTTCAAGACTAGAACAGTAGATTTTATTTATGGCTTTATTGTCTACGGTTCATGTTTCTGTTTTGACATGAGGATTCGGGTTGTCTATGTACAATGTCAATAATTAAATGTGTGTTCTATAAAGCACAATATTTTATTTAATGTATCCGCGCACATTTTAATCCTATAGCATTAAAGGCCACGGCCATACACGCGGCTGCGTCGGATACATTAAGTTTGACAAATTATTATTATTATTCTTAAAAAGATTTGTTTTTCGTTTTGCGTCCGGAACCCTAAAAGCAACTGCCTAACTAACAACTTAACAAAAGTCTGTAAAATCACTCCTTGAAACATTATAAATATGCTCTCGAGTTTTCCCTTTCACGAAATTTACAGTCG
Organism: Pandemis corylana; assembly: GCA_949127965.1. Classification (NCBI taxonomy): domain Eukaryota; kingdom Metazoa; phylum Arthropoda; class Insecta; order Lepidoptera; family Tortricidae; genus Pandemis; species Pandemis corylana. Next base: position 11,921,675 of record OX421856.1, on the reverse strand, counting down.
CCCCGCTTTAATTAAATTTTTTCACCGAGTAGCTAATGAACCCTAAATTGGGGTAACTAAGGCCCAATTTACAGCTGTTGCGTTTCAGTATTCAGGGCTTGAAGGTGCTAATAGGGTCGTGAGAAAGTTCGTACACGACGGAAATGATAAATCTAAATTATAATATTTTATTTCTGATGCTATTATAGTGCGTGTTTTGTAAAGAAAGCATAAATAATATGGCCTCGACGGTAACGCGAACAGTCTTAACAATTTCAACAAAAACCTAAGGGTATTAAGCAAGGGCGTCGCCAAGAGGTAGCAAGGGGGCGGGCTGCCGCCCCTAGAGAAAAGTTTTTTTTTTTTTTTGACAATTGACATTCAAGAGCCGTCGTACTATTTGACTTACCAATAGACGCCATACTTCTACTATCCACCCGCCCCGCCCCCTTGATCATCGGCTGGCCACACTTTTGTTTGGTGTTAGGATTTTCAAAGAAGTCAGTTTAACGAGATTTGCGTTCGGTATTGTGGCGCCATCCTTTAGCGAGTAACTTAACTACATCGTCAATCGCCATCTCTTGCTGAATAGCTAAACTGCTACGAAAAACGCCAAAGCACAATGACGCTCTATTGATTGAACACCACTTACAAAAAAAAACAAAGCAATATTACTACATATTCCTTATTTGTAAATATAGGTTTAGGTTATTTTTGAGTTTTAAATTTGTTGTTAAATTATTATTAAGTTATTGTCATTGCAATACAGTAGAAAATATGTATGGAGAAATTTTATAGGTAAAGTAAGCAATAAGCATTAGAATATGCAAGTTATGTGAGTGAACTTCATACAATCTAACCAGTAACCACGTGTACGCCATGAGGCTCAACAAAGTAACTTAGAAGGCGGATAAACAAGATTAGAGAAGAAAATATCGCTCCGCTGTTCAAGCCACATCCAATTTGATTCAATTATTTGCACCTGCTGCGCGCTTATCTCAGTTTAAGTATAAAAATTTTATTTATAGCTATGCTTGTACCTAACAGCGGCTTCTTTGAACCGTTACATTTTACTGTATTCCTTTTAGAGCTCATGAAAATTCCATAGGTATTCCCAAATACTCTCTCTAGGTCTTCATTCAGGTTGTATTAAAGAACGCCCGGGCCAAATCTCTTGTCTCTAGACCCAACGCTTAAGATTTCGGGTTGTCTGGAATGGGAATAACGGCGAAAAGTACCTAGTAATTTTATCAATTACAGTCCAGCCATTTTATCGTGAAAGTATCGCAAAACATAACTTCAAGCTTCAGATTACGCATAGGTTCATCCATAAACTTCCACGTTTATTAGTATCTTATTTAAAAATACATACGTAAATTTTCCATTAAACTTAAATTTTTAATACACGCTTTTTTGCTGGCGGTATTTATATTGTCATACCTACAACCTACATAGGTATACGTACGTATACAAAATATCAAGTCAATCCAACCTCTGAAAGCGATTGAAAAATTATACAAATAATAAAATGATAAATATGTAAAATGAATTTACTTATTGGACAACGGACAAAAGCTTATAACAAAAGTACTTTCAGCCAGACGCTCGTTTTAAAAAGAAATGTTGAGCAGTAACTTATTAACACTGATGCATAATACGGGTAAGTGGTTCATTACTTATCTTAAGGAAAAAAGAGAACTGATTTCGCTGAAGTAAACACCAGTACTCCAAGTGTCCGCAATTACTGAACGTCGAGTCTGGAGTTATCTCTGTGACATCCAATATTCGTACACACAGGCGACCGAGTAGGAAAACATATTGGCGAATTTTTTTTACGATCATAAGAGGATAAAAGCGGTGTGTCGCCAAGCAAGCTAATACATTTCAGAAAAACTTGCACACCTCTGACACGGCCTAGACGTGTTCAGCTTGTCAAAAAAATCTAATTTTTAATCTAAGAATAGGAGCGTCCTTTTCTTAGTCAGTTTTAATGTAAGCGTATACGTGAAATAAAACCGTAACACCAACGTACGACGTACCTACGTACCGAGTAACGGTTAGTATTATAGCTTATCTATCAATAACTTAGTCGTAGGTATATATTGACCATGATGTCTGCGGCGAAACCTTGCTTCAGCATCGGAATTTCCTGTAAGATATAATGTTCGAATCGGGTTTGACCGTGTGCTCAATTAATACATACCAACACTTGCTAAACTCTCGAGCATTGTGTCACCAAGTTATTTGTGTCGGTCGATTACTGTATCCAAGAATTATAAAGCAGCTGACGCCGCCGCGTCCCGTCGCCGTCAACGATACTGTCAAGAAATGCTCGCGTGCGCGTTGTTCGGTGAGTTAACAATGTACCAAAGCTGTCCTATTAAGAGATCGTTAAAAATTCTGCCTGAGTCATTGAGTTGTGACAATTGTTTATTCATTGTTTAGTGGGTTTTGATGATTGTGGTTGAATATTCTATACATCTAAATTTTATTCTAAAAAACATTCGGCCCTGAAAGTCGTAGACAATTGGAATTTTAGTTACAACTGTTACAAGTTTAGGTTAGGTTATTTTATTAGGCATAAATTATTATTCTTTTCGTTTTTATTACAGCTTGCATGATTTCGTTTTATTGGCTTGCTGTAGAATACTGACCCTATAGATAAATTGTAATGTATTACATATAGGTCACCAGAATTCGTAGGCTACTACCTCTATTATACATGTATTACACGGAATCAGATATCTTGCTATGTGTCAAAACATGATACACCTGAATCCGTATAATTATTGTCTGCCGAATGCAGCAATTATTTCAGAAATGAGTTTCGTCTAGGAGAATCCCTGTTTTAACATTGCAGTGTCCCTTCTGGCGCTCGCCACGGGCGAGAACGGATCCTGTCCGCCCACCATATCCGCGAACATTTGCGACGCACAGTGCGGCCCCGCGGCGCCGTGCGCTAACACCACGCAGCTCTGTTGTCCCACTGACTGCGGCGGCTCCATGTGTGTAGATCCCATGACACAGCGCCACTTTATAAACACAGGTAAAAACTAGCCTTAGGATATAACGGGCTTATCTGCGCTACTGCTCCTCATCAAGCCTTAGACAGCCCAATATGTCTCTCAAGTCCAAATTGAATGGTGTCGACTTGAGGAGCCCCATCCCGGAGCTGCTAAATGGACGTAGCAGTCGGCACTTTATATATCTCATCTCAGACGTCCCAAACACTCGTGGCTAATTAGTAACGTTTTTTTTTCGGACGGACTAGGTATTGCTGCAGCAGCTGCTAGCTGTTAGCCTCAGATGGCTTATCCAGCTTACCGGAGAGAAAGCGCGCTGCCATTCAGGCAGCTGAGCAAGGGGAATGAGGAACGTGCGTTTATTTTAATTGATATGCCCACCTTCCTATAAGTTCGTTACGTTACATTCGCATTCCAGCATTGTACAAAGATGTCAAAATTATTTACCTTCTTTCCGATGCCAAAAAACGAATCGCGCGTTGACGCGCGAAAGTGTGAAGTTCAAGTCAGCTTCACTCCGCAATCACAACGCAGTGGCCTCGAACACAGGAATGCATAATGTGCATTTTCCACACGTAAAAATATATTATAGTGCCTACTAATTGAGGTATTGGTCTCTATTCCAGTGAAACCGGGACGGTGTCCAGCGGAGCCGCGCGGCGTATGGGTCTGTAGCCACACGTGCACCGGCGACTCGGACTGTCCTCGTGCGCTCAAGTGTTGCGCCAACCGCTGCGGCGCACTCGCCTGCCAGAAGCCCGACCCTGAATAAACAAATACACCATACTGGAGTCTTATTTCACGTGGACCGAGGGAAGCGACAGTAGCGTCAGTAACGCCGCGGCGCTGACTCCGCTATAGAGCCAGTCATTATAGTGAAATCACGATATTTCATTCGGGACCCACTTATTATGATTGAGCGTCTGCATCTTGTAGGATAATTTAAAGGATTTTGGCAAGCTTTTATCACAAGGTATAAACCTTGAAACTGATATAAATCAGTTGCCCGCTTCAAAATGAATCGGAAAAAATGATTGGTGCGGAAACTAGACTCCTACATAAAAGAGTACAAATTAAATGAGAGTGCTCCTTATATGTGACAATCAATTTTACAGATTATATACCAATCCACCATTTGAAACATCCTTACTAACATATTGTATTATTAATTTTTTGGAATTTCGACTGCCACTAAAGGCATAACCAAGTGTGGAATCATTGTTGTACTTATCTCATCTTGTATTATGTTTTGTTGTACGTTGTCTTGTATTTTTTTTGTAAAGAAGCGCGTTCAATCGAGGAATAATGATCTCATCACGCAGATATCTTTAAGTAATCCTAATAGAAATTGAAATAGGCAATTTAAACTTTAAGATTAAAAGCGCTTGTCGGCAGGGTTATCAGGTGACCTTATAAGCAGATAACTTTGATTCTACGAAACGACGATTGATGACTACAATTTTATCTTGTAGTTCTATTTATTTTATATGCGTAAATTAAATAAGTTACTGTAACAATACACGATATTTACACATAAAGCATACCTACCATACAACGCGTAGATTTTGTAGCGTTTCCAACCAATCCGTGGTCCTCGTCGGTAAGCTCAAGCGGAGATCTTTAACCACAAGTACGAGTTTCCAGTTTCAATAAGTCCGAATCCCTTATGGAACTTACATATACATATTTTATTGGTTTCGGATTTTACAGATGTAAATCTTACCTAGCCAAAAACAATTTTAATTTTAAGTAATTGAGTTAAATTACAAAATGAGTCGCGACATTGCGTTGTTTGATAAAAGATTACTTTAGTAAGTCGGTAATAATAACCTTAGTATTATTTTACGTAAAACGAGATCGAGTCTGTAGTATAAATTGGATCCAACAGGACAAAACGAAACACAAGACGGAGCGACTTTGTCGCTTAAAATTCAAAAGGACAGCCCGAATAAATAAAACCGGCAGTAAACAAGAAAACAGCTTTTTAACGAAAAAATAAACACTTGATATCTCTTTGACAGCGGAGCGCGAGATAGCCCTCAAGATTGTAATATTTCGATTCTCTTAGTCAAAGGGTTTGTTGAAATAAACTCCTAAGATTCACGACGTTCTCATGAATAATTTAATTCTAAACGAAGGTCTTACATCAAGATCAGTTTAATCGTGAGTTCATCAAAATATTTAAGGGAGCATCGCCGTGGACAAATGAAATACTGCCGTCAATTTTTTTCGCAGAATTTTGTTAGGTATTTTGGAGGCGAGTGGTAAATTGTGACTCTGATACGAGAGTTTTTTCGTGACGCAACTTTTAAGTGGATTTACTCTTTATGCAGTTACTGGGGTTCGTTAGGTAGCGGATAAGGTAGACACTGGATACTCCGAAGTTTTAATGACTTGTTCTACTTACTACTAATAATTTGAGCGCCGCAACCGAGATTTCATGGCCTCGGAAAATTACTTCGAACGCTTAACTTCCCAATTATTTTTGTAGAATACGGTCAAGTATAATAATATATAAATATAATAATTATAATATTTAATGCATCACATAATACGTATATACATGGCCATATTGGACGACGATTACTTTATTGATCTGTAGGTGATCCTCCAGCCTATACACGTCCCACTGCTGGGCATGGGCACAGGCCTCTTTTCAGAACGAGCCCAGTGCGGATTGAAAACCTCGCTCACACCATAATCAGCTCGTGGCACATTTCAAATGTAATTTTGCACATAAATTCCGAGAGACTCAAAGGTGCGAGCCCGGGATTTGAACTCTGGTTGAGGCTACAAGTCAAACCGCTAAGCTACCACGGCTCCTGTAGGTACTAAACACAACGCTGTGCTAGATTGCTATAAAACCTTAAATATTGTGCAATACTCTATAAATGCATCTCATTTTCTTTATACAATGATTGGCATAGCAACAGTTTAAGTATATCATAGGATACGTTTGAGCCGTCAATACACTGTTTCTTAAATGTTTTCCCTTGTACTACAGCAGGTGGTTGTAGTTTGACCTCGGTACAACTTCCAAAATTTACTCTATAAATCTTAAACAGATCACTCTTGGTACTATGTTGTGAAATCGGACAAAGAACGAGAGGGTATTTGATAGCACGAATATTCAATAAACTTTTCCCTAAGACAGAGTGTGCTACTAAAAGAATATTTAAAACCAAATTGAAAGCGTGTTTGATGGATACCTTCCTCGAGGAAAAATAAATAACTAAATTTAGGTAAGAACTATTAAGTATGGCTAAGTGTGGTAGAGTTTAGTGGGAATATATTGAAATTTTGTATACATAAATTTTAAATACATACTAAAAATAAGGTGTGCATTATTCGCCACCAAACTGTGTTGCAGTTTGGCGATATAGTATTAATGTATTGTTATTTTTAATAAATAAATTGGTTACCGATCTCCATAAGGCCGTCTGCCTCTGTGGCGTCGTTCAGGGAGGGTTTAAGGAAAATGTGGCTCACACCACCCTCAATTTTTTTTGAAAATACCCTTACTCTTAGTATGCTTGTTATTCTATTATTGTGGGAATTGGTTTGGGGTATAGGCTATGTGTACTGAACGTTCCTAAAAGTTTTTTTAATTGTATCTGTATCTGTTTTTTCCCCAATAAAGAAATTAAAATAAAATAAAATTGTATCTACATGTTTAGATATGCGCGCACAAGTTTATTTTACTGTAGGTTTTCTATTTTAATAGTGAGTTTCTGTATTGTATTTAAGGATGTATTGTAGTGTTGTTTGTAATTTTAAAGTCACTCTTTGTTGGTCCCTAGTTAAATGCGGCAATCATCCTGTTTAAGTTAACCTGCTAACTGTTAACTTATCCCTTAAAGGGATAAGTTCTTCTTTGTACATGTAACCTGATTTTTTAATGTGTTTGTTTCTTTAGGTTTGAACAACGAATCGTTTGTTTACTTTTTTACTTATTGGGAAACACAAAATTGCTAAGGAAACAAAATAAACGGAAATCATTATGAATTCAGATCGCTTTTTTTGTTGAGTACGAAACAAATAAGGAATTACTGAAGTGTTGGAGGCCGAAATAATTTTATTATTGGCGTTCGCTTTGTCGTTGTAAATAGTACTTAGTGTTGTGGACTCATTGTAGTTATTTATGCCTTTCTTTTATATTATTTTGATAGATTTTTTGTTTTCTAATAAATAAATATGTTTTTCTTAATTCAAAATCTTCAATTGAAATACAGAAAACCTAGGCCTTCAATAGTTTTTTATTTCTATCATATGGAATCGATCGACAGGTTAAGGTTTTATAATTTTTACGTTAGGTGATGTACCGTAGGATCCAAACTGATATAGGTACTGTTTCAGACATGGGTTTTACGGTTTAATACAAAACGATAATAATTGATATTTAGGATTAAATAAATTCGTACCTATGGAGTTTCAACACGATAATTTATGTAGAAGCGCTGGTGGTGGACTTCACAAGAAGACATTATAATAATATATAGACGTAGCTGCTTTTCACATCCCTAATTGCCACATACTTACTTACTGGCTGGGCGCAGTGACCCGAAGTGGGTCTTGGCCACCGACTCCAGCTTCCTCCAAAATTGTATACCATACCTACCATAAATCAGCCCTATCTCGAGCAGGTTGAAGTATATTATCTGATACTAAAGCTACCCTTAATAAGTAATACCTTTAGGTCAATTGAACGGTCCCTAGCACGGGTCCCTAGGGTATCACTTCAGTGTGTTCATCGAAATAATGGTGAGAATAACCTCAAGCTATTTTAGGATGGGAATCTATGGAGTATTCCTGAGCGGCTGGCGCTTTGGCCAAATGTGCGGGCACGGTTTGAAATTTGTTGGAATATTTGAAATTTGTGAACTGGCACGCTGTGCGATTAATTATTTCATGCCTTTCAGTCTTTGCGCGCCATCTTACATTCTCGGGTTGAATTAAGAGACCAAGTTAAGAAAATTTATGGTGTGGAATGAAATTAAAAAAAAACAGTTGGTTGGAAAAAGTTGAATAATCGAGGCATGGAGGCTTTTGTAAGTCGGGCTGTATGTTCTCTACAGGTCGCAAATTATGTGGATAAGTTCAATAATTTTTGGTTATTTTCATTCGATAAACTTCAAGTCACGAGGCAATGGCGGGGGTTGAAAAGGTCTACAATTTACAGAAACACTACTTTTGTACTTTTATGAGGTACATTATATTAAAACACAATAAAAATTAAAGCCTTTATTGATACTCTTATTAAACCTGTTAACCGCTATAAATACCTGTGAAACCAGTGCACGGGAAGAAGAAACACTTCCGAACTAATTTATAGGCAATTTTGGGGGCTATTCCTCTCACTTTGCCTGACCTTTACTTTCAAAGGTGTAGCCTTTTACTAGTGAAAATCTGCTCGATTAGGTAATTAATCTACAAAATTAAAAATCCACAGAGTTTAGCCTCTATACAAATAAAAATGAAACAATAGCGCTTTGGCACGTATCGATTATCGGTCGGATTAAAATGAAAGCCAAATTCTGCTAAAAGACATGTTGGTTGAGGTATGTTCATATTTCATCATCTTGGACTACATTATAATGTTATAAAACACTGTAAGTAATATAATGTAGGTCGCTTAGGAACTTTTTTCTTTCAGACTTCACATAGCAAAAGATTTAGATTATGATCATCAATAATTGCCTAATACATGCAGGAAATCCTTGATGGATCTACTTATTCTAATGCATTAACAAACAAAAGTTTTACCCGTTCCTGCGCCTCATAGATTTAAATTAAAGGCGTGTCTATTATTTTAATTAACTTATGATCCTACATTAACGCAATTATCGTTTGCCTTAACGGGTGCTTTACAACAAATAGCGATTACTTTTCAGGGAATCAAACGCGCTCTTACTAATTTCATACCTATTAGATAAAGAGCTATAGATGTAAATTAACTTAACGTTATATCGAGTCACGTTATTTAACAACAACACGTCAAAGCAAACGACAATTGCATATCGATAAAATTTAAACTTAATTCTTCTTAGAGCTGGCAAGGTACAGATCCAACCACGAATTAATGACTGGAAGATTCTCCGTAGACCACTTGGCCTCCTCTCTGACGTTCCTCATGGATTTCTCGATGATGTGTTCAGCGGATCCGAACTCTCCCTGATGCGCCACGTAAAGGTTGGAGACCAGCTCCAGACCTTCTTGGGTTGTAAATTGGGATGTTGCTGAGGTAATGAGATTGTCCCAGAGGTTAGTTTTGCTACCGTATCTGCAACATTAAGGGTTACACATAAGTTAATTAATGAAGCTATAATAATCTGTGGATGTTTGCTTCTAAGTCGCTGACGTTTGAACATCTAAATATGCATAAGAACGTCATTTTCGTTTATATCTCTAGAACTATAAAAAGCTACAAAGTCCAAATCAATTATAATTGCATAGCGGAGGACACGTTGTTACTTTCATTCTTCACTAGTTTTTGTGCTACGATTCAAAACTTCTAGAAATATAAAGGCTTTGTGAACATTGTCCACAAGTGAACACTCTAGTTAGCGGCATCCCTACAAACATAAATATTTTTTTGGAAATTTAACAAATCTACTGAATAAAATGCCTGCAACAAACGTATATCAATTTGACGACGACAAAGGACAAGCCTACCGTGTTTTCAATTTAGATAGTGAAATAACTTTAACATCCTACACAATTTTAATACAATCAGCATGCGGCAGCAACGGCTATTTCATATCAACTTTTGCAGACAATCGTACCCGCAAACAGTGTATTGAGCGTACACGGTTAATGTTTCGATGCTACAACGTTTCGCAATGAATATTCTCCGGATGTAGCGTACAAATATAAACGCAGTATTGAAACTTAATTTCCGATTCTCAACTTTTAATTAAATGTTAGCAACGTGTTTCAAAATAGACGAATGGGAACGAGAAACAATCACTGTGATCATTAATGTGGAAATAGTAATTTAAATTTTCGCTTCACACTATCGCACAAATACAATATAAATTAATAGAAACGTTGTTAGTATCATGTATGTAAAATGACCAATCAAGACAAAAAACAGACTTCAAGAATAAAAGACATTGTCATAAAAAAATTAAAAACAATTTAAAATACATCAGCATCACTGTTCTAAATATAAAGTCACGTGAACGAAGTGCGGGTTTAACTAGTAAATTTTCGTCAACCCATAATCAAATAGACACGGGTGACGAGACTCTCAAAGTCTTTGTAGATTTAACTGTACCTAGACTATTAACAGAACAAAACAAATATGATATTGCACTTACTTCTCCTTCAGCACACTCCAATTCTTCTCCAAGAAGAAGAATAGCGTTTCATAACCCTGAGGACTGCTACTCAGCATGCTGAAGATCAAGAACAGATCTGTCTCCGTGAAGTTCCCGTTGCCCTCCAAAATGGTCACGTTCAACAGCCTGTTTATCTTATAACTGTCCACTGGGCAGCCGGCTAAGGTCTTTAGGAGGTAAGTCCTCTCGCTCTGTTTCCTTGATGGAGGAAAATGAATGACCCTCTGGAAACCAAAATCCCATTCCTCCTTGGTACCCCATTTGAAGACCGGGCAGATGTACTGGTTGGCGATGCTGGGGGCGAAATTTTTATGGTTTAAAACCTGAATCGAAACGTATGTAAATATAAACACCTATATTTCCAAAAATATTATTTGAATTTCTGGAGTATCACATGTGCTACATTTGGTTCTGATATTCCCAGTGGATCGATTTAAAATCGTGTTCTACTATAAAAATCCTGAAATCGGTACCCCATAATGTACTTAAATAAAGTCCGATATTTACTATTGGATTTTCGAGAAGTAGGTACCTATAGACCAAAAAGTACACGAGTTTAAGGTAATTCAATTAAATTGTTAATGTAATTGTTGCGTGACAGTCGTTTTGTGTGTTTAAGTACTATTTAACGTGGCCCAACTTTTTGGTCTGTATCCGAATCCTCATGGATTTTTCGTAGACTCCCAAGGGAGTTCAGTAAAATCTTGTAATTAAACCACCAGATCTGGTGGTTTATGCGAGCGGAGCCACGGGTTGTATCTGCACCGAACGCTAATCGAACCCAAGACCTCAAGCTTCGTGATCAGTTTTTCTAGGCTACTATATGGCTGTCGGCGATTCCAAATACAAAATATAATTATGATATTTTGATTGATCAGTTAGTATAGAAGGAAACAATGAATCAAAGTCTCACCATAGTTCATCAAAAACGTTCTAATCATACTCTTTGAACTCGATTCAAACGACGATTAACCCTTTACTAATCCGTAGCTACAAATTATCATTAAGGCAAACGAAATTATTCGCTTCACTGACGGCGAGGGACGCCGCGTCCTCTTTATAAGGGATCGACCACACCAAAGCTTAAGAAGACATATTCTTAATGAGACGTAGACCGCAGTTCCCGATTTGAGTCTACAACTGTCATCCTGATATACGTTATGCAGCTGCAACAAAATATAGAGAGCTTGTTGTTGTTGGTTGACTTAGAACAATGTTAACATCTTCATATTTATGTATGTACATGACTTGACAATGAATAAATAAATAAATAAATAAGGTAATCGCAATTTATATCCCGAGCAAAATAAGCGTGGATCATTAGTCTAGTGGTCTTGACTAGCCTACGGATACACTTAGACCCATTCGTGGATCATCGAAAACTATTAAAATTTAAAGAAGTTAGTTTAAAATCGAACAGAGACGAAGGCATCGCTTTAACTTTAACTTTTTTATATGTTGTCTTAGCTGTCATAATAGTAATTAATATGTATGTAAACTCTTTATTGCACATAAAAAATTAAAAATACAGACATACAGAAAAAATAGTACAAAGGCGAACTTATCCCTAAGAAGGGATCTCTTAGTAAATAATAATAAGTAAGAGCAATCAGTAATTACATAATATATTTAGTAAAAAATTAAGTGTCTGCCTGTTACTGTTCAAAGGTACAAGCCCTGTGGTAGACAGACGGACAAACTCTTTGGTACGGAATCCTAAAAAAAGATGGAATAGACAGTTATTAAGCTTCAGTGTAGTCGATCCTTAAAATCGGCTCAAACGACTGTCGTGTGTTCATTCAATTATGTATTCAAAACCACTAAACTCCGTTATGGGATTTAAGCTGCCTATTTACGCCTTGGGATTTGTCTAATCGATATGCGAGTTTGCGAGAGATTAATACAGATTTACGACCGTATTTACTCGTGTAGATCAACCAATGCTGGTCTATAATTGGTCATCATCATCATCATCATCTCCAGCCTATATACGTTCCACTGCTGGCCTCAGGCGTCCTCTCAGAATATGAGAGTTTGGGCATTAGTTCCCACGCGGGCCCAGTGCGGATTGGAAACTTCACACACACCATTGAATTGCTTTACACGCGTGTGCAGGTTTCCTCACGATGTTTTCCTTCACCGAAAAGCTGGTAAATTTCAAATGTGATTTCGCACGTAAGTTCCGAAAAACAACGAGCGATTAACGTTATCTTATCTTATCTTACTGAAATATTGCGGAATAATTATATGAGACCATGTATAGAGACACTATATGGTAATTACACCCCAGTGAATTATCGCTCGGGGCGTTTGTTACGCCCTGTGTGCGCTGAGGTTCAAAAAGAAATGCAAGCGAAATACCTATGTCACGGAACTAGCCAAAGAGAATACGAAAAGTGTTTACGTATTCAACGACACAAATGGAAGCCCGGAACACTGAGAAACTTCACTTTACATTTTGTTTCGAGTTCTTGGAAATGTATTAGTAGAATTAATGTTTCGTAAACGGAATATTTCAAGTAACTTCTCATTATAATATCATTAAGCATTATGCTTTAAGTGATAATGTATTCAGATTTGCATAAAAATTAGGTACTACTTCAAGAGACTTATCACCGCCGTGCGATATAAACGCGCAACTATACACTCCGAGACACTCCTGCAAAATATTTCTTTTAAGTTATTATAAGGCTATATTCTGTTACCCGTGACTTCGGCTACCATGAATTCGTTTATTACTATTCGACGTATACTGCGCGAGTTCTTAAGTTAGATACCTACTTATATTACTCCAAATTATTACTCGTTCTTGTGCAAAAAATCATCCAAATTCATCGAGGCGTGAAAAAATAAGAAACAATGATTTTTTCAATAGATTAAAATATTTACGTACCTATTTTGCACATTAATTGTCACATATAACAAACTCTTTAAAAATTAAAGAAATAACATTGACCTTTTTAGGACACACTAATCACCTCCTATTATCCCCTTCATATTCTCCTCACAAAGAAGCGATCATTATAATCCCATATCCGAATCCCGTAAGCATAGCGCATTCAAACGCAAACCCTTTGTAAGAATTAGTGACGGTATCCGATCACAGAGCTGGCTCCAGCTTATAATACACAAACATATGAAAGAAAGAAATCGTTAGGAAGAAGTCTGTCGTCGGCTCTGTCAACGGAAGGATAAGCAATGTTATTTAGGAAGGAAAGGGAATTAAGGCGCAACAGGACAATTGAAAGATGCTTAGTAGCAATATTTTTGAAACCACCGGGCACTAAACAGGCATGAGTGCAAAGTACTTGCCTTGGCCCCTTGCAATATGTTAGGAATCCTCACTAGGCCTGTAAATAATTTCTAAGAATTAAGTCCACATCACCCTATTACCACGGCTATGCCCGTCCGACGTCAAGGCGAGGGATTTCTCTGTTCATTGCACTGTTAACACGCTACCGCATATCAGTTGTTAGTAAGCAGCACACGCAATGTATTAGACAGTCGCTATCTGCACCGCTAGCTGGGCCCTAAGGAATAGTAGGTACTCACGGATTTCCTTCATCAGGGTTCTTCGTCTTCATCCACTTGCTGTACTGCTCCTGGGCCTCGGTAACACAGGGCTGGTACCCTGCCTTGCAGAGGAAGGTCTTGGTATGCGCGCGAAGGTTCTTCTTCCAGGACTCCTCGTCTTCCTTCTCTTGCTTCACCAGCTCCTCGTAGAGAGGCGTGAGGAGGGTGCGGACGTACGTCTACAGAAACATCATTCCAAACCACATAACATTGATAAGTAATTAACAAGCCGTCTGGCTTGACAGTCTCTTTCTTCTTCCGATAACGCTAGAAAATATTGCACGTGACCATAGTGTTGGCCTATGTGCATTTTTTTCTATTCTATCATACGCAACGATCAAGTTGCACGACTTTCCCACACAGTACTACAACTATGAACATATTGAATGTTGGTGAATATTATTATTACTGCTCTAAGTGGGCATTGATATGGTTCATTTGTCTTGTGTAATTCGAATATCTTTATGGATTATGCCACTGGAAAGCCACGGAAAGAAGTATAACTCTGCAATAACTGCTATAAGTCACAAATACACTTAACCGAACATCGAATATAGTGCTAAGTTAATGAATATTATATAATTACAAGATGTTCAATACTGTGTTACTCTCCTTAACCTGATTTTTCCAACTCTATCATCTCAAATAATCAAGTACCTATTCAATAAGTAGTCTGGTTACAATGCTCAATTGTTTTAAACTACAAAGGCTTTCTCTTGCCAGCTTAAACTTGCTATAGTTTGAGACTAGAAGTTATCCTAGCCAAGGCATGTACAGCACGAGAACCGAGGTATCGGATACTTCAGGGTACTAAGTTTAGCACGTCTTAGCCAATCACGCCGAGTAAAAAACAATACTTTTTTGTTTCCGTTCGTGTTTCTTTAAATATGTATTTATATACTAAGTTGAATTATGAGTTGTAATTCTAAGATTTTTGACCATTCTTTCGATGCGCAGAAATAGAAGCATCTAGTACGTTCTATGTTTTTTCTTTGCTCCGAGACCAGCATGGAAGAGTTACTTAAAAGATCAAATCAAAGTAACTTAGATTCGTTTAAGTTATCACTTCTATCGGGCGTCCCGAGACGCACACTTTCTTTATTTTTAACAAAAAACCGAACATTCTTGAAATACAACGCCTCATTAGTGAAAAACGCCCAGTCTTGGAGAACAGCCGAGTCATCTTGGCAAATTTGTTTTTTCTTGATGACTGTTAAATTTTTATTTGCCTTTGTATAATCTTCGGCTCACCCACGCAAAAAAGACAGGAAATAAAATGTCTTACGGTTAAATGAGGTTAATTAACGGTGAAACGACGGCTACGGGAGAAAAGTTTAAACAGGTAATAATAAAAAACCATGACGTAGGTAGATTAAGATTATGTAAATTAAGAGTAGAAAAAGGGTGAACAAGAACCAAAATTTTTTTTATATAGCATTTACAAAAAAAGTGGCGCCCTTGTTTAAGTACAACCTACTTGATGAGGTACGCACTCTATCTCTGTCTTTCGTACATATACGTAAGTAAATAGTAAACTAAACATTTTTAACTACTTCAGAAGTACCAAAGCAGAAAAAGAGTTTAAAAATGTATGTATATTTATTAAATGTATGTATAATGTAGTTCAATTAAACGATTAAAACCACGTTTAAAAATACATACATAAATCACGTTTTTATCCCTTACGGAGTACACAGAGCCTAAGGTAACAAGACTTAAAAGCAACGTTTAGCATGCGCTTTATTTTGTAATTTTTTGATTGATTGCTGAAAGAAAAATAACGCATCTATATTTTTTTAATTTACGGACTAAATAGTACTTCATTTTCTTTATCCAGTCATCATTCCTATTTACATCTCTCACTCTAAATTAATGATTGGCAAAATAATACAAACTTACCTGAAACTTAGCATGCATGCACTGACAAATATGTCCTCCGATGTGATCGATCATGGTGAAGACAGGGTCCCACACAAGTGGGTGCCTCTCGTCCTTCAGGAACCATGTCATATTGAAGGCGGTGGTGAACGACAGTTCACCGGCATAGGCCATGTTCCACGCGTCGTGGAGTAGCTTAGCTCGAGTCAGCTCCGGAATAAGGGTGCGGTCCTTAGTTTGAAGGAACACTGAGAGCAGATCCCAGTTCTTCTGGTCGTAGTTGACTGGGAACGGGGCTGAAATGAGAGAATTTATTCAAGACTCATATATTAGTTTAGTTATAATATTGTAATCAATATTGTAACTAAAGAGGAAACGACAAAAAAATAAAACTGGGATGTGTAGTAGAAGGAAGAGTTTTAAATGTATTCTTGTCAACACCGCCAGTACCACGCCATGCTGGCGCAGACGATCGCTTTCATTGAACACTCACCGATCTCTTCAGGGTTGACGATGACGAAGTGTTTGTTGCTGGGCAAGCCGGTCACAGTGAGCTCCTTGCCCTGCATCCACGTGGCGGCGTAACTAGTGAAGTCAAGCTTGTCCCCGCGCGCCAGCACCGCCGGTACCCACCACACCATGCTGGCTGCATCGGGCACGTCGTGCGGACGCTCGCGGAGGTACACTTTCTGTGGATACGGTTTATTAAAAAAAACAACCGTTTTACGACATATTGGGTACGCTTTGTAAGGTTTCCGTAGTCTATAGTCGAGTTTCGTTCAATGCTTTGAATTTTGAATGCGCTAATCTATGGAACTACCAATCGGATTTGATAACTAGCCTAGTTTTGCGGAAGGTTGAATGCTATATACATATTAAAATAAATCAGCCTTTTATGTCCCACTGCAAGGCGGGACTACACTTGTAGGTCTTTATCATTTTAAGAATTGAAAGCAATTTTTATCCTGTAACACCTAACGGCAACCTGTGGCATGGATTAGAATCTAATCATTAGATGGTCAATATTACCGTGTAATTCATGCATATCGCGATCCATATCACGAAATATATCATGTGTATCGTATGCGAATCAGCTTGTTTTGAAATCCACAATCCTATAATGACATACCCGTATCACGATAATATCCAATAGACTACCCATGCCAATCAATTTATCGGTCCGAGCTCTGACGGCGTAGGTATATGTATAGTATACCTAAACGTTGAACTTTAACGCATGATTAGCGATATCAAAGTACCCTTTCCTTAGCTCTTGACATTGAAAAATCCTTCCTAAACACTACTTTATCAAACCCTATCAAACTGAAAGTGGCCGATCGGCCGCCTATCGGGATCGACCCTAAAAGACTAATGCTTTCTTTTCATTGGCTAAATTCACTGATTTCACCTTGAAGTTCTATATTTTATATTGAGTTTAAGCAAAATTAAACACTCTCCTCGACAGCCTAGGATTCAATGTTGTTCTCTCAAAAATAAATGCATAGAACCTCTTGTAAGTGTAAGAAATAGTGTGCGGCTTTTTTTTTACAACAGCAATGGAATTGGAACTTGATTTAGTTCGCTCAACCGAAGCTCGGTCAGATCGATGGAGTTTTATAACGTGAGTAGACGTAATTCCCACATGCTTAACCACTTTATGTGACAGTTTCTAAATCCGACAAAGAACCGTAAATAATTAAAATTACAAATAGTATTGGATCTTGGAGCTGTCTTGTAGTAGTAAATTCGTAATGTGTACGTAACCTAACGCTTGTATCATGATTTAAACCTCAACTCGTAGCATCATAATGGAAGCCATTAACTAGAATATACGGTGTTGTCTGAAGTCCTAAGTCGCAATGAATATTTTTCTTTATGTACACCAAACTGATTTGAACTGATACATTACAATATCAAAATTATAGAAATTGATAATTAATTCACTGCAATAGCCAAATCAACGCTTGGCTTGACTTGTTTCGGTTTAATTGGTTTAATGCGATTTGAACTGATCGAGTGTTGCCATACATACATCCTTACATTTGTCAACTTGTTTGTATAGTGCTTTCCGCTGGCGTTCGTGTCGCCACAGTGTATGTGTCTTTTATATGTTTAGTTTTAATTTTATCTGGGTCCTACTGAAAAACAGCGTTGCGGCTTGCCGCAATATTATGCTGAGTGGGGCCCATTTTACACCATATCGGTACTATTGCTATTGTATTTCTTCTTACTATTATATATCTACGTGTATCGAATGTGTGTAAATAAATTTTCTCTCTCTCTCTCTCTCTCTCTCTCTCTCTCTCTCTCTCTCTCTCTCTCTCTGATTTAAGCAGATATTTACCTGCCGCAACACAGCAGTATTAGTCTCATAGTTCCTTTCAACAGTGACCAGGGGCAGCCGGTCCTTCTCGATCCAACTTCTGGCGACAGTCTTAACGTCCACGTCTTTAGGGATCTTGCCGTCAGCCGCAGCTGCCGTGTTCAGCGCTGACCAAATATCATCTCCCGTGAAAGTTTTGTATTTACTAGAAGAAATGACGATTATTTAATAGTATGGGCACGATGTGAAAGACTCTTCAGTCTTATACATAGGTGAAAGGGTGTGCGTCAAAGAACGTTACTATTCAAGGATAGCTAACTAGACCTCAGTTCAGTATCCATGTCGCTTCCATATCCCAACCCAACCAAACACTTACGTCTAAAAAAACAAAGATTGTAACATCTGCTATCACTTACTGGTTCTCAATGAACATTCTCAATCCATTCCTGAAGGTTTCTCCTCCAAGAGTGTAGTTGAACATCCTGAAGAGTAGTTCGATCTTTGTGCAAGCTGTCTCTTGCTTCATACCAGTGATGCGCGAGTGAGGGTAACGCTTACTGAACTCGTAGTACAATGAATACAGGACTGTCATTGGCCATTTGCCCTCCATCTCTGAGCCGTTGTTAATCTGGAACAAGTCAACCTTAAAATTATTAACCTAGAACTTTCAGGCGTGCTACTCAAAAAGCAATGCCTTGCACTCAACTAGGCAGCCACTGGTTACAAGTTAGTAATGTTAATCCTGCGGAAAAAATGTCTAGGTATGTTCCTTTTGCATTAACCGGTATTCATGAGTCAAGCCCCTTGTGCCTTTATCTCGTCATATAGCAGGGAGGATACCCAAAACTGCATTCATCAACAAGAAAAACTAGTCAATATCCCAAGCTTTTAGGTAAAGTCGACCAAATAAGTGGTATATCACTTTCATCGAACTTCGTCTCAAATGCAAATGTAGCTAAAGTCGAACTTTCAAGTTGAGATCCACGACTTATCTACATTAGTATTTTATGACATGCAAAGGATTTTCAACCTTTGGGTGGCAGTAGTCTGATATTCATATTGGCTGATGGTACCTAATGACTTGTTCACAGTAAGTATAGAGATCGTTAACCTTGAAAGCGGTCTCAGCAGCGAGATACCCCACAAGGGCTTTGTTGAGGTGTGCGTCCGTCCACCAGGCAGGCGTGGCCAGCGCGCCCAGCCACTGATAGGACAACTCCTGTGCGAGCTGCACGTAGCCGCGGCTGCTGAGGTCGCTCTCCCTGTTTAGCATAATACATACATACATAAATCACGTCTTTATCCCTTACGGGGTAGACAGATCCTAATAAGGTAACAAGACCTAAAGGCCATGTTGAGCATGATTGTGATCGTATAGGTGAAAAGGAGAATCAAAATAGTGATGGGTCGCTAGCCGCATCGCCTATAACATGATTCCTAAGATTTTCGCTTATTCCGTTTTTACTTTTACCATTTGCGCGGGAAGAGAAGCAGTTGGTACATTATATTTATGTTTTTTTTGCTCCCTTTTACATTTCCGGTTGCCATCGTTTCTTTTGTTCTCATTCTTTAATTCTCGCAAAGTACATACTGCACCTTCTGGTCATGAAATAAACTAAAATTGACTTCTTGCCGAAATTCAAAATTGTGGTGCAAGTTAAAACTGATGGGTAGGTCTTTCAACGTAAAAAGTCAAGTATCTCGTAAAGTGGTAAAATGGTCTTTAATCCCTTTTCCTCTAGACTTTTCATTATGCATCTCTCTTACCCCATTTAAATTGTACACCATAGGTATATGACTCGAGAAATATCACAAAACATTTCCAACCGTTCATTCTCGTATTGCGGGCGAAAATTCAAATAAAATGATTGCACTGCTCGCCTCCAGGGAAAGCGAGTAATAGAGTCAGCGAAACGAATCAGCAAGCCGTGACGAGCGACGTGCATTGTTTGTTCAGTGACGATACTGAACTAGCAACAGCAGGTTTTTAAAGCCATGAAATAGCAAAAGATTTCGCAATCCATATCCATTTCACTGCGGAGGAGTTGAAAACCTGCATTGAACTTTGTTAATTTTTTAGAGGTTAGTAACTAATGCTAGAAAAACGAATGTAATGTCCATCTTGTTTTGTATTACCGACCCAAACTTTCTCATACGAAAACAAAATATGAACTTACAAATATCATCCGTTTTATACGAATATAAAATAGACTACAAATTCCTGAAACTCCAAAACCCATAGGTGTCATTTTTTACCGTAATATTTATATCAAAAGTTTTAAATTAATGTTATGTGACGCTGACTGTACCAGCAATGAATCAAAATTTTACTTCTCGTTTTTTATGTTTACTTTTACGCTTTACGGTGTTTACGGTTGACGCTTGGCGACAAAATTCGCTCTGTAAATGACATGACAGCATGTACAGATGTAAAAATTTTAAGACTTACCCACGTGCTATGGGTAGTGTAGGGGAAAAACACGCATCACGGATTGATGAGGATCCGGGTTCGATACCCGGCCAACAGCTTTACTTTTCTGATTTTTCCATGTGTTCTAGTTTTCAGTATCGTTTACGCTGACTGTACCATTTACCGTTTGCGACAATACTTACTAACTTACCGTTTATATACGCTTTAACCTTGAGGCATTCAAACATAAATAACCCGAGATAACAAGAAAAAACAATTTAAATACGTTAAACGAAACATGCAGATAACTTGGCCGCTGGTAAATTAGGCGCATAAAGTTTAGAAACGGTAGCTAGCTGGAATAAAATGTTTTTGCTTCAAACTTAAATCAATTATCATGGGACAACTTTTTATATTTTAGATTTAGCATTACTTTATTGATTTACTAGCGACCCGCCCCAGCTTCGCCCGGGTGCAATCAGTGTTTCTCTACTATATTATGCATGTATTATACACATAAACCTTCCTCTTAAATCACTCTATCTATTTAAAAAAACGCATCAAAAACCGTTGCGTGGTTTTTAAAGATTTAAGCATACATAGGGATATAGGGACAGAGAAAGCGACTTTGTTTTATACTATGTAGTGATGATGTAGTGATACGCATATCATAAACCCTAGATAATGCCTTAAAAACAGCATATTACGGCCAGTATAAAAGAACAATGTCCATAATAACATCGAAAACGTTCATTCGGTTCGGTTCGTTCATTCGGTTGTGAATAATTTTGCCAAAACGCAGCGTCATGTGACAATCTTGTGACAATACAACTTGCTCAAACAGCCCTCTTATTAATCAATCTTGTTTTTTTACAATTCTATCAAGCCAGTGCTAAGACGTTTGTTTGGTGAAAGACTCGAGAACATTGAAAATTATAATTATAAAGCCAGCGACAGGATATTCAGGAACAGCTTTTGGGCATCACCATTTTTAACAAAATTCAGTCACCTACTGATTTTTTTCGATTCAGTTGAGAGTGCAATATTTATTGACAAGAGACTTTTAATTTAAAAAAAAAGAGCACCTTTATTGTAGGTATGTACTGTATCTGAGATTATTATTAATTCGCGGATTAAAGTGTAACAGAGTAGAAAGCAATGCTGAGTCAGTCCACATTGAATAGTAAAAGTTCACGTGACACCAAATCGTGGTGATATCAATAACTTAAACATAGTGGGAGTATCTTCAATGCCTTTGAGTGCTAAAGGTTATCCGGAAATGTTTTTTAAACAATCTTCGTTTGGATCGCCAGTTAGATGAGATGATTCATGCCTGTTTTCAGTAACTACCCAAATGTTGTCATCCAATAAATACGTAGGAATTTTAAACATGTCTATGATTCAACTCTAGTTGTATGAGAATGACAAATTTCACTTACGGATAGTTGTAATAATAAAAGTACAATTTATAATACAGTTAAAGATATTGCCATCCACGAACTATAACGAATAAACTCTTCTTCTTGATCTTCTTATTTGTGGCTCATGTCATTATAGCGACGACAACTTCGCCAATGTCAAAGTAACAAAAATATAATTAAAAAATCTTTTGACAAAATGTCGGCAACGTTGTACGGTAATGGTCAAAGACCCCCTCCCCCCCGGTCGGGCTCTTAGCCAACGGTCAATGATATCCCTTAGAAACTGCCAGGAAATCATTAGCCGATGCTCAGGGTGCACCGGACCAAGCACTGCTCTTCCCCCCGGACGGATCCAAAACTACACGTGGAGGTAACCCGACTCGCACCCTCGAATAAACTCTACGACCACATTAATGGCATTTGATTGGATTTACTGAAATGGTTATTTGGATTTCCGAAAAGTATCGCCTGTTTCAATTAAGGGCAATGCCACTGACATTGATGATACTAGATGACCCTGTGAAGTTGGACAGGAGGCCCACTTTCCGAAAAACATATCAAAAAATAAGGGGAATTTACAAACTGTATAAAAAAAAATACATCTAAGTACTATTAACAAATGGTGTTCAGAACACTCTAAATTATCGCCTGGAGTCGCTTGTTGGCAATAAAAGATTATACAGATGTAGTAGTCATAGTCAATAACTTTAATGTAGTAATCAAAACTGACCTGAACACAATCAATCCCCAGTTGTCAGCGGGTTTGACGCCTTGGTAGTTGGGTAGCGCGACGATATCCAGCCTCGTCAGGGGCAGGGGGACTTGCCAGAACTGGGCGATCTCTTTGAACACTCGAGCCAATTTTTCTGTGACTCCGTTCAGGGCTTCCAAGTATTCTGGACGCCCAAATACGCGGAGCTCTACAATGAATAGTATTAACGAATCAATGTCGAGAAATAGCAGAGAGAAAATGTTATCATAATTATCAGCCGAAAGATGCAGTCTCAATAGTTTAGCATAAACATCAAAGCATTAAGAAATAAGTCAGACATTGCTTGCGTTCAGCGTCTTTTACTTTCATCCTTCTACACTTGAGTATCCCGACATCGGACTGTCTTACATTTGAGGACAAACCTTTATGTATCCAAACGATGTGAATTACTACATAATTATTTTCATGATATTATGGGAAAGTTAAATTATAGGATTTGACAGTGATTTCTTCCATGCTGGTCTGGGAGCAAAGAAAAAACATAGAATGTACCAGTTGCTTCTCTACCCGCGCAGATGGTAAAAGCCCATCGAGGGAATGGGTGAAAATTATAGGAATCATGTTATAGGCGATGAGGCTAGCAACCCATCACTATTTTGATTCCACTTTCCACCTATACGCCAACAATCTTGCTAAATGTGGCCTGTAGGTACCTGTTACCTTAGGCTCTGTCTACCCCGTAAGGGATAAAGACGTGATTCGTGTATGTGTATGTGTAAATTATAGGATAGCATAAAACCGAACCAACATAGCTATTTTCTCATTGACGTGAAACAATACCCTTAAATTACCCTTTAAGAATCTCACCAATCTTATTTCCCTGTTCATCGGTGTAGAAAGTGCTGGTGTTGAGTTGCTTAAGATCAGCGATGACCAGGCCCAGGGTAAAGGTGGACATTGGAGGCGTGGTCTCGAAGTGATCCCAGACCGCATTGGGTTCGCCGGTACTGCGTAAGAAGAGAGTATTTTGAGTATCTACAGTCTTGAGTAATAAAGCTAAATCGTAAACCTCTTTGCTTTATATGTCACTAGCTGTTGCCCGGGGCTTTACTCCGCTGCAAAATTATTATTTTTTCAAAGTTTTATTTTATACAAACCTTGTCCAGACTGTAACAAACACAACTAAAACAGAATTATCCAATTCGGTGCAGTCGTTTGGAAGTTATGCGCGTACATACATTTCGACGATCCATTTTTATTTATATAGATTATTGAGAAAGAAAACTCGCTAAAAAAATAATTATGAGATTGATCTTAAAAAATTCCATAGAGTAGAGTGCTAGATGTTGTTTGTATCTGTCCTACGCAGGCTAAGATTAAAAATAAACTAAATAAATTAAGCTAAAATTCTTATCCCAGACCGCTTAACTTTTCCCGAAATTTCTAACGATAATCATTATATTTCAACCAATATAAACTAAACATTGACAATGAATTATACACGTAATTATTGAATTATACACGTAAACTTTTGTGAATTACTCTATCTATTGGTGAAAACCGCATAAAATCCAATCAGTACTTTTGAGTTTATCGCGAACACACAGATAGACGCGGCGGGGGGTTTCATTGTTTTATGATACTAGCTGTTGTCCGCCGATTCGCCCCTGTCCCAGTTTTGTTTTCAATTATTATTTTTTTACACAAGTACCTAATGTCCATACGGTAACAAACACAATAAAAAAACCCCAATTTGGTGTAGTCTTTAGGAATTTATGCGCGTACATACATTTCGAGGATTATCTTTTATACATATTTTTTTCTTTTCGGTATAACTATGAAACAATTATTTACATGAAACTTAAAGAGAAACACCTGCCGATAAATATAAATATACTAAGTTGGAATATAGCTAATGACAGATAGATAGAAGGATGGCAGTGATTGTTTGACGTTAGATTTCAACTCACATTTCCTCAGTCCTCGCTACAGGCATGTTGCTCAAAGCCAACATGGCCTTGGGTCGCACGACGCTCAGCTGGAATGGCGTCTTGTACCCGGGCTCGTCGAAGCATGGGAACATGCGCCTTGCGTTGTTGGGACGAAGCTGCGTTGCTGCCACAATTCTGAAAAGTTTTTTAATGTTATAATAACCGATGCAACTTTGTAGCCTACGCATGGTCTACCACCCCCCAATGACTACCTACCTACCTAGATGTACCTACCTAGACTGTTGCCTGCATTCTGATCACTTCTTGGGTCTAACCGTGATTACGATGCAGCTCCGTCAACACATAGGGAACTCGTGAGTGGAAATCGCAATTGCGATCTATATCCATAGAAATACTCAATGTGTTATTAACGGTGAACCATTTCAAAGTCGTATAATGGGATGTTGTTGCTATATTTTGGTGTCCCTGAGGGTGACACATATTTGTCGTTTAGCCACAGATATGCTATTTTGTTTTGCACAATGTACAAAAGATTGGCTCCGCCACCAACTAATTAGTTAAGTATATTTTCTGTATCTTTCATGGTTGTCTGGTAGAGATCGCTTTTACCACGTTCGCTGCCACGCATTACTACGCGCTACTCTCGTAACCAGTAGCAGCATTTTTCCAATTTGTAGCGAAAAATGCCTTTGAACAGAAAACTCCACTAGCGGGTTCTTGGCACTGAATGTGTGCGAAAAAGCCGCCTATTGTCTGCCTTTTCTATTTATTATTTTTATAAACTCGCTGTGCTGATTTCTGATGTTCGATAGAGAATACTTTGTGCGTAGAAAAAAGTCCACTTATGCAACTGTTGCATAAAATACTATTTATTTTATTTAGAAACACAGCGTGTGACGTCATTTCGCTGATACTTGACATGACGTGTAACAGGCCCCCTTTCTGCTCAAGCAACGATTTAAATGGGTTTTTCCACTAGAATACAAGATTTTCACAAATATACGGGTGTCTTCAAATTGCGCATTCTTTTGAACTAGACTATAAAAATTATAAATGAAAAAATTAACTATTGTCAATTAAAACACATCCTAACACTTTCCTCAAAATCACATCAAGTAAGTAAGCTAATCTGACACTACGATAATCATTGCTTTACCTTTCAACCTCATCCTGCATATACGTGGTCTTGAAGAAGGCCTCAGTTTGCGCGGTCTCCATGTTCCCATTGAAGCTGAAGTCCAGGTTTCCCTTGCAGCCCTTGGGGATGATCTTCTCCAGACGGAGGGACACCACTGGCTTTTTGGGGTCAGTGGTGATCTTCTTTACTGTTATCTTCTGGATTTCTTTCCTGGATAAAAATGATGAATGTATTACCTACATGATTTTCCTCACGACAAACGTCTCTAACTTTGAAGTATCAAATACTATAAGAACAGTTCTTTTTGTTGCTACGTGCCGTTAGAGGTTCTACCCATTGCTCAAAATGTCCAAAAATTGCAAAGAAAACTTCAAAACAATGGACGGAAAAGTGTAGGTTACATTTATGTATCTAATAAAATAGATTCATCGAAAACCATGTTCAGTGAAAATTATCGAATATGTGTTATTAATTTTATTCGTATCCATTCAATTTATCGTGTAATAGTAGCGTGTGCGACGATGTCGCTGAGTCATGTTTAATCTTATGCTGAATTAATCTTATTGCTTTAGCGTGTAATTCAACCGTTACAAAAGGTATACGTAGGTAGGTTATTACGTACGTTTACATCGATGATATAACTTGTGAGAATTTATTCAAACCTCGTTACTATGTAACTTTAGTATTTATCAGTCATTTAGTGTTTAGGTATTAAGTATCATCTTTTTTTTTTAATTCTTCTCTAAAAAAATATTTCTTCTTGAAATTATTTTCAAAATAAACCGTGAATAAGCAAAAATTCTTCAGTTTTGATTTTTGTTTCGTTTACATTAGATTGAATTAATAAAATAAAAAGGCAGAACTCATACGGCGTGACCCAATAGTGTGGACAAACGACACCGTGACTCCATAGTGGAAGCACGGACTCCTGGTAAAAACTTGCGTGACTCATTGAGGGTAACTTGTTAATGCAAGGCATCGGATTACAACGCGTGTTATAAGTGATACATGACACATATATAAGTGCATGTCCTTAACGGGTTTTGAACCCGGGAAACCCGGGATCTCTAACTTTATGTGGTCATCAATCACAAGGATATCCGGTTTTCAATTAGCAATACTCACGATTCTGCTGGTAAATGCGCTTTGACTTCCGCATTACTAATCTCAATCTCGTGGGCACAGTGCACGCTGACTTCATCGGCATCCTGCAGCCAGGTCACGTTGATACTGACGTGGCCCTTGAAAACTCCATCTTCTAGATATGGCTCCAATTCAAGCCGGTACCCTGTCGGCTCCACAATCTTCTCGAGGCGGCTCTCAATGGTCAGGGAATGGGCATTGTTCAGGTCTATGCTTCGCGTCTTTATTATGTGAAGTGGTTGGATGTTCTGAAAATACATTTATGTTGACGACGGGCTAATCAAGAGATTATATTTATTTACATGTTTCGTGTGATGTGCTGAGTATGGATTGTCGCTTGAAAATTTACTTGAAAATCTCTTAATCGTTTGACCAAAACTACTAAAAAAATAACCGTACGCATTAAAAAATATGTACGCAAAAAATAATTTCGTATTTTACACACGGTGACGGTGGTACGTATCTCTCCATGTGTGACTTCGACTCGCACTTTGCCAGTTTTCATAAGAGATTGCAGAGAACAAAAACAAAGAGTCGCCACGTGTAAATCAACTTACCTGATTCCACAATAACACAATGAGCGATAAGCGAGAATATTTATTGTTATTAGTCATAGACCGATGTCATGTCCGTTAATAATATGTGCGCTACCGCAAACCGCAGACCGTAAAAAGACAATTTAAATTTACGTTTATTATCTCTTATACAGTGTGTTATAAAATTAATACCGAATTCTCCAGTAGATGATCGGGTTACTTTGACTGAGCAGCAATGTAAATGTGTTTAAGATTTATTAACTGAGGTAAACAAAATGTTTTCATACATTGGTCGGTGTTAAAAATGAACGGCGTCAAAGGGGTGACTTAAATTTTGATTCAAAAAGCATCTGAGTAGCGGTATTCAATCAAACTATTCCAACCACCTGCAAGAATATTCTGGAAAAATTCTAAGTTTTTTTTTTAATTATGTCATTATCGAGAAAAAATTGAAAACGTCATTACTGAAGGTTACTTTTCCTACAGTTCCCGTTTGTTTTTTCCAACCGATAGACTTTATACGATGCTATCCTATCCTGATCTTGATCTGTTTATGAAGCAATCGCGGGTCAACAGTCGAAGTGACCCAACAAGGGCCTCGAAATAGGTTCTTAACGAAGTCAACCGGCAACGTAGCTGCTAACAAACCTTATCCGGTGGCATTGCGCAGGTCCACGCACACAAGCACACTAGCAGCGCCAGGCCGATCATCTTACTGCTTATACTGTGACCAAACAAGATTAAAATTATTAAAAAAATACAAAGCCTCAGACGTTACTTTACACATCCATACAATTGAACAAGAACATGGGCCTAACCATGACGTCTATATGCTATTCAATTCTGATTCTAGCTACGTTTTAGCTGTCATTTTTGACACTTCCAGTATGGCTTCTGTTATATCTGACAGTGATCGATCCAACTTCTGTTCGGAATTGAATCGCATTAAGATCATGGTAAGGCCCCAGATGTCTCGCTATTCCGTAACCATATGTGCAAGACAGCTACGTTGTGCGACGCATTTTTTTTAACCCGCGCACTGTCATCGTTTATACATAAAGTCAACATAAATATTGTCACACAGAATCAGCTGTCACAAAATGCTTATGAGTTCATTTTCAAAGTTACGACAGGCATCTTTTCTAGTTGGGTCTGTTAATTATGTGGAAGCGGCAGAGGACAGGTTTTGCATCTTCTTCTTCTTATTTGTGGCGTATCAAGTCGTTATAGCGACGACAACTTCACGAATGTCAAAGTAACAGAAATGTAATCAACAAATCTTGTGACAAAATGTCGGCAACGTTGTACGGTAATAGTCAATGAAACCCTATCGGGCTCTTAGCCAACGAAACTGCCAGGAAATCATTAGCCGTTGCCCAGGGTGCACCGGACCAAGCACTGCTCTTCCCCCCGGACGGATCCTAAAACAAACGCAGCTCTTGACCACACGTGGAGGTAACCGGACTCGCACCCCCAGGTTTTGCATGAAGATGAAAATGTTGCACAGACGTACCTGTATTTAAAGTGTGATTACCCGCAAGATACCTGGTTATTTAATAAATTATTATAGGTACGTATCAGGCCCAGAATCCCTTATATTTTTGATACATGGATAGCAACACAGGAAACTTCTATTCAATCCAAAGGGAGGAATTAACTGCAAACGCTCCGTCAGTGAGATTTACTTCTCAACTAATTACTTCGGGGTGTTTAATCAGGGCACGTTTGCCGCCATAACTCAGTGCAGCCAAATTAAAATTTCTTTGCACAATTTGGTTGGTTCATCTAGTTGACCTAGAAACACAATTCATCAGCTAACTTATAAGTTTTTGTACGGTACGTGAAACTAAAAAATGTTTATCGATTTAAAAAAACAACGAAAATTAAGAATCTCAACTAATAACGCATTGTTGTACTCGTGGGATTGTTAGTGTTAAGTAGATGCTTCGTTTTTTGCTACTAACAAGTACTTGTACATCAATTAAAGATACCCTTAACCTTGTTTTATTTTTAACACCTTAACAGTGTCTTATATAATTTCTATCGAAATTTACTTAATTATTCCATTGCCATCGGAGCTAATGTACAGTCCGTGAGCTCTAATAGCGCCTCCAAACTCACGCCGAGAACCCCCGAGAACACCCGAGAAGCGTGAATGTGATCGCTTTCTCGCCGTCTCGTTCTCGCGCTGGCCTGTTCTCCGATCGGTGTCGGTATTGTTGCCCGCTTCAAAGGGTTTCTCGGGGTTTCTATGAGAAGGTCGCATGAGTATAGATGCCTTCTCGGTTCTCGCGTAATTTCTCGGCAAGACTACTTGGCGAGACTTCTCGCGTGAGTCTGTAGCCGCTATTAGAATGCCATACGGGTTCATCTCGCTGTCTTCCTCACTCGGCCGATGCAAGTATCAATCCCATGAGTAAGTGAGACAGCAACATAAATCCGATTAACATTCTAAAAGCTCACGCGCTGTACCAAATTCAAGTCAATCGTACCACTGGAAGTGGGTAAAATTATGTAAGTAACAAGATGCGAACATTGTAAAGTAAAAACACGTTTATGAAATAAAGGCCAGGCAACCTGTTGTTACTCGCAAATTTGTTACTAAATAATGTATGAAAAGATATTCTAAATTCACCTTATCGCTGGTAATTCTTAAATGTGATTTTTCGGAAAAGTACTTCCTTTCATATCATACCTACAGAAATTCAACAAAAGGATACGAAGTCAAAAATATTTTCCTCAGACTGTCAAAGAATCACTTAACCTTTTAGCTCTCAGTCTGAATGAACGTATTAAATGAAAGATTATTGTATTCTTGTGAGGGTATGGCCTGTCTCGTTCAATTGGCTTCAAGGATTTCTGCTCTGTAGCTTTAGTGTAACACTGTTTTCATAATAATACTGTTTAGTAGCCGGCGCCTGCGGCTTCGCCTCTTTGCAAAACTTCGCAAAAATCTATTCGTTGGCCTTTTTGGTATTATAAACAGAACTTCTATACTAATCATCACGTTTCTAAGTCCAAGGGCTGGGCAATCTGGGCATTGAGTACTTAAACACTCAGCATTTTCTTTTTATAAAAAAGCCGTACGGTTCGCTGGTCCGTACAAAATACTTGGGCCAAAAATAAGTACTTTTATTTGTCTTGTCCTGTTATTGTTCTACACACCGTTCGCAAAGCAAACTTGAAAAATCTCGACTTTTCGACTGCTGCAACACAGCGGCCGTGCTCACTAGTATCATAGTCAGAGCAATTATCCCAGAAAATCGCGAAAGTTTAAAAATTAAATAACTAAAATTATTAACCATTTCAAACTTGCGTATGTTTCAGACCTCAGACCTAAGAGGTGATAATGATAAGTGTTGCTAAGAAGATACATAACTTAATAATGAAGATTGGTTAAGCTTAACATTAAGATTTTTTGTTCGTGAAAGAAATGATGATAATTAAGGAAAGAAAATTTAGCACTGCCTATTACCACGACTACTTAGTACTTACCTAATATCACTATTTAGTTGTCAAATTGGTTCTGTAAAATAGTACTGGCAAACAACCTGAGGCATGCATTCTACAAAGTAATTTTCCTCTTCTTATCTTAATAGTTCTCTGCGAATGAAATTTCGCAATCCTAACTAATGCGTGTTTCTTATAAGTAATTTAACGTTAGGCGGCTCTTATAACCCCTTTTTAGCCCCTACAGACTCATGGCGAAAAGTCTACGATAAAGTTCGATGAGACTTTTCGCAAACTACATATATGAACTATATGAAATCTTTTTAGGTCTTGTTACCTTAGGCTCTGCCTACCCCGTGAGGGATAAAGACGTGATTGATGTGCATGTGTGTGATGAACTCTTTTTTCTCCGTGAAAACCCTTTAAACGCACAAAAAACAGAAAAGAACACACGAGAAGGCAAGAAACTGATTACTTTGTCGCTTCTTGGGTCTTCTCGCCGTGAGTCTGCATGGGCTATTATGTATTTCATCTAAAGTTAATTAAAATCTTTCCGCTCTAAGCCTTTGAGTCGAAATAATAACAAGTTGAGATAAAAATAGTGCGCACTTTCATCATCTTACACAGGTTTCAATTCTTCCGATATCTGCCGGACTATGGTCTATTCTGGTAATCTTAGATAATGGTCAGTGGTTTAAAGGATTATCCTAAACTCTTTATGTTTCGTAATAAATATATAAATAATCCAGGTGTACTTACGTGTTCCGTCGTGGCGGGCGGGGCGACACTGTTGGGGCCCGGGCTCCGCGGTCCCACAATCGCACAGGATGCACCTCGTTCGGCCAGAGATTGGCCTGTTGTTGTAATTGTAAATCTCGTTTAGCGTACATGTCAACAGAACCCATTTGCTTTGGCGATTGGGTTCTGCATAATCGGTGTAAAGTTTCACAACGCCATCCAACGGTTTGCTTCTGACTTTGTTTGACCAAAATGTTAAAATATCAGATGGTAAACACTTGTGCCATGAATTTACCAAGAATAATCTGTATATTCACGAAAAATAATAATATTAAGTGCACCATGAACTGATAAGTATGAAGTTGATGCCAGTCCAAAAATAGTCCGGATAGATAGAAAGGCTAGGTGAGGGTTGCTAAGCCACAGACTTCAAACTTAACAATAGATAGATAGCGCTTATATATACAGACTTTGGTTATTTTCGCTTTTTTGGTCATACATATTTGAAGTCAGATTAGCTTTTCATGTGTCATCATTGTTTACTTTTGAACCCTAATTCGGACTCCCTAAAAGCGCGATCAGATGAGCAACTGACGTCACTGGCAAAATGATATGAGGTCACAGTAATAATCGAGGGTACATGATGTTGACTAGGGCATTTAGGCTTCCACGATTTGCCACAAGAATATACGAGTATTTTGATCATTAATTTCAGCCCATAAATGTCCCAATGCTTGGCTTTTTCCTGTGACTCCTCAATGGGCGAAAATTTCACACACAGACCCAGTGTGGATTAAGAAAGGTACGAAATGTTTATAGCAATTTCTTATGGTAGACTACAGGATCAATAAAAGGAATCCAAAAGGTTTCCAGTCAGCATTATGTACTGTAACATTCCTTCAAATCGTCTTATTTTCTTTAATTCTGTTTATCCAGATAAAATAGATGACTAGGTACTTCGCTGAAGCCTAGTCAATCATAACTCAACGAGATTATATACGATTCGATTATAATCCTCGCATCCCGTCCCTAAAATAATTTGCAGAGCAAGCGAAATCCCCAAAAAAGATTGGACCGAAATGATTATAGCCGCGTTATAGCCACAATATCATTTTCCGTCGTCGTTACTCAGGCTCGTGGGACTGACGTTTTTACCAATCCGAAAATCTGATCTCCATAATGATTTCATTACATAGGTGCTTCATGAGACATTGCCAGCTGTTTCGTCGGTACCAACGGAGCAATGAAAAGTCCATTGGTGATTACGATCGTCAGCAGGATTCGAATAGGTCTGCGACGGCGGTCACATCTGGTGTCTGGCACAATGTTACCATTGAGCTATAATGTAAATCACGATATCGTTACATCTGGCGAGTGCTCATGAAAATAAACGACTTCATTGTATTTGGTGCATCTTGGGCGAAGGTCAAGTGAAGTAAGTGCTTGTAGTTAGATGAATTGAATTTTGCGCATTGTTATCGTTTAGTCAGCTGGTGAACGTGGTTGGGACACTAAAGTAGACAACCAAATTGAGTACCTAGTATAGTTTATTTACTTACTAGCGTTTACTGCTTATCAAACTATACGCAACAATTTTTGCTCTTGGATCACCCTATCAATTGATGACCACTGCATTAAAACCCATAGCATAATTAAAAAGATCTTAGGGTACCTATATACACATACAGATGGCGGGAAGTGACTTTGTTTTAAACTACGTAGATTCGATAGAAAAATTACATGTGTACATATACATAAATCGCATATTTATCCCTTAAGAGGTAGATAAGACCTAAAGGCCACGCTTAGGAAAAATTACTTACCGTAGTTCACGTAAAATGTCTAGTTATGAGAAAAGAAAAAACTGGAAATTAGTTCCGCATAGCATGTCGGATGAGAATATTGGAAAAGCCTATTAACGAGTATAAGTACGTAATAAATTTTAATTGAATTTATTTTCTGTACATACTTAGTTCAATGTTAGGATTATTCGTATTAGACTACAAGCCCATGGAAAAAAAACATGTGAAATGAACCAGCGCGAATGAAGCTTAGAAGGCTGTTACTATATCATAAAATAACTCTGAGCGCTGTGCCGTCATTTCTTCTTCCTTCTAAGGTTCATTCACGCTGGTTCATTTCACATGTTTTTTTTGTCCATGGGCTTGTAGTCTATATGTTTTGGTTCTCGATGATACTCGTATTTCCATTCATTCGTAAGGTTTGCAACTGTTTTTGTTGATGGATGATATGTCAGTAAATACCTGTACATTTTTACAACCAGTAATAAAGTGAGCGAGTGTATATCGAGAGAAAGCAAACGAGCTCATAATTGCCAACTTCGTACTTCTAGCCTCTTGATTTATTGCCCAACCCGGTAGATGGGGGCACTATCGCATGGAACTACGGGCGTACGTCAATCCAAATTAACATAGATTACTACTCCTCGGCCTCGAAGCTACCTGACAAGAGTTCAGACCCCAGACCATTACCATAAGGTTCATTTTATCCATTTATTTTCCAAGTTCACTTCAACGCGTAATTTGAAGGCCGAGTATGTTATTTCCAGTACATCAGCGAGTTAAATTATATAATACGGCAATGTTACTCTTGTGATGTAGAACTACTTCCTGAGTAATTTTGCGTAGTCAGGTCGAAATTGTCCGGTGACTATTATAAGATAAAAATGTAGCTGTGCTATCTGATTTTTTGTAAAGTGCTCATAAAACGGATCAAAGCAGGAACACCATTTTTTTGGTGGATTTGAAATTACCATTCGAACACCTTAACATTGCTTAGCATTAATATAGGCCGCGGCCGCCTCCTACCGCTAACTGACTCCAATTGACAGATCTATGGGTGGAGATGGAGAACAACCCAACAGGTCACCTGACGGTAAGTGATCCCTAGTAATCATGGTTTTTTTCATGGCTTTCATTACAAGCTCATTTATGTAATAAATAAACAATATAAAGAAATACTTTTTAAATAGCTATAGAAATAACTGAGATATAAGCCATCAAAGATTTGTCTCTATCTCTTTCTAAAAAAATAATAATAATATGGAGTTTATATGGGTGTTGTGATAAATGACGTCACATGTCATGTCGGATCTCTCTTTCTAATCGCTCACTAATTATTAGTTTAAAACTTATATTTTCCGTACTTCTTGACCGATATTACTTTTAATTTTACTTTTTGTCATCTCTTTTACGATATTTTCATATTAAGAATTGTGTATTTTTTTTTAAATGCATATTCCCTATTTGCAAAATGCTTAACAATGGGAGGCCTAGCGTGACGATTGTACCTTGTCTAATAGGTTTTACTATGTTTCGCTACAAGAATAAAATAATAGGAATTAGGCGTTTTGTGACGGCTGATTTATTAGAATTTATTTCTCGGAAGAATTTTAAGTCTGTAGTTTTGTTGCAATACCCACAATTCCACTTCGGAAACGTACTTGCTTCAATAAAAGAGCTTTCCCAGAAGTTACAGCAATACTCCATGCAGAATTAGGTAAATACTCTATAATACATTCTAAGACTTATCGACCATAATAGCAGCAGCTGACCATGATGACGAGTTACGAGAACACGTATTAAAACCTACTAGGTACGGAATTATAAATTGCCGCAGCCGTTTTACTGACTGGAAGTGTTATTACAGCTGCAACGTCAGATAAGAGGCATCCTCATAAAACGTAGGCAGAATGAATTATACGCCAATCGGGAATTGCCAATTAAACTAGACTATATTCCTGCTTCGTTTTTTAGCATTAGACTGAAGGTAGGCGGATAGGATTTTGACTTGTCCATTTATTGCAAAATCCTTTTTCTCTGCTGTTATGTTACCATTAGGTATAAACTATCCGGTTAATAAATTAAAGAATCCCTCCGCCCCTTCCCCTCCCCCTCCCCTCTTGTATCACTACATAGTATAAAACAAAGTCGCTTTCTCTGTCCCCATGTCCCTATGTCCCTATGTCCCTATGTATGCTTATATCTTCAAAATTACACAACGGATTTTGATGCGGATTTTTTAATAGATAGAGTGATTCAAGAGGAAGGTTTTTATGTATAATTCTACGCAGACGAAGTCGCGGGCAGAAGCTGGTATATATATAAAATAACGGACAGGTAGCACTCCGGGAGTGCCGGTAGAAGTGAAAATTACACACACGCACACTGGCGCAAAAAAACATACCAAAAGTGCACAACGTACTTAAAAAAGAAAAAGACAAACGAACATTATCTACACGAGATTTGAACCGCGGTCACCGAAGCGAACGCACTGTTATTCCACACCTTATACCACTAGGCCAAATGTAGCTTACGAGTGAGTGACGACATCAACGTACGTATTATTACACCTCAGCAACATTCCCTATGTCTTACCTGACGTAGTTTAACATTTTTTACATAACATTGAAGTCGTTTTAAGATCACTTTTATGACTAGGTACTCAATGCATAAATTTAATAATCTAAGTTGAACGCTATATTTCCTGCACTCAAGAAATATTTACCTTGATAAGCTTATGACGTCACTGCAATTCCTTTGAATCATGGCGATATTGCTTTACCAATAATAAAAATCATTCAATTTAAGGCACCTACTCAGAAAACAAATTTATTTCATCGGGTGGACAAAAACGGAACTAACGTAGTCTTATAAGAATCACTAAGACAGCAGCGCCATTGACATTTGTTCAACTAATATTGTCGTGAATTTTCCTTATTTGATTCACAGAGATAGCTGCCAACGTCTGTAATTTTTGGCTGGCCCCAAATTATGAGGAAGGAAGTGATGAAGCGATATTTCGTATGTCAATGATTTTCTAGGTCGCTTGGAGCCTTTTAGTGATTCTTAGTCACAAAGTGAAGTGACTGCAGACTTTTAAACAGGGAGCACTTGCAGCTTACCGAACAATAATTAACACACAAATGTCGATTCTACAAATAGTGTTAATTCCATGGATACTGTCCTTCCATTGACGCGATAAAGCCGCCCATTGCTTACCTAAATACGTTTATTGTACCTACCTGTTATTAATATTCTCTATGTTCCCGTTTCCTGCATTGTTTATTAACCTAGCCAACGCTAAGCTCTGGTGAAAATGGTTAAGATTAAACCTAATTTAATTTAAGTGACTTGAATACCGTATTTGAAATTTGCCGAACTTTTTTGGAACGTCCGGATTTTCGGCAGAACTTTACGAATTACGAAATGGCTACTCGAAGTTTGCACGATGCATGGTCCTATGGGGTATGAAATCGGTCCTTGGCCTAGGTCAAGTCAACCGGTGAAAACCGGTAACCAAATGTGTCAAATGTTTATTGTGTTTTCAGAGCCGTGACCCTCGCTCGTTTGAAGGCTGCCCACCTGTTTACTGTTTAATTAATTTGCGAGACCGATTGTTTGTGTCAAGTCAAGCAGATCTTACGATTCCAGATAAGAAACGGGTGATTATATCCTTTAAATTTTCGTGCATTTATTATTAGCACAAGGCATGTAAACGAGCAAATGAATTGAGAGTAGGTAATTGAGAGAGATTGCAGATGTTTTGCCAAATTTTAGGTAACTCTAGATTGCGTTTTTATTTATGTTTTAATCACCTATTATGATTTGAGGAATTGGTAATCTATGGCAAATATTTTGGTTAATGCCTTATATTTTATCTTTAATTTTGTACCAAAAAAATATACAGTGTTTAGCAGCTAGATGCAAAGCTTTAAAGGGGTGATACGAGATCTTTTCGAAATTGTTTAGTCCTATCTCTCTAGACAGTTTTCTTTTCATTTTCCAGAACTAGAAGTACCTACCAGATGTACATTCTAAGTGAAGTACTAGATGTATGTACATTACATTCATAGCGAGTGCTCCCTAAATTGTTATTTCATATAATTAAATTCTAAATTGGTTTTTAGTCCTTAACTCAGAGATTTGGCAAGCGATATGAATGATTGATACCTTTAAAGAAAAATCATTAAATGGGCATGTTTTTAAAAATGATTGAACATCTCAAAACATTTTATTTCTAATTTTTATGACTCACAAAAATTACTTTGTTCTAGCCTACGACATTTTAAATAGTTTTGAATGCGTCCAATTTATTGCTGTGGCAACATAAACGCTTAAATATAGATTAATTTGGCCCGATACATATATTAAACTACTGGGAACAAAATATATTATTCACAAATTAACGCTTCTTGAAGCACTATCAACACGTACTACCAAACTCTGGGTATTTTGATAAAATTCTTAAATTTTCAATTATAAAAAAAAACTTCGTCTAAAACATATATAGTATGGCTAAAATGTTCAAAAATACCTCGTATATTACCCCCTAAAAGATTTGCACCTAGCCACCAAACAACCTGTGTAATTTGCTATTTAGATTTGTATCGCATATCTATATTTTGAATTCGGCATTGAATTTTTGCAGTAGGTACAAACTTGTCAAATTTGTCAAATTTAACATGCAGCAGTTTCAAATTATTATTTTATTATTATTATGTTAGCCTATTGTAGTGCCCCACTGCTGGGCAAAGGCCTTATTTCCGCGGAATGCAGAATTAAATAAAAAAGAGAAGTAGGCCGAAGGCCGAAGGCGCCTTAAGTTCAGGTCGAACAATAAACAAGAAACTTATGAAAATCACTTCGTCGGACATTGTGACGGCGAAAAAATTTTAATCCGTAAAATATTCCGATGACATAATGCTCAGCAAAGCAATTGTAGGAGCCATATCACTGTCCAGTAATGAATCACTCCCATCTGTTAATTAACGAATGAATTGGTATCAAATTTCTGTAAACAGAACTAAGCAAACAATGTGGTACAGTGAAATATAAAAATAATTAGTAGTCAGGTTGTCTTCGAATTCAAAACCAGACATTACCCACAAGGTCGCAAACGTCATTGGTGTAGGTAGAATTTTCTTTAACCGAGTAACCAGTGCAGCAAGACCTCTGACTCCCCTCTCGCGCTAAGCTATTCGTATTCTCGGAGGAGTGAAGCATAAGAGTGCAGCGGGTCTTGGTTAATTTGTCAAGTACTTACAGTACCGCACGGGTTTTCATAAAGCCATAGCCCTGAGCATGCGCCGCTTGTGACATTATTCCGTCGGTTGTTTCGTTAAATTTAAATTTATTCTTTTTAATTTTGATTAATGGTGTCTCGTGAATGGTTTTTGTTGACTGCCAGTGTTTTATGTGTTTATGACGTTGGATTTTTGTGAGACGGTGAGTATTTTCTTGCGTATGATTTTAATTTACCTAATACTGTAACAATAGACGAAGTTAGGTTGATGCTACATTTCTTTCAAATTAAAGTTGAAAGCAAAATACTTAGGAATGTCTAGTTTAGGTCTTTTAGTTTCAATGTGAGAAGAAAAAAAGAAAAAGAAAATTATAATACAACGGAGTCAATGCAATCTATTTATTTTCTTACATAAATGTAGGCAGTATTGATTCTCCGCAGCGTTTGGTTTAGCTCTTTTACTAATGTTAATCCTAACAACGGCTCATTAAAAACAAGTACCTAGTGTCTTCTTCAACCTCGACATTGGCGGAATCGTCGAGAGTTCAATGGAGCTATCTTCAAAAAATTTATTGAATATTTCCTTGCTAGTTTTTTCAAAATCCGGCCAAGTGCATGTCTGACCACTCTCTGTCTGTAGAAATAAGGGTTTCATAGACGAATTAAGGTAGGCTAATACAAAAGAGTTTGTCTTCATAGGAATCCAATGACGTTGACTTCCTTTTGTGTATGAGTGGCATTCTTTTTTTGATAGCCCAGAAATTATAAGACATGCGTCGTTCAAACCAATCGTTTAAAGTATTTTACGCGCTCTACTTTAATTCTTCCCATATATTTGTACGCCACCAGTAAAAAGTTGCGAGACACGATTTTTACGATTACCTATCAGAGCTCGTAATCCTTGACATACATTATATGTACTGTATCCAAAAAGTTTATGTGTTAACCTCTTAATATTTTTGAGAAACCTATTTTATTGTGGCTCACTCTCGTAGAGGATATTTCGCAATAGTCTTTCCTTTATCCCCTACATGGAAAAAACCTTATTAGAATTATGGTATTATACCTAGGCCGAAATTAGAAATTCGAAATTCGTATAATGAAACCCGTCTCACTCCTACCCACTAATAACTAGTGTTTGCTGTTGCATACCTACTGATAGACAGAGGGACAGGACGAACTACAAGGATCCCATTTTGACGTTTGGTGACAAAGTGATATTACCATGCCTATGGATGTCTACCCAAGGCCAGTGGTGCTTTACTAAGCAGGTACTAAGAAGGAACGTCTAATACTTTCGTCTTACTTGACGTTTGAATATTGACTAGGTAGATAAAGAAATCGTTAAGTATTGCACGCACGCGTTAGCGATGTGTCATACCTAGTATAATGTGATACATTCAATTCAATGAGGTAAGGTCCATGGGGTTTCTCACCAGTGACGTAGCTAGGTAACCAAGGGCCCTGGTGCAAATAAAAAAATGGGGCCCCCCTACTATCTAAACTGGTTACGTTTTAATAATAATAGTTCGATCGAGATTTTCTGGTAAGGATTCGAGGGCCCTCTGAGCTTGAGGGCCCCGGGGCACTGCCCCGCCTAGTCCCTAGGTAGCTACGCCACTGTTTCTCACAAAAACCTAAAACGCCTTTTAGTGCTATAGTTTTAGGGTTCCGTATCCAAAGGGCACAAAGGGTCCCCTTTTACTAGGACTTCGCTGTCCGTCCGTCCGTCTGTCTGTCACCAGGCTATATCTTAGAGACCGTGATAGCTAGACAGTCGAAATATTCATAAATAATGGGTTGCCGCTATAACAAATACCCAAAATCTAACTTTTTTTATGTCTGTCTATCTATTACACTCCATACATTTTGCTTAAGAAAAGTGCTCTATTCACACTTGATTTAAAATTCACCTGGTGAATTTGTACGGAACTCTCGGTGCGCGAGTATGACTCGTACTTGGTCGGATTTTAACACTAAATGCCGACAAACGGGTCTGCTGTTAAGAGGTCGTCACTGCCCACGGACACATAAATTTCCGTTGAAACTGCTGGTGCGTTGCCGGCTTTGCAAAAAGTTACACACAGGTAGGGTTGCCACCTTTTTTTGAAGAAATATAGTATTTTTCTCAGAACCTTGCCAAAATATAGTACTTTTGGGAAATTTTGGAAAAAAAATAGTACACATTCATTCATTTATCATGTTTAAACATTATATACAAATTACAATCCTACGGGTACGTTCCAATTTAGTTGATGTTTATACAAAAAAGTGCAGCAGTGGAGTTAGCAATGAAAATATAGTATTTTTCGTACTTTATTATATTTCTATAATATATAGTACAATTGACCGCAATATAGTACGATACTATATAATATAGTACAGGTGGCAACCCTACACACAGGGTACACTCCTATGAAAGACACCACGGTCAGCCTCGTTCCTTCATTTAGACGACCAGGTAGCCTAGTGATTAGAGAACTTGCCTATGAAACTTGAGGTCCCAAGGCAGATATTATGTATG
Source organism: Pandemis corylana (assembly GCA_949127965.1). Lineage (NCBI taxonomy): Eukaryota > Metazoa > Arthropoda > Insecta > Lepidoptera > Tortricidae > Pandemis > Pandemis corylana. The sequence continues at coordinate 11,880,491 of OX421856.1, read as the reverse complement.
AAAAACGCGAGGAATGCAGGAGCGACGCTTTCAACGGAGATGTTAATACCTACAAACCGTAGAGACCTCAAGCTTTAAATTTTTTCCTTCATGTTTACTTTCAAATCGGAATATAAGTGAGTCAAACGCGAGTCTATTGTTTTCTAAAAGGGCCGGCAATGCACTCTAACACTGTGTTATGAGTGTCCATTGGCGGCGATGATTGCTTTCCATCATGTTACCCATATGCTCGTTTTCATCACATAAGAAAACCTTTGCCTTTGATTAGTATAAGTCTTCTTTCGGTTATCAGATCGGTGAAGGTCGCACTCCTACGGATCTTCTACCAGTGGCGATTTTGAAAGTTTCCATAAAATGTTCAAAACAGCCAGTACTTCGGTAGCCTTGCATTTAATCTGTATTTCCATGAAAATAATCGTGATTAGAAACACATGGGGTAATCGTTGCGTTATCGCGTCGCCCGCGCCGGTGCATTGGCCACGGCGACGCAAGCACATAGCAGAGCATTCGATACACATCTAAATAGTAAAAGTTAGGGATTTGTATTGCCTTTAAATTTTGAAGTAAACTTTGTTTATGTGACAAACAGAAAAGATTAAAGGAGACACAATTAGGTACAAAGAATTTCATTGCCTATTTTTTGCCTGTAATCTTCGCGAAGTGCTCACCTAGCTTTATATTACATGAAGGGATTCCACTGTTAATAACACTTATTTTATTCTACCCTACTTAATTAGGGTAGGTAAGTGTAAACCCATGAAAAATATAAAATGTCGAAACTTACCTACTGAAAATAGGATTCTAGTTCAATAATTAATAGGTCCCTGACAAAAAAGATCCAAGTAGGCCAAGTTGTTTGTAGATAATCCTGAAATTTTAAAACGGATACCATTCTTCAAGTTTTCGTCATTTTCTGCTGCAAATACGCGTAACTTATTAAATTTATCAGTCGAATTATTTACAAAAAGCGAATTAAAAAGCACAGAACTACTTAGCATATTTTTGTTTTCTTTTCAAAATAATATTTGACAGGAGTCCATGGATCAATTTAAGAAACACTGCAGTGCTTACCTAACCAGTGATGCATCCGATAGTTTCTCTACGAGGCTCGAGCCTGAACATTAACAGATCGTATACCTACTTATCCATTTTACAGAATGATTTGACGCCATGAGCTTGTCAAACAGCCGCCACCAGTTCTTAGCCTTCGAATCGCAAAACGCCGAAGACATTCAATATGAAAGGAAAGGAGGCATTTTCGTTTCCACGTGTGTCTGCATCTCTTATATAATTTGCGCCGTTGTTGTCGCTGCTCTAGTCGGAATAATAGTCTATTTCATCACATACTTTAAGGTAATAATCTACTATATAAAAATAAATCGGGTTTTCCTTCCTGACGCTATAACTCCAGAACGCACGAACCGATTTCCACGGTTTTGCATTCGTTGGAAAGGTCTCGGGCTCCGTGAGGTTTAAAGAAAAGAGCGAATCCATCGCAGACGGAGTCGCGGGCAACAGCTAGTAATTAATAAAATAAACTTTGTATCTTGAATAGAAATAAGTAGGTAAGTAGCTAGGTGTTATCTTTACGTGCGGTGCGTCAATTTCATTACCAAGCTTATGTAAAAAAAGTGATTATCGCAACAGAGAACTTGAAAATTGTAAACAAATACTTAATTATCAGTTTCATTGAGAATCGTTCCGGTAGTATGACCTTATCGCTCGCACTTCGTGGTTGGAATCTTGAATTGCCGAGGTCTCTCTGCTGGAACTTACAAAAAAAAAGCAAAATGTCATAATGACAGTTCGGCAGAACTCGCACGGTGCGCGGAAAGTCCGTGATTATTTAAAGAATTAAATTACTTATTACCTATTTATAACTATTCTTTGATAAAATGAGGAAGATTTAATTATTTACAAATACTCTCGTCGTTCAGACGTGCATTTATAATCTGTGATAGTATTTTATTTGTTAAGGAAAAATGTGTTTAAGATTTTGTGTTGGTTTAGTTATAATGAATGCAGTTATTATTAATGGATTTAAAGTCGTAAGTTGCCCAAAATTATGCAAAATAATATCGTCAAGTTACATAAAAAATATAAGACGCTATTTGATTTAATAATACTTTATTAAGTTGAATTTAAAGGCTTTTACTTGTATGCATTTTCTATTATGTACCGAAATAATTGAATACTTACTGTAATCCTAAGCAGCGACTAACCATAACAGTTAAATTTTATTACTTGTTGAAACAAACGTTTATAGCAATTTCTTCATGAAATAACAACAAAACATGTTATTTTCGTACTTTCAGCTATCACAAACACCATCCGGTGAGTTTTGGGATGAGACAGAACCGTTTGGCTACACGGGGCCTCCGTCCCCAGACCTACGCCTGCCCTCGGACGTGGTCCCAAGTTTCTACCGTCTCAAAATAAGGACGGACCTTGAGAAATCAGTTTTCAAAGGGGAGGTATACATAACCATAAGAGCTAATAAAAATGCAAAAGAAATAATCCTACACTCCAAAGACCTTGTCATAAGTCAAGATGCTAAGCTTACCGAACAAATATATGAAGAAGTGGAGACTTTGCACAGGAGTAGACGGCAAGCACCAGAACCTGTGTCCGAAGCAGCACCAGTTAGTCCTGAGAATGTAGTAACAGCGACTAATGTAGCAGATGCAACACCAGCTGGTATTGATGGTGCCAGCGCAGCAGTTAACACCTCTGTTGCACCAGAAAGTGATGTTACACAGTCATTGAACACTACTGAATCTCCTCCTGTAATCACTAATGCCACCTCAACTAATGAAACGGTAGCAGTAAACGACACACTTTTAAATGATGCACCAACCAATTTAACAGAACTTACAACAGAAGCTACAATTTTTAATAATACAGAATATACTATTACACCTGTTGATACTAAAGTTACGCACAGTGCTGCGAGGAATATTAAGATTCTCTCCATCGCTCCAGGTAGTGGAGACAGGTTGATTATAACACTGGCTTCCACACTCAAAACTGATGTGGACTACATTTTAGAGCTGACGTTTGAAGGCAATATATCTGACTCCATGACAGGCTTCTATAAGAGTACTTATACTACTAGCGATCAGCAAGTCAGGTGAGTTAAATTAATTCAGAGCTTTTTGAAACTACATGCATGGTTTAAAAAAAATTAAAATATTTTTTTGCCAGTCTGTTAACTCTTATAATAGCTTCACTTTTAAATTAAATAAGTTACAAACAATGTAATCATCTTGCAACTCAATTTCACCCAGTTCCCATATCCCATTGGTTTGAAATTTGAAATTATACATAGAAAACTCCAATAACATTGCAACAATCAACTCAACTATAGACCAACCACTTAAATGAGTCCTCGCCCGCGCGGTGCAGGGGCGCGGGGTGGGACGACCGCGAGGGCTGAGAGGTACGGGCGGCAAGCGCACTACCCGCCCGCACCGAGAGAGGTCCCCTTTGTCGTCCTACCCACAGAGCAAAAACAAAGAGGAGCTGGCCTAAGCAACTGTGCACTGTGATTTTCAACTAGGTCCTGACGTCATCATTGTGGGCGGGGCTTAGTCAGTATGTTGTCAGCGTTCGTCAGGTGCACATGTATCGAGACTCGCATTATCGGTGTGTTTTCGCGGTTTTAAGAAGAAAAGGATGAAAGTGTTGTGTTTTATCGTGTCAAAGTTATTCAGACAGACGTTCTGATGCTATGAATGGTATCACATTTCATTTGTAAGTAATTTTATACGTAATTATTAAAATAGTTCTAGAAAATTTCCGGCTTTCAAGTATAAATTATACTTCTCGACACTAGATGGCGTAACTTTTGTGAATTAAAAATATAAGTACGTAAAGTTCCGCATTAGTATATTGTAATAATCATACGTATACTGAAAACTAAAGTATACATTTAGTCCTAAATACTTTTTAGTCGCCAAAACAGTACTTTAGTAGTTTTATAAATATATTGTGAACAGGCCGCCATCTATCGTCAATTAGAACAACTATTTTCAACGTCAAAAATATCCAGAGCCGTAATTAGAATCAAATAATTTAACCGAATAACGCACGGCTATGGTCAGTAATGAAATAACAATACATTTTAATAGCAAATATTTTGAAGTAACAAAGTTCTGAGTTGTATACATATTATTCTCCGTGACTGTTCATGAATTGAAAGAACTTAGAATATTAAATAAACATTTTATCCGTATTAACATAATTGGTATTGTTCATATTATGTTCGTTATAATAATTTGTCTATTATTTTACATAAGTACAATATACATCTAAATCAGTAAAAATGGTTACCCTTATTTTATTCATTTATTACACAAACTTTTTGAAACTCAAAGTTCTGAGTACGTCCCATTGCTTTTACACTAATTGACATCTAGTGTGAGATAGCTGAACTAGGTAGGCGAGTGGTTTTGCTACTAACCGACGGATGGAAAATTGAAAAGTGGGCGGAGTTCCACAACCCCTCACCCCGCAAAATGTCACGCGATGTTTCATAGGGAAATCTTATTACCACACCTCCTCTTTGTTTTTGCTCTATGGTCCTACCCCGCACCCCTGTGCCGAGCGGGCGAGGACTCATTTAAGCGGTCGGTCTATACACTACACTGCTAGACTACTGGGCCCACTCACCATTGCTAATCCATGTAGACAAAAAATAAGTGTGGAATTTGCATGGAAATTTTTTAATTATTTTTCTTCCTATCAAGGAAATTGGCAAAAATAGGAATCATTTTATAGCCGATGCGGCTAGCAACCCATCTCTATTTTGATTCCTCTTTCCACCTACACGCCCTCAATCATGCTAAACGTGCCCTTTAGGTCTTGTTACCCTAGGCTGTCTAACCTATAAGAGATAAAGACGCGATTTATGTATGTAGAAAATTTTTGTATGGAGCTGGAACTGCAAGCGTCAGTTGGTCATCCCATTACCCATAAAACTACTGATTCAAATAAAAAGAGATTCTTTCAATAGTTAGTCACAGCTAGATTTGTTTTTACTTTGCAGGAGTTTAGGTGTAACCCAGTTCGAGCCGACATCGGCGCGCGCGGCGTTCCCTTGCTTCGATGAGCCCGCATTCAAAGCCATGTTCGAGATCAGTATTGCCCACCTCGCTAACCTCACGGCTCTGTCCAACATGAAGGTCTCATCGCAAGAAGATATGTGAGTAACGTATGCTATCTTATCTTACGCTTCTGCTAGCTGAAACGTGAATGCCATTTTGATGACCGTTTTCATAAACCACAGTGCACGGAAATGACGCCTCGTCACAAATCAAGTTGTAATCGTCACCGTTTTATTTTAGTCTACACGTACTTCTACTTAAATGACATATCCGTATTTTCTTTATTACTACTGGCCACCATGCAATAAATTATATAAAAAAGAACTTAGTTGGCGGCGCGATTGAAGTTTTGTTTTCTACGACAACCGCAAATCGTTTTTGGGAACAGTTAAAATTACTTTTTCTCAAACATGCTCGGAAATGTATGCGTTAATGTGCCGATATGAGGACATGAAGTTTCTCGTTTATGGCTCCCTACATTACTTCTTGGCTTAGGCCACAAAAGTTAGTATGAAAATCCATTTTTGTCCGCTGCTCTAATTTTTTAAATTTCTATACTAAAATTAAATTGGCAAAGGAAAAAATTACATACAGCCAACCACCACCACAATCTGTACCTAAGCATAATTGCGACATAAAAAAAATAATCTATGGTACTATATTTATGTGCGGTTAAACATGGTGCTCAAATAGCTGGATCAAATTAGTACATTTAAAAAATAAAAAAGGTGGCAAATCGAAAATCTTTTTTTCTGCTTATGCGTATTTCGTAGTGATTGTTATTATAATTTAACAGAAATAAAAATGACTTCTAGTGATGAAAGTGACGGGGAACTTATGAACTGTACTCCGCCTCATTTAAAAGAGGAGGCAAATTTAGCTATGCAAAATATGCTACCGGAAAAAAGTAACTATGATTTACTTGATTGTCTAGTAGTTATTTTAATTTTAATATTTCCTCACATTGTTTGAGAAAAGCACTATACAAGCTTTGGCCGGAACAGGGATTGCTGGACGAGTTTGGGGTAGGTGGCCGAGTCGAAGACGAGGCCAGATAGAACGAGTTACTTCACGGCCTCTGCAGTAATGTACTATTATTACCTTTAGACAAACAGGTTACGGACCCAGGTTATACAAGGTATCTTAGAAATTAGTCTAGAGTATTTCAACAGGTGGTCAGGTTAGATTCAGAACACTCCCGTGATTGTTTTTGATCATAATTTTGGTTCAAAATTAACTCACAAAATTGACATGATTTAAAAAAACCTTTATAAGGTGAAGTAATCTCGATTAATTTTAAGACAGTATAAGTATACATTACATACATTTTATAAGCTATGTAGGTATGCTATATTGGTAGTAAACGCATGACGCCTTTGCCTTGACCCCGCGTCTAGTTAAAATTATCTTTATCAGCTGCTTGTGTTAATTTAGGTTGCCAGTTCAACATTGTTTCAATTAGCTAATTATTTAAATAACGAATTTTAGAAATAACTTCAAATTTGGATTAAGCTAGGAAATCTAGACACGCGAGAGCGTGTCAGCCAAGTTCAAAGTGAAAGGAACTGGCGACGCTGCCGTGTGTATAATTACACGAACCATTTCGAGCAATTTTAATCCCTTCACAACACATCAATTCTTTTGTCAGCAAAGTCAATAACAATGCATATTTTTAATATTGAACTTGGCTATAATTTCACATTTATGTTTAAGATGGGATTAACATACCTTAGACTCCTTAGAAAGTATTTTAGCTTTACCTCATTTCTGGGAGAAGGTAAACCTATATAGAAGCGTTCATTAACACAAACCCAACCACTTGCTGAAATAATCGAGTACAATTCTAAGACAACTATTTTCTTTGGGTGTCTGCTCGGTCTTGTCTCTGATGTTCTGTCAATCGTTCAAAGGTTAACTGGAAGAGATCCGCTTATGAAATAAGTTTGCCTTATACATTTTGTCGCCAGGGTATAGTCAACAATCTCATTGCATTTTATACGTGTTTGTAAACAAACAAAAATATAAAATATAATAATCAAAATATAATTATTATAAAATGTTGTGAGACATCAAGTATGATCCTTCAACATTCCGGTGGATGTGATGCTAATGGGGACTATCGTTTCTTCGTTTCTTTCCTCACCAATTAGCGCCACTGTTGACTAAGGTCCAGAGGTATAGCTGTCAAAGGCGACTTTATAAGATCGGCGCCGAAACAAAATTTTAAATCTTGAATCTCATTAAATGTGTTGATTATAAATAACTATCATCATATCGAGTAGATACGCCGCAATGTTGTGCAAAAATCTGCTTTCAAAGCATTCGCATTCATCGCCAAATAATCCATATTTTCGATAATTTCACGAAGGAAATCACTTTTCAACAGGTAAATGAAAGAAATTATAATTTATGTCACGAAGACCGCCAAAACCAGTGAAAAGTGAATGTTATTGGACCTCACGCGACACTAGCGCCTCTAGTGGCAAATTCACACGCGATAACCCCCATAGAGTAATTGCATACAATGAATGATTGGGTGGGAATTTAGATGAAATTGGTTTGTTTACAAGCACATACAAAATGGATCGTGACACACTATACAGGTGTAGTGCATAAAGTTTTTCCATGACACTTCGTTGAATGTTATCCGATTTTCAACTTTAGTGACATGTTATTAAAGTCGTATGCAATGCAGCTGTCAGATTAAATTGCTTTATAAATAAGAACCTTATTCAAATGTCGTTAAAGTTAAAAACCACATGGGAGAAATATCATGAAAAATAATTTTGCACTACATCTGTACCTAGGTGTAATGTCGTACAAACTATGTTGCGTTACCTTACCGCTGCCTTCCGCTGCCTACCGTGGTTAACCCCTACTGCAAGCCGCTGTACGATTGTACATACCCTGCATACATAATAGTTAAGACTATGTTACTTTTTCATCTCACAGCATAGACTCTCCGGGCTGGAAATGGACCCACTTCGAGCGTTCTGTCAACATGTCGACGTACCTCGTGGCCTATATCATCTCAGACTTCGTTTCGGTCGAAACGACCTACGTCAGTAAAGACAAAGTCACCAAACCCATACGCGTGTGGACTAGGCCCGAGTTGATCAATAAGGTAAGGGTTATATACCTGCTACTGTACAGCGGAGTTAGAGCGAGACAGCCAGGGAAGTTATGACTATAACAGGCCAATTCCCATTTGAACCCGCTCCCAGCTTCTCGGACCGTGTCTGATGCCAAGTACCTACACCACAGTACGCAGGGAAACATAAACGCTTGCATACCCTATTAGTGGCGTGTGCTGCCATAACTATGTCGATATGATTTTGTTCTTATTTTTTATTAAAAATTATAAATGTCCAAATACTGTTTTTCTGATAACCTGTTAGACTAGGCTAGTAGTGCTAGTACTATTGGTAGTTATTTTTGGGGGCTGGGTTGAGGGGCGTCGCAAAAGAATGGCAAAGTTCCAAGAGCGTAGCTGTACAAATAAGTTTGGGAAGCCCTGCCTTAGACTATGTCCGCCCAGATAGCTACCATAATCTGGCTTACTAGTTTTGCCGCCAAGCAGCATAGTTTGGATAGCACTGTTGTGTTCTGGCGCAGAGAGTAGGACAGCAAAAGAAATTACGGGCACAAGCACAACGCATCGGCAATCCCTCTGATGGTTGTCTGTTGACATCAGTGATTAGTGAGAAACACTTGCTCGTTCTCCTTCCTTGCAGTATAAAAAAGAGGTCGATTAAGCTTATAAGAGATATTCCATTTTTACCTTGATGGTCAACAACACGTCTACGGTCACACTGATCCTTTCACATAACATAGACGCAGTGATCACTTTACTGAATGCTAATCAAAAATCGCTTTCAGGCTAACTACGCCTTGAACATAACACCGAAACTACTGGATTACTACGAGGATGTCTTCGGAGTACCGTATGCGCTGGACAAGTTGGACCTGGTGGCCATACCGGACTTCTCCAGCGGTGCCATGGAGAATTGGGGCCTCATCACCTTCAGGTATGAGCGTTTACGCCAAAATCAAAATACACTAATCCGGTGAGGATATTAAGACAGCCGGTGAAATTACTGGTACGTGACGTATATCTTTGCCCTCTAAGTTGATGACGCATCTGTAATCCTCTGGTGTCGCGGGTATCTTATCTATGTATGGTGGTGATCAATTACCATCAGGTCCCACTAGCTCGTATGTCACACTGTATAAAAAAAAATCTAAATGTTTATGCTGCAAGATGCTTTTTTACATGTCTCCGTATTTTCCTATCAAACTCAAAAAATTATTTGCTTTGATACAAGATCAAACCCTGTAACCCCAATGTGCAAACACTTTGCTAGTGATGGACAATGTAAATCTATAACAGCTTTCCAAAGTGATTTAACAATTAATGTTCGTGACGGTATCTCGCCTTGTGCTACGTCTCGTTCTCACATAAGAGCGTATCCAGGGTTACAACTGCCCCTACCTTCAATTCATCTTCCACGGAACCTCTCGGCGGAACCTTTCTAGGACCCAGTCCAAAAGAAGAGAGTAGGAAGTTGTATTTATGTATCCGTATTAAGAAACTTAGCACGATGTAGAACATGAAGTGAGTGACGTTACTGGCGCTACCTGTTCTTGCATCGTAGCAGTTTATGTAGTCTGTCGCTAAGTGTTAGGATTGAAGGCACAAATCTCAACAATTCGCAATATCACTTTTTCTTTACAGAGAAACCACTCTACTCTTTGACGCGAAGGACAGTGTCCCGCGCGACAAGCAAAACGTGGGCATAGACGTGGCCCACGAACTGGCTCACCAGTGGTTTGGGAACCTGGTCACCATGCGGTGGTGGTCCGATCTCTGGCTCAACGAAGGGTTTGCTACTTACATAGAATACGTCGGTGTTGACCACGTGAGTATTGCCTGTTGCTGTTTGACTACTCTGGTATTGTTCTGTCAAAAGCTATTTTGCGTTTATCAGAGTAATGTGTATTTTGGTTTTTACTACCCTACAAGGGTGTCTCATGAAATCTCTGGAAATTCCCATGTGTTTTGTCACTCCCATGGATATTCAGGAAAATCCGGAGCTTGCTAGATCATAGAAATCGTTCAATGTAGTTTTATCACCAAACTTTTGATCAACTACATTGTTTTACAAACACTTCGTTTGACAAATCTTTGTTAACTTTGGAGAAGTTTTAAAACAAACCTAACCTATTTCAAAAACAGGTTTTAATATTTTTTTTAAGTTTACGGATTAGCAGATTATGAAGTGATGTAGTGGAAGTGTTTGTAAAACGATAATTTTTTCTGAAGTTCGTTGGTCAAATAACTGCATGCTCATGCAATGGGTACTGTGGATATTCTCATCATATACTTTTTTTTTTTCAGATTGAGCCAGAATGGAACATGTTTGAATCGTTTTCCATAGATAAAATGGACTTGCTACGTTCCGATGCGCTCAAGAACACGTCTCCAGTCTCGCGCAAGGTTATAGACGCCTCAGAGATATCGCAGAAGTTCGATGAGATATCTTACACGAAAGGGGCTAATCTAATAAGGATGCTGAATCACACGTTGTCCGAAGAGCTGTTTCACAAAGGCCTGCTCATTTATTTAAATGATTGGTAAGTGTTATTTTACTGAACCAACAACTAGGAAAAAAGTATATCATACCATGAACCGCAGGCGCACTACCCGCCCGCACAGAGAGAGCTTCCCGCGGTCGTCCTACCTAACCGCGAGGACTCATTTAAGCGGTCAGTCTATTACTATGTAGCCCGCGACTTCGTCTGCGGATGATTCGTTTATGAAAAGCTCGTGAAACTATCCTATGTACTTCCCAGAGTCTCAAATTTTATCGCGATCGTTTGAGCAGTTTAACGCGTGAAAGCGTAACAAACAAACAAATTCTCGTTTATAAAATTGGTACGGTCGGATTTATCGAGCGAACAGCAACGTCTCTGTTGGGAAGTAACATTACGTCAGCGAAAGTGACAAAGTCGAACGACTTAGAACGTTGCTTCATAAATTGTTGATTGATACTTGTAGTGGCATCTTTCGGGAAATTTTGTAGGTACTTAACTTTGTGGTTGCGACTTTGGGCCTACTGAGTTACAAAGGTTTGGCGACCTGTTGGTTAAGTAAATTGACTCCAGCTATTTAAATTATTTGACAGGAAATACGCGAACGCTGAAGAGAACGACCTGTGGGCGGCGATGTCCAAGGCGACCCAGTCCGATCCCAATTTGGGCGGTTTATCTGTGGTGGACTTTATGAACTCCTGGACGCGGCAGGCGGGGTACCCAGTCGTCAACGTACAACGGAACTATGATACTGGGGATGTTACCTTCGAGCAGGTAAGGCAAATGTGTTTAAAAAAGTGCACCAAGGATTCCGTACAAATTCGGCGAGTGAATAAAATCCAGTGTAAGCAGAGCCCTGCTTCTAAGCAAAATGTAGACAGTCTGAGGTAATTTTATATTGGTTTTATACATAGACGGACAGACTAAAAAATATTCTGTTTTTAGTAGTTATTGTTATAGCGGCTACAGAAATATATCATCTCGGAAAATTACAACTGTCTAACTGTCACGGTTCATGAGATACAGCCTACTATTTTTAAATGTACAAATTAAATTGACTTGTCCTTTACACAGTCACAAAGCTTTATGTAAAATAAATGGAAGTGGCAATGGTGGTTGTGTGATGTGAATTCATTTCTAAAATTAATCAGCTTCATTCATGATTCAATGTGCCGCAAATACATAATTTTGCTTCCAGACCGGTACGGAACACGCCGTTCCTTTCCTTCCTTGTTTTAAAAAAAATAGAGGATCTATTAACGTCTTCTTTATAGAAATTGTTTACGAGCTCCAACGAGCCGTACCAGAGCATGGTGGAGCAGATATGGCACATCCCTATCAGTTACACGGCTATGGAGGCTGCGCCGGCGGCGTGGTCGGCGGCGCCGGACCTGTGGCTGCGCGAGCGCTCGGCCAACAAGCGACTGCCCCTCAACGCCACGCAGGCGCTCTACGTCAACGTCGACGCCATTGGTAACACGCTACGTTCATTCTCTCCGCATGTCTTTATAGGCCAGGGTCGATACCTTTGAAAATGATAAAAAGTAAAATAAAATTATAGTAGGATGAAACCCATTAGAAAAGGTAGAGAATATTACAAAAATGAAAGGAAAAATAAATTACGGTCGATCTGAGGTCGGGAAGGGGGGAGGGGGGAGTTTTTAAGGGTGAAAAACGGTTTATCTCGATTTCCGGCGAAACTACAAGTCTTATGAAAAAAAGTTAAATGGCAAAGTTGTAGGTAATAAAAAGATCTACAACTTTTGCTTTTACACTTTTTTCACATAACCTCAAAATTTATGAGAAAAATTCATTTAACCAAGTTTTTGGTTTTTTATTTTTATCTTTTGCAAAAATAATAATTTTTTCACGAAACTTGGTGAAAACTTACCTTTTTATGTCCCGAACTTACAGTAATTTTTTTGATCTAAAAGATTCATTTTTTCACCTTATTTTGACTTAATATCGAAAAAGCACCCTAATTTTGAATCGAAAATTCTCACGTCAAAATATCTGTTTTTTTTTAAAAGTCGGTGGCCTTTTTGTTCGTTGAAATCTCTACTTTCCGATGGTATAAAAAAATATATACATTACAATGGTAATTTTTGTCAGAAAATGCAAATAAAGGAAAAAAACATTATGTTCAATTTTGAGCTATTTATTTAAAATTTACACCTTAATTACTCGTTAAACGTAAGATTACATGTTACATTGATAAACAAAAAAATTACGAATCCATAAAACATAAAGATTGGAAAAAACATGCGAAAATAATTGTTCTAAATATTAAAAAAATAGGATTTAAAGAAGATTTCATCTAAAAAATGTGACTGTTGCAATATTTTTCAGTAATAAAGTTGATTTATTAAATTCTAATTACATTTATGTCATAGAAAATCTCATCTTACTAATATTATAAATGTGAAAGTTTGTTACTCTTTCACGCCAGAACGGCTAGACAGATCGGGATGAAATTTGGAACATATATAGATTATAGTCTGGAAAAACACATAAGCTACTTTTTATCCCGGAAAATTGCGCAATACCCGTGGGATAGCGATAAACGAATTCTATGCAGACGAAGTTGCGCGCAACAGCTAGTAATATATAAATATACATGTAAATCGTACTATTGAATTTTGATACTTTATACTGATTACGTTATTCATAATAATTTTCTTAAATACAATAAAAATAGGATTTGAATCCTATTTTTAAATATTTAGAACAACTATTTTCGCATGTTTTTTGCAATCTTTATGTTTTATGGATTCGTATTTTTTTTGTTTATCAATGTAACATGAAATCTTACGTTTAACGAGTAATTACTAAGTGTAAATTTTAAATAAATAGCTCAAAATTGAACATAATGTTTTTTTCCTTTATTTGCATTTTCTGACAAAAATTACCATTGTAATGTATATATTTTTTTATACCATCAGAAAGTAGAGATTTCAACGAACAAAAAAGCCACCGACTTTTAAAAAAAAACAGATATTTTGACGTGAGAATTTTCGATTGAAAATTAGGGTGCTTTTTCGATATTAAGTCAAAATAAGGTGAAAAAATGAATCTTTTAAATCAAAAAAATTACTGTATGTTCGGGACATAAAAAGGTAAGTTTTCACCAAGTTTCGTGAAAAAATAATTATTTTTGCAAAAGATAAAAATAAAAAACCAAAAACTTGGTTAAATGAATTTTTCTCATAAATTTTGAGGTTATGTGAAAAAAGTGTAAAAGCAAAAGTTGTAGATCTTTTTATTACCTACAACTTTGCCATTTAACTTTTTTTCATAAGACTTGTAGTTTCGCCGGAAATCGAGAAAAACCGTTTTTCACCCTTAAAAACTCCCCCCTCCCCCCTTCCCGACCTCAGATCGACCGCAATTTATTTTTCCTTTCATTTTTGTAATATTCTCTACCTTTTCTAATGGGTTTCATCCTACTATAATTTTATTTTGTCTCAAAAATTATCGACCCTGGCCTATTAACCCTTACGGGGTAGATAAAGCTGAAGGTGACAAGACCTAAAGGCCAAGTTTAGTATGATTGTGGGCGTATAGGTAGAAAGGGGAATCAATATAGTGATGGGTTGCTACCCGCATCGCGTATAACATGATTCCTAAGAATTCGTCCATTCCCTCAACGGGCTTTTACCATTTGCGCAGGAAGAGAAGCAACTGGCACATTCTATGTTTATATTTGGTCCCAGACCAGCATGAAACGCTGCGTTCAACATTACAAAAATAAACATACAAAAATAAAAAATATACTTAGATTATTCTTTCTTCTAGTGGCGTAACTGTAAATGCTACGGGCCCCTAGCTCTACGGGGCCCCGAACTGGTTTGGCCGATGATGCACTTCTTTATATTGGGAAAGGACCCCCCCCCCCCCCTTCTATTGAATTTTCCATGGGGCCCAGACGTTATAGTTACGCCACGAGACCTCCTCTTTTGTAAAATGATAGGGTATTTGACAGTCAAATTTACACTTGGTTTTTTACATCATAGAGGGCAAACATATTTTCGTTTAATTTCGACTACGGGGCCCTTCTTTATGCCGTGGCTGACGCGCACTTGACCAGTTTTGTTAATTTTTAATGTACCAAAATCTACAGGTTATTATCGAGTGAACTACGACAAGAAAAACTGGGAGCTCATTAGCGCAGCCCTGAAGGCAGGCTACTATAAGTCGCCAATCACGAAGGCGCAACTGATCGATGACGCGTTCAACTTGGCCAAATCCGCCCAATTGAACTACAGCCAGGCGTTAGGGTTGACAACTTGTGTCATTGACGGGGAAGACTCGAAGATTGTATGGGATCTCCTGCTCAACAACATGGGGTTCTTGAAGCATAATATTAGGAAGACCTCGGGATATGTGTATTTCCAAGTAAGCTTAGTCTATTTATACTCATGTTGAAGAGGTCAGCTGTCGTGGTGACACTGGTTTCGAATTTCCTTCGTATGAATTCTCTCAATGACAACGGACTTTTTGTGCCCCATGGCGCATGCTGCTGTGTACAGACTTTTTGGAAACAAGTAAAAATGACAAATATGTCATCAAAAAAAAAAGAATCATCTAACCTATTTTTGCCAAATGTTTCTTATTTTATTTTAGACTAATTCAGATTAAAAATGCAAATTAAAATAGTGAACAATAGTAGACAAACTAGACGCATGTTTTTGTGTTCGTAAAATATCCACCTCTAGAATCCGTAATACTAAATAATCAAATGCCATCTGTATACGAATGCCTAGACGCTTCCTAAAACTTTTCACAGGATTACATGAAGATAATACTGCAGAAGCAACTCGAGCGTTTTAACTTCGGTCTGAGCCAACCGAAGGACGATAACGAGGCGTTCCTGGTGGAGTCGCTAGTCATGTGGGAGTGCGAGGTCGAGGGCGAGCGCTGCCTGCGCTGGGCCAGGCAGGAGTTCGACGCCTGGGCGGAACACCCCGACGCTGCTAACAACTCGTGAGTACAGCGCTGTACTTTTTAGGGTTCCTTTAAACCCTATTACAAAGCCTCTTCGGTCTATCTACACAAACACACACATTCAACGTGATCTTTTCATCACGGCAGTTCGGGACTCTTCATCTTTGTGCTGCTGTCTACATGCTCTAGAAAACATGTGTAATATCAGTGCCTCATTTAAAACCACTAGCGTGCCTGATACTAACTCTTTATATCGTTAAAATGTGTGACGGGTCCTCAATTTTTATTTATTTCAACAGCATCCCTGCGTACCTTCGATCTCTGGTATACAACATGGCGCTAAAACATGGAGGGAGGCGCGAGTTCGATCTGCTCTGGGATGTATTCCAAAACGCAACTGATCCCAACGTCAAAAACCTTATCATCACCAACCTGCCTTCCACTAAAGAAGAGTCACTGATCACACTGTAAGTATTGATTTAGGGCTTTTAATTGGTGTTCCCACATACCACCAATATTTGGACCCAATGTGGGTTCAAACACGAACGCGATTATTTTTCAAGTCTTTCCGCGACTTTATTAATGAAGAGCCTTTTTGCATTATATGTATTTTAGAGAACTCTGCTTTAAACTCTAACGTGCATGAATGGGGCTTGAAGTGCTGAAAAGCCAAACTATGCCGTACTTGTCAATATCCCACTTGATTTACATAAAAGAGGCTGTTTCATGATTAAGTTATTTTTTAAAACCAAAATTCTACGATTGTATTATAAGCTACGTTATTAAAGGGTCACACATACCCCATTTTTTCAGTAGGGAAGAGACCAAGATTGGCCTGTATATCAACATAGAGGATTCTTCAGTGAGCTCTCGCTTATCTCAAGCTCTGACAGTCGTAATATAACAAGGCGCTGAAGCAAACTTCGTGTAGTTAGTAACGTTAATAATCTTCTATGTACGAGTATGACCTGCTTTCCATAGATAAAAGGCACTGAACCCACTTTAAGTATCAATACGGAAGATTATACTGCTCCAACATAAAGTCTACCCGAAGTATAAAAAACTAACCTCTAATTTAAATAATCCCTCGTCGTATTACAGACTTCTGGAAAAGAGTCTGAAAGACTTGCCCAACCAATACGCGGCGTCTGTGTGGAGCGTGGAGCCAACAGTGGGGGCTCGCATCGCACAAGACTTCCTCGTCGCCAACTTCGATGCTGTTTACGACAAATTCTCTAAGATGGACGAGTTTTCCTTCCCCGGTATACTGAGTGGGGCTTTCGGCTTTATTACCACTTCCGAGGAGCTGGATAAGGTATGTACGAGTTTGCGTTACTTAGTCATTTAAGCGATTTCTCGGTGTTGATAACACTTTGTACTATATCGGCGATGGTATTTATCAATGACACGAATTTATATGTAAATGATTTACTATTTTGAAACTACTTTTTGGTATTGGTGGGTGTTGTTGTTTGCCACATCTTGCTAATCTTAATTGATCTTAACTATTTTTTGTAGTAATTTTTACAAATAAACAAATGAACTTGATTTAATACACAGTTCAAAGCGTTCGCGCTTCAACACAAGGAGCAACTAAAGCCGATGTCGCAAACGCTCCAGAAGATTGTCGACACTGCCACTTTGCGGATCCGTTGGGTCAGCTCCCACGCTGCTGAGGTCACCTCCTGGCTCAAGAACTACGTTACAAGTAAGTGCACTTTCTAAAGCCTAATAACCATATTCATAAACGCTCTATAGGCTTCTGCTAACTTAGCAATCGTTTGTCCTTATCTGTCACTTTGACATTTACCTCTCACAGATAAGGACAAACGATTGCTAAGTTAGCAGAAGCCTATAGAGCGTTTATGAATGAGGGGGTAAGCACATATTATGCAGGTGGTAGGGTTAGTTTGTCTGTACACCCCTGTATATCTTTTTCAGGATGTTTTTAACAGTGCTGGTCATTTTTTACGTGTATTGGTCGTTGTTCAAAATGTACGTCGTCAAAGGGGTGATTTAATCTTGAATCAAAAACGACGACAAAAATACCTCTTCAGGTGTACTCTGTTAGTGAAATGTAAAGTTTCTTCTGAGATAAATAAAGATTCTTTAAACCGATAAATTAAAAAAACATGACAACCAAAACATATTATGTGTATGTGTAATAGAGAAAGAGAGACTGAGAATGTGTTTGTCATTCGATATGTGCTTGACTTCGGAGTTAGCGAATAATCCATGATAAATACCTGCTATTACGCCTATAGTGCCGTAGGTCACTATAGTAAACCTAGTAAATATTATACGCAACCAAACCGAGTTCTTCTGAAAAGTAGCTACGAACAAGTAATAATAATCAGTAGCTTTAAAACGCGTTCCGCTGCTAGTACTACCTACTTAACCCCGGCAAACCATTTCACGGGGCAATAAATTCACATACTTTTTTCCAGATAACCAAAAGCCTGCAAACGAAACACTACTCAACACGGTTACGCCGAACGAAACGCAAAACGGTAACGTAACCCAAACCGGTGACGTAGCGCAAACACAAACTGCAGATGCATCGCAAACTAACGTGACACCTACGGGTGACGTAACTCAAACTAGCAACGTTACGGAAACGCAGAATGTTAACGTAACGCAAAACGATTCTGCCATCCCAGCAACGAGTAACACAACAACAGTAGACGGTACAACAAATGTCAACCCATAAAAGCTCGTATTTTTAATACACAAGTATTTTCGCGGCCGAGAGCCTGTCCAAGTTTTTCAATAGGACAAACATAGACAGTCATTTTCATATTAATACGAATAAACAACTCTTCTTTTCTTCTTGAAGATTAGTACAGTCGACTCGGGAATTCTTTTAAAAGTGCTTCAATGTTGTTCGTGTAGCTTAAAACATTCCAGACTATTTTCACTTCCTGTTATAAAGAATTGTGTAGTACTTATTTAGTCGACTATACAGGGACAACGTTAATACAAAAACTTAATTTAATTTATTAAAAAAATAAGAAAATCTAAGAAACTCACTTTATATCAAAGATATATTTATTTTGAAGTGAAAAACGTAGGCGGCCATTTTGAAGTCGAACACCATTATGGAAATGATGCCATATTGGAATGACACCATTTTGTTCTGTATGTCAAATTCTCATTCTGTACTCACCTGCTTAGTAAATTAAGCAAGACAGTATGCCTGATATTTGACACAAAAAATAGTGTTCGGAAATAAAAGTTCCACTGGTGGTCATACTATTTCTTGTGAGGAATCTATTGCTTTATCCTGTTGCTATTACCATTTCTCTCAATGTCGTGGCGTGTCAAATAATCGCATTTTTCGTACTTGGTTTTATAATTAAAAAAAAACTCCGCGCCAAATTTATTTAGTGGCCAAGTAGTAATATTTATACGACAAATAAAATGACGTTTTTTTCCTTATTAGTCATTAGGTGTCGATTAAGACATAACCATGAGTACAACTGTTTTTACGAAAGGGCTATTTAATAACAAATTGGTAGGTACTTATTAAGAAAAATATGTTAAGAAAAGCTCTCTCTCTCTAAGAGAATAAAAATAAGTGTTAATTATGGTAAAAAAATATATTTTTAGCGGTAGTCATTTTATGACCTTTATAAAATTTTTCATTTTTTTTTAAACAGGGCCCTAAAAAGCAAATATATTTTAAAATCTCAATTTTGAATCTGGTATTTTTTATCTGTAAGGAATTATTATAACATTTACTTGAGCTTAGCTTTAGCTGGTGCCCAATATTATTTTATATTGAAAATTTGTATATTCATCATCCTTTGTTATGTCGTTCATCAATCAATCATACAAATGAATCATTAAGACATCTTCGTAGTTCGATAAATCTCTAATTTCTCAAGATCTTTAGTGGTTTAAAATACACAGGTATCTACTTAATCTCAAACTCATACGAACTCTTACGAAACGACGTGTATACCTAATGCGTGTCGCACAGATGTAATTAAATCAGTAAAGAAAGCTATTGTGCCAAATTAGTAGCAAATTAAATTTATTGTAACGTCTACTCTATTAAAATCGTAACATTTGTGTAAGCCAAATATTGCTATGTTATTTATAACTAAAAATATATCGGATTGTTTATAAATCTCGAAGGAAAATTCCGGACGGATTGGATGCGTTTTAATTTGTAGAGTCGAATGTTAAAAATATTATATTTGCACAAAGTTGCGATATGTATCCAACAACCTTAACGCCACTATAATAAGGTATATATGTTTTTGTCACTTTATGGTATACACAGATTGGTACAATCCGTACAATCTCATATATGGAGGATTAGAAAAAGACGAGAAGAAACACAAATTATATATATTTTTGTATTATTACATGTTCACTGTATACATTCGTCGGCATGCCTCCTCCCCCATCTTTTGATAACGAAGCAATTAATAATTAAAAGGAATAATAATAATAACTATAAAAGAATAATAAAATAACGAATAGTACATGTGACGCTAGTTCCTATTTATTAAATCTCAAATAAGTGCAGCTAGATGTTGTTGTTTTTTAAATATTTATTTGTGCTAAGATTTACAATATAAATGTTTGCATGCGTGATAATTATATTGTATGTTTTAATAAAGAATATCCGAAATTATAATAATTGTTTTTTTTTTAATTGATCCTTATTCCATTGCGGTTGAAAGGCTAATGAATATTTCAAAATTGTTATTAAAAATATACGACGCCAAAATAATAAAAAGTAATTTAACATTCTAGGAGAAGTTAATTAGTAAGTGGCGGACTGATTTTTTTCTTCATATTTTGGCGATTGTTTAGCCAACATTTTTGGGAATTGAAAAACGCGTATATTGTGCTAGAACGACGACGTGTCACATATCAACGTGGCTATAAGTTCGTAACTTGCTTCGTAAACGCAACTCCTAAAAAACAGCGCGAGAAACAAGTAAAACAACACTCGCTTTCTTTTCACCACAATCCATCCAAAATATTTCTTAAAGGATTCATTATTGCTATAGTATCTAACGTTTTATTAAAAATCTAAAACGGCTTTTTCGATAATGTCTGCCGCGTTCAACCCTCTCTAATGGCGCAGCACTAAAAATCAATACTCCGCTTGTAAACAACCACTACATGTGGGACGAACTATTTTATTATTAGAACCGTAGAACCCCTTTTTTAACGCTATCCATGTTCTGTGTATTTATTTCTATATAATAAAAGTATTTTTGTAACAATAACTCGTGAGAAAATGGATACCGCCAACGTGGGTTATTCATACCATTTGCCTTCAGGGGGCTGGAACTATAAGATTCGCAATACACTGTCTCAGTTCAGTGACTTGTTTAGTGAATTCAATAAATATATAGCACCGGCGTACCACCACGATAGATGCGAAAGGTTCGTACATCCAATGAATAAGTTTATCAGGCTTTTAAACACTTCTGCGTAGCTAGTTGATGGATCATCTCTTATAATGTGCGGAGTCGTCTTGATTAACAATATGTGTAGTTTTATAAAAGCGTGGAAACGTAATGTAAACACTGCTTCAGGTCAAGGCCATTAACGATGTATTTACATATGCATATAACTTACTTTATAATATCTATGTAAAACATTTGCCTACGGTGGTAGGAATAGGTGAGTACCTACCTACATATTGAAATTTTTGAAATATTGGTTGTATTTCATTGTACTTTTTGACGTTACTCGGTACCTAGTCAAATCACAATATAATGTTTTCAAAAATGAATTGTATAATTTTTGAACTGGCTCAGTGCTAATCGTTTTTAATAAGAGTAGGCACTTGCTTACGCAGAGAGCTTGATCATTTCCTGCATAATTTCCAGATCTGTCCAGATGAGGATTTACTCCATGCACAAAGGCGAGTTCGTGATGGTTTTCATAGCGTTTTTCGCTTGCTTTGGTTTGGGTGTTTTCATAGGATTAGCAGGTGAGCAACATTTTATTAACATCCATTTTCTGTACGCTGCGTAGCGTAACACTCATTTTCTGTATGCTTTACGATTTTAGGCTGCGAGCCCACTAGAGATATTCAAGGTAAATCCGCCAATATAGGATTACAAAATTTTGCTATCCTCGTTCAACGTAATTCTGGGCTCTGATTTTTGAAACCACGTCACTCGAAAGTACTTACCACTACAAAGTGGAATTTGAAACAAGTAGAGTAGAAGGAAATTACAGCTGAGCTGTTTCTTTAACATACTGAATATTTATCGTGTAGCTTATGGTAAGGTATGTTGGGTACGTTACGCGGATGGAACTAGATGACATAAGTAGGTACGATGAAATATATGAAAATAAGAACAGTGTTACGTCTACATACTGTCTGCTGTCTGAATTAGTTTGAATTACTCAAATGCACACAATTCACCATATTCGCTTTTCTTAAATTTAGTCGTAGCGTGGCATGGCTAGTTTAGGAAAATTCAACTGTAACAAGAAATCATCAGTTTAGACGTTCTTGTTACGCACGAGATCGACTGGCATCATCCACTTAAACAGTTCATCGAATCGAATTATGGGAAATGATTATTCGAAGAAACATTACTTTGGCGAAACATGCTTCGATGAAATGATATACACCCATTACCTTTGGGCAGGTCCGTCTCCGACGTCGACGACGTCCGTGTCGGCGTTGAGCGTGCTGAGCAACGCGAGCGCCATCGACCGCGGGCCCTTCCGCCTGCACAGCCCCGAGCTCGGCACCAAGGTGCAGCAACTGTGGCTCCTGGCCGAGATACTCACCAACAATAACGACGGTAGTAAAATAGTTCTTTAACCCAAATCAATCATAATCCAGCCTGTACGAGAAATTTAATTCCTAACCCACCATGGAACCTTTGTAACGTAACGTAACGTAACGACTGTCGTAACGGTTTTCCTTGTTAAGTAATGCGATGTTACTATGACGTTTTATGTGAAGCGGTTCCTCGATTGGTCAAGAATTAGATTCCTTGTCAGTACACAGTACACTGTGTCTTAAAAATAATCTGGAATACTTCAGCCGGTGGCTGGGTTACTTTGACTGAACGCCACTGTAAATGGTATTCAGGATTTTTTTATTTTATGGCCTGGTTTCTGGACCTTTAAGCCAAGTCTTCATTTTAATTGCGCTTGACAAATGTTGCCATATATTAGTCGTTGTATTTTGATTCCAAAATTACCCTAGATAATCTTGAAATTTAGCCTATGGCAAAAAGACCTAAAGGCCACGTTTAGCATTATTGTGGGCGTATAGGTGGAAAGGGGAATCAACACACCACCATAACACAACCACGTGCTGAAATATTCTAGAATTATTATAACATACCTTGGCTCACTGCTAGGCGCAGGCCTCCACGTGGGCTGGGGTTATATACTCAGGAGCAAAGAAACCGGGTCACATCTCTTAGAAAGTTGTACGAAAATGAAAAGTGACCCGGACCCAGGCGGTTTGGGAACTTCACACAATCAACCGAAATTTGAAAAAAGGACTTGCCGGATCTTGCGCACGGACCGTCCAGACCACTACCTCCATCTTACTCGATAATCCCATCACCGAGCAGCAGCGATTATACTGTTGTGTTCCGGCGTGGAGAGTGGCACATGAGGTATATTATCTTTTCCTCTAGGCTGGCAACGTTTGTGTCTTGCGGCACCTGTTAATTCCCATGACGTCCTTTTTGGAAACCCCTGAGTTAATTAATCTGTTATTTGTTCTGATTTTACAGAAGAAATATTCGACAAGAGCTTTCAAGTTAGTATATCAATAGACGGCGTGCTGAGCGACCACAGCACGTTCAATCTGATTCCGGAGTCAGAACTGACCAATAGGTAATAAACATTGTCATTATCAATTTTTTAGAATACATCACCACGCAAAACTCGGCCTCGGTGTTTGAACAACTCGAAAAAAAACGTTTTTCCAAAGATGAGACCTAACCAAGTCAATTTGACGCTTCCAAAAATTTCTGAATTCCCTATTTGATCCGAATCTGTTAAAGTCGTTTCTGTGATTTCTGAAATAAATAAATATACAAAAATTTTACAAGATTTATATTACCTTGCAACGTATGTATGTATGTATGTATGTAAACTCTTTATTGTGCAAAATAAACAAGACAAAATACAATTGACAAACACTCTATGTCGTATGTTTGTCTGGGTGGCATCTTGCGTCTCAATTTTGAAGTAAATAACTTCACCCCATTGAGCTGGAATTGTACATACTTGTGTAAGTCACATGACAATACAATAATCTGGTAGTGGAGTTCTGATGACCCTGCCAGGATCGTTTCCGCAGGAGGGAACTCTTCAACGGTTGGTCGGTTTGTCTTAAGATTTGGTACACATATGAAAGACAGGTGACAATGCAAGTACAGTCAGGTAAAAATGTTTGTATTGAAAAATGAAATTTTTGACAGAAAGTTATCTCGCTTAACGATATTAGATTTGTTAATTGTACACATTGATGAACTTATTTTTCAATCGCACGGCAGACACCAATAGGCTGCCACGGCTGGAACTGGAAATAAAAAGTTTGCGGGTGGTAGGGCCTTGTGCAAGGTCCGTCCGGATCGCTACCACCATCTTACTCGCTAATCCTGCCGCTAAGTAGCAGTGCTTGCACTGCTGTGTTCCGTTGTGGAGAGTAAGACAGCCGGGGAAATTACGGGCACAAGAGGCATTTCATCTTAGTCCTCTAGGTTGGCAACGCGTCTGCAATCCCTCCGGGGTTGCGGGTGTCTATGGGCAGTGGTGATCACTTAACATCAGGTGACCCACTTGCTCGTTTGCCTTCCTATTCATATAAAAAAAAAAAAAAAAAACTGTTACTGTGTTATTCTTTGATTTATAATAATAGTTCGCTCTTATTTCAGAACGCAACATTTAAAATGTAAGAAGCAGGTGTGCGAGGAAGTGATGATCCTACACCTCGGGGCATTGGAGTACACGCACTACATGCTGAACGTTCGCTTTTATGGACTGAAGGAATTCCACAAACGATACTTTATAAAAGAGATCGTGTTCTACGTAAGTAATAATAATAACAACACATCCACATTATATCTGTAGTTCCGTGTTTCTCTTTTTTGTTTATTTTATTAAGATCTAATCCTTTTCGATTTTACAATTTCTGTTACTTACTATTTTTCATATATGTATACTCTCATTTTGTACTTACAATTAATTCAAGTATTTTATAGTAGTTGTGTATATATTTGTTTATTTATGTGTATTGTATATGTATTTAATTTGGTATTATTGTTTTATTATTCTTGTGCTTCTCTTGTTTAAGTATTTGTATTTGTTTTTAAACGTGGCCTTTGGGTCTTGTTACCTTGGGCTCTGTCTACCCTGTAAGGCAGGGTTTCTTAAACTTTTTGCAGTCACGGACCACTTTCACAATTTAAACAACTTCACGGACCCCTCAAAAAATATTTTAGGGAAATAATAAAAAACCTTACCTATTTAAATAAAAAAAATCTTTTATTGCTAGTTTCGCTTAAATATATAGTTACCTTTTTGTTTTCTGTTGTTATTTATGTACCTATTTAGTTTAACATTCGATTCGATTCGCCCGACGACGGCGATGCGTCTCGTCAAGTTTACGACACAATTTCCTATATAATAAATATGATTACATTTAACTAACCTACTGCGGACCCCTGATAGACATGCCACGGACCCCTAAGGGGTCCGTGGACCACAATTTAAGAAACCCTGCTGTAAGGGATAAAGACGTGATTTATGTATGTATGTATGTATGTTTGTATGTATTATTCATAATGTACTTTTACTTTTTTTATAAAATCTATTGGTCATGTCTCTATTATATCTCTATTCAGACCAGTATAGTCTAAATGTATTCTTCTTTTTTGTTTTTCAGTTTAAAACTTACAACCCAGCCTTCACGCAGATGGAGACGTGGTTCCGATTTATATTTCTACTGACGACGTTCACAATCGCTGTAAGTAACCAATTTACAATACAATACAATACAAATACTCTTTATTGAACACCACAAATCAGTACAAAACAATACAGAATCAATGAACAAAGTAGACAATAGGCGGTCTTCTGTTTCTGACGCCACAAATGCTCTAATTCTAATTCAATTTTATACTGCATCGAGTCAGAGACATGGTAATCAAATATAACACAATCACACATTGACTTACAAATGTTAATAGCTAGTATCATTCCAGTGTTGGTTCGCGCACTCCCTGCGCAAATACTCTACGCATGACTGGTCCATCGAGCAGAGATGGTTATCTCTTCTGCTACCGTTGCTTCTGCTCTACAACGGTAGGTTCTATTTATCTACCTAAATTTTACATGGGTTGGAGGGTGGATCATGCTCGAACGCATGCATGTGTCGCACTTGCGTGTCTTGGATCTCTGGTCGCGCATTAGAAAAGCAATTAATTTAGGTTCAGTTAAATTTCATTTTTAAATACGCAGCTTTAATTTTTTCTTAATTTTTTTTTAAAGTGTGTAGGTAATTATCTAAAAATAAAGTAACTGAGCAGTGTCGTGTTTGTACAGATCCCATATTCCCGCTGCGGCTAGTGTCGAGCAGCTGCTTCGCGCCGCTCATGGACACCTTATTCCAGACAACTTTCCTCGGCTGCGTCATGCTGTCCTGGCTCTCGCTCTACCACGGCCTCAGACAGGTAACGCGAAAGGCTTATAATCCGGGTTGAATGACCAAATAATCCGGTTCGAAGGACCAATAAATCCGATTCGAAGGACCAAAAAGTCTGGTTCAAAGGACCAATATACACGGTGATACTGAATATTTTTTTTAAAAATAAATTTATTTAAATCAGTAGATCTTAAGACCAAACAATATTACTTTGCATGCCTACTTAAAAAAGGTATTTAGCATTATCTGGACTTGTACATTATTATTCTTAACATCTAAATGGACATAATGTTATGCAAATAAAGAATTTAATTTCATTTCATTTCATTTCAAAAATGTCCGGTACAAAAATATTGAGTATTCAGATGTTGTTGCAGAACGAGCGAGGCTTCCTGTCGTTCTACCTGTTCAAGCTGCTGGTGGTTGGGTGCGTGTGGACGCCGGCCGTGGTGCTGGCGGCGTGGCAGAAGTACTACGGCTACTACGACCCAACCTTCAATTACACTATGAATCCTAACTATTCTGTAAGTATTTAATGCCAACGACACAAATCGCGTGCCCCAATAGCTCCATAAATTTTTCACCGACGGAAGTGCAGGGTAGCTCATACGTTGTTGACATTCCATTGGCAATGAACAAAAAATTTACCTTGCTAATCCGCTACTCACGTGCAAGATAACCAAGCCTGTGTGAAATATATATGTTTTTATGTTATATGTTTAACTTTGATAATGATCCCGTAGAGGGATCGAAACGCGTCAGTGTTTGTGTGGTGTAAGGGACAATTAAGTTTGTGGGATTTATATGTGTTTTATTGGCAGCAGTGGAGGGAGGGTTTGCATGAAAAACATATATATTTCACACAGGCTTGGTTATCTTGCACGTGAGTAGCGGAGTAGCAAGGTAAATTTTTTGTTCATTGAAATGGACCTCCGCAAAGTAACGCCTGATTCAATAAAATATTCCATTGGCCCTCATGAAGTGATGGTAGCTCAGTGGTTCGACCCGTGGCCTCTCAGAGGCTCTGAATTTTTCGGAATTTACGTGCGAAATTATATTTGACCTTTTACGCTTTACTTTACGGTGAAAGAAAATATCGGGACGTCCCCTGCACAAACCTGCGAAGCGATTCAATGGTGTGTGTGAAGTTCCCAATTTGCACTGGGCCCGCGTGGGAACTATAGCCCAAGCCTGAGCGGAAGCCTGTGCCCAGCAGTGGGACGTATCTATATAAGGTGGAGATGATAATGATGACGACGCGACGCGATTATTTCATACTTCCTAATTCGAACTGCTAAGGATTAGAATTCGCTCCCATTGTCTGTATTTCCGAAAAGATACGACCTAGGGCTCTTTAAGGCCAGAGTGAATGGGCTGTTACTGAACCAGTGAGTTGCAACAAGAGATGTAAAAAGTTTTAATAGTACATTACTGCAGAGGCCGTGAAGTAAGGGATTGCTGGACGAGTTTGGGGTAGGTGGCCGAGTCGAAGACGAGGCCAGATAGAACGAGTCCTGCAATCCCTGTTCCGGCCAAAGCTTGTATAGTGCTTTTCTCAAACAATGTGAGGAAATAGTAAAATTAAAATAACTACTAGACAATCAAGTAAATCTCTTTACTTTTTTCCGGTAGCATATTTTGCATAGCTAAATTTGCCTCCTCTTTTAAATGAGGCGGAGTACAGTTCATAAGTTCCCCGTCACTTTCATCACTAGAAGTCATTTTTATTTCTGTTAAATTATAATAACAATCACTACGAAATACGCATAAGCAGAAAAAAAGATTTTCGATTTGCCACCTTTTTTATTTTTTAAATGTACTAATTTGATCCAGCTATTTGAGCACCATGTTTAACCGCACATAAATATATAGTACCATAGATTTTTTTTTATGTCGCAATTATGCTTAGTTACAGATTGTGGTGGTGGTTGGCTGCTGGCTAATTTTAGTATAAAAATTTAAAAAATTAGAGCAGCGGACAAAAATGGATTTTCATACTAACTTTTGTGGCCTAAGCCAAGAAGTAATGTAGGGAGCCATAAACGAGAAACTTCATGTCCTCATATCGGGACATTAACGCATACATTTCCGAGCATGTTTGAGAAAAATGCATTGGCATGTTTAGGTGGTCAATATTATCGTATGATGCTTGCATATCGCGATCTATATCACGAAATATTGATGAGTATTGCGGCGAAACCGGTTTTGAAATCCACGATCCTGTATTAACTTTTATTTTTATATTAGGTATGTTTTATTAACCAATATCACGATAATAGCCATGCCATTCACGTTTCTTGCTGGCCGACTAAATTTAACCGATACATACATACATACAAACATAAATCACGTCTTTATCCCGTACTGGGTAGACAGAGCCTAAGGTAACAAGACCTGAAAACAATGTTACCTACCAATTACCAAGTAGCTGCAAAACTTGTCGTGTAGTTTTATCTAGCTTCCAAGAGTATGGCGGTCGCTAGATTTCTTCTTAGATTAGCAATAATTTGGGATTTCGGCCGAATAATTGAATTATTATTTTTTCCATATTCTAATCAAGCTACACCACAGATTTCTAGCTTTGACTAGGTACCTACCGGAGTTCGCTAAGACTTATTTGCTCTCCTAATTAATCATCATCATCATCAGCCAGAAGACGTCCATTGTTGAACAAAGGTCTCCTCCTTAGAACGCCACAATGAACGACAGTGGCGTAACTATAGGGTGGCAGGGGTGGCAAAATGCCAGGGGCCCCTAGCTCTACGGGGCCCCCAACTGGCTTGGTTTAGAGCACAGAAGGGACGCTGATGCACTTCTTTATATTGAGGAAGGAGCCCCATCTGACGAATTTGCCACGGGCCCCAGACGTTATAGTTACGCCACTGATGAACGACAACTCGCCACCTGCATCCACCGGCCTACTCCTAATTACTAATTAGTCTTTTTTTCTTTTCAGTTTGTGAAGATAATGTTCTTTGGTGGAATAGTAGTCTACTTTCTGTATCTCCTCATACTCATCGTCAAGGCGTACAGCGATCTCAGGAATATGCCGTTCTTTGGTGAGCATATACATCAGCCTGTGATACGTTTACAGGATGTGCGAGAAATCGTATCGATTGCGGAGCCGTCACCGAACGAACGCCGCAATATAATGCTAGGGCCCTTATAATGACGTCTTAGTGTGATTCAATTCCAGTTCTTTAGCTGTCATTTTTGACACTTCTAGTATGGATGACAGCGATTGAACCATCTTTGGTACTTACCGAATTGAGTCGCTTTAAGAAGTAATGGTAAAATATGGTCCTAAACGAAGACTTCTGCGATCATTAATTCAAAAGCGTATTGTATCAGCCTGTTCAAAAGAGTATTTCTGCCCAAAGACCATAGTATTACGAATCTTAACGAATACAGAAGATTGGGATTCTATTTTCACCCCTATACCTACTTATACTTAGTTAGTGTTGTCGTCGCTATAGACAAGAATACTTTAACGGGAACGCGGGTTTACATAATTTCTGCAACCATCTTACTCACCAATCCTGGCGCCAAACAGCAGTGCTTGCGCAGCTATGTTCAGGCGTAAAGAGTAAAACGACCAGTGAAACGACGCAATCCTGCAATCCTCTAGTTGGCGTGCGCTAACTTACCATCGGGCAACAAACTCGCTAGTCTATTTTTAACCAGCTGTTCCCCGCGGCTTCTCTCCCCGTTCCATTTTTGTTTTTTCTCCATAAAAACATTCAGTTGAACTAAAGTAACATGAAAATAAATTGGTCGTCCAGCCCTCGAGTTTTGCGCTTAGCAACATTCGTATTTATCTACATAGATGACTGATTGAAAAAGCTTAAATGTTTCCAGACGTGCGACTGCGGTGCCTGTCGGCGGTGGTGGGCACGGTGAGCGCCATCACGGCGGCGCTGGCGGCGCGCGGCTGGGGCGCCGCCGCGCTGCAGGACCACTGGGCGGCGCAGCCGCAAGTGCACTACGACACCTCGGCCCCCTTCATGGCGCTATACGGGTTGTTCAACTTCAAGATGTACATACTAGCTTATCTATTCTCTCCGGGAGGCGGATCGATCCATGGTGAGATTTCGTTTCAGTACATGCGTTGTACCTAAATACTTAATTGAACCGGGCGTTGAGTAGCGATCCGTATTCATGAGTCTATGACGGCTGCGTCTGTGCGGCACATTTAGATTAATTCGGTCCATACATTTTATTGCTACACGAAGCGCTAGCGTGTGTCAAACTCTATACGAGTTCATTTTCAAAGACTAGTTTAGACTTGCAAAAATTTTGCAAGTTTCATACACAGCTAGGCCGTGATGCGAACGCGATAGAAGTTGTCGATCCAGTACCGCAATGCGACTTTCGAGATGTTTCTTGCAAGTCTAAACTGGGCTTTAGATGCGCAGTCAGCGTCATATAGTTTGAAGCATCCAAGTCGGCGAAATAGTTCGGTAGGTACACCATAGGTACAGTATGGCGTGCCGAAATTTTTGATCACTCTGGACGTTTCATACAATATGACGCTGACTGTAGTATCTACTTTTTGTTAAAACTCTGGCTCTTTTATTTCGACGTCGGCGTCGAAGTAGTTACAAGACTTTATTTGGCCTTAAAGGCAAGGGGGACAATGTCTATACACATTATGGCGCCAGACTAACAATTGACGACATGAGATTTTAAGACGGAGAGAAGTACAAAAGAGCCCTGGCTCTTCGTACAGACATTCATCGCATTTTGACATAAGTATGCGTATAATAATCAAATTACATTTAGTAGTTCTCAGTCATTAGTCATAATTTTGGACTCATGCACATTCATAAGCTACGCGACTTCGTCTTCATCCTCTGAGTCACAGTCGTTTTCCTCAGTCCTCATTAAAAGCGTTGCAGTCTAATTGCAAAGTATTAATTAGCTTAGCAACTTAGATACTAATAATTAATTCGATGTCTATAAATTTCTGGCAAAAAATTCATTTTTAATACAAGCTTTTTTAATTGACTGTACTCGCATCATCATCCGTCCTATATGTGTACCAAATTTCAAGTCAATCGAACCAACCGTTGAGAGTTCCATCCTGCGGATACGATCCTGGCTGGGCCACCAGAACACCATTATATGGTCATCAGACTTACTCAAGTATGCAAAATTTCTGCTCAATTGGTTGAAGATAACTGCTTCACAATTGAGTCGCAAAATTCCACCCGGACAAACATTCTTACATACATACCGTTGAAAATTAATATAAAGCTTATAACTTGTAAAAACACTGGACGATAGAAGGAAATTCTACTTCTATCTATCATCAATAATCTGCGAGTTGTAACTTTAACTCTCGCACGAGGACAGTCACCAAAAACCCTAGTGTGGCGTGGCGTGATGTTCCGTTCGCAGCAGGCTAGCGAGCCCCGTCCACACTAGAGTTTTTGTTACTGTAACGTGCAACAGTTACGGTTACAGCTCGCAAATGAGTACTCGGCGAGAGCAAATTACTCCAGGCTTCGTATCTACGGCCATCATAATTAAAATTCATTCGCTTATTAATCTTGCCAAGAACATTGTACCTACTTAAAGGTTTCTCACCACGTGGCTAATATGGCAACATCTGTACTTTTTTTTAGAAACGGCCATTACCAAAGACAACCCAGCATTCTCTATGATCAACGATTCGGACGAAGAAGTCATCTACGGCTCCGACGAGGAGAGCCGTCGACCACTGAACTCCCACCATCGGATGAACGAGGACATATGATTGCATCCATAGACAAATTAAATGTATTTTTTTTTCTTGTTATAAAGTTATATTGAGACCTATGTTCGTTTCATTACTAGCCGGGTCCTAACTGAGCGAGCCTTTTCGGTTCGATTTTGAGATTTAAGTCAAACGAATGTCTCGTGTGTGCAGCCTGAATTATCGAGGCGGCTAGCTCAAATTTGGAATTTTCACACGTTACCTAAGTTTTACCCAATTGTAATAAGTGGACTTTTAATAATGTCCATTTAAAAATAATCATACATTATTTACGTTATATAGAAATTCTTATAAATAATATGTATACTAACATTTAATCTCTACATTTCATAGCTTTATTATACGAGGCGACTCTAAAATGAGTGAACTTCATATAACGTACTCAAAACCCTATATTACCCGTGGTCCTACCGTTATGTCCCACTGTTATAAAAATTCTCACTAGAGATAGTAAAATTAGGTTCGTTAGTTATTTTCAAATGCCTGAATGGCAAACCGAGTAAAAATAGGAACCCCGCGAAAGCAGGGTTCCGTCGACCTTATGGAGAAGTGTTAGACATTTTTTATAACAGTATGGGACCACGGGTATAGCGACCGAAAACTGTAAACTACGAAAATTATCTATCAGATAACACTCAAAGATAAACAGACTTATGACGTAGTCATTACTTTTAAGTGCGCAAAAAGCTACTGCATCAATCAGTGGCGCTTACCAACTTTAAAATGAACCATGCGCGAATCGAAACTTACGTACGCAATCGACGATTAATAGATGTTTACATTTTCTGCACTTCATTTTATTACAATAGGATAAAAGCGATCACTAATAAGAATAAGATGGATGAAAATTATAAGATCGTTAAGCACGCCCTGAGGCCTTACCATGACGTCTAAATGCGATTTTAATTCCGATTCAGTTTAGGTTCGCTCGCTGTCAGATCTATACTAAAAAAGACAGCTAAAACCTGAATTGACTCGGAATTGAATCGCATTAAGACGTCATGGCAAGGCCCCTGGTCTAGCCAAAACTAGAAATGGGTGCATGGTACAGAAGCGATGTTCGGGCAGGTCACACACACTCCACTTCTCCAGCCCCCGACCGATTCCTTTGAGCTCGCGCGCGGACTGCATATAAACATAGCTATGGAAGTGTATGAAGTTCGTTTATTTTTACAGCATAGAACTGATAGAAACTGAAACCTCGCACATCTGATGGAAAAGCAGAAGTCGCCACTATCCTTCACATTCTGAAGTCAGACTTGATTGGAGAATATTGACGTCGACGACGATGAATGCCTTTCAGAATGCATACCTTCAACCTTCAGCA
Organism: Pandemis corylana; assembly: GCA_949127965.1. NCBI lineage: Eukaryota > Metazoa > Arthropoda > Insecta > Lepidoptera > Tortricidae > Pandemis > Pandemis corylana. The sequence continues at coordinate 11,847,105 of OX421856.1, read as the reverse complement.
ATAAAGAATACATAATTACTGACAGCCCTCAATGAACCAACCAAATGTTTGAATTTGTTATTAAATAGCTGCAAACTTAGCGTATCGCTCGAAGAAACGCGAGTTTCGCAATCCAGTCGTTCGTCTCAGTCACATTTGCATCGTCGTGTTGTATGTTCAGGTATTTGGATCAAATAACACCCAATGCAATGAGCACTGGGCGTCACGTGGAATATGAAACACAAAGGCATTATACAAGGTGTCTTAAAATTATTCTGGATTACTAGCAGGTAGTTGGGTATAAGTTTGTCATTGTTAGGTATTTTTGATTCAAAATTAAGTCTCCTTTAACGTAAAGGCCCCAATACACCTTAAGGCCTTAAGGTTATTGACAATATATAGAAGCATAATATCAACCAACCAACGAACGAAGCGCATATAGTGGATCATACTCAGGACTTACGTATTTTATACTCCCGTGTCTTATCCAACCTCGACATTGGCAGTATCATCAAAAACTTGATAGAGCCATATTCCCAAAACTTAAATTGAATTGAATAATGTATAAAAAAATCATTTTTTTTTCCAATGAAATATCAATTACTGGGACTAATCTTTAAATAAGATTGATTTCTCCGACAGTTGAATTTAATTTCATTTTAACAATTACAAATTCTTAAAAATACTGCCAGCTACAGGGACTTAGTTCGGTTATTTCACTCAGCATAACAAGCGGGCGCCATTTTGTAGAAAACCGCAAGTCGAGGAAACCGAGATATACGAGAAGGTTACCAATTTAACCATTTCGAATTCAAGAATTACAGGCCCAAACAAAGTTTTGCACGAAATCATATCATTCACTGGCGGGAACGTCGTTCTATGCTTTGAATCCCTGTATTATGTCCGCCATTGCGGCCGCCATGTTGTTTACAGATTGACTAGCATGTCTGGGGTGCTACTCTGTTTCTCTGAAAATATGTATGTATGTGTGTAAACTCTTTGTTTCTCTTTTGTCAGATTACTGCTCTTGCCATCTTTTAGGAGAGAGGTAGATTTTAGGTGCAATACCTGTTACCGCTGTGACACCTTCATACCACTGCTCTTCATTTAAAACCTGTGTATTTTCGCTATCAGATACTTACATCGGAGAACCGGAGCTGTCTAGCTTCCTTAAAAATAACTGAACACAAGTGTATTCTTGTTCTATTTAATGGAGTTTAATGGTCCACCAAGAAACTGCTTAACATTTTTGATGGAACCTTGTTAAAGGAATTTCTTGGTCAACTACACCTTAACATGTCGAGACTATACCAGGGGAGCATGTCATTCTTACGAAAGAATGAAATAGTAGTTTATGTGACTGATCCATAATGAAGGGCATTAAAATAAGAGTGTGACTATATAAAACGACCCGAAAGGGAGCTTTATAATAAGATCATTTAGCCCCATGTCTACAGATTCACAATTCTACAGATTCGCATATCTACACATTCCCAATTCTACAGATTCCCCATTCTACAGATTCCCTATTCTACAGATTCTCATATGAACAGATTCCCAATTTTACAGATTCTCATGTCTACAGATTCCCAATGGATATATGTCACTTAAAAAAGGTTAGCATATTTTGCGATAGTTAGGGTGACTTCCGCCAGAGCTATTCTATGCTAGCTAGGGTGCTATGGATGCGTGTGAATCGACTAATCGTATCATATTCATTGGTTTATGCTGTGTGATACTAACTAATAGGCATGATTCATGGATCTAAACGCAGCCATAGCAACGTTGCTACGCATAAGCATAGTTCTTGTGGAAACGCTTCTTTAGTGGCATTACAAATATTTTACATCTTCATGCCCATGTTCTCGAAAAGGTTAGATAGAGCACACAAAACCTGTTTCTGTGTCAGTTCTAAACTCTGATTGTTGTCATCTTACGATTATAGAGAAGTGAACCCTACTATCGCAAAATATGCTAACCTTTTTTAAGTGACACATATCCATTGGGAATGTGTAGACATGAGTATCTGTAGAATAGGGAATCTGTAGAATTGGGATTCCGTAGAATTAGGAATCTGAAAAATTGGAATTCCTTAGAATTGGGAATCTGTAGATATGCGAATTTGTAGAATTGAGAACAAACTGACATGAGTGTTTTAATGCCTAATTAATTGCTTTATTTACCTACACACATATTATAAGCAACATAAGCTCTCTATTATGTGTAGATAAATAAACATAACTATGGATTATCATGCCAAAAATTTACATACTGAAGAAAGAGGCAGCACAACCTAGTTCAGCTGGGTAAAGTTCTACTAAAAAATTGTCTCAGCTCCTCTGACCACCAAAATAGTTCTGAAATAAAAGATACCGGCTGATCATTATCCTTTTAATTAAGAGAAATAAATAATTAGCAATCATACCTACTATGGATAAGAGTACATGAAGTCAATCGATGGAGATAGTCTGTATGTTATTGACAGTGTGCGCAATGAGGATGACAGGGTGGGGGTGTGAAGGGTGCGGGTGCAGCACGGCGGGCAGCTGGCGCGCGCCGCAAGGCTCGGCCGGCAGCAGCAGCGGCGTGGCCGCCGTGCGCCGCAACACCGCGCCCCCCCGCACCACGCACGCCACACCGGCTCGCGGATCACAGTTCTCGTTCAGCGACTCATCGTCCGAACACAAATCAATCACTTCACACTCTTCCACGCGCTTCAATGGGTCCCCGTTCTCTATGTCCATAGCCGTGTCACATTGTGAGTCCACAAACACAATGTCTTTCTCCTTTTTGCTCTCGGCCTCCTTCCTGAGATTGTCAATGTATAATTGCATGCTGTCCATCGACATACGTTCCATGGGCACGCTGATCGGCTTGCACTTCAAGAGCAGCAATTGTCCTTTGAGATCCAATATGTCCTTGTGCCTTTGATTAGGGAAGATATGTCTACGCTGCCAGTAGTCTATAGGCCTCCGGTATCTGATTGGGAACTGTTGGTTTTTACTCTTCAAAACTGACGGTTTATTATTAACAGGAGTAGATGTACAGCAGTATCTCTCAACCCTCTCTCTGGAGTAGCTTAGGTCACGGTTAGCGTTAGTTTTTGCATTTTTCAAGTAAGCGAGAGAGGAGAATGGGTATGGAGGTCCACGGTCAATATTGGCAGCAGATCGTGCATTCCTTTGTCTTGTCTCACCATCAATGTTTTTAGAAGTACTGTCCTGTTTCTCTCCTTGTGGTTTGAGTTTTAAAGCAGACAGGAACTCCGGTAGCCTACCATTCACAGAGGAACCCGGTGGTGCCTCCTCATTGTTACAGAGCCTCTCATGCGCCCTCAGAATATCTACATTGTCAAAATGGCTGTCACAGTTATCACAGAGATAGATGTCGGTCTTGAGCTGAGGCTCAGCAGTGTCGAGACGCTTGGGCCTGTCGTAGTACATGTTCTCGTTGCGGAAGGTGACCAGCAGGCGGCCGCTGGGCCGGTAGTACAGGCTGGTCGTGCGGTCGCAGTTGTCCACGTAGCGCAGGCGGCGGCGTGGGTAGCGGGCCAGCTGCGCGGAGAACACCAGAAGGAAGGCGCTCTTGTGGAACTCGTAGCATCGCTTCACCAGGCTCTTCAGTCGGCTCTCCCAGTCCTCCGGCACGACCGGCGGCCGCGCGAAGGGATGCGAAAAGGCGACGTCCGCCGGCCACCACGGCGGCTGCCGGATGTCGCGCGCGGTGTCGCGCCCCCACGAGCAGGCCACCATGAACGAGATGAACCGCTCCAGCTCGGCCGCGGTCGCCGACGCCAGCCCCGTCGGGTTGCCGTTGGCAAAGAGCAGTGGCAGGTTCGCGATCATGGCGCGCGCGGTCTCCGACGGTCATCGAAATCGTAAAGGAGGCGCTTGCGATGTCGCGGGACACGGAACCATCGTAACGGTTAATTCGCCCGTGTCCGTCGTCGAGACCGCGATCGACGACATCAGTCAAACATTTACAACTTTTCACTGATCGCTAAGCTAAAACAAAAACGAAAATACGAAACGGCTTTTCGGCGGCATATATCACGAAATTCCGTGTAGTGGTTCAACTAAATACGTATAGAGAAAGAGATCTATAGCCATAGATCTATCTTTGTTACGTAGTTTGGATGCCGTGCGATCGAAACGCTTTGTCGCGAATTTTCGAATTTAGATTGAGTGTTAGTGTGAGCGAGAAATAATTCATAGGCTTTTTAACATATTATCATGTTTTTTATACTTTTTAACCTGTGCAACTTTAGTTTATTAGTTGAAGTTTTGCTTTTTAGCTTGAAAAACATATTTGCGTTTCGTTTATCCATCACTCATTGTGACTAGTGATGATCCATCTTTGGGTGGGGACGCCAATACAACTTCATGAAGGGCTTCGACGCCCTTTTTTTTTGTTTCGTTCGAATAGAACCACACAAATTGCAACGAAGCCACAGGGATATTAAACCACAGGGCTTCTGCTTCGTATTTTTCGAATATGTGTTTAGTTTAACTATTTGTATATAAAATTATACGTCTAAGAACATTCTTATAGCATCGAATTTTCTGGCAAAAATATTTAAAGGTGAAAATTATAAACCACAATAAAACTGGTTGACCAAACTCTTTGTTTGTAGCAATTGGATTAAAAGTGAATAAAAATCGAATATTTTTTATAATTTGAATTCAAAACTTGAAGTTTATGCTGTTTATTATTTACTAACTTAATATTAGGTATTGTTTTTGGAATTAAGTAGGTATCGAATTAACGTTAACTCATACTTTAGTAAGTAGTGTACTTATTACTTTTGGATTGTATTGGTAATGGTACCAAATATAGTTGGATGTATTTTTTGTATCAAGCCTTATGCTGTGAAATTCCAGTTTCGAAGTTGGCATCATGCCGTATCACTCACACTAATTGTCTTCAATATGAATGAAAGGATCGGGCTGATTCGAACTTCAAACTTCGGAGTAGCCCCGTCGTAGTTCAGTCTTATGTTATTTAATAACGCCTTGCCATTTCAAAAGATGTGGCTGACAAAATGCACTTGATCTTTTTATGTCATTCAATGATATTTTTTTACCGCGTTGTGATTTTTTAAGTCCCGATTTTAAGATTTTTTTATAAAGTGAAGTCTTTTAAAACGGTCATCAACTTTAATCAACTTCTAAAAGGAGAGATTATATGGGATTACGATCGTCATCCAAGAGAAAATTTTGTTTTTGAAGTCGATTTTAATCTTTTAGTAATTTATATAGTAACTATACATATTGAATGAACAGTTAGATTGATGGACTAACCATAACTATAATCGAGTATTTTTTCTGCAAGAATAATGTTGCTTCTTGATGAATGGTTTTTGGATAATGTAGTTTAAGATACTACGATAATATGAAATAAAATATCGTAAAAGTATCGAACAATCGCAATCAAGAGGTCGATAAACGGGTACATTTGAAATTTGCAACACTAGTTATCAGTCGAGTCGAGTCTATAGCAAATGTCAAATGTCAAACAAGACAAAAGTCAAATCAAAATCAAATTGCAGGAGAGAGAAACAATCAAATCATAATTTTGATGATTTGCATAGAAAATAAGAATTAATTAAGTTATCTTACAGCCTTGCCACTTACTTCCAGCATATATCTGCGCTAATTAGATGACGTTCATATGAAAATGTTTTAAATTACGGGTGAAAAATGGTAAGGTTGATGTGTTTATTATTATTATACAGTGTTTTTATATATTCACGAGGATAAAAGACACGTTTGTTTGAATACAGGCTCTGAATAATGGTGATGCTTCGCCATCAAAGAGTAGCTTCCTGCTTTCGGATTACGAGTAAGTGTTTCTTAATCGTTATCAGTTTTTTTCTTCTCATCACTACATATTATAAAACAAAGTCTTCCGCCGCTTCTGTCTGTCTGTCTGTTCACGATAAAATTAAAAAACGAGCAAACGGATTTTTATACTGTTTTCACCAATAGATAGAATGATTCACATGGAGGCTTTAGGTAAATACCTAATTTGTCAAGGTTTTACGTTAAATTGCTTGAACTATAGCGATAATTGTATCTTGTATCAAAGCAAATAAATGTTTGAGTTTTTAATTGTTGAAGTATCAGGAAAAGTTAAGCTGCAGCTGCACAAATGAAATTGTTAAACAATTTTGTTATCATCACAGCTCTTTTAGTTGTGAAACTTTTTTAGGTGTAAGTCTATGTTTGAAGCAATATCATATATTATATTATTTTTATTATTAATAGCGCCGCAGGGAGAATAAATGGTTAATTTTGGAAATATTAAATTTAAAGGAACAACTTCCAAGTGTCAGAAAATAAATATAAGACTTACTTGAGATTTGTTACCAGTGGTTCTTGCACTCGGAGGCACCCCTCCTCTGTGTATAAAGTAATAATAAAAAAAAACAAAGTTTACCTTTGTTTTTTTTTATTATTTTGATAAGTTTGAATGCTTTTGGTACTTATTTGCTGAGGGCTGAGTGATTTAAATCATTAATAGAAAATAGCTTTGATTCTTGCCACTTATTATTCTTGGTAAAGCTAATATTTACAGGTAATTATTTTTTGTTGGTATCTGGGGGTATGGGAGTGCCCTTGCCGTGACGATATTGGTTATACTAGTAATGATTATCATTTGTTACATTGTTTAATCATATTTATTGACCCAGAGGCAACAACAAATTAACTACTAACTATCTGTAGGATGGCTGGTTGGTATCTACTGCATTGTAGATCACATGATCAAAATTTTTGATTACTGACAGAGCTACAGAGAAAAGGGTAACAGACAGTAAAGACAACAAGAATAAAAATACATGGTAAGTTACATACATTGAAAATGAGAGAACAAATTAAATTAAATTTTAATTCCAAATAAAAACACTCTTTGACATCTTGATTTGGACTAATTTGTTGACTAAAATAATAATAGTATGGGGGTACCCATTTCTCTGTATCTCTTGTCAGTAATCAAAAATTTTGACAACTCCTTAACTAGAATAATTTATAGATTTAATAAATATCTTACATCAAATTTTATTTTATTTTGACATTGTTATTTTTTTTTTTTTACCATGTTCTTGGCTTTACAATGAATAAATTATAAATGATAGATTTAACCAATGTACATGCATAGTGTCATGTTATCCTGCCATTGTCCAAGCATGGGCACCAACTCCTTTTTATTTAAATCTTTTTAACCCCCATTTTTTTTCTTTTTTTATATAAATCAATGTGTCTATTCAATAAGACTAGTATGGTCAGGTACACTTAAGCCTCAAAACAATATAAAAAAAACATTTTGCAGCCTGCAGGTGCCAGCATGGAGTTTAGAGAGTCTGAAGGCGGCGGCGACGCAGCTGCGCCTGCCGCGGCCGCGCAGTCTCGCCTGGGCCATTCTGCTCAACGCCTTGCCCCCACCCAATGCTGACATTGTTGGCAGGTTCGTTAAATCATAATGATATAATCAGGAACAAATCAATATAAGTAATTTTAATTAATGTCAGACCAAACCTGTAGTATCGGTTTGGGCAAGTTTCAGTTTAGTTTAGTTTAGAAAGGAGATGATGTGACAGTTTTCGTCTATAATCAATATCTCTTAGTTGTCTATGCTAATATTTTTTTTTCAGTCTTAGAACTCACAGAAACTTCTACAATGACCTGAAGGCGAAGCTCTCAATGGATCCTAGAACTGTCATTGGTGATGATCCCCTGTCGCAGAATGATGAGGTTTTACTGATAATTGTTTAGTTTCTTATTAGCTATGTATTTTTCCACTGAACAAAAGTATACATAATAAATGTGCTCCAGTAATTTTAAAAATGTACATGTTCATTTTGAGCTTTAAATTAACTAGGCATATCGCAAGCGTTTATTTAGTAAGTGTGTGAGTATAAACAAAATGAAGTAAACTTTTCATATCTTGCTAGTCAAACTTCACTAACTTGCAGTGTTCAGTTGGATCTGAAATTTGGTATACAAAAAAGTTTGTATTAAAAATGAATTAATTAACTAAAACTTATTTTTGTGCTGCAGAGTGCCTGGAACCAGCATTTCTGCGACAACGAGCTGAAAGCCTTGATTCTTCAGGATGTAGTGAGAACTTTTCCCGACGAACTGTACTTTCGAGACAAGGATGTTCAAGACATGATGGTATGTTACAAAATGGAGTCACATAATAGGACTGTAGTTGTTGACCATAATATGGAGTGCTGTCATAGTCAAAGTAATACTTTTTTGTGTTAATAAACACATTGTAAAGAACTGCTTGGTTGAACAATTAAATTCCTCTGAGTGGATCTACTGGCGGCCTATTCCGCAACTCGACTACTTTGATATTACGCCTTTTTTGAGTTACGGGATCTTGGCATTATCCTTGCCTACCCGGATTCCGAAAGAGTGTTTATGATGCTGAGTAACAAAAACCCGAAATTTCCTAATCTTCTATTCTTATAACGTGATTGACTGATTGACAGACAATGCACAGCCTGAATCACTAGCTACAGACTTGAAATTTGGCAGACATATTCCTTGAACATCATGGAGGTGTCCTAAGAAAGGATTTTTGAAATTCCCACGGGATAGGGAATAAATGGGATTTATATGTATGTTCGCTGCAAAGGGGCTCTACCCCCGTTGGGTTCTTGAAATTTGGCATGTACCTAAGTAGAGAATCATAACTGCTAAAAAGTAATTTCAGGATTATTGAAAATTACCGCGGGATAGGGAATAAAGATTCAATATTTGTATTCGCGAGCAAGAGTTTCACCATTTATATTAACTATGTGCGGACGAAGTCGTGGGAAAAAGCAAATTTTGATATAAAAGTAGAATATACGCTTTTAAATGGAAATGTTCGGTAAGGTGAGGCCTCACTGCCGCAGGTGTTGTCGTTGTTCTTCTGGGCTCGCGCGCACGCGCACGTTGGGTACCGGCAGGGCATGCACGAGGTGCTGGCCCCGCTTCTACTGGAGCTCCACCTCGATCGGAAATACAAGCCCAAGGACATCAGGTATCACTTGTTCCTTGACAAAAGTACGCGCTGTCGTAACCCAGAGTATGCGTAGTGAAAAAAAACCGCGTTCTAGTATCGTTTGTTTTGATGCTTGAATTGGCCGATGGTATCCAAAACCCGAATGGCATTCAAAGAGCTCAGGAACTGTACAAGGTTCTGTGTAAATATATGACGGCGTGTACAATATGAACAATGGTAGTGGCTCCGCGATAATGACTCGCGGCGGTGACGTCGCGTCAAAATCTATGTGGTTGTAAACGACGTCATATTTTTCAACTGGCAATTTACGTAATTGTTTTATACATCCGGGTTTCCAAATATTACTATTTTGAAAAACTGCTTATTAACTAAATTACACCGAATGTGGAATAACAGAGGGTATTCAATTGAAAGTAGGTATTGGAATAGTGATCGCAGTTATTTGATGAAAAATATTGGACAGTTATCGAACTAGGTATCTTAAATAAATGGAATGAACACATCTATGAACTGATCAATGCAAAATCAGCACTGTATATCTTCACTTGTCCGCATAATACAAACATTGTCTCATGTTTCATGTGTCTAACCACAAATACAATGTTTCACTATTTAAGCATAACCGCGTACCACCACGTACTGTGAAACCACGTTAAGACGGTCACGTTTAATACAATTTTCCGAGTAATACGCTATTTTACACCCGTATCTAAATTCGATACCGGATATCACAAGAAGCATTAACGATACTTCACTAACTGGTCAGGTTCAAAGTTGTTCGTATTCGTCAGGTTAGTATTTGAACACCCTTGCAAAAAAAAAAAATGTTTAGACGATGGGGACGTACCTAGTTCTGAAATGCTTGTAATTAAACGAGATGCAAACATTCACTGGCTTGAAAGTCTATAATTAAAGCTATGGTATGAAACTTTGCAGAAGTAGGTATTTAGACGGACGGATATTTGAAAAAGCAAAATCTGCGATTTACCAAGATTTACTTCACTTAACAGTACCAAAAACTATTTTGTAGATACCAGTGTACAGTAGTGTAATTTATTAATGCAATCCAGAGGATTTCTTTTATCAACGTTTTTTAAATCTACCGACTTTGGTGTCATTTCCTAGTTCTTTATATTTTTATTTTAATGAATGTGGATGAAGCGAATAAGGTATGTCAGGACCGTATCAAGTGGAACAAAGTAGTCTTTGCCTACCCCTATGGGAAAGAGGCGTGACGGTATATTATGTACGAGTATGTATTTATGTAATAGTAGTTTACGTGACTGTATTATCAGGTAGGCATCAAAACATGGCTGAGTCTCGTAATAATATCAAACGATTGTTTTACTGCCTAATTATGTACAGTCGCATACATAACTTTATCTACATTAATATCATACATTTTCCACAATTAACGTTTTCAGATCAAAATACGTACGAACATTATTTTCTGTTCTTCAAAAGTTTGAAAGAGATGAGACGACTGACATTTATATTTTTTCTTAAATTCTAACCCCCTTATTCATAAACGCTCTGTAGGCTTCTGCTAACTTAGCAATCGTTTGTCCCTTTCTGTCACTTTGACATTTACCTTTCATAGATAAGGACAAACGATTGCTAAGTTAGCAGAGGCCTATAGAGCGTTTATATGAATAAGGGGGTAAGACAATAGACGAGATTCTATTATTTAAGGCGGATGCTCGCGTTAGCTCATTGAAGAAGTCCCGTTAGATGGCGCTGTAATCAATGATGTGTGTTTTTTGTAGTTTTTAGAAGATTCTTAGAACACTTATAGATTATCAATTGATTTGCGCACACAGTTTAATACGGCCGATTTTTTGAGACTACACTCAGAAGGTAACAATGCACCAATTCGGAGAATAGCTGCACAAACGCTGGTGTCACTAACGGCCCTATACAGATACTAGTCTTACACACACATACAAATAGGAGGCGGCAACTGGCGGAAAAATATTGCAACACCTTGCTAAGCTGTTAGCGTAATTTTTCACGTTATATTTACGTTTTTATATCAACTTTACTTTTACCAGAAATTTTACAAATCTATACGTACAAAACTTAAATCGTACCTATTATTTCAACCATTTATAACTTTGGAATGGTTGCACGGATTTTTATGATTTTTGATTTGTTAGCTTTCTCTCTTCCTCGAATAGCCAAATATCTTATCATAAATATGAAAAATGCAAAAAAAAAACTCTTTATTTTTTCGTATACAGCGCCATCTCTGACAAAAACTGACTTTAAGGCGGAATATTTTTTGCCAGCTCGGCTAGTTACAAATACAGAATAATATTATATATGAGTCTAGCAGATGCAAACATGTGAATCAATGCCACCTTCAACCCTTTTTGAATATTAGGGAGTATTTTTTTGTACTTTGTTAGATAGAGGGCTATCGTATTTGTACTCACTAGTTGGCGCCACTGTAGAGTAAGGTATATCATATCAGATTATTCAGGATTTCTTTTAATTTATCTTTAATAGCAAGCTATTTATTACCCACAGTGTTGCACAGTCCCGTTTATCCTCTAAATTAGCTGTCATTTTATTTGCCTTCTTAGTTTGGCTCCTACTTTTCATAGCTTTTCTTTTAACATTTTAATAAACCTGTCGTATGTCTGCGAAAATATTCGGAAACAATGTAAAGTAAAGCCGGAATATGCAACTTGTAGGTAGTACTAATTTTACGTTTATTTATAATACCTCAAGTTACAATAGCGCCTCTAGCGGCGAATTCATATGCCGTCATTGCTAGTATCTTGAAATGTCTTTGAGTAGTATTTAGTATGTAGGAACCCGCGATTCATATCTGATATATTCGCTCACACGTAGAGACATCATCATCACCATCGTCTGACATTTTATTAATACTCCTATGCATTGCATTACAAACGTTTCGTCTGGGGCATCTAAACAACTAGCGCTGTACTATAGGTATTGTCGTTTCACGTCATAGGCTTTCGTAAACAGGTAACTTGAGAATCAGCCTGCTTACAACAATGAGACGAAGTCATTCGTGCTAGCCATTCGGATCCTTTCCTTTCACCAAAATGCATTGGAGTATAGGATCACATAAAGGAAATTAAATAATAACGCATAGCGCGTAGGGACTACGTCTGACTGCTTTTTGGCTAGGGATTTCGATAGTCATCGGTCGTGGGCCACCTGTCTAGTTCACCTGGGAGGACCACGGGCACATTTTCTTGCCGATATTCCACCTCAGAACACCTAGGTGAACCACGGGCAAATGACTATGGGTCATGGCCCAAAAAGTGCCCATGGTTCACCTAGGTGTACTGAAGTGGACCATTGGCAAGAAAAATTGCCTGTGGTCCACCCAGGTGAGCTAGACAGGTGGTTTTCGGTTAGATATTTGTTCCGGAGTTGCGACCTGCCTTTCTATGTTATGTCATCATAATTCATATCACTAATTCATGGTACATCGCATAAAAGGAAAAATAATATTAGATAACTAATATTAGATAATTATGATGACTTTGCAATAGGTAGGCACGACAAATAAATAATGACAACTCCAAAACAAATTGAATCCATCTGAACTCACTTTTACTTACTGATACTTACTTACTTCCACAAAAGTCGAACTTCATCCATCGATGGTTTTGAGTAGCGTTACCAACAGTGGGATAAAGCAGATTCTCACGGTGTCTAGTCCACACGTGAAAAATAAAAATTGCAGCTCGACGCGAATTATATCAGCGCATGGACCAACTCTATATGCACAACTGGTTGTGCCAATAGGAATTTCGGGCTTATAAAAATAAAAATTCTCATTAGAGATAGTAAAATTAGGTTAGGTTCATTAGGCATCTTCAAATGCCCGAAGGGCAAACCGAATAGAAATAGGAACCCCGCCGTCAATCTTACGGTGGAGTGAAATTCCTAATGGCACAACTAGTAGTCCATAATATAGAGTAGGCCCAGGAGAAAAGCGTCATACATTTAGGCCCAAATCGTGTGCATAAAAATGACATAGAATTTAGCTAGCGTCGTGCATCAATAGCGCCTGTACTATACGCGTGTCGACCAGTGAAACAGGGAACAGAGACGTGCTAAACTACGAAACTCTCTAGATATTTTTTTCGGTCTGTAACCATGATCCACCTGCAGTTTGGCCACCTGGTTTTTGACAGAGCTCCGCTCCTGGGCGGAGCTCCTTTTTCTGGGTATTGAAATTTCAGTGGTTTTCTGGGTGGACAAATTAGGTGGGCTACGGGTAGACTGCAAACAAACTGCACAGTCGATTTGCAGCTAGCTTGCAGTTCAAATGCTGACCGTCTAGTTTATTATAGGCGTTAGATAAGATCCCACAATAGCTAGGCCAATACGCCACGCAACACGTGGTATGCGCACAAAGGGTTGATTTATCAAAGCACTGATAGTTTAAAAAAACCTCGATATTTTTTAAATAAAAGTTAATACTTTTTTAAATGAAAACTCTTTTATGATGTATGTAATCAATGATATTGGCAAAATTCAGGCCATTATTATCAGGGTATTTAAAAGGAAACATTGACATAACTACACACTTCAAAGTCAAGAACATATATTGTAATGATTAGATGTTTTCTATACCAGGCGTCAGGCTCCAAATGAAAGAGATGAGACGATCACTGACAAGTTAGTACTCTTCTCGGTGATTGTCAACGTCAAAAGATGAGCTTCGCTAGAATCAAAAACACGTCAGGCCATATTGAATCTTATGACGTGTTTATTTATTTTTTACTTGACACGAGATTAAATCTTATACCATTTAAAATAAAGCTCAGTTTTCTAGTATGTTCCATACTTTTGGATACTTCGGCTACTACTACTACGCTACCAGTGGCGGTTTGGATGTTACGGTACTAATGTTGGCTTGAATGTTACTAAGTATTTGGCGATGTGCGTGCTCCAGTATATTTGTGCACGATGGATGTCCGGAACAATTTGACCGCTTTGGTTGAGTCACTGTTAATGACCATTTTGGGTGTTTCCAAGTAAATGAAGGTCTTGACTTCTACTTACTATATAACGCTGACTGTACATACACACATAAAACACGTCTTTATTCCTTGTGTAGTATATACAGTGTAGTTATCACATAGAAAATAAGACGAAAAATACAAGCCTTTCCAGCAAATACACGAGTATCTCGATACGAAACTCAAAATATTTATTAAATTATCAAAGGATGTCACGAAATTGTAGTTTGTAGATCACGCAACATACTCAATTCATAACTCAATTGCATGTAATGGAAATTTGTCACTTATTTATTGTTCACAAAAATATTTTTTTACATGCATACAAGAACAATCATAACTTATTTTACTACTTAGAATTATATAGGCTGACTTTTTTTATCACCGTCAAAAGAAACAACACGACGAATACAAGCATTATTTTTAAGTTTGGTGTTAAAATATTGCAAATGGTATCATTAAATGATACCTGTCATCATTATCATCCTCATCATATCAGGTGTGTGACGTCCACTGTTGGATATAGGCCTTCAGATACCACCCATAGAACTCCAGTTGCCTCGGTTGGAAGTGGCTTGCATCCACCATGAACCCGCGACTTACGGTACCTATACGGTTGCATATGATACCTAGGTCAACCTAAAACTTGGACGGTGATATTAATATCATTCTGTATCATACAGTTTCCTTTTCCTACTTTCTACCGATCATAGGTAATGGGAACATGAAAGGCGGACTAAAAGTCTTCAAGTCTTCAGAACAGGGTTGACAAATCTCCGCTGTTGGACATCTGGAAATTCACGGTCTTGATAATTTCCCTAGTAACATAAAGTAATTAACCAATTAGAGTGGTAATAGGGGTTACAAAATTTTGCAACACCGCACTATGGATACATACATACATACATATCACGTCTTTATCCTTTACGGGGTAGACAGAGCCTAAGGTAACAAGACCTAAAGGCCACATTTAGCGTGATTTTGAGCGTATAGATGGAAGAGAGGAATCAAAATAGTGATGGATTGCTAGCCACATCGCCTATAACATGATTCCTAAGATTTTCGCCCATTTCCTCGATGGGCTTTTACCATCTGCGCGGGAAGAGAAGCAACTGCTACATTCTAAGCTTTCTTTACTCCCAGACCAGCATGTAAGAACATATATTGATAGTTTGGATGAAACGAAAACAGACCATATCGATTAAATCGAGAATTTTACTTCCCAATACTGTAATTAAGACTTTCTTAGGTTTTTCTATGACAGTTTTTGGGTCTCCTGTGCATATATAGATATGTATACATACATACTCAGTAAAGCATAACGAGGTTTTTACCTCGTAACGTTATTACAAATTACATCAATAAAAATCAGTGTTTGTAGACCCAACCAATTTTTTTGTCATCACACCAGCAATAAAGTTCTTGCTCTTCTTGCACAATAATAGCAAGTAAAATCTCGCGTCCAATGGATGTATGATTCACTTATTTCCTGTTAATGCACAAAAATTACCTTCCGAATCCAATGTGAATCTGAAAAATTTACGTACAGTCAGTACAACAAAAGGATAAATAGATATTTTTTAGGCTTGCATACTATGACATGATATTTCACTAAGAATTAAACTCAATTCGAACGTTTTCTGGATACTAAAATACTTGTTTTGCACATTAATACTAGTTAAGATGATTAACATAGACCAATTGAATGCTATCTCACTCGCAAAATAAAAATAAAACAATTGAAATAAAAATCAGTTCACAACATAGGAAACCAACAAACATACATACTGACACTCACAAACATAAACAGACCACATAAACTTCCGCAAGTTAAATTCAAAGATTATACAAATTTATCCCCACTTTATAAACACTCAGAAAAACATAACCAAAAAAGTTACATGATGATAAACTGCTCGGCCCGAAAATTCTTGAAAAAATCATTAAAAATTAATTACTCGAAAACTACAAAAATCGGTCAACATGCAGGGGGTATATTCGGATAGCCCCGGATGTGAGGCATGTAATTTTTTTTTTTAGACGTCAGTCTTTGGACCACCCTGTATATAATAACATTATATTTATTGTTGAAAACCGCATGAAAATCCGTCCAAAAGTTTTGAGTTTATAGTAAATAAACACACATACAGACAAAACGACGCGGCAGATGATTTTATTTTATAATCATACTATTAGCGACAGGCAGACGGACAAACAGAAAGACAAACGGACGGATGATTGGACGTACAGGTTAACAAGCAGACGGACGGACAGACGGATGGTCGGAAGCATAGACAAACAGACAGACAAACCAACGGATGGACCGCCGGATTGATAGTTGGACAAAAGACTGGACAGACGGAAAGATAGGCCGACAAACGGACGGACCTACAAAATATATGTGCTTCTAACAATAGTTCCTTTCACCTGGCCAAGTGCGAGTCGGACTCTCGTACCAAGGGTTTCGTCCAAATTCGGCAAGTAAATATGAAATCCAGTGTTAGCAAAGCCCTGACAACTAAGCAAATTGTAGGCTGTGTGAGGTCATTTTATATCGGTAACTTACATACTTAGACAGACAAAAATATTCTGTTTTTAGTATTTGATGTTAGAGCGGCCACAGAGAAACGTCATTTGTGAACTGTCGCCAGACAAGCATGATAGCTGATAGCCATATCACGGTTCATAAGATACAGCTCGGTGACAAACAGACAGACGGACAGACAGACGGACAGTGGCTCCTAAATGAAAAAAATATAGCTACGTAATATGGGTAAAAAAAGCTATAAAGTTAGGACAGACGGACAGATAGACAGATATAGACGGACGGATTTGAACAATGTGGCCATAAAATAAACCACGATACAGCGTGAACTTAGTAATACATAAGCTCCTCCATTGGTTACTTACATAGACAGATTGACAAAAATATTCTGTTTTAGTATCTGTATAGCGGCCACAGAAATACATCATCTGTGAAAATTTACTTTATCACGGTTCACGAGATACAGCTTGGTGACAGACAGACGGACAGACAAACACATATACACATACAGACGGACAGTGGAATCTTAGTAATAGAGTCCCGTTTTCACCCTTTGGGTACGGAACCCTAAAAAAGCTGATCAATAGCAAGTTCGATTCGAGCACTAAAGATTCCTCTAAGTTCTAAGAGTTATAACTAGATGTAAGCGTAATGTATGGTTAGTTATTACTCTTTCTGTTGATGAGTTTCCAACTGCGGAAGCGACCCTGGCTGGGTCACCAGAATTTCACTTCAAGATTACTGTATTGTCATCAGACTTATGCCAGATTTCACGTCAATGTGATCAATTAGAAATGGGTCAAAATTCACTTGCAAGATTTGATTACATGCAGACACCGGGACTGAGCACTTCAATTGCGTTTACAAAAATAATTTGTACCAATCACACAAACGTTGGAATGTTGTATCTTACCAAAATTTATTATGATTAATTGATAAGTACATACCTGTACGTAGAAATAAATGTCTACGCTGCGTCCAATATCGTAGCTTGTAACGTCTTTTACTTCCTTCCTTTGACTTCAATTAATTACGAATAAAATGAATAGATTATTTTTATTTTGAGACACCATGTTCTGTCAACCATTAGTTTATGACAATTCATATCATTGTTTTTTTTATTACCTGTCTAACCAGCCAGGTTTTTGACTCGCATGTTTTTTTTTAATTGTTCTGCAATTGAGAAAACCTATTTACTCGGCCTATTTTGTATTTAGCACTTGTCGGATTTCACGAATCATTGCCGTGGTATATGGTCGTGATTTGATGCAGAGGGTTAGGGTTCGATTCTCGTGAGAAGCATTAGTGCAAAATTAACTGGAAGCCTTTTTTATTTTTAACTTTCTGTGGTCGAGTACTTTTTTTTAAATATATAAGGCAAAACGTGTTTTTAAGGCGGCAATATGACTGGGGGGCGCCACCATCTATGCCAAATTAATAAGCACGTGATCCTAATACTAGAGAACTTACTAGGCATGAAAGCTTTGCCAAGTTTAGGACTGGCAATGCCACCCGCTAAACCATTCAAATTGGCGATGCCTCACTGCTACAAGGTTATACAAAAAAAAATACGAAACTATGTGTTAGTTTAAAAAAAAATCTTGGCTAGAATAAGTTTACCATCACAAGTGTACATTTTATTTTCAACTAATTGATGGTATAGACCATTTATCGTAAACAGTAAAATCTAACTAGGGTAAGCTTGTGGTTGTTTAAAAACCACTTAGGTAGTACTTTCTTTGGTTTGATTTGACAAGAAAAATATTGAATTTACCATAAAGTTTTCTAAATCTCATCGAGATAGTATTACTAAGTAAGTAAGTTATTAAAAACAATGTTTATAAAATTAAAAAAGAATCGTTCACGGCCTCGAGATTCGAACTTGGTCTCTAACTATTCAGTCCTTTAAGTCACGACCACTGAGCCAGATTGGAGGTCACGTGACAGCTCGAAATAGCCGATTGGTTTTTACAACATGTTTTATTTGACACTAGCTACTCACACTATTGTAAAATGCATCGAAATTTACTGCATCATACTGCAATTTAGGTATGATAAATGCACTCTGTTTTGTAATTTGCGCAGACAATATATCCATAGCTAACTATCCTCAAAAAATCGCATTGAAATTAAGCCTGTGGACGAAATGCAGCTGCACGGAAGGTTTGTATGGAAGAGCAACCGCCTTAAGATGTTCGAAGTTTGAACATTTAATACTACCACAGGTACAGGTTTCTTAATGTAAATCATTTGCTTATCGTTCCTGAACATATTATAGGGAATTTATGATATGGATGTAGATAAAATAGTTTTAAATTGTATTTTTTACATTATTGTGGGTTTATTTTTTCAGCAATACTTTAAAATACATACTGGATGAAGAGTACTTGGAACATGACAGCTAGTAAGTATAATTAAATTACTCTTACTTTTTCTGCTTTTTGAGATCCAGCCATCCTTGAGGGCTGACATAAAATACGTCATAGGCCAGTGATTTCTAACTCTCCATGTCGGACCGCAGTAGCGCAAGCACTGCTACTTAACGGCAAGATTAGCAAGTATGGTGGTAGCAATCCGGATGAACTAAACATAAAATCCTAACAACCGCAATATGCTAATGGTAATTATAATTTATTTTATACTATGGCGTGCATTGCCGGGTAGGCAGCGCTTACGAATTGTGTTACCTTACCGCTGCCTCCCTATCCTGGTGAGCCCCACTGCACGCTACTGATGATAATGATATACTTTTTCTATCTGCCGTTTCCAGCATGCTGTTCAGCGCAGTGATGAAGGGCTTGGAGAAGTTCTACACGACGGGTGACGTGGTCCCGTCCTCCTGCGGCCGCTTGCCTGTCTCCACTGTCGTACACGTAAGCTCGACTAAATTGAAATGAAATGAAATGAAAATTTGAAATGAAATGAAATGAAATGAAATGACAAATTATTTTTTGCAAATTGGCCGCCAGGGGCTCTTTTACATGTCTTTTTGAAACTACCAGCACATTCGGAAAGACCATCATTGCCAAGAAGAATGCGCCGCAAGAAACTTGGCAGAAAGTCATTTTTTCAAAATAAAATTACAGTAAAAATACTTAAGTTCTACTTAAATTAAATAAATTAAAACAATAATTGTCCATTTATTTATTTATTTATTCAGTACATCCACATCATGTATTACAGTGTGAGCCATAAAAACTATTAATTGGTACATTAGTCTGATATACACTACAATAACGGAGTACATATCATTGTCCATACTGCGAGACATCTATTAAAATATTACTCTATGTTCACGTCCAGTGAAGGTGTAAAACGCCTCCGCCGTCAAATGAATGACTATCGTTTCATGTCAAGTAAGTACAGTCGAGTTCTCCAGTAGCCGATCTTTCAAAAATATCTACACAAAGACCTTATTTTCAGTTACATAAGAAGCGTGTTTAGATATTTTTGCATAAATATTGAAAAACTTGACTGTACAAAAAAATACGTTCTTTCAGAATTTTTTCCCATAGCCCTTGTAGCTTCCAATAAAAAGTCCCAAGTAAATTCCGAACTGGCAATGATTTTTGGCATGATTGCTCGCCGCTCTAGGCGATGATCGATGATGTAATGGAGTGCCGTCTATAAAAAGGGTGCATCAAAAATTATTTTACACAAAATGTTTTTACTCCATTCTGTGTTTTATCATCCTTGCTAGAATCCGAACGAAGTAGTGCGATACCTGGACAAGGTTCGAGAGGAGTGCCTGGCTCCCCTGGACAGCGAGCTGTCGGCGCATCTCGTTGAGTGCAACATATCCATGGAACTGTTTGGCATGTGAGTGTAGCTGGTGACTCTTACCAAGACCGGTGTTGCGCGTCTGCGACTGCAATATAACTGCAATATTGCTGCAGTTTCTTCAACTATAATACGACTGCATTACGACCGTGCAGCCAGCTTGCAGTCGGCGGTTGACAGGACTGCACGGCAGTGGCGTGGCGTCAAGTATGCCAGAAGGCAAACCGAAGGGAGTTTAACTAGCCTTTTCCTCTAATTCTGCACAATAAAGGGCCCAACTGCCTTAAAATAGCCAAAGCGGTGGGAATCGAGTTCTATGGACACCACGCCACTGCTGCACAGTTGGCTTGCAGTTACACCAACTGCAGTAGAACTGCACTCGAACTGCCATTTTGCAGTTAGGTTGCAGATCATATGCTGCCGGTCTGTACCGACCCTAACGCGTGGTGTGGTGTGGTCAGCCCGCATAAAATTCTTATTCATAATTAGTCATTACTCATGATCATCGTTTTTCATAAACTGTTTTTGCGGGTGGTAGGGCCTTGTGCAAGGTCCGTCCGGATCGCTACCACCATCTTACTCGCTAATCCTGCCGCTAAGTAGCAGAGCTTGCACTGCTGTGTTCCGGTGTGGAGAGTAAGACAGCCGGGGAAATTACGGGCACAAGAGGCATTTCATCTTAGTCCTCTAGGTTGGCAACGCATCTGCAATCCCTCCGGGGTTGCGGGTGTCTATGGGCAGTGGTGATCACTTAACATCAGGTGACCCACTTGCTCGTTTGCCTTCCTATTCACATAAAAAAAAAAGTACGTATTTTTTTTTAAATTGTTGTCAAACTAATCTAACCTAAATCTAACGAATGACGTTTAAAAAAATGCTAAAAATGTGTCGTTCCGAGTGTTATGAAAAACGAAATTATGTGATATGATTAACTATGTAAAGTTTGGCGCTCCCGTTTGTAACGCGTGTGGTGTGGCCAGCCGGTGGCTGCGGCTGCTGTTCGGGCGCGAGTTCCCGCGCGCGGAGCTGCCGCCGCTGTGGGGCTTCCTGTTCGCCGACGGGCCCATGCTGCCTAACATACACTACGTCATCGTCGCCATGCTCATCGCCATGCGGCCCACACGTGAGTTGCTCACAGTTTATTGGCTACCTACTTTATATATTTGCATGCTCTATGAACACATAACACTAAGTCGTGCAACTAACCCTTTTTCTCCAAATAAACATTATTATTATTATTATTGGTACTGGTTTCCGATCATGGACCCCTGGGGGCCCGGTCATTTGAAAGGCAGTCATGGGGCCGAGGCTAACATGAAGAAGCCTTTGGTACCATCTAAATATATATAACTCAAAGGTGACTGACTGACATAGTGATCTATCAACGCACAGCCCAAACCACTGGACGGATCGGGCTGAAATTTGGCATGCAGGTAGATGTTATGACGTAGGCATCCGCTAAGAAAGGATTTTGATCCATTCTACCCCCAAAGGGATAAAATAGGGGATGAAAGTTTGTATGAAACTTTGTCAATTTTAAACCGATCGGGCTGAGACTTTGCATGCATAAAGCTACTATGACGTAGGCATCCTCTAAGAACGGATTGCGTAATTTCTGCGGGATAGCGATAAACGAATTCTATGCAGACGAAGTTGCGGGCAACAGCTAGTTTAATATAAAAATGAGATGGGCGCAACTATGGGGTCTATCCCCTAATACACCATGAGGTTGTGCTAGCGGACAGTCCTCCACAGTTGTCAAACTATTGCCAGGTAGGAAGCGACTTGGAATGGTAGGCGGTGACTCGCCGCCCAATAAATGGGCCGCTCAAACTACGGTCAAACACTCTTATAAAAAAAAGATATCAGAGATAGGCAAAGGAAATGAGATCCATACAACAATGAGGTTTATACAACCATGACGGTGTTAATGTTTTTTTTAGTGATGTCGGAAGACCCTGGCACGGTCCTGTCGGCGCTGATGCGCGGCGTGCGGCTGCCGGCTGCGCACGTGGCCGCGCTGGCGCTGCACCTGCGCCGCCCGCTGGAGCACCCGCGGCCCGCGCCGCCGCCCCCGCTCGAGATGCAACAGTGAGCCTCCCTAGCCCCCCCCCCCCCTGGCGGCGCTGATGCGCGGCGTGCGGCTGCCGGCTGCGCACGTGGCCGCGCTGGCGCTGCACCTGCGCCGCCCGCTGGAGCACCCGCGGCCCGCGCCGCCGCCCCCGCTCGAGATGCAACAGTGAGCCTCCCTAGCCCCCCCCCCCCTGGCAGCGCTGATGCGCGGCGTGCGGCTGCCGGCTGCGCACGTGGCCGCGCTGGCGCTGCACCTGCGCCGCCCGCTGGAGCACCCGCGGCCCGCGCCGCCGCCCCCGCTCGAGATGCAACAGTGAGCCTCCCTAGCCCCCCCCCCCCCTGGCGGCGCTGATGCGCGGCGTGCGGCTGCCGGCTGCGCACGTGGCCGCGCTGGCGCTGCACCTGCGCCGCCCGCTGGAGCACCCGCGGCCCGCGCCGCCGCCCCCGCTCGAGATGCAACAGTGAGCCTCCCTAGCCCCCCCCCCCTGGCGGCGCTGATGCGCGGCGTGCGGCTGCCGGCTGCGCACGTGGCCGCGCTGGCGCTGCACCTGCGCCGCCCGCTGGAGCACCCGCGGCCCGCGCCGCCGCCCCCGCTCGAGATGCAACAGTGAGCCTCCCTAGCCCCCCCCCCCCTGGCGGCGCTGATGCGCGGCGTGCGGCTGCCGGCTGCGCACGTGGCCGCGCTGGCGCTGCACCTGCGCCGCCCGCTGGAGCACCCGCGGCCCGCGCCGCCGCCCCCGCTCGAGATGCAACAGTGAGCCTCCCTAGCCCCCCCCCCCCCTGGCGGCGCTGATGCGCGGCGTGCGGCTGCCGGCTGCGCACGTGGCCGCGCTGGCGCTGCACCTGCGCCGCCCGCTGGAGCACCCGCGGCCCGCGCCGCCGCCCCCGCTCGAGATGCAACAGTGAGCCTCCCTAGCCCCCCCCCCCCTGGCGGCGCTGATGCGCGGCGTGCGGCTGCCGGCTGCGCACGTGGCCGCGCTGGCGCTGCACCTGCGCCGCCCGCTGGAGCACCCGCGGCCCGCGCCGCCGCCCCCGCTCGAGATGCAACAGTGAGCCTCCCTAGCCCCCCCCCCCCCTGGCGGCGCTGATGCGCGGCGTGCGGCTGCCGGCTGCGCACGTGGCCGCGCTGGCGCTGCACCTGCGCCGCCCGCTGGAGCACCCGCGGCCCGCGCCGCCGCCCCCGCTCGAGATGCAACAGTGAGCCTCCCTAGCCCCCCCCCCCTGGCGGCGCTGATGCGCGGCGTGCGGCTGCCGGCTGCGCACGTGGCCGCGCTGGCGCTGCACCTGCGCCGCCCGCTGGAGCACCCGCGGCCCGCGCCGCCGCCCCCGCTCGAGATGCAACAGTGAGCCTCCCTAGCCCCCCCCCCCCCTGGCGGCGCTGATGCGCGGCGTGCGGCTGCCGGCTGCGCACGTGGCCGCGCTGGCGCTGCACCTGCGCCGCCCGCTGGAGCACCCGCGGCCCGCGCCGCCGCCCCCGCTCGAGATGCAACAGTGAGCCTCCCTAGCCCCCCCCCCCTGGCGGCGCTGATGCGCGGCGTGCGGCTGCCGGCTGCGCACGTGGCCGCGCTGGCGCTGCACCTGCGCCGCCCGCTGGAGCACCCGCGGCCCGCGCCGCCGCCCCCGCTCGAGATGCAACAGTGAGCCTCCCTAGCCCCCCCCCCCCCCTGGCGGCGCTGATGCGCGGCGTGCGGCTGCCGGCTGCGCACGTGGCCGCGCTGGCGCTGCACCTGCGCCGCCCGCTGGAGCACCCGCGGCCCGCGCCGCCGCCCCCGCTCGAGATGCAACAGTGAGCCTCCCTAGCCCCCCCCCCCCCCTGGCGGCGCTGATGCGTCGCTCTTCTATTTTACGTCCCGGAATATGTATGTACTCGAACGATGGACTCAGACACGCGGTAGCGAGCCGAGGAAGAGGAACTGGTGACCCTACAGTCGCGAGCGAGCGCCCCGACTCCGTTTCAGCTCGGAAAGAACGCTTTCTTATGTCCGGCAATTTGTAATATTCTGCAGTTCATATTTTTCAACCGATTCTTGACAAATTTTGCCACCCGATCCACCATTCTGGGAGCAGATTTTATATTCGTTTAATTTTTTGTCTCAAAAATGTCCGTTAAAGTTGTCATTGTTAACTACATATCAGAACAAAAAGTTAATTGTTGCCGGTCAGTCAAAAAAAAAAAAATTACTGTAGCGCTACTCTCCAGTAATGTTGCATACAAATTCTATTACTGTCTAGTTATTAACTTTTTAAAAATGCAAATCTCCATTATAAAAAATAAAGGCACAAGACTTAAAACACCAAATTAAAAAAAAAAAAAGCTGATTCGACAACGTTTTTATCTGTGTCTGAAATAGCTTTAGATATTCTGGGTAGAAAAATACTCTCTTTAAATGCCATTGATAGAAAAAGGCGGCAAAGCAAAAATAATTAATAATTTATGTCAATTACATTTTCATTTATATTTGTTGTTGTTTTCTTTTTCGATTTTTGAGCACTATACTTGCCTCGGCCAGAATAGCATTGCCGGCTTCGTATTATTAAACGGACTCGCAAGCTCGTCCGTTCAAACCGATACTCAGCCAGCAATCGCCTACTTCCTGGCCTAGACAGTAATGTAGTATTAAATTATTTTTCTCAAACATGCTCGGAAATGTATGCGTTAATGTCCCGATATGAGGACATGAAGTTTCTCGTTTATGGCTCCCTACATTACTTCTTGGCTTAGGCCACAAAAGTTAGTATGAAAATCCATTTTTGTCCGCTGCTCTAATTTTTTAAATTTCTATACTAAAATTAAATTGGCAAAGGAAAAAATTACATACAGCCAACCACCACCACAATCTGTACCTAAGCATAATTGCGACATAAAAAAAAATCTATGGTACTATATTTATGTGCGGTTAAACATGGTGCTCAAATAGCTGGATCAAATTAGTACATTTAAAAAATAAAAAAGGTGGCAAATCGAAAATCTTTTTTTCTGCTTATGCGTATTTCGTAGTGATTGTTATTATAATTTAACAGAAATAAAAATGACTTCTAGTGATGAAAGTGACGGGGAACTTATGAACTGTACTCCGCCTCATTTAAAAGAGGAGGCAAATTTAGCTATGCAAAATATGCTACCGGAAAAAAGTAAAGAGATTTACATGAAAACATATTTCCTCACATTGTTTGAGAAAAGCACTATACAAGCTTTGGCCGGAATAGGGATTGCAGGACTCGTTCTATCTGGCCTCGTCTTCGACTCGGCCACCTACCCCAAACTCGTCCAGCAATCCCTTACTTCACGGCCTCTGCAGTAATGTACTATTTTTTTACTTTTATCGAAACGTAATGTTTTTGTTCGCACAACGTTTTCATTCGCTATACTCGTTTCGGTCTGCGCCGTATTACCGTTCGCCCCCTCAATGAGTGTTGTGGCAGGGAGTGGTCGCTGGAGCAGCGCGGCTCGGCGGCGGGCGCAGCGGGGCGCGCGGGCTCGTCGTCGGGCTCGGAGGGCGTGGCGGAGGGCGCGGACATCGCGCGCTCGCTGGCGGCGCTGGGGCTGCTGCGCGCGCAGCTGCCCGCCGCCGCCGCCGCGCTGGCCAGGGAGCTGCCCGCGCCGCCGCCGAGGATCGCCGTGCCGCTGCAGACGATACTCAAGGTGGGACGCTTTTGTACGCGCCCTGAGGGTCGCGCGATTTCATAGGCCGTAAATATACCTGAAACGCAGGTATTTCCTAAGGCGGCCAACTTTCAAATAAGTCAATGCGGGACACCCATCCCTATCCACAATAAGAGTGAGGATTTGTTGGAATTGATGGTGGTGTACTTAAACTCTCGGGAGTCTCGAAACGTCACACACACACACAGACACAGACACACACAGACACACACACACAGACACACACAGACACACACACACACACACACACAGACACACACACACACACAGACACACACACACACACACACACACAGAGACACACACACACACAGACACACAGACACACACACACACACACACACACACACACACACACACAGACACACACACATACAGACACACACACACACAGACACACACACAGACACACACACACACACACACACACACACACACACATTCAGACACACACACACACACACACACACACACACACACACACACACACACACACACACAGAGACACACACACACACAGACACACACACACACACAGACACACACACACAGACACACACACAGACAGACACAGACACACACACACACACACACAGACACACACACACACACAGAAAGAGAGACTGTCATGAACACACGGACGACATACGCGCGCAGCTGTACACACACACGCTTGATGATACACTGTGGCAGCGACGGCGCGCTGAGTCTCGTCATTCGAACACTGAAAAAAAAAATTGTTGTCGAATGTATAACAACATTTTTTTTTCTCAGTGTATTTTTGATGTGGAACACTTTTATGCGAGCGAGACGATGAGAAACGAGGAATGCGGGACATACGGGACACCTTAGACGATTTGCGGGACTATTTTATTAAATATTGCAATGCGAGATTACAACTGTCATTACGGGAAGGTTGGCCGCCTTAGTATTTCCTAATATTTAAAAAAAAAATTACTTCTTCCAGCCGACATTTTTAATAGTTTTCGTTTGTTCATTTCTAATAGTTTTGGTGCTTCGTTTAAGATGAGACAATATGTTTAAAAAAGTTCCAAGTACCTCGTTTATCACGCCCTTAACCTTTTCACCGCCACGTCAAATGAGAGAAACGTCACCCATGCGCCAGACTTCTTTATTGCGATGCCTCAAGTTGAAGTCAAACCCGATTGACCGAAGGTCATTGAAATGATGGACGCATATAGGTCGTTGGCGTTGAACCTGCGGCGCTGATATAATGTGTCGTTGATGTCGAAAAAGTTAAAGCTTTGCACCTAGCTCCCAAACACACTAGATAATCTCACGAGAGCTTTAATAATAGTAATTCCCTTTCGCATATCCAGTTGGCAGCTCTTCTAGAATGCCGCAACCACGCCCTGATAGACGTAGAGACCGCTCTCGAGGCGGCAGAGGGCGCCGCGATGGAGCGTGTCGGGCGGCGAACCGTCATCCCGGTCATCATCAGCAACAAGCCCAAGGAGAAGACCGTCAGCAAAGTGAAGGAGGTGCCCCTCAAAGTGTTCCACCAAGCCGAGTGCGTCAGCACCGATCTGCCGTGCCTTGACCCTCTCAGGCTGAGGACAGAGTGATTAAGGTTCATTTAGGAGGATTACCTGTGTTAGATAAGGCTAGATTTTCAAGCTAAAGTGAAGTTAAAGACTTTCTTATCCCCATTTGATAGATGACTTTGAACAATTTAACTGTCTGACTTCATCGTCCAGTCCAAAATATTGGTTGAAATGTATCATAGAGGATCCCTTTCTTTGCCATTAAGACAGGCAGAAAGGGCGAAGTTGCGGTCGCAAGTTAATCTGAGTATTATTGGGGCATTGATATTTAAAGTTCTGTAAACTTTTTTTAAAGACATTTTTTGTTTTTTTTTTAGGTGTTCAGAGTTGCCAGTATTCAATTTTAAGAAAAAAAAACTTTATTTTTTAAGTTACTTTTGGGATATTTTTCAAACAGTTCTATGGCTCGCTATAAAACGAACACAAAATTTATATGGAAAATGAAGGAAACTTTTTATTATTCACCAAGAGTGTTCCATCATTCTGAGGTAAAACGACCTTAAATTCAAATGCCCATTTACGTTACAAATTGAAGTATAATGACATCTGTCAAATGGAACAAAATAAGAAATCTTCGACCATAAAAACTACGCTGTTCACTTGAAGCGAGTAATTTTCTAGCTTACAAGCATCAGCTTGTTTCCGGTCTTGAATACCTACTAGCGTTGTTTGACAGAGGTGCAGCGATGTGATATATTAGTGCAACAACAGAGTGCCACAGGGAACTGTTATTTTAGAAATAAGATATAATAGAAGAGGATACGTCAAAGGGCGCTCTTCACCAATCTGATACGCTGAATATAATGAGATTTTTTCTTAAATATATTGAAAATGGATTGCTTGAAAAATGGTCATGGTCTTATTAAAAACAAAACGTTTTGGATTATCAACACTCTTGCGAAACGAATCTGATTCCAATAGAACATGAAACAGTTATATTGCAAACCCTCTTGTGGTCCTTAGTACCTGGTTTGTAGGAACTCATGAGCTTTTTCGTTTTTCGTTCTCTCTTGTTCCTCAGAACCAGATAAAGCAGCTAAGCCAGCTGTTTCATAGCTAGCACATTCAATTGAAAACTAATTCTGGCTTTGACCATATTTTCTTAAGACAACTTTGGTATAAGTAACTTTTCTTCAGGTCGTCAAATAGGTGAAGGACGCTCTTAGACGGGATTTTAGACATAAGAGATTTTACCAGCTCGTGGACTACCTATGTTAAAAAGCTAAAACAATAAGATTTCTAGGCGAAAAAGTTTTCCGGGTGCACTTGCCGTGGTATGAGCCCGCATCTCTAGGCTGAACATGCCGAAGTGTTCTACCAATTAGGTGCAGTACACCAAAGTCCTCCCGGCTAAGCTCGCATGCGATCAATGATGCTATTATTGGCGTGTGGCAACATTTATTGAAATTTTTCGCTTTTAAAAATCTTAAACTTAGTTACATAAAAAAGCGGAGCTGTAAAATGTTACATGTTAAATATGAAGCAGTTCTCATTTACTTAATATTTTTCTACGGTTCCGTATTTCCGTACACATACTGGACCAATGGGGTCCTATTCTAGGTCTCTCCGTCTGCCAATCTGAATGTCACAGGGTTATATCTCTTGTGTCTTAATAAAATATTAAATGTATGCAGTAATGCTATTCTGTTTTACTAGAGCAGCTTAAAGAAAAGATGCAGGGTATCCCAAAGGTCAACGTCAAGGCAGGAACAGGTGATGAGTCATTGTGATGATGATGATTGTTACAGTTACCTATTAGATTTTTACCCGTAATCTGTTGTCTCCTGGGTTACCTATACCGGTTTAAAACAGGTGTTTCTTGCTTGTAGTTTATGTTTCAAGCAACCTGTATAGTAAAAATAAAAGCAAGTTTAAAATTATAGACGTTCCTTTATCGGCGTTTATAACTCTATCTTAATAATTACAATTTTACGGAAATTTACTCGATATTTTTATTACTCGGCATACATTGCATAATCATCATCATCGCAAACATGTATCACTATATGAAAGATTACCTACAGCGTTGACATGATTACAGGGTCGAAAGGTGAAACGCGATATCTTGATGAACCACTTTTTTGCTAAAACAATAAGTACCTAATAATTTTCCGTATTCTGTTCAATCAATTATTGCAAGTTTATGTTATGATTAACAGTCGCAAATTCATTTTCCAATAAATTTGCATAAAAAACAAATCGATGATTTCGGCGGTGTGAGTGTGAGTGGTTTTAGCCATAGAGCAAAAACAAAGAGGAGGTGTGGTAATAAGATTTCCCTTTGAAACATCGCGTGACATTTTGCGGGGTGAGGGGTTGTGGAACTCCGCCCACTTTTCAATTTTCCATCCGTCGGTTAGTAGCAAAACCACTCGCCTACCTAGTTCAGCTATCTCACACTAGATGTCAATTAGTGTAAAAGTAATGGGACGTACTCAGAACTTTGAGCTTCAAAAAGTTTGTGTAATAAATGAATAAAATAAGGGTAACCATTTTTACTGATTTAGATGTATATTGTACTTATGTAAAATAATAGACAAATTATTATAACGAACATAATTTTATTTACAAAATTCAATTACCTGCGAAAATAAAGGCATATTATTCAAATTAGTTGCTTGAAATAGTCCATTTTATCAAATAAAGGTGTTTAAAGCACAGCTTAAAAAAATGAACAATGCCAATTATGTTAATATGGATAAAATGTGTATTTAATATTCTAAGTTCTTTCAATTCATAAACAGTCACGGAGAATAACATGTATACAACTCAGAACTTTGTTAGTTCAAAATATTTGCTATTAAAATGTATTGTTATTTCATTACTGACCATAGCCGTGCGTTATTCGGTAAAATTATTTGATTCTAATTACGGCTCTGGATATTTTTGATGTTGAAACTAGTTGTTCTAATTGACGATAGATGGCGGCCTGTTCACAATATATTTATAAAACTACTAAAGTACTGTTTTGGCGACTAAAAAGTATTTAGGACTAAATGTATACTTTAGTTTTCAGTATACACGTATGATTATTACAATATACTAATGCGGAACTTTACGTACTTATATTTTTAATTCACAAAAGTTACGCCATCTAGTGTCGAGAAGTATAATTTATACTTGAAAGCCGAAAATTTTCTAGAACTATTTTAATAATTACGTATAAAATTACTTACAAATGAAATGTGATACCATTCATAGCATCAGAACGTCTGTCTGAATAACTTTGACACGATAAAACACAACACTTCATCCTTTTTCTTCTTAAAACCGCGAAAACACACCGATAATGCGAGTCTCGATACATGTGCACCTGACGAACGCTGACAACATACTGACTAAGCCCCGCCCACAATGATGACGTCAGGACCTAGTTGAAAATCACAGTGCACAGTTGCTTAGGCCAGCTCCTCTTTGTTTGTGCTCTGTGGTTTTAGCTTAAAGTCTAATGAGTCGAGCGAGAGTAATGTATGATTCTATAAACGAACCTCGTCTCGTCTGTGATATAACCGCT
Source organism: Pandemis corylana (assembly GCA_949127965.1). NCBI lineage: Eukaryota > Metazoa > Arthropoda > Insecta > Lepidoptera > Tortricidae > Pandemis > Pandemis corylana. Next base: position 11,815,961 of record OX421856.1, on the reverse strand, counting down.
GCAGTCGACTGATAATCATGACGTGATTCTTTCGCTCGGAGGCATTATACGGAGTCAGGTGTCTTGCAACGTCAACGCCGACCTTCGTCTAGAATCCTGACTCAGTATAGTGGAGTAGTGCAAAGATTTTAACACATCAGAAAAGTGGCCTGATGTCACCCCACTATAATCTACATAATATAGGCAATAATTATTTTGTTAGGTGCAAAAAATCAATGCTAGCAGCCAGTTCTTTTTTCTGGAGTTTTTGGTTTACGTACAGGCAACTTTTTTCGACAGCCTTGATTTATGTTGCCATAAATGCTTGTGTTTTAGTATTGTGAGGAATTGATCAATGACAGGCGATGTGATAGACAAGTGCAAAATAATAGTATGCTTTTTACGCGGCTACCTACGTACTACGATTTATTTATGACCAATACTGTAGCCGTACGACGATAAAAACTAAAACGGATTCGGTACCCGGATTTAATATCCACTCTATTGGACTCTATTGCCCATTTTCACGGACATAAAGCATCTATCCCTTTCTTTCTAAATAATATGCGTCGCAAAAGTAATAGGGATAGATGCTCTAAGTCGCGTACAACAAAGCTCAAGCGTGTGTAAACGTTGACGAGGGTTTAAGTTACAGAAATAATAATAAACTTGAAATGTGAATAAAAGTTAAATTACAGTACCGATTTGAATTAATTTTATATTGTTTCACAGGGGCCTATATCCGTCAATGTAATCAATATTGACGGACATAGGCACATACATAAAATAATACAGTCGAATTGACAAGTTTGTTCTTTGTTATGTACATATTATTAGTAGATGTTTTAGTCAAACCGTGTAAGTAAAAAGATGACAAAAACACATTATTGAGAAAAGACAAGATTTGATTTTGATCGATTTGTTTGCGGAATTAATGAGAACAGAAGACTTAAGATGTGGAACATATTTAAAGGAAAGTATTGTAATAATAAAATTGTTGTTTTGCCGTATAAATGGTAAACATCAGCTGATGCTGTTCCGTGAAGTGAGGATGTGACCATAGTTGAGAACAACGTTTCGGATTTATGAAAGGGTATAGTTCAAATTATATTAGGAATCGAATGTGAGGACACGTGAGAAGAAACTGATGGCATTTAAGAAATATGGATCTACTTATACTTACCTAATTATTTTAAAAGCATATCGCTTCACTGCCAGCTTTATTATAATTATGTCAGGAAAACTGTACATTGTTAAAAAACTGACTAGTAATTGTGTCCACTGTATTCTCTTCTATCAAGTAAGAAAAAAGACGCATTATATGCTTGCAACGAACAAGCCAAGTTAATTGTGTAAAAGAAGAAAGGTTTTTATACCATTTTATAACTTAGATGTATGTGTATTAAAGTAGATTTGTTTTATGGTATAGAGTCGTCACAGTGGTCGCTTTCCTAAAATATACATATTTTATTTTAGTGAGAATGCCATGAAATTAAATTGTGAACTTTTGTTAAGGTTTGTATTTGAATTTATAAACAATATTTTATTTTTAAGTTATCATTAAGTATTTTCAAATAGGTAAGTCAATTAGAACAAAGTAGTATATTTAAAAAAAAAGGCTGTTATGTGTGTGCAACAAAGTCGAACTAGTGCAAGATTATTTCATAGAATTAAAATAATCATAAATCATAATTATTTTGGGTATAATTTGTATCACGGGCTTTCCATGTATATAAGCAAAAAGCATTATTCTTAAGCAAACGTTTTTATTCTATGCCTATTATTATTGTTGATCTACTTGTAAAATAAAATATACGTCAATATCGATTTGCATTTTTTTTTGCAGTGCAATGTTCACATTTTGATTAGTTTGCGCCTAAATTTTTTTAAAGAGTCGAAAATGCGCCGAAATTAAAACAAAAAGTGTACCGTTTTAACCTTTTATTATACATAGTTTGAATTGTTTCCTTTACCGAAAATGCTCAAACGATACAACAATTAAACTAGAAACATTGGTCAAAAACTCGACCGCAGAGGAATGATTGATGTTGTATGTGTGAGTAATGTGTACGAATAGACAAATTGACGTTCCAAATTAGAAATATGATTTAAATCCCATATAAGTTCTATAAACTACTACATACAACATACTACATTTACTTAAGTTTTCAACCTATAATGTCATAAACTTGTAATAGTAGGTTGATAAACAAGGGTTGAAGTTGACCCATTTCACCTGAGCTATTTCTGGCGCTTGAACGAAGGTGTTAGTTCGATAGTTCAAGGTTGAAATGGGTAATTTCACCCGAGTTGAACACTACTTTTCATTTCGAATATGAGGAAAGTAAAAGAAGGTATTATGACCAAATTCACTAACGTCGGTCGCACTTAATATTTGTTACGTTTGTCTTTTCCCGCTCTTTTTTCTTTTGCATGGCTGTATACGTATACTATAGCTATGTACCTCATATGGATTATAATAGCTATGAAGGGTTGTTTTTTTTTTCAAATTATTTTCAACGCAAGGGTCTCGATGAGTCACTTTCAACACGCTATTCAGATAATCATTGACCTACTTTAAGAGTATGAGAAATGAAAAATTATAACTGGCCTTTAGGAACGCCACTGGCTGTGTATGGCCTTCCGGAATCTGAGTAGCATTTTAAACAGAACAGCGTTTTGCACTGAAGCTGGAACAGCTTTTTGAACGCGAAAATGAAATGCCACTTTGACATATTTTTTTGACAGATTAGTTAAATGACAAGTTGGAATAGGGAATGTTTACGTACGTACTAATGAAATAAGTAATTTACTTTAGTACAATTCGATTAAATAGTTCCAGTTTCAGCATTAAAAGTAAATTAAGCTATAGTCACCCTGTTAATTATGTCAGAGTCTAACGAAAACGAACAAAATCCCCTTGATATCGACGGGAGCCACTTTAACTCGGACTTGTACCTGGAACGTTTACTAAAATGCGCAAATTTGAGGCAAGTAATGGACAAAGAGGCCGAAGTAGTCACGCAGAGTCAGTTCCTGCAGTCAGAAATGCAAACACTGGTATACGAGAACTATAACAAGTTTATATCGGCCACAGAAACCGTACGCAAAATGCGATCTGATTTTAAAATTATGCAGGAAGAAATGAATAAACTCAGTGAGAATATGAACAAAATAACGTCGTTTAGCGCCCAAATATCCGATTCATTGAAAGAAAGCGGCAACAATGTGAGCAGACTTTGCGGAACACGGCAACTATTAGACAAACTCCAGTTTCTTTTTCTTCTGCCATCTCAGCTGAATAAAGCGATACAAGAAGGTCGGTATGGTGATGCAGTCCACGACTATACCCACGCACAGAGAGTTTTGCAAAAATATGGGAATCAACCATCATTCTGTAGCATTCAGACGGAATGTTCTGAAATAATTAGCGAGTTAAAAAGGACCTTGAGAGACAGACTTCTAAACCCCGAAACTACTGCATCAGAGTTAGCTGAGAGTGTGGGGTTGTTGAGACAGCTCCAAGAGACAGATTCTTCCCTCCAAGACACTTTTCTGAGCTGCTCTGAGAGCCGACTTAACCAGCATTTACAAGTGCTAAGCTCAATAGTGGAAAGCACTGACATCTTGGAGTGGGTGGAAAAGTGTAACAATATGCTGCTAGCTGATTTAGGCATAGTCATCTCTTGCTACCATGACATGTTCCAGGAAAAAGACAACACCAACTTACCAGATTTTGCTAATAAAGTTATGGCTCAAGTGTTTCATTTGTTTGACGAGGTAGTCAAAAAACCTGAAAATATTGGAACAGAGATTCTCATCAGAGGTTTGGATAAGTTCTTCAGAAAACTACAAGCCATGACTGAGATCATATCCAGTGACAGCATGTCCAATAAAGCGATAGATTCAGTCATACAGTGCATCCGTCACAAGGCCACTATACAATACCAGTCCATACAGTCCCAGTTCAAAGAGAGTCTCATGAAAGTGAGGCAGTCCCTTGCCAGCAAAGGCTCAGAGAGTCCAGATCTCAAAGACATCCTCAACTCTCTGCAAGTTTACTTAATGCAGAAAATTCAGGCTTCTCTGTTAGACTTGATGGCATTTTTACAAAACAATTTGTCCTTCGGCCTAAAGCCCTGGTGCGCTCATGCGGTAGCCGATAATTGCTGGATCGTGATTTCCGAAGCGATGATTAATCTATCCGACATGGTAAAGAAGATGGCCTGTTTACAGGGGACAAATAATAATATTCCTTTCGAACTGCTGCTTATTCTCGCGAAGCTGTGTCTGGAGATGCAGGATAACGGGCTCACCACATTGCACAGCCACTTACTAAAGCTTCTGGAGGAATCCGCCCCAGGTCTAACTGTGGACAACAAAGATACAAACAGTATAATGGTGCATCTGTCGACGGCCGCTCAAACCGCGCTGGATTCCGAGGTGGTGTATATCGGGCAGACGGCGGCGCAGATGCTGCGGGTGTCTGTGCTAGCGCGGGACTGGCTGCGCGCGCCGGAGCCCCGCGGGCCACGCGCCGTGTGCCGCCGCGTCGTGGAGACCCTGGCCGGCGCCGACAGCGCGGCCGCGCAGCTCTTCCCCGCTAGCGTCAAGCAATCCAGCGACTCCAGCCGTCGCACGATATGGTCCCGCGCGCCCTCATCTTTCTCGCCTATCAACAGAATATTCTCAGAGAGAATAGAGGTGTTCAGCCCGGCCGGCGCGGACCGTGCAGCGCTGTCTAACGGAGCCCTCAAAGTCGCCTTGAAAGCGTTAGTGGAGTGCGTGAGGCTGCGCACTTTCGGCAGGCACGGTCTGCAGCAGCTGCAGGTGGACATCCACTACCTGCAGCAGCGGCTGGCATGCATGGGCACGGACGAGCGGCTGCTGAACGCGCTGCTGGAGGACGCGCTCGCCTCGGCGCAGCTGCGGTGCGTGGACCCGCAGCTCATGGAGGCCAGCATCGTGGACATCATATGCGAGAGAGGATAGTGGGAGCATTAAACTGGCTTCCATGGAGTTGCACCTTATTTATTGTCATAACCACAAATACATAATTTTATTGATCATATAATGAAATAAACACAATAAATATTTTCTGACATTTTATTTATAACCCATTAACCAAAAATTTGCATTATCATATTCAAAATAATGATATCTACATAATATATATAAAAATTACGTTAAATGCTTCTAAAACATAAATCTCACGCGACAGACTATTTGAATAAAGAATTTGACATAAAGTTACACTTACAGTTAGTCACGGGACACAATAAACAAAATTGAAAAATAAAAATATGTAAAATTTTGGTCCTAGTTAATCATTATGTTATGTGAAAAATGTTTTTAAACTTTAATCGTTTATTGTTTCCAAAAATATCTATTTTTTTCTAATTTGTCAAATATAAAGGTAAATCCAAATTGAGGTTTCCTCTTAATTCATTTAATTGTATTTATTACAAATTACTATTAACAATTGTCAATACGATCATCTAATTTTATCCCAAATCGCTTAAAACATTTATAGGTATATAAATATATCATTTCAAAACATTTGAAGAAGCACTAAATTATTCAAGTGAATCCGGAAGCTCTTCATTGCCAAACAATCGCGACTGAGGCGGATAGCTCAGTATTACTAAGCTCGTAACATGGTTCTTATAAAATATTTTGTCACGCCAATAAGTCTTTATGCATCGATAACAAGGTTCAGTTTCACTGACAAACCAAAAAAGCTGAGTTCCATTTTGCGTAACATGCAGATGCAGTTAGCTGTGAAAAAAATTCTTTAAAGTGTAATATTATATTTATTATGTAATGTTCCTTTGCCCGCAACTCTTGGCGTCCATAATTTATTGAAAGCGACCGTGCAGCAAACTTATTGTACCAAAACATAACTTATCCTGGGAGGTATCTTCATATTTTTATCGTAATGAGAATGTCAACCAGCCATTCGCTCATGATTCGTGAGAACCAACTATGGGCATTTTGGCTTAGCAACTTAAAAATCTACTATTCGTTAAATAATCGTAACCATCGAACGTAAACATAAAATAGCTTTAAAATAAATCTATAATCCATTCATTATTGTAATCTGTAAGTCGGACTCGCATCACATACACGCCGTCAGAGATTGCAGTGACGAAAAATTATGTCAGAAATCAAAATGAGTTCTCCTTAAACTATCGAACAACATAAATAGATTAGTTATTCTTATAAACTATAACAATCGAAATTGACAAAATATACTTATACTTTAGTTTCGCAAATGTACAATATACACGGTCGGCGCCGATGCGGCCCACAATAAAAATATTTGAAAACTGTAAAAATATTTCTATCGTAAATAGTGGTCCGTGCGTCCGTCGCGAGCCCGCCGCTCGTTCGCTCTACTTCTTCCCTCGCTTTTCGGGGAAGGGGACGCCGCCGTGGGCGCGGTTCCTGTTCTTGACCGTCTTCTTGTTAGATTCGGGGACGAGGGGCCTGCTCGCATCCGCTTTGTCGCTCTTGACATTGGCGTTGCGCGCGGGCTTGCGGGTTGGCGCTTCGGGCGCGGGCGCGGGCGAGTCGCGGCGGCGGCGCACGCGCGGCGGCGTGTGCGCGAGGCTCGCGTGACGCGCCAGCAACGCCGCGCTGCTGAACAGCTGCCCACAATCGCAGCGGTGCTCCGCCACCGCAGTGCCTGGATACCGACAAACTAATTACATACTAACCTTTTTAAACGTGTCTGTCGTAGCAAATTATGTCTTGCCTGTGTTTAGACATGAATGAATAGAGTTAAGTTTTCACATTATCTGGTCCGATTTCGAATATATCGGATAGGATAACCTTTTCGCCGTCAAGGAGCTCTAGTGTCACTCGCAACTGTCGACTTTATTTTGTTAAGTGCAGGTGCATTTTACAGTGCATGTAGTGACTTCTCATTCTCATATCAAATCAATGGCGGTGAAAAGTGAAAGACGAAAGAGTCCTGACTGATTCAAAAACGCCCAGCTCGAACCACAAAACTTTGGACCCGGGAATTTTGCTTAGAGATTTCCTTTATGATGGAGACAGGAAACTAGGACGGCTTTTGCGAAATTATCACGTTTTAATTATAAGGAATCTCTTGAACGGTAGCGAAGTCACGAGCGTATTTATCCAATTTTTAAATATAATAAAATATAAGTAGGGGCTGACAAAATATAAACGCCACATGCTTATTTCTTTAAGTTTCAAGCTAATACAAATTATGGAATATTAAGAAGTTCACTTACGTCGTTTGACTGGTTTCGCAGGCGGCGGTTGAGGTTTGACGATGGCTTTCGCCAGTGATTTTCGTTTAGCGATACCACTGAGAGACTTTCTCTTCTCGGCTACGGTCTTTCTTCTTTTCTTTTCATCAGCAGCGGGCTCCTCCTTCACCGTTTGCGCCTGTTTTGGCGGAACCGTTTTCGGGAACGAATACTTCACATCGCTGTCATCAGAATCCGTTGAAGGCACTTGTTCTACTTTCTCTAATTTCGGTTTTATAGTCGATTTCGGCAACAGGGGGGAGATTGCTGCGATTTTTGTGTCGTCCGACTTAGCCCTAAGCCGTGGGATTTTAGGCGGGTGCTGTAGTAACGACCTCCTCCGGACTAATTCTTTGGAATTCGGTCGCTCGATTTGTAGGGAACTGCGTTTCTTGGCTCGAACTTTCATGAAGTTCTTTCCTTCGGCTGTTTCGTCGACTTTAAAGTCTGGGTTGAACATATATCGAACATCATCGTCGTCGCTAGACGAGATCGCCGGCGTTAGCTCTTCAGTATTCGTGGTTGGTGCGACAGCTTTTTGCCGCTTTGTCACCGATGGTGTGACTTTATTTTTTATGGACACTTTCTTTTTAGGTGTGTCTTTTTTAGGTGTATCTTCTATAACAATGACTTCGTCTACCAGTTTCACTTTTGCTGGAACTTCCGGTGTCTTGCTTGCGATTTTTGGAATAGGAGTTTGGGGTAACGGGGTAGCTTTCTTTTCAGGTAATGCTTTAGGTTCGTGTAACTGTTTATCCACTGTAACAGCTGGCTGTTTAGGATCTTCTTTAATAGAAGGATTGTCTTTTATTAGCGGAATTTCTGATTTTGCTGGAGGTGTAGGAGATTTCACTTTTGGTTTCTCTATATTTTCCTCGATCACAGCTCTTTCTACCGGCTGTGGCTGATCAATAATTTCAACTTTATATTCCTCTGGTTGGCTGGTATTAGCACTGTCCTCACAGCTCTTTTCTTTTTCTTCCAGCGCAGCTGCTTGTTTGGCAGCAGATTGTCTCTTTTTTCTCAAGCAAATGATAGCATGTTTCATTAAAGAATGTTCATTCGGGAACACCATGTAGCATAAATTGCATTCATGTATTATATCCTTCGTCGACAGCGAACTCTTTACACTTTTCTGATCGTCCGATTTTTCGGAACTTGTCTCCAGATGTTGTTCTTTATGCTCAATCAAGTGGTGGAGTTTCCTGAATGTTTTCTTGCAGATGTCACATTGAGGCGGCGGATTCGGCTTATCAGGGTTGACTTGAGTCACTGAATTGGATCGCTGTCGGTTAATGCCGTCGTGAGTCTCTCTGTGCTCAACGAGATGGTGCAGTTTTCTGAAAGACTTGTCACAGGGCTCGCAGCGGAAGCCAGCACTCTGGTCTTCGACTTTAGAAGCCTCTTGATTCTTCGGAAGCTCTTTCTGTTCAGAAGAAGCCTTCCTCAGCGCTCTCGATGGCACCGGGTTGTGGATCAGCCTGTGTTGTACCAAATGATGGAGTTTTCTAAACTCTTTTTTACAAGTCTCACAACTAAAAACAGATCTGTCAGCATCCGGCACATCACTGGCAGATCGCTTGGGCTCGTCCTTCTTATGCTGCAGCTTGTGGCTGGCTAGGTACGACAATTGTCTAAAACTTTTGCCGCAAATTTCGCATACGAGACTCGTTTTCGGTATCAATTTAGGCTTGATGGATTTTCGGGGCTCCTTTTTCGCCTCATTTTTCTCAGATTCTTTGGGGTAGGTTCCTACGGGAATCACGTCGTCGCTAGAAGACGATTTGGTGTTGGAATCGTTTGATTTTCGTTTCCTGGGAGTGCGGACCGGGGAGCTGTCGCCGTCGTCCTCGTTGTAGTGTGTGCCGCGGGTGTCGCTGTCGCGCGACAGCCGCGAGCGGCGCGGACTGCGTTTACTGGAGCCCGAACGGCTCGGGGACGGCCCCGTGCAGTGCTTCACGTGTTTAAACACCACATTTTCAGACCGGAACAACTTGTTGCAAATAGGGCAGACTATGTTTTCGTTTATCTTGCCCATGGTCCAATTCTCTTTGATCAAAGCCTCGTCGTCTGTGGAGTCTTCGTCGGAGCTGGAGTCCCGCGTGAGGCGCGGTTTTTTCTGTGGGCTCGGCGCTTTGCCTGCACTGGTGTTGGGCGATCCCTCCGGCAAAGGGTTCTTTCTCGGACGGCCGCGACCGCGTTTCACCGGCGTGCTCTGGGAACTGTCCACGTTTTGAGCTGTGTCGCTGACGCTTAAGCTTTCGGCCTGATTTTCTAACATTTCGGCAGCTTTTACCAAGTTGTCTATCGCCGATGCGGGGTCTTTGTGGAGCGGGGCAACGATAGGGTTCGGTTGAGTCGTCGTAGCCGGAGCGGGAACTTCTTTCGCTGATTCAACTCGAGGAGTGCTCCGCCCGAGCAGATAAGACTTCCTCGGCACGAGATTTTTCAAACTCTTTTCGGGTCTCTCTTCGATTCTCCGTTTCTTTTTCGGCGACACCTCTATACCCAAGTCTCCCGGTTCGATGAGTTCCAGATCCGGCGTCTCTACTGGAGTCAAAACTTGTTTCCTCTGATGCTTGGTCTTAATTTTGGTTTCGTCTTGGGACTTGACCTCGTCAATAGCGTCGAGGATGTCAGAGTCGAGCGACTCTCCAGTGCCGGTGGTGAGCGCGTCGAGCGGCCGTGCGGGCGACAACTCGCGGCCCGCCACGTCCAGCGTCGCGGGCAAGAACTCTGCGTTAGCATCCAAGTACACCACCTTTACTGGTTTATCTTCAATTATGGTGATAGGACTTTCGACATGTCTTTTAGACATCGCCGTTTGGTACGCCAGCTGTAATTTCGATTGGTACTGCTTGTTGTGAGCGTCTGCGACGGGCACATGCTTGGTCACCCCTTTGCTCGGATACTGCCTCACCGCTTGGTGTTTATGCGGAGACTTGGCCTTAGCTTCGGCGAGCATTTGTTCGTTCCTTGAGATCTTCTTAGGTGGCACGCTTCTGGGCACGACTGCTTGTATCACTTGGTGAGCGTCCTTGACCGTCAGACAGTTTTCGTAAGTGACTGAGTTACGCCTCGCAAACTTGTCAAATTCCTTTTCGGTTATTATTTTATCTTTATTTGTAATAGACTCTACTTTCTTAGCTGATTCTGTAACCAATTTTTCTGTAGATTTAGATGAAACGTTACTTGACACGGATTTTTTATCTCGTGTAGATTCATGATTAACGATATCATCTTCGCAATCTTTCAACTTCTGTTGTGATTTCGTTAGGGGCAAGAGGTTAGGAATCTTGCTCGGTTTTTGTGGTTCATTTTGGGTGTCTGCTTTTGTCGAAGTTTTGGAATCCGTTGCATACGGTCGCGGCAGCTCATGTGGCGGTCTCTCTACAAACGGGATACCGTGTAACTCATTCATCTTCATTTCTATAGCATCCAAAAGAGTGGGCGGAGTTTCATCTTGTTCCGGTTTATTATCACTGCTCTCATTGGTCACTTGTTCAGTAACAATTTGTTTAACATCTTCTGAAGTTTTACCTGACACTGCTCTGTTGATTATGCCCTCGATTGTTTTGTCTATTAAATCTTGATTATTGATTTCTTTTCTTTGGTTCTCCTGTTTAGTTGTACTGGATACCGTAGCAGATGGTTCCGATTGTGTCTTTTGGACAGTTGATTCTGGTTGGACAGGTTTTTTATTCAACAGCGGTTTGGGTTTAACCATAGTCTCCTCAGACTTAACAGGCACTTTACTGTCAGGCTTAGTTACAGTTTTAGCCGCAAACGCGGTTTCGGTTTTAACATTACTCTTTTGGAGGGACTCCTGGACTTTCACGCTGGCATTGTAGGTTTGCCTCTGACTATCTATTTTCTTGAGCACATCTCTCCTGTTAAGGTCATTAGCCTGTTTTAATTGGTTAGCGTTTGAAGTATTTACGGGAACTTTGGACTCTTTGATTTTATTTAAAAAGTCCTGTCGGTTTGCTTCAGTCCATTTTCCAAAAGGAACGGGTGCGTGGTTGTTATTAATGGACTTTGGTTTTACATCAACTGCACTTGGTTTAGCTACATCTGATTTATGATTAACCTCTGATTTCTTGTCATAGACAGGTTTCGTATCAGACTTTAAAATGATCGGCTTGACTAAATTTTGAGTCATTTTAGGAAGATTTATTTGACTTTGTTCTTTATTCGGTATCAAAGATTCTTTATTTTGTACTGTAGTAGATACTTTATTGAGTAATATAGTAGATTCTTTATTGGGTAATTTAGTTGATTCTTTCATGTCCTTCACATTAGAAGTTTCTAATTTTTCAGCTTTTTTAGGTATGGTCTTTAACTCTGATGATACTGACTCTGGGTTATTAGCCTGGGTTTCTGTCAAAGATTTCGATGATGATTTAACCATTACTCTTGGGGCATGCGTTTTTATTTCAGCAGACTCAACTTTAGTTAAGTCTTTATCAGCTTTAGTAGACATTTTATCAGTATTTTTGTCATTGCTAGGTGCTAATTTCAGAGCATTAACTTTGTTATTAGCATCATTCAATTGAGTATTATTATCTAACTTTGTGCCTTCAGTCTGTATTTTTTTTGAGCTTTCTGGTTTATTATCTATATTCTTGAATGTTTCGGCAAGTTCAAAACGCTTACTAGAACTTGCTAATGTCTTTTCTAACTCTAAATTTCTACTCACATGCTTTTCAAGCACTTTTTCTGTAAGTTCAACAGGCAGAGCTGATTTAGTAAGGACTTCTTTATTTGACTCTCCGATTTTGGTTTCGGCATTTGATTCCTCGATTTTCAGTTGATTATCAGTGATATTTTTTGTCTCTGTGGATGGTGGTTCATTAACCATAATTTTCTTTGATTCAGGCATGTTGGGTGGACTATCTATGACCTCTTCAATGACAAGATTATTTTCATCAATATCTATTTCTTCTAACTCAATAATTTCTGCAGGTACAACATCCTCTACTTTTTTTGGTTCACTCTTTTCAGGTATTTTAGTATAGTCAGCCATAGGTTTGATAATGATTTCTTTCAAATCTTGACTTACTTTAACATCTTTTTCGATTTGTGGAGTTTCATTAGTAGTTGATTCATTTTTAGTTTTGTTTATTTTATCACTCATTTCGGCACCGCTACTCGGGTTTAGAGCTAAGTCAACTTTCTCTGATTTTTTAGCAGATTCGTCTTCTTTTTCGTCTGCTTTGGTATGATCTAATAACGGTTTAGCACTGCTTGAAGGAGACCATGACTCAGATTTTTCATCTTTCTCCTGTTCCTTATTATCAGCTGGTAACTTTATTTCTGCTTTTGCAGGTATTGGTTCATTAATCACCAATTCTTTAACTGCGTCAACATCAGGCACAACAGGCTCCTTGGCCATGTCTCCTTTATCATTTGAATTATCTTCAACAATGTCTACAACTTCTATGCTTTTATCTTCAATGTTGATTGAACTCAATTTAGTTTCTTTTGTAATCTCACTGGTTTCATTTTTGAGTGGCAGCTCTTTATCATTTGGTTTATTTGCTTCGACAGCATCAGGTGACTTTTCAGGGATTGCCACTTCCTTACTTTTGATTGGTGTTTCCAAATTTTTTTGTTTACTGCTGTCAGTGTGAACTTCTATAGTCTTCTTGTTATTGTCTGAATGCCTGCTGGGGTGCAATTTTTGGTCTACCATCGTTTTCGTGAGTGGAATACCTTCTTTGTTAGGTGTGGAATGATATGCCATTAATGGAGATTTTCGTGACTCACTTATTTTAACCATTTTACCATTTACGTTTAATTCAGTTTTAGCATCAGCTTGCATGTCTTTGTTTGATTCACTGTCTAGTTTTTTAGGGGTGGTTATTGGAGCTTCTTTTTCTGGTAAACTAATCTTTTTATCAACTGCTTTGCTGCCTCCTGGATCGCTGATGACCTTATTGATGTCCTTTATTGGTACATGAGCAGTGTTCCTTGGAGCTTGTTTCCCTTCTTTGACAGGCTGAAATTTGAAGAAATTAATAGTATTTATATTATAATTATAATTTATGCAGTATTCAGCATTATGGTAACTGTCCAACCAAACAATAGAAAATAATAATTGTAGTCTTACGTAAAACGTTTCAGTATGCAAAATTCAAGAGTGGTTACACTATTCTGTTACAAACACTATAGATCTACTTACTGGATCTTTTGGTACTTCTATTTCAATTTCTTCATATACCTCTAAATTGCCTTCAGCATTTTCTCTGAAACAAGTAATAATACAACAAATTAAACTTTTTGAGACCAAATCTATTAATTAAGATCACAGAACAGACCTGTATTTAAGTGGATGAGGTTTGAATTTTTGCCAGTTAGAACTTAAGATATTAGCTACTGAATTCGCAATTAGATGTTGCTAATGTCTCCTATAAGAATGATTGTTGTTCTAGGATAAAAAGTAGCCCAAAACACTTTCTGACTCCATAACCTTCTCTACATTAAATGTTGTTGATTGAATCCTCCATTGCTCCATGAAAGAAGTACTATGAACTAACACATTTTTGCAACTATAATATTAATTATGATTAGATTCAGAATAATATTAAATAGCAGTACATACATACACAAATCACGTCTGTATCCCTTACGGGGTGGACAGACCCTATGGTAACAAGACTTAAAGGCCATGTTTAGCATGATTATGCGCATGTGAGATTATTGGTGGAAAGGTGAATAGAACAAATAGCAGTATAAATAATAAAAAAATAAAAAATAAAAAAAATAGCAGTGTCTAACCAAAACTAGTTTCTACAACTGAAACCGAATTTGGGTTCCTGTTTCAGTTTAGGCAGAACCTGAAAATCCAAACTTTATTTGACGATCATGATATCTAATATATTTTTTAAAATGGCACTTAAAGTAGCTGTTGCAAATGTGGGTATGAAAAGAAAGCATTATTTTCCAACATACTGATAGCTTAGTAATAAAAAAGTGAGTCTATAATTTTACTTGATGTGGAATGAGCCTTTACAAGATTGATTGCTCTCAAATGCTGCAAGGAAGCACAAGAACCCAGTAACAGTGCTGGTTTTGGCTGATTTTCTGCTGAAACCGAAACTCCCAACTTAACACTCACTGCCGGGCAAATATCAGAATCAGAAAAGGGAGTGCTCAACACAAAAGTGGCTAATCTCTATTAATAAAGTGGAATCACTGTTGCATCACTGTATTCAATTCCAAAAAAAGTTCTATCTTTTAAGAAAATATCATTTTACTTTGACTTTTACATTTTAATAGTAAAGGCAACATGACACGTTATTGAGTCCTTCATTTGCTTTGGATAAATCTAAAATCTGCAAAATACATGTTTAAATGTAACTAATGATATAAAATTTACTTACAGCTATTAAGAAAACAATATTAACACACTTTATCCTGTTGTAGCTTTGGCAGTGTCAAATTGGCACACATATTGATAAATTTCAATGTTTTTATGACTGAACTATGAAAAGGTATATGTGACAATGAAGACAAACCAGGTAAATTAACTACTATTGTTACAACCTATTAGCTGCTATACTGCTACTAATGACTTAGTAAAATGCTAAGAACTAGGTGAGTGACAAGTTAATTAATCAACAAATGACTTACATTCGACAAAATAAAATAAAAACCAGTCTATATGGCTCTAAATGACTTGTGGTTAAGTTCCTTAAATTTACTCACCTAACTTTAAGGAACTTGAAACTGGGTTGGTGCTGATCATCATCAATTATCTGTACGGCAGCCAGTTCCTCCTGACCCTCCTTCCGGTAAAGATACAGCCCATTCCCAATGTTGATAGCATCAACATTCTTTCCATCAATCTGCAGCACCACTTCAGTCTCTTTGCTCCCGCCTATGTCTTCAATAATAGAGCTCTCGTTTAAATTGTCATCTCCTTTTTGAAAAGCCAGATCTGAGCTCTCTGGTGACTTTAAGCTGGGAGACTTGTCATCTATCTCAACATTATCATCTATCACAAGCTCATTGCCATCATATGAGCTTTCATTATCATCAAAGATGTTGACTCCACCAGAAAGAATATTAGCAGCCTCTATTTGTTTACCTATTTTGTAGTCCAACATGTCCTTTTTTCCAATAGGAGACAGATTGGAAATCAAGCAATCGTCGTTAAGGGCAGGAGGTGCGGTAGCAGTCGCGAGCGACACATCTTTGGCGATATCGAATGAGTCGTCCTCAGACAAAGAGTAGTACTTGGAAGGGGTGTCGTTAGCAGTAAGGAACGAGTCGCCGGGCGCCGAACTATCCAGCGAGGCATCGCGCGAGCCTCCCGCGCCGCCCCGCAACTGCGTGAGCCTATCCATTTTCACAATTCATCTGCAAAAAATTAACACTGATTAATCATCTCACTAACCCAAGACAAATAAATCTGTTCCTAACTCCCTTGAGGTAAAACAAAAATCAAACGCTATCGATGTCAAATTAGCACCTAGGTCAACAGCGGAGCATTATACGAAACATTAGTGGGGCAAACGATAATGGAACTATGTGACACTTATGATAAACATCCGTCGAAATTGATCGTACCAAGTTAATATTTGCTAAAATAAAGTCCCAGTTAATTTTCGGTGGAATAATCAGTGTTAGATATCTAATGATATGGAGGAATAATAATATTTTTGTAATAATTTACGTAAAACAACAATAATGAAACACATCGAAGTAAAGATGGACGCGAATTAGCAATGTTGCCGTTATTCAATACGTCAAAATGCGATTACGGGACTTTGTTATCTAAATCGAAACTAGTGATTATACCGATATAATCAACATTACATCGAGTTGCGGATGCGGAGTACTCGTTTACTGTTCGTAAACGTTTATTCTGGGGACAATTTGTCATCTTGAAAACATAAGCATGCTAAAGGTAAACCATTAATTTATGACTGTTATTGTTAAAAGAGCGCTATATTCAATTAAATTTTGACGGCGTATGGTCGTTTATTAATAGTCTACCTTTTTGAAAATAATAGTTTTCAAAATGATATCACAGACTATTATGACCTCGAAGTAAGAGTAATAATAAGTTAGGAATTGGAATCGATACCAACATACATGAAATCGACTTCTCTCTACTCTAGCGATTATTTTTTATGTATCTGGCAATAAATTCTCTCTCTACTTTTTTTATAACAAGCTCATAGACAGCGCTTAAACAGTTATCTCGAATAATTTTACTAGTGCTAAGTTCGAGTAGATCGGGTCAATCTTCAATCAATGAAATTAGTGAAATCGAATGAAAATAAAAAAAAATGTATAGTATAAATCCTGGAAATAGTTACCTTATATTAATTGGTATATTTATTTCACTGTACAGTTAACGGAATACCAAAGAAATGAAAAGTTTGTGTAATAATGTCTGTGCTACTCAAACTCCCCGAGTCATGTATGCTGTCAGTGTCAGTTGTCATATTCACATCGCGTAATTTTGTGTTTGCGATTGCATTGCACCGTTATTTCGAAACTTGTTTGGTACAAAGCATTCCGTTACTGGGGCTCGCTACCTAGTTTATTTGGGATAATTGAAACTAAGCGATTAGTAAGGTTGACGATGGCTCCTCGCGAAAGTGTAAAGGCGACACCAAAGGTTCAACGCACTGTCTCGAAGACTAAAGTAAAGGCGTCCCCAATCACAACTATCAAGAAGACTGTGGTCACACGAAAACTTGTAGCAGCAACCCCGGTCAAGGGTATGTTGATTATGTTGAATATACAGGAGACTAGAAACATTAAATACACACACATACATTAATCACGTCTTTATACCTTACAGGGTAGACGCCTAAGGTCTAAAAAAGCGTTTAGCATGATTGTAGGCGTGTAAGTGGAAATTGAAATAACGATGGGTTGCTAGCCGTATATAACATGACTCCTACAATTGTCGCAGATTCCCTCGATGGGCTTTTACCATCTGCACTGGATGAGAAACAAGCAGTTGGTACATTCTATGTTTTTTCTTTGCCACTAAATCACCATGGAAGGACAAACATGAAATGAAACTTCAAATATCATAATGTGTCTATATTTATTTACAGTAAGCAACACAACAGTGAAATCTGGACCTGCAGTGTCGGCTACTCCAAAGACCAAGGAAACCAAGCCTGCCGTGGCCAACAGTGTCACCAGAAGTGCCAAGAAGGTTCGGAAACTTAAGAAAGCCCACTCTGGTGTCCCAGTGCCTGCCAAAATGTTACAAATGATGGGGAAACAGCTGCAAGCTACACTATAAAACTAGGATTAATGCTACTTTATAAGGGCTTTAATCTATATATATGTTATTTTTAGTCTTATCATTTCCTTGTAGACTGGCATGGAGTGAATCTCCTTTTTTGTTGCCATATTAGCCATATAAAATACTCAATATTAAGGTTCTATCTTCATGATACTTGGCACAGAGTATTTAACCTTGTAAGTCCTCTTGTACTTCCTGAAGTACAAATTAATAGCAAGAATAACTGCACAATGTACATGAAGTACAAATTGTTGAAATGAAAAAAGGATTTTAAATATGTTGAAATTAAACCTAAAATTACAAAACTGGGACTTGGTTGCTCGGTCTAAAGTACTACATGATTTATGACAAGACGAGACTTACGAGGTTAAGGTGTATAATATATACCTTGAGGAAAAATTTACTTCTTGGCATTATATGCCAGAATATTGAAAAATTAATCTTTACATTAACGATTATTAGGAAATGGTAAGAATGTATTATTTTATTTTTACATAACATTCTGTGTACCTGAGTTACAATAAGGTATCTGGCATGGATTTTTTTACCATCTAGAATAAAATGTGGCACAGATTTCATTATTTCCACCAGCATTGTGATCATGTCATGATAAATATTCTATTATCTAAGTTTCCATTTTGCCACTGAACAGTCCAGGGTGCAAATAAACAAAATAATCTTGTTTGTTAAGCACTAATTTAATATGACAAGGAGGGATTTATTGACTACCTCTATTCACTTCTTTGAGACCATGAAAGCCACAATGGTTACAAGCAGGTATTGTAAGAAGTAAATCACCATGATGTGCCAAACTAACAAATATTTTTAAAAATTATCACCTATAATTGTAGTGCCATATCCTTATTTGATCCCACCAAAAAAAGTTGTAATTTGTTGACCTTAGAAAGAGGTTTTAACTGTACTGAAAATCTAGAATAAATATCAACTTCATACAAGGTCTGTTGAGACTAATTACAACCTAACAGATAATGTTAGATAGATAAGATTTCTGTAATATGGTCACAATTCTTATTAACAAGTCGGCAGACAATTTTAATTGAGTGTTGTTTTTGATGTCCATTTTGTATTCATTTCATTTGAATCTTCTATAGAATAAATGACATTGTTTCTAACTAATAAATCTTTTACTATTAGTTTTGAAATGCATCATGTTAACTTTTAAATGCAACTGCAAATTGTATTTGTAACATAAAATATTTTTTTAACAACTCCTTTGAACCAGGTAATATTTACCTAAAAAGTAAAAAAAATACCTCCTTAGTAATAGACACATCATGTTTATTATGTTAACTTGACATTTGTTTATCTGTGTTTGCTCTGACATTTATTTCCTGTACGAGACAAAGACAACAGACATTTTTATTTAAAACATTTTTTTTTCTCAAGCTAAACATGGCCTAGGTCTTGTTACCTCAGGCTCTGTATATCCCGTAAGGACAAAAGTGATTTGTGTGTGTATGTAATTTTTTCTCAAGGGGTTTTAGTTAGGTACTTGTCTAGGTAGGAGTACATTTCATCATTTTCCAGTTCAAAATTGTGGCTTAAGTTAATTAATAATATGATCATCACCATCATCATTAATTCCTGTGATCCATCAGGGACATTGGGATCCCAGCATATTTTTCCACTTAAGACGAACCTGCGCGGCGACTCCAGCTCATGCCCAGGGATTGTAATTCCTTTTCAACAGAGTGCTGCCATGTTGTTTTGGGACAACCATGTTGGTTTGGGATGACATTGCCAAGCCTGTTTGGTTGTTAATGTGATAACTCCATAAAACAATACGCAAAATATTGTATGATAATCGTAGATATAAATGACAATACATTTTCAAGCTACTTAAATATTTTATTTTTACTCCTGGCCACACTACTTACAAAAATTACTTTCAGTGTGATTTTGAACCTTCTGCCTTAGTATGGTGTGTCAAACTCTTTGGTCACTTTGAATGTTTCATACTATTATGACGCTGATAGTACGGTCAGCAGAAAATACCTGTTTTTTAGCAAATACTCGACACCAGATTGGGACACTATTAAATTTCAATATACAGTCAGCGTCATATGCACTGACGAGCAAAGAGCAAAAATAAAAGGTCGCCTTCCGTACAAAGTTGTATGTATGAAAAACGACCTGTTATTTTTGCTCGTGAGTATAGTTTGAAGCATCCAAGTCGGCCAAGTAGTTCGGTACACCATAGAGATATCATGTTCGTGTGTAGAACTTTTTGGTCACTAGATGTTTCACACTATATAACTCTGACTGTAGGTAGGTCACCTACATAAACTAAACTATACTTGATAGTTCTCTGCATGGTATCAAGCCTTTAGCTATAGCAATGCATGTGTTGGTTTGCAGTATTAGCATGCATCCTTAGGTTTCGTTTAACGAGTGTCGCCGTCTGCCGTCGGCCTGTCACGCCGGACTGTGACGAAGATTTACGACATTAAGGCATCGGTGGTGCTCCAGTGACGGCCAGGCTTAGCTATAGCTTTAGTAGTAGGAAGGGGAGCAAGACGCTTTAGATGTTCACCATTAGGGCTCATAAATTTTTGGAGTAGGTGCCACAACTATTCCCCCATTGATAAAATGTTACGAACCAATACCTAACAAGTAAATGTCAAAGTGACAGACAAATGAATGTTATCTAAAGCTTAAAAAGTTTTTTAACTATCTCACGGGAACCCTTTCATTTTCCAGGATTAAAAGTATCTAAAATATTTACCAGGGATATAAGGTACCACCACGCAAAATTTCATTTAAATCGGTCCTACAGTTTTGGAGATATGTATACTTAGATGTATAGATTATGAGTGAGACGGTATATGATAAGAACTTAACTGCATGATTCAGTTTCGCAACATAACGCGATATAGCTCTTGCTTTTAATCTCCTAATGGACGCGTTGCTTTAAATATGCCTAAAATATAGCTTACATCATTAACTGTCAGCAAAGTGTCGTCATAATTATAAACACTACCTAAATAGTAGTTCAAGATGATGAAAAGGTGACATTGTTTGATTAATGTCGGTTAAGGGGGATACGTTATCGGCTCAACTTTTTCAGTTGCGGAAGAAGTATTCAGGAACGTGGACATGATGATTGTGGATTGCTGATAAAGCTATTTTAAAGATTTACCCCCTTATCCATAAACGCTCTGTAGGCTTCTGCTGACTTAGTAATCGTTTGTCCTTATCTGTCTCTTTGACATTTGCCTTTCACCGATAAGGACAAACGATTGCTAAGTTAGCAGAAGCTTAGAGCGTTTACGAATAAGGGGTTATTGTCTAGCGTCCCACTAGAATTAGGTTGACCGACGACATCGCGAGAGTTGCGGGAAACCGATGGATGCAGGTGGTTGTCGTTCACTGTGTTGTGGTGTTCTAAGAAGAAGGCCTTTTTTCATGAGTGGACGGACGTCTTTCGGCTGGTGGTGATAATTGTCTAGATTAGGGGTTCCCAATCTTTTTCAACCTGCGGCGCAGTTACAAGTTTAGTATTTTGTAACGGCGCCCTGCCTTAGCTAAGTTGTTAGGTTAGGCTACTTAAAGGGAGATAGTAAAAAAGAGTGACACGACGCTATATTATTTACCGATGCGAGCGCTCAAATAGGTACCCGCGAATATTTGTGGTTTCGGATAATGATAGAACTCACGGCGCCCCTCTTTACTTTCTACGGCGCACCAGGGCGCCGCGGCGCACACTTTGGGAACCCCTGGTCTAGATATCTATCGAAAAAGTGTGTACACTAGAGGCTCAGATACCGGTTAGATGAACTTATTAATTTACTTAACAACATTCAGTGGGTAACGACCTATATTTGCGCAGACTTATTGTAAATTGAAGCAAAACTGCACTTAATTGGATTAGCAAGTCAATTTTAATTCGCATTGGCGCCGGCCGACCATATGATATGAATAGGACCATTATATAGTTTTTCAGGCTCGAAAACTGATATCATTCTTGTAACGTGTGGTATGTGTATATAGGTAAATAGTCTAGTCGACCAAGGGATTTCTTTACTCCAACCCTATGGTTCAATATGCTGACATCCGCAACACCGGAGTATTATAGTACAGATGCGTTGCCAGCCTAGATGATACATTTTATGTGCCAGTAATTTCACCGGCTGCCTTACTCTCCACTCCGGAATACAGCAGCGCAACCGCAAGCACTGCTGCTTGGCGGCAAGATTGGCGAGTAAACCGGGCGGACCCTGTACAAGTCCAACCACAAAATAGGAACTTTGACGTGTGAATTCTATCTAACCATTTGGGTACTACTTCTGTATAAAGTGAAAGAATGAATGAATAAAAAATACCTACCTAAATCATTTGGGTAGATACTTGTTGCATGAGTATGAGTAGTTGAAACAACGGATTTACATTTTTGAAGGTAGGTAACTAATAAGTAAATGCATTTCGTTTATTTTCATTCATTTCACTTCATTTATTATTTGTTAAACACAACTTTAATTTTAATTTTCACTCCTAGTTTATATCTAAGTTTTACATTTTGAATACTGTAAGCGGGCCATGAAGTGAAGATACCAGGCATCTGGGCCCATAACCTGTCATGCAAATTGGCTTCGCGCTGGTACCTCACTCGACATGACTAATATATACAAGGTTTAGGTACTTTTAGGTATTAAAGAAATGTAGAAACTCACAACAAGCCCTTTCATTACATATTCACACGGTATCTACAGTTCATAATTTTTTTTCTAATTTTCTAGCACTGAAGATTTTAACTTAAACTGTCTCCAATTTATTTCTTTCTCTTATTGGTTGTCTGGTAGAGATCGCTATTAAGCGATAAGACCGCCTATTGTCTACCTTGTTCTTTGTTTCTGTATTGATTGTAGGTACTGATTTGTGGTGTTCAATAAAGAGTTTTTGTATTGTATCTATTGTATTTTCAACCATAGGGCGTGGCAGACCACAATTATTTGGCTGATGGCATAGAGCTATTCCTCCGAGCGAAGCTCCCATAATTTTCAAGTTGATCGATTCAGTAGGTACTCGACACACTGATAGATAGCCAACGGAATGATTCTATAAGGGGATTACGTTTGAGAATCGAAATTCTAAAAAACGCCGAAAAAATACTGAATATGGATAATGCGCACAGGATTCACCGATCTTAACTATTATGAATTAAAAAAGCTAGGTACTCTGCACTTGCAGCCACTTAGCTAATCTAATCTAATAATCAAAATGACTTGGTTATTAAGGATATGGAGCTCTTCAGAGTAATTGCTGCCTTAATCAAATAGGTAGTTTAGTTTATTTATTGTATGTTTATTTCGTCGCAATAAGTTAAGTATGCTTAGTTGGTTTGGGCGTGTAGAGCGGATGGATGAAAGTAGACTAACTAAACAGATCTATATGGGGAGTGTGAATGGTTACGTTGGGAGGGGAAGGCCTAGACGGACGTTCCGAGACCAAATAGGAGACGTTTTGGAAAAATGTCAGGTCAGGAGTACCCGAAACCGACGAGCATGTATGACGAGATTGATGACTGTGGATGAAGCGAAAAAAATATGTCAGGATCATAGCAAGTGGAATAAAGTAGTCTCTGCCTACCCCTGTGGGAAAGAGGCGTGACGGTATGTATGTATGTATGTAATAAGTTAAGTACCTATACCAGTCTTCCATGCTGGTCTGGGAGCATGGAAAAAACATAAAATGACCAGTTGCTTCTCTTCCCGCGCAGATGGTAAAAGCCCATTGAGGGATTGGGCGAAAATCATAGAAAATCTAAACGTGGCCTTTAGATCGTGAGGGATGACGCGAGATTTATGTAAGTATGTATGTATAAAGGTTGGCATCGATTTTAGATTTAATCAAAATACGATGCAATTTTTTTTAAACCATAACTAGGTACTTATTTTTTCATTCTAGTTTCAAAATTTTGGCGAACAATGTTATAAATTATTAGTTCTGCGAGTTTTTTTGTTTTGTTGATGGGGTTACTTTATTATCCACAGTCACAAGGAACACATTTTTAATGGAATCTTGTAAAATAATTAAAAGAAAACTAAAAAATTATTGGATATATCTACCTGAGCTAAATGTTATTATTTTGACCGGGTTCAATTCCCGTTTATATGTGTAATTTAAAAAAATATGTAACTGCAATTTTTATGAAATCTAAAATCGATGCCATTGGTCCTTAAGAACAGAACTCTCTCTTATAATTTTTGACTTTTGACCCATTTGGATTGATCACCCGTATTATATAGGTACCTACAGCGGCGTAACTATAGGGTGGCAGGGGTGGCCTTGCTCTACGGGGTCCCGAACTGGCTTGGTTTAGAGCACAGAAGGGACGCTGATGCACTTCTTTATATTGAGGAAGCCCCATCTGACGAATTTGCCACGGGCCCCAGACGTTATAATTACGCCACTGTGTAGGTACCTCTCATTTGATTGGATAACGCAAATTGAGGTTTTGCTCTTGAGTTTCCATGACTCCGGGCTACTTATAACAAGTAATAGTTTGACAGGGACATTAAAATACAATAAATCTTTCCCCTTAAATCAGATTAGCACGCATGTCACGACCAAATTTTTATTTAAAAGTTGTCTGGCGCCATGCGTGTTGCCCATACGATATTATGCTGCAAATATTCTTAGTTCATTACAAGTAAATCCTCCAAAGAATGAGGATTTACATTGTATGATATCGCATCGTCTGATCTAGCGTTTGTTTTGAACAGTGTTTTGGTTAGATTGGGTGACTTGTTTTGTGAGCAGTGTCTGACCGACTCCGCAGGTGTGGAACTCTTCAATGCTTGGTCCGAAACTTGAATTTTGGTACACATAATATGTAGCACGGATGACAATGCAAGTACAGTCAGCAAAAAAAGCTTGAATTGAAAACGGATTTTTTAAAACAAACATTATTATTTATGTATATCGAAAAGTTTACTATTTTATAAACGTAGACCTCTTAAATATTTGTTTATATTTGTTTGTATTTTTACAGTTTCGCCGTTAAAAACGTTTTATCTAAATTGGTACTGGACCTGAATGAAACACAAAGTCAAATCGGACGGGAACGATGGGCCGGAAATCGAACGTGGTTCCCTGGTTCCCGGTGATGCGTGCGTAATCTAATTTGTTTAATGTTTTCTAATATAACTCGAGCACAAATATATGTATATACGTACCTACACATGGGGAAATCCTTTGCAGCTATTCACTATTCACAAGTAACTTTTTTATTACAAAATATACTATGTATCTCCTTACTATCTGTACCAAAATCTTATTTCCCTCCCATGAAACAACAGCAAAGTGGACCATCATGTTTATTATTAGGGTTGTGCGTCGTACTTAGTGAAGAAATTAGTACTTACACGTAGCAGCGCGTGCGTAAGTATTAGGTATGGTTATTATGTAGAGACGTAGAGCGTAACGTCGTCGATGTACCTACGTCTGCTTTTTAAAAATTTCTTTATGAAAGCAAGTTTGAAACGAGCAAGGTCATCTCTGTTGGCATGTGTTGATTTCAGTACCTATGCTTAGTGTAGGCTTTCCGCCACAAAATACTTCTCGATCGTGTTTGCATTAAAATGTCAAGCACTATGGGAACTGTTAGTTGCCGTTTCGATCCCCTAGTGACGCTGCCTATTTTTTATAGTAATTAAGTGAGACGTCTACGTGAACGCGTTCGAGACGTTATTATATGCGAAACATTACACTAGACACATGAAAAAAACCGCATCGAAATCGGTCCATCCGCTTTAGAGCTACGATGCCACAGACAGACTCACACATATACACACATACACACATAGACTTCAAATTTATAACCCTCTTGGCGTCGGGGGTTAAAAAGCACTCGTTCTAAATCGCCCGCGCAGCACCTAGACAAAACCACGCCCCCTTGGTTCCGCAAAGGGCTCGCCCGATCATAAAACCGCGTCGACACGTCGTTAAGCCCATTAACAATTTAGCGAGTCACCCGATTTATCTATGACGGGGCTTGCCTGTCATCGTGATGAACGCGGCGCGCGCGCAGCGTGGTAATGAGCGGCGCGAGGGACAGGCGGGAGCGGGATAGGGCCAGTACAGACGGACTGCATTCCGACTGCAAAGTAATTGCCAACTGCCAACTGCCCGTACATTTTCTATTGCAGTTCCATTGATCGAAATGTATGGGCAGTCGGCAGTTCGCGGTTACGTTGCAGTCGGAATGCAGTCCGTCTGTCAAAATGAAAATGAATGGCCCATACTGTAGGTAGCGCTATCTTAACTTGACTATCATTATTATCTCACCCAACGCAGATGCGGCTAACTCCATCTAAGGATCTACAGGCTTACGCTGTAGACGTAAGTGATGTTACATAGGTTTACTTATTTTTTATTTATTTATTCAAATGACTGCTACTGCCGTACACAGACACGCCAATTAACTGCAGAAATCTTAATTACACCTCTGCTATTATTATAACCTAGTCACATATTTTCTTATTTAGATTTAAAATTGGTGTAAGTATAGCAATATTTACTAGTAGATACTTAACTAAAAAGTAAATGGCTTACTCTGGATTAACGACGAAGTCCGGAACGATCCGAGTAGTTTCAGTCTATTTTAGAACGCCTTTTTCAGGGGTGCGTTCACGACGGAGGCTCACACCGCACGACCTCCCGGCTCATAATCGTGAGTCAGCCGTTTAATTTTTAATTGTTTAAGCGTAGTTACCATCAGCCAAATACGTGGCCAACCACACTAAGGTTAAAAAAAATCCTTTGCGCGTCACAATATAATGTCGATAAGACAAGCTGTCAACTTGAAAGTTCGACTTTAGAGACATTTTCATTTCACGGGAAGTTGGATGAAAAGTGGTAGAACACTTATTTGGGTGACCGTACCTAAATGTTGTTTTGTTGCAGTTGGCGCTAGCTTGTGTCTTATAGCCGCTGATGACGTAAGCCAGCGTCTGCCATCCCGCTGCCGCTCGTAACTTGGACCGCCTTTAAGCTCGGCGTTAAGCACATTGTATTAAAATTAAGTATATTTACGACGACTCCAGTTAATTACGAATGGGACATCAAGTTCGCCATAAGTTAGCCATTAGAATCATTTTGCATACATCATGTCAATAGGTGATAGAGGGCTAATAGTTGCAAGAATAAGAATGTTTGTTTTACTTTTATATTATAGAGGTAAAGTTTGTCAGTTTGTGAGGTTGAAGGGTATCTGGATCTACTGAACCGATTTAAAAAAATATTTTACCAATAGAAAGCTACACTATTTGTGAGTGTCATAGGCTGTCTAACCTTTTCGTCACGTCTAATACCAGTGGCGTAACTATAACGTCTGGGGCCCGCGGCAAATTCGTCAGATGGGGCTCGTTCCTCAATGTAAAGTAGTGCATCAGCGTCCCTTCTGTGCTCTAAACCAAGCCAGTTGGGAGCCGCCTAGAGCTAGGGGCCTGTGGCATTTTGCCATCCCTGCCACCCTATAGTTACGCCACTGTCAAATACCTACAAGAGACGTCTCCCATACACGCCAGACTTCTTTAATGCGATGCCTTAAGTCGAACCTAAACCGAATTGAACGAAATTGCTTTGCAATGAACGTATACATATAGGTCGTTGGCGTCGAAAATATTTTTTTAAATATTTTTTGTTTAACAGAACAAAATATATGTATGTAGGTATATTGTCGACGGCAAAATTTGTATAGCCTACTGGCGGCAAATGTGTTAAGCCGCCGCTCTAATCGCAACTTCTTTTTCTTCTTTCGATCGATCGATGCGATGATTTCGCCAATGTCAAAGTAATAAATTAAAAAATCTTGTGACAAAAATGTCGGCAACGTTGTACGGTAGAACACGGTCAAAAGACCCCCCCCCCCCTGTCGGGCTCTTAGCAATCAATGATATCCCTCGGAGACCGCCAGAAAATCATTACCTGATGCCCAGGGTGCACCGGACCAAGCACTGCTCTTCCCCCCGGACAGATCCAAAAACGAACCGCAGCTCTTGATCATACGCGGAGGTAACCCGACTCGCACCATTGTTATACCGGCTGTCGTCAGTGCAAGTACTGCTGCTTGGCGATAGTCACTACTTAATTGAAACGTTTGAGTTAAATACTTTGGTCGCACGCGTCGATGAAATAAATATAAATATAATTGCTGGGTGGGTCATGGATTCGGCGTTTTAATACGACACATTAATAATTTCAACAGTGGTTCGGTTGGTTTAATTTAAAAACCTCTAGGTAGGTACAAAGATTTTTCATTTAATTTTTTGATTCAAAATTTAGTCCATCCTTTGACGCTGTCCATTTCGAACATTAATCAAAGTAAGGAAACATTTATCGACTACTAGCTGCCCGCGAGTTCGTCTGCGTAGAATTATACATAAAAACCTTCCTCTTGAATCACTCTATCTATTCAAAAAAACCGCATCGAAATCCGTTGCGTAGTTTTGAAGATATAAGCCAGGGGTTCCCAAACTTATTCACTACGCGCCCCCCTTCCAAAAAGAAAAAAATCTATTCCCCCCTTAGCCCAGCCCGTAAGCCGTAGGGCGGAAACCGGTAATCCTACTAATATTATAATCCTACTAATAGTACTTATATTATAAATGTGAAAGTTTGTGAGTATGTTTGGATGTTTGTTACTCTTTCACGCCAAAACGGCTGGATAGATCTGGATGAAATTTGGAACATAGATAGATTATGGTATGGAATAGCACGTAGGCTACTTTTTATCCCGGAAAATTGCTTAATTCCTGCGGGATAGCGATAAACGAATTCTATGCAGACGAAGTTGCGGGCAAGGGCTAGTTTGTTAATAAGGTTCTAGGTTGTAGCCCATAACCCCCTTTCGCAGGCCTCTGCGCCCCCCTTGGGTGGCGCGCCCCCCACTTTGAAAATCACTGATATAAGCATACATAGGGACATAGGGACATAGGGACAGAGAAAGCGACTTTGTTTTATACTATGTATTGATGATTCAAAAATCCTGTAAAACATTTACAGGGCTATGTCAAACTACTCGTAAGTTAGTTTAACTAACCCAACACCAACAAGCACCGATGGCATGGGCGAAAGTGTTAGGAGTCCTGTTATAAGCGATGCGGCTAGCAACCCATCACTATTTTGATTTCCCTTCCAGCTATACGCTCTTCATGCTAAACGTGGCGTTAAGGTTTTGTTAAGGCTCTGTCTACCCCGTAAGGGACAAAGACGTGATATATTGTATGTAACCCAACAACAATTTTAAGAGAACTTGTATAGATACTGAAATTTAATATACCTAGCGGCCAAAATGTACTTGCCCTCAAGATTAGGGTTGCCATAATGAAAAAATTAAAAGTCCTGACAAGACCCTTAGTCGCAGTGTTGCCGTTTGGTTCCGAAAGTTCCGTTTCGCGGAACTTTTGACACCCCCGCGGAACTTGGGAGGAACTTTCTATTTTGGTACATTTTTCGGAACTTTTGGGGTCCCGGCATAAAGATACGTGGTAAAAAAACTTTAAATACCACACTGAAAATACAAGCTATTTTTTCGTTATTAACACAAATATTGAATGGACGAGGTAAAAAAAAAGGTCGTTCCCCAAGATGATTTAAATTAAAATGGAACTTTTAGGGGTGACAATGTAATTTTCAAGGGAAGTGACCTGGCAACCCTGCTTAGTCGTGTCATTTTTTATAACAGAGATTTGACGTAGGTTGAAGAATGTGCCGGCGTGGCGTGGCGCTGCGGTGCGCGGAGTACTGGATCCTGGATCTACGCTTCCTTTTCCCTTAGCCCGAGTCCATAGCTCCCGTGCAATGTTGTATTTTTTTCAATGAGGTAATTTTAAAAATCCGGACACTTACCAATTCCGGCCACAATCCTGACAAAGGGTCAACAATCCGGATATGTCCGGACAAATCCTGACATATGGCAACCCTAGTCATGATGTATGCAATATCGGTAAATTTATATGAAAACTGGGCCAAATTGTGTTCCGCTAAACACAATTTGGATTTGATAAAACCTAAACAGTTAGTTCCCAGTTTTTCTAGCTAACACCACTGCTAACCCCTACCTAATCTGACGAATGTAATTATTACTTTAGTAGGTACTGATTATGGGAATATTAATTAGTTAATCATCGATTGCATGATAATTATTAGGTACCGAAAGGAATGCCATTGAACAAAAACTTCATTTAAACAGAAGCGGACCTCGCACTTTAAACTGGTTTTGTCAAAAAGTTGTCAACATTCATTATTCATTGATATCTAAGTATTAAAGTTGTAGGTGTATTCGGTTTTGTTTTGTTTGATTTCATGGAAGTATCTTACAAACTGGTTTGATCCAGTACATAGTATCCTTTGCGAGTAGATAGTCTTGTGTAAGGGCCGTCCGGGTCGCTACCGACATCGTACTTGCTCATTCTATCGCCAAGCAGCAGTACTTGCGCTGAAGACAGCCGGTACAATAATGGTATCCTATCTCAGTTCTTTAAGCTGGCAACACTTCTGCAATCCTCTGGTGTTGCGGGTATCCATGAGTGCTCACTTGCCGTCAAAATATTGAAATAGAGAGATGTTTGTCACTCTATTTAATTTTTTACAGGTACTGGAAAGTGTTCTTGCGAATGAGCTATAGGTAGTTGATCTCAGGGGAGTAAAATGATATTATTTACGGCTTGTGCGTATAGGTACCTAAATTAAATGAATATCTTTAATTAAACAGTTGTTCGTATTGAGAGGGCTGGATGACCACGCAATCTTCAGCGCAGAGGTGATTTGGATTTTGGAGTAGAAATAATGAACCAACAACGTTTTAGATTACCACTGTATATTACTCAGGATATAATAGTAGCAATCTGCATTAAGATTACGATACTTAATCTAGATATTATAAAAGTAACAAACGGGGCACAAAATATCAACCGTGGCCATATCGGAAGGAAACAAGAAGAGAGAGAGCGAGCTGTCAAACTCGAATGACAGATGCGCAGTGTTACATGCATACAATATTCCAACACTTCCCCTTATGCATATAACACAGCCACAATTATACAATTATATAATGCAACACTTAATTCTAGCTCTACATACTGCTCTACATTTAGTCTCTACATGCTCTCTACATGCTGCTCTACATGCTTGCTCTACATGCTGACTCTACATGCTTGCTCTATACATTTACTAAACAATCATACTATATGATCTCTAACACAGAGCTCATAAGTAAACATATTATGTTTCTTTTTGTTCAGGGGTTTAGTTAAAGCATCTGCTATCATCCTATCAGTACTTAAATATTTAATATTGACAAAATTGTTATGTACTAAATCTTTGACAAAATGATGACGCAGATCAATGTGCTTAGTGCGCTTGTGACTATACTCTTTACACTCCAACAACTTGTGTGCACTTTGGTTGTCGTTATACACAGTTATAGACTCTAAATTTAATTCACAATAAATCTCTGACAGAAAATTAGCAATGAAACGCAAATCTTTACAGACATCACTAATTGCCAGGTATTCGGCCTCTGTACTTGAAATATCCGGTCTTGTACAAACAAGAGATACATTAAACATAAACACCCTAAAAGTTGTCTATAGTTATACACTTTATCATCTATAATACATTTTCAAAAATAGGGCTATTCAACTTATATATTATATAAAAGTCATTAACATAAATTGCTATTACAATTAACTCTTTGGCATTCCTTAAGTAATAGACACAGGGTTCACTTTTACGTTGTGTAAAATTTTTTTTTTTTTTTTGTTAATAAGTCATTTACCTTGCAATACCACATTCTACTTGCTTGTTTAAGCCCATAAATGCTTTTTTTTTTGCAGCAAACAGACTTTTTCTTTACTATTATTATTATCACAAAAACCCTGTGGCTGTTCCATATAAATAACCTCATTTAAATTACCATTTAAAAATGCAGTATTTACATCAATATGGTCAATGTTCAAATTATATTCATTTGCTTAACTAAATAATAACCTCATAGTGGAGTGGCGTACAACTGGGGGAAATGTATAGTTATAATCAACCCCTTCCTTTTGTGTAAATCCCCTTGCTACCAATCGAGCCTTGAACTGCTGGAAATTACCTGAGGCGTCGCATTTAGCCTTGAATACCAATTTACATTTGACAATATTATTATTATTAGGTCTATCTACTAATTTCCAGACGTTGTTCTCGATTAAAGCGTTGTAGGTACTCACGGTTCATAGCCTCCACCCAATCCTCACTGTTAGGACTGTTTATAGCCTCCTGGTATGTTTGTGGCTCATCCAGAAGTACATCTTGAGCAAGCATAGATAAGTCATAATCATTATACCTTTTTGGTGGTACCAATCGAGTACTGCGAACCGGACGAGAACTGGCCGACGAGCCAGCCTCAGCTTCCCCTTGAACTGACGCCGCGCGCGGCGACCGCAACGGCTCTACACCTGCGCCACCCGCCGGACACTCAGCGGAGCCGTCCTCGTCGCTGCTTGTTTCACAAGCATCTGTAAAAATAGATGAATTATTATCACTATTATTTAACACAGATTTACTCAAATCAGTATCTGAATCATTATGACTGCTCATTTCATTATTAATTAAATTAGAATTCAATATGTCATTAGAATAAACTTTACCATTTAATAAATTAGGACTATTCAATAAAATAAATTCATTATTATTAATATTTACATTATTTTCAATACAATGTCCATTATTGAAAAATTGCTCTTCCATAAATATGACATCACGGGATAAAATAATCTTTCTGGGATCAGAAGGATCCGCCAACCTGTAGCCTTTAGTGGTCTCAGAATAACCCACGAAAATATATGGCTTACATTTGGCATCCAATTTTTTTCTTCTAACACTAGGGACAAGTGCATATGCCTTACACCCGAACACTCTGAGATGACTAAGGTCCACTTTGGACCCGGTCCATATCTCTTCTGGTATACCTCCATTTAAAGCAACTGTGGGAGACCTATTTTTAAGATAGATGGCAGTCATCACTGCCTCTCCCCAGAAATGCTGAGCAAGACCTGACTGCTGAAGCATACTTCGCACTTTGTCCATTAATGTACGATTCAAGCGCTCAGAGACAGAGTTCTGCTGAGGACAATAGGGTACCGTAGTTTGATGCACAATCCCCTCTTTACGTAGAAACCCAGAAAAAACTCTATTTACATACTCCTTTCCGTTGTCACTTCGAAGACATTTAATTGATAAACCCGTCTGCTTCTCTACTAAATTTTTAAATTCAATGAAACGTTCACATACCTCCGATTTATTTTTCATCACATAGCCAAAGCTCTTCCTGGAGTAATCGTCAGTGAAGGTGACAATGTAGTTCGCACCACTCAAGCTGCACACCGGCAACGGTCCGCATACATCGGAATGCACAAGCTCCAGAGTCTTGGTTGCCCGCTTCCCTCCATCTCTGGGAAAAGGTTTAGCTGCTAGCTTCCCCTCAAGGCATGGTATGCATTCCTGCAATACTTGCCCGTCCTGAAACATACAACCATCCACTCTGTCTCTAAGGATGTACATACCTTTTGTACCAAGGTGACCAAGCCGTTGATGCCATAATTGTATAGATGGCAAATGAGCAGCAACTGCGGCTCTCGATGATTCCTGCCTGCATTGCAGGAACAAAGAGTGCTCCTGTTTGTGTAAACTACTGTCCCCACAGTTTCCATACAATTTATAAAGTCCATTATCATTGGACGCAGACATAACAGGTTTATTATTACTGTCATAAATAAAACAACCTCCCGAGTTGAACACCACTCTAAAGTCTAGATCAACAACAAGTTTACTTACAGAAATAAGATTAGCAGACAATTTAGGAACAAATAAAACATTACTTAAGTTAAGTACCTTGTCTTCAAGCTTCATGTGCACCACACCAACACCTTCACACTTAAGTCTGTCATCGTTTGCAACCGACACAGACGAAGAAGAAGTTTTCTTCAAAGTGGAAAAATAGTGTTCCTGATTGCACATATGAGCTGTACAGCCAGAGTCCAAAAACCAGCAACTGTCTCTCGCGAAAAATGCAGCAGCCATACACTTGTCATCGGTTCCACGCTTTTGCTCTTTTCTTCTAGTAGCATAGGCCGCTTCCTGAGGCAAATGTGAAACTGGAACATGATTGCGCGATTCTTCTTGAAGTAGGCGCGATCTCACAAGCTCGCTAGATACAGAAGTCGTCAGACACGCCGTTGACAGGTTACTCACCAGTGAGTCGAAGTCCTTCGGCAGACCACTAAGCAGCAATTCTGCAATCTCACTGTCTTCTACTATCTTTCCAATGTCCGCTAACTGCTGTACTAAATTCATGACGTAATCTATATATGTCACCATGCTGCCAGCGTACTGCGCCTGATGAAGCTTACGCAAGAGCAGCACCCGTCGAAATAGCCCCCGATCCTCAAAAATATCAGCTAGGTTCTTCCAT
This sequence comes from Pandemis corylana, assembly GCA_949127965.1. NCBI lineage: Eukaryota > Metazoa > Arthropoda > Insecta > Lepidoptera > Tortricidae > Pandemis > Pandemis corylana. The sequence goes on along the minus strand of OX421856.1, from coordinate 11,781,943 downwards.
GCTTCTCGTGCAGTCTGTGCATTCCTAATATACTGATACAGGCTCGGTTTCACACTAAGCGCGATGCGCGCCAGCGCGCGTTGATCACGTGCAGCGCCCAGCGCCGGTCCCGTTTGGTCAAGATCGGGATCCACAGCGTCCCATAAGCCTTCTATAGTAAGCAACATGCGAGTTGAGTATTTCCAAGTATGATAGTTACCACTTCCTTCCAATTTCTCAACCGCGTGCGCATGGGCAAGCATAGGCGCGGGCGGCGCCGAATCCATTGGGCTGTTCGCGGCGTTACGTTCCTCGGTTCCATCCATTACTCCTTATATAAATCCAAACCACAATGGCCCTGGGCCCCAAAACCTATTGAGAGGGCTGGATGACCACGCAATCTTCAGCGCAGAGGTGATTTGGATTTTGGAGTAGAAATAATGAACCAACAACGTTTTAGATTACCACTGTATATTACTCAGGATATAATAGTAGCAATCTGCATTAAGATTACGATACTTAATCTAGATATTATAAAAGTAACAAACGGGGCACAAAATATCAACCGTGGCCATATCGGAAGGAAACAAGAAGAGAGAGAGCGAGCTGTCAAACTCGAATGACAGATGCGCAGTGTTACATGCATACAATATTCCAACAGTTCGTATGTAATATGTATGTATTACTCATTATTATAGCTACAAAAACACGTTAATTAATATAGGTATGATGAATAATAATAGCAAAAAAACTAGTTTGAGAACAGAAAAGTGTCACTTTAGTTTGTTCCCGCCTACGTATATAAGCGAAGAAAAATCTTTTTTCTGAATAGGTGTGATAAATTATTTAAGAGCAAAACTTTTTTTTCTAAACGAACTTTTCGTCCGTGTGTGGGCTCGAAAGACAATCATAAATTGATCCGTTCGCTAGCAGACATTATACGGACTCAGGTGACTGACGTAGGTCATGTATTAACGTATTGACAACAAGACATCCGATTCCGTTGAATGTTGTGTGGGGTTTGTTATCATAAAAATGTATAATGTATGTATGTATGTAAATAAATACTTAATCGTTTCTTATTCATATACTTATAAGTGTCCTAGAATTAATCTGGTGCACTTCAGCAGTTGGTTGGGTTAGTTTGATTGAACACTCGTGAAAAAGAATTTCCAGAAAATAAATCCACTCACCCTTTTTCCCGAATTACACAACGTCGATGGCAGTTCTGCTCAGAAATACTAGCACTATTGATTTTATTATAAGGCAAAACGTGTCCTATTTTTTTAAATTCCTTTTCCGTTACTTCTCCATAGACGTATGGGAGTAACAAAATGGAAAGTTGAAAATTGTACACTATTGGCCTTATACTAAAATCAATAGTGCTTGTGATTCTGAGCAGAATTGCCATCGAAGTTCGAGAAAAAGCGTGAGTTTTTTTTTTCAGAAAATGCCCAAAAAGGTTTCATTGCAATATTTGAATTTCGTGTCTCTTTTGACTGCGTTCATTTTGCAGGGTGTGGGTGTAGGTACTGTCAAACTAAACCTATCCCCCTGCTGAAGTTTACCACCGGAGTTTACCATTCAAGAGTTTATCGGTACAAATGCCTATAAATAAAAGTGCAGCAATTAACTACACCGAGTTTAGTTTTGAATGTATCACAATGCTACTTTGAATTTAGAATTTCTTATCGTCCTAACTACACTGATAGTGATTAATAGGAGAGGAAAGCGACGGTACTACATGAACTTCAAATTCAGACCCCTGGGCTTACTTAGATCAAAGTTAGAATTAGGTACTGCGGGAATCAGCTAAAAAATGTAGTTCAATGCAAAATACCTACAATGACATTGTATAAATTTTAGGTGAACATAATAATGCGGGCGCCATGATTTGAAATTCATCGGGAATGTATGAAAAATTTAAAAGTGCTCGAATTCTAGTGGCAGGAGTACCTAACCTTCCATATTTCTAGAAAATAAATATTTTTTTTCAGTTTAGTAGAATAATTATAAAAAATAAACGTATTTTCCCGCCTAAAACATGTCTACATTGGATGTTAACAGAGGATTCTTTGGTCCTTCACAGATAAAAAAAAAAAACGACGGGTAGCACTCCGGGAGTGCCGGCAGAAGTGAATACTATATACACACCCGCACACTCGCGCAAGCGCCCAGCGCCGCAGCCCGGCGGCAATGCACTCTCCCTCCGCTCTACGCATTTTCGATCCCGTGATCGTGACCGTGACGCGAGTTTACATTTTTTTTATCCATTCCAAAAAAAGTGCACAACGCCGCTAAAGAAGTTTTCACTTAAAAACTCTCCGCGCGTTTACAACTGCTATTGACTAAGAATGTCCACGATGGAGATAACCAAAAACTTGCTTTCTTCCATCCATCATGCTCTATCAATGACGTCAATAGGCGAGGATTTTTATGTAGCTACTACGAGTCCAGTACTTTGGCATGATTGAATCTTGTATAGTGCTTTTGTCAAAGATAAATAAACAACTACAAAGTAAAATTTAACAAGTACATGACAGCGAAATATTTACAAAATGTTAAATTATTCCCGCACTTTTAGTATGCAATCTCGTTACACGAACGCCGCTCCTCTTGTGATCTTGTTTTTTTTTTGAAAAGCACTTCATATACCTCCCAATATTCTACCTACCTGTATTTGTTAAATTGAATGAATTTGCAACTTTTAGCTATAATACATTTATTGTTCAACCTTTTTAATGACCCAATAATGAGGCTTTTTGCACTATTAAAAAATATGTCATTTTTTTAAAACGGGCTTCGTACATTGACATATTTTACAAGGAGTTCTAAGTTCAAATTACAATCAAATGCATGTTATGAGATTTGTATCGTACTTACCTACTGGAAAATTTTGCATTCCGAATTCAAAACGTCTCTACCTACCTACCGCGGAGACTTGATTATTGACCGGTAGGTACATAATTCTTAACTTACCTACTGGTGACTGTTTGATGATGACGACTTCACGTATCATTTTTGTAAAAATAATTGAAAGAAAATTGGTGTCTACCAGTAGACACTGTCCAGAGAAACTGTCCAAAACGCACACTTTATTATTGCGAAGAACACAAAACGCGAGTTGTGGTAATATAGGAAATATTAACAAGTCTCTACGAAGTTATGTTTTGTCCAATTAATTGTACAGTGTACCTACTCTACCGGACCTGTCTAGATGCTCAAAATATCTAGGTTCCTACCAGCAGCTACAATGTACCTATTTGATAGTGACTGTAACATGTTTCACAAGTTACAAGATTGACAAGTTAGATAGGTACTATATAAAAGAATGCAAGTGCAAGATTATGATTTATAAGATTTTTAGGGTTCCGTACTCAAAGGTTATGGGTATAGGGTAATGGGACCCATTACTAAGACTTCACTGTCCGCCTGTCTGTCTGTCACCATAGGCTGTAGATATCTCAGGAACCGTGATAGCTGAAATTTTCACACATGATGTATTTCTGTTGCCGCTATAACAAACAGCTACTAAAAACCTATGCAAGTAACCAATTTGCTTAGGAGCAGGGTTCTGCTAACACTGGATTTCTATTCACTTGCCCAATTTGTATTGATGTTTATTTTATGAAAACGTTTGTGTCTATTATTGAGCAGGCCTGAAACTACGACAATAGGAGCCGTGGGAAAGTCTTCCCGCCATCCCCAACACAAAGGAGTCCAGCATAGCATACACCCCTACTGGTCCGTACGTCAGTAGGTACCTAAGTCTACTTCGTTTTTTTAGCATCAGAATGGTTTTATATTAACACTGTTTTAAAAAATTAATAACAATAAGTTACAATTAAAAATCGCTGGAATATTGTGATTTGTTATGTTTTGGTTTTATATTTTCCAGTTAACTACCGATTCAAAATTGTCTCCCTTAACTACGATTCTTAAATTCTACTTAACTTTTAATACATTTATAAAAGGGATGTATAATAAGGTCCGCAAGTTTTGTAGGTAGGTAGTCTATAGTAGAGATGTATAAAGTCTCTACTGGTCAAAGTAAAACAAAATACATGAAAGGAAAAAAAACCAATACAAATTATTTAAGTTCAGTGGAGGTGTAAAACGTGTAAAAAGTATTTTTTAAGATTCCCTTAAAACCCCTAAATAAATATTTTTTCACAATTTTCTTTTCTATGCAGTGCAAATCATGTCTAAATTTTTTTTAGAGAGCATTTAATATTTATTTTAGTATTATAGTCCAGGTTTCGTCAGGGCCTCTAAGACCCCTAAAATTCCCTGTAAGACCCTGTTTACATTTTTACCCCTAAATTTAGCGGCGCCAAAGCAGATTATCAGAGGGACAACTTACTTCATAACTCTACTGGGCAAGATCATTATTATTTTCTTCGCTATTTGGTGTCTCAAGGACCATCTTCAGCGGTCTTGCAACCAACCGTGCACTTAGACCCCGTACCAGCACTCGTTTCATCAACAAACTTCGTATCAAATTTTTAAATGTCAGTGAAAATTAGAACACAGAAAAATCCGAAAAGTAAAGCTATGGCCGGGAATCGAACCCGGATCCTCGTCATTCCGTGACGCGTGCTATACCCCTACACCACCCATAGCAGGTGGGTAGTCTCCGAATTTTTCTATTTTTAAACTTCGTATCATTCAAATCAGCCGACATCCAACCACTGCCCTGTTCCACTTTGGCCAGTTCTATCCATAGCCCACTGATAGAATTTCATCATCATCTGTCCACTGACTTCCAGCCAAATCTTGGCAACCATTTCTCACATCGGCGTTAACTTTCTTCTTTTCTCTATCAAGCGCCTACTGGGGATGGTGTTGACTGGAATTTGTGTCTTTCACGTAGCTAAATTGATAAAAAGTCGCTACCTATTTATGTAAACCAATGTATTTTTTATATTGAATGAATAACAAACTTAGCTAAACTAAAGTATATTTCTTTCGAATGCTGCGAAGCTTTTTTCTGCAACCAACTCCCCTATGCGATGCGTTTTATCTTCATGCACATCGTCAGCTTCTTCTACACCCAAGTTTCTTTAGTCCGAAAACCCACATTGAAATGCACCATTCAGTACCATTCCTGAGCTGATTTAAGAAGATTTAAGTAGCTAAGTAGACTTCGACTTATAAGTCCAACTATTAAGTTAACAGCACTGACAAACTATTTACACGCGATTTTCGATTTTCTAACTCCAGCGCAGTCCTAGGTTTCGCGTCCACCACGTGCCTGAATATTTTCAAATGAAACCAACCACTTCCTAGATTTTTTAAAGTTATCTTGATGTCCGTAACATCTGATGTCCGCACCGATTGTGATATCGAATGTCATCACCGGTGACTGTTATACAGGAACCATTGTTACACCACCGTTGTTATCATTCCCGATGGTTATTATTTTGGTTCTAATCAATGATATTTAAATAGCTTACCGAATAAATTGCATCACCGACCGTTAACAATAGCCTTAAGGGATCATCCGTGTTCTAACCCTGCGAATGTCCACGTGGTAATTAATGAAGTACCTACACTCAGAATTTCCAATTCTATGAAACCGCACCGCATATTTTAATTAATAAGCGTAAGAACAGGACCTAACATACCGAAATATATGTAAGTAAGTACGCGCATAACTTTAAAACGACTCCAACACATTGGATATTTTTTTTGTTGAGTTCTTTATTGTCAGGACAAGATGTGTATGAAACAAAAAAAAAAACTGGAACGGGGGCGAATCTTCATCCAAGACTTAGTCAAATATAATTTACAACAGGTAATCGAATTTTCTAAAATCGTGCCTATTAAAACACTGATACAGTCCATCCAGTCACACGAGTTTGTCCTGGGGGCGGAATGTGTGCACCCTTGTCAAAACAAAATCAAAACCTTACTTTAGCATAAAATAAGGCGTACTGAACATGGCATTAAAAAAAACCTAAAATCGTCCAATTTAGTAAGCTAATACTGAAGTGTGATTAGTGTTTACATAAGACTGGCCATAAAACTCTCCAGCTTTAACGCAGCCGATTTGTTCCCTGCACAGCGACCCGCAAGAGAAGAAGATTCGTTTTTGTTCCCAACACTTAGTCCAGGAAAGCCTACGAGCATTGGAGGGTTAATTCGCACACTGATGACGCTTCAGCCCATTGAAAACGGTCAGTGCAAGAAGTCCACATGTAGTATATAAACGCCGGGCGGCGAGGCAGGAAGCATCGAGTGTTCGCTCAATCATCGTTCAGCTACCAGTGCAGTGAACATGAATTCACAAGTTGTATTCGCTATCATCGCCATTTTGGCGGCAAATGGTGAGTTTAAATATTTTAAGAAAACAGCTTTAGTAAAAAAGTAATTGTAAAAATAAAACAAAAAAAAAGTTTGAAATTTAAATATGAATACATTGCAAAATAATTAATGAGTTTAAAAAAATAGATAGTAAAAGTTTTTTCGATTCCTTACCGTTTAATGAGAATTATGCACGCAATCAGGCTAATAGGTGCGTGCCAAATAAACAGATGCCTTCATGTTTTTAAACTAAAAATCATTAGGTACAGAAATATCATAATAATATTCACTTAAGTATACATACATATATTAAGAGCTTAAAACAAAGCTTCAGTTAGTTACTTATATGTTTCAATTTATGTGACATCTTGACACATTTTACGGCAAGAAAATCAACAGACTATAATATGAACAGAGAAATCATTTCGAAACTCAATGTGCTGTATTTGCCATCGATATTTGTAATACATCATGCGTACCAACGGTTTCACGATTTAGCAGTAAATATAAAAACAATAACTTAAGTAACCATTAATAGTTATAAAAACCTTGGACCCATCCCTTAAATCAGTTTTCTCTAATTCTAAAAGTTAAGTAGGTATATCTATGTATACAATGTGATTATTCCGAGACTATCATTAATATGTCAAAACATACAATATTCAGAAATTATATCTACCCAAGTAGAAAATGTGTCCTAAAAATTATAAAATAACTGACAGACTATTACGCTTTGTATTTATAAAAAGAGCCGAGCCCATAACACTACTTTTAAACACCTTTTTTGCGTGCCGTTTCGTACGATTAGTTATGTCACTTCGAAAAGCTTCGTCTCAAAATTAATAAAAATAAGCAAACAATTAATACGGAACTTTTGAAAAACAACGTTGAATTCATTTTATAAAACAATTGTAATATTTCCACTATTAACAATAATTTAAATTGTACATATTATTGGTGTAATTAAATAGGTGATCATCAGTAGCAAAGTGTTCGAGAAATTGCTCATCACGTAGCCGCAGTAAGATATGCGAAACACTTGGTCTCTTCCTTTGCGCCGTCGAATCGCGCAAACATCCGTCGAAACACACTACTTTCCTTCATTTTAGTATCAATATCACTACCAATACCTAGTGTTAGACCATTTGGTCTAACATGGATCGAGTTATTAAAAAAAGGCTTAAATAAAGTTCTAGTTTCAAAGTTTAATGCGTTAAATGCACTAGGTAATTAATTAACTTGGTTATACCTAAATCTACTAAAATCAAAAATATCTCGCGAAGAATTCGAATACATTTTTGAACAGTAAACACTCGTAACATTAAACGTGCTTTATTATACTTAAATTCGAAGCGTAGTATAATTATGTTTAACGCTTTAACAGTCGTACAGTAAATAGCCAAATGAAAACTGGTTACTCTACTTAGCAAACAGCTTCAGAGAAAATATCAAAGGCTCTATGAAATATTATCTTCAGAATAATTCGCCTTAAACGTTCTAACAAGCAATATCGTACGCCAAAATATGCTAACTACATTTAGTGCATGCCTGGCATCACTTAGAGATAATCCACCGTAAGGCCGCATTTATTTACTCATCCATCTCAAATGCATTACTTATCGCATTATTATGATGCGATAATTCAGTTTGCGGAATCCGGAATCTGACATTGTCACGATTTAATCTATTATTAGATCTTCGTGAGACCTAGATAAGTATTTTTTTAGTTCCAAAACAAGTGGCACCAGTTCTCATATATCATATGCACATTTTTTCTCCGTCTCGGTTTTTTGTACACGTCATGACATGGCCTATGCTAAGCATGCTGTGACATGAGAATTATCGTTAATATTATATTACGTCAAACATACACCATCAAATAACTGGATACAACTAACTCCTATTAAGTACTATACTCGACTCGTATAGCTACTATTTATGGGGGTAATTTCTACTATTGTGTAAAGCATTACAGAGTTACGAGCTCCCGGTCACAATAATTACATCTCATCTGTCTTTAAACGAAATCTAATTAATATGCTCGCAGCGTCATTTTGAGGGTTAAGTATGTGCCTATAAATTTTAGCATTTGGTTCTTGCATATTTTTCGTTGCATCGTTCTGCATGCGGCATTATTCGCGGCCGACAAATATCGCTACAAAAAGTCATGATTACTTAGCGAATGCTGCGCGATCTGAATCACTAATCCAATTCTGATTTGGCCAAAATAGGTTTTTGTCTACCCAGCTACGCATTGACACTCGAGACACGCACGATAGCTATAGTTTACGAATCAACGAAGTCTTTTACTAATTTACGAGTTGAAAAAGGAATTAATTACGCTAGGCTACGTCAGTGGGTGATAAAACACGCCTTTTATTTCACTGAAATCACTACAAGTTTTAATTAGTTAAATACGTCGATGTTCTTAACAATAAAACGAAGTTATAATACTACACTCTGTAACAATGGCTGTTTTTAAACATACACCAAATACTCATTGTTTTCCGCTCATTGAATCGATGTTTCCATAACATGGTATCTTGTTAATAAAATTTAAGGTGTGATAAGATCATTCATTTATCTGATTGAACGGACTGTTTAAATTCACATTGATTATGTACAAACATAAACTTCCTCAGCAAGAGTGATGACTGATGAAAATATGGCCCATAACCTGACTTTTTTAAATCTGGAACTCTGATATTCTACCCAGTTAAACCAAGTAATAACAATGGTTTACTTAGGTCAATCAATTACCTACTAATACAACACATAATTATAAACCTCCCTTTTCAATCTCGCGCATATTTAATGCGTCAACATTTAATGAGACATTTGTCAAACATCGCATCGTATCACATGCTTAGTTATATAGAATTTTGTATTCGACCTGGTACTTAGGTATCTTGTCAAATGTTCCAGTTTCCTCCGCGTATGGATGGGGTTACCGCGCGTCGGATCAGCGTCGCTGGGCGGTGCTTCACCCGGCCTGCGGCGGCCGCCAGCAGTCGCCCATCGCCATCGCGGCCCGCCAGGCCATCCCCATCTCCATCCCAGCCATGGAGCTCATTGGTTACCAGAACCCGCTGCCCGGACCTCTTACCATAACCAACAACGGGCATTCAGGTTTGCTTTTACGATTTCTGATGGCTTTTGAAGTAGAAGTTTCTCAAGTTTTTTCCGAACCCATTGTAGATTTTCGAAAGCAGGGCTATTTGATTTCTAATAATCAAAATGCTCTTTCATAACATTCTAATTCTTACCTTTCATTTCAGTTGCGCTGTCCATACCAAAATACAGTTCAGAGGAAGAAAAGAAGGGCTTCCGTCTTCCCTACATCTTCGGCGGTCCCCTCGATAACGAGTATGAAATCGAAGGTCTCCACTTCCACTGGGGAGACAAGAACAACCGTGGTTCGGAGCACACCCTCAACGACATGCGACTGCCGCTGGAAATGCACATCATCCACAGGAACAAAAAGTACAGGAATTTGGCTGAGGCTCTGCAACATCCCGATGGCCTTTGTGTGCTCGCTTTCTTCTACCAGGTATATTGACGCATAGTAATAATATTGTATCGCTTGATTTTATACCAGCTTAACCAGCTATGCTAATCCCTTACACTTTCTAGGTGGTTGAATTCGACGCCAAGCTGCTGACTCCCATCGTCAAGAACCTGTCTGCCGTCGAGAACTACAACACCAGCATGCAGCTTCCTCACACTTTCTCCTTGTCCTCCATACTGTCTGGTCTGGACACTGAGCGATTCTACACCTACAAGGGCTCTCTCACCACTCCGCCCTGCGCCGAGGCCGTCACATGGGTCGTGTTCTCTGACTACCTCCCGATCTCAGTTTTCCAGGTAAGAACCCTTCAATTTGGCCGAGGTGTCGATGCGTGATCGATCACATCATATTTCAATGCTACTTTTCCAGATGGACAACTTCCGCGGTCTGCTCTCCAACCTGAACCTTCCTCTGGTGGACAACTTCAGGCAGCTCCAACCACTATTCGGGCGTCGCGTCTTCGTGCGTATAACATCGAAGAATCCGAAGTTCAAGAAGACCAAGCTGCACTACTCCAAATGGGACTGGGTTGGACACAAGAAGGCCGAGAACGACGTCGCCGAGTTCGACGACTAAGCCAAACATATTCAATTTGATTCCAATTTGATTTCGACTAACCGACGCTCACTCTACTCTACTTACGGGTATTTTATAGCATACTGATACCAAATACTGATGTTAGATTTTGTTTTTACTATGTCGCGTGCACTGTATTATATTGTATATTTGTGTGAATATTTAGTATTATAATGTTTAGGTATGTTAATAACGGTAAATAAATGTGATAGATAATAAATTTCAGTTATTTTATTTAACTACAATAAATTTTAGCACTTGGAATATATGTGCAATGTTTAGGTAGCTATGCATAAATAAATAAGGTAAATAGGTACTGATATAAAGCATTTCATGAACAATTTAATTGCTGTAGTTGTCAGATCCAAACATTGCCTGAAAGAAAAATAATAACTCTTTAATATTTCATTTAAGCTAAAAAAATAATGAAAATATGTACATACCGTTATTTAAATCCACACTATTTACTACACTTCAACACTATTAGTAAAAGTTGCTGAAAAAAAAACTTTAATACAACACAACAAAACACAATTCCGAACAACAAATCATATTCTTGTTATAAAAAAAAATGACAATGCAATTTCAATTCATTCAGTCATTCAATCCAATCACATCTTCAACCAAGCATGCACACAAAAGAAAAAGTGTTAGGAAAATGAAACAATTCAATGGTTTATATTTTTTATATATTCTATAATACAACTTCAACAACTATACAAGGTTAAATGTATTTCAATAATTATTTTATTACATAATAATTCAATAATTCTTTCATTAAATAATACTTATTTAATTATTGAATGGAACAACAGTTTCAAATAGTGGAAACAAAAATTGCGGAATGTATTAACTGAATCTGGTAGGTGGTACAATACAATAATAGTGACAGTTTGTATTTATTTATTTTATCATTAATACAACATAATATTTTCTAATAAGATACTGTCATTATTACTAGTATTGTCCACCAACGTTTTGATTGCACACGGGAATATCAAGTTCAGACATGGTTAGTTGGTAGGCATATTTACAGGTGCCGTTTCAAACACAGGCACACATAGCATGCAATATTTTAGTCTTAGCGTACCATGTCTTCGGGGTTGAACATGCCCTGAAAGAAAAAAAAAATATATTTATAGCCGGATGGTCTATTAGAGAACCTGACTATGAAGCTTGAGGTCACGGGTTCGATCCCATGTTGGGGCAGATATTTCTATGAAAAATATGAATGTTTGATCTCAAGGCCTTGGATGTTTAATATATGTATTTAAGTATGTATTTATCTATATAAGTACACATACAAGATTTCTTTAGTGTTGGACTGGAGTTCAATTGGTGTCAATTGTCCTAAGATATTTATTTATTTACTATTTTTGTCTTATTGATTAATCAACAATTTTTTTTTTATGATTTATATTATTTGAACTGTATATGTATAGGTGCATAATTTTTTTACCAATAATTAGTGACTGAATTGGCAATTCTTAGGGTTTTATTTTATAGTTCCCCTCAAAATGCAGAAGAAATTTAAATGCAACTACTTTTGAATTGTTTCACTTCTATCTCATCAATAATATTCATTGTCAATATATCATGCCTGTGTCACTATGAGAAGACTAGGTCGTTCACACACAGATCCAGTAGGTATGTAGTAGATAACATAAAAAAAAAAAACTTTTTCGTAGGATGTAGTCTCACTCATCTTACTGGATCTTACTGGATGGATGGATGTTTGATACTGAATCACACCCAAACTTAAGAAATATTGTAGAGATTATTCAATTATAAACAATCTGTGTGTTAAATTTTATTCAAATATCTGCAGACATGCAGATTTAAGAGATCTCACATTTTTAATATTAGTATTACTTTTTATTAATGTTCATCCATCAGTGTACCCCCCCCCCCCGTAAGGGATAAAGACGTGGTATGTTTCAGTCTTTATGAACTGTTAAAAGTCAGTTTAAGTTGAATTGAATGTAATTAACAGTGGTTTTTCAAGATTTTTTATTTTATATTAATTTCATTATTAAGGCCTATTTTGGATCATGCAAAATTACTTACCATTATATTGTGTTGTTGTTATTTATTATTACAAGAACAAAGAAATAAGGTGTTTTCAAGAAAGAACCTATTTATAAACAGAGATTTCTTATCAGATAACATACTGACATCTCTGAAGGATAAGGTACCATAGTGCAAGTTAGATTTGCCCATTTATATTTTATGACTTATTCCAAAGAAATTTCCATTTTTTCTTTCATATATGTAACAACTTAAATATTTCATACCTTTGCACGACGCAAAATGGAGTCCTTGCTAGCATCATATGGGTGGTCTTTGGATGGGATTTCAAGGACAGCGGGCACGGGTGCGTTGTGCGAGTCGATGACGTGCCGGATGAGCTCGGCTATATTCTGGTTGATCAGAATGATGTCGATGTCGTCACGTTTCACGAACCGCTTGAAACAGTCCTCGATCTCGCTGATTGGAGTGTCTGGAGTGGGAAATACAAAATTAGCTACATAGGTATCAATTAATCCCCTTGCATCGGAATTAGTAGTAGAAACTTTAATATTCTTGATTGATGTTCAAAGAATTTGTTAGTTTGGTTTGGCACTTACTCTTATCCACGACCATAAAATTTGGGTGTCTATTCTTGTTGATTTCACCAATTCCGCCCAACAAGAAGCCAACACAGGTGTCCTGAAAATACGAAACATAACAGTAAACAAAAAGAGGCGCAGTATGAATGAAAATTTAAAATCCGAAATGTATGACAAAACCAAAACAAAATCTTAATACGTTACGTTTTAGGAAATGCTAGCCAATGAAACTTACTTCATCTCCGATGACGCTGATCAACTTTCCCTTTACGGCGGCGTGGAGGGCCATTTTAAATAAGTTTTGTTATATTTTTGTGATTTTTATGTGGAGAAAGAACTGTCACAAGGGGCTCGTCACCTGACTGAATATGGATTTTGAGCGAAGCAGTTGGTACACTTGTAGCTGTTATTTTAGATATGGCAACTTTTCTAAATCTTAATTTGAGCGTCTTAAAATGACGCTTAAGCGATAGACGCGTATTTTCTTAACAATAAAAACGCGTGTGATCAAAATTAAAAGAAAATTAAGCATTTAAAACTATTTGATAATTGACTGTTATCTTCAGCACAAAAACAAAAAACACGATAATTTTAAAGCGATTTTGTAAGAATAAAAATATTGTGCGTAAATACATACAAAAATAAAATAATATCCTATAACCACAATGTTTACAGAAAAACACCTCATGGCACGTCAGTTTGACGTTGACGTTTCTACTTGTTGCTGTTGATGCTAACCGTGCTAACGTGTTTCAGTTTCAACGTTTTAATAATTTGTTACTAAAATAATCAACATATATGCCTTAAATTAATGTAAAAAAATCTATGCAAAATGTTAAACATACAAAACTACGGCAGTAGCTCCGAGGATGATGACGACAATGATTCTGGCGCTACCAAAGTGCAGAGCAACGAAAGCCTGTTGACGCATTTAAAACCCGTGGACCCCAGTGCATCAATCGCTAAAAACATGCAAATATGCGCTGCACCCATAGTTATGCCCACAGTAAGTCTACTCTTCCATTTAGTACTATTATACTGTTGCAAAAACGCACTTTCAATACACTACATAACAATAATGCGCAATTATTTTCAGAACAGCGACGATACTCGTGTGCTAATATCGGCAAATGCAGAGTTAATGCACAATCCGAAATACGAGGAACTCTTTGCCCCTACATATGGACCGGAGAATCCATTCCAAACACAACAGATGAAAGCCAATCGTAATGTGTTAGCTGGCTTTGTGGAAAAGGCACATATAAGTGACTTTCAGTTTGAAAACCAAAGGAGAACCTTCACTAGTTATGGTTATGCGATGGACCCTTCTACAGATGGTGATGCTGAGGCTGCCAATTCTCTTGTTTGTAAGTTACAATTGAAAAATTATATTTGCAGTTATTATTGTACAGATGTACACTTTTGTCTCTGTGGCTTAAGTGAGCGTTCAGGTCTTTATTTCAATGCATTTTAACATTGTCAAAAGAGCTTAATAAAATATGTAGTCTCTATTTACTGTGTAACATTTCTCCACCACTTAGAGCGAGGGACCACATATATAGCACAAAAATGTGTTACCATCTTCTGTCATAAGAGTTGACTGTTTATATTGTACTTCTGTTACTATTAACAATATTGTATTTAAACTTTAAATTTCTAGTGTCAGCAATGGTAGCGCCACCTGTTGAAGCAGAAGGCAAGACAGTATTTGAGACAATAAAGAAAAGGCCACTTGACAAGAAGAAACGCAACAAGAATGACAACCCGGAGGACATAACAGGGTTCCTCGGGCCCTGGGGTGGCTTTGTAGGGGAACAGAGGTATGAGACATTTTTAAGGTCCAATTTAACAGTAATACAGTACAATACAATACAATGGCCTTTATTTACGGAAAATGTGTTAAAAAAATTATGACTAACAATTATTATGCCCAATAAAAATTATGGGACTAAAAAGGACCCGTAGTGAGAGATGGTAAATGCAATTGTGATGTCTGGCTTCCAGATTTTCATTTATCTTTTGTCTCATAAATGTCCACCTATATTATTTCCAGAGTGATGAAGCCAGAGGGTGATGAAGCCAAGGAGTTGGAGGAAATATTAGCTAAAAGACAAAAGAGAGGCAAAGTGGATGATGACAAACCTTTGGAGGAGAAGAGTGTATTCCACAGTAAGTACAAATTATGGAAAAACATGATCCATTTTATTTTGTACTAGGAAAAATATTTATTGCATCTGTGTTAAATGTCATCCACAAAGTTGTCTATTCAAACACTTCCCCAACTACGTAGAGGTTTGGAAAATGACCTTTAAAAAAAATTGCCACATTAAAAGTTGTAGTACATTGTGCACTAAGGGTGCTAAGAAGTGTATTACTAATGACTGGAGTTTGTAATCCCCTTACTGCCAGTGATACACACAATATTTTTCTGCCAGATAGTCAGTGGCGGATTTACAAATTTTCAAGGTATAGGCTGAATTTTTGGCGCCCTTGCAAAATCTGTTGCAGACTTCTTAAAATTTTTATTATGAGGTAAAAAAAAAAAGGTCGTGCCCCAAATTTGCCGCCCACAAAATCCCATTTTATTAGATAATTGCAAAAATCTCTGAAGTAGTATGTGTGAATATAATGTAGTTGAATATACCACATATCTTTTGTATACAGTAAAATTAGTTTGTAAACCAGTTTTGAAGATAGGAAATAAACCTTGGCTGATTTGAAACCTTAATCTGAAATGACATACAAGTGTGTTCTATATTTAAAAACTAAACTCATAACTGGCTTGAATAAAAGTTATTGGAATTCGTAAACTTTGTCTGTGTGTAGTGGACAAGGCAACGGACTACCAGGGCCGCTCGTGGCTGGCGGCGCCGCGCGCCGAGACGCAGCTGCGCAGCGCCACGCCGCCGGACAAGTGCTTCCTGCCCAAGGTTCGTAACATTCTATTATTGAACGCGGCCGAACTAAATAATCTCTTCTGAATCAATACAGTAAGGGAAATGTACCATAGAACCCTATCGCAATAAGTGACATGTCAATTGCGACTGGGTTCAACAGTGGTACGTCAATCCATTCCCCTTGCTGTACCTCCGATAGCCAGTCACTTGCTTTTGGGAACTATGGTTGCCAAGTGAAGTAAATTTCCGTCATGTATCTATAGATATAACACCTTATTCATAAACGCTCTGTAGGCTTTTGCTAACGTAGCAATCGTTTGCCCTTATCTGTCAGTTTAACATTTTCCTTTCACTGAGAAGGACAAACGATTGCTAAGTTAGCAGAAGCCTATAGAGCGTTTATGACTAAGGGGGATAGAGTATAAAAATCATATTTTAAAATGTAGCTGTCAGCAACTGAATGGAAGCTACTATGCCGCCGATAGACAGGATAAATACGTTGAATTTCTAATACCACACTGTTTGCGTATAAGAGTAATGAAAGAAGTTGCTGGAAGAGCTTTATGTGTTATGGGGCAAGCGTGTCAACGCTGCGTGAGTGGTCCGCGGACTAAGAAAAATCTGGGGGAGATACAAGATATTGTTTTGTTTTGCAGGTATAAGCAATAAAGGTTTTTTTATTACTGTTTTGTGGCAGGGATTTGAATAGTACTCACTGAGCGACTGTTCGCGAGGCAGTCAATTTCGGCACGGTTTCAACTTGAAACGATACATTCTCGTGCGATTGCCATGGGAAACAGTTTTTATTTAACTTGTAATGAGTATTTGTTTGCTTGCTTGTACAGTCGGTTCCCTGACATAAGTATCCACTTTTCAAAACGTATTGCTTAGAAATTGTATATTTTGTCAGGGGACAGTGTATGAATTGACAGGCCGCCGTTACTCCAACTCGAGTGACACGTCACCCTATTGCGATAGGGTTCTACACTGCTACATGAATACATTTCCCTTACTGTACATTGGTTTAGGTCAAATTTTGCAAGCTGAATTTTACGCAATTCTAGTGGCAGGATTCACTCAAGATTAGATACAAGATATGTAGATCTATCGTTGGTTGACAATGCAAGTACAATCAATAGAAATACAAACAGAAAAAAATTAGTCCCTAGTTTAATAATGTAGTATTGTGTTACAGTCGCACATCCACACGTGGAAGGGCCACACGAAGGGCGTGGCGGCTGTGCGCTGGCTGCCCGGCACCGCGCACCTCATGCTGTCCGCCGGCATGGACTGCAGGGTCAAGGTACGCGCAGCCTCAGGATATACGGCCCAGAATACAAGATCTTACAGTATACGCTCTGCTACAGTACACGGAAGCGCGCGAGAGCTGTGTCGCGCGCGAGACGGCTCCCCGTCTTTTTCTTACTGTTCGTTTTAGAAAAAGACGGGTAGTTTATCTCGCGCGCTCTCGTGCTAGCGTGTTCATCTAAATTGTATACAGTATGTATGTATGTATAACTCTTTATTGTACATAAAACACAAGAAAAAGATGAATACAGGACAACACACATGCACAAAGGCGAACTTATCCCTAAAAAGGATCTCTTCCAGTTAACCTTATACCAACCTTAACCTTAGTTCCAGTATCCTCAGAAACTTTTTGACTCAGCTAGCTGTATTCACAATGGCATTGTATAGATACTAAGACCGAGTGGATTTTGTTCGGTTCATTCTCGTCCCGAATGAACGAAAAAATAACAGGTGCAAGTGACTGCCTTTTGCCTGTCATCTGTATCATTATCAAGTCTTTATTCCCCACGTTTTGTTGAAATTAAACACGTAGTTCAATAGTGATACTTAGAGTATATTACTAATTTAGAAAAAGTATTTCGTCAGTTTATAATAATTTAATAAAACTGTTTTTGCTCCTGGGAAAATTTCCTAGCGAAAAACGCTCTCTCAAAGCTGTTGTCAAAAATATCGCCTAGTCATAGTGCCACCCTCAATAATGTTGTCTGGTGCTGTTGTCTGATGTTGTCTGGTGTTGTTGTGTTGTTGTAGATCTGGGAGGTGTACGGCGCGCGGCGCTGCGTGCGCACTTACTTCGGCCACCGCCAGGCCGTGCGCGACGTCAATTTCAACAACAGCGGGGAACAGTTTCTGTCCGCGGGTAAAACACGTTTTATTCAACATTCTTTGTTATGTTGTCGCATTTGAGAACAGTCATTTGGGTAGTGATACTTTAAGAACATTCTTCCCTGAAACGTCAGTGATTCGATGGAACTGAAGTAAACTGTTTGGAAATTAATCTGGAATTACTCCGCAAAAGTAAAATGTATGAAATTTGTACCTGCCTTTCACATTGTTCGCTCCAATATCGGTTATCGGATCCGACACCGATTAACAGCACCCGCGGGACGTTAATGTTTGTTGTTTGTATGTGTGCTATACTTGTATCTACATTGTCTCTGAGCGCAGAGCACCTTTCGCGGCGGCCATTTTGAATCTGAACGACAGTGTCGGAATTATGTGAACACAGCACATCGTCTCCGACACCGATATCGGATCGGATAATGTAACGTTCTAACGCTTACGCATTGGCAGCGTACGACCGGTACATAAAGCTGTGGGACACGGAGACCGGCGCGTGCACAGGCCGCTTCACGTCCCGCAAGGTGCCGTACTGCGTCAAGTTCCACCCGGACGAAGACAAGCAGCACCTGTTCGTGGCCGGCACCTCCGACAAGAAGATCATATGCGTGAGCCCCTGTTTTAATAACCCCCTCAGCCTAGCCCCTATTTGACCAATTTGACAAACGTCGGCGATATATGACCATTCGACATGCAATGCGTGGTCAATAAGAAGCCAACCGGCGTAGATTCTCGTCGAGTTTGTTATGTAAACAGAATTGTCACATGTCACCGACAATTTGTCTCTCTCTGAAGTTACAATACCGGACTTTAGTGCCGTTCCGCTGACACTAATAATGTTTATTGGCAGAGGGCGGAATTTTCATGCCAAAAATAAGACGTCATTAGAGTTGGGACGTTAAGTTTTATCGACATTTTCGTCTTGAAAAATACGCAACGAATTTGATGCTTTTTTTTAAGATAGTGTTTTTTTTTTTTATATGAATAGGAAGGCAAACGAGCAAGTGGGTCACCTGATGGTAAGTGATCACCACTGCCCATAGACACCCGCAACCCCGGAGGGATTGCAGATGCGTTGCCAACCTAGAGGACTAAGATGAAATGCCTCTTGTGCTCGTAATTTCCCCGGTTGTCTTACTCTCCACACCGGAACACAGCAGTGCAAGCACTGCTACTTAGCGGCAGGATTAGCGAGTAAGATGGTGATAGCGATCCGGACGGACCTTGCACAAGGCCCTACCACACGCGACACGTGATACGAGAAGAAGGTTTATACAGGGTAATTTTTTAATAGGTGCACAAATTTTAATATTTGCTTCGCTATTGTTAATCAATAACACATGTTGTGTTATTTTTACTCTAGCTTAAAAAATACTAGAGATATTGCCGATTTAATGATTCCACTAACTTAACGATATTCATGGACACTCTAATGCGCGAGCGAGAGAGGCGTGTTGTTTGACAAAGTCAATTTCGAATATCAACTCCTCGGCTGTTATAAAGTTGCCGTAGCAACGTCAGCCCCATTGGTCGGCAGAGTTCGACCAAAGTCGTGGTGGCCGAGTTTTCCCGATGTCATCCTCAACGTCAACCTCCAAAGAAATCGCGGTCAGCCATTGGTTAACCATCTTTGTTATAACGTAACCGTAGCAACGTCAGCCTCATTGGCCAGCAGAGTTCGGCAAGTCGTAGTTGCCGAGTCATCCCGAAGCACTCCTCGCACGAGTCCGGACCCTTGGCTGGCATATACGGCCAAGTTGCGAACAACGGCAATTAACTCAATATTTCCGTGTGGGGACTGTACATAACTTATGTTACGTTCATAATTTGTTTGAAATAATAACTAGCAGCGAAATAAATTATTATTTATTTAAAAGACATAAACAAAACTAAACATACTTTAACAATTGCTCAAAATGACCTCCGTTATTTTCTAAGCAAAGCTGTGCACGCTTTAGCAAGTTGCTTTTTAATTTGTCTAAAATACGAGTGTCGTTTTTAATAGCATCGAACGCTGTCATAATTTTCGAAACTTTGTGCTTCTTCAACGTACACTCGTCGTTTGACTTCACCCAATAAGAAAAAGTCACAAGGCGTGAGGTCCGGGCTCCTGGCAGGCCAAGGCACCTGAGGTACTCCACGCCCTATCCAGTTGTCTCCGTATTCGCTATTTAGGTAGTTTCGCACTGTTGTCGCGTAGTGGGGTGGAGCACCGCCGTGCTTGTAGTAACAATCTCGTAGGCTAGCGGCACATCTTCCATCAATTCGCTCACTACGCCTTGCAACATTTCCAGGCAGGTTCCTCCGGTCAGTCGTTGGCACTAAACCTTACTTGGTGATGATTTTCTTTAACTTTATGTGGATTACTGTATGACCACCATCTTGAGCTTCTAACGCCAAATGAGGTCTACCACGTCCATCAGCGTGCCGGGGGGTAGTAAATTGGCCGTAATCCAATAATCTGTTATTGGCGGCTAATATCGTTCGCACGTTGGGTACTGGTGGAGATACGTATCCTTGGCTACGAAGTCGAGAACTTTTGTCTCGGTACATCCTCTGAGCCTCTCTTAAACTTTCACCGCTCAGAATGTACATACGGATCATTTCGTAATACTCAACATTAGAATATTCGTAAAAATCGCGTGAGATTTTGTTCCAGTTGAAAACAATCTTAACTACAAAAATTGTAGTGACATGACGCTGTCAGCTGAAGATTCGCTATTCGAAAAAAACTAGTTTATTTATAAAAAAGGTTCTTACTGTTGAGGTTTTCAAAAATGATTTTCTAGTGTGACTTGGTGTCAACACGAGAAGGTAAAAGTAGGATAATTAATAAAAAAAAAATTTTTTTTAAAGAGCTGATTTAACTGTCGTAATATACTATATTAACGACACAAAATCACATGTTAAAATTTGTGCACTGATAAAAAAATTACCCTGTATGTATAATACGCAGACGAAGTCGCGGGCAAAAGCTAGTATAAAATAAACTAATTTATGTGAGCATTTATTTGTTTGTATCGCATCTTAGTGGGACACGCGCACGGGCGAGATCGCGCAGGAGTACGACCGGCACTTGGGAGCCGTCAACACCGTCACGTTCGTCGACGACAACCGCCGCTTCGTCACCACCTCCGACGACAAGAGTTTGCGCGTCTGGGAGTGGTCAGTACACACGCACGCGCACACGCACACACACACTCGCACACACAAAGCTTAAAGTCTATCTATACTGCTTCCAAAATAATGAGTTAGTACTGGAAAACAGAAAGCACGCGTTTGGTCAGCGATATTAGTCACAAATACGTCTTTATCCCTCACGGGGTAGACAGAACCTAAGGGCCACGTTAAGCATGTGGGCGTATAAGTAGAAAAGGGTATCATAAATAGTTATGGGTCGCTAGCCGCATAGCCTATAACATGATTCCTAATATTTTCGTCCATCCCCTCGATGGGCTTTTACCTTCTGCGCGGGAAGAGAAACAAGTGGTACATTATATGTTATTTCTTATGTTGTTGTTGTTGTTTAGTGTTGTTGATCTGTGAATTTCCTTCCCAGGGATATCCCGGTGGACATGAAGTACATTGCGGACCCGTCGATGCACTCTCTGCCGGCCGTCACCCGCGCGCCCAACGGCAAGTGGCTCGCCTGCCAGAGTATGGATAATAAGGTACCTCTAACCACATACCACATTCTATACCCTGTGTATGACTGTAACCCCTCTTATTCATAAACGCTCTATAGGCTTCTGCTAACTGAGCAATCGTTTGTCCTTATCTGTCACTTTGACATTTACCTTTCACAGGGGCGCGAGTCGGGTTACCTCCGCGTGTGGTCAAGAGCTGCGGTTCGCTTTTGGATCCGTCCGAGGGGAAGAGCAGTGCTTGGTCCGGTGCATCCTGGACATCGGTTAATGATTTCCTGGCAGATTCTGAGGGATACCATTATCCGTTGGCTAAGAGCCCGACAGGGGGGGGGGGGGGGGGGGGGGGAAGGGTTTGACCGTGTTCTACCGTACAACGTTGCCGACATTTTCGACAAACGATTGCTAAGTTAGCAGAAGCCTATAGAGCGTTTATGAATAAGGGGGCAAGTGTGTAAGGTCCGTCCTGATCGCTATGCTTAACTGGCACATGGTGTAGCCACCCTCTGGGCTGGCAATGCATCTTCAATTCTCTGGTGTTACTATTGTCTGTGGGTGGTAAGTACCATCAGTTAACCCACTAGCACGATTTTTTATGTAAGTAAAAAAACTACAGTGAGTAAAAATACTTGTATTTAAAACTAGCTGCTTCCCGTGGCTTCACTCCTGTTGGATATATTTTTCTTTTTTTTGAATAAATTGTTTCACGCAAACCTTGTCCTGATCTTATAAAACACAACAAAAAAAAAAAATTTAGTGCAGTCATCGTGTTATGCTAAACGTGGCCTTTAGGCTTTGTTGCCTCAGGCTCTGTCTACCCCGTAGGGGATAAAGACGTGATTTATATATGTATGACATGTGATTGTTTATTGTTTTGTGATTTGTGTCTGTTTCGTTATATTTGTACAGTACAATAAAGCATTTACTTACTTACTTACTTGTTTTGACCAGGTGATAGTGTTCAGCGCGCTGAACCGGTTCAAGATGAACCGCAAGAAGACCTTCACAGGGCACATGGTGGCCGGCTACGCCTGCTCCGTCGACTTCTCGCCGGATATGAGGTATCTACTCCCTTACTTTATTTTGTAACGCTACGTGTATGCTTCTGTTGATTCAAAGTTTGTTGGTCTTTATCTGGCACTTTGACGTTGGCCTTTGCCAGACAAAGTAATAATTGAGATTTATTTTTTTCTAGAAATTATCTTAAACTTTTTAGGGTTCCTTAGCCTTGGCAAAAACGGAACCCTTATAATTTCGTCCTGTCAGTTCGTCTATCTGCGTGTATGTCACCGGCATTTACCTCTGAAACTAAAAGGGCTATTTAGATAAAATTTTGAGGGTATGTGTATTTCGTTGACCATCGATCACATATCACCATGTCTGTAGTTTAAAGAAAAAAGAATTAGAAGGCGGATAGTCCACGCATGCAACTGAGAGAGAATATTTATATTTATTCACGTGATAATGTAATAATCTGGCGCTTAAAGACTCCTAATTTACTTGAATGTTCAAATTATTTGACAGATAAGTCTATACGCGGCACATTACAGTAGTAGTACCTACATTTGTTGAATTGAGTTCTAGTTTTTGGAAATGGGTAAACAAAGGGTAAAGAAGCATGAAAGTAGAATAAATGCAGTAGAAATGAGAGCATTAAGGAGTATGGAAGGTGTATCACTGAAAGATAGAATCAGGAACAGTGTGATAAGGGAACGTGCTGGTGTGAAAGAGGTAATAGTGACTAGGATAGAAAAAAGTATGCTTAGTTGGTTTGGGCATGTAGAGCGGATGGATGAAAGTAGACTAACTAAACAGATCTATATGGGGAGTGTGAATGGTTACGTTGGGAGGGGAAGGCCTAGACGGACGTTCCGAGACCAAATAGGAGACGTTTTGGAAAAAGGTCAGGTCAGGAATACCCGAAACCGACGAGCATGTATGAAGAGATTGATGACTGTGGATGAAGAGAAAGAATAAGAAATATGTCAGGAATAAAGTAGTCTCTGCCTACCCCTGTGGGAAAGAGGCGTGACGGTATGTATGTATGTATGTATGTAAACATTTCAAATGCAGTATATGGCATAATCATAAACCGATCAATGAAGAGACGAAAATTATTAAAATACCAAAATAAATATTTACTGTATTTTTTGTGAGTCACTATGAAAAGCAGATTTACCGAATTGCGCCGCCAGCGTATCGGTCGATTGATAAAAAAAACTTCTATTTGTACGTCGTTCGATTTGCGTAAAGCAATGGAAATTTATATTATTGCTAGTCGAATGTCGCAACACGAATTGATTCATATTGTGTGCTAATGAATAGAATAAGAAATAGGTACTTTATTTTACAATCAGTAATGCAAGTGTGACATATAAAATGAAAACAGGTTAGGGTAGTAACTAACAAAATTGTTGCCATGTTTAATACTTAAAATTCCAAAAATATGAGAGTTACGAAGACAACAGCGCCCAATTGATGTTAAAATAACCTCTTTTTAACACGCTTTTTTCTTTTGTATTCTTTATTACTTGTAGTTTAATATATCAAATTAAATTACGTAATATAGGTAAAGTAACCACCAGCTTGTTCTATATTTTTATAAAAAGGCACCAGTGTAATTTGCATTTGGTGGACTCACTACGAGTATGTAGAATACGATACAATCGGCTATACGTTCATAAGTATCTAGTTATGTGGTCGCTTCTGAGGGCGACGTTTTTGACATTAATTTTGGTGGAAACCCTGATTGATTTTGATTTCTTTGACTCCGGGATTTAAAACTTGTCAGTTTCATTGTGCATCAGTGGCGTATCACCCTAACAATTTATTCCCGGGTTCCTATAATGAACTCCTCTTTCTCGTTCTTTCTTCACTCGCCACTTTGAGGTAGTGTTTTTATTACGTCGGGTTACCTTGCGGACTTTTTCACGGAATGCCACCGTTGTGCATTGAAATTTTCAATGTGCATTATTTGAATTGATTATTTATAATTATGTAGTTAATACATTAAGGCCTATCTTGTTCTTATTACCTTTTGTTTATAAATGATCATGATCATGATAAACGGTCTTTAATAGAACAAATATTGACTTTACGGTGCGTTGAAGATGTTTGTCCTTTTTAATCACACCATATCGGTCAGTTGTTAGAAACACGAACATGGAGAGTGGATTCATATTACAGTATTGCACCGCGCGAAGTGGTTTTCATACTTAAAATGCGTATAACATTATTTATAATGTGTTATTTGTTTGCGGATTTTCGGTTATCCTTTGCGTGGCTTCCGCCTGAAAGGTGCGCGAAGACTTTCCGATCAACTTTAATCGCTGCTGTTCCGAAAAAAGCCAGAGTAGTGGCTAATATAAAAGAAATTGTTGCTGGACGACATGCTTTTTTAAAGGAGTCGTACAAAGATTATCAGTTTCAAGGAGTCCCGGTGCGAGCTAGCTGTTCTCATGAACAGGCCGTCTTCATACACGCGCCATACAACTGTAGCTTCCTCACATACAGTCCGCGAGTGTTGTCCTCCGTGGCTTGTCACGACGTCGCGTGCAAGTTGACACATACGGTGGCTACAGTCGACACTTATACTTCCTCCGAAGGCTACAATTGGGGTGTCAAGATCTCCTCGAAAGCATCTTTCTTCGAAATGACTTTTGAAGTAGGCGGGGAAGTTTCAACAGGAGGCACGTACACATGCACATATGCCAAAGGAAAAACGTCTACTGATGCTGTGGAGTGCTCTTCGTCAAATAACAAAGGACAACTTCAGCTCTACTATCTCAAATCCGACATGGAATGTGTTTTTGGTAATATATATTTAGACGAAGACCAAAGAGACGGGAAACATACAGTGTCGTCCCGCGTGAATTATTTCACGAAAGACGAACTCGATGAAATATACGAGAGCGCGGCGGCTGTTTTTGAACCGTGTTCGGAAATTATGATTGATCCCGATAAAATTTCTGATCGATTGCTTCAAAAAATATTGAGAGATATCCCTCATTACAATCCATATACTGATGCAGTGGAAGTGTCTTACTCTGATATTAAAGTGTACTATTTGAAGAGAACCAGCGCTATTGAAGAATATAGGAAAGTTATCCCTTTTACTAATGAAGGCGGCGATTCTGAATTTCAATACGCCTGTTTGTTTAGTCCATTTTAATATCAAAATGACTACACGCGCTGAATAGAAAATGTTGAAAATGTTTGAATAAAAAATATGTTTAATATACGTTTTACTTTTCTGACCACTATTCAATGAAGTGAGTGCGAAGTACCTTCTCAATAAATAAAAGCTAAGCTAAGTATTAATTGTCAAATAGTGGAAGAGTGATCTGTGTCCCTTCTGGGCGTTTTACCGAATAAATCCAATCCAATCGCAGCAGTCAACGAGTGTTGTAATAGTACATTATGATACAAGTGTGCTATGTTGGTAATTACACACGAGGCGTATTGTACGCGCGAACGACAGCGAGCGCGGGTAAGAGAGCCGAGATGTGTAATTACCAAAGCACACGCGTCGCATACGACGTTTTTCAACACATTTGCGAGGAAAAATAAATAAAATTTAGTTAATAAAAGGACTTTAAGAACTTAAGTTTACCTTTGTTACCAGACATTGCTTACCTGGAGCTGCTTTAGAACTTTACTTTATCATTTGGTAATTAACACCTTGGATTTCTTACTGATATAACTGTCCGAACATTGTCCGAACATATTTTAGTATTTCCAGCGACGGACACTACATTTCTTTATTACTTGAACTCGTAATTTTTAAAGTAATAAAATAACAAAGTCTGAATCAACAATATCAGTGAAAAATGGCGGCAGATATTATTTCTCCGCGCCAATCCGCGCGCAGCACTCGCGCATGCGCGCTGTGCACTTAGCACGCGCGTGACGAAGACACTGACACAGACTGCTAAACAGCCTAATAGTATTAAAATTATAATAAAAAATAATTAATCAATGCCTGAGATTGCAAATTATGTTCAGTTTTAGATAAAAATGAATAATTTGTCGAAATTAAATGTTTATTTATCATCTTTTCCCTAAAATATTTTAATATTCACGAAAA
Source organism: Pandemis corylana (assembly GCA_949127965.1). NCBI lineage: Eukaryota > Metazoa > Arthropoda > Insecta > Lepidoptera > Tortricidae > Pandemis > Pandemis corylana. The sequence continues at coordinate 11,755,127 of OX421856.1, read as the reverse complement.
TATTCCTTGTTCCTATAGATAACTGAACTTTTTGCTGAGATTAAAAAAAATATAATATTACCGCACTCGTGCGGTAATGTATTACAGCACTTGTGCGTAATAAGCTCAATTATGAGCTTAAATGCAGTGCAATAAGACTCAATTTACGAGCAAGTGTGTTGAAAAATTATTGTTGTCGTATGTCAATTGACTCTTTATGTTCTTTATCTTAATAACTAATAGGTCTGATTGTAACGGATATAAAAAAATAATCAAAATATTGTTTGTAATCTAAACCATTAACATTTGTTACGTTGACAGGAAAGTCGCACAAAATTCTGTATGTGCGTTATATAATTGGTTGTGGCGATCTTTACCTTGTTTATTACATTTGATCATTAAGAGACGACCATTTTACAAATCAATTGTTGTCTCGTCGTTACGAGAGTCATCATGTTGTTTTCGATATATATTTCATTTGATGAGAAATGAGGAGGGGACATGACTAAGTAATTTTCTTTGCAAGTCACGCTTCGTTTTATTTTGACCGTTAAACATGACATTTTGTTTAAAAATGACGCTTTAACTTTAAAAAAGTATTATGACTTGCCAGTTGTAGAATAAGAGAATTATTTTATACTATTTTATACTGACACACTACCTGTAAAATAAAACTTTGTATTTGACACTTAATACTTAGGTATCCCTTGAGAAGCATAGGTTTATATTGAGAAGGATTTTTTAGAAAAACCCAAGGAATAGGATAGGAAACTGGCCTACTTTTTTATTCGTTTGCGGAAGCAAAGCCATGGGTATAAGCACTAGCTAGTTCAATATAAATGATATCGAATACTTTGAAAGATCAAAGTTTCTCGCCATAATCATATGCAATGTTGATCGTCAGCATATTTGTTGCTAGTTTCTGGTTTTGTCCGGTTTCGTTACAATATGTATGTATAATTATTGTTGTTTGTGGGCACGTTTAAGCCGATTACAGCGTCATCTCTGTTTCACGATCAGTATCTGCGACTATGAAGCCTATTCAAGTAGGAAGTTATTCAGATTTACGATAAAAGTTTAGGGATTCGGGATTACAAAATTGTAATCTCCTAAGCATTCGCAACGAAGCTACTTCTGTTTCAGACGGATTGATTTCAGGCCCCTATTTCACTAAAGCGATCATTTTCGGTGACATGTGACAATTCTGTTAACATTACAAACTCGACGAGAATCTACCACGCATTGCAATTCGATTGTCACTTGTTACCGACAATTGTTGAATCGGTGAAAAATGGGGCCAGAGGTCACCCTGTCGAATCAGAACCTTTACGGACACGCGTACTGCGCTCGAGCTCCTAGTAATATTTGCTTAACAAATTAACACTGATATATTTAACGCAAACGTTGAAGATTTACAAGTTCGATCAGCATGGTCTCGCGTCAAGCCCTACGGGATCGAATCATTTCACCAGTTAATATTTGTTATATGTAACATTTCACAAACTCATCATTTGGCAAACCTTTGTTGATTGTCTGCTTAAAACTATAAGCCTAATCGCGTAGTGTGCGTTAACACAATCAATGCCGGGATATGCCTTTTCGTGACTTTCACTCAGTGCCGCCGTCATAATTTAACAAGCATGTGCGTTTGCGGCAGATAAAGAAGTATCGGGTCTGACAGCCGGCAGCGAATGCGTTTAGTTGCGCTAGTTTTATCTATAACTCTTTCAAAAGTTGATAAAATAGCAGTAGATTTTGTGAAATGATGCGTGACTTATTTTTGAATGAATGAAAATCCCCAACCCTCGCACTGGGTGCGTGCGGGGTATGGAGCGACGTGCGGGCGCGGCGCACGTCCTCCACTGACCCCACTTCCCCAGCCCCCGATGCCTCTGAGCTTGCGCGCGGACTGACGATTAAGTAGATAATCGTTCTGACAGTTGAGCCAACAATTGTTGCAATATTTACAAATCAACCTATTAACAGTCTAAAAAATAGCTGAGCACGATCTTTAGATCCGGATAGGTTTTCCTTGTGATAAGATAGATTAGATATTGTGTTATTCATATTATGTATGTAGGTACTGACCTTAAACTAAAAAGAGAAACAACGTGAATATCGTTAAATTTAAACAACTGCGTTTTACTGCTATTTCTTAAAGCTGCATTTGTAATTACGACTAAGTACTTATTTTCAGTGACCAAGGTGAAATTATTTTATCTCTATTTTTTATTATATTGTATGAATACCTATACCTACATATCTTTAATGATAATACACACATTTAGAGCAACGTGACAGTAACACACCATACACTAAAATCCGTCTTTCTGATTGGTTGGCTGTCATCCTCGCATGGCCAATCAGATGGCATTTTATTAATGAACGGCTGGCCTGGCTGTATGTATTCTTATCAGAGATTAGATTGTAGTTACTATTTGTCCTATATATTCATACATAGATAGATAAATCACGTCTTTAGACCTTACGGGGTAGCCAGAACCTAGGGAAACAAGTGCCAGTTCCACTTCTAGCAATTAGATGGTAAAAAACACGAAGGAAAGCGAACGGGCAAGTTAAATTAAATAATGCAGTAAACCTCTGTATAGTCATGGAAATCTTAAAGCTCAGCATTTAACCGAACGTGGAGATGTATATCACATCATTATAATGTGATTAGCGTTTGCCCTCGGCTTTGCTCTCGTGTTAGGTATTATGGCCGATATATTTGGATTGAAATTGGACCTCAGGGTCGAACTGTAAACATAGGATCAAACTTTTGCATTTATAGTATTAGTAGGATTGTCTGCTTAATGACAAAGTGTAGCAGAAGTCGTAATGTCAAAATTCCTAAATCAATACAGACTATGGTGAATAAAACAGGAAAAGCAAACTAAGTATTAATTAAAGCCTGTTCAATGTCCTTTAGTAAAAGAGCGCGTCATTTATGTAAATAATAGACATAAGGCATGACACAACATTTTCCTGTTGTTTTTTATTCATGTAGTACAATAATGACAGAACAATTCAGTCACGGGGACTAATAAAAATATAGAAATATAATGCACAAACAATTAATAAATAAGAACCTGATCTGATCACAGTGTCCAAATTATTGGTGAACATACATAAAAAAAACTCTGCAGACGAAAATAATACTTTCTCCCTGTTTAAGCATGTAAAAACCTATAAAAATGTCCGGTGTGGTATCATCTTTAGCCTTGGGCAATTAATTATACTGTAAGGGAACAAAAGTATCAATACAACTATTAATAAAATTAATGAATTTACTGCCACGGTCTAACTTCGAGGTCGTCTCGAGAGAAGCATTCGCATGCTGTGCCTTTGGCTCGCTGACCTACCTTTTTCCGAGCGCTCAACAGTTTGCGTGCTTTCTTTCCGGTATGCTGTAATGTAACTAAAGGCTAACAATAACATATTACTCTGAGAAAAGGTGATACTGGAAGCCAAACTTAAATTTGCTGTTCAAAAATATTCAATTCCTAAACACCGCTTTACGTCTGAATGATTCTTAAATTGCAAATGTAAATTTATAATCGGTGATTATTTAAATTAACGATTTACAATTTTTTTCCTTGACTTTTTAATTTTTTTCACAGCAAAAGCTGTGAGACCCTGCTTTTTGCCAAATTTCATATCATCTCATCACGCTGATCTTGCTATTTATTTGCAAGTGTCAAAACTTAATGTATAGACAGACAAACTGATGGAAAAGAAAATACGATCGCTAGCGCTTATTGGACGATGAAGATTAAAAAGTGAACCACCTTCGATATTAAGCTAAGCTAGAATATGACGTGACTGCCATGACGCGCTATAACAAGCTAACAACAAAAACATCAACATAAGTGTTGTAAATTACCACGTGACTTTTTAAATTTTGCCGTATAATCTTTTACCGGAATTAATTTGACGTACAAGTGCGGCTCTGTAAAGGCGTCAAAGACACGACGAGAAAGAAAAGCAGCCGTGTATACATCAATGGCGGTGGGCTACTTAAAAGTGGTTGTGCTTACTCGTTTCAAACTAAAGAGTGATAAGGCGAAGCACAGATGCGTTCCAATTTGAATCTTTAGACAAGCGTATGGGAGTTTCAAACAGTAGGATGTCAAGTTTGGTTATTCTCTTTTGTTTTGAAGCGTCGTATTGTGTGCGGAGTTGAAACTTTCACTGTACGCGGCCTCGTATAAAGATCCTTAGAATGCTTAAGACTAAGGTCAGCTACATCATAGTTTGTGTCGTTAATTCACAGGTCATCCAGTGCACTCGTGAGATCACAAATTGACATTAATTGCGGTTGTTTCAAAAGCAGACATCAACGGTAAAACCGATGCAGTTCATCTCGGCACTTTTTCCTTGTACGGACTGGTTTCCTGTTGCGTGATGTTGCTTTTTGAAAAACCAGAGAGTGATTCTTGATTGTAGGGTTCATGTAAAACGGAACCTCTAGTTTCGGTCTGTAGTTGTCGCAGGCATTTTACTCTGTAACAAAGAGCTATGTGAATTAAATTTTGAAAGTGGGTTTATTTTGTTGACCTCTGCATATGAGGGGCACTCCATACATGCACCAAGAGAGATTATTTAAAATTATTGTTACATATTGTTAGACAGGTTTTTTGAATGAAATGAATATTTAAGGAAAATTGTCTTCCCTATGTAAACTACATGGAAAAATGCAGGGCACTATACTTATAGTTTCGGTGATATTGCCAAAAACCTACTCTTTTTACCCAAAAAGACGTAGATATCCAACATGATTTTACTATTAAGATACAAGTTACTGGCTCGGCAAATACGTTACAATTGTTTTCACTTCATTTAGACTACGGAACCCGTCTTTATGCGTGGTCGGACACGCACTTGGCCGGTCTTTATTTTAATCGGTGTTACTCTTACGTTACGGGAAATCAGAGGTAAATCTGAGTACGAGTTACCCGACTGGGACTATAACAGGCTTACAAGGAAATAATTACTATTTACCACCGTCAGTATTACAAGTTTTTATTTAACTTTGCAATGTATTTTTGCTTCTAGTGGTTAAATTTACTTGAAATTTGATATACCTATTTATGTGTAGTGAAAAAAAACGCAAAAAGTTGGTATTAAAAATGAAAATTTTGACGATCTTTATTTGAATAGTAACCAACTACAGAACAAATAAATATTTCTATTGTAATTGAACCTTTCATCTCGATATTTACCTACCTGCTTCCAATATTGACTTGGAATTTGACATGATTATGCAATTATCGATCACCGATTAGGCATTGTGGTGAAATGCAAACAATGCACAAAGAAAATCATATTGTGTCTTAGAATAACACCATCGGATGTTTTTAAATTAGGTGTCCTGTCCATTGTTTTATCTCTATGGCGCGCTGTTTAAAACGGTTAGTAATTTAGAGAAATTTAGAACTTGTTACACTGTTTTGCCAATTAGCCAATTATTATTATTATTATTTGAGAGGTTAAGCATTTTTGGGATGCGAAACCGGTTTTTCGTCTGTAATAAACAGTAAAGGTTTTGAAACTCGTTTTGTGTTTCCTGTACAGACGATATCGGCGTGGTATCCTGGCACCCGCGATTAGGTACCTACGTGCAAACATGAAGACTCGAATTTACAAACGTGACAAAATGTTTCACGTAAAAACTTATGTGCTGATACTATTGAAGCTATTAAGTACTTACTTAGACATTAAAATGGACATTAAACATGCGGTTATTCACATATATATATATTTAGTACGAGTACTTAGTAGTAGAAACGTCAGTACCAACTTGGTAACTATTTCCAAATATCGGCTTTTTTACATAGCATTAAACCCAAATTAAGGTAAAGTTAAATTATATCTAAATAAGCCCACGGCTTCGAACCGATTACAGGCGATTTATTTTTTATTTTGTTTCATGCTCACCTTGTCCTGAAAATAACGAACACAAAGAAAAAAAATGGTGCAAGTCACTAAATTTACCTATGTATACATTTCGGCATAAACTTTTTATTTACCTATATTTTAAGATACCGACAGATAAAAAACAACTTTTACTAAATAAATCATTCCTGGCGCAAAGCAAAGGTGCCCAATACGCTTACGGCAGTGCGGTAAAAAAAATAGATGGACTTGACTAGACAAACTAAAAACTTGATGAGTTGAGTTCACAAACAAAATGTAGAGCCGAAATTTTGAAATTAGATAATTAAAACTGATTACCAGCTCTGTGACATTATGACACTCATCCAACAGACATGTGTGAGGTAAAAATAAGAAAGCACTGCTGCTGTGTGACTCTCTAACTTGAGTATCTTGCTTGACTTAGGTCGTGCGTTATTGACATTGACGCCAAGAAACCTGACTCCGTATAATGCCTACGACCGAAAGGATCACGTTATGGTTGTTTCCGAGCATTCACTTCACAGATGAGGTTCCGTTACAGAATCACACCCCGTAGATAAAATTTAATATCTATCTATAAGTGGAATTTTCAACACTTTTCTACTGAAAGCGCAGCCTTAAAGTTAAAAAATAATCAGTTGCTACCGAAAATATTTTTTTTTTATCGGTTCGGTTGTTTGTAAATGCTTTTGTGCCTAATTAAAATATTAGGTTTAACGCTTTTGACCTCAGGTCTTGCAATCGGACAGTTTTAGTCTTTTTAATAAGCCTAAAGGTTATCGAAGACTGATAAAACGAACCAGTTGCTATTCCTATCCAATTAAAATCACGATGGGTTGTTGAGCTGAAAAACATTGACGCACATTGCATTGTAATCTTCACATTTTAAATGGTTAGTGGCAGGTTAATGAAGGTGCTTATTAGGTTAAAGTGTAAATTAATAATTGTCACAGAGTGCAACATTAAGTATATTCTTCTTTTAATTGTCTGCTTGTTAGTTATTTTAATTCTATTTAATTTTTTTAAGCCGCGTCAACTGCCTAAATGGCATTAGTTAAACAAATATAATTATATGGGGAATTGGGGATTTAAATTCCATAACAAAGATTTTATTTTTTATTAATGTTAACTGCATCTGCATAAATAATCTTGATTTTAAAAGAAACAAAATATCAATTTAAAGGAGTTAAGCTGAAGCTTCGCCTCTGCATAGATGAGTCAGATACATATTTTGACTTTGACATCATTCCAATCACATTGTTCTATGTCGCCCTAAAATAACAAAGATCAATGTCACCTTATCGCAATAATATTTATATCGATACTTGTAATCAGAATGAAACATGTAACGCCACTCTCCTGTAATAATATATCCTGTATCTGATAATGACCGTTGCATGATTTACGTAGTCATAGTCACGCTGCTTCCTTTAAATTAGATAATCAAGTAACAATGCCTAGTCATGATTATAATACACTAATAAGCAGAAGCTATTTTTCCCATTCAATAAAATCTATCACATTTTACAAACTTCGTTGCGCGTATGAACTTGTAATATTTGTACCTAATTAAGTGTTTTTGAGTCAAATATTTCAAGACTAATTTGATCAACAAAGAGTACAGTCAGCAGAAAAGCTTCTGTGTTTTTAACGGATAAATTAATTCTAAGGCTACAGACGAGAATTTCCGACTCCGTGTTGTAGACTTGTAGCCTGCTTAATTGAGCCGTAATATAGAAGCCTTCATAACAAATGAGAGGAGAGGGTTAATTCATGCGTATGTCGTCTGGTAGCTGACGCCAGCTCCGCTCTTGACCCTCGCCCGCCGTCGTGACGCGCCCCCACGGTCCTCGGGTTACATCATCATTCTTTGTTTTAACCTATTGTGGCGAGACTCAGGGAATACATACGTACTTATACTATACAATCTACTGTACACCCTAGGCCCTAGGACCTAGGGTATATCAACCACATACGAAATACGACTATACAAAACATAACTACGTGTTTGATCTCTAAACATTCCGAAATGTTGGTAGGGCCTGTGATATGGTAGGTCCATCGGGTTTCTTCGGAGCTCTTCGATGATGGACGATGAATTGTGATTTTTGAGGAACTCGCGGACGCGACATGCGAAGGCGACGCCGCCATCTATGCAAATTATACGAAAATTTTCACCATGCGTTTTCCATCTTCTCGAGTAGGTAGTTACTGAGTTTACGTTGGTTTGTAATTTCCTACTCTAAAAACAGCTCGCAACATTTCTTAAAACATAATTGTATAAAAACAATACAAACGTCTATTGTTATATCTTTATACCTAGACAATTTGCAAAACATGCGACAAGGCTCCTTTGTTCAAGAAAGGTTGATCCCTTATAGACTACAGGCCCATGACCAAAAAATGTGGGTCATATGAACCACCAGGTGACATATATAGGACGATATAAGAGCATAAAATAATAAGATTCAGCACTATGCCGTCACTTGTAAGCTGTCCAACTGAGTGCTGGTGAGAATTCAAAAGTGTAACAGAATGAAATGACCAAATTTACCCTGGAAATTGTCAGAAAATCAAAAAAAATTACCGACTTTGTGGCGCACCATTTGTACGGCATCAGTTTCATACTGTTTCAATACAGCTTCTAATCCATTATTCTGTAACGCCGTACAAAAATCATGCGACAAGGGGAAAAAATCTAGGGTTGCACTTTTGAATTCTCACCAGCACTCAGTTGGACAGCTTACAAGTGACGGCATAGTGCTGAATCTTATTATTTTATGCTCTTATATCGTCCTATTTACGTCACCTGGTGGTTCATATGACCCACATTTTTTGGTCATGGGCCTGTAGTCTATTAGCGTCCTTGCGTTGTAACGTCTTCTTCTTTTCGCTTGATTAACTTTATCCATTGTAGGTACCACTTATTTTCAATGAATTCGGTTAAAACAACTTGATAGTAGTGTAATCTTATCTTTACCAATAATGTCAGGATTCGTCTCTACATTTGCTGGATATATTCAAGTGTCTGTCACTGTCTAGTGTCTACCCTATTTGATTGATTGTAACACCTCATGTTGGTATTTGTGTTATTTTCCAGATAATAATAAATAACAGGCACTTTTGTTCTGTTGTTACCAGAAAATTCTATTGTAAAGTTAATGATGAAATTCCGAGTACCTACCTAAATACACAGATACACTCAAACATTGATAGAAATTTGGCACAGATATACAAAATGAAAATAAACAATGTAAAGACTAACAGACAATAAGTGCACAATTAAATGTTAAGTTTGCCAGAGGCTTAACAAGCATTTGTGTGAAAGGGGGTTAGTCTGAGATGTAGAGGTATTAAATTATTAACTTATGAAGTTACCAACACGTCGCTAAAGAGCATCCGATCAGTTTTTTTTCATGAATTGTATTATATGTATTTTTTTATTTATTTATTTCAACTTAATATTTCTAACTAGGTCAACGTGTTTACGTTTAAGAAACTAAATTGAATAATGAAATCATTAGAACAATTAGAAGATATCTTGTACCATTAACATATAATTTATGTATAAGTATGTAGGTACCCAACATAACACGAACAGTCGATAATGGCTCATAAATCCGCGCTATAGAACAGAGTGGAGCCGAATTATAACGAGGTTTTGTGTTCCAAGATACATAGAGCACGAATCGTTTTTCTACTTGATAGATAAGTTAACGTGCGTATTTGTTGACTATTTACTTCCAAAACTAATAAGGTTCTCACTTTGACCATATTTATTCATGTTACTTATACTCATTGCTACACTCGAAAATTATTTTGTAAGTAGGCCAAGTGGCCTCATTTACATGTCTTCTGTTTTCTTTTCTACTAGCGCTTTCGGAAAGACCTTTTTGCCAAAAATAATATATATACATACGTCGCAAGAAACTGGCCAATGTTTTTTTTTAATTACAATTTACCTATTTTACTACTAACTTAAGTAGCCTACGAGTCTGTTGTCATTAAAATGACTTTTTACCAAGTTTCTTGTGGCACATTCTTTCTTGGCAATGATGGTCTTTCGTAAAGCACTGGTAGTTAAAAAACACTTGTAAGCTTGCCCTTTACGACCTATTTGAAAAATAAACCTTTGATTTTGATAAATACATCGGTCTACATACATCGGTGAATTTTCCCTTTTATTTTACACTTTACAGGCTATATTATTTTTACTTTTCTAAAATTTGGTTTGTTGATAAACTAGCCAAGTCGAATCTTGAAATTGAATTATATCCCAAGTGAAATAAATGCAGGATTTTCTACTCAGAACTCCCCATATCAATTATTTTGTCGGTGAAGTCAAAAACAATGCATATTTTTAATATTGAAATTGGTTATTATTTCACATTTATGCTTTGGACGAGACTAAGCAAAAACCGGCAAAAATGGACAAGTTTAAATTTACCATTTATTTATTCACCTGCTCTATTAAATCCTCAAAGGTAAACAGGCGTCGAAATTGGCGGTGTGCCATATCACGAAGTTGTTTACCTTAATTCATTGCTTTATTTATAAGTAACTTTGAAAATCTAAAGTAGCTCACGCTAAGTAGGTTACTAATTGAAAATCTCAGAGCTGTAAACCGTGTTTTGAATTCAACTGCCCGAAGAAACGAATTAAACATTTATATACCTCTAATTTATCTGTTGTAACAAAAGATAAATTAGAAACACGCCCGAGCTAACCCTCAGTGAGAGACATGACATCATATAGGTACCACATATATATACGGATACTCGTATCACCAGATTAGTAGGGCATTTAGTACACATTACAATAGATAATTTTTATAATCTGTCAAAGTGCGTTTTCCTTATAGATTTTGCATGGCGATGTACAGCAATCTATGTCGTCACTCATTAGCCAACTCTATTGAATAGGTAACTATTTTAAAGCAACCAAAAATTCAATTTAAAACTATTCTGGTTTTCGATCCTAAAACAATATATTTTTACTAGAGCTGTGTCTTGTAATATTTATTTATTTATATGTGCCAACTACTCTATTTGTTCCATTTTATTAGAATCAGATAGAGAAAATTCTAAATAACGATACTCTAAGCAAGGCGTTTTGCAGATTTTTTTTTCTATCGTGAAACCTCAATGTACCTACTTAAAATATAAACGTGGATAGTAAATATTGCTAGATTGCGTCTGTGATAATGTCACGTCTGTTATAATTATAATACATACCTATGCGGTAAGCTGGAAAGGTAGAGGCTTTTTACTTAAATGACCGTTAAAGTATAGCTACGCATCAGCTGTAAATTATAATGGCGATCAAAACGATTCTTTACGCAGTATTTTTTTCTATTTTGCCTCGGGTTGTTCCCGCCATGAGATGCGAAATAAAATGCGCATGTTTGATCGAATGATCTAACGGTGGCCAGAATAGAGGTCGCCGATACTTTTGGGTTGACTTGCGAGGAATAGTCCATAGTCCAATATTCAATAGTCCATAGCAGCAGTCACTATTGAATCTCTTGCGTATCTCATCATATTAGTAGGTACTATATGCTCATACTATACATTATTTTGAAAGTGACTAATATGTTAATACGGTTTTTTTTATTCTGAATTCGGCAGGGTCTTGTTTACCACAGTTTGAACATCTGCAAGCACATTTTTCCTCAGTTGTAGGTATAGGTAGGTACAGTCTGTCGTCGCGTGACGCTCGAAACTCGTATTTGACGTGTGTATTCATATTATTCACCATTAATATGCAATGATGTTGTTTGTATCCAATATTGCGGAGCTACAAGTATGCTTGATACTCTGAGCCTTTTTCCTGCAATTTCAGCCGATGGTTTATGTACTCGTATTCAGAACTTCAGCAATGAATTTGAACTTTTTAAGGACCGTTTTGAACACGGACATCGACGTGTCTTGTGATAAAAACAGTCGTAGATGGTCGGAGTCGTGTTCATGCTATTACACGGGCCGCGAAATGACGGAGATTAGGATTAGATTCCCAGCCGATTGTTACCTATACATTCTCAGTAGCAAACGAAAAAATATTTTTCTAACGGTGCTACCGTATATGACAAAAAAATCCGTAAGTAAGGTAGTAAGTAAATTTCCGTAGTTGTGACGCCACCTAAGGCTACAACAATGTTTCTATACAAAATAAAAAGTTTAAGTAGGTATACTTACAATAAACTCTTCGGCAAATTTTCAATCATACAAAAAACTCATTCTCTACCTTTGCTCTACGTACAGTATGATGAATAATAGTGTTATGATTACTTATTACAGTAAGAGTTTGCTGTGTCATAGTGACATTCTTTGTAGATCAGCTGATTGTGTCACGTGGCTACCACGACAGTGCACAGTATTAGTAAACCCGTCCTCGCCTGACCTTTGTTTGTACAGACTGCAACTCAAATCTGGTGCTCACACCTTTATGCTGTGGGTGTAAGGGTCATGGCGTTGACTGGATGTTGCCGCTCGTACGCAGCTGTTTTTAGTTCGTGATTGTTGTATTTTTAGACCTGTTGTAAGGGCGTATAGGCAAACTCATTGATAGTATGTATATAAGATTAAGCTGAGACAAAATTGAGCGTAAAAATTATCTTTAGATGTTTTATTTCGATGCAAGTGGAACTCCGAGCCTTTTTGAACCTTTTATTTGTTAAAAATATTTATTGCATTTAATAAATATTATTTGTACAAATGCTAAATGCTTACGAATGAGCATTATTTATCGGACAGGGCAACCGCAGAAGGAAACGGAAAATATAAAAAAGATGAAGCAGCTACCAGGAAACTACTTACCAGAAAGAACAACGAACATGTCCTTTTTCAAAAGGGGATTTCTATCCATCCCTCTGCGATTTTTCTGTATACATACCAAACCTAATGTAGTTTCTTTCGGTTTTTCATAACAGTTTGTACTTAGTTCATTAGGTAGTTGTTTTGGTTCATTATACCATGCAGACCTTCGCCCCTCTGACCTAGAAGTTTCATGACTATAAGGCAACCTTGATAATAATATATTGTAGCCGACCGACGCTTAGGGCGCCAAGTTTTACTTATATATACTTGATCGGCCAAATCGGTTGTTATTACATAAAGAACTATTTACTGGGTCAATTACGATGATTATTGCACGCGAATTGTATTCATTGTATGTTACGTGAACGAAACAACTGTTTATTTTCACACGCACAGATTTCATCAAAAGTGGTAAATAATAATTGTGTATTTGTATTATGGACGCATTGTAGGTATTGAAATTGCGTGAATCTGGAAATTAATGTTTCAGTCCTGTATCATCCATTAAATTTATGAATTTCCCGGGTAATTCTTTTAATAAAATAAAAGAAAACCCGCTGATTTAATAATTATAAAACTATAACCAATAATATCTCTCTTTGTTTGGTTTGCTTTGTTCATATCTGCAAGTGTGGATTTTCATCTACAGTCCGTCGTCGGACTTATTTGCAAATTGGTGGATTTACCTATTTAATGTTTGTTAATCCAGTGACAATGTATATTTACCGTCAACAAGAACGATTTTGTTAAATACCTATTGACAAAACTTTTTCAATACTGTATGTAAATATCGTCGAATTCGATACAATAATGAATTGAATAGCATGTCGTTAACATGAATGGTAACAACTGAGTCTTTTAGATTTTATTAACTTATCTTGAAATTCGATTAGCAATGAATCCTGGGCCAATCGGAACCCGAGATTAAATTGCCAATTTGGAGGGGTAGAACACTTTGCTCAGTTTCAATGTCCCGCAACTATAGGACGTCTGCCGAGTGTTTTATTGGATTCTTCCGTTCGGTACTGAATTGATACGCGACTATAATAAAGGGACGATACAATTTCTGAATTTCTATTATCCTGTGGACTTAGTTTCCTGTTAAAGATGCTAAGGTTCCATTAATTTAATGCTTTAGGAAATTTGAGTCTAAATTGAAAACATAACAATAGGAATGCAAGCCAAATGAAGAGTAGAGTTTAAGTATAATACGAAAATTGGTAGCCATTAATACCTTTTAAACCCTAAAAATTGCGTAGGTACACAAGTATTTCAAATTAGTTGCTGACTGTCGATGCTGTAGTAGGTATGTTAGTGTAAATGTGACTAAAAACAATAAAAAATATGTCTATTTATAAGGCAGGTGGAGTTTTCTTTACTACTTATACCTATGCGCTCAGAATAGCTTGTCGGTAAGGGATGAAAATTAAGACTCGCGAAAAGAGTCAGGGCACACTAAAATTTTCCAAATGTCTTAGAAACAGACAGAAGATAGGCTAGCAAAGCAACTCAATCGGGACGGATTGATAAGCAGCTGCAATCAGCAAAGATAAGGCAGAGTAATACTATTAACTCGTATAAGCATAGGTAGTGATCTGAAAGTTTATCTGCACCATTTTTGAGTAGGTAAACTTATTATATAAGGCTTTATCTACCTCATTACAGACATGCGTAAAAGCTGATTTGAAGTCTTAAAAACTTAACAGGCTCGGAGATAACCTTTTCTTATCGCTGGATGTTTTTTAAATGATTTCGAAAAAGGAAATGTCAACTTACCCAGACAACACCTTGTGAACGAATTTGATTGAAAACTTTCAATGTAGCTACTTAGTCCCTTAATTTTCTTGTAGATCTGATGATTCTTGATAAATTGATAATACTGAAAACCTTCTTAAGTACGGCTTTAATGAGAGACAGTTCTAATATGTTCTCATTGCTTTGCGACTTAAATAGTAGTCGGATAAGCTCGTACACAAATTATAGCGCGATGGAGCAGGTATATGAAGGTGTCATAATCATATCAATTATTATCCTAGCTTGAAGTAGGAAATCTATTGGCTTATATATCTACTTAAATCGTGAGTATTGATTTTTATTTACAACACGATTTAAGTATAGGTAATCGTTATTTGTTATCGTGTCATAAAATCTGACTAAGTATGAAGGTGTTCATAGACATTAGACATCTAACACCAGCCTGTAGGTTTAGATTTGATTGAGTCTATTTCAAAAACAAATAACTTAGGTATATTAAAAATTCCGTTCTGTGAACCAGGATTCAATCATTTGATCAACCTATATTTGAGAAATTCATCGTTTGGCAAACATCATTTTCACATTTCACTTTGAGAATAAATTATTTTTACCTACTTAAACCACTATACTACACAACGCCCTCATTTTTTTTCTGAGTCTCTTACTGCCCCCTTTTAGGCCTGCAGCGCCCACAAGGGGGCGTTATCGCCCACTTTGGGAAAGGCTGGATTACGCGATTGTCATCCGTACATATAAACTTATCATATTTCGTAAGTTCTGTTCTTTTGAGAGCTGTAGAACTCAAAATCAACTTGGGTAGGCACTGGTTGGATTATCAACATGTAGGTTATCAATATCACTGCGTCTCTGGAATAAAACAGTACCTATTTACACATATATCGCCAAAAGTTTCCAATTGCGATTTTTTTCATAATAATAGCCAGTGATTTTGATAAGAGCGTAGGTAGGTAGCTAACTGTAAAGACGTTGATTGCAAGTGGAAGGCTTTGACTGTTTAACAAGCCTATCTACACAAAAATAAACTTTAGTCTGAATTTTTTTTAGCGTCGTTTTCTTTCTATCACTCCTAAATCCCCTCATTATAATTGCGATTAACCTCGAAAAACTTATACAATCAAACTGTCTTTAAAACGTGTCGGTTCATAGAAAACTGTCATTTTAGACTCGTCAAAGAAGTCTTTTAGTTAGACCATTTTTTTATCTAATCATTTTAGCTGTAGCTAGGATCGCAACTAATATTATTCTCCATTGTTCCAGTTACCTGGTATCAGGCGATGCGGACGGGAAATGCTACATCTGGGACTGGAAGACGACGAAACTTTACAAGAAGTGGAAGGCGCACGATGGAGTGTGCATATCAGCATTATGGCACCCTCACGAGCCCAGCCGACTGCTCACGGCCGGCTGGGACGGAGTTATCAAGTATTGGGACTGAGGAATCTAAACACCATTTGCAAAGTTTAAGAGTTTTCTGAACTAAAAGTTATGAAGTTCGTGGCTAGGCTACCGGCATTTGTTTTACCTGTTTTTAAGCGAAACAAAATGATGATGGTTCAATTATTTGGAACTGAGATGATGTGTACCTAACCGCTGCGAATTGTTGTTTTTTTAGTGGGTATTTATTTTGGGTATGACACTGGATGAACTGGTTGTTTGTTGCTTTAATTCGTTAACCCGTAACTTGGGTGTCTAAGAAAATGTTGGACGGAATACCTATGTGATCGATATTTTTTTCGGTATAAATATTCACACATGCTAATTAACAACGTGCTTTTATGCATGCTTATAGTTACGAGTAATAAGTACCTACATTGTAAGCGGCTTCAGTTTCGACATGTTAAAAATTTGCATGCTCATTTCTATCACGCGGTTGAAACACATGCCATTGCACAGGGTACCTAGCACTTGTTCAAAATTAGATTTGTGCTAATATTGAGCTTGTGTGTTTAGATTATTTGTACGTTGTACCCTTAGTTCAATGTGTGATGTCAAGTGACACGAGTTGTCATTTTAATTTTTTTATCGACAGTCCTTTATCTGTCGATATAGATAGCTTCCATAGCATTTGATAACTTCCACGTTAATAGGCTCTTTGTTACCTTTAATGAGGATTGGTGATAAAGACCTAATTTCAATCCTTAGGATGCGCTTACATTGGGGCGGAGCAGAACCGAAGTCACATTAAAAGGGGAGCGCGTAAGATTTCGATTTCGATTAATGTGTCGTTTTGATGCATCCTTAGAGTTGAGTTTTAAAGGCTCGTGCATTCATTGACAGATATATTCATCACATTGAGCTTAATTATTTATAATTGACAAGGACTTCAGTTCAGATTTAAGTCCAAAATAAAATACGTAAGCGACCCTTAGAATAATAGGTGATCCCAATTTAAATTTACACAATAATAATATTCCATGCTGAAAGGCGGTCAAGTTATACAAAAATATCTTACACGTAAGATATACATATTTGCATGCGACTATGACACGAGTGTTCTCGAACACCTCTTTATTTACACGAACTAGCAAAAATAATGGATTGCTTTTCATTCAATTTTGTATATTATGTTCTTTATGAATGTAAATTACCTAATTTAATAGAAACAATTGTAAATATTACTAGAGCTGAGCTATCAGTTTTTAAGTGCATTCTGTCGATTTATGTAATAACTGATAAGATGTTATTGTGTTAATCGAACAGACAAATAAAACAATCAGATAACTTGATCACTTTTTAATTTTCTCCTCCCGAAATACCCCTACCGTGAACCGTAAATAGGTTAAAAACAAGACATAGACTACACAAAAATCTCTTAACATAAATATTTTCCTATTTTTTTTCTCATTTCATTTAACATCGTCGTAGCTGTCTCCTTAATGTTTCGGGGGGTTAAGCCGCCTGCATGGGTTGCTTGTAGGGCTCCTCGTACATGACATCGAACTTGTACTCCATGCGGCACTCGCGGCAGGCGCCGTTCTCCGTGAATTGGTTGAAGCTGATGTTGTTTTCGCGGAAGGCGGCAGCCAGCGCGGCCACCAGCTCGTCGATCATGGCGGGCGTGTGGTGCGGGCCGGGCGCGAAGCGCAGCCGCTCGGCGCCGCGCGCCACCGTGGGGTGGTTGATGGCCTGCACGTAGTGCCCGCGCCGCATCAGCGACTCCGCCACCTGCGCAACCTTGTCGGCCCCCTTTATGGGAACCGGCACTATGTGGCTCACCGACGGCAATTGCGGAAGTCCCGCTATTAGCAGCGACAGCTTGAAGTACCGAACGATCGCCTGATGCTTCGCGCGTAGCGTTCGGCCCTCGTCGCTTGCGAGCAGCCTTATCGCGGCCAGCGAGCCCGCCAGCACCGGTGGCGGAAGCGCCGTCGTGAAGATGAAGCCGGGAGCCAGGGAGCGCACCGTGTCCACCAGCAGCGAGGAGCCGGCGATGTAGCCGCCGACGTTGCCGAACGCTTTTCCCAGCGTACCGGACACTATGTCTATCATATGCTCGATGCCTCTCTCTTCCCCGATTCCAGCACCATGTTTCCCATATAATCCTACAGCGTGGACTTCGTCCACAAAAGTTAAAGCTCCATAGTCGTGCGCTATTTCGCACATTTCTTCTAAAGGACAGATTGCTCCGCTCATGGAGTGAACAGTCTCAAATACGACTAGCTTGGGAACCCCCTCCGGGGAGGCCTCCAGCAGCTCCCGGAGGTGGTTGGGGTCATTGTGCCTAAAGATATGTTTGGGGGCCTGGCTGTGCCGGATACCTTGGATCATGGAAGCGTGGTTACCGGCATCGGAGAAAACAATACAGCCCGGCAGAAGTTTTCCTAGCGTAGAGAGCGTTGCGTCGTTGGCGACGTAGCAGGAGCTGAAAATGAGAGCGGCGGGCTTCTTGTGCAGTTTGGCTATCTCAGCCTCGAGCTGCTCGGTCATCTGCGAGTTGCCGGCGATGTTGCGCGTGCCGCCGGCGCCGGTGCCGTAGGCGCGGATGGCGCCCGCGGCCGCGTCCTGCACGGCGCGGTGCCGCGACGCGCCGAGGTAGTCGTTGGCGCACCACACGGTAACGCGCCGGCCCTCGCCCTCCAGCGCCGACGGGTAGGCGCCCTCGGCAGCCAGGCGCGCTACCTTGCGGAACACGCGATACGAGTAGTCGCGCTTCTTGGCACTGATCTGCTCGTGGAAGAACTTCTCGTAAGGGTAGGCGCCACGGTCCACGATGTCCTCGGTCATCTCGCGCGGTGCATCCGACACGATCGAGTTCTCCTGGATGAAGGGGCACTTGGTCTCGTCCTGCCCCAGAGAACGGAATCCACGACTGATTATCGGACAGAAGTTGCCGTATTGTTTCATCAGCGCGCCTCCATAATTCCTCACGAACGTCTGGTTCAATGATCCCAAGAACGGACAGGGCATTTTTACGTAATGTAATACACACGGTCACGACAACACTTGCGCTAAGCGCGAGTTAAGTAATGATGATCGGAGTTCGGGTTCAACGTTGGCTCGCACTGTAGCCGAACGTTTCGTGGGGCGTAAGTATTCAACTGGTGGCTCGAACGACGGTGCCTCTCATTTATAAAGTCTGTGTCGTCATATCGATTGCTCCACAGTGATTCGTGAACAGTCAGCACATAGAATTTTTATTTTGATTTCGTAATGTGAGTGGTATTTTGACACTGAGCGTGAGGTGGCTACAGTCAAATTGATAGACACTGTGCATGATATACGCTAATCCCATTGGTGGAAATTGATATTTTTGACAGACACAGAAATAGTTGGAATATCGAAACAGTGGTGCCAGAGAATGAAAATTAACATTCCAATATTCGTCAGCAACTTGCGTCTACAATTATGAAAAGATAATAAAAATCACTTAATACTATTTAAACAAACAAATTTTATTTGAGCAATGATCAATGAAACTTATTTTTGACTTGATCTCTCGATATTTTTATATATGGCAATAAGAAAAGCTATTCGAATAGATGTTTAAAACTTGCTGGTTGTTGTTTTTTGACGTTACTTTGACAGGTTGACAGATGGACGCTATTGACAGTGACACTAGTAAGTAACAGAAGGAAGATTTTTGGACTAATTCGGGTGTTAATATTTCATTTGCAATTTACTTTGAATTACTAACAATGTTTACATTAAACAGTCAGTTGGAGTTACGAAGAGTAACAATTTCAAGCCTGATAACATGTATCTACTTACCCAGCATAGTTTCGGTAATATCATACAAGGGCTTACTATATTCAGTAGGGAATGGATCTTCGGTGTATATTTTGGTCCTCATTTTTGTCGCTGAGCTGCTGAAGTCTTTCTATTTGAACTCCGCGAATGAAATCCAATCGAAGAAAGTGAAAGGAAGCAAGAACAGGGCTGGAGACATAGTAAAAGGATTCCTTTTCCTGCTCGGGGTTATGTTTTGCTTTTTTATCGGGATAATTTTATTTGGAGCACCAGTGCTGGATTGTCATGAAGAAACACTGATGTTATCCGCGTTGTTGACGCTGTTGACTGTGTTTCCGCTGATAGCTCACACAGGCGTGGAGACGTCGATGCAGCTGTTGTTTGGCGTGAGGAATTACGCGAAGGATAGTATTATGGAGATGCTTGTTACCAACGCCCTTCTGACTGTTTGCGGTGCGTGGCTGGGCGCGGTTGTCATTCCACTGGACTGGAACACTCCGTGGCAGCAGTGGCCCATTCCCTGCTACTTGGGAGCGCTCGGAGGCTATCTGCTCTCAAATGTGCTTAATGTCCTAAAAGTAACATTGTTGACCGCGGCATACAAATATCCTGCATTAAATTTCCTTGTCCACATCATGACTAAACCAAAATAAGAGGTATTATAAGTTTAGATTGTGAAATTTATAGTCTGGATTTTTTTAAAGATTGAGTGATAACTGCATTTTGTTTTATTATTGTAAGGTTATTGAACAAATAAAATCTAATAAGTTTTAGCTGAAAACTTAAAATAATAGCCAGGCAAATTTGTTGTAGCTTTCAAAACAGTATTTTACAAGTGTACAACCATAGACTTACAATTAAGTTGATGCAAATGATGTGAACATACCATGCATGCTGAAAAAATGTTATTTGTTATTGGTGCTTAATAGCATAAGAGGCCATCCTTAAAGTATGTTGCACATTTAGGAGGGGAAACACTGCGTAACAAGGGCAGAGGGATTCTAAAAATGATGAAATGGGCTTGAATTTTTTTATGGACGGCCCCTAAGCTTTCATTTACTGCATATAAGGGTGGTATGGCTTGTGGTTTCAATCTACAAAATGACTTGTAACATTAAATTTGACATACGCATGATTATTGTGCATTCTACGCAAGTATGAATCCAAGCAAAATTATTTAATGTAAATTATCTTTAAGTCACGGTTGTATGCTGATGACTGGAAATAAGTTTTCTTTAACCACTGGATGGTTCACAGTGCTTATTACTTACCAAATATATTTTGATGGTAAATCGTTCATTACTTATCAAAACAATTATGACTATTTGACAACATAAATTTAAAAGTAAATTAAACATAATTGTTTCAAAAATTAAACTTTTTCATTTAATTTCTTATCTGTCATTTTTGTAAAGGATTTTCTTAAAAGTTTAGAGTTAAATTAAAACAAAGAACATTTTACTAAATTATTAATTTATTTTTGTATTTTGTTAAATATGTACATAGCCTATATAATATTCTACATTATTAATAAAATATGAAACTTAACCAACATTTGATTGATCACAATATTTAAACAACTCCTATTCTAGATGCATGTAACATAGATCATGACAACATGGTCTATCCAACAGTGATAAACAAACTTGCAACGTAATTCATATAAGGTAACAATAGTTAACACATCTAAGGCCTTGTTGATATTTCAGTAACTTTATGACATTCTAGTAAAAGACACAATATTGTGTCCTGTTTACAGATGGACTATTTACAATATAAAAGCACTAGTACAGTGATAGTGCTGATGATAATACACTTACTAAGTTCCGGTGCGGCCACGACTACGTGCGGCGATACTATTTTTCTGTACTTTGCGCGGCAGACACGCGCGCCACACAGTGGTTACCTTGCAGGGCACGCAATGAACAGAGTAAACGGTCGCTGCGCTGCCGGACGCTTGGTGTCGTGGCTGGCGCCGTTAGTTTAAAGCCGTTTTCACTCAGTATTTTCAATTTTGAATACAAAGTTTAACCTTTTTCAGACAAATATTAAAACTGTTGCAATTTCACTCGTCCAAAACCTTTGATCACTTTCATCAAATGTACATGTCAAGTATACTAGCAAATGCAATTGTAGATTTGTACGAAGATATTTGGCGAGTGAAACACGCAAAGAACAAAATACTGAGCCAACACCGTGTCGACATCACGATAGTTTTATTAACAGCATTTTCAGTTACATTCATTTAACAAAAGCTTACACCGACCGTGTAGTCTTCAAGTAAATTATTGCATCAACTTACATTTTACGTTATATAAATTGCTTATAGACAGACTAAATATTGAGGACACCAAGCTTAACAAGTATGAAACGTTTGGAAAAGTCTTAAAATACAACTGTATCCAAAAATTTGTTAACTTTATTTTATACAATAACAATGCAATAGGTATGCTGTGTCCGCTACCCACGGCGCAAGGTGCCTTGTTTACGTGCCAAATTACAGCTTTCATGTAGTAAGAGTCACAGAGCTACATAAGCCTAGCTTTGGTACCCTAAAGAGTTCGTATCTTAAAATTGATATTACTAAGTGGACTTAACACAGTGTGCTTCAAGGGTCAGTTAGGTTTACAACTGATTAGGGATACGAGCTTTTTACGAAGTAGTTGCATTACCTACACACAACCACTTCGGTTGTCGTGTAGTAACTGTTACTACTTGCGTTCCAAAAAGTAATGAAAATTACTACACGGTTAGCGGTAGGGAACACATTGTTTGCGTCCCTTTCGGGGGCTGACGGGCCCGTGAGTAGAGACAACCATCACAGTATAAAACCATCCACATACAAAGCGCTGACTTCGCACTTGCTCAAGTTTATACTGTGCTTCTTATTCATCAGCAACACACACACACACACACACACACACACACACACACACACACAAGCTTAATATTGCGTCAACTCTCTGTGGTCCAAATTTCCACGCACACAAGTTTCAATAATTTATCAAGGTGGCACATGGAGGCAGGCTACTGTCACTTTGTACAAAAGTTTGTTTTTTCATCACTAGCAGGAAAGTGAAATCTTGACCTGTCTTTTTATATATTTTTTTACAAAACAAGCAATATCAAGAATTTGTAGATACATATTTATATTGTTGTGGTATTATATATTTATACAGTTACTGATTTAAACAAAAATAATTTTTCAATAAAATGACACCAACATGTTTTTTTTTATCTACCTTTTTTTCCAATGCAGAAAAAAGGAAGTACAGAGATGGACATTAGTTGTTTTATGGTCAACGTTTATTTTTTACTTATTTATTTTATAACATTTCAAATTTGAAAATTCTGACTAGCTTATGTTGCTTCGACTTGCCAACCGACTGAGTTTTACAATTACAGTGAGAACATAGAGTTTAGTCGGCAAAAAAGGGTTAAACAATATGAAGCATGCAAACATTTTATTCACACATTTTTCCATCACTTTTATGATAAGTATTTTTAAACACTACGGTGCTTTCGTTTAAAAGGGTATATAATACTAGGTATCTGCAAAGCCTTTGAGTCCATGGGAATATCGCCACTATCAAAAGGGACATCAGTGTTTTCAAATTGGATAATTCCATAAAAACTACGAATTCTCTATTCACCAATGAGACATAAAAACCACAGGACGCACGTCCTTATCGCATCGTTAGTAAGTTATATTTCAGCCCAGCCCTAATTTCGCTTTAGGTATCATTCACTAAGTATCTTTTTTTTTTGCCATATCGACAGATGTTTATTCCTCTACAATTCTTCTGTGTGAGTGATACTGATATCGGAATAATCTTGGATTTCGAACTTCATTGTCATATATTTTTTTATGCAGTGATGTTATTTCATTTGAATAGTTAATATTTCTAGTATTATCATCCAAAAAAGGAGGCACATGTATTAACAAACTGACAGCATATCGTTTAAAACGTCAACAGCGTATTTACACTATATTTTAACTCTAGTTTCCTTCCACACTACAGCTATGATCGTAATGTAAAAATAAAATATCATATATGCAAACATAATGATGCACCTTTTCAATTTGTATGTAAATAACGGTAATGCAAAAATGACGGTGTTTAGTATTTAATACCGTTATTCATTTATTTATTTATATTTAAGGTTACCTTTACTCCTACAAGAGTGAAACGAGTGGTAACAGCTATTTATAAAATAGCAAGAAGTCCCTAATGAAAATAAATTTGTAACACCTGTCCTAATTGGTTCAGAACTTCAGCGTATAATTGGCTAGCATGCCAGAACTTCAAGACGGGTGTACAGAAATTTCAACATCAAAGATATCTCGCAATTTTTTGACTGATTACTAGCTCTCTACATCAATGGGCCTAGCCTAACTAAGAATCTATTCCGTAAAATAAACTATGTGCTAAATAAATACCCTGTCGCTGGATCGAGGAAACAGAATTTTCCAATCTACTTAAGGACATGGACAAGGAAAAATATGCAGCTATAAAAAAATGTGTTGATATTTTGTTTAGGCCGTTAACCCGTAAATATTTTTAAAATAAATTTCGAGGGTGAACGACCACTTATTAATTATATCTGCAAAGATATTGGATAGGTATTGCAATTAATTTATGTCTAAATACAAAGCCAGCCCCATATCAGGCACAAATTACAAAGCTGGTAGTTGCGTCGCATTTAATGCGGCACTTTCTTTTTAGCAATTATTTTCAGATAATTATTTTAGCCTTTGAATGTTGAACTTGCCATTTTTGAGGTGCGTCGAAGTTGTATAAAGATAGCCATAGAAATAACCAGTTTAGTAATCATTTTACATAAATCATGAAATACATACACATATCTGCAAATAAAATTAACATAGTCTCATTATTATTCAATAATAATATATTATACAAATGCACCGAGAATATTTATAACATACAGTAAACTATAGTGAAATTATGCTAAGCATAAATCGACTAAAATCTTGTTCTCGATTGGCCATACCATAACAAATGACAAGGAAGTTTTGTTTAGAAATACAAGCTATTTTTCCGACTGTACTTGCATTGTCATACAATATACCCCTCAAAAAAATTCCGTCAACTCGACCGCTGTATGATCTAAACCAAAAAACAAACATTAATTGCAAGTTATATTAAAGCGTTTACTTCTTTTTAAAAACTCTTTTGTACCAACAGCTGTATATCAGTACGGCCAAATTTTTGTGTAAGCATCTTTGACAAAAATCATTAAGAAAAAAATTAAATGATAAAATACTGGGGGTTTTAGATTACTACTTTATTCATCTTGTGGTCTTTAGGGCTTATGAGGGATTAAAAAACGACAATTCAAGGCCGACCCCGGCGTTTATATATTTCCCATCCACGCACTTATATATTGCCCATCCACGCATCAAAACTTTGGCATTACAGGGGTACCAACTTTGCATCAACTAGTGACTTAAAATGCTTTACTTTCATACAATTTTCAAAAAAAATCTCGTCAGGAAGTGATCGCTGCACTGAGGAGGAAATCATAACTTAACCCATCCACACGCAGGCATTACATGGAATCAGATGTCTCGCCATTTGGCGTTCCGCACGACCAACGGCAAAACACGGAAGACACCTGACTCAGTGTAAAATCTCCGAGCGAACAGGTCAAGTTACGATTGTCTGCTAAATCAAGGGATTACTTCACGGAAGTTTTGATTAGAGAAGCACACCCCTGGTTTTATGTAACGAATACGTTAGTCAATTGTATGCAAGCAGCCGAGCAGTTGAGAGGTCGAAGAATACACTAACACATTCGAAACATCACATATCGAGTATAAAGAATAAAGTATCTACTGGGTAAATAATTTTTCAAGTTTTGCATCCGTAGTTAGTCGCCGAAGGGTTGGCAACGCGGCGGAGTTTACGTGCTACTCGTATCAGGCTGGAAATAGTGGAGACCGTTTATCTGCAACAAAACGATGTAACCTTTATTGATGAGAGTCATTTTAAAGGCATAAGCAGTCTTGCAGGAAGAAATAAATCTGGAGCTTGAGAGTTGAGAGTTTAACATTAAATGAAGACTTATTACAGTAACATTGCGACGCGTTTGATTTAGACTTTTTTAGGTTTCTTTACCATGTCATACAATCACAAAAACCTGCATTAAAAATTCAACATGCTATATTATAATTGTTTAGTTCGCATTAATAACTTGACGCTATTTATTGCTAGCAGTTGCCCGCGACTTTGTTAGCGGAGATGTGTTTTGTTTGTGGGGAATGCCCTGCAACGTACCGTCATGTCGTACTCGGTGACGAAGGCGGGCACTTCGAGCTGGTCGCGCGCCATCACAGAGTACAGGTACTCGACGCCGGGCAGATTGTGCACTTTAGCTTTGATCGCGGGCGCCATGAATGTCGTGAACCACCACGTCATCATCTGCAAAACAAAATAATAACTATTTACTTAAAGTTACTTCATAGCAAATTTCTATTACACATAGGGTCGTTACAGTAAAGAAGTGGTGGGTTTGGAGTTGGAGCTCTCGGCTGCGGCTCGTCAGAGTTGTGTAAAGACCTAATGATTCCTAGATCTTACACTGATCAGAAAGCGAGATAGCGAAGAGGTCATGTCATATGTTTTATGAGTTTCTCTTTGTCTCTCGGATTAAATGTATAAAACCACTACTGTTCTGAAACGTCACGTAGCGTATGAATATGATTGTTCAACTAACCTTAGTCCAGAATGTGGGATGTACAATATAAAACGCTTTCAAATTTTTCTTATATCTGAAAACAAACAATTATAAAGTCAGTCCAGTAATCAGGATTCTGAATAAAACAAATATTTAAGAGCATTTTGGTTTGAAATATAATACATATGTATATCTTGTAATGATGTATATTAACTTTGAAACTTGTTGCCTGTTGCCATCAGATAGCTCACTTTTGATCATTAGCGCTAGTCGATATGCCAGCAATTACTAATTAACTACCAATTCCGATAAATCTTCTTATATTTAGGGGATGGCTACTCGACGTCACTTAACCACCATAGCTACGCGTCACGTCATATGTCACCGCGTGACTACCAGTGCATACTCACTTGTAAGGCAGCACGGTGTAGACCTCCTTGAGCCAGGAGAAGGGCGGGTGGTTGCCGGACGCGGCCAGCGTGTGGAAGTACGCGATCACGTAGTCGCCGCGCACTATAGGGTCCAGCAGCTTGATCAGGTATAGGAGCGCCTGAAATGGTAACCAAACCAACATATGTTAAGTAAAAATTGCACTTTATCAGTCCGCTTCAAGTCCACTGTCAAACATGGATGTTCCTCAAAATGAGCCATTTTACCCTGTCTAAAGCGTGTCGCATCCAGCTTCTACCACTTCAACCTTTCGTAAATCGTCGCTCGATCTTGTCGGTGGGCGTACTACACTATGCTCGTTAAGTGACTAGCCTCCTTTTAAGAACTCGTTTACAACAGCAGTTATCTATTCTTCAATTTATATGGCCAGCCGACTGCTACTTCAACCAAACACGTTAAGTAAAAGAATTAAATGTTTAATAATTTTGATCGCTAGTAACACCATTGAAAAATGTACATCAACTGAGCTTTTTTTTTGAAGCGGAATAGAAGAAAGACGGGCAGGATCGACCAATCATATTATCATTATATAATAGTGGAGCGAGTTTTGGATTTGAACTTAAGTAATTGGTCGATTCTACGTGTCCCTCGTACTCCGCCTCGATGTGAAACTCACTGGTCCAGTAACAGCCTATTCACTCTAGCCGTGGCAGTTCGCAGTTGGAAGACCAATTTTGGAAAACGCATCTAGTCTTTTTTAATTAGCAACTGCTGAGCGATGTTGGTCGACCAGTCAGATTGCGCTTCAGGTCCAGTGACGTACCTTGTCGAGGTCGATGTCTCCGATGGGGAACCATTTGCCGATGAAGACTACGACGGGTCGGCCGAGCCGGTCCACGCCGCTCTGATACAGACATCCGATGCCCGACACCTCGCTCAGGTCCTCGGCGCGCGCTCGTCGCAGAAGACGCTCATATCTGTAACAAGAAGACCACCTTGTTAATATAAAATTACGCTTTGTTATTTTAGGATAAGAAACACCGATCAGCGCTTAAGTTCGACGATAATTTAGCTAGAATTATATAGGGTCTTGTGTAAGGTTTGCTTAAACTTGTTTTTGAGTACTACTGCTAGGTACTTTACAAAATTGTTGATAAACTAGAAGATTAGAATAATATGTTTTAGACAGTCAAGAATGTTAATTAACGTAGGTTATATATTCAGACAGCAGAAGTGCCTAAACTGGATTGACCTGTCCAATTAGCAAGAGAATAATTAATCAATTCTATGCAGCGCGCACAAACCGTTCTTCTTTATATTGTGTTCATAAAAGAGAATGCACTGAAAACAATTACTTAACGAAATACAATTATGAACTTAACTAGTGTTCAGTGAAGATAATTACATTATTTTCTTGAGTAGTCAAAACCAATCCTGCCACAGACAAATTAATGCAAAGTTGTTTTTTTTTTATTTAAACAGGAAAAACATTGGCAAGAATACGTAAAATTTACAAAGCTAAAAACCGTTTATGTGATTCTAAACGAGGTTAATGACAAGCGTGCAATGTAAATGTTAACGCTCGTCGAGTTCTATTTACCGTCACGAGATTTTTAATGCGCTTTACTACTAATTACAATCTTATTCCTATCATGTTTAGAGTATCTTTACGTACGTGCAAAGGCAAAGATTAAGTGTCTAAATATGTATAGTAATTAGATATTTAAGGAATGCCGTAAGGTCAGATAATAAAAATTAAGTACTAATAAGATTATTTTTAATTATGGCCAACGTTCCTTAGTTACGAGTATTTATAAAGCCGGTTACTCATCTGCGAACTATAACCGTAACCGCTGCACGATACGGTAACCAAAAACCTTAGTATGGCTGTGGTTCGCCAGCCTGCCGTGAGCGGAACGCCACGCCACACTAGGTTATATTGCCTTAGATGGCATAATTTTTTTTTGTTGTATTTAATAAGTATGGCATTTTAAAGGTTCACAATCTCCAATTGCATTCCCCTATACTCCCTACAAATTATGTATCATGCATAGATACTTCTGTACTTACTATAATGTATTAGCTGTAGATGAGCCAAAACATGTACATGCTTATTATACAAATTTTTAAGTAGTTACGTTACCCCCAAAACAGCAAAAAAAACAATTGTTTACTTTTTAAAACATGTTTGTGCCCTTATCACTTGTTACATTCTACTGGTTCTCCTCAGAAAAGACAGTCCTACCCTTGTCGGTGTTATTGTTATAGCTTGTAAGTTCGTAACCACACGCTTAGATTTTAGGACAAGGTCGGGCCTATCGAACTAACATTAGGGCATGGATCATCATGAATTTTTAATAACGATCTTATTCCATTGCCCGTGTTACCTTGAGCACTCAGTATATGAATACTCACAGAGACGTAGACGGTCTACGAAGCTGACGCCGTAGGTTTGCGATTGAATTAAGTACGATTGACGGCCGCGAGCTCGTTTTTAAGCCCAAGAAAGGGTCGTGGCACATGCATGATAGGCGGCATATCAAACAAATAGTCACTATACATGCTACCACGTCGCTACCACAGCCTTTTCATATCATTTGCACGTCATACCACATTCAGCACCAAGACCCCGACAGTCGGGTTTTCTGTTCGTAGGCAGTTTTCGCTACAAAACGGAAAAATGATGCTACCGGTTACATACGTAGTGTCACGTCGTGGCAGAGACAGCACAGCGTTAAAACATTAACGTCTTTATACATGCCTAGAAAATTGGAAGTAAAATAAATGCATAAGGTTTTAATGCTGTTAGAGACGAGTTAACAACATATCCCAGTTTTCAGTGAAAATCTATGCCTCGCATGACATCATGACCTTTGGTACTCTAGTTCATGGCATTAGCGTTCCACGGCGAGAAAGGAAAGCCGCTCTCATCTCGCAGGGAACCGTGTCAATGTCTAAGCGATCATTAACACGCCATAACGATCACAAATTAATTAAGTCAACGAGACGTTACATTATGTAACAGCCAATTCTCTACATTCTATCAAGTATTGAATAAATAGGATGGTTGATGGTTGAAAGTCCGCTCAGAGTCAAAATAGGTTTTTATATATTTTTTTGTTAATACCCAGAAGCTACTTCTTGCTGACTGTACCTACTCGCGTCATTCAATCTAGATACCTACGAGAATTTGAATGGGAAGGCCTGGAAATAACCGAAAAATTGTTCGCAACATTTAATGACAACTTTTACACATGAACATCGCAAATTAAAAAGCTTGTAAAAAGAAGACGTATATACTGCCATAAAAAGTTAATTAAACAGCCCGTTGCACAAAGATAATTCACGTCAAAAGGACGAAAGCTGGAAACCATAGGAAGGTAATTAAAACCAACAGCCTATTTTCGCTTCAAGAAATGTTCCACAGCTATTTCCGTACCAACTGAAAATAGAATTATGAGGTCACGAGACCAGTGACGTGCGTTTTCAGAAGTTTTGATAACTGAAACACGCCTTTAGGGGTAAAAAGTTACGGTGTTATGTCAGTTGTATTCGTGTTAAGGTTATTACAGTCAGTTTTTGTCCTCTCCATTAAGAAATAACAAAGTTCGAAGGTTGCTTGTTCATCGATAATTCTACGCTTAAGCTTTGGTATATTGAAGGTTTGGTTCAGTCAGTGATCGATAATCACGTATCAGTAGAAATACCTTCATTTCCTTTATAAGAAAGAGCAGATGATTACTCATACAAAATCTGTATTGCATTATTATTATTTAATACTTCTTGACATCTTGTGACAGGATTATCAGTTTTTGCTACATGGAACTGAATACTTAACCAAAATACTTAAATATGTTTATTAGTCCCTAAGTATGTATTTGTATGTCTTTTGTGAAATAATTAATTTAAGTACCTATAAATAAAAGACACGTAGTCCACTCGAGTACAGTTCAAGTAAACACTGTTCATAATATTGTTATCTGTATTTATAAAATTCTAAACTAACTGACTGACTGGCTGTTGATATAAATATCAACGCGCAAGCCCAAGTCACAATACACCCAATGATATTTTGCACCCAAAATAGATACTTACACAATGTAGGCATCCACTAAGGATTTTGAAAAATTCCCATAGGAACGGAAAAAATGGGACTTTTCATTTCACTGGTTCTAGACAGCTGAAATTCGGCATGTAGGTTGCTTGGGAAGTGTAGAGGAGCATTAAGAGAGGACTTTCCAAAATTCCCACGGGATCAGGAAAAAACGGGATTTATCGTTTTACTAATCGTAGATAGCTGACATTTCGCATGTAGGTTACTTGAAGAGTGTAGTGAAGCGATAAGAGATAATTTCCCAAAATTCCTACGGGATCAAGAAAAACGGGATTTTTCATATTACTGGTCGTAGAAAGCTGAAATCGGCATGTGGGTTGCTTTGGGAGTGTATAGAAAAGCATTAGTGAGGACTTCCCAAAATCCCCACGGGAACGGGAAAAACGGAATTTTTCGATTTACTAGTCGTAGAAAGCTAAAATTTCAAAATTGAAAGGTTTATACTATAAGTAACGCAAAGGGCTCTTTAACCGACTTCAAAAAAGGAAGAGTTTCACCGATTTCTCGGTCAATTGTGGTCCTATTTTATATATTATAATTATTTTTTATTCGAAAGAATATACTCTCGATGTAGCCCAACCCAACTGTCAGCAAATCAGGATCTGATGACGGGATCCCAGGGAAATAGAGGGGAAATAGAACCCTCAAATTTTGTAGGTACGCATTACGTTTTTCATATATTTTGTCAAGCTATTTAAGTATTTGCGTCTGCTAGACATCCTCATTTTAATGAGCTGATGATGGAGGGTTAAACTCCGTAACGGATAGAAGTTGAGAATATTTTTTTAAATATTATAGTTATATGACCGACTATATGACCGTTAATTGTATAATTTGAGTACCCGCAAATTAGTAAAAAACATTGAATATAAAGAAATACTGTAAATGGCCGTATCTACCTGAACTTTAGTCGGGTTTGCTTGCACGCTTGCTTGCACGCTTACTTGCACGCAAGCAAAGCCGCGGGCCAAAGCTAGTTGATATATATTTTTTAACCGTTAGTTAGGTACCTATAATACATTGAGCGAATCTGAACATCCCGTACCATGTTAAACAATAAGATAAACTTACATTACAGTACTTTAGGTTACATAACAAAACCATATTAGCGCTACAGTGCCGGGTGCCAAATCAGCAAGAGAGTAAATATAGTGCGCGTTCGTTCAACTATTGTGCAACAAGTTTTGTTGCCAAGGCCACATTCAAGCTTGCTAAGCTTATCGAAGACCTAGCTTTTGCCCGCGGCTTCGCACGCGTGAACCATGAGCATTTCAAAGAACCTAGCAATTAAGCAAGCGAGCAACCAAACCTGCAAGCTTTCAAGCATACATGCAAGTATGCAAGCAGGCATGCAAGCCTTCAAGCATGTAAGTATGCAAGCAGGCATGCAAGCAGGCATGCAAGCAGGCATGCAAGCAGGCATGCAAGCAGGCAAGCAAGCATGCAAGCAAGCGTGCAAGCAAGCATGCATGCAAGTAAGCACCCATGCAAGCTAGCATGCAAGCATGCAAGCCAGCTCCCGCATTGCCCCGATGCCTTAATTTTTCTGAACCTGTAAATATTGCAGGATTTTTATAAAACAAACCTAACCTAACCTATAGGGCTGTCCTAAAATACATCCTAAATAGCTTTTGCCCGCGACATCGTACGCGCTAAGATGTAAAATGAAAAAATAAGTTTTTTCCCGTTCCCGTGGAAATTTTGGGGAGTCCTTTCGGAGTACACTTAAAGCCTTTAAAGAAACACACGTTATAAATGTTAAGTCTCTTTCTTCCGCTGTTTCGTCTGGAAACGTAAAATCTGGTTTTTTCCCGTCCTTGTGGGCGTTTCGGAAAATCCTTTCTTAGTGTTCCCCTACACTCCCGAATAAACCTACGTGACAAATTTCAATTTTCCCCCGCTTTTCGTTTTTCCCGTTTCCGTAAGAATTTCGCCAAATAAAGCATTTCCCGAATATCTTACGGGAACGAAGAAGAAGAATTTTGGGAAATTATCTCATAATGCTCCTCTACACTCCCCAAGGAACCCACTTGCCAAATTTCAGCTTTCTACGACCAGTAAAACGTAAAATCCTGTTTTTTTCCCGTTCCCGTGGGAATTTTGGAAAGTACTCTCTTAATGCTCCTCTACACTCCCGAAGCAACCTACATGCCGAATTTCAGCTTTCTGCAACCAGAAAACGAAAAGTCCCGTTTTTCCCGTTCCCGTGGGAATTTCGGGAAATCCTTTTGTAGCGCTCCCCTACACTCCCCAAGGGAAATTGATGGCCAAATTTCAATTTTATACGACCAGTAAAACGAAAAATCGATCCCGTGGAACTGAATACATAAATCCCGTTTTTATCCCGTGGGAATTTCCAAAAAGCATTAGAACTTTATTTTACTATTATAATCACCTACTTCTATGCCAAATTTGAAGAGTCTAGTAATTATAGTATAGTATAGTTAAACTGAATATATAAATCCTGTTTTTTTCCTTATCCCGTGGGAATTTCCAAAAATCCTGAAATTAGTTTCTTAGTTTTGTAATCACCTACTTTTGTATCAAATTTGAAGAGTCTACTTATTATAGTTACTGTGATAGCGTCACTCGGAATCGAATATATAATTCCCGTTTTTTCCTTATCCCGTGGGAATTTCCAAAAATCCTTTCTTAGCGGATGCCTACGTCATAAGATCCACCTGCATGCCAAATTTCAGCCCGATCCGTCCAGTGGTTTGGGCTGTGCGTTGATAGATCACTATGTCAGTCAGTCAGTCAGTCAGTCAGTCAGTCACCTTTGAATTATATATATATAGATTAATACATTGAAACAGTTAATAATAATGTTAGCTCGCGCAAGGAGAACAGCAGAAAAAGTCCTTCAAAAATAGCGAAATGATAAACTATCAAAAGTAAACAGTTTAATAGCAGGCATCTGACTATCTGACTGATCTAAATAATACTACGTATAAGGGTCATCATACTGAATCATATTATATTTAGAACTCGAATATCTTATGTTTTTAGCGCGTGCGGATACCTACTTTACGTGCGTTTAAATTTTATACCTGTTTAAGTGCAATTTATTTTGATTTCAATTAGCCAATGAAAGGCAAAGCGTTTTTCAACCGTTGTTTCACGCTGACCTTAACTGCGGAGTTCATTACCATCCGAAACATGTTTCGCTGTTATTTAAAACTACAAGATTGTAAATATGTAGGTAGCTACACTGACAAAGGAAAAGTTTATTTGACAAAGAACTGTCATCTAAGTAATAAATAACAAAGTTAAGATCATCGTTAGACAATTACAAATTACGTCCCATTTTTTGGACATATTTTTCACTCTCTTGCTGTTCACACTTCAAGAGGGAAAATCATACTACGGAAACCATTTTGTTACATGCCGGAAAAATAATCGACGATTCGCAAAGATAAGGAAGAATGTGCTGGCTGACGAGTGACTAGGATGTAATTTTCTTTAAAAATACCCAGATTTATCACTTAAAATGGCACTCTTTAAATATGGTCTGAGGCTCTATGAATGGCTCAAAGCTTTCTGCATTACCAGAGAGCACTCCATTGAACTTAACCGGCGGCCGGGCGTTGCCAAAACGATCTCCAGATATTTTCATTCACAACTCAAATGAATATCCGCTGACCCCAGTAAAACAAAAGCTTCTATTTACTCATTCATATTTGATTTTGTGTGGCTTCGCGTTAGGGACGAGAGGGTACGCACGTATTAACTTTTTTATGTTACAAAAGTATGTATAATCATTTACTGTGCTTCCATTTTCTAACCTCTCGGCAAAGTTCGTTTTAATATAACTGACGTGTGACGTCTGAACTACAGAAACACGAACTTTCCGAGGGACATTAAGAAACTAGAAGCATTGTAAGTTGTTACCCTTTTGTGAGTTCTGTACAGCGTGGTTTTAAGTCATGCTACCCAAGGACGTATAAAACGTGAAAGTAAAACAAAAGCACTACGCGCGATTATCCAAATTCAGAAATGTTACTGCGTAGTGGGTAAGCTCAAGAGTAAACTGGAGTGGGTGTGACGTGTAACGTAAATTGCGTGTCGGGCGGCTGGCGCGTCGCCATCCTGCGGCGGCGCCCGCCCTCTAACGTCACGGCAGCTGTTGACCACTTAGGGGCCGAAATGGGGTTGTTTGTATGATGATCCTTGTAATTTTATACCGGGCACATAGTGCTAATGACGTATATGTCAGAATGGAGAAATAAATGAAGCTCCAATGAACAATAGCGATGATAAAACATCTACTTCCAATGAGAAAACAAGGCAATATTATGTAGGTTTACACTTTTTTTATGCATAACTCTTATGTCATCGTAACTGCGTTATTCGATAGAAGTACCTACGCAAAGTATCTACTCTTCTTTCTTCAAGCAAGGTTTTCTAAAGTGGATAGACAGTTCTACATTGTGTACAAGAAGTTCAGTACTAGAGTAAATAGGTCATGCAAGGGTGCTCCACGCGACCTGCTCTCCCAAGAAGCACCAAGGCCCACTTCAGGCATGCCCTAGAAAGAGTTGCTACGGATTGCTAACGAGCAACTTGTCTCACCAATGTTACTTGAAATCCCAGTATTACTTTAAACGTACCGTGACAAGAATTCAAATGGTTATGATAATTAACACTGTGACAAAATTGGAGTAGGAATCACTATTTCAGTTTCTATAAGTGTAAAGCTAGGTTTGAAATGTCCGTCACGATTTTATAGTAATTTTAATGCGAACTAATTTAATGTCAAACACTATGTAAGCGCAAAACGCACACTATTTCACAATTAGAGTAATGGTCGAGAAACCATATCCGCATATAATTGCAATCTGCTGTTTTTAGTGCATAAATCTTTGGCTCTTCGTTTAAATTATTTTATGGGAAAGCTTCCAAGTGCTGAGGCCTGATTATTAAAATCATCATACGAAATTACGTAGGTACCATTAGAAAGTGTTTTGTGTGTGTACTTTTTCAGCAGGTACATAATAATAGCATTCGATAACCCGCTTTGTCTCAAGAAACTACATTTTCCAAACCAATATAGCTTTAAGGCGATGTACCTACGTTTAATCAGAGCTCACTTCAAATGAATGATAAAAAAAAATCGGATGGACTCTTTAAGTATTTTATTGAATCAGGATTTACTTTGCGGAGGTCCATTTCAATGAAAAAAAAAAACACGTGTAGGTGAGTAGCGGAGTAGCATGGTAAAGATTTTTTTGTTCATTGTACTCTTTATGGTCAAACTACTATATTATTTCTTCGATATGGACTAGTATTACAACTTTATAAGTGCATGTTGAGCCAGCATTGACCTAGTCATGGAAGTAATTCGTAGCGATAGAGCCGACCGCACGTGTCTGTACGAAGTATCACGCGTTATAATAAATTTATGAGCACCACTTAATTAATTAACATAGACAGGCGTTTCTTTGATGATGTCCAATGGAGTTCCATATTTTTGAGCTACGGGCTCTAGGGTTGATGAAGATTCCGTTTCCGCTTCCTCATAATGAGGAAGTTCCGCAATTTTTTGATTTTATCTACCGCTACCTCTTCCACATAAACGAAATTAAAAAATCCGCTTCCTCTTAAATTTAGACGAATATTAGAGGAATTTCCATTTCACCGCGCATATCATATTCATTAAAATAAACCTCCCAGTAGTGAATTTTGATTATTAAAATGAACTTTATGTGCATAATTATGTTTTCTATCATTTCATAAATAAATAAACAACTACTGCGCTCTTTGATCTATTAGATTTTTTATTTTTTCAACTAATATTATGTCACTCTCACACAATCCTATCACTTTTTCTCTTCCTCATTCGCTTCCTCATATCCGTATCCTCATCCTCATAAAAATCTCCTCTTCTTCATCCGCTTCCACAAACTATGTCCTTAATACTTCCTCTTCCTCATTAACCCTGCTCTTACAGTAACGAAATGAGGACTGAAAATGAAGAGTGGATTTATCCATAAAAATTATCAAAGTTTATTTATTTGAAATACTTAAAGACATCTTTATGTAGTTTGAGTACTGGTACTGCTTTGTCCACTAATGGAAACTAGAACATTTAAATTCTATCTCAAAAATCTGGAACTGTCAGACCGTGTATCCTTGTTCTCAAAATGTTCACGTAAATCAAACAATAAATCTAATTTAGATACACCACTGACAATAACAAAGCAAAAATCTCCGTGAAGCAAAGACTTGGCGTCAACCATGGCCACATTACAGATTCTAGTTGCATTCAGAGATTAATTACGGTTCAGTTCGTGAGACATAGACAGGACATCTAGCTATAATAAGTTTGTTAACTCGTTTGAGAATGGAGGGGGTAATTACTGACAGTAACGCGAATCCTCGTTTTTACTTTAAGAGTT
This sequence comes from Pandemis corylana, assembly GCA_949127965.1. Taxonomy (NCBI): domain Eukaryota; kingdom Metazoa; phylum Arthropoda; class Insecta; order Lepidoptera; family Tortricidae; genus Pandemis; species Pandemis corylana. The sequence goes on along the minus strand of OX421856.1, from coordinate 11,717,853 downwards.
CCCGATTATGTTCAAACCGAAGATCACTTTATAAGCTGAAAAACTGAATTTTAGCGTTTAACAGTAACATAATGTGTAAACCTCTCATTCATTACACTGACACCGATATAATAGTTTCACACTTGCAGCCTGTGCGCTTTGCGTACCTACTTATTTAAGCGCAGATGCAGCGTTGTGATACAGCATTTGTGAAACGATCGTTCGTCATATGCGCTTTAAAAACAAGTGGTGTGCATGGCCTCTTAGTGGCAAGCGCGAAATATCCAAGTCTTCTCCTCGTGATGGCCTTGCTTCATTGTTATTTACTTGGTGACGCGTGAGAACTCCGCACCGGATGTCATAAATTAAAACAAATTTACTCGGTTTTTTCACCGCATTAACAATGAAAATTTTGTCTTGCTTGATAGCGGCAAATGTAAATATTGTTCATTTTCATATATGCGATTAATCTGTTTAATCATATTCACGTCATATTTAATGACCCACAACTTACCCACTTTTGCCAAAAAGGCATGGCTTGTATGTATTAAATTTGGTATTATAGAGTATTGCAGGACAGCAGGCGCAACGGGCGGCCATGTAATAGTGAGTCGAGCGAGAGTAAAGGGTTGTCGTTGTCGTCTTTGTCGTCGATTAGGTCTTTGCAAGTCGTGAACTTCACTTTCGCGTGACACTCTGTTTCTTTGTCCTTACCTGTCGTTTTATTCTGTTCCGTACATGAAACAGGACGTAGACAGTCTGATTAATAAACAGACTTTATTTTAAATAGGTTAACGAGTGTAATAATGAATGGAACTACGTTCGCGGATTAAAAATAGCACTTGAAAACGGCACAAGGTTGATGTTTCGAGAGTAATGTTCTAGATATGAACTAAATCTAAATTTATAAAGAATTTTTCATGTTTATATACCTACCTAGTAAAGAATGTTGAATTAATAAGAGCTATCATGGATACTGCCTGACTGGGTATATCCCCTTATATAGGTATATGCATTTGAATATAATTTAAAAAAATCTGTATAAACCTGTTTTCATGAAATAGATGTTATTTGAAGGTCCTTACATAAGTTCGATTTAATGCTCGCAATAGCCTGAAGCGGACCGCCGACAAAGTACGTCTGCTCCACATTCGTTAAAGTTTTACGCTTTCAGTATCAATTTTACTACGGAAATAAAAAATTCAACAGCACAGCAGTTACAGAATAAAATGTAACACTATGTTGCATATAATCCGAAACTTGAATGTTACTACCTATACATGCAAAGGAAATGCGAAAGATTGTAAAATCTATAAAAGACACTCTCATTTTATTGTTAGTAAGTTTTAATTCGGTTTTAATATTTATTTGCGAATCATTTGAGGAATCTTGATAACTACCTACGTGTTTCGTCTGCTATTTTCGTTACAATCTAACGTAATATCACGAAAATAATAAACCGCGTTGCGTTATTCAGGTCAAGCATCAGAGGGCTGATTAATATAATATTCTTCGAATTTCATCAAAGAAGGAAAACTCAGACTGAAACAAAGTAGAAGTGAACGCTGAGCTGAATACTAACTATTTTAGAGCTTTAGATTTAGCTGAGGACAATTGCCCTTGTCGGGGTCTGGGGGTACTCACTGCATTTCTTTTTTATTTGACATTTCAGAATTTAACATGTAAGACAGATGCTCCCTACAATCTCGCCGGTTTTAGTGTCTAAAGTGGTAGCTTAAAGCATATTTTTAACTATTAGAAAAGACAAGAGACGCTGTTTTATGTTCGATGGCTTAAAGAAAAAAAATACCAATAGGAAAGCCGTGATGAACGAGGCCAGGAAAATGAAGTAATCGTAAAAATAGGAAAGTTGGGCGAAGGAATAAATCTCGGCTTCGTAACATCACGAGTTTGCGATCCCTACAGGGCTGTTCCGCATTGCTAAAGACGAGGAAAAGGCCACGGTGCTAACGGTAAACGTTCGCTAGTTGGAGAGGCACTGAAAGAAGAGGACCGCTTAGCTGCCTCACACACTTGTGGCGAATGGACGGGCAGGGCATAACGCGAATGTCCCGTAGGGTGCTTGGTACAGGAGCAGGCACTAACGCCATATAATTTTTTTTGAGTAGCGGTTGGGTTGGAAGCGCGTAATACAGTGGTTCTACTTACTTTTCCTCAGCGGTCTCCTCGACAGAGGGCTGCGGTGCCAGAGTGTTCAAGTCCGGCAGTTCCACTGCCATAGTGTCCATAGCCATGTTCACCGTTTATAACTTTCACTTATCTTACACAAAGTCATACACTGTATAGTTATGATTTAGCTCACAGTTTTCACGAAGGCCAAGAGATTTATATAAAATGTTAATTTTCTTTCTATTGGGTGCCAAAAAAAACATCAATGGTATTTCAGGTATCCATCTACCCCTGCAAAGTTTCGTACTATTTATTTAATTACTAACTTTTTAGCTAACGAACGTTTTGCATTTCAGTACTACGTTCGCAGTGTATATATTCATGAAACTTTACAGGGGTTTCCAGTCCAGACTGACTAACTGGCATGTTTGTGAAATAACGTTATTTACGTAACGTAAATTGAGTTCCAGATAAAAGGATACAATTTGACATGAGGATTTAGGAACAGTCTGTGAGGACCCAGAATACCATTCAGGTTTATCTTGCTGGCTCACTCACTCTTATGGGTTTGACTGAACCACACAATTAAATATCTTTACTTTGCCATCTCCGCGATATAGTGAAGTCAAGTCGTGGAGAACACATCAAACCAAGCAAAGCGTGAGGAAGACAGCAAGACAAACCCGAATAGCATTCCAAGAGTTCACGGACTGTACTGGGGTCTTCTTGCTGAATTCTAACGTAATGGGTACCATCTTAAGGACTAAAGTAAGATTTATGTTAAGTCATGAATGTAATACTAGCACACAAACAAATCAATATATCTATAATCTTTCTATTTATTTATCTACTCGTAACTTTATGTGAATAATGTATATATTTTGATACAGAGCGTAGAAGGTAATTTTGGGGCGTACCTACGTAAGTATCTATCGCACTCATTACGGTGAGAATTATTGACGATAGTCATGGAAAAGCTACAACAGCAATGAAGAGCGGAAGTTTTATGACGACGGAAAGTTAATGCCTCTCATCAAATAGTATTCTATTTAATTAGAAATGATAACAACCGGGCGTAATCACCAGGTGGTACAATAATAAATAGTTAAAGTAAGGTATAAGTGAATTACTGGTAAAGAGAACAACATGGTCGGTATCTTTTAGATCATATTCAACTGTTTTTACAACTAATAAAAATAATGCGTTAATGTTGATACGAGTGTAGATTTGATATGAGCAGAGAGAAGAGCTCTTCCCGAGAAGAGGCAGAAAAATGCAGTGTGCTAAGATAATTTATAGCATTTACCGTCGTCTTCTGAGGGCTATTTATAAAACGGAAATGTGTCAAAGTCCCATTGCTGTTTGTTGATCCTCATTTCAATTTCCGAAGACTTAGACAAGGCACAATACATTTTAGATAAGTACTTTATAAGCATAAGATGCGGAATAAACTATAAAAACAGTTCTGGTTATATCTAGATTGAAATAAAGTGCAACTTTGACAGCCGTAATGTAATAGCACGACGCGGAAGTTCCATAAGCCGCTCCTACGATTGTAAACACCGAAAGTACCGGAGAGATAAACATTTATTTAACGGTAGTATTTTCGGATCGTTTACACTACGGATACGTTGTACGGATGCCCATGTCTAGGAAGTTTACATTGTCGTAAATAGTATAGGAACCCTTGAATGTTCCAATTAGTAGAGCAATAAGGATGAACGCTTGAAAAATGTTCAGCAACGTAACTGAAACGCTTGCACTAGTTTTTGAATGAACTAAAACCAGTTCATGGATATGGACTTCCACGTTGATGCCTGACTGATTGAATAAAATAGTAAGCAAGTTGAACAAGCGGTAGGTAGAGCAAAAGTAACGAAAATTTAATGACTTGTTAATTAATTAATCACATTTCGACATTTCAGTATTTTTACTCATAAAAAATATATTATACAACATCGCGAGAAAATATATGTACTTTAGCTCATAAATGTAATAATACGTTATAACATGGACAGGAAACCCTATAGAGCGTTAGCCACGTGACTGTTTAAGATCGCATTAAAACCTCGATGCCGGCATTACCTATAGTGTAAGTATTCCAAGGAAAGGCAGGCAACAAGACAACGTGGGAGGAAACAGTTCACTCACTACATTGTATAAAACAAAGTCGCTTTCCGCTGTCCGTCCCTGTGTATGCTTAGATCTTTAAAACTATACGTAACGGATTTTGATGCGGTTTTTTTTAATAGATAGAGTGATTCAAGAGGAAGGTTTATATGTATAATTCGACGCAGACGAAGTCGCGGACAGAAGCTGGTAAGAGAATATATAAATTTAATTAACTGTTGTAAGAATAAATCATTTTTGCCTAAAGTAGGTACTTGAAGTACCAGAGATTCGGGTAAGCATACACTCGAGTAAACTTCGCTTTAGAGTCAAATAAAACGATTTGGGCTAGTGTTACAGTTAAAGCACACAAACCAAATATGAAGCATATAACATAATATCCAAACACGGAAATAAACATGTAATACCTACTAAAAGGTTAAAAACAACATAATAATAGCTGTGACACGGGATCCACGCGAAAATTCAATGACGTGCATAATTGAGTCCCGTCAATGTCATGTGTAGTTTTTGTGATAACGTCAGCAACCCAATCTGTGAATCATAATATTCATAATACCCGCCACATTTTGATATGTTTTTTGGTGGTTCAGGTCTTTTCGATCACTGGCATGGTAGAGGGAAGGAGACCAAGAGTAAGAAGCCTTTCGCGATCGCCGGACCAGAATAACAAAGTACCTACTCCGCCGAGATGATTACGACCCTCATATTCATCATCAGTGAGAAAAGTGACATGAGAAAGAGGATGGTCTTCCTGACTTCCTAACGTCATTGGAATCTGTGAGGAGAGGCACAATAGAGAGAACTCTCTCTCAAGGCAGATGTTATTCGTATACCTGGGGACCGAAACCGAAGTCCGAAAGAAGAGAGATGGAAGTTGTATTTATGCATCCGCGCGCGCTGAGAAACTTCGTTGGCGTGATGTAGAACATTGTGACATTACTGGCGCTTACTAGCTACTCGTACGTCGTAGTAGTCTATGTAGTCGATGTCTGTGTGGCGCCAGGGTCGCTACAGGTCTATCGATCTGATGAATTTTATCTCAAGACCATGAAGACGCAGACAGACTGACGAGAATCAAGCTAGTCTACAATAAATTCATTAAATCTGAAATTACTGGGAAACGAGAAAAAAATTAGAACGGACGTATCCATCGATCGTCGCTCATCATGAGAAATCGTAAACAAGCTTGATTTTTCCTACTTTCCTACCTATATGATAGCTTTTTGCGCAGCAATCCCACGCGTCACTCTTATGGCTTTGTTATTGGGTTGAATTTAAAAACAAATTAAACCACGATACACAAAAACGCTACTATTCTATTTACGGATTGGAAGAATGAATGGAATGGAAATTTAAAAGTAACGACGAGTTTATCGTTATTTTATTAGCATGTTTTTGCTATTAAATATTTAAAAAGGATGCTATCCTTCGCTTTTTTATTACGACGTTGCTCATGATCATGCTACTTTCAGTACAGGACGGCCTGTAACTAAACATCGGTGTAATTTCCGCTCGACCCTTCTATTTAATTACCTAATTTAGCATCAAAACGTTTGATTTACAACTACCTTCATTTAATTAAATTAAGCTAAGACAGGTTATGTTAACCCCTATTAGGACTAGGACAGGCTACTAAAAATTAAGGGCGTTGATGAATCCGATTTATAATTCTAAGTAAACGCGTAACGTTGTAATAAATCTTGTTGTCGAGTTATTCAAGTACGTATCTTCTCTTTGAGAGATGAACAGTAAAAGCCCCTTATTAAGTTGAAGTATACCCTTTAAGGCAGGGGATTCACAATATTACTGCGACACGGAGTCAACCACCGGACATTAATTTAATCTTAATGGTATCTTTTTGAGATTTGTTGAAGTTGAGAGGGATTTCCTACTATAAACCTGGCAGAATGAGGTTGTATATCTCTAAATGTAATCTAAATAAAAAGTATCCAAACATACCACCTTATGTATCTACCTACCTATTTGCCATTCATACCAATGTAAGATTAAAAAGCACTTTTATACAAAACATAATTATGAAAGGTAAAAACGTTAGTGCTAAAACGATAAAATAAACCAATATTTAAAATAATATAACAGAATACGATGTCGTTATAAATTATAGCTTAGTATCACCGGTTAAATGTCAGTTACAAACAGTAGCGTTTGTAATGTACGGTAAATACATACAATTCTTCTCAACTGATCGTTTAGCAACCATTTTGATCGTGATGCACTTCGTGAACAAAGGTTAATGGATTTGTGATGTACTTGGCCTGTGCAGATGTGGCTTGGCTATATATTCTAACTGACTAATGATGTGGTCCTGAAACAGACATTCAGTTCACCCTTGAACCAACGGGTAAGCTGAGAGATGCTACAGAGCTATAAAGAATTCATAGAACTATAATTATTATACGCCACATCTCGATGAGCAACAGTATCATAAAAAAGTTAAAGGCCGGAATAAGAATGTATAATGGTAAAGAAGTGGGGTTTAACTATATCTTGAAACAAGTCTTGATAACCAGCATGATGAATAAAAGGAAACGTGCAATAGGATTTCCAGTTACGTACACTTGCATCACTCATTAGTCACTACGCATATGTTGCTATAAAACAATTCGTTTTAAACCTTATAAGAATATTACTACGAGTACAGTCAAAGTTAAATGTTAATTATAATAAACGATTATCTTGTGTCTGTTTAAACAGGATCGGATTAAGTCTTGACTCGGGTAGAGTATCTTAAACAGTCAATTAGTCAGTATATTACCAAACTTTTGATGATTTTTTTTCATAGAATGAGAGCAAATCTCGCGTCTTGATAAGACGTTATCGAGTTATCAGCCTGTTTGAGTTGGCTGTCGCTTTCCTCAAAGAGCTGCAGCTACCTGATAAAACAATCGTGTTATCACTTCCTGTAATCACAATGCCATTCAATTTGCATACTACTTATTACACTTAAGCTGTAATAGGTAAGCATATTAGGTATAAACTTCAGGTTTTAAAATGACAATTCTGAATGAGCCTTCAAAAATAGTATTTACGGATATTTGTTCTTTATTGTTGGGAAATAAATAGGTACTTGCGTATTGTGAGTTTTAACAGTCAGCGATACTTGATTTTTGTTCCAAGAGTGGTAGCGAACTGCATTATTACGATCGAGATACTTTCCAAAACACAACGTTTTAAAATTCTGTATGAGTAGTCTCAAAAGAGTTGGCATTGGCATGAATGGTACGAATGGTTGATCGAAAGTATGAGGGTATATCTACCTAAATAAGGTAAATTTTATAAAAACGCAATTGAAACCCACCCATGTATGGATTCGACACAAATATATAAAAGTTAGATAAGTACTAAACTTACTAATTTTTTTGCTAACCTAGGAAAAATGATAGAAAACAAAGTCATACCTAATAGATACGTCGAGATAAAGCGAAACGTGTCATTCTTTATACAATTTGTCATTGCACTCTGACTAAAGTCTGCTCTTCGTACATTTAAAGTAATTTAATTGCTCTCAATTGAAACAAAATGCTGTGTATAGATTAAACTCTTCAAAATACGAGATTAATGGCATTCAAAATTGGCATAAAACTAATTTCAGACTAATTTATAGACGGCACCAGTAATGGACAATGGACCCAATAATGCATAATAACTCTTATTTAAAAGACACTAAGGCATAGTCATTTATTTTACAACAGTCAATTTTAAACCGTACCTACCTAACACCTTTAAATTAAGAATGAAGTGCTAATTACTGGTGCTTGTCAGATTAAAGTGTCCAAGACTGGTGCCGTCGCCCTGCGTTTTCTTACTTATCCCTGGAGAAATTGAAAACATCTGTTCTTTTACGAAAGTGACAAGTGCATACTTGACTTTAAAACATTAGTCTTTTTTTATTGCAAAGTGTCAATAATGTCAAACTGTCGCACTTTTTACGTTTATAAAATAGTGCTCATTTTGGTATAATACGCTCAAGTAACTATAGAAAAAGTAGTTTTTTTTTATAATTATAATTACGCGAATCTCTTGCTGGGCGTTGGAAAATATCGAAATGATAAACAAAAAAGTTCAAACTTCGAATCACAGCAACAGGATCGATCACTTTTTGTCTGCCCACATGAAATCACTGGCTACTAACAAAACATGCAATAATGTTTATACTACTAAGCGCGGTCGATAGAACGTGTGGCCTGCGCAGTGCTCGCGTAGCGACTGAAAGCGGGCGGGGACCTCGCCGGCAGACAGAAAGAATTACCCGATTATCGGGGTAATTCTGCGGGGTGCAATGATAAATCAATTTATCGGATAAAGCTCATTCCTAAATATTTCAACACAAACACAAATTGAGCTCAACGGTCGACTTATAATTTTGTTAGAAACAAATTGAGATTGCCTGATGCCTGGTGATGGTTTAACTAACTAGTCATACCTTACTTTTTACGATCTTATTGCTACGATTTGTCCATAAAACCTATCCTTGTGCATCTATTTATGTGACACTAAAAAGAGTCTTTGACATTTCGTAAGATCATTTTTGTGAAAATTGACTGTCAAAGTCAAAAGTAAAACTTGAAAGAGCGCTTGCACACGCTTATCTCTAAGTTTACATTTCACTGTGTACTTGAACTTTAAGATTAAAAAGTCATTGACCTTACGGAAAATGCCAAATCGCAAACAAAGGCCAAAATCAATTCCCTCCAATAGAAACACTGGCGCTGAAATAAAAGAGAGTCGACACGACACCCCTTCCCGCCCACCGCCTAGGGCGGAATATGCATTCAATATGTCTATTGCTATCCTTTACGACGTATGGGCAATAGAATGTGATAGCAGTATGGTTTGTCTGTGAACGATCTTGAGTCTCTGTTGTGAGGTTGGATGAATCGATCGTCGGACGAGTCGGACGACGGGTCGAGTCGGGTGATCCATCATGGTGACGTCAGAACGGTTAGGGAGCAGTAGATGTACACCTTCTATAAGCGATATTAGTTAATGGGACAGTTGAAAGACCAAGACGGATGGACGATCCTTGGAACATGCCACGGGAGAGGGCAGGGTATTTTACAAGTAGTGGTTATGATTGTAAGGCCTGGAATACAGACGCATAAATTGGCATCTTCGATCATTAATATTCTAGATACAACATTGCCTACAATCTAATTGATTTTTAACGTTGTTTAGTCGACACGCTTTAAAGCGCCTTCTAATGTCATATCTTTTGTGTAAATGATCGAATGCTAGCATCACAGTCGCCTGAACTAACGTTGTATACTGTAAAATATATTTTAACTCTCCTAAAAGGTAACCCATGACTTGAGCCAATAACTGCACCTAGTTGCCCGATGTTGAGGTAACATACACAATCCCATCGGTAAGGGCATTTTCATAAAAACTACCATTTCTTTTTTCCAAAATTAAGAAATTTTCGTTTTTCTGAATCAAAATCATCTGCACTGTTCATTTTTGCAAAGAAAAAGTGTCCATTACTTAAGTCATTTGTTCATACGATTTATATGGGTCGTCACAAAACAGACACGATGGGAAATTAAAGCAAATACGTTTTTTTCTAATATCGCTTTTTGACGTCTCGGCTCCATGCTTTCAGGCCTGACATTTCCATTCCCCATCGTAGACATTAATGTTTCACTGTAATACATGTATATGCACACGCACAGGTTGATAGGGTTTCTACACTGGTTCGACATAGAAACAGTTAGTTTTAAAATGATAGACAATACTGGAATAAACACTTACGCCGGATATCCGGAACGGAGTCCTTTTGTCTTATTTGATTCTGGTGGAATAATAAGGGCCGTCTTTTTACCGCTGAGCTTGCTGTATGAATATCCCTCTCAGAACGTCCCATATACGAAGGCAGGTAACAGGGTGTCACTCATCTTATACTTACACAGTTTCCTAACAAATAGGTCAGTGACTATTGTTTCCGTAACTAATGCTAAGTTTACAAGTGCTTAGTGACTAATGCTTAGTATTTGACACTAATAACTTGTACGTAAACATACAAGTTAATGCTTAGCTTAATGTTAAACTGCAAGTGTGCGTGAAAAAGAGGTTGATACTCTTTCTCAAGTGACACAAACATCAATCTCCAACTAAAAATGGACTACCTTATTCTGTCACTTGACGAACGTGTTACCACTTAGGTATCGTGCTTAGAAACAGCAAAATGAAGTACAGTACCCGGCCATTAAGATTGCACGTCGGTCTTCTCGGCTAATTTAGCCTTCGTAGAGCGTTATCTCGCTCTAACTTACGTGACGCCAATATTATTGTCTCTTTCCAAAGACCGAAATGGAATCTTTATGGCCGGATACTGTATAGATCTTCGTCACTTTTACCATTCTTTAACACCAATTTGTATTTTTAGGTAGTATAGACAGGATGTTTAATTTGGGAATCCGGTAGACACTCAAATTATTTCTTTGCTAGATGGATTACAAATTACCGACCGTACCAGTTCCTGCCCAAACATTAAGCAGTACTACTAATAACTACTAAGCTTGTGTAAGTAAGTTAGCTACGCTGGTTCTATCAGCGCTCTTAACTTAGGTAAATTAAGTCGGCGCAACAATAACTTTGGCAGTTCGGATAGTGAATTGAATTAATAATATAACAAAGAACAGACATGATACTTACGAAATTGAAATTTATTCATAGAAAGTAGAATTGTAGCTGTACCTACCTATGACAGTAACGAAAATCCTTACTAATATAAATGCGGAAGTAACTCTGTCTGTCTGTCTGTTACCCTTTCACGCTTAATGCACTGAACCGATTCAGTTGGAATTTGGTATAGAGGTAGTTTCGCGATAAGCGAATTCTGCGCAGCCGTGGTATTTCAGGCAACAGCTCTGCTAGTACCTAAATACATTTATGCAATCCCATGATTGTGATGATATGTACCGTTTATTCATAACCTAAGCATACATATCTCGCACAGCTGTCTATACATACCTATTAACTAAGTATTGGTTAACTCACACTGATCCAAGCTTTATCCGATCCGATATGAGCTCAGCCACATGAGCTATATACCTAGTATAATCTCGTAATCCAATAGAGTGGCGTATTATCTAGGTAAACATTTACTGTATTTACTTAGGCACGATGAAAATATAAACAGATGACGTGGCTTTCTCACTTAAAGTACATATACCTCAATCTCAATCTCACGATCCGCTCCGTCAAGCTGTGGAACGAGTTGCCCCTGACGTTGAGGGAATCTCAGTCTGTGGCGGTGTTCAGGGGTGGGCTGAGGAAGTTGTGGCTGAGCACTGGCACCTGAGGCGGTAGCTGCTTTCATATTTTATTTTAGTTCGAGTATTTATTTATGTTATTTGCTATTTGATAGTGTTTATGTAAGTTTATTGGTTAAATTTTTATTCTGTTATTTATATATTATTTTATTTATTATATTGTATTGGTTTTATAATGTATTGTACTTTAGTTGTTAATTTATTAAGTATTAATACTACTTATTTGCGCATAATGACTGCTTGCCTTTTTGTTGTCAACTATTCCTTTCTGTAGGTTAGCTGGAAGAGATCCCTTCTTAGGGATAAGTTCGCCTTTGTACTTTTTTGTCTGAATTTCTGTATTTTTTAAATTTTTATGTGCAATAAAGAGTTTACATACATACATACATACATATACCTACATAGATAATTGCTGGTATTAATAAGTTTTCATTAAATTTTTGATGGCGGCATTGTTAATGGTTATTTTATTCGTTTGTGACGATGATCAAGCATCATTAGTTACCTGGAGAATTATTTAAAAAAAAAAACAGTCAATTTGGAATACAGCGATCGTCTACGAATCTACGAATTGTGTAAGTATTCAGCTATATTTTTTTACATTTAGTAGATAAACAGATATAATATTCAATTAAAGTTCTTTGTTATGTAGAATGCAAATATTTTCGGACTCTATGTAAACAACCGAGATTATTTAGATACTTGAATAATATTTACGTTTTGTTAAGGACAAGTCGCCCTTAAAACGTAGTTTCTCACATATTATATTACCTAGATGGAAAACGTTAAATACATAATTGATATAGTCTAAATTGATGTTAGACAAGAATAATTATTAACAGTTAAACTTGTATTAGGATTACGGAAAAGGCTCACTACCTTTTGCCTACTACGTCCCAGTGCTGGGTCTAGTGCGAATAGGCCCATAATATATTTAATGTCGCCCCGGGCCGTAACTAGTAATTTACCGCCCGCTACGCGAGAGAAAATTTGCACTTCCTGGCCAGGGAAGACGTTAAACTGTGTACAGTCGGTCGGTGATAAAGAAAGCCTCAGGTCGCATGTTTATCGCCCTCGCCTTTGACTCGTGCGCCAAGTTCCTGCGATCTGAGACATTCTTTATTTCACCACCCTCGGAATGTAAGGTACTATGCACGTTACCTGATGGCCACCTTGCTTACAATTACAACATGGACCACTAGAAGACCATACATTAACACAATACATGTATAACCGACCAAGTGTTTCATTTTTATGACAGTTCCTAAATCAGAAAACAAAATTAAGCTGATCACTTGGACGTAAAAGTGAAAATAGTCCTTGATGTTTTATGCAGTACGTTGAACTTTAAGGAATTCCTTGGTCAACCATACCAGCCACATATGCATTAAAATTTTTATAAAGTATATTCGCCACCAGGTACACCGGAGCTGCCTAGGTGTTCTAAAATATCTGAGCCCGACCATTATTATCAATCGTGTAATTGCATGTTCAGCTATTTTTAAGCGCTTTTTAAGCACAAAAAACCACAACATTAAACACGTAGTAATAGTTACCTTCGCGTTCGCCTAATTGCCAGCACTTAACAACGCGAATTAACAGCTCATGTCGCTTGTCGCCCGTCACGCAACACAGTAGGTAATCCGCGATAACGGAGACGTCAGAATCTGACAACGCCCCCAAACTGCCAAGCTGACATGTGAACGTCAACTTTTGAGGATGACAAGATATACAAAGTAAAGCGGCAGGGGTGGCGCGAAACTGATGAAGCGACACTTGAAGTGCCGCAACGCGAGTTTCGCAAAAGCTTATAGTAGGTATTTCCAATCATTTATTTTCTCGATGACAGCTCCCGTAAAATGTAACTACGTTTAGTTACGCAAAAATTAATTTTTAAATGCGAGGTATATAAAAAATACGAAAACTGCCTAATTTTGTCCCTTCACCCATATAACATCTACGACGAATTGAGTCCATATCAGTATTTTTTTTAAAGTACGATAAATAATAAACGTTTTAATAAAGTTACATTCTATGGCAATACAAATAGTGATGTTATGATTTATATATCGATATTGTATCGGTATTGTATATATTGAACTAGATGTGTTCCCGCGACTTAGTACGCGTTGTAATTTTTTTCCCGGGATAAAGAATAGCCTATGTTACTAAGGAATAATGTAGCATTTTAATGGTGAAATAATTTTTGTTTGTCCAGTAGTTTTTCGTTTATTCATTACAAACATACAAATCTTTCCTCTTTATAATGTCAGTAATAATAATATAGAGGTAAGGTAATCGACAATGAAATGAAATAATTATAATGACAGGTAATTTTTATTTATTAATTTTACTCAAAATCTGATGAATTGGATCGATATCGTATCTACTGATCACTTTTTGGTCACAACACTATCAAACTAAGACATTAAGGGCAGCCTCCTTTTTATCAAGAATGAGGTTTTATTTCTATGTAAGTTCGGGCAATTCTTCCACATAAGCATATTTGTATTAAAACAATATGTGCAATGATAATGAATCTTCTGCGTCATAACAATAGCTCAACAACCTTCTGTTTTCGCGATCACGGGACCGATACCTCATTAAACAAAGACAGTAGGTATTTATAGAAGTGTTCACAACATCAGATAAGGCATTCACGCAATAATGAAGTGAAACATGGACAAGTGGCAGTAGCACGCTATAATTTGCATTAATTGTTGAATGGTGATTAATTTACAAGTGGTTAGCGCACGAAATGACAGCCACTGGTTATGATTATGATCATTCATGGAACTAAGTGCGAAGATACCGACTTGACTACCCTTAAGTGCATAGGCCACTTAAACTAGGCGGTGAACTAATTTGATTTGTAGTGGTCGTTGATCCAATGAAACGTTTTGAATAACAGATTCAACTAGTTTACAGTGTTAACGTACGAAATGAACCAACATGGCAATATGACACGTTCGTTTTATTTATCGTCGATTTAACTCAGCAAAATCAACTCATCTAACCAGTTAATTCAGTTTTGTGTGTGCTTACAAATAGAAAACATTGAACCTCAACGGCTTACGCTTACTCTCTTAGTAGTCTTAGACGAAAAAACTAGTTGACCATATCAACTAGTTTATCAACTAGGTAGTCGAAGTTTTCTACGTTAATGTTTCGTTTCGTCGATACAAAAACCGTCAACGGCTCATCACTAAATTTGATTTAGTCGCAATCCGACCATCGTTCAGACAGACGTCAGACGTGTCCGATTGAGATATTAATGTAATTTTAAGGAACGACCACACCGCTGCGTGACGTGTCGCATGCGTCACGTTCTCTCACCGTTTCTTCATTCATTTTGTTGCGTAAACGCACCGTCAACGTCTTTTACGCACTGGTGTGGCCGGACCTTTAGGCAGAATACAAGTACCATGACGCCTGGATGTGCTTTTATTGGGTGTACAGATACTTGGATCGAAAAAAAAAACAACAAATAACACAGCATTAACTTTGTAACATTTCTTAACTTTCGCTAAGTTTCGCTTTTGTCATTCTCATTAGGAAAAAGTAAAGAAACCTAACCCGTTTAGTGCTATACTTTATACCACACATGAAACGCCCGAGTCTCTTCGGACAATCGTCTAGTCAAACAATACATAACTCACCAGTAGGACAACAGACAGTTGTTGCACGGTCGCAGGTAAGGTTACTGGTCAGTGCAGCTAGGCGTGATTCCCTCATATAATATACAATGAGATGAGATTTAAAGTGACTGGACTCATTAGATTGTTAAGACTTTTGCAATTTTCCATAAATATACAGTACAAACAATGAATCTTTGGAAAACAGAAAATGATGCGTGATATTAAAAGGTGCATAAAAGTTTTTCAAACAAGGCGAAAAACGGACAAAATAGTCAATAACAACAACAAATAATGTTATGCTACTGCGTCATAGAAACAAATATATTCTAGTTCATCATTCATCAAACAAGAATGCAAGGCATGCTGTAGGCGTACGAAACTATTAATATCATATTGATCATAGTCAGGGGTTAAATTTGATGAAACTGACGCCTACTACCACTCTATCGGATTTGTTAGTTTATTTATACTAAAGCTTAACGTAAAGTGGTTTACGAACGTATTGCGTTGCGTGGAATGTGTTTAGGGAACCCGGATACAAATTTGCTTGCTATTTATAGTTTACTAGCCGTTTCCCGCGATTGCAATTTTACGTAGAATTCGCCTGATAGATTAAAATCAGACTGAACAATTTTAAAGCTGTATAAAACGGCATAGGATTAGGGTAGAAAAAGACGGTGAATGCCATCGCGAGCGCCCGCGCTTTAGACAACATGTGCTTAGGCGTAAGTTTTGTTTGACACAGTAAAATGTCGCGAATGCGTTTACTTTAACGTCTCAATTATTATGGGTGGTAGCGCTACTGGCAGTGTGTATATCACAGCAGATCAGCTAAATGTTTGCTGCTTCAACGCGAACGATTTCTAGAAGTATACTACAACAAAAACCTTATACTTAGGCTGGGCATTCGTCAGAGATCCTCGCAGAACTCGGGTTTAGAGCGATCAAGATCACCAAAAATATGCGACAGCTACTCCATTGAAAATAAAATAGCATCCAATAGCACTTGCCTGCCTCAATTTCTATAAAATGTCTGTTTGATAGAAATCGTTATTCGGTGAGTAACGACGGACTATGGCGTATTGTAAACATGTTTGTTGTCGTAGTAGTGTAACTCGAATTATAGTAAGATGGATCATTATGAATCATAATATTATTATTACATTCCGCATTCATCAAGCAGCATAGTTGTAAGCTTTGTGGCGCAAAAGCTAGCGATATGAATAGGTATCTAAGTATAATTAATTGAGTACACTACACGATGAAGTTCAGTCAAATTCCTTATGTATCTGTCCAAAATTGCACTAGCTAACACCGCTTACTTTTCAATCTAGGGACTTCCTACTCACACGGAGGTCTAACACCTATGATTGCATTCCTTCTGTAGCCATCGGTATGCGCACAAGTTACTACCTAGGCTAGGTTATATTCGCGGGCACTATTCGCGCTAATAACGCATACGCTATCTTTTACAATCAAATTGCGTGTTAGCGTTAGCAAGCTCCGTGAACAGTATTTGCGTTTCCTTAATTTTTATTTAAAAAATTACATGTTTTATCTGTGTATACATAAAGCAAATATACCAGAAAGACAGATAAAGATATACGAATATTAAGTTAACAAAAGCTTAATATTGAATAAGGGCTTAAAATCGAACGAAAACCTTCCGGTGTAACTAATTAAAGCCAAGGACAGTCGTCAAATTTTCAAGCGAAAATACAAAACTGTTTATTTTGTTAGGTAATAGTTACTTGGTAGTGGTAAATTTACGTCACCAGGTGACATTAATTAACCTCTAAATTTGTCCCGATCAGAATAGCCGCGCTATTTCGGGGGCCCGCTAACAGATCAATCTCGGACAAACAAACAAACTACCAACCGGGGCGAGTATTACGTATTCACAACTTCATGCGGCGCATGATTAAGGATGAGTTATATGGAAGGGAGAGTACTCGTAAATAATCGAAAGTCACAAGGAAAAACCCCACCGCAGAAGGATATAACAGAAAGTGTAATTCATAATGATTTTCCTCGTCAGACAATGTGATTTAACTATGACACAGCGTTCTACGTGGATTAGGATTTAAACGAATTTAGGATTACTGAGTCAAGTTAAAGTTTGCTTTAAACTATTTGTCTTGTCACCGTTTCTTCAAATGACTCGCCCCCATTGTAGCAAGTCATCAAAGTGTCGAGCAATAAACACATGCCTAAGTATTGCCGAGGTTAATATTTAAGTAACTACATAATATTTAATTTAGTTGTCTTATCAGTTTGATTAATTTGGAGCTTCACTCGTGTGGCTCCGACATAACTGGTCCTTCGAGCCGGATGCGTAGCGGTCACGTGCGCAAGCGCCTCGAGATATATTTGCCAAATAAACATTTGCGTTATGCTAAGAGTTTCGAGGGAAAATATAATTATTTCTAATTCGGACGTCTTTGATGATAGGAATGTATTCGTGGATGAGCAATCGTTTGTTTGTTAGTCATTTGTATAGTAACACCTACGAAGAATTTTTGAGGATATCCGAGAGCATTTCGAATTTGTTGGTTCCAAGAACTCTTAAGACTAAAAACGAGTCTCCAAAGAATTTCACAAACGTCACACTCAGATATGCATTAGGCCCATGAATCTAGTCATTTTAACTAAAAACTCTTTTGTAACGTTTAACTGATATTTGACGTGTATATTACGTCAAAATGTATTTATGACAAAGCAAATTACCGTGCTCAGTGCGTCAGGGCAGGCAGCGGGAGGGTGGTACATTACAATTTGTATGCGCTAGGTCTATACCCTGGCGACCCCCCCACTGCCCGCCCTAGACCGTGCTCAACATAATTTTTGTGCTCGTGTTCCTACAACACGTCGGTGTGAGTGTCAGTGTATGTACTCACTGGTCGTGATCGTGCGTGCGCCTCGTGGTGGGCGCGGGCGCGAGCAGGCGCTGCGTGTCGGGCGCGCAGGAGCGGGCGAACGCCGCCGCCGCCTCCACCGCCGCCTCGTCGTCGCACAGGGACGTGTCGTCCTCCGCTGCCAACAACCAACAGTTCAACTGACGCTCTTAAGTCGGGTACACTGCGAGCTGTAGCTTACTTTAAGGGTCGATCAATTTTTCTAGTCACTCGTTGCTATAGTAACGTTTTCCTGGGTCTATAACATTAAAATTTGACAGCATTTTTTTGATAACTTTAAGCCCTAATAATTTAATAATAATTAATTTAATTTAATAATTAAATTTTTTAATTGGTCATCTACTAAGCATGTTACTATAATATGACACATTTTCTTCAAATAAACTAAACTACCTTAGTCCCCTCGCTGATGGGACACAATAACAACAAGAAATAGTTCACCCACCCTTAGAAACACCCCGACACGAGACATCTGCTAGTACTGCCAAGCCGTAACGCCCCTGTTCGTTGCACAGTCCAGACGCTCCCCCTCATTCATAAACGCTCTATAGGCTTCTGGTAACTTAGCAATCGTTTGTCTTTATCTGTCACTTTGACATTTACCTTGCTCAGATAAAGACAAACGATTGCTAAGTTACCAGAAGCCTATAGAGCGTTTATGAATAAGGGAGCGTTTATGAACAGGTGGTCAAATTGAAACATTTAATGTATTATAGAAACTTTCGCAGTGCCACCGGTCGCGAATAGTTTTAAAGGTGCATAGAAGTTTGCACCGACCGCATAAAAAGCTGATTACTGTACAGTAAATAGTACTATCGCTACACGCTATCCCCTCTCCGAGATTTAAAGGGCAGTGTAAAAAGAAACTAAATGGGGATGTGAACATACACTAACCGGCTTTTCCACCTTATAGACTGGCCTACCTAATTGTCATAACTTTGGAAGTAAAACCGAGCTTATTTCCACAACTGGTTTCACATCGCATCCAAACACCATTATCATTTGCGTAACCTTAACCGTTATTAGCAGGTAATATATATTTGAACAGGAACTATCATTTAATTACGTTTCCGCACTTTGATACGACAAAGATAGTGTTACAACGGTAAACATTGTCAAAATCCGCAATGCGGTACTACTATCGCTGATGCAAAGGATCTCTATTTGCTTTAATGATACCATTAAAGTTAATGTTAAGATGCTCAAATATTATGCAACGCTATTCAACCATTACTAAGTTTACAGATTTGCGAATATTAACTTATCTTATTGGTGGCAAGAACCAGCTTGATTGCTTTAAATATTGCTACTTAAAGCAGAGACAAATACAGTCTCTAGTTAATACAATACAGACATCAATATCATCTATTAGTTTCATTTCAAATACTATCGAAAAGTTCTACTTATGTCTAGGTTGAATTAGAAACTATTATCTTTTAAATATCTATATTTCGGTAGAGCTGTAATTGATTAAACATTCAGCTCTCAAAACTGGCAATTTATGTTCAAGCGGTGTGATGTCATAGACGACATGTGGGTGACTGTTGCGTATGAACAACACAATACCGTAGAGAGCTGGAGAACAAAGGTTTCTTCGGCTTTTATGTCAACTTACGATCGTACACAAACGCCGGATTCAGCATGTTATCAGCATTTCCGAACGCAAACGAAACAAAACATGGCGGCTGCGCGGGAAGCCAACTGTCAATGTCACTCACTAAACGTCAAACACATTTGAAACACGGGTAAAACAATTGAATCGTGAAACAATGCCATACAACTCAAACAGACACGTTGCAATATTAAATTTAAGCATGAATTTACTGACTATTCAATTCTCAACTACTGAACATTGTATTCCCACGACTCTGTACAACACTAACCTAAACGATACTAATTTTAGTGTCCGAGTCCTAGATTTTGTTCCATTGTATGTAAAACTCAAGGAGAAATATTATAAAACTGTGAACCGAACGATAAGTTAATGAAAACTACTAAAATATAAAAATATGCTTCAAATTATCTCCTACCACGCAAAACACTGTTAGGGCATGATTATACGTGCGAGATATAAGTTATTTTTTTAAATCAATAGGTACACCAATTTTGGTGTTTTTTTTCAACGTAGTTAATCTATGGATTATTTTTCAAAAATTTTAATTTTTTATACTTGTCTTCTCTTGCCTATATTCGCCCCACTACTGGGCACAGGCCTCCTCTCAGAACGAGAGGGCTTGGGCTATCGTTCCCACGCGGGCCCAGTGCGGATTGGGCACTTCACACACACCATTGAATTGCTTCGCAAGAGTGTGCAGGTTTCCTCACGATGTTTTGCTTCACCGAAAAGCTCATGATAAATTACATATGTAATTTCGCACATAAATTCCGAAAAAACTCACAGGTGCGAGCCAGGGATCGAACGCACGACCCACTGCTTGAGAGGCCATAGCCTCCTAAGCCATATCCACTAGACTACAGTTTGACAACAGATATAATGCGCATCGGCAGTATTCGTTTGCGCA
Organism: Pandemis corylana; assembly: GCA_949127965.1. NCBI lineage: Eukaryota > Metazoa > Arthropoda > Insecta > Lepidoptera > Tortricidae > Pandemis > Pandemis corylana. The sequence goes on along the minus strand of OX421856.1, from coordinate 11,697,244 downwards.
GAGAAGCGCAGACCAGTTTCCGATGGTAGCCGAACGTGTAAATAATCTATATTGAACTTTATTTGCAAGCGCAACTGGCAGAGTATTGCTTGCTTTGCATTCTTAGCTCTGTCCCGCTTACACGATTTTGCCGCATTATTTTTGTTGTCAAACTATACCACGGCATTTTTATGTTTAAATCTTTAAAACTACGTAACGGATTTTGAAGCGGTTTTTTAATAGATAGAGTGATTTAAGAGGAAGGTTTGTATGTATAATACATGCATAATATTTTAGAGAAACACTGATTGCACCCGTGCGAAGCCGGGGCGGGTAGCTAGTAGTTGTATACGATTAATTTAATCATTAAACCATCTGGTAACGATAACGAACGAATCTCATAACGAACTCAATCCGAAGTCCATGATTAATAACAATGTTTTTTAACGATTGGTTTGAGTAGGTGTACTTACCTACTGATTTTTGGTATTCAATAAAGAATATTTGTATAATATTTTTGTACCTACATTATCAATATTGTTGACCGATTACAATATCTACCTGAATGTAGGAGTTGGTTTAGCTTATGCATAAGCTCTCTTTGACTATGTGGGTGTGTACGGACCCTTGTGTATACGCGGTTTTGTTTGTAAGATAAAAAACGTGTCGGTAAAAAGTGTATTTTGTTTTGACATCCTGAGACAGAACGTTTGGTTTACATTGCCTTTGCGATTATAATTCTCAGTTGTGTGTGCCCCTAAGCATATTTTAGACCTAACTATCAAGTATTTGGCTATTGACTTCATTATAGAAGTAGTTTATATATTTAAAGACAATAGTGAATATCACAAAACATACAGATACTGTTCAGTACATGAACATAAATAAAAATAATATTCATAAATATATGTAAACCTATGGATAAATATAAATAATACAATATAATTAATCATAATCAATAAAATTAAATTCATTATTTCTTAACATGTAACTAAACTATCTAAACATAGACTATACATTAAAAATGGCAACATTTCGTAATGTAAGTAAAACACTGTTGTCTATGTTCTCTTCTCTTCAGCCTTCCGATACGCTGGCTGTACTGAGATTTGTACTCAATTAATTAATGTTTAAAACTTCAATAAAGTACTTTAAACAATTTCTCGCATTGTTTCTTACAGATACAAAAGCTTAAAATTAAGGCTAAGTATCAAAAACATTCCGGGCACTAAGGTGCCCATCACACTTGCCGCGTTACCACGTTGGGTGGCCAATTGGCTATGGACAACCTATGCGCCAAGAAAGAACCGAATTCTACGCCCTATTTCTTTACATTACACAAATAAATCACGTCTTTATCCTTTACAGGGAAGACAGAGGCTAAGGTAACAAGATCTAAAGGCCACGTTTGGCATGATTGTGGGCGTATAGGTGCGAAGAGCCTATAACATGATTCCTAGTTTTACACCGATTCCCTCAATGGGCTTTTATAATGTATGCGGGAAGAGAAGCAACTGGTACATTCTATACTGTTTTTTCTTTGCACCAGTCCAGCTTGGAAGGAACCAGCATTATATTGTTTCAGCTTTATGTTTTTCCTTTTTATTTTCTTATACGTATGATTAAATCTTTAAATATCGCCTACGGAACACTATTGTCCATCGGTACCCACGTTAGGAAACGCTGCTCTAGACAATATTTTGTGGCATCAAAAGTATGTCATCAAGATAGCAAGGTATTTACAAAAGCTAATGCGTCATTTCATTAGTTCCGATTTGCAGTCAACCGAAATGGGTTATGATATGATATTATGATGATATGACTAATGACTGATCCGTCATCAACACAAGGATTTTCTTAGTCACATTATTAGATACCTACTGACTGATTCTGTTTTTCTACATAGACCTATTGATACTTAGTTTTTCTCGTAATAGAGCCTGTCATTATATGTTTAAGAAAACTGTTTTTGAAAATCAGTAATAGTTATTTATACTTGATACAAAACCATAAACATATAAATGACTACTTATTTTATATCCCATTGTCAATATTTTTATAAAAGGATTTGCCATTAAAAAGACACTACAAGATTGTAAGAAGCTAACAAATATTTGCTGAAAAAACTAAGTATAGTTTATTTCACTCCAAAGGTATTTTAACTATTATTTACTATTAGTTATTTATTTGTTTACGGGATTAAAAGAACTATACGCCATGATCTGGCATTTCAATTAAATTTGAGCAAAAATTTAACTATGTAGGTAATTATATTTTCATCGGCATTTTAAACACCCTACAAGTAATCAAACAAATTAAATTACCGGCGCATGAGGTCATATCCGTTCTATCGTAGCTTCTTAGGCATTCTATGCACCTGGAATCCTCTGGTATAGGTCGTGTAGCTCACTAACACTTGTTCGTTTGCCAACTTAATTCGGAAAAAACCAAGTGTCATAAACACTACTCTATCAAATAGTAAGTAAACTATACCTACCAGTCGGTCGCGGTTTCAACTCTAAATTAACTTTTACACTCGCCAAATCCGCCATTTCTTATACAGAATAAATACAACAAAGGTTTTTTGTTGAAAACAACCGCGTGTACGCAATGTATCGATTGGACTAAATGCGTCAATAGACGATAACGCTAATGATTTATTTTATCTTCAAAAGATAAGATTACGTTTACTATTTACTTAGCATGGGTCTCCCTTCGCCCTTCAAAGAAAAAAAATTAGGTTCATCATAGATAACTACACTTTTGATTTGACAAGATATTTCTAGTGAGTGCTGCAATTAATTATAGATGAAAAACTTAAGCAAATTACATGGTATGTGTGAGTAATGTGTCCGAATAGACAAATTGACGTTCCAAACGTTCTGCTACATACAACAGGTGTCATTTACGTAAGTTTTTCACCCATACTTTGCTATTCGAAAAAATATTGTACGTTGTACGAGATCAATTACGAGTACCTATACAAACTTTTATGGTAGGTAGTTTAAAAATATAAATAAATATTAAACTGACGTACATTCCGGAAGGTTCTCCACTATACCTGCAAATAAAAATGACTAACGAATCGCACCACAACACGCAATCTATTTATTACCATCACATCTAAAATAGAAAGCGGTTATCAATTTAAATCTGGTTTTATCGTCATTTGCTTAGATAACGATTGCTTTGTTGTGATAACTTGCGTGCGACCAAGAATAAAAGCGCCTGTCAAAAATGTAGCAGCCAAAGTAACAGCGGATGAATACTGAACGGAATAAATGGTAAAGATACATACATGGTCGATTTCATAGTGTCTAGTCTAGTTTCGGAAGTGGATTAAAGCTAGGTTTAAGCAAAAGTTTAATGTCCGTCCCTAGGCAGGGCCGTAGGCGTAAGCTTGCCTTCGGATTCCGAAAGCTAAATGCAGCTAAAATGCAGGTTTCATATTTAGAGTCACGTTTTTTATATCAGAAGACTTTATATATCTCCAAGTAATTTATTAGACGGTGGGGCCGTTTTAATCTTCCACTGACCGTGGATTAGTGTTGAACAAGTTGATACTATACATGGAGTTTTAACGTAGGGTCTATAAATCTCTTAAATACATTGTCATTTAAAAAGAGCCTCTGGCGGCTTATCTGGTAGATGTACTGACCGCTGATGCCGTGCAAATAGCGCATGATGCCGGTACTATAGCGCGGTGCTAGTTCCCCATTAGTCATTGCAGTTTACCTATGAGACAAAAGATGGCGCTGTCGTTAGTTACGTACGTGCTGATCGCTGGTGTTTTGTTAGAGCTGGTTATGTGTGGTGCGACACATTTGTCATCATTTTACAAACAAACAAACAAATAATTTAGCAAAGCTTCATTATCTGTTTTTTTTCGCAAAAAGTATGAAATTTATACGTTTTTTTAAGTTACGAACCAGCAGATAATAAAGGCTCATCAAATAACGATGTTTGTGTCGTAATATGATGCAGATGTGGTGAAACTTATACTCGCCACGCGTGATGCCTATGCGTCGTTCGCATCGGTGACATTATCGAGTCATAAACAAACTTTCGTTAGAGCCTTTCCCGTGTGGGCGTAACAGTAGGTAATTTTTTGTAGCATATACGGCGCCGGGTTAACTTTTAGCCCATTCTAATCAAACATAAGTACGTCGACTTCAATTCGGTAGCTTCAAATCTACAAGGAATACAAAATGTTGCCGGTGTAGTACGGCTTCGTACTGACCGCTGGTGTCGTGCTCGTGCGGGTTGTGTATGATGCGTATGCGGCGCTCGTGGTTGGTGGGGCTGGCGTCGAGGCGGCGGCGCGCGGCGTCGGCCTCGCCGCGGCTGCGCGGGAAGTACAGCGCCGCCAGCGCCGACAGCAGCGCCGCCATCGCCGCGCACCCGCTCGTCAGGATCACCAGCGTCGGCACCGAGTGCTGCTCCAGGTAGCGCCGGATAGTACCTGCATCCACGAAATCTACAATTGCCGGCGAATGCTGCAGCGATTTAAGCGCAGTTGTGGGGTTAAAGCCATGTTCACGCCGGGCTCGGCCTGGCACGCAGAACTAGGTCAGATCTACTATCGTAATGCTTAGTCAGCCGAGAGCGTACGGCGTGATACGAGGCTTAAGACGACGGCCCACGGTGACGCTACGCTCGTGGGTACATATTCGCTCTGTATCAAAATGTAGGCGGTCGTTTCCAAAGCAGTGCACGCACACGCTACGCACGAAATGACCAATGGACCCACGTGGGTGACATTTATAGCGTGTTCGTGCACAGCTGACGCAGCAGTGGGGCGTCGCCTTTAAGTTCACGTACGTACTTTAACACCAAAGATACGTTAAATTCGTTTCAGGGCATTCGAAGTCATTTAACTAAAAAGCTTGCCAGCCACTATGTGTGTATGGGACCGGACGAGAATTCTGTGAGCGATAAGGGACATGGAAAGTCTAAGCTTCACTTTTTTTAATTACATGGAGCGGGGCTTCATTTGTAAAAATTATACCAATGCTTCGTGGCAAGAGGTAAGGGGTAGAATATGTAGCATTTTGCTTACGTAATATTTGTAGAAACTGAAGGTTCTTCTACTTAACTTAAGCAGCGTTTTAGATAGACGATTCAAACCGCGCATCGGGTGGAAAGCTCTATAACGTTGCGTTTACTGTCTTTCTTCCAAAGTTTCTCACCAAATCCATTTAGGCACAGTTTCGTCAATATTGGTAAGTTTATTATGTATGTTGTAGAGTGACTTACGCAAAGCGGTGTGGGCGGCGAGGTCTGGCGGGAAGTTACGTCGCGGAGTGTCGATGATACAGAGCGCCAGCGTCCGTGCGTTGAGTTCGCCGGCCGCGTACAAAACACTCCTGAAATCATGAAATTCCAGCGCGTATGTAAATATCAAAAAGACACGTGTAACTATTGGCTCACCACATTTTCCTCACACTCACTTTTCGTTCAAAGTTCTCTATTTGTTTCGTAAAATTATAAGTTAAACAATGAAAACAAACTGTCCTGTGGATATCATAAAAATCCTTAGCTGCATCTGCAGTCGAACAGCAGAATTTTACAGTCAGACTTATACTAGTGAGGATGTTAAGCAACGCGAGCCACGAGTTTTGAGAGTGTAGTAACTAAACGCAGCCCTTTTTCCCCCTCCTCTCCCTCTTGTATTTAATCATTGTACGAGTGCGAATTAGTGCTACAATAAAACTCCTGAATTAATTCATTTCTGTGGGTTTTATTCAACCAAAACCAAGTTATAATTACGATAGTCCCTGCGGAACGTAAATCTCACAGAGTGTATCGTATAATTTTGTAGTATCCGAAGCGGCTAAGATTGTTGGTCCAACCACGCTGATGTTAGCGTGACTAAACCTGCGTCTTAAGCTGCGTACCCAGGACTAGCCGTGCGAGGTAACTTGTTACGAGAAATTTTGTTAGCGCTGCGAGTAAAGAGCGAGTTTATATATTATACCTACATTTAAGAGTGGATCAAATATTTCTTGTTGTTATTTTGTCCCAGTTGTACTAGTTGCTTCTCTTCCCGCGCCGACGGTAAAAGCCCATCGAAGGAATTGGCGAAAGTCATAGGAATCATGTTTTAGGCGATGCTGCTAGCAACCCATCACTATTTTAATTCCATTTGTTGCCATCTATACGCCCACAATTTTGCTAATCGTGTCTTGCCACTTTAGGCTCTGTCTACCCCGTAAGAAATAAAGACGTGATTTGTATATGTGTATGTGTTTTTGTCCCATCAGCAAGGGGACAAAAGTAGTACAGTTTTTTAGAAGCAATTTTGTGTCACTGTATACTAACATGCTTAGTAGAAAACCTATTATAGAAGAGTGAACAAAAAAGTGTGTTTGGCAAAATTAGATCCTATAAACTAGGGCTTAAAGAGTAACTGAGGAGAACGTAACCATAACAACGAGTAACGACAATGGTGATCCACCCACAAAACCAAAGAGAAATGCGTGCGAGGAACGCGAGGGAGAATATGAAAAGACTGTGCTACGCGTCCTCGCGCTGCTTAGCTTCCTCTCACACCTCGGGTGCGTTCCACTAAGCGTTCACAACGATCACGCTCACGACCGCAGTTTTTCCCGTTCCACTTGCTTGTGAGCGTTACTGTCGTAAACTCAAGTGGAATGGATTATAGAGCGTTTTGAGCGTGGAGGTAAATAATACAAATGGCGAGTTAGTAAAAAGAAAGCAAAATATTTAAGAAGTTAGGTTACAACCTGTAAGCCTTGAAAATAAACTTAATTAATTATTGTTTAAATCGATTTATATTAAAAAAAAAATATAATTATTTTTTTTATATTTAATATCAGTGGTCTGTTTAGTTAATTTACGTTCAAATGTTACTAAAATGTCTAAATAATAATATAATTCACTTTTAGTAAAATATCTCGTTCCGCATGAAATAACGTCAGTTTCACGGTCGCCATTTTTGATACTTTGAGTTTTGAAAATACCGCTAATTTTCTCAACGATCACTTCGACCCACCTTTTTAAATGGGTCGTCGTGAGCTTCGCGTGAGCGTAAGTCATGACGTCATAAGTGACGTTTTCGCTGCGACCACAATGACCGCGGTCGTTATGTGGAACGACTAAAGGAGCATTTTGATCGTTGTGGGCGCTTAGTGGAACGCACCCCTCATGTAATACAAAATTCCACACCCTTTCACAGCTTTGCTACACATCCGCCGCTACCTCACGCAGGTCTAGTGAATACGCCATCTTCTGTTTCATTGAGCTGTGCCGTTGTGCAGTTTTTTCAAAAACGAAAGAAAACGGTTTTTGCGTAACAGTTTCATGAAACACATTTATGCCATCAAGCGGCTTTTGTTCGATTCGCTCGCGCTCCGACGAATGAAGGAAAAAGAAACAATTGCAAGTAACGACCTGTCAACACTGTATCAGTTTCAAGTCGTTATTACGTACATTTTGTTGCAATTTAACTCTTAGTACAATAGTAATAGAGTGTAATTACTAAATATACCTACCTACTATTCAGAATGTTTGATGATGTTCCGTTTGTTTTGTTCATAAATAATAGTCTTAATAAAAACTGTTTTTGATCCTAGCATGAAAGCGTCCGTTCGTTTCCTACTGAAGAACGCCTTCTCAAAACTGTTATCAAAAATAACGCCTATTCTTATTCAGCTTTTACTCACTGGTAGCAGTTATGCAGGGAGGTTTCTGCGGCGCTATGGTACTGCGCCACGTATTTCGGACTGACGGTGTGCAGGACATGGCGGCAGCGAAGCAGGAAGCCCGGCGTCACCACCACCTCGCCTGTGCGGCATTCTGAAACGAAACAACCATTATACTGTTATTTCTTTATGTAAGCAAAATAAGGAATAATTAATAGGATAAGGTGAGAGTTTTAAGGGTCAGATGGACAATGGATCAAGGGAAAGTTAGATGCTGCACTGTGTGTCCGTGTTTATGACAATGGATGATAGAAGGGATGTCACCACTAACTAGATGGTTCCCTGTTCCTTGTAACAGTTCAGGTATTTGACACTAGGTGGCGCTGGGGTCGTCACAATATTAATAAAAATTGTAGAATAAGAAAAGTTAAGATTAATTGATATTATTGTTTGTCAACTTTTTGAACCAAAAATGTAAAAATTAAGTAGATAGTTTACTTACCATGCCCCCTAGTAACAATTTCCTCCTTGAGCTCCGGGCCGGCAACGCTCATGATGCGTTCGCTGACGGCGTTACACTCCGACAGCGTCTCATCTGTCGTGTTGGTTATCGCGTCCACCTCCAGAGCGGTGATGTCGCCTTGCCTGTAACGATAGCATATTCATAAATATGTGTGTGAAAATTAACACAAAAAATACAACTGAATTGATAACCTTCTCCTTTTTCAAAGTTGGTTAACAATATTGCAAAAAAACGAGAAGTGACCAATGATTAGAACTTCAAGCTTCTGTTACTTTGATGATTTTGGCTGTACTAAATCATCATCAACACCATATCAGCCGGAAGACCACTACTGCTAGACGAGGTTATCTTTAAGGGCTTCTACGACAATCCGTTTTGTGCTACCCGCTGTCCTCCCAGTTGGCTTCACGCGATGTTTACTAAATCAACCCTCCATCTTGCGGAAGGCCTATCAACACTAACTTCCAGTACGGTCGCCACTTCCTAAGCCATACGATGCGTGAATAATATTGTTTCACGCAGTCGAAATCGCAATCGCATTTACAATGTCTTCCTGTGAAACGGTAGAGGATGAGGGTAGAAAAAAACGGTGAATGCGATAAAAAGCCCGAGCTAAATTAGGCAGTACCTATGGGTTGATGTCCTATTGTCTAACTCACAGACTCTCGCGATTCTATCTACCCATAATCCTATATCGTTTGACAGAAAGGAATGGTGGCTGCGATTGTGTTTCCAAATGCGTTAGACAATATTATTTTACGCATCGTAAACATACATCGCAAGAAGAAACAACTTAGCTACAGGCTACTCAAGTTTTAATTTGGCTCTGAAAATGCATACATTTTTTAACAGACATGAAAATCACGCTGTGTACTTCATTACGAAATTATAGCCACAGGTAAGTAAGATAATTTATGTTATGATGACTCTTGTATAATAAATAGTTTTTCATTTAATTAATTAGTAATTACGTAGAGAAAAGTAATTGCCTTAGAGAGATAACAACAATGGCAAGTTCTGGATGACGTAGAACCCACGTCTTTGATCAATAAATATAAGATTTTTATGACCCATTCATGAAGCATGTGCGTCTAAGATTTAATGATTTGCACAAGCTGCGATATTACCTCGTCTTAGCTAGAGTAAACGAGCAACGCTGATTACCTTATGATTACGATGGATATATTCATATTATCCATGGCACTGAGCCGAGAGCATAGATTCTATCTGTAAGATTTAGGGTTTTCACAATCCAGGTGAGCTCGAGTAAGTGTAGCAGTTTTAAATCTTGCTTTGTGTCCCAGTCTGGCTTTATTTTAAGAATGCTTCTATCAAAAGTCAATGCAGTAAAGCAGGGTAAAGTCAATGTAGTAAGTATGTGTTCTAGCTATCGCAGAGTATGATAGAAGTCACCAAGGCTTTCCATACCACGAACCAATCTATTGCCATTCCGTGAGATCTACCTACTGAACTACTGGAGAAGGACAGATACAGTCATGCGTGCCAATAATTTTGATCACTTAATAATAAACATGGCGTAATATTTTTAAAATAAAACTAACGGATAACTCAGGTAATTAACATCGAGAATGGCTCGACATATTTCGGATTCTTACGAAATCCTTCTTCCTGGTGCATTAGCGTCAGCGACGTACGAACACTAAGCGCCAACGATTCACTTCGAAGGACTTCGTAATAGTCCCAAATATGTCGAGCAATCCCGATGTTAATAACGGAGTTATCCGTAAATATTAACAATTACATAATATGCCTTACCTACCTGTGTGGACTAGGTGCATTATGATAATGTAGGTACGCAGTATGTGATCAGTTTTGCAATTCGAATTGATTGCGGTCGCTTGTGAACGATTCTGACGCAGAAAATAACCGTAACTTGGAGGTAAACGCAAGGCCTATCGGTCATCAAAAGGATGGGTAGGTTTTATTAGCTGGTTCCCCGTACATAACTATTTTACATAACCAGGACATTCTAAGGTAAAATAAAGACTATTTCTAAATTAAAACAAACATGGTCGTGGCTTAGGGCCGCTGCACCTAAACCAAAATCAATCCAGATTAACCATCCTACAATGGTTTTACCAGAGCCGGTTATGTACGGGGAACAAGCTGTTTTATTACATAATGTTCACAACATCTTTTTCGCAAACTGTTTAGTTTATGCTCTTATATTTGTCTTGCAAAAAGGTATAAATGTCTTCTTTCTTTTTTTACTTTCTATCACAAATGCAATCGATCGTAGCAATCAAAATAAATCGCTAAAATCATCTCAAATCGTAATGTACGATAAAATAAAACCAAAATTTTAGGGGTTGTAATAAACCAAAACACTGAACTGACCATATCGCGAACCGTTGGTTGATCTGTTCGTCGAATGGATACGGCGTGTGTGCGAGCAGTGGCGTGCCGTGTGAAGAGTAGTCAGTGATGGGGGAAGGGGCAGAGTCGCCCCACCGCGCCACCGACGCGCCGCGCACTCCGACGCCGCGCGCCACACCCGGCGCACGCATCACGACTGATTCTGAAATGGAGACGAGATTTTCTTGCTTACTTAATAAATACATACACTAATCCCGGCAACCCCGTCGAGATACAATACAATACAATAACTCTTTATTGAACACCACATATAACAACCAAAACAGTAAAAAGGTATACAGACAACCATAATGGACTGGAGAACAGAACAGATCTGAGCAGGTGGTGCAATTTAGAATATATATATTAATATACTAAGATACTCATTGTTCGAAGCTTGATCCCCTCTGGTTGCACCCAGAAGTTAATAAAAAATACTTAATAATTATTCATAATGAATATATTAATAGATTTTCTTATCAAGATCTCATTGTATGCGTATTAATTATAAATTTGACATAAATCTCTGCCTTTTGAATATATAACTATAACCTAAAGTAGAAACACGCAAGTAATTTGTAAACTCTAACGCTATCGGAATAAAAATATATAAAGCACTCAATCATTTAAATGGAGCAACAGCTGATCAAAAGATACAATTTACAATTATCGAGTTGAACCCTAGATTAACGAACGAGACCGCACGCCACAAACTCATTAAGTAGTTAAGTGCTCCTGTTGTAAAGGAGTTAGCCAAACTACCTTTCGATTGTTCACTACTAGGCAACAACAGCAAAAAATGATAGTCAGAAGGCAATCAAGAAAGAAGCCTGTTTTATGGTCGGTGGAAGCTATTTCCAGCCGGATCGATGCCAAGTCAACGTAAGCTTACATAAGGGTCGTGTCGTATTTAAATTAAGATAAAAGAGACATAAATAACGAAGAGAAGCGTGATCCAAGCCGCGACCTGGGACCTCTTCCCTGCCACTCGTTCGCTCTTTGAACATCCCGAGCATCCTCGTTTATAACGAGTGCACTTACAAAACGAAACGGAAAAACCGTGTTAATACAGCTTCAGGAAAACGTTAGAATTTTCATTAAAACTTTAAGCGTAGTAACGGTCACTGAAAGCGACTAACCCTTCTAAATTGGACAAAATTACTACGAGGAATCTCAGTTTTAGGCATTAATGGGCTAAACCCCACTTTCACCCCATTAGACTAACTCCAAGCGGCACTGATCATAGAGAATCACTAACGAGTTTGACCCAAATTTCTCAATACAGGGACCAAGACTAAAGGAATGGACAGAGTACTGTGCGTTAAGGCTTATCGCCATGTAGGTATTACATAGTTGGGTAATTATTTTCTACAGACAGCGATAAAAATATTAATTTTTCATCAAATTCGTGACTTTTAAATATAAGTACAATTGAACAACGGTCCGGCTAAATAATTCAATTGCAAGTCAAAAATTAAAAGCTATCTACTATTTGGGCTGTGCCTTTTTAAAAGTCCACAACCATTCTTCATACGACATGCTCATAATTTCCGTGTTTAAAAGTATGTACCACCAAAATTACGTGAATAATAATGTACCTACACGTTTATTTTGTTTTGCTCACATTCAGTTCATGTCGAAACAATATATGGCCGTTCGCTGTAAATAGTCGTTCAATAATTATTCGCACACTAACTACAAATAATTAGTTTTATCTGTCACTTAACTCAGTGAACACTAAGGTGAACCGTTCCCGTTAAACTTTGTGGTGTATCAATAGAAGTCTACGTGAATAAATTGTAGTGTGCAGTCGATATTCGGGCATAGACTCCCGTGACGTCACCAAGTGCATTGTTCCCCCTCTCGCTGAAACGGGAGCACCGGAGCGGGATGAAAAATTCATTCAGTTCCGAGATATGCCTGTACTGTGATCACGCAATTACGATGCTGTTACATAGCGTTCGTTTCCGATTAAGTATTTAAAAAAATATACGTACTTAACTGATTCCTAGTGTGCAAGACTGCACAACCTTTTTATACAGTTTTTTTGTACCTTTTTTAATTGTTTATGGTTTTAAGATGATTTTGATGTATTAGACTTTTGTTTCTACCGAAAACCAGTGCCTTTTATTTTGCTCCCAAATATTGATCCGGTTCGAAGGACCAATATTTGGGAGCAAAATAAAAGGCACTGGTTTTCGGTAGAAACAAAAGTCTAATACATCAAAATCATCTTAAAACCATAAACAATTAAAAAAGGTACAAAAAAACTGTATAAAAAGGTTGTGCAGTCTTGCACACCTAGTATAAAATGAAGTGAAAATTAATTCCTAAATGTGTTACTAAAGTGGAGAACGACTGGACCGACTAAAAATTTTTTTATACTATTCTGTAGTCTCAGAAAGTCAGAAAGAAACCAATTATTATGTAGGAAAATGTTATTGTGAAAACACAATGTAATAAAGTATCAAGTGGATAGTCCAATTAAAAAATATATAAATCATACTAAACGTGGCCTTTTAGGTCTTGTTACCTTAGGCTCTGTCTACCCCGTAAGGGATATAAACGTGATTTATGTATGTATGCATGCATATATTTTTAACAGAAAAACCTAGTAAAGACAGCCAAAAAACCCTGTACAAAATAATATTTCTACTTATATTTCTTATCCCGTGGGCAAATTGAAAAATCCTTTCGTAGTGCATCTCTTTGATCCTCAAGGAATATGTCTACCAAATACCAAGGATCTATATTAGCAAATCGGTTGCTTCCTTATTAGGCCTCTTTATTTCTTATCCCACAGCAATTTCGCAAAATCCAGAAATCAGCTTTCGGATATCATAATTAACTTATACCAAACCACCAAACCTACCAAAAAACCTAACCAAAAAAACTTACCAAATTTAAAGTTTCTATAAGAGTTTCGGAGATCGGACCATTTCAAAGTAATAATCTAAATCCCTTTTACTCCCTACGCGGGAATTTTGAAAGTCATGTCATGATTCCTTGTGTGCCAAATATCAAGACTTTAGTAATTAGAGTTACGAGTCCTTTGCAGCAGACTTATAAATCCTATTTATTCCCTATCCTGTAGGAATTTTTAAAAACCCCTTCTTAGTGCACCTCTTTGATACTCAAGGAATATGTCTGCCAAATTTCAAATCTGTGTAGGTTTAGCGGTTTAGGCTGTGTACTGTCTGTCAGTCAGTCAGTCACGTTACTCTTTTATTCTATAAAAGCTGTCGTATAATAAATGGAAAACGTTCGTGTTTTTGCATGAATAACTAGACACTGTTTCTCTGCCTCTTGTTATAAAAGTATCTGGCTAGTGATTGCCAGCTATTAATTAAATCAATAAAGCTTCAATTTCACACACAAAAGAAACTGAAAATTAAACTACCTACACAAAAAAAATGGTGTATTTTTACACATTAATATTGACACTAAAACGCTGTACTAAAAATAAGAGTTAAAAATGAACCAGCAAGCACATACAAAGATAAAATTACGTAATTCGAAATATTAAACCACCTATAACCATCTCAAGGACACATTAACAAACCCCATGAAAGTAATAAAAAGAGCATTGGCATTATGTAACAATGTCATACCTTTAATCGTCATCCCACTACAAAGTCACAGACACGCACTTTTGAATACGTTTAATAATAATAGCGCAGCACACGTCCTTCCCGCTTGGCAGTTGGACAGCGTGTGGCCTCGAAACACACCCCCAGGGTGACGTTCTGGGGTGGGGGTTGACGGGTGTGACGTCACACGGTCGACGACCCACGGAAGTAGGTCATGAGATCGGAGTGGTCGATCTCAGGGAATAAAATCTGCCTATTTTGTTAGTACAGCCGATTACCTAACGTAGGGCACAAACTTTATGAAGACCGACATATTGGAAAAACAGCACACGCACGTATTTTTTATGTTATTGCATAAAAGTTCATAAATTATATCAAGGTACCTGCGTCAGTAATCAAAAACAACAACGGCTTCGGTGTATGGAAATTGCTTTGCTAACTTTTCTTTTTGTCATAACTTTTTTTGACCTTCGGCGAAATTGTGGAAGGTTTCATTGAGTTGCTTTAACAGCGGAGTAAAAACTGAGCGAATGCTTTTATTAATAATTTGTAAAAAAAAAGACTGTGACCTCTGTAATTTGTATTCTAAACATGCTACTAGGTACTGAGAGCCTAGGCAGTGATAAAACTGTAGAAGCACTAAGTTCCGTCAGTATTGCTGATACTTTAAATTAAACTAATAATCGATGCCCAGATAATTTGTAAACATGCACATTAACTTTTAAGAGGTTATCTAGAGCACCTTCATCGACATGAAACTACACTTACATCATTACATAAAGTTAACATAATAATAACATCGTTAGGTATATAAGACATTACAATGACTGACTCATAAACGCATCCCTTTTACTCTTCGCGTCTATTTAAATAACATGTTTTGGCTAAAACTTTAGCAACCTATTTTTATCTCGTCCCTACACTACAAGGAAAGAAAGAAAGAAAAAACTGTACAAGCATCTTTTGTTTAAAATCCATTTCATTGCCGACCCCGCGGTTCGCGCACCATCAAACGCGATTGAGGTCAAGGGCAAACTTATTTCTTCTAAAAAGCTTTTTCCAGCTATAAATGAGTCTATACAGCGAATGTCATGGAGCAGCCTTGCATTTGCCTGAGCAATAGACCTAGGTAATATAAGTATCTAACCCAAGTAAAATTCTTTTTAAGAAGCAGTAGGTATCGGAGACCTACTTTTACACGGAAACCGGTATTGAAAGTAAAGTACGAGTAGAAATTGGTGTCAGAGAGTATGGGAATCTCTGAAGAAAACCACCGTCCATGATAAAGTAATGTAAGTTAAAATAAAGCCAAGGATATTTATTTTAGGACGTCCAATGTACTCGTAGATTTATGAGTTCGATAATTAAAGCAAAAGAGAAAGATACTAACTTCAAAACCTTTAAACATATTTCCAGAAAAAATATTGATAATGAAAGCAACAAAGAAATACCAACCGCTTAAATCTTCAAAACCATTTCCAAAAGTAATTTCAAGCTCACACACAGTTATTGGAAGTACTAACCAAATTAATGTTTGATAAAAGTATTATCTGGACAAAATATTTTGTTAAATCGAAACGTGAAATAAGACAAGAAACTAGCATCTTGAACATATTGAAGTTCATCCAGTTCCGTTCGAAGGCGAAGGCGAAGTCACTGGTGCGACAATATATTATTCGGCTCTGAACAAGACACTCGCTGGCAATAGCAACGTATTGGATTTAGTTTTCTTATTTAACTTCGAGATTTCTTGAGTTTCCACTGTGTGTTAAGAGCTTTATGTGGATGTCACATTGTTTCGATTTAAAAACTTTAAAGTTAACTTACAAGATGTGTTCTCGTATCTGCGGGTACATTGTCAAACATTTCAAGTTTTATTGCTACCCATTACCTATAGGCTGGTGACGTCTTATCCATACTCAATACAATAGTATGAAATCAGAGTCCATAAAATTCGCCACCACATCATAACGAGGCGTTACTTCAAACATCAGAAACGATGTCATCCGCATTAGAACTAAGGTTACCGACATAGGCCGAAGAATTACGAAACTGAAGTGGCAGTGGGCGGGGCACATTGCTAGCAGGACTGATGGCCGATGGGGTCAGAGGGTTTTCGAATGGCGTCCACGGACCGGGAGACGAGCTATTAGTAGGCATCCAACAAGACGGAGCGACTGGATCAGGTGATTAAGCTCACGGGATCGCGGTGGATTCGGAAAGCACAAGACCGGTCTGGGCGGAGAGCTTTGGGGGAGGCCTATGTCCAGCAGCGGACGTCTTTCGGCTGATTTGATGATGATGATGATGAGTACAAACATATCCAGAAGGCTCGGGACACCCCTCGCCTTAACGCAATCCACGCTTCCTTACGGTACAAAGGGCTAATGCCGCCACCGTCATGGGGCCAAGTAGGGTTAGACGGGGTTTTCTCCATATAAGTTTTTTTTTTTAATTTCTTATTTGTAATTATAGGTTTTCAGAATTAGTTTTATTCATTAAAATATACTTATTTTGGGTGTTACATATCTATATGGTAAGAACCAAACGCTGAACGTACTAAAGTATTTTTGGGGCGAAAGATCTCAAGCTCTTACTGCATTATACTGCTTTATTATCGAGTATATTATTCCTCTTTTAAGTATCGACTGAATTGAGATAATTGTTAAGTCTATATTTTTGAGCACCGCGTTTGCTCAGATTTGGCTGATGCATGGTGACAACAGTCAGCTGCATTAGCGTTATTTCGAAGTTCCAGTATTTGGATAATAATTATGAACATAACGTGAGAAACCTCTTAGCGTTGAAGCGCAATGATGCTAACAACGCATATTAGAGTCACAGTGTATTCATTAGAAACCCGATTTTACTATGAGTCATAATCATAATTCTACAAGATTGAGATTTAGAATTGCCCATATACAATGATCATCGTTTTAGCATAAGCGTCACTGACTTTGAAACTTTCTTTAAATTTAGGCCAACGGAACTCTCTTCTGAAATGCCTAGACCCCACCTTATAGTCCAGGCAGAAGCAGAGCTTTCTATGAAGTCCTACCTCAGTCCTATTGCTAATACCGACACACGTTGGTAATGATAGGTACCGACGTTGTTTTGCAACATCGGTGCCCTCATTCCGTTCCGTCCAAGTAAATACGCGAGCGTGGCTTATGGTCTGACAACAGAACAATAAAATGAACTCACACGCAGAACAATGAAGGATTTAACGGACAATACAGTTCTTCAAGGCAGAATTCCCGACAAAATGCTAATAAAAAAATCGGATATGCTGATGACTTAATGTGGAATGATCGTTTAACATGAATGTAAAAAATTTAAGATGAAATGTAGTAGTAGGTAATTGCGTTCTATGTTCGTAACATTAAAATTTTGGCAGACCAAAAATACACAGTCAATACTTGAAGTTGCGGCGATACGTATAATAGGTACAGAACGGGTGTAAAGTGCTTTTTAACCATTTACAATTTTTTCAAGGTACAAAAGGCTTAAAGTTCACCCTGAAGTCATACCGCTTTTGACGGAAAGAAATGGTGAACAAATCTTTCGACCATACAGACTGCTCTGAGTGAGTAAATATTAGTGCGGCGGCATTAAATAGCGCGAAGTGCTGTTTAGACGCTGTACACTATCTTGAACTAAGAATACAAATTAAATAGAGATAATCTGTAAATCATCAGTGCAAGTTTAATTTATTACTCACATCCGTACCTACGCGCTCTGGAGGAGAACGGCAATAAAATGGATCGAATGGTAATATTAAGACGAATACTAATCGTGGGTACGCAAAGTACAGGAAAAAACCAAAATTGTTACCTTTTTAACCTATTTTAGGTATGGAGAAAGAAAATAAGCTGAAAGGTTACAACGAGAATTTCACAAAAGTTAGGTACTACTTTATCTGAAATACTTCCAAAAGACGAAGTACATTCAAATTCTTACTTCTGGATGGAATCAAGAAATGTACTGACTAGACAGACAGTAGGTACATAAAATAAGGCAGTAGGGCGGTCAATAGTACTCCATAATGCAGGAGTTTAACTGGGCGCCCTGAACCTCCGCGGTAGGTACCACACTGTTAATAGCCGCGGATGACGCTATTCAACGGCTTTCAGGACAAGGCAAACTAAATTCCGACTGAACTTCTTCGACTACGTCTTTGTTTCTCATTACATTTTTATGCTGTCTGATAATTTATGTTGTCAGAATAGCAGTAGGGAAATAACTAACTAAAGATGATTCAGTTTATTACTATCTATAGTGTAATTTGAGCCAAATTTAAACAGAACTGCATAATCTTCCTTCCATGCTGATCTAGGGAGTAAGGAAAAAGCATAGAATGTACCAGTAGCTTCTCTTCCCGCGCAGATGGTAAAAGCCCATCGAGGGAATGGGTGAAAAATGTGAAAATCGTAGGAATTATGTTACAGACGACGCGGATAGCAACCCATCACTATTTTGAATCCCATTTTCGCCTATACGCCATAGTCAAGAATTTAATTTTCAACCCACCTAAAGCTAAATATCGTATAGCAAACTATCATCATAAGAGCTAGCTGGAGCACGACATTGCTTAGATATATCCCATGCATTGTTTGATGTTAAATTATTTTTCGATTACACAGATAATTAAATTAAATTATATTAAATTCCTCGTTTGTATGTATGAATGTATGTACTGCATGAACTTGGTCTACAGTGCTAACGATTACGAATCTTCATTATGGCATGCTATTTGCAGTACGCGAAAAACATACTGCAATGGAGTTAATCCTGCATTGGCCATTAGTAGTATTATTTACAGTGATGTTGAATATTATCTCAATTCGACAGCCAAGCATTGTGTTGTGCACAAAAGCAGACTTTGAATGCTGGACTGGTATAGACCTTTGTAGTGTAAATTGTACAGTTGTTGGGTCAGTTCTATTCGACACTAGAAATTGCGTTTTTTACCTGTGACATGACACTTAAAGCTTCTTAATATCAATCGAGCAGTTTATTACCAACAGCGGTACATTAGTCTCTGAATATAGGCATAGGCAAGCTTATTGCGGTTTTAGTTTCTGAACCTTCAATCTCTGCCAAACAGCAAATTTCATCGCTGTCTGTACATTTCATCGTTGTTACTTTGTCAAAATTACCAGATTTCTCATTTGAGGTCTAATTTAACGTTAACATGCCTTGAGTTCTAATCTAATTAGCATTAAGTACTTACTTAGCTTGACCATTTCATGAGTATCGATTTGGTCGTCCGAAGCCTTCGACATTCTGAATACCTATCATCAAGTACGGGTAACGTTTAAGCCTGACCTTGAATAGATTATCGTTCAGGCATTGATCAATTAAAGTAAATAGTACTGTTCGTGTTTGCAACCCCTGATTTTTTAAAGACGTAAGATCACGAAACGTTTACAAGCCAAAGATTATAATCTACACCATTTAGTCATTTAGCTTTACGAGTTTAGAAAACATTGAGCTACTTGTTTAGAGTCAGACTTTTTGTAGCTTGCATCAAAGAACGCAGCAAGTAAAGTTAAATTGTATCAAAAGTGTACTCATTTTTTTATAAAAAAAAAAACTGTTGTTACATGTCTACTTACTGAGACGCCGTTGTCATAATTATAATACAACGCACAGCCTGGTCTGTCAGTCAGCCACGTTACTATGTTATAGGTAGAATAGATGATGCTGATTTACGACAGCTAATAGATTAACTTGTTAGTTTCGAAAACCCATTTTGCTCGTAAAATAAGTAGGCAAATAGAGTCTTAGCTCATCTGTTTTCTTCAACGATTTAATTAATTCATCGATTGCGTTAGTTATTCTTATCGACTCACTTGTTTGCAAAGATGCGTTATAAATGAGAAAGCAAACATTGGTTATATGTATCGCGGCAATCTAAATCTATAGCTATCACTAACATTATGTTTAGCTCCGTTATATACACGATTAAAATGTAATATTGACGATTCAACATAAAGAAAATAACACTAAATTATTTTAAAGGCAAAGTATTTACGTCTATTACGTACACACCTACTGGTTAATATATGAAGCGCCATACTTTTTAACATAGTTATAACCTAGATATTTTCCACGGAATTCAGGTCCCATACACAAAAGACGTCTGACAGTATTCATGTAGCATCCATTAGCAGCGTATTACATTACCATTTATCTATTACATACCCCTTTTTATCTTAAATTTCCCTCGTGATGTCACGCATGTCTTTACCTTTAATGTATCGTTTATCCTTGCCTTTGCGCTAATAATGTTGTATCTTTGTAAGTCTATTATTAGCAAGGTTGCTGAAAAGCTTTTTTTATGTTTTTACAACGTTTTAATGCATAATAATCGTCTTACCATCTAAAACTGAACACTGTTTCGAGGCCTATTTTCACAACGTCTCCGATATTAGCACGAGAATAAACCAATGACGTCGTACTTGTCATTGTTTCTTGATTTGAAACGCCACTAATTATTGGGATTACCGAAGCGTATGACACTGTACTGACTAGTGACTCAATATCGGTGACGTCGACATGCGGGAGGGCTCTATTGTTTCCGTGACCCGGTTCCAAACAGACAAGGCATTGTCTATTTTGCTTTTTGGAAAACATTCAATTCAATTCTATATGAATAGTGTATGTTGACAATAGTTTAATCAATAAATAACGGATAAAACGTGTCGTTTTGATCGATTGCGTGTCAATAAACTTCAATTTAAAATTCATGGAGAATTGACTTTGACTAAATGAAACTGAAAAGTGTTAGTGTAAGGTAGATACTCTATACGTTACAGCATTCTGAAGCAAATCTCGAAGTTAAATTAAACTTAGTCGTTGCTATTAACAAAAACGCTATTAGAACCATTCATATTTTAAGTGATGGTGAAAACCAGCTCTTTAAATATAGAGAATCAGAATCAAAATGATGGTGATATAAAGTGTGAGTCAGGTAGCTAAACTCCTAAATGTCTTCGGCCATAAATATACGGCTATATCGTTAAACTATTTATGTGGCAAAATTTGTGCTGCTATGCAGATTATCTCTGGAACGAATTGTCTTACAGTCCACACAATCAGGCGATTTTTTTATAAGAAATAGTAAAATACTGTTTTATCATTAGTCCTATACAATGTGTTCAAAAACAGTGGAGTAGAAAAAAAAAGTAGTAGATAATAGTAGTTTATATGACTATCATAATGCCTAATTATGAAAATGACGTGATAGTTATTTTCTCGAAGAGGGCTCTTCAAGAGGTTTCCGTCGTATCGACCTACTGACCAATGAATATGAAGAATGCACTTTTACATGAGAGAAAAGGTAATTGACTTTTTAAATGCCACATCGTTTATTTAATACAAGTCAGGACAACTATTTTATTATCTATGAAAGTTAATTGACGTGACGATCTCGTATAAATGTAACTTATTTAAATTTATTTATTATATTTATCGCGGTTAGTCTTATCAATCTACTTATCATTAGGTGGTGCGCTGTTTTCATATGAGATATAACTTTATGATCGCTGGATTTTTTTGTTTTTATAACAAATCTTTAAAATCTGTTATAAACTTTAGGTTCGTTAACCTGAGATGTTTAAGAGACTTATGTCCGCTTCAGTACTTCATAAGGCATTAACCTAAGGTTTGCATTAAAATTTGGGAGCAGACATTTGGTCAATAAATCTATACTACATATACTACTAGCTTCTACCCGCGACTTCGTCCGTGTAGAATTAGACTTAAGAACGTACGGTGATAGTATATATTCTGCAATTATTATTAATGTTGCGACTCTAGGCAGCTACGACCTTTGACATGTTTATTGCTATCCCACGGGAACTATGCAATTTTCACAGATAAAAAGTAGATTATGTTTTAGTCTATGGTACCAGCTACCTCCGTTTCAAATTTGACCCAAATCCGTTCTGTCGTTACAGCTTCAGCGTGAAGAAGGAACAAACATACACACTCACATCCTCACTAACAAACTTTCGCATTTATAATATTAGTAGGATACTATCACAAAAAGGAAACTATGTGAGTTTGTGAGGGGGTTTGTGGGGAGGGGGGGGGGGGGGGGTGGCTGAACTGATTTTGAAAATTCTTTTACCAATAGAAAGCCACATTATTTGTGAGTGTCATACAAAGGCTATATTAATTCTGCACGGGCGAAGTCGCGGGCAGCAGCTGGTGTATTAATAAAGTTGTAATTTTTTTCATACTTTCTTTGCTTTACTGACTAAATTGAGCAGTAGAGTAGTTTAAAACTATTCTAAAACTATTGAAAAAAGTATAATGTACTTATTTGAAATGTAAATGAAAATGAAAATTTTATTTTGCAAATTGGCCGCCAAGGGCTCTTTTACAGCATGTCTTTCTGAAACTGTAATATGGCGAGTCACTAGTTGGTTACATATCAGGTTATCTGGCTTGTGGTCTGCGGTCAGCTTCTGGTGAGACATCACGGCCACATTAACACATATAGCAATGTTAGATCTAATGAAGGAGTTGGAGCACTTTTATTGAGTAACTTTATAGTTCAAGAAGAGCATAGATTTAATACCAACAGGAAAAACACTTAGTATAATATTTACAGCGAAAACAATGAAATCGGTGCACGCAAATCCTTGGTATCCAATGCTATACTATCTGAGACTTTCAGATAAAGATCTTTCAAGTAATATGTTATTAAGATTTCATTAACTATCCGCGTGGGAAAGCTTCAAACAAATCTATTTTCGTGCATTCATTCAGAGCCCACTGTCCTCTAGTTTTGATTGTTGAATGCAACCCACTCGTAGTAATGACAATAAGGAAGGATATATATAATTGAAAACTATTATTAAACTTAGACATCCACAATCTAAACTTATTTGAATAAAACACGACATTTAAATAGAATTCACAACACTCGCATCTCCTACAGTCGTAGTTGTATCTTCAATATGTCCAATGCTTCGATTTGGTCTAAAATTATTCCATAAAATAGTTGAAATACTGTTTTAGCAGGTGTAGGAGAGGAGTCTCTATCATGAATGGGGACCTAGCAAAAGCCAATAAGACTGAATTCTTGCATTAGAAATAACAGAAACGCGCGTTGTCGCCAACACAGGTAATTTAATCAGTAAATAGACATCGATTAGAACAGATAGCTATGTAAATTAATTGCGACCTGCATTTACCTACCCACGCTATGTTATTTAATTACACGGTCAGATCGATTAGAACTAAAGTTATTTTTCTGATCTATTAGAAGACAGAAGTCAAATGATTCTTATACATATAACGTGTTACCACCTACTGAAAACCTCAGACACCTCAACCGAAACTGACTTAATATTATTCAGTTCATATTAGTGTTTCTTTTTCTCATAATTACAGCCGATTAGTATCTTTACATTCGTTGAATACTTGTGAGTGACGCAAGTAAAGTACGAAACAATAAAACCGTCAAAAGAATCAGCCAGTATTAAAATATTGTACCTAAGTAGTATGCAACCTCTATCTGTGTCTCTATCTCTATTGTGTGTGATACAGTAGTAACTGTTGCATTTAGAGGAAATTTTAAAAAAACATCCTACATTAAAATATAGTGTACTTAATCGATTCTACTCTTTATTCTGAACGAACTAGTTTCAGGTTTTTAGTGTCTCACGTATCACGTTGTATATCCTAGTTTAGCTGTATTAGCTTTTACGTATAAAACCAAATTAAATTTGATAACTGTTGTATTCCACGTCAATGGGGTGGGTATGTCTGACGTAGAAGTGCGAAAGGGCTAGCTAGGAAAGGAAAGTCTATTATATCTACGTCCCATACGAGCTTCCCCTCAGAATGAGAGGGCTTGTATAGTTAAGATTACACGTGGACAGTGCGAATTAAAAACTGAACACACCATTGAACTGCGTAGTAGCTTTTATGCGGGTTTGCACTCGCCGAAAAGCACGAAACAAATTCCGAACGTAATTTCGAAAAAAAATCCCATTTACATTCCAAAAAACTCACGAGTTGCGAGCGCGTATTCGATCCCATGACCCTCTATTGAGAAATCATGTATGGTTAAGGTCAAACCAATGTAGGGGCAGAGTAACCACCGCCACCACGCACGGCTTTTGAAACATGAATAATATGACGGTGGATACCGGTAAAATAGAATATGTATGTAGATCACGACACACTACCAATACCGTTAAACAAGGGGCCGTTTAAAAGATATATGGGTTTTGTCTATGTGATATACATACTAATCGCTTATTTGAAGAATGAGTTAATCATGGCATAGGTAGGTATACTCGTATTAGACCACGTTTATTTTTACAAAGTAGAATTGCAATTATTGCAATTCTACTGCAATGCAATGTAGAAGTAGTAATATAGAGTCCACCTAAGCTTAACATGCCCCTAGACAACATATTAAAAAGTGTTTACGGTAGATAACGCGGACGAAATTCTAACCAACTCACAGTTATACGTTTGAGAGCCAAGAGAGGAAGTAACGTTAAAGCGTCTTGGCTAGGCCTTTTGTGCATTATTCTCTTGCCTAAATGATACTAGTATAGGCCGCCGAACGACCATACCCTCCAAATACCTTAGAATTATAGCGAAGGGGTCCAAAGATCATTATACGGCCACGTGTACCGCGATAAATATGTAATGCAGGATATCGGAAACTGTCATTAAGGAAGCACTTGGGACGCGCTGCGAATTCAAATCACATACTTACTCCCTATATTAGGTAATCGACTAATCGACAATAACCATTGTTAGGAAACTATTTGTACGCTTTCTAAAATAACTGGGATTATAATTGATCCAATTATATAATCACATAGGTAGACATTGTAATGATTAGCTAAACAAAACTTTCGAACTTGAAACGAGCCCACAATAAACAAGCTCTGATCAAAGTATTTAAATAAGTAATGATAGAAAAACTTATAAACAAACAGTTTTATTATTATAACTAGCTTCTGCCCGCGACTTCGTCTGCGTATTACAAATATAAACCTTCCTCTCGAATCACTCTATCTATTCAAAAAACCCATCAAAATCCGTTGCGTAGTTCTAAAGATCTAAGCATACATAAGGAGATACAGACAGACAGACGCGACTTTGTTTTATACTATGTAGTGATTACACAGACGGATAACTCCATAAAAGTCGAATGATGCTCGACATGTTTCGGACTAGTTCGTAGTCGTAACATATATACAGGGTGTCAGAAAACCCTTTAACGTCCTTTTACAGAATTGTCAGGTAAGTCTATCTGAACACCCTGGCAAAGTTTGACGCTCGTGGTTAATTAATTGACCGTTTAATTAACGAATCTTAAGATGCATTTAAGGACTATGCTCTCAGTGTACCTTTTCATTCATAAGTTACGTGAGTAGCGCTACTCGAAACGTTATTGTTTGTAACTAAACACTAAAACTTCACTCGCACTTGCTTTCAAACTACCATAAAACTTTGACCGGATTTCCTTATTGATAAATGATCTTTTCAAATTATTCAAGATTCGTTTTAGAAAATCCACAGTGCGACCTGGCAAACGTTAGCGTGCGTGTGAAGCGAATTGCGAAAATAATTGTAATCTAATTACAATTCTTTGTGTGCATTAAAAAAGGACCTAGAGATGTTTTTAAAAGGATTGTGTTAGGAGATGGAATAAAATGGATATCTGTAATTGTTGCTTATGATTATACTTACATTATTCTGTATCAATACAAAATCACGTAATACACTTAAAGCCACAATTATTAAACACTCTCTTACACACACACATTAATTGTTGAGCGGATATCCGCAAAGAATCACAGTTTTATTTAGATTATTTCTCTTTTTTACATAAAAGAAACTAAAATTGGATTCTACATCGAAAATTACAAACACGATGTTTTGACAAATGTTTTTTGACTGTTCATATTTGAGTGAACACCACGTGATCGCCCGCGTCTTCTAGAAGAGGTTAACGTGCTTGTTTGTGGTAGCTCCATTGCGGTACATAATTCATCGTTCGTCTGTCTGGCCTCTCTAATATAAAAAAAAACATCATTGTGGTACCTGTGAGACGTCAACACCTAAGCATGAATGTGAGTGTGGGATGGCTTTTGAGTCTCTTCACGCGTGAACGCTTGGGCTGTGCATTTTGTTATTCTCTAAACGAAACTGATCCATGAAGTCATCGATAGTAGTAAATAGTAAATGCTTTATTCTACAAAAAAAAAGAAACAACAGTTGTATAACTGTCAAAAAAGATAGGTACATACATAAATAACAAAGTCTGAATCAACAATATCAGTGAAAAATGGCGGCAGATATTATTTCTCCGCGCCAATCCGCGCGCAGCACTCGCGCATGCGCGCTGTGCACTTAGCACGCGCGTGACGAAGACACTGACAACAGACTGCTAACAGCCTAATATTAAAATTATAATAAAAAATAATTAATCAATGCCTGAAATATGCAAATTATGGTCACTTTTAGATAAAAATGAATAATTTGTCGAAATTAAATGTTTATTTATTATCTTTTACCTAAAATAGTTTAATAGTCACGAAAATATTCCTTGTTCCTATACATAACTGAACTTTTTGCTGAGATTAAAAAAAAAATTACCGCACTCGTGCGGTAATGTATTATTTGCGTAATAAGCTGAATTATGAGCTTAAATGCGGTGCAATAAGACTCAATTTACGAGCAAGTGTGTTGAAAAAAAAATACCGAAACAATAGACAACGGGTTGATTTTAAATTTGACCTCATTGTTTTCAAATAAAATAGATTATAAATGGATTTAAAATGGATTATAAATAATGTACATACTGATAACGTTTTTTTAACTCAAAGTAGTTTGAGTCCACTTCCATACAGGACGGTCCTACCAAGTGCTATGGCGCCTCACAAAGTCAATCGCAGTGTTTCAAGTTATCATACCGCATAGGTACCGTAAATAAAAAAAATATCTTTTTTTGCCAAAAATGCTTTACATAGGTAATTTTAGAAAAGAGCTGGTACTCATCAAACTGCTGGACCGAATTTTACCAAACATAGCTATAAACCATCGCAAGGAAACTGGGTTTCGGTCCACCCGCTTGAAAGCTACTATTACTATACCATAAACAGATACACACACATACACTCAAAGAGAGAAGAGAGAGAGAGAGAGAGAGAGAGAGAGAGAGAGAGAGAGAGAGAGAGAGAACGACTTTAAACTTTTATAACTCCCCTCTTTTTGCGTCGGGGGTTAAAATAGTTTGCAATACCTTGAAAAATGTTGAGTTTGGCAATTAGAGAAGGCATGAAGAGCTGACAGGACATGACTAGGATGGACTGAGACGACTTTGACTGCGATGGGACTTGACAAAAACATTATTACATCAGACATGGCTGTATGGGCATTGAACCCTTTGCCTTTCCTTAGTGGAAAAGATAATAAAACAAAATAAAACTGACGGCCGTCAGTTGATATTGAGTGGCAATGTTTATTATTTTTTGTAACTATTTTAAATATTTATATTAAAATAGTAAAGCGAAATGATGTTTGAGTGTATACTGTGTGTGTGATTACGGGGTTTACTTCACGTTGAGTGGTGGTGTGATTTGACATGAGCGACTAAAACGGACACAATAACTGAAGGTCTGTAATCAATAAGATTAGCATGAAATACAAAATTTGCGAATGCTCACAACTTTAGGTTTTTGGCTTGTACTTCTAAATATTCACAGCAAAAGTTTAATTTTCCCGGTATAAAACTAGTTACGCTACCGGACATTGTGTGTCGCTTATGTTGCGAAAGCTTGATACATAGCTGATTGGTTGATTTTGAACTAATTCATTTAGGCTGATTGGCTGATTTGCGAAACTTCCGTATGCCGAAGTAGTCACCAACAATAGTTTGACGGGTAGAACTATGAGTAGGCATGTGAGTAGCTTAAGCCTGTGGCACACTGAGCAAAGCTATTAAATTATTTTTTATAATTTTTTTTTTTTAGTTGTAATTAGGGTCTCATACTTTGCAGGGGTGTTCAAATCAATATACCGAACAAGTTGGTGAATTATCGTTAAAGGGTTTTATGACACCCTGTATATATATGATTGAGTCTCACGGACCGAAGACTCACGGTAGTTTCATGTTAAAAGTTTAATACTAACGAAATGGGTGTGAAAGTAGGCTGCCCAAAAGGTTAAATGCCTTAGCAAACTATTCAAAACCTATTATGTTATTAAGGCTAAACGGTCGTTTTTGGTGATCTCACTCGGCTAACGATGGCAAATCGCCATGATTATGGGACAGGTTAATTGTGGTTTCTTAAGTAGATAACATGTATTACAGATGGGTTTACGGTCGTGAATTTACGAGACTTTTTGCGGAGCAGATAAGAGTAACGGTAATTTAGTATAAATACATGAAATAATGATTCGTTTGTTTCAATGTCTATCCCTACTAATATTATAAAAGCGAAAGTAACTATGTCTGTCTGTTACGCTTTCAGGCCTAAACGACTGAACCGATTTTAATGAAATTTGGTACAGTGATAGTTTCAGTTCCGGGAAGCACGTAGGATAGTTTTTATCCGGTAAAATCGCATAGTTCCCGCGGGATAGCGATATCCGCATTCTGACCAGACGGAGTCGCGGGCAACCACTAGTACGCAATATTATTATTTAACGCGCGATTAATATAGGTACGTAACGTATCAATAGTATACGTATTAATGCTAATCTAACCAAAGCAATATATTATTCTAAGAAAAAATCTTTATCAGGGCACAGTTTTTCTCAAGAAATATGTAGTAAGTATAAATATTTAGTCTATGTTCGTTTATTCGTTATGGGTTAAAAACAAACTCTCAGTGCCCCACTACGACCCTCAATGAATATTATGTCTATCAAAGAATCTATTATAATTACCAATTTATTTAGTACCCCGTATATCTCTGTTAAATTTCAGGGACCTTACCATGACGTCTTAATGCGATTCAATTGCGATTCAGTTTAGGTTCACTCGCTTTCAGGATCCATACTAAAAATGACAGCTAAAACCCGAACTGAGTCCGGATTGAATCACATTAAGATGCCATGGTAATAATAACATTTTATGCGAAAAAATGACAAATGACTTACATCATTTTGAAAAAAAGAGCCGATAGTCTTTAAACTGCTGGATCGATTTTTACCAAACATGGCTAAGAACCACCACAGAGAACCTGGCTTTCGAATGAAAAAAAACCGCATCGAAATCGGTCGGAATGGCACCTCTTTTTGCGTCGGGGGTTAAAAACAAACAAGATAATAATATTTTACAAAAATAAGCGATTTGCCGATGAAGCTTTTGCTGATAGGAGTCATCAAAATACCAAGGGTGTAACAAATAAAGGTTGGAAATAGGATATCCAACCAATAGAAGGGGCTTCGCGACCGTGGGCGAAGCCCTATGCGACCACGCGATAGAATTAAGACGGCTCGAGGGCTTAGGGTACAGCTGACACGAAACATGAGTGTGCCCTTGATGCACTAAGGGTTCATAGGTCAAGTAAGAATCTTACACCAACTCACGAAATTTACAATGAAATCAACGCAATTGTTTAGTTTTGGTAGACGTTGGAAATAACGTCTCGTAAATAATTCGATTTATTGAAAACTAGCTGTTGCCCGCTGCTTCGCCCCGTTTTTTTTTTCTTCTTCTAAATTTCAGTATTTTTTCACCGTTTAAACCTTCCCTGGGCTTCCACGAATATTTCAAGGCTAAAATTAGACAAATCGGTTCAGCCGTCCTCGAGTTTTAGCGAAACTAACGAACAGAAATTAATTTTTATTTATATAGATTTGTACGTGAAAATTATATGAACGAAAAAAAAGCGTAACTTGTTAAAGCAATTAATTGGATGGAAAACTACTTTTGAAGTCCTCAATTTGGTCCAAAAATCCGAGATCCCGGTTTGCGACCCCTAGTTGGAAATACTGTGAAAATAATTGGCATTGTTCATTTTTTTTAGTATGCTCCAATTCGAAAACCATTTCGAGGAAAACCATCAATTATCCGATTTATCTTGTCCGATTTCAAAAATACTTTATGATTGCAGATATTTTTGTAAAAGTACTTTGAACCTTTGTTTGACCGAACGACCGGGTTTTTAGACAGAATCCAGCATCGAATGTTTGCCACAAAAATGAAAAAAAAAAGTTTGGCTACGGCAACTGTCACGTGTCACTGTCAAATCTACAAAACCATAGACAAAGCCGTTTTTTTTTTATAGCCAGCCGAACGAAGGCGTTTGGGATTCTGTCTAAATTCACGAATTATCAAACAGCGAAAAAATATTTATTATTAATTAACAAAGCTACGTAAAAGCATAATATTCAAATTAGTTGCTTGAAACAGTCCATTTTATCAAATAAAGGTGTTAAAAGCACAGCTTAAAAAAAATGAACAATGCCAATTGAAGTCTGTTGTTCTGATGAAATTAATGAGTGTAAGACGAAAAGCCATGAAAGAGGTCGGCGTTTAAAAAAAGGAGAATATTGCTTTTGGTTGACGAAGAAGATGCTCAATGCTCAAAACATGAATAATATGAAAGGACAACACACATTTCTGATTGCTTTATCGTAGGTACATTGCCCAGATTTGGCTCTGCTTGCCCACGAAAACAAGACCAAGTGTAGAAAGCCACCCTCCCTACTCAATCAATTTTAATAAGAGGGGGTACGTTCATGCCTAAATAGAACCAAAAATACAACTTTTCATTATTGCAGTATAGGTTGCCTGCAGATCAAAACAAAGACTAGGGGTAAGAATGAAATTATCTATACTAATAATTATAAAGGGGATGAAAGTTTCTATGGAAGTTTGAAGCATTGGATTTTGAAGTTAAAAGCGTGAAACTTTATTTTTAGACTTTTAATTAGATATGAATACATGCATTTTAAAAAACCCTTGAGGAAGGTAAATATGGGATGACAGTTAATATAGTAGCTCTGACGCACAGCCTAAACCCATGGACCTAGCAAGCTGAAATTTAGCACATAGATACCACTTATCCATACTAATATTATTATGTAAGTAAATGCGAAAGTGAATCTGTCTGTCTTTCCTTTACCTCTTCACACTTATACCAAACCGCTGGACCAATTTACACGAAATTTGTGGTATAAATATGTTTTTATGGTCCTGATGAAAGAAAATTTTAATAGGGGGAGAAATTTGTTATTTGAATTATAGCCCAAGCCTTCTCAGCGTGAGAGGAGGCCTTTACCCAGCAGTGGGACGTATATAGGCTGGAGATGTGAAGTGATGTTAATTGAACTGATAATAGTCACATTTTAAAACTATTATTATGGTACAATTCGATTTTTACTAACATTTATTTAGTCTTATTTTAATATACATGACAAAATTGTTACATGCAGCATGCGTAGCAATATCAACCATTGGCTATTCAGGAATATTTGGGTGTAATACGGGGTCGCACTCGCCAGGTATTATCAGATCCGATATCAAAGGAACGTAAACATAACGCTGATTATTATAAAACCAGCGAAATATAAAAACCAATCCATCCATCCAAACGTCCACACCGCCTAACGATGATACCATAAGTATAAATACCGAAAGGTTATCTCCATACTTATCTCGAATTAGTAATGACCTTAATGTCCAATCAGTCTGTCGTTCATTAGTTCCACGTTAACGCTCCTCTGGTCTTTATTAAAATGGTACACGGGTGGGATTGGTTTGCTACAGAATCAGGTGAAACCACGTTTAAACGAGATAGACCTACGTAACGGTATCACAAAGCGATTGCAGTTCACGGGCCACTGGCCACGATGCGCTGCGCTGATTCTATTCCTAGTTTATAATAATATTGGTGAGAACTAAGCTATCGTGTAGATATTATGATATAAAATCTTAATCAGAGGGAGGAACATTATGTAGAAGGTTCTGTTAGTTTGAAATTGAAACATACGTTAGTTGACATACTTATATTTCATTCACATCTTCACGACGTTCCGTGAATAAATAGGAGACTTTGTGAAAGCGGTCAGGTCAGATGCACCTACCCTAAACCGACGAGCATGTATGAAGAGATTGATGAATGTAGATGAAGTGAAAGAGGTATGTCAGGATCGTAGCAAGTGGAACAAAGTAGTCTTTCCCTACCCCTATGGAAAAGAGGCGTGACGGTATGTGTATGTAAGTAAGTAAATGCTTTAATGTACAAGTATAAAGAAACAGATACAATTCCCAAAAAAATAACATTAAAATATCCACAAATATAGTTATTTCCTAATACTGTACTTTTTTTATTGCGTCAGTGTCACTTGCATAACATCTATGTTATGTAGAGACAATTTACTTTTTCAGATATTTTATTTAACTAGCCATTTCAAGCTAGACAAACACCCTGTTATTATACCGTTAATTCAATGAAATTATCACACCACCTGTATCCCCCATGACTTCATATTCCACACAAGCCTAAATCTCTAAGTTTTCTTCTTTAAACTCATAAAGAAATGCACTTTATTAAGATAATCCTGTTTAATGCTTTCCACGGAAGATGGAGGCACGGAGCCTCGTTCACGTCTCGAGATACGACACGCGCTCGTAAATTCACCCAGCGAGCTTAACTAGAGTCAGGACACCTATTCTAACTTGCGTTGAGCACAAATAACCTGTTTAATATTAAACTTCATACACCAGCGGACATGTCGTTTATCGTTCAGCGTGCACGAAACCAGTTCAAGAGCATTCAAGTAACGTGAAGCAGTGTAAAGATCTTTGGGTATCCAGTCCAGCATCTCTATAAACCTATTGTCTTCATATGTAGGTATGCGTTTATTAAAATCCGAATTAGTGAAAACGGTATGAGGTGAAGCAGCATTTTCGCAAGATGAATTTGTGATTGGGGGTGGTCTTTGATCGACTAATACTTTTGTTAACGAGCCTGTGAAATCTTGGGAGTTTTAAAGTGGAGAACAAGTTTTATTACAAATCATCATTGTATCGTTATATTCGATATGTAGAAATCGACATCCTTATCATTGTTCTGTCTATCTGAAATGGCTACCTTGATACCTTCTGATAGAACCACGTCTTAAGCACTTCGGTATCTAGTGCATTTATAAATTACTGCAAGTCTGGTAAACATCGCGGTCCGTTTTCTGCTGCAAAAAACCTAGAGGCCTAATCCAGCACGGATCTATAATTTCAGGCTTCAGTTTGCGCTCTGAAAGGTTTAATCCAGGACGTTGACATGGCGTCGATCCTCGTCCAACTTGCCTCTACAGCGCGGACATATTAATTCCAAACCAATGCATCAACCGTGTTGAGGGGAATTTTAATTAAGGTAGAACTATATCTTGTGATAAACCTAACCTATAGATTACAGAAGCGATGGAACGTAATGATCTATCAAATGTGTGCCGGGATAAACATTACAATGGGAATTTCGACACTCTTCAATATGATTGTGACATAACACAATTTGGAATTCAACCATTAACCCCCTTATTCACAAAAATTTGCAAATACCGAAGGAAAGTGACAGACAAAAACAAACGAATGTTTAGTTAACGTGAATTTAACAAGGATTTCAGATATTATAAGGGGGTAAATGTCTAGCGTCGAACTGACAATAATTTTAGTAATTTACGTAGGTAAATAAGCTAGGTTTTTTTATGTAGGTTCTGTTAAATAAGTAGTTTAAATAAAACTTACGATTTGTTGCTGATTTTTCAGAGTTAGGTCTATTATTATTATCTGTTATTTTAGTGACATTACGAGTGTCTATTTGCAAAAAAGCAAACGTCCAATAACGCCATTCATTAGTTGTATAGTTGACGTAACGTATTAAACCGCATAGCCTTTATTTGTGTACATTTGTAGTCATCAATAACATCGCTCAGTTTAGTAGGGTTAATGGGATTTACATATACTTCTCTAACGCTGCATTTTGCAACGAATAGATGGACGAGTCGCGACGCGAGGAATTACACAAATTAAGTAGGTA
Source organism: Pandemis corylana (assembly GCA_949127965.1). Classification (NCBI taxonomy): domain Eukaryota; kingdom Metazoa; phylum Arthropoda; class Insecta; order Lepidoptera; family Tortricidae; genus Pandemis; species Pandemis corylana. Next base: position 11,663,076 of record OX421856.1, on the reverse strand, counting down.
TTATAATGAATTTAACGAAATTTATGATGATGAGGATGGATCAACACGAAACTGCAACCAAAAAGCGCTGTCTGTGTTAGCCACACGAAACCCTGCAACTTCGATATCGAAGATTACATCGTTACTTACTACCCCGAGCAGCAACCCCTTTCTTGCTAGCATGAAAGTTATGAAGCTTGGTTATCTATAACTAGGCAACTGATTTTAAATTTTTATAGAGCTAAGAATAAGCCAAACCATGCAATTTATCGTTCAATTTTACAAACTAATGACTAAAGGATGGATCAAGCATTCCCTTTCGAATACGACATCAATAAAACATAATCTACAGTCTAGTTTTGAGGGTATTCTGTGGAGACCAGGATTAAGACGTGCATGATGAGAAAACTTCGTTCATGAATATAATAGTTTTGCATTACACACACGATAACTTATGATAGTTAGAAGTTGGCGGATAGGAATTTTATTAGCGATGCAGTTTGAGACGAAATTTGCCATATAGTTATGTTAGTCCTTGTGTAATTAAGGGTCGGCTCTGTCACGTGACCATTTCAAAATCCGCCAAAAATGACGAACGAATGTAGATGGCGTTACAACGCATCTGCAATCCTCCATCAGTGGTAGTGCGCGCGTACCATCAGCACACGAGCAAGTGTGTCCACTTGCTCGTTTTCTTTCCTTGTCGTATAAAAAACACATGGCTACGTGTGTCCAATGACCAAGAACAAAAAAAACAGAAGCGGAAATTAGCCATACACGAGGCTGTACTTAAGCCTTAATTTCCGTTCCGTTCTATTGGTAACTTAAGGCTAGGTAGTCCAACAGAGGCCGCGTTTTAGAGTTTTTAAAAACCATCTCAGACGTAGAAAATAGGGTTTAAAAATCTGAAAAAAATATATGTATTACTTAAGGATATAGTATAGACAAAGTCGCATTCAGTTACACGATCTAATGAACTTGACTCGATAGAAAAAAAATCCAAAGTTACCTCTTTTCGTAAAGCATTTTCAATATTATGACTAAACTATTGACATTTTTAATTAAAATTTTGTACTAAACTAAAGCCATTACATATTTGTAGACAAATTCGCAGAGTTTGAACAGATAAAATGATTATCTTAATTACTATGTCCAAATACCTACAAAATGTGCGAGCGCGGAGGCTCGGCAAGCCCGATCAGTCGCGCGCTGGCGCTTGCGGACGACGGACCTGTGTCAGTTTTATCCGCGACAGTTTCGTGCACCAAAGACGCAGTTTTTGACGAATTTATATAATTGTTGAAAGTTATTTATGATGGGCAATAAACAACGCAAACGAAAAAAGTCGTGCAAAGCTATAAAAATAACAAATAAAAAGAATGCACTCCAAAGATTATGTGACGAAGTAAATATTAATATAATTTTGTCGACAACATATCGAAATTGAATAAGTTAAATTATATTTCATTTTATCTCCATTTCTGATTGGTAGATAATTTATAAAAAATATTATGCTTAAAATTACGGTCATAGTGCCATAGTATAAAAATATCAGTATAACAACTGAAGATCGCTACGATTTTTGATAATGCATATTTTGTCTCTATCGGTACCTCTGCCTGCCGTTTGAAAACGTAAAGTAACTATGTAAGTAAATACAATTACTCCATTTACTTTTTAGTGTAGGTCACTGGGGCAACCTCAAGAAACAGACAAGGACATTGCCGCTGTAATAAACAACCCAAATATACCGGGTAGGTATATTTAACGCGATGATGAAATTTAGTGTATAATATTGTACCAAATTAATCACCAGCGGCTTCTTTTTCAGGGTCATTATGCCTCGAATGTATGTCACAAATAGAATAACAATATATATACGTCGTGGTAGCCTAGTGGTTTAATCTGTGGCCTCTCAAGCAGAGTGTCGTGGGTTCAAATCCCGGGCGCGCACCTCTGAGTTTTTCGGAATTTATGTGCGAAAACTACATTTGAAATTTGCTATGAGCTTTTCGGTGAAGGAAAACATCGTGAGGAAACCTTGCACACATCAGCGAAGAAATTCAATGGTGTGTGTTAAGTTCCCAAAAAAATACGCTCTTGTTTCTTTTTTATGCATATTTATTGTAATGTGTCCCGTTTTCGAACATTTGGGGGAAATACGAGATATGGCCGGGTAATTCCGAAATAGTTGAAAAGTAGACCTTACTACTTATAAACTGATGGTTTATAATTATTTTTCATTTGTAATTGCCCCTTACTGTAATATTTGTAACTTTGTAATAGTTTCGCTTTTATGGTCATTTCGGATAGATTACTTCGGATTTACCCCGGTACAAGGAAGTGATTCTCAACATTTCATACAGATATGTATTATTTAAAGTTGTAAAAAATCTCATTTAACTGAGAAATAACTTTAATGTTTTACAAAAAACTTAAACGTAATAGAACCACGGCTGTAGCCAAATCTTGAGACGTTTATATTTTTATTCTTTTTCTGACATACATTCGAGGCACAATGACTCTGAAAAAGAAGCCGCTGGTGATTAATTTGGTACAATATTATACACTAAATTTAGCATTCGCCTAAGTGACCTTAATGTGAAATGCCCTACTATTACGTATGGATGGATGGATTAAGTTGAAAGAATGAATGAGAATACCGACGATTTTAACACAGTGCATAGAAGAAAATTTGAATTGTCATTATAACACCTTAAGAATGAATATTGCAAGAAAATATGGACCTGACATATTTTAATATTTCTTTGTCCTAAATACCTAGTTTGAGAACCACTGGCCATTTCTATGAAAATATTAGATTGGGTTATATGTATATCGTAATAACCCCAGAGGGGTATTTCCGAAACTAAATAAAAACATCACTCGGACTTCGTGTTCCCTGCAATCATTAGTAAAAAACGACAATCTATAATACTAAAAAACAATTATTTTAGTAACTTACCTGGGTTCCGAGAAAAGAGTGTTGGGGTTATTGCGAATCACCCAAAAAGGCGCGAAAACCACTTGTCTGTCGAGATGGCACGTTGCTCACACTCACGCTAGCAGCGACGAACGGCGATTGGAGCATCAAAACCGATAACAATGGTGTCTAAAGCAATGTAGCCAGTAAGAGAATATCGCGGCGTTTGGTATTTATTATAAACTTTCGGAATATACCCAATTTCGCAATTACCCCAAAGCACCCTAGGTATGTATTGAGACACATGTTTCTTTAGTTCAATATTGGTTGTTTCATAGATAAATAATAATGTACCTACCAATTATTTCAGGCATTTGAGGCCCATAGTAACAAAATATCTAATTAAATAAGGATTTTTCAGGGTTTTTGTAATTCTGCGGTTTTAATTATAATGCATTCTACTGTAAGTTTGACTATTAATTATTCTTTTATTACCTATTTATTCAAATTCATATTAATTAGGTAGTTACTAAAAATTGATCATAATAAATGCGTTACTAAAGTCAAAATAAAGTTTTATTTCTTTACTGTGACGCTGCCGGGTCATGAGAGTTCACAGCCGCTGAGCCCGCGCGATGTATTTGACGCGCGGTCTTGACAGCGCCAAATGCCTACTTTCGCAGGAATACCCGGCCTTAACTTCCATGTTGGTCTGGGAGCAAAGAAAATACATAGAAGGTAGCAGATGCTTCTCTTCCCGCGCAGATGGTAAAAGCCCATCGAGGGAATGGGCGATTATCTTAGGAATCATGTGATAGGCGCATGCGGCTAGCAACCCATCACTATTTTGATTCCCCTTTCCACCCATACACCCACAATCATAAGCGTGGCCTTTGGGTCTTGTTACCCTAGGGTCTGTCCACTCCTTAAGGGACAAAGATATGCGACATAAAAAATAAAATATATGATAGTCACATGTTTATACTACTATTACAGAAGACGAAAAAAAATATTTTTCATGGACAGTTTACTGTTTTTCTGTTGGGTATTATGTATACTTGTTTTACACTTGCATTTGTCAGTAAGATTCTTTCATTCGAAAATTTGGAACGCGAACAATTTGAAAAACTTAGGAATCACGTTATAGGCGATGGGGCTAGCAACCCATCACTATTTTGATTCCCTTTTCCATCCTTACGTACGCCCACAATCATGCTAAACGTTGTCTTTAGGTCTTGTTACCTAAGGTAAGAAGCGATAAAGACGTGATTTATGTATGTATAACAATTTGTAACTTACAACGATACAACTTGCAAATGTTTTTTTTTATATATCTACCTTCCATTCGTTCTTTTACACGTACCTTTACCTATGTGCAGTTCAGAGCTTAATAGATTTTAATTGTGTACGCCTACGCAAGCGCGACTGAGGACTGACTCGAACACCTGGATGACTATGTCAAGGTGTGGATTCAGTTAATTTCTCTAAGCATTGTGTGGAGCCTTTGGTTGTTATTTTTATTCAGATGTCAATGATATCATTCTTGAGAGATATCTAATTCCACACATCCAGTTGTCTACAACTGTGAACAAAAATTACTTATTTTTTTATAATAAATTTACGCAATGGTTGAAATAGAATTTATTGTACATCCCTGCAAAAAAACGGGCACCCATGGTTTTTGTATTTTATGTGCAAAGCCTACTTTCTAGGCTCTAATGCCTAAAAATCTGAAAAATCATAGGAGGGGTGTATTTTTCATTTTTTAATAAACTATAATAGGCTTCCAAAGGCTGATCATTTTTAAAAAAGTAAATTGAACGCAGTCTTTACTTTTTAGGTAACCATTTACACTTTAGCATTGAAAGTGGCACACGTATTGCGGAACGGCAAAGACGGAGTGTGACAAAAGGATAAGTTCCTTTATTCAATAGTGAAAATATTTAACATACATATAAAAATCACGTCTTTATACCATTTAAATAAGTAATAAGCATTTGGAATTATAAAAACCGTTGAGTATTGAAAGATTTGCCGCGAAAGCCGGGTATCGCATTGACATAAAATAAGTCAGTACTTATTAGTTCATTTTATTCCTAAGTATTTTAGTTCGTTCACGATATTTAGGCGTAGAAAAAACCGGAAGAATGAACCTAAATTCCATTTAGTAGGTATCGTGGCTTAAATAAGTATTTATTTTTTCGCAGAAATCAATTATTGTTAATAGCAGTTTCACACTGTTTTATAAATTTCTTATCAAGCCAAATACATTTTATAGATTAACAGCGCCGCCAGATGGTGCGAGCGTCACTCTTGCATACTAATCGCTGCATTAAAAATACTCATACTGCACAATTTGTCATAATAATGACAATTGTTTTTAAAATAAATGAGGTCATCGCCCGCCACTAAAAAGGAATAAGCGTTTCCTGTTTCTCAAGTGCCTCAACCGTGACCGACCGAAAGAAAAAACGAAATACTTCTAAGATAGGTGCTTGAGGTTAAAAAAGTTATACCAAAGAACAAAATAATAGCCAAGGTCTTTAGTAATCACGAACGATTCAAGTAGCGGAGAAGAGAACACAAACAAAACAGCTTATCCCATTGAAGACAATTACCATCCAGGTTGAAATCCAGGTTGAAATCCAGGATGACCGCGTTCAGTGCAGTCGCTACCAAAAACACACTTGATCACTTTTCACTAACGTTGAACCCGTTAAGTTCTGTCGCGAAATAACTTTACGAATATTTCTTTAATAAGCGTACGTCTGATCACGTCCGAGCGTCAGTAACTACTGAATGGTATCGACGGACTTAAGATGCAAGAGGCCTCAACAGTTCATTGACGCCGGAAAACGTGTCTTATCTGCGACCATCTAACGTCTACAATTATTTGTACTCAGGGTAACTGTGTAGGCTGATGTATTGTCAAGCTCTACCTACACATGTTCTACGTTATTGGTATTACCTGAGATTTGTACCGTATTTAAATTTCTATTTTTGTCATTAAAGCTCAGTATTAATATACTCAGGTATGGCAATAGCTTATGTAGGAAACCTGACTTAGGTGCTGCTGGCTGGACTTAAATGGCATGCACTTGCTTTAACTAAGTACCTATGACGCGTTCTGTGCATGAAACTCGGACCATTTTTGCCAATATTCCTATACGATATCGGTGGTTTCTTGCTGTCAACTTAATTTATATTTTTATTAGTACTTACCAAACTAACTTCTATTCGTAACTTCGTTCGTGTAGATTTTAATTCGTTAATTCCGCGTTTAAGCTATGTCCATTCTGAATTTATCTAAATCCATCTAGAGCCTATAAGTAACAAACATATTAATTCACACACACAAACACAAACACTTACTAAGAACAATGTCGACGTCCCATACAAATTATAGATTACATTAGAATTAGGACATAAACTACGGTCAATTTTGTCTTGAAGATTTTCTGTTAAAATGAGTAAGGATTTATAGATTTATCAGAGTTTTATCTTTGTCTGGTAAAAATGCAAGTCTGGCAATCAAAGTGACAGATAAAGCACTTATGAATAATGGGGTTAAACTCTAAAGAGTCAAAAGGGAACAATCATACAAACAACATAATTGTCACATTTATAATATTAGTCTGAATTTGGATTGTAAAGGATAAGAGAAAACGCTGTTATTGAAACGCTTTAACGCTTTAAGTTAAGTTTATTTCATTTGATCAGATAAAACATTAGTTAGAGCTATACAGTACTATCGGATAACATGACCTAATTAGGTGAAGATAAAGGTTTGCTTGATAAAGAAAAATCGAACTGTATTGACTTATTTTATTTGCACGCCATTAATAAACTCGATGATTTAGTTTTATGAAAACAAAGGAATGTGAAACACCATCGATATAAAGGAACTTCAAATTCAAATTCAAATTCAAATTATTTATTAAAATAATCAATTGTACAAATAAATTATAAATGGTTAGTAAGCACTATATTATGTCTATCTATGTATTAGTAAGTACACAACAAAGTTAAGAACTAAACTAATGACTCGACATAAAACAAGTGTGCCTGCGCTTACAACGAGAGTATATTATAAACTGTGCGTAGAGTAATTAAATTAAATGCCTAAACTAGGATACGAGAGTACCCTGTATCTTAGGCAAAAGATAGGGTCTATGATTAAATATTAATTGATACAGGGAGTATTATTTTCTGTACAAAGTTAGAAATCAGCATTTTTATCACATATTAAACTAAGGGTTACCTAATGATAAATAGTTAATTAACTAAGTTATACAACTATCTTCAGCAGGTTTTCGGTTTCCTCGTAAGACAAACTTTGCAACCACCCTGACAGAGTGACTTTACAGTTGCCATAGTTTGAGTCATAAATATTAAGGAGTCTGTTAATTTTATTGTAAAGGAAGGGACCCAAAAACGAGGAGAATTTGCGCCTAAAAGCATGATTGGTGCGGAGTATCTTAAATACTATGTCAGAGCGCCTTTTGCTGCGGATATTAGAGTTGTAGGGAGCCGACATGCCAACTTAATATCGCTACCTTGGGGCTCAATTGTCGTAAACGCCATTTTGACGAAAATGAGATTTAAATGCAGTCTTGCTCAGTTTTTTTTTCTCTATCGATCTGTGTATTTAAAATTCTCCAAATCCCGAAAAAATATCGAATACAACCTCAATTTTCTGTTACTCTAAACAAGAAATTTAAAAAAAACGAGCTATAAAAGCCAACTACTCGGAGTGTGAAAAATGCAAAGGTATTATTGACCCTAAATCAAGGTTTATAATTGGCATAAAGGACATTGCTTATCAAACTTGGCGTTTACGACCTTAACGATTTCTGAAAATTGAACAAAGTTTATTATACAACCTGCAATTACGTTTCATTTTTAAGATGTATAAGCCACCACTAAACCATTTTGGTGAATACGACCTGAGTTATTTCCAATAACAGAATAAAGTTTGGTGTACGGCTTGCAGTAGCGTTTCATTTCATGGCAATAAACGCCAACCAAAAATAAATTTGGAGTAAAAAGAGCGTTAAACACATAACTTTTATAAAATAGATTGTTTTTGATTGAAAGAGATTAGAAGTATTAAATGCCCTATTCTTGTTGCTACTTTTATTTTTTATCGTTTTATGTGTTACTTGAACAATATTTTTAATAATAACAACGATATTTGTGTTTTTTTTTTCGTTGACATTGATTTTTTCCCTTCAGCGATATATTTTTTTTCTATACGAATTTTTTGTTACTACCAAACCCTCCAATATTTTTAATATGAATGGACTTTGAAAGTTAAATACGATTCTCAAACTGATTTGGTTTATACCTACCTTATCATCGTTATCGCAGTAAAGTAGTTTTGGGTGTATATAGATGATTTATATTTTTACAGTAAAGTACCTAACCAAAAACAGAAAACCGGCGACTAACACCTTTGGTTTTTTCAATACATCGTAATAGCTGACTTTTACGTCCTAAGTAGCATGTACAGCAACTATTATTTTGGTCATAAGCGTCATGTTGTTTTGGTTTTAAGAAGCGTATACGCCATCTACTTTCTTTGTTATGGGTTCTATCTTAAATATTATGAATTCATATTGTTCTACTCATAATTTTAAGAACTTTCATCCTACGAAGCTTCTTTATAACTATTAAAACAAAAGAGTTACAAATTTTTTTCGTTTTTCTTTTTAGTTTTTTGGCTCTCCTGAAAAGTCGACTTTTGGCTTTTACGACAATTGAGCCCCAAGGTAGCGATATCATAGTTTGCCGTTTGATGCGTTAAGTATGTTTTGGGGTTCTAGAACACTAGGTTTATGCCGCGAACATGAAGCCTATATCCTTTTCTAACCTATTATCGCGTAAGGGACGGAAACATTGTGCCCATGGGAAACAATAATGTGCTAGGGCCTCTGGTGCACGTAAATGACCATACAAGAAACCGGTTACTCCTTGGTGCAGGCTTCAGTGCAACCGGTAGGTATTTGCTCTTATAGAAGTTGATAGAAGAAAGTAATTACAAATTATAATGTTAAGTTCTGTACGAGCCCCTTGACTGACTTCATGTAGGTTTACCGTTAGGTAAAAATTGGTTTCTCCCTTCCAAATAAGCATAAATGTTATGTCAAATAAAACCATCAAGCAACTTAAGTAGGTACTTACTTAAAATTATGGAGCGTTACAAAGAGTTATTACATATTTTTTAACTTTTTGTTTTTTGTCTGCAGCGACACAAATGCACGTTTACATTTATTTGTGAGACGAAGGTCGATTAAATGTTCAAAGTATTCATGATAAATTACCTAAGTTCATGTTATTTTCATGATCGCGTTCGTTTTCAGCAGTCTACCAATTTGCATTGGTCCGTGCAGTAGCGAGTGAAGTTAATTTAATAACGGTACCGTACCGTTTTTTTATGTTCACGTTCAGTCGTACAGACATACCATCTTTTTGAGTTGGTTGTGGCTTTATGTTTAATTTTTCCACGTTTTACTGTTTGCATGTTGTTTTTGCAATACTATGTTTTATCGACACAGGTATTTGTTTAGACAGAGATAAAAGTTTCCGACTTTCAGTGTCACCTTGATGAGCAGATAGTACCTGAAATGACTAATGACTGACACTTTACTATAATAGTAAACAAAATGTATTAAAACATGTCTAGACGTATCTCGATATAAAACATTAGTTAGTCAACAAAATTAATATCTAAGTGAATCATTTCCGATTCCGTTAATTTAATACTCGTAAACAAGTGAATATTAAGAATCTTCTTTTGAAATACGGATACTTAAGACAGGTAATTCTTTTGTTTGTCAGCCAGCAGTGTAAGGACGTCATCACATGAGGTGTTTTGCATTACGGTTATTAGAATAGTATATAATTATAGTATCGGCTCGGTCCAAAGAGGAGGGTCACTATTATCTCTAGGGACTTGACCTTTAAAAAATATATAATAAAATAATTTAGGTATAAAAAATAATAATATTTATAATTTATAATAATTGAAAATAATATAAAATTTAAAAAAATCTATAGTCTAATTTACTCGATATTATCATTAGTGACCCTTTCCAAAATTTCGGACTGTGACCGCGCCTGATGCAACAGGCTTGAACATTGGTTTAGTTACTTTAATATATTTAAAATGCAGATCACTTCTAAATTGTCAAAATGCATTTCTTCTCAAAGTATAAGTTAGTTTTAGTCGCCGTTGTTTAGTAAAACACCAATTTCAAATCGCAAAGGCATTTTTAACCCCCGACGCAATAAGAAGGATTTTATAAGTTTCACGTCAGTGTGTGTGCCGTAGTTCTTATTCATGTTTGGTAAAAATCGGTCCCGCTGTTTGAAAAGTAGGTATTAGCTCTTTTTCAAAATGATGTACCTAAGGAAGGCACTTGTGACATGGAATTAAATTACCTATTCTCTTATTTTACTTTAAGAGTTGTTTCTTAAACTATAAATATTTTTTGCGCGTGGGTTTTTTAAATTTTTACATGAAAAAAACAATAAAATTGAGCAAGCGGAAATGAGCAATTTCCAAGTAATACTATAAACAGAGTTATCGCTGTTTGCAAACTGTCTATCTATACTTACTATTTGTTTGCTATTAGTTGGCGTTAAATGTATTCATTCCATTGTCTTGTGATGAAATTCATCATCCGATTGATACAGAGATCAGTAGGCTTATTACCTAACTCGCTCGCAATCACCATCGTGGTCATTTTCACAGTTCTTGTATGAATGTGACAGCTAGCTGATTCCGATGCCAATTGTCAGCACGAGCGAGTTAGGTAATAAGCCTACAAGAATGTAGATCATGCCGCCTGAATTTGAGGTATTGTTCACGAAAGGAGCTTTACATTTGAGAAATTCTCGGCCAAATTAAGTTGCTTTTGGTATTGTTATGTTATTGCTGATAATTAAACTGGTGAAAGTAAGGTAAGTAACTTACCCCCTTATTCATATATACTTATTAAACTTCGTTAACTTAAAATCCATCACTTTCACGGTTGCCTTTGTAAGTCACAAATTAAACATTTTTGTTATAACAGGTCCAAAATGTCCTACGGGCTGCGGTAATGTTCGTAAGCTGTGTGCTACTTTATCACCGACGTTCCAAAATACATATAGGTAAGTACCTCTAGAAACTTGTTACAATACTAAAGTGTTGTACTGACCCCTCATTTTCATATTCTTATACATGACAGGGGCGGGGCTGTTTTTCCAATCAAATATTCCTTCATCAGCAATGACAAATTGTCGTTTTTATGGGTGTGCTTCAAAAATAAATGAAGAGGAACAATTTCTTGTTTGAATTGTATTTAGTTTAGGGAATTTAGATTGTAAGTGTTAAAACGTTCTGCTATTATTTGCAGATGCAGATGCAGCGTATCGAGATCGTGAATTTTTTTAAGGAGTTCTATTGTTTAGAGGCATTTGTTGACAGTTGTTCTTAGGATACAAATTTAATGTCTCTACGGTCTACGGGTTAATTTTTTACCTGGATAGGAGCACGTCTCGTAGGTAACAAGTTTATCTAATTAGTTACGCCTTTAAGCCGATTATAGCTTATGTGTCACAGTTGTAATATGTCTTTAACGAAGTCTCATATTTTGACTGGTTGATAGCGTTATCACGTCAGTATATTCAGTATTAGAGTAGTGTAATAAAATGTAATGTGTCGCGGATGGAGGACGTGCGAGTGGCAAAGCGCATCTTCTACAGCGAACTTGAGGAGGGCAAGCGAAAGCATGGCGGACAACTCCTCAGGTATAAGGATGTGCTAAAGCGGCATATGAAAAAGTGCAATATTGAGCCTACGCAATGGGAACAGCGCGCCTCAAAGCGGCCGGAATGGAGAACTTTGGTGGCAAACAAAGTCCAAGTTTTTGAAACTCGTCGTTGCTCTGAGTTGGATACCAAGCGCGATGAATTGAAAGCTCGACCACCTGCGGCAATCAATTATAACTATATTGATGGGGTGCTCACATGTCCGCAATGCGCGCGAACTTTTGTAAAAAAGATTGGCTACATAAGTCACATGCGAGCACACGGTCGTACTCTAGGAAGGAGTTGAGGCGGTCGCCGTGGTCGGAAACGGCCGGGAGTACATCAGATCAGAGTCAGTGTAATAACGAAGCAGACGTGAGTAAACTCAATGAGTCTTTATTGCTCTGTTTTACAAAACAACTTTACAATTGATTGAACAGGGCTGAAAAAAAATACAAAATCTGTAAAATCACACCTACAGACGTTCACAACACCTGTAATATCCCAAGAGAATTGCCAAAATCAGTAGTACAGGTACCCTTATCAAACAATTAAATCTGTTCTTTATTTTAATTTAATACCCCTATTGTAGTGGCACTTGAAATTACAAATATACATGAGACTTCATAATAATGTGACTATATTATAAACTGAACTGCGCTGTCTCATACCTAACTTATTTTTCCATTCGCTTTGAAGACGTGAGTTCCCAGTAATTTTCACAACATAAATATGAAATTCCAATCCCTGCTTATTCGCAATGCCATTCATGCACCGTTTGCATTCCGATTGGCCTTCAATGAATGAAGTAGTGGTCTATTTTTAGATACCGGGGTCCAGATTACGCTGAATGGGACCCCCCCTCTCCCCTGCTTGGAAAATAGGGCACTGTGTCAGCAGTGACGTCTCGGTAATATGACGTCACGGACGCATCCCAGGTGAAGCAGGAAGTGGGTCAGGACGGAAACGCTCCGGATATCCGGAACGGAGTCCTTTTGTCTTATTTGATTCTGGTGGAATAATAAGGGCCGTCTTTTTACCGCTGAGCTTGCTGTATGAAGCTTGAATTAACCATTTGAGTTGAGCGGGTAAGTAGGTTCCTCTAGGGTAGGCTAGATGGTAAATTCAGACAAGTTTCTATGGTTACACAAACGGAAAACTCACGTAAAAGTCGAGTGATGCTCGACATGTTTCGGACTAGTTCGTAGTCCTTCATCTTGGCCCGGCGGCAGCGAAACGAACACAACATTCATGCGTTTCATGTTTAATGGTTCTACAGATTTGATTTCGTGTGTCTCAACAGAAGTGGAAGTGACCTAGCACTAGCACACTAAATAGGACATTATGTCCATGTATGTATGTCCATTTAATTCCTATGTATGCTCGTTTTTATGAGGTTGCGAGTATCACATCATAGTTTAAAAAAAATGACTGATTTGATGCGCTGAAATTTGCGTCCAAAAAATTTTTTTTTCAACGCCATCCTGTGGGATAGCCTTGAACAGGTCTTTCAAAATCATTTAGGTATCTTAAATCATTTTTCATTTTGAACGACCGTTTAGAATCTATAACGATAACGATGCAAATGTCATAAAGCACGCGGATGGTGATTGGCGTAGCAAAGGCGACAGCTCGCACTGTTGTACATTTAACTGAAAATGAAAAGGACAAGCTTTGAAACTCCGGCAAGGGCATTTCCTTTGAATTAAATACATTTTTTGTTTCTCTGCCTGTTTGTCTGTTTGTACGGGCTTATCTCCGAAATTTTTGTTATGTTTCATCCCAGCAAACAGTAGTTCCAGCAGGATTAGATTAGATTAGATTAGATTATTTATTCATTCAATAAAAATTACATCATATTAACGATAAGCGATAAGCGAATTCTGCGCGGACAGAGTCGCGGGCAACAGCTAGTTTGTAATATGTCCCCGCCTGCTGTATTTAATTACCTATAAATTCAGTTCAGGGCTTGTTTTTCATTTTCAGTTAAATGATTTTACAGTAAGGTTTTGGTCTCTTAACTTTTTTATTTCATGTTTCAATTCATCACTTTGCAGTTGGTTCTCCTCGCCAGCTTCACCTAGTTGACTACACGAGATCATCGGAGCCTCTTAAATATAGGGAATAAAGCACGATCCGCTTCTTAGTGATACTGGGTTAAACACAAAAGACGACGATGTCTAGCGCTTTCAGCATCCATTGTTCTGAGGCTTAAGCTCTAGCTTCAAACATAGACAACCGTTAAACACGTGTATAGCACACGCCAGTTCATAGAAAACCTGCATTCAGGTTTGTCTGAGATGTTTTTTTTGTGGCGAGACTGTAGATGCCCAGTTTTTGCAGCTATAGAGCTGTGGGTTCAAACGTAATCACAATTGCTGAATATTCACTTTTAAGAAACCGTAAAAATAGGGGTTCGCGAATGTTCATTTGGTCATTCTCATGGAGCGCAACGAGTACAAAAGGTGAATAAAACAAAATAAACATCAGCTCACTAGAACAAAAGGACCTTGGACAAACAAACACACTGCGCGTGAGATTGTTTACGATGTTATCTGTCTGCGATAAATGTTATTATTCCATTATTATTTAAATTTGTGAATTGGACAGGTGTATGGAGTAGGCCATCGTTTCGTTATACTGTTATACCTACAAAATACTCCACATATTTTATTTTGTAATGAACCTGTACCTACTCGGGAGAAAAAAAAACTGGGTCACTTCCCGTCAAAAGTTGCATGAAAAGTGACCCGGTTTCTTTGCTCCCGAATATAGTTAATTCTACATGAAAATAATTGGTCGACACACGTAATGACACGAGTATATTTGATTCTATTTTCACTTCAATATGAATTAATTCTCTTTGAAAGACACGAGGAGGCACCATATACAAATATCTTATTAGCGACAAAATTAAATACGAGTAACCCATCGTTATCTACACATAGGGTTTTTATGTTCTCGTTGCATACCCAGATGAACGCTGAAATCTTCAGTTGAAAATGTTGAAATGCACCTGTGCTATACAGCTCCGTCAATGCTGACACGCCAAGACCTGAGCACAAAGGAACCAGGGCACTAATATCAACCGCTAAAGAGTAGGGGCAGATGAGATGCGAGTCAAAGGGTGCATTCAACATATGGACAGTACCTAAAAACAGCGCAGCGTGTTGCGCGGCACACTTTGAGCGCATAAAATTTTAACCTTAACTTCGAAAAATGGTGGAATTTACGTTGTAGCTATGAGAACTGAGCAGTCCTCGTTTTATAATCGTTTTTCCGTAGGTGACATCGAAAGCCGATGAGACGTGAAAACGTCCAAGGACGTGATGTCTCCGCCCTAGATCGTAAAACATATATTATCTTAAGTCAACGTCGTTACCCTAAACTAAAAAGATCCTTGATCAGGCTCGCCTTAGACTCTCAAGCCTATAGAATCTATGGCGTGCAACTGTTACCTGCGGGAGTCTTTACGTAAGAAGACTTACTTAGGTACAGTCAACAGCAAAGGAAACTGATGAAATAGGGTCCCAAAATAATATATACAACAAATAGGCCAAATATTACTGACTATTGTAGTTTATTAGAATTAAATGAAAACATAATGTGTCATAAGTAACTGACCACATTTATTTCGATACTTGAAAACTAAGTCATATGCCATTCAAACAGTTAAAGTCAAAGTGTTGAGTATTTCAAATGAATTAATTAATTATAAAAAATAGGTTTATGGGACCCTTC
The DNA here is from genome assembly GCA_949127965.1 of Pandemis corylana. Lineage (NCBI taxonomy): Eukaryota > Metazoa > Arthropoda > Insecta > Lepidoptera > Tortricidae > Pandemis > Pandemis corylana. The sequence goes on along the minus strand of OX421856.1, from coordinate 11,647,637 downwards.
TGAGTATAGGTACGTCAGATGTTCGGTTTAAAATGCGAAGTGACTGTAACACCTCTCGTGTCTGCTAAGGTTTGAAAATAAGGTCATATTACATCAGCTTCATTTTTGGGCATACATACATATTATTATTTATTATTATTATTTAAAATAATACACTAGCAGCTCTTTGAGCTGATATGTATATCTATCACTGCACTTGTGTTCTCTGACTTTTTAAATGAATGTCTAATATATTTTTAAAACTGTTCACTGAAGGTGCACATCACAAGTTCGAGGAGTGCATTCCACGAGTTCACAACACGGTTAGATAGGAAATGTTTTCTGGGGTTGCATGTGCTTGGCTGCTTGATCAGTTTTAAAGAATGCCCTCTCATACGTGTATTTGTGTAGTTTTTTCTTGTATATATATTTTGTTTTGAAACATTGATTTTGATCACTTCCTTTTGACGTTGACTGTACCAGCAATATTGCGACATGAGAGAGAGAAAGAAAAGTAAGAGGAAATAGGGATGCCAGTCCACCTCACAAGCCCTTGATTTTTGCTACCGCCTTGCGAAGTCGCTTGCTTTATCAGTACCTACAATCGAAGTTGTTAAACAATAGTCAAGAGAAACCGAATGGACAATAAGTAAAGTTAACGGCTCTATATGTCTACACTAGTCTAATCAAATAACAACACAATTCATTGTAGCTTTATTCAGGGTCAAACTAACTCTAGTAATAAGAAAACAAGTTAATCAGTATCACTACATAGTATAAAACAAAGTCGCTTTCTCAGTCCCTATATCCCAATGTATGCTTATATCTTCAAAACTACACAACAGACTTTGATGCGGTTTTTTTTAATAGATAGTGACTCAAGAGGAAGGTTTTTATGTATAATTCTATGCAGACGAAGAAATAATGAAACTGTCTGGTGACAAGTGACAATTTTGTTTATATTACAAACTCAATAAGAATTAACACCGAATGGCTTCATATTGTCCACTCATCGCAATTCGAAATAGACACTTGTCACCAACAATCATTGAGTTAGTGTAATAGGGGGCTGGGCTGGTCTCGTTTGTCTCAAATAATAGGGGACTGCAAGCATGTTTAACTGTCAAGGGATAACAATAGGTATATCAAAAGAATTACATAATATTTGAGTGGTTTAAATGTTTATTTCACTAACAATTTTATGCAATTTGGTTTTTGATGTTTGATAATGCAACTTGAAGGTTACTTAGGGTACCTACTTATGTTTGTATATTAAGAAAGAAGACATGAAATACCAACACATTTGGCTACATCGCAGTCAATAAAGAAATTTTAATTAATTTCTTTATTAGCGAAAATAAAACACAGTTGTAAAGATAAACAATAATTGAAAGGAGTGCACAAAGTTGCGAAGTGAAAGTCAACGGCAAGAACAGGATAAATATTATTTATCCAAATTCAATCACATATTCCATTAAAAGAATCTTGTTATTGGACATTACGTCAAACGTAGAAGTAAAATGTAAGTAATACAAATATTTATGAATTTTTGATAGGGTTTACAATAAGTTACGTCTAGTTTTAATTTTCCCACTTCATGATTTGATTACACACGAGTATCGTAGTTGACATTGGCCTTCGGCAGTAACAATCAATACAACATGCGCTACAATACGTAAGGCAAATAAGACAAATACTCACATAATGTCACAGGACAGTTGAAGAAACTAGCACCAGCACTAAGAAACTACTTGAAGGGTTACGAACACAGGCGTTAACACTACAAATATTAGGGAAAAACTACTTGAAAGAAGCGACAAAAATCATCGGCCGCCCATTTTGTTACTGTCATTTTAATTTTTTTCTTGCCAGGTGAGAAAACACCGGTGTTTTCGTTTAGAAACGTCACTCAGAACTTCGATCAACTTTCATTTTCAATGTCTAGTAATTTTACAAACGATTGATGTTTTTCGTTAGCAATAAATAATTAAATAGGTGATATCATTTAGAAAATACTATGTAAAGACTATAAAGAATAAAAAAATGTTACTGCATTCATTATCATAGGTGCTGCTAACGTCATCTATGCTTTTACTCTAGCACTACAAACTCATACCTTGCTGAATAATAATTCATCATGGCAGCTCTTTCGTATTGGTGTAAAATTCTGTAATTATGACATAGATGGCGCTTAATGTACTACATTTCTTTTTAGGGAAAATCATCCAACATGCACATAATTATTCTGTTTGGTTTTTTATTCAGACTGCACCACAATTCTAACAGGTACTACGAATTCATCCTTTATTGATGTGTTACTAAAAAATTTTTTCAATCTGTCGACGTCGTAGCGGCTGTTGCAGAAGTTGTCGTATTGTTCGTACGCCATTTTGGTCCCGAGGAAGGACACGGCGAAGACGCTGACGAGGAGCAGAGCGCAGATGGCCGGGCACAAGATGGCGCCAAGCTTGTTGGCGCGATTTGAGGTCACTGACCCTATCTCGGAGTCCGTGGCTGCTACGCTCCTGGTTGAATCCTTCGTCATTGCTGAAAATAATGAAAAAAGTTCGTTTCAGCTGATTGTGTAATCACATGAGATATGACAATGGGGTCCCGTGGGAACTTTCTTTTAGAGCCGCAGATGTCGTAGGCATGATTTTTAATTTTTGCCATATTATTTTGATACTTACCTGAAACCTGAAAAGTGGAAATCTTCGGGGCCAAAGGTCGGCAGAAAATGCGTCAACTACCTACTGTACAAAATTCAATACAATACATTACCGTGTTCATTGTTGACTAAATTATATTATACCTAACGGATTTTCATCTTGTGAGTTGAGCAGGTACTTCGGGAACGATCCGCGGGTTGCGGCGCCCCTTCAGCGGGATCGCAGTAACTTACTTATAGGTACTCAGTGTAATGATGACTTATTGTTACATAGCTTTTGTATATAATACACCAAACGAATTAGCACAGGAAGCGCATGGATACCTTCAGCAATGAAAATTTGCCGTAAGTACTTAAATAATTTAACAACGAATAACTACTTAGCTAAGTTAGGCCTAATTTTTAACTTACTTGATCTTTGCTTGACTTAATCCTAAATAATTTCCCAAAACAATTTAGCAGGAATGATTACGCATTTTCAGCACCAAACATGAAATTCTGATTGTTCGAACTGACGCAATCAAATACCTATGTCAACAGAAACGTCTTTAGAAAAGAAGGTAATATTCAACGAGGATTAAGTATCTACTTAATCGAGAATATTTCAAGTTAAAGTTCCAGATTGGTTCAAGTTTTGCTGTTCCCATCCTATGTTTACATTTGTTGCATTTGAATATCTACTTTGCTTCATCAGAAGACCCACTTGCTCGATTACCACTCTACATCACAAAAAAAGTAGGTACATAGAAAAAGTAACCTACTGAAGTCATTTACTCTAAGCTTATATACTTTACCTGTTAGAACTAAATTGAAAGAAGCGCCGAAATATTAGCCCACACCTGTATAGCATTCTCTTTCTACGCCTGAGGCCCACACTGTAGATATAAATAATAATCGAACGTATTAGCTAAACCTGTCTATGATCTTACTCGTATTTAATTTTTAAGAAAAAACTGGCATTAATGTTAGATTCGCTTTGACCGGCATATCTCGCACATTCGAAAAAAAGAAGTAGAGGCTGACGGTTGCGCTTAACTTGTCAAAGAACTGAAAAAACCTTGGAAATAACTATCACTCTACGCCCAAGCCTTACGGCCGCCATTAAGGAGAGAAGAAGAAGAACTATCACTCTAAGTAAAATAAGAATCAGATGAAGATACTTTTCTATTCATTGATATACTGCTGCCTTGTACTGGGTCTGTTCTTCTCGTTCTTGTATTTAATGACGGTGATAGACCCAGGGTTGTTGGAATTGGGAGGCCGCGCTGCCTCCATGATACGGACTGATAGGGGCGAGGCAGAGCCTCCTGGGACCACCTTACTGGTACGACCAATCTATAAGATCAATAATATTTTGAGTAGAAGTAACTATGTACTATCGTAGTCTGTAAGTTTATGTATATAAAGCTTTTGCCTGGTTGCCCACCTTTCATTAACCCCCGACGCAAAATGATGGTTGTATAAGATTGGCGTCGATTTTTGTGTGTAATTGTGTGTGTATGGGGGGGGGGGGAGGTACAAGATGGGTACGAGGCACACACCTGACTGCCCCACCCGCGTGCGTGGGGAGTACCTTCGGAATATTTGATGATTTGACGGCGGTGATTGCTTTTCATCAGGTGACCCTCATCATGCTCGTTTTCCCCTATTACATAAAAAAAGTTCAAAAGACAGACTCAAGCGATCAAATAACTTTCATTCAAAGTTTATTAATGTTTCAGTTTAAAAAATATATAGGTACCTATATATTTGTTTCAGGCTTCTGAAGACTACATGGATATAGAAACATTGAAGAACAATACGTTTAACCGTACTCTACGAGTACAATGAAGTGTTATGTATGTTAAATGAACGCATTAATTAAAGTATTTAAGGAATACCTACTATAACAACGTTGGTATAATTTCAAATAAAAATATACCGTGAGACTCATCTCATAGCGATTTAATTAATCCATTACACCAGATTATTGATGTACTAGCTTTATCCTGCGACTGCTAAATAATCTTTGGATATCTTAAGATAATCTTCGTCCGTGCAGAATTAACATTTGTATCCTGCAGCTTGAATTTTCCCGAACCTTCCAACAATGATTGATTGTTGCATTTCAACCGATTTAAACCTAAACCTTCCTGCACCGCATGAAAATCCGTTCAGAACTTGAGTTTCTCGCGAACAATTACGGTCTTACACGGCGGAGGACTAAGTTGTATAATAATATCGTCACTACTTTAAAAAAACTCGTATCTGAAAAACTTCAAGTTTCTAGGAGGAACAATAAACATCCTGTAAATTATTATGATTGATCAAATAAGTTCTTGTCAGTTTCATGAGATACTTTGATAGCCAGTCATTAATTTTACAAATATTCGAATAACTCACGCAAACACTTTTTATTAAATTTACAGTTATTCGTAAGATACAAGATTTTTGTTTTAGTATTGACTGAAAGTTGTTAAGTTACGATAATTTTGTTTTAAATTTTATGGTACAAAATGAAACGAAATGTATGTTTTTATGTTTATTAAATTAACTAAGTAAACTCTCTTAGAGTAACAATAGACGAACTTAAATAACAACGTGTCTCCGTAAAAAAAAGATCGGGTTGAATTATATTTTCTCAACTATACATGCGATAAACTATCGTAAAATGCATGGAAGTCTTTTGGCAAAATCGGCTTTAGAGATTGCAAATCTGCGTACTTTCGTTTTTTAATAGGGACGGGTCCAGAATATAGCCGAGGAATCGCTTGATCTTCTGAACTATCATTGAATCTTTGAGGTAGAACAGTCCAGGTGTCATCTAAGCGAAGTTTAAACGCAATCGGACTGTGAGGTGTATATTTTAAAGACCTCAAATCTACCACACATGGGTCAACTGCTCTCTTTCCAGGTCTAATAGATGTATACATAGTGCTTAAGTGTGGCATAGTTTTTGAAAAAACTCCAGTGTAAATATTTTACATTGTACTTTTTACTCAAAGATGCCTCTGTTATTATTATTACTTTTACAAAATCGGCAGGCACATGAAGTTCTCTATTTTTTTACTTTTCTCTATATGAGAATGCACAGTATCACATTCCATCTGTGTGTGGAAGGAAAGAGCTGAATGTAGAGTAAGCTGGAAATTACTCCACCCACAAGAGCCTCTTAAATATATTATGACGATGAACCAAATAAGTACCCATACTTTATGAAAAATAAATCAGATACGAGTTTTTTTCCAAGTAGTGACGATAATTTGTTTAGATGCGATATTTTTGAACTAACGATTACTTACTATAATGTCGATTTATCGACGTTCGAGTTTGTACAGCATACGAGGTGTATTTTTATTAGTTTGATGCGTAAATAAATGAAAAAATTTTAAAAATCAGATACGAGTTTTTTTTAAGTAGTGACGATATGTACTGATTAATTATTGTGTCGGATATTATTTTTGTGACTCCAATATAAATACAAATACGCACTGAAACGGTCGTTTGTTAGTCCTTTACCTCATATACAATATAATAAATTTCCTTGTAGCGGTCCACCGAATCGCTTTTCACAATTTCATACATTTAACTATCGTGTTGTGTCACAATCGATTCCTTTTCAGTCGCTGTCGCTAAGTTTAAGTCGCGTTTCACCTCGATCGTGCGTTTAACTAACGCCTTGTGTCTCAATCGTGATTTTTTCAGTCGTATTTCACCTCGATTGCAACGACAGACCATTGTCTGTTTATTATTTATTAGTCACAAACATAATATTTCAATGAGTTTGGTACCTAGCACTTAAAGCATGAAACTACGATACAAAACACGTATAAAGAATTCAGAATTTTAATAGTGCAAACATAATTAACGCGTCAAATTAATTAGGATCCCAAACAAACATCGATCGCGGCGAAATCTGTCTAGGGTAAAATACTAGGTACACGAAAAATGTAATGTTACAAATTAATTATACTAATGTAAAAAGCTACAAGAAAAAAATGCATAAAAGTAGAAGATTCTTTTGAAATTTTCTTAGTTCGGGGTGAAATGCGGTTCGGTGAATTGCTGCAAGGAATTTATGATTTTAAGGTAAACGACTTACAAATGAGTAATACACACACATAAATCACGTCTTTATCCCTTTTACGGAGTAGACAGAGGCTAAGGTAACAAGACTTAATGGCCACGTTAACATGATTATAATAACATCTATCTATACATATAATAAAATCGTTGAGACCAAAAAATCTGTACATTGAAGATTTAAAAAAAAAAACCGACCAGGGTGACTTAAAATCGGTAACTGAACATATTAAAACCATTTTTAAAATTTTTGTTTGTTTGTTTGTTTGTTTGTTTGACTGAGCATCACGTAAAAACTACTGAACGGATACTAATGAAATGTTCACAAATCGATTCCAATAAATTCAGAATAGGATATAGGCTACAGAAATTGTGGAAAATTTTGGAAAAAGGGGGTGAAAAGGGGGGTTAAAGTTTGTATGAAAAAAGAAAATTAGATTGTTCTATAATCATGAAACTCAGAATAAATACTTAGTAATAAAAATAAAGAAATACCTGTTTTAGCATTTTTTTTAAATCTCATCCAGAGGCTCAAAAAAGAGGGTTTTGTGTTTAAAATTAATTAACTTCATACACCTATAGGTACAATAAAAACCAATGATGCGTAACCTTTTGAAATTGCTAAATAATACTTCCAATTTAATACAGGTAAATATAGTTTCTCAGTTTTCTTGAAATTTGATTTTTGAGGTGATTACGCACAAAATAGCGGAAGTCAAGAAAATCAGCTTCCTCGGTATAAGTAGTTGGTAATAGTTACAAACAAAACAATACTACGAAGAAAATAGATAGATACAAATGTACATAACACATAATAGCCGGAAAAGCGTGTCAATTTTGAAAAAACATTAATATAATAATTACATGCTGTACAGGCATTTTTTCAACGAAGAGATTTTTGTCGATCCTAAATCAACCTAAATTGGCGTCCTAAATTGTGTTCTTTACCTAACACCTAAAGTTCGATATGCAATACCGTTACTTTTGTTTTTATTTATTGCGCCATTATTAACAACGTGTTCGGTTTTTGAACGCACTCTTATTTGAAAACCTGATATTAATATGAGGGCGGCGTGAAACGCTTGGCTGTATGTTCTTGGTACCTTTGCCTATAAAAAGCAAAATCAAAGGGCGCGTTTACGCCTGCGCTACGAACATGTCAGAATTTTATTGTGAAAAGTTGGTGCTTTTAGTATAAATCTGAACAAGACGTCCACCTACTTGCCGTGTCTCACCCAACCTCGACATTGGCAGAATCATCAAAAAGTTGATGGAGCCACTTCTTCCTAAATTTGATTTGAATTGATTAGTATAAATCTGACAGCGAGCGAACCTAAACTGAATCGCATTAAGACATCATGGCAACTATGGCAAGGCCCCTGTAGGTAATTAATTTGTAGAATGATAATAAGTGTTAATAATCTGTAATTACGTACCTACTTAAACCAAGAAAATAAATTAAAAAAGCTTCTGCTAGAAAAAAATTAGTCGCAAAATATTAATTAAAACGGATTAGTAAATGAATTGTTAGTTGTAAGGTAAAAACAGGTAAACATTATTGTATTATTTGGTTAGAATAGATTTAATTTTTTAAATTAATCAGGGTACAAATATCGTTAAAGTGAGCGCAGTATTCGCCAATAAGCGTCATAGTTTGGCGAAATTAATAGTGATGTAATTAAAACTGTACTTAGCTTTTTTGAATAAAGAAACTATAAACAAAACTATAAATAAAACTATTTGTAAAATAAAGTATAAATAAATGTGATGAGTCATTAACCAGTTTGCACTTGATTTTTTTTCAAGATTCCGTGTCGCAAATTATTATTTTCATGACGTAATTCTAAAAGTATAGTTTCGTACATACTTTCAGTGGTTCATGTGACGAAGTTAATAGTCATAATAATAATAATTTTGATATCGAGAAAAGCCGTAAGTATCACAAAAACACACGCGGACGAAGTCGCGGGCAACAGCTAGTATATAATAACACATGATGATTGTAATAGTAATACTGTGTGATAAACTAAAAGGTACCATATCAAAATGAACTAAGCTACTTTATAAAAATATATAAGCCTACTAGCTTCTGCCCGCGATTTCGTCTGCGTAGAATTATACATATAATCCTTCCTCTTGAATCACTATCTATTAAAAAAAACCGCATCAAAATCCGTTACTTAGTTTTAAAGATCTAAGCATACATATAGGGACAGATAGCGGCTTTTGTTTAGTGATATTTCCTAGCTACTCTAAAGTCTAACGAAAGTTACTTACTGTATTGATCGTTCTCAATTTTTACCCACAACTTTCTAGGCCACAACACAATACACGGATTTTTTAAATTTTCCGTTTGATTCCCTTGATTTCAGTCTCAACTTTCGTTAGCCAGACTCCATGTAATTTGAGTTTAAAGGCTTTAGACCAAAGAGCGTATCTTTACAAAACGTGCCTCTCATGTCATTACATCTGCCAAAAATATCTGCTTTTTGACGTCTGAGACGTTTTACAAATCGTTTTACGTTTTACACTTTTGTATTGTTTTTATTTTATTTTATCCTTGGTAGCTCTTAACATCGACAGCAGTGCATCAAGATATTAATTAGCTTTATTCCTATGGCCAAGCCTTCCGCCACTACGTTTGTTGTGTGTTACTCAGTTATCCTTCTAGGGCTTTTCGTAACCTTTAGCGTATTGATGAGTAACGTGAATCCAGATCGAATATTTTTTGACGAAGGCATGTCTACTGCGCCTTCGGTTGCATCAGAAGAATCCCTTGACGCTGATGCTACAGAAGTTCCAGACGTTAAGGAACCAGAACAGGAGTTACATCGACGCTCACATTCCGACGTAAACTGTTTGAATTTAGTTTATAAATCAACCAACGAATTCCTTTGCCACCCTAAGGATTAATGTCACTTTGTTTTTTTGCCTAACAATCCTTCTAGTCGAATGTTAGCCAACGGCTACCTAATCAATACTAATATTATAAAGAGGTAAAGTTTGTGGGTTTGTGAGGTTGTAGGGGGAAATCTTTGGATCTACTGAACCGATTTTGAAAATTCTTTTACAATCAGAAGGCTACATTATTTGTGAGTGTCATAGGCTATATTTAATTCTGTGCGGGCGGAATCGCAGGCAATATCTAGTTTAAAATAAATTGACTAGCCGTTGTTGCCCAGGGTGTTGTCCGTGTTCAATAGGGGAATCGCAGTGTAAGTCATTAATGCGTTGCGGTTTGAAAGATCTAAGAATATTTTTAGCTTTATGCTTATTTCCTGATGTAGGAATTGTCATAAAAAGTACTACAGGATTTGGTAAGGTATAGTCTTTGTTTTTTGTATAGTCAAACAAAGCTTTGAGTTTACTTCGCTTTTATTAGATAAGTAAGGTACACATGTCATCTTAATAAAGGTTTTGTAAACCTCTTAATAATACCTCAAACCAAATGAAGGTGATTTAATTTTTTGATAGTATTACTTGACATCACCATTATTTTTTTAGGATAACTCCACACAATACATGAAATACAAAAAGATATATGGCGAGCTGCCGAAAATAAACTTAGCTAAAGAACGTAGATCCCTGAAAGATCCATCAAGCGTATTAGATCAACTAGGAATCGTAGTGTTAGAAGTCGTAGACGAAGAGGGGAAACCTCGGCTAGAAATTATGTTTCATCCCAAGCGCTCATTATTGAAGAAAATAAAGAAAAATAGAGGAGAAAATAATGCCAACAAGTCATTCAGTGCAAATGGAAAGGGTAAGACCCACAAAGGGCTGGTAACAGAATTGACGGACAATTCTGTAATTAAAATTATGGCCGATAACACAATAGTATTCGAGAGTGACAATATTTTGATATCTGAAGAAAGTGCCGCATTTAATTCAATCGCTGATGTTACAAGCACGAACGTAGAAATAGATATGTTTCCCACTGAAGCTTTATATTTCACTAATACTACGATTCCTCCAGGCAGCGATAAGAGTCCAAGAGAGATAGTAACCTCGCAAGTTGATGGCGCAATAGAAATAATAGGTGAGAAACAGTCTGAAGAAATTAAAAGAATCGAAACTACAACAGATGACACTTCTGAAAGAACGACTAATATCCACGATTTGTTTGAGCCAGTAGATAGTAAACCTTCTATAGCCAGTTATTTACCTGAAACAATAAATCTCGATGCTTCTGAAAGCAACGGTCCAATTATTGCAACAAAGGGATACGCTTTTAAAACTACTAATAATTCTGAGAAGTATAATGATATTGAAACGACTGATGCAGATAATTTTGGTGTAAACAATACAATTAAAACGAGCTTCATTAGAGAATTGGATATCAGCAGTTTGGCTCAAAGAATACGTAAACCAACTCGCAAAGACAACTATGCAACCGAGACAGCAAATGATGAAGCCTTTGAAGTCATAAACAGTAGACTTGATGCCAATGCTTACAAAACCAAGGGAACTACAAATAATATGAAAAAGTTTTAACTGTAATCAATAAAGCTAATAAAGCGATGGGAAATACCGTCGATAATTCAACAATCGATTGGTATTTAACTGATAAATCTGACTTACCAAATAGTTTTGATGATTACTTGGCTGCTGAGATCATTTAATGACTGATAGCAATATATCGATAACAGCCAAGCAAATCTAACAGATAAGCGCATGTATGAGATGAATACAATATTCCTGTCGATGTTAAATGGTTATTATTTATATTACATTCTGATGTAGTTGTGTATATCCTGTCACTACAAGAAAAGGTGTGAACTGTACACCGAGATGTCAAACAGATCTTATTTACGAGACTATAGAGTAACTGTAGTGTAAGTTTTCGCATAATATAAAAACGTCTCGAACGCGTTCTCGTAAATGTCTCAATTACTATGGAATAATTGGCAGCGCCACTTGCGGATCGAAACGATAACAAACTGTTCTCATAGTATTTGACATTTTATCGCAAACGCGTTCGAGGCGTATTTTGTGACCGAAAACTTACACTAAGCATACTGTTGTTGACTCCATCTGCCTACATTTCATGTTATTAGTCTCTCATCGTATTAGGTAGGTAATGTTCTAGATTGAAACCCTTTCTATACAATCATTTGTGGTCTTCTTCTAAATTCTAATTCGCTACATTCTTGACAGTGACGACATCATTGGTTAAAGTAAAAAGTGTGGTGGTCGCCGTTGCCTTCCACGCCGTATTGTAGCCTGGAGTTCACAATTGGCAACCACAAATCAAGTCATCACCATTTACACTTTAAATAGTTGCGTGGGTTACTTATTTTAGGAAAATCGTCATTTCATTTAAGTACCTTTCGCTGTTGTAATATTTCCCCGAATACATTTCTCATAATTTAAGTTCTTGCTGGAATATGAACTGCGTTAGAACGTGTTACCGTGGTGCTTAAGGTAGGCTAGGTTTTATTTGTTACTCAAGCAGAAAATGAAATTATGAGAACTTATGTAGGTAAAGATATTTTTACGAAATGATAGGAATCCTTAAATATGTCTTCGTAATTATTTAATACCTATGATAGGATTAGTGGAACCAATATTATTATTAAAGATAAGAATTGACTGATAACTTTATTGCACGAAAGTAATCTAAAGAAAGTGAAATGATTAGCGATTACTTTTGCGTCTTGCTGCTTATAATTGAATTGGAAATAATTGAATTTAATTATCATTGAATAGATCGTTGGTAGATGGATTTTTGGGTTAGCAATTATTCTCATTTTTGTATTGTAGGGATTGTAAGGATTTTTTGCCATAAAATTGAATAAATATTCTTGATCATCAATATCGTTTCACATTCGTCGCGGGCTTTTCAAATTTTAAATTTTGCTTTTTCTAAGAATTTCAGTACCCAGTGACGCTTATTTCACTAAGACGAATCTAACAACATGTCATTTATCAAAATCGGTGGAGCTATCGAGTTGCTACCTGGGGACATAGGAACTGACATAGATTAGACATATAGGTACGTCAAACCCATCTTTCGGGCTTCGACGCATTAGAGTATCTGGATGACCCAATTTTGCTCGGTATTTTTTTGGTACGTTGGTAGGTGGTACAATGAAACCTATCTAGATCGATTTGTCGCCCCCGCATACATTTTCAGATTATATACATATTATTATTATTATTATTAGCCTATTGTGTCCCACTGCTGAGCAAAGGCCTCCCCGCAACGCTTCCACTGCTCTCGGTCTGCTGCGGTACGTGTTCAGTGCCTTAAGAAGGTGTCCCGCCATCGCCGTCTAGGTCTGCCGGGCCGCTTTGAGTTAGTGGAACTCCAATTAGTGGTTGTCTTGGCCCATAACTCATCGGCATACGGCAAACATGACCAGCCCAGTCCCATTTCAGCTTTGCCGCCTTTTACCAACGGTTGTGATTTGATATACATATACATTTTATACATACATATATATACATATACAATTGCTCGTTTAAAGGTTAGATTAGATAGGACGATCAGTAAAAAAGTAGTAGGTATTAAAATTATTTCTTTAACAAAAACTCATTTAGCTACACGATCGCAAATCGCCGTCCTTGTTGTGTCCATTTGTAAATACATACAACTTTCGATAGTCGAATGATGATTGAGAATTTGCTGACAGTGATAAAATAACAGCGTAATTGACCCCTTGGGTATAGGCACGTGTACAAATTGGTTCCTAGTGAATGTTAGCAAGAGGTTGACTACTATAACAAACACTAAGTGGGTTCTAGAAGTGTTGAAATTGTTGTAGGTTCATTAACTTATCTACGTGCATATCATTTGTGCGTTCAGAAACCATAGAAAATTACCATTAAAAATCTGTACTGTAATAACATCACAATACAAAAATCTGTACTGTTATGGTTATAACAGTACAGATTTAGCGCTCGCCGGCTCCAGCACCGCGCGGGCGCCCGCGGCCCGCCCTCATTCTCGATGCACGCTTGGCCGTAAATGAGGCCCTCTTCCTGTTATTGAGCTCAATGATATGTGTGTAGATAAAGTAATGTATGCAACTGTACATAATTAGGCCTTAAAACACTCGTATGATCTTATTTTGGAACTCGCCAAGGCTCGTTTCGGAAAACGTGTTTTAAGGACCCTCATTATGAAACGGTTGCATAAAATACTACGTGTTATCAAAGAATTAAAGCACCAAAGCTACCTAGAATATTTGCCTGTTCGTGGCACATAACCTAATACAGCTGTCACTTAACTATTAATTAATAATGGATTGAGGGTATCGTTGTATCATTACATTTTGTCTGCTATGCTATGCTGTAATATGTTGCAGTGCCGTGTCCAGTTTTTGAACGGCCCTGATGCCAACTACGAACTCAGGACTCATTCAAACTTCGTATCATAGCATCTCTCTCACTCTGACATTAATGATTTAGATTGAGTGGAACGGTACGAAAAGAACTTCGAATTGTAAACTTAGGAGTAGTCCTGCAGCGCTGCGGTATGAAAGACAAAGCAAAATCACCAAACCATTTTCCCAAGAAACTCGTTAAGGTTTTGATCTTCAACAGACGACTAAGACCACTCTCTGCATTTTCATATCCATAGAATAGTGCCTTAAGTGCGGGTACTTCATTACTCCGACTGTGTCTCTGTTCACGCTGGAAACTCATATTTATGTAGAAAGTGATGCATTCATACCATAACCGTACGCTATACATATTGTTGCATTCTACAAGCACGAATAGTACTACATATTCGATTATTCGTACTTACTACACATTTTTCTCCTCGTGTGACCTCGGTAAGTTATTTATTCGATAAAATTTCAACTAGGCATAGCCTAGTTTCTGTATCTACCAGATATCTAGTTATCTAGCGGCCGTTTACCAATCGCAGGTACCAGGCTCGCAGAACAGAAAGGCTGTTGCAACTGGCCGGCGCGGTGAGAGAGCGGTTCCCACGTGCGCACCCGCCTGCCTTGAACGACCTTGCTGGGCACCTACAGCGCATGCACTACAATTGTGCGACCGTTTTAATTTAAGCGTTAGGGCCATTAAGACGACTGCAATGTAACTGCCGCTGCCGTTTGCACATTGTGACGCCGCGTCAGTTACGCTGCGCCAGTGACGCCGCGATAAAGCATCAGTACACGGTAGGTATACAATAGTAGTGTAAATTTAAATTTTCGGTCTCAAAAATACGTACGCACGCGTCTGCGTTAAAATGACAAAAATACTATGAGAACAGTTTGTTGCCATTTCAATCCGCAAGTGGCGCTGCCAATTATTCCATAGTAATTGAGACGTTTACGTGAATGCGTTCGAGACGTTTTTATATGCGAAAACTTACACTGGCGCTGCCACTTATTCCATAGTAATTGAGACGTTTACGTGAACGCGTTCGAGACGTTTTTATACGCGAAAACTAACACTAGAGGCTCAAATAAAGTTTGTTCCAGTTTCGATCCGCAAGTGACGCTGCCAATTTTTGCATAGTACCTAATTAATTCGTTTATGTAAAAGCGTTTGAGACGTTTTTTTGTCTGAAAACTTACACCACAGGCTTTGACGCTGATTAAAATAACCACTATCATAGGCAGGAGTTCAGCGTGCGTACCTAACTTTAGTTTTTCATGTTATATTTAAGCCGCTGGTAAAAACACATTTTTTTAACAAGTTTTTTGAATGATAATAGTCCATATTTTAAGCCACTGTTTTGGGACATTTATAGGTAAAAGTGGCAGCTGGATACTCGTAAGTAGGCATAAGTATACGTGGCTCTTTAAACCGAATATGGAAATTTAATAGTAACTATAGTAAGTGAGTACCTGAGCAGTCTTGATGTAGAAATTAGTGTATTGTTATTTATATACGTATAATTGCGTATATTTATGTACATACTATATCACATATTTGCTTTTGATCCCTTTAATATTTTTTGGGGAGGCAAACACGATTGTATCCCCGATTCTTCGAAGAAATACTCGTACATAAAGGTTGTTTAGTCCACAAGAAAAACACATTTTTCTATTTTCCTATTTATCTTTTCCTCGTTTTTTAGGTGGCTATGATTACATCTAATGTAAAATAATCGTACGCTTTATATCGTGAAACCCTTTTTACCCGTCTGCGCCAGAATGAGGGTTATGTCTTTAAAAGTAAAATTGTTAAGGAATATTGTAGCTGGCGGTTGGGTTTATGATTGAATACTTCTGTTAAGGTTTTAATTCGTAATTTTGATTCAAAATCAAGTCACCCCTTTGACAATACCAACGATGGAGACGATGGAGACGTATGGAGACATCCGTCGACTACTAATATAATATAAAAAAATCCATTTACAAGGGTCCTGAGTAATTTTTTTTCCCGGGGGAAATCTGCTGTTACCAGATACCCCATTACCACGGAGAGGCGATGGGGTTATGTGGGGTTTTTACCTATTAAAACCCCCGCGGTGTTCCTTCCTTGCCGCTTTTCTGGCGACGCAACGTTTCAACGGTATAACCCGTTACATCGCCAGAAGGCGGTTATCCGTATCCGGATTCGCCTTCTGGAAGGCCAATCTTGGTCTCTTTTTCCCAGCAGTGGCGTGTTAGGAACACTTAACACGCTAATTTTAAAAACCTAACCCAACCGCCAGTTGAAGTATTTCGGATTAATTTAACGAGACTACATTTTCGAGGGTTTGAAGCAGATCTATAGCCAAGCGAATTAGCTCGTTGAATTGGGAATGGGCAGCCAGGTTGTTGGGGCCGAAATGATCTCGAGTGGAGACCGGCGGATCGGCAAGCGCAGCGTAGGACCACCAACGAGGTGGACGGGTGACCTGTAGGCTTATTACCTAACTCGCTCGCAATCGCCATCGTGTTCATTTTGACAGTTCATGTATGGGCTGACAATTGGCATCGGAATCAGCTAGCTGTCACATTCATACAAGAACTCTGTCAATATGAACGTGATGGCGATTGCGAGCGAGTTAGGTAATAAGCCTACTGGTTAAATTCGCGGGTTCGCAGTGGATGTAAGCCTCTGACCGAGGCAACTGCAGGTCTATGGGGGAGTCCAATGTTCAACAGTGGACGTCCTATGGCTGATATGATGATGATGATAATGAAACAGATCTGATTATTTTGAAACTTCAAGGCAAAATGCTGAGTTAAATAAATTTAAGAACTTATTATAAAGACTTTAACACTTTATTACGGATAAACGTGCACTCTAAATTACCGTAGCTAGTATACTGCAGATATTAATGGAAAATTACTGTCGTGACCCGGTTTCTTTGTTTTAATTTTTTTAACTAGTTCGGTTGGAAACGCATTATTGAGTGTTATTTTATTTTATGAAACCATTTTTGAGAAGGAAGGCCTTGCGTACTTCCCGGTATGCTAAGTATGCGTTTCTCGATTAAATAATCCAAAGTTAATATTTCGGCATTCAAGTTTGAGATCATCTCCGGCTTCTGAGCCTTGGTTTTGATGTTCATAATAAATGAAAGTTATTTAACACTCACGTATTTGCCGTCGATGTACATTCGACATGTTTCGAACCAGTCCGTGGTTCTTTCTCAAGCTTTGGTATGTATTTGGGGCGTAACCTTATTTTTAGAAGCTGTTATGTTTGTTTGTTAAAGTAAAATCTTGACATATTTCTAGAAAAAAATCTCGCTTGTTCGCTCGGTCAATACCTGCGCCACACTCGACGGTTGTCGTGGGAAGTGGCAAAGAAGATGGCTTAAGGTGTCGATATGTTACTAGTGAAGTCCATGGTTCTTCCCCTCTCTTTCCCACCATAGCCGGCAAGGGCGACTGAGAAGAGTTGAGCAAGTGTAGCGAGTCAGCTGAGGTGGCCGCTACAATGTGGCAGCAGTCGGGAGCGCCATGAGCAGAGCAATGAGCTGTAAGAACCAGTGCAAGAAGCATAGTGTAGCGCAGAGGTTACTAGGGGTTCGAATGAGAGCCACACTCAGCTGGATTTCAGTCGAGTTGTGTGGTCAAATCCGATAAACTCGAGCTAATGTATTGCAGGAATTTCAAATTTTGACACACATTTACATTGTACTTTATTGAATCAGGCATTACGTTGCGGAGGTCTATTTCAATGTACAAGAAACACACTACTCCGCTACTCCCGTGCAAGATAAGATGTGATTATGTGGCATTAGAGGAGGGAGAAATGGCATGTAAAAACATTTTATACGTAACACATGCATGCATAAAACATTTCATTTCAAGCATAATTCCTCTAATTAATTTAATTTTAGGTGTATTTTGCACAGGCATTTTACATTGTGTTATTAAAATTATTACCTACTGAGGTTTATTTTAACTAAGGTTTCCTGATTTAAAATTGCATTCCTAAATACTAAACTCAATTTCCATACAAACGTCTCAAGTCATTAAACAAAAAGTAATTAGCCCAAAATTCAATTCAAAACGTGCTTGTAATATTTGCTAATACACATTTTTACCGGCGGGTCGAATTCTTGATGTTATTGTTTCCTTTCTGACAGACATTGTTCTTAAAACATGTACTTTGTCGCTTTAAAATGAAACAGGCACTAGTAAACAGATTGCATTAAGCAAGTGAATTTGACAAAGTTCTTTGATTCTTTTGTATTTTGTAGGTGTCCGTTATCGCTTCCTGCTAGCTAAATGTTCCATAGAATAATATTGCTACAAAGATGCTAATTATCATTTTGAACAGCAGAATAATAACCCAATCTCGAATATTTCTTTATTACGGTGTCTCATAATGATTAGACATGAGTAAATTTAAAAAAAAAAGGTTACTTCATCTATAAAACATCACAGAATCAGTCAGATTTAGAAAAAAACATTTAACATCTATTTTGTAAATTATTACAATATAAACTAAAGCTATCTTAAAAATAACATGCTAAACATTATAATAAAATTAATAAATAGTACAATAAGCCAATTAATTTAAATACAGCAACATTTATTTTTCGATCTTCGATTAAAATTTCTACATAATTCTGATTAGTCTAAATTAATGAACAAAACATGCTTACCTTGCCTATTTTGCTAGTGTTGACCAACACTTTTGACAGTGAGGGGTGTACTTTTACTAAGATGGAGCGAAGATTTATGCAGAATCAATTAACCGCATGTCATATGAAGATCGAGTGAGTATGTGGATTTCAACTAGTATTTCGTCTAGCGAGTATTTCTCAACCATTTATTACCTCCAGTAGAAAAGGTATAATAACATTAGAAACAAAAAAAAAGATCATAAAACATAATTAGGCGTAGTTAACCGTCAAAAAACCTTCTTAATGCCTATAATTTTCGGCTATCAAATCTCGTCCTATAAAAGGATTATTTAATTAACCACGTTAAAGGTAATCTTTAAAAATAAAAATCTGCCAAGTGCGAGTCGGACCGAGGGTTCCGTAAAAATTCGGTAAGTAAATTACAGATCCAGTGGTAGCAGAGCCTTTACCACGAAATTCGACTTGCGAAGTTCGGCCCGTACTACTCACACTAATAGTCATTAACGTGAGAGTGAAAGGAATGGTATGATACGAACTTCGAAAATTGAATTTCGGAGTAGGCCCCCAGAGCCCTGCCTCGTAAGAAAAATTTAGGCAGAGGTAATTTTATATTGATTACTTACATAGACAGACAGAATAAAAATATTCTGTTTTTAGTATTTTTACCGATTATAATGTGGATAGCAACAACAGAAATACATCATCTGTGAAAATTTAAACAGTCTAGCTATCACGGTTCATGAGATACAGCCTGGCGACAAACAGATAGACGGGCAGTGGAGTCTTAGTAATAGTGTCCCGTTTTTACCGTTCGGGTATGGAACCCTAAAACAGAGCGCTCTGTGTAAGTTTTTGTCGCAACAAACGTCTCTAACGTCAAATATCTATGTTAGTTATTACATTAGTTAGTTTGTTACTGTAGCTTCTATTTAACTATCTAATGTAAACAATGCCAAGAATAGCGCTTAATATAAATGACAGTTTTTCGTCAGTTATTTGTTATGTAGACCTGTTTAAGAATGGACTAAGGGTATCTGAATGAAAGTCGGAATTTAAAACCAACTCTATATTGACTTCAAAAACAGTTACAGTTACACGCTAGGGATTCTCATAATACAATTTAAATAGTCGCACCGCATATAATGCTTTGTAGATCGACACTTCGATACTAAGTTTAAAACTCGTATAGCTCCATCTGTCGGATGCATAGCCGAACTATACAAGCTGAACAGGCACCTTTTTTTTATCGGCGGGAAATTGCTTTACGCATACTCCCGCGCCTTCCTCGCTGCCTCCTTCCCCGGCGGAAGGGGGAGGGAGGCATACCCACTAAAAACCCACAGGTATTCCCTCACTGCCAACGGAGGGCGCCACGGGAGCATGAGGGTGTCACCGTGGACAAGCTAAACAGGCACATTACTACGAGTAGTAATGTGTGAGTAGACCAACAAGTGATCAAATTAAAGGTCCGGATTTATTTCGAATATCCAATTTAACAGTTGATTACTTCAAGTTTTTCTTCATTGCGTTCTTAAGGTTGCCTGGTAGAGATCGCCCTATAATCGACCGCGATAAGGCCGCCTATCGCTTACCTAGTTATTATCTCTATGTACCTGTTTTCTGTATTATTTATTAAGTGGTGTTCTATAAAGAGTCATTGTATTAAATTGTATTCTAATATAAAGAAAACTTGCTACTTGCCAGACTAACGCTCTATCTATAAAATGCGATGCCATTTCTGAAACACTACTGTAAGTTTTTGATACCAGAAAAGTCTCAAACGCGTTTGCGTTAAAACGCCACAATTAGTTTGGAATTTAATGTGTACTGGAACCTTAACCTAGCCAACTTACAAAGCCTTTTTCAAATATTTTCTGAAATATGAGGCAATTTTAAACTAAACAAAACAAATGGAATGGCAAAACTGGTAATTTTTTCTGATAGCCATGAAGACTTAGTACCTTAGAAACATTCGAGGTTGACCAATATTGGGTAATGAATTTCTTTCCCAACAGTTATTCGGATCAAATTAAAAAGTTTGGTAGGCGCACAACAACGTTTTTCAGGCTTCAGCTGGGGCGATGTTCTTAGGGACCACTTTTCGTTTAATGTTTTAGATTGAATACTCAATATTATATGAATACTAGTTTTTGCCCGCGACTTCGTCCGCGCAGGCAACGTCAATGTGACATACCACCTTCATTCAATAATTTCTTTAAATACTAAGTCATTATTTCCTATCCCGTCGTATCCCGTGAGAAATTTGCAAAAACCCTTCTAAATGCTCCTTTTTGATCCTCAAGGAACATGTCGGCCAAATACCAATGATTTAAATCGTATAATAATCCTTTTTATTTCTTACCCCAGGGGAATTTGGTAAGTTGCGGTGGTCACCATAGTGCACCCGCAACGCGCGCAGTTCAAGGCCTGGAGGGAACGTGTGTGTTTTTAGACGGTAGGCCTCTCCCCTCCTTAGGGAAGGCCGCGGCGAGTTGGAGAGCCCGTCATACCTCCGTTCATGCTGCCCCGAGCGCGGAGATGCATAAGGCGCATTTTCCACACGTTAAAAAAAAAAGGGGGAATTTGGCAAAATACCTACAGAAATCAGTTTTCAGATATCATAATTACCTCTTCGTATGACAAGTTTAAAGTATCTAAGTTACGGAGATAGGACCATTTCAGTGTAAGAATATAATATCCCCCTTACCTTGTTAGACAGCACTGGACTCGTTGGTGAGGAAAATTGAAAAAGTTCCGATCGTCACGGCGATCGCTTGGTATTCATTTATGCCATCACCAGAACGAGTTCACACAGTGCTACTGAGATGTCTGACACAATTTTAGGTACAAATTCTTCTAAGATTGCACTCTTACATATGTATAAGGATGTACGTGCTAGTAATTAATATGAATGGGCACGTTATTTCGGGCGAAAGTTTGTGAGGATGTATGGATGTTTGTTACTGTTACACGCCAGAACGACTAAACATATCCGGACGGCACTTGGCACAGAGATAGATTACAGTCTGAAAAAGCACATAAACCACTTTTTATCCTGGAAAGTTTTGTTTTTTCCGGATAACGTAACTGTAACCGAATACATACATAACTGTCACCAAAACCCTGTAATAATGTTGTTTATAATAAATACAGTTAAGTGTGGATACAGATCCACTTCGATATCCTAAATATTATAGCCGTAATATTCAGGAATATTCAAAACCCAAACAATGGAATGAAATGGAAATCTTATAATCCTCGAGTCAAATACACACCCAGAGTCACCCTAATGCTTCTTCCACAAAAATATTCTTATACCTACTTAAATCAGATTATCTAATGGCTATAAAAGGTTTCGAAACTTTACCTTATGCAACTTAAGTCAAAGAGCATTAGAAATAGCTACTTACTTTTACGGTGAAAATCATAATCCCGTTTAAATATAACTTTAGTAGTTTGAGCCCGTTTTAGGAACTATCCTGGAAAAAAGTAGAAAGAAACTATATGCAAAATTGAAGATTTATAAGACTAAAAGTTTAATGAACAAAAAATATTTACCTTGCTACTCCGCTACTCACGTGCAAGATAACCAAGCCTGTGTTGGTTATCTTGCACGTGAGTAGCGGAGTAGCAAGGTACCTAAATATTTTTTGTACATTAAAATGGACCTCCGCAATGTAACGCCTAATGCAATCTTAAATATATATAACTCAAAGGTGACTGACTGACTGACTGACATAGTGATCTATCAACGCACAGCCCAAACCAATGGACGGATCGGGCTGAAATTTGGCATGCAGGTAGATGTTATGACGCAGGCATCCGCTAAGAAAGGATTTTGATCAATTCTACCCCCAAGGGGATAACATAGGGAATGAAAGTTTGTATGAAACTTTGTCAATTTTAAACCGATCGGGCTGAGACAGCTGATAGCGATAAACGAATTCTATGCAGACGAAGTTGCGGGCAACAGCTAGTAAAATACTAAGAGTTTAGACTGTGCGTTGAAGACTCAGTCATCAGTCATCAAATCAACCAGTTAGTGGGGACTTTTTATGGATTCATAAAAAATGCCTCGGTATTTAAACATTCGTTTGGGCAAAAACAGTTATCTAATCATGTGAATAAGACAACTACACATTATACACATTTTACATATTTAATATATGTTCTTATAAACAGTCGCTTGTGTTTATCTGTCAATTTGTCAATGTCCTTTATTAGACTGACGGGACGTAATTTTGTTCTTAGATTGGTCTGCAACATTTTAGTTCGTTGTATCGTGTGACACGACTGACTACAGCATTTATGCCTATAGTTTTGTCAAAATAAAAACATTTGTTTATAACAGATGAATAAACAGCAACTAATTATTAGATAAGGCATCTTATAGGCCAAGTTTCAGGCGATGCTCCTTTGTTATTATTGCTTAAGTAGCCACATTAATAGCCGGCGAAGTGATTTGCACCATATAACTAAACAGATAGTGTTTTCATTCGTGTCAGTTATTTTGTTTATCAATCAACCCGTGTAACGCTATCGTATTCATCTGATTCGCCTTTCAATCGGAAAGGTCAATTAAATGTAGCCATATCCGAAAACAACACGTTTTGATTTATCATAATTGATTAAACACAGACTAAATAAAAAGTCAAGACGGTGTTCTGTCTCAACCAATTTGTTCGTGGAAAATTTGGTAGCGCTTATGTACGCCAACCGTACCTACGCACACGATAAGGCGTAGTCTTAAATGGCTTCACTTCGCCATTCGATGGCATCCGTCTTTATGTTTTATTTGGTCTGTGTAAAAGTTATTCAGCAGTCTCAGCCGTTTTCATAGTTTGTAAAACAAAAATTTAATGATGTAATGATAGTTAATAAATACCTATATTATAATTTCATGCCAAAGAACAGCGTTCGACCCTCACGAAGTGTAAAGAGCAACTGACGGAAAAACACGATGGAAGCTGAAAAACGGAAAAAACCTGAACCTTAAGTAGGACAACTGTATTTCATTTTCACAAACTTTTTTTAACTTGCAACGCGTGTAGTACTTATACAAATGATGTCCCTATGTTAGTATGTTATTAAAATGTAGGTAGTTCACCAAAAATTTACCATTTGTCTCGGAATGCAAAAATAGAATACAAAAAGCAACCGATTAAATATATTCCAAGTTTGTGGGATGACAATTATTTGAATAGGTATAATCTTTACAGAATAACATCGCCTGTGGAAATTTTTGTATTTTCAGGTTTTATATACAATAAAGAGTTATACATATTTACTTTATTACCTACTTAATTTTTTTGGCATAGTTTTTTAAGTAGGTAGGTACGTAAATCGTTTTAGATAGTTTTCTGTTATGTGTATAAAGTTTAGGGGGTAAAAAGAGCATTGAGTCTGTTAAAGTTAAGGCGGTTTTCAACTTGACCCGGGTACAATAGTGTCCCTGGATTGTTAAATTACTGTCATTTAGGCTTAGGTGTTATGCTTGCGGCCAGTTGTCAAATGAAATGGAGAGCAATTAAATATAATTTACTTTGTATTTAAAGCATTATTGTCAAGTTGATCCGAGTAGGTTAGCAGTTGTTTGATAATGACTTGACCTAGAGGAATAATGACTTCGAGTCATCGCTCATTATAGATTCATTGATGATTCCAAGGCGTGTCTGATTGTTAGACTAATATTATAAATATCTACGATGACGACTTTAGCAACTTTGTACCTATAATCATGTTTACTAAATCACATGGTACATACATGACATCTAATACTTAGGACATGGAAACAAATTCTATTTGAATTCCTACCGGTATTTTAACTATGAAAAGTAACACAATTTTAATGGGTGAAGGAAAATGATTTTAGTGAAATAAGCTTTTATAAATGCTGAATGTACTGCATTGTTATTATATTGTAAAACTTTAAGTCGAAAAATTGTACTTGCAAACATTATAAACTAATATTAAAATCTTCACAATTAACAAAAATAGGAACTGTCGAACAAATTAATTCCAAACCCACCGTAGAACTTTCTCACAGTAAACGTCATATAATTTTCCTTGCCAATTCAATGTAACGTATTGACGTAGTGACTACATAGTGTAACATTTGTTGCGAAAAGGTTCCACAATGGACAGGAATGAAATTTTTTCGATAGTACCCGCCAGCAATCGTGGCAAACAGCTTCGTTCATCCGACACATTAATGACTTAAGCAGAACCCACTCTCCTTGTCTTCTACGTAAATAACAATTATGCAACCGTAACACATAACTACCTAAAAAAAGGAGTCTTAGGAATGATGTTATACGCGATACGGCTAGCAACCCATCACTATTTTGATTTCCCTTTCCACCTTTCCACCTATACGCCCTTAATCATGCTAAACGTGGCCTTAGGTTCTGTCTACCCCGTAAGGGATAAAGACGTGATATAGGTTTGTTTGTTTGTATGTTTTATTACTACCTAACTGACGCCAATACCTAACACATAAGACGTTAACGCGTTTCATCTGTCACACTTTCTTTTACTTTAATTAATAGTGCTAGTCATAAGAATATCCTATACAGCTCAAAATATGGCGCCTTATTGGAAAAAATAAGTTTTTTCCCTAAAGTTTACAATTCATGCTAATTTGAAATTTATTGAGATCAAACTGCAAAGAAAATAAGTTCGTCCCCTTTCTCAAGAACATTGAACCTGAACCGAAAAAACAGTAATTATGCCATAAATAATCCCACTGAATCCGGCCAACATAACAATATTTTACCATTTATAACACTTGAATTCGGAGAAATGTTGAGTTGAGACACGAGTATTTTTTGTTTAAGTAAATATATTTTCCTTACTGCCATTCCACCCTCACCACGTTATCAGTACACAACTGTTTGTCGCGGAACTTTTTACCATGCACGAGTAAACCCTGGAATCAGTTGATGTCACCACTTTTACCGGACCGGTACAACTTAGGGATAAGGGATCTTCAAAAAAAGATCATAGTCTTTTCTTAAAGGGTCGGCAATGCACGCGGAACGGAACACTCCTGTTATGGGTGTCGCCAAAATAATATCGACAAGCTATGTGTGCTAAATAGGTCTTTGAAAATTATCTCACATCGTCAGGTTTCTGGAAGTCATTTTTCATTTTAAAAGGATTGTTCGGGATCTTTAACTAGCTACCTATTTGAAGTAAAAAAATCGAATTGACCTATATATACTGTTAAAACTAAGAAATAACTAAACGAAAACGAAACTATTTTTTAAAAACGAAAAAACCTGCAGGAGACATCAAAATTACATCTCACAAAAGAAGAATTGTCCCCACCTACTGCAATTTTATTTAATTAATTATTTTTTAATTCAAACGAAATTCTTCTGCAGTGGTGTACAGGGTTTTTATAATTTTCAGTTTAATGTTTGGGTTTTTGTTGTTAAACAATCTTCTTCACATAATTTACTAGAGTGAAAACAATTCATGAGACGCTGTGCATTCTGTTTTTGTTATTGTTGCATTCATTTACTTGCTTTAGAATTCAAACTGAAGATCTCCGCACCGATGGTTGCTTATTTCACACAGCTGCGGGCCGTTGCATGCTTGTATTTGGGCCACAATCCCGTTGGCATATTTATTTGCTGTATATCAACTAGTATAAACTCACAAATAGGCGAATTGACGTCACGACAAGCTTATGCGACAACGAGACGCGATTACAATTCATTATTATGATAGAATCGAGTGTGATCGTCGTGAAAATGGATCAGTAAGAAATAATAATCTTTCAAACAGATTTTCCCATATATCATGGCATGTTTAATTGTTGGCATTAAAAAGTATTACATTTAAAAGTATTATAAAGTATTACCCAGAGTATTACATTTTATACTCTAACAACCCCAATACGAAACAAGTCAAAATCTGATACAAATATATACTTTTTATTATTTAAAACTAGTTAACTAACAAAAAATATGGCCCTCATTATGTTATGCAATACAGGCCATTTTGTATGGAGACTGGACCAAATTTTGTGCCGCTGAGTATATTATTTGTTACAAATACAATAATTTTTGGTGAAATAGCGCAGCCTTGTGAAAAGCTGCGCTATTTCACCAAGCGACAATTGCAGCTTTACGAGAAAACTGGCTATTTCCCGTTTCTAAAATGCTAATTAAGCATATTAATTATTTTTTACTTTAAAACTGATCTCAATAATTATATTTACTAAATCAAAAATACCATACTTAATAAGTAGTAGTTGTTTTTATTATTTTGTCGAGTACAAAGGCGGACTAATGAGTTTACTCTTGATAAATTAAATATTCAGTCTGTGCTTAGTTAACTAATAAGAAAGTCCCGAACGTACCACACAGTTGCGGATCATGGCTGGACTTAAGATTATTTAACTCAAAACCTATGAATTATTTTAGTGTAAAAATAACTAATAGCAGTAAATAAATAGTCTCGGGACAATTGACACCAATTGATCTGGCCTCATACTAAACAAAGCTTCTACTATGAGTAGGTACTAGGCAACGGATAAACATAGGTAGGTACAATAGATAAATAAGTACATACATCCTTATATACGTATTAAACATACAAGACTCGAGAGCACACAGTCGCATTTTTCATACTAAATATCTGCCCCGACCGGGGATGGACCCGGACGCCAAGATTCATTCTCTAACCACTAGGTTATCTGGTAACTGTAATCAATTATCAATTTATTTTAATTTATTTAATCTTGAAATCATTGTTCATTAAATCAACTTCACGGCTAACACTAACCCAAAATAGATAACCACTTAACGTTTAAGTTGATTTAATAAGTAATTATTTAAATTATGGAACAAATAAAAATATGTTTAATGTCTCAGATCATTTCAACGATATTAATCTAGGGGCACGGTAGTGCCCCCCCCCCAAGTCGAGCAGATCAATTTAATATAATATGTATAAAAACACAATTTTTCTCACAATTAATACAGATTATATTAAATTGATTGGTTAATGGGAATGCCAAGTCGATTTATTTATTTATAACAAACGATTTTTAATTTTGATATGGGCATTAGATATATGTTGTTAGGTTAGCTAATTACGTAATAACTTAAGACAGGTCTCTTTAGTTGGGACTGAATAAATTAACCGACTTGGTATTACATGGATCTCACAACTTTTTACGGTAGAAGAACTGAGTTGCGAGACTTGTTTTTTTTACAAGTTTTGTTTTTGATGGGATTAGTTTTAACACAAAAATACCTTAGAATTTATGAAATTCTCAGTCCAGTCGTAATCCGCGCCGCGACGTACTCTCGCCTCGGTGACCTTTTAAAATACCAGTTCATTACCCCGAAAAATGATATCTTCTTACACTTCACTACTTAAGTGTTTGCTTGAATTTTTCATTTAAAAACCAAAACTTTATTCAGCGGTCTTGTTAGAAAGTGTGATTCTGGTCTGAACTCAATTTAACTTACAAATTATCCTTCACTCGAGACGCATGTCTCAGTACTTCGGCTCTCTACATAGACTTGTTTGTTTTTATCATCAACTTATCAGGAATAGAACATAATTTTATTTTGAGTCAATTTTATAACTTCATGTATTGTCTCTGGGAACTTTGAAAAGTACCTAGTTAGGTTAGGTCAGAAAGTGTGGTATTTCCATCATGTGTGATGTGCAGCTCAGAGCCACCAGTTTAATTTCGAGTGCGTAAATTATCTAGATCTAGACTTGATCTTAGATTTAACAATGATGATAAACCTAGAATTTTATAGGAAAACTAGCCAGCGTCAGTAGGTACAACGCTATACGTCAACCTTCTGTTGGCTATTATTAAACAATAATTAGATTAATTAGCAACTTAATTACAATCATTGTTTGCGGCTAACTATGTTGCTACTTGTCTTTTTTATTTTAAGTCGGTTTCGAAAGGCACTTTCTAAGAGATAAGTAGGAAAACGACAGCATTGCCAGTAATTTTGGTTGGCTAGCGTAATTTTCGATTACTACCGTCGACAGACGACAATATGACTCACTCTATAGTAGTTTTGCTATTACCTACTCTGATGTCACAGGGAACATGAGTTATCGCTAACTTTTTCACTAAAAATATCACAAAATGATAATACTGGCTAAGAAACCGATTTTTTTGTGAACAAATTATCAGTAGCCGACTGTTATTCTGTTTCAAGATAATCTAAATGCCAATATGGATAGATTGACAATACATTCGTGAACTTTAAAGATGTCAATCGATCATCTTATCCAATTTGATTTTCACATCTTTCATCTGACTAAAACTACTTCACAATAGAAAAATACTAGTAATGTACCTGTCACTGGTAGGTGAAACATATCTATAGACTACTGTATAGCCTTTTGAAGATTTATGTCTGAAAAGATTTTTTTCCATTTGAATTAGCTTATCACTAGGGAATGCATGCTGTAGCGTTTTTCATGTGTTACACAATACCTTCCCTTATATTGGAGCAGAAGGATTGCGAGCTTTCATGTTAACAATACATTTAGCGGAATAAAATAAAAGGCATTCATCACTGTTTATCACTTTTTTATAATTTATTTTCACAACATTTTTATTTAATTTTCTGTAAAATTTACAATCTCTTAAAACTCCTCACAAATATAGTACTTATCGTAAACATCGCAACAACTGTACTCGGGCAACGCCGGAGCAGGCAACTCGGAAGAGAAAATAATAACTATGTAAATATATTTGATAAAACTAGGCATCTTGCTTCCGCGGGGCACTCCGCTCCTAACGCCGAGCCAGCTCTGAAGTAAGATTTTAGTTACTATAGTATTCAAATGACTGATCGAGCGTCCGACGTTACGAGCGATCTACCACCCGGACGATAATGACTGGCGAATAAAAATTAAGGCTCCCTTTGCTTAGAACTCTCTATGCAAAGTGAACATTTATTTTTAATCGCTAGTGTAACGCGCTAAACTATGTCTTAAGAGAGTCCTCATACCGACCGGTCGCTGGAAACATATGGGCGTAGTCGGTACTGCGAGGCTTCAGAATATCCTCAACCAGGTTGCTCCATACAATACGCAACATAACATTTTTATCGAAAAAAACAACAAAATGCAAGAGATCACTTGACATAGGCCTGATTTGTTTAATTTGTTCTTATTATTGTTGTTTCTCCTAACATGTTAAATAAAAAGTTCGTTTTGTATTGTAAATTAAACAATGATCTTTTTGAATACCACTCCTTGACGAAATCTAAAGAAAAAATCAAATTAAATGTAAAAAAAAAAAACAGAAAACATTTGACCCGTCAAGGGCTCGAAGTGGCCTCAATACTTTTACTTTTAGTTTTGAGAGTAAATTGGCGGACCTTAATGACATTTTAGCTTTAGTCAATCAACTGAAAAAGTAGCTTAGCTGTGAAGGAGTGGCATGGCATGTTCAAAAAGGATACCAAAAAGGTAACCATTATTTTAATTAACATAGTTGAAGTACCAAATATCAACGACATTGGTTCCCGTTACCACATCAACGGTAGCAATTTACCGTTACACTTTTACACCGAATTGTCGCTGATTCGTTTAATCTAGACTTCTGAAGCCACGCCTTTTGGGCGCTTGCGTCCTATATAAAAATACTTAACTCTCAAACTTTTCTATAACCCAATACCAATTAGTTATCTAGCTTTAACGGAATTCCGATTCGACCAAAACTTTTTTAATATCACTTCCGAAACAAATAAGTAAATGCGTCCAATTAAAAAAAACATGGCAACTTTTAGCATGCCACTTCATTGCGAATTCCGAATTTACGTAAACCAAATTTTTGACTATGAGCAAACGGTTTAAATGCATTCCGAGCTAATTTGACGGCAATTTTCAAGTTTCTTTCGTCACATTAAATGCAAAGCCGAATTAGCACAATTATAACGACAGTTTTGATATGCCCCTGCATTCTTTTCTTGTTGCTAGCACAAGCATTACTAATTTGAGAAGTTATCCCAACAGAAAGCTTACGAAAGAACGGGGCATAGGTACATTATAAAATCAAATTCCCAACGGTTCATTGAATCATCCGTCTAAAGATCTTTTGTCCCGCATCAGATCATACATACAACGCGCCGTATCTTTCACTACACCTACAATATATACAAATATCAAACAAGCACAGCACGCAAGCGCCCTTCATCTTCTTGCTCAAATAAAATTAACCATTACAAAAGGCTAGCTGAAAACTGATGGTAACTTTAGAAAAATAAAAACTTATATTAAATCGCAATGTCTCTCGATTCGCTTAAGCATTTTTCAAATCATTTTAGACCTTTACACGTTTTGTTTTTGTACAAGAACAAAGAAAAATAGGAGACAAAATGTAGTGCCGACATTTTATACAATTTTAGTAAACAGTTAAAATCAAATCCATAAATCGATTAATATATTCACAAATATTCTGTTAAAAACACTACTGGCCGAAGTTTTTGTTTTAAACCGTTCTATTTTTGAACGACAGCTGATAAAAGTGGTGTGACAACAAAATAATATTATTATGTATGTATTTTTGCGTAACTCATTCATCCGAATGCTAAAATACTTCAGTTCAGTGTTCAGATCGAAGCTGCCAATTGAGTCCGCTGGGAATTCACTGTATAGTGCAAGCAACTTTGCATTGGTTTAATTTTTCCTTTAACAAAAATATGTCACTTGGAGAATTAAAATTTATTTCAGGTAAGAAGCACTAAAGACAAAATCACATACTGCAACGTACCAAAATGACAATTATTTACCATGAAGTTGTACTATTATAATTTGAAGAGTTCATTCCGGTCTGGAATCAATATATGAGAATAACACCGACAACATGGTTTAAAGAAGAATATTTTGATATCGAAAACATTTCGCTCCAGACAGTTCCACCTACATACATGTTATCTATATAGAAGCACTATTTACCAGAATTTTAAACTAAGTGAAAACGTAGTTCTTAACGGGTACTGCCAATAGATTACAATTATAGATATAATAATCACAGTTATTTAAAATATGATAATATTCAATATAGATAACGTTAAAAGACCTGTCGAAAAGACTACAAATCACAACTTAGACTCCTGTCTCGATTATAGCGAGAGGTATATAACTAGTGATAATTAACTTACATTCACTCTTATTAGGTACAAATGGAATATGGTTTAGATTTCGTTAGTTATAATTATGTACTTGTTTTACTTCTAAGTACAGACTGCTAGTCGCTGGTCAATGGCGCTCGTCGTCAGTGATGTCGCCATATACTTATTATGTTACTTTCGGCCGTGCGTTTTGAAAGTAGAGCTGTTCCTAATTTTTTTGGGTGGTTGGCCACCCAAAATAATTTCATGTTTTGAGTCTTTTCGTTTTAAACCCGTCTGCTTTAATAGCACGTCCAGTGATGTCCATATTATATGGTGTTTGGTTATTTGACTCACTCCCCTGAAAACGAGCGCGCTGTACCGCAACGTATTCCTCCCCTTTTGCTCTCAATGACTTAGGAAATATTAAAATTTCGTACATAAATATGTGATATATTATAATATCAATACGCGTCTCGTAACAGAACCTGCTGAGAATACGAAAAGCGTTTAGATACACACTTTAGTGAGTTCATAAGTCACAGCAAACGAGTAAGAGTTTAATAAGACACTGGATTCGAGGTAATACGTAAATGTGTCGGTCTGTCGGTGTTGCAAATGTCCAAAGAATATTTTGTAAATATCTTATATTAATTGGTGTCAGATTGGTGTGCAGGGGTTGTATCAACCATGTCACATTTCCCGACGAATCCAGTGTTCCTGTCCTCGCAAGAGGCACAACATTCAATGTATTTCGAGTTAAAATTAGTTGAAGATGTTCTAACATTTTCAAAATATTTTTGAGGAATAAAAAAAAATGAGATCTCAAATTTTGGTTCGATAGTGAGCAAGTCGGTTATTCGTTCTAAAGTTAAGTTGTTCCGGGACAGTGTTTTACTCTAGCAGTAGATTGTACTTGATTCCTCTGGGTATCGTCTACTAATCAGAATATGTAAACATCTTACATTCTATTCAAGAATTTCATGCAATAATTTGTATACATATATTTTTTATTTGAATATGCATTGGCGAATACCTAAGACATGCACTATTGGCCGGACAGTGTTTACACAATCATTCGTATAACTATATATCATTAAAATACAACAATAATAGTACATCTCTCTATTGGATTTATTCTACATTATAATGTATGTAAGTATAATCATCGACAACAGTACGTTACTTTACAACAATCAAATCACATTTTTTCATACCTACAATATTTACTGTAATCCATGAAATGTTCAGAGCTGAGAAACATTTTCGTAAGTACGGTCTCGACGTGACTTCGCTACTTGTAAATGTTCTTAAAATATTCGTAAACGGATCTCTAACAATAACAGAGTGGACTTTAATATTGTACACACCTTAGTATTTTTTTTTGCTTTTTCTCTTTTTTAGTTTTATAATTAACTTAATTTGTTACTCTCGTATGCCAAGCCGTATACAATACTAGAGCGTTCCAAGAAAATGTATACACTTTACTATATTATAAATACATAGTAGTAAAATACGTCTTCAGTACATCTCGCGTCGCGACGGTCATGCCATGCCGGTGTCGCGCGTGCGCGTGCAGCCTGCGCCGCATGCGACGCGGCTCGTGTCGGCATGGCACGCGTCGCGACTGTCGTCCCTGCGGGAACGTCCTATGTCTAATTCCTTGTCTGCATTTGCTATTCCTTGTTTTAACGTTCGTTTCTTAAACTGACTACACGTTTTCTAAAGGCCGTCGACAAGGCCGGACTTGTTTTATAATCTTGCCGCTGTTTTGTTGCCGTCAAAATAGCTTAATTGTCACCTTCTAAAGCGGCCCAAATTGAGTAGGTAAGTATTTACTCTACGAGTGCTGTTTGCTTTGATTTCTCACTCGAGCGGGGTTCAGTGATTTTGAGAGACATGCCATTAAAACTATGGAGACAATTTTATACATTAAAAAGCTTAATATTAACTAAATAGTCTTTTTTTATAGGCAGACCATCTCGACTCAGGACTTACTTACTCCTACTACGCGTCCATTACACTACGTGGAAAATAATTTTCGTACTGCTGACATATTAACACATCAACACGAAAGGAGTACGACTAGAAATTACTTCACGTTTAATCCACTAAGCGTTGGCTAAATACGTTCTGCTTATCGCTCTAGCTACGTTACAATAGTGATTAGAGTTATTGGCAAATTAATGCGACGGTCAGCGGGCGGCGGCTCGCTGCGAAGGGATTGCGGGAGAATTGACTGTTGAAAATTGATCTGTGTTCTAGTAAAGTGAGCAACTTCGAATTGACACAAGGTAAATTGTCTCCACGTGAAGCGATCAGTGGGGCTCGAGCCTTAAGGGCTGCTCCAATGGACAAGCTACACGCTGACAGCCAGTGCGGCGTCGACAGTGGATCATTCTATATCTTGTGCATTGTGAGCTCCACGATCTTATTTACAGAAGATTTGCAATCGCCAAAGAGTCGCGTAAGTCTACCGGCCTGTCTTTTTCGCTTTGGTGTTTCCCATTTTCATATATTTTCCTTAATAAAAACCAGCCAAGAATACGAAGCGTAAAATTCATAACACATATACATACACTCGCCTATAGGACTGTGAATCATACATATACATATATTTTTTATTATATACATTTGGCACTAAATTCATCGATCGATAAAGAAGGTAAGAATCACGCGTGTCCTCTTGGGGCGCGGGCGCGTTCTAGCGCGGTCACGCGGGGCACAGCTGCGGCCGGCAGCACTGGCAGTAGGAGGCCGCGCAAGCCGGGCAGGCGGCGCACGCCGCGCATGCCGGGCACACGCACACGTAGTAGCCCGCCGGTACGGCTACGCCCGGTGGCAGCAGCATGGGCGCGCGCGCGCACAGCTCGCGGCACGCCAGAGCCTCGATCAACGCCAGCGTCTGCCGCCGCTCGTGGCCCATCAGGCACACCGTGGACTCGCGCACCACGCCGTGCAGCAGCGTTAGGTAGTGGTGCTTCAGCCTCTCCTCCTCGCGGCCCACGAAGTGGTTCCGTAGGTACGCCTCCAGCTTGGCGCGTTGCTGGCCGAGCTCTGAGAAGTCGATGAAAAATCGCGAGCACATGTACCGCTCCAGCGTCTTGATGCGGTCCGGCCGCGCCGCGCGATAACCTTTGGCCAACAGCGCGCAGTATTTGAGCAGGCCGCCGCCACGAATCTCTTCGGGCTGGCGCGTCGCAATCAGTTTCTCCGTAAGATGGATGAGCGCTTCGCGAAAGTCGCCGTATACTGATTCGCCGACAACAGTTGGGTAAAAGTTCTCGCCGATGGGGAGCTGCGCGCACTCGTGGAAAGCGAGAAGCGAGTCGAGCGCAATCTGGAACGAGTCTACGGAGAACTCAAACTGGCGGCGCATAGAGTCCACAAATTTTAGCTCGACGGACTTGTGCCCGCGCGAGTTGCCGAGAGAGATAAGCGACCACCGGTCACCATCCGAGTTGACGCGGACCATCTTAGAGACGTAAGCCTCCTTGAGCCCTGCGGTAAACGCGCGGCGGCGTGGCGTCGCAGGTGGCAGAAGCGTGGCAAGGTGGCTGAGCACGGCGGCCTTGACGCGGTCACAGTGGCGTGCGGTGGGCAGGTCGGCGGTGAAGATCAGGTCTATGTCGGAGTAGGGCTGTGGGCGGTCGGCCAGCACGTGGCTGGCAGCGCCGCCGTTGAGCCGTACGTCGCGCACGGCCACGCCCGCGCCACCCGCCGCCGGCGCTGCCTCCAGGCGAGCGCGCACGCCCGCCACCAGCTCGCGCAGCCGCACGTGCAGCGTGGGGAAGTTGCCGCGCCCGTGGATGGCTACCACCTCATCCATCACGTCGTTGAGCCGCGCCACCTGCTCGTAGCTGAGCACGGCCAGCCGCTCGCCACCTCCGCCGCCGCTGTCGCAACCCTCCTCCGAGGACGTGTAGCTCGATTCGCTCTGTAACAAACGAGAACACCGATTAAACTAATTGTTCATTATTTCTTTCTGGGAACACGAGACTTTAGACGGTACCATAGAGAGATGCGTTGAATATATTGTTTGGTGTAAATTTGCATTACATTGTAACTGATGACGCCGCCGGCGTACCTACGTAATACTTACTAATGTGTTCATAGAAACTGCTCTAACAGAGTACGTATTGCGACCGCTGATGGTTAAATCATTAAGTCGTTGCGAAGTTGAAATGTGTCATCGTAATTTCCAAGTGAAAAACACATGTTGTTCTAACGTAAGACAATGGTAACCGATTCCATGTGTCTTTGAAAGATTCGTCAGCATTTCAACGTTGATTTGAAATGAGCATTGATTTATAAATACAAAGCGATTTGCAACAGCTGTTGAAGAAAATTTAGGAAGGAGTCTTCGACAATAGAAAACGTTTTTTATCGGAATGTTATGTACTCGTAGTGACTAAAACCAGTACTATTTACAAAGACAAGACAGCCTTAATAAAACTACAACCGAATACCAAGGTCAAATGCACGAGCTAAATAAACAAAACAAAAGCGTGCTTGTTCAATCAAATTCCTTTGCCTGCAATGCTTATAAAGTATTTTTCCTCATATATATGTCAGGGGCTCAGGAGATATCAAAAACTTAGCCATTTTGTTGCAGTCATAAAGATGGTCCATTTGGATATTTTATAATGTAAATTCGGTTAAATATTCATCAAATATTTCATAATGCAAGAAATAAATACATACATACACAAATCACGTCTTTATCCCTTCCGGGTTAGACAGAGCCTAAGGGAACAAGACCTGTAGGTGGCCTGTAGGCCACGTTTAGCAAGATTGTGGGCGTATATGTAGTGGAGTGAAACCAAAATAGTGATGGGTTGCTAGCCGCATCGCCCATAACGGGATTCCTATGATTTTAGGTCATTCCCTCGATGGGCGAAATATTGTATTAAAAAATAAATATCATAAAATACTACATAAACCAGTAAACACGAAGAGGCAAATTACTTAATTGCTGAAGTGTTTTATTACGAAAACATTGATATGGAGGGCTTTTTTATTTACTTTATCAGAACGCAACTTGTATTTTGTATCGTTAGATAAAAACAGTCGTCTTGCTTTGTAACAGAAGGCTTTATTGTTTATGAAATATGACTGACAAAATGAAGAATCATTGTAATTTGCGGTGACACTTAATGAATTTTATTATCTGTACAACCTTCGACTAGTCACTAGTCAAACAAACTAAAAACAAAAAAGACAAAAACTTATTATGCTAGAAAATTCTTCTTGTACATTGTTGTTTTTTCAATAGATATATATCTGTACTAGCTGTTGCCCGGTACTTCGTCTGCATAGAATTCGTTTATCGCTATCCCGCAGGAATTACGCAATTTTCCGGGATAAAAAGTAGCCTATGTGTTATTCCAGACTATAATCTATGTATGTTTCAAATTTCATCCAGATCTGTCCAGCCGTTCTGGCGTGAAAGAGTAACAAACATCCAAACATCCATACTCACAAACTTCACATTTATAATATTAGTAGGAAGTAGGATATTGGTCTATGAACCGTTTTTTTTGTGAAATACCTACTAAATGATAAACTGTAATAAATTGTAAAAATAAATGTTTTCTGAGGATCGTCTTACTCGTTTAAACCGTGCGCAAAAAAGTGATACGATGATGATGACACAGGAATGTGATACAATAGAATAAACATCATAATATCATAATACATCACCAGCAGAAGTTCAACGGTCGGAGTACAAGAAAAATTGGTCCAACAAATTGATCCACAATGAATAATTCCCTACGCCATTGTGCTATAACTCGACGTAATTGGTTCGATAAATCTTGTTTAGCCCTCGCGATACTAGTGTCACACAATAATGTGAATAATATGATACTCGTAAATTCGCTAGTGAAATATGTACAACAATTGATGAATTTTGAACCAAAGCGATCTTGAAGTGAATGCATTGGGGAGGAAAAATTGCGGTGAAATGAAAATGGCAGGAAAGAATTGGATGCAAGTGGTGTAAGAATGAGCTTATAGAAGAACCCCAAAAGAGACCTACACCAAGATGGTTGAAAAAAGGTTAAGAAGAAGAGATTGAGATTGTATGATTAGAACATCAGCAAACTACAGGTCCTGTAGCATGAGATAGGTACAATGATGTTTAATAGAAGTGTAAGTTACTTGACGCATTTTGTCACATAATTTCATTTTAAGCTTTAACTATGAACGCCAGTGGCGTAGCTACCTAGGGACTAGGCGGGGCAATGCCCCGGGGCCCTCAAGCTCAGAGGGCCCTCGAATCTTTACCAGAAAATCTCGATCGAACTATAATTATTAAAACGTAACCAGTTCAGATAGTAGTGGGGCCCCATTTTTTTTATTTGCACCAGGGCCCTTGGTTACCTAGCAACGCCACTGATGAACGCTTAATTCAAGCAAAGATAAGCTTCAGTATTTAGCTGACAAAGTTTGGACCGTTCTAGAAAGCCTGGGTCTAAATATCTTGCTTATTTTATTAGTATCGTACCATAGTGCTAAATCGTTGCAGCGAAAATGTAAGGGGTCACGGTCATAGCGTTTACCAAGTCCTAGTGTTTGAATACACGTAATATCTTGAGGAATTTGCGCACTGAGCTGTTAGTAGTCATTAAGTGCGACTTAAATATTAGATTAGCAATGTAATAATATAATGTTTTTTTTTTAATTTTGTAACGCAACTTAATGGTACTGCGAAGTTTGAATTTCCGCATTCCACATTCGAATTGAGATAAAAAAATTAAGAAACAAAACAATTTTAACCGTTATAATATTCTCTTTATTTTAGTGTCACCACTCGCAAGCTAATGTTTCACCAATCAAATCCATCCACTATCGCAAGAAAACAGGATTAGGTTAAGCCAGATGAATCGAGACTTTACCTAATCGGATTCAAGGTTTATTTAATGGCGGCGAGGAAGTGGGACAATAGGATATGTCAAACAAGTATGGTCTAGTTCTGTGGAGCCGGACCTGGTCGATAAAGTTTATTGTGCACCAATGCAGCTGGCCTTTTGGCGAGGTCGAAATATTTAACGGTACAACGACATTTAAGCCTTGTAAGTGTAAAGATGGTAAATGTGACGAAGTTTATTGCAGAGACGATTGAGTTAGTAAAAACACCTCTGAAGATGAAATGTTAAATGTCAATGGTAATAACCGCTCGGAGCAGAAATGCTTGCAACTAAATAATTGCGAAGGTAGACAGTCGGTCAATATTTAGATTTTATAAACAACAAAAATTTACCTGGTAAAGATTTAGTTGGAAGGTTATTGAAGTAGAAACCCGAGTGATGGATGAACCTCAATTTCTGTATGGACTTTTTAACAAAAAAATATCAAAAATATAACGTAACAGCTAGTAACTTGAATGCGCAGTACGTTCGCCGGTTTTGCTAAATTACACGCGTTAATGTCGATGATGTTACATCCTGTTGGCACGAGTTGTTGAAAATTAAGTTACTCGTTTTATGACATTATGACAAACATTTTATTGAATCAGGCGTTACTTTGCGGAGGTCCATTGCAATGAACAAAAAATATTAACCTTGCTACTCCGCTTCTACCGCTAGAGTAGCGGAGTAGCAAGTTAAATATTTTATATTCATTGACATTATGACACACAATTGACATTAGGCTTTCGTAAATTCCACAATGTGAACCAACACTTGCGACTTAGAAGTTTCCTTTTACCCAAACGTTTTATGGGTGCTTAACGAAGAGTACCTATATTATGGAATGAAGCTAATAAAATTGCAAGCATAATCCAGTATACAGTCAACGTGACACGCACAGTATTGAGGTAACACAGACTGAACATTACCAAGCAGCGTGCTCTATACTTTGCTCTCATAACCCGTAAACAACAACGTCGACTGTTTTTTAATTATAATCGTAGCTGACAGTGTCATTGTCATGGTGGCCTTGTACTGACATTCTTTTATTCGTATTGTTTTCCGTGGATATCGAAGCGATTCAGCATGGAGGCCGAGTGCGCAATCTAAGACGCCCTGACAAGCACAGTTCCGATTTTCTAAGACGTAGAAATCTTGAGGCAAGGTCGGACATTGCATGATTATTTAGGTGGCTCTCGTTTGCGACTGCAATTAAGAAAGAAACCAATCTAGCTTTCAATTCAGTGTGTCAAATAAACAGGGACGCTTTTATATTTTAGTTTCAAATTTGATTTCAGGTTAATAAAAGTTTCTGATGTAAGAACGCTGAATATTTATATGAATACGAGTCTAACGAGGCAAGGATAGTTGCCTAAAAAAAAGTATAAGTAGAAACAACGTTAATCGTGTTGTTAAATCACGATACGTTAATAACGTCATTAGCAATGAGTTTTTATAGGATAACTGGAGCCGAGGAAATCCGGGCGGAAGACGAGATCATAAAAAATCTTTAACGTGGCACTCCTACGCGTTAATCAATTAAGAACGTGTATGCTAAAGAATTTCGGAATATTTAAAATACTATTCATACAATAATTATGAAAATATTACAAATCTACGCGTCGTAAGCGCTCATTCCATCGACATCATGTTGATGAATGGCAGTCTTCGACGGTGCGGTTTAATCGATCTTTTTTGCTACGAACTTGCAAAATCTGGAACGAGCTTCCCGCTGAGGTCTTCCCATCGAGTTACGACCTGGGTGCCTTTAAGAGGCGAGTGTACAATTTTCTGCAGGGCCGACAACGCACTGGCATCGCGTAAAGCGCTGCGGGTGTCTATGGACAGTGGTGATCATTTACCATCAGGTGACCCACTAGTTCGTTTGTCTGGCCTCTCTAACATTAAAAAAAAAAAAAAATATGAAAAGTGACCGCCTACTAAAATCATGCTCGCGGTTTTGGCTCAGCCTGTATAAAGTTAACGTAATATATAGGTATTTACAATTTTCATGTCATTGTTTACAGTATAATTTTATGAGCGAGATTATTGGATCAAAGTGTAGACATTGCATAATATTTACAGCGAAAGCCCTAGCTCATCAAATCTGTCTTGGGCATAAACAATGTCGTACAATATAACAAA
Source organism: Pandemis corylana (assembly GCA_949127965.1). Taxonomy (NCBI): domain Eukaryota; kingdom Metazoa; phylum Arthropoda; class Insecta; order Lepidoptera; family Tortricidae; genus Pandemis; species Pandemis corylana. Next base: position 11,606,768 of record OX421856.1, on the reverse strand, counting down.
TTCACAACATTTCAATTTTAAATAATTACTAAAGTACCGACAACCATTTCGAGCTTTGTGTTTAAGTATTCCATTCCATATTTTTTTCATTTTTTTTATTACTTATTTAACGTAATATTCACAAAAATCTTCAAAAAATCCGAAGTAAGGCATCGTCGTAGTATACCTTTGCCTTCCTAATTATTTATGAATAAAAATGTCAAAGTCAAAAAGGTGTCAATGTCAAATATCAGTGTTGTTTGCCGATCGATGTTGTTTGTTCGTTTTGTTTTGAAAAAGCATTGTTATATTTATTAAATTGATTTGATGAAAGTTTCGGACGGTTATGCCATGGCAGACAGCCGAAACCTTCCCAAAGTGGATTATAATGATGTTGTTGCAATACATGCGTGAAAACGACTCGTTTAACGTTGCCGAAATCCGGGGAGCTAAGGTTTTGTTGTTATCAGGGGATGCTTACGTTGAAACTTCTGTAGGCTATGTGGAAGTAAACGAGAGAATGCTGTGTGTTTTATCAAGGGCAGAGTAACTCCTGAGCACCGAGTTCGTACTAAAATGTACTTTGTTGTCGCAAGCATTAACGAGGCAGAATAAACTATATTGGATGTGAAATGTGAAGACTGTGCTGCAAGTCAGGGTGGATGCAAACATTCAATTTGTTTTATTATGTGGCTTATTTTGTTGTCAATTATTTCCAATTCAAGCTAGAAAATGCGAATAATTAAAAACCAATATCAAATCACCAAACGTCAATCAAAAATTCAAAATGACAACCAGTAGACAATGTAGACATCAATCTTATCTTATTTTTTTATGACCCAGGCAAAGGTAATGTGTAGATTCAACCTTACAAGCGTTTTTGAATTTTTCGAGATTTCAATATTATTTTTGACTAACTTAGAATACAAATTTCGCGAAAAGAAAAAATATGGGTCTCCTAGTTTTCAAAGTACTATTTATTGAGCATAAGAAAACACAAGGTAAAAAAATTGAAATGTTGTGAATTATTGATAGTAGTGAAGTTGATATAAATCATCCACTACGTCACGTATTGACCCAAATGTTGTACAAAGAATAATATTTAAACAAAGAATATAGTTGTAGCTTTAATAGAAATATACTAATAATATAAGTGTTTCTAATAATTTTACGAATGTGTTTGAATAAAATTAAAAACATTTTTGCAAATTAACTTATTAAGATAAACGTCCACTTGTCGGTATCGTACGCAACGATGGATCGCATCAAACGGATAAATCCTTCACAGTGCGTCCATTGTATCGGCAGCGTTCGGATTACCGAAGTGGTATACCGTACCTGAATTAGTCAAATATGGCGATACCCTAAAGCTGTGCTGATTCCTGATTGGTTGAAATTAGATTATTAATACCTTCAAATCTTGCCAAGTAAAATGTTAAACGCGTTAAGTAAAGCTAGGCTATACAGGTTTAGGTGTAACAATAATTTTATTCTCAAAGTTAATTTTACAATTCACTTGTGCTTACATCAGCTGTTGATCGCAACTTCGTATGCAGAATTTGCTTATCGCTATCCCGCGGGAACTATGTGATTTTCCGGGACTGAAACTATCTCTATATGAAATTCCAATGAAATCGGTTTAGCGGTTCAAGCGCGAAGGGGTAAGAGACAGCTAGACAGACACTTTCACATTTATACTATTAATACGGATGAGAAATTACGGTTACTATTTTTATCAGTTCTGTGGCTAATATTTTTGGTTGTTTAATATGTTTTTATTCGCCACTGATTTCAGAAATTCAGCCATCTGTAGACAATTTTATTCAGATGTATGAATTCATTAGCATTTTGATCCGCAGAGCACACACGTCCATTACAATGACAATGGGTAGAAATGCGTCAATTTGAGCGCTAGTGTGGAACGACACTCAACTGGTATATATAAGTATAGATTTAAATAAAGTCTCTTGTCCAATTGAAGTGCTGTATGGAAATACAATAAAAAATACGCATGTTATGAAATTTCACGGATCTTTTTCCCACAGCTATTGGATATCAAACTACCATGAGAATCAGACATAATGATTAAATAGGATACACTCGTGTGAAAACTTTGAGTTCTTGATTGGGTTTCAGTTCGAATTCACCTTAAGGACGTATAGCCCGCTAAATGAGTCCTCGCCCGCGCGGTGCAGGGGCGCGGCGTGGGACGACAAAGGGGGCCGAGAGAGATGCGGGCGGCAGGTGCACTACCCGCCCGCACCTCTCTCGGTTCCTATTTCATGATTGCGACAATAGTCGGTAACATTTGACCATTCTGTTTAAATTATAAAGTCGACGAGAATCCACGCCGCTCGGCTCCTCATACTCATTACATTTCAAATTGTCACAGGTCTCTGACAATTGGCGAGTTGGTGAAATAGATAGGGACCTTAATAAGGCGGATTCTCACATTGAGTAGTCTTAGTAGTAGAGTAGTTTTTGATGTTTTTTGCCGTATAAAATGACATTGTACCTAAGAAGGGTGGTAAAATAATTCCTCGGTCGATTAGAAATCACAGGAGTCACAAGTGTCAAAATGTTCACTGAGACTTACTGAGTACTCTGATGGGAATTACCCGCTGACTGTCAACCAATGTGAAACATGACATTGACTTAATGTCGATGACGAGTTAGGCTTCCATTTGAATGACCCTCAAATCCACGAGTCACGGTATGTGTAGGACCAAGTACTTTGTATGAATCGTCATTGTTACCAGTTCTAATACTATACATACATATGAGTATTTTTACTTGTATGGAACTGCGTACCGTCTTTATATTAATCGAGACTTTCATGATAGGTATTGGGGAAATTTAATAGCGGTATAATAACTTCTTCTCTTCTTAGTTTTAAACACCAATGCCACCTACTAATAACAAATGCGCCACGGTTTTTCTTAAGCACATTGTAATAAAATTATATTTTCTTGTGATCAGCTGAGCAAATATGGACTAGAATATATAATTAACGGTCTTTTGTTTTGTATTTATAGCAACGTTTTTTCATTAAGGGCTGATTAAATAAAATTCAGGACAAAAATGTAAGCCTAATAAAAATAATTACATTCTGGCAACTGTTTATTTACATAGTGTAATTTGTCATGATGTAATTTGCAAAATATCTAATTTTTTTTACAAAGAAGATATATCCTTCTTCACTACATAGTATAAAACAAAGTCGCTTTCTCTGTCCCTACGTCCCTATATCCCTATGTCCCTATGTATGCTTATATCTTCAAAAGTACACAACGGATTTAGATGCGGTTTTTTTTATAGATAGAGTGATTCAAGAGGAAGGTTTTTATGTATAATTCTACGCAGACGAAGTCGCGGGCAGAAGCTAGTAATCTATAAGAAGGTAAAAGCGATAAACAACTTTCTTGACGACTATGTTCAAAAAGTAACGATGATGGGAGCAGGCCACGCGTGCTGTCGCCTCGGACATCGTACATCGCCACTTTCGTCATGAAAAACGTCGTGTTTTACATTGGTGTGATGGTTTTGTTTTAGTATGCGTTTCTAGGAACGTTATTTTATACGTAGACGTGTACTGTGCGTGAATACAAGTCACCCCCGCCCCCTCTAAAGAAATGGCAGGAAAAGTCTAAGGTAAGTATTGAAAAGTGAAGAAACAAGAAGGTTTCACTGCTTCGTGACCATGTCAAAAGACTGAAACATAAAAAAAGTAACAATTAAAGGCAGATGTCGTTTGCTACGCAATTGACACATTTCTATAGGTAATAATATATTTTATATTCTATGTATAATAGCAACAATATTGCTTGGACGCATTTAATTTCTCTCATTCGCTTTGTACTTTTAGTAGAAATCTAGTTATTTTTATCTTGAACCATAAACACAACTTTTTAGTTTGCGCCCGAAGGTGTACGGAAAATTCGTTTTCCATCTGTTCCAACAACCGTTATCGCTATCAGAGGAAGTGAGGTGCGCGCGTCATCGTCATCGTACAAAACAATGCGTATTAATTAAAAATTTTAACACCTGACGTATAAAAAGTTAAATATTGAAAAAACTTTTGAAGCGGTTATAAAAACACGTAACTTGGCACGTAATAGTTAGAGCTCTATCCCTTCTAAATCGCTACAATTTTGACAGAGTGATCGTGGTCGTCAGGTGAGGATGAAAGTCAAACTCAAAGAATAAGTACGGCACACGAAAGAAGCTCGATTTAATATCTTCGTTTTAAAGGCCGTATCTGTTAATAAACTAAACGTTTATTTTTTGGTCTTTACACACCTTTTCAAACTTTCATTAGGTACTAGTTTGGTGCCAATACGCTAGAGCTGCTTCCAATGCGATCAAACTATTTAAAACCCGTTTAGACTTGCAAAGAAAATCCTGCAAGTTTCTTTACATTGCCAGGTTGTGATGCGAACAGCAATGTAATGCGCCTTACAGGATTTTTCTTGTCAAAACTGGGCTTTAGACGTTGACGAGTGGAAAATTTAGCATCGCATTCAACGTTGCGCTCATAAGTCATAACACAATAAAACGTCAAAATGAGATTATCGAAAGACTGTCGAGTATTTCGTTTAGTTTTATATACGGGTTGAAGTATTCGGTAAAACTCTCAAATAATCTCGTGGCGACTACGCCTCGACTCGCTGTCACGCTTTTTGCGCTACTAGGTCATTATCGTCTGCTGCACTTCGCTATTCCAGTTTGGGTACAAGTTACTTACAGCTAGTAGATTTTCAGTGTGTGCCGCATACCTAGCTATGGAATGCGGATGACATATTAGTTTGAGAATCGTATTTACGTCTCAAGAAACTTTAAAAAAAATATGTCGAGGCATACATGGCTAAGAACTTAAAGTTATGAGATCTAGACATTAACAGCATAATTGCTGGACATTCGATGAAATAACATAATGCCTAAAACTGCACAATTTTACCTCCATTATTACAGATTAAACATTTGACTCTATTTGGAACTTTATCACTCAACAGTTATTAAGTCAACCCGTCAAAGTTACCAAAACATCGGTTTTCTCGTTCAATTTTATGCTTCATCTTTTTAACATTAATCAATCATTATTCTGTATACCTTTTTTCTGTTTTGGTTGTTATATGTGGCGTTCAATAAAGAGTTATTGTATTGTATTGTATTGTATTAATTTCATTTCCGTAAGGTAGAACTATTAAAACATAAAATAAACATGCGATTACTTAAACCGCATTAATATGCGCAAAACAAACATCCTTCTATATTTATTTGAAGAGCAATGAGATAATAATAATTAAATAATACAGGAAGTCGTCGAGTTTTGCTAATTATCTCGTTTGAGATTTCTAAATGACATAGATTAAAATCTGTAAGTTTCGCCTACCTTGGTTCAACTGATTGTCTACACTTGCTCCAAAAAAACAACTTTAACCCGAATTAACAATCTAATTGTGATAGATAAGATTTAAAATTGACGTCCCGTCCGTGTGACTTTACAGGTACTAGCCAAACATAGCATTAAAACTGTTTATAACGAAGTGTCCCTATATCAATGCAGACAAGATACGTAGCGGAAACAAATTATGTTTTACCAAAAACGTTTCATCCAACTACACACATTAAGCAGGCCTTACTTGGTTGCTAGTGATGTGCACGGACGACAAGCGCTTTAGAAAACGTCGATTCATCGATTGTTTCGATTCGAGTGATATTCGGCCGGGCGCGTCGAGCGTGAAGCTCGCGCTCGATCGAACATAAATATTCATAGTGCCCGCGTCATTAACATAAGTATTCTAAACGTTTAACGGACGTTGCGATTTCGTTTTCATAACTCCAGTTTATTCATTGAGGACATACTTAATTGTCGTGCTAGCCGCCACACTTTGGAATGCAACTTTGTGGTGCTAACTGACGCACACCGAGAACGTCATTAACATTATTTATGGTTTGAATTTCGTTTTTTGAAATGCGACAAGCGACGTAATGATACTTTCTTTGACTTTTTAAATTCGGAAGTAGACTGCACGGCACGTCCATAGTTAAACAATTAAACGCGCTATCTTATATATCAGACGAAATATGTGCATACCAAACATTATGATTATAATGTGTAACAGTGTCTGACCGATTGCATTTATTATCATTTAAATCAATTGATAAATAAGTAAATATATTTCAATTAGTCTGGTAGTTTGAACTAAGCCGCCCTGATCACAGTACCTACCTATCAATTGAAACCAAAACTTTCCAGTTAAAAAAAATGACACATTCAGCCACCAAGTATATAACCACGAGTAACCTGGTTGCGAAGTATTCGAAATTTAATATCACTCAAGGTACGCACGTAATCTAACCTGAGCCTCAAGTGCAAGTTTTGAGAGAGCAACATTTCGAACGAGTTCACGTAGGTAGAAGTCTTAATTACTATGAAAAATTACGAAACGGTAACAAATCAATCTTAGCATTTGATACTTCACAGCGAACGCGTGCGAGACGTTTTGAGAGACAAATATTTAAAGTAGGCGCTCAAACAAAAGCGCCGGTCCGGCCGGTCGCCCAAATAAAACTCAACCTACCTACCTCTTATTCTAATGCACAACCGCGTCCTTCTTATGCTCGTATATCGTACGCTCAGATTAATCCGAACGGATTTCGTTGACCTTGCAGCGCGTTCGTTCAGAAACTTGATCCAGTTAAAGTATATGACGCGATTCAGTTCGGAAATCCGCAAGCATTTGAGCATTCAAATCAATGTAAAGTTTGCGAGATGCTTTCGATTTCGACACTATTGCATTAGCATTCGGTTCGTGACCGGTGTCGGTGGAATAATGATGAGAAAGGTCAGTTCTAGGCTTCCGAACGTTCCCAATGGACGGACGACATCAATTTAGATTTAGAAACAAACGTGTTATATAGTATGTCAAATCTGTAGGTAAATTAATTGGACTAGTGACATTTGAAAAAAAAGCTTAACGTTTAATGGAGACAATAAGCCAGGTATTTGGAGTATAAATACTTACTTAGAGCAGGTATTAAAACAAAATTGGATACAAGAATTAGTGAGTCTGCGGCAGTTTTTACATACGGATTTAAATAGTTTTTTACAGACCCGGTGCGGTAATAATTATCGTCCTACATAATCATGGTTTTATAACTTTATATTGTTCCATTGATTGGTAGACTGATGCGTTATAAATTTAACTTAATTGTAAAAGTGTGTAATGAATCAGCAGTCCACGGAGCGTTACGTTTAGTTGTGTTCTAGCTAGAATACTTTCGATTTCGTGACAGCGATAATTAGCATGGCCGCATACGTGCGCGGGACGGAACTGCGCGGGAGCACTCGATATAGATCTAGTGAAGTTACCAATAAAAAATATCGATGTTTTTTTTCATCCGGTGCATTCACGTTATACGATGTTAAGATTACAAATGTAAGTGTTTTAATGGGTTGCGTGCAAATATAATGCGCCGAAAATAAGAAAAAACGCGTAGCAATAACAATAATACAGGTAATGATCTGCCTTGTAGAACTTCAGACAGCTTAAAAAAATCTACCCAATAAAAATGAAGAAGGCTGCATATAACAATGTTTCAGTGTGTAGAATTCTTCGATACATAATCGACACCCGTGACATTCATAGCTCACCGTGAACCAATACTGTCGCTATACAAAATTAATGCATGTTAGATTTCTTCGCTACATCACTATGAGAACGTTTTTTTGTTCAGGAAGGAAGCTATTATCACTTTCTTTTAAATTAGCTATTTAACCGTCCTAAATTCGCCTAATTAGTATTGACGGCGGTGGTTCTTGCGTCAGTGTGCACGTGTCGTGATTTCTCACACGGTGAGAATAGTAAATAATCATGGGGGCAAGTATAGATACCTAATGAATTAGAAGCGACATTTCGTTTGTTTTTATATTTGTCACCTAAACATTTAACGGCCACGACATCGACAAAACAACCAGGCCTAGAAAAGCAAAGAGTCTCGAGCCTAGAAAATATTACGCCGTGTGACGACCGTTTATAAAACCTCCGAGCCGCGTCCAATCACAAATGGAAACAATACGTTAATATTATACGAAACAATTTTAATTAAAAAGCCGTTTTAAACAATAATATATAGCTTTAACGTGGCATGCGTTACGAATAGCCGAGAGATCCAATATTAACACAAATGTGGTGTAGACGTCATGGTGGCGCGGTGATACAATATTTGACGAAGGAAAAACATACATACAACATGTTATACCTACTGGTCGATAATAAAACAAAATAAAACGCCGAAAAGGAGTTTAGTTAAGAATGGAAACATTACTAAGGTACTGGTGTTTTAAGAATTTTACGAAATCTTAACATTGTTAGCAATTTCAAGGCGATCTCCGTCTCCGAAATCGGTGTCCTAAATTTTCTAGTAAGCATCACAAACGAATAGAGTGATCAAAATGAGATGGAATGTATAATTTACTTATACTGAATGATTTAAATTATTCGTTATTTACTGTAGCTTCACTCGCAGTATATCTCGAAAGTATATCTGTCTTTGCGTATCTCATGTCAGTGACTTGCCGCTGAACAAACAACTATTTGAGTTAGTCGTTCATGTTTCGGATTTCACGCCTATGTTAACTTTTTGTTTAAAACCTGCCAGCGTTGCGCTTTGTTACTGTCCAGTAATGTCACTAACCCATGTTTTTTTTTATCCAGCCAGTATTTTTTGAGGCAGCAAAGAGATGTATGACCGATTGGATAACATGTAATTTTTTCAACAAATTGTGACTGCTGTAAAAAGAGGCGCCACCGTCTTTCGGTTCGTACAAAAATGTATGTAACTAATTTTAGTACCGGTTTCAGCCGCAGTTATATTTAACTTTGTGCACCACACGCGTCGGTGTAAATGACATCGCTTATCTCATTTGGTTGTCATGGCGGATAACAATTATTTTACGCGAATAAAAGTTGTCTAATCTTTTGCATGCGTTCATATTTGAGGTCACGTTCAGAACAGAAGGTTAACGTGTTATATTTATGTAATAACTTGATTTCAAATCTGGTTTGTATCTAGTCTAGTAGTAATAGCCTAATAGGTATATCTAAAGCCTTTGTGATATCTACTTTCAGTTACCTCATTGATAAAAACGTTAGCTCACGTTGCAATCTTTGAGGATCTAAATCGTTTTATCATCTTTAAATGACTTTATTTATCTAACAAGTTGCTTGGCACGTGTTTTTGCATCGCACGTGATAAGTTATCCCGTTATATCGTGGCAACTTTATGTTCAGATATTACTTATTGGGTACGTTATTGGTAATTTTGTCACTGTTATATACACAGTACAAACAACTTTTATCCATAATTAGGTTTACATTTGTGTGGATATATTTTATAATCTATATACATAGGATGGAGCAAATAAGAGATCCTAAGCAAATATCTTTATAACATAATGTTTAACCTTTCCGACGCAAACGATACATAATAATATATCAGCATCGCAAGTTCAACGCAATGACCTATTTAAGTCGATTACTGCAATGCAAAGGCAATTTTCGTTCAATTGAGTTTAGTTTCAACTTAAGGCATCGCAAGAAATAAGTCTAGCGTATAGGTGACGTCTCTTGTATTTATTACACATAAACGGATAACTCACGTATAAAAAGTCGAGTGATGCTCGACATGTTTCGAAAAAAGAAGAAGAACTACAAAATAAAGAACACGAAGAATAAGAAAAAAAAATAGAATAAGAAGAAGAATAAGAGAGAAGGACTACGAAATAGTCCGAAACATGTCGAGCATCACTCGACTTTTTATACGTGAGTTATCCGTTTATGTGTACCTAATAATGATTAAGTCTCACGGTAGTTTCATGTTGAAAGTGGCAAATCTCTTGTATTTATTTGACGTGGCGGCGAATAATTACTTTCGACTAGGGATCGATCCAGGTCCCACCGGCACAGTAAGCCGACCATCTCCCGCTTCGCCATTCGGTCGTCCAAATCCACGTCGAATACAACGTTGGCTTGCCAAATAAAAGGGCTATCACGCGTGTTCTTGAAACGTCTGATTTATCCGCGCTTGCTACAGAACTCTAGGACGGCGTTAGTATGCGCACACGCACCCTATCCTTGCCCCGCGGCCTCGCTGCTTCACAATGCAGCTTTATATTTTTTCTTTTAAAAATTAAGAGCACACCGCACACATTCACAAACGGGTAAGATACTCAATTTAAATAATATAATTATGTAGGTACGTAAACAATTTGATATACTTGACAAACTAAAGCTTAATTTCTGACAAGACAACACGGCCTTAACTAGACTAGACTAACTAATAACTAAGAAAATTAAACATAAAAATTCTCAATCGTCGCAATAAATCCCAAATGGAATCGTGAATGCCAACGAATCCTACACCATTCGAAGTAGTCCTTGCTAAGTAAAAAGTACGCATCTGAGCCTCTCAAACTGGGTGAAGGCCACTGGGCCAATATTTGAGGACACTCCCGCTTTATGCCGGCCCTTGAAGGAACCGTAATGGAAATTTGTAACACAAAGAGACTCTCAGACACTGCTAGGCTTTGGTAATTTAGTGCTAAAATCCTTGGGGTTCCTCCCGCGCAACCTGTATAACGTACTGCCAGGGGCCATGTATCGCGGTGTTTACCTCTGCGTTATAAACGATGGTTATCACTTATCACTTATCAGTTGCTGTGATAGCGCTAAGATATTGAAGAAAGTTGTTTTTGTTTTGATAAGAGCTTCGTTTCCAAATCACAACGTTGAAAATTCATCGGTAGGTACTTTCTGATTCTTTTCTGTTTATTTTTTCAGTTTTCTTTTACGAAATTTTCTTCCTATTTATTTTAAGAAGAGTACAATAAACCACCAGATAAATAAAGTTAGGGCTAGGTATGGGAACATAATTCCTAGGCTCGTGAGAAGTACTAACCTATTGGTGTATTCACCAACCCGAGCGTATTTATAAATAAAAAATCGCGGAAAACTAATTATACATTTTAATTCGGAGAAATAACAATGACAGTAATTAATTGAAAACAATAATAGTAGAGTAATAATAATGTACATAATGGAAACTAACGTCTCTTTCATTTAGAGTGGTCATGGAAAAAATGACGACTTATTTATTTGTGATAAAAATTAGGCAAGGATCTAAATTATTTTTTCATGGAATACATAGAATTAGCTCACCTAATTTTTACTCAACACTGTCCTCTATCACACAAAATTTGTAACACTTTCGAGGCGAGCGTGCGTACGTGTTATAATTATAATTGTGCCGTCGATAAGGCTGTTACAAAACAGACGACGACCCACATTCCTGGTGCATCCGTTAGTTACATCTTACATTGCAATGTACGGAGAAGTGGAAGAACATTCTAATGTACGAATAGCAAGCGAGTACACCTTGTACGTAACACGAGACAGATATTGAAGGATTTTCATTTGCGCCGTGAAATGGCAAGGTCCGACAGTCAGCGTCACGGCGGCGGCGAGGTGCTATTATTTTTTTTTGGTACCAAACGAGAATGTGGGTCAACTGATGGTAGGTGAGAGCCACCACTTACGGACATAGTACGCAAAACCAGTAATAGCGATCCGTATGAGAAGTTGTTTCAAATTCTATTAAGGCGAAAACACACACAAGCATTAGAAAAATGAATCCAGTGCTCAGAATTGAATCCAATTTCTCGTCAATCTGTAACGTTTGTGTTGCTAGCAAAATCAGAGTTTCTTTTCTCGGATGAAACAGAGTAATTTCCATCAGAAAATCGTCAAAATAAACGATAATTTTGTAATGTAGTATTATATAAAGCACGTGTCGTCTAACGCAGGTTATTTATTTCTGAATATTTATTATCCACCTCAGTAAGTATTGGAAAAGGTATTATACTGTCCGACAAAACGTTAATAGTCACTGTGTCATATGAGTCACTGGTTCAGGCGAATATAAAGCAACTAGTCAATTCAAAACCGTCTTGCGCATGAGATAATCACCAATTTATTATTTGGCCAGATGATTCAACGCAGTTTTGGCAATAGATTTAACCTGTCCACTTGTTCAATAATAACTGTTCTACTTTAACTTTAATGACCTGAACAAGTACCAAATTTTATTAACTCCTTATTCCTGTTTACGTTGACGCTCGAACAAGATCGGGTCTTTTTCAGAATCTGAAGTAAACAGACGTACGGTGAATATTTAATAGTCACCGTGGAATAATTTATTTTAATAACAACCCTGACTTCGTGTTAAGCATGCTAAAATACAATCTCAAAGAGGAGATCTCGAATAAACAAATTTGCATATTCTATGGAAGTAATAGTCACCGGTAGTACATCACCCTGTTGGTTGATGTGAATATGGCATGTTTTATTTATTGCAAGTGTGTGAAAAGATGAATGGCCATTTTTAAAAGAAAAAAAAAACTAAAAAATATGGCTTATTAAATACAATGCACAGATGCTTCCGCCGATACCGAATACCTACCGCTTCGTCTTCGCTACGCTTAGACAAAACTATGTATTCAAAATGCAATGTGGGACAGACTTAACGTAAGAAAATGTTACACTTGTTAATATCAAGGATGCAACGTGCACGACGCAGTTAGGTAAGATGGCGGCCGATTTAGATATACGAAACGTTTAATTAACTAACTTAGCCTTGCTTTGAGGATAAACTTACGTTGCACGAATACTATTCACGACTACATTTCTGGACGGGGTGGGCAGAACACTTGCTACATTTAATTATCGGAGCGCAGTTCAGCGTTTTTATAATGTTGCAAAAATTACAGTTATAATGTTAATATAGCCTTAATAGTTTTCATTCTTGTGGTATAATTTTTAAACAGTGTTCTTTTAAGGGATCCACAGTTATAACGCTTACATAGTAAGTGGGTACATAACTACGTTATTTTAATAATATTTTATGGTATTTCTTTCGATACACTTTGACCCATTGTGATTGCCTTCGTTTTATTACGCCATGGTTCAGATAACCACTGCCATGGAGTTAAATTATGATATTTATATGTTTTAAACAGAGATTGGTTGCAACATTACGAGCGTTAAATACCGTTTGAGTACCTATGTTCTTAAAATGGCATAGTTTCCTGGACAGTTGCAAAGAAGAATGTGTTAAAAAACTTTAATCATATCAGAAAACTAGCTTTTGCCCGCGACTTCGTACGCGTATACAATAAGAACTTTTTAGATCGATTAAAAAAATCTTTCACTAATAGGTACAAAGCTCTTGAATGACATTGGGTACCTACTTTTGCCTCGGGAAAATGCCAAATTCCCGGGGGATAGAAATAACTAAATTCATTCTTCATTTAGACCGATTAAAAAATCTATCACTAATAGAAAGCTACATTGTTTGAAATAGACTACTTTTATCCCGAGAAAGTGTAAAGTTCCCACGGGATAGAAATAACCGTTTTGACTTATTTTAAAAATTATTAAATGTCAATGAGTGACAGTGTAGCTTTCTATTAGTGGAAGAATTTTTATAATCAGCCCCGAAGTTGAATTCACTTATTTCTATCCCGCGGGATTTTGGGGAAAACGTAGTCTATGTCAATCAGGGATAGTGTAGCTTACTATTGGTGAAAGAATTTTCAAAAGCTACCCTGTCCCCGATCGTAAAAACGAATACTGGCCACAACATTTTAATGAAAATGTCTGATGAGTGTAAAAAACAGACTTTTAAATTTAGAACAGAATGATGCACGCCTCAGACGGGTGCAAGCTAACGTGTGAATCGAACATGAACTCAAATGCCACCTGTTTTAATATTTTATAACATTTGGTACGAGCGTGAATTAAGTTTGAAATTGTGAGTGCGATAGGTACATTGACGTAGGAACATCGTTCATAGTCCATTATTTACATAAAGGGGCGTTCTATATAAAAAATGGTAATTGAGGTTCAATCAAATAGATTAACTAGGGACCTTGGTTTCAATAATTATCAAGAGTCAACTATTAAAGCAAGTACCATTGCCTATCTGTATTAAATAAAATATAGATAATCAACTACGTTTTATATGACGTCAATGACAACTTTTAAGGACCATTTTAATAGTGTCAACGACATTTTTATCATTCAAACTATTTTCAAAGTGGTAGTACCTAACGAATACCAGTCGGAAACTAAAGTAAATCTTTGCCCGTTGTCATGTTGTTCACCAATTAATGTTAGCGTAATGCTCACAGACGCCTACGCGCACCGTGCGTGGTGAAAATATCGCGTGCGACCAACTATGTCTACAACGTCTGCAATGACTACAATGTCAAGTCACTCAAGACATTGAAGTCGGCTCAAGGTTGTTAAGAAGTAGCTGAGAAAAGACGTATTTCACCTTAGCCCTCCAAGTTGGAAACGCATCGATAATCCCTCTGGTGTCGCGGATATCTTTGAGCAGCGGTGACTTTCTTGTTTGCCTTTAGTTTATGAAAAACAAGTGAAAGACAAGTTTTTCAGTTTTCCTGGGTGATAGTGATAGCAGTAGCCTTCAAGTTTCGTAGATAACAGTTGTAACCAAAGACGATTATGTACTTAAATATTTCAATGGTAATATTGGTGCAAAAAAATTGGGAACATTTACAAATTATAACCTCAGCAGTGGGACACAATACATCATAGTTATTCGGCGTTTCCAAGGTAGCTACAGTATGTTGAACCAACATTTAAAAGTAAAATTTACGTTTTCAGTAGCTAGCTTTGAAACCACTGACACGTTTAAGTGGCTTCAATCGATTTGAAGACCCTAAAGATTCTAATTTTGGAACCACCCCCGATGTTGAAATTAGTTTTCAAGGACAAAATACGCCTCAGGATTATAAATTTCGAATAATCTCGAATCGAACCTGTTCGTGCATAACTTTAAGGATAAGTTTAGTATGTTTTAAACCATAATTAATAATCCATTTTATTGAGGCAAAAACAAACTACCTACATAATTATGGTAAAAATAACACGTTTATAAAGCTTTCTTTATTAATGAGAAATTTGGCAGTCAAACACATTTTTTAAAATAAAACTAAAACAAGAAGTTAAACAAATAAAAAAAATCTAGGTACGTAATTCGTTTGGTTTAATAATGTGCTCGAGCTTGAAGAGTATTTTCATCCCAAAAATGCACGTGTGGCTGTACAGTAGCCAGGTAAATAGCTGGCCGTAGCTCAGTAGTTATTTTAAGCTTCAATTCTGCCCATTCAGACGGAAATTAAAGACTATTTTTCACCTTGTTTCCTTCTGCAGTTATACTGGTGTCTCTAGCGTGTTTGTTCTAGCGTTATGTTACGGTTTGATAACGTATAAAGTTGTGTAAATGTCATTATCAAGCCAGGCCAAGGCCGTGGCCACAAACACTGACTTGAAACTTTAAAAATATTGATAACTATTACATAAACGTTTCGGACGTCTACAGGCACGACGAGTGTAATCTCGATTTTCAGTTTTTGTTTAGCTTTCAATGTCAAGTTTGTTTTAATGCCGATAAACTATCCAATTACTTAAGCAGTCAGGTGATGGTTTCGTATTGTTGTGTAAATTACCACTTTTATTTATAGAAACATGGCAAGCTTCTGTTAGCTTAACATTTTAACATTGAGAGGGCGAATCGGGTGGCCTCCTCGTGTAATAGACGTTATGGTCGGTGCACCCTGGGCAACAACTACAACAGTTAAATAATTTATTTACAAATTAGTTAGCCGTTGGCAATTAACTATTCGCTTGGGGTACGATACATTGTGTTACAGAACATAAGCACACATGTTTTAAAACTGTCCTTTACTCGATATTGTCGAAATTGTCCTATAACAGAAGCCAGATTATAAAAAATAAACTATGATCTATACATCTTTTTATGATTAAGCACCGAGACCGAACGCATTTTTTTTTTCTAGAACATAGATTTAGTGGACAATAAGTGACATTTAACAAACGAGTACCTGCCAGAGGCGATTAGGTAATGTAAAGTCAACAAATACATTTCAATTTAAACACATTGTCCCCTATGTTAATACTTGACGTACATAACTTACGCAACCCGTGAAAAATCGCCTGCGCAGGCCGATCAAAAACAAAAGTACTACGTCGTATTATTAGCACATTTAGCGAAACCTAACGCTTAAACCATACACGGCTATACACTTTATTTAGTAGTGTTATGGTTGACATTAGAACGGATTTGATGTTTCTTAGCACGTTTTTAATGTAGCATACCTACCCATCACGATTTTTCACAGTTCACTCTTTTTTAAAGAATTGTAAACGTGTGAGCGTAGCGCGGAAGAATATCAGGAAAAAAGCTAAATAAAATGGTGTACGTAAGGGCCTTGTGATCACAGGACCCGATGAACAGACTACAATACAATACAATACAAATACTCTTTATTGAACACCACAAATCAGTACAAAACACCACCTACCCCCCTACCCCCCTAGACCCTCCTTACCCCTAGACTACCTTATTAAATTGACCGGGAAGACCAGATTTGGAAGACACAAAACCAGAAGGAGTGGTGCGCATGGAAAGAAATGTACCTACACTCGTTATCGAGTATCTAGGCAGGCAGAAGTAAAAGAGGAAGAAATGACCACGAGGGTGAAAATAGAAGACTGTTGATTTTGAAATTATAGTACACTACAATACAATTACTCTTTAACCATAAATCAGTACAGAACAATACAGAAGCAAAGAACAAGGTGGACAATAGGCGGTCTTATCGCTTATTGATTTCTACAAGACAACCAATAAGAGAAAATAATAAATAATAGTAGTTAATAATCGCTCTAATTACTTAATTTAGCCGTATCGCATATAGATTTTCACAATTTTCGAATAGTGACTTTAAAAATCGCCTCAATACATCAAAGAAGAAAAATATGCTTGTTAACTTTTCAACAGGATCAGACATTTTTATTAAAGTTCATTTTTACATGTGTCAACAATTCGTGCTGTTTGAAAATCCATTTTGTTACGATAACTAGGTAACTACTGATATTACACAATTCAGAGAATCCACATGACGTTAACCATAGATCAAAGTTTACTGGCATAAGGTTCTATGATTCTTCTTTGTAAAATGAATGGAATTACTCACGGGAAAATTAAATGAAATTTATTTTTTACCCGACAATGTAATTTGCACGTTTTTTCCTGACCGTGCTGCAATATTTCCTTGCAATTACTAACTCATAGATATTTTTCTTACGCGCATTAACACAGCCGCCACAAACAGACTTTAAGTAAGTGACTAGTTACCGATCTAATAACTAGTTTCTTTTCAAATTTTCCTGCTACAAGGAATTATCGCTAATGAAATATTAAGTCTCCAAATGAGACAATAATAGCATTTACGCTCTGGCGCGTGTGACGAAACGAGACATGAGATGCGAGTGTAATAAGGGCCCTAACCTATGGCGGTGTCGCCAGCCATCGTATCCAACAGTTTATGAATCTACGGCAGCTAACACACTTGGCGGCGTTTTGGCAACGGCAACTTTGGATAGGATACGTAGCTGAAGACGTCGTCATGGCGTCCTAGTGGGCTAGGGCCTACTCGCTAGTCTCGCGAAATTGTTAGGCTGCGTTTCCATAAAAGCGAAACGGAGTCGTGTAGAATCCGCTTTCCATGGCAGCTCACTAAATGGGGTAATACAATATTACCCTACCTACTCCGTGTTTTCGTCCCTAGTCGCACGCGCCGCACTTGCGTCAGGGCGTCGTAAATAGTCGTAATAGTTTAATGGCGACCCGTGAGTCACGCGGGGACTGGGTGAACTTTGCTGGACATTGCACGGATCTGATTATGAAACAACACTTAAGACGTTTTCGAAAACTGAAGCAACAATGTAAGTTGACCTTTCTAGAACCGGGCTTTGCA
Organism: Pandemis corylana; assembly: GCA_949127965.1. NCBI lineage: Eukaryota > Metazoa > Arthropoda > Insecta > Lepidoptera > Tortricidae > Pandemis > Pandemis corylana. The sequence goes on along the minus strand of OX421856.1, from coordinate 11,588,860 downwards.
AATGAAATAAATGGTTGTTATTTCTACGTTTCCGTTTTAATGCAGAAAAACCGCATATTCCCGCGAGATAGTAATAAGCGAATTCTGCGCTACTTAAAGTATTATTTAGGGTAGAAAAATAAAAGGGCATTGATAAAATTAAGAGGCACTTCTGTTTGGAATGTGGAAGGAAGGACATTAGCGAAGTACTCTCAACGCTGCCTCGTTGATAAGTTGCTATCTGCTTCAAATTATTTTCTTAGTAGTAGGTCAAAGTCATGTTATAAACAAAGATTAAATTGTATGTGCAATGAGATTAGAGAACTAGGCATAGTTTCCTCATAAAGTAAGGTAACTTAGTTTTATGAAGAGAAAAAGATGGTTCGTAGAGGTTGTCTTAGAGGACATGATCATTTTTATGTCCATGGTTAACAGTGATAGTCATTAGAACAGAATACTTTAAAAGGCGCTTTTATTGAAGTGGACAGAAGGCGTTCAGAATCCAACCAATCACACGCGTTGATGACAACGGTGGGCCTATAGCCTATAGTCTCTAAGAAACTTTATCCTCTCTGGAGTTCTTTCTAGAGAGATCAGTTATCTTTGCGTTGCAGAATTTACAAAATAGAGTGCTGTGATGGTTTTTTTAATCTTGTCCCAGCTGCAAAGTTCAATAATTGTATTTATTGACGAAAAGTAGTTTCCATCAGCTACCTCGATGGGTGGTCCTACACTGTGTAATTTAATCTGTTTTTCTTGCCGTTGGTACGTGCAAAATTTGGAATGGACTTGTGATTAAGATTTTCTCGATTTGTCACAACATGGGTGCATTTAAAAGGCGAGTGTATCACATTTTGTAAGGCCGGCAACGCACAAGCGGTTCCAGCGGTACTGTATGTAGGTGTCTATGGATGATTGATTGACTGCTTACTCATAATATAAGGTTTACCGCATGTCCGTTTGTCTGTTTTAACAAAATAATAATAGTAAAACGTCTCCCCCCACTCAAATTTGCAATAACTTTCAATTAGTTACATACATACAGTCACGCCTCTTTCCCATAGGGGTAGGCAGATACTGCTTTGTTCCACTTGTTACATTCTGACATACCTCTAATTAGTTAACCTCATATAAATACCTACAATCGAACATTTATCGTGTATTTTTATCTATTTTCTAGAAAATTTTATCTCAAGGCTCAATAGATAACAATTTAAATAAACGCAATCAATGTAAAACAAAATACAAAATTTGAGATAATTGCGATGTTTCTTTAAGTGAATTAATACCAGAACTTTTACGAATACTTACTTTGTTTTTGCCTCGATAAAACTTATAAGTATTCTACTTAGCAATCCGTTTTATGTACATAATAATCTGGTTCAGTTAGTGTGTTATAATCTAGTCTAGTTAGTAAGACAGTTTATTTACCCCGTTTACCTTTCATGAAATCCCGATATTTCGACGCAATTGTTTTACGGTTACCACGGTTATACTGCGTCGGAATGAAGTCTAGTGTATTGTAGATAATATGTATAATAGTAGCTTCTGCTCGCGACCTTCTCTGCGTAGAATTATACCTATAAACCTCCCTCTTGAATCACTATCGATTAAAAAAAACCGCATAAAAATCCGTTGGGTAGTTTTAAAGATATTAGCATACATAGGGACCGACAGACAGACAGCAGAAAGCGACTTTGTTTTATATTATGTAGTGATAATGTTTATGGTTCCTCCTGTTGATTAAAGGAGTCTTCATCTGTGCACTCGCAGCTTTGGCACGTTCTCACCAATCCGGTTCAAACCGCTGCAAAACATCCCGCTATCTCCTTTTTGGACTGCCTCAGCTCCGGCAACCGTCAAAAAGAAACAGCGGTACAATTTATAACCCAGTGATTGTTAATAATGTAAATGCAATGAACAAAGTGAAGTCAAATGATTGATACGCATTAAAACCCGTACGCAATCAACACAAAAGCACGCACGAGTAATCAGGAGAATTCCTTGTCTAGTAAAAAAATATTGTAAACATCCTAACCGACCGACAAAAATGTTAATACGATTATTTACGCGTTCCGCTATTATTGAAGTGATGTAAGCCAAAACGCACATTACTCACAAATCTAAAACAACTTGAGTTTTTGTTCAAAACATTTTTAATACAATCCAATTTTTCTGTTGACTTTGTCTTTTGTTGCTGTTATACACATGCGTACCAAATTTCAAGTCGATTCGACAGCCAAAAGTGGGTCAAATTCTAATTGCAAGCTTTGATCTACACAAGCAAATGAGGATAAAGAAAAAAAAACAATTGCATTTCAGTTTTAAAGTTAGCCCTTTAAATAAAGATCCAGAAGATTCAGATAATCTGTCAAGTATTTAATTTGTTTGTACTGACAGTAATGACTGCACTCCTTACAGCAGAAACGAAACTATTACATAGCTCGTAACATCCTCACTTCCTAAACAACTTTTCGGCTTTTTTAGTATTTATTTTAAATTTGTCTGAATGTCTCCACCAATTTTGCAGTCATAATTTGGGCGACAAAGAGACACGGGCATCATTGACACTAATAATGATAAGCGTGGTCTACAAAATAAAGGCAAATGTAACCCAGAATCAGAGTAAGATACAAACGCATACCTGTTCCGAAGTATTGCACTGGCCTCGTACCGTATACCCATTAATACTAAGTAGATTATACTACGCCAAACCTGCTCCAAATTGAGCAGAGGCTTGTCTTCTAGACTTCATTGCTAGCTGGCCCACTACGACCTTGTTGTCACGGCGATATAGCCTTGTTGACCATATGACCTAATAACCGCATACACGGCACCATTTCGGTATCAGTCGATAAGGGCACCGCGGTGCCACCGCTTCCGTTGCGTTTCACCGAACTGTACAAAATGCAGGCCTGTCACACACCGTTTGACAGTTTGTTGCCGTCTCTTTTGGAATTTAGAACGGTACGATAGAAATGCATTACGCAAAATTACGCGAAACGAAACTGAATTGCTTCGGGGCCATCCATAAAGTACGTCACACAGTTATGAGTTGTGACACATAATTTTAACTAGCGTTTATGATTAAAAGTATTGTACAGTAAAGTTTAGCTTAAAATTAAATTAAATAAGTCACTAGATACACCAACTAGCTACAGAATTATACAAAATGGTACCATAAGCCCTTATGATTGAAGTTTGTTATCTTTACTTCAAGGAAGAAAAAAACCTGCAGGTAAACAGAGCAAACGTAAGTATGAAAGAATATGTTTGGCACACTAACTAACAATTATTAGAGTAGACATGGCAAAAGCCAATCGATCAGAATTATAATAATTGATAAACTAAATCGCATGTTCCTAACGCTCGAGTTTAATCTTTGGGACCCATCGATAATTAGAAACTTAAAGTAATTGGATTTAATAAAACATAGGTAAATGACGTTTACACTCGCAATTAAATAGATACCACACGGTAAATAACGATAACACTGATTAAATTTAAAAATAGGTAGGTACGCCTCTTTCAGGGATATAATTTCATTTTAGTTAGTACCTAATACGAAAAAAAATACACTTAGCCAAAATTTTAAAAAAATGGCTGCTTTGAATCCTCTGGATACTATCCATCAGCCAACTTCTTAGGCGTGCGTGTGCATGTATGCTAGCCGGCAACGAATAGTGGAAAAACATGTTTTTTTTTATTTAAAAAAATGTCCCTGACATTTGTTTTTTTTTTCATCTTGACAGTTCTGATCACAAATGTACGAGCCAATGATACACATTCACACAATTATAGTGCTTCTGTTATCTCAAGTGTCCCTCTGCAATTATCTGATATCCAAATATAGTTTCAATTGGGCTGAAATCTGGATGGTATTGCGGTAATAATAAAATGCGGCGACAATATTCGAAACATGACGTTAACGACATTAAAATAGAAGCTAACAAGATGATTGTTACCTTCTGTCAAAAATTAAGAATTACCTATGTAACGAGCTGTTTCGAGTGTAATGCTGACCAAGCAGGTATTAAATAACCATATTAATTCTTTCACACAGGTGCTTGAGTACCTATCTCTATCACTTTAGTGAAGTAAACACACATAAGAAGTAACCGACAGTGAAGTCTCTAAAACAAAACAGCAAGGTACCTTTTAGCAAAGCATTGTTTGATGATATCATGGACGAATAAAATATGCATTAGTTTCAACTTTCATTCAACTTTTGTATTGACCTTTGCTGACATCATTTTCTATTAAATTACCTACGCAAATGATGTACGTACCTACCTATTCTTATTCGAAGTTAAATACACAAACATGCTACGAAGTAAGTTAACCAAATATTACGATGGCTTTAGTTCCTCATTTCTCGTTTCTAATTCAAGAGGTCTTTTAATAAGTTTCGTAATTACTTATTAATATACAGACTTTCTACTGTGCTGTCTCATAACGTTTTAGTTTCATATTTTTAGTAAAGTAACTCGCAAAAACGTGTGATACAAACCACTGATTAGTTCAGTTTAAAAAACACCTTCCGTGACGAAGCAAGCATGTTAGGAACAAAACAACTGAAACCCTAGCTTGGAAAAACCTGACCGACCGACACGCAAAGTGAGCAAGCAACATGAAATCATTACATTTTTACCCGATTGTCATTTCCACTTGCATTTTTTCATTTCGATATTCGTAAATCGATTGACAATCAAATATTAATAAAGACGGAAGTATACAGCAGCGACTAGATACACAAAGACTTCAACGAGATTTGCTGACAGTTTATTAATTTTCATCCAGGTACCCTATAAATTAGAGAAAAAAGCAGATACAAATGCGATGGGATATAAAACAGATAACATTTTTTGCTTTAATGTCGTACGAGGAGCGAGCATGCGCGGACAAATTGAACAAGAGTTTGCGATTTACATTCTGTTTTCAACAGCGGAATGTGGGTAAGCGAAAACAATCGAAGAGCGCAAATACGGCGCCAAGGACGCTTCTTGCGCGATGCCTAACTACCAAACTAAATATCTCGGGCGCCCACACGTACTAAATAAAGCTTAACTTTTTCACTAATACGGAACTAGTGCTTGGCCGTACGCCACTGCGATTATCACATGATGCGGCACTCACCTTCATATCGTCGAGCATATCGCAGGCAGAGATGAGAGAGGCGGTATCGGGCGACAGCTTAATCACACCCATGGTGCAGTCCTGTTCGAATTCAACTGAACTAAATTCTCAACGAAAGACGAGCGAACTATTCTGGTTTCTGAAAGTCAAACAGTTTAGACGCGCGTCGGTAGTTTTGAGGAACACTGAGCGCGAGACGAGCTCACGTCGTGACCGAGCCGCGTGGACTGACGTCGTGCGAACGCCGCGGCCAGTGAAAGGGCCCTGACGTCACGCGCGATAACGCGGCCGCGACTTGTTGCTACACCTCCCTGACTCCCTCGCACCCACGCAAACGCATAACGCTGTCTCCCTCGATTAATGATATGATACCCACCGTTTGATTAAACGCACCAAATTGTCGGCGTTATCGTTGTGCACGCCGATTTCGATTTTTATTCGGTGCAACAAAGAACGGAATCGATTCTGACCTTGCCGAGCCGAACGAATGTGAAAGGATGCCTTAGTTTGTTTTTGTTACACAACTCGACACCAGAACAAGTTGTTTTTTAAAGGTTTAAAGTGGTTATTTTTAACGTTGTGAACGAGTTGTATTAAGATAATATGTATGACAGTGAGTTATTGACCTTTAAAAAGGTCACCAAAAACCCTATTTGGTTTTATGCTTGTAGAGGGTCTACGGATGACGTAGACGCGCTACGCCCACGCCTGCGGGAGCCTGCGGCGTAGCGTTGCTACGCAACGGGAGTGCGTAGTAACTGCTCACTACGCGGTATAGTACTGTGTACAGGCGTAGAAATAAAAAAAAAATCTAAACATAAACAAAACCATCCCACAAAGTCATTTTACGTGATCATAAAGGCTTACAACTTGTTTAGTGAAGGACATACCGAGCGTAATTTTCTGCCGATTCCATCCGCGAAAAACACCTAAATCTTTGAAATTGATATTTTTTACGCAGATTTTAAGAAAAACTGTTTTAGTACAGCAACTACAAAAATCTTAGGAATCATGTCATCGCCTATAAAGGCGATGCGGCAATTTACCAACCCATCACTATATTGATTCCCCTTTCCACCTTTACATCCATAATCATTGTGCTAAACGTGGCCTTTAGATCTTGTAACCCTATGCTCTGTCTACTCCATAGGGGATATAGATTAGATTTAAGTATGTTTGTATTAGTAAAGCAAAAAATAGGTTATTCAACGTTGGTACCTACTGTAGTTTCTCTGAAAAAAAATCTACGGCTTTTTTATCGAAAGAAGTTGTAGAGAAAAAGTTTTCATTAACCGCCATTTGTGACGCACAGAATCAGATATTGATCAGAGATCAAATCCGCCATGTATCCTGAACACATCATAGAGAACTTATAATATGTGTGTAGATAAAAAATGTGTGTAACTGTACATAATTAGTCATTAAAACACTCGTGTGATCCTATTATAAAAGTCACTAGTATTTTAATGCCCTTCATTATAATACACAGTGACATATACTACTATTAATATCGCAGGTAGTGTATCCAAGGAAGTAACAATTTTTGACTTCCATTTTTAATTTTTTTTTCTACGGTACCCTCTTAATGACCTACATACCACAGGTCTTTGACACATTGATACGATGTTTTTAAAACACTAGGCGTGTCTTTTTTATTTAAAACTAAAAAGTTATTAATGATTATTAACTAGAGAACGTTTTTCAAAACACTTTTTAAATTTTATCACCAAACGACGCCGGAATGACGGAAAGAAACACGATTTAATTCGTAAGATAGTTACGATGTGGCGCAAGTTAATGTGAGATAGAACCAACCGATAATTACATAAGTAATTTGTTATGTTTTTTGTCATTAATGGTCAGTTTTATGACAGCCGCTTACTTTTCTGGCCAAATCGTTAATTTCTCAAAAGTTTTTTTTTATTACATTCCTCCAGATCTCCATGTAGGTCCGATTAGTAATTTATACATGGAAGTTTAAATATCAAATAAAATAATTGACTTGGCGTCGCTTCGTGGAGCAGGAGGTGACACAAACTGCTCTACACCGGAGTCGGTGCAGAGAAACGATAACGAGCCCTACACCCCAGCTGAGGTTATTAAGAACTAAGAACAAGAAGCTTAAATAAAATATACAGGCGGGCAAGAGACTGGGGCCTTACCATGACGTCTTAGTCGTCATGACGCCTTACCATGACGTCGTACTGTTCAATTTCGATTCTTTAGCTGTCATTTTTGACACTCCCATCACGGACCTGACAGCGATTGATCCAACTTTGGTTCAGCATTGAAGCGCATTAAGACGTCATGGTAAGACCCCAGTACTGACGCTTCGAATCGAGCTGCATAGCTGGTGTTAGCCATATCGTAAGCTAAGCAATCTTGTGTCGCTACAATGCTATTAAGCGAGGATTAGAGTTTGAAAGGTGCCCTGCCCGAAAGGTCGCGCCGCGTCGCTCTTGAACTTATGGCATCATAATGGGGACGCATCACCGCTGACAGGTGAAATGACACAGGTGTGGTAAGGTCTGTAGTTTATTAAGTTAGGCATTTTTAATATACCAGGAGCTGCTAGAATGGAAAAGTTTCCATACCACCATACCAAAAACGTTTCTTGTACGACCCCTTTGTATTCTAAACTTTATTCCATTATTACTATTTTTGACAATTTTAAGTGTGTATCTATTATGGTTCAACAGAAAAGATAGACCCTAGTGAGAACGTGAAGACAGCAGAGGTTTAATAACATAATCCTGTTGGCACTTTTTGTACGTAGGTATACCTAAAAATGTATAAACAAATTACAAGTCGTGAAAATTTTCACGACACACGATTTTGGATTCCTTATTATAAAAACGTTGCTGTACTTATTTATGAAAGGCCAGGCAAGCAATCAGAACTAGCCTGAGGCCGTCATCGTCGAACGCGCTAGGAATACAATCGCGTTTACCATTTCTTTCTGCTAAACGGTATAGGAAATATATTATATATGAATAGAAGGGGTAACGAATGGGAGCGAGGGAAAGGATGAGGTAGGATACGAGCGTTGGTGTGTAAGACAAAAAAGAATATATTCTTCTTCAGCGTATATGTTTCTGGGTTGTCATGCTTGTTTTGGAGCCGGCTTTTTTTTAAATAAAAAAACTGAACAGCAATCAACCTCTATCTTGCTAATAGCAAGTCCAGATTATAGATGCTGGCGGGAAAAATTCCGAATCATTCCCGTTGAATACTTCGGAAGTATTCGGAAATATTCCGAAGCTTTGGGAATATTTCAACTGTCAAAAAAAAACCAGGAAAATCGACCTTACTACCTATTTCGCGCTTGGAAGTTCTAAAATAGATTATTTTAGTTATGTTGTGAGCGGTAGGTATATTAAGTTTATGGTTGTGAGTGCACGTCGCAATCAATTCAAGCACACACAACGTCGCGTCATAGGCAGCAACAATAATTAACTCACCCACCACACCACAAACAAACACGTTTATTCCCATTGAATTATTCAGGCGAAATATTCCGCGGAAACATTCGATTGCGGGGTACGAATCTTTCTCGCGGGGCGAGGGAAAACTTCTCCGGGGAGCATCTCCCGTCTTACCGCACCCCGCACCGCCATTGCCTGCACGCACGACTCGAGGAGCGCAGCGGCGGCGACGATCGACGATCGATGCAAAATACGATTTTTCAGCAAAAAAAAAATCTTAATTAAATTCATTTTGAATACTCGTAATTCTGATTTAAAGAAACTTTCCCAGAAGTATTCCGGAATAATTCAGAATTTTTCAGAAGTTTTGCAACTGTAGTCCAGATGAGGCCAAAGGCGTAATTCACAAGTTAAATTGTTAGTAAATCAGTATATTTACTCTTGCCTATGAGAGCCCTACGTTGTTTTTATCCGGAAATACAGAAGATGAAAGTGAAAGCCTCAAATATCTTTCCAACTTCTATAATTTTATTATAATCTCTGTTGCTACTATGAAACTCATTTTGTCAAAAGCGCGCCCACCACTACGCTTTTATCGTAATAAATGTATTAAGTAGACCAAAAATTAAACTAACCTTTAACGCGGAAAGAGTACTTATTTGTTATTCCAATTTCTGAGAAGTTGCGGCGAAGGCTCTCTTGATTGATTTATTAGCCGCGCCAGTCGACAGGTGGGAAAAAGTTTTCCTATTTTCGAATATAGAAATATATTCAAGAAATATATAACTTAAATATAATACTAGTCTTGCTTTTCGTCTTTAGGCAGACATAATTTTTAATGGGATGTAAATTGTATGTACCAGTTGCTTCTCTTCCCGTACAGATGGTAAAAGCCCATCGAGGGAATGGGTGAAAAGCATAGGCATCATGTTATTATAGGCGATGCAGCTAGCAACCCATCACTATTTTGATTCCCCTTTCCACCTACACGCCTACAATCACGCTAAACGTGGCCTTTAGGTCTTGTTGCCTCAAGCTCTGTCTACCCCGTAAGGAATATGGACGTGATTTTTGTGTGTATTAAATTGTATTGAAACCATATTTTTTTAGGAAATTAATAAAGTAGACCTAACCTAACCTAATACTATATTCTAAGTAGGCCTTCTAAAAAAAACGAAATTTATCCCAGTCTCCATACAAAATTACCCATATTGCATATTAGCTTCTGTCCGCGATTTCGTCCGCGTAGAATTTCGAAATTGACATCTTTGTTGCTATCTCGCGGAAGCTATGCAATTTTCCAAGATAGAAAGTAAGACAAAAAATCTAAAAACTGTTGGAACGTGTTCTGTTATTAATTCTGAGTATCCCCAGACAACTTTTTTTCGCATATCTTCCATGTACAGAGGTTCGAAACTCTTCTGTTTTATTATTGTAAATATAGATATACGAGGGCCACATTTTTTGACGCTCAGTATAATACGCCAAACGTTATTCGATAAACTATTACATCAGGATCAAAAAATGACAATCACCGTAGCTTCTAAGTCGACAAAATGAATGTGTCCATGAACTAAACTACCTTGCTAAGTTGCTACTCTGCAACAGGTGAGTGTAGTCCTCTTCGTACCAAGGTCGTCGATTTTATTGACGAAGAAGAATGGCGGTTCAAATATTGCGTGAATAAATCCTAATATACATGTACGGGTAATATAAATCTGGTTTGTGCACAGCTACAGTATCATTTGGTCCAAAAAATAGTTAAGATCAACATTAGCGACTCGTCAGACAAGGTCACAGGACTGCCGCCGGCGTTCCGGGTCGTCCACCGGCCGCCATGTTGCCTGTCACAGTGGAGAAATTACCTGACACACCCACTCCGCTATAATGTCACAACATACAGTTCTTTATTAATTATTCATCTGAAAAAATAGTGTGTTGTGACAAAATAAAACTGTTCTGTTGTTAATTACGCAATAATGGCACATAAAACTTTGTAATAGGAATTTCTATGGGATCTTGTTTTAAAAAAACTTTCAGAATTTTACTGTGTACAATACAATTAAATACAGATATTCTTTATTGAAGACCAAAAATCGATGCGGCGAGTTTATAGAGATAAAAAAAGACAGAGGAGACAATAGGCTTATCGCTTAGGCTTAGGCAATAGGCTTAGGTCTTAAAAGCGTAAATACAGAAAATAAATTGAACTAGTACCTATTTAGCGGTGGCGGAAACAAAGACAGGAAAAACATAACATGCATAATATGACATTACTCTACGGCCCTTTTCGGAATGCAGAGAAGGAATTTACGGCAGTTTAATCAAAATACAAACACGCGAATCTTAAAAAAGTACCAAATGCCAAGTCGACGTTTCCTATTCCAAAAGTTTTTTATAAAAATGCTGAACACATCGACTTTTTGAAGGAACCGACGAACTGTGATGCGTCCCAACGCAAAAGCAATAATAAAACTCCCGGAGTTTGAAGGACGTAGAATAATTTCAGACGATTTGAAGGCGATTGGGGGGTGCTCAAATATAGCTTTGAACAGGAAAGATGACGCGATTCATATGAGAAATAAATTGAAATGAAACTTACATTGGTGGAATAAATCGAGTTTATATGAGTTGCACAATCCGATGGCGACGAATTAAATGAAAAACTGTTAAAATTGTATATTGCATGTACGTAGACATTAAATTTAGACGTCACAGAATAGCATAGACAACCGAGTACAATAAAAAATAAAGGTAAAGACCGACCGGCACAGGGGCGCGGGGTAGGACGACAAAGGGGACCGAGAGAGGTGATCACGTAGCCGTCATAAGAAGGGATTTTTCGAATTTCCCAAATCCTTTTGGATGGGATAAAAAATAATAAAAGTGGCTGTCCATGCAAGAATCGGGCTTATTTCGTTGAGGTAGGTAGGTAGTACGAAATCCTTCGTACTAAAACACGACCCGCATTTGGCTGGTTTTTATACATTTTCGATGGGAGAGAGAAAGAAGTTTGAGCGCAAATTTTGATTCTGCGCAGACGATGTCGCGAGCACCTAAGTAAGCGAGCAAGTAAGTAATAAAACAAATTACTTAATGACAATCAGTTCAATATCGCATTAAAAATGGCTGCCATTTTAAATGGCACCTCAGAAACCGGTTTTAAAAAGTATGCCGGTTTTGTTCTTGACTTTGAAAATATCAAGTCAATTATAAAATTACGTAATATTAATTGTGGGATCACTAAAAAATGCACTCGAGGACTTAAAAAAGTAAATGTTGAGACAAAATTGAAAGTAGATAGGTGTATAGTGGGTCAGTGTCACTCGGCCTCTCTAGAGGTGTAGGTTGCCTGCGGCTGGAGATAGTAAGCATATTCTACCTTAATCACGTAGTTAATAAAGTCGCTATTACGAGTAAGTTATAATGGTTTATCTCTATTGTAATGTCGACCGTACTTTAATGATTTCAAGGAATAAAATGTGGACTTTATCGGTCGGGATTTCTAAGTATGCGTGTTATTGTATGTACAGGTAAAATGTCATGACATATAATGACATGTTATTGTTATATGCAGAGGATACGGGTGTCCTTCGTAGAATTTATTAGCAATCAGTTTTTGCCGGCGACTTTGTCAGTTCTATCGAGAGAGATAATCTAACTTAAATAATAAAAAATACCAAATTTGTTTTCTTGTTTGTAGGGGGTTAAATTATCATCTCTTAAATGATATTTGATAGGGACACGCATTTAAAAATCATAAACATTTCTTCCAACAATGTACTCACTTAAAACTGTTAGGGCGCTTCATTGGAAATATTAGTGAAATTGTATGCTTTCAAAGGCAGAATTTTTGGCAACACGACAAATATTTTAACCGATTTCAAAAAGGGCGAAGCTCTTAATTCGACAGCTTTTTGTTTTGCATGTATGTCCGTCAGTATCTTCGACGGTTACAAATCCTATAATGATTATTTTTCTATAAGATAATGAAAATAAATACATCAAAGGATACTGCGTTAATTTTCTCAAAATCTGTTAATCAATTATATTTTTACTAGCGGTTACCCGTGACTCGTAATGCGGAGAATTTGCTTATCGCTATCCCTCGGGAATTATTTGACTTTTCGGGATTGAAACTATCCCTATACCAAATTCTAACTAAATCGGTTCAGATTAAGTGTTAAGAGTTATTTAATCTGTTTCAACTTTTTCTCAGTCAGTCATGCTCTTGACCTATGAGTTCTCGGGTCTCGAGTCTATGAGATTCTGCTCCTAATTTCGTAATGATCACGGGACGCGCATAAAAATAAACAAGTGAGTAACGCGTTAAAAATAAACGCGTCTATCGATATTATGTGGGACACGAGCGATGTCACGTTCAGTGATCTATGTCTATGTCAACTATTGCTAGAAGTCGCTAATAACAGTCAGTCAAAGGCGCCAATATTCTTGCCACACCAATACAGTTTACGGTTTTCGGCCATTATAAATTGATAAATTATCGATAATGGTAACTATGCACTGCCTGAAACATAAAAAAAAGCAAACGAAGTGACCTCAAAAGTGGCTGGATAATTTTTTCGCTAGAGCGTAAACAAAAGTGGTCATTTCTAGCGAAAATGTCGCCAAATTGGCAACATTGGTTACGTTCCAATTCAATAGTGAACAGTATTTTTACAGGTTTTGCCTTCAGCGCGGAGGACAGCTGTTCCTACATTGGAGGCATCTACGCTAAAACATAACTGCTGTGTTCATAAACGCTCTGTAGGCTTCTGCTAACTTAGCAATCGTTTGTCCTTATCTGCCACTTTGACATTTACCTTTCACAGATAAGGACAAACGATTGCTAAGTTAGCAGAAACCTATAGAGCGTTTATGAATAAGGGGGTAAGTTCGTAAGTGCTTTTTTGCATAATAATTATATCGTCGTTTGGTTTTGGTGACCGACACCGTGCCTGTACAGTCGGCCAAATAAGTGATCCTATCACTTTTCATCCAACTTCCTATCAAATGAAAATGTCGCTTCAACTTGACATCACAGCCACGTCTTATCGACATTATATTTTATAACGTGCAAAGAATTTTCAACCTTAGAGTGGCAGATCACAATACATATTTAGCTTTGGTACCTTGCTAAGTGTTGTTTATTGTTTATTTATTAATTATTACTGTATGGAATACCTTAGTATTTTGTTTACCTCCGTTTTCTTTTTTCTTTGTAAACTTACTGTACCTACCATAGGTACATACTGATTTGTGGAGTTCAATAAAGAATATTATGTACAGAGATTGGTTAAGTGCCTGTTTACTTCTTAATTAGCACGATTGCAACTTTTATAGTTCTAAAAGTATACGGGAAATAAACGCGCACTAATTGTCTAGACAATACGTAGTCAAAAAAGCTTTATCTATAAGATATCTCGTTCGAGGACGTTTTAAAAAGTTGTTTCGAGACCTTTGATAGGCAACCTGATTTGATCGTTATTGTCGGACAGTACCTGTTTTTAATTGCGGAAAAAAAGCGCTGTTTGCTACATTTCAAGTGATAATAAAAGTGTTAATCAACTTATTTATGAAGTAATAATGAAATGTCAGCAGAACAACTTATTCTTCGACGCAAAGGAAGGAAGGTTCACGCCCTGTTTATTCAAACCCCTTTTATTCTGATTCTAATAGCACTTTCGCAAGATCATCATTTCCAAGAAGAATGCGCTTCGCCGCAAAAAACTAGGTAGTAATTAATTCTTCACTAAGTCCAAAAAATAAATACATAAAAAAACAAACTCAATGGGATATAAGAGATTCAAACAGTCCCCAAGATAAGTACTAACCTAAATAAACGTCTAGATATAGTCAACGGGTACAGATTCCATTACCAATATCTAGAGCAGCAATCTTGGTATTTAGAATCACGGATATCGGAAACGTCAAGCTCCTTATACTTGCATTTGGCCAATAGATGAACATTATAAAAAAGTGATGGAAGCCTAAAAGCGACAAGGTCCTCCGTTAGCTGAGTACATAAAGGGCTTAAAAAAGTAATTAAACAAACGTCCATTCCGCTCGATTGCTATTTAACAAACATCAACAGTCACGTATACGAAAACCCTTGGAGCCACTGAGCCTTAACTCGATGGTTTAGTGTCGAGATTACCTTGCAAATGGGTCACGGATGTGGGGCGTCCTTGGCAGGGCATTGTAATTATAACACGGATATCAAGAGCTCGCTGGACTTGTTTGGAATGGCGCAAAAAAATGGAAGAAATGGCCGACGCGTTTGGGTCTGTTTATATGTAGGTCGCTGCATGTAATTGCAGAAGGGCGAGGTCCGGGTCCCGGGACTCGATTTTTGAAAGCATTATGTGTTAAAATATTACTCGAAAATAATAAAAATGTGGGTATGGCTATGGCTAGCAAACCACACTACGACTCAAATACAATTTTGGCATAAATTTGTTTTTTTTTTTACGTATTACTTTATTAATGCGTGATGGGTTTCTTTTTTTTAATTTACTGTTATTGTTCGTTGAGTTACATAATTATTCTTCACTTCTTATTGTTATATTAAATTATTATTTTATCGATATCAACTTTATCGAGACTCGTATCACTGCAAAGTGCCACTTGATTAGTCACGTATAAATAGATATGAATGAAACACGAAATGTAACAAAAACATTAAAATGCAAGATATATCAGAGTGAGCAGAAAGAAAACTGGCAAGGGTGTCATCTGATGGTAAGTCACTGGTGACCAAGGACAACCGAAATACCAGAGTGTTTACCGATGGTAACGCATGGGCTAAGATGAAATGCCTCTTGCCCGCATAAATTCCCCGACTGTCTTACAGTGAAAGATCTGTCGTTTAACTGGAGGTTAGCTAATAATATGGAAGTAGCAATCCGGACGGACCTTGCTTTAAAATTCGAGACTTGAATTTTAGTACGGTCCGACTTGGATGGCAGTACGATAGTACTCGTAACTTATCTACAAGTAAGTTCTTCCCTTAGTCCTTAGTTTGGCATTAGGTTAATTGGTGTAAATTTTTTCGTAATATTATTAGTCAATTATTGTACTTTTTGTACCACAGCTTTCAAAGGTAAGTAGGTGCCTACAACGATCCAGGAAATTATTTGGCTACCTTTTTTTCTATTCATCGACAAATTGTAGCTATTAACGTCACACAGTTTCAAAGTTCAAATGACTCCTTAGGCGCGGACTGTCCATTTGAAAAATTGACAAGTTTAGCATAATCAATTAAAACTTAGCACTTTAAATTTCAATTAACGTACAAATATGTTATCGTAACATGTAAATTGTGGACAAGACAGGAAACTGTTAAGACCATACTCTGCTCGCTCGAATGGGGCGTGGTGTTTGTCTGTAAATGTAATAATTATAAATGATTTGGTGACGTCACCGACCACACCCGACGCCTAACATAACTAAGAGCAATATCCTATTACTTCAAACAAACAATATATATCTAGCATGGACCATGGTATATAAATTGCCTACGTTATATTAAATCGGCGCTGAATTAACTGAGACCAGACATACTCGTAATATTGCATAATAATAGAAGTAATAGCCCTTATAAAACATGTCTAGTATACTTAATTAGTTAAACCGTAAGTAATTCAAAACTGTTAACGTTAATATTTTCTAAATTTATATGGAAAGCTACCTACGCTAACTAACGACATATTATTATGACTGACAGGTGTAGCAAGAACTTACAGCTCAAATTTAATTAACAAGCATTTATTTGCAGTTATAACACAAAATACATGGCATTTGCGTTTTGAAATCGGTTCCTAATCAGCTAGTAACTTGACTTTTGCGGTTTCTGACGTAATTCTGTTTCGGAAATATTTTACTTCAAAACTATTCGGTACTGTACTATTAGGCCAGGTGAAGGTCGGTATTCAGATAGGTACATGTTTACGTAATTTTAAGGAAAAAAGAAATAAGATTATACTTTGTAAAAACTCGATAACTATTTTCGGTATTAAAATATTCGGTCATGTATATTGAGTTTTTACATTTTTGGGGTCTTAAACAGTTGCCAAATATGTAAGTAAAAATAATTAGAATATGTTTCTAAAACAGCATTCGAGCCAATTTAACTTATTTGCTTGAAAGATAGAGGTGCTCGATGCAGACGGTGCATTTGTGTCAAATGGACATGACATATAACTAGAAACCGTGATTAGAAGGGTTAACGGCGCAGATTTGAGTGGTAGACGGCTAATAAATGGTTAGTTTTACCTGCACTTTATACAATTGAAAATTTTAAATTGTAACTTATATTTCACATTTTAGTCCATATATACATCAACGTATTATTGTTTAATTTGTACAGCGGCTATTGAAACGCAATTCTCAAGTGTTTGCCGTTTTAATCCCCTAACGAAATAGACATTCTTTGATCAAGAACTCAAGGGCCTCTTCTCTCAAGCAATTCTCAACAACACAATAAAACAATTAGTTATAATACAATTGTGTTTGAATTACGCGTTATCGTTGCAGTCGTTGCTACAGCGTTGTTTATCAACACAACACACGATATTTACCGCAAAACATTCTATTTAAAGTTATCAGCAATTTGTGAATAAATTGACAAATTATGTGGCGTGTGTCGTTTAATTTAGGCACATAATGTTTAATGCCGAAAGTATGGCCACTATCCAGTCCTTTGCTGTATTAAAATAGAAGGGTAGGCTTTCTCTAGTATTTTGGATTTAATGTTTAACATAACTTTCGATTTCCAAAACGAGGTGTCAAGTTTAGTCGTAAAGCACTGACGATGGATAGCACTGAAACCGCAACGTGTCATGAAAAAAGACTATGTAATCGTTGGCCAGATAAAAAGTAATAAGCAGTTTCAGATAGCAGGATTTTGTTAAGTTGATAACTGATACAGCATTTGGTAAACAAACTGTACTTTTTGATAACAATCAAGGTCATGATAAAAGATCTCGACGGAATTTTACGCGGATTAACACCTTGTTTATCACATTTTGATAGGTTGAGTCTTAATTTTTTCCATGAATATTCTCATATTCACATTTAAAAAAAAAGGCTGCCGAATTAGACATTAGGTAGTGGTAATCCTCTTAGCATTGTCAAAGTACTAGGGGAAAATGGCGAAAGCAGATTGCTGAATTGTATCTACAATTTGCACAAATCCATGGGATTTCTCGGAAAATCCACCGTGATTTTCATTTAAGTAGAGTACAAAATTTCATGTGTGTAAATTAATGGATAAAAATTCATCTGCCGTTAAGATTAACAATCATACATACATACAAAGAAAACCCTCACTAAATATTAGTATTGAATAAAAAGGTCTTCATTTAACAAAGCGCGAACCGCAGTCATTTTCGAGAAGTTGCTCGACTTAAAGCCCTGTGGTTCGTTATAAAATCACACTTGAAAAGGGAAAGGCGCATTGGGACGCTGGAAGGCCGCATAAACGAGACTAAAAAAATATTCCAATAAGAAAGACATTCGGTTGCGAGCTTTTGTTAATATTAAAAGGCAATTGAATTGGTCCAGTCGCTGTTTTTATTATGGAGAGTGCTTAGTCCAGTTAATTGTGATGGCTTATTAAGCCAAGACTAACGAAAACCATCTGTGTCTTCCATGCTGGTCTGGGAGCAAAGAAAAAACATAGAATGTACCAGTTGCTTCTCTTCCCGCGCAAATGGTAAAAACCCATCGAGGGAATGGGCGTAAATCATAGGAATCATGTTATAGGCGATGCGGCTAGCAACCCATCACTATTTTGATTCCACTTTCCACCTCTACACCCTCAGTGTCTTGCTAAGCGTGGCCTGTAGGTCTTGTTACCTTAGGCTCTGTCTACCTCGTAAGGGATAAAGACGTGATTTGTGTATGTATGTATGCTAACGAAAACGTTAAAATTTTGACTTGGAATTGAATCATGAAATTCAATACCTTTTTGAGTTAACGGTGGTCATCATGCCCGAAACCTTGGTAAGGTGACTAGCTTATTTTAGTACATAATTTAATATACAATACGATTTATCTGGTCTTATATTGATTACATACTCAGCAAGCATTTCCCAGTCATGAACAGAGTTGTATACGCCAAATAGTACAATAAAGATAGGTATACTGTATACATTGTATCCCATAATGGGTTCTCTCAACTATCAAACGATACTGTGCCCCGCGCCCGCGCGCGTTGGCTCGACAAACAACTGAAACTAACTGCGATAAAGTGCTGTGTGACGTGAGGTGAGGTGCATAGGGCGAGTAAACATGTCAATTGTACTACGACTTGCGTGAAGTAACTAAGCAAGTGCTACTTACCGCCTGAGCAAATCTTTAATAAGGCTGCGGATAAAATGCAGACGACCGAAAAAATGTATACATTTCTCGCTGAAATGCACCACACATAAAAATTCTCATACATTTTACCATACTTAAGCCAGTCTGCTTCAATACTAATCTATGCACGTGCCCATGTCTCGCTTAACGTGTGTGTAAGAAGGTAATAGGAATATTTCGTATCATCTGACTCTAACAGCCGTTTCTTGCAAAATTATGGAGATTCGCAAGTTACATGTCATATCTGCCTTAGGACTTTCTAAAGACTAATTAGAATTACGCAAATCGTGTAATAAATCCATCACCATAATAATTTACGAGACGCTACTGACCCTAGGCTCATATTTAATGTTTTGATATACAGTCAGATAAATTAAACGATTATAGACCAATGTCTGTATTAAGTAATTAAGATTTAAATTTATTTGTGCAGGTTTGCGTCATCGCTTTAAGTTTAATAGGGTATTTATTCTTTGTATAACTCAATTGGTTTAAATACAGTTAGCAATACGCAATTAATTCCACTATAAGAAAGAGGTAAACTTTGTTTGTCTGTGTTTGTTTGTATGAGAGTCTCACGGGATAAGAAACAAAAGCTCTCGTTCCTGTGGCCATCATCATCGTTATCGTGTCTAGTTAGTATTTTAGGGGCACCGATTTTTAAAAGCACATAATGTCCACTCAAAAGTGGTGACAAATTGTTCTGAATTTGAAATACGAGTGGACAGAGAACTACAGCTCGAATTATTCACAACTTGTCAAAACCTGGATTAGTGCTGTAGTTTTGAAGATATAAGCAGAGTTTTAACATTTTCAAATGGTATTTCGAGTGATGTGCTTTCAAATATCGGGCCCGTGTGGACTGAGAACTTCGCAAATGTCGCTGAATGGGCTATAAGTCGTCCTTTGTAAAACCACCTTCATACACACATGTCAGTGTATACGGTAAATAGTAAACCGTGTTGCAAAATTAACTCAAATGTTTCATAAATTGAAATTTATTTCGCACTGTCAGCGGTTCGCAACCTGAGCTGGGTAGTGTACGAAAGTTGATCTGCTAGATGAACTTTCAAGTGAGAATGTAACGAGTTTTGGACAAACGCGATACCACTGTCATGGTTTCAGGGATTGTTTTAAACTAATTCGCAGACGGTAACCGTTATTTGCAAAGCGTGTAACAGTTTGTTAACCTATCTGTATTATATAGGTCGGATAATCTTGTAGTTTTAACACATGTCAGAAAAAAGTGGTCTTGGACTACATACTTATTGTGGTCGAATGTGATTTTTAGAGGTTATATTGTTGGGGTGGTCCTATATAAACATATAAAAATCAAATCAGCGATGATACAGATATTACTTCGTAATTTTTTTAATTTGTTAATGTTTGTGTTGTAATACAAAATAAATTGCTATAACTTGGACAATAAACTAGCTAACACTCGGCTGCAGGGTTAAATGGGTTGACTAAAAAATCCTCCATGGTTATAGGTAAGATTGGTACATGAAAACTTTTTCACGGTCACTAAGTAAAATATTGCGTGCAATAAATAATAATAAAATTAATTGTAACTTCTAATTACGCGTTACTTGTAAGATGACATGATAAAAAGGCGATAGTGGTTCATTGAACTTTGATACGTGGCGTGACTGCAATAGATATAGATAAATAGCACGGACTGGGAGTCCAGCAAGATATAGTTTGTTAAGGATATAATATGATTATGTTTTCACTTTCGTAGATGCTTATTAGAAAGGGATACCTAATATGTTTATACGCCTGCAAAAGAGATGGCAAGAAATCCCATCGTTTTGAGAAACACGACAAGGAAGACTGTTTTGAAAAATATGGACAAATTAAATTGTAAAGACAATTTTTTACTAAAAACAAAATCTCGAAACGACTTCAAATTATTTAGATAAACTATTGGACCTATTTTGTTTTTTTTTGAGTGTAGGACCTGATCGAGTGTTTACTTTCAAACAAAAAACCGACCCGGACCACAATCATTGTACAAGTTACATCATTAGCACTCACACATAAAGAAAGACGAAATCCTTTTATAGTCGGTTCAAAAGGGTTCTGCGGGGACTAAAATAGCGTTCTAATGTAATTATTTTCTCATAAAAACTTTTACAAATACGTTAAATTTATTTTTAACCATCTCGTGCTCTCGTGATAATCGACGGCTCTTCAAACGTCGAATTCACGTGACGGCTTGTTTACAGTCTCATTATCTTATTATACTACATTTCCACTTATACAAAACTCGACTTTATTTCTGTTGCTAAAGTCATACATTTGATGGTAGCATCCATCAAAGCTGTTTAAAATCGTAGATGCGTCGGGAGCTCTGCCAAATAACTCTTACTTAGCGCTTACGACCAAACAAACATGGCCTGTCGTGTGAAATGTAGAATTGATATTTTAATTTGACTAAAGCCGAACTGAATGACCCTGGTCTCTTACAGGCTGTCGTTAAAGGCAACTGAGGAAAATTAACCCTAATCCCTACTTAATGTCAATACATAGTATAAAATAAAGTCGCTTTCCGCTGTCTGTCCCTATGTACCTATACTTAGATCTTTAAAACTACGCAACGGAATTTGATGTGGTTTTTTTTAATAGATAGAGTGATTCAAGAGGAAGGTTTATAATATGTATAATTCTACGCAGACGAAGTCACGGGCAGAAGCCAGAAATGTTCAAATGGGAATCCGCACGGGCTCGCGAGGGAACTATAGCCCAAACCTTCTCATTCTGAGAGGAGGCCTGTCCTCAGCAGTGGGACGTATATGTATGCTGAAGATGATGATGATGAGGATGAAGAAATTTGAATGTGACATTGATTGTTTGTTTGTTTGGAGTTATGCTACCTACTGTTAGTTTTCACCCCGGAAAATTGTATAGTTACCGTGGTCGCGCGATTAACGAGTTCTCCGCGGACAAAGTCGCGGGCAGAAGCTAGTTACACACGATTCTCTACGGGATATTGTCCGTTATTATAGTATATTTATTTCTTTGATGAGCATGATGCATTTGCGTGCATTATCATCCGTTGCCTTCGTCAAGATACTTGGAGCACATTAATAATCGCTGTCTGTATCTCGTCTTAGGAATAAGTTCACTTTGTACTACATACATACATACACAAATCACGTCTATATCCCTTACGGGGTACACAGTGCCTGAGGTATCAAGAGCTAAAGGCCACGTTGAGTATGATTGTAGGCGTATAGGTGGAATATTAAACAAAATAGTAGTGGGCTGCTAGCCGCATTGCCTACAACAAGATTCCTAAGAATTTCGCCCACTTTTTACTAAGTAACCGTAAATTATTAAAAGAACAATGTATAGTTATGAAGAGCAGTTTACACAGCGGTGTTGCAGTATCGATGAGAGAGCATAATTTCAGTATTTTTCATTGGACTTACATTTTGCATTTTGGTTTCTCCTTTAGTAAGGACTAGATGATTTGGCGAATTTAAAAATAGTTTAAAGTGTGAGTAGTTCTATTAATAATACCGAATGACATGTTGAAATTTATTTAGATGTTGACTAAAAATAGGCCACATTGTAGACAGCGTTCATTTGTTTTGTCTCTATCTAATTCTTCTAAAGCAAAGAGGAAGGCAGGTCAGGTTTGAATGGGCGATGCCGAAACATTTTGACGATTCGTTAATTCACAGTAATTGTGTCAAACGCGAAGGATTTACGTTTGCAAATAAAACGTATACTTGACCTACTTATAAATAGGGAAGTGCGGGTGTAATTACGTACCTACCTAGTTTACGATCAAGCTTGGTTTAAAGGACTAAAATAATAATTTTAAGACAGAAACGTCGACTGAAATTGTAAATAAACTATTATTATTAGTGTTGCCGACCGACCAACCAACCTTTTATACCTACTTATTTACTTCTTTATGTTTCTATTTTTAAATTAAAATTAAAATTAAAAATAGAAACATAAAGAAGTAAATAGGTAGGTATAAAAGGTTGGTTGGTCGGTCGGCAACAATTAGTGACCTGACTTAGGAATTAAATGATCAATTTTGAGATGGTACATTATATCAAAGAAATAGGAATTTTAATTTTAATATATACATTAAAAATATATAACAAATTTCAATGGAAGCTAAGGCTTTAAACAATAGAAGAACGTAGAAATTGTATAAATATCTAGACAATTATTTTGAATATTAAATACTTAACTTAGCGGCCTTTAGGTTTTGTAACCTCAGGCTCTGTCAATCCCGTAAGGGAGACGTGATGTCTGTGTGTGGGTGTGTGTGTTAAAAAATATCTTACTACCAAGTTTCATGCGGCGCAATCTTTTTGACATACGTAATGGTATTCCGAAAGCGGTGATATAATCAAGCAGACATGTAAAAGAGCCCTTTATCAAAATATAAGTAGGTACTACTCTGTAGTAGACGTGCACTGTATAAGGTCTTTTGACTTGTTTGAAGTCAACCTGTTGCCATTGCTCGCTATTGTAGCGGAGACGAAGCGCTTAAAGTATCTAAGGGCCTCTCCAGACCCTTGAGAAGTCGCTAACTGACATAATAATTCATAATTCGATATTTTAAATCTAAAACAATGTCCTTTGTCTGGCTTCTAAATCTCATTCTTAGAGCGAACCTGAGAGCAAAAGAATAAGCAAAAACAATTGAATTTAATTTTGTATGCAATATTTTTTTTTTCTAAATAAACGTATTAATTAAGTGTTTCAAACTTTTTACGTCTTATAAGCTGTCATTGAATCAAAACCTATATTTTGGCAGAAATATGACGAGTCAGGAACAAATCGGTAAAGGTAACATCGTTTTGAATATTCCCAAAACACCGCGGATTCGTCTAAGTGAATTTAAGAAGCTTTTTTTCGGGAAAAATATCCAAGTACTAATTCAAGCTATATTTAAACTACTTACTTAAAAAACTTTCTCACTAATCACTCTATCTATTGATACTGGTGGGAACCGAATGAAATTAAGTAGTTTTCGTGGTCATCGCGAAGACAAACAGACGGGGCTATATGGAAACCAACGGTAACCTTAATAAAAAACAGCACAATATTATTGTGCTAACTACAAAAAAAACAAGATAACATTCACTGCAATTGCGACCTTTCCGTTCTCGATATACGATATAAAAACCGCTGTCATCTGGTCATCCTGTAATTAGTTGATACATCACTACCCGTATCCCAGTTTACAAACAACATCGTTAATGATAACACAGCCCCGCAGGGGTCAATTATTTCAATGTTGAAAAACTGGTCAGGTGTAAGTCGGACTCTCGTATCGAGGGTTCTTATGTAAATAAATAATACCATGGAACAATTGACGCCGATTGACGTAAGTATGTAATCTCAAACTAAGCAAAACTTGTACAAGTACAAGTTAGAGTAGCTACTTGCCAAACTGAGAAACATACTTTCATAAATAAATACAATAAAATACAAATACTCTTTATTGAACATCACACATCAGTACAAAAAAATACAGAAACAAAGAACAAAGTAGACAATAGGCGGTCATAATACCTACACACTTAAACAAATATTAAACATCCAATACTCGAGAACAAGCATTCGTATTTTTCATAACACAATATCAGCCCCGACCAGGGATCGAACTCGGGATCGCTAAGTGGTATGAGGACTCATTTCACCACGAAGACATTCCACCGGTTGTCTTATTCTCCACGTTCAGACACAGCAGCACAAGCAATACTGCTTGGCCGCAGGATTAGCGAGTAAAATGGTGAAACTAAGTAAGTAGTAAGTAAATGCTTTATTGTACAAAATGTAAAGAAACAGATACAATTCACAAAAACTAATTTATGCACAAAGGCGAACTTATCCCTATAAGGGATCTCTACCAGCTAACTTCTGAGTTGATGAGAGGAGCATTAAACGAGGGACCGACAAAGTGTGAGTTTAAAATTCCAGATCGTGAAAGCCTAAAAAACTAACCGGCTAAAATGGAAGGATAACTAATTGAGGTCGTAGTATCAACGATATCACATTTCTTTGTAGACCATCACCGAAATTCAAGGATGAGTTACTCTAATGTTTCTTTACCACCTCCAGGATAACAATAAACAATATCGAGACATAACGTAGTTGAGCCAAGTCGTGGCGTAATGGGAAAAAATGGTGACCTTCCGCGGCACTCCCGCCGTCGTTTGTAACCCGGAATGACGTGCGTGAGCGCAAGAGGTGACAACCGCAATGAATCAAACCGCACTGCATTAAATGTAACTTACATTTTTGTAACGAATCGTAAAAATAATGGGTTTGGGTTTTGCGGGTGGTAGGGCCTTGTGCAAGGTCCGTCCGGATCGCTACCACCATCTTACTCGCTAATCCTGCCGCTAAGTAGCAGTGCTTGCACTGCTGTGTTCCGGTGTGGAGAGTAAGACAGCCGGGGAAATTACGGGCACAAGAGGCATTGCATCTTAGTCCTCTAGGTTGGCAACGCATCTGCAATCCCTCCGGGGTTGCGGGTGTCTATGGGCCGTGGTGATCACTTACCATCAGGTGACCCACTTGCTCGTTTGCCTTCCTATTCATATAAAAAAAAAAAAAAAAAACTATGTGATTAAATGTAAACATACATAAGCGATGGCATACTTAACAATTTACATACTTAACTACTAATTATATACGTTTAATGTCATAATAATTCACGTAAATAGCTGTTGCCAGCAACGTCTTCTCATCCTCTAGGGATTTCTTTCTTTCAGCATAAAAAGTAGTCTTTATTAATCAGAAATACTGTAGCCTTCTAAGTGTTTTTATTTTTTATTTTCGGTTCCATAATTCCAGTGAATAGTACCTAACGACATGAACGCACCAAAGAACTATGAATTAGTCCAAAACATATCGAGCTGACTCGACTTTGATACACGACTGATCCGATTATTTCACTACGACTGAATCTCACGGTAGTTTGTATTTTTTTGACGGCCGCATAGCGGTTAGTGACTCGGACTATGATGCTAGAGGTCCCGAGTTCGAGTGCCGGTAGGGGAAGGCATATTTGTATCATAAATACGAATGTTCGTACCCGAGTCTTGGATGTTGTCTGTATTTATCTAGATATATATTTAAGTATGTTAATCAGTTCCCTGGTACACATATTACGAGCTTTGCTTAGTTTGGGATTAGGTTTTTTGGTGTCAATTGTCCCAAGACATCTATTTATTTATTTACTTAATTTAATTTGACCGTTTATGTTCAATCAAGAATGTTTACATTTAAAGTTAAGTGTGGCTACGTCACGTGGCATCTCAAGGTGACACGTGACGCTTTCCCCGTAATTTAGACACGTAAAGGGACAATTTTAATCAAAACTCAGCCAGCGGAAAACCGACCGAAGTTATCTAATTTCGCGTTCCGCCGAAGACTGGCCGGGGTCGAAAGTAATAAAGTAATTAAAAATAATTAAAGACTTCGTGTTTCGTTAACAAGGCGAGCTAACAAGGCTAATGTTAACACGCGTCGTTTTGATTAAAAATGTCCTAATGAAGGTCTCAGGATTAGAATTGGGATCGTTGAAAATGTAATTTTAATATTGTGAATATAAATAAATTAGGTAAAGAGGGAAAGATCGAGGAAAAGCAAACATAAGTACGATTTTATTCATTCTGTTCATTCAAAAATGGGGAATGATTTACGAGGATACGGAGTTAAGCTCAAAGCCTTTCGTCTGTGTCTATATTAGGCCTGGCTATTGTTGATTAGAGACGTATCAGGTAACCAGCTATCCTACAGAACGATTTGCGAAGCTCGTATTTTACGTGGTTGATATTTTAATGATAGCCGGATCTCTCAGGCGTCCTCCGATTTATCTGACAGACTCTTTTGAACTTAGAGATAGTAAATAACGAGTTCAAATTTATTATGTTAATTATCTTAACAAAAACAAGCATTACTTTGTTTCTTATGGTAAGTAGTACTAAGTACTACTATCAAATGGTTAAAGGAACTCAAAGTTCATCCAAGATACTTAAACTTAGACACTCCCTTGTTGATAGCTACACACTAACCACAGAGACGAGGAAATTGATATCCGTATTCAAAACATCCTGAGATGTAATGCTTCTCTTCATAAGATTCTAGTGTGTTACGCAAAAGAACCAAAAGTTCGTATTTACAAAATTATCATCAGACCGATCTTAATGTACGGTTGCAAGGATTTGACGCTAACCGGAGGAGGAAAATAAGCTGTTAGTGGCAGAGTGCAAGGAATTGCGAAAGATTCTGGGAGTGAGAGAGGACGGGAACTGGAGGGTCAGAAAAAATGTGTCCGAGTCCAATATTATTATTAGAGAGATCAAAGCGGACTTCGGTGACTTGGGCATTTAGAGAGGTTGAGTAAAGATCGAGCTGTGAAGAAGATATACTTGGGCCGGCCGAGTGGGCGTAGCCTGGTTGGCCGTCCTAGGTAGGTACCGTTGGAGCGATATGATTCAGATTGATCTTTCTGATCTCGTGGCGAGAACTGGCTCAAGATCGCAAGACATGAAGGAGCCTGGGGTCGGAGGCCTCGATTCACTTTGCGTCACTGTGCCCAGCCAGTAAGTAAATATGTAAGTAAGGAAATCATACAGCAATAATTTTGAGACCTTTTTAGTGACTTTACTGAGTTCCTCGTCTTGAGTACCATTTAACCACTCTTATTAAATAACATCACAACTGCATCTGCTTAGTTAATTACCGAAACTATTATACAATTAGGTACAATTACAGCCTGAATTTGTAACAGACAAAGATGACGTGAAACTGCATTGATTAAAAGTAAAGTAACAACCATCACCTACGTTTTATCAGCCGAATTTGTGAAACAAGTGAACCTGACCTCGCGCTGATTGGCGGTTATGTCACCTTGGGGGTCAATGACCGGCATTCGCGAAAGATTTCGTTGACATGCGCAAGAGTGGACGCGTTGGTTGTAAAGGCTCAGGTTGGGCGACGAGCGGAGCGATTTCCGAGCAATTTTAAACTTTTAATTTAGGTAACGCCTGCATAATGACTGCAAACCGCCTCCACGTACGGTTGCAGTCGCGTGCAGTTCTAAATACAGTTTTGCAGTTTCGATGCAATTATGGCTAACCGAACTACTATTTAGACCTTAAGTAGTGTGGTCCTATCAAAGAATCGAGAATTTTACTTCCCGTTTTCTAGAACATACGGAGAAATCCGAAAAGTAAAGCTATGACCTGCTATGGGACCACCAATCCCCTACCACCCTACACCACCCAACTAGCACACTAGTGGAAATTGCAGCCTATCTTGTAACTTTCGGCTGTAAAATAGCGGCATAAGGGTTCAAAAAGTAGTTCAAAGTTGCATAACTGCGTCCGCAAAGCTCTTTAGCTTTAGAAGTTACTAGAAGTGCTAGAAGCTGAATCAAATACCACCTTCATTCACAATAGTTCACGGTAGAACTGCAGTATGGTAGCACGCATCAGGAATTGATGAGGATCGAACGGAACACTCTTGTAAATGTTACTTTGGGATTTTTAATTGTGGTTCATTTATGTTTCCACACGTTAGTAGTCCTTAACTTTAAATAAAAAAGTACCTACGACTTTTTTTTTTTTCGTTTACAGAAGTGTTCAATCAAACTAAACTAACAACCTGCTGAATTATACCAGAATAATATATTTGGTCGGCGGTCAACTCGTCACAGAGTCTTCGGCCGTTTCAATTTATCTCAGTTGCTATGTGCGCTGGCGCCGACAAAACTGTCACCGAAATAACTAACAATTAGCTGGATCCAGCTGAACAATCGATATTCAACCATGACTCCCGCAAATTAGAGAACCCAATCAATTGGCAATAAACATGCCCAGTCTTCTACCGGAACACAAAGCAAGCGAAAAGCCACTGTTTGTGCTTATAATTAGAGCAGACACTTGACTTGATATTTTTGTCATTCCGTATACGAAAATACACTGTGAATGTGTGAATGGTTGACATATAATAATAAGTCATAGACCGTCTGTGTTGCACAAATAACTATGTGTTTGATATTACTACTGTTGTGTTAACGGCTTAAAAATCTTTTGAATTATGTGTTGAATCAGGCGTTACTTTGCGGAGCGGAGTAGCAAGGTAAATGTTATATTTTGTGCATTGCTTTATAAATTGACAAAGAATAAAATTAATGAATTTGCTTTGAAATTGGAACACAATTCAATTCACTCGAAGTTGTAAAAAAAACGGACCAAATTGAAAATTCAGAGTAGGTACTCACTAAGAATAACATAGAAACGAAATAATAATTTACTACTGAAAGTTTCGAAAAAAAAAATGGTGAGCTTAGGTTCTAAGGTCAGCTGGTAGGTGGTTGATATCTAATTGACAATTGACGGAACCAGCCCCAGAGCCAAATTGAGTCTCATCAGTGAATTAGTAAAAGGCACCTTTCTGCCGTAATTCGTTAGCCTGACATGGGTTCATTTAATTAAGCAATCAAATTAATTTACTTAAGGCGACGGGCGGGTCTTAAACTACTTCGACTTTCACAAGTTTTTTAATTTATTCTTTTGTTAAATAAGCCAGCGCCAAACTGTTTATATTTAACTGGCAGAAAGGTTTAAAACTGTCTTTTAGACGACATCGGCAAAATTATCCTTACAACCATAAAGGACAGATGCGAAATTATAACAAAATAAAGCGTGCCATTACTCGTTGTCATTAACCATAAATTTGTGCCTCTACATACATCACAGCGATTGTATTTTGCTTTTCATAAATATTTAAAGGACAAACTTCATCAATTTTATTTATAAACACAGTAAAGACCATCGTAAAGTAATATTCTTACCCTTACAATTTTCTCATAACATTCCTCGTTGTTTATTGCGTAAGATTATCAATATTATAATCCTCCGAGACGTACCTGTAACAAAAATAAGTAATTTAATTAACTAGAAAAAACAAAATTGCAACATAAAATTACGTAATCATATTCTGCGTAAAATTACCGGAGAGTTCATAAACGAAGACTGAGTGAATAAAGTCTAATGTGATTAATGTCATAATGTCGTTTTATAACTTACTAAATATTAATGATCAAACTTGAAAATACTCAAGGAAGCAAAGTCACCTTTTTGAAAAGTGTTATTCTCGTGTCTTTTGCACGTAATTCTGTATGATGGCTCTTGTTTTGATATACTCTTACGACTTACACTTTTATGTTTATCCCCATTCAAATATTAATAATGTGGAGGCGTATGAAAAACGGGTCCTCGTGAAACTGTACTTTATTCTACGACTTGAAGCCACCGAAGTTGTTAACTAGCATAAATAAAGCGGCAATCGCATTAAGCCTTACCATGACGACACGTCTTTTTTTATATATTATATTTATTAAGAAACGAACAGTCATACATAATCAAATGATTCTTGTATGAGTCTTCATGCGATTCAATTCCGACTTAGTTGAGGTTTTAGCTGTCATTTTTAGTATGAATCTGACAGCGAGCGAACCTAAACTGAATCGGAATAGAATCGCATTAAGACGTTATGGTAACTCCCCAGGCCTCGTCTTTACTTTTTATTTGGTCTAAGTAGCACCCCTTTTACAATGAACAAAAGCAGTTACCTTGCTACTCCGCTATTAACGCAACAACGCCACGCAGTAGCGAAGTAACAAGGTACGTGTTGATTGTTCATTAAATATGGACCTCCGCAATGATACGCATGATTCAATCAATTACCCCTTTTACATTAGGAGTAACAAAGAAATCTTATAAGAATACCCCGTTCTACACTGCTTAATCTTAAACGTGTAACAAAGAACGTTAATCAAAAGCGTTTACCTGGAAAATAGCAGCGGTCATTTTTCTCTCACCACTTTTAGCTTAATTGAAGTGTTTGAGTTTTCGCTAATTGATGCACTAATTACGGCGTTTAAATATTTAAATGGTGAGCCCTTTTGTAAGGTATTCAGTGTATTCTATGTATAGCGCAGCGTTACGATGGGTACCGACTGGTGAAATATGTATTATGAAATAAAACATACTTTGAAACCAATTCTCGTGGTCTGGACGCCTTGCGGGCGCAAATGTGTTTTGCGCGTATGCTTTGATGTTACATTGGTATCAGCAAAATAATATGATCTTTTGCAAATAGGTTTAAGTACGTATTGTTATCAAATATAAGAAAAGAAAGAAAGTAAAATACAAAATTGTAACCCCTAAAATACTCTGCTTTAGGGCTGCTTGCCTACCTTTGTTAAGTTTTTCTCTCTTCATCAGGTAACATCAAGAGGAGGGATAAGCTCTTTCTGGGAATAAGTTCGCCTACTACTACTCCGTCAATATTTTATTTATTTTTATTTAGTTAAGTAAAACACAGATGTGCGAACTCAGCTTCGAATACGACCATCCACTTGAGAAGCCATAGCTCAAACTACTAGGCTGCCCAGATTTAAAAACACAGAGTTAAAAAACTACAATAGCTATGGTAAGTACATTGTCGTCGCTGCATTGCAGAATCCTGCGTGAAGAGAAACGATATACCTTACAAGTC
The DNA here is from genome assembly GCA_949127965.1 of Pandemis corylana. Taxonomy (NCBI): domain Eukaryota; kingdom Metazoa; phylum Arthropoda; class Insecta; order Lepidoptera; family Tortricidae; genus Pandemis; species Pandemis corylana. Next base: position 11,557,406 of record OX421856.1, on the reverse strand, counting down.
GACGTAATTTTTTCCCAGAGTTAAGTTTCACAAAACATAACGGTGTAATCTGATCTAACCTATCATCAGCTCCTTATTAGAATAAGAATCAACATTATTTTATGAATATTGTTTTGTTGTGCTATCTATTACAATTTCCCGTCATAAATTGTCTCCCACGCTAAACACCACATCAGACTAAAGAAATATAAGTCATTGTAGAACAGTCACCCACGCCCAGAATATAGTAAAGCGCAAAAATAGCAAGAGTGACCTTTGTTATTTTCGACTGAAAGGTCATGGCTAAGGTTGAAAGATCACGGTAGGTCAGCGCCATTGCGCAATGTTGCATTTCCGAACAGTTTATCGATCTTCTGCACTTTTGCACGCGGCAGGGGCAACAATGGAACAGTGATGTTGAAATATCGATGTTTTAGTCGATGAAAAATGTAACACGCAGTTTTTCGCGCATAACAATCTGGTTTGGCGAAGGAAACCTGGACAAGGGTCTGAGTCACGACACTTCCCGAAACTTTAACTTTACCTTTTACTAAGGCTATTTTCTCTAACACACTTGGAATTGCAATGGCCTTCACCATTTCATTCTGTCAAACTGTATAAAGTGAGGGTAGAAAGAGATGGTTAAATAAGTTAGTATCATGGTATGCATGCACCTAAAAATAAAACTCAAGAAAAGAGAAACAGAATAATAAAGGCGTAATTAAGGTAAAATGTGCCACGGACGCCCGGTTTTTTTTTTGTTGTATTTAAAATCTACCGTTCCACATTTATTTTCAGTCGAAGTCGATGTAATATCTCATGAAAAACATTAATGTTATCGATTCCTTAATATACACCGAACATCCCTAAAACAAGTATATTATGCATTTGGGTACAATACTAGCTTGCAGGTTTGTTAAAAGGTTTCAGAGGTCATTCAGTGGTAAAGATAGGGGTATATTATTACAATGTAGCCAGCGAGAGTAAGTTCAGTTCAGAGTTGCATTTGTAGTATGGGCAGGTTGGGTAAAAGATTTTTAAAACCGTTTGTGTAAAAAGCGAAGTTTGTAAGAAAAGTTTGCTCGGTGTATTTAAACTTTCAGAAATATCTCGTACAATTTGGAAAGTGACGGGGTCTTGTGTGGTGTTATGGTGTAAGCTGCTGAGACATAATGCTGATTTAGGTAGAAGTGGAATGAGGATCAATATTGGACGAAAATATGTGTAGCACAGACGCATTCGCCTTGGACGCATGGTTGCTGAGTATGTTGTAATTGGTGTTAGTTCTTACATAAATCTCAGATCCCCTGTGTGTGAAAATGAATAAAAACAAGAAATAGTTTTGCAATTTTTTTATAGTAAAGTGAAGTGTAAAGGGTTTTAAAAAAGACAGAGCCGCTGAACGGTTATAACAGCTACGTAAAAAAATGCTGATTGTACTTTATTATATAGTCATACAAATGAATCAGTCATGTAAAGCTCTGTCCCCGAGATTAAGCTCGTTAAAGACATCGTTACCTTCAAAGCTGCGATTAAAAGTTCCTTTATCGCCTCGAATGACTCCGTTTGAGCTTCGAAGCGTCAAACATTTACCATTTTCAAAACTTTTTTTCCATTTCGAATAGAATACACCGAATTGCTAAAGTAGACTCCATAATTAGGCGAACTAACTAGACAGTTCATTGCACGCGAATGTTGCCACAGTTTCGCTAATGCTGTTAATATGAATATTTAATAAATCTAGTTCATAGAGCAGCGTTATTGTGTTTGAAATCAAACTTATAATTTTGTTAAAAGAAATAATAACCAAAATAAATCGATTGAAAAATCAAAAAACATTGACTATCATTTTGGACAGGACGCTGCGCGCCATTTTGTTCTGTTGAAATTTCGCCAAGCAAGCCATTTGACTTTCCGTCATCGGTCTGTTCGGAGCTATTAATACAGTAAGTGATTGATATTTTTCTTGTTATTAGTTATATCGACATAGGCTTCACTCGAGCTTCACTCGAGTCACTATTTTTTTTCTTATATCTGGCAGTATTATAAGTGGCAACTTAGTTCGTCTAATTACGGAGTCTACTTTAACGTGTTATATCGGCTATTGGATAATCCTACCATTTCAACTTAAAATTTTTATTCAATTTGTCATCTTTTCTAAATAGCATGGACACCGGAATACTTAGGTCTCAAGTGATGTGATCAAATTGATCTTCATTGCTTTTGGATTATAATATAATCACATTGCTATTGTGTGTAGGTTGGCTAGAAGTATCTACAAAATTGACAGATTATATTAAAAGACTGTAAAATCGAGGTACCATCAGCCAATACATGGTCTGCTACCATAAAAAATCTTTTTACGCCATAAAATAAAACGTCGATAAGACATTGTATGAAAAGTGATAAACCACTTATTTGGCTGACTGTACGCCCGAGATGTTTCGAAGTTCTTTCGATGAGCTCAAACGGACAGTTCAATATCATCTCTTTTTAAAACTTTCCAAATCGTCGCTCTAATATATTTGAACTTTCTACTTAACACCCTATAAAATCTTTATCTAGCCACACCGTCGTATGCAAGTTTTACCGTCCTAGTTTTATGCTGCACTTATCATATATCATGACTACTGGTTCAAAGCGGAAAGCAAAGCATTTCAAATCTCTGGCATTATTTTTCATTTTAATACGACTTGGAAGAGATAACAATAGCTTAAAGTTTCTGCGTGTCTTTGGAATTCATCATCAACGTTATCATTATCTCAGTATTATGCCACTGGTCGGCACCTTATTTTAACGTTTAGTTTTTTTTGTCATCTACATTATCCTATCCAGCCTATTTACGCGCCACTGGTAGGCACTGGTCTTCCACCAGAATGTTCTGAAGTTTGGGTTGAAGTTCGAGGGGCTAGTGCGGATCAGGAACATCACATGTACCATACTGTATTATTTCACTGAACGTTTCATGGCCAATTTCGTACATAAATTTACTAAAACTCAGAAGCCACAATCCTTTTAACAGGTATTAGCTCAAACCTACCACGGTTTCCTTCAGTAACCAATTTGAACTTTGAAACACCTGTACCGAATTTAAACCGATAAAATTCATCGTTCCTTTCTTTTGCAACATTTCGCAGAATCCAGAGACAAAAAGGTCCATCAGGAAGCTAACTACTTGAAATTAACGTCACAATGCGTCTGATTGGAACGAAACGAAACTGTATATACGAAGCGTTTACATCGCCTGCGTCATTCAAGCCACCCTCCATTCACGTAGGCGTACGACCTTCCCCCCTCTGCCATCCTTCTCTAGCTGTGAGCTGTACGTGTATGCCCCTCTTTGTTACTCTCACTACGTTACCATTGACGCCAACGCGCCCCCATTCAAGTTATGTTGATGCATATTTACTATCTCTAGTCTTCCGTGTCGTAGTTGATGTTTGGCGAGCTATGAAGTTTTGATCATTTGTTTAGTAGTGAAGTATCTACACGGTAACCAAAACCGGATAAAATATTTTCAAAACTTGTGTCCGATAAAATAATGTCAAGTGTGATAGTTTAAAAATCTCTGCGCTATTCTAAACCGAAAACTTTAACTTTTTTTGACTCGTTTACACGATTAATTAAGAACTCTATACATACTAAAAGTAACTCTAGAAAATAATTCTGTAATATTAAAATATTTTATATTTTTATCGACATTAATTTCATTAGCATTAAATTATTGTTTACTAGCTTTTGCCCGCGGCTTCGCACGCGTGAACCATGAGCATTTCAAAGAAGCTAGCAATCAAGCAAGCGAACACCCAAACCTATGCAAGCAGGCATGCAAGCAGGCAAGCAAGCATGCAAGCAAGCATGCTTGCAAGTAAGCACGCAAGCATGCATGCATGCAAGCAAGCATGCATGAAAGCAAGTATGCAATCAAGCATGCAAAGCAAGGACTCAAGCAAGCATGCAAGCAAGCGTGCAAGCAAGCATGCATGCAAGTAAGCATGCATGCATGCAAGCATGCAAAGCAAGGACTCAAGCAAGCATGCAAGCAAGCCCCCGCATTGCCCCGCTGCCTTAATTTTTCTGAAACTGTAAATATTACAGGATTTTTATAAAACAAACCTAACCTAAAGGGCTGTCCTAAAATATACCTACCCCAAATAGCTTTTTCCCGCGACTTCGTACGCGCTAAGATGTAAAACGAAAAAATAAGTTTTTTCCCGTTCCCGTGAAAATTTTGGGGAGTGCTTTCGGAGTACACTTAAAGCCTTTAAAGAAACACACGTTATAAATGTTAAGTCTTTCTTCCGCTGTTTCGTCTGGAAACGTAAAATCCCGGTTTTTCCCGTTCCCGTAAAAATGTTAGGAAATCCTTTGTTAATGCTTCCTTACACTCCCTAAGGAAGCTAAATGCTAAATGCTAAATTTCATCTTTCTATAACCAGTAAAACGAAAAACCCCTTTTTTCCTGTTCTCGTGGGAATTTCTGGAAACCCTTTCTTAGTGCTCCCATACACTCATCAAGGAAGGTTCTTACCAATTTCTACGACCAGTAAAACAAAAAATCCTGTTTTTTCCCTATCCCGTGGGAATTTCGAAAAATACCTTCTTAGTGCACCTCTAGGATACTCAAGGTATATGTGTGCCAAATTTCAAGTTTCTAGCCATATTATGCCTACCGCAGTATTTCTTTGTAAACAAATATTTTTCCCGTTCCCGTGGGAATTTGAGAAAGTACTCTCTTAATGCTCCTCTGCACTCCCGAAGCAACCTACATGCCGAATTTCAGCTTTCTGCAACCAGTAAAACGAAAAGTCCCGTTTTTCCGGTTCCCGTGGGAATTTCGGGAAATCCTTTTTTTATTGTTTACACTCCCCAAGGGAACTTGAAGGCCAAATTTCAGTTTTATACGACCAGTAAAACGAAAAATCGATCCCGTAGAACTGAAAATATAAATCCCGTTTTTTTCCTTATCCCGTGGGAATTTCCAAAAATCATTAAGACATTATTTTACTATTATAATCACCTACTTCTATGCCAAATTTGAACAGTCTAGTTATTATAGTTACTGAGATAGCGTCACTCGGAGTCGAATATATAATTCCCGTTTTTTCCTTATCCCGTGGGAATTTCCAAAAATCCTTCCTTAGTGGATGCTTACATTGTATAAGGTATCTATGTGCAAAATTTCAAGTCTCTAAGTCCAGTGGTTTGGGCTGTGCGTTGATATATAGTTAAGTCAGTCAGTCAGTCAGGACTTTGAATTTTATATGTATAGATTAATTTTCAGTAGGCACTGTACTTACTTAAAGCTTTTTTTTATTTTTTATGACAATTTCATCTTCTTGCAGCTAGTAAACAAATAAAACAATGGACGACAACATTACAATAGTGCACACAGACACACACGCACGCATGCACAAACAGCGCGCCCCCGCATCGTAGCGCTACGCTTCTACGGGCTACGCACTGCGCGCTACGCCGTCTCTACGACACGCGGCCTCTGTGATAGCTAGGTAGTGCGCTATGCATTCCATGTTACATACATACACAAATCACGTCTTTGTCCCCTACGGGGTAGACAGAGCCTAAGGTAACAAAACCTTAAGGCCACATTTAGCATGATTAAGAGCGTATAGGTGGAAAGGGAAATCAAAATAGTGGATGTGTTGCTAGCCGCATGGCCAATAACATAACTCCTAAGACTTTCGCCCATTCCCTCGATAGGCTTTTACCATCTCCGCGGGAAGAGAAGCAACTGGTAAATTCTATGTTTTTTTCTTTACTCCTAGACCAGCATGGAAGAACACTTCAGTAAAATACAATAATAAGTAATTTGTACGTACATTAAAACATTATTACATATACCTCGTCTTATATATTGTATAAAGGTTTTAACTGTTGCAGTTACGAATCCTTCAACACATAAATTTAATGCTTTTGCTATCGACAGGTCAAATGAAGCGACACACAACCCACGTCTCACCTCTCTGTCCCACTTATCAAGAGTGAGCGAGCCATCCTATAATCAAAACCATCTTGACATCGATTACACTTCACCTTCACGGACCTAACCTACGAAATCACTTAATCAAAACCACCAAGCCAAAATGAATCTAACGAGAAAAGTTTACGATTCGAATTGGGGTGTAGCAATGTTTATACGCAGTTCGTAGGAAGAGGGGGTGATGACGTAGAATCTGGTGACGTCACGCGCTGTGCCTCGTTGACATTTAGTGGCGAGTAGCGAGTAGGGACTTAAGTAGCTTGACGACGGTTGAGTGGGCGGGTGTACGGGGATAAACACAGATGTAGTGTCGAAGTAGACGGCTGAGAAATCGTTTTTTGTCGTTCTATTTCATTGCGTCAGATAATATATCTAAATATTATTTTGATACGATACATCATAAACTCGTTCGTTGAATACGAGTGAACATAGCTCACATGTAGAAAAGAGAAGAATGATTACTTAGCTAATCCTGTCACAATACTCATATTTGTATTACTTTCAATTCCGACATGTTAAGGATTCCAGTACCTAAATAAAATCAATCATCATAATTAAAAATAGGAATTATTAACTTAACAAACTTGCAACACGAATTTGGTCCTCGGTTCTTACATAGTTCGAAACGCATTCTTAGGTCTTAATTGGTAGTTAATGGTAATTTAATGTAATGTATTACTAGCTTTTGTAGAAAAATCAGACAAATTCGAGTCGTACTTTAGCACGAAGGATTTTGTACTACTTAACTCAACATTTCTTGTATGGAAACTCACTACCGTTATTTTTTATCCTATCCTTTTCTTCAGTGGAAAATTCGAAAAATCCTTTCTTATGACACCTACGTGATCTTCAAAGAATATATCTACTAAATATTAAGTCTACATTTCCTATCCCGACCTTGCATCCGGTGGGAAAATTGAATAATCCCTTCGTAGTGCACCTCTTTCATCCTCAAGGAATATGTCTACCAAATACCAAGAAACTATAATAGCAAGTCAGTTACATAGAATAATGTTCTTTTTTTCTTATTCCAAGGGAATTTCGCAGAATATTAAAATCAGTTTTCAGATATCATAATTACCTGCTGGTATGCCAAATTTAAAGATTATAGTAGTAATAGTTTCAGGGATAAGCCTTCTTTTCAGTGGATTTACATACCCCATTTATTCCCTATCCCGTGGGAATTTTGAAAATTTCCTCATTTTCTCAAACCTCTACGATACTCAAGCAATAATTATTAACCTTGAGACTCTAGGCAGCTACGACTTTTGACATGTTTATCGCTGTTTCGGGGGAACTATGCAATTTTCCGGGATAAATAGGTAGCCAGCGTCTTCTATCAAAATTTTATCTAAATCCGTCCAGTCGCTTCAGCGTGAAGAAGGAACAAACATACACACTCACTCACTTACTCACATGCTCACAAACTTTCGCATTTATAATATTAGTGGAAACTACGATTAAGTGCTCGTAAGTCGCTCAATACATCTTTATTCTATAACATAAGTTAAAAAGAGATGCGTAGATCACGTATATTCGCGTTCTGGTCAAGTGGTTTAAGGTTGACTAATTTCGAGATTGATTGGAGGTTCTTGACACAGATATTTTGAACGACTGTATTTATTTATGAGATACTGGTGTTGATTGATTGTTTTTACAAACGTCCACGACTATGATTTTAAGTATGAAACATTTTATTGACACTTCTCTGACTAACGACAGTTTGACATGCCATGTTAATGTTTTATTATGGTTATGGAATATTTAATTTTGAATGGACAGTTAAATCGTTACCGTATTCATATCTACTGCAAGGATTTGAAACTTCACAGAAACCGGGAAATGTGAGTGGGACTAGGACAAGAATGGTTCCGTACCATTGTAAAATTTCCATTATAAAGATGGAGCTAAATACGATATTAGTATAGACACCCACTCATTCATAAAAAGTTACGAATCTCTAAACAAAATGCATGTTTTGTCTGCATCCGGTAAAGGTAAATATCAAAGTGGCAGGTAAAGACCAACAAGTGTTTAGTTAAAAGAAGCTTGACGTTTCTGAAGCAATGCAAACGCGGCTCCAAAAGTCCGCGGCAATCAATAATGACTTATCGCGGTTTAACGCTTTTATTTTTAGCTCAGTAATATTAACCGTTCTATTTTTGGTCGTGGGCTATATTTCGTTTACAGCACGAGGGGTGAAAGGATGCTTTGTTCCAAGTATTGTGTTATTACGTCAGTTTCAAACTTGAATGAACTTTGGGATGATGTATTTTTCAATAATGCAGTAACATAAGAACACCACTACTAATATTATAAATGCGAATGTAAGTTTGTTTGTTACGGTTTCACAAGAAAACTACTTAACCGATCATCATGAAATTTTGTACGCGTGTTCTTGGAGGTATTAGAAGTAACATAGGATACTTTTTATTAATATATATATATTTTTTATGTCGTCACTCTGACGTTATCTGCGTGGACGAAGTCGCGGGCAAAAGCTAGTAAGAACATAACATAAGAAAAAGTTCAAAAAGTGTGAACAGAAAGAATGAAACCCCCAACGCAAAAAGTGCGGGGTGTTATAAATTTGACGTCAACGTCTCTCTCTCTCTCTCTCATTCTCTGTGTGTGTGTGTGTGTGTGTGTGTGTGTGTGTGTGTGTGTGTGTGTGTGTGTGTGTGTGTGTGTGTGTGTGTGTGTGTGTGTGTGTGTTTGTGTGTGTTTCTGTCTACCTGTATGTGACATCGTAGCTCTCAAACGGATGGATCGATTTTAATGTGGTTTTTTTCATTCGCCAGTTTCCTTGCATATCTAAGCCATGTTTGATAAAAATCGGTCCAGCAGTTTGAAGAGTATCAGCTCTTATCCAAAATGATGAAGGCATTTTTGACATACACTTGATTAAATTTTACAATGTTTTACATTCGTCGTGGTTTTTTTCAAAATTGAAAATTTTGCTCTTATATTCTCATTTGAGTAGCGCACGCCAAAGCTACGGAATAACGGCTGATTAAAAACAAATAGTGTTTTCTTCAACCTTCACATTGGCGGAATCATCGATAGTATTATCAATTGTGCTATATTTTCAAAAATTTAATTAAATTGTTCTGCGCGTAATTCAAATTTGTAGCGAAGCTCCTTAAACTACCTGGATCCGGCCCTGTGGAAAAATCTTTTTATGAATAGACGCGTCTTACTAATAAACTACCTTTTAACCAAATATCAGATTTCTAGTTTAAAAAAACCAAGGTCCTTCCATACTAAGTTGCGAAGCCCCTAAACTACTTTAGTTCGGCCGTGTATTTTTTTTGTCTTAAATGATGTACTCGTATGATCCTACCTATTAAGTACCTCCTGGTCAATTTGAGGTCTCTAGTTCAAAAACCAAGGACTTTCATACAAACTTGCGAGAACCCTTAAACCACCTTAATCCGGCCCTGTCGCAAAATCCTTTCTTATTGGGTGCCTCCGTTATAATAACTGTCAGCGTGCGAAATTTCAGCGCAATCCGTCCCTTGGATTGAGCAGTGCGTTGATCGATCAGTCAGTCAATCAGGTATAAATTATCATTGTTCTTAAAAACTCATACAAAAAACAAAACCGTCAAAAAACTAAATAATTCCCATGATCCATGCGTTACTGTCCGACATAATTTTGGCAGAGGAGAAAAACGTCCCTTTTCATTGCTAGTTTGTGGTCTAGTACTGTAATTATATATATTGGTATCTTAACTTAAGTATTTAGTTTTATGTGGAAGTTAATGTGAATAAATAGATATTATTATGTACTTAGGTATATGTGAGGGAACTGACTATACCTAATTACAAAATTAAGAAAAAATCACGTTGTCTAGTTTTCATGAAAATCCTTATTCGTTTCCATTTCGTACAAAAGCAGATTCTACTCGAATTTCACAAGGTTTTAGTTATGTTTTTAGGATACCCCAAATTCTACTTATTGTTTGTTGTATTAGGTTCAATTTGGTGTGTGTACGTAGGGCCTTGAGCCACGTGACCTTCCTCGTGTTTGCAAAGCGCCCGAGACATTGTCTTCAGTTATATTTGCCATCCTTTCTTTGCTTTGCTCACTATACAATAATTACTTTCGTAATATACTGTAGTTTCAATTTTGTTGAATAAACATTTGAAAATACTCACACCTACAATCACCCGACGACGAGGCAGGCTGATTTTTAAAATTCTAAATTTAAATTACCGTTCGAAAGTGGTACGACTCAAATAGGCGCCCATCACTACTTTTGACTCCCTTTTCCAACTTTGCACCCGCAATCACGCTTAACGTGGCCTTTATTGCTTGGATAAAGAGATTTATGAATGTGTGTATTTAGGAGAAATTCACAGCTGTAATTGATTATTTCTCTTCTCTCTCTTCTTTAACGGTAATTCACCCAGTGCTGAGAGTTCTTCTCATCTAATTCACGCCATTCTTATCGATCTTGTATAAAATTCTTCCCTTTGACTTATTTCTACTAGTCGGAAATTTAATTTCAGATATAGTTTTCCAGATAAAAAATACACAGATTACCACTTTCGAATGGTATTTTCGTGTGATGAGCTTTCAATAATTGGGCCCCTATGACCATATAATTTTATGTAAATATGTGTATTCTGTGGTTCTCAGTGGCAAGTGAAAAGCATATGACATATAAATTATTAAAGCTATCACTTTCATGTAACTCAATTCGAGGCCTATTTTGTCATGCAAAATACAATCAATATGCATGGCGCGGCGCGGGGTCCACAATCCTGTAAATTTTAGGGTTCCATAGATTTAATTGTAAGATGTGACCCGCCTAGAATACAAGTTTGGCCGTAACAGCGTCGTAATTTGAAATTTGGAAATGTAAATTTATATCGTACCTAAGGCAACCTATTAAACCACTAGGGCCTATTGGAACTTTATTTTTTTAAAATTCACATCTCTGTTCTTTAAAGAACCCTATTTTAATTTTAAACTATTTATTGTTAATTACATTATGTGTTTTCCTCTCAGCCTCGTGTTCAGTTTCCGTTCAGTCTAGCATGATCATGATGAATACAGCAGCTGCGTCAAAATATCGGGAGTTATAATTTTTTTGCGTATCGCTGTCCTTGACCTTGAACATACGAGCAAGTTATTATATTACGAGATGATTTTGGAGATTCTACTAGCGCCAATAGATACGTCGGAGGCGTCTAGTGCTCCTAGATATCTGAACACGAACACCCAGTAATGTCTAACTGTTGAAGTCAGACATCCACTCAACATAATATGTACAATCGAGGGCATAGATATTGACACAGCCATCGTGTGTCACCGACCTTATTGCTTTTGGCATAAAGGTAAAGATGTTTTTGACGTCTTGGTAACGTACATTATATTTATACCCTTGACTGTACTACACAAAATACGACGGCGGCATGGCTGTCACTGGCAGGCTTCGAGAAGATTTTGATAATCTGTGGCAGACAGCGAGGACGATAAAAAAGTTTTTATTTTAAGAAAATAGTTTATTATCTATACATATAAAATTCAAAGTCCTGACTGACTGACTGACTGACTGACTGACTTAACTATATATCAACGCACAGCCCAAACCACTGGACTTAGAGACTTGAAATTTTGCACATAGATACCTTATATAATGTAGGCATCCACTAAGGAAGGATTTTTGGAAATTCCCACGGGATAAGGAAAAAACGGGAATTTTATATTCGACTCCGAGTGACGCTATCTCAGTAACTATAATAACTAGACTCTTCAATTTTGATACAAATGTAGGTGATTACAAAACAAAGAAACTAATTTCAGGATTTTTGGAAATTCCCACGGGATAAGGAAAAAAACGGGATTTATATATTCAGTTTAACGAAATCCTATGAACTATAATTACTAGACTCTTCAAATTTGTCATAGAAGTAGGTGATTATAATAGTAAAATAATATTTTAATGATTTTTGGAAATTCCCACGGGATAAGGAAAAAACGGGATTTATATATTCAGTTCTACGGGATCGATTTTTCGTTTTACTGGTTGTATAAAACTGAAATTTGGCCTTCAGGTTCCTTTGGGGAGTGTAGGGGAGCACTAAAAAAAGGATTTCCCAAAATTCCCACGGGAACGGGAAAAACGGGACTTTTCATTTTACTGGTTGCAGAAAGCTGAAATTCGGCATGTAGATTGCTTCGGGAGTGTAAATGAGCATTTAAGATAGTACTTTCCAAAATTCCCACGGGAACGGGAAAAATATTTGTTTACAAAGGAATACTGCGGTAGGCATAATATGGCTAGAAACTTGAAATTTGGCTTACATATACCTTGAGTATCCTAGAGGTGCACTAAGAAGGTATTTTTCGAAGTTCCCACGGGAACGGGAAAAACGGGACTTTTCATTTTACTGGTGGCAGAAAGCTGAAATTCGGCATGTAAATTGCTTCGGGAGTGTAAATGAGCATTTAAGATAGTACTTCCCAAAATTCCCACGGGAACGGGAAAAATATTTGTTTACAAAGAAATACTGCGGTAGGCATAATATGGCTAGAAACTTGAAATTTGGCACACATATACCTTGAGTATCCTAGAGGTGCACTAAGAAGGTATTTTTCGAAGTTCCCACGGGAACGGGAAAAACGGGACTTTTCATTTTACTGGTGGCAGAAAGCTGAAATTCGGCATGTAAATTGCTTCGGGAGTGTAAATGAGCATTTAAGATAGTACTTCCCAAAATTCCCACGGGAACGGGAAAAATATTTGTTTACAAAGAAATACTGCGGTAGGCATAATATGGCTAGAAACTTGAAATTTGGCACACATATACCTTGAGTATCCTAGAGGTGCACTAAGAAGGTATTTTTCGAAGTTCCCACGGGAACGGGAAAAACGGGACTTTTCATTTTACTGGTGGCAGAAAGCTGAAATTCGGCATGTAGATTGCTTCGGGAGTGTAAATGAGCATTTAAGATAGTACTTTCCAAAATTCCCACGGGAACGGGAAAAATATTTGTTTACAAACAAATACTGCGGTAGGCATAATATGGCTAGAAACTTGAAATTTGGCACACATATACCTTGAGTATCCTAGAGGTGCACTAAGAAGGTATTTTTCGAAGTTCCCACGGGAATGGGAAAAACGGGACTTTTCGTTTTACTGGTTGCAGAAAGCTGAAATTCGGCATGTAGGTTGCTTCGGGAGTGCAGAGGAGCATTAAGAGAGTACTTTCCAAAATTCCCACGGGAACGGGAAAAATATTTGTTTACAAAGAAATACTGCAGTAGGCATAATATGGCTAGAAACTTGAAATTTGGCACACATATACCTTGAGTATCCTAGAGGTGCACTAAGAAGGTATTTTTCGAAATTCCCACGGGATAGGGAAAAAACGGGATTTTTCGTTTTACTGGTCGTAGGAAGATGAAATTTAGCATTTAGCTTCCTTAGGGAGTGTAAGGGAGCATTAACAAAGGATTTCTTAACATTTTTACGGGAACGGGAAAAACCGGGATTTTACGTTTTACCTACTGGACACAAAAAGTTGAAATTTGTCACGTAGGTTTATTCGGGAGTGTAGGGGAACACTAAAACGGGAAAAAACGGGATTTTACGTTTCCAGACGAAACAGCGGAAGAAAGAGACTTAACATTTATAACGTCTTTCTTTAAAGGCTTTAAGTGTACCTACTCCGAAAGCACTCCCCAAAATTTTCACGGGAACGGGAAAAAACTTATTTTTTCGTTTTACATCTTAGCGCGTAACTACGAAGTCGCGGGCAAAAGTTATTTGGGGTAGGTATATTTTAGGACAGCCCTATAGGTTAGGTTAGGTTTGTTTTATAAAAATCCTGCAATATTTACAGTTTCAGAAAAATTAAGGCAGCGGGGCAATGCGGGGGCTTGCTTGCATGCTTGCTTGAGTCCTTGCTTTGCATGCTTGATTGCATACTTGCTTTCATGCATGCATGCATGCTTGCTTGCTTGCATGCATGCATGCTTGCGTGCTTACTTGCATGCATGCTTGCTTGCACGCTCGCTTGCATGCATGCTTGCTTGCACGCTTGCTTGCATGCTTGCTTGCCTGCTTGCTTGCCTGCTTGCATGCCTGCTTGCATGCCTGCTTGCATGCCTGCTTGCATACTTACATGCTTGCAGGTTTGGGTGCTCGCTTGCTTGATTGCTACCTTCTTTGAAATGCTCATGGTTCACGCGTGCGAAGCCGCGGGCAAAAGCTAGTATAATATAACCTTTTTTGTGAAACATATTGGCTGAATAGAAAATACGCGTCGCTTTCATTTCTGATTTCCGGTGGTTAATAATTTGAACTTAATTTTACAGCATTAATTATAATTGAAAATTTACGTATTTCAATTTTATAGTTCGTGGTGAGAAATTCTTACAGTCTTTGCAGTTTCATTTTTTATTGTCTTTTCCAAAATCCACTAAGAGATCGAAACAGAAGTCAATATTATACTTACTTTACACTGGTATCCTCGAAGCACGAAAACTGTGTCTGAGTCGTAAGATTTATATGTACTTATGCTTATACGTTAAAATTCATTAAAATACCAATATCTGCCCCGCTAACGGATCACCGTATTTAATATCCACCAGCTCGACCATCGCTTAGTAACTAAAGATTTTATTACACTTTAAGATACGTTTCTACATAGAAATGTTCTTGAAGCGTCCCTCCCACGTCCGTCTAGAAATAGAACCTCACACCACTCCCCCTGTATATAAAAGTCCTTCCTATAGGATGTCCGTTCATGACACCGAGCCTTCAATGGAATACAGGGGGATTATACCAAAGTTTGTTCTAGGAAAGGAAATGGTTCATTTGTTGTAACAAAGGGTGTTTGTTACGAGGTGCGATTGATCTGCGAAAGGGTGCATTATGAGGTTGTGATTATTTGCCGTGTAAGGAAGAGGTAGCAATGGCAAAGGGTAACGCAAACTGTTTTTGCCAGGGTTAACATTATTTGTTACTAAATGAGAGCGTTAAGATGTATGGAAGGTGTATCACTGAAAGATAGAATAAGGAATAGTGTGATAAGGGAACGTGCTGGTGTGAAAGAGGATATAGTGACTAGGATAGAAAAAAGTATGCTTAGTTGGTTTGGTCACGTAGAGCGGATGGATGAAAGTAGACCAACTAAACAGATCTATATGGGGAGTGTGAATGGTAACGTTGGGAGGGGAAGGCCTAGACGGACGTTTCGAGACCAAATAGGAGACGTTTTGGAAAAAGGTCAGGTCAGGAGTACCCGAAACCGACGAGCATGTATGAAGAGATTGATGAATGTGGATGAAGCGAAAGAAGTATGTCAGGATCGTAGCAAGTGGAACAAAGTAGTCTCTGCCTACCCCTGTGGGAAAGAGGCGTGACGGTATGTATGTGTATACATGTATTAACATTATTAACTCTTATAAGTTTGACGTCGATGTCTGCGTGTGTCTAGCTTCGTATCTCATTTTGCGCCGGGGGTTAAAAATGAGAAAGTAATGTATAAACTTATGTCGTTCCTTCTCGTCATTGTTATATTATAAAGTCATTCGCTGTTAGTTAGTTCCCGGGTACGGCGGTAGCTCGCAAGGTGAATAAATTAATAAATACGCCAGTCTGTAAGCTCTGTGAGCAAAGTGGAAAATCATTTCATTTTATACTTTGTTCTTTGAGGTCCCTGGATTAAAATGACATGATGATATTTAAGGTTAAATATTTTTAGGGTTCAAAGGGGAAAAGGAACCCCTATTGGATGAATTTGCTGTCATGATCGTGTTCTTCGGGAACACATTGAGGTACCTACCAAGTTGAAATTAATATGAAACACCTAGGCTAATTACCTTCCAAACGTATAAAAGTGAAGTTTGAAGTTCACGCGATCAAAAGATACCTAGAATCTTTAAAATGTGTATTTTCATATTTAAAAAAAAATATTCATCTTCCCACCTATACGTCCATAATCATGCTAAACGTGGACTTCAGGCCTTGTTACCTTAGGCGCTGTGTACCCGCAAGGGATAAAGACGTGATTTATGTATGTATGTATGTTCGTATTAAAAATGTGGGAGTTAAATTTGATTGCGTTACGATAACTTATTTAAGTTTATTTTTGTTATTGTTACTTTTATTATTTTTATTTCATTGTGATGTTTAGTGAGTAGATGGTACGTTCTTTTTTCACAATTTTTCAATGTTCCTTGTCGATAGTTATTTTATTTTTTATCATTACCATTAACTTATTGAGTCTTAATTGGACATTATAGGAAATAATCAATTTAAATATTTAATTGTAAGATTTAGACTTAGATTTAGATTATTTATTCATTCAATAAAAATTACATCATTAAATTGTACATTGTCAAGTTAAAAGATGACAGAAGACATATTTTATCTCCCTATTTTATGGTATTTTGTTATTGTAATTTTTTTTATTTGGTCTCATCCCTTTTGACCCCATTACGGGGTGAGCTGGGATTTGCCCATATTTTAGTTTTTATTATTTAAACTATGAAACTAAACGACAGGTAATCATTATGAAACTAAAATTCATACCGCCAGTTTTTTTTTTGTATACATATAAAAAGCCACTGCCACATATGAAAATACTTATTTATCGAGATTTGAATTTCAATTTTGTTCAGACTCACCCAGTTTTTCGGTAAAAATTAAGTTTTAAATACAACAACAAATCACACAAAGATATAATCCACTCAATCTCTAAATATCTCGAGACATTTCGGCCCACGAACCTCTCAGAATAATTGGAGATAAAAATATGGCTGTCATGAAACAATTGTTTCAACAGGTTTGTCTCAGGGGCGTTAGCTTTACAACAGAAACATCGATTGTCCTGAGAGGGATACGACTTGTGGAGTCGAGAACTTTCTAAAATAGAAGCCACACCACTAGAAAAGAGTGATGGGCTTCGTATCGATAATTAAAATAATGAACGTAGTACCTAACTAGCGGAGTCGCTATGTTTTCTATTAAGGATGGCGAATGAAGTCTTTGCAAGCGTCCTGCACGTCTAGCACGAAAGCGCACAAGAGTCGCGTCGCGCGCGAGATAGATTGCCAGTCTTTTTCTTACTGTTCGTTCTAGAAAGAGACGGGTACATTTTCTCGCGCGCGACGCGACTTTCGTGCGTTCTCGTGCTAGCCGGGCTGGCTCTAACTACGAACGTAGGAGGTTACCTCAAAATTCCAAAGTAATACAATAAAAACGAAAAAAGAATAATATATTAGTAAGTCCAGTTAACTACCACTCATTTAATGCAAGACACTGGATTACTCACATAATAGCATCAGATTGTAGCTGATAGTTTCAAATCTACCCAGAATTTTTTGTTATGAAGCGTCAATGATTCCTTGGCGATTAACTATCCCGTTATAATTGGTTAAATTGTTTTTAATACTTGAGTAAACTGGTATCCTCATCTCCAGCCTATATACATCCCACTGCTGGGCACAGGCCTCCTCTTGGAACGAGAGGGCTTGGGCTATAGTTCCCACGGCCCAATGCGGATTGGGAACTTCACACACGCCATTGAATTGTGAGTCTTGATACCTTAGGCTCTATTACGTAGGTAAGGGATATATACGTAATTTGTTGATGTATGTATGTATTTTAGTTACAAAGTGATAAAAGAAACCTATTTTCTTAGCTGACTTTGTAATGACATTCTATGCTTTAATTATTAGCCTTAAATTAAACAGTTATATCGAAGACTCAGTTAAAAACGAGTACATCACTAGTCTTTTCCAAACCTTCATTTTTCCTTGTCTCGAGTATTATTATTCGGCCTTGTCACTAAGACCCAGTTTAACTTCTAATAACTTCATTTTACTTGTAATTATTTTGAACAAGAATTGTTATTTAGCTTTTATCAAAGGACACCCAGTCAACTACTTTAGTACCTACTAAGTTTATTACTGTTTTATTGAATCAGGCGTTACTTTGCGGAGGTCCATTTCAATGAACAAATGTTGCGGAGTAGCAAGGTAAAATATTTTTTCTCAAACATTCTCGAAGACTAGGTAGGGACCAAGTGAACGACCCACATATCATAGTAGAGTTCATAATACAAGGTAATGTATTTTCAAGTTACTGAATGCCCTTATTTTCTCAACCGGCAACATTTTGTTTGTCGCCCAGCTATTAAGCAAAATGACGTCACGCTTTAGATCAGAAAGCGTTCCAAAATGTTGATCCTCAGACTAAAGCAATGATGAATATTGCCAGAGACGTTCAGAATATTAAAATTATTTTACTAGAAACACCGCAAAGAAATCCTAACTTTTACTTCACAATGATAAGATGCATATTTCAGTTGAAAACAGATGATACAAAAGGCCATTCTTGTATTTGTTAAATGAGATTGAATGGGACATCTGAGGGAGAGAGTAAATAAATATAATCTACCATCTGATGCGAATTTAAGCATTTTTTATGGAATTCTAATTATAACAGAGATATAGGTATTCGAGATTTGAGCGAAGTACCATAACATAACGCTTCATAATGAGAATTTAAAACGTAATGTACGTTTTTTTAATTCTTTGAATGGGTTCCGTATCAAAATTTAAAAACAGTTTCGTCCTGTCCGTCCGTTTATCCGTATATTACTTCGAAACCATAAGGGTATATACATACATACATACCGTCACACCCTTTTCCTATAGGGTAGGCAGAGACTACTTTGTTCCACTTGCATCCTGACTTAGGTACCATTTTCGCTTCATCCACATTGATCAATATCTTCATACATGCTCTTCGGTTTAGGGTACTCTTGACCTGACCTCTGGTCAGAATGTCGCCAATTTCATCACGGAACGTCCGTCTAGGCCTTCCCCTCCCAATTTACACTCGCCATACATAAATCTGTTTAGTTAATCTTCTTTCATCCATCGTCTCTACGTGACCAAACCAACAAAGCATACTTTTTTCTATCCTAGTCACTATATCCTCTTTCACGCCATTACTATCTTTCAATGTTACACCTTCCATACTTAGGTTCTACCATCTCTTATTTCTACTGCATTTGTTCTAAATATATGGGTAATTTGGATGAAATTTTGATGGTAGGTGTATTTTGTTAACTGCTACATATTATTTCTACAAAAAAATTGGACACTCCATACATGCAACACAGATGATGTAATTTGCTTTTTACTTTATTTGCAAATGGAGTACTCTTTTGTAACCTGTTTAGCAAGCAATAACCTTGTCAGTACCTAATTCATCGCTTTTTGCCGATGTCCCCGCTCCCCCGTTACAAAAATAGCCTAAAATCGCCCCCATAAGGCTTTAGAAAACAAACGATTATTATAATACCGACTGACTTCACTGTCCTAAGACCTTTAATTAAATTTAATCCAAGCACAATTAGAAAACGCAACAATTCCCACGTTTTCGCGGATTAAACAAACTTTGGAAGTTAGTTAATTTAACCCGAAATAAAATTATGATCCATCATAAACTTGGGGTCATTAATCAGGGTAAGGGGAGTTAGCATTAACATTCATAATGATAACTTCTGCTGACAGGTTTGAGAAACCACCTAGGCTTAAAATCGTTTTAATCTACTCCCTCGATCTTGAGAACTCAAAGTTTGGATAAGTTAAGCGATGGTCAGCTGGCGAGGTTCGTAGAATCACCTGATATAGGTTCTCGACAAGCGATAGCAAGACTTTGCTTTGATTGAAAAATCTACGTTGATTCACTAACCTAATATATGAGGCTCTCAAAGTAGACAACGGTCAGATGCGATGTCTGAAGCTAGACGGTCACTAGACGGTCTTAGAAGCGGATTGTATTGAAACAATGGAAATAAACATAGCTTAACATTTAAGATAAATAAAGGTTGGTCGATGCGCTATAAACGTCACTAATAGAAAACCTTTTTGTTGTTAATTTTAACGTTCAACTAGATAAAGTCATACGATTTTATCTAAGTTTTTTGGTAAGTAATAAAATGTGCTCTTCTAAAAATTTAAATAGGTAGGTACAGTTTCAATATTATTTCATCCCAACTCAAGTAGGCAAGGGCGGGACTGGCAAAATGTCTAAATTTCCCTTTTTACCCTAAATTTAAAGAACACGTAACTAAAACAAAAAACAGAGTTGTAAGCTGCGGTTGCGCACAACACGAGTTACAACCGCGACTTCATAACACAAACTTATTAGTGCGCTCGGGCAAACTCTGAACTAAGGCAATCGCCCACTAATTTGACTATTAACGTAGACAGTGGCACCACTGAGAGGTGAAAATTTCAAGTTGGTGTTTGTACTTGGAGCGGCATGGTCGTAACTTGAGCTAAGTGAAACGTAAATACTTACCCTCATCAGAGGAGGAGCTTGGGTCTTGTTGAATTAATGGGTGGGCCTACTTTTGTTATACTTTTGGCCTATTATACCTACTGTATACACATTGCGCTCATGTGACATTTGTTTCCATTGGCTTTGGGTTTATTGTATATGTATAGAAACATCTTTATTTAATAATATAATTAGGAGGGGATGATAGCGGTGTTCTTTCCACACAAAAGCTTTGAATGTTTTTGCCCCGCGCTGTGACTTTTTTAATGAAACATTTTATTCGCAAATATTCAATAGACTAATCTCTTAGTATTTTAATATGTCTACCCTGGTGAGGAAAAATAATCAGAGAGAAAACTATTTCTCAATTTTATGCCGTTAAAATCACTTCATGTACCTCACTACGATTTTTAAACTGGCAATGATCATTATCGGTAGATCCTAGTAAAAAAGTAAACAATGCAAACAATCTTAGTTTGTTTCAAGTTCTAACCTGTTTTGATAAACTTCAATTCTCACGAAAGTAATCAAATAAAAAAAAATACCTTGATACTCACCTACTGTGGTAGGTAAGGTAAATAAATAATTTGTTAATTATTAAGGACCTCCGCAAAGTAACGCTTGATTAAAAATTTATTCTGAAATTTAAGCTTGAACTTTTTACTTTTACCTAACCTGTGTGTAACAACTTCAAGATGTCTAGTATTTTTATTAAATGCAAATAACCATTAAATTCTATTCTAACCGCCAGCACCAAGGTAACACAAAAGTTATAGGCTCCTTCAATATTCATGAGATATTACAAAATTTGCACAATACATGAGTTGGCATTAAAAGTTTTGCACAATTTAAATTTATTAAGACGCCTTGTACAACAATCATCTTGATAACGTTCTTAAATGAGTCACGTAATTACATTAGACATATTTTCTTTGTAAGTCTCCATTTACATTTGAGGGGCTTTCGATATTTCGAGTCGACACAGTCGACACGCAAGAACGAGGGTAGGCAAACACAAACTTCTTGAGTCTACCCGTGATCATGATAAATGCAACCGCGTCGCAATTTTTGGTAACTTGTCGCTCTCAATATCCCGTAGAAAAAATATCATAACATCTACTTATACATAATCTAGGATTGCGATTTTAAGGTTTCGAATCCTCGTCTCATAAGCATGGGAAAAATTATAGTATACTTCAACGATTTTAAAAGTAAAAACTTCTCGTACTTACCTAAGATAAATCCGCCATCCTCCAAGAAGGTAAATAAAGAACAATAAAAGTCTAAGAAGCCGGATGAGAAAAAAACCCGACAACAGTCCGAAGCACAATTATCTAAAAAGCCCTCTTATTGGTGGCGGTTAGCAAAAGCTCTGGGGTTAATTTGATTAAAATTCTTCATGTTTCTACGGAGTAAATGGTGAAATCGTATGGGAAATTTTATTGTGTTGCAGGGGAATACTGAAAACGGATGAAAGCGTCCTTAAAATCCTGATTTTGAGACTGATTTTAAAGAAAATAACAAATTTCGCAAGACTGTGGGTGTTATGTTTATTGTTATGATGATATCAAATATAAAATGGGTCGATATAAATATGTATCCAACAAAAAAAGCCACTCAAATGCGAGTAGGTACCTAGGGTTCTGTACAAATTTAAAAAATGTAATGAAATTATACTTTTAAATTTTCTGCACCACAATGCAATAACACTGGAAATAAAATGTTTTTTTAGGAAACTTCAAATTGTGATTATTTTACTTATGATTCCCCTTTCCACATATGCCCAACATTATGCTAAGCGTGGCCTTTAGGTCTTGTTACCACCTCTGTCTACCCCGTAAGGGATATAGACGTGCACATATGTGCATGTATGAGTGTCAAATTGTAAATGTAGATTTATTTTTATACAGGTAAATAGCGGCAGTCATAGTAATTAATAATCAATCTGTGAACATTTTCTGAACTAGTTGCCATTCAAAAAATGCAGGCCAGTGACTAACGGATGAACAAACAGCAGAGGCGCTTAATAATAGGGGACCCCAGGTACCTTAACCAAGGCAGTAGGTATCGAACCCTAAAAATTTAATCCATTTAAAAGATTATAAGTTAAAAGGTAGGAGCTAATCAGTGAAGCAGATATACGTACGTTTAACTAAGTGAATTAACTTAGAACTAAAACAGTCGGTATTAAAAAGTACGTTTTTTTAAAATACACGAAGCTGATTTTCGCGACGTCGTTATGGCCTTTAAGTGTGATGTACCAAAAAATTAATCGCAGTAAAAAATGAGTCAATGCGACTTTTAACAAAAGTAAAAATTAAAGTATTAAGCAGTTTTATCTATCTACTTTCATACTATATTGAAGTCTCTTATGATTATAATTACGAAGATAGACACTTTGTAGCGAAAACATTATCCCCTTTATATTTATAACCTGCACACAACTGCTAAGAAATTCAATAGTGTGTGTGACGTTCTCAATCCGCACCGGGCTCGCGTGGGGTCTATAGCCCAAGCCCTCTCGTTGTAAGAGGAAGCCTGTGCTCACCAGTGGGACGTATATAGGCAGGAGATGATGATGATGATGATGATGATGATATTTATGTACCTACTCTCTATCCGTCGGAGTTTAAAAATCTTACTTTAGTACTCTATGACAGTAGAGGTATGATATAGTAGAGGAAGATGTTCAAGAAATACATGTCTGCCAAATTTCAAGTCGAGTGGAGTGGCTATGCGTTATAGACCGACCGCCGATGAGTCCTCGCGCGCGCGGTGCAGGGGCGCGGGGTCGGACGACCGCGGGGGCCGAGAGAGGTGCGGGCGTGTAGTGCGCCTGTCGCCCGCACCTCTCTCGGTCCCCTTTGTCGTCCTACCCCGCGCCCCTGTGCCGCGCGGGCGAGGACTCATTTAAGCGGACGATTTATAGTTGTTTCGCAGCTTGTCTGTCAGTCAGTCAAAGCACGTCACTCTTTCTTAAGGTGTGTAAAAATATAGACAGTGTTATAAGTATTTAATATATATAAACCGAAAGTTTGTAAGAATGCATGGATGTATGGATATTTTTCCTCTTTTGCACATGAATGGCTGAACAAAACTCGATGAAATTTGTCATAGTGGTAGATTATAGTCTGGAATAACACATAGGCTTTTTATCCTGAAAGATTGCGTAATCGGGATAGCGATAAACAAATTCTTTGTAGACGAAGTCGCGGGCAACAGCTAGTAAGGTTTATGTTTTTATATATTAGGTAGACGCGAGTCGCGACTAACTTATGTTTCGCAAACTTTGAAAAAGTTGAAATGTCCACTGCAAAGTGAACCTAGAAATTTAATCATAACCTACTGGCTGGTAAATTAGCATGCAACAGTGAACTGGCAATATCAACCAGTGTTTACTGGACATTAGGCGCGCTAGCGCACTGCTGGGCGTACGATAAACAAGTAATACTTACAGCCTTTCGAATATATCAATTGATATCCTGTGATACCCTCTCTGTTTGTTTCAAGGAAACTGAGAAAGACAGTACATAATTACAGTGCGAAGCAAGCCTGCGGTATTATACGCTATGACTCGCGATGATCTCACAGTGGTGGTCATAGTGCGATGTCTAATGTCAGTGGTTTAAGCTGGGTGTAGTAAATACTACTGTATACTGTTACGAGTACAACTTGGAAATTAAGAAAATTATGTATGTATGTAAACTCTTTAATTGTGCAAAATAAACATTATGACAAAATACAAATTTTACTCGTACTTGTTCCGAATAGTTACATACATACACAAAAATCACGTTTAATATCCTTTACAGGATAGACAGAGCCTAAAGTTACAATTTACATACATACATATATCACGTCTTTATCCCTTACGGGGTAGGCAGAGTTTAAGGTAACAAAACCTTAAGGCCACGTTTAGCATATTTAAGGGCGTATAGCTGTATACAAAGGCCACATTTAGCATAAGCGTGGACGTATAGGCGAAATGGGGAATCAAAATAGTGATGGGTTGCTAGCCTAGTTGTTCCTTCGACGGGCATTTATCAACTGCGCGGGAAGAGAAGCAACTGGTATTTACCTACCAAAGAGATGCCTACCATAACACAATGTAACGTGTGATATTATAGTCAACTTGTTTCGTACTTTTCCAGCGTTGTTTTTTGTCGTAGTTAGGTTTTAGTTTTCGACTTTATTTATTACTAGCTTCTGCCCGCGACTTCGTCTGCTAGGAATCATACATAAAAACCTTCCTCTTGAATCACTCTATCTATTAAAAAAACCGCATCAAAATCCGTTTTGTAGTTTTGAAGATATAAGCATACAAAGGGACATAGGGACATAGGGACATGAGGACAGAGAAAGCGACTTTGTTTTATACTATGTAGTGATAGTGATTTGTTCATTGAAATGGACCTCCCCAAAGTAACGCCTGATTCAATAAATTAGCCCATAAGCGCCGCTAGTACCGCTGTGCAATTAAGGAGTTTATAAATAAATACAGCGTTTGTCAAGTTTTATTGTTTAAAACGTACTATACATAAAGCAATGTAGTAAATAACATAAATTGTTATGTACTTATTCAATTGTGTGTGCCAGTTAACTTGACCAACATTATTAATTTGATAACAATCATTTTAACCGCACGCACGAGTTTGGTTTTAATCAGAAACAAATTATTACATAAATACGTTTAATTAAATAAATAACACTGGAATACTATGAAGGATTCAAAAGGTAGCAGAAATAAAATAGTTGTAATGCTCTAAATCAGGGTTTCTTAAAGTGGGGTCCATGGTCCCCTTAGGGGTCTGTAACGTGTGCCAGGAGTCCACAGGAACACAGTTAATCTTTTTTTGATAGTCTTTTTTTTTCTATGATAATCTTAGACAGGAATCCATGGACTATTTGAAATTTTGAAAGTGATCTGTGACCGGAAAAAGTTGAAGAAACACTGCTCTAAATTATGGTCTACAAATTAATATTCTACCGTCAAGACAATATTCGGGTGTGTAGTGTCCACCTGTACGCCCATAATCATGCTAAGCGCGGCCTTTGGGTCTTGTTACCCTAGGTTCTGTCTACCCCGTAAGCGATAAAGACGTGATTTATGTATGTAGTGTAGATGTAGATTTTTTTACGCTCTTCGACTGTTAACTTACTTCTGTCGCTACCTATACGACATAAAGAAAAAATACAAAATGATAATGCAAGAATATTGTGAAAATAAGTCGATCCTTTTTTAAACGTTGCCATGGCCGGCTGGGATGCCATTCGCTAGTTTAAGTAGCAAGATTCTACAGAGTATTTTTCCACTGATAAAGAAAGGTGTTAAATAGGAGATTACCTCCTGACATTTCAGCGTGTAAAGTTTTCCAAAGTACCAATTCCCAAACTGTTTTTCTCTAATTATAATTCGGGCAAATAACCACGTAGCAAAAAAATTCACTTTTGTTCTTGACAAGTGTATTTTAATAGCAAATTTCTTTTCGCATTTTTACTTCTAGCATTTTTTTTCGTAGAACAAATTCACTTACCTAGTCATAAGATTTATACCCTAGGCTAACCCGCCTTCCTGTTTGATATCGTTTTAAGTTGATAACAGGTTCCATTCAAGAGAAAATAGTTTTGACACACAGGCGCATAAACAGATGAAAATCGGAATGATTGAATTTCCTTTTGACGTACGAAACACTACCTACTTAATAACATTACGATACTTTGTAGAACTCGTGCCTGTTATCACAACGCGTGGGCTCAGCAACCCTAGCAGAGCGAATGCCTGCGCGTGTCTTATCAGCTATTTAGGCGACGCGTGCGCAACAATTGTGAAACGGATTTTGGCTGCCATTTATGCTAGATATATTTAATAGACTAGCTTATGCCCATGATTTTGCACCCATGAAAGAATAATCATAAGAATAACTAGCTGTTCCCCGCGGCTTCGCTCTCGTTCTGTAACTTTTTGGTCCTCACCCAATTACGGTCACGATTTTTAGTGGCACCCACAAAACGTTAAAACATATCCATTGATGTGGGAATCATTAACAACCACGTGTTTGGTTTCTAGAGCACCACAAAGAAAATACAAACAAACATAGGCCGTTAAAACACTATCCTCTTTGCGGCGCCCATTTGGGTAAAACTAGGCCGGTTCTTTATCCTATGGATATTAAAAAACCTACCTCTTAAAGAAATGGACCTCTACAGGTATGATCCTCAAAGACTTTCTACCCTATTATGTCTGCCAAATTTCAAGTTTATTATTCTATCATCAGAAAGTAAAAATTCCACTTCTTTATTCCTTATCATTTACTTACCAAAATGTTCAATACTTAATGATTAAAACTTGCAACTCAAAATACACTGTGACAGCCATACCTAATAAGGTTATTATGACACTTATCTTGCATCTATTATCTTGCTTGATAATATATTCTTATCATATAATTTGACAGTAACAGCCATTTAGAACATTATTTAAACGATAACTCCCATAATGCGAACAAAAACAACTATTAATCGTGTACCTAAATCAAAATGCATTTGTATCAATTCTACGGCCCAGAATAACCTTTTTGGGAACTGATAAAGATCAATCAATACCAAAACTGTCATGTAAAATTATTTGCTAATTTGTTTGGAGAACTGCATTTGTATAAGAAATCTTGAATCTCATAGAAACTTAACCAACTTTTACAATGAATTTCAAAGTAGCGCTGACTTATTGTTCTGTTGAAAACATCAGCAAAATTACGTTTGTTTTCTAACCACTTTGCAAAAGGATGGTAATTATAACGCTGCGCTGGTTGAAACCTTGGTGCGGAATGTAAAACAAGTTTGTAATATATGTAAGTGAAATTCGATTTTATAAACTCTCCTCCACGACGAAATACGAAAGAATTAAACTCTCTTGAGGTTGTTGGTTCCCATGGGTGTTGGTGAACGCTTACCATCAGCTGGTTCACTTGCTCGTTTCCTCCCTTTTTCATGACAAAAAATATAAAAGAAATATTGGAATTGTACAATCCAAAATGCCGATAGGTACTATTTTAGCATAGCTACTTCTCAGTATTTTCAATGATATGATGCATGCCTACGTTTTGAATGTAGCATTTTTTCTTTTCTTTTTCTTGTTCAGTTTTGCCGGCTAAGGTTCTTCTTTTAAGTCACTACAGTGCTGACAGTGCTGCCCTCTCTGACATTATTTCCCCCAGCCTCCTTGTTATACCACCTACGGGAAGTGTCCGTCCTACTCCAAAGCCAAGCACATCACGGTCAAGCTAATGTAAATTCCATTCCAAAGATGAAAACAGACGTGAAAATAGCGTAATATTCCTTATACAAAATAATTGTCAGATTCAAGGATTTCATATCAACAATGTGACGACAGAGTAATCCTCGCTATTAAAACGATTAGAAATCCCAGATATTTCTCTATTTTTCTTACCTACATCTTTATCATAAGACAAAATCCATGTCGATTGAAATATTACTTTCTGCAACATAACACAACTATCGACGTCAATGAAATGACAAATGACATATAAAATAGACATTCATTGCTGTCAGTAACAACAGCTGTAGTCCATAAAGATACAAAGATTTGATAGTGCGAGGCGGAGTTGCGCAAGACGACTAGGCACCTAGGTATACCTACCTACTAAGTAAGCAATAGGGCACGAGGGCAATGACCGGAACTAGATAACATTAAATTTAAAAGCTGATTACATTAATGTCGCAGCAAATGGTAGTCTTGTGTCTTATTAATACTTCTAAATACTAAGTTCAGCGATGTGCTTTTAGTCTTTTATGGTGTTTAAGATTTCGATGTTTCTTTTTAATGACTCACTTTATTTTGCCGTTTGTTTCATGCGTAACGTGCAGAACAAAACTAACTAACATTCAAATTTTTCTAGGCAATAAAATATTATCAATTCATATGAGAATGAACACAAAAATATATGCCCTCCCTCCACTAATGCCACATAAAACACATCATATAAATCCCACCTTAATTATCCCTTACACCACACAAACACTGACGCGTTTCGATGCAAAACAAACATGCATGAAAATCATATATATTTCACACAGGCTTGGTTATCTTACACGTGAGTAGCGGAGTAGCAAGGTAAATATTTTTTGTTCATTGAAATCGACCTCCACAAAGTAACGCCTGATTCAATAAAAAAATCATATGTGGTTAATGATACTATTACCAAACTAATGTTCTAAGAATGTGCATGAGCAATAAATTAAAAAAAGGCCAAGTTGATTTGCATTTTAAAAGGTCCTTGAAACCCAGCCACACCAACACACATAGCAACAAATTAAAACTGTCGTTTAAGGCACTAGTGCTACACCCACGTTATGCGACATATTACTCTACAACCAATCATTTACTGCATATGTAACATAACGGTGTATAAATACCTCCTGAGCCGCGGTATTTGTTCCAAGGCCGTACCTACCCGTTCGTGTACTTACTGTTTCTCTTTCAAATTATAAAATTACTTTTAAGATACGCTAAGCTAAGTTTGTCTACTTTACTAAACAGTGAACAAGGTTTCGGTATTGGTGGTAGTTTTGGCAAGTTTCCTACCGAAACCGATACTAACCTGAAATCCCAATTTATTTAGTGGAATATATTACAGATATATTTTTACGTAGTATACATAGAACAAAGTATGTATGTATGTATGTAAACTCTTTATTGTGCAAAATAAACAAGACAAATACAATTGACAAACACTGAGATACATGCACAAAGGCGGACTTATCCCTTTAAGGGATCTCTTCCAAAGTCACACTGTCTACATGTTCATTATACGTTAAGGTGCATTACATCATTCACTTCGTTATGATAGTTTTTGGCGACTTTACCCATGTATGTATGAACGCATAAAACAATTAAATTAACTACGCAACGGATTTTATTGCAAATTTCATCAATATATAAAATTATTCAAGAGGAAGGTATAAAAGACGAAGGCTAGTAAGTAGGTAATATAATATAGTAAAGTAACAACTTCAGTGAGCTGTTACATACGTCCCGCATAGCGAACTACAAAACATTTGTTGCGATGTATGTATGTGTGACATTTGTTTGCATTATCCATCTCCATTTCCAAACTATAAGCGTCCCACTGCTGGGCACCGACCTCCTCTCAGACTGCCTTCCACCCGGGCTCAGTGCGATTGGAAACCTCTCATCATCTCTTAACAGCATTTAACAGCTTCACAGGAGAGCGCGTTTTCTCACGTTTTATTTCACTGAAAAGCTACGTAATAATATATGTATTTACATTATCATGATCTTATGATGTGGGTACTTGTAATAAATCTAGGATAACCTTGACTAGTAGGTACCATCTCGACCCGAACCATCCAGCTGGATTTACTGACGACGATAACATTGACGCCAGATGTGCAAGACCGAACAACCTTTAGATACTTATTTTGTTTATTATGGTATTAAAATGTCTTTTTGGTTGTACTTTTCTTTTCCTGAAAAAAACTAGTGCCTAAATATAAGTTCTCTCAAATACCAGATATGACGCAAGACCGCCAAGCATGGTGGGTGAGTATTAGGCGCCTGACTCCAAGGAAAATAGCCAGGAGATTGATTTGTGAAGTAGTAACTTAAAGAGCTATTAAGTAATGTTAGGAACAAAAAGGTCTAAAATATTTAATAAAAAATACTTTTGTACCTAACACACGCAGAAGATACCTAATTGTTGTTTTGTTTACTGACTCTCTACTATCTCGGCCAAACATTTAGTTGCACAGGTATTTTCGGTTTTTCATCTCATTACTATATTTTTATTCAAAATGTGCTAATTCAAAGTGACGCGGAGATTACCGATTATCGAATTTATCTGTTTAGCTTTAAATTAATCAGCAAATAAAATTATGAAATTAAACATAGTTCAATCAATCAAATTTGGGAAGTCCACCTGTTATCAACATTTAATCACACCATATTGTTTGCTAGCCTATAAATAGCTCGATATATGGCCAGTGTCAGATAAAAAAAGGTTCCAAAGTAGGCTCGCCAAAATTCAACCCTGGCCATAAAGTTCCAAGGTGCAATTTGACTGAAGTAAACAGTGAATCATCAATCTAAACCGGCGGCATATTCCCACGGAATCAATTGTATGCTAATCAGAATGCGTAATAGGGCATTCCCAAATTATGACATAAAAAATGTTTGCTCTTCATGTTCGTCTATGCTTACGTCAATGGCGTAAGAGACGAGTGAGTCAAACACGAAATTGAAAGTATGCGCGCGACAATACGAGTAGGTATGCAGGCTAACAAGGTAATGTGTCTGGGGTTTGTTTGTGCTCAAATACGGAGTAAGAACTTTCTGCCGCTCTTTGGAATATTTTGACTGCCCTCAAATTGTAGGATATTTATATATATCCCAATAGTTAGAACTATTATGAAGTCAAATTATTTATTGAGAAAACAAAGAATTGTATGCATTTGATATAAAAATAAACTACTTACTCTGATGGTAACATAATATTCGGTTATTTTTATCTGTCACTTTGACATTTGCCAGTCACAGACAAAGACAAAACGTACGTTTCGTAACTAAGCGGGTTACTATCCACACACAATCAACTTTTTGCATGATTAGGAATTTTCATGTTTTTTTTACTGTCATATTAAACCGGGTATTCATCAGCGAGATGTCACCACGCACTAGGGTTTTTGATTACTGTAACGTGCAACAGTTACGGCTACAGTTCGTAGATGAGTAATAGTTGTCCGTAATTATCTCAGATTGTAAAAACTATGGCACCTAGGCAATGCCATTAAATAAGAGGGTCGAATACGGATACGGCTCCTCTTACATGATAACAGTTTCCATCACCAAAACTGTAAAACTGGTTTCGATCAATTGATGGTAATCAATCGAAAAGTATATCAATCAGGACAATAGTTTAGTTAGCTTCATACATTTCTTCTTTTACGCAAATTACTAAATAATAAATTTCGGTCGATGTTTTAGAACCGAAATATAAACTGCGTCTATTTTCATAATGTCACTCGGCAAACTTCGTTTTTCATCATTATTAATTTCTAAGATAAATTGGTCTTAGTCTTAAAGTGTTTGTGTTGGTTTTGACTAACAACAAATGAAATCGGTCAAAATCGATTATTTTAGAATGGGAAACGTTATCCTATAAGGTCATAATGCCTAAAACGTCAAATGACTTTGTGGGATCATTTCTATAGAATATGTTAGTTTCTGCTTGTACTCCACAATGTTCTTATAATCTAAGGAATATATCGCGTACGTGCACAAGTCCACGTGGTGTGGTCCGGTGCACGGCCTTGCCACGCCTTGCGTAACGTGGAAAGTAGTTTTAAACGGACCATTCGCGGGACAAGGTTGGAACGGTGTAGGGTTTTTTGGATAAAGCATACAGTGAACCAATTTTATTTTATTTTATTTGTGTGTAAGAAAGTAGAACAGGTAAAAGAGCTTATATATCTGGGCTCGGCGTTTACGAAAGATGGGAAGAGTGAAAGTGATATTGAAAGAAGAGTGAATGCAGGAAACATGGTCAACGGGACGCTGCGCGCCTTTGTGAGCAGTGAGAAGGTGTCGAAGAAGGCGCGTCTGGCTGTCCACAGAGGAGTGCTTGTTTCAAAATTAATGTACGGTAGCGAAACTTGGGTACCCCAAAAGAAGCATGAAAGTAGCATAAATGCAGTAGAAATGAGAGCGTTAAGAAGTATGGAAGGTGTATCACTGAAAGATAGAATAAGGAATAGTGTGATAAGGGAACGTGCGGATGTGAAAGAGGGTATAGTGAGTAGGATAGAAAAAAGTATGCTTAGTTGGTTTGGTCACGTAGAGCGGTGGATGAAAGTAGACTAACCTGGAGGTCTTAGAGCAGGCTAAATGAGCAACGCAACTAATTTAGCTACAGCGGTAGGTAAATGGTATGTTATCGATGCTAAGCAGTTATTAATAAAGCTTGCGGGTTTTTCTTTTTTTTTAATTTCTTTCCAAAACAAACTTTTTGCTGATGGTACTTTGCATTTAAGTCTAGGCATTTACCATTTTTTTTATCAATACGACCATTGAAAAGGTGAATAAAACCTTGTATAATATGAGGTGAAGCTAAATGGCACCATAATTAGCCAAATTGACAGAGGTGCCATCTGTAGTAATTTTAAGGCAGCTGCAGACGTAATAAAAAATAACATAGGCAAGTGCAGTATTAAATTTTAATCACAAGATTTGGTTTATTAAACTAAAAAAACCTAGATAAGTATGGCGGATACTCTCGCATTTTAAATAGGTATCATGCGTTCAATTTTCAGCTATAGTTAGTTTTATTTTCCAGATTAATGTAATGTGTCTCCACTACAGAAGACTAGCTTGCCTAACGGTATTCACCGCGTGACATTTCATGAGTATGCATTGAAACCGTACCTTATTCCACAGACTCTTTTCCTACAGGTCGACTAGAAGTACCTAGCTAGTAGGTATACGTGTCTGTCCGAAAAGTTAAGGATTGGAATTTTCAGCTTTCGTATTCCTGAGCGTTACAAATTTACAATCTGGCTGTCTTTAAATCTAGGATGAATTGACTTTGCCACATTCGCTCACCATCAGCCGTGATAACGGTCTAACGCAAGCCTATTTTGTATTAAAAAAAGTGGCAGAGATCAACTTTACACGACTTTCCTAGTCCCCGAGTAACCGAAGAGAACGCGTCATTAAAAAAAATGTTTTGTCATGTCACAGTCCTACGTGTAACACATATAATATGCAGGTATAGAACGATTAGTTCTCTTCCAAACGGCAACTTAATCGCTCTGTTTACTGAATCGGGTTTTTCTTAATAATAGGCTGCTCGGCGTTCGCTGATAGCGCATGAGTGTAAATTATGTGAGTACCTGCTTATCGACGCCTCGCAAGCTTACCTGGAAAACACAAAAGTATTTGTTACCATACAGAATAATTATTGCATATTTTCAATGTTATAATAGAAGAAATGATAAGATAATAAGAGAAAAAGTTTTGTTATAGTCACAAAATAAATACAAACCGTATATTCGCAGCCCTCAAAATATGTCAACGTCACCAAAAAAGATATGTATCCAAAGTTTCAAGACAAACAAATCCGTTGCAGTTTCAAGTTTTTAATTAGTAGAGTTTCGCCAGGTAAGCTTCTTTACGAGAAACGCTAGCGGAACGAGGGCCAAAACAAAGAATGTAGCTAATCAGTTAAACTCTCAAAGACAATTCGATAGCTGCAAAGAATTTGTATGTGCACAAACAATTAGTTCTCTATTTTAGCTGCTAGCTGTTTTACCTGCCCCTCAAGTAAGTAGTATTTAAAAACAACCGTGACATTTCACGTAGAAATGGTTTATTGTGTCAGATTTATTTAGACTATTAAAACGTTCGTGTGCGGTAAATTGATATTGCTCTTTATTGCTGCTATAATCAATAACAAGTATTGACCTATTAACTAGTTCAATTAAACCGTACTAATATTATAAATGCGATTTAGTTAGAATTTGGTATACTTGCGTACAGACAGTTTCAGTCCCGAGGAACGACATATGACAGTTTTTATCCCAAACAATTGCATATTCTGTGCAGACAAGGGTAACAGCTGGTTTTCTATAGGTACTTTAAATAGTTGTCTGGTAGAGATCTTTTTTAAGCGATAAGATCACCTATTGTTTGCCATGTATTTTTATGATTTTTGTAAACTCACTGTACTGATACTGACTTTTGATGTTTGATAAAGAATATTTGTATTGAATTGATAATTTTTCATTTAAATTTACTTAGACGCCTAGACTTAAATTTATATAAAAGTTGGCAAACTAAGAAATGTCTTATCCGTTGGGTGTTGAAAAGTAAAAGCCGCTACAAACGTTATGAAACAGAATCATATCAATAAGTACGTAGCACGGATAGTAAATCCAATATTGTACCCATTTGTCACTGGCTCGTCCCCGCGGCTCGCAGGGAATTGTCGCCGCTATCGACGATTGGATTTCCTTGGAATTATTACAAGAAATGTTGTTATTACGAGTAGTTTATTGTTTTTACGACGTGTAAGTGTTACAACGGTGTCATTCGTGCGAGCAACATGCAACAATTTTAAGAAACCAAGTTTCTAAATTGTAATAATATGTTAGGTTAGGTAGGTAGGTTTATTTAATAGTTTTCCTCGATGGCTTACCGTAACCTTAATTCAACGAATTGATCGTTCGAGCAAACAATTAAAAAAACGACTACTGGGGACTTATCATGACGTCTTAGTGCGTTTCAATTCCGATTATTTAGCTGTCATTTTTGTCACTTCTAGTATGGATTTGACGGGGATCGATCCAACTTTGGTTCGAAATTCGATGGCATTAGGACGCCATGGTAAGACCCCTGACATATATTACTTATATGAGTCTTTTCAAAACTTACTTGAGGGTACCGCACCGGGTACCGTAAATGTTTCAATTTAAATTTCGAATTTTTCACCTCTACATGTGGTATGTATGTACGCTAACGCTTTTTCAGATTTAAACATTTTTTTACACACCTCATAGGCAGGAATAAACAATACATGAAATACCTATGTCAAAACATATTAAAAACTCGAAGCGCCTACGTGTTCACACAACTCTGCACGCATGCAGGGCGAAGATAGTGTTGACGCATGGCTGTAATTTCATAGGCCATTGGATAATAGGGTTAGTTTTTTTAGCTAAATTTGGCAAGTGTGCTACTGTGGTAGATGTAGGATAAAAAGGGGGATATAAAATGAAGGCCAATAGGCTAAAATAATATTAGCTATCAAATTTGCTCCCAAAAGATAAACGAAGCTGAGTCCTTAGAGTAATTTTTTGTCCTCACAAACGTTATCAACGCATTTACGATAAAGTTTCAAATTAATAACAATACAGAATTGATAGAATAACTCCCGTATTTCTGGAAAAAAACAAAATAGCCCTCTTTTTTCAGTAGTTAGTTCATTTAAAATATTTTTAGCTACGTGATTAAAAGATCTTCTGTTGAAACTTGAAAGTCAAAAATCTCTTTAACTCTCTCCGTCTAAGGTCAAAGGAATGCAAATAATGCACGTTGGTATATTAAGGGCGGTATAAAGGCACAGTAAATTACAATCAACAATAGCACAACTTTCTAAAATAATTAATATACTGTCTGTTGCAAATAATACTGTAGATTTTCTATGTCATTGTAGTTTAGGGATTAACAGAACAGCGATTTCTAAATACAGAATTTAAAACTAATGTTTTTTGTATGTATGACGTACAATCTTCTATGAAGCCTTAGATAGTATAGCCATATAGAGAAGAGACGATAGTTTGCTGTGACATCTCTCTCCCCTTAAAAATAATAATAAAAAAATAGTTTTAAATCTCCTCAGCAAATGCTAGGGATGAGCAAGACCAACAAACGGGTGGTCCAGTATCAAAAAAGACAAACCAGCACTGGCGCCGCTGTTGCAGAAGACTCTACCCTAGATAGAACTGGGCCAGCAGGGAAGTGTAAAACTACTGACTCAAAAGACATATTTGCAACGGGACATAGCTTCCAATATTTTGACGCAGTTGCATGCATCATTATCACGGGTAGACTCATTCGCGTCTATATCCCATTGGAAATATGTCTCATGTTATTAACCGTGAATGTTTTAAATATGTTGTTACTGATTTAAACCTGTTTTCTGGCTGTACACTGATTTATATTCAGTGGGCTCGGCTGGATTAACCTGTGCGTAGTGGCGTTATTTGCCGAATTGCTACGCAATTCACTCTAAATATACTGCCAAACTGTAATTACCTTAATATTAGTCGGGTCGGGTACTGCTAGCTGAAACGGTGAAATTAATGTGTGAATTAAATGGAATTTTCATTTATGAATCTCCCCACGAGTAGAGTAGAGAATCCTGGATTCATAAATAAATTATACTAAGTAAAACAACATTGGACTGACAGAATCAACATGAATAGTCCAATTTTATTTACCAAAATGGCTTTACTTTGTTCATACAGGTAACGTTTGAAGACGTTTTAAGTCGCTACAATCGCGATTCACACTTGACAGTGTGGTCGCGCTCGTCGATCAGGGATTTGAAGCTCTATGTCCACTTTCTCGGGAAAACAGTGGTTTCCTCTTGTCTTCTACGCCACTGGGCTAAAGACTCATCTAACTCCTTAGTCGTATTTTACGACAACCATGGAAAGAAGATGGGTTCGCCTAAAGTAACTAGAGAAAACCTAAAGGTAACTAAAAGAATCCGCGAAAAAATATAAATTGCATATAGGACTACGCAGATATCCTTATTTTAATAAAACCATTGGATAACTCATAAGATTCATTTTGTTCTACCTCCTAGCACTAAGCCCCAAAGCAATCACCTACTCCATATTAGCTGTGGCCACGAGCTAAGACCCTAAAATAACAACGGCCTCATTCAGGATTAAAATGGACTATGCGTGTCGTGAATACATCATAAGACTATTTCAATTAAAATTAGCAGGTTAGACAAATAACTAGAAAATGTAGGCGTATACAAAATGTTTTACAAAAATTGGAATCGTACAATCAGAAATGGCGAAGGGTACAATGATCTGACAATCGGGCGGATTTCTGTCAAAAATTTCGGATTATTTAACCCGGTCATATTTTTTTTATTTAGCGGAAAAAGAGAAGAAACAATTTTTATGAGATTGAATTCTCCGTATTCTTATACCCGTACCTACCTAACTTTCTGTACATCTTTGATGCACGTATTTAATATTTTTTCTTAAAAGAAATAAATTAAGGTTTCCCGTTACGTCCTCTTCACCGAAGAACCAGGTAGGGGAGAGTGGGTAGGATTCGTACACATTTTTTTGTATGTTACATAAAAAAGTAACTATTAACAATTTTATAATAAAATCAATGCTGCTATATACATCACTTATCTGGCTTTAATAATAATTAAGTGTCTTTTGGATATTAAGCAGCATGGCGATGCTACAGTGATTTTTCTCAAAAATGGGAAACGTACGAAACTACCCCACACGTGGGGTAGTTTCGTACATACCGTCGGGTACATTCGTACATAGTGGGGAACCTTCGTACAATCAAAGAAAAAACCATTTATTTAATGTAATATTATCATTTCTTGAGATCAAATTTAACACTAAATCAGCCTTTATGTAGTAACAATTAACGATTATTCTTTTTTAAGTATTGTGTACTAATAATAACTACTTATTTGTAGTAACAAAAAACTTGTGATAAATTTGACTTTCTCTATTTTTTCTAGCCTTGTTTTTTCCGGAGTTTCTGTATATATTCTCGATTTTCCTGGCTGTCTTCCTTTATTCGACTTTTTCGACGCGTTTCTGTCCACTTTGGGGTAGGGCCGTGGGAGACCTTGGTCTTGATCAGCCGTAGAACTTGATTGGCCACCTTGAGCGGGTTCTAATGGCAGTGGCGGTAAAGAAGTTGATGTATGAGCTAATCCAGGAGGTAGATCTTGTTGTTCTACTGGTTTAGTATTAGTTTGTACGACGCTAACATCTGCACCTGATGTACGAATCTACCCCACTGACAACTGTACGAAGGTAACCCAACCCAACAAATTAACAAATACGTTTGAAATAAAAATAAACGTTGTAGTTATCCCAAAATGGCTGTTTACATATAAAACCTCGATATCAAATCATAAACTATATTAATCACTTTATCTAATTCGAGCAAAATTTATAAGATTTAAACGTGTTTCAAGGTGAATACGAAATAAAGTTACCTGAAGCAAAAACATGAATGAACCTGTCGTGTCGAAGCCGGCGGCCGCACTGTTGCGCCGCCCCGTGTGTAGCGTATGCGTATGAGTGGCAGTTACCCACACAAACGTGAACACGCCACTGTATTCAACAACGGGGATATCACCTCTGTACGAATGCTCCCGGTGTACGAATCCTACCCACTCTCCCCTACCTGCCAGGTTTCTAATAATATAAAAATTGTCGTAACTATAGGGTGGCAGGACTGGTCAAATGCCACGGGCCCCTAGCTCTACGGGGCCCCGAACCGGTTTGGCATAGAGCACAGAAGGGACGGTGATGCACTTCTTTATATTGAGGAAGGACCCCCATCTGATGAATTTGCCACGGGCCCCGGACGTTATAGTTATGCCACTATAGAGATGTGTACAGGAAACGCTAAAGTACTTAGAACCCAAACTATAAACCTATTCGAATTCGCAAAGCAAAACTTAAAGGAATTAACCATAATGATGCTTATCTCGTCTAAGAATGACTTGTGAATGAATAAGGATATCGTGATGCAAAAGACATTGCATTGATGATCATTGCGTGATTTCTGATATTTGAAAGCCTTAAAAACAGAATAAAAAATTAATCAACCAATTAATACACGCTCCATTACCCTAATCCTTTATGGACGAGAATCGAGATTAAAATTTTATTACACTTTTGTTGACCTTTTTCCAAAACAAACATCCGAAATTTGGACATTACAGTCCTTTATTTACAAAGTTTTGTGAGCCGGCATCAACGGCAATATCGTCTAACTGTACATAGATCTGATATAGTCAGTATGGAGTCTGTTCCAGATTTTGCCGTTGGGTCGAACAATTTTGTTTTATAGAGGTCGGATTATTAAACTTATGGAGTTAATTATGATACTACTTTAATTGTTGATTGTTGCTGACCGCGCCCTGATATGTTGGTTTAAAATGTGGGTCCGTTTTTATGACTCACGCATTATGACGATACTACTACTACTACGCGTACTATCCAGAAAATAGTTGGTGCAAATGTATAATTATTCTTAGCGGCACAACATCTATCCTTGTATATAATGAGTCCCACATTTTTTGCTGCATGCGCAACGCATGTGCGCGTTTGTCCATGCACAAACAAATGCTTACAAACGCTAATGCAGTAGGTACGACGCGGGCTAAATCTGAGTTATATGACACAGTTTTAACACAAAATATTGCGTTAAGTATTTAGTATTAACAGCTAAAGACCCTCGGTTTTTTTTTCTCGTTCACTGTTTATATTTTAATGTGTTTTATGTTGAGTTCAAACATATTCTACTGCAAAAAGATCAATAGGGTCCTCACTCATCACCTTGTTCACCTATTTGATTTATTGTAAGTTACCCCACTGATTGCACCTATAAAATTAATTTAATTACTTTCAGACAATGATTGATAGTTAATTTAAAAACAAAAGGCGATCAGTTTTCAATGAAAAAAATACCTAGAACGCCTACAATTGAATGAAAACGTTGCTATTTAAGTCGGGTTATAACAAAAACTACTATTATCTTTAATCACGCCATCCGTCGCAAATCAACCTCAACCAGACAAGTTTACTAGCCCATTGTCATTGGATAATTTTGCTGTCAGCCCTGTAGTCTGAATGCACAGATCTGTCAAGAATGACAAGATATGTACTCGAGTGACCGATTAGTGCAGTTGTAAACTACTAACCTACTGTTAGGTTAGAATATGCTTAATTGCTTAGTTAAACAAATGAATTAACGCGTTGGAAAGATTGTTTAATCTTGAAAAAGCATTCCTCAGTTTAGGAATCCGTTCTTGTTAGTGTCAAGTGTCCCTCTGTGCCAACTAATAGTGCTCCCATTATAAAATGTTGTAAAACACAATAAAATTCACTAACACTTTGATATAACTTGTAAGGTTCACAGGAAATTCGCGAGAAAGTGCTATAAAACAAATGTTTTAAAGCATTATACGACACTTTGGTGTGGCAGGTGTGGTTGCTTTTTTGGAAATCTAAAACAATTTAGGACGGAATGAAGTCAAAAGGAACACTATCGCATCACCTAAGTAGGTAAGTTAACGAATAAGTACCTAATAGGAAAGAGAGATAAAACATAAAAAATCGTACAAATTTCATTGAAAATTTGTAGCAATTACATCGTGAATTGAATTAATATAATTATGTATATGCTAGAAACCTACAGGACCCTACACTGTGCGTGGCCCGAGACGCACTTGGCCGGTTTCATTTACTTGTATTACTTCGAAATCTACCCGTAGGTCTAAGGTTAAATTTGTTCAAAGACCACATAGTAAACTTAACAAATGCAATAAAGAAAATCATTGTACATTATTTAATTGCATCTATATGCAAATAACAGTTCTCCGAAATTGCATCCAATTAGGTACTGTTAAGAATCTTCATCGAATTGCGCAGAAATCATTGCATTTTCCTGTAACCTAGCTGTTTTTTTTTATTTGTTAACACAAGGAGGAAAAAGACTTACCTTTTACCTTATTAAGTTTCCATTACAAAATCCAGTTACTACTCGTATATGGGGGATCCAATTATTAGGTATCGGTGAATTCGTAGTTTAAAAAAAAATGTACCGCGTGGCTTACGTTAGGCAAGTTTAGTTGTAAGAACTTGATATATCACCAGATAATAAAGGTTTGCCAAATTATGATTTTAAGATTATAATTTATTATATGCAAGCTACGCGTACACATTTCAGTTAAATTAAGATACCTAAACACAGGCAGAATAGATATATAAACATAGGTGGGCACAGTTAATCCAAAAGCAAAGTTCGTTAATTCATCTATACTAATATTATAAAGAGGAAAAATTTGATTGTTTGTTTGTTTGTTTGTTTGCATTGAATAGGCTCCGAAACTACTGGACCGATTTCAAAAATTCTTTTGCCGTTAGAAAGCTACATTATCACTGATTGACATAGGCTACTTTTTACCGCGGGAAAATACCTTTTCCTACGGGAAAATTAATTTATCGCGGGCGAAGCTGCGGACGGAAGGCTATTAGTTATAAAGTTAAATTCGATAACTGGTAGAGCAACAAGAACAAGTTAAAATGAACCAGAAATATAAAAACAAGTAGAAAGAAAAATTAAACACACATTTATTTATTCCATTAGTAAAATCGGTAGGAATAAGGCTACTGTTAATCGTAATTTTGCATTAGGTGCATGTTCCCCTTAATAAAAATTAGAAAATTAAAATTGACATCCACGCTCGTTTAACCCGTAAAATATCATTGCCCGTAGAAAAGAGACGTTCTACTGGAGCTCTAGATGGGATAGCAGTGTTATATTTAGTAAAACGACTCATGTAACGGACTAAGCGAACGGAAGTTCAATTTAACGGAAGTTGTAAAAGCGTTAAATTATAATAGTTAATCCGTTAAGCAGATTAATGGTTAATTGATTACTTTGTATATAAACAAATGATATAAGCTATTTTTAGGGTTCCGTACATAAAAAAGAAAAAACGGAACCCTTATAGCATACACAACGCTGAGCATCTATTTTTAATGTCTGTGTTTTTTTCTTGTTTTTTTTTGCTATAAAATTGTGTATATTCTCTTATATTTGTGTGTCTTGCAAAATGGAATAAATGTCTTCTTTCTTTCTTTCTTTATAGGATCACTTTGTAGTCTGTTCTTCTGTCTATCAAGACAAGAATGCGTAGAGGTACAGTCCGTGAACTGTAAAAATGATATTCCTTTTTCGGGTACTATCGGCCGATTTAAGTATCAAACCTAGAAGAGTGAGTGAGACAGCAATACAAACCGAATGGCATTCTAAGAGGTCAGGGACTGTACAAAGTTGAAATTAATAGCAAATACTTTGATCTGCGATCCCTTGCAGCTGTGAAAAAATCAACCGTCTAAGTCAAATATAAATCAAGATATACAGTCATTAGAAAAAGTTTTTCCATGCAAATTGCCGTGCTCCCAAAAATAGTGGGTACTTCTAGTGGTGCTAAGAAGTAGGTAGCTCAGCACACACAACTAATGAAACAAACTAAAAATCTAATTTCAATCTATCTATACTAATATTATAAAGAGGAAAAATTTGATTGTTTGTTTGTTTGCATTGAATAGGCTCCGAAACTACTGGAAGGATTTTAAAAATTCTTTTGCCGTTGGAAAACTACATTATCACTGAGTGATATAGGCTACTTTTTATCGCGGGAAAATTAATTTATCGTGGGCGAAGCTGCGGACGGAAGGCTAGTAACTAATAAAATGACCTCACACTGCCTACACATCGGTCGGTTTATTTTTAAGAAACAAAAGTTTTCGAACAAATTAATGATATTTTACCTGTATTGGTTAATTTATGCTCTGTGGAGTTATAGTGGAGTTGGTCATAGAGATCAGAATCTTTTTAGTTTCACCGGTGGTTATTTATAATGAAATGCTGCGTCTAATTCAATATTATGCAGGAATTAATCTCACAGGCCTTCGGCAGGTTTCGACACGAACTGCAGTCTTCCTCCGGACAAAATCTGCATACCTAATCATACGCTTAACGCACTAGTAATCCGCAACGCAATGCAACGCAACCTTGCAACATTGTTAATCAAGTAATGATTAGTTTGCTAACTTAATAATGGCTTCAATCTTATTGCGAACGCTGGCGTCAATTTTGAACAATGATATAAATAAAAAATGTCTTGATCTTCATAGAAATAACTAAGTATGGTGTATGGTAGGACCAGCAAAAGATATTCTACTAACAGTTCTTGTTTATGGAAGGTATTTTTATACTAGGTATTTATTTTAAGAAATTTAGTGGGAGAAAATTGACTTGTAAGATTTGAAATTGTCGTAGATAAGTACATACAAAAACAAATCAGTGTTACAAAAACCTTATATACAAATCTGAAAATGTAACAAAAAATGTAGGAGACACAAAACAAAAACGGAGCCGATTCACCGTGATTAATGCTATTGGAGGAAGGTTTTTATTTTTTTATTTGTACTCGTAGTAGCCCTTTCTGTATACAAAACCAGCAACACACACGTTTCGTGAAAAAAAAACTCGAACCGAAATCACGCACCAAGGATAATTGGCGTGCACTATTTACAAACGTAACGGCAGGTATCTGTGGTCTGATAATCCAGACGTACCAACATAAACATTGCACGAATGCAGGGAGCACCAACGTTTCAAAAAGAAAATAATTTACTATTGTTCCGATAGTAAAATGAGCATGGGAAAAATACACTACGAAATTAGTGCACTATATTAGGCATAGGCAGTGTTCTGGAATTAATTTAATGGTCTATTGTTATCATGAAAACGGTACAAGTTGAAACGGAAATCGACAAGGAAAAATAACTTGTTTCTGCTAAGGTGAACGCCCTCAAGATCCTTCGCGATCATTACTCATTTAGGTTATAAATTTCCCCAATTGCCTCCGTAATTAACTGTTCGCGCTGAATGCCTAATAAGACGAATAAATTATACTAATGTTGGATGATTACACATGAATA
The DNA here is from genome assembly GCA_949127965.1 of Pandemis corylana. NCBI lineage: Eukaryota > Metazoa > Arthropoda > Insecta > Lepidoptera > Tortricidae > Pandemis > Pandemis corylana. Next base: position 11,513,771 of record OX421856.1, on the reverse strand, counting down.
TAGTTGTTACATGCATTGCGTAACGCTGAAGTGCATACTTCAGACAACTTCCACCAACAAAATTAGTATGAACCCTCAAAACCATACTTCTTCAAGTAAATACTTACCACAGATTTATATATTACTAGGTCAATAATACCTATACAGTTCACGCCACGAAATAGACTCGCTTCGCTTCGCTTTAAATTACACCGATTTTTACGAAGTATTTCAATTCAAACTTACTGAATATTTATTATATGTATAGACTAGCTGTTGTTCGCAACCCCGTCTGCGCACAATGGGGGCGGTCGTTTCTTTGCTCACCAGTTAGCGCCACTGTTGACTAAGGTCCAGAGGTATAGCTAGAAACAACGTAGCAGTCACCTCGGGAAACAAGCATACTTTTGGCAAAAAATAAGTTTGTAAACAGTAAACAAACAAATCTCTGAATTAGCTGCTCTTTCTCTTCGCTTATTTTTGCGCCTCTTTTTCTTAATTCCGTTTTTAAAGCGTTCACATTCATCGCCAAATAATCCATACTTGCGGTAATTTCACGAAGGAGATCACTTTTCAACAGGCAAATAAAAGAAATTTTAATTTATGTCACGAAGCCCGCCAAAACCAGTGGAAAGTGAATGTGCATGTGAACAAGCGCCTCTAGTGGCAAATTCACACGCGATAGCCCCCATTCGCTTATATCTGGAATCAGCTAGCGGCACCAATTTTTCCGGATCGGTACAACTTAGGGATTTTCAAAAAACGAGCCTATTTTGTTCTTAAAGGCCAGGCAACACACTCGTAAGGCCCTTTGTTATGAGTGTCTATGGGCGGCGGTGATTACTATTAATCAGGTGGCCCATGCTCGTTTTCCCCCTATCGTATAAAAAAAATATCACTATCCCGCGGGAATTCCGCATTTTTCCGGGATAAAAACTATTTTATATATCCTTTCCTGGGACTGAGAATATATCGATACCAAATTTCAACTAAATAGATTCGACGGTTCAAGCGTGAAAGCGTAACAGACAGACAGACGTAGCATTTATAATACTATTTAGTTATGGATTTTTTTAACGAATCTCGAACATATTTCAGTTGAATAATTCGTTACAAGCACACTCAACTCCCAAATTTCTGTACAAAAAGAAGACCACAGTACCCCTTCTAATAATATTCGTTCATGTTTAGATGGCGGACGTAAGTAACTCCTAGTTAAACTTGCGTTAATTTTTTGTATCACCATTTTCATACCGGCTGAAAAACTTGAATTCGCGGCGCTAACATTAAAAACAAAAAAACTCAATTCCGTTATAGTACACCTTTATTAAACGATATGGAATATAAATTCTATAATACCAAATGTTTGGTATGCTAAGTCCACATACTATACATTAAATGTACGAATAAACGCAGTGACTCGATCGTAAATTGACATTTCACAACGTTATGTCATTGAGACGAGGCGTTCATCTCGGTTGCAACTAATCTGATGCAAGTCCAGTCGTGCCAACATAAGACGTCGAGCGTGCAATGCGTTATAAACAATACTTTTTATTGTTTGGAAAGTTTGTGTCGGCGATCTCGAGCGCAATCTTTGTAGTCTATGGACAAAAGTACACGCATTGAGCTGCAAGAAATCGAAGGCTTGTCTATCTTTGGCATATTTTGCGTAGATTTAAAGTTAGGTTAATTGCGTCTGGTATGAGAGCAAAAGTTTGTTTTCCGTTTATGCTTGTTTGTTTGCTATTCTTCATTAAACGTAAAAAAACAGTAGGCACAGTAAAATTCCAAAAACATACAGGGACAACATGAGAATTTACGGTTTAGAACTATCTCTACCAAACAACCATTTAGATAGGTACAGAGATGAAAATGATTAGGTTAAAGTACATATTGAATACTAGATTATTTCAGACTCCCGCGATCATGGTGGCGTGTTTTGCACATCAATACTCTCATAATGTAATCCGGCCCTTTTTTATTGGACCTTACCTACCATGCATGAGTCATCTCAGTAGGACGCGTTTCTCCGCACGTGCTCTGCCTTCGCTGGCTTTCCCTTCCGGATGTTATACTGTCCCTGGTTAGGATCGGTTCAATTACACTCAATGAGTACCTACTAGTAAATAAAAAAGGTACCTATCCATGTTCAGAAAGAAATACCAAGGATAAATGTCACTAACATCCAACGATGTACGTAAGTATTATCTACTTAGAATATTACAAAAACAGCAGATAAACAAGCGTTTTATAAGGAACATCGCACCCAAATCATTTCATCTGTTAGTGCTAAGACTGCCACAAACAAATAGACAGATAAGCAAAATTTACAGTGCCTGGGGCGTTGAAAGTAACTGGTTTTAATTTGTAAAAATGGTCCCATACACTAATGTAAAAAAATTAATTTTTTTACCAAATATGCCTAAGAACCACCGCAGGGAAATTGGTTTTCGAATGAAGAAAACCGCATCGAAATAAGTCCATCCGTCTGAGAGCTACGGCGCCACAGACAAACACATTCAAACATACACACACAAAGACATTGACGTCAAACTTATAACACCCCTCTTTTTCGGTCTGGGGTTAAAAAGGTAATGGCAACTGAACTTTATTGCGAGAAAACATATTTATTTATTTAGTTGTTCGCACGAGGATGCGCCATTTCACTACCATTCTGTCGCTAAACCGGTTAACAACCCAACATACTTAATTGAGCCCAATGGCTCCAAGGACCAATGAAATCCGTAACGAAATTACTATGTAATCAACGTAAATCGATAAACAGTCATAATTAGTTCTACAATCGCAAATTATAAGCATACAATGACTCTATGATTACTGCAAAAAATGCAATTAAACAGCATTCACTCGTAACTATGATCGTGATACAGCAACGCAGCTCTGCATACAAACCGTAACAATAATGTATTGTTTAATGCTCGAAGCTGATTGATGTTATTGTTTCTTACGTTTAAAAGTAGAAGGATCGTTGATATTTTTTGCGGCATTTCTTAAAATCTTTGATAATTTCTGGGAAGGACTGTTTGACTGAGAATTTTCTTGTTGTTACGTTTGCACCAGTGACAAATTTTGGTGTTTGTTTGAGGTGACGTCATTGTAAAGAACGGTATAAGGTAGTAGTAATTGAGTAGAAAAGATCCTAGATAAAACCTCGGAAAAACGCGCTCCTATGGGGTCTACTTCCAAGTTCGAAATTTAAAGTTGATATCATACCAACCCTCTTATTCTACTAATGTTTTTATATAATCAAAGTAAGTAGTATTTCAGGCATTTCCAATCCGAAGGGATCTATTGAAGGTATATCTAACGTTTACGTGGGCACATGCCCAGCAAATTATAGTTATTGTACAACCCTGGTGACCATTACGGACGATTGCTGGGGTCCTATAGGTCAATCGCGCCGCAGGAAGGGGGGAATGTCTAGTGAATACTAATGTCAATACTACCTTATGGAGAATGGGTTATAATATACACCTGTGCTTAACCTACCACCTTACTGCCACTTAGCTTGCGTCATATCACATAATTCTCCTGCATCAAACAATCACAGTCCCGCTGGCCCACCAGTATCAAGTCGCTTAGCGAGTGGAACGTGTTATGGTCGGTGTTTCTATGAAGGAAAATTGGCAATAAGGTAATCCGGCGTAGATAAAAATAATCGACTCGACAGTAAGCTGAAGTGGTAGCAAGTTGGTCATATCTGACGAAGGGTCGATAACAGCAGCGGTAGACAAGTTCTTGGATGGAGACCACGACTCAGCAAGCGTAGTGTATAGGACCGCCTTTCAGCTAGAGTGACTATTTGCGAGTGGTAACTGGCAGAGTCAGGATGCGGCGAACCGAAGACGGTACAAAATGGCACATGTTAAAGTACTCTGAGGGCACCTTTAGGTTTTCTATGCACTGTATTTTTCTTTTTGTATAGTACACAACGAGCAGCACACGTACACAATCATGTCAAAATAATGTTTCTACTAACTCACACCAAGACAAAATACGACACGTGCACACAACTAAATGTTTTCCAAGAACAATGTGGACGCTGCACAGAGGAGAGCACACATTACTATCTTGGCAAATTATGGACATACTTATTGCTTTTCCAACAGGTGCGTGCGTGCAACTACTTAAAACTGCTAATTTATCCACAACTAATGGACTTATATGCGTTGAGAACTAAATAAGGTAAATCTACTGTCTTGCAACCTTTTGACCCACTCAAAATGGGCATTAAATTAAGACAATAGTCTCCGTATCTCAGAGCGTTTGAAAAAAACTGTACATCACTGTAACGGTTGTTTGTGTTAGCCTTTCGATGGAGTTTAAGAAAAACAAAGCATTTTAATTAGTAAAAGACAGCTTCAATGGGATCACTTGATACTTCCATGACATGCCGTTAACTTACTTATTCAAGGTACCCAGACCATCCTGTGCAACCGTTAGTAAATTATTTAACACTAAATGAGATACGACTATCACTTATTCTGTTAATTATCCACAATTTTCACGTCGTTTTTGTCAAATTAATGTAATTCACGTCGAGATTGATTATCAAATTAAGATTAGGGAAACAAAAATATCATGATTCATTTCTAAGAGGCAATGATCACTTGTAATGTTTTCAAGATTTTCCTTCAATGACTAGAGTTGATATATAGTCTTTGTAATCATTATCATCAATCTAGTGTGTTCCGGTAGATATGGGCTTTCTCCAAGCATCGTCACGACGATGGGTTATGCGCTAGTGCGCTACCGATGCCTTCTTGCGATCTTTACTAAATCGTTCGTCCATCTTGCAAGAGGTCTACCAACATTTCGCCTTCCGGTAGGTATGCGATCGCGCTACTCCAGAGCCGTACCATATGGCCCCTGTGACCATCAATCCTACGGGCAATGTGGTATGAACAACCACAGTCACTTTGTCATCAGTAAGGCCTTACTATTATGAATAATGATTTCTAATACTGAGCTTTGATGAATAATTGCGTTACATTACATATCCTATCGGTTTACACCAAAGCAATTAAGGTGTCTAGACTCCAGACCTAACCCAAATGTCGATACCTCAGAACAATGCCGGATCATCGGGTGCTTGCGAAACTTTAATACAGTGTTGAGAAACTCGGCCTTTGCGGTGCATTGTGTTAGATGGTGCAGCAAGGTGAAAGCTGGTAGGTATTTTAAAGAATTTGCAAGGGAAAGAAGGTTTTCTGTCCTAGTAAAATAGAGGAAAAAAGTTACATATTTTACAGGATCAAATCGTACTTATTAGTACTCGGCTCTTTGTAACCGAGCCGTGAGACTAAAAAGTTATGAAAGCTACACGCTTGATACGATACATACTTGAGACTGGTTTTAATATTGTATAATGGAAAATTGATTACAATCTATACTAAGGAAAGTTTTGTTGTTTCTAAAATGTCAAAATTCACATCTACAAATGGTACCTAAGTACTTTGTTAAAAGTATATTTTCCTGACGTGTATCATTTTGATAGAAATAGGGTTCATTTTTTTAACGATTGCGATTGACATGCTGCGTGACATTATCAGGTCATCGTAGCTATAAAGCCGTTCTTTCCCGTCGCCTTCTCTAGCTTGTTACAATTGATTACGAGGCTAACAATGTACGCTAGCAGAAGGGTCCGCGATCGGCTCGTGCGTGAAATTCACTCCCACTCTCATCTCGCCACAATTTACACGTAATTTGCATTTATTTATTGTTGTTTATCAATACGCCATACGATGTACCTATGGAATGAAACAAAATTTGATGAGTTATTTAATTTTTTTTAAATAAAACTACCGCAACACGTTCGTCAGAGCGCAGTACGGGGTTGGCTAAACATTCAAACTCACCTTGATCAGGAACTATAGACTGGTTCGAAACACGTCATCCACACACCTCGACTACTAATACGTGAGTAATCCGTGTTCTATATTTAATACTGTCTAGGTACACTTTTAAAAAAGTACCGTAACTGACTTGACTGACAACGCACGGTCTCAACCACTGGAGTAAGGGATTGCAGATTATAATCCTCACGGATTATAAAGATGTACATATACTCGTATATGGGTTAGTCTCACTTAGTTTCACCGACTCTTTCATTATGCATAATGTCGTCTAGAAAAGACACTGGAAAAGTATTCAGGGACACAAAAATGACTAATACAGAATACAACGGTATCGCAACATGTCATCACCTCCGAATCAGCAATATTACCAGAAAAACTACCAACAACTGATACAGCATTGAAGTAGGTCCGTTTCGTCAGTTCATTGTGGCGATTGTTACCGTCGCGGTGTTTAAATGTGTCAAAATAGAGGCGCGGCGAATCGCGGGAACGAGAAACTGGGGTTCCACTGCAAGCGTCCTGTCCTGGTAATACCATAATGGCAGCGAAACTAAAGAGTCAGAGGTGTGAACATGAGCTCGAACCTATGTCCATCTGATTGAGTGATCAAAGGTCAAACCCACGTCAAACTATACCCGGGTGACTCCGAGCATTTCGCTGAACTAGTTTGACAGACGAAAATGTTGCCAGACATGAAAATAATTTAATAGTCTTAGGTAAATGACGATTTTGGGAAAGAGGTCGCGGGAGAGAGTCCCACATAACCGTCGGGCCCTCCGAGGCCCGGGGGAACTCGTAAAGAGTTTTTACTACGTTAAAAAAAAGGTAAATGTTGGTTTAACTCAGTGTACAACAGAAAAGCGGACCAATGAGGAATTGAGATTTCTCATAGAAAATCGTTGGCGTTTGAATCGATTTGTTGGAAAAAATCAATAGTTATTTGATAGATGCAAGTTATTTTTAAACTTAAATTGAAAGATAAATTATTTCGCCATTTATTCGATTTCAAAGCGAAGTATTTAATGTTGTAATTTCAATACGTAAACATTTTATAGAGCTTAACTATATTGCTATCCAAAGCGTTAATTTTCATAATATCGGTTGAACTGTGGCAACATTTGCGCCTGTCGATCTGTCAAATTAAGTAGGTCGTCAAATTTTAAACCAGGGTCTAGCCTACCACTGCTTTTAAAATCGCTAATAAGAGTTGCTAAAGTATCAATACCATACCAGCATGCTCTTGTCAAGTTGGTTTGTTATCCGAAACCAAATACAGCTATGAAAATCACAGCATCATCAGTCGATAACTGGGCCAGCACACTGTTCAGCCGCATTGTTACTAATATTCAGGTATGTGAAGGCCGCATATTATTTTTGCAACAATTTGCATGTACAATCACCCACAGAACGGTCTTTCAGTAAAAGAATGCTACTAGGTGCACGATTGCGTAGTATTTTGGTGGCTGTAATGTGTGATTTGAAATGACCGTAAAATATTTAGTACCTAAAATTTGTGTAGAGCAAAAGAATTTCTTCATATTCTTCGTGACTCGGTCTTGTTGGCAACACTATTTGTATAGTATTACTTAATCTAGTCTGATTATAAATCTCAGCAATTACAAGTTAAAGCTGTGTATCGGCCGCCTTTACACGTCTACACATTCCCTTTGCCGCCACGGCTGCATTTTATTTCATTCTCCAAGTGTTGTTCTGGGCCCAACAAAAACTGGTGCTTGATCAACGGTCTACTCACCTTTGCATGAGTTTGTAGGCATGTAACTTTTGCTTGAGTGTATATAAACGTATATGTATAGTACCCACGTGTCATTCATAATGACTCCTTGTTCATGTTGCTATGTTGTCAAAGGTTAGTTTTGATAGATTGACGCATCTTCGCGGATGGCACTGATAAGTATACACGATATCCATCTAGCCTCCCGCAAAAATAGCGAAAAAAATGCTGTGCAATAGCAAGCCACAGGTAACTCCCGACATTTAGTGCTCTGAGACTGAGCTAGAAATATTTCAAAATTGAAATTACGATGTAATACTCAGATCAAATTGCACGCACACAAGGTTGGATGCAACGCTGAAGCGGCCTTGCTTTCTTAAAACTTTCATCCAGAACACTGCACAATCAAAAACCAATGTTTCAATGTCAGTTGTAATACGATAAGTAGAATCTATCATCTGAATATACTAAAAGAAGTGCTGACTGAGTCATGAAAGCAACATTTTGCTGGGGGTTTTATTTGCAATTTAGATGAGAAAAAAGGACGGATTCGTGGAAATTCCCGCACGATACGGAGTTCTGAAAAGCCGTGGAACTATATTTAAAACTAATTTAAATTATCCTCGAATTTTTGGTGACCTAAAATACAGTGCGGGTATAATACCCAGGTTTTTGAGTACAAGATTGAGGAACGACCTTCAAGGTGTTAAAGTTTCTATCCACATTTCACACTGTGATATCATTCCAAGCAACGTACGCCTGGTGTCATGGATGTTGAAACCTATGCTCCTGGGAAATCAGTGCCGTGCTGTAAGGCTCATATTAATCTATTTCTGTAAATAGCTGTGGTTTCATTTATATTTTGGTTAAAACTGCGTCAAAGCTCGAACCGAATATACGTCATTTGGTGTGATTTGACCCAACTCAGCACTTTATTAACTTAATACCGATTTTAAACTGGCAAAGTTACAGACCCGATATGTTTTTAAAAAGACTTGTTTATTTTCTCACACCTTAAAGGTATTAAAATTCTACTTCTCTCTCATTAAGCTCCACTTCAGCTTTTTTTTTCATTAAAAAGATTGAGAACCGCAGTCCTCGCCAGGTACGTGCTGGTGGTTCTATGAGCATGTTAGACAACGTCATTAAAAACACTGGCCAAGTGCGAGTCGGACTCGCGTACTTACCAATAATTCCGTACAAATCTGCAAGAGATGAATCCGGTCTTAGCAGAGCTTTGTCCTTGAGCAAAATGTAGGCAGTGTTAGGTCATTTTATATGGGTTATTTTCATAGACAGCCAGACATTAAATTTTTCAGATTGATATCATTAGTTGTGCTATAAGAGATAGGTACCTTCATAACTGAACTATTCTATCATCTAAAAATCACCAAGTATTTTAGAATTCTTATTATAGCATAATAATAATATTTAGTTAAACAGCGTGTTATAAAATCAGTTCACAATTCACATTTGATTAGCCCACGCGTGGGCGTGGGAGCGGTCGTGAGGGCCCAGGGGAAATCAGCGGCTCGCTCGCTTACCCCCGGCGTGTATCAGTAATGGTGAGGGGGCAATTTGTACACCAATTGATTTTAAGCTCCAGAAAAATGGAGTTGATTGGAACGCGGTCGTCACTTCATGCACCCGTGACTTCCAAGTGGCCAAAGGGATGCATACATATATCACGTCTTTAAAGGTACCAAGACCTAAAGGCCACGTTTAGCATGATTGTGGACGTATAGATGAAAACGGGAATCAAATAGTCAATTACACCATAACATTTTTTGAAAACGGAACAAGTTTCAAATCAGTCCTTAAGTGGCGTCTATGAGCACGATAATTACTCGTAACTTAAGCTGACATTCTCCGCAACAAATGGGAACCTATCCCTTACACGGAAAGGGCAAGGTAAGGCAAGTATAGCCTTCCGAGTGCGCGAATCAAACTTCAAAGGTAAAGCTGGCATCTCTCATCACATTAAAATATTTATACGGCTGAACTGGTAACACTGTCAATTGTGGGATATATCTATCATCAGAAAAAAACAGATATTCTATTGGACGATATTGTAAAGTATTCGCTGGAGGGAAGCGCAGGATTGTGTCATTAACTCCCACAGATTGTGACAAAGCTGTGTCAATTTTGAAGTTACGACGTATCGTATCCAAAAAAGCTGGTTAAATGCGAGTCGAACCCGCGCACTGAGAGTTCCGTGAAATGAAGAAAGCAATTGAGCCCATGGGCCCCCAGGTGGTTAATGGTCATCGTTGCCCATATTATACATACTGCAGAAATTTACAGTATCTATAGACATATCCTCGCCGGATCACAAATAAGCAAGTATGATGGCACGGACATCTGCCATCCGCAATTACTCATTAAGTATAAAGTTTACACCCATTGGTCAGGCGTGGGCAGGTCACGATCCTCGTCACATCAAAATATTTACGCTGATAATGAACTGGCAACACCGTGTCAGAGTTAATAGGGACGGCGTGAACCGGGTTAGAGTTGCCAACTGTAATTGTTTGCCTCATTGTTGGGACGGGCGAGTATTTTATACCTATTACGTTAAGAACTAGTATTCTGGTACGCAGTGGAACAGCTATTAGCTATGAATACTGGAATAGTGTAAGATTAAAGGAACTGCCTATCAGTACGCACTGGACTCATGCTGTAATTGAATAGAAGACGCCAGTCGCCACGCCCTTAACACAACACGCCCTAACTTAGATTTTTTGCGAAAGTTTGAATTTGACTGAAGCCAACATAAGTACGAGTTGCCCCGTTGCAGAGCCACCGTACGCATTTCGAGAAATCCATCGTTACTCCTAGTTTGCAACGTAAAAGCAATCTCTAGTCTAAATACCGACATGATTACGACTTCTATTTTTTTATGCATTTTCAGGCCTGCCAACCGCCTTCCATACTAACTAAACTAACTAACTAAACTTTAATGTTTCCCTGTATAACGATAAATACCTGGAGGACCAACCGTAACTCAGCGTCTCTCGCTAAATGGCTCACACGTTAAAAAATCTAACGAAAACCCGTGGTTCCAGAGTTGACCCCTAGATCCATTTTTCGCCATTGCATGAGCATCATGTATTGCGTTTTGTCATAGTACAGGATAGAGTAAAACGTTTCCAAGTATCGAAGACAAGTATTAGGTATTGGTAAGGTCCCCTCTCTACGCCTAGTTCGGTAATTTTGTAAATCTGAGCGAACACGATAATACACATTAGCGCGAACTTTGCTCAACTTTGGAGACTTTGTCGTGCGGTGAAGCTGTTGTCGGAGGTACCTACTTGCGATGTGAGGCCTCTCAGGTGGGAGGTATACATGGACTTATCTTATAGCTACGACAATGAATATGTATTTTTTTCTTTCTTTACATTTGGGGAATATCGTTAATTTGTATCAAACTGAATCGACGCGGATGTGTCAAACTCGGTGTGAAGTGATGAGAACGGATCTTCAAACGAAATAACGCTTTTCCATACTTATCGTTTATCTTAGTTCATCCTGGCTAACTAACTAATAATCAACGCATATAGCTATAACTTTAAAGCCTAGAAAGCTGATACATATACTGAAATTTTTTGTACAGCGTAAAGACGCATTAAGAACAAATTCTTAGATACTCCCATGGGACAAGGAATTCTAATTATTGGTACCTAGCTCATGTCTGCGACTACAAACATCAGTTCCAACTAAATCTGTTCAATGGTATACGTGTGAAGAAGGAAAAGATACACATTCGTATTTATAATATTAGTATGGATAGATTGATATAGATTTTTCTTGTGCCTGTGGATTGGGTAAGGCATCTGTGAATGTTCCGGTAGGGCTTCTCGTGACGCGGTGGGGCGCCGTCTGCGGCCGACAGACGTCTGACAGCTAGGCCCTTGCGAATGATTGGGATACTTAACTACCGTATCTACACCATGTTATAAAATTAGTCTGGAATGTTCTACAAATAGATAAATTAGGGAGTTGGGCCGGGATATGGGTTGTAACCCTCGCTCTGGGTCGTATTTGGTGCAACAGGTCTCCTTGCCAGTCAGCGGGATAATGCTGCTGGTATTATGGGAACTTTTGAGCCATGTATTGTTCAGGGCACATCCTGAACAATGAGGGGATGATGATTTGTGGCTTATTTAGACTTTTAAATGAGGCCTGTTGCTGATATTATTTTCATTGGGAAGATGTATTGACAAAGCCTGTTGCGGATAATCTGTAATTATGTCATTTGAATTGCTATTAGAAAAGTAAAGTAAAACGTGGTAGCCTAGTGGTTTGATCTATAGCTTCTCAAGCTGAAGGTCGTGCGTTCGAACCTGGGATCGGACCTCTGAATTTTTCAGAATATATGTGCGAAATCTCAATTGGAACTTATCATGAGCTTTTCGGTGAGAGAAATCGTGAGGAAATCTTGAAGGTTTATGCTCATGCACACCTGCGAGGCAATTCAATGGTGTGAAGTTCCCAGTTCGAGCTGGACCCGTGTGGCAACTAGTCCAAGCTTTCTCATTATGAGAGGAACCTGATGATGATAGCAAAAGTTCCTAAGTTCTTATTCCAGTTTCAGCCTGTCTTACCCAATAGGTGTCAAATACAATTTGCCTCACAGGTGCTTTAACTACACCGAGGACGCCTATACGAGCACGGGGTATAATCGCACTCTGCAATCATACGGTAATTATCACGAGAGCGGATTCAGCGAGCAGCGAGGCTGGCATACACGTTTCAATAACATGCTGAACAAACAACTTGTTATGTGGATATTGCTAATGTTATGCATAGTTGTTGAGTGGTTAGTGACCCATTAATTTATCGTATAAGAATCAGTAGTTTTGTTGATTCTGAGTAGAAATAACCCAAATATTTCAAAAATCTGGGGAAAAATGGTAATTCTTATTGAAATTCCATCGAAATTCCCCATAGATCCGTAGTAACACCGAGCTTCCGAGACAGCTGTGCTGTCAACATCAGTGACAAATCTCATTGTGTACCACAGATTCAAGCAGCCATTTTTTTTTTATTTGTGATGTTATTGTCGTGCCTCTTACTAGCCGTTATGGGGCCGATAAGAGACTTAGTAACATAATAATATATGGCTCAACGTTAAAATCTGTAGCTTCTTTCTGCAGTTAAAGACGGTTATTCATATCAATAGAAAAATTATCAAGCACTTTTAAAATATTCATCCATTCCAAATTACTTTCGCATTCTTTCGCTGACTTCGCTCGTGGGTAACCACAACCACATTGTTTACCCAGCTCTACGAAAAACAAATTGCTTCAATTGTTTCAGTGTGTGACAAAGTTCTTTGCTGCCGTTGTGGCGCTGTGGTCGCACACTACGCGTTTAGTTGGTACGGAGGTGTGATTAGTTGCAGAGTTCTCCGTCGGCAAAAGTAAGTTTGTGCGAGAGTTCGCTGACCGGCATACGGGTAATGATGTCCTGGGGCACAAGAAGCGGGAAACTGTATCGATAATCGTTAATTATGTTGACCGGTTTTAGGAGTTTAACTAACGAGCATTAGCTTTAGTGTCAATTATTTTATTTTAAGATTTTAAGGTACTTATCTAAAAACAAATGCTGCGTTTGAAGGTGGTTGGATTTTGTGCAAGGACCATTACCATCATCTTACTTGCTTACCACCAATTACTGCTTGCATTGGCTGTGTTCCGACGTTCAGAGAAATACATCCCTTATGGGGATAAGTTCGCCTTTGTGTACATATTTAATGTTTTCGTTATGTGTATTGCTTCTATTTCTTTATATTTGTACAATAAAGCATTTTTTCTTACTTAGTTTACTAACATCCATTGTAATTACTGGCACATGAGGTATCCCATTTTAGCCCTCTAAGCTGGCAACGCATTTGCAATCCTCTAGTGTAGCGAGAGCCCGTTTATCATCAGCCACTTGCTTAATTCCCATCTCTTAAATAAATGATAAAAAATGTGGAACGGACGTAGACTGAAAATCAGCGATGCAAGTTCCGACCGGCAGCTTACGCTAAGCCAAGCCTAAGCCTTTCGCGCCGCTTACCTGGCCTTATACTCCAAAATTCGATTTTCGAAGTTCTTTTCATGCCCTTTCGCTCACACTAATAGTTATTAATTTGAGAGTAAGAGGGACAGTATGATACGTAGTTCGAAAATCGAATTTCGGATTAACCCCCTGTAATGTGCTGTTTTGTCGTAGTTACCTAGAGTAAATAAAAAGTAACAATTGAGTTCCAATAACAAAATGAAGCCGGGTATAACTGCACCTTGCGTCGTGCTTGTGTTAAACAAGTTTGGTTGCCGAACTCTGATTGGACGTGTGTGCGTGCAACTGTGCTCACAAAGCGAGGCTTAGTTTTAGATCTCACTTTGTTATTCGCGGAGATTTGTCTTTACTTTTTGAGTCTGAGAGCTAAACAAATATTGTCGTAATTTTATACTTTAACTGGTGCGAGTTTTTTTGCATCCTGTTTATGACTTATTTGTTATCTTATCTCCTTTATATTATATTCTAAGACACATCGTGTTTCACTTTTTTCCTCCTTTATTTTTGCGTTACTTTAAGATTTTTACTATTCAAAGAAGCTTAATATTTTCCGTGGAACGCGTCCTCGCTCTGTCTGAGACGGGCTTATAGCAAATTCTTTTATACGCAAAGCAGCTCAAACATCCCATGACAAACTTCAACATTTTTCATAATTAAAAAAAAAGTTGCTTTTTCTGACGATGTTATATTCAATATATTATGTACCTATCGAATTTTAAGTCAATCCACAAGGAACCACTCACTAACCAATGTTTAAAAGTGACAATTCATTTGTTTATTTTGCCAATAATACAGGCATGTACGTCCGATGCATGCTGAAAACAATAATTGAAAAAAAGATAAAGGCTTGTAAAAAAAATTCTCACCGTCATCGTCATAATCAGCCAGAAGAAGTGCACTGCTGGACATAGGCCATTCCCAAGGGTAATTTGTAAGGAGAAATTCATTTCTCAAAAATTGGAAAAAATGTACTCATTTTTGTCCTGCTGGATTTTTCATCTGATGTTAATATCCTTGAATTTGAAATCATATCAGGGTTAACAGGAAATAGCTAGGTCAGATGCAAACCGGGCTCGTACACGAACAACAGGTACCACCGTACGAGCAAGAAATGGCGAACATAAACTTGTGTTCGCTTGGTATCAGGCGTGATTGCGGTCAAACACCTAATATTTATGCACAAAAAAATCACAAATATTTGCTACTTAGCATTGGCCATTTCATCGACGTTTCGTTTCAACGAAGCTAGTCGGTACTGCGTTCGTCGGTAACTTTATGAATAGGGCTTTAGTCCGCCCCCGCTACTAACTTCAACGTAGAAAATATCACGCGATTTACATTTTGCATTTAGTTTCAGTTGAATACACAGTGAATGAAAATAACTTTTTGTTTATTTTATTAGTCATAGGTGCACAACATGGTCATTTAAAATGTCATTCAATTAAGAACAGGTAGGCACACTTCGTTGACCTGTCACCGAGACCGGTCGTTACTTGTGCGCGCTAGTGAATTACATTTTCACGAGTGTTAGTTCTACCCTCTTTGTGTAAAAGTGCCCAGTGATGGAATCGGACTTTATGACTCTGCAATAAGTGCTAATATCGTAACTTCTAGTTGTTTCTGACTACAGGAACAAAATGAACACCCAAACGTTGTTAAATAACCCTAGTTATGCTACTGTGACACAAATCACCACATTCCCAAAAAAAGACCAAGCAATCGTCATCGACGCTTTAGAAAACGTACAAATCAAAGATTACGCTCAAGCATTAGGGAGAATAATCGACTCATCCCAAATCCGTTTTTTGTCAAGAATATCAAACAATAGAATTTGTATCTACGTTTCGTCAAAGTTAATAGCTGATGACATTATCGACAACAAAAAATATGTCTTAATTCAAAATCAAAAACTACCCATCCGACCGCTGGTCAGCAGAAACAAACGTATAATTATGTCTAACGTTTGTCCCGTTATACCGCACACTGAATTAGAAAAGAAACTGCTCGAAATGAATATCACACCACAGTCACCCATATCTTTTCTACGAGCTGGTCTTAACGAAACGGGCTACAATCACGTCCTAAGCTTTCGAAGACAAGTTTACATAACGCCCGAGGACTTCGCCCGACTTCCAGAAAAAATATCTATTGAGTTCGAAGAAACAAACTACTGGATTTATTTTTCATCAGATACAATGACTTGTTTTGTTTGCAAAAAAGACGGTCACGCTGCCTCTAAATGCCCAGATAACACCAACGACACTCATCCTTTCATTAACCAAACAACACAGGACATCACGGAGCCACATCCCTTGAAGCGTGCACATCCACCCACTGAATCTTCCACTACTACTGAATATGTCATGGAGCCCGAAACAACAAAAGAAGACGGTATGCCTCCTAACAACGAAAACAGTGATGAGGACTTTGACAACTCATCCCAGTCAAGCTCAGATGAAGTTTATAAGTCCAAGAGTGGAAAGAAAACTAAGAGAATACCTCATCGTGGTCTGGAATCAATAGACTGGGACTACTTGGAAAACTTTATAACCAGTTCCTGCAAATCGTACCCGCTATCTGGAAAACAAGTTCAAAAATATCTCTCGCAAACATATGGAGTTAAGGACATATCGGAAATCACCTACAGTTACACAAAAGAAATTGATGCACTAATTGAAATGTTTACCGATATGATACCTAACATTTCACGTCGTAGTGTTAAGAACAGACTCTCACGCATTGTAAGTAAGCTGAAGCTCTTATCTCGTCAGGCAAATTCTAAAACAAATAAGTAAGTTACTGGTACGAGTATAGGTACAATTTTTTTTTTTCTTCTCTTTTTCTTTTTCTTTTTGCGTGTGTTATTATTATTTGATGGACCTGACTACAAGGTTCAAGCTTAACATAATTCAATGGAACTGTCAAAGTCTACTACCAAAATTAAGCGAATTGGATTCATATTTACATAATGAAAAAGTACACATATGTATTCTTTCTGAAACTTGGCTGGAATGTGAAAAACAAATTTATTTAACAGGTTACTCTGTCTATAGAAAGGATCGAGCAGATGGATACGGAGGTTTAGCTATCCTGGTTCACCAGTCCATAAATTGCATTCTCAAAACTCTTCCAAGAAATTATGATAATATTGACGTTCTGTGCCTCGAAGTCTTAAATAGCAATAAACTTCAACACATCATAGGCATATACTCTCCCTCTAATGTCACTGTAAGCGTTAGGGACTACGAGGAGCTTTTCAGCCACTTCTCTGAAAAAACATTATTAGTTGGAGACTTCAACGCTCATCACACGGCTTGGTCATACACAACTGACACACGGGGTAGACTTCTATCAGACACTAGCTCGGAACATAATTACGTCTTTCTTAACAATGGAGACTTTACCCGTTGCGCTAAGCTTAATGATAATACAGTATGCACATCACCTGACGTCTCATTTTGTAGTGCTGATCTCTCTTTCGACTTTGATTGGAACGTTACTAACGAATCTTTTGGCAGTGATCACCTTGTTATTTCTATTAAAACGTTAGACAGCAATCAAAATAGTCCCGAATTGAAAAGAAACATCAAAAAGGCCAACTGGGAGGAATATACACAACATATTAAATCTGCATGCGAGGGATTAGTTTTCGGAGATAATGTACAGAGTAGCTACGACAAATTTATAGAGATAATTGAAGAAAGTGCTAACAAAAACATTCCTTATATTAAAATCGGTATTAATCCTAATAAATTTAAGCCAAAATCTTGGTGGAATCCTGACTTATCGAAGGCAGTAGCAGAGAGAAGATTGTCTCTTAAGAACTTTAGGAAATCACGCACGGTTGAAAATTACTTATTCTACAGAGATAAAGTAATTATAGCTCGAAAACTAATAAAACTCGCAAAAAGGAATTCCTGGCAACAGTTCTGTGAAAGCATAAACTGCAATACACCCAGCAGTGAGGTTTGGAGGAAGCTCAGGTGGCTTAAAGGTTACCGAAGTCCTAAAGACTACTTACCAGAAAATACCGCAGTTTCCTTTGTAAAAGAACTCACTCCTGATAGCGTTCCCTCCCAGCCTCAAGACTTTTATACTAATGATTTTAACCCACACTTTTTTACACTTCCAGAACTAAATCTGATTCTTAAAAGAGTAGATACCTCCGCTGGTTTAGATTCTATTACTTATTCTATGATTAGCCACTTACCAGATAATGCAAAGGAATATCTCCTCCACGTATTTAACACAATTTATAAAAAAGGTGAGTTACCGGACCAGTGGCGTAGGATCAAACTCATTGCCATACCAAAAAGAAACACTGACACTCTTAAACATCGTCCTATCTCACTTATTAACTGCCTTTGTAAGACCTTTAATTTAATGATAACTCGTCGCCTGGAATTTCACTTTGAAAGCAAGAAATTATTTAATCCTAGTACTTTGGGTTTCCGTCGTGGACTCTCATGTCAAGACAATCTTAGCAGGTTTATTGTAGACACAGAAACTGCGTTTATTTATAAAGAATACGTTTTGTGTGCTTACGGAGACATCAGTAATGCTTACAACAATGTGGCTATTGAACCTCTTATAGCCTCTTTATTAGAATTTGATGTGGATCCGCTTCTGTGTAGATATATTAGTGAATATTTAAAAGAAAGATTTTTGGTATATAGGTTACGGGACGGTAGGGAAATAACAAGAATAAGCAGACAAGGTTTAGCTCAGGGTGACCCAATGTCACCAATTTTGTTTAATATAGTCACAATTAAGTTATGCAACACACTCGTTAAGACAGTTAAGGTCTCACAATATGCCGATGATTTTGCTCTGTACTGTATCAACCAAAGTATTGATGTTTGCGCTCGTACCATTCAATCAAGTCTTAACACATTTACATCAATGTTAGAGGAAATTGGTTTAGAAATATCCCTTTCAAAGACTAAACTCTGCATTTTTACTAGAAAATATAAGGTGCCTGCCATTAGTATACGAATAAATAACATGGACATTGAGGTTATAAATTGTGTAAGATTTTTGGGTGTTTGGGTGGACAGTCGCCTAAATTGGACTCGACATGTTTTAGAAACAGCGCAAAAATGTACTGCGTACGTTAATATCCTTAGTTCCATAAGTAGTTCGAAGTGGGGTGTCCATCCAACTCACTTAAGAAGACTTTATTTAGCACTGGTCCGGTCTCGACTCGATTACGGATGTGTCATTTACGGTAACGCCAACTCTAGGCTACTCCAGAGGTTGGGCGTAATTCAAAACCAATGTCTTCGCCTCTGCGGAAGCTTTATTCGGGACACCCCAATTTTCGCAATGGAAAGCGAACTTTGTATTACCCCTTTAAATTTTAGAAGAGACTATCTAAGTGACAAATACTTCCTGAAAGTTTCTTCTAGAACTTTCGACTATCTGGGAAATCAACTAGAAGCATTAGACAACACATTAAATTCGGGCGCAAGATATTGGCGCAAAAACCAAGCCCCACTTCTGCTCGAAAGTTTCAGGAAGTACTCCAACCTACCTATGTCAAAATTTGAGATTTTGCCCCAATTTTTGCTCTCATACGACATCAAGGCACTCCCCTGGGATAAAATCATAGTACACAAAGTTGACACTATTAATAAACCTAAAGCTCAACTACTCAATCACGACCTTAAGGTACGTAGCGAAGAGATGATTGACGCGCAGTTCTTGGATTACGTTCAAATTTACACTGATGGGTCCAAAACAAGACATGGCTCTAGTTGCGCGTTTTACGATGTTGCTGCGAAATTTGGGGCCAAATTTCTTATTGAAAACTCATGTATACCCATAATGGGAGTCGAGCTGATAGCAATTAAAGAAGCGGTACATTACATAGAATCGACACCATACCAGAAAATTGTAATCTTTACAGATTCAAAGAGCAGTCTACAACACTTATTGGGAAGTGCTAAAGGCGGTAGTGTCGGTAGATACGAAGCTTACCTCATTATTAAATGTATCCATAGACTGATACGTAACGGGGCTGAAGTTCGTTTGCAATGGATTCCTTCACATGTGGGCGTCAGGGGTAACGAGGTAGCAGACTCGCTGGCATCCGAGGCTCTACGGAACGGTATTCCTCTCGACACGGTACCGCACTATACTGACCATCTTCCAAAAGTGAAAACTGACAACTACACTAAGTTTAAGTCCTATTTCAATGAGCGCTCCCAAACCAAGGGCACCTGGTACAGGACCATTGTAAACGAACCACCACGCGTACCTTGGTTTGCCTCACGAAACCTGACCAGAAAAGAATTAGTAATATGCTTCCGAACCCGAACTTATCACATCCCACTCAATAGATTTAACTTTATAATGAAAAAGAGAGACGACCCAAACTGTACACGATGTGAGAGAGAGGAGGACCTCCTCCACTTAGTGCTCGAGTGTAAAATCAACGAACAACCTAGGTTGGAGCTCTTAAAAGAAACTCAGTGCTCTGTGGGGGATCTCTTCTTCTTTTTCCACCAAATCTTAAGCTCAGGGTTCAGTACCGAGCATAGTGATATATTTTTAAGTTTCATCGCACATTCATTGAACCTTTGATTTGAATACTATAAAGATACTCCTTAAGGAATTATCCCTAATGTACTAAGTACCACCTAAAGTTTAAGTTATATTGTTATTATTTTTAAGCCGACTTAATCATAAGATGTATGGCTTATAAAATAAATGAGATTAAAAAAAAAAAAAAAGAACAGGTAGGCAATATATCTTATAGAAGACAAATATTATGAAGTGAAATTTGTTGTACCTTCATATTTTTTAAATCTCGCTCGGTAATATTATAATGTTTTATGTATTATTTGTTTTTGATCTTAGGCGTCCATCACATTGAGCTAGAATGCTGATTTTCATAAATTTGTTACGTTAATGTGAACACCGTTTTGTCAATGATATAAACTCTTTGTGATTTGTTTATATGCTACCTATGTGTATGATTGTTTGTTTTCTCATAATTTAATAAATGTTACAATATGGGATTTTAAATAAAACTTAGCCAAATCACACGCTGAAATATCTCAAATTTCTTTCTTAACACTGGGTATAAAAAGTACAGAAGTTATGGTTTTTCTTTATTGTAAGAAGACTCGAATTAAATTGATTAACTGTGGCATAGCCTAGCCTCTGAAAATTGGACACCTTCGTATAACGACCGCGCTCGCGTTACAGACACTCGATACGAATTTATTACCATCACTGATTGGTCATACGAGATGTGAGTTAGATTGGATAGATCAGAGTTTACTTAAAGTAGAGTAAACCGCAGCACAGCCGAAACCAAGAAACTAACTAAAAATGTATCTTACTTAGCTTGCATTCACTAATGTATTAATAAATGTAATATCAAATCCTAAAGGGCGCCTTGCTAGGCTGCGTTTAGGTTGATTGGTCAATTTCCACGCTAGAGTGCCTGTGGAATACCAAAACCCTTTGATCAGAGCTTCTTTACTATTAAAATAATGTACCGAAAAATTACCGGAACAAATATGAATTTACTCTAGCTCTAGTCAATGTGTATCAGGGCCTTAGCCTGAGTGATGTGCTTCTAAGCCCGGGGGAAACGTGGCAAAATGGAATGCTGGCGGGGGCGGGGAACCGGGGCAAAGCGGAGCATTACGCCTAAACGCGTTTAAATTAGCAAAATGGCTGATAAACGCGCTCTGAAGCCTAATGCGCGATTTTTATGGAAAAAGTTTGGTACGCGGGAAAATTTATGATGCGTTACGGTGTTTATTAAATAAGAAACATGATGTCGACGTCGCTGTATGAAGCGCTATTTGTTTGCGCAAGGAGATGGTTCATAGTCGAGCGTTTTGACCGCTCGTGTCAGACGTCATTTCCGCGCCATTATTAATACCACAATGAAAGGACAAGATGCAACAACTTGAATCAAACTAAAGTCATTACTGTCGTTCGTTTCCATAAAAATTATATCTAAGCATCATCTCTTAGAACGCTGATTTCTCTGAACTCGGGAGTCGTTCAAGCAGCATCACGCGGGATCACGAGGATTCCGATATAGCCGTCTATCTCCGCGTATTGTCTTTGGCCAAGTTCAATTAAATTAGTTACACTTTATTTTATCGACATTTGTTTGTCAGCCATGCATTAGCTAACACTCGTGACAGGTGTCAACGCACCGGTAATTAGCTGCGCGTGCGGCTATCGGCGGGTAGACACGATAGCGTGAATACGGCCAAGGTACGCGACACAAAGATATACGTAAAAAGTCAAATTTAGAGTATTACTTAATGCCTCTGTGAGTTAATCTCGCGACTTTTTGAACATTTTTCGATATGGTTGTACAATAAAAAAGTATGTTTTCAACACAAGTTCCGTCATTTTAGACTAATTCCCAAAAACTGAATCTAAATAAGATTTCCATTTGGTTAACGAACCTGTTTACAATATTTAACATTAACTGACTGATTAATGCGACCAGTAGATGAGAACGTACAGCCGGACATACGAAAGTATTTTTGCCTGAACTGTAAAAGAAACGTTTCGCTCGCTTGGTGAAATTCTGTTGCAAGAGACCATACATCTGCGCATTCCAGAGAAAAAGGATCTTCAGGACGGGTAGACCGAAGAACAACGAAGTAGTCCTGCAAGACTTCCTTTTTTTACAATTACAAGCTTTATATTAACTTGCAACATATGTATGTATGTTTGTCCGGGTGGAATCTTGCGACTCAATTTTGAAGCAGATATCTTCATCCGATTAAACTGAAACTTTGCATACTTGTGAAATCCAGATGACAATACAATAATCTGGTAGTAGAATTCTGATGGCCCGGCCAGGAGCGTCTGCGCAAGAGGGAACTCTTCAACGGCTTGTTCGAAATTTGGTTCACATATGTAGGACGGATGACAATGCAAGTTCAACAAAAAGTACAGTCAGCAAAAAAGCCAATTCTAAAAAAAATTTTAGGTTAGGTTATTTCCTTTTGAAGTACGGTTCCTTAAAAAAAGAGGGTGTTCTCTATGCGACTGTGTCAGACGCTGTTAGAAATCTGCAGCTATATTTGGTTAGCGACAGTTTAGTCTTCGCACATTAGCGCCAACCGAGCCATCTAGTGAAGGTGCACAGCATGCTAATTAATTAATTATTTAAAACACCCGCATAACTTTACACTAGTGACGTGACACTAACAAAGGTTACCTCAAAGTTCAAGGGTGTTGGGTCACTGACTGATGAGTTTCGTAATCGTAACTCAATAATGTACATTTAACATAATATCCTGTATCTTCTAAGGAGCAATTCGTGTATATTTATTTACTTAATTCCGATCTAAAACAGCTCAATCGATTTCGTTGCAATTTGCTATACCAACATGGGGGTCGTTAAATCCATCTAGTTGTTAATTCTAGGAAAATGCATTTTTCCGAGTTTTGTAAACTACACCCCAATACTTGTTCAAAACATTAAAATTTGATTAAGAAAAACGTATTTAACATCACAGCTCCAACACGGCGTTGAATTTGCACGAATTTACAATTTAAATGTATTCCGAGGCTGGTACAGTCTATAAAAGTTAAAGTTGATTTACCTTTCGCACAGAAACAATCAGCGAGTCTGATGCTTACCTGAAACGTGAATGAATAATTTGTGCTACAGTGCAAAAAGTTTGGATTACAAGTTTTTATGTCATGAACATTGCAAGTTAAATAAAGCTTAAGTATATAAATAGCATTGGCACGCGCCAGCATCTAAATTGGAAAAAAGAAAGACGGAGAAGCTATAGCCCAGGAGTGGGACAATACGCCATATTAAGTAACGAAACATGACCAAATACATATAGACATACATTACATAGACTACTAAAACCATAAATAACCCTTGAGCTTTGCCTTACTAACAAAAATACGATGTAAATATTGATCCCACTACCGCTGAACTGAATGAAACTATATCGTCGATTAACTTAAAAAAAACAAAACTCCGAGGTACTGACATTATTTTAATGGCTCAATATACCTCATATGGAGCCTTCGTAACATTAACCACGCTCGGTTGAGCGCAGCCTTCAGCATTGGAATTTATTCCTACGTTTTACAAGAGATTGGTCAATGAAGCGTTGAGAGAATTCATTCACTTTGGTGGTAACAATCGATCGATGTACTACTTACTGCCATACTCAGAGACGCCAATATAGTCATTAATGTAGGATTAACATTCATAAATTATGACACACGTTTAGGAGAGAGGAGAGTACAACGATTTTTGGCACAAACAATAAAATAACAATTTTCCCCTCCGGCCACGTGGTTCGACAACGTTGTCCGTCATGTCGGACAACGAGGAATTTTGATTCCTTGCTGTCCGACATGACGGGCTATGAGGATTTTTTTATTCCACTTATTTCGACCAACGGACCAAGAGGATATGTAAATTTCCACTTGGTTCGATCCGCGAACCATGAGGATTTATCAAATTCCACTTGGGTCGCCCCTCGAACCACGAGGATCATTAAATACCACTTGGTTCGACCCTCAAAACTATAGTAAAATAAAATGTTAGTTCCTCTTAACCTTAATATGTCAAAACACGTGAATATATTTTTTCTGTTCTTTCGAGAGGATGTACTTATAAAATTTTTCTGTTTAAATTTGAATTATGGCAATCCTCGTAGTTAACGGTTCGAACCAA
Source organism: Pandemis corylana (assembly GCA_949127965.1). Classification (NCBI taxonomy): domain Eukaryota; kingdom Metazoa; phylum Arthropoda; class Insecta; order Lepidoptera; family Tortricidae; genus Pandemis; species Pandemis corylana. The sequence continues at coordinate 11,489,419 of OX421856.1, read as the reverse complement.
GTGGTTTTTTTTTTTTTTTTTTTTTAATCTATATATAATTTAGGGACTTAAATCAGTTACATGATTATGCCAGCCCCATCGTACCTTATTCTATAATCTAGGTACATGTCTACTTATGGGACAGTATTGTATCGCTTTATAAAATCTGATACATATAAAAAAACCTTTTTAGCCTTTTCTGAGGTCGGCACAGCTAAGATGCTCTGGAGTGCACCTATATCTAATCTATTTACCTTGAGGGTACTTAGCAATAACTGTCTATCGTTTTCATTCCGTGCACATTCCATCAAAATATGGTGCACATCTTCAACAGAACCACAAATTTCGCAATTTGGGGATGTTTGTTTTTTCATCATAAATGCAAACTTTTTTGATGGAATATGCCCGGAGCGCAATCTTACACCTATCTTAATTAACTTCCTACTTAAATTACAGTTGGTAAACCAAGGTATATGAGGAGGTTCACATTGCATTGTTTTGTACCACACGCCCTTTTCTCTGCAACGTTCATCAAAGTGTTCCTTCCAGGCAGCGTGAATTTTTTGATTGTATTTATGTAGTTTCTCAGTAAAGTCTGGAAGGATATACACGTCCGAACCTTTTATGCATGCGTCTTTTGCTAAGGCATCGGCCTCCTCATTACCTTTAAGTCCTATATGTGAGGGGACCCACTGCAATCTCAGTGCCATGTCAGTGGGTATCATATTTAATTTATGCAACACAGTGTAAGCTAACGTTGTGCCTCTGTGTCCAGAGGCGCAGCGAGCTATGTGTTGCAACGCGCTTTTACTGTCTGTGAATATAACGACATTTTTAAGTTTTAGATTAAACGAATAAGACATGGCTTCTGAAATTGCAAATAGCTCCGCTGACATAATACATATCTCTGACGTTATCTTAAATGTACTATTTACATTATTTTTAGGATCATAGTACGCGGCCCCTGTACTGCTTAAATCTTTAGATCCGTCTGTATTTAATGAACCAAGTGGTATTTAATGATCCTCGTGGTTCGAGGGGCTACCCAAGTGGAATTTGATAAATCCTCATGGTTGGCGGATCGAACCAAGTGGAAATTTACATATCCTCTTGGTCCGTTGGTCGAACTAAGTGGAATAAAAAAATCCTCATAGCCCGTCATGTCGGACAGCAAGGAATCAAAATTCCTCGTTGTCCGACATGACGGACAACGTTGTCGAACCACGTGGCCGGAGGGCAATTTTCATAGTAGGTACGCCCCCAGAGTCTAAAACTGTCCCTGCGTTTGTAAACTGTAAGTTCGCCTTGAATTACTCTATGTCAATATTGTATTTTTATTTTATTTTGTTACGTGTAATAAAGAGTTACTATACTTTATTTCTCCAGTGGGGACCACGGATCGGCAAGCGCAGCGTAGGACGTCCACCAACGATGTGGACGGATGACCTGTAGGCTTATTACCTAACTCGCTCGCAATCGCCATAGTGTTCATTTTGACAGTTCATGTATGGGCTGACAATTGGCATCAGAATCAGCTAGCTGTCACATTCATACAAGAACTGTCAAAATGAACTCGATGGCGATTGCGAGCGAGTTAGACAATAAACCTACTGGTTAAAGTCGCGGGTTTACGGTGGATGCAAGCCGCTTCCAACCGAGGCACCTGGAGGCCTATGGGGGAGACACATGTCCAACAGTGGACGTCATATGACTGATAATGATCATGATGATAATACTTTACTATACTTAAAAATTGCTGTTACTTAATTTATGAATGGCCTCCTATGATAGAGGTAGCTATCCAGAAGGACCTTGAACGAAGTCCGACTGCTGGAAAAATTAGTAAAACTAACAAAGGAATAAAACAGCAGCATATAAATAGTCAGTTGTGTACCGTACCTGTATCCTACCGACACACATTGCGTAAAAGCCACTTAATTTTTATGAACACCACCAACGTTTCTCGTAATGGATTTAATGTACAGTTTTATTAACAGTTCATTAGCGTCAGAGTGACGGGAGCATTGAATCATTGTAACAAAGAACGTAAAGAATACTCTCGACTCGACGTTATCGGGGGTCGGAGTATTCACGGCTGGTTGCCAAGTCAACAGTATTGAATAATATCCTTTTAAGGAGATTAATACTTCACACAGGCCTCATAAAGACACGGAAGGTCGCGAAGGTAAGAAATATGCAGTGATTGTAGGGATTACTCCTGTTAACAAAAGTATGAACGTAATCGAGTATAATATCGGGAAGGATCCGACAAGTTTTGGTCTAAGCCTATGAGCTGTGTTTCTATTTTTTTATACGTCGTCGGTGATAAACGTTACGGAAAGAGACAATTGGCGCCACGTAAATTAGAGCGAGATAACGCTCTACGAAGCCGAAATTAGCCGAGAAGACCGACGTGCAATCTTTATGGCCGGGTGCTCTAGCTTGTTCGGTGCAGCCCTTTCGGCACTGTTTTTTTTAATTAATTCAGGGCTTGCGTAATTTGACTCGAACATACATACATACCTGTTTTGTAAGTTAAATAAAAGATTGAAAAAAAAAATTTTTTTTCTGTAGTAAAATGGAGCCTGTGTTCTAAATTAGACCCTTAGAGCAACACATTTGTGAAAACTGCATTATGTTCCATGCAGTAGTACCTAGATATTGTACGCGTGATGTGTGTAGGTAGGTACTAAACATACAGACAGACCGATACAAAATCTAAAACCGTGGTTTTCGCTTCTGATTCTTTAACAAAGACTATCTATTAATATGGGGCTCCCCATAGGTAGTTTTTCTTCAATATTTATAACAACTGAGCCGTTGCCCGCCATTTCGCTCCCGTTTGAGTTTTTTTTTCGAAATTTTATTTTATGTAAAGTTGTCCTGACGATAACCCAATTTGATACAGTCGTTCGGAAGTTAGGCGCGTACTTACATTTCGACGTCAAATTTTTATTTATTTAGATTTACAGATATCGTTCTGTTACAAATTTATTATAATGTGTGTATGGATTTGTCTGTAATAGTCATTGCCGTATTTTTATCTGCAATCAGTGCGCAATCAATCACTCAACCCTAACATTTTGTCACACTCATGTAGCCTTTTCTGGATAACCTAAATCGCTCGTCCAAGTAATTACCATACTAACCGCCGTTTACCCAGTAATATTCATGCTAATGCAAACTTTGCCCGTAACTTTAAAGGCCATTATAATTTTAACGAAACCTCCGGCCATCCGCGTAGATTTCCGTGCAAATTGAGTCATACACGAAATTTATGCGATGTCCATTTTCACAGTACGTCGCCTCTCCAATTACGCCCCCATACGAATAAGTAGATACAGCGTGATATGAAGGTTACGAAATGTTCTGGCATCCCGAATTTGTTGAGGTTTCCATACGAACATTTCCTCGTGCCGCCACATCAGAGTGCTATTTAATAACAACTGCTTTCAAGTAAATGGAAACAATTACATGTATTGCGTCTTCGTAATAACGTTTAGGATGAACAATATACAATATTTATTTAACTAAGTCCCAAATAAAGTCGTGGTAGCTTAGTGACACATTGCCTCACAAGCAAGAGATCGTGCATTCGACCTCGATTATATATGTCAAGTCCAATTTGTAATTTACCACCAACAATTATTTTTTGAATTTTCCAATCTACCCTGGGCCCACGTGAGCTATGAAACCGTAAAAACTGTCTCGTTATAAGAGGAAGCATGTACTGTAGCAGTATGACGCATGATAGGCTGGAGATTGCTTGACAGTGACAGGATTCTTAAAATGTATATTTCGAAACGAAAAGACAAAAATTAAACCTTGCCACGGTTACCAACCTTAGAACAGACTCTGTAAAAATTTTGTTACTACCTGAATATGGACTGAGATTTTTCTATTCATTTTTAGATGTTGATAAGCGGCAACCTCTACCACACTATTGTGTAGTATATATATGTAATTATTAATTACGTGTCTGTCGCTTCGCACAAGATTCCACCAAAATCTCTCGCATCCTTGCTTCGATCGTTAGAATGATGGCGAAAAATTTGCAGCAACAATTAGCCCTATAAATAAATTTAACGTAAATCATCAAGTGTAAAAGCACTTCGATAGCGACGTTATTGCCAGTTACCTTCCGGTAAACCGCTATTGCTACGAAATATGAATATAAAAGGTATTAACCTAAACAAAACCAGGCCAAATTGCCAAGCCCTAGCATCCTACACAGAGACGTCTCGTTGTGTTAATTGCGAGCTCACGGGGTGTAATCATGGGAGCGCCGCCGCGGCGCCGGAGCGCCCGACTGACGTGGAAGGAGAAAACACTTGAAATTCACGCCTACGACACTTCGGTCAATATGGGATAATCGACGCGTTTTATAGAGCTTGACGTATATTCATAATATTGTAATGACATGTAATTCGATGATCTAAATTGGAAGTGTCACTAGGCATGTTCATTTATTAGTGACACCAATGACGTGACAAACACATGAGGGAAGTACAAATTATTTGGTATTCGTCAATGATCACAGAAGGAATATGAAACAGTACACTATCCTATCACTATCTGGTACACGTATAGTTGACCAACCAACAGGGCAAGCTCAACAAGCAATATAAATTTGAGTTTGGAGCTTAACTTAGACATTTATAGGAAGATATTGGGGAGTCAGATTACAAACAGGTCGCGTTCCTACTGTGTTGATTTAATGAAGACGAAAGAAGATTAATCCAATAGATATAATGAAAGACGGGCCACTTCTTTAAGAGTAGGTAAGAGAGACGATATAAAATCCTTATTAACTGAAATCAATCATTATCAATTACTCCATTTTAGACCTCATCTTCGCTTATCATCAGGCGTCAGTAATGATTTAGGTCCACGGGAATAGACTTATGCAAACTACCCGATTCAATTAATATCGATCGGTAAATACGACTCGACGGCCAAGGCACATTATTTATAATTACTCGAAAATAATAGAAATCGATTGTACATTTAACCTCTATTTGTCCCACGCCAAACTCGTACGTAATAAATGAAATAAAGCTGTAATTCCCAGCCAGTTGAATGCCTAATGAAATGTCTCGATACTCTCGATATTCATTGTCAAATCGTGCAACCACCCTGCGTGCAACAACTGATTTCAAAGGTTTCATTTTTAACAAAACGATGTATAATGTTCTCAGTTCAGGTCATCCGTCGTCCATCCTTTCCTAATTGAACATAATATCTGTCACAGCGGATGAATTAGGTCGTGATGTGGTTGTCAAGTGGCATGATGTCATCCACACTAAACTTATCATCGATAAAACGGATCGGTGGACGCCCACTGACCTGACAATATTCTGGACCAAGTTAGCAATAAGCCCTAGACTTAGCTTGTACCTTGTGCATGGTATGTTTTATTATTACTCTCTCGACTTTGATAGTCAAATGAGCGTGCTACCACAAGTTATGAACCACGGCAAAAGAGCAAGTGGTAAGCACGCACCACCACCTAAGAACTCTGCTTACCTTAGTTGTTTCTTAATTGCTTCTTGGGGTCTTTTGGAAAATAACGTTAACTTACTCTCGCGTACAAGGGGAGGGGTCATTACAACAATAGATACCTAATTAGCAATCGCTAGCGACTATCGAATACTCACTTATACAGTACAGGACAACTTCTTAGTAATTGAATTGTAAGTGTTCATTCATGAAAATACACCTTTGTGAAATTGAAATTAATTTTGTTTTGAAAAAACAGTACCTACTTAAAAAAATGTAATTAATTGAATCGGACGTCACTTTACGGAGGTCCATATTATTATTTATTATTAAATTTATTAATTAACAAAAATCGCACGTGTTGCAGCAACCAAGGTTTCAATAAACGATTTAAATTAAAACAAAAAATATTCAATAGCAAAAACTTATTTGGAAATAAATTCGAGCAATTCACACGTCTACTTGAATTACCTACCGAAGTGCGCAATTCCGAGCAAACATTTAACCAACTGTGCAAATTTACGAAGCATTTTGTAAAACGCATTATTTAAACTTGACTAGCAACAGAACTGTTAGTTGCAGTTATGCGTCCAATAATCATTTAAATTTAATTTGTGTGTGTTAAATTTTGTATGGGCCCTGAATTTCGTTTAAACACATTTGTAACCCTATTAATATAACCTTTGAACCTTTTACGTTCCTTTATAAAGTGCATTGAGGTAAAATCGAAATTAGGGAAATTACGCTTAGGCAAAAAACGCTTACCTAGGAGCCAAAGACATTGGAGTTTCTAGGTAAACGTTGCCAGATTATTGGTGATTGTTCCCCATTTAGTGGATTTCCACGTTTTCGAAATTTCCCCAATTTCACCCCCCCCCCCCCCCTCCCCCTCCCCTCTCCCAATTATCATCGCCGAAATTACCCCAATGCACTATACAACAAGCAAGGCAAACGAGGAAGTGGGTTACCTGACGGTAATCAATCACCACTGCCAATGGACATCCGCACCATGTCCAACAAATTGTTCTTTTAACTTGATGCCTAATTTGAATTACGAAATGTCAAAGGCTCACTGCCGATGGTAGCATCGATGCACTAGGGACTAAGGATACGGTAAAAGTATCGCCACATTTTGGCGGCGTAGTTTTTCTCTCGTTACCGATATTCAATCAATCAATCAATCAATCAATCAAATCATTTATTTGCTAGAAAAGGGTGTGAGGTTAAGATTTTACATTAATAATTATGTCCTCCTTATCTTACTGTCCAGGAACGGCATGCAAATATTTCAAATTAGGCACATAATTGGTATAAATGTCAGACTACTAAATAAAAATAAAAAAATCCATTAAATTACATTTCATAATACAATGTCAAAAAATACTAAATTACATTAATTAATTTAATTACATGATATAAAAATGTCAAGTAAAATAAAAATAACACAAAAGAAAAAATATTAAAATTTCTACAGTACGAGTATGTCAAAAATCGTTTAAATAGTCTACGACACTATAATAACACTTCTCTAAAAGCAGTTTCGACAGTAGGTATTTGAATTTATTCAAATTTGCACTTTGTATTGCCTCTGGTAATTTATTGAACAATTTTGGGGCCATAGTTACAACACTTTTTCGCATCAATGCAGTTTTACATTTTAATATGCGTAATGCTGGCTTCCTTGGGCGAAGGTTTGAAGCTTGTGTTTGCTTCATATATTTGAAAAGGTCCAAGTTACTCTTTACAAATACGCAACATTCAAATATATAAAGGCAAGGAAATGTCAACAAATTTAAAGATTTAAAAAAAGGTTTACAGCTTTGTGTAGCATTAAGCCCACAGATAGACCTTATACATTGTTTCTGGGCTCTGAATAATATATCACGGTATGTGGAGTTTCCCCAAAAAATTAATCCGTATCGTAGGGCTGAGGCCACAAACCCATGATACGCTATGAGAACTGTAGAGCGATCAGCTGTCTTGGCTAATTTATAAAGGGCATATGAATGACGATATAATTTTTTGCACACTTCCATAGAATGTGCCTCCCATGACATATTGCTATCAATATGTAGACCCAAAAATTTAGTTAAACAGCTTATTTGTACATGATTACCTTCATAATTAACATTCAACTTTGGAGCTTCTTTTCTCTGACTGAACTGCATTACGTGAGTTTTTTCTAAATTTATGGTTAAATTATTTGACTCCAACCATTTTATGATGTGTTCCAAGTTCATGTTTACTTCCTTTTCGTAATCGTCACAGTTTTCCAAATCCATAAATACCGTGCTATCATCAGCAAATAATATCATAGGGTACTGACTAGACCTAACAATGTCGTTGATATACACTAAGAATAACAGAGGTCCAAGAACACTACCTTGTGGAACTCCATATTCAATTGTCCGACGATTCGACGTGTATGTTTCTAATTCCCTGGTAGTAGGACTTATCTGTGAGATCTCAGTATATTGTATGCGATTTACTAAGTACGAACTCATTAAGTCCAAAGCAGTGCCGCGAATCCCATAATTATATAATTTTCTGAGTAGGAGCTGATGGTCTACGTGGTCGAAAGCCTTTGTCATGTCCATGTAGATGGCACATGACGGTTGCCTTTTATCAAGACTTCCGATGGCCCTACTAACCAGATCATATATTGCAACATTTATGGAAGTGTCTTTACGAAAGCCCCGCTGCTGTTCAATAAGTATTTTATATTTTTCAAAGAAGTTATACAACTTATTATAAATAATCTTCTCGAAAACCTTAGATGTTACTGGCAACAGAGCGACAGGTCTGTGGTTGCCGGGGTTTGATTTATCACCCTTTTTATATATTGGCTTAATCTTGGCAAGTTTTAAATTCTCAGGGAAAACTCCAGTAGTCAAGCTTAGGTTTATAATGTGCGCCAGAGGTAGAGAAATTGCACAGCTCACATGCTTGATCACCTTGGTATTTATTTCGTCAAATCCTACGCTGTTGGTATTTTTTAAGGAATTTATGGTCTTATTTACGTCATGTGGTGTGATTGGAGTCATAAATATTGAGTTTGGATTCATTTCCACATTAATGCAATGTTCCCGGTGTCTATTGTTATTTTTTATTCCATCAATGTAGAAATTATTTAGTGCTATAGCAATATCAGTCGGGTTCTTGTAACATGTATTATTAACTTTTAAAATACTAATGGGCTCTTTTGGAGTCCTATTTTTATGTTTGTTTATGACATGCCATGTCGCTTTTGATTTATTCCTAGACGTTGCCACAAAATGATGATTTTGAGCTCTTTGTGTGAGTTTAATAATTTTCTTCAACCTTTTTGTGTATGTTTTAAAAGCAATTTTATTTTCCTCAGTCTTACTTAGGCGATATAACCATAGAGCTTCTCTTTTTTTTTACAACATCTCCGTATTCCTTTCGAAATCCACTTACACTTAGCATTAAATTTCATTTTGCGTACTGTGTAAGGGAAACAAAGATCATAAATGCATTTAAATACATCCAAGAAGCTATCATAAGCAGCATTAGCGTCATTTGTTTTGAGAACATCATTGAAACTTAGACATTCAATATGTTTTTTAAACTGGTTCATGTTATCATTGCTATAGTTTCGGCGTCTGACACTCCATGATGTTATGTTATATATTTTTCTTACGGGGCATTTCAAAATTAGAGCAGCGTGATCTGAGAGGGCCAAGTCGACGACTTCGCCAACCGATCCCTTAATATTGTGAGCAAAATTATCCAGACACGTTCCACTATCAAACCTGGTTGGTTGTTTTATTTCTAGTTTCAGATTGTGGGTTAGTAAATGGAACACAAATTCGCGACTTTTTAGAGTATTTTTTAAGGTGTCGATATTAAAATCTCCACAGATTACGATTTTTTTATTTTTTAACCGTCTAAGAGTATCTAAAATGCACTCAAGTTTGTCGTGGAACATGTCTAGGCCAGAACCAGGAACTCTATACAAGCATATTATTATCATATTGTAATCTAACAGTTCCACACCACAAGTCTCTATAACACATTTCACAGATACATTTTTAATGTCATTCATTACTCGATATCTAATCCCTGTTCTTACAGCGATGCAGGCTCCTCCTCGTTTCTTGTCTCTCGAGAAGCTTGTTGCCAGAGTGAAGCCAGGTATATTTAGTAGTTCTTCATTATCGGGTGTCATGTTATGCTCGGTTACACATATAACATCGACCTGTTTACGTACATTTTCGAGTTTTTTCAGGTGTATTGTTAATTCGTCACTTTTGTTTAGCAGCCCAGATATATTTTGGTTTAGTATAAAAAAATAGTTATTCACGAAAAAAATTACTTTCCTGTTCAGTTGTATTATCCACAGTTGAAAGTGGGTTCATGTCTTCTTGCAATTTACTTATTTCACTTATTTGTACTGTAGATATTTTTTCAGATATATGTTGAAGTATATTTAGTGCTCCAGAGTTCATTATTTTACCAGAATGGATCGAGAATAAGTCAAGAGTGAGATTCAGATTCGAGTCAAAAAATATCCCATAATTATGTATCTCCATATCACCATTAAGTACAGTATTAAAAGCATCTATTCTTGCGTTGTACAGAGGCGCTCCACAAATAAAGGTAGGTGTTGCTATGATGATATTTGTATTTGTTATGCTTTCTAGTTTTCCCCTTATATTCTTAACAAGCATTTGGTAATCTTGTGTCTTATTAAAATCGCTTTCCCCAATCATTATGATGCAGTAATCCTGTTTCGTATAGTTAACCACTTTCGTCTGTATATTTTCCAATAGAATATTTACTCCGACACCAGGTGTGATATAGTGACAGCATTCAAAGTTTTGGTAGAAGTTGAGCCGTTCCATGTTCTTCAGGACGTTATTTCTCCTACTGCTGGTGATGATACACATTTTATGCCTTTGTTCAGTGGTGTCTTTTTGCAAAATGCTTTTTTTGAATTTTTCTTTAATTGGTTTCTTCTCTTTTGTGTTCGAGAGAGACAGTTCTAATTCCAATTGTTTGATTGTATCATTGAGAGCACATATATCCCGCTGTGCGTTAATTAATTCACATTGTAGGTCCTGAATTTGCGACTCCATATTTTCCCAGTTTCCTGATTTTGTACATCGAGAGACGCTCGTAGGGCTGTCGTCAAAGCAGGATGTTAAATTTGATTGACCTTTTTTTGAATGTCTAGGGGTCTTGCATATGTTTTTTAGTGCCTTTACTTCTCGTGACAGTTTTTCAATTTGTCGCATATATTCATTTTTTTCGAGGATAGAATAATGCAGTTCCTGTTCAGTGCTTGCCAGAATAAGCTTAATTTTTTCAAGCTCGCCTCTTAATTCCGTTACAATGTCGAGATCATTTATTATTTCTAAACTCTTTGACAACTCGTCGTCTGAGAAAAGCGAAATGTTTTGAGTGGAATCAGTTTTTATGAGAGAGTCGATGGACTTTGCTTTTGCTAGTAAAGCCTGTGAGCAAGGTGTTATGGTCCCAGGGTGAGGTTTGTTTAACTGCGGTGTGACAGCATCCTCCTGGACCGATAGCATATCAGTGACAGATAAGGGAGTAGTTGTTGGTGGGGTATACAACATTGCTTTTTTTTTTCTTGTCATTACATTCGTGGTAGCAATATTTTTCGGAATTTTGTCTTGTACTTTGTTTATCGGTGGCGTATTTTTATTTGAACGACAATGTAGACATGCCCATTTTTTTTTATTTTCTGTTGTCATGAGTAGAAAAAGCTTCTCAGATCTCCCAGTACACTCCAGATCATAGGTTTGTTTACATTTCAAGCATGTTAATGTATCCCTGTTTTGTAAACTGGCCTTACATTTGGCACATGTAGTTGTTGGCGACATCTTGAGGTGATCCTTCAACTTATGCTATTAATAGCACCGATAATGCGTGGGTAATCAATTAATCGTTTTATTTCTTTTTCGACTAATCATTAATTTAGAATTAGTCGATTAATCGTTAATTAAGAATTAGTCGATCAATCGTTAATCAAGAATTAGTCGATTAATCTTTTTATTTCTGAACGATGGTCTTTCTCCTGGCAACACTCTTGTTGTTTTATGTCATTCAAGCTGTCAATGTCAACATCAGCTGTTAGTGTACACCGTCTAATTAACTCCAAATAATAGTTTAGTTCCGTTAAATTATTTGTTTTTAAATATAATTAAGTGCTAACGGTCAAGATTTGTTGCTTACCGATATGCTCAACAAGTGATTTCTTCTATGTGCAGTATTCAGCAAGTGTTTCTTAGCACATGAACTATCACAGGTATATTGCTTGACGTTCAAGTGCACCAAATATTGTGTTTTTATTGAATTCTTTGTAATTTAAGCAATTAAATAGTAACGAGCTCACTAGGTACGTGTTTACATGGCCAGAGTTGCCATATTTTGTTATATTTTATTAATCGATATGATATTTTAGTAATCGATACTTTTTATTCCATACTTCTCTGGTATCAACCTCTTAAATACCGAATCCGAATCGGAGACACATATACGTTTCACTGAAAAAAGACAGATAAAGAATACAAAGAAATATAGAAGTACAACACATTAAACTCACAACACCCCTCTTTGAGGTTTCATTATGGTTTAAAAATAGGGATACTATGAATGATTCGACCACAAAGGGACAGATTCTACAGAAAGTATAAGATGTAAGCCCATAGTAGGCTTATTTTCTATCAGATTTTAAAGCTCGCTAGTTAGATACGTTTTCTTTGTGCTGGAAAGAAACCATGGCAAATATTTAATTCTACCGAGAACAGCATTCGTTTTCAGGAAGTAAGACTAGTGTTTGCCGACCACTCGACAATGTAAAGGGGTCTGAAGGATTCTAACATTCAGCTCCAGTCTAGGGCTCTTGGGGCAAACTTGAGAAATTAAAGCAAAGGATTTATTATACGGGTTCTATGATGAACTCGGTAAACGTGAAACGTTTTTAGAGTAACTTACCTTTTCCAAAGGGTGTCAAATGTTTTAATAATAATAGTATTATGGGACACTTGACACCAATTGATCTAGTCCCAAACTAGGCAAAGCCTGTACTATGGCTACTAGACAACGGATAAACATATAGATACTTATATAGATAAATACATACTTATATACATATTAAACATCCAAGACTCGAGAACAAACATCATATTCATCATACAAATATCTGTCCCGACCGGGGATCGAACCTGGAACCTCAAGCTTCATAGTCAGGTTCTCTAACCACTAGGCTATTCGGTCGTCGTTTTGCTGCCATTGTTGGCCTTAGGCACCCGCAACCTTAAAGAGTTGCTTACGCGAAATGCTATTTTTTTGCTAACTATATCCTTCACAACGGAACATGACAGCGCAATCACATTTACTTAGCGGCAGGTTTAAATTTTTTGTAATACCTAACCACAAAAATCGTGTCGCTATAGGGATAAATCATGGTGTTAACTGTTAAAATAATGTCACTGAAAGCTGGCTTTGCTAATAACATCAATAACACTTGACCTACATTGCCTGATACGCCTACATATTATTAGAAGTGCCCACACGTGGGCTTGAACCAATTGCCCGTAAGTTATCCGATAGCTACGACGTCGTGTCAACTTTCTGCCAGCAATCCACTATTTACTTAATTACTTTTTCCTGTTAATTGAAAATATCAGAGTCTTCTAACAGCAAATAAAAATATCGTCTAACTGTGTGATACGTGACTTCAGTTTTATTTGTGATTTACTGCTTATGAAATATCTACTGATATCGATATTTAGGTATATATTTGAACATTTCGAGAACTTAAAAATACATTTCCGTCTACAAGTCATGGCAAAACCTTAAAGTAAAATTTTATTAAAATCTGTGCGGCAATTTAAGCGTGATAGTGCCACAAACAACCCGGCAAACCAACAAGCAAACTCTCTCATTTATGACATTAGTAGGCTAAGAAAATATGAAATGAAGTCAGTGTGTGTATACATAGATATCAACCAAAATAATTTGCCATCATCTGGCGAGTCCCTCAGCGCCGGGTGTAATGGAATGGCCGTCACATTATGTCCGAGAGACAGGCGCGAGCAGCGAGGTACCTATTAGACTATGTCTTGTGACAATAGCGACAAAAATTTCCGGCATTATTCATAACGTGTGGTGCCTTACCAAAGTCTGTTATTATTATTAAAATAAAGGTGTGTTTCCACTAAGTCGGAACACGGCGGAAACATGCAGAATTGACAAGTCTAATTAGTTGAAATCCTCAAGTCGCACCGCTCCCCTTGTAATAGCAGAGGATCTGTAAAAGGCTCAGGCAGAAGGACGAAATACTTAAAAAATTAATGATCAAGGCTGTAATTAGGAAAGAAAATACAGTACGTTGCGAAGCATGCTAAACTTTTGTGAATAAAATTCTATAGCAAAATAATATCATGATTGCGTTATAAAGCAAGAGAATCATAGAGTTTCAACAGCCCTTAATTCATACGCTCGTAGAGTAGGCTATCTAGATTTAGAGCGGCGCGACGCGAGGCGCCTCCGTAATCCAGCGGCGCCTAGCAACCAGACAGCCAGCATTATCTACCAGATATGCCTACCTATCTGACGGATTAGCGTTCACTGCCCATAAGAGACCTCTTTTGTTTCAATTATTTTCTCGTTGCATGAACAAGTAAGAAATATATTTAAATGTTTGCAAGTTTAACATTTTTACCGAGCATTATTACTAAGCAGACCGAAAATACTCTCTTAATACAAAGGTAACACAAATTCTGCCAGATTATGCTTGAAAATAAAATAAAATCATTTTTCTTGCGGCTTCGCAGTCACACGTGCAAGAAATTTGTACGCTTTCATTTCACACAATAAAAATCGTCCACTGTTTTTATCATTTGACATATATTATTATGTCACACATAGTCAACAATACAATATGTGTCGCACAGATGCAATGTTGTACGTGTGGATGTGGCGAAGCGCGGTGCTTGGTTTGGTTCTTGGATATGGACTTCCATACAGCGACACCTACTAAATCAAGTGGTTAAATTATGCTAGATTAAAATTTTACACGTCGCAAAATGTTGAAATTATATTTAAATATTTATCAAGGGTGTTGTCCCTGATTAGGGTGTTAGCCTTTTGGAGAAGCTTAGGAAAACGCAAAAAACTATAAAGAGAGCTATGTAATAGAATATTTTACAGGGAGTACAATTTTTCTTTGCAACAGAATATTCGCCGATTTTTAAATCACACGGTTGAATTTACGTAAGCATTTACCTCGTAAATCATTAATCACTTTCCCGCGCGTGTCCTATATAAATTCAAATTCGAACTTCCAAAGCCTTCCCAGTTAAGAGCCGCAAAAAATCAGCTAATGAATAAATAAGTCTGATGATTAATTTCGCTAACAGTGTTACAGGCGCCCACGGGAACACGCCGCCAAATTGCCTTCGGATTTTGCACCGGGAAAATGTCGATTCTTATTAATTGTTTTATTTACATTTCTCGTTATTTATAGGCATTTTTTCTAAATAACGCCTTAAACGTAATATTGGGGGATCAAAACGTTCTCCTGTTTACGCTGTCTTTTTAATACGGCTCTTTATTCGACGCGTGATTGACACGACTTTCATCTTGGATCTCTCCTCGACAATGGCGATTTGTTAGACCTAATTTTAAATTACATTTTCTAATGAAACGGGTTTTTTAATCCCGTAAGCCGCAAGCCCTTGTAAATAATAATTGTATATAGATTTCAGTTGTCTTTCTTCAGTGCGTCATTATAAATAAATAAAAATGAATGTTGCCAAGCGCAAAACTCAAGAACGGTCGGACCAATGAGACATTTTTTTTTCATGTGTTCCTTAAGTTCTACGGAATGTTTTTATGGAGAAAAAAAAACATTAATACAAATGGGACGCGGGCTAAGCCGCGGAAACAGCTACTTTTAAATAAATCCACAACTAAAACTATAAACGGTAAACTGCACTTCTAACTGGACTAATCGTTCTATCAAATATTTACCGAAAAATCGCATTCCTTTTCTAATTGAAATCAGAAAACTTTTAGCGAGTCGCTCCTTGGGGATTTGGCTTTGCTTTGTTTTGAAACGTGTCGCAAATGAAGGACGAATCACGAACCGCTTAGGTACTGGCGGCCCCAGGTGCCCTCGGCGAGCATTAGAGAAAACAACAACATAGGTACAATAACATTACAGAATATAAGTATTTCTGTCCTTGTCATCTAGGAACTGCGTTTCTCTAGCAGATTAGGTCCATATTCACACAGATCAATAGGTACACACGGCAATATAATCAGGTAAGCACTTACGCACGCTCGCGCCGTATCTATCCTGCTTACCGAATAGCTTTGCTGTGTGTATTATTCGCACAATTAAGTTTCATCTGTGAAGTTAGTCTCAAACGTGTACGAAAAACGTATTCGTGTATTGAAACGAAATAGGTAGGTACTTTTCTGTGCAGTTTTCTTGGTTTTGCAACAATTTTTGTTTAGTATGAATTGCTTTAGTGTTTTTAACCCCCGACGCAAATAGAGGGGTGTTAGAAGTTTGACGTCGATGTGTGTGTGTTTGTGTTTGCGTGTGTGTATCTGTACGTGGCATCGTAGCTCTCCAGCGGATGGACCTATTTCGAATGCCAGTTTCCTTGCGGTGGTTCTTAGCTATATTTGGTAAAAATCGGTCCAGTATTTGAAGATTATCAGCTGTTTTCCAGAATAATGTAAGGCATTTTTGGCAGAAATTTAATTATTTTTTTTATTCACGTTATGCTTTGATCAATACGTGGAGGGTTGTTAAAATTGTTGAATTAAATGTTATGACTAAGTTTAATTTTTATAAACATGTAACGGTGCTCATATAAACAGATAAAAACTTAAAATTCGTTTGCCTTTGTCTACTACTTGGACATTTACCTTTGTCAGACAGAGATAAAACATAAACGTGTCTTTAACATTTTATGAATATCGGGGAACATTAAAACATTAACAGAGTGCTAAATAGGGAAAGGAAAGCTTTTAACATCACGCTGTGATGAACTGGTGCTGTGTTTACTAGCTTTTACTAACATTATTATGTTCGTATTTGGTAGTAGTATTCAAGTTGACTTCAAAATTTGAAACTCAAATTCGACCTGCTTCTAGTGGGCGGTACATAGGTAATTATAAGTTCCGTAAAACGGGGTGAGAAGGGATTGGGGAGTTGGAACACACACACACACACACACACACACACACACACACACACACACACACACACATAAATCACGTCTTTATCCTTTACGGAGTAGGCAGAGCCTAAGGTAACAAGCCCTAAAGGGGAGTTTGAAAAGAAGAAATATTTTGGGTTTTCACTTGCTGCTTAAATTTTCTGGCTCAGCTTGCTCTAAAAGTAGTTTAGTTATATTTTTAGTCATATTTTATCTCCTTTTTTCTGGTAATTTGCTATCGTATTTTTTTTATTTGTCCCTATCCCTTTTGACCCCACTACGGGGTGAATTGGGTTTTGCGTATATTTTGGTGTTTAATGTTTAAACTATGAAACTAAACGACGAAAATTCATACCACCAGAACATTATTTATCTATAAAAATCAATTTGCCACATATGAAAATATTTTTTATCGAGGTTTGAACATCAATTTGGTCCTTACTCGCCCCGTTTTACGGTGCATAGTATGTAGGACGGAAAAGAACGCAAGCACTGTCAAGAAACTTGACCCTTAAAATTTATCAATTCAAAGAGGACAAGAAAATACAGAACGTTTTTTGCTATACGTTGGCCAATACTTTTAATTTGTCGAACAACTTTGAACAGCTTCCGAAGCAATCAAATCTTCCCTTCCGGCTTCTCTTGTGTTGTACTCAAATTACGTTTCACCCGCTTCTTACGGTCATTTGTCAGGCGGTTATACGTGACAAGCATAACTCGGCAGCTGTAATTAATGAGCCAACAGTTTAAACTGTCCCTTGCTGATGCCAGGAGATGAAAAGAGAGGTTTGATAAGTGTAGGCGTTGATGGATGGACAGTTTTCAAAAGATTTAGATCTAAAGGTCGCTATTTATAGCTATGAAAGGTTGAGTGGACCATTTACGTGGGACGCAAATCTGCACTTAGTTTTTGATGTACGTGAGATTTGCGAATATTTATGTGTTTATAAGTTTTGGATCAGCGCAAAAATTAAAATTCGATTTTTTTGGTTAAAAAATGGTTATAAATATCGTAGTACAATTTACAAATTAAATAGTCTAGTGCCAAACTAAACTAAGTACATATTTTACTAACTATAGGTTTTTTGCATGATAGGCATGAGTTTGATCACAGTCATGCCTGATAAAGATAAATATAATACATGTAATACTAGCTAAGTTTGCGTAATATTAGTCATTCAGTGGGATTCGCTCCCATCGTCTGTATTTCCGGATAGATACAACCTAGGGCTCTTCAAGGCTAGAGTGCATAGGCTATTACTGACCCAGTGAGTTACACCTTTGGCCTCCTCTGCACCTTCCACCAAGTGAGATAGAGGTCAATCACTGGTCAGTTAGTAGTAAAAAAAAAAAAATTTTGGGAACTAAAAGTCAATCTCCTCCGTACGAGCTTGATAGCATCGTTCAGCCAATTCACACTTTTTTTTGTAACAAGTTTGTAACTTTTTACAAATAAGAGGAATTCGCTTTTGCTATTAGCCGTAACTATTAATACCGGGATAAAATGTGATAAAATCGTATTTGCGACTTCCACAAACATTTTTTCTTAGAAATTGGTAAGTGTGTTTCTGAAATCCCGAATCCATAATGTGCTGATACAAACTATGCTGTGCCACATGGATCTATGCCGTAATGCCGCATGCCACATCAGTATAACCACTGAGGAGCATCTTTAACCATAACCCCTTAATTGCTTATTTTTTATTTTTATTTTTATAAAATGTAATAGCCGTTTCAAATATAGGAGAAAAAAACAGCCCGAAATCGCCTTTTCCATTCCATCACTTCATTCATACAAGTTCTGTAAACACTAGGCTTTCCGATTTTTTTTTTTTGAGAAAAAGTCAGATTTCTAACTTATTTCCTAATATCCCATGTTTGTTTGCAACAAGAGTAATAATTACATGTTTACTTTTAATATCAACTTTGTATCATAGTAATCATTAAAGGCCTTTTCATCTATGATAGATGATATAATTTTACCAGCGGTACTTTCTGTGGCAGCTGGGCAAGCCTATCCGGGAGCGGCATCTTACAGCACAATTTAATATATATCCAAATGGGTCAGTAGGGAAAAGTCAAAAACTATGAAAGATAGGGAAATCTGTTCTAAGAACAGCGCAATAGAATTAAGATTTCATAAAAAAGGCATTAAAAGTTTTTCAGTATCATAATTTTTTTCAGATTTTTAACATTTTAATTATTTAACAAGATTCCATTAAGAATGATTTCCATGTGACTAAATAATAAGAACGAAAAACTTGCAAAATCAATTTATAACATGGTTCGCAGAAATTTTGGAAAAGATAGTATGAATAAATAATTATGATTAAAAAAAATATATGCCATTGTTATTAAAATCTAAAAATCGATGCCATGATTCCTCAGAACATATTCCCCTAACTCTTATAGTTTTTGACTTCTCCCTACTCGCCCTACTGACCCATGGGGATTTATCACCCTGTATACCATAAGTAAACGTGTCATGCTACATGTAGTTAAAATCAAACACATTAATTTGCCGCACAGTGTAACCAGGAACTTTTCCTAAGAATTCCGTTTTATTTTGGTTAAAATATAACCTCAAGTGGCACTTCGGACGTAAACATGATGTTTTTCGAGGCTTTAAGGGATTTGAAAGTCAATCGAGCTTTTGATTAAGTTTGCTTTGTAAAAGTTTATTATGTGGCGAGCTTTCCAAGACGCGAGTAGACTTTTAATGGGACTCAAGGGGAGCTTTCACTGGGCATAAGGAGCTTTAATTTCGTAGGGTTTGACATAGTGGGTAAATAAACACATCAATAGGCAAAAGTTGTCTTTCCTGTGGTGTAGCGCTAACGACATGGTATATAAATTATGTTACAAGAATATCTTTTTCGAAACATTAAAAATGGACACGATATTTTCACAAATTATTGTAGTTTTGACCAGTATAGCAAAAACAAATAAAAATAAAAAAGCTAAAAATTTTAAGAGGGAGTCTGTACAAGAAGTTTTTTAGATGGTTTTCCTGGACGTGTTATTATTTTTAGAAGGTTTTTTTCGTTCACTTATTTTCCAGAAAGTTTGAAAGTTTTATTAGGGCTTTCCCTTTTTCCATAAATATTTTTTGCAGTCGTAAAGATGTATTTTATAAACAAGTTATGCCCAACGCTTCATGGGCATATTGGCTAGAAATACGTGAGTGATCTGTGTTAATTGAATTATATTTGTTTGTTACCTTACTAGATTACCCGGACCCATCAGAGACAAACATACCTGAAAATAAAGAAAATTAGACATTATTAATACATACACATTCTTCTGAGGAATTTTAAATGTCTTTCTTAAGTAACAAATTTTTAGTTGCTCTATAGAATTTGCTAAAACATCTGATACAATTCCTAAGGACAACTCAAAACTTTAAATTTTAATAATTCAATATAAAATACTTAAACATGCTCATTTATGAATACTGGAATAACATATCAAAATCGAAAAACAGCCTACGTAGAGCTGGCACTAAACGTGCAAAGTGAAAAGTTTCCAGTGTAAACTGTGAACCACACTGCTACGAAAGCCACGAAATCGATCGGTGCTACGGCGTAGCCGCCTACGACAAGATTTCGTAGACGTCAGTGGAGATTCTGTTTAGAGATAAGTATTCGGAAAATTTATTCCCTATTCAACTGATTAACATGGCCCCTAAATCGTGTGTGAAAATACGCATCATTATTTATCGATTATACTTTATTTTTTAACCAAGTTGTATTATTTACACAATTTATAACTAAAGAAAGACTGCATAGATTTTTATAATCTTAAATTCCGAAAGATGAATAACTGAATAAATCTATGAAAACTTAATCAAAAAAACATTATGAAGAAAAATTGTATTCTCATATTTTGAGTTTGCAACGCCATCTCTGTTCACATGACAGAAATTGATTGTAAGGCGGAATCGAAGTTTGCCGGCCAAGATAAGTAGTTCTTAAGTAAAAAAATCGGGCGAAATTCGTGGTTTGGCTGTCGACGGTTCAAAATAAAAGTATTTCACGAATTGACCAAGAAGTTTCAGATCACTTTTCATACTACATTATTATTATTTCAACAGAAAATGACCCGGTTTCTTTGCTCCCAAGTATTGTTTCAAGAAGGACCTATCTGATTTTAACAGTTCTTTTGGCATTTGTAGAGTACGTGTCTGTTTAAAGGTGATAAACCTGGGTACTTATAGTGAAAATTCAACTTTAACGTACATACATACACAAATCACGTATTTATCCCTTACGGGGTAGACAGAGCCTAAGGTAACAGGTACTTACAGGCTACAATTAGCAAGATTGAGGGTGTATAGGTGGAAAATGGAATCAAAATAGTGATGGGTTGCTAGCCTCATCGCCTATAACATGAT
The DNA here is from genome assembly GCA_949127965.1 of Pandemis corylana. Taxonomy (NCBI): domain Eukaryota; kingdom Metazoa; phylum Arthropoda; class Insecta; order Lepidoptera; family Tortricidae; genus Pandemis; species Pandemis corylana. The sequence continues at coordinate 11,468,323 of OX421856.1, read as the reverse complement.
TCCTATAAGTTTCACCCATTCCTTCGATGGTCTTTTACCATCTGCGCGGGTAGAGAAGCAACTGGTACATTCTATGTTTTTCTTTGCTCCCAGACCAGCATGGAAGAACTATACAATTTTAAGAGAAGAAATTATGAATAAAGAGAAACATTGAAGCATAGTGTTAATATTTTCTGTAGATAATTAAAACTTTAGTCACAGTACAGGATCAAAACCTTCGAGTTGTTGTACAGAAAATATATCGATGTTTTTTATGCATCCGCCATAATCTTCACTAGTAAGTTTTACTTACTCAGGCGTAATTGTGGTTAAGCGCATGTTTAAACTATTTACTAAGTAACGAACCTACAAATCTGAAGCACGAGAGCACGACCATTTATCAAAATTGTGTCGGAATTTGTTTTTTGTTCATTTACCATTATATTTATATATTCTTAAAGTACACGAACAATTCAATTCAAATAGAAGTTTTTAAGAACAAAAATAAACTTTAAATTCCGCCAAATTAATGCAAATTTTTGTCATAAATATGCCAATAAACAAGTGACATTTATGTTTAGCCTAGTTCTCTTCAAATTATAATAATAACTGCCAATAACTATCGTATAACGACTGAGCTTGAAGGTTTGATTTTGTTCTGCATTTTTTATAGATAAATATTAATAAAAACCTCCACGGACCTGGACGGCGTGTCATAAAACCGGCCAAGTGTGTATCGGACCTCGCATAACGGAGGTGTCCGTAGTCGAAATCGAGTTAAAATGTTTACCACGACCATACCACCGCCGGCACAAAATGGCGATACAATAAGAGTTGTTACACACGTACCACAACCACACCACGTCACAGCGTTAAAATACAGTGGTTGCGTGTGAATAGTGTCGCTGCAGCATTTCGCAGTTGCGTTGTGGTGCCTACAAAATGTGGTTGTCGCTAGTAGTTGCGATGTGGTTTCGTGTGAATCGCTGCAAAATGGTGTGGTGGAGATACGTGTGAAATAACCTTAAAGCGGTGCCGCCGGTGGTTGCCTTGCCGTTGCGATGCGGTTGCCATGTCGTTACGTTGTTGTTGAGATGTTGTCGTATCACACACGCGGTCGATAAATGACGGCAACTTGTAGTACGTGTGAATTGTACTATTAATTTTCAGTACAAAATATGCGCCCGAGCACGTGTTGTGGTTGTGGTGTGGTTGTAGTTGTGTGGTTGTGGTACGTGTGAAACAACCCTACGGATTTCGTGTTGTCATTTTGGCTACAAAAACCTACAAACTGGAGTCATGTGTCAAAAATCCACCCGCGTTCTATATCACCCAACCTTCTCCCTCACCTCCCACACGTCACTTTTTGACACTTGAAACTTGAAATGGTGTAGAAGCGCTAATACAATTACCCTCAGACCAAATAAAAAGTAAAGACGGAGGCCTGCGAAGGGCAAAGTGAGGTCGGTAAAAGAACGCCTCGCCCTACGCATAACAGTCACAGGCACATCCAAACCAATACGCGAGCTACTGTTTATCACTATCACTACATAGTATAAAACAAAGTCGTTTTCCGCTATGTATGCTTAGATCTTTAAAACTACGCAACGGATAGAGTGATTCAAGAGAAAGGTTTATATGTATAATACATGTATACCGTGCGAAGCTGGGGCGGGTCGCTAGTATTTTATAAATCTGTCTGTTCCCGATATACTCAAAAACTACTGAACAGATTTTCATGCGGAGTTCACTAATAGATAAAAGTGGTTCATGAAGATGATTTAAGTAGACAAGTCTCAAGGTTTCTTGTAAATTGGTTGAAATATAACAATAATTCTTGGAAGTGTCGGGAAAATTCAAGCTGCCTGGGATACAAATTATAATCCTGCGCGGACAAAGTCGCGGGCAAAATCTAGGTTTATTGACGTTGTGTAGGTTTATTGAGCTGTGGATGTGTGTAATAAACACACACACACAACTCACGTCTTTATCCCTTTACCTTGGTTGATAGGGCCTAAGGTGACAAGACCTATAGGCCACGTTTAACAAGATTGTGGGCGTACATATAGAAACTGAAATCAAAATAGTGATGGGTTGCTAGCCGCATCACCTGTAACATGATTCCTATGATTTTCGCCCATTCCCTCGATGGGCTTTTACTTTTTTTCTTCGCGGGAAGAGAAGCAACTGTTTTTTTTGCTTCCAGACCAGCTTTGAAGGTTTATTACATTGAGAAAATACTGCTATTGTATCTTCTATTTAAATTTACATCAAAAAAATGCTCTCATCAAACTACTCGCTCTCAGCCCACGATTACTACTATCGCCCGATCGATCCATATGAATGGCTCTATTAAGATAACTAGTGATTAGAATGCGTTGAGGCCTAAAGCGGTGTTAACACCGGCGCTGTATTTAAACTGGGGTTAATGTGTGACCTTTACTAGAATACTTTAACACTGCCGCATTACACGTTCTAATCTTTTCACGAATATTGAACACAGGAACATAATTAGCTCGGACACATAAACGACACCAACTGATCTAGCCCCAAACTAAACAAAATCTATACAGCTGAACACTTACACCTTACTTACTTCTGCTTCTTTATATTTGTACAATAAAGCATTTACTTACTTACTTACTCAAAAAAATATTAACCTATTCGCCGTCACGTCAAATACAAGACGTCATCCACAATGTTTGTTGTATTTTGAGATGTACGCTCTATTGTTGTGGCTTTCACTATATGGATATTTTAAACTCACTCTTTGTCGGTCTCTCGCTTAATGCTCCTCTCGTTTACTCAAAGGTTATAGGGATAAGTTCGCCTCTAAGTTCTTTTTTTTGTGATTTGTCTCTGCTTCTTTATATTTGTACAATAAAGCATTTACTTACTTACTTACATACGCCAGACTTCTTTATTACGATGCCTTAAGTTGAACGAAGGTTGGTTTTGCATTGAAGTAATAGACGTATATATAGGTCGTAGGCGTTGGACTTGCGGTGCTGATACGTGTCGTTCGTCGAAAAGGTTAAGACTTTGGGTTAAAGACATTTATTAATCGCAAAGACATTTGACAGTTCTCTTACTGAGATAAGGTACCTCGTTGTTTATTTTTCCACTGAGCGTCTAATTTAGAGTGCATCAAAAGCGGTAAACTTGTGAAAAAAAATCATTCATATTTTCTCACGTCTTACTCGATTGGGAATCGAACGCGAAACTTCAAGCTTCGTAGTTGGGAGTTGGGTTTTCTAATCATTAAGCTGTATAGGTTGAAATATGACTTAGCGGTTTTATATCAACACTGCTAGTCTTACTTTTGCGTTCTAGAAAGGGACAGCTGCTGCAGCTGTAAGGTAAGAAAAATACGGGTATTCTATCTCGAGCGCGACACAACTCTCGTTCGCACTCATGCTAGCCGTGCAAGAACTATCAGATTATTAAGTTCGCCTTTGTACTTTTTTGTCTGAATTTCTGTATTTTTAAAAATTTTATGTGCAATAAAGAGTTTACATACATACATACATTATTTTTGCCTTCGTGACGTGTCGCATGATCCCCGACTGGCAAAGTACTTAATTGACCAGTACACTATTAAAGGTAAGGCTGAAGTTCCCACACGGCCCAAATGTGGATTGAACTTTCACGCAACATCGTCTTCCCTGTTTTAAATAAATTAGTTGATCGTTTACTAGCTAGTTACTTTGAAGTTTATTAACTTTAGTTAAAGTCGCTGCTGCTCGATGTGAATAATTACATGACATATATATATATATATATATATATATATATATATATATATATATATATATATATATATAATTATATATAAATCACCTCTTTATCCCTTACGGGTAGACAGAGCCTGTGGTAACAAGACCTAAAGGCCACATTTAGCATTATTGCGGGCGCATAGGTGGAAAGGGGAATCAAAATAGTGATGGGTTGCTAGCCACATCGCTACATGATTCCTAAGATTTTCGCCCATTCCCTCAGCGGAATTTTACAATCTGCGCGGGAAGAGAAGCAACTGGTATATTCTATGTTTTTTCTTTACTCCCGATCCCAGGCCAGCATGGAAAAATCTGTCTGATTTCAAATCTAAGGCAAAAGAGCTTTAACTAGGCAAGTACGCTCCGTCTTTCATACATTTTCGCAAGATTGTAGTCAAACGCAAGCATATTTTGCGTTAAAAAAGGTCTGTAGCCACACAATGTAAGCCGAAGATGCAATTGTATAAACTCCAGGAAAACAAAATCCCACCAAAAACATTCATCAAATTTTTGTTGCTTAGCGTCATCTGTTTGTAATTGTGTCGTACAGACACATCATTCAAACAGATGACGCTAAGCGACAAAAATTCGCATAGTAACAAAGGTCACTGACATCTAGTAACAGGTAGAAAAGTTCGAAGACTACCCACCTGCTATGGGTGGTGTAGGGGTATTAGCACGCGTCACGGAATGACGAGGATCCGGGTTCGATTCCCGGCCATAGCTTTACTTTTCGGATTTTTCTGTGTTCTAATTTTCATTGACATTAAGAAATTTAATTTCAAACGTTAAACCGTAAAAGTAAACATAAAAATCAAGAAATAAAAGTTCTTGATTCATTTGATAGTACCTATAGACATAATTATTCACGAAGGTTTCTATGAATAGTTTGTTTAATAACCTGTGCGAATCCGGGGCCGGTTGCTAGTTTTATTTCATACTAGAATGAATGCGTCGTAAAAGAGGCCTAAGTAAATCTAATAAAGTATTTGAAACATGGTGTTGTCTCGGTCCCACGGGCCGCCGCGTTGCGCACGCGTCGTGAGCAAGCACAAAGCGGCGCCGGCGGCGCGCTACTTGCGCGCCCGGTTTGCGCCCGGACTTAGTTACATCTACTCGGTAAGGTTTCTGCCATTTTTATCTGACTTCATAAAATGGAGGATGTTCTATTTTCGTATATACGTATTTTTTATTTTTTTTTATTTACATAAGACCACTATTACAGTATTACTAATCTAACAGTGTCTTAGGATCGTTACACACTACAAACATAAAGTAACTTAATTAAATGTTAATCAATGCACCTTTATACAATGTTGACCCTTACAAATTTTCTCAACGAACACCAGTTTAAAATATTTTTTATTGATAAAAAAGTAATCAGCCTGCATGTACAGCAACCTCATTGGTCTATCTGTTGCTGACGTCGCCAGGTAAGTTCACATAAAGATAAAGAAAAATAGGTGCCTATAGGATTTTCTGCTTTGTACCTATCACTTAGATGAATTCGACAAAGCGGAATTTTTAAATAAAGATTGAACAGCTTTGTACACACTAAACACAATCGTCAATGCAAAAGGATGGAAGGAAGTCGTAATGTAATTTCTAAATGTCTGTGAAAATCAGAACACATAGAAAAATCCGAAAAGTAAAGCTATGGCCGGGAATCGAACCCGGATCCTCGTCATTCCGTGACGCGTGCTATACCACTACACCACCCATAGCAGGTAAAAGTAAAGCTATGGCCGGGAATCGAACCCGGATCCTCGTCATTCCGTGACGCGTGCTATACCACTACACCACCCATAGCAGGTGGGTAGTCTCCGAATTTTTCTACCTGTTACCGACCGTCACGTGACCTTTGTTACTATGCGAATTTTTTGTCGCTAAGCGTCATCTGTTTGAATGATGTGTCTGTACGACACAATTACAAACTCCCGTGGAACATCTACTGCTCACCAGGGACGAGAGAAGGCGCTGTTTTTCAAATGATAGGTACTATCAAATGAATCAAGAAATTTTTATTTCTTGATTTTTATGTTTTACTTTTACGGTTTTACCGTTAGAAATTTAATTTCTAAATGTCTGTGAAAATCAGAACACATAGAAAAATCCGAAAAGTAAAGCTATGGCCGGGAATCGAACCCGGATCCTCGTCATTCCGTGACGCGTGCTATACCACTACACCACCCATAGCAGGTATTAGCAGGTATTAGGTATTAGCACGCGTCACGGAATGACGAGGATCCGGGTTCGATTCCCGGCCATAGCTTTACTTTTCGGATTTTTCTATGTGTTCTGATTTTCACAGACATTTAGAAATTAAATTTCTAACGGTAAAACCGTAAAAGTAAAACATAAAAATCAAGAAATAAAAATTTCTTGATTCATTTGATAGTAAGTCGTAATGTATTCGTGTTAAATTTAATTCTAAGTAATAACAGTTTCAGCACTTTAAATAACCTCTTCATGTCAAAATACACTTCCAAGAAATTTACTCAAGAAATATACCAAAGACGACGCCAGTAGTTAGGTAGTTACCAATAAAGTAGAGAGATCTCCGCAAAGTCCCATCTAATTACTTCTAACAAAGGCACAATTTAAAAATGTATTCAGTACGCGGAACTAATTCCAGTTGAACGGGTATCTTGATGTGAAACGGAAGCGTTTGCCTTCAAGTTACCGTATAATTAACTTTGTAAAAGCCTTATGCCATAATAAAATGGGATACCTACTATCTACTATCTTCAGAATACCTGAACTCTTTTCACGTCAACATATGGACTGAATTACATATTTGAAGCGGGCATCACGTTTTCCAAAATTTTTTTTTTTTTTTTTTTTTTTTTTTTTATGTGAATAGGAAGGCAAACGAGCAAGTGGGTCACCTGATGGTAAGTGATCACCACTGCCCATAGACACCCGCAACCCCGGAGGGATTGCAGATGCGTTGCCAACCTAGAGGATTAAGATGAAATGCCTCTTGTGCCCGTAATTTCCCCGGCTGTCTTACTCTCCGCACCGGAACACAGCAGTGCAAGCACTGCTACTTAGCGGCAGGATTAGCGAATAAGATGGTGGTAGCGATCCGGACGGACCTTGCACAAGGCCCTACCACCCGCGATAAATGATGAAGATTGAGGCGTAAATATTTTCTGAACCGTTCGAAGATCAAGTCAAATTGAATGAACACCACAGTAAATACCAATAAAAACCTTAATCCAGCCGAAATCTAAAACGAAAATTCAGATAATGTAAATTCAGTGTCGTGAATTCAATCGAGAATAAGTGTACAACAAGTAGATTTTTCATGTTATTCAGACTTCATCGCTTTGTGTCGAATTGTTGTATTTATACGGAGCGTGGGCGACGTCGGCTTTGTGTCGGCCCAAGCCGAGGTAATACCAGTTATTTAACGTCGCAAAAGCTTAATTAATATAGCTTTGAATGTCAATTAAATACATTTCTTTAAGCACGTGATTCAAGCCAACAACCGATTATTATACTCGTAACTTATTAGTAGAGAATTTACTTGAGGTTCATTATTTTTGGGGTGGGTATCTAGAAAATGAATTTTGATTCTATTTTCCATCTATAAGCCCACAATCTTGCTAAACGTGGTCTTGTCACCTTAGGCTCTGTCTACCCCGTAAGGGATAAAGACGTGATTTGTGTATGTATGTATGTATGTATCTAGAAAAACATCCAAGTCGACGAACTATGTTAAAGGTTTTATTTAATAATAGTTAATTGAACGTTATCTTTTGGTTTTTGTTTGTGATTCATGACATTTTTCATTCTGAATGACCATTTATAACAATTTAAAGTTGGTCAGCAACGGTTATTATAAATAAAAGGTGCCAGGAGAAACTAGGACAAGTTGTTACAACTAAAAAAGAAACACTTATCTGAAAAGAAGAAAACAAGACCTAAAACTCTCGTGTGAACTAAAATAGAATAAATGGAATAAAATTACAGAAGGTGTGTTAGATAGGTACAATTAATTTCATTGTGCTTGTAATTTTACATCGCACTGTTAACAGATTGTAGTAAGGTACGAGAACAAACTCGCGCGCAATATCGAATAAATTATAAATCACGAATCAATTTTCCTAGTTACGCAATTTGATATACGGCGAGAACCGATGCGGTCGAAACCAAAATTAACGCAATAAATTGAAACGTCCGATTGTCCACTTTAATTAAATTCAATAGGTACGAGAACTGTAATACAATATTGCATTTCTAGGATTTCGTAACACCTTTTAGCCGAAGAATGACATCGAGACGGTTTGTCGAGACTTTTCGCCTTTGTCTTATTCCGGAAAATCCCTTTAAAGCTCGAAAAAACCGACACAAACAGGAAATAGCATATTTTCTCACGAGATATATCCCGTTACTTCATCGTCGTCATCTTCTGCCTATATACGTCCCACTGCTTGGCACAGGCCTCCACAGAGCTTGGGCTACAGTTTCCACGCGGGCCCAAATGCGGATTTTGAACCTCACACACCATTAAATTGATTCGCACGCGAATCGACACTGGCTTATCTCAGCAACGCGTCAATTTTGCTGTCGGTCGGTGACATGTGGCAACATGTTGTGTTACAAACTCGATAAGAATTTACGCCGATTTGTCTTCATTCTGACTACGCATTGCATTTCGAATTTTCACTTGTCATAAACAATTGTCGAGTTGGTAAAATAGAGGCTTGATGACGAAGGTGCATCTACATCAAATATACAAACTCATGTCACATTTACGTTAAGTGTATATATATGCCAACCAATCATTCGTTTGTCTTTATTAGTCACTTTCACATTTGCCTTTTTACGACAGACAAAATAAACTTTTTGTGAATAAGAAAGTAGGTAAAGGCCCTCGCAGATTGAGCATCATATGGCAACGATAAATTCCTCACCATGGAATCCCTGGAGCGTTTTATTGGCCGCGATCCACAACCTGACCCAAATAGCCCTGAACAATGGGACTATTTCCAGAACAAACCATCTGTACCGTGCCTGGATCAGCTCACTATCAATAGACATACTTTACAGGGGCAGACTTTATCGCACTGTAGATTTTCAGATTTTGTTTAAGCGTCCTACAAAAAAAAATTGTAGATCAATATCGAATATGTCGCGGCCCCATCGCAAGTCACACTACATGTAGGACCGCCTGAGATAAAAATATCTAGGAACAACTATTAAAGTAACCAAAAATTAAGATTGTACTCGCACTTTGAAGACAAATCTATTATATCTCATTTGTCATAATTGTCCAAGCCGTAATCGTTGTAGGAACAAGGACACATTAATGATAATGACGATGAAAAACGTAAACTCGCCTTTTGCTAGCGACCCACACCAGCCGTCGCTGTGGTAACCGCTTAAATGAGTCCTCGCCCGCGCCCCTGCCCCGCGCGGGCGAGGACTCATTCAAGCGGTCGGTCTATATCGATAGTATAGGGAAGCTATCGATTTTGCGGCAACGCTAAACTGAGTTTGCCTCTCGCGTTTCCAATCTGAATATGTATAAAGAATTGTACTGTGATGTATACCGACAGAATCAGGCAGCGTATTGCAAGCCTGCGGAATGCAGCTATAGGTGGCGCAAGGCGTTGCGCAAGCGCGGCTGAACTTGCTACTGACACCGGCCACGGGGCAATGACCGCTAGACATTTCTGCTGGGCAAGTGTGATAAAAAAAAATGACATTTGCACTGACACCCAAAAATAATGGATCACTTTCCTTGCAAAATTGTATCAAGAATGACAAGTTATTTTTGCTAGTCAGTATATATAAATAGGTATATAACTAGCAAGTGTTTTATCATACACCTTCGTCAAAATGTAAAGTTCAAATTTCAATAAAAACATTTTACATTTTCATAGCAACTTACATAAGCACACAAGCTTACATCCTGATTCTTTAGATCAAAAAGAAATAAAATATTTTATTGAATCAGGCGTTACTTTGCGGAGGTCCATTTCAATGTACATAAATTTTTTACCTTGCTACTCCGCTACTCAAAAGAAATATCTCAAAATCACTGCGCAATTGTAGTTTCTACCAAACCTGAACCTGGAGTTATCCCGCTTTACCAGTGAAAGATTGCGTTCCATCCAGTTCATTCGCACCCTCTGTTCGTGGCTTCAGGGATTCAAAATTAAGAGTTTCATTTTTCGAGCCCAGTCCCATTTAAAATGATTGAAAAATCCTCAATGTGATTAATCAAGAAAGTACCGCTGACACAATGTTTGTATCATCTGTCATAGATGTTAAGGCCTATGATGATGATGATTAATCTGATGAACAATTCTTTCAGCGCGCGTAAAACATTGGAGGTTTTATCATCTCTCAGTACTATCAATGATTTCTTTCCGCGAATAAAGCCATGGATCGCTTCCCGAGAACAAACATGTATGCCTATTTAAGGAACAATAGGAGTTATTTCCAAAACTTCCATTTGTTCGGGATTTGGATCAATTGAATACATAAGTACGAAATAGGCAAAAAAAACTATACTTGGTAGTTACTTATGGACTATTGATTCTTCTTGTTAGTATAGGCACAATTTTTAATCAATTAATACAACCTCGAAAAGCAGGTGAACATTGTATTGCAATATTTTAATAATTTCTGTGGCCCATTTCTTGAAGCTACGAGTTACGATTTTACAACTGTAAACTTTTTTAAGCATTGGTCCACAACAGTAGCTTCCAAAAGGGTCCCTGGCAGCTACAAAATAATGTAGAAAATTTAAATGTCCTAAACGCCAATTTTGGGCTGAAAATCCACTTGAAAAGATAAAGTTAATAAGCATAGTAAAGATATTATGAGATAGCTATAATTATTGCTGACATCCAAAAATGGCAGTGTAAGACAAACAACTATGGTAAATGGAGCGCTTCGCACCTTTGTGAGCAGTGAAAAGGTGTCAAAAAAGGCACGTCTGGCCGTCCACAGAGTGGTGCTCGTTCCAACACTAATGTACGGTAGCGAAAGTTGGGTATGGCAAAAGAAGCATGAAAGATGCTGCATGAAGAAGACGTGCTGGTGTGAAAGAAGATATAGTGACTAGGACTAGGATAGTATGAAAGGAAAAGTATGCATAGTTGGTTTGGTTACGTAGAGAAAATGGATGCAAGTAGATTAACTAAACAGATCTATATGGGCAGTGTGTATCGATAAGTTGGGAGGGGAAGGCCGAGAAGGACGTTTCGGGACCAAATACTTAGTAAACGTTTCGAAAAAAGGTCAGTTAAGAACAGAGATGCGATTTATTTGAAATACTTCTATTTAAAATGCAAATACAAAATGCAAAATACCTATTTTGTATTTTGCATTTAAATACCTTTTAGTAAAAACCATTTTGTATTTTATTTGAAATACCTTTCGAGATGTATTTTGCATTTTCATATTCATTTCAAAATGCAAAATACTTTGTGATTAAGTTTAGCCAACATTACCAGTCAAACAAAATGAAATGAACGAATGACGCTTGTATTGCCGCACTAGATGCACAATCAACCGAAATAAATGGCCACACAATTCACAAAATGGAGCCATGGCTCTCTTTTTAATCGACTTCAAAAAAAGGAGGAGGTTCTCAACTCGTCTGTATGTTTTTTTTTATGTTTGTTACCTCATAACTTTCGACTGGGCGAAGCGATTTTAATGATTCTAGTTTTATTTGAAAGCTCGTGCTTCCCGTGTGGTCCCATTTCAATTTGGTCTAGCTCTGACAATGGCACCCATGAAAAAACCATATAAGTCTAAAATTAGCATTAAGTATGTGTGCGACAAATCGTCCGTTTCATTTAAATGGCGCTGTCTCATATGAGCAGCACGTTTAATAGGTCTACCCATATTCAGAAAAAAATTTTAGTGTACTTCAGATTCACTAAAAATCAAAAAAATAAACAAAAAATTTAACAAAAAAAACCGACTTCACAAAAGGAAACTATTCCAAAACTAACTAATACGCACTAAAAAAATAAAAAATTGCATATTCTTCTACAACTTAATAATCAACTTACTTTTTCTACTTATCAATATGTAGGTACGATCTATCTAATGTTGTTACAATTATTGTTATGTTTGGAGTCGGTTTCAGCCAAGGAAACACTACAATATACCTAGCAATAATAATACGAGAATACTTTAATAAATATTTTTTTACAAATTAACTTTTATACACAAGCACATCTCACCTATAACTACTTATACCTATGTATGTAGTTACAAGCCTTCGTTGGCTGACACCGACTCCAGAAATAACAATAATTGTAACAACATTAGATAGATCGCACCTAAATATTGATAAGTAGAAAAAGTAAGTTGTAGAAGAATATGCAATTATTTTTTTCTTTTTAGTGCGTATTAGTTTGTTTTGGAATAGTTTCCTTTTGTGACTTCGTTTTTTTTTGTTAAAATTTTTGTTTATCGTAAGTCTAGTTGCTTTACATTATTTTAAGTGAGCATTATTATTATTAATTATTAACGTAACAGAATTTATTGATACGCGTACTGATAAATTTGACCAAAATGTCATGCATAAGGGTGCCATGTTATTAGACGTTTTTGTTCGGCTCGCCATTGTGTCTCTATTTCTCATGATAAATACCTAAAATAAATAAAAATGTCTGATATTCGATCAAAAGGTATTTTATTTTGAAAAAGTATTTTCAAAATACCTATTTTGCATTTTGCATTTGAAATACTAAACGCAAAACTATTTGGTATTTTGCATTTGAAATAGTAAATTTGAAAAGTATTTTGCATTTTGTATTTAAATGCTTTTTTAAAACCATTTTGTACATCTCTGGTTAAGAAGTACCCGAAACCGACGAGCATGTATCGTAACAAGTGAAACAAAATAGTTTTCGCCTACCCCTGTGGGAAAAGCGTGATGATATGTATGTATGTAAGACAAACAACTAGAGTGAGAGTGTGAAAATTGAATCAAAATTTGAATAATATTAAAAATAAACCCTTTAAATCAATCCAGAACCTTAGGGCGGTTAGCAGTTGCAATGGTTGCTCAAATACTACCGTAACATACCTTTTAAGGGATAAGTTCGCCTTACTACATCTGCTTATCTTGTTGCCTGTATAATATTTGTGTTTTTTGTACAATAAAGCTTCGATACAGTTATTTCGCTGTGCTCTGCACGTTATCATTCATTCAAAACTACAAACAATCGGTTGACGTACAATGTTCCCTGTCCAAGGTCTCCGGTAAACTAGTTAGCTCCCCTCCTCCATTATGTACGAGTAGGACTTCGTTGCACTACAACGCTGACCTACAACCTACAACTTGCGAAGAATGCACCCGCCACTCAATATGACCTCTCAACCGTTCCTTGCACCTTACAATCCTGTTTTGTTTTCAAATCTCAAGGGTCATGCTAAAGTGGTTCTGCAAACTTTACTTTACCGTTGTAGTAAATAATGGTCGACGTTAATACAGTGGCGGAAGGCAGTCGTGAGGTGTACAACCTGAGCGTAGGAGGAAGCTACACGTTAATGTTTAATGCGTTGAGTGTAAATAGGTGAGACGGGCCAGTCGGTACCCTGACGGTCGGTGCTCTGAAAATGACAAGTGAACTTGTCGTCTCACACCTACCTACCACTCGACTGAGCGATTAAGAAACTCTAAATTTGCCTTGACTTATCTGATAAGATTCGTAATAGAGCGGCTGTGTTATTCTATAAACAAGCCTCATTCATGAATCCTGACAAGCACAAATCGCTAAATCCGAGATTTGTTTATAAAATAACACGACAAATTAGAGGCCTTAGACGAGACGCCTACTAGCGTAAACCTACACGCTGTGAGAAATATTTCCCTCTCTTACGCGAAAGCCATAAAGGGTAAGAGTGGGATAGGCATACGCGCGTCGTTGCCGTACTTTAACGGTTGTAGTCGTATTGTTTAGAGTCCGCTCAACATGTTGGGACAAGGTCGATTAACCTGAGAGAGACGCGGTCATAGTTTAGAGCCAGATGGAATTGCACAGAGCTTATAAAAATAATAGCAATTGGTAAAGGCAGTAAATTTCGTATCTGAGTATCTGATCAAAGATCTCAAAACGTAATGCGTAAAGATCATTGAATATACTCTGGGTTATGACCGGTTTCATGCTCTTACGTGTGTACAAAGTAACATGACATGTAATCGAATGGTTTTAGTATTATAATTAGATGTGCACATATTAGCTTATGTTGCCAGTGCAATCAAACAAAAAGTCAATCCATATTGCGTCAAAAATCTGACAACCAAGTGATACATTTTGTAATCTGACATACTTTCATTTACACGTATGAATGAAAGTAGTCTTTAACTGAAGCTAGCGGTAAATAGTTTAATATCAATTTTAAAAGTTTCATTGATATTTGGAAACCAATTCACAGGCTGCGGTGATATCGACGGACATAATATATACAACAAAAAAACAAGTAGTCGAATAGAGAACTTCCTCCTTTATCGAAGTCGATTAATACACTTACATTTGCACCAGTAAGTTTTACTTTTGGGCATTAGAAGATGAAGGCTATGTTAAAGTTACTTTAGTCCTTATTTAAATGAAACAAGCAGGTTATTGCTCACATTTGGGGCGAGGCCAGTACTCGCACTATTAAGTTTCAAACTAAGCTATAACTGGGATTAAGTTATGGTAGAGCCCTGTCGAAGAAATTTGAGAACTAACTTCGGTAATACGATACATTGTAATCGCCATAATGGTGATTAATATGACAACTCCGGAGAAGGCGGTGGGCTCAACGGATGTGATGATATAACTAGTCAATAGTGAAGAATTCTTGATTACACAGACGAACAGTGCATCGTATATACAACCTAACGAGATTTAGTCGTGGCAAGCCTTTATCGATCGATAAGCGAAGCTAGCAACCCATCACTATTTTGATTCCTCTTTCCACCTTTAAACCCACAATCACGCTTAACGTGGCCTTTAGGTCTTGTTATTCTAGGCTCTGTCTACCCGATACTTAAGGGACAAAGACGTAATTAATATATTTATGCAAGCCTTTACTGTTTAAAGATTTTTTAAATTTAATAGTTAGTATCACAACATCGGAAATTTACTTTTGCCACTGGATTTGATAGGTTATGTAAGAAAATACAATCTACAAGAAAGCTAAATTATTGATGGGAAGCTGGGCATTAGCGAATGACGGGAAAATGCACCGCGCGCTTTTCTTCCGAGGAGTAGGTAGGAAAAAAAAAACGCAATTCACTCAACATACGACAAGATTGATTACAATATAGTACATATGTGCCTACCGAAGGTATACAATACTAGAACATGCAACCGGACAGTTGACAATTTAAAATGACTTATATTTGCATAATATGCTTAGGCTTGTTTATAAATCTGTCAAAATATTTGAACGAAATGCCACTTGCCGCGCAGAGATGTCTGCATTTAGTAGATTACATTTGCACGTGTATTTAAATGAGTCGTACAAAAAGTAGAAGTTTAGTAGTACTGATTCATTGGCTGTCATTTCGCATTTAATTTGCAATCATATAAAATGTACATTATAATAGAATATCATCGTTTAAGGTCACTAATAAAAACCAGTTGCTCTCTACTCAACGAGAGCTTGCAACTGGTTTATCATCGGTAGTTTATCTCATTTTGACACCGTACCAAAATGAGACTAAAACTAAACCAAGATCACATTTTTAGCTACATGACGGTCTCAATATTAAGCAATGGTTGATACAATTTTAATTCTTACTTATCGACTTACTTAATTCACGTTAGTTAGTTATCTCGTTTCACCATCCAAGATTCAATCGACGCGGTGTCTCTTACCGCAACTACTAATTAATTCTTATGGTCTGTCTGAATGTTAAACTAACTAGTTCTTATATTTTGTCAGTTTCCTTCTGTTAGCGGCTTAATAAATATAGTAATAAAATGTCAATGGCAAACCAAATCGATAAATAATTTACGCCACGGGATTACGGGGCGTCCAATTGTATCCTCGGAAATTCGATTTGGTCAATTTCAATTTTGCGCAAGGAGACCGATTCGTTATTTTCATTTGAACATTTTGATAATTCAATAAAATTACAAAGGGACCAGTCGGTTTATTGATTAATATATCTGCACGCGTACTGATATAATGGCAGTAGGGTTGGGACCTGTCTGTCTAAAGCTATCAGCTGATTATCAATAAGATCAGTTTTACAGAACAGATGTTAATTAATGTGGTCAAGATTTAAAACTATGTATGCTAAATCGCGTTCTAATTCCATAAGTACAATTCTAAGTCCAGACCCATTTATTTCAACAGTCCGAGCTAAGCAAAGAAGGAGCAAAACTCCTAGATAATATAAAAGGTTAATACGAACCCATTTTCCCGTAATTGAACACGAATCCATCCAAGTCAAATAGTACGGTAATAAAACAGAAAACGAAAGTCATGAAAGGCGACCATATGTCCAATAAACCGAGAGGAGAAAACAAGAGTAAATAAACAAATAAACAAACAATAAACAGGCCCGGAGAAGGGTCCTAGTCCTTCACATTTAAACCAATAGCCGGCAACCTTACCTTTGCATTCGCATAAAATACATCGAGCCTTCACGCGTGGTATTAAAACTAAGTTTTACATACGCGACTTTATCGGCTGCCAAGCGTAGTTGAGGAATACATGAATGCTTTATGCAAGAGGTTATCAGTGAGCTTTTAAAAAAAGTTAATTTGAGTTAAGCTTTTGACAGCGAGGATTTGCGGCTCACGCTCCAACGGCACGACTAAACGGGTAAACTAGCATTCTCTTCAATTTCGTGGGCGCGCATTTTTTTGTTTATTGTTTTAAATATGCAGGTATTCAGAGATCACCACTATGTTTAGTTAAATGCTACAGTTCTAACACTAGCACTTGTCATCATACTGCCCTTTGCCTGCGAATGTCCTTGCTACGTAAGTACGTAGTAACATTCAATAGTGGTATTCACTCTTTTTCAAGGAAACCAGATCGAAATGACCAATCATATAAACAGAACAGTTGTTTTCTGTTGTTCTTTATCTCATACTGCATATGCTTTATGGCCGAAAAGGTGAAACAAATGACAGTCAACAATAACTCGAGTGTTAATTAATATAATCTCATTCGTAGGCACGTTTTTAATCGATACTAACATGACATGACTGAGTATCAAGCAGCGTGTGCATCCCGCCCGCGTATCACATCGTATCACGTTATTGCATATTTCATTTTAATAGCAGACTCCTTGCTTTATGCACATCCTACTTAACATGGCATCTAAATTGACACGGCAGCAGTACCAGCAGTTTGAAAGTTTTATTTTCTTTTTCCTTTCTTTTTTCAAAATGGTTTCTCATCCCGATTAAACCCCGAAACATCCGTTTGATTCACAATACGAGTTATTGCGCTCATTTATGGAATTGAGGAAGACAATTTAGTATCCGTTCTACATCTCTGAAGTCTGAAGGCCGACGCTTTTCATTGTTTGAAGTTAATTTATTCATCTATTCAGAGAAATGTAACTGCGTACCTACTCTTCTGGCCTTGGTTGCCATCTATACGTTTTATCGGTAAATTTGAGCCGCCCAGTAATTTGCGTAGTAATAAGAACTTTGGAAAAATACATTTATAATGAGATTAAAATATCATCAGCGCGTCTAGCACGAGGGCGCACCAGGGGCCCGATTTTTGAAAGCACATCACTCGAAAGTACCACTCGAAAGTGGTATAAATCAGCTTAAATCTCCAAAACTACAGCTCTAATCAAAGTTTTGACTAGTTCACAAGATTAATGAGATCTGTGATTGTCTTCTATGCTACTCGTATTTCAAATTTAGCGCAATTTTTCACCACTTTTGAGTGGTATTTTCACACATGTGCTTTCAAAAATCGGCCCCCAGAATCGCGTCGTGCCCGCGATAGATTGCCCTTTTTGTTCTTACTGTTCGATCTAGAAAGAGATGGGTAGTCTAACTCGCGCGCGACGCGACTCTCGCGCGCTCCTGTGCTACCTGGGCTGTATTATGATAAGAAACTACTTATAACCGGCATCAAAAAGGAGGAGATTCCATATTCCTCTATACGTATTGATTAGTTTTTGTGTGTTCAGCGATAATTTCAACAGTTATGATCCGATTTGAGAAATACTTTCTGTGTTTTTATCAAAATCGGTTCTGCAATTACAAAATCATTTAGATACTTACATTTGAAATCTGTCAAAGTATTTTATTATAAGAAAAAAGGTTACTAGGTACTCGTAATCTTTGTCTGGTTCATCTTTATTAGGCGAGTCCGACTCGCACTTGGCCGGATTTTATGCATGGCTCGACACAAACTTGGCTGGTTTTTTGTAAAATAAATTCATTATGAAAAAAGAACTTTTTTAATTCTAACATAACTCCACGCTCGAGCCTCTCTTAATCGGTTCCTGTAACCCAATCCGGGTTATTTAATAGTAATTCTGTGTAATGAAATATAAATTGGCCGGCCTTACAATTTCGGAAAGGTCGCAGATAATAATAGCTCTACAAATTAATGGCCGAGGCAATACAATAGAACCCTAATAATTTACTAGCTTTT
Organism: Pandemis corylana; assembly: GCA_949127965.1. Taxonomy (NCBI): domain Eukaryota; kingdom Metazoa; phylum Arthropoda; class Insecta; order Lepidoptera; family Tortricidae; genus Pandemis; species Pandemis corylana. Next base: position 11,449,958 of record OX421856.1, on the reverse strand, counting down.
GGACACGACTTCGTCTGCATAGTTTACGGAAAGTCATACACAGGCAAAAGTAAATATCCCCTTTTGTATCTATTCACAATTACATTTGTCAAACATGCTATTGCTTATGTCTGCATGTAGACCGACATGTACTTCCATGCTGGTCTGGGAGCAAAGAAAAAACATAGAATGTACCAGTTGCTTTTGCTTCTCTTGCGCAGATGGTACACCCATATCGAGGGAATGAGCGAAAATCTTAGGAATCATGTTATAGGCGATGTGGCTAGCAATCCATTACTATTTTGATTCCCCTTTCCATCCATACATCCACAATAATGCTAAACGTGGTCTTTAGGTCTTGTTACCTTAGAGGCCATCCATGAAGTATGTCATACAGTTAGAAGGGAGGGTCTGGAAATTTGTGACACACAAAATAATTGTAGTCTTCATAATAAACCCTTTATGGACGGCCCCTTTAGGCTCTGTCAACCACGTAAGGGATAAAGACGTGATTTATGTACGTATGTATGTCTAGACTGAGAGGTTAGCCTAGTGTTTTGATTGGCCTCTGGGTCGTGGGCTGCAATCCAAGCCCATAACTTTAGTTCTTCGGACATTAAGTAGATATTAAGTATGTGCTGAATTTTACCTTGAGGTTTTTTGATCCTATAGTGAAGGAAGTATGCATTTGCAAAGCTATTCAATTGTATTTGTTAGTTTGTTGTTGCTGATCTGCATTGGGAATAACTAAATTCTCTCATTCTGAGGGGAGGCTTATGCACAATAGTAGGACATATTTATCCTGAAAATGGTGAAGATGATCAGAAAATAACAGTTGTCATGAGATTCAAGTATATTTACTCTACTGGCTACTAAGACAAATGCCACATTGTCACGCAAAAAACTGTGTTGCGTAAACGTCTTGGACGATCTACGACGAACTGTATAGTTAGTAGTTCACAGAGATTGCTAGTACAACCATTAAGTAACAGCGCATATTTTTACTTTGAAGCGAGAATGTATCCGTAGCATAATTGGCATTGTTCATTTTTTTTAGTATGCTCCAATTCGAAAACCATTTCGAGGAAAACCATCAATTATCCGATTTATCTTGTCCGATTTCAAAAATACTTTATGATTGCAGATATTTTTGTAAAAGTACTTTGAACCTTTGTTTGACCGAACGACCGGGTTTTTAGACAGAATCCAGCATCGAATGTTTGCCACAAAAATGAAAAAAAAAGTTTGGCTACGGCAACTGTCACGTGTCACTGTCAAATCTACAAAACCATAGACAAAGTCGTTTTTTTTATAGCCGGCCGAACGAAGGCGATTGGGATTCTGTCTAAATTCACGAATTATCAAACAGCGAAAAAATATTTATTATTAATTAACAAAGCTACGTAAAAGCATAATATTCAAATTAGTTGCTTAAAATAGTCCATTTTATCATATAAAGGTGTTAAAAGCACAGCTTAAAAAAAATGAACAATGCCAATTGGTACTCCTATAATCAGTACACACTGTCTTCGTGTCAAGGAAGCTTCGTACACACGAGTAGCACCTAAAGAAAAAACTGTAATCACACCGTAACATGGCACCGCGCAAAAAGCCAATCGAATGCAAATCCGTTGACCTTGCCGGCTCACGTGCGTTTAGAAAGCGAACGAGACGAACTGGGAAACACACCTAGCAGCGATGATTTAGAGCTCCTTTTGCTGTGTGATGAGCGAACACTGTCACACCGTAAGCAGTAATCGAAGAAGACATTTGAGATGAATAGATCAGTAAAAAGCCGTGCTAGCCTTGTGGGTCGACCTATGGCCTCCCAAACAGAGGGTCGTAGGTTCAAATTCCGGCCTTGGACCTCTAAGTTTTTCGGAATCTAAGTGCGAAGTTACATGTGAAATTTTACACGAGCTTTTCGGTGAAGGAAAACATCTTGATGAAACTAACTTACAACTACGAAATAATTCAACGGTGTGTGTGAAGTTTCCAATCCGCACTGGACCTGCATGGGAACTTATAGCCCGAGCCCTCTCATTCTGAGAAGAGGCCTGTACCTAGTAGTCGGACGTATATAGGTTGGTATATATATTTCAGGTCTGAACAAATGCAAACTTTGCATTATAAATAAGACAGGACAATATTTCGAATCCTGCTAATGAATTGCGTATGCGCGACAATTCACAATTTCAAAAATTTTCGACTTTTTAGCTCTTTAGTTTATATCGAGCCCAACTCGAGTTTTGGTACCTCCTTGGTCTACATACATGATCAAACCCGGTGCCATATTCGTTCGATCTCCAGTTAATTATTCCGACGTGGTCGCGTCAGTGTAACACGCGGCCTCATTACAAACTATTTGTGACGTTTGTTTGCTATTCGTCAAAGAAATCGACGCGCTGTTTTTGCGTAGTCTCAGGCGCATTATCACAGATGTGTAGTTACGATGCCGCCGTACAAAATTGGAAGCTGTAATACCGATATAATTGTTAGATATCGATATTTCAGGTGACTGTTGAAGGATCTTTCCATTTTGTTATATTTTTTATGGAATTCGCGGCCGTTGTCGATCATGTTTGCCAAACTTTTTATATTCAGCTAAACTAAATTTAACCTTAAAATATGGCAAAACATCAGTTTGGTAACGAAATGGGAATGGATGTCATTTGACATTAACCTTCAGTATCGTCACGGCCAATGATAGCTTTACACGTTGGCTAAAATTCTGACGCGGGCTGCCTGTAACACTCCCAAACCAACCTGGAATCCGCACACAATTCGCCATAACTTTTCACACTTTCTTCATTAAATAATTAACAAAAAAACACGGCTGTTTCCATAAATTCTTCATGCCTTCATTATAATTTCTACGATGTCTTAAAATTATTAACAGGTGGTTGGGTTAGCTGAAACTGAACACGTCTGTAAATATTTTTAGAATTTTTTGATTGTGGTTGACAAATACTTCTATTCATTAGTCGACGTTAAAAGTTTACGGCGTCACAAGGGCGACTTAATTTTGAATTCAAAATTAAGATAATGACCACCTGCTGAATTATGCCAGAATACTTCTAAGACACATTGTAGGTAAGTACTTATAATTATATGAAGTGGCTGTATTTCTTCGAATTTAGCACTTAGTATTTTTAAAAAAAGGATACACACAGAGTATAACTTCTTACGCGTGTAAAGTGAGTTTAACGGTGGCTTTGAGTCAAGCCCCGAACTAAACACATTATGGGAAGCTTCCACGATCCTTTAAGGAAAACTCGGGTGCTGATAAAAAAAACACAGTTTTTCCGCCGTGAATGAGACTCGGACGTACATCAGCGCCGCCATGTTGGATCGAAGCCTTGTTTATTAATCCTATTTGCTGGTGGCGTAACAAACGTCGCTGCGACGCGAGTTACCAGACGACTTTTATGCGCTAAGACCGGACTGAGAAGAGGTTTACATTTAATACTAGAGAAATTATTTTGCCAACAGGGGATGTGCATGTTCTTTTTATCACATTTCTTAATATCGTAAAAAAGGTGACAAAAAGTGAAATTACATTAGATTACATACATACATACATACACAAATTACGTCTTTATCCCTTACGGGGTAGACAGAGCCTAAGGTAGCAGGTACATTAGATTACATTAGATTTATTAATTATCTCAAAATAATACAATACTTATCATATATAAGATTTTATGCAGTGATCATCAAAACATAATAGTAATAAAAGATTAAAGGAAAATAAAATACAAAGTCAAAATAATTTCATTCCAGTGAGAGTCGACAGAACAAAATGATAAAATAATAAGTAAGTTTTTTAACACTAAAACGTTAAAAATAATTTTTATTTCATTATTATAAGTAATACCGGTCAAGAAATACATATAAGTACAACTAAAAACACTTTAAGCTCATGAAACTCCATAATATTAAAATCTGTTTCTCCAGGAATAGTTAGAGACAGAAGTTGTGACAGCTATTATCTCGAATATTTTTATAGTTATTAGAAAAATACTTTTTTAAATTGTTTATTACATAAATGAGTTTTTACTATGTTATATGTGTCGCGCATTTGTAGCTGTTTTGTACGGGTGCTTGTGGAGAAGTAATTTAACTCCAAATATATGTTCATGGAAACGCACAAGTACCTACCTATAGTAACTCGCGTCTTGAATAATATACATACATATGTACAGTAAGTAACAAAATATATTCAGATAGAGTCGGTGTTAGTACCGCCAGTGTTACTAAACTGATAGTTAAGTGTCACGGACACAAACGTATTGTGTCCGAAAGTATGAAAATGTTATCTAACTTTAAGTGGCCTTTTTATTTGTGAAGCCTGTACATTTGTTCAGGATAATAAAAACAAGAATTCAAGCGAAACGTCCGTTCATAACTTTTACGAGTGAATAAAAAGCAATAAAGCAAAGCAAATCAAACTCCAGACGTCTTCTTCAAACAAATTATATACATGACAGCTAAATATAAAACCCGATAAGACGGCCGAGGCAGGAAAATGCTTTTCCATGCAAACAGTCCTTCACAACGACAATAAAACAAAAAGAAATCATTCGCTCTGTTCGCACGATTCACTTTAGACATTCATTTATCTACATTACCGGACAAAACAACCCTTATTGTGACAGCAATACGGAGGGAGAAGCGGATTTGTACAAGACCCGAACGTATTTTGATCCTATTCTACAGCGGTTACAGTTGTTTTTGTGGTGGCTTGAGCTGGGTGAGGTTAGTGGAGCAACAGGTCGATCGATGGCGGCGCCATCTGCAGGACTAGCGCAGCTAGTTTGTATTGTGGAATATTTGATGACTCAAGTTGCTGGTTTATACCCATACTTGGTCGTAGTTTTCAGAGTAGTTGAATAAAATATACTCCAGGTACTGCTTCCTAAACTAAAGTGCACACATGTACACGATTAAAAAGCTTTACGAAGTTAGGTTGTGTTTTTTATGTTGTTTAAGTAATCAATGAAACCATGCTGTCCTTTGACCTATAGATTGGTCTAGTTAAAATGTCTTAAGGTAAAAACAACATGATCAAATTGGGACCTGGGAGATTGTTTTTATACCTACTAAGTAATTTTAACAAAAATGTCTTAGGATCGGTAAAAATTAACATGATCAGAGTTAAGTGACTGGATTTCGGGTACAATTTTTTTTTACCGTACTGTTCTAGAATAGGATGGCCCATTTTTTCCTGTGGCTGTCGTAAAAACAACTATGGGATCTGACATGAGAGTGGGCAGTGCTCTCTGCGTTGCTAATTGGGAACTTCGAACTTCAGTACTGCGTTGTGGAAGGCAAGGAGATACCACCAAACTTGCATGTCAAATGTCAAATGAATCTGACCACAGTAAACAAGTGAAATTTGAGCTAGCTAACTAACCACAACGTTATCTCAACTACTCGCTAACTTGGAAGCTCTATACTAGAAGTTCTAGACAATAACTTATACCTACGACAAGTAATCCAGTTAAGTATATAGGTCCAACTTTAAGAAAGAGGTCAATCGTCGAATCCTGGGGAGCATTTGATAATCTACACAAAATCTTTTCGGTCCAAATACCGCAGTGTCCTAAGACAAAATTCTATAGGTAACCAGGCTATAGGTAACCAGGGTTAATTGCGAACGTGTGGAAAAACTCGTATAACAAAGCGCATAGTGTAAGTTTCGCGTCCCAAAAAACATCTCGAACGCGTTCACGTTGAAATGTCAAATACTATGAAATTTGTTTGTTGCCGTTTCGTTTTTATCCCAAAACTTAGGTACACTAAAGGCTCTGATGGCTGCGGGGGCGTAGAGTTCTGGAATGGTCGCGTACCGAAAGATAGATATAATGTCTGTCTTTCCTTATGACGGAAGGACGATTTAAACGAGGATCGAACGAAGATCCGTGTCCAGCAAATAAGCTTCGTGCTGCTACGATAATTAAGTAACTAACTAACAAGGCAAGTTACGTAAAAGCCAGTAAAACAAACCAAGTACACATTTTTGCGAAAATTTTAGTAACAAAATCGGTGAATACGTAATTGTTTTCTATCACTCATGTGAACCTAAATTTTTTAAGACAGACACTTTTCATACTCAATATTTACTTGCGCGTGTAAACACGTTGTACTCCGACAATGAGGCGAGTACACACATGCGTTAGCGCGGCACGATCTCCTAATTTCATTATCACTCCATTTGTAGCGATACTTATTGAGTGCGAATTGTGATAAAGACGTGTTGGTAATACAGAGGGCAGTGCCGACAATGAAAGTGAGATGTCATGTCTACATAATATTTAGACATGTATTGTATCGGTGTCAGATGGTTGTGTGACATTCAAAAGACATAAATATGTGGATAATTGGATTTAAAGTTTTATTAAATAGTAATTGAGTATCGTAATTAACATGTGTGATGCCCCGCGCGTGAGTTAGGTTACTTGTAATTTGGTTGTAGAGTTGCTAGATACCTGTTTTGATACATATTTGCTCGTAAACTTCACATGTTAAAGATTAAAGAATCAGTGACGCTTCTTCACTAAAATCACACGAGGAAAATCAGTGGTAAGCTAAGAAAATCCGGTGATGGGGTCGCTACGTCGTGCGCAACTATAAAAATAAAGGATACGGAAGCAAAATATCGGAAGGAAGGAAAGATCGGATTTATTTCTCAGTCATTGCTCATTTCCTTTGACGCCTCTTTGCCAACCTCAAGCTATCAAGTTAGAGACACGTAATACAAAAGGCTGATCCAACCATGCTACTAGGAAAGAAGCAATTGTTTAAAATCACGTCGCTTTCAGTCTCTTTGGGTTTGGAAAACGTGTACCTTGCGGACCAAGTCGCGTCACAACGACCATGAACACTGCCGGCGTGAACATAGCAAAAACATGCGCTGCTAAAATTCGTACTTCGAAATCAGCGAATCGGCTTCACATAGCGACTAGGGTCCATCACACGACTGGTTAAAACGAGACAATCCGAGCTACAAGAACACTATTAACCATCTGCTAAGACTCGGCTGAAAACCCTATCTCAATTTCTACAAGTGGCTAAAACTTAGATTACAACAGCCGTAGTCATCAAATGCCTCGATAACCATTTTACAGATTTGTTCACATAAAAGGCGAGGAGCGCCACTGCAAATTATCGATGTGTAATAAAGTAAAGCTAGTGCTTACAAAATGTCTTAGTCTGCGTGATTGACGGCACCGAGGGCGTCTAAGGACTCATTCATATTACGCACACATATTTCGACTATAGATACATAGGATTATACGGTTCGTAAAATATGGAATCAGCCCTTTGCCTCCCTCCGTACACTTTGCGCACCGACTAGTATATAAAACTTTAACAGGGATATTTAGGGGGTATTCAAATAAAGTTTAACATAATGTAATGGTTCAAAATATACACATTTTGATTTTTTCTCAGGACCTTTTTGCATTTCGACCCATTATCCATTTTAAAATTTGCTTACAGTCCGTTAGCTCTTAGAACATTCGGGTTTCGGATTTCAAGTATCAAACAAATGGGTTAGACAGCTACAAACCCGAATGTTGTTCTAGGAACGCTTGGACAGTATTTTGCCCTGCGCCTGAGTTCAGACACGTTAACTCACCTATTGCAGTATTCCGGACAATTTAAGACACAATGTATACGAGCCTCATCTAACCGTCGTACTTTGTACCTGTATTTATCTCCCTTGTACCAGCGGCCGCGTGGCAGACAAATATCATTCCAGTGACCTTGCCATTGTTCCGGCCGCGACCACGGTAATGGCCGCGTGCGCAACAGATTGCACATTTATTGTTGTTTTTCGGTATCTATTTAGAAATGGAATTTCGCCAGCTGTTGTAGGTGTGAAAGTTAAATGACAGGGCATTTTATACGTTAAAATGCCATTTATCTTTGTTGTTTGCTGAAAAGCATGTGTATCCTTACCCCTTTATTTCCCGTGGCATTACTGAGTGGCACTGCTGTCCAAAGATTTCTATTTCAAAATCAAGTTTAACAAAGTGGCTATCGCGGAGCTCCTATTTCTGGGTATTTTTGGTCTTTCGGGCTTGCTGAAGATCTAACATAACCTAAATCTACCTCCCATTTATGATATTTATTTCGGTCTGTCGTGCTACGTAGTAGTGCCATGGGTAATAATCTTTCTTATTTATTTTCTAATTTCAATTTATATATTTCTTTGTTTGCCTTGTTTTGATTGTGTATTTTTTGTAACACATTGTCACCCGAAGTTTTGTACGGAAGACGAACGCCGATTTTAAGACCAGCATAAAGCCAGTTGGGATAATTTCGTGACCATTAAAATTGTCTTTTTTTCTTCTTTCTGAACTTGGAGGGAGAAAACAAAAAAATTACAAAAATCTACGTTCTTCCCGCGCCGTTTATCGTGCATATGCCAGCTTGCAAATATCATATAAATCAGTCTAAATCCACCCAATGCTGAGTCAGCCACTTTATGATAAACTAGCTGTTGCCCGCAACTTCGTCTGCAAAGAACTCGTTTATCGCTATACCGCAGGAATTACGCAATTTTCATCCAGATCTGTCCAGCAGTTCTGGCGTGATAGAGTTACAAACACCCATCCATCCATACTTACAAACTTTCGCGTTTATAATGTAAGTAGGATGTTTTTTTCCGGTTTCCCCTATTAATGACGATATTTTATTGAGATCGCTTAAAAACACGAAGTCAATGATAACCTATAATGGATAAAATGTGTTTAATGCACTCACTACTTTACCACGTAGCCCATTCAGCCGGCAGAACAATCCATGCTTAAATCTCCGCCCGTTCATGAAACTCCACAAGTGGAAAAAGTTAATTTTCCAGCGAACAATTCCACGCAAAAAACCTGCGCATTTCAGTGGCCTTGCGCATTGTAAATGTCGTAACGTCACTTCCGTCCGCCGGTCATCAACTCATCACGCTGCCTGCCATTATCCGATTATTATGAGAGCGGGCCTGTCACTGTTTTTCATTTTTCGCGGTTGGCGGACTTTGCTATCGTGCCCTGTTCACAATGGATGTTTTGGTTTCATTGTAAAAGTGAATTTTGAACTGCGTGATGATCGTAGTAGCATCAATTGAGATACAGGTAGAATGGTTAGGTGATTTTTGTAATGGACCATAATCATTTTTTCCCAGTACAATCGACTTCGAAACTACATATAATCAGACGTTGCGAATGAATAAGAACCTAATGAATATATTATTCATTAGGTTCTTTAGCCGAATAAAATATCAAATTATACGAAGTTATTTATTACCTATCAAAATGTCTCGCTCGTGTAGATTCACTTTTTTGCTATTCTAAAACTATGTCTAGATTTCCATTTCCAAAATTCTGCAAGTTACGTTGTATTGCGGCGCTGGGTTGATAATTTCTAACTCGTTCACATCACAGTCCGGCAATGTAACGAAAGTATTATTTTTATATATTTTTCTTGCTTGTGTAAAATGAGTGTTTAGGTGTGTTAGATATAATACGAGGACCCGGCAACAGAGCAGCTCACGAAGCCCAGGAATCGTGACCCACAAGCTGCAATCAACACGTTTATATTATTAACTGCCACTATATAGCTCTGTATTCTGAAACTCGAGCGAAATGTGTACTTGTGTGCTAGTTGCCTTTAGGAAGTTTACTTTGGAACCACACATGCTAGACTGCTATATCCGTGTGACATATTTCCACACATATCATTATGTTCACGCCGCGGTGACTTAACTATCACCAACCACGGCACAAGGTGCAACGCATTCTCAACTCTGTTAGAATTCATTTCCAAACACTAAGAAAACCGAGTCGGAAGGTTCCATCTCTCAACGATTCTTCTTCGTTGTTAACAATCAGCAGATGTAATTTAGTAGAATTGTATTGCAGTAGTCTAAAACATACATAATAAACCAGACATTTTTATCTATGTTTTTTTATGCGATGTGATATTGGAATAAATGCTGACAAGACATAACATTCAAGAACACAGATTCACAGCTCGAAATTGTGCCGGCAAAACAATTCTCAAAGTCGCTTTGACAGCTGTTTTTAACACGGCACGTGGGCCTATGAATCCCTAAGGATCCAGTATAACAACGTCCAATCGGCCATCAGAGATGCTCGCTGAATCGCGCGTCGATTGTTTACATGTCCCTTAAGCGCAGTACGTCTCTAGTGCACCGGGTGTGTGCCAGCCCCAACATCATCCTGAAAATGATTGCGAGTAGGCTAAACTGTGCCTATAATAAGACAGTGTAGGTCCTTAGTAATAATGTAGTAAAATGCGTACGAATTTTCATATAAAATAAAACAAAGAAGACAAACGAGCAAGTGGGTTTCCACGGGGTGATGTTTAAGTAATCATTACTGCCAACACACATCCGCAACTCCGAAGGATTGCAAGTGGCCAGTTTATTATGTAAAGAAATATTTTACGAGTAATTTACGGATGACATAAGATTGGAATAGAATCTAGCCATCGGCATCGCTGAGTGACCATACCCTTTGAGTACGCGTGTCAACCAGCGGCTCCCTGCATCCTTTGTTAATAACATCTAAAGAAAAAGACGCATTAAGTGACATACGAAAAAGTGCCAACCGTGCTACCGTGAATGCTAAAGCGACTCGCTTCAATATCAGAGTGTGTCAATAAGCCATAATAACAAAACGCACAATAACTCAAGACAGCGTTGGAACCTCGCCGCTTTGGTTTTGCTCAGCGATATTAGTAGCCCCGGGTCGTGACCCAATATCGAGTCCGAAGTTTAGTAAGTATTTGGATGTTATGATTGAGTTACGAGAACGGTGAGATCCATGGCTGTACAGCGGTGAAATGTTTTGAGTATTTAGTGCGCCTATCGGCCACCAGATGCCGTTGTATCGGGCCGTCCCATTCCTACATCGCGGTAACGAAATGCTCCTGAAGAAAGTGTATGATGGCTATGCAATTGAATAAATTTGTCACTCATTCAGAAACCGCTGTATTATTTACATCGACGGTCAATAATGGCCAAAAATAACGGATGTGGTATTTGACTTATAATGATCGTATTTCTAATGACCATAAACAACCTTTAACGGGCTAGTGGATTGCGTTCACGGTCTTCCAGGACTTTTCTGTCGATATCAGGCTTTTTTAGGACTTCCATTTGGCATTTAGTAATTCGATAAATGCTTCAGCCGTAGCCAAATTCTACACAGACGAAGTATAAAAAATATAGTCTAAGTAGGTACTATTATATTATTATCTTCAGAGGACAGTTCACTTCTAAGCACACATGGTACTAATACAATTAGATCAACAAAGTATCCGTGGATTAGCAAGGTAATTGGTTGCAAACTGATTCAATCAATTATTAATTCAGTACTCTAATTAAATTACATCAACTGAACCAAATGTCGTTACGTGCATGTCCACATTCGTGTTATCAGCAATGCTACACCCACCATCGGGCAATGCAAATGCCATCCAATTATAAAAAACACGGTTTTATTTGCAAAAATGTTGTAAACGAGCTATTAAATTAAGCTTTAGAACTTATTGCGAACGTGGGGCCGTTGGGGACATTAGGGCAATGGTGTAAATTGGAAAGAAAATCACGCGTCAGCTATTTATTTTTGCCGCAACAAAGCCATGGAAGGGTTAACTCTAATGAATGTGTTTGCGTTGTGGAAAATTTAATCTGCGGATAAAGATAGGTATAGGTATGTTTTAAGGGTACAATTTTATTTTGTTAAATCAGAAAAAATCTCTTTGTTATGATTCTTTTTAGAATTTCATCGCCAACGGTTGCTAATGGTGCCGAATTTCTATGGCTAATATGATAACTTCAATAAAAATAAAATGTCATTAAGCACAGGCTAGCATGGTGTTATGGATTGATTTTTACAGTGTGTATTGTTTGCTTGCTGTAACGTAACTAATAATAAAAACAATAAAGTTCAAATTAAATACGGCATGATACAAAAAGTGTGTTATTTTCGTCGTTTATGGATCGATTTTAATAATAATTTGTTAATATTGCGCGGTATATAATATAACCTTATTTTTAAGTAACAAAAATATAGCGAACTACAGAGAATTGGACCAAACGTAAAACGTGCATTTTTATCCAAGTAGATACGGCGTAGGTAGTAAAAAACCGGTCAAGTGCGAATCGCGCACGAAAGGTTCCGTACCATTATCCATAAAACGGCAGAAAAATCATGTCTTTGTATAAATATTGATTTTATTGTCTTTAGTATTTATTGTTATAGCGGCGACAGAGATACATCATCTGTAGAAATGTCAATTGTCTAAGTATCACGGTTCATGAGATACAGCCTGGTGACAGACGGACGAACAGCGAAGTCTTAGTAATAGGGTTCTGTTTTTATCCTTTGGGTACGGAAACCAAAAGAGTGTTGAGTTGACATTCGTGTAATGAGAACAACAATTAAAGGAGTTTGAAATAACGTCAAAACATGACCGTCAATAATTATTGAAGGAAAACACGTTAATTTAATTATGTTTAACCTAGTGAAAACGCGTGACCTTGGCAGCCTCGTAATCACAGTAGAACAGGCCGTTCACATCGCTTGTGGGTTTTCACTAAATAGGCGAAGTGTATAGTTGATGAAGTACGTTACATTATTACTGCGTACTTAATAAGTAACAGTTTTAAATTTGCCCCTCATTACAATTATTTAAAGACTACTACACAAAATGATGATGTTATATTATGAGCTGTAGGCATATTATCTAATTCGCTCGCAATCGCCATCGTGTTCATTTTGACAGTTCATGTATGGGCTGACAATTGGCATCGGAATGAGATAGCTGTCACGTTCATACAAGAACTGTCAAAATGATCACGATGGCGATTGCGAGCGAGTTAGACAATAAGCCTACTGGTTTTAGTTGTAAAAGGTGACGATAGCCTATACCCAAGAATTTAATTTAAGTAAAATTTTATTAGGTACTTAAAATTAATAGATATTCTTGATTTTATTTCGTGTTTTAAACTGAAGAACCTAAAAAACTACTTCTGTTTGCAAACACAACTGCATAGCCGACCAAGTACATTTACTACTTTTATATCAGTTTCCAAAGAAACAATAATGCCAACTATCACGTTGATTTGTTTGTGATTATGATTTTTAATGTTTAAAATCCAATTTACGTTGAACTGAAAGGTTGGCCACGGTATTTTCTGGTCTACCATACATCGACAGTTTTTTTTAATTATATTTAGGTAGATGTATTGGAGCAGTTGGAAATAATTAGGTACAATGATAGTGGTTCAATAATTAACGAACAGGTGAACTTGGTTTCGTCACCTTTATTACGTGTCCATTTTGATGAATAGAAAAATTGATTTTGTTAAATACATAACCCTTTTTATTTTTGCTGTAGTAGGATTTTTTTTGAAGGTAATTATTTGTGTACAATAAAAATCATAAATAAAAGGGTAGTTTGGGAAAATATATACATGTGGGTATTGTATTTTATGTTTATTTATAATGTTTTCAAATCAGTACGACATTGGTTTGCATGTGTAACAGTTGTGTTCATTATACTTTGATAATGATCCCGTAGATTGATCGAAAAGCATCAGTGTTTGTGTGGGTAAGGGATAATTAAGTTTGTGGGATTTATTATGTGTTTTATGTGGCAGTAGTGGAGGGAGGTTGCATGAAAAACATATATATTTCACCCAGGCTTGGTTATCTTGCACGTGAGTAGCGGAGTAGCAAGGTAAATATTTTTTGTTCATTGAAATGGTCTTCTGCAAAGTAACGCCTGATTCAATAAGATATTATGAATTTGATTAGTGATAACACAGCCTACTTATAACTGTCCTCCACAAAGAAGGAACTATGTCCTAGTTAACGCATCCAATAGTTAGCGCATCCAATCTAGTACACGGCCACACATCACTCTGCACTACTCTTGTGCTGAAAGTGCGTTTTGACGAAGCAACCTCCTGCCTAGATTCTAATTTACACGGCCATAGTACGCAAACAGTTGCAAAAGTTTACTTTCCCCTCTGCTACAGAATAAGTTCATGGTAAATACTTAATTTTTAATCCTTGAATTGCTTGAATCCACACACGCATACCGAATTTCAAGTCATTGCAACTGACGGAAATAATGAAATTTGGCTTTTTAAAGTCACGTTACAATAATAATTGAACTTCTATTTACAAAAAGATATGCACAATATGGAAGAAATAATAACACGACAAACGTAAAATTAGTCACTTTAAATAAAAATCCGTTAGCAGTGGCGTAACTATGACGTCCGGGGCCCGTGGCAAATTCGTCAGATGGGGCTCCTTCCTCAATATAAAGAAGTGCATCAGCGTCCCTTCTGTGCTCTAAACCAAGCCAGTTGGGGGCCCCGTGGAGCTAGGGGCCCCTGGCATTTTGCCACCCCTGCCACCCTATAGTTACGCCACTCCGTTAGTTGCTTCAAGTGTTACGTATGTTTTCAAAGCCTGTTGCATCACAAAGTTAATTCGAGTCCAATTTAGCAAGCAAGCCTGTTGTCTGCCACTGCGCAACATAATTGCTATGAGCGTTAACTTGACACCTTAATGGTTTTTTTTTTCGCGAAAGCTCAGCTTGGTGTAAGTTTTTGATTTGAAGCATTTTTATTACAAAATTGCTGACATGACTTTGGTCAACTGTACTTGCATTTGATTGTCGTTCAATCTGCATACCTACACATAAATTTTATTTATTTATTCATTGTCAAGTCATGTACATACATATAAAGATGTTAACATTGTTCTAAGTCGGTCCATGACGCCCTGTAAAGTCACACAATAGTAATTAATACTATAATATATTATAATTGAAGTCAATTCAACCATATTGGTTAATATAGTGTTTTAGATTTGCCTACATTTTAGTTAAGCTAAGTTTTTGACACTTTTTTAAATACGAGTTTTGCTGGTGACATGGTTTAATTGAATTGTCATTGCATCTTCTAAGTTTCAGATCAATCTGATCATGGAAAATATGTTAATAAAACAAATGACTTCCAAGATTTTATTTTATTTATTACTTAAATTGTCAGTTTGTTTCTTATTACAATTACAGTCATTACAATTGAAATTAATATACTGCGTATAACAAAAGGGTAAATACAAACACGCCTTGGCCAACTTGACATTTAGCACGCTGTATTACACACCCCCAACGGGAAGAGTTCTCCGCTTATGAGAAAGAAAACAACACAACGTCCGCCCTTGAGCGACATCGTACACAATCGATCGTCAACATACTTTGCCTCTAAACAGCCGTATGGAACGTACTCTTTCACGGCACATAAGCCTTTTTAACACTGATGTGCGTAGATTCGTCTAAAATAGGGCTTCATGTTTGCCTTCGCGGCACTGCCAAGCAGTTATCAATGGGAATCAACAGTCAATTCTTCATTATGTTGTAAAATATGATTTTTTAACAACAAAACGACGAACACGATTGGTCATTCGATACCGATAGCATATTTATAGTACTTCGCTTTTGTCTGCGTCTTCGTCGTTTCTAAGTTAAGGCTAGCTAAGGCTATTACTTAGTAAATCAATCAGTTATCTAATATTTGAATTACGGCTATGCCAAACACCAAAAACGAGTGCGCGCTAGAGCTATGTCGCGCTAGATACCTATCCGCTATAGTTATAGCTACCCGTCTTTTTCTTAATGTTCGTTCTGGAAGAGACGGGTAGTCTATCTCGCACGCGACGTGACTCTCGCGCGCTTTTGTGCTAGCCGGGCCGGTGCTGTACAGCAACATAATATCAACTTGACAGTTTTTTTATTTTATTTTGAGGCCGTTAGTAAATGACATCAACGAACAAATCATAATAAATCAAATAAAAGAGCAAGTTTACTTTGCAATAACTTACAAACTATCTTCAGACCGATATAGAAGTGAATTCAAAAGTTAGCAAAAAAACTTTATAATTAACTGAGTAAATTCATTTCTTCTTGACACCATTTAGTAATCAACTAAACAAATTTAAATAGGTATAGAGTCTACATAAACACAGCTATATTCATTATATCCAGCCAGTGCTATTAACCCCTATCCATTAAGGGATGATCCGAACAAGGTTCTATTGCTCCTAATTTTTCAATTGAGTTTGGATAAAGGGTCAGTAACCTTTTTTTAAGTATAACGGCAGGAAAGTTTTTGGTAGGAGAGAAGGGTGCTCTTTGATGGAGCGTTAATTTTAGTACCCACATTACTCGTGTTATTGATTAAAAACACACATTACTTATATACCTTACCCCACTCTTGCGCTACTTTAAATATCTAGTGTCATTAAAAGGACATCTGTGAGGTGAATGAGGACGTAAGGTAGTTGGGGTGATATTTTGACACTTGGAACTGATAGTGGAGGAGCGTCATTAAAATAAAAATAGAAGATAGTAAAAAAAACCTCCACAGTTACCTCCGTGTGGTCAAGAGCAGTGCCTGGTCCGGTGCACCCTGGGCATCGAGTAATTTTTTCGTGGAAGTTTGTGAGGGATATCATTGACTGATGGCTAAGAGCCCGACAGGGGGGAGGAGGGTCTTTGTACGTGCTACCGTACAACGTTGGCGACATTTTGTCACAAGATTTTTAAATTACATTTTTATACTCTGACATTGACGACGAAGTTATCCTCGCTATAACGACTTGATACGCCACAAATAAGAAGAAGAAGAAGAAAAATAATGTTAATCGTTTATATTCCTTGCCAATAATTTTGATGTGAGACTTAATACGCGCAGTCAATGTAAAACAAAGAGCTGTCAAGGTGCTCAAAACTGTCAATAACGACTGTATATTGTCAATGTAAGTGCGTTTTCAGATATTTTTAAGAACTTTGGAAACTCCGATGTTTCTGAAGGCGACTGTATCATACATTATCTATGTATGATACAAACTAGTCAACGAATAGCCAGCAGAAGTTACAATTAAGTTACAACCTAGCCTAGGGGCTCCCAAAAACATTATGATTAAAAATCGCTATCTGTACATGTTGTTCTTTAATAACATGAATGTCCTACAGACATCTTAAAGGCCTTAAACTACTCTCCTCTGTCCGCATCGCTCCCGTCAAATAATAATAAAACAACAAACTTGTTCCGTGTCGCGTGAAATTTTTGAAAAACATCTTAGGGCACCTTAATACTCATATCTTTTATTTCAGTCAATCAGTCAGTCACGGTACCGTTTCACGGATATGGATCTACAAGATGCGAAATAATAGTGAGAGTTAAATTGCGTGTCCGAGGTGCTATGGATTCGTAAGCAATCGACTATACTCAGCAATGCACGTGACGAAACTCGCATGATATTTTCTCCGACCATGTACATAAAACTTTAGCCGAGTACAGGCAACTAAGTAAAAGCATTAGCGCTTACCTATGCGGCCTTGTGGAAGAGTAATCTTCAGAATTCACTTCATAAATTGCAATATATTTTTAATAAAGGCTATAAATAGTGGTTTTAGCGCGTTTATTGCCTACGTTTATAACCTTTATAAAATTAATTTGTAGGCAATAATCACGTTCTGACTATATTAAGATATTGCTCAAAATTAATTTAATTTTAAATGTTATCCATCATCAAGAATAAAACGAACTCTAACTATCTGATTATCACACAACCAAGTTTAACTATTACAACCAGATTTATTGTTTTCGTACATACATACATAAATCACGTCTTTGCGTCACGTCACGTCACGTCACGTCGGACTTAATGCAATAATAACACACAGACATAAAATAAAAACGTTAAAACAATTTCAATCGCGCCTTCTTCCAATAAAAAGTATTTTGGTTCAATACCTTTCCTTTCCCATTGCTTTGATGTTAAGATCAAAATAATTACTTCATTACAACAAAAACATCGAAATCGCTTACGGGCTTATTGAACATAATCGGAATCATGAACATCTTTTTATGTTTTTCCGTTGTCAGTAATAAAAAGTAATATACTTATATATTATACAAGTGGCTTACGAATTGCGACTACATTAAAATCAAATAAACCGCTTCTAAAGTGAAACTATACACATGTAACTTTTCACCTTGCTGGTTAAATTAAGTTTACCATTTTGCAAATTGACAATTAAACTGATATGTACTAAATTATAAATCATGTAACATTGAAATAAGCGACATCTCACCCAAAACTCGATGAACAAAATGGGAGATTATAATTCATTTAGTCACCACACGCGGAAATATGAAGCTATAGTTATTAAAACGCCAAATTAACTTTCTATTGCCCAACCGAATCCCCAATTATGAAAATTGCAGGTAGAGCACATGATTGGCACAGAGCTGCGCGAGAGTTGCCGAAACGAAGACAATCCGAGCGATCCGTCAAATAGCGTTGTGTAAGCAGCGTCGCCAGCGCCGCCGGCGCAAGGCACAGACTGTTTACCCTTCATTAATAGGTATTAGCAAAATTACAAAGGAATCGATTTTTGAAAACGCATCACTCGAACGTAACATTCGAAAGTGGTGAAAAATGGTGCTGATTTAAAACACGAGTAGAGTAGAAGAAAATTAGGTACAACTCCAATCTTGTAAATTAAACGATAATAAAATTGAATTGACCTGAAGTTTTGTACGGCCACGTTCTTTAATTTAGGTAGGACCCACTAAGGTTGAATAATGCTGTCATCTGGTATGAATATTTAAAGGATTATTTAGCGAAATGGGTCCTAATTAAAAGGCATGACTGTATAATATTGATTTTTTTATCATTTTTACGAGAGATGTGATCCAAAATCGAACAAATATGAACGTTCGATTCTATCAATAATTTAAAACATTTTCTATATAAATTAACATAAGAAATTGAGTATTTTATTCAGACCTCCGGTGGGTACCGTTTACGTAAAAAACATGTACGGTATCAACAATGTAACGAAACTTTTTACGACACCATCGTGGCTCTTAACACTTGCACTGCAAAGCAACTGCTTAAGCAATACTTAATTGAAATCACAGTTCGGCTTTAAAAGCATGAGTTAATATCCTTATGTTTGTTTAAAAGTGGCAGCACTCGTTAGTGTAATGTATTTTTGGGTTTGAAAATAATTATTTACAAAGGGTGAAACGCTGGCTTTTTAAACGAAACCAAGAAACTTTGAGTTACGTAAAAACATAGAGGAATTACCAATACAATGGGAATGTCAAGCAGTCTATTTGCAAATTTTGCCAAGCAACTGCGTTCTGATTGGCCGGTCCAAAGTTTAGCATGACACTAGGGGAAGCAGGTATTATAATCGATGTCGATAGTAGGTAAATGCTTAGTCATTGCATGGCATAGCGGAAGCGATGTTAACATTTGTTTGCTGTACCCGTCAAACACAATTTAACGTTCCAATATGAATGTGTATTCTCACTCTGTCTCCCTCGATTCCCACCGGTTTGCCTAACGACACGTCACTTGGATCTTCTATTTGATTGTTTGGACCAGGATGTCTATTTTTGAACCCTTCCCCGAAAAATAGCATTAAACAAAGCATAAATATTTTTCAGATGTTTTACTTTTATTTTACCTTATATTACCTTACCTACCTATAGTTTCTAATTAGTTGGTATTGTAATTATTGAGCAGATACAGTTTTAATTGCTATACGGTACGTATGTTTTATTCACTGCTTATTAAAATATATACTTATGTATCTAAAATATGCGGAGACTCGATTCAAACACCATAACTTTACCTTTACAGCGGTCATTAAACACTAAAACATATAATTACAAATAATGTTTCACAAATTGAATTACATAATGCTTTTATCGTACATCACACAATAAGGTATTACTTACTACTACATATAACTATAATGTTCTTACGTTACGCGCCTTCCGCCATTAATGTCATATCATAATTTCATAAGTTACCTTTCATATGGATGGTAGTAAATTAACTTTATATTAAAGCTCGTTTAAATTTATAAGGGCTTGTTCACAAATAATTATGTTGGAGTAATTTCGAAAACGATAATCGTGACCAGGGGCAGCTCTGACAAAATTGTAGCTTGTTTTGTAATTGATTCGCCATAAACAATTGCCATTGCTGAGAAGAGTACTATTAAGTGTAGGTATAAAGCTGGCAGTCCACAGAGGGGTGCTTGTTCCAACATTTATGTACGGTAGCGATACTTGGGTATGGCAAAAGAAGCATGAAAGTAGAATAAATGCGGTAGAAATGAGAGCGTTAAGAAGTATGGAAGGTGTATCACTGAAAGATAAATAAGGAATAGTGTGATAAGAGAACGTGCTGGTGCGAAAGAGGATATAGTGACTAGGATAGAAAAAAGTATGCTTAGTTGGTTTGGTCACGTAGAGCGGATGGATGAAAGTAGTCTAACTAAACAGATCTATATGGGGAGTGAATGGTTACGTTGGGAGGGGAAGGCCTAAACGGACGTTCCGAGACCAAATAGGAGACTTTTTGGAAAAAGATCAGGTCAGGAGTACTCGAAATCGACGAGCATGTATGAAGAGATTGATAAATGTGGATGATGCGAAAGAAGTATGTCAGGATCGTAGCAAACAAGTGGAACAAAGTAGTCTCTGCCTACCCCTGTGGGAAAGGGGCGTGAAGGTATGAATGTATGTATGTATGTATAAAGCTCAATCTATATACACAGTCATGTGACAACTCATATCAATTGACCTTGTCCCAAACTAAAGAAAGTTTGTACTATGGGTACTAGGCAGCTGATAAACATGGTCATCATGTTAAACACAATTAATTATAGCATCCACGACTCGGGTACATACATCATGTACATATCGTACAAGTGCCTACCCAACGGGATTCGAACACAACACACTGAGCTTTCTAGTATCTATAACTAACCACCAGACTGTAGATGGTGTCACCCTTACAACTGCCTAACACAATTGTTGGTTGGTATACTAACTGTCGAAATTAGTAGGTACCTTAACTCATTTTTATCATGATTTAATTTATCTTGACGCAACTATCAACCAGTTTTTATTATTTATCTTCGTATTTTACAAACAAGCGGTATTATTTGTTAGACAATAAAAGCGTAATGAGGTCTATTTTTTCTTCTCTATTTATTTCGACTAATCGACTGGCTCTCGAAATAGACATAACCTTAATGTTCTCTCATTGTCTGAAGAAATTGCGCACAAAATTCCAAGACGTAAATATGTAAGAGTTTCTACAAGCAGTTACGTATCTTCGGCTGAGTCTAACTGTATTTTAACACTTTAATCACAATCAATTCATGTAGTTCATTCGGGAGGTAAATGTGCTTTTAAAATTATTCTTAACCTCTTTGGAGGAAATACTTATTCCACGCCACTGTTCGGAAATATGGCCATAGATGTTCTAATTTCTGTCAGCAAAACGGTTCATTGTTGTACAATTAATTGAAAAGGTCAACTATGAATGAAAAACTGGTCAATTATGTCGAGCATCACTCGACTTTTTATACGTGAGTTATCCGTTTATGTGTAATAATGGTCAATTATTTTTATAATGTGTTTTAATAGTGTGCCGTCAAAACAGATCTTAAAAACACTTAGCGGGCTGTTTTCTGCGCAGTTTTTATCTAAAGTACCTTTAAATGATCGAAGGGTAAAACAAATTACCTAGATATTAACTGGTACGCACTTAAATGTACGGTGGATTGTTATATACTACTGTCCTGGAGCAAAAAAGGCGCTTGTATCTAAATATCCACAGACATAGCTGTCTTTTAGTTTGAGGAAGGCAGCGCAATGACAGTAGATACTTAATTGGCAATTGTGTAATTGTCAACCAATGTACAAAGGGATTAAATGATCCATCACTATACAATGTATACCTTCTCGAGGACATTGTATTAGTAACGGGTTACGATGCAATAATAGAATTTAATGGTAGTTAAATGCATTGACTTTAATCTGAAATTATGACAGAGATGTATCGGCCACGACTGACTCACTAATGTGTAGGTATTATCGATTAGTATTTTTTTTCTATCACATGGTAAATGATCACCGCTTGCCCACCCGCAATACCAGAAGAATTGCAGATGAATTTTGGGTTTACTAAACTTACGCGGAGTTGAGATGATGATCTGAGCGCCTTTTGTAGTAGGTACCTTATTGGTTCGTAACCGCTCAAGATCGGAGCAAATGGAAGTTAACGGACACACCTTTGCTTTTCCAGCAGTAAGACGTAAGATTTTGCTCCAGGATAAGAATAAATTCTATTGGGATAAAAGCAAAGTAAGAATGATGTATATAAAATAAAAACATTTTTAACCCTTTTTCCTTTTATATATTACAACAGAGCTTTTGTTGGTAGCAACCTCAGTACCAAGAGAAAGGCAAATCGTCCAGTTATTATCGCCAACTCGTATACACGTTCACGTTCACTCGAAATTAGGACTTCATTTTCGAATGTACAAGGTTGTTTTTACAACTTCGCAACTGTGTAAGAAACGAGATTGAGAAAGTTAACAGTCGAAATGCCAGTTACCGTTTTGTAACAAAGTTCTGGTTACGTAACAATTTTGTTCTAATACCTATACGTACTTTCTAGAACGCTCTGGGGTCAAATTTAATAGTTCTGATACGAGTACAAGTTAAATTAACGAAACGTATGAAGATGAGACATTATGTCACAGCTGAGTTAAACGTTTTATGATTTTTATTACACGAACGACGGTCGTTGCAATGATTTAACACGTGTTTCATGCTCTTTCAACTCTCGGCCATAAAATGGCCCATAATATGATATACATGCAGCACTTAAGTATTTAAAATACGAGTAAAAATAATCGTACATATACGCAACAAAAGCTATCAAGTTCCAGGGAAACACCGCGAGGACGAGGTCATTAGTCTTTTTAAGTCAACATTTAAGTTACTCGAAGCAAGTTGTTTTAAAGAAGAAAATATAGAGAAAATGCTAACGCTCATTTTCTTTACAGTTGTAAAATATAACCTCGTAAAATGTTCTATCATTCTACTGGCGGTCACACTGTTATATTTTTATAATTTGTTAACTGAACGAACGTAGCCGCAAATAAGTATCTGCTTCATAATTGAGTAGCAAGATTCCACCCGGACATAATTAAGTTACATAAAAGCTTGTAAAAACAAACAATCGCAACGGCTCATTTTATTCACAGCACGAAAGCCAAAATCACTCACCTGATTAACAGCGTCCAGGGCCATCTTCTCGATGTCCAGGCTGTAGAAGTTTAGTTGCGGCACGTAGCGCCGTCGCGGCCTGATGTCATCGTAGTACGCGACGACGTCGTTCACAGACACGACGGGACAGTCGTCAGCAGTACTACACCCACTGCTGACCCCATCGACACCGCTATCCGAGTCCCCTTCCCCCCCAAAACCTTCCTTAGAGTCTCGCCTATCACCATAACTCTTTTCCGAACCCTCCTGATATCCCGACTCGTTCATATCGTCAGGAGTAACTATCTCCGGGATTTTTATCGAGTCGAACTCGTAGCCGTCTTCTTCGGCCATGTCTGGTATTTCGACGATTTCTGGGATGTCGGTCAACTCGTTGTCGGTCATCGTGGTACTGTGTTGCTGTCGCCACTGTCCACTACATACTGTTTTGTAACACTGTGTGCACTGTCGGCGACCTGCGAACAAAAGTTGCGGTTAATTGCCATTTTCCTCGTCTGCTGATTTACAAGTGATAATTTATATTTTTTCACGATCACGACTCGCTGAATATTGCCGTGCAATGAAACTGTATCACGTTATTCCACTAAAACTTGAAAATTTGCGTCAGATTCATGTAGTATTCATTCAAACACTAGCATTTTTTTTCGTAATAATAATTTTAAAAAACCAGAGTTAGATTTACAAGTTTCTACAAACTTATGCTTTTATTTGTTTTTGATATCAGAATATACGGTGCATGGAATGATTCAAAGATGTTTTTCTACCAAAAAGCAATCAAGTTTTCTTTTGCAACCTTGGCTTTGTATACTTACAAACAAAGGCCACCCAAGTCTCTCAGATACTTGACTTCGCTCTTGGACACCAGACACTCGGCTAAGTCTAACAAATGGGAATTTGTGTCCCAAAAGTAGGAGGAATCACTTTATTCGCCTTGCCCTACTTTCAACACAAAAACCGCCCCTGGGTTTGGAAAACTTATGCGAAAAAGTCTGATTGAACTAAAAAAAATTTGATCATTGATTAAAAAAATTACGTGATATCTGCTAATCTGTAGGTTTACTGCAATTGCAATGTCATATTGGTAGTTACTTGATATGAAGTATGAATTATTCGTTCCCTCTTTGTGCAGCTCAATCTTGCTTGGTCATACTAGGTGTGTGTGTGTGACTACATGTATATAAGAACCTAAATACACGGAATGATCTTATACAACGATGGTAAATTGTCCGTATGTTATACTCGTAGAAGTATTCTATCTATATTAGTCAATAGTACCTGGATGACCGAGCTTGGCTCGAATTATTTCGTCCCTGTAGCTCGGCTATTTTTGTATTTGGAAATGAAATAATTGACTGGCTGTCATTTCTTAGTCTACGCATATCTTCCGATTCGCGTGAAGTGCAACGGGCAACAAAATATGATGAAAGGCGAAAAAACCGAGCTGCAAACTTAAACCAGGAGGACTGTGGACTGAGTTTACATGTGAAAAACTCGTATTTTCCTCATAGTTTTCAAAGGCGCTTGTCGGCTTGTCAATGTCAGGGTGACGAGGGAAAACAGCAGTTTTTATATCTTGTAAAAAACTAGCTTTGCGAGCTTTTGCTTTTATATCGGAATCGTCATATTTTTTTGTCGGGCGAAACTGACACGTGATAACTTCTTTGTACCTGGTGAATTTAAATAAACGTACAAGTTTGCTGTAAAGGGAAGTAAAGCTGATAGTATCGTTCAGGAAAAATAAACTGAAATTTCCTTAAATTGTAAAATATTATACACTCTGTAACTTCTGTGGTGAAATAAAGTTATTCTTATTCTTATTATTGGTTAATGAGATTATTTATTTTATTTATTGACGAATTGATGATTGAATTGAGTGATGCTATGAAGCTTTGACTATTTGATATTTGAAACTCGTCATCATCATCATCATCATCGCTTGATAAACCTGTCTTATTACTTCCAATCCAATTAAGTCAAAATTTCCAAAATCTGCGAAAAAAGTTAAAGCATTGGTTTTGAAACTGCTCTGCTACAGCTGGATTTAGCCCCGAGACACCATTTTGAAAATAAAAAAGGGTAACGCATAACCTTAAACAATCAGGATTAGAAAAGTTAACAGCGCAATCACGGCATAAATACCGTATACCAGCAGTAATTGACGCCACGCGGCCGTGATTTCTCGTTTGGGCTTTATTCTAAGGCTTTGAAAATACGTATACGTACCATTTTCACATATTACTTGCGTAAAAAAGTGCGTATGAAAACATAAATGCGATAAAAGGGGCGGTTTGTGCTGTACAGAGATATGTTTGTTGGGAGCTAAAAGTTTAACTCGAAAAAAGAAAGAAAAATGTCTGTTTGTTGGTTATTTCATCTAGAAATATTTTTACGTAAAATGTTTAAAAAAGGGACTGTTTTGTAATATAAAAAAATCTCATTTTTTTGGAGCGTAAGCTTAGAATTGCTATTTAATAAAGCTATAGAAGTTGGTATCTAAAATGGGTAATGTGGAAACTAAAGCTAGTTTTTTCGTGTGACAAAATCAGAACCGTAGCCAGATAAAAACACTATCGGTCAAGCCACAACGTCGTTTCTACCATCGAATTATTTTCTCCTAACGATCTTTTCCATTTACGCTGTTGCAGACAAAAGCTAATCGCTAATAAAAAAGTGAAACATCTCTCCAATTTCCTCCATTTCCCCCTTCGTTTCACTTAAAGACCATTCGGAGGCAGCCCTAGCGCAACAAGCGACCATCGGTTAGGGTAACCAAATGTAAATAAGAAATAATAGTATAGTTTCCACAAAAATCTAGTTTATAACAAGGGCTGACGTTTTCTTGCTTATTTTGATACTTCGCCGCCAGTGAAGCGATTTCAATAATTCATTTTTTTTACGTTTTGTCTCAGAAGTAAAGAGCTTAAACATTATATTTAGAGATAACAAAACGTAAGTGTCAAACAATTGACTCCCCGTGTGGTTTCCCTACTCCCCACAGTTACTGGGTCAGGGTCATGCCAAGCAACAAGTGGCCCCATGCTTGTGAGCCAGACCTGTTACCCACTTTGGACGGGGAGGAGGTTAAATTAGTAAAGGTTTTTGTGATGTCAGTAGAGACGAATCTAGGTAGGTTTTGTGAGGTTTAGTTGTTAAAATCTTGCTTGAATTTGGTGTTAAGTATTGGTAGAAGAGACCCCTAGATCACATTCCCCATCTCTTCCTTTCGCACTCTTACACCGTTTAACATGTGGAAATGATGATTACGATTGTCAAACCAATAAGCCGTCAATAGTTATCTACATTAACTTTCTATGTTTCTTGTTATTGTTAAATGTATTTTTTTTTGTGAAGAACATCTTGTTAAATCAGATTTTATAGCCATCATTATAAACTATAATAGAACACGTAACATGTAAGTTCAAAAGAAGATATCAATGAAAATCTATTAACCTTAATAACCATCTGAGTGATTCTCTGACGTTTCTACCACCTAATTGTCATAGCCTTGCCGTTAAAGATATAAACGACACATAGCATCAACTTTTTCGTATTTTAGAAGCCTGTTGTTCTGTTCCACTGCTGGGCAAAGGCCACTCTGACTGTCGAGTGCTTTCGGTAGCCTGATACGCGTTCACATATTCGGTCTTTAGTTATTCATTATGTGACATATACCTTTCAGAACTCGTAATTTAGACTAGAAGTCATCCATTTCAACTCCCTTCCCGTACCGTTTGACAGAAAGAAATAATAATAGTCGAGAAAGATGAGACATAATTATTGAATAAACGACACGGGGTCACTCACGCATTAAATTTGTAGTCGAGGCATGTTTTAAACAGGTGGGGCAGCGTTAAAATATCTAAACTTGTTAATATTTCCCATTACAATATACGAGTACATAAGAAACAATAAAAAAATAACTCAGCATAAATGTCACGAGTGTTATGTATGAGAACCAATTTAACCACAGAAGGTGCAGCACATAATTAAATCTTCTGCCAAACCCGGCTTCTTTCAAAATCTAATACCATTATAGCTCATATTTGACTCTCTGGCATTCCGCCAAAGAGTTCGTTGTCATTTAAACAACAATCGGCTAATTCCAGACCATGTCCGTATCGGCTGATCGATGCAGCGGCACATACTCAACCATAATCCCTGGTAATAGGAGAGTGAGGTTACAAGTGCGATGCACAAATAACTTGACAGATTGCCAGCTCGGTGCGTTGCAGGTGACACAGCGTGCGAGATCAAAGTGTGATGAATGTATGGTATGAAGTGCTTTCATTGTTTTAAATAATCGCTGTGTTCTGAAAAAAATAAATTCACGTTAATTTATTATCAGACAAAGCACAAACAATGTAACTAGCGCCTAGCGGACATAACAGGTTCATACTGCCGCATGATAGGGGAGTTGTACCTAGCCATCACAGTTCTCAGGATGAGCTTGGGGCTGGCCCCGCGCTCTCCAGAGCAGTGAGACGATTGTTTTTGGCACTATAGCGTAGAAAAAGGCCCACAATCTTGCTAAACGTGGCCTGTAGGTCGTGTTACCTTAGGCTTTACCTACCCCGTAAAGGATGAAGACGTGATTTGTGCATAAATGTAAAAGGGCAATTGAGTTGTCCGTATGGTTAAAGACGTTTTTCAAAACAAACCTGAGGGAGTAGAAAGCAACAGTTCGGCAAAAGAAGTATCCAGTTTGGGTGGAGAAAACTCTCAGGCTACGGCTTGTAGCATAAGTTTGACCCAAAATAGCACCTCGGCAATTGTTACGGGCTTCTAGGAGAGGAATTGGCAACAAACTGTACTCATTACCAAACAAATTTTAACACAAACGCGTCAAAAAAGTTTGTTACGACAAAAAACATACAACGAAGGCTCTGTGGGTCGATTTTTTAAACTCCGCACATACCTAACTTGAAAATACCATTCGAAAGTGGTTGTGACTTGTAGCTTTTAAGTTTACTCCGTAAAAAATCCATGAACTTTTTTGTCTGACAAAGCGTAGCGGAGCATAAACAGAACCCGGAGGTTTTCGAATTCGTTCTTTGTAGCTCTGCGTTCCTGTAAGCCTTATAAGAATACATTAATGTACACACAAATGAATACATAAATGTTTCATTTTGATAAGCCGTTCAACGGCACACACGGGACCAATAGACCAGTCCCATATTACTCTAAGCTTATATACTACATAAATAGAACATGACACGGATTACAAAGGTTACAAATGAATTAGAGCCCGTGGTTTCACCTTCATTGCAGAATTGATCCTCGATTTAATTTCTAAATATCCATCATTGTTTTGTCAAAACTAAAAATACGTAAAATGTAAATTATGAGATGTCTAGGTCCAAGAGTTTGGGCTGGGCGATGTCAAGTAAATTAAGATTAACGGAAATAAATACCTACTGCAAATAAATACGTAGTTGAAAAGTTACGAACTAGCAACCCTATGGTTTGGCGCGTCAACGAAAACGCCACAGATGCTCAAGGTCGGCGCGGCGTCACTTGTTGCACCCATTCATTCACTCAACCCATTCATTCACCCCTATCTAAAGCTGGCTCTATCATTGTTTTACGAATACCGAAGATGGCCAAGTTGGAATACGTTAACTTCATGTTTGTTATGCATATAGAACAGTTTTACAAATGTTTTAGATACGATAAACGATTACAAAACTTTTAAAAATGCTTTTTTAAGTGAGCGTCAGCAATGAGCGTTTATAGCAACTGGTCTAGTGTAGAGACAATACAACGGGTTTTTGCGGTTGATAGGACCTTATGCAGAGCCCATCCGAATCGCTACCTCCATCTTACTCGCTAGGTATTCTATCTCAGCCCTCTATGGTCTAGTGTTGCGCGCGCGTTATCAGGTCGTTCGCTACCTTATTTCACAAAAAAAGTCTCACGATACGAATATATGGCTTATCCAAGTCTACCGCCTGGGATTCCTAGCCTCTTACTTTCCTTGCTTATTTCATAATACACATAAATGAGTGCATACTCGTCTTTAAATAACTAGGCTACGTCACTCTGTACTCCGGGCGTGGAATCCTATTTAGCTGAGCTTGGCTCCGTAACTGCAGTAATACAGTAATAAGTCCGCTTGCACTCTGCTGGTGACGTCGAGCGATCGATTGCGGGTGCTGTGACGCACAGGCCTTATGTTCCGAAGACAGAAACTCGAAGTTGATAGGTATTGAGCCTTTCCGCTCGTACTAGTATTCAATATTATGAGAGTGAGAGGATACGAACTTCGAATTTCAGAGTAGCCCCCAGGATCAGGCTATGTAGTGCCGACGCAAACGCAACGCAACTTAGGTAAAGTATTATAAATCTAGTGTTGAACGCACTCGCTCACTTTGAACAGTCTTAAGAATGAGATTGAGTGAAATGTTTTTCATGATACGTTGGAAGCTGGAAAAAGTTCAATTCTACTTATGTTGTATGTTAATGTTTTGTTTACTTTGTGATAATTATCACCATCTGTATACAAAAACCAATTTGAATGAAATACCTATTAAGCATTCTTTACTTGGCATAAATCGGTGGCACACTACGTCCGCACGAGACGTCCCATCAATGCGAATATAGTCTGGCAGCTTTACCTCTGCACAGCAGTAGGATGACAGTTTCGGTGTTGTCAGTTATTGGTGAATATTAAATAGTATCACTTAGTGAATGAATGAAATAATTAACGACGTAATGAAATTTGTTTGCGTCATTTATGTTGAAATAGAGATTTTCCAAGAAAGTATTTTCAAATAAAATTATTTGTTCAATAATGTTTTCGTCTTTTATATGATTTCTAGTTTTTGTTGCAACAATTATGAGTCCAACACGGTTAGGTACAACTACTATACTGGCTAGTTGAAATGGCAGTGGGCAGGGCACATAACACGGAGGACGGATGACCGATGGGGTCGAAAGGTCCTCGAGTGGAGACCACGTACCGGCAAGCGCAGCATTGGCTACCTCCTTACGGCACTCCGTCATTATCAGTTTCAAGTGTCATCCTTCATAAAATATTTCGTTCGTTCTACAATCAAATCATTCATTACGTGACCTTAGTCAAGCACTAGTGAAATATGTGTGGTATCATTATTTCGTAAAATTATATTTTCAAGTGTCATTACTGCAGATACAGCTGTCAAACTCTAATTGACTTTATACCAAAATTGAATCAGTGCAACTGTGGACTAATTAGATCACCCCAATTAAACCAATTGGTGGTTGCACGCAGGTTAGCCACGTCCATCAATGGACGAGGCATTGGATACGTAATAGACTTACCTCCTTATTCATAAATGCCCTATAGGCTTCTGCTAACTTAGCAATCGTTTATCCTTATCTGTCACTTTGGCATTTACCTTTCACAGATAAGGACAAACGATTGCTAAGTTAGCAGAAGCCTATAGAGCGTTTATGAATAAGGGGGTTAGTCTTTCAATGGATTAGGTTAGTTCAGTGCGGTTTACCTAGTAGGCATACCTAATAGTACCTACTGCCAATCGGTTCCTATCAATTATCCGCTGCCTCTGATTAATTTTACGAGTATGACTATTAAAGGAAGACAGTCAGGCTCGCCCGACAAAGATAAACGTACCTTTGACAAGTGCATCAATAATCGCTGTAGTGTAATAAATAGGAATTTAGTGTCAACTGTCCATGCAATCAGCTCCCTTTGCCTCTGTTTCCAAATGTGTACGACATTGCTTGTATTGTTCCCATAAATGGCAAGAGACCAGCGACTCTTTTATAGTTCCTAGTTCTCATGGATCGCGGGGATTCCTTGCCATCAGGTGACCAGCTTGTTTGTTTGCCTTCGTCTATGCATAAAAAAACTTAATTAGTATGTGTAGTCTCCCCATTGCCAACCAGTTAATCAACGATAGGTTGAATTCGTACACACCCTAGCGCTCCCCCGTCTCCGTCTCCGTCTGTTCCCCGGTCTCACTGCCCTGCGCAGGAAACTCGTTGGGCAGGTAGAGGCTTTACATTTCTCGCTGAAGATTTTAATAACTCACAGGAGAAAGGGCAATTAACCCAACATCAACTCAGCAAAAGGTGGTTTACCTTAGCATCTGCTAACACCACTACACCATCATCAGCGTCTCCACGTGACCTCACGCCTCAACAGCCGCGTGCCCATTCGCCATGCGGCCGCCATGTTTAATCAGCGCCATTTTGTAAACACGATAACCGCTGTCATGGCATAAACTACGTATCGATAAGGATATATTGCGCGATTAGATTTTAGTATATCTGAAAGGCTATATCGACCGGAAGTTTTACATGAAGCGTGAAAGGTTACTTTATCAGAGAGGCAATATTTGCTCCAATTATTAATTAGTGCTCGAAAAGAGTAAAGTGGCGTTATGATATCTCACGATGTAAAGACACAGATTGACTGTTAAGGCTCAAATGAAGAGCCAAATATATTATGTAAATGTGTGGACATAATTCATAATTTACTATAGTAGGTACACACAATAATAATAAGTCCACTTTTTTTATTACGGGCAAAATGTTGTGACACCCTGGATTCCTTTGTTTAGAATTAGCCTAACAAAAGCATCTTTCAGAAAGATAACCGCCACCAGAGGAAACAGTATTTTCCATTTTTCGAATCATCAGTACGTTTATTAATATTGTTAATACATCCGTAAGAAATGTGCATAATTAACGAATGCTAAATAAAGGATCTTCACAATAACGAGCTAAGAGTTTTCCTAAATGAATTCGCTGGGGACGGATCGGAGAGCAAAAGTTCACAAATCAATTACAATTTAAAAGGGAACGCTTCCCTAAACAGTTTTGAAAAGGGAATCAGTTACTAGGGCTATGTATATTTCTAAGCACCGAAAATAAGAGAAGTTCCTCTGCTCTCGATTTACATGGTCACATATAGTATTAAGATTATGTCAAACAGGTGAAATTTTCATAACTTTGCTGCTGAGACAAGTGGTTACGCCATACTACAGATCGACAGACAGGTTGTCGAGGATTTTTTACCTAACATAGTCAGAACCTTAAAAGTGGAAAGAAAATAGCAGCCAATTAAAAGTTACAACGGAAATTTAATCTTAACTATCAAACATGCAATCATCAACCGTCTCTACAAAGACACAGCTTCTGTCGCGAAGAACGCGATCTTCAGTAAAATGGTAAGTTTCCGAACGAAGTAATAATGTCAACTGGCAATATTTATGTAAGTAAGATTTGAGGTTATATTCGGATTTAAAAATGTCGTCAGTTGGAGGTATGAGAAACATAGGAAGACAGGGGAAGGAAACGGGGAAAGAGATGGTGAGAAGGAGGCTTGGAGTCAGGAGGAAATCTGGTGAGTGCTTTTAACATTTGTAACGGATAGATTGAGAGTTGAAGCAATCAGAATAGAATAAGAATGAGAAAGAAGAATAACCAAGAATAGAATAGAATCGCGAGGCATGGGTGAGCTATAAGGGGTGTTGCGAGGCTCGTGGAGAAAGAATCTCCTTAGAAATGAGAATAAGAATACACGGATCGCTTCATACGTCTCAACCCATCCTATAAATTCATTTACAGAAATTGCAGCTTGTCGTTATGTCATTCGTACTCAGGCGTAGATGGAAACACGTTAATAAGTGGTTAAATTATGTTTATTGAAATGTACAGACACAGGCGTAGCGACAGCTCTAGGCTCGAGCTATATAGGCCTCCCGTGACCGAAATACAGGGGCCTTACCATGAAGTCTTATGCTATTTTATTTCGATACTTCAGCTGTCATTTCTGATACTTGTAGTATGGATCTGACAGCGATCAATCCAGCTTTGGTTAGGAATTGAATCGCATTAAGACGTGGTGGTAAGGCCTCTGACCAATACTTCGCTCGTCAATAAGCATTGTCATAATTATTATAACGTGGCAATGCTACCAACCTGGACACCCTATCCCCACAGGCGAGAATTCGAATATCTCTAAATAAATAAAATGTTTAATTAAC
Organism: Pandemis corylana; assembly: GCA_949127965.1. Lineage (NCBI taxonomy): Eukaryota > Metazoa > Arthropoda > Insecta > Lepidoptera > Tortricidae > Pandemis > Pandemis corylana. The sequence continues at coordinate 11,416,766 of OX421856.1, read as the reverse complement.
AAAAAAAATACGAATAATAATGAGAAGGTGCATGATTGCATTACATCAGACGGTAACATGACAACGTGCGAGTGCGGGCAACTTAACTTTAACAATACAGCTGTCACAGTGACGCGGCAGAAAGGGACAAAACGATAATGACAGCTCGTTACAAGTACGTAATAATCAGTGATCTCGACTGACAAGGACGAGATCGCAAAAATACACGGTTAATTCGTACTTACTTGTTACTACACGCGGTCATATACGTATTACTTTAGCGTACGTACTCTTTTTAATACCAACTGAAACGCTACCGCTGGCTTGCCGATCGCCGTTCTCTGCTTTAACGAGTTTTAGAATCATAAGTGCATAATTGATTGAATCAGGCGTTACTTTACTTTGCGAAACTTCATATTGACGAAAAAAAACTTTTACCTTGCTACTCCGCTACCGCAGTAGATGTTCTTCGGTTATTGCTAAAGGTAAAGGAAGTGAATTTAAGATTAGGCGTTTTTAATTTTTATTTAACTTCATTTTACACTATATTTTTTCGATTTTGTTCCCTAACCTACCATTAAATTTAATTAATTGATAATCGTCTGATTTCTACATAAAGTGGAAACGGTATTACCGGTATCAAAACTATAATACAAGTACCACAAACCCTAATTCTCCCGACCCGACCCGATCTCAAAAATCTACATCAACTACACAACCAACCATCAGCAAAATAAATAGGCGTACGGTCAGCAAACTCAGCTAAAACTTGAATAACAATTAAATTATTTTGCTGACTTGTAATTTGCTTTATCGGCCCGCCTCGTGCCTTCGCAAAGTAAATAAAATGCAATCTAACAGTTTTTTCCACGCAAAATGAGTAGGAGCGATATCAATTACTTACCTCACAGGGGATTTACACAAGCGTAATGTATTAAATCAGCGCCAAGCGTTGCTGAACTGCCTAACTCAGACATGTTAATTGACTGTCATAGTTTCTAATCCCGTTCCAATTTGTACCTATAAAGCCGAGATCTCATCTGTGAGCTATAACTGTAACTGTTGCATGCGTTTCGCTCACACCAGGGATTTTGATTACTGTAACGTACATGTAAAATCCTTAAACTTGTTGGTTCATGTTTCTTCAGGATGTGGTCTTTAATAAAAAATGGACTGTAGATTTTAGCTGGTATAATTAGAAGATCGTTACAGTCGTTATGAATTTCAGTTGAATCTATTAAACAAGAATGATCAATGACCTTTTGACATGTAATGTTGCCATACTTAAAAATATTCACATAAACACTCCATTTTACGAAATCGAGCATAATATAACTATATTATAGTTTCAATTAAATTGATTGAATTTGATTTACAATTTTAATATTATTATTTCACTAACTAAATGTAATTGTAAGTAATAAGATTTAATGTATAATATTTTAGTAAATATTCAAATTGATTTATAAACTATTCTTTACGTACAACAGTTTGGGTTACAGTTCACAGACGAGTAACCGGTTTAATTGAGCAACGTGACTAACTGAAGGACAGATATCGCATAGCATAGCCAAAAGCACTAGATCTAAAGGCTTATAATTTTGCAGGAGGGATTTCTCGAAACTAGTTGGGAACTTCCTGCACGGTGATCTTGTTGACATGTGTCATGCGTATGGTGCTCATAATTACGTTCCCCGTTACTTCTTGTAAAACTGTCCGGAGATAGTGGTAGAAATGGACGAAAAATGTCATTGCAAGAGCCTACATTTGCGAACGGCTAATGCTTTTTTTCATTTGGCTTATTGACGCTATTCCATTGCCACGTGCCTCAATAACGAGAAAAAGGCGTCTGTCAGCGGCACAAATTAATAATTGGTTGATTACGCCTCGGTCCTTTATTCGCGATCTAGTAATAACCATGTACTAATTACATTCCGAGGATGGTGAAATGAAGAATATCTCAGATAGCAAGCAAGACCTTGTCGCACGAGACGAGCCAAATGCGACAGCGATAAACATGCAACCTGAGGCTGTCTTTATCACCGCCCGAGGTGTGAACACAACTTTACCTCTTCCACGGGCCAGGAAGTGGAAATTTCCGCTCGCGTAGCGGGCGGTAAATTGCTACTTACGGCCCAGGGCGTCGTAAATAAATAAATCGTTTCATGTCCCCATGTTGCACATGTAATCACGGAGCAAAAATAAAATCGGTTTTAATTCATGTTCAAAAAAGTAACGTATATATTGCCTTCATGCTGTTTCACCCGGTCAAGTGTATTGCATAGGTACCTAAGTATCTCAATAATATAAACAAATGCCGTTGGAGCTGGCTATACAAGTATTATGCAACGAACAGGACACGCGATCATTATGAGATAAATGGAACGGATTGATCACGCTCCATTAGAACAAAACCCGTAAGCCCACCCCACAGACACTTAACCAATAGAGTCGTGATACAGACTAACTAATTCTGCACATATTAGCGATTTGATACTTACACCGTGCTAGAACACTTTTCACGACAGTTTTTCCTTTAACCCCTACATGAAACAAAGCCGTTTTATTAAGTTGTTTATTAGAAAAGGTTTTTTCCATAGTAAACGAGTGAATTTTATTTACTGTGCCGCGATATGACTAAATGTTTATTATCGATATCGATCACAGTGTCTGCTTGCCAAGTCCGTTTAATCAGACTACAGTAATCAACTCGGAGACTAATCACCATAGTGATATGGCAGTTCGTTTTCAATACAAATTCGGAATTTATTGGCCTAATTGTTCTATTTGTTAATTTCTCTATGGCCTACCCAAACCACACCAACAACCTCACCTACATACCTCAATTTAAAAGTAAAAACATTTTTAACTTAGAAGCTATAAATCAAACGTGGACTAACATAGACAAGGAAAGCAACTCCCATATAAGGCAGCGGACTACCAAGCCGAACAAAATGTAGCAACCGCACAAATTCATAACTCGACCCTAAGTTATATCACATACGGAATATTTTAGATTGACACGCTAAATTCGAGCATACGATAGCGGCGTGAACACTGAACACCGGTCAGCCTTGGGACACTCACTTTTGTAAGTATATAACCATTTATTTATTGTGAATTCCGATTTATAGAACAAAATCGCACCTGCATTCATACTCTTATACAACCTTAACATAACACAGGATAGTTCATATTCCGTTGATAATGTGACTATGTAACGTAGATTGACATTTTAAATTCCGTTTTAATTACAACGTTGTGTTCTTTTGTTTTAGGATTTTGAGAGCGTTCTTAATTTAGTTGGCTGATTAATGGCCAGTGTTAAAAGCTGAATACGTGACGATTAAAAAAAACGAAGTTGATTGGGAGTCAAGAGTTTTGTTTCATTAGAAGAGGTTTGAGTAGTTTTAAGAGTATTAAAGGCTGGCGTTATATTCTAGGTGTGGTGCTTTGTGTGGGTGTTCATGCTCACTTATACAAATAGATATTGTATGAAAAAGTATTTTGACACATTTATCTAAAAAGTCATAACAAACTGAAAAATCGACATATATGTGTATAAGAACGTGGGAGAATGCTTTATTTGACTCGTAATTAAGGGCTCGATTTAAACAAACTAATGAAGAAAGAAACATTGCCAGTTTAAATAAAAGCTTATAATTATACCTGTTTCAGACAACTCATAGGTAGCTGTTTACTTTCGTTTTTCCGGTGCTGACTGCGAAGCTCGAGGTCCTGGGTTCGATACCCCGATCAGGGCAGATTATTATGTACGAAAATTACGAATTGTTGAGTCTTGTATGTTTTTTAAGATTTGTTTTTGTATGTTTTTAAGTTGTCTATATTCATAATACCTACTAGTACAACACTTTGTTTAGTTTAGGACTATGTCAATTTTCCCAAGATTTTTTGAAATGTTATTTAATAATAACGTACTCTATTAATGTATCTTTCATACTTAAATAGTTTAATATAAGATAAGAAAAAGACAAAAAATGACATGCGTCGAAAACATTTCGTGATTGTAAAACGATTAATCAAATTAAAATTAAATTAAGCTCAAGTATTCAAGCAAAAACTTGTTAAATGCGAAAGTTGTCGGCGCCTCAAATGCAGGAATAACGACAATGCAAAACTTTCGAGGTTTTTCTAATGTCAAACGGTCCTTGAAGAAAATTGCTTTTCTTTTCAACTTTCCCAAATATTTGAAAAACAAACCCATAACCAAGTGATATTAATCGAAAAATTACTCAGGTAACTAATGATTGCACTAATAGTACACTTTTCAACTATTGGAAAGATTAGTTTAAATTCTGTATGACAAATGTCGTCCAATGCTGACCATTTCATTGTTACAAATATGGGTAATTAATAAATAATACTGTTAAAATCTATTCCCAAAAATATCACGAAAAAACAACACACGTAGTTAGAATATTACTGCTGGGTACTGGCCGAATAGAAAAGAAGCCTTATAATGAAAACAAACAAATGACCGACGCCAAAGTTGACATTGACTTCGGCACTAATTTTCCCTTTTAACCAAAATAATGGCACGATGTCAGCCGAGTCGGGCCGAAGCGAGCCGAGCGCGTTGCGTCAACATAGTGAAAGTGGTGATCGCGTCTAGCGGACTTGTTGCGGCCCTTTGTGCTACTTGCACGCTTCGCTAGATGCGATGTGGAAAAAAACAGCCAAAAAGGGCCATTACTTAAGCCTTAACAAAAATCAAATAGTTTGTGATTGACCGTTCACTTGCCAGGTAGGTTACGAGTAGTAGCGTTATGTCATATTTGGTATACTTGACGAATGAAGAACAATAAATAAGATTACAATTTTAATAATTGTAATCGATCATGCCCTGGTAAAATTGACTTCAACTTGGAAACATTATAATATTGCTGAAAATTTCCCCAAAACGTTAGTAACCAATTGTGCAACACGTAAATAATTACGAGTACTGTATATATATATATATATTAGGCAAACATTTACGTGAGTGGTGGCATTTCTAAAAGCGGTGACCACCTGCCGTACAATCAGTATGCGGAACAGGCTGCATGCAAGACCGTGCGACAATACCGTGGGAGTGCACTGCCGCAAGTTTGCATAGGAAAAATGCTTTCACTGCCTCTTGATTCCTGGTCGCCTGGTACAACAATGGTTTTGTTGCGTTGTAAATTAGTGGCCCGCCCAGGTTTGACAGTGTATGCTTAGCTAACTAAGTAAATCTTCCTTCAGCTATGTGTTTGTACTACTTATGTACCTAAATTGTAACTGTATGATGAAAACAACATGTAAACTCTTACTAGTAGTTTCAAACCTTTATACTGATCGGTAAATGCTTAACCGACAATTATATTAAAAGTAATTATCGAGGATAAATCGTCGGCATTAGGATAGCCTTTTTTACGATGAATCATCACTGCGTAATTATGGAATAACGCCGTGATGATTTATACATGTTTACACATAATAAAATAATATAGAGAATAACCCACAATAATTCATAGAAAGTTACTCCTGTTAGTTAATTTATGTTTTGTCTGCGTCAGACATACGCATTGTCAAAGTGACGGATAAAGACAAACGGACATTTTTTAAACTTCCGAACGGAATGTCATGACGTTTTCATTGATAGATTAAGCTTAGCCTCGATCAGTATTGATGCCTACATCAAAATCGGAAAAACATTTCGCCAACAACACAAATGACTGTGTAAATTCAACGAAATACAAAGTTATTTTTGGTGCTGATAAAACAAACAAATTTCAGTATCAGTACGTATTCAATATTTATTCACTTCAAAAATATTCAAAGTGTAATAAAGATACACTGGCTCCTATAATTTAAAAGTATTCTTTTGATTTTTATATTTGTACGAAACTATCAGTGGACGAGTCCGAATCGCACTTGGCCTGTTTTTATTTACAGTTACTTTTAAGCTGGTAGTAAGTCCTACGGGAAAACAAAGTTGCGGTTAACCGCAAAATAATGGTTAGCGGCGTACTTTTCTGAGCTCTTTGGCACACTGTTTAAAGCGTTTAAAAAGCAGCTTGTTGTTTGTTTTGTGTAATTAATATAAAACTAGCTTGCGCCTTCCCTGTCCCGAAGGAATTTTGCGTATCTAATCCGTTCTCCTTTCTCCGTGTTTCCACTTATATGCCTATTTGCTACTATTTTCCCGTAATGCTTTGGAATGGAAAGGCGATGGAGTGCCGCGATTCCATGCAGCAAGGGGAAGCTGGAGAGAGAGGCGTGACTTACGGAGCTTTTTATTTAGGACTATTGAATTAAAGCTCAACATTCGTTGGTAATTCTATGAACTTCGATTAAATAAACAATCACATTTTATAAACTGTCAATAGCTATTATTTTACAGACTATAGTTAGCTACTTCCATGCTAGTCTGGGAGCAAAGTAAAAACATAGAATGTGTTAGAGTTGGAATCATGTTATAGCCGTTGCGGCTAGCAACCCATCACTATTTTGATTCCATTTTCCATCTGTACGCCCACAAACTTGCTAAACGTTGCCAGTGGGTCTTGTTGCCTTAGGCTCAGTCTACTCCGGAGGGGATAAAGACGTGATTTGTGTGTTTGTACAGTTAACCAAAAGTTTTAGCCGAATTCACTTTATAGCGAGTTTTGCTTAAACATTCGTGGGTGAACTATTTTACCTAGTTGTGAACAGATTGAAATGAAACAAACACTGGTCTCAAGCAAACCAAAACACCTAGTGTAAATTGCATTCGCATAAATGCAGCAGTTTGTGAGATTTGGTAGAACAAACGCAAAGACAAAGAGACAAAAAGAAAAGCAGACTGTTTATAACAGTTTTTCTCAGATATTTTCAATGTACAGACACTGAGCAGGTTCAATAATAATAACTATTATTACAAATTTGTAAGAAAAGCGACCCGTTGTTTTTCCTTGTCAATGTATTATTATTTGATGCGTGATGGGGACCCTACCTAAGGGTCCAAATTTATTTTAATTTTTAACATAAGTTTTATTTTACTAAGTTATTTTAAGGTAGCCTTAGTCTATATTTTAATTAATACTTTTGTAATCATTTACAAAATAAATATATTTTTATTATTTATGAATAAAATATAGAACTGCCATTAAAACTACTTTCCTTTACTTAATGATTGTTAGCGGCCCCACCACAAGCCGCATATTGCTAAATTCCGATACAGGTATTAGGTATCACTTTGCGGACTCAATTCGTGACGTTTAGGACTTCAAAACTAAAGTTTAAGGAAAAATCTCGTTTACACTGCAATCTACCTCAATGAACAAATAATGATTGGTATTGCGTAATAACTTTTTGCTTAGTAAGTACTCGTTTCTATTGTTATTTAAATATTTGAGTTCTCATTTCTAATGCAAGCAAGAATAATGTCTAATAGTTATCTCATTTTTATTTTGCATGACTTGATCTTTATTTCGTTCGTAGAGTAGCAAAGTCAACATACATACATAAGTCACGTCTTTATCCCTTGCGGGGTAGAGAGAGCCCAGGGTAACAAGACCTAAAGCCACGTTTAGCATGATTGTGGGCGTAAGGGCGGAAAAAGGAAAATAGTGTTGGGTTGCCAGCCGCATCGCCTTTACATGATTCCTATTTTCGCCAAGTCCCTCGATGGGTCAGTCAGGCTACCTTAGTTTAACATGGACCTCCGCAAAGTAGCGCCTGAATCTGTATAATTCTAGTGCCTATTGCTAATTATAATGACTATCAGCGTATCCGCGCAGGTATTAAATGAACTATAGGTATTTGTATGTTACGGCTTCCTCGCTTTTAAGGACGCTTTTAAATGGCTTCTCTCAGCTTACAACGTTTTTCAATGGCGTCAAACTGAAATAGTGCTCTGTTAGAGGCGTATGTGTGTTGTTTATGGTTTTGTAATGCAAGTGAGTGTTCAAAAGGTTCAAGATAGATTAGCTTTGCGGGCATAACATTGTCGGACCATTGTCGGATTCAATTCCGAACAGGCCTTATACTCCGAAATTCGATTTTCGAACTTCGTGTCATACCGTCCCTTTCACTCTCAAATTAATGACTGTTAGTGTGAGCGGAACGGAACGAAACCAACTTCGAAAATCGAATTTCGGAGTAGCCCCTCAGATTCGTCAGATCCATTCTAGAAGTGTCAAAAATGACAGCTGGAGAATCGGAATTGAATAGCATTAAGACGTCATGGTAAGGCCCCTGAAAGGGCGGTAGCATTGCGCACGCGTTAAATTCTCGTAGGTAATTGGACTAAATTTTTTTTTTTGCCGAAATAATTTCATAGTGTACTTGGTTTCTGCAGAAAAAGTTTATATGTCTATTGTTCTAACTACTATAGAATGCGAGTTAGTAAAAAAGTCAAATTCCCATTTATACATAAAACTATACCTACGTATACGTGTCTGTCGCTTCTGTTTGACACATGTCATATTATGATTATGGAATGCAAGTTGATTTATTTTATTTCACAGAGTTTATCGAATAAATCATGTCGACATTATACCACACTAAGACTGAATAATGCGAAATATTTTCCAGATATTATTTTCACTCAAAATTCAGCTTGCGAAGGATTTTAATCGACTTTTAATTATCGCGATCAAGGTATTAGCACAATCGCTCGTTCACTCCATTTGAGGCTTTATTAATCTGTTTTGTAACATCTGTACAAGAATTCGGTTACAAAATATTAGTAGACACAATCGAAAACAAAACGTAACAACTAAAAACAAGACTAAAATTGCCTAAACTAAATTTTAAATCCAGCCCTTTCTAATATTTAATCTGTCAATTTCTCACATTTCAGTTTTTCCTTATAAAAGACATGCAGGTAAGTGCCGAAATAACAGTGTTTTAACGCGTGATCGCGAAGCAGCAATGTGGTATTCGTTCTAAAAATTTATATTTTGTTTTTAATGGTCAGTTGCGATACTTGCAATGTCTTGTGTTATTTGAGGGTCACAATTCTGTAATTTAGACAAGCCACACATTTAAATATTTTTCAACACAGTTGCTCGTAAATTGAGTCTTATTGCACCGCATTTAACCTCATAATACAGCTTATTACGCACAAGTGCTGTAATAATATTACCGCACGAGTGCGGTAGTATAAACTTTTCTTTAATCTCAGCAAACGGTTCAGTAGGTATCAATAAGATCAAGGAATATTTTCGTGAATATTAAACTATTTTAGTTTAAAGATGATAAATAAACATTTAATTTCGACAAATTATTCATTTTTATCTAAAAGGGGACCATAATTTGCATATTTAAGACATTAATTAATTAGTTTATTATAATTTTAATATTAGGCTGTTTAGCAGTCTGTTTTTAGTGTATTCGTCACGAGCGTGCTTAGTGCACAGCGCGCATGCGCGAGTTCTGCGCGCGGATTGGCGTGGAGAAATAATATCTGCCGCCATTTTTCACTGATATTGTTGATTCAGACTTTGTCATTTCATTACTTTAAAAATTACTAGTTCAAGTAATAAAGAAATGTAGTGTCCGTCGCTGGAAATACTAAAATATGTTCGGACAATGTTCGGACAGTTATATCAGTAAGAAATCCAAAGTGTTAATTACCAAAATGATAAAGTAAAGTTCTAAAGCAGCTCCAGGTAAGCAATGTCTGGTAACAAAGGTAAACTAAAGTTCTTAAAGTCCTTTTATTAACTAAATTTTATTTATTTTTTCTCGCAAATGTGTTGAAAAACGTCGTATGCGACGCGTGTGCTTTGGTAATTACACATCTCGGCTCTCTTACCCGCGCTCGCTAGCGCTCGCGCGTACAATACGCCTCGTGTGTAATTACCAACATAGCACACTTGTATCATAATGTACTATTATTGAATCAGGCAAGGCAGGAATTTCTTAACCCGCATTATGCTAAGATGGGACCATTTCGTGATGTATGTACTCATTTTTTTTACTTCTTTTTGTTTATGTAACCCAGTCACTATATATTACGAATAAATGTTTTCTTTCTTTCTTTCTTTCTTTCCTTACCTATTACATGACACGTTACAGAAGTTTTTGTAAGAAAAAATGTATTATCATCTGTGACTGGCGCGTGAATATCAAACTGACGGACAGTCAGCGTCATATAGTATGAAACATCCAAGGTGACCAAAAAGTTCGACACACCATACTATTTCTATGGCGTACCGAACTATTTGGCCGCCTTGGATGCTTCAAACTATATGACGCTGACTGGACAAAGACTAACTTATGTTAAATTAACAGACGCTTAACAATCGTTTGAATAAGGAGATAAATGAATAAGTTAGGTTCGGGTAGAAGTGACTATACTATTGACCATTGGTTAGAACTCTAATCGATAACCGATTAGTGCATTGCCAATCGATTAATCGATTTTTTTAAGCATCGTTAGGTCATGCTGGTTTTATATGTAAAGTCGTCGCAAAATAAAAGGCCCGTTTTGACAGTTCACGCCCATGAAGTTCTGTATTTTTTACCGATCGAAATGTTTTGAAGGTAATTACATTTTTCATTGATGGTTACCGCCCACTCCGCTAAGTGCTGTGAATAACGATTTTTTTCATACTGTCCACAGACTATTAATAATCGGTTAAGGAAAAAAATAAATCGATCAAAATATATTTTTAAGCCCGACTCGCACTTGGCCGGTTTTATTTCTTTAAACACTAGTGTTTGGACAAATAAATTACTGATTTCTTTTGGTGATTGAGTGAGTTTTATTGTAACAAAAATATTAAATGAAAGAAAGTTGACGTATCGTAACATTGTATCATTTCAAAATACTTACAATATCAGTTTAAGTTAAATTTTCTTATTAGAACTTTAATCCAATGCACTCTACAGTACATATTCAAATCGATCAAATACTCATCCAAACTGGAATCGATTTATCGTGAGTATCGATTACCGAGTCGTATGGTTACATCGCTAGTTACGTCGCGAAGACAAATGTCAAAACGGGCCTCTTATTTTGCGACGAGTTTAGCTATTAATGAATATTTGAAGTTCACGGAATATCATGCGAAATTTGAAATGTTTGATGGAAACAATTGAATTCCGCTACCAAGCGTCACGGAAATTTAGTTATAAATTGGCATTGAAACCGTTGAAAATCGAATGGGACCAGTTCTGTTTATAATCACTTCATCTACCAAGAATTAGCGATAGATAATAAGTAAATAAGTAAACGCTTAATTGTACAAATGTAAAGAAACAGATACAATATGATAATAAAGGTAAAGATAAAGATAATTTATTCATAAACGTTTTACAAAATTATAACTAAGAACAAAATTTTCTTATAAATCTAAGTTAACAACTGATATGCCTGAACTAGGAAATCCTGTGTGTGTGTGTGTGTGTGTGTGTGTGTGTGTGTGTGTGTGTGTGTGTGTGTGTGTGTGTGTGTGTGTGTGTGTGTGTGTGTGTGTGTGTGTGTGTGTGTGTGTGTGTGTGTGTGTGTGTGTGTGATGATTGTAATGTCTTCCTAAATACTTTTCTGTGATTTCATACTTCAATATTTGTAATCTAACTACCTAATTATGCATTTAAAATTGCGAAAATTTCGTAGAAACTTCTACTATCTTCTTTATTTATTTAAAAGAAATAGACATCGCTTTTTAATGGATCTCCATGATGCTGAAATGCCAAATTTCAAACATCTACATCCAGTGGTTCAGGCTGCACAATTATTTAAATTAGTCAACATGTTTATCAGATGTAATGAAGAATGAAAAAAGGTGTCCATTTTAACATCAGCAAACACGTTTGTATAAAACCACGTGAGTAATAAAATCGATCGTTAAATTTGGCATCCAGCGCTATAATATTAAAAAAACGTGTTAAGACAAAAAATAATTTGCACAATCTGTGGTCTAAAAATTAAATGCAATACATACACTTAATAAAGGAGTTTAAAAAACGGTCAGCGCCAGGAGCAAAGTGCGAACCTTCACAGAAGATATAAAAACATACTGGCATCACTACATAGTATAAAACAAAGTCGCTTTCCGCTGTCTGTCTGCCCCTTCCCTATGTATGCTTAGATGTTTAAAACTACGCAACGGATTTTGATGCGGTTTTTTAAATAGATAGAGTGATTCAAGTGGAAGGTTTATATGAATAAATCATGCATAATATAGTAGAGAAACGCTGATAGCACCCGTGCAAAGCCGGGGCGGTTCGCTAGTTAAACATAAGCCAAACTAGACGTCCGGTACATATGATATTAGCCAAATTTTTAATCAAAGCTTAAATATATTAATAAGCTATAGAACTGGTAACTAAAAAAAAGATGAGTTAGAAACAAAACCGTACGTACTGCTATTCTAATGTATAGTGAAAAAGAAAAATATAATATTATTGGAGCCTATTGTTAATTTAATTATCTCATCATAAAAACGCACACGAAACAACTTAATGAACTGCCTAAATGTAACCTAATTATAATTAACACGAGTTACTATCAACGCCATTTAATCGACAAAAAATATTCAGATGATACACGATAAAAAACTGTGTGCGTATCAAAATTCAACTGATTATGTTTCCTAATGTGCAATTAAAATCTGCACGGAAGGCGTTTGTTGCTGTAATTTTTTTATGCAAAGAGAACGGCGTGGTTTAAGTATGACATCATCGTAAATGCATTGCATCTGTGGTCTTAACTTCTTATGACACTAGCAGGTTTTAAGATGGTTAAGTTTTTTTATTAGATTTTTTTCTTTTTGTAACAGTAACATTCCAAATTTAAAGCTTTAATCAATTTGTTGACGATATTTTTTTTCATCTTTGAAGAATAATGCACTTCGTAGTACATCCGTACTTAGTTGAAAACAAATTTCTTGAAGTGTTAAGTGGAAGTAAAGTTGTGCTGTTTTTCGGTGGACAATGGTTGGAAAGTTAAAATCTGTTCTTACCGGCATTGCTAATTATTACTAATCAGTGCAAAGATTTTTCAAGTATTTTTATAAATCAGTTTTTGATATGAAATCGTGACAACGGTTCGTTGTAACTAATGGCCGCACGCAACTAGAGCGCGAACGCATTGATTAATAAATTGATAATGACTGATTCATCAGATAAATATCTCAAATCGATTTGGAGTTCTAAATTAGGTACTTTAATCTTATTGTTATTTGAGCGATTTTGTTTTTAGAAACGATTATTATTTCTTAAACACAGTATGATCATATTGATCATACTGTGTGGTCGAAATATAAACTTGTGAATGATATCATAAAATGGTGATACGAAGTGGATGATTCCTTTTTGAATAACCACAGTAATTTAATCTTTATCATGTCCCTGTTGGTATTAAAAAGTGCTAGTCTAATGAATGGAAAGGAAGTACATAATTACGCCTTAACTTAAACAACATCACAGTAGAAGAAAAAAAGGGTTCCGCCTCTTTAACAAAACTTTTATAAGGGCAGTGCCTCATCCACGATAAACAACCACACCAGTAATTGACGCGTAAAAATAAAGCGTCATAACTTATATAATAAGAATTCAGATTAAAAAAATAACCTTGGCATTTCTGATTGGCTGTGGCCATTTTTTATAGCCGGCCATTCAATGCAGTTAGAACACAATGCACACATTAATAATGTAATTTGTGGTAATAATACAAATCATTGGTTCGACGGTGGAAATTGATCAATAAACAATTTGATAATAGTCAAATACGTACTAGCAGATGGCGCTACCGCGACAAAAAAGTCCGCGTTTTTGTTATAGATAAAAAGTTGTATGTTATTATCAAACTACATAAATGTTCTGTCGATCGAAGTAGTGTTTGGTTAATTGGGTGCGACTATAAAGCCAACCATATAAAGATAATGTCGCATTATAAGTGCGCCTAACGACATGCAAAATGAGTTTGATACTAGTGGATATCCTCATAAATGCCAAGTAAGCTTATACCTAATGCACTAAAGACAAGTCATCAAAACCGATGGTAATGCAAAATACTAACTACTGTATAATTTTTGCTAAGCGCGTCAGACGACGCATTCGATTCAACGTGTGTAACGTGACATAAACTGTAATTTAGGCTGGAGTGATGAAGACCGGTTTAAAGCATAAGCAATGCCCATATTGCTAGTTTTGTCTTGTAAAAAACCCAGAAAAACACACCTGCCTGTCAAGTGACAAGTGGTGGTTGTAGAAACTTCCACATGTAGGAAATAAAAGGCTTATTTTTTTTATAATTATGAGGCAAGAGATACATGTAACACATTTACTTCGTCAGACATTCAAAACGTTATCGAAGCCATCAGTCGGAACGAGCCTAATAACTTTTATCCTCCAAATAATATAAAATCACTTCGAATAAAACCAGCGCGATCAAACATTACGACACTCAATCATCAAATTGCCGTCTTAAAACGAAACAAATTACATTTCTCTCTTTCGCCAAATCCTTTTACGTGATTGCAAAATCAGTTACTGTTGACAATGCCTCCATTATGACAAACACTGAACGCTTCCATACCGCTGCCAAGTTACCTGGCCTAGTGGTGAAAATTGGAACTAATGTGTAGCGTAGTAGGTTTACAGGTTTGTGTGAATACAGCGACACCGGTGGACGGTAATTGTAAGTTTGTGGCACAGATAAAGAATGTTTGTGGCATTTAGAAGCAACCTTTGACATTAGAACTCCACGGACGCGGGCAAAGGAGCGACGGAATAATGGCGACTCGTCGGAACGTATAGATTGTTGTAATTGGAGTTTGGACAACATGTCTATTGATAAAATATACTAGTGTCAGCTTTCGGGGAACTATTACTTGACCTACTTTTGGAGTATAATTCTGTAACTGCGGTCAATAGCTTTTATTTTTATCTTTAAGATTTTTAATAAAATCGTCGTAAACATGCATGGCTTCTGTCTGTCAGGCAATAGTAATAAACCGTATAAGCGCTTGTCGGGTCATTTATTACGAGGGGTTTACGGTACACAGGTTAAATCAGTTTTAAAGTTTTTAGTATTGACATACATCAAATAACATCCGAGTATTCAACCCAATTTCGTATGTGTCCCGGTCCGCCCCGGTACCCTATTTAAAAATTATGTATATATTTTTGTTCAACCCTCCGCATGCTAGATTGATTGCCGAATTTTCATTCATTTGGTCCTTTGTTATGAAAAGGAGCTCGCCATTGACTGTTCCTGAATAGATTGTTTGGGAAATTTGATAAATCGATTGTAGTAAAGTGAAATTCTTACCGATTTTTTGACATTTATAGATAGCTCGGTAGCAGTTCTATGCTTTTGTAGATCAAAACCTTAAAAGCGCTGAATATCACAACATCACTCAAAACAAAGTCTTCCGCCGCGTGTCCGTCTGTCTTTTCGCGATAAACTCAAAAACTGCTGAACGGATTTTCATGCTGTAGTCGCCAATTTTCATATATCACTAAGATATATAATCTATTATTTTATACATACATACCGTCAAGCCTCTTTGCCATAGGGGTAGGCAGAGACTACTTTGTTCCCTTGCTACGATCCTGACAAACCTCTTTCGCTTCAACCACATTCATGTATCTTTTTATACCTACATGCTCGCCGGTTTCGGGTACTCCTGCCTGACCTGACCTTTTTCACCTGTTATTTTATTATAATATGTATTATGTATATGTAAATTGGTTAAAGATACCTAATTGTTGGAAATGTCGGAAAAAGTGAAGCTGCCTGGGTTACAAATTTTAGTTCTGCGCAGACGAAGTCGCGGGCAACAGCTAGCTGATAATAAAGTGAGAAGCAAAATAAAGGATAATCACTCTAACATCAGTCTTATGTAATAATTGCGTGCGTCAGGCTGACCGATCGTCATATTTCTGTGCCCGAGATAGCCGATCAGAACACTAAGCAGATTGCAAGTGCAACATGATCTCTATGCTTACACCGGTAAGTCAGTAGTTGATAAACATACCTGGTGATTATACTCTGCCTAAAAAGACAGGCAGTGGCCACATTTTTTGAGTGCGAGAGGGATAGCTTCCCTGTTCGCTCGGGCCTTACGGTACTCCTCTGGCAAATCCACTCGAGGGGGTTAGACTAACGTTTGGGCTGGTGCAACCTAGGCAACGAATTTTAATCTATCTATTTTTCTCGCGGTCATTCATGTCTGTTGGGAGCAAAATTCTAACAACCCATGGAAAACGTATGTTGAAAATGTTTCGTAGAAAAGATGATTATAGTATTCATTACAAAAGTAATCTTTATTACTGTCATTATGATTTTGAATACTTACGAGTTATAATCGTTAGTTACAGAAATTTTATGATAAGTGATTATTATGGGTTAAAATGTTAGGACTTCCAATAATCGCAGTTGAAAAATTATTTGAACTTTGGCGCTACTCGAACTGTGGTGCCGTTTTTCATTACAAATCAAAGGTCTCCTATCAGTGTCATCATGATTCAAGTTTTATGACTTACAAAGTGACTACGAAAATGACGTGTCACACTGAAACAACGGAATAACTGATAAACTTTATAGCAACTCAAACAAAACAATTCATATTCAAAAACTTTATTTCGGACCTAAAATAATCAAAGTGTTAGATTATAACTATTATAAGTACGTAGACTTACTGTCTAACTTGCTCGCAATCGGAATCGTGTTCATTTTGACAGTTCATGTAAGGGCTGGCAATTTGCATCGGAATCGGCTAGCTGTCACATTCATACAAGAACTGTTATTTCAATCCGATGCCGAGTGTCAAAATAGTTACACAATTACCCCGTTTGTTAGTAATAATACAAAAAAAAAACTAAGAGTAGGTACACGACTAGTAGCGCCGGGCCCCTGCGACAACAACTCACACTTGTAGGTTTTCATTAAGTCACTTTATATTTCAGAAACAAGTGAACGTCAGGCATAAGCGACTAAAATAGAGTTTATATGTACTCGCAGGATATGAAACGCTGAATTTGACGACGTTTAAACATCCCAAGTTATATTCTAACGTAACAGCAGCTTCGCAGGTCTCCTAGGCACTTGATAATTGGTCTAACTTCCCAAGTTGAAATGGATAAGGTACATAATTGTGGAGTTAGATTGCTCCGGGAATAAAGCTTATCGAAGTGTTTAGAATTGGTATAGGTACTTAGTTTCAATGAGCTAACGTAATATAACGTACATAATCCAGCCCATACGCCATGCACAATGAGGCGTCCCACTGCTGGGCACATGCCTCCTGTCAGATTGAGAGGGCTGGGGCTATAGTTCCAACGCAAGCCCAGTGTGGATTGGGAATAAATGGGAATGAGCTGGAACTTAGGTAAATTTCAAATCTGTGTGAGATTTCATCATTATCATCATCATCATCTCCAGCCAATCTCACCGTTGGATACTCTCAGAATGAGAGGGGTTTGGTCAGTAGTTCCCATGCAGGGCGCATTTTCCAAACGTTAAAAAAAAAAAAAAAGGGCTAGTGCGAGTCGGGAATGTCACACGCTAATTCCGAAGTTCCGCCCATTCATTCCGAAAAACTCACGAGGTACGAGCCCGAGTTCGAACTCACTTGTACACCTTAGAGGCCATAAGAAAAGCCACTAAGCTAGGCACCACGGCTTATCTATCTGCGGATCTGTGCTAAATTGCTTTAAACACCCGCTAATCCCATCTTTTAACCAGTAATCTCGCAAACGCCATCGTGTTCATTTTGACAGTTCTTGTATGAATGTGACAGCTAGCTGATGCCGATGCCAATTGTCAGCCTATACATGAACTGTCAAAATGATAGCGATGGCGATTGTGAGCGAGTTAGGTAATAAGCCTACAGATTCGGTAACTAGCTTCGTAAAGGAGGAAATCATCCCAATTTTCCCTATTACATTTCCGGAGTCGGTAACTATAACTGGTTGCGACTTAGGAAAATAGTACGAATTTTACAACTGGCTACAAATATAAATCACATTTTTATTTTGAAACTAGTTACCAAGTTCGGTCACGGAATAAGACTAAATGGTTAATACGGCTGGAACATAAATAAACCCTATAATTTTGAAAGACCCCCGACATTTTACGAAACGTTAATCGACACAGACCTAAACCGACTTTGATGATGTCAAAATTAGCTAAAATTGCTCAGATTCCATTTACTTTGTAGTAAGTAAACCGCGGTCTAATCAGTCAATCCATTTTGAGAGCTACGATGTCATTGACAAACACTACACAGATACATAACATAAGTAAAGTACATAACATCGATCGATACAAAGAGTATTTTTTCATTCATGTTTATTCAAAACACTGTAACTGCCATAGTTATTGAGGAACTGGTAGTAAAAATATAACAATAACGTTATACTAAACTCATTTGATAGTCATACTCGCATTCATCTCATAAATTGCAATTTAGATTAACAGAGTTCTACTCGGTTTAATGGTTGACTGGTGTAAAATGCGTAGAGGCGTTAAGTCCGTTTTCTCGACAATGTTTCAAACAAAATTTTAATAAGCAAAGTGATAAGCTAGATTAAACTTTCGACCTTTAGTTGACCTTGCTCGATTTTAGTAACGAAGACATCAACGCGTTGTAAAAAAAACTCTTTAAAGAATTGGAATAGTTTTTTTACCACGTATTAAAAACGAGAGGTGTTAACTTTACATCGATTTGTGAACTTGTTATACCCGACCCTTATATATGCTCAATTAGTGCTAGAAAGTATTTAAAAATATCTAAACAATGACATGTAGGTACTGTTTATAACACGACACGTGTCTAAAACACGCAACGTAGTTATTTAAAAAAATACAGCTGATTTTATAGTTTGAGCCCAGCATACTATCGTGACGTATCATTTAAGTTAGTAAATCCATTGAAATAAAAATAATAACATCTTTCATAAGGTAGTTTAGTCTTATTAGTCATTATTTATGGCAGTTCTTTCACTTTAAAAATAAATAACATTCCTCCCAATGGAAATTATTTATAAAATCGTTGTGGTCGCTATAATTTACAATTTATGAAGATTAATTAAATAATTGTCTTGAAATAAAGTTAAATAATTAACTACATATGTATTGATGGTTGCAGTTCTCTAGCTGTAGTCTGTATGTCGCGAACAATTTTTAGATATAGTCTAGTGTATAATTATTCACCGCTATCTTTTTTCCGAATGTGATTCTCTTTTCCCCCCTCTCTCTCTCTCTCTCTCTCTTTCTCAACATAACAACGTTAACACGTTTCACCTGATGGTATGTGAGTACCACCACCCATGGACACCCGCAGCACTAGAGGATTGCAGGCAGACGCGTTGCCAGCCTAGAGAGATAAGAAAGAATACCTCTTGTGTCAGTAATTTTACCGGATACTTTGCTTAGGCACTGCTGCTTGCCGGCAGGATTAGGGGTTAAGAAGGTGGTAGCGACCAGAGTTGACCTTGCACGAAGTCCTATCACCCGCAATGTTCAAAGATTGTCTAAGTTTTCGCAATAACACGGTAAAAGAAATGAAAATGAAACTGTTACTCATTTTCTTCTAACTCGCTACGCGTTTAACAGAAGTCGTGGTCATCTTTGAGCATCTAATTATAAACTCTAACGATGATGTTCTTGAAGACAAAGTGTGATGGTTTCCCCTTGAATTCCACTCTCTCATCACCATACATAATTAATTAAGCTGTAAGTGATTGTTACTTAGGGTTAGCCATTAACTCAATACCGTAGCGCAAGGGGAGTGAGAGACTTTTTGAGGCCGGAATAGTTTTTTTTACATATCTTGCAAAATGTATTCTTTGTAATTGTAAGTTCGGGACTCGGGGACTCGGGAGGCAATGTTAATAATAATGTTCGTGCAATATATGTGGCATAATGGTATCAGAATACTTTGAGTAAGTATAAGTATCATTTTAAAAACCTGCGCTGATCTTACTATGAGGAACTTAATCAAGTCTCAGACAAGCCCCAAAAATGTCAGTCAGTGTAGTGACAAGTCAGGGAAGTGTTTACCAAATGTTCAACGATTGTCTAAGTAGTAGCTGGTAACTGTTTTGTATTACTTACCACAAAAAAATCACATTGGACAAATTACATAATTAATTGATGAACTACATAGTCTCTAATAAAGCATAGCTTATATTATATTTACCAGCAACAGAAAGTCATACTTTGGTATATGGCTAAATACATACTTAAATACATTTCCAAGATTCGAGAACAAATATTTTATTCCTCGTTTTCGTGCGTAATATCTGGTTCGGCCGGAAAACCCAGGACCAAAAGCATCCTAGTCATTTTTTTCTCACAAAGTAGGCTATTCAGTCGTCAAAAACTTAAACACATCTAAAACTAATATAAACTGTCAGTTTTTTATGATCTGACATGTGTTAAGCACATGCTCAGAGATCGTCTAAATTTTCGTAGGAACAAGCCTTGTCTTGCCAATATTACACTGATAGCACAAAATGTAGCCATATGGGATAGCGCATTAGGCACAGCAATTTATGTAGAGTAACGTTTTATTCGCGTAAATATCGCTACTTACGATGTCTGGGAAATCGCAATAACTACTGAATGAGCGGGATGCCATTATCGTGGTAATGGAAACATCGCGAGAAAGAACAACAAAGTACTTACGGCGGATGTGCAAATCCACGAACAAAGATACGACGCTTTTTGTTGGACAATCAATTAAGCAGACGACTCTTGGTTAATGCGTACCTTCAGCGGGTTAGTCGAGCCATCACGTTTTTGCGTATTTAATCTAAAACGAAAATGACGGATAAAGGTCGGCGCCGTGAAGGCTAACGATTAATAGAACCGATCCGCTGGTGTTTCCTTAATGCGCTGTTCGTGGAAAACTTGACGCTGCATTTTAGTGGTGTTGACACTTTGGCACTGTTGACAAAATTAAATGGCATAGCGCACAGGCGGGCGTCGGGAAGTCCATTTGACTCTTTTTTCATTATTGTTTTGGAAAGATACATACGATTTCTATGATCGACGCTGTTTGCAGCGCAGTCGGTAAATGGTGAGTGCCCGCGATCAAATGAAAACGTCGCGCTCCCAGAGCGTTATGATAATGAAATCACAAGAGCGTACCATTCGCAAGCCTACGTTTCCATTACAGAAAGAAACTGTTTACTTTAAATTATTTCGTAATGAAATCTCTAATGAAAATGTAATGCATGGGTTTCGTTTTTATGAGACGTTTGCTCGAATCTGAGGGTAGTTGCGAGTTTCGGCGGTGCCCTAATGAAACGTCGTAGAAGTTGTGGAGACAGGGTCGGCTTACATCCAATTACGGCGCTCGATGTTAGAATTATAATAACATGAGCGGCGCTGCCGCTGGTGCGGCGCGCAACAAGTGCAGCGGCGCTCGCCGCAGCCGCCGGTAAACAAAGCCAAGCAAGCTCTAGTGGAATTCTCGTAAGACGGGGGCAGGCATCGTGAAAACTGGGCCGGACATATGTGCCGCGACCGTGACCGCGATACAATCACTTTTCAATTAATAAACAACTAGCGAGCACCTGTAGAATGCGACCGTCGCCAAGTGCGAGCAGCCCGCGCGAGGGGTCGTCGCTCCGCTAGCAATCGCAGCACTCGTCGGTGTGAACACTGGTTTATGGTGTTTTGTTCGCGAGTGGCGCGGTGCGGCGGCGCGTTCGGTACGCGCGAGGTTCGGCGCGAGACTGCGGAGGGCGACGCGGCGCGCCAAGCGCGGCGAACGGCAAATTCGCAACACAGATAGGCACGTAACGTAACTTAACTCCATATTTTATAGTTTCGTAACCGTGTTACTCGATTACTGTGCCCGTTCGCGTCTAATCGATGCGGCGGTGTCACGATTTAGGGATACGTTTAGGAAAGCTCGCTGTGCTGCCGCCGGCTGCCGACAGCTGCTCAGCGCATTATCGCACTTTATGAATATTCAATTCTGGCGAAACGAAAGGTCGATACTCGCCTGGCCACAAGACCCTTCGTTTTGAAACTCCTTATCACCCAACAACTTATCACTTGGCACTTGTTAAGTAAGGTGTTTTAAGTGGGTTGATTGACGACTTGACTCGTTGAAACGTTGGAAACGTTGTCGGTCGGAGTTACGACTCATAACAAGGTCGATACAAACTATTTGGACACACAGCTTACGCTTGAGTTAACTTTTCTTTATGAACCAGGGTGACCAACAAAACATTAGTCACCTGAATGATGGTGAATACCACCAACCATGGACACCCGAATCTCCGGGATAGAATACCTCATGAACACTGGCTCAACTGGCTGTCCTACTTTCAACACCGGAACACAGCAGCGCAAACACTGCTGTTTGACGGCAGGATTTGCGAGTAAGATGGTAATCCTGTCTCATTCCACGAATAAGTTGCAGTGCAAAACCGATAAACCGGAGGTAAAAGTTCTCAACTTTAACAAACAGCGGGAACATGATTAAGGAAAAGTTACAGTAGTTAACTCTGTAGATGAGCAAGTTATGGGTGGATTCCTTTGAACTATATTGCAGTTTACCTAACTTTCAGTTGGTTTCAGTACATCAATATGCTTGGGGTATTCTCTAGGCCCGTGGCAGCCTAGTTGTTTGACCTATGACCTCTCAAGCAGAGGGTCGAGGGTTCGAATCCGGGCTCGCAACTCTGTTTTCCAGAGTTTATGTGCGAAATTACTTTTGGAAATTACCATGAGCTTTTCGATGAAGCAAAACATCGTAAGAAATTTCAATGTTGTTTGTGAAGTTCCCGATGCGTACTAGGGCCGCATGGGAACTGTAGCACAAGCCTTCCATTCTGAGAGGAGACGCGTATTATGTATTATCTCGTCGTCACTGGGGTGTTACAGGTAAAACGGAATAAAACACCGTAAGACCAAGTGCAACGTGTATAATGGCTGGTTACAAACTACTCGCTTTATACAAACACTACACAAAGAAAATAAATTGTATGTTGGCCAACCTCCTAAAGATATCGTTTTATACACCATGGATCAAAAAACCAAAATGTGGATTAAAATAAAACTGCAAATAGCCCCACCCCAAATTCCGTAGTCCGTAGTCAGTTCTTTGTATTTTTCATTTTATTTTCATAATTTTTTGTTATAGCTGAAATAATTAATACGCACTGCAAAAAATGTCTGCCACACTTTTTAAGATTCAGCCGAGTAATATACGGACATATACACTGACGTGTGTGACTTTAGACCACTTTATTTATGGTGTGGGAAATGCGCCTTATGCATCCGGCCCGGTACGGGATTACCAGGGGTATTTGGGGCTCTACCGTGGCCTCAGGCATACCCAATAAAAACCACACGGATTCCCTCATTTTGCACTGCTGTAGGGCGCTGCGGGAGTGCAATTGCCTACGTCCGCGGCAACCCTACGAGCCCACCCCGGGATGGGGCTCCCTCACTGCGACACCTGTGCAGGCTGTGCAATGCAGGGTTGGGAATTCCCGCCCTCCCCCGCTGGTGCCGCTGGACTTTATACCCCTGTTTCTGGTCACCACATTGGTTTGGCACCATTGTTGACTTCCGTTCAGGCTTCTTCCACCTACGTAAGCTGTAAAAGCTAACTGTGGCTATCAGCGTAGTTCATTGCAACTAACTTAAATTGTATTGGATAGAAAACGTAAGCCTTGTTTCCTGGAACAGGTATTGTCACGGACGCACAATAGGACGCTAGTCTGTGGTCGCGATTGTCAGTATAAATAAAATTCATTGTCGATTTCGTATTTCTATGTGATTCCTAAATAAATAACTAATTTCGTGTATTTTCACAGTCAATTTTTCCTTATTAATGATTGCTTTGTGTTTCTTTTTTTATCAACTTAAGTATGACACACACACACACACACACACACCACATACTACTTTTGTTTTTGTTTCATTTTATTTTTGTCAATTTTCTGTTCTTGAAAATTGTTTTTAACTTTATAGATTTCTTGGAGTTTATTAGTTTTTTTAGAGCTTGTAGAATAAATTCTTAAACCTATTTAAATCGTAAGATACAATACGTGGAAGAGCGGTGTTCTCTTAGCACGAGTATCTCGTATACTCAAAAAGAGGCGCCAGCACAGATACTGCTGTTCTAATTTAAGTTACTGAATAAATATTTTTCATTTTCATTTCATTTTCATCTATTTTATTGAAATGAATAAACTTATCCTTTCTTTCTTTTCTTTTATTTGCTTTGCACGGATAATCTTCGAGCAACTTTTTTTTTATGTTAGAGAGGTAGACAAACGAACTAGTGGGTCACCTGATGTTAAATGATCACCACTGTCCATAGACACCCGCAGCGCTTTACGCGATGCCAGTGCGTTGTCGGTCCTGCAGAAAATTGTACACTCGCCTCTTAAAGGCACCCAGGTCGTAACTCGATGGGAAGACCCCAGTGGGAAGCTCGTAACTTAATTATGAACAACGATATTTTTTAGTAATTTCAATTGATGTTTTATTAACTCCCTAGAGAATTCACTTTAATAAATAAAATAAAAATAATTAAATATTAGGGAATAATTCACACAAACTGACCTAGTGCCAAAGTAAGCGCTAGTAATGCTTATGTAATGGGTACTAGACAGCGATATACCTACCTATATAGAGAAACACATACTTAAATAAATAGAAACATCCATGACTCAGGAGCAAATATTCGTGGTCATCACACTAATATATGCCCTTACCAGGATTTGAGCCCGGGAGGCTTGCTTCGCAGGCAGGATCACTACCAACTAGGCCAAACGCTTCGTCAAAAATCGGGATTTCAACTGCCTTGTTTATAAACAAAAGGTTAAAGCTTAGTACACCATAATCTCGCCAGCAATTAGTTGCCAAGTGTGCACTGTGCTGCAGATTTAAATCTGTTATTAGCAAACTACCCAAGGGCTTTACAAATATGGATTTATTAACTTAGGACCTTAAGGCAACCTCCTCATCTCAGTACTAATTGAGCCAACACGTGAATAGACTCGTTAGTGAATAGTTGTAGTTGGGTGAATATCTGAGCAGCATAATTAAAACATTAATTAACCATCGAAGTCTTTAGGGTTCCACGCCTCCATAAGCGAATAAAGAAAATGTTAACGTTCATTAGACTTTATATTTGGAGTCAGGATTTTATTTTGTACTCTAACCTAGAGGTAAATTTTGTTAATCCAAAATTCCAACATTTGCATTGCCCTTATGGTTTGGTTTTGTATGTTGCATCAAGACAAATAAATGATTGAGCTTAGCAATGATATTACATTTAAAAATAAAAATATCAGTTGTTTTGTTTTAAGTATAAAAAAACTAGCTGTTGCCTTTTTTTCAAAGTTTTGTTCCATCTATACCTTGTTCTGACAATGACGAACACAACAAAAAAAATTACCTAATTTGGTGAAGTTTTACGGACAACAGTAGTAAATACTCCTAAACATATATTAAAATTATATTTTGAACAAAAAATCTTTACCTTGCAGGTGCAAGATAGCCAAACTTGTGTGAAATAGGTATGTAACATGTTTTTACATCCAATTAAACATAATTATGTATACATCCCATCAACATAACTATCATCATACATGGATTCAAATGATTCAATATATATTTTTTTATTTCTTATCTAAAAATACATTTACCTGTCGAAATAGAAATTGATCTAATTTTTAACCAGACATTCAGACGCGTCTAAGAAAAAACTCTGTAAAAAAACTACTTCCACAAAGAAATAACACTAATTGACCTATTAGTCGCCAATTAAACAAAGCTCATATTATGAGTAGGTACTTAGGCTAGCAACGAATTAACATTAATATCGCCTTTGTACTTTTTCTGTCCCACATTTTTTTTATTAGTGTGCGCAATAAAAAGGTTTACATAAAGGTATAAATATGACACGGAACCCCCAGTGTTTGTTACTATGTAGATGTAGGTACAGTGTAGAATGCTGGTCGATGCTAAACTTACCTAAGTTCGTAGCTTAAATCTCATCGATGTACAGTTTCAACTCGCAAGCTATCTTAATAACTATTTATAAATAATACTAGGGCAAAACACTCCACAGAGGAATTAAGCAATAGTGAACTTGTACTTAAATTAAAAAAAAACCCTAACTTTGCTGGATCAATTTTTACCAAACATGGCTAAAAACCCATCGATAAAGAAACGCAAATGCGGAAAATATAACGCCAGTAGAGCATACATACATACATAAATCACGTGTTTATCCCTTACGGGGTAGACAGAGCCCAGGGTAACAAGATCTAAAGCCACGTTTAGCATGATTATGGGCCCGGTGGACAGGGAATCAAAAATAGTGATGGGTTGCTAGGACCGTCTATAGCATGATTTCTAAGATTTTCGCCCATTCCTCGGTGGGCTTTTACCATCTGCGCGGGAAGAGAAGCAGTAGGGCATCACATAATGAAAAATCACTAATGATTTCTACCACCAATAATCATGCTGAACGTGGCCTTTAGGTCTTATTACCTTAGGCTCTGACTACCCCGTAAAGGATAAGGACGTGATTTATGTGTACGTACTTATGTATTTTTAGCACTCTATTAGTCAATTCTTCCATAGGATGCTCTTACTAAAACCTGCCATGCTAGTGCACGCTGCTAAGTGAATGACCGAAACAGTACAACGTCTATGTATAGCATACCCAGTGTGTCAACTCTCGCTCGCTCCTTACTTACATACATAAATCACGTCTTTATCCCTTACGGGGTAGACAGAGCCTAAGGTAACAAGACCTAAAGGCCACGTTTAGCTCGCTCCTTTATTTTTAATATACATACATACACAAATCACGTCATTATCCTTTACGGGTTAGACAGTGCCTAAGGTAACAAGACCTAAAGGCCACGTTTAGCATGATTGTGGGCGTATAGCTGGAAAGGGAATAAAAATAGTGATGGGTTGCTAGCCACATCGCCTCTATAACATGATTCCTAAGATTTTCGCTCATTTCCTCGATGGATTTTTACCATCTGCGCGGGAAAAGAAGCAACTGGGGTTTTCTTTGCTCCCAGACCAGCATGGTAG
Source organism: Pandemis corylana (assembly GCA_949127965.1). NCBI lineage: Eukaryota > Metazoa > Arthropoda > Insecta > Lepidoptera > Tortricidae > Pandemis > Pandemis corylana. Next base: position 11,389,771 of record OX421856.1, on the reverse strand, counting down.
CAATGGTGACCCCAACGTAATATATATTTATAGGTAGAATTAAAATTATTTACAAATATATTTCTTATTTAAAACTAGCGACCCGTCCCGGCTTCGCGCGGGTAGTAAAGATATTAGTAACTATACACTAGACACTGTGTCACAATTATCGTCAGACTTCAATCTAATTACAAAAAAATCTTGACAAATTATACATTTAAACCTCCTCATGAATCACACCGCATGAAAATCGGTTCAATAGTTTTTATCGCCAAGAGACAGACATACAGACGTGGCAGAGGACTTTGTTTTATAATATGTATTGATAGGGTATCTAATACGTTCAGGTAAAAACACAAACAATTTTTTTATTTATATTTTAAACTTAAGTGGCCTCTATTTTCTTCTAAGTATGGTTTTTCGTTCAAACAAACCAACCATCCTGACGAGCAGCTTAAGGGTTCACTTAATGGAGAAACCCACGCACTTGACCTTTTTACATTTTTACGCCTCATTTTCTTGATCACATATCTATAGTCATAACCGTATTGCGTACAGTATAGGAAACGATTCGTTTTAGGGAGGCCATTAACCTTGCACGAACGCGCGCGTAAACGTTAATGTTAAGTGAATGAAACACATTACCCGAAGTTGAGTGCTACAGGCCGAGTAATACGACTTAGGAACTGCACGTAAATTGCAAATATCGCATTGGTTTGTTGTCTTGTTCTATGTTTAGCTGACGTTTTACTTTCGTTTTTTTTTTATTTTGGACTCTCCTATTTGACTTTTCTGAATATTAAAGAGTAACCCCGTTATTCATAAACGCTCTATAGGCTTCTGCTAACTCAGCGATCGTTTGTCCTTATCAGTGAAAGGTAAATGTCAAAGTGACAGATAAGGGCAAACGATTGCTAAGTTAGCAGAAGCCTACAGAGCGTTTATGACTAAGGGGGTAAGTGAGCAGTCAACAGGTCTTCAGCTGTATTTGGCTTTCCTAAATATTGAAGATTAAGTGAGCAGAGCAGTCAACTGGTCTTCGGCTCCATTTGGCTTTCCTGAATATTGAAGAGTAAGAGAGCAATCAAGTGCTCTTCAACTCTCTTTGGCGTTCCTGAATAATGAAGATTAAGTGAGCAGTCAACTGGTCTTTAACTCTATCTGGCTTTCCTGAATATTGAAGAGTAAGTGAGCAGTCAACTGATCTTCAACTCTATTTGGCTTTCCTGATTTTTGTGACGAAAGTCTGTCATCGACAGTGGTGCTGGATAAACTATAATATATTGAGATTTAGTATCAAAACTGCCGGGTAGGCTTTCATGCGTGTAGCTGTGTCATATGTCGCTCCATCTTGATGTAATTATTCATAAATACCTTATGTAAATAAATTATGTATGCAGTGAATTCTGGGATTTTTTAACCATTCATAAAGCGATTCCCACAAATGTTTTATAGTGGCACCCAAATGACAGCGCCGTTATTGAGTCAGGTATAACTATTACAGGCATGAGCTCTCATCGAGGAGTCACTTTTTACAGAAAATATCAAGTACTTACCTATCTTGGAAACAAGTTATAGCAACACTAAGAATATAACATTCAAACACACTTTTGGGGCAAATCAGTTTAGTTGCATTTAAAATGTGTGTGTGTGTGTGTGACGCCGTAGTTTTCTAACGGACGGACTGATTTTTGTGCGGTTTCTTTCTTTTGAAAGCCTTGGGGCTCTTAGTGATCTTTGATTACTAAGTACTTACTACACACGTAATTACTGTATTCGTGGTGGGCTTTTACAAAATTTTAAATTTTGCTTTTTCCTACAGTTTCATTAAACTTCAAGGATATTGCAAAGTCTGATTCTGACAGTACGTAAAACATATGAATATGTAAAATAAACGTACTGGAATTATAGTGCAGATTGAGAAATCGTGTCGTGTTGCGCTACAAGCTTTGGCCATATGCAAAACGACTGCCTGTAGAGACGAAAAATATGTATACTTATAGGTACTTGCTATGTGCAGAGTATGTAGATACCTAGTGCCTAAAGCCGGGTACTCATCTGCGATCTGTAACCGTAGCTGTTGCCGTGACAGTAACCAATAATAACATTAAATTATCATACCTAAAAAGAAACTCAATGTTATGCCAAACATGCCTTAATTACATCATTTTGGAAAAAACCCTGATATTTCCATAGAATTTGAGACGTTTACGTGAACGCGTTCGAAACGTTTTGATATGGAAAAACTAACCTCTACACTAGAGGCTTTGCTTGTACCTATTTGGCATTTATGACACGCGTCTCGAGATACTTGCGCCAAAATACTTAAACCAATGGTTCAGCATGTTCTCATAGTATTTACTTTCACTTGAATGCTTTTATTTATTTTTTGGTCAAAAGATTATTTCTAATTGACTTCTTGACCTGAAATTCGGCAGGAATACCCCCGAGTGGCGCTGGTAATTAGGAGTTTTGGGGTCCCCTAGCAGCTTTAAAAGCCCACAGAATTAGAAGGGGATCATGAAATTCCGATCCCTCCTCTCGGAGAGGAGGTCCAGCGGGTGCCGTGGTTCATAATATGCTCCCATAGCCCGCTGTCTGGCAGCCGAAGGAATACCGGAGGTTTTTAATGGGTATGTCTACATTCATTCGCTCCCAAAAAGGACCTGATGTCAGTAAAATAATACTCAAGCTGCAGGTCGCAAACAGGCAATAACTCACTTTATCACCACCCCTGGACACCTCGAAGGTTTGCGGATGCGTTACCAGTTGGAATTTCGAATTGAAATCAATTAGTAAATAATGTGCAACGGTTTTAAATCTATCCAAATCAGTTTTAGTGTAATGTAAAGGTCAGATCATTGGCCAATATAATCGTAAAGCTGTCATAAGCTAATAGAAATCAAAATGTGCTGCGTGCGTGCCGTGTGGCAACTGAGGTCGGGTCAAGCAAACGGTCACTGATCGACGATTGATTTCTTTATTACCGCGTGCAAGTTAATAACTTATTTTTCGAAAAATTTGCTAATCTATTAACTATCTAACTTCTTACAACATATTTTATTGAATAAGGCGTTACTTTGCGGAGGTCCATTTCAATTAGGTATCAAAAAATATTTACCTTGCTACTCCGCTACTCACGTGCAAGATAAACCAAGCCTGTGTGAAATATATATGTTTTGCATGCAATCCTCCCTCCACTACTGCCACATAAAACACATATAAATCCCACAAACTTAATTATCCCTTACACCACACAAACACTGGCGCGTTTTGATCACTCTACGGGATCATTATCAAAGTTTAATGAGCACAACTGTTACACATGCAAACCAACGTCGTGTAGTTTTTTAGAGCACTAATGATATGTGCGTTGATAAACTTATTTATACGATCTGTGGTTTAGTTTAACGTACGTTATTTAAAGCTAGGCGAGCGTTCGAGTCGCGCTAAACAATTATAATTGTCACGAGCACAAATCGCGGCCCACTCTGGCACGGACTGGAGACACAAGAATGACAAACATGGACGGTTCAGCGGCGGTTGGTACCCCGCGCCCAGACACAAATGTAAAGTTGTATACAAAGTTACTTAAATAGCTGGTAAGGTACAATCATGTGGTGTGCAAATTTCATATTATCAATCACGTTATCGGTTTTTTGGTGTAACTCAAAGCGCGCACACTATGTACACCATTATTGCAAATGTCAGTCCCAGACAAGCCAGACAGTGTGAAGATATTTACAAAATCTATAGGGGATCGCTCTTTGCAAGTAATGAGTAAAGCCTTGAAAATCATTTTGTCCACTTCTTAACATCATGTCTGGGAGGCAGCTGTAGGGAATTACAAAACAAATAGAATTTGAGGCTCTATCAATTTAATAAAAAAAATAGTCTCTTCAATGATAACTAATGAATCATTGAGTATTTTTGCAGGTTAGAAGATCTGAAAACTCCTTGCCAGGTATCCGGGAAATCCCCTGTCTCGATTAACCTGTGACCAATTTGGCCTTATCGAATTAAATAGTTCGCTCTAAGTATTTATTAAAATTTTGACAAAGTGCATTAAAAATACATTTAAAGCAAACAACTAGGTACTTATCGACGGTTTTTTCAATTTGTAAGTAGATTGTAAAATATCCTTCCCATCTGGTCAGTATCTTCTTTACCACCGTTAAGTCTTAGTAAAAACGCTTTACAACAGCTGCGTCGGCAATCCCGACCCATGATTGGCCACCTGCCGTGCTGCAGCGCTGACACCGGCTGCTAATTGGCCGGTCCCCACGACGCATTGGCCAACAGCATACGTCGCACTACTTGCAACGAAACCTTGACGTGTGGAGTCAGTTTCAAAACGGGATAATGTGATAAGCTTTAATTTAAGGCCAAGATAACATAAAATCATGAAAGGGAAGAATATGTGGTAAAAATGTGGATATATTGTGTACGGCTGTGTAGCGAATACGTGTGAGCCGTTTCCAACTAAAGTAGACCCAATTCAATTTAATTAAAAAATCTGAGAAAAAACTGCCTAGAGCTCCTTGAGTTTTCGGTGATCATACTTCCCTTAACCATCGCGGCTTACCTATCCTCAAAGACCGTTAGTAAATAAATGCAGCTGGTTTTATTCTGCCTATTCATCCTTTTTATCTAAACCTCGCTGCCGATTGATTTTCCGGGATAAACATAAGTATCCTATGTGAAAGGCTAAGGGACTGAAACTATCTTTATACCAAATTCTTACTAAATCGGTTCAGCAGTTAAAGCTTGAAGAAGTATTACACGGACACGCTTTTACACGGAACGTCCGTGATTAAATGGGGACGTTTTGAAAAAAGGTCAGGTCAAGAGTACCCTAAACCGACGAGCATGTATGAAGAGATTGATGAATTTAACGAAGCGAAAGAGGTAATAGTACATTACTGCAGAGGCCGTGAAGTAAGGGATTGCTGGACGAGTTTGGGGTAGGTGGCCGAGTCGAAGACGAGGCCAGATAGAACGAGTCCTGCAATCCCTGTTCCGGCCAAAGCTTGTATAGTGTTTTTCTCAAACAATGTGAGGAAATATTAAAATTAAAATAACTACTAGACAATCAAGTAAAATCTCTTTACTTTTTTCCGGTAGCATATTTTGCATAGCTAAATTTGCCTCCTCTTTTAAATGAGGCGGAGTACAGTTCATAAGTTCCCCGTCACTTTCATCACTAGAAGTCATTTTTATTTCTGTTAAATTATAATAACAATCACTACGAAATACGCATAAGCAGAAAAAAAGATTTTCGATTTGCCACCTTTTTTATTTTTTAAATGTACTAATTTGATCCAGCTATTTGAGCACCATGTTTAACCGCACATAAATATAGTACCATAGATTTTTCTTTTTTATGTCGCGATTATGCTTAGGTACAGATTGTGGTGGTGGTTGGCTGTATGTAATTTTTTCCTTTGCCAATTTAATTTTAGTATAGAAATTTAAAAAATTAGAGCAGCGGACAAAAATGGATTTTCATACTAACATTTGTGGCCTAAGCCAAGAAGTAATGTAGGGAGCCATAAACGAGAAACTTCATGTCCTCATATCGGGACATTAACGCATACATTTCCGAGCATGTTTGAGAAAAGTCCATTTAAAGTCCATGAGTTCGGGTATAGTTGAATGAAAAACTTAAATGTAACTTAAACGTAAATGACCTGTTGTATGAGTGAGTAATGTGTGCAAATAGACCAATTGACGTTCCAAATTAGAAAAATGACTCAAGTCCCATATCAGTTCTGTACACTACTACATACAACAGATCATTTACATACCATGGGCCAATACGCGAGCGCCGCTATAACCTCGAACCGAGTGTTCTTTACTTTTTCTTCTAAATTCAAAATTTCTTCCTGCGCGCGTTGCCAGTTCGACAGCCACGTCGTTCGACAGTTTGGATAATTCGTAATACGAACTTCGTATGCGACCTTTATGCGACGCTCAATCCCCTCAAGAGCAAGACACAATGACATATAAATAAAACAAATACCGGTGTGTGTATCGGTGTTATTTTCTGCATTAAGGCGCGCTTGTAGACGAATTTTAGGTATTTGCGGGGGTGAAGCAGACATGCGGTGGAGGCGCGGCGGGGCGCCCCGCGCATGGCCTTATTCTGTTCGTAGCCGTATTCTGGTTGAAGTAAATGCCGGAGCTTTCCGAAAATTATAAAATAGGTACTATAACTTTTGATTAATTAAAAGAAATGCTTCATTTGATATTCATTTAATGTAAATAGTAACACATAGTGGTAACAATAGACCGTCTTTTTATCAATCACATCATTAACAGCACACACCGTAGTTATAGCTCTTCAAAGGTTAATTTTCTGGAGCAAGAAGCGATGTTTTCCTTATTTTCGACACTTGTAAAATATGGATATGTCGGGCTTTCATTTTTTTTTTTTTTTTTTAAATATTAAAACCGACAAACGGGCATGCGGTGCACCTGATGGTAAGTGATCACCGCCGCCCATGGACAACTACAGCACCAATGGGACTGCTAGCGCGTTGCCGGCCTTGCAAGAAATGGTACACTCGCCTCTTGAAGGTACCCATGTCATAGCCAGTTGGAAATTTGACGTAAATGTAAATTTGACGTTTTAAAGCAGTAAATTTTGATGGCAAGACTGAAAACGCAGGTGCAGAAGGCTTTTATAATGTACAACATTTTTTTTATGAAACAGCCCCTTATTATCTACCTCGGCCAACAGCTAAAATTAAAATATTATGTTATTTAATCATTTAAAAAAATATATTTAGACCATATTTCTCATCGAGGTGGGTTGTCCCGGAGCCGGTTTGTTATAAAATGCCGGATAAATCGAATATTATGCGTGACAAAAAAGAAATTACCTTTGTGTTATTACCATATGAACAGGTAACAAAAAAGCACATCGCCTGATTTTTACAAATAAATCGGCAAATAAATCGTTCCCAAAATTTGCCCGCGGAATGAGAGCGTGTCTCCGGACAAATGTATATGCACATATTCAGAGGTTTACAAATGAGGTAAAAATCAATGAGGTAATAAAACAAAGGTAATTTTTTTTTTGTTGCCACGTATAGTGTTCGACTTATCTGGCATTTTGTAACTAAAACCGGCTCCGGGACAACGCACCTCGAGGAGAAATTTGGTCTAAATATATTTTTTAAATGATTAAATAACATAATATTTTAATTTTAGCTGTTGCCCGAGATAGACAATAGGGGGCTGTTTCCTAAAAAAAATAGTTCTACATTATCAAAGCCTTCTGCACCTGCGTTTTCAGTCTTGCCATCAAAATGTGCTGCTTGGGCAATTGACCCATATATCGTTTCAGTCCTCGTCATGGTGTTAAATATACCCGGTATATTTGGGTTGTTTATTTCAGTATTATTGGCAAAAAAGGATAAAGGGTAACAAACAAAACTATAAATAAAAAATATTATTATAATCTCAAAAATCATCAAGATTTATTAGTCGTGTGCTTGTACCTAGCCGCAAATATGATTGTTGCTCAGAAGGTGATAAGGCTATATAAATGTACACCGGAATGAATGATACCTTACAGCGGAATGATAAATATACACTGGGATGACAATATCAGCCCACTGGAAGGAAATTTAGACCACCGGAATTAAAGTAATAAACAGGGTTCCATAAGCACGTCTTTTATTTAGAAAAAATACAGACAGACCTTAAGTAAGTAGCATTTTAATAGTCCTAAGAGCGAAAATTTGGTACCGGTTATTCTTTTAATGTAATCCGTTTTTCATAAATTAGGGGGTTGCCATTTGTGTAAAAAAGTATATAACTGCTGACGTAATCACGATATCGAACCCCCACCCACCATGTCATCAAAAATAAGCAAAGCAAAGACCCTCCCCGCCCCCCTCAGGCGCTTACGTAATACTTGAACTCGCCGCCCCCTCCCATAACAATATGTGTCATGTTTTCAATACTTGATAGCAATACACTACGCTTTCAAGTATTGTACAGGATTTATTATGTAATTAATAAACCTGAGGTAATATTTTGTACATAATTTTGCTGATTTTTTATCTTCAGTTCCTTTATTTACGATGAAATAGTAAAAAAATTACAAAAAGGAGACGCTTTGAGGTAAGAATTTTGTTTACCAAATAGGACAGGTAAGAACGACAATACCTTACATAGACAGACAAACATAAAAATAATTCTGTCTTTAGTATTTATTGTGTAGCTGCATTTATCCTACATCGTATGTGAAAATCAACTATCACGGTATTCACAGTTCATGAGATTCATCCTGGTGACAGACAGACAGACGAACAGTGGTCTTAGTAATAGGGTCCTGTTTTTGCCCTTTGGGTACGGAAATCAATTTTTTTAAACCCTTTTTGTAGCGCCCCCTGGTGGCCTACAAGCGTAAATTTTATCTAAGAACATGAGCTGTGGTACAATAAAATAAGTTCAGTGTTTGATTTTAGAAATTATGCTACGGAACCATTTCATAATAATAAAGTTAAGCTACATTTGATGTCATTCCGGTGTTATTACATTTTGGTGAGTATTTAAGTCATTTTACTACACCGGAAACACCGGAATAAATATGGTTATTTTCAATTGGATTCTATGCGTAGCATAAAATCTCATTTAATCCAGAACTTTTTTTCTGGAGTTCCTGGCTTAAATCGTTTCGTTCGTACAAAATGTGATACTTAGGTAAAAGATACAGTTTCTTGTGTCTCGACAGGGTCCAATGTTATAAAAGAGTTTTCGGACAAGTCAGCCATGTTACTACTTGTTACAATATTCATTTGCCTGAAAATCAAGCAAGCACATGTTAATTATTTTATAGTGGAAGTTGTATAATTTTATCTCAATAACTAATTTCGTAAGACATTTGTACCCAACCTCACCCTAAATACGTAAAATAAATAAAAAATAAAATAAAATGGAGTAATTATATTTACTTACATAGTTACTTTACGTTTTCAAACGGCAGGCAGAGGTACCGATAGGTATAGACAAAATATGCATTGTCAAAAATCGTAGTATTTTTATACTATGGCACTATGACCGTAATTTTAAGCCTAATGTTTTTATAAATTATCTACCAATCAGAAATGGAAATAAAATGAAATATAAATTAACTTATTCAATTTCGATATGTTGTCGACAAAATTATATAAATATTTACTTACTCCGTCACATGTCTTTGGAGTGCATTCTTTTTATTTGTCATTCTTATGGCTTTGCGCGACTTTTTTCGTATGCGTTTTTTATTGGCCATTATAAATAACGTTCAACTATTACACAAATTCGTCAAAAACTGCGTCTTTGGTGCACGAAACTGTCGCGGATAAAATTGACACAGGTCCGTCGTCCGCAAGCGCCAGCGCGCGACTGATTCGGCTTGCCGAGCCTCCGCACTCGCGCGTTTTGTAGGTATTTAAACATAGTAATTAAGATAATAATTTTATCTATTCAAACTCAGCGAATTTCCCTACAAATATTTAATGGCTTTAGTTTAGTACAAATTTTTAATTTAAAATGTCAATAGTTTAGTCATAGTATTGAAAATGCTTTACGAAAAGAGGTAACTTTGGGATTTTTTTCTATCGAGCGAAGTTCATTAGATCGTGTAACGGAATACGACTTTCCCTTTACTAGATCCTTAAGTAATACATATATTTTTTTCCGATTTTTAAACCCTATTTTCTACGTCTGAGATGGTTTTTAAAAACTCTAAAACGCGGCATCTGTTGGCCTACCTAGCCTTAAAAACGGAACAATGAGTGAGAGTAGGTACTAAGAGTTCCCGGACTGTATGTCAGGATTGTATCCAATTGGAACAAAGTAGTCTCAGCCTACCTCTATGGAAAAGAGGCGTGACAGTAAGTACGCATATGTATTTACAGTCAAGGGTATAAATATATGTACGTTACCAAGACGTCAAAAACATCTACCTATACATCTTTATGCCACAAATAATAAGGTCAGTGACTCGACTGTACCTATGCCTACGCATTTATAGTACCTATTAGTATGGATAATTTGGGATATTAATATGGATATTGCGGGCAATATTCCCGGGAAGTTTTTAATTGTTTATCCATGTAAGGTTGCAGAGTTAGTAAGTCTCGAGAAATGTTGTAGGATAATAATTAATTGAATTAGGCGTTACTACGCAAACGTACGTAATTTATCATGAACTAAATAGCAGATTGATCAACGAGGGAGGAAAAATACCTAATATATCTCACGATATGATTTGGGACCCGAACAAGTTTAGTAATTCAAATGTGATAATATGGTTTTTATAAGCTTTTAACTTTTCGTGTTAATACATTGCATGCATTTTTAAAAATTAAACCCGTAGAATGAAGTGAAGGATAATCATAATCACTGGCAATGATTGGAGCTAAGTGAGGAACCTAGCCTGTAGGATTTAACAGTAAGTGGACGAGTTACTTTACAATGTTGCGCTAATACGATATGCTGTAAGTAATTTTATATCCCATTTGACAGTTCAGATCCGTTGGTTCCTCCCATCCTGAGCAGGATACTTTGTTGCATTCCCTATGTTAAAGCAATTGCTATAACAGTAGTTATATAGACGAGTATGAGATATAGGAAGGGCGTCGTCAAGGGGGGACAAGAGAGGGCTATGGCAGAATCTGAAAAAACGTACCTAGCCTTTATTTTTTGACAATGTTGACATCCACGTGCCTTAGTTCATACTGTTTGACCTACCGATAGGCGCTATACTTCTACGTCTACCGTCCCTCTCCCTGTCCCATTAAAAAGTATTAGTGTCAGCGACAGTGGCGGATTTACAAATTTTGCCGCCCTTGCAAAATCTGTTGCAGACTTCTTAAAATGTTTATTATGAGGTAAAAAAAAAAAAAAAGGTCGTGCCCCAAATTTGCCGCCCCCAAAATCTGCCGCCCTAGGCTCGAGCCTTCTCAGCCTTATGGTAAATCCGCCACTGGTCAGCGAGATGGCACGAATCCCACTTCGAATTTCTATCTTCGGAGTACAAGGCCTGATTTTCAGCTCTGCCTTTTCGTGTTCGAGCGAGCGTTAAACCACGCTACTCGTATTGTGAAGTAGCTGACAAAGAAAGCGTCTCAACTTGACCATAGCGTAAGTAATAATTTCTAATAGTGAGCTCACTTCTTTGTCCCGACTTCAACTGTCTACAATCGGCAGAACCCCCGCGTCACCGCATTATTGCTATCTAGACGGTCGAGTTACCACACCATAGTTTGTATGTTTACGCTATGGTAAGACACTCTAAAGATTTGCTAAATACATTGCCACAGAGCACTTAATGCGATTACACTTCGAAATTTTATTGAATAATTGGCTTGGCTACTTAATTGTTAATTAATGTTATTAGATGTTTTGTTAATCGTTTATTTATAGGTACTTACATGTTTTACATATTGGTACGCCTGCCATAAAATAGCTTAAATACATGCAAAGCACCAAGATGTACGTATTATTAAGGCGTGTAGGTACGCCTATTTCATAATCATCATGGCCCAACCAGACAAGCCCGTTCACATCAGGGATTGGAGATTTGCTGATTCAGAAACGCTGAAAACACTGACACTTAGTTTTCTACGACTAGCTGTTACCTGTAAGCTCGTATTGTCGAAATTGAACAGTGTTGGCCAAAAAAATTGCACTTTTGAAATGTCGAGGAAAATAAAACTATAACTACATCTTATTCTTTATGCCATCTAATTAATCTAAACACAGTTAAATAAAAGTTTTTTTTTTAATAATTCATCATTCAAATTGCCTCCGTCTTGTCGTTGGCACTCCTGCAAACGACTGCTTACGCAAACTTTGAAAAACTACCCCCATAGTAACTAATGAGTCAGCGAGTTTTTCAAAGTTTGCGTAGTCGATTGCAGGAGTGCCAACGACGAGATGGATGACATTTGGATGATCATTTTCTATACATTCTGAAATATTCCGGGAAAATGTTGAGGAGCCTTGTTTTATTAGGTTGGTATTAATTATTGTGCAGGTCAGTCTCACTGGGCCATTCCGTTAAACACTGCAACAAATATTAAATAAATTCAGTTATTAACTTAACTGCTGAGCGCATGCGCATCCCGACACCTTGCACACTATAACTGCAATAATAATAAAATAACCGTTGCGCTGAACATATTATGATTACTAACGCCTTACTAGCATACCGATCTCACTTTCGATCTTACTTAACACACTTCGGTGCATACCTACCTAACTTATTAATATACAGTATGAGTCAAGCACTACGAGTAATTAATGTAAATACACACACAAAAGCCTAGACCGAACCTCGGTGTCATCGAGATCAATCTTTACCGTGAGATGGATGGAACCTCCAAAGAGATGTGCGTTGTGCGTAGGGTGGCCAAACTTCAGGATTTGTCCGGACATGTCCGGATTTTTGACCCTTTGTCAGGATTGCGGTCGGACTTGTGTCTGGATTTTAAGAAATTACCTCATTGAAAAAAAAATGCACAGAGCTACGGAGTCGGGTGAAGGGAAAGGGAAGCGTAGATCCACGGTGCAGTAAATCGCGCACCGCAGCGCCTCGCCAGCACATTCTTCAACCGGCGTCAAATCTCAATTCAATTCAATTTTTAGAACAATACGGCCCCATCGATCGTTGCGATGATTTCGCCAATGTCAAAGTAAATAAGATATATTTAAAAATCTTCCGTCAAATCTTTGTTATAAAAATGTCAGGAGTTTGAGGGTCCTGTAAGCACTTAATTTTTTCATATGGCAACTCTAGTTGCGCGTGCCATACCAGCCCGGCTAGCTCGAGCGCGCGAGAGTTGCGATATCTATAGACTACCCGTCACTTTCCAGAACAAACAGTAGGTAAGAAGAAAAAGACGGGCAATCAACTCGCGCGCAACGCGACTTGTGCGGTCTCGTGCTACACGTGCAGACAGAGAGAAGAAAATAATTAAATGAAACAGTCAATAATTTTATTCTAAACGAATATAGGTACAGTCGGAAAATAGTATAATACTAGGTATATAGGTATATGCCATTGCCACAGTGGATTGCATGGAAAGTAGACGATTTATTATTATTATTATAGTACGTAACAACAACTATTATGTAGGTGTAGGTACCTTCAATTATAAAACTAATTGGCTTACAGCGCCCTCTATCTATCATTCCTAGCAGCTAACTTCATTAGTTAGAGCATTCAGGCGGTAGGTGTCCGTAGGTGCTCATCTCGGTTAGTGTCCATTCACAACTTGCCAATCTTACCATATTATGTACCTACTTGACCGCTCGGCAATAAAACACTTGATAGTAAAATGTAAATTTTGCATTTATTAACAATTTGCAAATTTTCATAAAAATAATTAACAAATAAATGGAATGAAAAATTAAACATGACCAGGGCCTGTACTCATAATAATAGTCATTAATTTGAGACAGAGAGAGACGGTATGAAACAAACTTCGAAAATTGAATTTCGGAGCGGCGTTCGAGGCTCCTTGAGAACGAGAACGAGAACATGACATGTTAGACGCGAAGAAAAACGCCTTAGCAATTCAATGTTTGTTTTGTTTCGTTGGCTTAACTTTTGAACTTTATTTGTTTCGTTCGTCACATTTTGTTTTAATCAAGCAGAATTTAATTGGGTTCATGTCTGTATAAGAAACTATATCATCAGTAAGAAATCACGGTATAATTATCATTGCATTGCATAATTTGAGCTCAAAGATAAGCCAAAAAATACCCCACTGCGAAGTGATAAAAAGAAATACCTAAACATATTGTTGATCAAATCTTCATAATGTTATCAGTGGCGTATAACAATCAAAGCGTAATTAGAATTGCTGATAAGAGTAACTTAATGTATTCGGAGTCAGTCGTAGTTGTAATATCGACTCTTTACAGACATGACGAGTTTGGCGACTAAAAACTTCGTGTTGCTGGCGAAATTTGTAAAAAATGTGAGCAATGGATCTAAAAGGTTATCCTCACATTTTATTTACCATCCTGATAATTTTAAACCGGTGGAAGGTAAGTTGATTCAATCGTAATGCGTTATTTGAAGGTTAGGTGCTTGTTTACATAAGAAGTTTAATTAAAAATGTGAATTAACAAATAATGTTATGTGCATTGGTTGTGTTCCGTGGCATGGAACACAAATCATGGCTACTACTGGCTTAGTAGTTGTAATAGCAACTACATACCAGTTTACTTATAGCTTTCACTGGTTTTCTACCAAACTATGCTGAGAAGTTCCATCTTTGAATGTTGCAGAGACAATAGTGAATATAATTTTGTGTGTAAGTTTTAAGTTAGGCTAAGAAGGCATCCTAAAGACCAGTGGCGTAGCTAGGTAACCAAGGGCCCTGGTGCAATTAAAAAAAAGGGGCTACTACTGTCTAAACCGGTTGGGTTTGATTTTCGAAAGTTCAGTTTGCTCGAGATTTTCTGGTAAGGATTCAAGGGCCCCTGAGATTGAGAGCCCCAGGGCACTGCACCGCCTGGCCCCTAGCCACTGCTAAAGACACTGTGACAACAATATTAATGAAATTTTTACATATTTAAAGGTGAAACCTCTAAGATGAACATGATGCAGGCTATCAACAATGCAATGGACATTACACTGAAGAATGATCCCACAGCTGTGCTATTTGGAGAAGATGTTGCATTTGGAGGGGTCTTCCGCTGTGCATTGGGTTTACAGGTAAATCAACTTTTCAATCTGCTTTATTACTATAAGTTTTTAAACTATTAAAAAGCTGTATGAAACATTTTAAGTTTAAACCCAAGGCAATCTGTTTTCTATAATTAAATACCATACCATACCAAACCATAGCCTCTCCGACAGACTAAATTGTAAAAGGTAACATAGCAAATGCCAGGTTATCTGTGGATGGATTTTTTAATTATCTTAACACACTTAACAGTTTGTCGGATTTAATATAAAAAAAACAACAATCATAGAAAATCTACTACTACTTGCCAATGAAGTAAAATTTACAATCCTACCTTTTAAGCTATTAGTTATTTATAATTTGCCTTCATTCATAATTTCAGGAAAAATATGGCAAAGACAGGGTGTTCAACACACCACTTTGCGAGCAGGGGATAGCTGGCTTTGGCATTGGCCTGGCTACTGCGGGTGCTACTGCCATTGCTGAGATACAGTTTGCTGACTACATCTTTCCAGCATTTGATCAGGTAATTTGATACATATTGCTACTATCAGAGTAGAATTTATAAGAATGGTTAATCTATTACCTTCTTATGGTGGTTTGCAATTTGCTCCTTTAGGGCTACTTACTGTAAATCTACAGATTTACTGATGTTTTTTGGAAGGGTGATAATGTCTTTCCCATCTTTTGGCCAAACTGGATCAGAAATACACACTTACGGAGAATCACCAGTCAATTACCCATCCAGAAAATGAAAAATAAAAATGGAAATGGATTGGCCATATCCTCAGGAAACCTGATGCCCATTTGTATGAAGAGATCCTGACCTGAAAGATGCCAGGAAAGCGGAAAAAAGGTTGCCCTAATTTGACTTGACAGCATTCCGTGTATAAGAGATGAGAGACTGCCCTAAATCGGAGTTAGCGGAGAGAATTGATACAAGGTCTTGCCACCTTATAGGCTCTGTCTACCCCGTAAGGGATAAAGACGTGATTTGTGTATGTGTATGTATGTATTGATACAAGCCCTACACTCCCCCAGCTATACATGCATAAAACATTTTGTTTTATATTATATTTTTACGAGGCTTAAGTGCACTTGTGTGACTATGCCATTGCCAGCCTCATTGGATGTCTCTTGGGTCAGATTCATCAAACACTTCCACTTCCAGATTCTCTGGCTTTTAATTTATTTAAACCAATAAGTGTGAAAGATATAGTAGTGATATGAATTAAAGAAGGGGATAATCTATTTGTGTCATGGGTTCCAGTTAGTGAACGAAGCAGCGAAGTACCGCTACCGGTCAGGCGGGCAGTTTGACTCAGGCGGCCTGACCGTGCGAACGCCGTGCTCCGCCGTGGGCCACGGGGGCCTGTACCACTCGCAGAGCCCCGAGGCTTTCTTCGCACACGCTGCTGGACTTAAGGTACTGTTTACATGTTTTTATCATTATACTTCGTCCGCGCAAAATTAAATATAGCTTATGTTCACCAGAGATAATTTATGATTCTAATAGTGAAAAAGAATTTCAGATCGATCTAGTACAATTAAATCTGTCTTTTATAATATTAGGGGAGACTAGCCACCTGTAGGCTTATTACCTAACTCGCTCGCAATCGCCATCGTGTTCATTTTGACAGTAAAGTTCTTGTATGAATGTGACAGCTAGTGTGTTTATAAATATTGTTTGTGCTTTTGAAACTGTACCTAATGTAAACAAACTATTGAATAAATCTCTTTAATTTTTAGGGTTCCGTACCTCAAAAGGAAAAAACGGAACCCTTATAGGATCACTTTGTTGTCCGTCTGTCCGTCCGTCCGTCCGTCTGTCAAGACCCTTTTTCTCAGGAACGCGTGGAGGTATGAAGCTGAAATTTATATCAATTACTCAGGTCTACTGTCCCTTGAAGCTGTGAAAAAATCAAACTTCTAAGCCAACGCAATCAAAAGATACAGCCGTTTATGCCGCAAATTTCCGCAAATTTTCAACTCTCAAGGGAATCAAAACCTACAAGGTAGTTCCCGTGAACGCAGAATCTTGAAATTTGGTATGAAGGTAGGTCTTATAGCACAGATTAAAGAATAATTGCGAAAACCGTAAATGTGTATGTATGTCTGTATATAGCAGTGATCAATATAAAGTAACCTCACACTGCGTACATTTTGCTTTGGAACAGGGCTCTGCTTTTTTATGTATCGTGGTGATTGTGGGTGCGGATTTAAGAGTGATGGGTTGAGTTGGGGTGAGGCGTGAAAGGAGAATGCTTTAGGATGTACATACTAAAGTGCCGGATTAGTGAGACTACTTGACATTCAGCAATTTGGCGGAATATGTATTCATGTACCATGTACCTAATTCTTGTATCACTGACTGATGTGATGAATTGGTAATAAAATATTTATTTGAGGTGGTGGTCCCGCGCGGCCCCATCGCGGCCAAGGGCCTGCTGCTGGCGTGCCTGCGCGAGCGCGACCCCTGCGTGTTCCTGGAGCCCAAAGTGCTGTACCGCTCAGCAGCAGAGGACGTGCCCGTGGCCGACTACTCGCTGCCGCTCGGCAAGGCGCAGGTGCTCAGGGAAGGTAGGGACTTCTATATATTTATAATAACATTAAATAAAAAAAAAGGAAAACTCCCACGCATAATCATACGTAAATAAAAAAAAAACAATTTCATGCTGATACAGTTTGACAACAAAAATAATGCTCCACGATGTACCTGCGCAGTATACCAATTTTAGTAGCGCGGGAAACTCTGGCGCTGTTATTGGTCGATCGATTTCGTACCAACAATGCAAAGCAAGCAATACTCTGCCAGTTGCGCTTGCAAATAAAGTTCAATACAGATTATTTACACGTTCGGCTACCATCGGAAACTGGTCTGCGCTTCTCTGCGCAAACGAATACTGCCGATGCGCATTATATTTGTTGTCAAACTGTACTTTTCAAACTTCTGGACCGATTTTTAACAAACATGGCTAAGAACCAACACAAGGAAACTGGCTTTAGTTAGAATGAAGAAAACCTCAGTGAAATCCGTCCATCCGTTTGTGAGCTTTGATGCCACAGACAGCAGACACACACACACACCCACGCACACACACAGGCATCGACATCAAACTTATAACACCTCTCTTTTTGCGTCGGGAGTCAAAAACTAGTGAATCTGTGGTCGCGCGCCTGACACGTTTTGAAATGGATGGTCCTTTGTCGATTCTCCTTAGGCTAGGTTGACTGTTAGATTACACCTCGACGGAAAACCACGGATTGCTTAGACACCGTTTGAAATGCGACTACTGTCTACGCATAAAAATGGTTTTTGGCCTCTTCATCATCATCATCACTGGCCTGCACGCCTGTACCAGTCCACTGCTTAACATTGGCCTCCCCTAAAACGCGCCACTTTATGTCGTCGGCTTGTCCCATCTAGTCTACCCACCTTCCGCAAATCGTCACTCCACCGGCGACCTCCATTCAAGAACTGCACGGCAAGCAAGATCTCCTTTAGTTTTGACTAAAGACTTGTTATACTTTGTGATGGCAGGGGACGCCGCGACGCTGATCGGCTGGGGCACGCAGATCCACGTGCTTTTAGAGGTGGCGCAAATGGCGAAGGACGAGCTCAACATGAACTGTGACGTCATCGACTTGCAGTCCATACTGCCCTGGGACGAGGACACTGTGTGCAATGTTAGTATCCAGATTTTACCAGATGTTGAAAAAAGATGTGACAGTTAACATGCAGTCTTCGGTAATTGTAATGGAATAGTGTAATGGAAGAAAATTAATAAACATTCATATTTTTCCGCAGTCTGTAAAGAAGACGGGTCGCTGTCTGATAGCGCATGAGGCGCCCTTGACTTCAGGCTTCGGAGCCGAATTAGCTGCTACTATTCAGGTATTTATAGCTCTTGCAATTAACGATGGCGAGTGAGCTTTATTTGTGGTAAACACGTATCTGCCATACGTGTTAAAGTGTGCGTGAGAGCGAAAGTGGGCATGGTAAATCCTACTAATATTATAAATGCGAAAGTTTGTGACGATGTGAGTGAGTGTGTATGTTTGTTCCTTCTTCACACTGAAACGACTAGACGGATTTGGATCAAATTTGGAACAGAGATAGCTGGTAATCCAGATTAAAACAGGCTACTTTTTATCCCGGAAAATTGAAGTTCCCGCGGGATATCGACAAACATGTCAAGTGCTAATTCGACGCAGACGAAGTCGTGGGTAGAAGCTAGTATAAAAATAAAGAAAAAACTCGCTCGAAAATAGCTGCGCAAGTCACGCACACTGACACGTATGCGCTATAGGTACGTGTGTTTACACAAATATAGCTCACTCGCCGTATAGCTCTACTTATATTAAACTACAGCCTAATGACATGACGATATAAGAGCCGAGCCGGAAATATTTGTTAACTTTTTGCAGAACAATAACCTCTGATAGGTTGACTGTTAAGAGTTCCGGACGCTAAAGAGTCCGTGGACGCTTCTTTAAGAAACGTCTTGCTTAGGCGGCCTGTGAATCGATTTTGGTGATTCTTTTTTTCTCAACAGCGTACCTATGTCGCATACTTTTCAAATAGATTCTGAATAAAGAAGAAAAGTTATGGGAATTGGTCAATTATGATTTCCTTATCCTGTATTCTTACCTGGCGACCCTGGCGTTGACATTCACCCGACTATTTACATAAATTAAGGTACACAGCTAGTACCACGTTAATTTATTTATTTTCGTTCTTCCAGAGCGAGTGTTTCCTGCACCTAGAAGCCCCCGTGTCCCGCGTGGCAGGCTGGGACGCGCCCTTCCCTCATGTTTTCGAGCCTTTCTACTTACCTGACAAATGGCGCTGCTACTCTGCTTTGCAACAACTTAGGGAATACTAAGAATCTAGGACCAAACTTGACCATTATGATACAGTCTGTGGAGTAGGTATAAAGATGATTATCTTTGGAACGGTTTGGAAGTTTCCATGCACCTGATTTTGAGATAGTATAAAATAGTGCCTTGGCGACTCAGCAAGGCTCGGTGTTTGCAACTTTAATTACTATTGATTGTTTGGTTTTCTTGTTTTTCCAATGAAATATAGGAATATACTAGAATTGTCTTCACGTATCAAGAACAATTTTTCTATCCCATCTTCAATAAAGAATTTCAAGTGACATTCCATTGTCTTTATCTAAAGTGTGAGATGATTGTTAATTATTTGAGGTTTATAATATTTATATAAATGTTGTTTTACTGTATTACAGTTATTGTTTCATTTTAAAATGCAATCCATTCATATCGCAATAAATGCATAAATTGCCTATAAGCTCTTATTCCGATACATTTGGAGATTTTCGTGGCTTTGTTTTAATTATTAAATAAGATTTATTGATCGCAGTAAAACAAGAATCTTACTTAAATTATTTATTAAAAATAAAAATCAATCCATAAAATAACGCTAGAAATTAAAACAGCAGTTAGTGTACTAAAAATAAACATGTCAAACCTTTGAATTAATGAAATTGATTAAATTGTGGCATCACATGGACCTCGAAGTCTCACAGTATACCCTATCGGACTTATTGCTACATACTTACACCTACTTTTTATAACAATTTGTTCCAAAACAGTAAATTCAGTAACAAAACACAAGTCTGCCTTGTGCGGCTTACATCAATATATTGAAATACGCGACTTGTGATGGCGAATATTTACAACGTCTGAGCGGAAATCTTATTAACTACCTACTCTATTAAAATAAACATGAAGCGACAGGAAAGCTTTAAAGATAAGGCCAAAGTGTTCCGATCCGATCAGCACCTCTAGATATATATCAGATCAGATCAGTGGGCTTAGCATGCTAGTGTTTGTCAAGAACAAAGCACATATACATTTTTAAATAATATGTGAGCCAAAGTGATGTGTGCCTAGTGCCCGCAATAAACTAATGTGCCAGGGCCTCTGTGACAATTTTTTAGCCAGTTCGGCTATACTACAACACAAACAAACGCCCAATTGACTGATATGTCGTCCATTTAATTGACGAATACTTCCAATATATTCGTATTTATTATATTAATTCTATAATTAAGAGTAGTGATAAAAAAATCCGTTGACTTAAGTAAAATAATAATTAGAAATTTCAAAAGTTCAAGCTCCAAACTTGGAAAATATTCTAGTGAACATGTGCTTATTAAAAAAAAATGTATACGGACATCCATCCAAATTTCCAATCGCTAAGGAAAATGAACTGTAAAAATTTTTAAACAACATATTATTTTGATTCTTCTATCAACTTGGCAATGTAAATTTAACAGAACACAAATAGATCATCATAACAATACATTAATACAAGAATCAACATGCAGGAGCTTAATGAACCAATCAAGGTCCAGTAAATTATAGAAAGCTTATATTATGCGTCTTCTTACAAATAAAATCAAATAGAAGAATTGATTCTCCACTCCAAAGCTCAAAATTTATTAACAAATAAGTTATTACAAGTTATTCTTTAAATCAAATAAGAGAATCAATCCTTTCAACAACTAATAGCATAAAAATACGATTTGTAAGTCACATTTACTAAACATGAGTATGACTAACAACACATTTTTATCAATATTAGTTACTACATACTATTGTAAAAGGTGTTAAGTCGCAATAAATAAAACTGCAAGCAGCTCAACCTGGAGACCTTCCACGACACCATTAAATTTCGACAAGAAAGAGACACTATTATACGGATGGGATGAGCACTGAGCAATCAAAATGAGAGGAAACAAAAACTGCCATAAACAAGCATTCAAATATTTGTGTGTGTGTATCGCAACTGTTAACCTTTCATGTTATGGTAAGAGATGCATTGAACTTTTAGGTAATGGCTTTTGATGTCTCATTCTGGCGTATAATCGCGTCCCTCGCCTTCATCGCCTGAGCCATTGGCAAACTAAAAGAAGCAGTAATGACTTAGTATGCTCTCGCATTGCCTCATCTTCATCAATTACAGTGCTATCTGTCAAGTTTCCAATGCTATAGTGATAGCAGCTATGGGAAGAGGTTATTTATTCATCCCAGGTACGTCGTGGGCGTGACATTTTGAGATAAGGCCCTACAGTTGGCGAGTTGGGGAACCGCTGCATATAGCGCTCCAGACGAAGGTACTTGACGGTGATGAGACGACCCTCGTACCACCAGCCGTGCAGAGAGCGGTAAACTACACCAGCGTCAGTGGCACTCGCGCACTTCACGTACACACAGCACGAAGCGCGATCAACGTCAACATGCAAAACGTTGCAGCGCTCGCCGCATTTCTCCAAAATCGCGTCCTGCACCACGGTTCTCAAATTCTGGTTGGTGTCGTTCTTGTCAAACATATGGCGAATTTTAAGACAGGGAGTCGGTGATACGGGAACATTGTTAACAGAGCCCTCCTGGGTCTCAAAAGCTTGTCCCTGCCAGGCAGCACTGCGCTTTGGACTGTTCTGGGTCGAGCACCATCTCCACACTCTGCAGTCCTCACCATCAACAGATTGCACCTCCATGCGGACTCTGCTTTCATTTCTTTGAATAAATTTCACAGCTGCATCCCATACTGAAGCCATTTTTTCCCTGTTCTGAGGTGAAATCAGTGTATCCCTCACATGGTCCACAGATATGTATGGTTCCCCACTATCTTCCGTTTCTTGAGATATAATGTCGATGATCTGTTCTACCATTGAGTAAATTTCATCACTTTGTCTTTTGCGGTAAGCTACATAGTACTTGTAAGCTCTCTGTGAGCCGAGAGCTACCATTGCGAGGATCCCAATCACTATCAAGGATGAACCAGTAGAGTATAGAGTATTTACTAGCAAGCAAGAGAGAGGAGTGGAGGGATCGGTGATGGTGAGAGCAACACTACCCTTGCTACGCTGCTGCAATAAGACTTCAGTTGATGTTATAGGAGAAAACTCTGCATCTTTTGTATAAAGGTTTTTGAGTTGCACCACACTGAGTCCCCAACGAGGGTTGTTTACAAGCAAGACCTCCAGGTTGTTGAGGTCCATACGGCACTGGCTCACATCGGAAGCCTCTGCCCTGGTTTGGGCAAAGTCAAGTATTTCTCGCTCTGTTAAGTATGGAAGCGCTCCAGGTTTGCCACATTGATATGCAGTCACACTACTTGTAAGTTTAGGATGTATGACTTTCATCAAATCTTTAGCATAACTGATCTGTTCCCTGGGCACACAGTTGATTCCTGGCCTATTGCCAGGTATGTTTAATTGGCATAAGGGCAGGACACTGTTTTGATCATCCACTACCGATGTAATATCATTTCTTTTCACTATGTACATGAAAAATAAACAAAAAAAAAAAAGTGCCACTAAAGCCACCAGGGCTAGGGACACAAGGTTGTTTTTCAAGAATTTCTTGTCACTTGCAGACTTATAGTCTACAATATCAGGGCGCGCCACACCAGATATATAAGACCGACGCTGAAGCAGTGGGCTGCTGCCGTTGTTAATGTCTCTGTCTACATAGGTAGGTTTGAGGGGATCTGCTTTCAGGGCAGAAAGTCGTTTTGTGAAATTGCTTAAATAAGGAGATTCAACCTCATCAATGGTAGAAGTGGAGGGCTGGTATGTGGTTGTAGCAAAGTTAGAAGAGTAGTTGCTGGCAGAAGGACGATCTGCAAGATTGGAAGTCAAACCAAGTCGGGACCGAATAGAATTTAAATGGTCAGAAGAGAGTGAAGATGAATAACTCGATGGTGATAACGAAGGGCGGGAGAACAGAGATGATTTAGGAGGACTTGTTGCTGCATCCACGGTCGGCAGAGTGCTCGATATGTAGTCGCTAGAGCGCGAGTGACTGCGTAATGGGGTTGCAGTTTTCCTATCAGAGTCAACATCACTGTCAGAGCCTGTTTCACAGTCGTCAACATCCTTAGCGTACGTACGCGTCACGCGGCGCGTCGTCACTGTCTCCACTTCTTCGTGAGTGCGAACAGGTGACCTGACGCTGTCGTCATCGGACTCAGAACCGTTGTCGGCGTCTTGTTTTACCGGAGAGTCCTTCTTCGGAGTCGCGCGTCGCGCCTTGCTACTGGCTGGAGGCAACATGGCACCGCCAGTGGTGGCGCGGCGACCGGCGCGCTTTTCGCGACCATTGTTTGTCGTGTCCAAGTCGGACTCTTCCCCGCTAGAGTACCGCGCGAGCGTCCGTCTGCTCTCTGCCTTATTGTCAGATCCAGTGCGAGGCTTAGACTTGTTGTCGAGTACTAGCTTCAGCTTTTTCACTAACAACTTTCGTGTCGAGGCCGTTATCGGCATTACAGGGAATCCGTGCTCCGCGAGTTTAGTGCGGAGCTCCGCGTCTGACATTGAGTCCACTTGATCGGCCATTGTGAAATCTGCAAGAGCAATGCAGGTTATGTACACATTCACTGAGCGAAATGGGCATCAATTAAGTATAAAGAATGTTTTTCACCTTGTTTGCGATGTATATGAATAGAAAATTACGTCAATTTATGTAAAAATTCACCGGCGCGTCATGTCGCATGCACTCGAAAGAACGTCGTTATATTCAGTGTTGCCAATCGTGACAGCAGATATTTTTGTTTTTAAATTCCCTCCCACAGACTGACTATATATATTTAGAAAAGTAAAAAGTAAAGAAAATTTATAGCGACATTATTATTTATTTTTCATTTAATTACTGTTTTTACCACACTGCGTCAGAATAAATTCCCTGAAAGGATGCAGTTAGTAAATTATTACAAAATGTCAACTATGGTATATTTAATCAATGCACCGTTTAAGTCTGGTAGCTTATGTTGGCAGAACTGCTTTTTGCACAGCAAAAGCAATGACCCGATACGTGGTTTCAACGAAAATGTAAAAATAGGAACAAAATTCATTTAAATTAGATTTGTTGGGTGACGTGATATGATCTATTTGCTGAAAGCTACAACCTCCTTCCTCGTCAGCCTCTATCTTTACTCCTGCTTTCATGTCGTTGTCAAAGAGAATATAATCACTACGTTGTCAATCAAGACTACGCCGTATTATAATGTTAAATATCGTACAATTTTACGTTTATTAAAACCTGAATACTACAGGTTTTCTCATTATTTCACTGGGAAACAAGCTAAGTCAAATAATAAGTGTCACAACTTGGGGGTATATTAAAAATGATATTTATATTTTGAATAATTAAAAAAAAATACAACCAAATTGTGATAATCTCCTCCTTTTTTGAAGTCGGTAAGAAATTGTTGTGGTAGATAAAAATAACAATGAATTGGACTAAAAAAATGGCAAAACTCTTGAATAAATCTCTTTTATTTATTTATTTTAAACTAGCTGCTGCCCACATCGCCGTTTATTGCAATCCCGCGCCGCGGGAACTCGCGGTAATATCATTAAATTCCAAAAAAAACTACCAAGTGTTGCCATTTAAATAAAATAGTTTTACACCAGTAAATTTTCTCAGTCAATTTTTAAGAATTTGTAAAGATTAAATTTAACAATCTTATTCAAACATTAGTCGCACCAATTGGTATTTCATAGGTATTTATAGAATAATTCATATTATAGTGGAATTTATATACCGCGAGGAGTATACGCCATTTTCCGGGATAAAAGGTAGCCTACGTGCTAATACTACACTACATCATCTATCTCTGTGCCAAGTTTCATACGAATCTGTTCTGCTGTTCTGGCGTGAAAGAGAATTAAACATCCACACATACATTCTCACATACCCCACATTTATAATATTAGTAGGATAGGTGATTTTTATTGTCCATCATCTTTTAGTAAAAGCAAGGTAAAAACAATTTGGGCCAGCGCTACGCCATCTTATTGCGGGAAATGTAGAAACATTTTCTCTCTTGTGTTAGTAGTGTTGCCACATGAAATAATACAGAGGGGCTTCCCTCGAAGCTTAGGTTTACAAAATTATATCGCCGCTAATACAACACTAGCCTTGTCTAGTATGAAATTAGCAATGCATAATTTTTTTCTGCTGTCACACTATGGCAACACAAATAAATTTAATAAAAAGTAACAAAAATAAACAACATCCATTTAAATATATTTATTCAGTATTCAAAATTACCTTTAAAGAGAGTGTATACAAAAAATAAGATCCGCACGGGGTCATGTGCAAATATGAAATATTTTCCAAAACCTTTACATGTTTGTATATTTTCTTCACAGCATGTTTAAAGTTGAAATAATTAAAATTGTACATCATAAGATTCATAAGAAAATAAATACGAGTTTTTTTTTCAATAAATTTAATCCGTTACAGATCAGAGCTATGATTTGATTACATTTTGATATCTTATTAACGAATGTCAAAGGCATCACACATGACAGCGTCATTAAGTATAACCCGGCCAGTCAGTGAAATAAAAACCTCCGTGCAACCTTTTCTCAATAAACGCCATAGTGACACGCATTTGCCTGTTGAAGAATCTTAATGACGTTTATTGAGAAAACGTTCCATGGCGGTTTTTAGGGTTCCGTACCTCAAAAGGAAAAAACGGAACCCTTATAGGATCACTTTGTTGTCCGTCTGTCCGTCTGTCAAGACCCTTTTTCTCAGGAACGCGTGGAGGTATGAAGCTGAAATTTATATCAATTACTCAGGTCTACTGTCCCTTGAAGCTGTGAAAAAATCAAACTTCTAAGCCAACGCAATCAAAAGATACAGCCGTTTATGCCGCAAATTTCCGCAAATTTTCAACTCTCAAGGGAATCAAAACCTACAAGGTAGTTCCCGTGAACGCAGAATCTTGAAATTTGGTATGAAGGTAGGTCTTATAGCACAGATTAAAGAATAATTGCGAAAACCGTAAATGTGTATGTATGTCTGTATATAGCAGTGACCAATATAAAGTAACCCCACACTGCGTACATTTTGCTTTGGAACAGGGCTCTGCTTACACTGGTTTTAGATATTTATAGATAATGATACGGAACCCTCGGTGCGCGAGTCCGACTCGCACTTGACCGGTTTTTTTTTTTACTGGTCGGGCTTTATATCAACACAAGACTGTAATGTTACTTATAAGTCACTGTGTAATGCCCTTTACATTTGATTTTGGAACTACATGGACGCTGATAAAGAAAAAAAAAATACACTACTAAAGATGCTAATTATTGGTCAAAACCACCACGATCTGCATTTCGACTGTAACTGTAACATAAGGACCTGGCCGTACATTTTTAAGGCCGATCCAAGTAAAAAAAAAATTAAATTGCAGATTTGAAAATGTCCAAGACGGTAACTTAAAAAGGATAGCCAACTCGGCGTCCATGGTACCTTGTGATACTTAACTATAACACCAATTTTATTGGCCTAACTAATTTAACATCGTAATATAAAATAGAAACGATTAGAACATACCTAGTCAGCTCCTAATATTAACACGAATAAACCAAACACGGAAAAATTGTAAGGGTATTGGACTTTTTTTTACATTTCTTTTGTTTTGTTTTAATATTTAAGTAGTTAACTGTCATAATTATTTTTAGCAACAAACGGAATTTCTGCAGTTTTTTAGCAATGACGGTCTTTCCGAGACAGCTGTTAGAATAAAAAAACCATTTACCGTACAGAATTAATTTCAGATTAATTTTGTATAGATTAACAATCTTACGGGCTTCCGTAGGGTTTCCTTTTAAATATCAAACCGATACAATGTCAACCAAAACTGCATAACCGTGGAAGAAATTTATCTGAGCACGAACAATGAGGTTTCTGATAATGGTAACATAAAAGAAAGATCTTTTGAAGTACAAAAAAATTGTTACTAGGAGCTGACATGACTATGTTGTTCCCGTACAAAACCATCCACGCCATACTTGTGGTTATTTACCTAAAACTAACGATGCTTATTACATCATCACACTATGTGACAATGGAGCTAGCACATTAGTTATTGTTGCGGATAAAAAGCGTAACCAGTAAGGGACTTTTTATATTAAAATGGTACCTGGATGTACTAGAGGTGAAACCGTCGTGTTTCGGACCAATGACGTAGTCCTTTGCCAAGATACGTGTGCTAAGGAAAACAACGCGGCAGCGCTCTTGCAGCTCAGGCTACCCGTTCTTGCTGTCCGTTCCAAGCACTATAATTAAGTAACACGGCTGGTCCGAAACATATCGAACACATCTCAAATTTCAATACGTACAAGACTTAGGATTTATCATCAACAAATACTAATGTGCTAGGGCCAAGTGTCCCTAAAATCGATGTCCGTGGATGACATAATTTTGACAATTCCCTGAATACCCAACAATTTTTTAATCGCGTTATCATTTAAAATGTTTGTGACAGCACTTAATTTTCCAGCCAAATCGCGACCCAGACTTATTCAAGTGAAATATCAGACATTTAGGCCCGTATTACTAAACTATAGTCAACTATACAACGTGATACTCAATGTGGCAATTGACGTAAATTTTATAAATACGGGCCTTAAAGTGTCAACCCTAAGAATGTCTACATGGACTACGACGATAAAGAGCAGAAAATAGATGAAAGAAAAACTAAAGTGTTACATTACATACGAAATTCTTGGCATGTTCTTGCATTTTATGTTAAAACACACAAGTTACGAATAAAATAATAGCGCTCTCATTTAATTTCTACTCCATATTGCCGTACTCTACCATTACTATTAATGACATCACTGAGATTATAAACAATACTTCGATCTTGCTTCTCATTGGTTGACGCGTCTGTAACCTGGCGGTTCAACCAATCAGCAAGCGCTGTTGCAGTACCCTAAAGATGGAGGTTTTTATAAAGTCTAAGAAGGTGGATGCCATCCACCAAAACCTATTTCGAGTTGCTTCGCCACTGCCAGGCATAGCCGGTCCTGATATGGGCCTGCTATCACCTGAAAAACAAATATATACTTATGTAAGGAATGGTTGTTTGAAATCTTATTATTATTATCGCGTGGAAACAGAAATTGTGATGTCTAATTTGCTACTAGCAATCATTGGCGGGTCGAAGGAAGCCTTAGATCAAGAAAGAGGAAGTTGCCTTTCGGTCAACAGTTTCTACTCCTTCCTCGGCAAGTATTTTTACGCGCCCCATGCCATCTTATTGAGCCTCTGGCTATTTTGCATCCAGAGCGGCCGCTCCGCTTGCTCTACCATATGGGCATTTCGTGCCCGTTGTTCAATCATTAAATCGTACAAAGCTTTGCAGGGGTGTTCAGAGGGAATCTGGCGAGTTTGTGCAATATCATCAAAACTTTTTGTCAGTCTGTATCGACCCGACCCGGCTTCGCACGGGTGCAATCAGTGTAACTCTACTGTATTATGCATGTATTATACATAACAAACCTTCCTCTTGAATCACTATCTATTAAAAAACGGCACAAGTATTGCGTATCTAGTTTATATATTGCAAGAAATAGATCGCACAGAATTACGTCAGTAAACAGTAGATCTTGGGAAATCATGTTGGCTACCCCTGCTGTAGTATAGTATATAGTCTGCATTTAGGTAGTGTTCTATTATCTGTGGTAGTGTTACCTGTATGGCTATGGGCAGTTGGCAGCCCTGTGCCTGCGCGGGCACGGCGGCGGCGGGCAGGCCGAGCACGTTGACCAGCATGGTGTAGACGACGGCGGACGCGCGCGCGAACACCTGGTGATGGTGGTGCGCCGGGTCCGTGAACACCGGGTACAGCAGCACACCGTTATCCCCCAGCGTCCGCTGTGGAAACAAACAGTACGACTAATTAACGGACGACCGAATAGTTTAGGCGGACTGGCCCTGGCCAGAGTTAGCTGACTCTGCCTGAGTTAGCTGACAGGCGTCTTTGGGGGCTATCGCGTGTTAATTTGCCACTAGAGGCGCTAGTGTTGCGTGAGGTCCAATGACATTCACTTTTCACTGGTTTTGGCGGGCTTCGTGTCATAAATTATAATTTATTTCATTTATCTGTTGAAAAGTGATAACCTTCGTGAAATAATCGCGAATATGGATTATTTGAAATTTAATGCTTTGAAAGAGGATTTCGAACAATACGGAACTGCACAACATTGCGGCATAGCTACTCGATATGATGAAAGTTATTTATAATTTAAAAACTTAATGAGATTCAAGGTTTAAAACTTTGTATCGGCGCCGATCTTATAAAGTCGCATTTGACAGCTATACCTCGGACCTTAATCAACAGTGGCGCCAACTGGCGAGCAAAGAAACTATACTAAAAGGAATATTTCAGAAGATGATGATTGGGACAGTTTCATAGTCACTCCTTAAGGTTTTTCGTCGTAATTTTGGATTCAAAATTAACTCACCCATTTGAACATCGATCAATGTGTGGAAACATTTGCCAACCACAATAAACAAATCCTGATAAACTAAGGAGTTCAGTCAAACCAATTCACCCAATCACTACTACGACCACTATTTTGATTCCCCTTTCATCCCATTCGCCCACAATCATGCTAAACGTGGCCTTTAGGTCTTTTTACTTTAGGCTCCGTCAACCCCGTAAGGGATAAAGACATGATTTATCCTACTACTACTCCTACGACTATTTTTACTTGCAATCAGCCTTATTATTTTTTCTAATATAAGAACTGTCATATAACATGCTAAAGATCAATTTCGGAGTAGGTATAAGACCTGGCCTTATACTCCGAAGTTCGCTTCGTGCCGATCCGCTCGCACTTATACTCATTCATTTTAGAGAGAGGGTGAAGTTAAGAACGCATTATGAAGTCTAATTCAAATTAATAACTCACCGTAATTTTTTCTTTTAACTCTTCAGCCCGTTCGCAGTAGTGCCGCCTTCTGCTGGCCGGTATGAACAGTTTGGTTTTGTCGATCAGAGAGAACCCTAGTCCTTGCAGGGATCGGGAACCATCGCCGCGGAAGTATTTTATAAGCTCGAGAATAAAGCTGCGCTCGCGCTGCAAAACGGTTTATTCCATGAATAATTATACCAAAGTTAGTTAAGTGTTTTACAAAAAGAATGGTAATTAATTCTTGTGCATATTTTTAAATGCATAGATCACGTGAACGGTTAAGTTCTCCTTGTTCACTTTTGGAATCGTTACCGTTGCTTTATAGGATTTTTATTTTCCAAACATGCATTTTTATGGTACTTTTTAGCCTCTAAATTCTATAAACTATACTACTTTCCCTTCGCTGATGAGACAAAATAACAAGAGGAAACAGTTGATCCGCCCAAGTAATTTAAGTACAGTCAGTAAGAACATTTCACAATAAATACCTTTGGATTGGCCGGGTCTTGCAACATATTTGGTATGTCCTTCATTGAGAAAAATACTGATATCGATAACTCCACCGAATCTCTCAATTCCTCGAACTTTTCCTGCAACAGGTGAAAAAGGACCGTTATCAACCAGTTTAAAATATACCAAAAATAATAGAGGGTGTGTGAGTGAATTTTTTTGCAACTTTTATATTATGGAATAGAACATATGATACTTTGTACCCCGGGAACTTAACTTAACTAAACGGATAAACGAAATAGAACTTGGGGACGTTTTGCGAAAAGGTCGGTTCAAGAGTACCCTAAACCGAAGAGCATCTATGAAGATTGATGAATGTGGTTGAAGCGAAAGAGGTATGTCAGGATCATCGCAAGTGGGACAAAGATCTGCCTACCCCTAGGCAGGAAAGGGGGGTGACGGAGTTCTTCGTAAACGAAGACTCGGCTAGGTCATAGAAAAAAAATCAAGTACTTACGTGGCTAATACTCGCGCCGCATTTGTCACTGAGGTACCTAGCAGCGTTTCTGATCGTGTCCTTTATGCTCTTGTGTACGTTCAGTAGAGCAATAGAGTTGGTTGCTTCAGTCATATAAAATACCTGTAACAATTGAAATAATAAGCCGTTGTAGCCTAGTGGTTAGTAGTGACCTGCGATCTCGGAGTTTTTCGAAATTTATGTGCGATATTACATTCGAAATTTACTATGAGCTTTTCGGTGAAAGAAAACATCGAGATTGTGTAAAGTTCCCAATCCGCACTGGGCCCGCGTGGGACCTAGCCCTCTCGTTCTGGGAGGAAACCTGTGCCCAGCAGTGGGACGTAAATAATTATCCGCAGTGGGCCCTCGTGGCGTGGGCGATAGCCCAAACCCTCTTATTCAGAGAGGAGGCCTGTGCCCAGCAATGGGATGGAAGTATACGTATTGGCTGTAGTATAGATGATGATATCTCCATGACAGGTTGCCAGACTTTTTTTGACTCAGCGTCCACTTAGCAAGACGCAAAATTATATAAATTTACCTTTTTTACTGACATTAGATAATCTGGGGGCATGGTAGTTAGTTGTGACAGGGTAGGGAACGAGCGCATTCAGATCCTGCCTTAATAAAAAAAAACCTTAATTTGATTCAGATTAAAAGGTTAATTCAGCCAAAACGTGTGTCTGTTCCTTCCCGCTATAACGTCTAGTAGCAGTGGCAGGTTTTTGGCATTGGGCGTCATCAGACCAACTGCCACGAGTATGGAGTATAAAAAAAAACTAACCTTAATTTTACTCAGATCAACAGGTTCATTCAGCCTAAGCTTGTGTCTGTTCTTTCCCGCCATAACGTCTAGCAGCAGTGGTAAGTCCTCGGCTTTGCGTGCCATCGGTCCAACCGTCAGGAACTTGGAATAATTTTCATCGTTGAGCGTGGGTATGTGGCCGTCTATGGGAATTATACCTGGAAAATTTGGAAACTTTTATAATTCAACGTTTTCCATCAAAACTTCCCAATCCGCACTGGGCCCGCGTGGGAACTATAGCCCAAGCTGCCTAGCAGTGGGACGTATATAGGCTGAAGACGATGATGATGATGATGATGATGAAAACTTGGGTTTTTCATACAGTCAAAGACAAAATGCACACCTATTACAAATGCAGTTCGTACTAGTTTGGACTCGACTTTAGATAGACGGTCTACTCGTGATCTCGGTCACTTAAAGTTGCTAGACGGTCAGGAGGACATTAAGGATATACTAGATGTTATGTCCTATTTTAAATCGAGTATATCCGCTGAAGAATTGAATGTCTATTGACATTCAATTCCTGATGTTGATAGTTACTCTCTTTGCGAGTAATATTAATGGCGCCAATGGCAGATGCGTACATGGTTGCTGGTTTAATTTCTTACATGCCTGATGGCGAGTATAGTTCAATTTTGATACGCCAGGAAGCCATAATGAGGAGATGAATTAACTCCAAGTCTGTTACCTCTTAACGCTCAAACCGCTGAATCAAACCTCGTTGAAATTTTGGTAGACAAAGTTTCAGTCCCGGGAAGGACGTAGGATAGTTTATATCTCGGAAAATAGCTTTAAACGTATTATGCGCATACGGGGTCGCGTGTAACAGTTATTATGCACGTAGAAACAAAATTTGACGGATAACAATTAGACGCTACAGTAGCTTTGATCTGAATGGATCAGCCCCCCCCCCCCACCTTCCCGCACTCCTGTGTAGGCGACGACCTCCGAAGATTGCCGATGATGCTCGATCAGTAAACAATTCTTGAAATTAAGGACAAGTCATTAGGTACTTACCGGGTGTGGGTTTGTGTCCGAACACGCCGCAAAAGGCGGCTGGTATGCGGATGGAGCCTGCGATGTCAGAAGCCACTCCAAACACCGATGCACCGCTGGCTAGGAGAGCAGCCTGTAAAGATAGTAGATAACATTTTGAAACAAGTAAAGTAAAAACTCACCCACTAGATGGGTGCCAGAGAATGGTCAGCAACGACGAGGTAGACCAAGGAGATGGCGGGACAATTTGGACGCATCTATGGAGCACTGGTCTGACATTGCGCCGGACCGAGACATCACAATCAGATTGTTAAGTAAATAAGGTATAATAGTTACGTAAAAAAACTGGTACTTTCAATAAATGAAAATATCGTAATAATCGGCATTCCGCTTTGTCATCCATACAACAAATTTCAAATCAATACGATCACTAGAGTGGATCAAATTAGACTTGCAATACTTGATGTAAAAACATACTCGTATATTGTAAGTTAAATAAGCTCGTAAAAATGGGATTGGGATTAAGTAAATTTCTAAGTAAATTAA
Source organism: Pandemis corylana (assembly GCA_949127965.1). Classification (NCBI taxonomy): domain Eukaryota; kingdom Metazoa; phylum Arthropoda; class Insecta; order Lepidoptera; family Tortricidae; genus Pandemis; species Pandemis corylana. The sequence goes on along the minus strand of OX421856.1, from coordinate 11,356,021 downwards.
TACACATTATTGTTTATTCTTGTAATAAAAATCATAGTCCTGAATGGACTACGGCATAACTAGAATATACTGTAGCGTGGTAGTACATAAGTACCTAGATATAAGCATGTACAACCTGTAATAGTGTACGTGTATCCTCTAATACAGTCCAGTTCGTTTCCACCACTCGTTGTATCAATACGTCCCGCACGTCTCCCAGTAGTCTAACACTACATGGCGACCTTGCCAGGATTCAATAAATATCTGTTCTGATCACAAATGAGTTGTTTTCGTTGTCTCTATATGTGCACCAGTAGCGTAGCCTAACCTTACTTTAACGTCAAAGACACATATGTAGTACCAGAAAAGCCAAGACCAGTATTAATCGAGTTGTTTACTCAATAGTGCTAATCTCAATGTTGTCATTTGCTTTGTTTGTCCGCGTGTTCGCACTTTGAGGTGACGTTGGTTGGCATTGACGTTTGATGTTATTGCTCATTGTGGAGATTAACAACTTGCAATCTACTTTAAAACTTCGTAAGTTCAAATAAGGAGTGACATAATGTGTGGTTACAATAAACACCTAGAGCAGTAAGGGAGATTTTATGGTCTTACCACAAAAAAAACTTTTACACGTCTTAGACAAATCTAATGACAGTTTTCTATGAAGTGATACGTGTTAAGCACATGTTCAACGATTGTCTATGTTTTCGTAGTGATACGGGTTCTTCCATGCTGGTCTGAGAGTAAAGAAAAAACTTAGAATTTACCAGTTGCTTCTCTTCCCGCGCAGATGGTAAAAGCCCATCGAGGGAATGGGCGAAAGTCTTAGGAATCATGTTATAGGCGATGCGGCAAACAACCCATCACTATTTTGATTTCCCTTTCCAACTATATGCCCTTAATCATGCAAAACGTGGCCTTAAGGTTTTGTTACCTTAGGCTATGTCTACCCCGTAAGGGATAAAGACGTGATATATATATGTATGTACGGGTAAGGTACAATTGTGCATTCACCAGAGATGTGTGAAAGTAGAGCTAGACTTAAAAGATCATCTATTGTCCTAATATTGATGCCTGCAAACGTTTTATATTACCTAATTAGTTACTTTAAGTAGTTATTCTTAATAATAACGTACCTAATCATTTAATGACAAAAATTAGTTGTTATTTGCTATTTGTAAAACCGGTCGGTTAAAAAAATTCCAAATGTATTTTATGTAATTTTCCAAGTAATTAACTTTAATTAATTAAGTACTTTACTTATATATGATTCGGTTACATTTCATTTTAGCAATTAATTAATTATGATGTGCAGAGCTTAGTTAAGGGGTAAAAGAAAGAGGTTGGAATGGCGTAGTGGAAGAGACGCGCGGTGAAACTATGACAGAATGCTCATATTTACCTACCTACCCTAAAAAAAGATAACGATAAAACTACCGTTAGCAAAAAAGTACAGCCAGCAAAACAAAAGGTTGCTAAACAAATATACTTTTTTAACAGAAACTTATTTAGCTTTTATAAATTTCCAATGTTTGCGTTTGGTCAAATCTTGTAAGAAAATTTTCATCCACTTCCTGCGGTTAGACTTCCGTTTTGATAAGAATACCTACTATGTCTGAAGGACAATTCAAGTAAATTAAACAAAAGGTCACAGCACAGTTTGCATTAAAAATACACTTGATTGAACTTCTCAAACAGGCAACATCATCCAGGCATGTCAAAGTTCTGAGACAAACCAACCACAGGAGTAATGACAGCCAAAAAAATCCTCCATCAAATTAAAGGTTAGTCAAACATAGTATGTCCATGGCAAGCGCGCGTTACAGCGATTTTCGTAACGTTAATAAAACCAACAAACATTGCCCAATTAGCGAACATCGCAGGTTACAAGCAGACCATCAGTTAAAGGAAAAATCATTTCCCGTCGCCTTGCCTTCACATGAAAATGTTGTTCATGCTATTAGCATTCAAAATTAGACAGCGCTTGATATTTAATATGTACGTCCGCCTTTTTATGGTTCCCTAGTCAAAATGGCAAGAACGTAACTCTTTTGTTTGAACATCTGCCATCAGTTACTAGGCTCATAATAATCATCATTTTAAGGACCAAGTTCAACAGAGGTAATCTTCCGGGGTTTCGGGTACCATTAGGGATTCAAATATCAAACCCATAAGAGTGCACTCACTCAGAGACAGCAAAACTAACCCGAAATTAGCAAAATAAATTATTTAATTAATTCATTCACTTCATTCATTCAATCGAATGACATTCCAAGAGCTCACAGATGGTACGTATACGTACCTACATAATAGTCACGCCGACTCTACTAAGCTCTATTGTTACCTTGTAATATTCTGTATACCTTTTTATTTCTTTTGGTTGTTATATGTGGTGTTCAATAAAGAGTAATTGTATTGTATTGTACTAAGAGTATACTCAAGTCATAGAAATTTATACTCACTTCGCCGCCTGACGATCCGCCAGGTGTCCTTGTCAAGCAGTACGGGTTGTTGGTGGTCCCGTTAACCAGGTTGGTTGTCTCCCACCCCAGACAAAATTCAGGGGTGTTGGAGACGAGGAGAGGTATGGCCCCAGCTTCTTTGACAAGTTTGACGGCTGCTCCGTCGGCGGTGGCGCGGCTGCCCGCATTCTCAAGGCAACCCACAGCGTTTGAGAGACCTAGACACAGAGAAGACTATGAAATCCGACCAATAGTTTTTGAGTACATCGCGAACAGACAGACGGGGCGGAGGACTTTCGTTTTATAATATGAGGTGATGAAACACAAGTTAATACATACTTACAAGCAAATTAAGCTGACTGTAATTTTTTCCAATAACTTCTATTAGGATCCCTACGTCAAACGTTAATAAAATATATATGAGGTTGTACAGGATACAGGACAAGTAGGTAAACAAAATAAAAAAGAGTATTTTTGTTACAATCGTGTTCGATATGACAAGAAAACCAGTGCTGATTAAAATGAAAGCTCAGCTTTTGAAGGCAACAAAAATTAATATAAAAATTGACTTACCAGCCAAAGAACAGCTTTCCTTCACAGTAAAAGGTACCCCAAGCAGTGGCTTGTTTGTCACCAGTTCCTTGAAGCTCCCATTTTTTTTGGCGTCTTCTATTATCCGGTCTACCTCTTTGGCGTCCATAAGAGCCGCACTGAACCTCTCATCTACCACCGCGTTGAGAAGTGGGTTCACTTCTTTGACGCGCTCTATAAATATTGACACCAGACACTCACTGGTCATCTGTCGGAAATAGTGAAAATTAAATGTTTGTGACCATCTTATGCCCTTATCAAAAAAACCTTTCTTAGTACACCTCCAATGACTTTCAAGCTACTTCAAGCGGACTTCAAGTAATAAAAACTCATTGAAATAATTTGACTGAACTGAAACATAATTTGTATATTTGTAATTTTCATTTTAATAAATACTTTAATTATTGCTAACACTTTTTTCGAAGCCGTAGGTATTTAAACGAATTTAAACACTAGTCAAAATATTTATAAGGGTAAAATAGCCATACAGTCATGTATCATTCATTATGATACATTATTTAAGCTGAAGTAGTAAATAAAACTAAAAACACAAATCTATACATACATATAAATGACGGATTCATTTCCCTTGGTCACGGTATCACGAGTGAACGGCTGGACCGATTTGGCTAATTCTTTTTTTTGTTGTGTTTGTTATTGTCGAGAGAAGGTTCTTATGTAATAGTATTTTGAAAAAAAAAAACTGTTACGGGGTTGAAGCCACTGGTAACAGTTAGTTTAAAATAAAATTGGGTAACTTATTGTTTTTAATTAATTTTATAGAGATTTTGGCTCCCATTTCCACCTATACGCACACAATCATGCTAAACGTCACATTAAGGTCTTGTTACATTAGGCTCTGTCTACCCCGTAAGGAATAAAGACGTGATTTGTGTATGTATGTATCTATGTGTATGTATATGTATTTTTTGTTTTGTAAGTTTAACTCATTTTCGAAAAATCGAAAAATATTGACAACTCAAAAATTGTTCACTTTTGCATAATGCATTTGGGGGTTAAAATTGTCGCATATAGTCACCCCTATCACCTCCTAACGGGAATACGTCGAATTACCAATAACCCTGTATGTATAATTACTCTATTTTCTAAGCATTACTGGCCTGGTACTAGGCATTAGTTAACTGGTCGTGGGCGTCTAAAAGTTTGAAAAAAGTAGGTAGGTAAAGTCAACCAATTTGATTCTTAGGCCACCACAGAACCTTGCCATAATGACGTTTACGTCATAGGATAAGTATTTTGATAGACAAATATAATTATAGACTACGATAAGGTTTTATCGAAGCCCAGCCCAGGAATCTATTTGGTTGACTCTACATACACTGGTAAATTATTTTCTTACCTCCCCATCTCTAACCGCCCTGGCGAGATCGGTAGCGCTTCTCAGATGGACAGGCTTCGTAGGTGGCAAACGGGGCTGTGGGCCTCTCGTGTAAAGCCAAAACAGCGGCGCTAAAAGCGCATTGACAACGCGCAAAACTATGCCTATTAGCTGCACTCCAACCTCCATCCTGCAGGGCAAGAAAGGTAACATTAAAAATAAAATAAATTCATGCCAAAACACAATTCTGTACAACCTGGAGCAACATAATAAGGTTATAGTCTTATTTCGTCTAAATCAGGTCTTACACTTGTTTGCCACGAACGCGGTATAAAAAAAAACTTCGAGAAGGAAAGCTTAATAACCGAAATTAGTCTAAAAACTAACTGCCGCTATTAGCAGCAGCGTTAGTTAATTTTGATTTTATAGTTAATTTCAGTTGTGATCAACAGAAATTCACAGCAAGTGTGAAAATGTCAAGTTTTGTTTACATACTCCAGTTATTCCGTGAGCACAAACATGGGAAGATTCGCTGTAAATATACCAAAGAACTGTAAGTACAAGGGCTTTGGCTATTTCCAGGATTTGATCAACTTTTTATCTATCAGCCATCAGAAGCAGCAGCGCCTACGGCCTTGTTCGGATGGTTCTGGAGTCACGTGGCGCTTTCAGAAGCACTGGAGCTCAAAATTTAAACTTAAATAATAGGTACACGATAAACGACAAGACAATGTAAAATAGGTAACACATATGAACAAGGCCAAATTGATTATAATAAATTTGAATAATTATCTGAAACGATATTTAAATAGGTAATACATCAATTTTTTTGAGCATAATTTGCGCTGTACATTTTAAAATGAGTTTGGCCTATCAAATTAAAATGTCATAGTGCATAACCGTGGAATAACCACGTTAAATAACAGCCCACTGCAGTGGTAAACTAATTATTTTGCTCTTAACCAAATTTGAGTGCCTGTTCCGCGATCCGAATGCAATGCTGGCAAATCATTACTGACCGGAAACTTCAATTTAGTCGACTAAGTATATTTTGGTTCAGGGGCCGTGGCGTGGTCATCTTATTGAAGAAATGAATGGGGTAAGTATAGTATTAAACTTGTCGTGTGCCACATTAATTTGTTTTCATTATGTGGAAGTTTTGGAATAATAGTTCCCAGAAACTAAGAGAGCGCTGTATTATGTGTAATGGAAAAAAATAATGTTAACAAGAACATAAAATGTTGCGTAAACAACTGTAAAAAATAATTAGCTAGTGGTTAGCGACGGCAGAGAATTATCTTTAATTTGAAACAAATTACATCGTATTGTGTATTTAAATTTACTTCGAATCATCAGCATGATCATCTCCACGCATTAGTCGAGTAGTCATACGTAAATAATCAATTTTATGCCTTACATCATTTTGGAGAAGAGCTGATACTCTTCAAACTGCTGAACCGATTTTACCAAAATAGGACTACCGCAAGGAATGGAAGGAATTTCGAAAGATTGTTTTTTTTTTATTATTGTGATGTGATCACATATTTATCCACGTTGTTTGAGAATGACAAAATCACACACTGCTCTATGACCAAGGTATCCATTGCAATGAATGAAGAACCGTGTCGTAGGTGATCTTAAAATCGCAACATGTTCCTTTTGGTTCTCATTTCTCATTAATGTACTCTCTGGGTGAGGTCGCGTCGCGAGGTGTATCAATCGCTATATCTCGTGTGTTTCGCAAATATGTCCGGGAACCAAAACCAATAACACAGCTACCCTGCGAGCGCCAGTAGCTTAGTTCATCGACACATTCGTTGATTTTCGTAACACACAGGTCAGCGTTTGAGACACTTCGCGAACTTGCCCAGCTACCTGGCTAGGAAGGCTTTTAGAGTTTAAACTAAGACAATTCGTGCACAAGTATAGCAATAGTATAGTTGAAGAATCAACTGACCTCAACTGGTGACACAATGATTTTCTTGGCAAAATAACGACACAGTATCGTGGAAAGTCACTGGTACAACGTTTGACGATAAACATTTCTTCATAAGGAGACAGAGAGCATTTGTATTATGTTCACATCCATAAGCCCAATACGATTGTGGGTTGCCTTTCGCTGCATCATTAAAATTTAGGTCTCAGATGCTTGTTGAGTTGTTAAATGGTTCTTCTTAGTTGGTGTTGTTTATGTTGGTTATTGAACTTATTGAAATAAGGGACCTGTCAGCAGCTTGTCAGTTCTACAGTGTCATTGTGTGGCTTAATTATAGGCCAGTAATAATTGGTGTATCTGAAGCAGGTGTAAACATTTAAAGGTTGTTTCACAGTTCACAGTGTATGGGACCGGGGCTGGTGCAAGATGAGAAAGTTTCCAGGTCTACAGTGTATATTTGTATGAACTAATGCATATTTATATGATCCGTGCATGGCTGGAGCATAACGTCAAAACATCGGTGGGTATGGGTATGTTTCCCGGTCCGGCGTGATATGAATGTGTTCGCCGGGCGCTCGGAGGTCACTCGCCGACAAAATCATGAGGTAGAGTATCATCACATATGCTCATGGACATGTTCGAGCAAAAATTGCCCGCCGCTTGCCCCGTGTAGCATGATTGACCATCCCGGCTATGGCCCGGCTGGGGTCCGGTGGGAACGACACCGTCCGGCCCGGCTCCGTGTCAAGTGAATCGACCTGAATTTTACATGGTATCAAACGTGCATCAGGTAAAATCTAGGTATTCGTTGTGAGTATTTAAAGTTGGGTTTGTGAATTCTTTTACAAGTTGGTAATTCAGTTTGAAATTTCAATCGGAAGCATCAACCAACCGAACAGAAAACATCCGATGCGTTCTTTCAAGACTGAAAATATGTAGAGTCGTTAGACGCTTCTAAATCCTTTATTCTGTTCGATAACAATATTATTTTCGGTGCCTGTACTATCAGTAGTCCAACGATAATGAAAAGGCGGAATTTTCTCGGAAACTAGGGAAGGGGGCATTTTCTCATTTAGGCATAGAATAAAGCCGTACCGTATCATGTATGTAGACTCATTTACGTCCCCCGTGTTACTTCCCTAAGCAAACGTATCGCATAAACGCCGTAACATCGGATATGTAAGTGCCTCGTTTACCTAAGGTTCTTATGTTACGGCGATTGCGTATTCAGTGTGCAGAGTGTTCAATACAAATATAGTGAACGCCTCTTTAGTATCTTGTGAAGTAATTTCCCAAGTGCTAATGCAATACAGTAAGGGAATGAAAAGGCATTGTCATTCTAAGAGCAGCAGAGGTTATAGTAAGGTGACGTGCAGCTGAGAGATTTGAAATGGGCGGCTATCATTATTAGTAGATCATTAAAAATGTCCTAAGTATGAATTAAAATGTACCTAGTTCGAAAACAATGTGATGTTACGTGTATTATTGTGCTAAGTGTTGCATTTGTAACATATACTTAGACTGGACACGATAAAAAATACGGCCAAGTGCGATTCAGACTCTCGCACCGAGGGTTCCCTGCTTCCTAAGCCAAATATAGGCAGTGTGAGGTAATTTTATATTGGTTACTTACATAGACGGACCAACACAAAAATATTGTTTTTAGTATTTGTTGTTATAGCGGCAACAGATACACATGATCAGTGAAATTTTCAATCTAACTGTCCCGGTTCATGAGATACAGCCTGGTGACAGACAGACAGACAGTGGAGTTTTAATATCAATAGGGTCCTGTTTTTTACCCTTTGGGTACGGAACCCGATAAACAAATTAAAAACCATACAACCTCCATTAAAATGTAAGCGATTCCATTCTTGTTTCTGAACAAACTGGATGCTTCCAGGTTTTTAGTGGTGGGTAAACATGTTGTAGTTAAACTAGGTTTAAAAATTGTATTAGGTACATTCTGCTTATACGTTACAACGAACCTTAGATGCAAGTCGAACCCGAAGGCCGCAACGTGCGTGATTCTTGTACATAATGGTGAAATTACCCTCAATATCTTCAGTAGACCATTTATATCAAGTTGTAACGCTGCGGTACTATTTTTATCCCATGTTACTATCTTTATCTTTAAAGTAAGTACATTATTTACTTTATTTTTATTCCCCTTTCCACCTTACGCCCACAATCATACTAAACGTGGCCTATAGATTTTGTTACCTTAGGCTGTGTCTACCCCGTAAGAGATAAAGACGTGATTTATATATGTATGTGCTCGAGGCGAGTGTTTCTATAGAAGCGTAGGGAAGCGAAAGAGCGCTATCCGATCAACCAACCACATCAGTTAAAATCCTTACTAATATTATAAATGCAAAAGTGTGTGCGTGTCTGTTAACTCTTGACGCTTGTAACTGCTGAACCGATTTAGTTGTAATTTTATATAGATACTAGCTGTTGCCCGCAACTTCGTCTGCATAGAATTCGTTTATCGCTATCCCGCGGGAATTACGCAATTTTCCGGGATAAAAAGTAGCCTATGTGTTATTCCAGACTATAATCTATCTATGTTCCAAATTTCATCCAAATCTGTAAAGCCGTTCTGGCGTGAAGGAGTAACAAACATCCAAACATTCTCACAAACTTTCACATTTAATATTAGTAGGATAGTTTCAGCCCACACAAAGACGTAGGATAGTTTTTATTCGCGGTATTTATTTGGTCTGAGGTTACAGCAACATTCAGTTAACATACATATACATACAGTTCGAACGAGTAGCCGCATCACTAAGGCTAAAGTAAATAGGAACATTAAATGTTAGGTCAACGAGTTTGACTCACTAACCATGGAACAACTTTAACTCCCTAGACCATAAAATGGCGCGTGATTGCCTCCGTGAGTGGCTGAGTGGAAACTGACGTTTTCCATTACAGCCAAGCATAAGGCTGCGTACCCACGAGATGTGCAACGAAAATGGCGGTCAACTCAAGCGCGAGTCGGAATCGCAAACCACGACGCGGGGGGTTTTTACGAAGACGTTCGTGTGTTATGCGCTTAAAACTTGATGCGCATGGTGATATTTTTTAAATATAAAATAAACATAAGTACGGTACCTGTTTAGGTACTCTTGTGTACTATAATATAGATAATCTTGTATCAATAATCAAGAAAGGTATTCCTTTGCCATTTAGGTTCAATGTCATTTGTTCGGTTTATAACATAACTTGACAGAGTCAGCGAGCGACGTCGCCAAAGCGTCGCCAAGTGAGTGACAGCCAAGCCGATACGTTTCTGTATGAGTTGTTTGGTTACGTCCCGGCAAGAGGGCCTCACCTCAGTTATTTACTTAACTATAAGTCAATGTGATAATCAGCTTTATTGTTTGTTTTTCTTTGGTGTAGGAAAAACTAAAAAAAAATACATTATCCTCTTTGGCCAGTCTTGTAAATAAGGTAAAGCTGCATTAAGATTCCATACTGTTAAAGCGTCGATAGCTAGTATATTAATCCTATTATTATTTGATTCCCCTTTCCACCTATACGCCCACAGCCGTGCTAAACGTGGCCTTCAGGTCTTGTTACCTAAGGCTCTGTCTACCGCGTAAGGGATAAAGACGTGACTTATGTGTGTGTGCTATTATTATTGATGTTCACATAAAAACAGCAGGTACTAAAATAGTGTCAACTATGTGACTTTAATAACAAATCCCAATAACTCTGGAGGGATTAACGTTCCCACTAAAAGGACATATTGACAACGCAATAACGCTAGAGCGGAGATATACTCGTAAATTCGTAATATGGTACCTCCGTCTCGCCAAATTATTATTTCTACAAAGTTTACAAATATGGTTTAATGAACCCTTAAAAAGCATGTTTTTTTTGTTAAAACAAATATACTTTGATAGCAGTCAAGAGAAAATAATTACGAAAAGTACTAATACAATTCTAAACTAAAACTAACTTAAAAATAACGTAACAAAAATAAAGTAACAAAAAACATTCATCTTCACCACTCCGCTGCTCACTACGTAGTCGGTCCCAAAGTTCTGTCACTGGCACATTATTTTTAAATTTAGAACATGATTTTAAGAAAAAAATATTGAATTCCATTTTTTAATGTTTGACAATTATTTTAAAACAAAAAACAGTAATTTGCTGCAATTTCTCACGATGGAGTGGACATTGAAAGAAAACCGAATAGCTGTTTTAGCATTGCACCGCTGTGGGCACTCACCAAGTACCATTTTCAAGTTGCTCAAAAATTTAAATATAACGCTTAGGTTTGTGTACCGTACTATTGATAGGTACAATGAAGTCTCCAGTGTTGAGGACAAGAAAATAATTGGCCGGCCTCGCTCCGTACGAACACCAGCAGTGATCAAAGTGATCAAGGCGCGCATAGCAAGAAATCCTGTCCGAAAACAGAAGTTGATGGCTTTGCAGATGGGTGTCAGTAGAAAAACCGTCAAAAAGGTTTTAAACGAAGATCTTAGTCTGCGAGCATACAAAAAAAAGAGTGGGCACTTACTTAATGCCCGTCTAAAAACAATAAGGCTTAAAAGATCCCGGAACTTGTTAAAGCGGTACGCGAAAAATCGACACCGTGATATCCTCTTTACAGACGAAAAGATTTTCGATATTGAAGAGAAGTACAATAAACAGAATGATAGATACGCTAGAAGCTCTGAAGAAGCAGGAAAAATAGTTCCGCGGGTGCAACATGGGCATCATCCATCATCAGTGATGGTCTGGTTGGGTGTATCTTATTACGGGCCAACTGAGGTTCATTTTTGCGAAAAAGGGGTCAAAATCAGTGCGAAAGTGTACCAAGAGACGGTTTTGGATAAGCTTGTCAAAGATCTGCCCAACACGCTATTTTCAGGACATAAATTTGTGTTCCAGCAGGATTCTGCGCCAGCACACAAAGCCAAGACCACTCAAGCCTGGTTTGACCGTCAAAAAATCGACTTTATAAGACACGAAGATTGGCCTTCCTCCAGTCCGGACCTTAATCCTTTGGACTATAAAATTTGGCAGGTCTTAGAGGGGAAGGTCTGTGCTAAACCCCATAACAATTTGGAGAGCCTGAAGTCATCTTTAAGAAAAGCAGTCGCTGAAATAGACATGAAAATGGTGCGTGCTGCGATAGACGACTGGCCGCGTCGATTAAGGGCTTGTATTAAAAACAAGGGAGGTCATTTTGAATAATTTTAAGTAATTTTAATTCTTTATTAAATGTACTTTAAATTGGTATACAATTTATTAAAAACTGATTGGTACTTTTGTTTTTATCATTATTTTCATTTGTGACAGAACTTTGGGACCGACTACGTAGACCATAAAATGGCGCGTGATTCAATAAAATATGTTACACACAAAAATAAAGAAGCTAAAAATTAAAATTTAAAATTAGGACCCTTATCTCCCTGCGGCCCAGTCATTATTTTGGTTGCTGGATTACAAATCATAAAATTAAATTTTTCTTTAACAGTGACGATGTTAGATAGACACACACACACACACACAGCCATCGACGTCAAACTTATAACACCCCTCTTAATGCGTCGGGGGTTAAAAATAGGATAAACGCAGTGGTGACGGTCGCGAGCCGTTGGACATATGGAAAGGGATTTCTAAATGTCAGGATTATCCCCGCGTGGTCCGTGGCTTTCCCACTGACATGTTGTCGATATTTTTAGAGTTCCGTGGCAAAAGCGACACAATGGGTCTCTACTTCTATGGCTACTTTGTCTTTCCGTTTGTCTGTCACGAGAATCTTTTGAAGAGCAATAGGGTAGGTTAATATTATTATCCCCGCCTGAACAATAACAAATAAAAAATAAAGTGTACAATTACTTCCATGCTGGTCTGGGAGCAAAGAAAAAACATAGAATGTACCAGTTGCTTCTCTTCCCGCGCAAATGGTAAAAACCCATTGAGGGAATGGGCGAAAATCATAGGAATCATGTTATAGGCGATGCGGCTAGCAACCCATCACTATTTTGATTCCACTTTCCACCTCTACGCCCTCAGTGTCTTGCTAAACGGCCTGTAGGTCTTGTTACCTTAGGCTCTGTCTACCCCGTAAGGGATGGGGACGTGGTTTGTGTATGTGTATGTATGTACAATTACATCTGGTTGTGGTTTTTGTATATCAGGTAATAAATACGGGACATCATAATTAACTTAGCGACTCTCTAAAACATTGTATTGTTATAAGGTGCGAAGATTTTTCTGATAATTAATTTCGAAGTAATTAAATATATGTTATTTTATATAGTAGGCCAGGGTCGATACCTTTGAAAATGATAAAAAGTAAAATAAAATTATAGTAGGATGAAACCCATCAGGAAAGGTAGAGAATATTACAAAAATGAAAGGAAAAATAAATTACGGTCGATCTGAGGTCGGGAAGGGGGGAGGGGGGAGTTTTTAAGGGTGAAAAACGGTTTATCTCGATTTCCGGCGAAACTACAAGTTTTATGAAAAAAAGTTAAATCGCAAAGTTGTAGGTAATAAAAAGGTCTACAACTTTTGTATTTACATTTTTTTCACATAACCTCAAAATTTATGAGAAAAATTCAAATAACCAAGTTTTTGGTTTTTTATTTTTATCTTTTGCAAAAATAATTATTTTTTCACGAAACTTGGTGAAAACTTACCTTTTTATGTCCCGAACATACAGTAATTTTTTTGATTTAAAAGATTCATTTTTTCACCTTATTTTGACTTAATATCGAAAAAGCACCCTAATTTTCAATCGAAAATTCTCACGTCAAAATATCTGCTTTTTTAAAAAAGTCGGTGCCTGTTTTGTTCGTTGAAATCTCTACTTTCTGATGGTATAAAAAAATATGTACATTACTATGGTAAATGTTCTCAGAAAATGCAGATAAACGAAAAAAACTCGAATGCTAATTTTTTTTTGCATCATTATGTTCAATTTTGAGCTATTTATTAAAATTTACACTTTAATTACTCGAAAACTTTAGTAGCACAATTATATTTTTAGCAAAAAAATAAAAAATATAAAAAATATAAAAAAAATAACAGAATATAATCCTTCAAGAATAAATGACTTATTACCTCTTTGACAGGAGCACTCCGTGGTATTGCTAGATTTCTTCCCCAACAAGTGCGGTACACGTGCGGTTATAGATATACCTAATGCGCTAGTAAAACCTCACCTAGACTACCTTATCGAAGTTTGGGGTATTGGGGTACAGCCGCCAAGACTAACCTCAAACCATTACAAATAACTCAAAACAAATTAATAAAAACACTGTTTCAGTACAACTATCTTATTTCCTCTCACAAAATATACAAAAAAACAAAGTTATTAAATACAATACAATCGTATACATACAACACCTGCATTTTAATTCAGTGTTATATAAAAAAATTCATACGCAAATAAAATTTACGAATGATCTGATATTGCGTCCACCCCGAACAAAGTACGGCAAAAGATGTGTGTTCGAATCTAACGATGAAGAAATGCCATCATAGAGACAAAAACTAACAGAGAAGTGATTAGAATGCAAGGCAAGGTATTTATAAATGACAAGATTATTGTATTTAAGAAAATTATAATGAATAACGTAACCAGTATAAAGTATCGAAATTCAATAGTACGATTTACATGTATATTTATATATTATGAGATTTTCTATGACATAAATGTAATTAAAATTTAATAAATCAACTTTATTACTAAAAAAAAACGCAGCAGTCACATTTTTTTGATGAAATCCCCTTCAAATCCATTTTTTTTTAATATTAAAAAAACAATTTTCGAATGTTTTTTGCAATCTTTATGTTTTATGGATTCGTAATTTTTTTTGTTTACTAATGTAACATGAAATCTTACGTTTAACGAATACTTAGTTTTAATTTTAATAAAAAGCTCAAAATTGAACATAATGTTCTTTTCGTTTATTTGCATTTTCTGAGAACATTTACCATAGTAATATATATATATTTTTATACCATCAGAAAGTAGAGATTTCAACGAACAAAACAGGCACCGACTTTTTTAAAAAAGCAGATATTTTGACGTGAGAATTTTCAATTGAAAATTAGGGTGCTTTTTCGATATTAAGTCAAAATAAGGTGAAAAAATGAATCTTTTAAATCAAAAAAATTACTGTATGTTCGGGACATAAAAAGGTAAGTTTTCACCAAGTTTCGTGAAAAAATAATTATTTTTGCAAAAGATAAAAATAAAAAACCAAAAACTTGGTTATTTGAATTTTTCTCATAAATTTTGAGGTTATGTGAAAAAAGTGTAAAAACAAAAGTTGTAGACCTTTTTATTACCTACAACTTTGCGAGTTAACTTTTTTTCATAAGACTTGTAGTTTTGCCGGAAATCGAGATAAACCGTTTTTCACCCTTAAAAACTCCCCCCTCCCCCCTTCCCGACCTCAGATCGACCGTAATTTATTTTTCCTTTCATTTTTGTAATATTCTCTACCTTTCCTGATGGGTTTCATCCTACTATAATTTTATTTTGTCTCAAAAATTATCGACCCTGGCCTATAGGTACGCTATGAGGCTATGACTTTATGATCAAAGAATCAAAACGAGTGGTTAGATCATTATTCCAAAATTATTATTTACCTAGCTATAGCGTAATTTCCAGTTGCGTTTTTTCTTAGTCTTTATTTACTCCGGACCAGACGTATTTATACTTTACGTGATTTTTCTATTCGCAGATTTTCTCAAATGCTTTTATTCCCTCTATGGTTTTTTATTGAGGCTTATTTTCACAGTAGCATTTTTCCTCAACTTGAATCAACACAGATACATAGGAAGGTGGGTAGGTCAGAAGTAGGAGCTCCGCTTCAGCAGAGTCGATTGAAATTGGGGAAAGTGCTACTGTGAAAATATGCTTGCGTAAAAACCATAGTGGGAAAAAGGCATTTAGGAAAATCTACAAAAGGAAAAAGAAGGAGAAGAATAAAATACATGTGGCAATATTCACGAATGAGGATAAACGCGTATTACGCTACATTGCAGGTAAATAGCAATTTTGGGGAAATGATTTAAACCAGCCCCCCTGATTACGATTTTGCTAATAACTATAACAGAAAGTTCTGGTTTGTGTTTGCTGAAATAAGCATATTAATTAGTTTTCAATTTATAAAATGAATGCACTATACTTATATAATAATTATCACCTAATGGTTCATCAACATATTAAATGCATCATTCATTAAATCAGGTTTTTATGAAATACTTCTAATTAACGATTCATTAAGCTCATGGAAATTTACTAATTGCAAATTTAATTTACTCCATCAAGCCGTAATGTTTTCGTGCTTTCGGTTAAATATTAAGATTACTATAAATCTTCGGCTCTTTATGCATCTCTCTGCAAAACAATTACGTCAAGTCAATTTCTTTGGAGGCGAAATACGCAACGAATATCTAAACACAAAAACACATTGTTTCCAGCGCTTTTTCTAACTAGTACATATAACCTTTTATTTACCTTAACATGTCCCGATATGTTTGTTATCAATTCAACTGTTAAAAGTTTATTTTTAACACATTTATTGAACGAACTTGAAAATGTAAGCATAGTCAGGAAAGTAAGTATCGCGTCCGCTAAAAAAAATGCGCCGAAATGTTTTTTTTACGACTAATATTCTGAAATGATTCAGGGTTAAGTACATTTAACATCACGAAACGTAATCAAATCACGGTCTTTATCTCGTAGAAAATATGTCTAACGACTTATTAGCTAGAATCGTAACAGTCGAAGAGTCCGTCTCAGACAGGTAAAGGGATTCTAGAGTTTCTAGACTATCGATCCAGGGTAAGAGGTCATCATCCTTGCAGCCCTTTAAACTTCAAGTCTCGGCACAAAGACATGTGAAACTTATAGGGTCTTTGAAGGCTATTTTTAAAGGGCACCTGAACACTTCAAAGTTGTTGCTAAGTTTGGGGCAAGTGTAGCCCTTTAGTTTATTCACTTCTGCTGCTTTGTCATTTCAGGTAGTAATGCTACGTTAAGGGTTTTCATGGGTGGCAACGCAGGTAAAAAGATGGTATATCTCGTTATAATTTTAAAGGGTGTACATTTTTTCAAAAAAGCAACTACTTAATTATACGATAATTACGTCAGTCAAATTTCGACCTGTACGTATTTTCCAATTTTAGTAAACAACTACGACCAATAATATATTCTTAACGTCTTTAAAATTGTACAAAAGGAAAAATTTACACGGTAATTGGACTGTTTAGTTGACTTGGAACATAATTTCTTTATTTGCAGAAACAATTATTAGGTAAAACTACTGACAAATACATTTTTCAACGCCTGAAAATAACAAAATCATCGATATACTATACATAGTATCACCAACACCATCCACAGAAAAGTTTAGTTTACTTACTTGTTCAACGTTCCAAAGTCAAATTTGTAATTGGAAGAATATCGTCGGTGTGTTAAAACCAAATACTGCCCACAAGACAAATACGAGTAAATTAACGTGCGTGTAAACGAAAACGGCGGGAAACACGGACGCCGGGGTGACAGACGTCCACGCACTGTGAGATCGCGGCAAAGACTGATGAGCTCTATTCAGCGAATTCAGCCAATCGCGATACCATCGAAACCTAATGCAATTGCAAAACCGGTCAAGTGCAAGGTCTGCTTTGCTAATAGGGGTTCTTAATTAGTTTTGGTATTAAGTCAATTCTTACAGGTGTGGTGGAACCATCCATCGGGTTTCAAAAGCGAAAATTCCTGATTAGGTTTTCATATACAATATTTATTTTTATTTTTTACTATTTTACAGCGCATTTCACAGTAAATGTATATTGATAAATAAATATGTAGTTAAATGTTTTTTGTAAATGGTTTATAGGTATATCTAATCATTGAACAAGTCTCAGTGCCTAACTCTAATTTACGTCCAAAATTTCACAAAAACATTTCGATAAGTACAATAAAAAATGAATACAAACGGGAGATCGTTAGATTGGCATTTGGCATGAATAAAAAGTACCTATTCCTAGTTTCTACGGTCCGGGACATAAAAAATATGACGTTAAAGCGGCCTTTTCACAGCGATTGTCTATAATAGCGATTAGCATTTTTTCTTAATTTATTTACGAATATTTAAGCGAGTCACCGCGCGTTTTATTCAAATCGAAACATTATTCAGAACGACCAGACCACGGGACAGGGGACCGCTTGGCGGCGGTAATCTGTTTAAATACTATTGGGAATGACGTTCAGTGACGCTGAAAATATAAAAAAAGTACGAACAATTGAAAATTCTTTAAAAAAACACAGGCTGGTCAGTGCATTCGCCGAATTCATTCACCATTCAGTGGTATCGGAACTGACATTAGAAAACGGTACATAATGTTTTTTTTAATTTACTTGGCCGATTATACATCATGATTCTGAGTGCTTGCCTTTGAATCAAAAGCTGCATTGTAAGCATTACTTGTCAAAGTTCGATCCTTGGTTCCAAAGCTTCCAAAGCTAGGTACAGGTTAACATATTCTATACATTTTGTATCGCTCTACCGAGAATGTGTACCCGTCTTAATTACATATGTACGCTGGCTAGGCTATTGATGAAATCCTATTGATAGGCATTTCACCGATGCTAGGTACTCGCAGTAGTATAACGTAATAAATACAAATTTCTGAGTGAGTGCTAGGTCTTGTGATTGCTGTCGGCGGAACTATGACTAGAATTAGGCCGATGATGAAGACTTTGTTGGAAGCTGTAAATATTTGGTTTCCAGCTCAGCATGTTCAGTGTACAGACACGTACGGAGTTCAGTGTGAATGTTGATTAAATTTCGTTTTGATAGATCCCAATGATTTAATAGATTTTCATTTCAGTGGGACATCCTACTAATATTATAAACGCGAAAGTTTGTAAGTATGGATGGATGGATGGATGTTTGTTACTCTTTCACGCCAGAACGGCTGGACAGATCTGGACGAAATTTGGAACATAGATAGATTATAGTCTGTAATAAGACATTGGCTACTTTTTATCCCGGAATATTGCGTAATTTCTGCGGGATAGCGATAAACGAATTATGTATGTATGTATGTAAACTCTTTATTGTGCAAAATAAACAAGACAAAATACAATTGACAAACACTGAGATACATGCACGAATTCTATGCAGACGAAGTTGCGGGCAACAGCTAGTGTCTTAATATAACTGTTTTTGTAATTGTTGTTTGCGGCAATAAATCATCTTTTATCTTTATCTTTATGTCAACACATTTCACACTAAATGCGAAAGTTTCGCCCTATATAATACGCGTAGTTAGTTAATTGTTTAATCAACAGGCGTACAAATAATCTGCATACATAGAGCAGGAGTACACGTATAGTATTGGGTCTCCACTGAAATAGCCGCCAAATCTAAGTCTTCCAAATAGCTGTTCATAGTTAAAGTTAAAATCCAACACACAGCCAGGTCAAAAGCTCAGATTCTTCTCAGATTGATCCAACAAGATGGAAGAGACAGTGTAAAGCTCGTTAAAGATCGGCCAAGTTGACTGCGACTGTGCTTGCTAATACAATACCTACGTCGTACCGGCAGTGCATTGCTGATTCAGGTACCAGGGTTGTGAACTGAGACAATGGATGGCCACTGAACACTACACATTATTTATTCATAAATGAACGTCATCCCTATTTCGAAGATAAATGAGTCCCTTATTTTCAGGGACTTACACGTGGTTTGTGATCCATCTAATTCGTCCACCAGGAAAAAATGCTGCTATTAATTGTAATCACTCAATGATATTTCAATATACAAATAGGAAGGTCAGGTCAGCAAGGTACCTGTCCTCAGTTGCCCGAAGGGCATAATACACAAAACTCCATCTAAAACCAGGTGCACCACGGTCTCTCCTCTTAATTTCAAAGTTATTTCTCACGCTGATACTCTAGTTAAAGTTTTCGTGTTTATGATTTCTAGTAAATTATTGTTTGTAACTTGAATCTGATTACTACGTGACAACTTATAGTTGGAGTCTCTTTTGTATTTTTGTTCTTTCTTCCAAACAATATTTGTTTTGTTGGGCTTACGTTTACTTCACATTCGTTTTTTAAATCTGTTATTTAGACAATTTTCGTTTCAGACTCAGATCTGATTTTTTTATGAGGAGTGCGAGAGCACACTAATTTCGGGATGCAGTTCCATTACCTATCAATCAATACAATTCGATATCATGTTTGGAATATCTAGATATTACAAATGCAGTGCCTCAGGGCCCTAACAGCCACACACAGACGAGTCAATTAATTGGAATGGATCAGTGACGTGCGTAGACTGCGTAGGCTAATACGCTTTACCCTAACAGTGTGCTCTAGCTTGTAATTAAACGCGACAGTTGAACTCTTATTAGATTTTCATCGCCTGATTACGTTTCGTAAGTAAACAAGAAAAAAAAGTATTTTCAAAAACTTGCACGAATATTTTGGGCGATACTAAAAAGATTAAAATAGGGTATATATTTTTGAGGATACATAATTTTTAAGGAACAGGGTGGAAAACAAACAAGTGGGTCATTGTCACATGCCACAAGCCGGATCATGGACCGGAAACAAGTCCGGAACGGACATTGAGCCCGGGTGACGGATCTACCAAGACCGGTGGGCTTATTACCTAACTCTCTCGCAATCGCCATCGTGTTCATTTTGACAGTTCATGTATGGGCTGACAATTGATATCGGACTCAGCTAGCTGTCACATTCATACAAGAACTGTCAAAATGAACGTGATGGCGATTGTGAGCGAGTTAGGTAATAAGCCTACTGGTCACGGACCAGAACCAGACCAGAAAGCATGATATTATTTTGACCGTTACGTACGTGTCGCTAGTGGCGCCAATTTTTTTTTATCGTACTTGAGACTTACGCGAACGCGTTCAAGACGTTTTTGTGTCAAAAATTTACCCCATATATAGTATATAGTCTCTGGGTGTTGGTTAAGCAATTTCCAAAGGTCGCTTTAGGAGATGATAACGGGTCAGAGTATACTCAAAATACTTGCATGCACTTGTTTACAAACACTTGAAGCCTGTTAATGATATTCTGACGAACAAACCAAGTCCTTTAGGTATAATCTAAACCGTATTTCAAACTTTTACACCGCGTCCGTCTAAACGTCCAAAGTTTAAAACAAAGCAAATCAAAAGTTGTTTGATACAGCACGCGCCGTATGAAAAAACCCCCCGTGTCCCTACGTGTCGTTTTTTAAAAACGGCTTTGCACCTAATTTAACGTAAATCGAATTGCAGAGTTACATATTTTTTTGCATGCTGATGTCGGAACAGACTCGGTCTAATGAACGAATACCTTCAATTAAAACGCTCAATGGTTACTTTAATAAACCTTGAAATGTGGACAGCTTGAATGATCGCAAAGTTTATCAGATAATGGAGAAAAACGACCTAATTTAACAAAACGAAGAGAGACATACCACGTAATCTATGACAGGAAATGTAATACTTCTTCATAATAGGTCAGGAAATTACAACGTCATCGGCAACCCTGCGGTAGATGCCAGTTTGGCCTACATAGAAAACTCACTTCCGAGATATAGTCTAATGGCTCAACTTGGTACAAGGTTGAAACGGTGGGCGGGAGCGGGAGCTCTAGGTAATCTAGGCCACTTACAAATGTAAAACTAAACTACGAGAAGCTTAGTACCTGCTATAAAAGCATGGACGAATGAAGACGGTTGACAATCGCCATTCAAAAGCATGATCCCGAAAACATGGTCAAAATTCGTGCAAAATATAGACGGCGCTCAAATCTACTAATATGGCATTTATTGTCTCTATTACGTAAAATCACGACAAAGTTTAACAACAGCTCGCGTAACATAGACCATCGCTTTATCAGGAACTCTTATACTTGTCGTTACGGTTTTACATAATAAGTTGCGATCTGGAGATACTCAGTAATTTCTTATATCGTTCATGGTAAAACTAGTTACACGGGAGATGGAAGTTGCATGTGCTCAACGGATAACTCAAGACAGTTTGAACATTGAATGCCTTGAAATGAAATAAAATTAGTGCTAGTTCCGATTGGCAGTAAGGCAAGCGCGGACGCAAGAGTTGTTCCAATTTGGTATACATAGTTACTGTTTGTTGACGTTTTACTTACTATGACGTCTAGAAGTCAGGTGCAGAGATATTTCAGACGAGATACATATAAAAACGCGAACAGCTTGCATTAGAACCACACCCAGCTAACAGTAGAAAGGTGCTATTTTATTACATATACCTACATTATGAAGCTTTTGGTGATGAATGCATATTTACAGGAGCTTTTACGCCAGCATAGTATCGAATTTATATCAGTCATGGGTAAAACGAGTTTTGCTTTGTTCTTAAGTTTCTTACATTACAACTGTGTGTTAGTGTTGTTAATGAAATATACTACGATTAATACCATAAAAACTAGTTTGCAAGCTATTCTTTTATCCCTGACATAGAAAAACGCCTTAACCGTTATTTAAATTACAACTATGTTATTATATTCACTTCTTTTTCATTAATACTCATACACAAGAGAGCTTTGTGCCATGCAATGATACATTTAACCAATCATAACATCTGCTTGCCTGGTTCTCTTGTCTTTTCCAATAAAATATGTAATGTTCCACTCAATTTTAAACAAAAAAAAGATATTTTGCAAGTATAACTACGATCCTTTAGGCCCATATCTACAGATTCGCATATCTACAGAATCCCAATTCACCAGATTCCCAAGGTCTACAAATAGAATATTTGTGCAGTAACTATGATGGCACCTTTAATAATTATTCCATCCGCTCTATTCTCTCAATGAAGCAAGTGGGGTTACAACACTTATATTTGTTGTAAGCATCATTAAAATTAACACAAAGCATTTTCATTCACCCTTTAATGAGACAGACAAGGAGTGGAATTGGCATTGTTCATTATTTTTAAGCTGTGCTTTTAACACCTTTATTTGATAAAATTGACTATTTCAAACAACTAATTTGAATATTATTCTTTTACGTAGCTTTGTTGATTAATAATAAATATTTTTTCGCTGTTTGATAATTCGTGAATTTAGACAGAATCCCAATCGCCTTCGTTCGGCTGGCTATAAAAAAAACGGCTTTGTCTATGGTTTTGTTAGATTTGACAGTGACACGTGACAGTTGTCATAGCCAAAGTTTTTTTTTCATTTTTGTGGCAAACATTCGATGCTGGATTCTGTCTAATAACCCGGTCGTTCGGTCAAACAAAGGTTCAAAGTACTTTTACAAAAATATCTGCAATCATAAAGTATTTTTGAAATCGGACAAGATAAATCGGATAGTTGATGGTTTTCCTCGAAATGGTTTTCGAATTGGAGCATACTAAAAAAAATGAACAATGCCAATTCCCTGTCTGCATCTGTGTTCCCTGAATGCTACAATCTGACCATAGTCAAATAAAAGGTAAATGTGCATTCTCCATCAAAGTAGTGAAACATAAAATTCATTGTTTTCATAAATAAACCTGAAAGCATATGTCATCTGTTTTGCTGTGGGTCAAAAGGACTTTATCCCTTTTTCAATTTATCTTCATTGTTCAAGGATACTATTTTACAAGAAATTGTTGATCTGAGTCAATTCAGAGATCTGCACTAATCTCTGCATTTAGGTAACTAGGACTTGACTCAAGAATAGTTCAGCATTCGATGGTTTATGTAATTTATCTAACACAAAAATTTAGACAAACAGAACAAGAATAAAATAACAAAAGAAAACACAAAATAACAATAAAATTTAACTTACAAAACAATCCATCATTTCAAAAGAAGTACAATTCTCCTTCACGGAACAAAAATTCACACTGTCAACAAAAAAACAACAAAAATTATTTAACAAAACACAAATAATAGATCAAATTCGTCAATTCTGAAACCTTTCGCGCAAGGAAGCTAACTGACAAAAGTTACAGTGCATTTTAAAAGAGCCATTATATTTAAGGTAAAACAGGTGAGCAAATAAAATATTTTATTTTGAACGTAATTTACTCACTTAGAATGATGTTTTTTTCTTATGACTCCGAATCCGCGCACTACTTTCGTCTGCCACTAAAAACTGATATCAAACAACATACTGAAAATTTGTACAACTTTTATCGAATTCAGGAAATAGTCTCATTGTAATATTTAGCCGATAATAAATATTTTTGTACGCAGTTCATTCACAAAACAGAAACAACGAATCAAATCAATCAAGTAATACGTTCCCACTTACGCATACAAAACTTACGCAGATCAAGTAAATTGAAATGTTGGTAGTAAATTAAACAAAATTTATTTTTACGTTCGAAATAATTGCTTTTACTCAATCAGTATACTAATAATTATGGTAGCAAAAGTTATATATATATTTTTTAAAGAAACTTCGTGACTGTTTTCAGATTTAATTTTGCGTGCTTAGAAACTTTTTTGACAATTTAGGTACGTTTAGGAACTTGGAAGCTTCTGGCCGTCCTTTGAAAAGATTGTACTGAGATTGTACTTTTCGCAGCATTTCCATTCCAGGAGCTAATTTCATGGAGAACAACTAAGTGGTGGGAACTTTATCTTCATTTAAATTTGAATGAAATTGAGCTATATATTACACACGAGGTTGGTGAAATAAATAATGTCTCAGATCGCAGGAACTTGTCGCACAAGCCAAAGGCGAGGGCGATATACGTGCGACCTGAGGTTTTCTTTATCACCGCCCGAGGTGTGCTGGGAGTCCTTACTCCTTGTTGAATTCTTTTTTATTTTATTTTAAAACATATAATAATAAGACGTAGCTCAAATGGCACTATCGGCTTATTAAAGAAAGTACACTTTTAAATACAATTTCGGTACCTATATATTTTATTTCTTTTAGAATTCAAGATTTAATACAATTGCTTCCAGCGAAAACTAAACCGACTGCCCTTTTTCCTTGCTTTTTCAGTTATTTTTTTATCTAAAAATAAGAATTTAAAAAGAAGTAAGAAGGAGTCTTTGCAGTACACAATTTTACGTCTTCCCCTAGCCAGGAAGTGGAAATTTCCGCTCGCGCAGCGGACGGTAAATTGCTACTTCCTGGCTAGGGGTAGACGTAATAGTACATTGTGTATTAAGGGCGGTAAGTAAGCAATTATGATCGAGGCTCTAGTAGGAGCCTTAGCTGAGCTGAGTCCTTATTTAGTACATTAGAGCCAGATGTAGTCAATATTCAATCTTCACACCTCAGTGTAGCGTGGCGGTCATTGTTAAGGCACTCGTTTCAATGCAAAGGCTGTCGACGTTCACAATTTTGGTTGTGGCGCGAAGGGTCACTCCGAAATTCGTATCATGCCGTCTCTCTCACTTTCTTATTTATGTCATAATTTTAGTGTTAGCGCTACGTCAACGAACTTCGAATTTGTAACTTCAAAGTATAAGGCCTGTTTTCGCGAGTTCGCTCCCGAAAATCAAATGCCATGGTAAATAATATTTGCGATACCTACCTTTGTATAATGAACAGTTCAGTGTGGCCAGTGATTAAAAAAAATATTCAAAGAACATAATAGAATATAATAAAATAGAACATAGGTAATCCAATAAGTACATATGTACCAAAAGTCTCAAGTTATTAAAAATGATACGACAGTCAATATAAACATAAAAATTATATAATGAAACTCAATGAGTAAGTATTAAATAAGCCATTGATTTACTTAAACAAAAGCCATGTTTCCCTGAGACCAAGCTCACTGGAAATAGAAAGAGTAATTAATCTGCCAAGACCAATATCAAAGACACAAAATACGACCATAAATAAAACAAAAAAATGTGAGAAACATTTTATTTGCAGTTGTAAAAACTGTACAAGTCCTAACAAACTTATATTAACACCTCTATATGGACCTTCGCATGGCACTGCTGACGACGTAGTCACAACTCATTCTGAACCGGCTTGTACTCATGTTTGCCGTTTACCTTTACAGACCAATTACAATTACTTTCGCACTCAGAGACGCCCATTAACTCAAATCAATGCAGAAAATCAACGCTCCCTTTAAATACTAGATGTCTCCTTGTGCGGAAGTCATATTTAGGCAATATTGTCCCCAAAGTATTTTTTTTTTCAAAACCTATGTTGCCGCCTCTTTCTTATGGTTTAAAACTTTTTTGTTTTGGCAGTTACCGGCCATGCACACAGACAAACTGACAAGCATACTTACATCCGATTACATTTATTAAAATTTTGTATAATAAACAGCGATAGTTGATTTTAAAAGATTATATAAAACTTACTGGGTGTAAAAGTAGAATTTAGTACAAAAACATTAATATTTATTGCCAATACACGCAAATTCAGTTCTTTTCCGACTACGGAGAAGCATTTCTTAGGAATTTACCACGTCAAAATTATTTATTAAAACAGGCAATATTTGTGTGTCATTATTTGACATGTTCCTATGTTATTTCAAAGCACCGTTTTTGACACAGGCGTGTTGTAATATCAATTATTTTCTGGATTACAACTAGACATTAAGTTTTTCAATAATTTCTTAATTATATCAATTCCACCACATAAAAAATCACAAGTTTAAATGTATATCATTTTTCTTAGATATTAATTTTAAATCATTCAAATGAAGCTATAATTTTTACATTTAAACGTGCGAAATACAGAACGATGTTGACAATAAAATACCTAAAACAGTAGTGGCAGCGTTTTGAGTTTAGGGTACAATTTTACAGATCAGACATTGTTGTTATGTAAGAAAATACTGTTAATGAAAAGCATACCTTAACGTAACGAAGTTAGTACTCAGTTCACTAAAAAGGTTTTAACAAAAAGTAAAAACTACTTATAAAAACTTTATGGAGTTGATGTCGCTATATATTAAATGAAATATATTCGAATAAATTACTTCCTATGTTATAGTTTATAGTTATTAACAATAAGATAAAAGGGTCAACAAAAACTAAATTAAGTTTATATACATTAACACTTATACTGAATTTATACGATTATATGAAAAATAACATACACACGGGACTCAAGTTCAGTGTGACCACTAAAACTATAGACTTTCGTAGCGGACATTTTTTATTTGAAATGCTATCAAGCCACTTTAGACCATAAACCATGAAATGCAATGTATAGATGGAAATGTACATTTGTAAAATATAATCAAAAACGCACGCAGGTGCATTTTGTCGTACTTTAGCTTTGTAACGATCTTTTGTACAAGGTAGAAGAAAAACATTACAGGAAAGTGCAGGGGGCATAAGTTTTATTTTATTTGATTATTTGTTCGTTCAATTTAAAGTTAAAATACAAAATTCAACATACTATTAGGTTACTTTTTGTTTGGATGCATTAATTGTTATACATTTTAATGATGAGCAATTTTAAAATTTAGAGCTCCAGGTAAATATGTATATAAATAAATAAATAAAAACATTATTATACAGATTAAGATGATTTAACCCTACACCGTACCGATAGTGACTAAAATCATGATCTACATACATTTTTATATACAAAAAACTTATCGAAACTGATAAAATAATACGTACACGACGCGATTGCTGCTTTTTTTTTGTCAAATACTTAGACAAGTTTATCAGACAATCCAAAGAAAGGTGATAAAATCGAAATTAACATTCGTTGTAACATAACGTAATAAATAATGTTTTCTATTAACATTCAACTACTTTAATATCTAAAGCAAAATGTTATTCAAAGTGTATTGGGCATTCATTATAATCTCGAAAGGCGATAGAAAATTGTAATAAACCATTTCATTTCTCGTAAACCTAAGAATATACAATACTGACACAAACTATTACATATAAAATATACTTGTGATTGTTTGGATATTTTATTAGTCAAACTTTTAAAAGAAATTAGCTGCTTCAATGCGATAGAGCTTCTTCCAGTGTATGTATAGAAATATTTAAAATGATTCTTGTTCTTCTTATGAAAAAAAAAAACCTTATTGTGCCACAGTCAACAGTTAAAAAATGTCAATCATTTGTGTTTTGTTGTCTAAAAGAATGCACGAAACACTTCGACCGCCAAGCGGTAAAACTCGAATTGGAATCCTACACGAATACTTGGGCAAACTAAATAACCCATACGCGTGACGTGAGGTATTAGATAAAGAGGTCTCTTTAACGATTAAGATATACAAGACTGTTTAATCTTCACGTTTTTTTAGTCATTTAGTTTGCCGAGTACCTACTAAAGGTCACTTTAACACTGTAAACGGTCAAAAGGTTCAAATCTAACGGCGAGTTTACTCGAAACTCGTGGGGGTGCGACAGGTGTGGCGTCCGCGAGCTATATCACGTGGTATAGCTCGCGATATTTTGTTGAAAGCTCATATGGGCCGCGTAAAGTTAGCCGGGAACATTCCTTTCTCGTTTGTTCCTTCTTTTATTCCCATTAGCCAGCCCTCCTCCTGTTGACATAGAAATAAAACTAAGCATTAAAAAAGGAGTAAGAAAATGTCACGACATATTTACTCGGATTTGACGATATACTGCCGGTCTGCAAGTGTAAAGTTGTGAAAAAAGTCTGACAGCATATTGATGCGTGTCCAACGCCAAATGACATTTGAGTACAAATCCAAATAATTATTCCTTCTTTTAAGGAATAGATCTAGCACTATTTTTACGAAGTCTTAAGGCCATTTTAAACTGAGATACATTCACAAAGGCTGACTTATCCCTTTAAGGGTGCGGCTCCACTGAGGCGGAGACGAGCGGAGCGGAGAGGAGACGTGTGGGGATCAACCAACCATATTACAGGATTTCATGTAATATGAATGTAAAGGATCTCTTCCAGTCAACCTTTGAATGGATGAGAGTAATATAATAGGGAGGGATTGTTTATCAAGAACAATATGGCAGAAGTATTACTTCGACTTCCGTGTTCAGTGCAACCACAACGCTGGGCGTCGCTCGTGAGAGGTCGCATTGGTAGAGCACGTCATGACATGTCAGAACTAATATAAATCCAACTTTGCGCACCTGTTCCTCGGGATCGTCGTACTCAACGACGCGTATGATGTCACCAACATCGAAGCTAAGCTCGTCGCCGTCCTCACGGTTGTAGCGGTACGTAGCGCGCACGCGGTACAGCACGCCTGCTGGCAGTCCCGCCAGCGTCGCCCCTGTCGACAGAACACTGTTACCATGGCCGCATGGACAAATAGGGCTAGATAACCTAACTCGAGACTCATAACGGGGACTGGGATGCCTTGTAGCACGCCGTGGTTGTAGTATCCGTGTGTCGTGTTGTTAAAAATAATTTAGTCAGTACACATGAAAATAATATGCATATTATGATAAATATTATAATTTATGTATTTTTACTGTTGTATTCGTGCTAGCAGTGCACAGTTAACTTTATCATTATTACAAATGTATTTAGACAAGTATAACATTATTTCCCATACATACAAATTATTATGAAACAATACATATACATTGACGTTGAACATTATTTTATAACTGTGACTCCATTGATTCTAGAACCACGGAATACTTTCCAGTCCAAATCATCCACGAACCAACCTTTTGCCAAGTTTCTGGATATCGGTTTTGTTCTGTCTATTTTTAACGAAAAATATGAATGTGGATTAACCTAGAAAAAGTGGGGTTTTGTTTAAACTGACCGGATCTGTGGTCTAGGTAGTGACATAGTGAACGATGAAAGTATAAATTCACTATCTTAAGCGGTCTGAATTCACTTTAGAGGTATCAATTAAGGATAACGGAATATGTCTACACACATAAATAAAATATCACGAAAAATACGAAATATATTATGAAATTTATGAATTTCGCAATTTCAATTGCGCCAATGTTATAAAATTATTTAGGGGTTAAAAAATAACATATACACAACTAAAAGCAAAGCAGAGTTAAACAGTGCCAAAGAGACAAAATATCAATAAATACCTGCCTTTCCTGGAGAAATACATTAAGCATTTTATATATAGATATATATTTACATAACAATGAAGGTTAAATATACATAAATAACATTAAATTATTTTAAATAAAATATTTACAAAATATATTTACAATACAACATGTTTAGCCAACCTCAACTGATTAAATTATTATTCTAGTACAATAGCATTTCCTTTGGCTAGGTACTTACCACCCATACAGTATAATTGACTTTTGCAGTTCTTAGTATCACCGCCACCAATGTTACACTTATACTGAAGCGAATATACTTAAAAAATTACAAATAAAACAATTGTTATTTGTAAATTCACCTCAGATTTTTAGATATATAAACTAATCACGCTACAGCGACAAAATCACTCAATTTTTTCAACACAACGATGCTACTACTTGCCATCTCTCGGGAAAAATAAGGAATTTTACATTCATCGCTGCAACTTGAGTAAGTTTCTTTTAAAATCTACACTTACCGACAGGTATGTCGTACACATCGTCCGTCTTCGGACTTTCACTTTCTTTGTCCTTTTCTTTCACACTCTGTTCTACGTCTACTTGTTTCTTTTCCTCGATGTTATTATTCAACTTCTCCGGCGGTACCGGGGACCCTGAGAATGTCGGTCTGATCGATACTATTTCTAATGTTACTCTACCCTAGCTTAATTATTATATAAAAGGGTAATTTTACAAAGGAATAAACAGATGGGAAAAATATAACAGGAGTTAAGTCTATAGTTATAGTGGTTTAACTTTTATGAAAAAGTTAACATTGAAAATTATTAGCAAGCATGCTTCTAACTACTTTTGACACATAAAAATAAGAATTGCTGTCATTTTGACAATTACCTTTTCTGGGTGGCTCTTACTTTTGAAGTGAATTTTAGATGAATGTGATTATTCTTTTACTAGCCATTCAGGTTTGAGTGTACATCAAATTCCTATTTGTATATTTTATACGGCATTCAAAATGAAACAAAGTTGAATTTTAACTTAGTTCATTCCTTAAATAAGTCTTTTGTCTACATACATTTGTACAAAATCTCCAGTGTCATCCCCTTCACCGGGCTACCAGGAACGCATACTCACCAACGGGTATATCGTAAAGTTCCTCCAGCTTCTTGTCTTCGTTGTTATTGGTCAGCGTCGGTTCAGAGGGCGTGGTCGGCGTGGTAGGTGTCGAGTCCTGTGCGGGGGCGGGGGCAGGGGCGGGGGCGGGCTTGTCCTCGGCCACGATGTGGCGCGCTGGCGTCGGCGGGGGGGAGTCGCCGTTCAGCGCGGGGGAGGGGGGCGCTACACACAGGCGTTATACATGCAGCGGACGCAGGAGTAAAGAAGGCTCTGTGACTTTCTAATACCCTGGTAGACCTAAGTGGGTTGCCGTACGTTTATTTTTCACTAAAGAAAGCAAGACAGTTGACGTATATCGATCGTCTAATATCTGTTCTGTGTTTAATTTATATAGATTGTCGTCAAGGTCAAAAGTAAACTTTAATGTTACATAATCTGCCGGGTGTAGTTGAATTGTACTTGTAGTGTACCAATGGCTACCAGACATATTATAACGGCAGTTCACATTAAAAATTTGTTCAAAAACCTTCTTCACTCCCCCATTACTTAAACACACACAGGTAAAGAAGTAGACTGCATACATATTTCTAACGGATCCGAAAAATCTTCTCGATATTAGTTGAAAAACAGAAAGAGCCTAAAAAACAATCTTGTTAGACAATGAACAAAGTCATTCCATGTTTAGTATCACGATCACGACCATAATATTCACACACGCACACACACACATACAACTTAAATTCATGTTAGTTTGATACTACTCAGCAATTTACTTAAAGTGTTATCTTAGATCTTTACACTTAGTGTCCTAACTTGTTGCGCCTGATGTACCTTATAGATAACAGAGCCTTTTAGTGAGACCAAATATTTAGAGCTCTTATCCACGCTTCTTGAATGTTTTTGATACCTTCCTACATTTAGAGATTGGCAATGTGTCAGCTCGGAATCAGTGGCATTTCACAGGTATTAATTTGGTTTTTGGTATAAAAGGAGCCCTAAAAGTCTAGGCAACTATATAGAGCTGTGTACTGACCAACGTTACAAGGTGTAACATGTTACATTACACCTCGTGACGTTGGTCAGTATCCACCTTTAGGTATAGAGCCAGCAACATGGGCGTACCTTACTATCAATTACATGTTGCAAGATATCACTGGCTATTTATTTCGTACTAAAGAGCAAACCTATTTCTATTTCTATTTCTATTTCCTACTTTACATAAACGTCAGTAGACGTAGTTTAAGAATAAAATAAATTATGGTACACAGACAGCAACAGTGTATCTTGGCTATCAATCTTTTTATAGAGTTAATTCACTTTTCATTTTGTCAACTCTGCCGTGGCGATATTGGGAATAATTGTTAAAAAAATGGTCCCGTCTAACCATATGATTTGAATACCACCTTTTAACACGTAAACAGTAAGTTACACAACACTTTTACTGGCAAGCATGCCATTAATTATTGCAAAGCTCCACAATGAGTCACGATTCGGTTGTCTTGATTTTACCCTATTGATTCCTACTAAAAACTAAATTCACATTGCACGGTGTCAATGGGCATAGAAAGAGCTTTGGTCTCTCTCTAACTCTATAAGGTACACAGCTAGCAACACAGTGTATACCTTATGTCTTACTAAAGGATAAACTCACTTTGCACGGTGTCAGTGGGCGATGTAGCGTTGCCGTTTCCATTGAGCGAGTTGAGCGTGTTCGTTTTGGGCGATGATAGCGGAGAGACGTTGTTCGCGATCGACTTCTTTGTGTAGGAGCCGCGCTGGCAGTCGTTGGCCAGCTTGTCTGTTATCGCCTCCAGTTCTGCGAACACCTGGAATGTGATACGAGAAGGTGTGAAGCAAGAATTAAAAGTTATACCCGAGTGCTAAACAAGAAACCACGACCCAGAACCAACTTGTGTTTTAGGCTTCCATTTTCACATTAAAAATGTCTCGATGAAGCAACGCTTAAACCAGTGTAAAAATCGTCGAAAAAGATATTTTTGGTTAGTCATTCATTTCAGCTACTAACGTTCCTGGCGAACCAACCAGTCATCAGACTGTTCCCTTAAAGGCCGGCAACTCTCCTTGCTTTGCTGGTTCTAATGGGTGGCGGTGATCGTTTTCAATCAGGTGGCCCGTTGCTCGTTTGCCTCCCTCTTTCAAAAAAAAAAAAGAACAAAATAGCCGACATCTATTCACTGCTGGGCAAAAGCCAATTCATTTTCACTCCACTTTGTTCGGTCAGCCTCACCCAGTTTTCCAGCCAATTGCTTGTCATCTCACCAACGGGCCGGTGATCTGCCCACTGAGCTACCACTCTATAACTGCCTTTCATCATCTCTTGGCGTTTCGTTTGGCGCAAAAAGAAATATTTGGTTACCTTGGAGCTCTCAGAGTGGAACAGCTGTTCAGCGCTGAACAAAGTCTGCAGGTTGTTGACGTAGAACAGCACCCTGGAGTCGTAGAGCGCTGGCAGCTCATCATGCAGCTCAGAGTTGAGAACCTCGTATGTGCGTTTAGCTTCCTCTAGCTGCTCCCGACCTTTTGTCACCTGAATAAAAAAATAGGTAATTACAATTGTAGGCACATCAATTCCGAATAACCCAGAGGTTTCAAATCCACGATGCTCTGCTTGGGCGGTCATAGGCCATACTACTAAGCTACCACGGCTTTTGATGGGTTCCGCTCTATCCGTTGCTACAACTACGTTGCAACACATCCCTTCGTACGGTAGGTACTTGCCTTGACGTCGTCCCTTCTCTTGGCGGAGTTGGCTTGCAGGTTCTGGAAACTGTGGCGCTGGCTGTCGTAATCCACCAGCTTTCTACCACGCTTTTCCACTTTTTTCTGGAAACAAAAATGACATTTGTCATTAAATTTTGCGTTAGAATAGATAGGTCAAACGGAACTACCTATACTATCCTATTCTGCTTCTGGCGTTCTGACGTCACTGTTTTTTTTTGCAGAAGAGGCCTGATTTTTTCGACTGTTGCCTTTACACAGCACCTAATTTTATTTCTCACATAATCCGAAAAACCTTCAAGTATGAGGCAGGGTGTGGTTCCTAATCGGTCCAGAAAGAGAGCGGTAAAATAAAATAGACAATAATCAATTTTACTCTTAGGCACGTTCGCACTTAAAGATTGTCGAGGGGGAAGGGGAAACACTGTCAAAATTGCCCAAGATTTTGAGGATTCACAGTTAGATTTTTTTTTAAATTCAGTAAGTTTTATAATATATAAAGGGAGAAAGATATCCCCCGTGGTTCTAAACTGCAGCGCTGGGGTAGGTATTCTGTCAGTGGGGTAACCGTTTAAAAACCTAGTAAAAGCTCACCCGGAATTCAGGGAACTGATTAGTGTAAGTGTTGAGCGGGATTAGCACTTGGTCGCCGAGCTTGTGCGAGAAGTCTTGCCAGAGCATCTCCATGTTTTGCGCCTGCACGTATAGCAGGTCATGGCCAGACCAGCCGCTCTCATACGCTTCTGTTATCGCCTCCATCAAGGACTTCGAGGCGGTTTGGACAGCTGAAAAATATGACGGGTTGAATTAGTAATCATTTTTAATTTCTGGTTGTTTATGTATTTGTTTTACTACGCAATTACTTTGGTATGCGTATATATGGTCAAAGATTTACTACGTTGCTCTAGTAAATGCCTACCTTTTTCTACCTTTACCCAATTACTTAATGAGCTATTCCGAAAGTTCGGGATCATGGCGCATTTGATAGTTCTCTGAGTAAGCCATTCGCCTGGAGATTCTAGTTATACTATACATTTTATGTAGTTAGATCTGTGGGTTAGTAAATCTCGTAGTAGCTCACCTCGTATACATCTTATGTAGTTGTTGAACTCCTTCTGCAGCCGTGTGGCCTGCTGGTGTTGCCTGTTGAAGTTCTGCAGGTGCTCCTCGAATATGTCGTCGAGAGTGCGATCGACTTTGCCCAGGTTCTGAAGGAGCTGAAACCAAAAAATAATCTTATTTTATTCATTCATTCATTTATTCGTCATAATCACTAAACAACAAATAAATATTACGGTACTACATGGACCATGCTAGATCGAAGCAAAAAAGTTATCTTTACTTAAATATACGAGATTGCGAAAAGATATAGTTTTGATGGTTGATGGTTGGCAATTAGCAATAGTATTACGATTTGTTTAGTCGTAGTCAATCTAAAGTCATTCGACCAGAGGCAGAGGATCCTTAGGAGAATTAATGTGCGAAATTACACATTTCACATTTACCATGACTTTTTCAGTGAGGAAAAGGGAAACTTAATGAGAAAATTTGCATTGTGTAAAACCACAGCCCAAGCCTTCTGATTCTGAGAGGACGCCTGTGTTCAGCAGTGGGGTGTCTATGGGTTGGAGACGATAACTTAATCCCCAATTTTTTTTGCAAGCTTATTAGAAAAACTTAGTGCTGGAGAATGAGGCGGGTGTTTCTTTACAGCAGTGTTTTTCAAACTTTTTCACAATACGACCCCCTAGTATGAAAAAAATGTTTCGCGACCCCCCTCCCCTTCTTCTTCATGTAGTAATTTTATTTATGTTACAAATATTCAATTAATACGACACCTTTATGTATTTGCATAGTAAGCAACTTTTTTTTGATGAGGTTTCTGCGACCTCTCGCGACCCCCTTGTCGAGGCTTTGCGACCCCCCAGGGGGTCGCGACCCACAGTTTGAAAAACACTGCTTTACAGTATCGAACAATTCAGAAATGCTCCTTATAATTACCTAGATCATTTTGTCATGTAAAATAACACATTTCTATAGAAGCAAAGAAACTGGCAATTCTCGTTCTGTTTTCTCCGCTTATTATAGAAACGTACCTACTTTTAGGTAGGTATGCTCATATCGTTAGGTAACAATCAATTTCTATATTTTGAACCCAAGAGACAGGTTAACTTGTAATCGACTTGTCAATTGCAATTAGTATACTTAATCAACGCACACAATTAACAGAATGCTACCCCAGCACATAATTAGTAGTCCTAAACATGCAGATACTACTAACTAATTAATTTACGCCCACAAAACCTACTATTTCGAAATTATACACATTATACGAATGCTCCGTATAAGGAGGCCATTATGATTTGCGAATTATCATGAGATAGTTCTCCCGCCCACTTGTAAAAATATTTTTGTTACAACTTACGTAGACGTGTTAATATTGTTCAAATATTTAACGATACGAGCGTTATTTTTATGACAGGTATTATTACCAGAAACTTGGGCAGAAGAGTTTATTTGTGCTAAATACCACAAATGTAGATTGTTGAGAGTTAAGATAGTAAGTAAGCAAAGAAAATTTTCAGTCAGACCTCTGACGCATCTACATAATAATAATTTAAGTTATATTTTTCAATGGTTGTTTGAATCTTATTTATATGATAATTATGTTACGCCATGGTGAAATCTGATATGGGAGATGTATAATGTGAGTCACGCGGGAAAAATCTAAGTAAAACAACCGGCCAAGAGCGTGTCGGGCAAGGCGCAGTGTAGGGTTCCGTAGTTGCCTGTCACAGTAGGCGGATATTATGAACATCCTTGTTGACTACAGAACCCTAAAAAGGACATAGGTATTCATAAACAAGCTTTATAATTAGATGCGCTAATTGTACGTTATCTTCATGTTAATGGGTCAATGAAACACATTAAAAGTGAAGTTATCATAATTGTGTGCAAGTGTTTATTTGTATTATACAGTGTGCCCGCTTGTTATGAACAAAGAAGGTTAATTTTACTACAACTATGCCGCAAAGCGATACCAGAACAAACAGGTCTTTAATTTTGATACGCCGCTAAACTGAAGAAGAAGGAAGTGGTATGGTTATAAATAAAAGTCGTTCATCATCACTACATAGTATAAAATAAAGTCGCTTTCTCTGTCCCTATGTCCCTATGTATGCTTATGTCTTCCAAACTACACAACGGATTTTGATGCGGTTTTTTTTAATAGATAGAGTGATTCAAGAGGAAGGTTTTTATGTATATTTCTACGCAGACGAAGTCGCGGGTAGAAGCTAGTAAATCATAATTCATCAACATGGATAGCGTTCTGTCGGCAGCGGCACCCCTTTCATTACAACAATAGTATTACAGTGTTTCTGGTAATAGAAATAACGATAATTCATAATTCGAACGTCCATCGATTGTTCAGAGAGCCCTTCCCTTTTCCTCGAAGATCAAAGGCAATCTCACAAAATAGTGATATGCTTTTCAAACCTTAAGAATCAGTCATTGATAAGCTCGGTCTTTCTTAAAACGGATGTATGGCATTTATGAATGGTCCAATATGCAGTGGTTTGCACACAATAAGCAAGTGTCGGTGATAGAATCAGATACGATGCGCTTGCGTCGAGGTCACTTGAAACCGGTCGCGAATTATCTATCTATAGTATACGTATATTGTTAGAAGAAATCATGTCTCTATGACGAATATGATGATGTTGTTATTGGCAGAGTGCAAAGCGGGTGGAGGGGGTAGCCTAAACGATCACAGCGCTCGCTATGACTAAAATTGTCATTTTTGTCGTTGACTTGAGCTGTCAAATCCATATTGCAGTAAACATTTTCTAATCGTTTTTGAGATAAAAATATGGTCCTGGTAAGATGTGTTGTTGTGAATTGTAATAACACCAAGAAGAATAGCGTCTGTAAATTTTACCAATTTCCAAAGACCATGGTGGAAACGAGACCAAAGAAATAAGTGGATATTTGCCGTAAGAAAAAAAAATAAGTTACCTAACCTCTAAAATTTTCACTGAAAACAACAATTTTAATGTTATTGGCAATAATGTTACTGACTACCATTGTCCAAAATTGTGTAATATAGTAAAATAACACAATATTTCATTAATATTTTTCACAATATTTACTTATTTCTTGTTTGACAGCGGTGACAATATTGTCCATAATGGCCGCCTATCACGTGGCGCTGTCGTCGCGCACGGTCCCAATACTTTGCATACAATTATGTGTTTAACTTCCAATCGTAATACATGCTATGTTTCCCTTCAGTTTAAAAATTTTCGTAGATTTTTCGCTAAACTCATAAATGTACTTACATTGCTGACCAAAAATTAAAGGTCACTTTGTACTTAAAGAACCGTCCTTACTCCCTCTCTCCTTCTCTATGTATTTAGATTAGCTACAAATCCCCTTAATGTGAACTCTTTATTGCACTAAACAAAAAAAAAACAATATAAAAATCACTTACGATAGTTTAAAAAAAACACATGACAAAAATGCTGCTGAAGATTTGTGTATTCCCTTATACTTATTGTATTTAAACTCCAATAGAAAAGCGTGTTTTCATAATACATGACAGCTTTATGAATTGCTGACACGCGCTTCCTTTATTCCTTCCTCGTCGATTAAAAACCAGGTCAAATGTAGATTATTTATTGTGCGATAAAAATATATTGGAATTTGAAAGACACGAGTAGGTTTAATGTATTCGACTCTCACTTTTCAGTAGGCGGGTTATGAAATATTTGGCCACATGCGATTTTGTAAATCTATTGCCTGCGTGACGTAAAAGTTAACACAACCGCGCTGTGAAAATCTTTTGAAATGTGTTTATGTTTTATTAGGCATATTGCTTGTCTTGTATTGAGTTCGATGCAAATATTGCTAAGTCAGGTGACCCTTCGACTCTTTTAGTAAATGTAGCTTACAAGTGTGAAATAATTTTGATGCATTCAAGTGCTTATACCTATATTCGCTCTATTTTTTATATTTTTTCTGCTAAGTCGCGAAACTCTTGACAATATGGTCGTAGTCATCGTCGAGGATCTAAACCTTTATGACTTTCTTGGGAAATCTTGCCCTCCACACCGCGATGCTTGAGCCCGGAGTTCGCAGTTGGCAATAGACAGCGCTACGCACTCTGACATGACATCCCATGACGCCTTTTACGATCCACAGGAAGAGAATAGAATAATAACGAATAGGATTAAACAATTCATTCACCAAAGTAAATTAAAAGTAGTAGTTACGATGTCATCTACGTAAACTGTAAAGTATCATGCTTTCAGTTACCTTAAGCACAGGCGAATTACAAATATTTATCTGCTTGAATTTGTCGTGAAAGTCAATATGTCGGACATAATAAATGAACACGTATAAAGCGCGTTTCTCGTAGAAAACGTATAAAACAGCAATTTGCATCTATAATTAAGTACAGTAATCCGATGGCCAATGTCAAGGCGTGGCGATCGCAAGATTACTTGGGAAATAAACAGAAGAATAAATTAAAATGTCTTCCTTAGGAGTTGCTCGTAACTTCGTCAACGTATCACTCGACCAAAGCACCAGCAATCGGGTCCAAAACTACCTCATCAGTCAAATTGAATCATCTGACATAACTTATGACTATGTTCTGTCAAAAGCTATTTTTTATTTTTCCAAGCTGTATTTCCAATTTTTCTCTTCATCGGACTTAAAGCAATACTACACTAGCTTATTCCTGTGGCTTCTCTCTTATGGCCAGATAAGTGCAGCATAACTCAATAAATATCTTATATGGGAAAATCGGGGAAACTCGAGCTTATTCCTTGTCTACACCATACGTCATGGACTCTTATGGGTTTGAGCTGGGCGTTTTGTACTGAATGAGTAAGTCATTTTATTTTTATACATAATGTACTTAATAATTTCTGATTTCTTCGTGCTTTACAAGACTTATGATTTTCACGAATTCATCGGGACTTTTCCAAAATCCTTTCGAATTTTTAGGATATACTCTCAACAGTTTCAAATTTCAATCACATGAACGCAAGTTATATCAACGTACACAATTTACAGTGGTTATAAAATATTGGATTCCATAACAGACTACGTTCAGTCATGCATACAAATGAGCCCTAGTGTCAATGACCGGCGCATGCGCACCTATTGTACACCACACATGACAATCAGATGACAGGTGTATGGAACTAGAACCTAAATATGCTGGTTTGACTAAGCAGACTGAGTCATAGGTGGTCTTGAAAACGTTTTATAGAAAAAATGTTGCTCCTGAGACTATAAGATGCATGCAGAAGAAACTGTTGATACAAATGATGCACTTACACGATTACACAAAAATCAATCTCATATATAAAATCAAGCTCATAGGATTTGAGTTCAATAGGTCAGGAAAACCGCAACGATAAAGAAATTAACAGAGGTAACAAAGTAAAAAAAAAACAACTTAATGAAGCAATGATTAGGTATGAACTGTGTATGCCGGGCAAATGCCGATAAAGCATCTATTTATATTTAAATTTATTAATAACGTGAAAGGATGCGTGATTCATGAAGACAAATAATAATTTATATTAAGCGTGAGGGCAATGATCACAAAAATATTAATATGTATGGTTTAAAAAGTTTTGAAATAAATATAAGACTGCGAATTTGTATCACTTAAAAATATTAACACTACTATATCCCGAAAAAACATTCTAGAAAGATTGAATTCACTAGTACGCAAAAACGACAAAAAACCAACATTTTATCTCCATGTGGGCGATAAATGACATAAGAAACTAGTATTTTACATATTTTTCGTTTAAGGCTTTTTAGCGTTGGTGGTCACTCA
Organism: Pandemis corylana; assembly: GCA_949127965.1. NCBI lineage: Eukaryota > Metazoa > Arthropoda > Insecta > Lepidoptera > Tortricidae > Pandemis > Pandemis corylana. The sequence goes on along the minus strand of OX421856.1, from coordinate 11,316,049 downwards.
TCACATTATTACCTCACAATCATTTTTTTACTCAAAACGATCCACGCATCATCTTATTACCTTAGGAATAGGATCGCGTGTAGATCGCATAGAGCTGTTCGACTGTTTATCAGCTTCTGATGCTGACTGTACAAACAGTGCATCGAGTTCAAAGCCTGGATAAGCTTTAACAACACTACTAATACGCGGTTTAGTAGCTTCGACCTCTATGACCTTCGTAACTTACGCCGTAACGTAGCCACTATGGAGATCTTTCGTCTCTTTCTTGTCTATTTTATCATTAACCTCAGTTTTTACGTGGCCTTTACCAGTTTTCACTCTTTTTTGTTCATCACCAGCAGTTATGACGCCAGAATAGTCTTCGGAAGGCTCAACAAGCTTCATGACATCACATCCGTCGGTGCTTCCTTTCGTTTTCGATTGTCTTTGACAAAGGCCTCGAGTTACATCCATTGTTTCTGTTTATACCTCAATTAAAACTTTATTCCGCTAATCTAAGTTCTATAGTACAATATTTAAAGCCTGTTTTTATTCGTTAGCGATGACCAGGAGTTCTTGTAATTACCATACAGGATACGTACCGCGGTAATCTTGAAAAGGAAGTTAAGATACATCACTGAATTCATAACACTGATAGTGTTTATTGTACATTTGGTGAATATATTAGACAATTTGTAGATTTACGTAATAGCAATAAACGATAGTATTAAGATTTCACGGCTATTGACCTGTTGTTGCAATTTTTTGTGATAGTAATCAATTTGCGATTTTGCATAGCGAAGTGCTAATAAAAGATCTGAAAGAGACTATTCTCGTATTGACTTCGAGCGTTTTCTTTGTTTTAGTCATGTCACGATTTGTAATAGAGCAATATCATCCACGCTGAAAAGTTGGAAACGTAATAATAGGTCTGTACATAAAACGTTCCACCACCTAAACACAGACTACCATTCCTGCGGTACTCTTGGCCATGGTCTACAAACGGAACATCATAAATAAAATACTATTAATTCACGAAATGACTGCTCAACTGGGTTTCTCGGACATATATAAAATTGATTGCGTATACCATAACATGGCATGGCAACGCTATGCGCGGTCACACGCAACGTAACGGTTTAACATGAACCTTACCAGAGGTTAGCTTGTGGACAGGCCAGCAACAACGTGGTTTGAGCCAGTGAAATACTTTCTTATATCATAAGTATTAAAAATAAAAATTGAACATTTTAAATGCTTTTCGGCAAAATTACAAGAAGTAGCACAATGACTCTTAACACATGATGAAGTTGCAAATTGCGCTGCAAAAGCGACTTCCGCAGATTTACCTTAGCATGTCTCACCATTATGTTTATAAATTATGCTAGATATTGTTACAAATAACTGAATAAGAATCAAATATCGAATACGAAAAGATCGACTAGTAAAAGAAGCAAGTGATATTATATATACTTAACCGCAGTTTTCAATTACGTATTAACAACAATTTCAAACGCCAAACGGTATGTATTTACGATGCATTTGGCAAGACATTAAATCGCGTTTCCTAATACGAGTATAATAAAATTTTAACTCATATTAAAGAAGTAATCTTATAACTCGTTATCACTACTTTAGAACTTTAACCGGGCATCTATAAAATACAAGTTCCTAATGCTATTCAACTATCAACTGATAAGCACCTGTAGCCCTAACTGTGAAGTGATTGAATATGCAAGAGTTGCATTCTGGAGCGCTTAGGCACACCTCGGTTGAAGATTTTGAAAAAAAATTACCTTACATAAATCAGGCAAAGATATTAATAAGTTAACAATATTTAACTACGTGTATAAGCATGAGTCGACGCATTAAAAATAGATAGTGAAATCCTTCACTGATCTTGTGAAGGGCACATTAGCTACCGAACTTGAAGAAATGTGAGATCGATGTCAAATTAATTTAACGGCCGAAGAAATCGCGCCAAATCAACCACGGGTACCTACGTCAGTAACGCGTGTAGGACATACAGTACTATTTACAATTAGTTGTGATAATACATAGTATCACAGCTGTTGCCAACAATTCCTTTCTACTTAACGCCATTAATGACGTATAATCTAAATCGGTAATCCTCGATAAAATACTTTTGTTTCCTATGCCAAATGTTTTGCAACACAAAGAGTCAAATGAAGTGTAAGTGAATATCAAAAAGTAATACGCTATTAAATAAATACAAATCAATTTCAATACAGAAACGAAAGTATTTGAAGACAACAGACTTATATGACGTAGCCCGCGTATTCAAGTACGTAAGAATAACATCAGACGTTCAAGAGAACTTGTTTTTACTGATTACGGCAATAAAAAATAATTTAAAATCCGGTGCCTGTTTGTGACCTTAAAAAAGAAAAGCAGTGATTTCTTTGATGCTGTCACTAGAGTATTCGCATAAAACAGCGCAACGACTAGTTGCAAGGTTAAAACTACATGCTCGAAGCGACGGCATAATTGATGTTTTCAAGACGCCTGACTATCTGGTAAAAAAACCATACATTGAATAGATGGATAACGGCTATAATAATAATCTAGTTGACATCAACGTCTTTGTAGACATAGAAAACATTTTTCGTAATTGACACCAGGTAAACTAAACTGCAGACGGTAAGATAACTGTAACATTTTAATATCAAATTATCCCGAATTTCGCCCGAGTATTTCGCTGTTGCGATTCAAAAGTATTAAGAACACGCAGCCTTTAGGTTTTGTTATCCTAGGCTCTGTCTAACCGCAAAGGTTTAAGAGTTAATTTAAGTATGTATTTAAGTAAGAACACGATAGACTGATCGAAAGCAGCAAAAAGACGATTCTAGGATTCACCAAGACGTTCGTGCAGATTTCAATAAAGTATCGAGCTTCAAGAAGTAAAGGAGTCTCTAAAACTCATAACTAGTACAAAGTTTGCGTATACCAATCATAAATAAATATGAAACCGTAATCGTGACCGAGGCTAGGTTGTATTTCAAAACAGATATGTATTTCTAGATCCAGGATACGAGCACAAGTGCTAACCGCAGTGGATTGCGAAATCGTTGTAAAATATACAATAACTACAGCCATTGTGGATGTAAATGGATTGAAGACAAGAACTACGATTTATTTTACTACTGAGCTGAATCTTAGGCAAACATGTATTTTTATTATTAACTCTAACTAAAAAGATAGTAAAGTTAGAGATAAATAAGCATTTCCTTGGATGTGGATGGATTAATTTCTTTCGAAAGTAATTCCTATCATGTTTGTAATAACGGATGCTAGTAAAAGGTTGAATAAAGTAGCTTCTTTCTACGAGTACAGACCGTTTAATAAGTACTAAATTGAAAAAGTATGTCTTTCTAGAAAGTTAAAGACTTAAAACAAGACTGCAAGCAGTCGGCTATACACCACCGCGAACAGAATGCCGTTGCCAATGTGTGCTTGTGCATGCATTGTTAACTAACAATACACACATCAATCTCTGTGAAGGTCTTCAGAAGTGTTTGCAAGTGAAATAAACGTGTTTAGGAGTATTGTGATGAATGACTGTTTAGACCAGTGTTTAATGCCCTAGCGAGCAAACTAATGCGAACGGTGAAGCCATTATGTGGACGATAGAGTTGAAACTCTTGTAAGAGGAAATTAATCGACACGTGCAGGTGCACTTCGCTAACAAGACCTATCAAGATCAAGACCAAATCTTCTTCAGTTTTCAAACATTTGTAAAAATATAAAAAAGTAATAAAATAACGTTCTCAAATTATACGCTCTAATGAAAAGACTGATTTGGCAGCGTTCCGAGTCAAGCGCCGGGGCTGAATTAGCTGAGGAATCCACTCCACTACATATCGGAAAACTTTGATACAGTAGACGGACTTTTATTCAGTAAAAGTAAAAGCAATTAAGACAAGTATCGTATTTCGTCTGCTATGACATCTATGTTTGTTTTTAAAATATCTCAGTCTAAGAATTGATTTATTTAATGAAATACAGAGCTAATTTTCTCCCGTAAATAACTTGAGCCCCAATATTGTCTTATCAAGACTTTAACTCAAGCCTCATCTACTACTTCAAACATAATGGCTATCCGAATCACAAACCGTGGCACATAAGATACTTACGGTTCTTAAGTATTTGAGATTGTGTTCATATAGTTTATTACTTTTAAAGTTATATTCCAAAGGGATATGGTAGGGGCGAGGTTCAAAACTGTTCCCACGTCTTCACAAAGTCCATTGCCATTTAGGTTTCTGACCCAGTCTGCGGAATCCGCGCCTCTCACCTGTTTGTCCGAGTACTACGGCTTGTGACGTGGCCAACCTTGGAGCACTATGGAGCCGCTAATTACATGTGTTTACTTCAAGCACGTGTATCATCTTCGTTAACTTACGAGTATGTTAGCTAGGTACTATTCACTCTGGCTTCGTTAATGGGCTAACAAACAGTTTAAATCAGCTGCAGTTTATTTTTCATAGTTTTTAAAATCATAATTGAATAAAACAAATCGGGGGTTACTTTTAACACGTCAATGATACTAATTGGCCTAAATGTATTGCCGTAAAACGAAGGTCAGCCGACAAAACACGCTTAAGTTGCACTCGTGGACTTAATTAATTAGATTAAACATTATAAATGTAATCAAGTTTTGCGCTAACTAATCGACAAGTCTTAAACCTCAAACGGATCCAGCTAAGAATTTGAATATTGCGATATATTTATACACTTTCACTTTAATTGAACTGCAGTTCATTAGTGTGGGGTGAGGTGTCGTTGAAAAGGACGTTCAAAAATATTTGTGAGTGTGAGAAAAGAAAACTGTTTTTAAATTCAGGGATCCGAAATATTAAGCTTTTAAGTTCTAATTATCGTTAGAGTCAAGTGTCCCAAAGTGCCAAATAAATGGTTATATTTGGATAGGTGAAAAAAAATGGTAGTAATTCTTATATATATAACGAAGTTTAAAGTAAAATTATCCCAGCTAGGTTGGCTTTACAATTTAACGAGTAATAGTCAACCAACTTATAAAATGCACTTGGAGAGGTAAAGGGGAAATAAAAATGAAAAATAATAATCATGTTCATGCCTATGTGATAGGCAACTACGGAACCCTACACTGCGCGAGGCTCGACACGCACTTGGCCGGTCTTTTCTACATGTTCATCAACAACAATGAATCACACCACTTAAAAACAATCTGATGTAGGTAGATATTTTACTGTATTCGTATAGCAGAGCAGAGCAGTGAGACCGTATCAGATATTTTTCCTATATTATTGTCAGGGAACCTACACTACAGTATAATGCAAATGCCATATTGACATCATCGTCATCTCAAGCCTATATTCGTCCCACTACTGGGCACAGGCCTCTTCTCAGAACGAGAGGGGTTGGGCTACAGTTCCCACGCGGGCCCAGCGCGGATTGGAAACTTCACACACACCATTGAATTGCTTCGTAGATGTGTACAGGTTTCCTCACAATGTTTTCCTTCACCGTAAGACTCATGATAAATTTCAAATGTAATTTCGCACATAAATTCAGAAAAAGTCAGAGGTGCGAGTCCAAGATTCGAACCTATGACTCTATTTGAGAGGCCACAGGTCAAACCACTAGGCTACCACGGCGTTTCCACATACTGACATAGCATCTGCTAAAATAATAATTGTTGTGAAAAGGTTCCACAGTGGTTGGTATGCGATTAAGTTTCTTCAACCGTACGTTTGCATTGCTAAACTGGGTAGGAACAAACAAGAGATATTTATCCTTGCCACAGGCACCCGTACAAGTGCGGACTACTATTTACGGTTGCATAAGATGACTGCTTTACGAATGCATCGGGAACGTAATAACAGCCGTATCAATTGATGCTTCAAAAACAAATGGAAATGTGCACTCATTGATGTGGTGTAAACTGTAGTAAATGTAAAATTTTGAAGTCGCCAGTTGAACTATAAATGCGATTTCATTATCTGATTCTACTTCATGTCCATAATCAGTTACATATACAACGCAGTTTGAATTGGATGTGTCACGATTCAATGAATTCAGAACCAGTTTATTATAGAGGTAACCATCTAATACCCTAAAATGGTGAGCAAGATGATCTAACGCGATCGTAAGAGACTTTATTGCTTGCATAAAGATCAAAGGATACCTAGTCTTGCTTGGAGACTATTTTCAGAGCATTGTTGCCTTGAATAGTGTCCAATTGCAGAGTAACGGGTCAATTGGACACAAGAGGCTGGAAGATGTCAATCAGAAAAGAAATGAAAGGCTTTAGTTCGCAAAGAAGGATGTCCAATAAAACATGATTAGCGTTTTCCAACTTATCACTATAGCAACACGCCAGGATATTCAATATTAATACCAAATTCTAGACATTGTTAACATAGTTGCAACAATCTAAATGATGTTTATTAATTGTTTCGCACAAGTCCGTCAGTCATTAAATACGTTATCCCATGCAAAGACGGCTCTTCGTGCTTCATACGAACATAAATATCTTAGCTTCCTGTTTTTTGGAATTCCACCTAAGTAGTCACATGAAAGGATAACTATAATACCATGTAAATAGTTCTTTAACAAAAATTCAATAACAATGGATGAATCAGTTATCAATGAATGCTAAGCGAAGCACTTTAACCATGCGATATTTCATAATAGTGAAGAAGTAGTGGTATTATACAATTTCGGACAATACTCGCATCGAGTAATGCAATATAATTAACTTTATAATAGAGGAGATTACGATAAAATAGCTAATGCGACCTTGAGTACAGTACTGTGAAAGATATTCTAATGCTTTGATTTCTTTATGGTTTGAACTTTGAATATAATTGTACTTTGCAGGTTGATGCATTATACGCTCCAGGCAAATATAATAAAGTAGACGATGCTATAAACGTTACATAATTGAACAAGAAGTTTAAAGCAATCATTACAACCGGACGTATTTAACCACCGATGAACGTGTAAAGCGTTTCATTAGACACAAATTAGTTTTAGAAACACTTTCATTTTTAGTTGATCGAGGCTACGCACCCACATGTTTGTAATAAAAAGATCACGGAAAGAATACCTACTCATTACGTGTATAATACTATTTTAATTTTATAACAGGCTATGAAAACTATAAAATTTTAAAAGTCTGCGAAAGAATTATTCATTTTTCGCACGAATCTGAGACTATAGACCAGAACAACAATTAAGTGAAAATAGCTTAACCAACAATAGAACATAATAAAGTTCATTTAACAAATACGAAAAAAACAGTTGAAGAAAATTAGCGTATATTTGTGTAAGAATACGCGTGGAGATAAAATCAAGTGCGACGAGCAAAAATAGAAAGCAATGGACGGAGAAATGTGTGTCGATGGCGACGCGAGCGCAGGTGGACCGGTGGTAGAGACGGACGCACAAACACCACAAGCCAGAAAGGGATAGACTCTAGTCTAACAAGTTCTAAGCATACAGAACGTATTTCGAAGAAAATAGAGAAATGTGATGCTGATTAAGAGGTGAAGGCTCGCTGTTACATAGAAATGCTATTGGATAATTGACAATAGGTTACAGCTAAAATGGCTCTGAATATAAAAGAATTACATCAATAAAATAGTTCAATAATTTTAGTTAATTCAGTGTTTATTAACAGATAAAAAACTCCATGCACTATCTTAATATTAATTGTTTAAGATTTTCACATCTGAGTTTTCTTTTAGATTTCAGTTGCTTACTTTCTGCCTGTTATGTTTTAAATTCCTAAAGCATCAAACACTTCAAGTTTACCACGTCAGTTCAAACAACAATTCAAATTTTTAACTCTGAATTAGCTGAGTGATTACAAAATTTATTACAACCAATGTTAATGTAAATGTTACCACAGCTGTTGTCTACAATGACAGTCCGGATTACCTGGCAGACTCACCGAAGGCGGAATCCAGATTGCGACATTTACAATGAATTGTTTCCTTGGGCCTATAGCTAGATAATGTTGTGTGTGAAAATTTATTGTTAAATAACCACTTAATGATACACTAAATAGATTTATACTTAAGATCAAAATGTGGCATTGCATCAACGAGTTCAACTTATACTTTTGTCACTCTCTCCACGTACAATTTCATTTAAAATCCAACTGTAATTTTTTTGCGTTCAGAATGAGCGTCTTTCATAAATCTTCAAAAATGTGGTCATCCTCTAAGACCGTCTATAATTCATCCAGAAAAACTACCAGCAATTTTTTAACTACACGAAAGCCCTTTGGCTTTATCCATAGCGTTTAGTTTCTGCAAGAGTTAGGAATGCGGTGAATGTACTTACAAAGCACCGGGCATCCCGACGTTGCCTCGCTGAGCTACTAAATGTCATGGTGGCAACGCAGTGTGACGAAACTCGTGACTTTAATGGAACTTTATTACGCAAATCACTTAAACTCCTTAATTTTGTTAAAGTAAAAGAAGATCATTAGATTATAAAAGATGCACAAGCAATCGCGAATAATAATAATAATACAGATAGAGTTAAACATGATGTTGTCAGTGATAATGAATCGTATGATTACACCGATAACCTGTCTGTAGTGTCAATAACTTGTCCGATAAGAAGCCGATTAAATAAACTACTGCATCAGAAAGTTTGTATCGTAAGTAGGAACAGTTGTTTGAAGGTAATGTAATGATCTCTAAGAGATATAAAAAGTATGCAAACGGGTAATCCGCTATAAACTTTCACCTTTTAAAACTTTTTCGTCTCGTGTTACTATAGATTAAAATTTACCAATATCAAGGTCTCGTTTCTAACACTACGCATTTATTAATAACGATGAGCCTCAGCCCAAAATAAATGTACAATCGGATAGTTCTTGCGATTGACCTCATTTCTTTTTCAGAACGTGAATATCATCAAGACAACATCTGTCTCTCTTAATTACTATCTTCAAATGTAACATTCCATTTTGTCACGCCTCGGTATCCATGTTTTTATTTTGACTAATTGCTATCGGGGACAGAAAAAGATTATGCTCTTGACATTATTATGGATTCCTTCGTTAATGACTTGGGAGAGTGCATGTTTTGATTGAGCATTAGGCCTGGAAAACACGCCTGTAGCTTGAACATTTTTACGCAGGTACCTGGCACGCTTGTTTACGACACAAGAGTGCAAGCTACAGGCGTGTGTACACTAGGCTTTAGAAGTAGCTGAATACAGTAGACTCCTGTCTTAACAGAAAAAGTTTGTGAAACCAAACAAATTCGACGAGGAAACAAATAGACAAAAATATGCTCCGTTGCCACCAAATAGCAATAAATCATCTCAACAACCATGCTTTCGCTCTATTAAAATCCTATAATTTATTGCGGTGAGCAGATCACTAGCTTCAATTAGATTAACTGTTGCTTCAACCGTGAACCATAAATAACAGAATATGACCGATGGCTGCGAGAAAGAAAGATAATGGTTACAATGGCCCAAATGTCTGAGCACCGTGGCGACCTTGTTTTCGATTTCGTTCAACCATCAAATCGTTCATTCAAGTGACATAATAAGCTGTTAAAATAATGATAATAGTATATCAGCAAGTTGTACGTTTAGAAATGACGCGTTTACAACAGCGATCAAAAATTCAAATGTACCTACTTTCCTGCCTTGTTCGGATATGGACATAGATACTAAATTAAATGCAAATAATCCATAGCAGCTATGGAACATTTACAAATAATGACAGCCAAAATTATTAGTAGTAGGTAGTATTCTACAGTACAATAGTACTATATATGTATTGAATGACATCAATAGAAATTTTGGTTCAAAATTTGTAGCATTAAATGCTATTATGAAGTGACCTTATTTTATCTGTGCCTCAATGTTATCAAGATAAAGAAATAAAAAGGAACCTTTATATAGATCTGAGAGTCTCGATGATTAACCACTTACCAAAAGATCACGCCTCAGTCACCCACCATTTGTCAAATCTAGTATCCAAAACTTCTAAGAGTCATAGCAATTTATTTTTGCACATTATGATGTTTTGTATATTTGAACATCACAAAAGTAGCTACAGGCTCAAAAATAAATGTTATCTTGTTTTATGGAAAAGTAGGTGAGATGCGTCGTTAAATCTATGTAAAAGGCTAACACTGCATTTATGACGTCGTTTCACATTTTAATTAATGATGGGTGGTCCATGAGTTATTCCTGGACGGGAAACCCTCACAATTATGCATTTGAAGATTGCCTGGATTGGCTTCGCTTAATTGTGTCCAACATATGAATTTAACGTAAGGATTACGTCGTTAAATTATTAAATAAAATATTGAAGGAGTAAACAAAATTGCAGAAAAATTACATTTCGGTCTGACGTATACGTATAAAATGAGAAACGAAAAGTATTTAATGAGAACAAATCCATACCAGTACTGAGGCAGGTAAGATTCCTCGAAAGAAATGAAGTAGAATATCGAACAGTATTAGAATGAAATGAAGCACGAAGAATGGAGAAAACAGACGAATAAAAGAATTTTCGCTTGCTTTATTAGAATTGGAAAATTATTAAATGAAAATTAACACGTCATGGATAGTGCTGAAAGTGAGCACTTTTCATGTTACTAAGACGAAATTGGTTAGCCTCGTAAAATTTGCCAATAGATATTAAATTTGCTGGCATTACACTCTCGGGGGATTTGTTAAAGAAGCTTTATGTTAATCAGAATACTAATGTGATAATACTTCGGCCACGGGCGTTATGTTATATAGCATTAGATTGATAGAGAAAAATATAAACAAAGTTAATCACTGTTATAGTTTTTTAGTTTTAGATTTTTCTCTTGTGCAGTTGTGTAAAAAGCAAGAAATAAAAACTCACGTTTTCTCCGTATACATAGAAATAGTTTCATAGAAGGTATGTCCAGAACAGAACTTGTTTGGAGGCCTCGACTTTGGATATGGGCAGTGGTGGTGGGCACATACCTAGACTGGTTCTCGGTACAGTCGATGGAAGAAGATCTAAAAGACAGTTATGAATACACATCTATGCGGAGCTTCTAAGTATTCAGGTCATACGAACGTAGAAGAATTCTAAATAAGATGTATAATAATCAGCATAGTAAGATTAGGAGACGAAGACGGGAAAAATCTGTTCAAAAATATGATTTTGCATTATTTTTACCTAGAACTAGAAAACTTGACCTATTTGTAAATAATTCACGGTCATAATTTTAACTACCTTGTTATCTTTAATGCAATTAATTAAGTGCCTTGGTTCGTTCAATGGTATAAAGTTTTTTTGTTATCACTGTTTGTGTCGTGTCGTTAACTGTACTCGCAAGTTCCAATAGAATATCAATAAACTTGTTTATCTAAAGAGAGAGCGCCCTTTAATGGGCTTCCAAGGTCGTAAATAAGAATCTCGTTAACAGGTAAAATTTGTTGGACATGGAAAATTTTGAAGCTCAAGCTTGTAATAAGAATGTAACGTTTATGCTAACAATTAATTAACTGAGCGACAAATCGCCGCAAAATTTCACTAATTCGCGCTTTAATTAGTTCTGACGGTGTTTGTTTTCAATTAATGTCAATTAGCACATTTACCCCGTTAAACGAAACATGAAAGTAAATTGTTAAAAACGATGAATTTAATAGGTTGGATCGTAATTTCACTATTTAATATCCAAACGCAGGGTATACCTACGCTATTAAGCCCTTAAGCCAATTAAATTAATAGAGCACTAAGCGAATAGGGGAACGGTTTAAATAGCACACAATTTAATAAACAGGTCACAGAATCACGGAATATAATCAGAATACAAATCAACACAGCACAAAGAAACATTCATGTATTACTTTGACTAAATGTCGCACACGTATCGATGCCAAAACTATAAGCCAACGACACGTAATGAGTAATGAATCTGCATCGAAAAATAATCAGAGCCGAAATAGTACTCAACAATAATGGTAGCGTGCTGCTTAATCCAGTAGATGACGAAATGAGTAGTTTACATTACAATGCAATTAAAACAGTTTCGTTCAAACTGCATGAATGGTGATGGCTACCAACAGGTTTTCTCAAAACTAGCATTTGTTTTTTTTATTTCACTAGGTAGACAGGAATGCCAATGGCGTAGTTAAAATCATGCATTATTATTTGTGAGCCCTTTTATATCACGCCACCGATCAATTCTGCTTCGTTCGTCATTCAGACTATTCGGACCACCCCCGGCCTATTCAAAACCGAGAAATTAGCGAGGAAGACCAAGTTGTGAGAAAGATATGCCGGCGCCAATATTGAATGACACATGCCAGAAAGACTCGCAAGCTTCGGAGAGAGCGGCCAGACGGGAATAGTCGCCCAGCCTGGCCTGGCTCGCGTCCATATCGGACTACAATCCAAAAAACCCTAAGTCAACACGTACCCAAGCGATTCCCAATCTTACACCCACGTATTTAAGCCCGTTTTGCTTCGCCAACCACGCCAGAGATAGGTAAATAGGTAGGCCATGTGACGAATATAAGTCGCGTTGCGTCTACGCCGGTCCTTACGTAAGTTTTAGACGAACTAGATACGTCACTTACGTACTTCCGGATGACAGATGAATCCTGCTCGACCTGATTGTTTAAATCAAAGGATAACAGTGCAAGGTTACAAGCAAGGATCTTCAACGTAGAATCTATTGGTTGATACGCTTTAGAGATTTCGCAAATTCCTGCAAGTGTTCGTATTTCAGAACAGCCAAGTAAAGATTTATTTTACCCAATAAAAATGTTATAGGATACGGAAATGTACGATAAACATCAACAGTCTGCCGGCGGGGTTTATTTTCACGAATAACATGCCAGCATGAAGCAGACCGGTCCAGTGACACATTTTCTTCGCCGGCATATTTTCCGGTGCGCGACGAACGTAATAATAGACAAGAGCAGTAATTCTTTCTGTTCCTGTGACCTTGCTGTTGTTGGATCATTTCAACGCCCACACCTAACTTTGCATGACTGTTAATCTCAATAGGTGAGATTTTTTGCTGCATATCTTGTTTGAACACATTTTTAGGTCAAACATGATAAGTTGGCAACAGTTGTTGAGAAACTTGGCCATTAGAAACTGTCACTTGCATATATTCTTTCTTACATATAACATATTTGAAAATGTTGTAACATTTATTTAGCACGGTTCGGCTAACGATGGCTGATTTGTCCTTTTACGTGCGTCCGTCGTCGTGATCGCTGTATTAGGAAGTCACATGCGTGCCTACTTTATTTCGCAATTCATGTGAGATTATTCAAGATTCTTGTTGGAATACAAATATTCAAAGCAAAAATATTTCTTTAAATGACGAGAGCAATTTATTATTTCATTAGAACAGCAGTTTGCTTTACTGACGTTAATAGATTCGTGCAGTTTCGCACCAGCCTTCTATCCCTACAAGACAATTATAGCCGCTATAACACTAACATAAAGAAAGCTTGATCCTGGACAAGTATTAGCAATAATGACCATAATAGAAACGGCAGGAGGCAGCCATTTTTAGTAGCAGGACGAGGGATTTCGCGCGTGGGCTGGGCCGTTCACCTACGTTGACTAATATGAGGTTGGACCCTTTCCAAAAACAGTAACCTGTTGCGGCGGTGCCGCGCGGAATCAAGCTTTTATACAAAAAGTCAAATCAATACCGATGACGTCTTCTAGAAATCATCATTTTATTATTATACACTGTTCGAAACCATCGGTTTATTAAAGATACCTATCGATCGATTGTTATCATGGAAATAAAAACTCATTAAGACTATCAATTGCCTACCAAAAGACGGAAAAAAAATAGGAATGTTCGACACGCAGCAAACTGTCGCAATTGCCATAACCGATATCGGTTACAAAAAGAGGAACAATGCAGAACATTATCAGGCGAACGTAACAAACAATGAAAACACTGGACCAGAACAGACAAACGATATGGTAGATATGTTATCGATGCCAAATAAAGCCAGTGTTGTTTGAAGGTAAAGAATTTTACATTCATACCACATACACAGATGATACATTTACAATTATAGTAAGCCCAACGTATGTAAAATTAAGTGCATCCCTTACCCTACTCAGGAATTGAATTAGATATTTCGATGACAGCATTTTGGGACCGTTTATAATCGAATCAGAAGTATATTCTAGAGCTAAAAGCTCTACAAGACAGCTTGACATTTATATGTTACGTCGAACTTTAGCAACGAACACTCATAATTTTACAAGTTTAAGTCATCATTACGACTTCGTTGATATAACAAGATCAAAATTCGTAAAATGGCCTTTTTGTAAGCTAAGTTTGTAGTAAGTATTCCTTAACGTGTAGTGTAGGTAGTACATATTATACCTAGAATATTTGCATAACCACGACTGTCATAGAAAACAACCTTGTGAAACAACGCTACGTCATTGAGGTGTCATATATATTAGTCTTATCAGATAATATAAAAATAAAATATGTCGGTGTACATCACGTTACGAAAGAGTAACAATTTGTAATGATAAATAGAAAAATGTACTTTGAGTCGGTTAGAATCATACCAAAGGAAGAAGCTGAAGATTTTGTAAATCCGGCAGATTTTGAACGTACCTGAAAGAAAATAACGAAATTAGTAATTGAAAGAGAGTTGAAAATCTGACATTTATAGAAATACAGTCAAAAGAACAAACATTTTGTAGCCGGTCAAGGACCTCAAGGAGCGTATCGTTTAGTTAATTCAATGGATTTAATTTTACACATATTTAAATGAAAATATACAAGGAATAAACAGTCGCTGAAGTCTAGGCAGTGTTATTTAGATAAACAAAGCCATTTAAATCTATAGTATGTAATGAACATCAGTTATAACTTGTGTATAAGTCACAAGCTGATTGTAATAATCCGCCGTATTACTTTACGGCTAGCCGTTTTGTCGTTTTGCAATGCGGCGGTTCAACGATTAGCCGGATTGTACATTCTTCAACAAGGCGGCCTACGTTTAGCCGCATCGTAATTTCCACTCAGTTTGGGCCTTCGGCTCCGACGCAATTCTAACCTAACCTAACCTACCCATTAAATAATCCATCTTTCATCTTGTAAAAACATACATTTTAGTGAATAGGTTAGGTAGGTTAGACCTACAATCTAAGTAATAGTACGATGAACGTAGAATAAACGTAGGCCGCCTTGTTGAAGAAGTACAATCCGGCTAATCGTTGAACCGCCGCATTGCAAAACGACCCTGTTTTTGAAAACGGCTAGCCGTAATGTAATACGGCGGATTATTACAATCCGCCTGCGGCATATACTTGGCCTTGGACAAAATAACTGCACTGATATAAAAGTACGCCGGTCGAAAAGTCTAGTGTCCATTTAAAAGGATAGAGGTTTAATCCAAATGAGGGCATGCTTAATTAACTTATTATCTTGCTATGATGTTATGCAAATAACGTGAACTCACATAAACGGAAAGTCCATGTGAGCGAATATCAAGTAAACAACGATTAGTCATGTTCATGATAAAATCACATTTGGCAATGGAATCAACCACGCGGTAAGAAAATAACACTAATTTGGGTTTGATTCCACTCTAAAATGATATATTTTTATTTACGAATTAGCAAGGGCATCGGCAGCCAGTAAGTGAAAACCAGCAAGTACTTAGCCAAGTGGACAACGTAATTATCCAGTGCGAAACTTTAGAAGCCCTGCAATTGTAATGGAACTCGCCATCTTCTGCTCACTCATGCTCTATGAGTGAACTGGGTAGTAAGGGTGGGATAGGTATTTTGATTAGACTACGTTAAGCAAATGTAACTTAACGTAAAAAATCTAACAATGAACAGATTCCACAATTTACTCATGGAAGCGGGTTATCACGTGGCTAAGAGAAAGTACAAGTAAGAAGAAAGTGCGTGGACGCGAAACACCGCGGGCTGGTATTTAGCCCGTGGTTGGCGAAATGTGGGTGTGTGCCGGACAACTTAACTACAGTCACCTGTAACCCAGGATTGACCTGACAGGTTGCATGCTTTCCCGGACAAGATCATCAACTCAGGTATTTCCTTTTTTTGACGACATACGAACTCGTACACATTATCATAGTATTTATTTGCAAAGTTGTCTTTAACTTTAGTATAATTCGAATTACCTATTGGATCGCAAAATTTGTTTTTTGCGCCGATAGGTAGGTAATTGATTGTACGCATTTAATTCTTGGAATAGATTGGCTTCCATAATGAACCATGGCTCGGTTACGTCAAAGCTAATAGAAGCGTAACAATGCAATGATTTAAAGTTATAGATCTAAAAACGACTTAGTTAATCTTTACGTTTAGGTAGTTACGAGTACACGCAAGTAGACAGGTTTTCTTTAGTTCTTTACCACAAGTTAAAAAGCAACTCACATAATTTGCAGTTTCTAAAAAAAGTTGGACCTAAAGCATGTCGTACTTGTTAAATTAACCGGTTACTTGTGCTCAGAAAGCCGAGAAGCGTGATCGAAAGGTTTCGATTTAAATTCTGTAATAGAATATGGCACGCGGTTATTTTTTGCTACTGAATGTTGCAATCTGAAAAATATTATGGTATTATAAAACAACTTAAGAACAACAAATTGTTTCAAGGATGCTGACAATGATGATTGACTGTTTGCTACTATGTACTTGTAACATTGTCAAGAATACACCTTAGATAACCATAACCTTGCCGATTTTCTCAGATAAGATAAATCAAGATGAAGTGTTTAAAATTTGAGAAAATCGTTGTAATTTTACATCATTCTTTCCACTGCCATTCCACTTTCGTCGATAAATCTTGAACACTATAATAAACGACACAACTATCTTACTTTATAGCCTTACAGCCGTATTGATGAGGTCAATCGTTTTCCCCGACATAAATCTTTAGTGTATCAAGCAATCTTGAGGAATGAAAGTGTTCGGTGGGCGACGCGTGGGACAGTCGGGAACAAAGCAGCTAGCGCCGGTCGCGATGTGGGTGCATTAGGCAAGGACGACACCCACACGACAGGTAAGCGTCGATATCGGCGAAACTAGTGCCGTGACGTCACCGGTCGAAGACCTTAGGAATGTAACTTGCCCAGTGCATGCATTCACACGAATGTTACGTACGACCTCGTAAGTTCTTTCCTAACTGGTTCATTGCACTCGGTCGTTCGGATGAAGATACTTACAGTAGAAACTGTAAACGAGGCTAAACGAGCTAATTATAGTTTGGCAACCAGTTGCTAATGTCTAAACAAGCGTAAGATTTTGTAATACGGAATCATTGTTTGGCCTTGATTTATCGTCAACGATCAAAGATAATGCTGTCGCGAAGATCCGTGACTAACCCAGCCGAGTGGGTCACATTACCAGACAAAAGGACGAAGACAGATTAGAAATTAGAACTGCAAACTAAACAGTGGCAGAATTAACATAAGAGAAGTATTTGTTTAGACCATTGACAGTCGCGTCTCGTCCATCGGGGACGTAGAAAGTCCGCTTACAAAGCGAGAAATGACCATAGAAGTGTAGGCGAGAATTTGCTTCCACAAAACAATGTAACAGTGTAAGAAGATACGTTTGGAGACGCCACTTTCAACACTGTCAAACATGTTAACGTTTTTGTGGTCACAAAAGAAAGTGCAACTGAATCTTTTACGACAGAATTTGTTGTAGCTGAACAAAGATTGATTACTTCGACATAGTGGTGTGCTGAGAAAACTGTCGCTAAGTTATATTATGCAACGCGAACAGAGAGTTAGTAGGAATAGTAAAAACGCTTTGGGTGTAGCCTATTCATAAGCGTTCCCATGACGAGCGCAGTTGTGCTAACTGTCAGTATCATTGTCGTATCGACCTTTAGTGCCTTTGAACTCTGGCATTGTTGTTAAAAGGGCAATGTTTGTCGACATTATGCCTGGTTTGTCTGAATAGGTGTTATTATAACTTTTTGATTAATGCGTCTCAATGCGTAAAGTTAAAAAGTACTATTTTAACAGGCACCACTTTTAGGTGGGTTCGACAAGATAACTGCGATTGACGGATTCAGTCCTAAATGAGCTATTAAACTTTTTTCTGATAAGTAAATTATAAATTGATTTCATTTCAATCAGTCTTCAAAATGTTGTATTGAAGACACAGTTCTTTGGACAGAACTAATTGCTGGTGCGTTGAAATCTGGCAGTCATTTGGAAAATTGTAGATGCAGTTTAGTAAAACCAAGCAGTCCCAAAACTTACTTCTTTAAAAAAAACTGAAAAGGCCTGTACGCACCAAGTGTGCCATGGGCCAATGGGTGGATATAAAATACAAAATTTGAAGTGGATGTATTTGTTTCCAGAATTTTGGCATTTATCCACTTAAATCTATACCACATCTTTGCTGACCTGAGGCTTGATTGTGGCCAAACGCAAGCTTAATAAAAAAATATATTTCTACAAGGTTGCACTGCTTTAGGTAAAGTCATGATCATTAGCTTACGAGCACCAATCACAACTGGGACTGCTGTTTATAGTAAAGCCATGGGGACTAGTGAGTTCTATTTCAGTGAAACGGCATGCCAGACTTGTGTTATGATGTAAACTAAACAACCGGCCGGCATGGGAAATCATTTTGTGTAAACTTTCAATATGAATATTAGAGTTAAAAGTTTATTTATTTCGCTGGTTCTGAATGTATTTAGGTTAGCTGAGACTCAATCGGCGATTCCTTCACTCACTTCCATTTTCTGGAAGCAATTTTGATGAAATCTGGTAAGGAAATCATTTGCATACTAAGTATTGCCTTCTTTACAAAGGTTTCTCATTGCAGCCTTCTGTTTCTGAAAAATACACAGTCCACAAGTGTAAGCAATAGACAAATTTAACGTAGATGATTCTTCCCGGTCTGGAGAACAGCAATTGTTTTGATTTGATCTGTTGAGAGCGGAGTAGAGACACCAAGTCTGTTCAGAAAACAGATGACAAAATGATGAATGAAACAGACGGTAAAATTAAAAACACGTTCCAAAAACTATTTTGTGCAACAAAATCAAATTCTATTTTCACTGTCTTGCTGTCTTTCTATTTTTGTCTAATTTATACAGGAAGTTTGATAACGATAGCTAGCTCCAATTTTTTATATTGTTTTTTTATGAAGTATTTTTTTTTGGCTGAATTGGCCTTCGAGTCTGCGGTCAGTTTTTGTACTGCACAGAGATTCGGTATAACGGTAATTGTACCGTACACGAAGTGATTGCCAATTTCAAACCTCTTGTGGTAGCGAAACAAGATGGTAACGTTTAATATGAACAAAATAATATAATTAGAAGAATAATTAAGCTTTATTATGGACGTTAACGACAACCGAGCAAAACTCAAAAGGCGTAAGGCCGTCTTTGTTGCTAAAGATGCCAGTATAGTACAAATACCTGAAGAACTATTATTTTAGTGTATTTATATAATAAGTTACCTTTGTATGTTGGGTTAAAAATAGTACATATCGATCTTTATTAAATCTGTTACGTATAGTTGTACTTAATACTCGTAATTTTGGAATGACCATTAGGCAATCAATTAAGCAACAATTCACAATACGAACAATAATTAGCAAAAAAACAGAATACTTTAATTACTCCAGTAAACCAAGTCGAATGAAGGTAAATAGTTACGCGTGCGTACGTAGGGGAATTAGGTCAGAAAACATGTTAGCGTTCGCCTTATGTAATAAAACTATATGAGACGGAAGTTTGTTTATCCGTAGGATAATGACACTTGAGAGTTCAGGAAAGCAAATAACAATGCCAGCAAACATTCCATACGACAATAGTATGTTTTGCTGCAAGGACAATTGCGATTAATGAAAGAAAAAGCGAGCAAGGGGAAAAACGGCCACCAATAATGCAAATGACTTCGTTTTAAAGTTAAAAGTGGTTAAACTGTATGAATACTTATGAAAACGACACAAAATATTTGTTGTTTTACGGACGAGTATAATATGATCGTACCTTTGAGATCCACCGTCACTCTAGGTGGAAGGGCAAGGGCACCATGAGAAGAAGAAAGAGCTTCGGGTCAACTTGAGAATTAAAAGAACCTCTAGTAGAAACACTAGACCAGGGGTTCCCAAAGTGTGCGCCGCGGCGCCCTGGTGCGCCGTAGAAAGTAAAGAGGGGCGCCGTGAGTTCTATCATTATCCGAAACCACAAATATTCGCGGGTACCTATTTGAGCGCTCGCATCGGTAAATAATATAGCAACAATACGACTTAGATATGGCAGGGCGCGCGCCGTTACAAAATACTAAACTTGTAACTGCGCCGCAGGTTAAACAAGATTGGGAACCCCTGCACTAGACAGTGTAGTCTGAATTACTAATGACAAATTGGCAGCGCCTCTGGCGTCACGTATCGTCATTAACACTGACACGGACACGTTTAAGATGTGTGTTACGTACCCCAAGAAACATATCAGCACGCCTAGCACGAGAGCGCACAAAATTCGCGTCGCGAGCGAGATAGATTGCCAGTCTTTTTCTTACTGTTCGTTCTGGAAAGAGACGGATAGTCCATCTCGCGCGCGACGCGACTCTCGCGCGCTCTCGTGCTAGACGGGCAGAGGAGTGGCGTCCATAGAACTCGATTCCCATACGAACCGGCTTGCCTATTTTAAGGCACGTTTATTGTGCAGCATTAGAAGAAAAGGCTAGTTAAACTCCTTTCGGCTTGCCTTTTGATATACTTGACGCCACGCCACTGAAACTTATACTTACATACATACATAATACACGTCTATATCCCTTACGGGGTAGACAGAGCCTAAGGTAAGAAGACCTAAAGGCCACGTTTAGCATGATTGCTTACTACCTAGTACTTAAATAAATATAATTCAGCTGTGCTTTAACAGATCTATATGGAGTGTGAATGCTAACGTTAGGAGGGGAAGGCCTAGACGGACGTTTCGAGACCAAATAGGAGACGTTTTGGAAAAAGGTCAGGTCAGGAGTACCCGAAACCGACGAGCATGTATGAAGACATTGATGAATGTGGATGAAGCGAAAGAAGTATGTCTGGATCGTAGCAAGTGGAACAAAGTAGTCTCTGCCTACCCCTGTGGGAAAGAGGCGTGACGGTATGTATGTATGTATGTGCTTTATAATTGTAAAATCTCTTACCGGGATACACGGTTGCGTTCGACACATACAATAACACCATAACTTGTTCTGTTCGCCCGTAAGCATTATATCTACGGGGTCATGTGTCTCGGCATTGGTCCTGCTTTATCATATTGTTGACATCGACCAAAGTCGAGACAACTGACTCGGTAGGTATATTGCTTACGAGCGAAAGAGTCATGTTATTGCCCGAGTCGACCGTACTGTCGAGTCCGCCGTCGAGGTTCGTTTGGAGAATAAAATCCCAATTTCCATCAGCACCACCTTCTCTCTCTCGTTACTACTGCGCTCAGCAGTAAGAGAGATGTTTATTTATACAAGTTGTAATTTTAAGTACAAGGTGTCTTAGTTAATCTAGACTCTTCCAGCAGGTTTTTCGTAGTAATTTTTGATTCATAATTAGATCACCCCTTTGACGCCATACACTTTGAGCATCAACCAATGTATGAAAACATTTGTGTCAATCACAATTAAAAAATCAAACTAGTAATCACCTGTTAAAGTATTCTGTTGAGACTCAGTGTAAATTTTACTCTCAAACTATAGTTAGTCAGTGGCAAAAAATGTGGCCCTTATATGTATGTAATACAAGTAATTTTGTAAGGAGACTGAGCCAAATTTTTTGGCGCTGAGTATACTAAATATCCTTTGCGTCTGGTTTTAAAAATCGCAACCTCGTCTTGTAACAGCTTTAAAACAAGTGACAGAACAGTCAACCCCTGCAATATGTGTCACACGCATTTGCATATTAGCAATCGTTTAGAATATAATAACTCGTTGCGTATTGTCATTGTTCAGCGACGCCCATTAGGCCAAGGTGGTTGGGATGCCGGTATGAGAAACCTTACAGAGGTCGGTTGAATTAGAACTGAACGATTCCATGAGTTTTTACTGCTGTACTGTACACGATTTCGATAGGCGGCTTGAAGGTGGGCAGCGTTGTACGGTCAAGTGCAAAAATAAGTATTGATAGGATCTTCTCAAAAATATGTCCCACGACCTTATTACGCCGGTGTAAGAGCGTACGGTACTTATTTTTGAATCTTTGTCTAAATACATATTATTACACTTGACTGTACAATCAAGGGCATAAATTTTGGCAGGACAGGAGTACAGGAAAGAAATTATGCTTCACCGAAAAGCCAGGTTTAGAAATGATCACAATAATAATCCTTTGATGTCCATTTTGACTGAGACACGGTTTCTACCGACATGTGGGCGACGCCTATTTTTCCGTAACCGAAACGTTTGAACGACATTAAATGCTACATATATCGGACAGATTGCAAGCATGCGGTTGCGTTCAGCCATTAATGGTTCGTTAATTAATTTGAATAGCTACAAATTGAGACATTAATCGATATCGCGATCGTAACTTTTTAGATAGTTACGGCATAGGTATTTCGGCCGCAGACTTCGGTCTAATAAGATGAGCATCCGAGACATAATTGGGAGACTGATGCATTGCAATTCGTCAATACATAAAGAACATTACAATAATTCTATTAACTGACGCATTTGCGTTTCAATTTAGATCCTAACATCGATGCTTTTTAAAATTTTGTGCAGATGACGGCCCAAACGGGGACCTTAACCAATCTATGGGCTAACCCAGTGTGTTGTCACTGGTTTGCCCAAACCCCCTAAGGCTTGCGATTCCGTGTCACACTGTCCCACGGCACCTATTCGCGTTTTTTATTCTGGGTTAGGCTGAAGGTCAATGGAGGCAGTGGATACTTAGTAGGTAAGGTATGTTACGTTTTGTCGTGAACGTAAAGCCAGGAAAGTGGAATAAACTCGTGTACTTACCTATTGCCACAAACCTACGGCTCAAATAAAAAAAATCCTTAGGCCATGTGGTCCTTCTTGTTATTGATTTTTGACTACGCGTTACATTTAAAATTCACTTGTCACCGACAACGGCCTAGAAGAAAATATAAATTTTCTATAGCTTCTGGAACTTTTTCACAGTAAATTTCACATCAACATTGCAATATTTGCAACGCAGTAAAATCAGGCCACTTTAATCATTATTAATCTGTGGTGGTTCACAACTCAACTGGTACATTTAACATACTCAAAGCAAATAATCTATAGCTATTTAGCTAGATGAGACAAGACAACACACGGGCGGTTTGCCAACCTAGGTCATTAGCCCAAAGGAATTTCTAACCCTTACTATGGCGTGCCGTGAGGGGTCGCCAGGGTAGGCAGCGCTTACTGATTATGTTGCGTCACCTTACTGCTGCCTACTGCCGCCTACCCTGATGCACTGCACGCCACTGCCCTTATGTCAAGTCATTCTCATGTTAGCTGGGTAACTTAAGATAATTATGTGAAGTGTCAAAAGATATAGTTTTTTTAAGAGTTCTTCATTCTAATCAGCTCTTTTCTAGGTCTCTTCTTCTTATACCTACTTAAGAGCTAGGCTCTTGTCAGTGGAGCAATTTCCATGTGCAATTTCCAGGGCCTTTTCTTTGACTTTTTTAGATAGGTATGTAAAAATAGAACTTAAATTTGCACAATACTATAGAATGTTAAATTAAAAAGCTGTGGCAACCTAGTGATTAGCCTGTGAAGCTCAGGGCTGTGGATTCAAATCCGGGTTGCCCCTCCTCATTTTTCGTAATTTATGCGAAATTACATCAGAAATTTACCTACCATTAGCTTTTAAGTTTCATATCAACACAGCTTGCGGAAGAACTAAAGCCCAAGTCCTCTAATTCTGAGAGGAGGCCTTTGCCTAGCAATATAAAGTATGAATTGGAGACATAGGGTATGTATGTTTTTATGTGTGTAGAATAAGATAAATTTTAACACTACATATAGATTAAACTTTAAACAGAATGTTGTTAAAATATCGACTTTAATGACTACTAAATGAATTGCATTTACACAAAGTTTAATTGAAAATAAATAAATAAGTACATTACACATAGGTATGTTGTTTATTTTTAAATAAGTGTTATAGAGAGTTTCTGAACCTAAAAGCAGTGACCTACTTTCAAGACCAGAAATAACTGAATGCACATAATTCAAATGATGCACAAATTTTTAATATAGAGATTGTACAAGATAGAAATTTATAAGCCATAAAAAATAAGCTCTAGCTCATGAACTAAATAAAAATAGAGGAGTCGAAATAACTATGATATTTCTAAGAAACTAGCACAGACACCGCTTGTCTCCGTTCACTGTTGCTGTGTTATTTTTAAATTTAGAACACTTCCCTAGGCAACTTCTGTGTGCCACATTAATCAGGTTATTTTCTCAAACAGCAAAAGCTTAAGCATGTGGCTGTTTAACACAAAATCTGTACAAAATAATTTTAACGGAATCTGCCATCTGCAATCCAAAATTATCTCATCTGGTGCGCCTAAAAATAGGTATCAGTATACCCTGGAAATGATAACGTGATGCGTGTCATAATCAATTAAGTGTTTTGGGCAGATCACGAGCAGCTGACGACGTAATGTAAACAAATTTACGGAATCGCAGGTCACAACTACACCTGTTCCGAGCAACAGGTGAAAATAATTGGACACGAACACCGGCTAGAGACCTCGTTGGGACACGAGAAACCCAACCGGCTTTCGGATCCCATCAAAAACCCACTTTCACGGCACTCCGCTGTATAAAATCTTGAAAACACAGTCACATTCCAAACAGAACACTTACACGTAAGGTAACATAAAACGATAAATACCTTTTCCTTCGCCCGTCCGGCATGTTTTTGCACTGATTTCGCGATTAACGCACCTTTACTTTCAGCCATTTCAATCACTGTTTCATTACCGACCGTCTTTATTTCGATACACCATCAATCTGCAGCCAGATTTGGTTGCAGCTCTATACTGTCACACGTCAAAATCCAAATGCGTGTTGCTCTCAGAATGGCACTCTGGCGGACTGAACACTATTCTAGTTTATTGTTATAACTCCGTTTAATAGATGGCTCTCATCCCGTACGGTGAAACTTGACTATGAGTTTCGCCTGCTTTACATCTACGCAGTTATTGTTGTATTATACAGATGGCGCTGTTATCTATAATTATTACGTAGTATCTGGCTGAAAATCCTTAACAAAAATAATGAAAAATAGCCATTCAGTAAAATTAAAACTAAACAAAAAACAAATAGCTGTCATGTAATATACATTGCCAGTATTATTTAGATGTCAAAATTGCTATGTTGGCGAACCTGTTTCAGTATACAAATTTATATCAAAAATAATAACCTTATTTATGGTTTATTGGACAACCACCTATTCTGTTTACAAAACAAATCTGTTTACATTTGACAGCTTTTAAATCAAAATACTCCAGAAAGCCACTATTAATTTCTGTTATAATTTTATTGAGCTTATTTTAATTATTTACAAAATATGGTACTTGATCTTATAATCCGTCATCATTTCGTTTAATCGAAGAAAAGCTGTAGTAGTTATATTGCTTTTTATGATCGTTTTCAGGCGAACGAGCTTACTCGCAATGCGATTAACAGGGCACGTCGTAAAGAGCTGGAAACTTACCAGCGAGCCCTGGACATCCAATGGTTAAACAGTCGTATGGACGACGGTGGCATGGGCCGTTGCCTAGCGTTGATAAAAAGGGAAGCCGAAATGGAGAAGGATTTCCAAGAGGTACGTCGCTTTTGAACTTCGCCACTCTTAGCAAAACTTTCGTGAAAATAATTACCGCAGTTGACGATATTGATTCGACAAATTGAAAGTGTTATTTGTGTTATAAAGTGTGCAGTTTCATAAATTTTATATTTTGTTACTCAGAATTGTACTTTTAATTTCTCAGGACAGAACCAAAACATTTAATATTTAAACAAATTTGGCTGATGTAGCTAAACTAATCCTCTGTTAAGTAGTTACAATGTTTGAACATTTGAACCAGGCACGAAACAGGGGGGCATTTTTAAGGTTAATTTTTAATCATTTTTAACATACTTTACATCAACTTTCTTAGTTTTAGTGTTCTTTATTGTTATTTAGTTTTTAATAGTTTGTATATTAATAAACTCATTGTCTTATTATACACACAGACACACACAAATCACGTCTTTATCCCTTACGGGGTAGGCAGAGCCTAAGGTAACAGGTACCTACAGGCCACATTTAGCAATTTAGGTGGAGGTGGGTGTTTTATTGTATATATATAAAAAAAGTGTAAATATACATTACTTATGTATTTCATTCAACTTTTACTAGATTTAGCAGCAATACCTACCACGTACCTCCTGTAACACAAAGTAATTTTGATGCATCTACATAAATTTGTAAAATAAATGTCTTCAGCGAACAGACCATGCAGCCATCGTCAATGCCCGAGCCCAGAAAGAGACAGCCCTCGGCATGGAAATAGCCACAGTCCGGAGAGAGGAGGTGAACCTGTTACAGAGGAGACACTACCTCCGGGAGAGGGACCCTAGTCTGCGAGAGCTGTCGAAGAAGCTGCAGGCCGGCTATGTGTGTAGGGACCTACGGCAGCAGATACTCCATAATGAATACAAGAGGTTGCAGGATCAGGTTTGTTTGATACAAAGTTAACTGTAGTGTATTGGAAAATGAGGGTACCCTCACATTAAAGAAATACCTAAAAAATTATTAGATAAATCAAAACACTGAGTGTTGTGGTAAAGTCTTAACTTAACTAACCACACCATCTACATAAAAACTGATTCTTGGCAATGACGGTATTTGCGAAAGCGGTGTTAAAATAAGGAACTTAAATTATAAAAAAAGTGCTTTGCAGCATACTTTGAAATAATTATTTTTGACTTGTTTCTTTACCAATTCCAGGCAGAAGAGCACCATGCAAACTCTGTGCTCCGAACAGCACTCTTTAATGAAGCAGAAGCTCGGGAGCATGAAGAGAAGCTGAAGATCGAGAGAACATCAGCATACTGCAAAGAGCTACAGCAGCAACTCGTGAGCAGACAGCGCCAGAGGCAGTGCCAGTATGAAGACACTCTTATTGAGAAGAAAATGCTTGATGATATCATGAGGACCATTAGTGATGAAGATCAGAGGTGAGAAATTAGTAGTAAACATACATGTGTTTCAAAATTTTTATGGGTGAGCACATATTTAAGAAAATACAGAGAAAGTCGCGCTTCCTTTCCCCATGCTTGACAATTACTGCAACCACAGCTCTCTCTGACTCCTTCCATCTTTTTCTGCTACCCCAGTTAGCACTTTTATGTATTTGTTTTAGTTTTAACTAGCTTCTGCCCGCGACTTCGTCTGCGTAGAATTATACATAAAAACCTTCCTCTTGAACCACTCTATCTATTAAAAAAAACCGCATCAAAATCCGTTGTGTAATTTTGAAGATATAAGCATACAAAGGGACATAGGGACATAGGGACATGGGGTCAGAGAAAGCGACTTTGTTTTATACTATGTAGTGATGATGTAAGGGTCCCAAGATAACTTTGTTCACATGGTCTTAGATGAGTGAAAAACTTCATTGTTTTAAAAGTAATGTATTAACAATTCACAATTATGAACTAAAACCATTTGTTTTTCCATATCAGACTTAGCTATCTTAGTTCGGGTGATGAATTGATAAATTGATTTTAATACAGTGCTATAGATTTCAAAGTGACGCGTAATTCAATAAATAATTTACATGATTGTCTACACACAATGACCTTCTACTTCCAGGGAATTGAAACAAAAGCATGAGCAGACGGAGAAGATGCGTCGCGAGATGGTGACGTTCAAGCAGGCGCGCGACGCGTGGCGTCTCAAGCAGCGCGCGCTCGCCGTGCAGGAGGAGGCCGACCTCGAGAAGCAGCGCCAGGCCGCTGCCGACCGCAGCTCCGCCATGTGAGTGTTGCCAGCATATACACTGCGTTTCAAGCAGCGCACGCTCGACTTCCAAAGAGTATGGCGTCAAAGGAGGACTTCATTTTGAATACTAAATTATGATGAAAGCCCTTTACAGGAGTGCTCTATCAAACTAATACAACCTGCAGCAGGTGTGCAGGTGACCTGCTGCAATATTCCAGCTGCTATATTTAATGTATACCATCAGAAATATCTGTGGACCTGGCTATTTGACCTCATAGACGAGGATCGGCAAACAATAACGAGAAAAGAATAAAACATTAGCATTGTTACCAACACTATGTGTGCACGGAGAGAGACCTGTATCAAAAAGATATAATATAACATGTTAATTTAGGTGTCAACTTAGTTTATTCTGAAATCCCAGAAAATTGAACAGCTGATTTTTTCAGCATTGCAGAGAGAGAACGCCAAATGAGAATCAAAGAAGAGATCAATGCTAAAATAGCTGCGAAAATAATGGCAGATGAGGTGAGTAGTGGAGGCAGAAATTCTACTATAAATGAATTTTTGAAATTTGATTGAGACCCCTAGTTGCAGTGGCCATGGCCACCTACTAGTGTAAGTTTTCAGTGACTATTTCATTTGGTACAAAAATGTTATTTTGCTCCAGCTCCGCTGCGCGGGGCTCCTATTTCTGACCGATTTGCCCTTAGGACATAAGACGCTTCCAAACCTGTTTAATATAGTAATGCAAAGCTGCCATTAAAAAACTGCACTAGTTAAGTAAACCACAGTGGCGTAACTGGGGGCCCGCGGCAAATTCATCAGATAGGGGTCCTTCCTCAATATAAAGAAGTGCGTCATCATCTCTTCTGTGCTCTAGACTAAGCCAGTTCGGGGCCCCGCAGAGTTAGGGGCCCGTGGCATTCTGCCTGTCCTGCCACCTTATAGTTACGCTACTGGTAAACCAATCTAAAACTTATTTAATAATAACATTTTTGATAATTGCATCAGCCATAAATGTGTTTGAAGGCCGCCCGTCAAGACCGTGAAAACACCATAAAACTTCTACAAGAACAAGAATACTTGGAGAAGAACGTCCAGGACGACAAGGCGCAGCGGCGCAAGGCCGAGTTCGTGAGGATTGACACCAAGCAATCGCTCACTGCGCAGATGGAGACCAAGAAGAGGTTGAATGAGGAGCAGAAGATGAGAGAAATCGAGTTTAGGATGGAGGTTTGTGGATTCTTCATCACTGAACATAGACTTTCCCCGACATGTGCCATTTACATATCAAATAAAATAAATGTCATAGGACAATAAAATTCGAACCTTAGAATTCTAACTGCATATTCAGGATCATATTCATATTATTGTTGACTGTACATGCTTGTCATCCATCCTAATGTGTACCAAATTTCAAGCGAACCTGAACACTAAAAGTGACAAAACAACCAGTAGGTCAAGTGATTCGTTTAAATTTCAAACCATAGGCGGAAGCTAAAAAGGCGCTCGAAGACGAGAAGGAGCGTGAAAAGGAACGCAAGAAGAAAGAGAAAGCTCAGAAGTATTCAGTTGAGCTGCGACAGCAGATAGAACGCAACGCGATCAAGAGGGAGAAAGAAAACCGGGAGGAGCAGGCGCGTGCGCAGGCCGTGTGGGACTACCACACTGACTGGTTAGTGATCTCATATTAGGCTAAAACATGAAGAGAAAAGTTCTGAGTGATTGACTGACTCGTCAATGCTCAGGCCAAGCCGTTGAACCTAGAAAGCTACCATTAATTAAAGCGTTTTTACTTGGCATACTCGTAAACTTCGTATTAACGCAGAATGTAATTGTAGACTGTGTAAAATATCTTTAAATGCATAAAGTAAAGACAATAGTAATCAGGCACCAACAGACATGAACACTAGAATGGCAGTAAAAGTCCATTTTACCCTTGTCTTAACCGTTCAAATTTTATAAACGCCTCAGATTAAAATGGTTATAATTATACACTTGTTGTACAATCTACAATTTCTAACCGCCATTTTTCATACACCAGGCGTGCAGAAGTAATGAAGGAACGCGAGAAAATCGTCGAAGAACACGTGCCTCAGCTCTTAGGCTATCTTCAAGCAGGGGTTATTAAAAAGGAAGACCTGCCCGCGGTCAGAGCCGGGGCCAACAAAAGCGAGGAGCTCTCTAAACTCGATATCGAGTCTATGGCGACGTCCACGAGACCGAAGAGGTTTTCAAAGTGCAACCCGCAGTGTAGGATTTTGAGGGAATTTTGAACATTTTTATGTTAGTACGGGCCACAGATCAATTTTATTATGTAAAGATGATAATCACGATCTCCCTGAGCGTTTTCCAAAAAAAAAGTCCAGATGTACATTTTCCAGAATATTACGGGCTTTTCTCATTCAGAATCGTTTGCCCTATCGATTCTCATACAAGAAAAAATGTGTCCCAGATTTTACTATGATTTTTTTCTTGTTCGTCACGTACCATACACGTATATGTATAATAAAAAGTGACGTACTGGAATGTAAATTTTGGGACACATTTTTTCTAGTATAAGGATCGATAGGGTAAACGACTTTGAGTAAGAAAAACCCAAAATAGTTAAATACTGGAAAAAATTATCACGTGGAGTTTTTTTTGGAAAAGCGGCGTCTAAAAATACGTAAAGACCAACAGGGTATCACAAATATGTAAACTCCTTATTACTGTGGTGTTATGATTGATTAAACTCAGCGCGGATCCATATTTTAAACCTTGACTTAAACATCGTTTCAAATTTTGACCAAATTCTGAAGTAAAGGAGGTAAATGGATATTCGGAACACTGTATGAAGTTTTGGGTAGTAGTATGGTGAGACTTCATCAAGATTTCATCTACCATATTCATTGATCTGAGGTCCGGCTGTACTGCCCAGTTGTTTTTATTTAGCGAAATTGACTGATTTTACGCAAATTCATTTGTCCAAGAAAATGTAGAGTTGGAACGTTGTCACTGTGAACGTCACTGACTACTGTTGTTGTTTGTGATATAATAAAATTGTGATGCAATTTTTATAATAAATAATACCATTTGCAAAGCCAAACCTAAAGTTGGACGAAATAGGCCGAACATGTTGAAACATAGGAAAAATAATAAAGATTAACTGATTTCAAATGTGCACAAAATTATAATTGCTGAACCAATATTGATAAAATATAGTTCGGATCAACTTTGGACCTATTCTATCAAATAAAAAGAGAATTAGTAAAATCGATTCACAATCGGAGATAGTGACTGACAAAAAAACACTAATTGGGAATCTCCTTTTTTAAAGTCTGTTAAAAAAAGCATATGGTGCGGTACGATACGGGTTTTACTTTACTACGATGGCAAATGGTCCAGTCATTATAGCAAGTTCACCTCGGAATTCGAGATACCCGGCTGTAAATCGGTAAATACTTGTATATTGACACCCAAAAAGTTGTCTCAAAACCTACATAATGGTAGGGTGTGCGCAACTATTAAATTTCAAGGTCAAAGGTCACAAAAATCGGTTTTTTGCGCTTTTTTTGTAAATATCTCATTTCCTATGGGTTTTTGCTATTTGTTATTATTGACGATATTGTAGAATACAAAATTCCCTACAAATTTTGTTTAAATGTTTTTTTTATACGGTGAACCGTTTTCGAGATAGAGGGCGGAGAGCGCGCGGTCACAGCACTTCAGGTCAACCGGTGCCTCCGGTCGAAAACGCGCCATATATAGTTGATGAACTATCGATATATCAATTATATTATATTTTATCATTTTTTTTCCTAACCTATCCACTTTTTATTCAGTACTAGCTGACCCGGCGAACTTTGTTCCGCCTTAAATTTGAAAAATTCCAGTGGTTTGGGCTGTGCTATCCCGCGGGAACTATGCAATTTTCCGGGATAAAAACTATCCTATGTCCTTTCCCGGGACTCAAACTATCTGTATACCAAATTTCAACTAAATCGGCCCAGCGGTTTAAGCGTGAAAAGGTAACAGACAGACAGAGTTACTTTCGCATTTATACACTTTTTATTCAGTATTAATTAACAACACTTACCTGCCCATGTAATTGCAGAACTGTTAATGAAAATATCGGAATTATATTTGAATTTTAACCTAATTAATATTAATAACTTCATACATGATTAAAAAAAACAAATAAATTATGAATTAATCTTTTTATTAATCTCCGCCCTCTATCTCGAAAACGGTTCACCGTATAAAAAAATTTTTTGAACAAAATTTGTAGGGAATTTTGTATTCTACAATATTGTCAATAATAACAAATAGCAAAAACCCGTAGGAAATGAGATATTTACAAAAAAAGCGCAAAAAACCGATTTTTGTGACCTTTGACCTTGAAATTTAATAGTTGCGCACACCCTACCATATGTAGGTTTTGAGACAA
The DNA here is from genome assembly GCA_949127965.1 of Pandemis corylana. Classification (NCBI taxonomy): domain Eukaryota; kingdom Metazoa; phylum Arthropoda; class Insecta; order Lepidoptera; family Tortricidae; genus Pandemis; species Pandemis corylana. The sequence goes on along the minus strand of OX421856.1, from coordinate 11,283,653 downwards.
CTTTTAGGGTGTCAATATACAAGTATTTACAGACTTACAGCTGGGTATCTCGAATTCCGAGATTCTTACCTAATCTAACCTTAAATGACTGGGCCAAAATGATTTTTTCAAATCAATTTGCTTGTGATTATTTGTGATATTCTTTTTGTAGTATACCTAGTTGTGTATTTAATCTGTGGAGAGTTATGATGAAATATAATACCCAAGATAACATTAAACATGTACAAAATAACAAATAATTTCTAAATATATTTTGCATGTTAACTCAGTTATTTAAAAGTTATGATACTACATCATTAGCCTCCGTATTTTTAATAATAATAACTACTTTACGTTAACAAAAAGAAATAAAATTGCGACACAATCTGAACACATTAAATGTAATGAAGATTATTTGTATTGTATTTTATTAAACCCGAATTAAATTAAGAACTGGCATGGAAGCATAATATCTTTTTACTTGTATGTATTTAAAGTTTAACGATGAAATTACATGACTGTTAGCATTTTATACTGTTACATTATATCAAGTAAATAAATATCATGAAACAATTTATACCAATTAGCTTAGTCCCAAACTATCTAAAACTATGGGTACCAGACAATGGATAATGTAGATATAGCATCCATGAATGACTAAAGTACAAACATTCATATTCGTGCCTGCCTCTACGGGGATTCTAATCTGGGACCACTACTACCACGTTGACAAAAAAATAAATTAAAGATACATTTTTTCAATTTATTAATTTCGTTTTATTGGCCGCATGTACGTTTGTCAGACTTGCTTATATTAGTGGGTAATAGTACTAAAGATAAAGAGTCGAATACAAAATCAAAGGTAAATAAATACATTCCGCGTGAACATATGCCTAACATACATAAATCACGTCTTTATCCTTATGGGGTAAAAGAGCCTGTCTTGTTACGACTTAAATGCCACGTTTAGCATAATTGTGGACGTATAGGTGGAAAATGGATTCAAAATAGTGACGGGTTGCTAGCCGCATCACCTATACATGATTCCTACGATTTTCGGTTTAGTTCTCGTGATTTCTATTTTGTTTGCCCTTCGGGCATTTGAAGATACCTAACAAACCTAACCTAATTTTATAATCTCTAGTGAGGGTTTTTATAACAGTGGGCCCACGAGAACTAACCTCGATTTTCACCCATCCTCTCGGTTGGTTTTTATCATCTGCGCGGGAAGAGAAGGAACTGGTACATATGCCTAAATAATGACAATTGGTCCACAATAGCAATCAAGTAACTATAAGGCAAAGAAACCGGGTCATTTTCCGAAGAATGTTGTATGAAAAGTGACCCGTTTCTTCGGTCCGTCCCGAGTACGTATATAACATTAATGTTATATTATTTATCTATAACATCAAGTAAAAGAGTCACAAATACGTTGCAAGGGGTTAGGTTCGTAAGGACTAGATTACATAACGACTCTATAAGCAAAACGTCTTGGTTACATAAGGTTTTGGTAGCTAAATGTCTAATTGTACAAACGTCTTAATAGTAGAATGCCCGGGTTTAAGATTAGACTTAGTTCTATTACGTCTTGTTTGTATAACGCCCTAATATCAAAATGTTGTAATAGCAAAACGACTAGGTAGGCATATCGTCAAACATTAATAACGTCTAAATGGCATAACGACTAGATGGTTGAATGACAAAAAAAACACAAACTTAAGAAGAGATGTTTTAAGTTGTATTTGAATAAAAGATTTTCTTTTACAAAAGCTTGTATTATTTAAACACTAGTTTCTGCCGGCGACTTCGTCCGAGACCTAGACAATAACTAGTCGTCCCTACAGATATTAAATTCATCTACTTAATATTACCTAGCCGGTGAGCAATCATGACGTTTTGCTACCAAGACCATATGCTATCCAGACACTTTTCCTTATGCGTCGTTTTACAATCAAGACTTATTAATAACTTGGACGTAAACTCTATTAGTCATTTTGCAACTTCGGGCGTTATGCTATAGTTGTCGATCGAACAACTAAGACATTCTACTCACTAGGGCATTCTGCAAAAAAGATTGTGCTTACCAAGACCTTATGCAACTAAGACGTTTTGCTTATAGAGTCGTTATGCAATCTAGTCTTTACGAACCTAACCCGTTGCAAGCTTAGTGGACTATGATTAAATACCAAATGTCATGTGCCAGTAATTTCACTGATTGTTCTAGTCACGCTGCACTTCTGCTTGGCGGCAGGTTTAGTGAGTAAGATGGTGGTAGCGATCCCGACATTCCCGACGGACCCGGCACAACGTCCTACCACCCGTAAAACAACTATGCGCATGCAAATTAGTGTTCTCGCCCGCGGCTCACACAGCTGTCTAAAACTCCAGAGCCAAGTGAAGGTAAACATCACTTAACAAGAGGCGGCCGAGCGGCCATTACCGCGCGCAATATTTAAACGTACCGAATTAATTTCGACCTGCCCTGAATATTAAAAGGGGATGTAGCGGTGACCATGATTGGGGACAGTCCAGGGATTTTTTTTATTTTAAAGGGTGGAGAATGAGGCATTTGGACATTTCACGTTAGGTGAGCACCACCCACCTAAGCACCCCCGTTATAGAGAGAAGGGCATACCCATACCTCCGTATGAAAACCTGAAGTCTGGGCCTAGGCAGCATTTAAGGAACAAAATAGTAAGATAAAATAGTAGTGTGTAGTTTAACAGTCAAGTTCAACCGTATCACCCGCTCAACATCTGCGACAAAATTAAACCAAATGAGATTAGGAATTGTATGGAACAGTAACATTATTGCTGTAAATAGTAGCGTTTTATAGTCACGCTGTTGAAGCGCGCCGCGTTTCTCATAGGTCCGCGTTTATAGTTTGTAAGTCAGAGTCCGAGGGCCCCCCGAGCTAAGGGGCCCCGGAGCACTGCCCCGGCTTGCCCGACGGTAGCTACGCCACTGAGAAGATCGCAACTAGCCGGATCATCGTGAGTTAAAACGATTATTTTGTAGTATTTGTAAATCAAGTGATTTCCTTCAAGCCTGGTCACCACGCTAACCCAACCAACTGAAAGTTAGCATTTTTCCGCAATAAAGAAATAAAATCGAGGCGTCAGCGGATTCGCGGCGTTCGGTGGCTGATAAAAATCACTGGAAACCTCCCCCTAATACCCCCCAAGGGTAGGGGTTGGACACTTGCGATTATTTGCATTGAGGCTATTTGAGGCAATTTTGTCAGCTTATCTCCTGGTCATAAAAAGTTATTTATATTTATAGCACGTTACTTTTTATAAAATACATTGTGATAATGCCCTTGCTCGAAAAGGGCGGCTAAAAGGTATGGCGTTTTTCACCGACTGCATTTAAAACTAAAAGAGTTTCGTCTTTTAAGTTGGCAACTGATTTTATTAAACAAAATGCAACATTAACAAGAAGTCCTATGCGCATTGCTGTCATTCATGATCATGAAATCCTATTCCTCGGTGTCATGAAAGTATCTACAAGAGAAATAGGAACTTGGGGAATTCCAATTATCATAACACTATTATTAACTCTCACAGACCTTAAGAAATGCTACAAGGATAGATGTCTTATTTATATCAATGTTCTGTGAGTGCACAACCCTAATTTAATCGGCATCTTTGCGATCATAAAAGTAAAAAATACATTTACGAATAATTTGGTATATTGGCGCCACTCGCTTCCTGAAGCTCGACTTTAAAGCCAACGCTAAGTTCTTGAACAGAAAGGCGATGATGTACCTATCAGTATTGGTTTTAATATTTTATTTATTAATAAGTACCTATAGTTAACATGAAACTACCGTGAGATTTAATCATAATTACACATAAACGGATAACTCACGTATAAAAAGTCGAGTGATGCTCGACATGTTTCGGACTATTTCGTAGTCCTTCTTCCTGGAGCGCTCGCCCCGGCGGCAGCGAAACGAACACTGCGCGCCAGCGCTCTGTTCCGAAACATGTCGAGCATCACTCGACTTTTTATACGTGAGTTATCCGTTTATATATGTAAATAATACCTATAGTGTTCATAATCATAATGCTGATTACAAATTTAGGTGGTGCTGACTTCGCTGGGTGCCGCTGCTTTTTTCTTTTTCTTTTTCTCCGCATACTTCTCAACCACCGCTTTGTACTCTCGCGCTTCGTTCCACTGCTTCGTCTCTTTCTTACCCCAGATAGTGTTATCTGAATACCATTTCTCGTATTTTTCGTAGTCCTGCCAAACGTAGTAAAAATGAACGTAAGCGTAAGACACGTGAGCTGCGTAGATGTCTGCGTAGCTAGACAAGTGACGTAGGCTGCTCCGAAGCGTGTATCGATATCGACTATTGTCGACATACGGCTTCCCACTACTAGCAGCTAGGCATTTGTTTCGCTAGATCACGTGGTTTTTGTGGGCTCATGATGTCAATCCCATACAATTTCATTCCTTTATCTCGCTAGCATTATAATGACTATATTATAGCCACACTGAACAGAAGATGGACGAAATAGGTAACTACCTATCAATTTTCATGTGAACTTACTGTAGTAAGCTGATAAATACTTACATTTTTTTCTACTTCATTTTGTAGAAAGTAATTCAACACTTCCATTGGGCTCAGACCATGGACTGCAATCCTTAAACACGAGATAAGACCAAGACGAGATATTATTACGGTAATCTTAAAGTACCTAATTTATATAACTTTCTATAATCAGAGGCAAGCTAAATACCTAAACATTAACGCTCGACCAGTATCGTATTAGAGGGAAGCACTGCACTAATAATGTCAACGAGAACCCTTACTTTATAACCTGATCAGGTTCCAAGAAATGCTGCAGAGCGTCCTGAATAGTGGAGTAACCGTAACCGCGTAGCATGCGCGCTAGACTGTGGGTGTTGAAGTCTCGCGGGATCGAATGATTACTGAAATACACAAATTTCTTTATGTATTCGTTCGTACATTGTTGATTGGCAAGCCCATTTTTTTAGGAGAATCAGAACTATTAGGAAAGATGATTTTTGAGACTAAATAAGTACCATGCGTTAGAAAACGAATCTTATGGAGGACTTTCACAAAGTAGCATAATGACCAGAGGTCTTATTGTGTATATTGCGCGGGCTCTTGCGATCGCATTCACCATCTCTTTCCATTCCACCCTCGTACTTTATCATTGACAGAAAGACATTAAGAGTGTACCTAATCGTGATTGAGAGTTCTAAATACGTTAGGCGATAAGGCCTAGTTAGTCTCTAGGCTTTGGATTGGAACATACTTGTATACAGTACACGAATTATCGCTGGGCATGATCTGGCTGCTACATATTAATTATCTGTGGTTAGATGTGACAAAATCTCGGTCCTCCGAGGGCAAAATGTATGCATGCATTGTAAGACATACTTACTTGGTTACCCAGGAGTCAATGAGTTGCATAACAATGGAGTACGATGTGTCCGGGATGAGAACAACTTCCGGAAACTGCTTCAGGAGACTGTTCTTTATGAGCCAAGGGTTTGAACAGGTTGCTTTGGGAAAATAATTACATACATACATAAAACACGTTTTTTTCTCTTACGGGATAGACAGAGCCTGGGTAACAAGACCTAAAAAAGGCCACGTTTAGCATGATTATGGGCGTAATGTACCTATGGAAAGGCGAATAAAAATATTTCGCCTATAACATGATTCCCTCGATTTTCGCCCATTTCCGATTTCGATTTAACACATTTTGTAGCCATGACTAGGTTTGATTTGTGTTTTTTTAACCCACCTATAATAGTTACACTGTCCGTTTTCTGTATTCTTTTAATTAACTTTTTGTTTACGTAACGTCGAATTAGATCTGATATATCCAAGTTTAACTCATCTCCCGGGGGTGTCTGTAACAATACGTTCTTTTAGTTCAAATCATATTTATTTATTTTTCAAATAGACGAACGCTAGTTCTCAAGAGGCTTGGAGTTCCAAAATAAATCCACCAAGTTAAAAAAAAAATGACGAGAATTTTGTTTCAGCCGGTGACTATAGATTTGCGAGTGAGAATTTGTTTGCGTTTCGAGAAACCGAGCATAGAGTACGAAGGGTAATTAAAGAGGTCATCAAACCTTATTCCTCTTGTAATAAAGCCGCTGCGCATGCTTTAGGTAAACCACAGCGGGTTGAGCGGCGCGGGCGCAGCTGGCCACTGCGGCAGCGGCGTGCTGCAGTTGTGTGGGAGTAAACTCGCAAAGGTGCTGAGGGTCCAGCTCGAAGAGGACGGCATCTGTAAAGAATATCTATTTATAGCAGGTATGTCATGGAGCTCTGTAACCATTACCGAAACTGGGATAACATGGGAAGATTCGAAACCGTAAGCGAATCTGCTTTAAGAAAGTTTCATATAATTTCGGATAAGGGCGGAATTTAAATGAGACACGTCATGGCGATTGACGATTCCATCCGCCATTTTGCGTCCTTAAAACAGGTTTTATATTCCTGGTCAGCCTTTACACAATGCAGAACTTCATATATGATCTTCGATCAACAATACATTGTAATACATTGTATTGTTGATCGAAGTATATGATTGTTAGGGTTATAACTAATAAATGTACTTAATAATGTCTACTCTTTGACCTCAAATCTTCTATTCAGAAAGGGCACAAGAGACATCGGTCGTATGTAATTGGATCGGGATTTTACCGTTGATAGTAGCCATGGCGTGAACCAATTTGGTTCTTCCGCTGCCTCGTGGCCCCACTAGCAGTACTTTACGGAATCCGTGTACGAGTTCACGGCAGCGGTCCCACCAGACGCCTCTTATTTCTCCTGCAAATGGCAACGCTGGGCTGGGGCAAAAAGACGAAGAAATAAATTGTAAAAGTTGTCAAGTTAAGTGAATTAAAATTGAAATTTCGTGCATGGGGATTCCTCTTTTGTGTTTTTTGTACTAGTTTAAAGGGACTTAGTAGGTATTACTAACTTGTTCATCGTCATCATCATGTCCTCTTTGACGTATCCGTCAATGGGGAACACTGCTGGCTTCTGATAATTTCCCTCTAAGTAAGTATTAATAACTCTACTCACTCATCAGAACACCGAATACCATCTCCAGCAAAATTATGATCTCCTTTAAAATCTTCAAGCTTGGTTTTTGCATATTCTCTGAGGATGCCCATTTCCGCCAAATGCTTTTAAAGTAACAATAATTTGAGGTCAAGAAAACTTTAATAATTAACGAAAAATATTGCAAACCATAGCAAACCATAGGATTGGTGGTCAACTTCTAGTTGAAGATGGCTTACCTCCATTTTTTCAGCGATAAGCTCGCTCACTGTAGCTTTCAGTTGTTTCTTTTTCTTAGCACGTTGTTTCTCTTTAATTCCTTCAATCATTGTTTCTCCTTCTCTCATGTAGTCTTTTTTCAAAGCAATTTTCAATTGCTTAAGTTCTTTTCTGCAAATGGTTAATATTATCATCTATAATTCAGATAAATCGAAAGTATAAATTGTTCCTTAAATGTTGAATATAACAAGTACGTATATATTTGAGATTACTTCATTTCTAAGTCCACTTCCGGTATGATTTCTAGTTTTGCTTCCATATACATGTTTTCCACATCTAACTCCTTGATATTTCTTTCTTTAACTTCTACAGTTTCACCAGCGTCTAGTTCATCCCATTTGGCATGGTAATGATCTAATGCCTGTTTTATCATAGTCATTTATAATGGTGCACCACAAGTTTGCAAAATATTTCAACGTTTTTATCGTTTACCTGTACAATGTTGTGAGTTTTCTTTGACTCAGGGTAATGATAACCCGGATGCATATTTGGGTTTTTCATTATTTTCTTCATGAGTTGTTCTTCTAGTTTTTTTTTCATTTGCCGTTCTTTTTTAGCTTTTATCTCTTCTCTTTTCGTCTCCATCTTTTCAAACTTCAACTATAGATAAATCATGCGAATTAACAACTGCATCGCTACCCTTTGGTTTTTGTTTTATAAATTGATGACACAAACAAACATGGGAAACTGTTACGTATCATGAATTAAAAAAAATATATCTCATCAATAGGCGTCATGACGAAGCGAGTACTCGCCATGGAGGAGGGAAAGCGAGGCCGAGGACGACCACCTATGACCTGGACACAAACCATAAAAAACGACCTAAAGATAACCAATACGGCATCGGAGACAACCCACGATCGTTTGATGTGGCGCAGAAATACTAGGAGGGCTGACCCCAAATAAAAATGGGATAAAAGCCAGGATCAAGAAGAAGAAGATATCTCATCAATAGGTACCTACTATTAATGCTTTACGTAATAATTATTACGAAGAGTAACGTTTCGTTGTTCCTTATATTTGGTTAATTTTATTTTTATAATCATATCTTTACCTGTTGAGGAGACTTGTTCTTATTTTTTTTCTTATTTTCCAAATAGGCTTCATACTGCTTAAGCCACTCGTGTGGATCAGGTATTTCAGCTCGTAGTATGACTGCTGAACCACCTTTAATTTCGTTTGGTATATCATGAAAAAATCTTATACTTGTGTACCTGTGTCATGACGAAGTTTTAAATATCATTACTCAGGATCATAGAGTAACACTTTAAGATTCGTCGAAACCTTTTATACGACATTACCATTCGTGAAACCAAAATCTAAGGTTGTCTCGATAGTCTTCACTAATTTCATCGCGTTTTCGTTTCATAAAATCATCTTTAATCTCAGCACAATGCGACTTCCACTCCCCATTGAATTTTTTAAATAATTCTTGACGACGTTCTTTTATCTGAATTATAAAAAGTTAAATCTTAGTTTGAAAATTATTTACTTATTTATATATTCTCATTCTCTCTAAAATATTTAAAAACCCTACCTTGTCAGCCCTATTCCGCGCATCATGAGTCGGAGCTCTGCACATCCTGATCCCCAAAACGTCATCGGTTTGGCATTCTTTAATCTTCTTACGTTTGAATTCCATGTAAGTTCTATAATCTCCCCATTTATTTTATAAAAGATATTGGTCTCGTTTTATCATAAATCGTAAAAATTATTAGTTAATTAATCTGGTTCTTTAAATCATTTACCTGGCCACCCTTTGAATTATTTCTGCCGCCCGAACTTTGAGTTCAACTCGAGCTTGTGGCTGCAGTTTTCCTTCTAACTCCTTCACCCAGATTTCCCTTCTTTGTTTCCTTGAGGTCTGCCATCGCGTGACTTGCCTACAATTGATAAATAACAAGAAAAACCCTGTTATAAGTACTGCCAAACTTAAAACTGCATGTCACTGCACTGATATCACTAACGACACGATCACTAGCGACACGACAACGATGCGACAGTGACGCCATTATTAGTGCCCGCAGCAACGACAAACAAGCGAATCCTCAATAGATCGCGAACACGTCAGTACATTATTAAACATAAACACTTGAGGCCCAAAAATGAAATTTTGACACCTGTCTCTTAATCAATGTACCCGCTTACATAATTCGAACGATGTTTGTTTTAGCCCGTTCGTAGTGCGAACCCGGCCTAAGTTTTGCTTTCGTAAATTTGTTAAAATTAAGTGTCAATTAAAACTATTAAGTTCGACAATCTGTTTAGTAATAGAATACTGGATTTAATGCACAAACAAAAGTTGTTGTCAGTTTTCAGTCTGAATAACCACTTTAAAAATATATGTATTGTAATGGGCGCTCTACTTTTCATAGTCTTACCGACTTCTCTCGTGTGCTTGTATCAATGCTACCATTTTTCTTATAAACAGTGTTTCTTCAGACACTACTTCGGCTAGTTCATATATTTGTGTAAATTTGTTTCCTCTAACTTCTTCCACTTCTTCCACTACGTCTTCATCCCACCAATTGACTACATTTTCTTCTTCCAATAAATGATGCATTTCTTCTTCCTTTTGCACTGTTGCATTGAAACACATTTCATTTATTAACACAAACAATAATTTAATAATTGGTTACGTGTTTAAAAATTGAAACATAGTGTTATATCACAAATTCAGGACATACTCACTAAAATGTTTTTATCATCTTATGATTGTCAACGCTTCTCGTTTATAATCTATCTCGCAAGATTATAAATTGTCGGATATATCACTTCAGTTCGCAACCTTAGGTTACGTATAAAGTGATGAAACATCATGAATACACGTTCATAGTGATGAAACATAAATACCAACTTCGAAATCCTTACTTAGTTCCAATTCCTTCTCTTTTATTTTCTCCTTTGCTTTACGAAAAGCTTCCAAAATCATAGAATTAACATAATCTTCCCTTTCTAATTTGAATGGTATATCTTGAAATTCAGCATCGTCAGGAGTCAATATATGTTGAATCAGCCCTTGGCTCAAAAACTGCACTTGACAACCTTCTAACTTCCTCAGTTGTTGTTTGAGTTCAAGTATTCTGATGAAACATTCACTTTGTCATGAAAATGTATCACGACATTAACAAAAAAAATCCCTGTCATTAGATAAGAAGCTACAATTTTATTGGTTACACAACATTAAAGTGACGGAGGATTTTTAAGAACTTTTCATCCATCCACCGGTAGGTTCATCTTGCAATCCGCTGTCACCTTACTCCATAATACAAAATTTTTCTCAAAATATCTATCATTAGTAATCTATTATCGCCATCATGATCATTACGGAAGATATAGTGTGCTACCCGTTGCCAATGGCTTCCAAAGGTTTCCTTCTTTACCGTAGGGTCAGGGCTTCCGGCGGGGGACCTGTCAATGCTCCGCCTTTTGATTCACTGTCACCACTCATCTATTGACTTACCTGCCCACAATAGCTTTGACCACAGCGTCTATATTCTGCTGCTTCTGAACCTGTAAGTTCTGCTGCGAGCAGTCCACACTATCATTATAGATATTGATATAAGCTCCTAGCATTCCACTCAGGCGCTCCACTGCTTGGCAGCGCTTCTTGTCATGGGTCTTAGCATCCTTTGGTGAAAATCAAACATACGTTAAGTGTCTAATCGACGCGTACTTGTTTGCTCGACTTTATTTAAGTATATGAGATGTAACGTAGATACGTGAATTCGAACATACAAGCATGAGCAAAAATGGTCGTCAAATATCTTTCCAGGGTGTCAAATTTCAGGACGGCAAATAGGTAAATACAACCGGGATTTCAACAAACAAAAGAATGACTATGGCTAAATAAACGGAAGGAAGAAAGAGCCAACTGTTCTGTATTTCGTCTTCGTATAAATAAATATGGATGGTCAAAATGTGTTGTTAAACGCAAAGCTCTAGAACTGCTGGACCAATTCGGTCTTTCAAATGTATTCGTTGACGGTCGAAGACGGTTATTACGCAGCATATTTTTTTATTCTTTTAAGGAAACGAAACCGCGGGAATAAGGTACTTACTAGTTTATATGTGACATAAATAATCCCAAAAAAATAATTCTAAGCTCACGAGTTCACAATCAGACGGTGACATTTAAAAGAGTATCATGTCCCGTAAAAGCATAAATTCGTTGCCGTTTAGTGACTAAAGTACCTGATATTCCTTATCTAATTGGACCAAAGTCTTCAACCGTTGATGCACACATTTCCATTTGTGAAAATAAAAATTATTGGACATGTTTGATTTTGAAAAACAATTCTACATAATTTATTTAAAATTGTTTTGAAGTGACTCGATAAAATCAAGATGGTTGCGGTGTCGGCTTGTGAAATACATACAATCGTACCTATTTATACGTTATTCCTAATAATAAGATAGCTTCATTTAAAGTACAAAAGATTGAGAACTAATGTAATTGTCTAAACTCTGTCTATTTTCTCTTTTATCGTGCAATGTTGAACGACGGATTCAATTCTAAACAAAACCGTACTTCTAACGACGTGCAAATATCACTTAATCGTAAGACTACCGAACAATAATGGAAAACGCTACCTACACATTCAAACTTTGCCAATAACTATAAATGAGCATGAAACTCATTGCCATTCACATCTATTCCATCTCTCCGCAACTCATATCATAAAGATAACACAACACAATTTAAAACCTCAATAATCAGATACGTTTAACGAACTCGGAAAGTCGCGTTACCCCCACTGAAAGGGCAAACGACCCCCATTAGACTTTATCATTGATGCCGCAAAACTTTACATCATACTCGATGCGGGAAATAACCGATTTCAGTTGACAGAAACAGCGCGACCGCTTTGCTTTCCTTTGGAGGTTCGAACAACCTTCATGGTGGGATCGACGCGTTTGAAAGAGGACTGTAGGGGTTGTTTTTAGGGTTTCACTTTGGGTGGAAGAAGATTTCGGGTGAGTGCAATTTGAATAGGTGTTTTATCGTGTTGGGCCCCGCCGCAGTTTCCTGTGGGGCTGAATGCCCGTCTTGTCAGCGGAAGTAGTAAAGCCTTCCGTTGACTGTCGCGCGAAATGTGTCGCTGGTGCCTTTTTATTCGCGCTGTTTTCAGTGTTTGTGTTTTGAGAGAGCGCACATTTACATTGGGCGTATCTTAAGTATTTTTGTGAACGGGCAGCGGACATCTGGTTATTTATTTGTCTATGCCAGAACTTTGGAGTTATTTCTGGCACTTATCCTTGTGTACAGTAATGTTGTACTTTCAATTTTAGTTAGAGACTTGCTTTTTTCAGTATTTTAAGTTCATGAGCTAGAACACATTGAATTTTCTCCACTGCTAGTCTAAACTGATCAATTGGTGTCGTGTCTTCTTGCTACGGCATTCGATTAAGGCACTTTTCATTACGCTCAGGTTGCACGTCACGAACCTTTCAAAAATTTTAAATTCCCAATCCCAGATGGATACCTACCGTAACTGACACTCTAATGGAAACTGTCGAACGCGCCCTCATAAGACGTCTTATAAAAATTCGATACATCTCGAAGGGAGGCGAGACAAAAAAATAAGTAAAAAAATACTGTTTTACATCAAACACAAAGAATAAAGGACTTGATGTGTGACAGGTAATATTAGGGCACATCGCACCACGTTATAACAACTCGCAGAAAACGAAAGTTGTTTCAAATTTACCCCTTACTCCTGAGTTGGTAGAGTCCATATGAGATTTTAATTGTAGTAGATATAACTTTGCAGGTTTAGCATTTGAATTTTGTCGACGATAGGTACATGAATGATAAGATGGGATCAATGTGGTTTTGATTTAAAATTATCTCGGATCATGCCTGGATAAAGGGGTGACGTAAAAATTATTATTTACGTATGGGATCCTACCCACAGTGGAAAGTATTGCAATGTACCTATCAAAATAATTTAATCGCGTAAGTAGATCAAGATTAAAACGGGCATAGCCCTTAAGTAGATAGGTACTCTTATTTGCCCAAGTCTCAAAGTAGGTACTTATCTAATCACAGCTTGCAAAATACTCTCCACCATTTACTTATCATTTACTGTTTATTATGCTAATTGGTGAAAGAACTAGCGCACCTTAAGCATATTTGCATTTCACTAGACGGTAGGTAATTCACACCACACATACTTTGACCAATCACTTCCAATTTACAGCGACATGAACAAAACGAAATATAAAGCGACAGTCGCGTACGAAAACCAAAAATAAACTTTTCAACGCAATGACATAAAAAATGCGACCTATCACCCTCGGTGTCAAACTGACAAGTCCGTCGCGACAGGCGACAAGTTAAGAGCGTTGTATCGTGTTGCCGATAGATGTCTCCGGGGGCCTCATAATGCGATGCCGCTACGCGTCGCGTGTCGTTGTCGCACTCAACATCCCCAACGGGAATACGCCTACCGTTTGTTTGGATAATTATTTAGTGTATACGTTTTAAGACTTGTAGTGAGAACAATAGTGCCTTACACATATGTATTTAGGTAAGTAGTATTGCGAAATTTTAAATGCTTTTAGATTTTTCGGATGAGCAGACTCGAAGCTTGTGAAAATGTTCCTGAAAAAAATCACAATGAGTTTTAAATGCAATATTCATAATGAGCTACTATGCTAATAGCCTTTGCTATGTAGATAACGATCAGCTACCAAAGTCAACAAGTTCAACTGAAAGCTCGAAGCTCGCTCTAAGCACGCTCGAAGCATGTTAACTCGCGAATGCAGGACCTCAATCCGAACTATATGTATGTACCTAACAAGAAATAATTGTAATTACAAATAATAAATGAGAATTGCAGTTTTTACGAGTGGCGCTAACAAAGTAAGCGCAGTTCCCGGCGCGAGCGCAATTTATCGCGCAAACAACTTGCAAATTGGCCTGTAGGAGCGACGTTTTCGCTAAATACCTATAAAAATGTCCGCCCGTCGTGAAATATTGTTGTTAGTGTTCTGCCGCAAGTTAAAGGAGACAGCGTGAAACATATTAGTGAACATTATGCACTGCATTGGCTTAATTTCCTCCTCATTATGTGGGTCTAGCTAGATGGTGAATTGCATGTGCGGGTGGGAAGGATTAAGGGGACTCTCTGAAAAATGCGACAAAATGAGATTCCGCGTTACAATAACTTAAGATAAGTAGTTAACCTCATTAATAAGTAATAAAATTCAAACTACAAATAAACGAACGGTTGTACTACAATGACCAATGTAAGTTTTGTTTATGACTAGTTTCCTAGTTTAATTCATTTATTTAGTTTTGTTTATTCTAGAATTCAGTAGGTAGGTATGCGTTTAACTAAAAAATGCCTAAGCTGTGCTCTCTTTCTCGCACAGGGCGCGCTCTCGCTCTCTCTCAAAATGACGCAGAGATGACGGACTCGCCCTTAAGGCGGTTGCTCTTCCATACAAACCTTCCGTGCAGCTGCATTTCGTCCACAGGCTTAATTTCAATGCGGTTTTTTGAGGATAGTTAGCTATGGATATATTGTCTGCGCAAATTACAAAACAGAGTGCATTTATCATACCTAAATTGCAGTATGATGCAGTAAATTTCGATGCATTTTACAATAGTGTGAGTAGCTAGTGTCAAATAAAACATGTTGTAAAAACCAATCGGCTATTTCGAGCTGTCATGTGACCTCCAATCTGGCTCAGTGGTCGTGACTTAAAGGACTGAATAGTTAGTGACCAAGTTCAAATCTCGAGGCCGTGAACGATTCTTTTTTAATTTTATAAACATTGTTTTTAATAACTTACTTACTTAGTAATACTATCTCGATGAGATGTAGAAAACTTTGTGGTAAATTCAATATTTTTCTTGTCAAATCAAACCAAAGAAAGTACTACCTAAGTGGTTTTTAAACAACCTCAAGCTTACCCTAATTAGATTTTACTGTTTACGATAAATGGTCTATACCATCAATTAGTTGAAAATAAAATATACTTGTGATGGTAAACTTACTCTAGCCAAGATTTTTTTTTAAACTAACACATAGTTTCGTATTTTTTTTGTATAACCTTGTAGCAGTGAGGCATCGCCAATTTGACTGGTTAAGCGGGTGGCATTGCCAGTCCTAAACTTGGCAAAGCTTTCATGCCTAGTAAGTTCTCTAGTATTAGGATCACACGTGCTTATTAATTTGGAATAGATGGTGGCGCCCCCCAGTCATATTGCCGCCTTAAAAACACGTATTATATATTTAAAAAAAAGTACTCGACCACAGAAAGTTAAAAATAAAAAAGGCTTCCAGTTAATTTTGCACTAATGCTTCTCACGAGAATCGAACCCTAACCCTCTGCATCAAATCACGGCCATATACCACGGCAATGATTCGTGAAATCCGACAAGTGCTAAATACAAAATAGGCCGAGTAAATAGGTTTTCTCAATTGCAGAACAATTAAAAAAAAACACGCGAGTCAAAAACCTGGCTGGTTAGACAGGTAATAAAAAAACAATGATATGAATTGTCATAAACTAATGGTTGACAGAACATGGTGTCTTAAAATAAAAATAATCTATTCATTTTATTCGTAATTAATTTAATTCAAAGGAAGGAAGTAAAAGACGTTACAAGCTACGATATTGGACGCAGCGTAGATATTTATTTGTACGTACACGTGCAGGTATGTACTTATCAATTAATCATAATAATTTTTTGTAAGATACAAAATTCCAACGTTTGTGTGATTGGTACAAATTATTTTTGTAAACGCAATTGAAGTGCTCAGTCCCGGTGTCTGCATGTAATCAAATCTTGCAAGTGAATTTTGACCCATTTCTAATTGATCAGATTGATGTGAAATCTGGCATAAGCATAAGTCTGATGACAATACAGTAATCTTGAAGTGAAATTCTGGTGACCCAGCCAGGGTCGCTTCCGCAGTTGGACACTCATCAACAGAAAGAGTAGCAACTAACCATACATTACGCTTACATCTAATTATAACTCTTAGAACTTAGAGGAATCTTTAGTGCTCGAATCGAACTTGCTATTGACCAGCTTTTTTAGGGTTCCGTACCCAAAGGGTGAAAACGGGACTCTATTACTAAGATTCCACTGTCCGTCTGTATGTCTATATGTTTGTCTGTCCGTCTGTCTGTCACCAGGCTGTATCTCATGATGATGCATACAGATGATGTATTTCTGTGGCCGCTATAACAACAGATACTAAACAGAATATTTTTGTCAATCTTTCTATGTAAGTAACCAATGGAGGAGCTTATGTATTACTAAGTTCACGCTGTATCGTGGTTTATTTTATGGCCACATTGTTCAAATCCGTCCGTCTATGTCTGTCTATCTGTCCGTCTGTCCTAACTTTATAGCTTTTTTACCCATATTACGTAGCTATATTTTTTTCATTTAGGAGCCACTGTCCGTCTGTCTGTCTGTCACCAAGCTGTATCTTATGAACCGTGATATGGCTATCAGCTATCATGATTGTCTGGCGACAGTTCACAAATGACGTTTCTCTGTTGCCGCTCTAACATCAAATACTAAAAACAGAATATTTTTGTCTGTCTAAGTATGTAAGTTACCGATATAAAATGACCTCACACAGCCTACAATTTGCTTAGTTGGCAGGGCTTTGCTAACACTGGATTTTATATTTACTTGCCGAATTTGGACGAAACCCTTAGTACGAGAGTCCGACTCGCACTTGGCCAGGTTTTGGTGTTCGGAACACAAAGGAGCTTATCTATTACCAAGTTAACGCTGTATCGTGGTTTATTTTATGGCCACATTGTTCAAATCCGTCCGTCTATGTCTGTCAATCTGTCCGTCTGTCTAACTATAGCTTTTTTACCCATACTCGATACTAGGTAGCTATCTTCTACTCCCTTTCATGCTGGTCTGGAAGTAAAGAAAAAACATAGAATGTACCAGTTGCTTCTCTTCCCGCGTTGATGGTAAATGCAAAAATATATGGAATCAAGTTATACGCGATAGGGCAATCCATCACTATTTTGATTCCGCCTATACGCCCACAATCATGCTTGTTCTTGGTGGCTTTAAGGTGTTATCTTAGGCCCTGTCTACCCCGTAAGGGATATAGACGTGATTTGTGTATGAATGTATATTTTACGTCTGAATCGGCGAACGCAAGTCAAAATGATAATTAAAAACTACGTATGTACATTGAAAGGTATAAGAGAGGTGAAATATACACACATGACTGTATTGTCTGATTTTTTTAGGGTTTCTTACGTCATATAGAAAAAAGGAACCATTGTTAGAAGCACATATATTTTGTAGGTCCGTCTGTTTGTCGGCCTATCTTTCCGTCTGTCCAGTCTTCTGGGCCATTTTGTGACAATTTATTTATCAGTGGCTTTTATATTTTTAGCTTTTTTATGTTTAGATACTTCTGTTTTTTAACTTCTTTTGTGATAAATAAAAATCTTCTTTAAATATTTCTGACTGTCTGTCTTTTTGTCTGTGCGTCCGATCATCCATCCGGCAGTCCATCCATCCGTACGTCTATCTATCTGCCTGCCTGTCTGTATGTATGTATGTATGTATGTATGTCTGTCTGTCAGTTTGTCTGTTTGTCCAACCATCAATCCGGCGGTCCATCCGTTGGTTTGTCTGTCTGTTTGTCTATGCTTCCGACCATCCGTCCGTCCGTCTGTCCGTCCGTCCGTCTGCTTGTTAATCTGTACGTCCAATCATCCGTCCGTTTGTCTTTCTGTTTGTCCGTCTTTCTGTCGCTAATAGTATGATTATAAAATAAATTAATTTTTCAGATTCACATTGGATTCGGAAAGTAATTTTTGTGCATTAACAGGAAATAAGTGAATCATATATTCACTGGACGCGAGATTTTACTTGCTATTGTTGTGCAAGAAGAGCAAGAACTTTACTGCTGGTGTGATGACAAAAAAAATTGATTGGGTCTAAAAACACAGATTTTTATTGATGTAATTTGTAATAACGTTACGAGGTAAAAACCTCGTTATGCTTTACTGAGTATGTATATGCACAGGAGACCCAAAAACTGTCATAGAAAAACCTAAGAAAGTCTTAATTACAGTAAAAATCTCGATTTAATCGATATGGTCTGTTTTTGTTTCATCCAAACTATCAATATACGTTCTTACATGCTGGTCTGGGAGTAAAGAAAGCTTAGAATGTACCAGTTGCTTCTCTTCCCGCGCAGATGGTAAAAGCCCATCGAGGGAATAGGCGAAAATCTTAGGAATCATGTTATAGGCGATGTGGCTAGCAATCCATCACTATTTTGATTCCTCTTTTCCATCTATACGCCCAAAATCACGCTAAATGTGGCCTTTAGGTCTTGTTACCTTAGGCTCTGTTTACCCCGTAAAGGATAAAGACGTGATATGTATGTATGTATGTATCCATAGTGCGGTGTTGCAAAATTTTGTAACCCCTATTACCACTCTAATTGGTTAGTTACTTTATGTTACTAGGGAAATTATCAAGACCGTGAATTTCCAGATGTCCTACAGCGGAGATTTGCCAACCCTGTTCTGAAGACTTGAAGACTTTTAGTCCGTCTTTCATGTTCCCATTACCTATGATCGGTAGAAAGAAGAAAAAGGAAACTATATTATACAGAATGATATTAATATCAACGTCCAAGTTTTAGGTTGACCTAAGTATCATATGCAACCTTATAGGTACCGTGTAAGTCGCGGGTTCATGGTATCATGGTGAATGCAAGCCACTTCCAACCGAGGCAACTGGAGTTCTATGGGCGGTATCTGAAGGCCTATATCCAACAGTGGACGTCCCACACCTGATATGATGAGGATGATAATGATGACAGTTATCATTTAATGATACCATTTGCAATATTTTAACACCAAACTTAAAAATAATGCTTGTATTCGTCGTGTTGTTTCTTTTGACGGTGATAAAAAAAGTCCGCCTATATTATTCTAAGTAGAAAAATAAGTTATGATTGTTCTTGTATGCATGCAAAAAAATATTTTTTGTGGACAATAAATAAGTGGCAAATTTCCATTACATGTAATTCAGTTAGGTATGTAATATTTTATGAATTGAAATATGTTGCGTGATCTACAAACTACAATTTCGTAACAACACGTAACAACACGTCATAAGATTCAATATGGCCTGACGTGTTTTTTATTCTAGCGAAGCTCATCTCTTGACGTTGACAATCACCGAGAAGAGTACCAACTTGTCAGTGATCGTCTCATCTCTTTCATTTGGAGCCTGACGCCTGGTATATAGAAAACATCTAATCATTACAATATATGTTCTTGACTTTGAAGTGTGTAGTTATGTCAATGTTTCCTTTTTAAATACCCTGATAATAATGGCCTGATTTTGCCAATATGATTGATTACATACATCATAAAAGAGTTTTCATTTAAAAAAGTATTAAGTTTTATTTAAAAAATGTCGAGGTCTTTTTTTAAACTATCAGTGCTTTGATAAATCAACCCTTATGTGCGCATACCACGTGTTGCGTGGCGTATTGGCCTAGCTATTGTGGGATCTCATGTAACGCCTATAATAAACTAGACGGTCAGCATTTGAACTGCAAGCTAGCTGCAAATTGACTGTGCAGTTTGTTTGCAGTCTACCCGTAGCCCACCTAATTTGTCCACCCAGAAAACCACTGAGGTTCCAATACCCAGAAAAAGGAGCTCCACCCAGGAGCGGAGCTCTGTCAAAAACCAGGTGGCCAAACTGCAGGTGGATCATGGTTACAGACCGAAAAAAATATCTAGAGAGTTTCGTAGTTTAGCACGTCTCTGTTCCCTGTTTCACTGGTCGACACGCGTATAGTACAGACGCTATTGCTGCACGACACTAGCAAAATTCTTTGTCATTTTTATGCACACGATTTGTGCCTAAATATATGACGCTTTTGTCCTGGGCCTACTCTATATTATGGACTACTAGTTGTGCCATTAGAAATTTCACTCCACCGTAAGATTGACGGCGGGGTTCCTATTTCTATTCGGTTTGCCCTTCGGGCATTTGAAGATGCCTAATGAACCTAACCTAATTTTACTATCTATAATGAGAATTTTTATTTATTTTTATAAGCCCGAAATTCCTATTGGCACAACCAGTTGTGCATATAGAGTTGGTCCATGCGCTGATATAATTCGCGTCGAGCTGCAAATTTTTATTTTTCGCGTGTGGACTAGACACCGTGAGAATCTGCTTTATCCCACTGTTGGTAACGCTACTCAAAACCATCGATGGATGAAGTTCGACTTTTGTGGAAGTAAGTATCAGTAAGTAAACGTGAGTTCAGATGGATTCAATTTGTTTTGGAGTTGTCATTATTTATTTGTCGTACCTACCTATTGCAAAGTCATCATAATTATTAATTATTATCTAATATTATTTTTCCTTTTATGCGATGTACCATGAATTAGTAAATAAAAAGGCAGGTCGCAACTCCGGAACAAATATCTAACCGAAAACCACCTGTCTAGCTCACCTGGATGGACCAAGGGCAATTTTTCTTGCCAATGGTCCACTTCAGTAAACCTAAGTGAACCATGGGCACTTTTTGGACCATGACCCATAGTCATTTGCCCGTGGTTCACCTGGGTGTTCTGAGGTGGAACATTGGCAAGAAAATGTGCCCGTGGTCCACCCAGGTGAACTAGGCAGGTGGCCCACGACCGATGACTACCAAAATCCCTAGCCAAGAAGCAGTCAGACGTAGTCCCTACGCGATATGCGTTATTATTTAATTTCCTTTATGTGATCCTATACTCCAATGCATTTTGGTGAAAGGAAAGGATCCGAATGGCTAGCACGAATGACTTCGTCTCATTGTTATAAGCAGGCTGATTCTCAAGTTACCTGTTTACGAAAGCCTATGACGCGAAACGACAATACCTATAGTACAGCGCTAGTTGTTTAGATGCCCCAGACGAAACGTTTGTAATGCAATGCATAGGAGTATTAATAAAATGTCAGACGATGGTGATGATGATGTCTCTACGTGTGAGCGAATATCAGATATGAATCGCGGGTTCCTACATACTAAATACTCAAAGACATTTCAAGATACTAGCAATGACGGCATATGAATTCGCCGCTAGAGGCGCTATTGCAACTTGAGGTATTAAAAAGAAACGTAAAATTAGTACTACCTACAAGTTGCATATTCCGGCTTTACTTTACATTGTTTCCGAATATTTTCGCAGACATACGACAGGTTTGTTAAAATATTAAAAGAAAAACTATGAAAAGTAGGAGCCAAACTAAGAAGGCAAATAAAATGACAGCTAATTAAGAGGATAAACGGGACTGTGCAACACGGTGGATAATAAATAACTTGCTATTAAAGATAAATTAAAAGAAATCCTGAATAATCTGATATGATATATACCTTACTCTACAGTGGCGCCAACTAGTGAGTACAAATACGATAGCCCTCTATCTAACAAAGTACAAAAAATTACTCCCTAGTATTCAAAAAGGGTTGAAGGTGGCATTGATTCACATGTTTGCATCTGCTAGACTCATTTATAATATTATTATGTATTTGTAACTAGCCGAGCTGGCAAAGAATATTCCGCCTTAAAGTCAGTTTTTGTCAGAGATGGCGCTGCATACGAAAAATTAAAGAGTTTTTTTTTGTGCATTTATCATATTTATGATAAGATATTTGGCTATTCGAGGAAGAGAGAAAGCTAACAAATCAAAAATCATAAAAATCCGTGCAGCCATTCCAAAGTTATAAATGGTTGAAATAACACGACTTAAGTTTTCTACCTACGTAGATTTGTAAAATTTCTGGTAAAATTAAAGTTGATATAAAAACGTAAATATAGCGTGAAAAATTACGCTAACAGCTTAGCAAGGTGTTGCAATATTTTTCCGCCAGTTGCCGCCTCCTATTTGCATGTGTGTGTAAGACCTAGTATCTGTATAGGGCCGTTAGTGACACCAGCGTTTGTGCAGCTATTCTCCGAATTGGTGCATTGTTACCTTCTGAGTGTAGTCTCAAAAAATCGGCCGTATTAAACTGTGTGCGCAAATCAATTGATAATCTATAAGTGTTCTAAGAATCTTCTAAAAACTACAAAAAACACACATCATTGATTACAGCGCCATCTAACGGGACTTCTTCAATGAGCTAACACGAGCATCCGCCTTAATCTGTTATTTAAATAAAACTCAAAATTACACAAAAAAAAAGGAAAATAAAGCTTCACCAGTGCAAAATCGGCCTTTTAATTAACATCAGAACCAAACAGGTGTATTGTATTTTCTTTACGCGTATGGGAGTCTGTCAAGATGCTTGGGGTGTACCTATTTTTCTTCGCAATGATGGTATTTTCAAAAACGCGGGTAGAATTAAGTGGCATGTAGGTACATTAAAGAGTCCTCCACGGTCTAGTTATAAAATAAATCTGTGATTTAGATAAAACCGTTGAATTGACAATTCGTTTTATAGAAGTATAAATAAAAAAATAAGTTTGCGTTATAAATTTTAAAGAAATGTTACTGGGAAGAGAACAGAGCGATGGCAAATGCGTCGACAAGTTTAGCCGCAACATCTCGTCGCTTGCGCCGCGGGTCATAAGTGCGCGCTCTTTATAAATGGCAGCACTTCCCAGTTTCGAATGGCTCATTTTGGCCGATTTGTCGCCAGTGATACTTTACGCTAAAATGTGACACAGCGCCGTTATCTCCTATATTAGCTGCCGCGAAAAACTTCTGCGTACCTAATGTGGAACTGAAAAGTTTGGAGCTGGTACGAGCTAGGTTTATACTTTGTCTTTTCATACGTTTCAAGTACCGTTAGATAAGATAACGTTCACAGTTTTGATGAGTGGTAATTTCACAAGCTTTTATTTAGATATGTTTGTTTGTTATTTTGTGTAAGTCAAATCTTGGAAATCAAATTTCAGGCACTTCGAGGGTGAATTGATTTATGATAAATTGTGCATTTAGAATTTACAGTCAGTCATCACTCGTATTAAAAATGAGTTTGTTTAATAAAAAGGTAAATACTTTATTACTTTGTAGGTGTGGATTAGGTACATATGTAGAGCCAGAATAATTTTTCTTTACACACCGACATCAACTCAGTACTTAAGTTTTTTCTATTATAATTATTTAGTTATCACAACAGGTCAAAGTTTTCACAACTAAATCAATAGATCAGCAAAAGCGAATGAATTACGTTATTTTGCTTAAAATAAAAGTTAATTTCACGCAATAATGTATGGAGCATGAAATAACAAAATGATAAGACAGTAGTTGAAATAGACAACAGTTAAAAGCGACAACTTTGTGTCGTGAAATATTTTAATGAGAAATGGCGGTACCTCGTAACTTTGTCTAGGAAAACCAAAGCTTAAACGAAAGTACTTTCTGGAAACTATTACTCATCTTCTCATTGCAGGTTAAGTTAACAGAAAGGAAGCTGTTTGAAATTTACAATGGTGGACACTTCTGTTATTAATCTGAAACTTTGTGGCGCTTATTTTTAACGTACTTCAAAAAGGAGGAGGTTCTCAATGCGGTTATATTTTTTTATTATAGATCTGTAGTTTTCTTTTACTGCACACATGTAAAAACATTCATAACGTATAAACCACGTGTTTATTCCTTACCGGAACTATGTGCATATCTCTACAATAGAGCAAAGGTAACAAGACCTCAAAGTCACCTTTAGCGCGATTGTGGGCGTATAAGTGAAAAGAGGAAATAAATTAGTGATGGGTTGCTACCCGTGTCGCCTATAACATGATTACAAAAAATTTCTACTTTACTCATACATTATTAATCAGGCACCTCATTTTGCTACGATTTAATGGAATTTTGAGTACTAGGTATACTATAATTTACTGGTGCTGCTATTTTTTTTACTGCTGTTATGCTGGTCTGGGACTAAAGAAAAAACATAGAATATACCAGTTGCTTGTCTTCTCGCGCAGATGGTACATAAAATCGTTATAGGTAATGCAGCTAGCAACCCATCATTATTTTGATTCCCCTTTGCACCTATACGCCCACAATCATGCTAAACGTGGCCTAGGTCTTGTTACCTTAGGCTCTGTCTACCCCGTAAGCGATAAAGACGTGATTTATGTGTGTGTGTGTATATACTTTAATAAATACTACCTACACGTGTAAACATTGATTCTGTTTATTAATATAGCTCTACTTTTAATTTGGATTAATTTAGGTTTAGGTGCGGGAATTAGTAGGTGGCGGTAGTAAAGCCGCGAACATGATGTTTGTTTTACTTTAGATATAGCCTTTATTTTAACTTTTAACTTGGTTATGGACGAAGAATAAGGATTCCTGTAAGTTTGAGGTTTAACGAATATAAATACAAATTTTCAAACACTCGTCTTAAAACCGTAGACAACGATAAAACACAAACAACCCGATAAACACCTTTAGTGAGAATCAAAGTACTTTTATAATTATCTGAGACCTAAATCTAAAATAGTGGCTCTAGACGTGGCGAAGTAGCGCGAAGTAGCTGTTCAGACAAAAAGTTGCCACATAAAAGTTCAGTATTCTATTTTAACCCAAGCCATAAGGTTGTTTGCCAGTAATTTCACCAACAACAAACAAACAAAATGTTTCATTTTTTCATTTTATGAAAGGCTAGCTGTTGCCCGCGACTGCGACTTTTCTCGACAATTCCAACACATCGCACCTCTATTGCAACAACGACGTAAATGCAAAATTTTCAATAAAATGACTTAATGATAGGAAACGGTCCGAAATCGATCGAACTTTTTGGTACTACATTGACTTTTAAGTTTTTCCCGCAAAATACCACCAGAGGGCGTTGCGTCATTATTGTTTCGAGCGGCTATTGAAACCAACAATGACTGATTGGTCAGTTGTTCGCGGGGAGTGGAGAAAGTCAGTTGTCCCGCAGCTGTACATCGACGCAAAGGTAATTACGCCTCACTTTTTTGCGATTTAAAGAACAACATTGACATAAAGGTCTTATACGTCATTTTTAGCGTGTCACTGATGTATATTTAGATAAAATATTCTTTGCAATATTGACGTTTGTCACAATTAAGTCATTGTTGTTCCCAAGTAAAATTGATCTTTATTAATACGACATTGACTTAATTGTGTTATACGTCATTTTTTCATTTTACTAACATAAAAAATTAGATCAAATATTTAGCGTAATATCGACGTTTGTAGCAATAAGTCATTGTTGTTCCCAAGTAATGTATGTTTATCAATACGATATTGACTTATCTGTGTTAAACGTCACTTTTACATTATACTGACATAAAATTGAGATCAAATATTTAGTGTAATATCGACGTTGTTCCGAAATAATATTGTGGCTGTTTTGTTATTTTGTTACACTTTATTTTTTGAAATCTACTATTTAGATAGTTACTTTGATATGCCAATTAAAAGTGTTCCTTATGGTGATTGTTCGTTTTAAAATAAATAAAGAATATTGATGCAGAACTGAAGTTTTATTTCTCTATGAATTTATCGTTGGGTTGTTTTGCTTATAATTAGTTGGTAAAACTGCTGCTTATAATAAAAATATGTTTCTTACGTTATATTTTAACTGCATATTTATTTAAACAATTTTATTACAATGCTGGTTTAATTTTTGATTTTAGTTAATAATAAATGTTAAGCATTTATGTCGTTATTGCTTGCCAAAAGTTGAATATTTTTAAATATGTTCGATGAACAACGACTTAAATGTAGGTACCTACAAAATAAAATGGCAATAACCAAAAAAATAAAAGATTTAAAAAAATAAAATAAAACTATAAAAAAGGCTTATATGATAATGTACTATTTTATGATTCAAACTATTACTAAACACCTAACGAAAAAAAATTACAGTGATTACAGTGAAATAAAAATTTTAAATGCATTTTCTCAAAAAACACAAAACTTGCATTTACGTCGTTGTTGCAATAGAGGTGCGACATATATTTTAACCAATCAACACAATTCCTTGACAGATGTCTAAAGCTTCCTTATAAATTACGCATCACATTGATGATACATTAAATTAAAAAAATAAAAACCTTCCTCGAATTAATCGAATAATCCAAATGCCAATGTGGCTAAGAACCATTGCAAGAAAACTGGCTTTCGAATGAAAAATACCGCATCGAAATTGGTCCATCCGCTGGAGAGCTACGATGCCTCAGACAGATACACACACATACACAGACATTGACGTTAAACTTATATCTGTACAACACCCCCTTTTTGCGTCGGGGGTTAAATATTACATGAAAATTCGTTCAGTAGCTTTTGATTTCATCGCAAACAGACACGTTATCCATCTTTACTTAATAACCTCCCTTTTGAATCATTCTGTCTATTGATGAAAACCGCATTAAAATCCATGGTGGAGTTAAGAAGACCTGTTTGAAATAACTTTCGATGGAGAAATAGCGACTGTTACCAAGCCCGTGGTACGCTGTCCCTTGTGCAGTATTAGGTCTGACAATCAATTTCAGAGCCACAGACCTTGAGGAAGCCGGCTTCGACCAACGCTGTGTAGAGTCCGTCTGTAGAGTTTTTTAGCCACTGCCACCGCTTAGTAAATGTCTACACACCCGCGAAGACTAACCGTGATGTTATATACACTAATTACACTATTACACCAAACATTACACACATTAATTAATATTTACAATAGTTTAAATTTAAATCCGTATAAAAGACCGACCGTGCACCGACAATTTAGAAAACAAGTGACAACCGCCTTATTGTTCTTTTTATTCAGTGCCGCGGCGCGTGGCAATGGACTAGCGCCTGCCAGCCACCAACAGCCAAAAAGGTTGAAACTCTAAAAATTTATTATAATTCAAAATACTTGCACAAGATCCATCCAAGATTTATACTAAACTATGTAAAGAAGTAGGATAGGATAGATAGAGTAATCCGTCTGAAACATGGCCGCAGAAGACTTTGTCTTAATTCCATTACTGCACTGACCAGTCACAAAGAAGCGGTATATCACCGGAACAACTGCATTAGCGCCAGGTCGCGCTTAATCGCGGGCGCAATCGTATATTTCTTGATTAAGAGCTCGTAAAAACGTCGTCCCGCTCTGATTTACGCGCGCGAGCGGGAGAGATTACCCCTGCGGTGATCTATGGTGATGGATTTGAGGATGGTTAGTGAATGTGGCTGAGTGTACGTTAGGTTAAACTATAGTGTCAGATTTCTAAAGAATTTGGCAGAATTCAAGTTAGTCTGTCAGAAGGCCTCCCTAAGTGTAATTTTTATATAAGGTGCTAGAAAGTAGGTGCGGATATTTTCAGGGTACCTATGTAATTAATAAACTAAGTATCAATAAAAAACAAATTATTGAAGTATTGTCTGGTAATATTTTTTGTTTCATACAAAAAATAATAATTAACCATTACCGTCTAAAGATAATCATCCTTGCATTAGTTACTGTAATTAATTAAATATGCTGATACTAATTAAAAACGATGCAAATAATCGATCCTCAAAATATCCGCATCTGATTTTCTAGCACCTTGTATATAGCTGTTTTATAACGCTTACTTGTAGTTATGTTTGAAAAAATATTTTAACGCCGCCTAGAGGATCAGCATAGTCAGCAAAGATCAGCATAAAATTGTAGATACTAAAATAGTGCCAGGGTACAGGAACACAGTTGTTGCGATTTTGCTATATAGTTAGGTACGATTAGACGTGAAATAAAAGTATAATATATATTACTCCTAGAATACATACGACATGAAAATCGCGAAGTGGTGAGAATATTGTCACATAAAATTATCTTTATTAATAGTATTCATTTGTTTTCCCTCAAAGGCTTCGCTCTAGTTTTGCAAGAAATAGTTAAAAGCGATAGTAGACACAAAGTAGTATAAAGGCGAAAAGCGAAAGGCATGTTCGAATTTGTCAAAATTTCCGACTTTAACACCCACCTGAGTATATTAACAACATTGCCTGATTTACTACATTAACTAATAATTATGAAACCACGTTCTGTCCCCTTCTCTCTCGCAGCATATTAGCACGGTGTGAAAGAGAGAGGATTTACGTTTCAAATTTCACGTGTTAGATGGTCTGGTGGAATGAATTTGTCAGCGCGGCGACAGGCCCCGGGCGCGCGTATTTCACCGCGATTTATGGGTAGCCGGGGAAACGCGGAGTCCAAGGAAATACCGTTTTTATTCGGACGATATGTTTTATTTGGAGAGATTGATGGCGTGATGCTAAGTCAAGTTCAAGTTTGTGAGAGATTTGACGAAGTCGTGTCTTTTGGCGTGCCTTGAACGAAACTACGCATATCTTTGCCACGTTACGTAAATCCATGCTCATTAAATGTACTTACTAAAATACTAGTTTTATTTGTCTGAAAGTATTTTCTTTCCCTGTATATCGCAAAAACGAGTTTTGTAAAAAATTACTAACGTCATTGTAAAAATGCCTTTGTGGTAATGAGCCCACAGACCACTTAGCCCGCGGGCTGAGTTGCCCACTTACCATGTAAAATTCGTAGAAAAGAAAATGGATTTAAATCCAAGTCGCTTAAACAATGAAACAACAAGCTCATTAGACACATTTTCCGAACTTTGAATGGAAACCAAGAAAATTTTAAAATAGCCGCCAACTTGATCCGCAAAAGGCAACAAATTAGACGAAAAATCCCCAGAAAAGCCATTTTCAGTGGCGGGAGCTAAACAGTAAGTTCACTTCCTGCTATGTTTTATGAAGGAAGTCGTTGATCGCGACGTAAATCTTTGTTGCCACCGCACACAAAAGCTGCTAGACAAGTAAGACAGCGTATAATAATATTTTCACTTCATAGGCGCGTAAAGTTCGGTTTGACGCGCGTAGTTGAGAAAAGTGACACTTTGCGGTTTAGAGATAAAAGTTAGCATGATTTTTCTCTATTATGACATTGATTATAATATTGTAATTCTTTCTTAATTCTACGTTGGTTACATAAAAAGCTTGACTTAGATAAAATAAATACCTCAGCGAAAAGTATTCAGCAAAATAATATATCTGTTTTAATTATGTTAATATGAGAGTTGTTAGGTTTCTGAAGAATTAAAATAGATATTTAAGTTGACATAACACAGAAAGTCTTCAAGGCTACGAAATAAATTATTTTTCAGTCAGTTACACCCCTTCTAATGCACTGAAATTAATGTTCTGCGAATAAGGACATCGGATCCATGAAATTAGTGTAACGGAGTAGTCTTCTGGTTCCGTGTGGATAAAATATTAGTTAAAATCAGTTCGCATTACCTTCGTTTTATAAGACTAATTTGTCTCTACCTAAATACATACAGTGGGTCTATTTTCGTAATGGCTCTCGGCATCACTGACTTCCAAATGTTTTCAATTGTATTTGAATCCGAATGGTACATAGAGTGGCTATTGGAAAATTGTATGACCATGTTCTCTTTCTGCGGTCACAAGCAATGTTGTGCAACTGATCACTCACAACACGACCACAATCGAACACGAAGTCTGACGAGCGACATTAAAAAAGTAGACGGCCTGTCTGGCACTTTGAAATTTACCTTCACCAGAAACAGACTAAGAAAAGTCGACAAAGTAAAAGCTTTACCATTTTTTAATACAGTTTCTACATCAGAAAAAAAAGCAATGAAGCTGATTGTCACATAAGACTAGCAAATAACAAGTCTTCGATGTTCTAAGCCGTGGAAATAACATTGAATCCTAAGATGATAAAGGAATTTTTTAGTCAACAAGGGTAAGCAGTGTCTAAATATCAAGCTTTTGAAGCGTAAGAAGTGTGGCGGTCAGTTTCTGAAAATTATATTTTACTGTAGGCTATTTCTTCCTTTACCTTTATCCTTAGACGAGCCTCGGTACGCGAGGCTCCTGTTTCTGGCCGTTTTGCCCTTCGGCCGTCTGAAGATAAGTGACGAACTTAAGCTATCTAGTTTCTTGCGGCGCATTCTTCTTGGCAATGATGGTCTTTCCGAATGTGCTGGTAGTTTCAAAAAGACATGTAAAAGAGCCCCTGGCGGCCAATTTGCAAAAAATAAATTTTCATTTTCATTTTCTTAAACTGAGACTAAATTGCATTGGGAAATTTTGCGAATGGGAGTGGGAAGGTGAAAAAATCCCAAAGGAAAATATCTTAGGAATAAAATCCAAGTGGGAAATTTTGCGAATGGAATGGAATAATAGCTTTAAGTCAAATTCGATTTTCGGTCAATGAATCGAGGCACTGAATTCGTCAACCACAGTTAAAAAATTGTGAAAAACATTGATCTACAGGGGTGTTCAGTCAAATAAACCCAGCCGCTTGCTGGAGTGTTCCGGATTAATTTCAACACCCAGTGTATGTGATGTTGCTATGTAGGTACCTATTATAGGTATTCTGTGCCCCCGGTACCCTAAACCGAGAACATTTCCACGGAGCAAGTTTCTTTATTAAGCGCAGTCAGTGTTTATGGCCGCATAAATTCGCTTTATCTTTATGAATATTCAAGATGGCGTCGTTAACACAGTCCGCCGACTGTGTTTTTTTGTTAGCCTGAATAATGGCTTTGATGTGGCTGTTTAGATAGACCCAGGTGATTTGTCTCGCTATGACTTTAGCACTTAAAAAGTCGAAGTTCTCTGGCTTGAAGAAACCCAATACGATCCCGGTTTGTCCGACTCTGTCACTTTTTCTCAGGAACACGTCACGCTGAAATTATGTAAGGAAATACTTACGGAAGCGGCAGCTTGCAACCATAAAGAAATATTTTCTTATTTCACAGAATCAAAATAAAAATAATCATGCAAAAATGAGGGATTTGAAGCATGGACATGGACAGTCTTCCCATGACCGATTTGGCCTCACAGCCGATCTAGTAGAAAAGGAAAATAAAAATATTTGTTTAATACCTATGTACCTATTATGTAAAGAACCCTCAGTGTGTGTTTCCAAGTCGCACATGCCTGGCTTTTTATATTTGCTAATAATATTCGTCAGGTTTTGTGAAAAAATGTTTAAGTAGGTAAATTAATTAATTTAAGCTGTGACTTTTGTTTGTGTATTTAATCTGTGTCTGTAGTGGGCAATCTAACAGAAAGCTACACTAGATATTATATTTCATGACAATGTTGTCCTTAAGTCGGTACTTAATAATTTATTTGTTTTCAATAGCTGTTTGAATTGTTACGAATAAACTTTTGCTTGCCTTCTTTCCTACTCCCATATCAGCATAGACTAACTACATTTTATCCTGTCAAAATGTAAAGTTCCCGCAAGTCGCTGGCGAAGTTACGGGCAACAGTTAGTTCAGAATAATTTGGGATAATTCATCATTCAAGTCTCAAAGCCGTGCCAAGTAGCTCCGATGACTAAACAGCAGAAAACCGAAGCTGAAATCACAGCACGAAAAAATGGCGGCCGTCGGCATTAACACACAAAGTCGATGTAAGAGTAACCCCGGGTGACGGATGGCGCCCTGCCCCACGACCCGCCGTTACTCACCCGGGATGCTTTATTACGCGACGATTGCTGTCTGCGAAAAGCCAGTTCGAGGCTTATACTTGGGGAGCGTTCTTTGTTTTTGAATATTATTTGACAGTAGATCTTTGGAATATTTTGACTTGATGTTACTTACTACTTAGCTAATTTAAATTTTTACCTACCTTTTACCTACTTTTAACTAAATATTAGGATTTGACTGACGAGTGAACTAGTTTTTATTATATAATAGTATAATTTAGATTTCATTTTGTTATATTTCAATTTATACGCTTTGCTTTAATGTTAAATAAGTAAAAAAAATCACGCGATCACATTCGTACCCACCCGTCTGTCATTTGCAATTAAAACATAAGTAGGTAGCGATAAAGCCGCCTATGGCTAACCTAGTAATTGTCTCTAAGTACCTGTTTTCCATATTTTTTAGTATGTAGTGTTCAATAAAGAGTCATTGTATTGTAGGCATTGGCACGGATTTTTTTCTGAACGCCTGGCAAAAAATACTAGCAATAATTCCAATGTAATCCAGCTATTGCAGCTATTTACATAGGCGTTTCTATTCAAATAAAAATATAGATACAATACATATAGGTATATGATAGGCGATATAGATAGTCGATTATAAAACTTGTTAAATTATTGAGGTATTTAACAGCCTTGCTTCAAATTTTCCAGTACCTTATTCCCATTGATGTGAGTAGCGCATGTCCGATGTCCTATCGATTCAATGATTGTGTTTAATTTACCCACAGTCCCTATATAATCTCAGTATTTAAAATAAGTAATTGTTAAAATTAAACGTGCTTCGAATTGGAATAAATAATTGAAGTATGCGATCCAATCCTGTAGTTAAAGTGTAAATAGGGAGAATTAACTTCAAATCTTTTCTTTCTTATCCCATTACTACGACACACGCACACGTACTGTTCGAAAATGCTGTAAATGATTGGATACGTAGAATTTTATCACTTTCGACTTTATTTTCCACTGTTGTGCTGCAATCGGGCCTCAGCTTGCAGTTTCAAAGATTTTCACCATTTTTGAATCGTACCGTCACGAGAGGGACTTCGATAACCACCCCCTGAGGTGATCCTTGCTCGTATATTAAGGTCGCTGTACACATTGATTTTTTTAATATCTTTACTGTTACGCGTTGTATTAAGGCTTTGAAAATCGATAGTATTAAAGCAATCATTCAATTAAGCGACAACTCCGATATTGATCCATGATTAATAATTAGTAGATAGACACGTCAGCGGACAAAGCTGTCGAGCCATAATGACCGGTTAGACTGTTCCACTATTTATGCAGTCTATATTAGATACTATTGATCGACTGGTCCATGTACTACTAAACAAAGAATTGTTGTATAGCAAAGATAATGGGTATAATTTTCCATACAAAGTTGCGAATGCTTTTGTAAGGCCAGTAGTGTTGACAGTCCGCGCGCGAGCGCCTTTGAATCTGTTATAGCCGACACGGCTAGCAACCCATCACTATTTTGCTTCCCCTTTCCACCAATATCTATGCACATAATCATACTAAACGTGGCTTGCTACCTTAGGAATCTTAGGATTGGTCTACCTCTTAAGGGATCAGGACGTGATTTATGTATGTATGGATACATGTTTATATGTGTACATTATACATACTAGAACTTTTCTAGAGTTTCATGTTAAGACTTGTGGTTCATATTTGATAAAGTTCGCGCGTATTTACAGTAGCTATAGCTATCTATAGCTATGTGTAAACAGGAATTCAGTTCACATAGTAGCACAATTATTATCAAGATACAGTGCCCGGGGTGTAAGTACCTACCTCACAAAAGTAACATGAGACGCCGCAAAAAATCAATTTCACGCTACGACTTAATCCCTCACACACTGTAGGCACTGTATCAACCGATTCTTATAACACGTACATAGTTATACAAAACCCGTTCTTTTTGCTTAAATAAAAGGGGTGTAAGCGAATGCAAATGTATGTTGGTTGGAGTAATCCACCTTTTGTATTGTCCAATGTTAATGTAAAGCGAAACCTTGTTATGTTATTGACAGAGACGAGATCGCATGTGAAAGAGCTGGAAATATAAGATGACATGGTTAATTTATGTTACCAATTAGTACCAATACATGACTTCTTTAGTTTTATTTAGATACACACACACACACACAAATCACGTCTTTATCCCTTACGGGGTAGACAGAGGGGGGTTTATTTAGATAGGTACTATCAAATGAATCAAGAATTTTACTTCTTGATTTTTTATAATTTATTTTTACGGATTTAGATAGACATTAAATTTCTAAACGACACTGTAAAAATAAGAATTGAATTTTCAGCGTCGTTTAGGAATTTTATTTAGATATAAAAACAAAATAATATAAAGAACAAATACCCACAAAGTATTACCTATACCTAGATAACCTACTAAAGCCGGGGGCAAAAAAACCGGGCCACTTTTCATATAACTTTCTACGGGAAGTGATCCGGTTTTTTTTATTCCCCGAGTAGGTATAGATTAAAGAGATAAAAATCGATGGCAAATTGTGTTATTGTTTTCCAACTTTGTTTTATACTTTGTTGCAAATCTAAAAATCTAAGTTAACTTTATACTCTGAGTGTGGTAGTAAAACATAATTTAAAACATACAACAAATCGGTAATAAAACACTGGCTACTAACACACAGATGTCAAACCACAAAAAAAAAAACAACTCCACCCCAAAAACTAGCAACACAAAACGCGGATTAAGGGCTCCCGTCCATTGTCGAAAAATCTCATTGTCGAGTGCTAATTATGCGCTTGAGTGCCACCTTTTGACAGCCCTGACGCCTGACGGCTTGTTATTGCGACAACCCTACACAATACTTGACATGAGCAGGCTAATATGAAGTTTCGACTCCTTGTTTACGGTCGACATTTGATTCGTATAAGTACTAAGTATGTGGTGTCTAGAATAGTTCGTTCAACTAAGCTGGCGTTTTTCTAATTAATGGTATTATATTTATACATATAATAAAGCTGAGAAGAGGTACGAAAGGTGAGGATACTTATAATTAATAACAGAACACGTTCCAATAGATTTTTGGTTTGATGTCTGTTTGTCTATTAGGTATATTTGCGAGCGCATCACGTAAAAACGGCTGAAGGGATTTCAATGAAAACTTTACTTAAAGGTTTTTGAACTTAAAGGTCACGTTTAGCATGATTGTGGGATTTGTGGGCATATAGGTGGAAAGGGGAATCATAATAGTCATGGGTCGCTAGCCGCCACGCCTATAACATGATTCCTACGATTTTCGCCCCCTCGATGTGATTTTAATATCTGCGCGAGAAGAGAAGCAACTAGTTCATTCTATGTTTTTTATTTGCTGCCAGACCACTAGGCTTATTACCTAACTCGCTCGCCATCGCCATCGTGTTCATCTTGACAGTTCTTGTATGAATGTGTCAGCTAGCTGATTCCGATGCCAATTGTCAGAATGAACACGATAGCGATTGCGAGCAAGTTAAGTAATAAGCCTACAGCATGGGAACCATTTCTACGGTTTATTAGGAAATAAAGATTCACTACATAATCGCACAATCAAAGCCATATCAAGAACTACTTCCATTAAGTTCATTTTTGCTCACTTTAGACTACGAGTACGTACGCTGTAACAAAATAGGGTTGTTCCCTTATCACCTAATCTCAGATTTGATCCACTTCATAACCGAGGTTTATTTTTCTATTGTACTATGATTAGGGGGCTGTGATCGGCTGCCGGTTTGTGACATGGCAGACTCGAGTCAGTGAAGTCGTGTTATAAAGAAAGTTGATAACTTTTTAAGGCACTACCGCGTTGCTTGTACTTGTAGTTTTAAAAGCAATATAGTTACTTACTAAAACTGTTGCCTTTTATAATGTGTCTTATTAAATGTCTGTAAGCAAACTTAAATATATACAACATCCATGATTCGTGTTCATCATACAACTGTCTGCCCCTACCGGGATTCGAACCCGGGACCTCTAGCTTCATAGTCAGGGTCACTTACCACTAGGCTTATCCGGTCGTCTCCCCTATAGTGACATCAAAAACGATCAAAATATTATAGATACCTATTTGCAGTTTACGTAATACGATTACCTAAACGACCCTCAAGACGTCTCAAATGCAATGTTAGAATATCGCTCTTCTCGAATAAACCTCTCAAATCTTGATCTACGTTCTAGAACGCTTATTAAGACCCCTTGCATAAAAGTAGGTACAAAAAAAAAATGTTAAACCTAGGTTAGGGCTGGTATTTGTAATTCATATTGCATTTTGACGCCTCTTAAGAAACTAAACTCTTGATAAACTTAATGCCATACTACTCGTACACCTTTTAACAGTTTATTCAAATTATAATATTATGTACAGTCAAGGGCATAAATATTATGTAAGCTTCCAAGTCGTCAAAAACGTCTATACACCTTTATGCCACGACCAATATATATTTGACGTGTTTGGCTGCATCGATTTTTATGCCCTCGACTGTAAAGCTGATCCTTACGATAGCACCGGTGACGCGATATGGACACAACTCGGATAGGCTAATCTGATTGGCTGAGACATTGACAGATTTTGTCAAACAAGATACTCTACGTAATATGTGGCGTACGATGTACAATGGAGAACCTACTTTTCAATACAACGTAATGAAAAAAACAACAGACAAAAGGAGAAATTGGAGCCAATAAAAGTAATATTTTGCGCAACGCCAAACAGTAGCACGAAATCTTATTTGTATACAACTAATCTGACAACAATGTGAAACACGAAAAACTACACCAAGTTGATGCAAGATAACAACAATAATTTGAGCCTTAAACCAACCCAATACGGTATGAATTAAAATTTGTAAAGCCTGTTTCAAGTTCCAAACACAATGAGTCAAATGACCGCCTGTCTGTCCACAGCTTTACATAAACACCACGCTAACTATGCCGTTCAATAAAATATAAACCAGTCCTATGATAGTACATTATAACATCTAAATTCCAGTGACGATGGTAAAGCTGGTGGTAGAAGTAACGTTGTTTCAGTTCTCACTTGACAAAGGCGGTATCCGATGACACTAATTCGTGTCAGTATAAGATTAGGCCTAACTAAAGTTTGATTGAATGGCGAGTGTATGGAATTACATGATGCCCTGCAAACAATGCGCTTGTCGGATTTGTCGGCTGCAGGATTAGCTTGGTGGTTGATTCAATAGCGTATGCATTGATTTTTCGGAATAGATGACCAGTATTCTGATCGGGATCCATTTGCTCGTCACAAACTCGTCATTTGACGAAACCTATACTGTTTGAAAATACATAAACGGGACTATATAGCTTACGTATTAGAGTTCAGTTAGTCATTAAATTATTATAAATGTTTTAAATTCATCCTAAATACTCTACAGACTCTAAGGCTTTTATCGTATCGTCTGTATGAATATGTATTAGTGATAAACTTAATACGTCTTCCATGCTGGTCTGGGAGCAAAGAAAAAACATAGAATGTACCAGTTGCTTCTCTACCCGCGCAGATGGTAAAAG
The DNA here is from genome assembly GCA_949127965.1 of Pandemis corylana. NCBI lineage: Eukaryota > Metazoa > Arthropoda > Insecta > Lepidoptera > Tortricidae > Pandemis > Pandemis corylana. Next base: position 11,246,269 of record OX421856.1, on the reverse strand, counting down.
CCCATCGAGGGAATGGGCGATTATAATAGGAATCATGTTATAGGCGATGAGGCTAGTAACCCATCACTATTTTGATTCCATTTTCCACCTCTACGCCCACAATCTTGCTAAATGTGGCTACCTGTTACCTTAAGCTCTGTCTACCCCGTAAGGGATAAAGACGTGATTTGTGTGTGTGTGTGTGTGTGTGTGTGTGTGTGTGTGTATAAACTTAATACCATACTACTCGAACATACCTTCTTTTTGAGCTGTCGGCTAAAAAACCAACAACACCTACAACTATAGACATACAAATATCTGCACAGGCACAAACTTTTTTTGTGGCTAAATTTCGGATTGTTAGGAACCTAAAGTATTTTAGAAGCTTATTATTATTCAGTCCCAATACCAATTTAAATATAACAAGGCACGAGTTACAGTAATTCAGGTGATTTGGGGCACAAATTAGAGGCTACCCGTGTATTAAATGCTTACGACATGTTATTTAGACTAAGTCTGGGCCCACCTTAATTGCGGGTCTTCAAACTACAGGCAACAAATCAAACTGAAAAGAAGTAGTTTTACATTTAACATAAGGAGGTAATAAGGTTGAAAATGGAACTAGTTAGCTTTTGATTTAAACTGTTTTGGTTATAAATGACTGATATGTATACATTTTCGTATAACAAGCGGTGATGAGAAAAATACGGAATTATAGGGTTTTATAATAATAGCACATTTATAACGTTTTGTTGTAAACATTAAAACTTTATGAAAAACCGCGGTAAGTGTTACCTTTTTTATTATTCAGTGGGCAATACCAGGTTAGCTGGAAGAGATCCCTTCTTAGGGATAGGTTCGCGTTTGTACTATTTTCTGTGTACTTCTGTATTTTTTAATTTTTATGTGCAATAAAGAGTTTACAATACCAATAATAAAAGCAATACTTTTATGAAAGCGAATTGAAAGTTTTGAAAAACCCACAACGAATGTAAAACGTTATTGATGAGCAAGAAGTAAGTGTTCTATCAATTTTATGCGAAAAATGTCACACCATTTTGGAAAAGTGCTAACACTCTTCAAACCGCTGGACCAATTTTTAACAAATACGGTAACTCACGTTGCAACTAGCACTGGTTAGACTTATGAAACTTTACATATCAAAAAATCTGGTTTCGAATTCAGCCTGTAGATACTTGCGTAGGTACATGCGACTCGATCATTATTCTGTCTACCACTGGATTATTAATGCGTTAGGAACAAAAGAATGATCGTGTTGAACGTTAATTGATATACCGTACAATCTCCAGTATAATGGCACTTATTCATATGAGGGTCGACAATTATGCTAAAACACGGCTCGGGATCTCCAATCAGAGGTCGAGGTGAGGGAGGCATTGGGGTTCCGTGAAAAACCCCTTTTAGATTTAATAATGTGGATTTAATAACATTTATATACATGGGAACTACAGTCCAAGTCTTCTCATGCTAAGAGGAGGCCTGTGCCTGCAAAGCGACGTATATAATTTGCTGCCGATGATGATGATGATGATATATACATAAAATTACTTTCTGCCAAGTTACTTGCGGCGCATTCTTCTTGGCATGGCTCTTTGACATTCTTTTTTTAAACTACCAGCGCTTTCGGAAACACAATCATTGCCGAGATAAATGCGTCGCAAGAAACTTGACAGAAACTCAATTTTTTCTAGAAGTTAAAAGGTACACAATTAAATTATACTTTACCAGTAGTAAGTATATTTAAAAAGAATCCAAAACATATTTTTCTGGGATGTTTAGGATCCCTACATCATGTGCACCCTTGTAAGTTAGATAAAAGCTTATGTAATAGATGTAATTGTCATATCAGAAGATGAAAGAGACCGCACTACAAAGAACAGGTTAGAAGGAACAGCCCCGACACCAACCTTGCTCTTAAATATAGTTCTTTGATCATAATTAAAAAGCGAAGAACCACCCGCTCTCTCGGAAACGCTCGCGCTTCTCCACATTTTTGCAAGTCAAATTGGCTAGCTATTAGCTGAACTCTGGCCGGGAGTGATTTTATGCTAATTCAGCGATCATGTTAAGCCGGCTGCACGGGACGCTTTACGCTACCATGTCGATATAATATCGATAAAACTATTTTTTTCTTTTTTATGTTTACCCTCCTCAGTTTCTGCGTACAATTTTTTGTACATAACTTATTTCACATTCCAGTTTTAAATTTATGTGAATTGTTAAAGTTTATTATTTCAACAATAGTGCGCAATACTCTCTACTCTGTGGATCTTAGGAGGTTAAGTTTAAATAATTTATTTTGTTTTTATTTGCTGAATGTAAGATGTCCGCTTCAAAATTTGGCAATCTTATTTTGACCACTTCTGGTGTGACTTGATTTGTCTTTGATATGTTGTAACACTGCTTGGGCCCTTAACCTATTAAAATTATATAAGTCCGTTGATCGGCAGTGTTTTAATAATTCCATATCCTTTGCATTGCAAAAACCATAGGCGGGTGGATCGCTGATTTTTAAAAATTCTACGTCAAAAATCCACCTAGGTATACATCACCACCACATACCAGACGGTGCTAAGAGAGTTGTTTTGATACTACGTTTCTAACAAAAGGGTTCCGCTCCGCAGTGATACGCGATTCAGTTTCCTCGAGCTGCCTCGACCTCGAATCGTAGCGTCAAACGACCTACTCACCTTCATACGGCAGAGCAGGGCTTTAAATTTCAATAAAACCCCTTAACTTCCTTACAAAGTACCGAACCCTATGAATACCAAATAAACACGACAGCCCTTTTCCTCGTAAGGAGATTTTATTAAAGAGCGTTTTTAAAATGCTGGAGGGCGGGACAGCGTCTATTTTGCTGAATGGGGCCGAGGCAGCCATTCTGTGTCGGTAAAATTGTAAGTTATGGCGCGCCGAGTGGCGAATGTACGGTCTCTAGTTGAGGCGAGGAATAAAAAGCCAAAAATAAGAGTTATTTCAGTGGCAATGACTAACTAGAAGTATGTGAGAGCTAATAGCCTGCCCCAACGCTCTAGAGTACACTACGGGTTAGCACTTCTATATGTACTTTATAAACTACATATGAGCAAATATAACTGGGAGGTTACCATGACGTCTTAATGCGATTTCATTCCGATTCAGTTTGGGTTCTCTCGCTGTCAGATCCATATTAAAAATGACAGCTTAAACCTGAACTGAGTTGGAATAGAATCACATTAAGAAAGAAAGAAAGGAAGAAGACATTTATTTCTTTTTGCAAGACACACAAATATAAGATACACACAATTTTATAGAAAATAAACAAGGTAAAACAAAAAAAAACATAGACATGAAAAATAGATCATCAGCGTTGTGTCTTCGCCAAACGTCATGGTAAGGCCCTGATCGCTTTTCATACCACTTTGTACGGGAATTGGCCCGTTATTTTTGCCCGTCAGTGTGCTATATACATTACATTACTATAGTCATCCGAACCTAGTCCTTTGTGGGCGCCTCCCTGTTAATAACCTCCAGATGAAAAGTTAAGCTATTAGACCCTCCCCACTTTTTCCGAGCACTCTTCATCTCGCAAGACAAATTGTTACCTCTTAGGAATTAATTTGGGACCCTCGCTCCTTTTTAATGTAAAAAAATAACGTTTACTTTTTAATTAGCCTTTGATGTCTGCCAACTGTTGTGTTATTAAATTATTTGATTAATTCACATTTTTGAAAAGTACTCTTCAGTAAATCAAGTTGGTAATAATTTTGCTTTTGTCTCCCGATCTTCACGGTAAAGAGGGTTGTGACTTGTGATTATGTTGAGATCTAAAGCAGTTTGTGTTTATGTATATCGTTTAATGCGAGCGTAAATTAAACAGATTGGTGGATCGCATAGCATGTAATTGCTAGATTATATACTTACAATAAAAATCCACGCCTATTTCCCATAGGCAGAGACTACTTTGTTCCACTTTCTACGATCCTGACATACCTCTTTCGCTTCATCCACATTCAGCAATTTCCAACCTATATGCTCGTCGGTTTCGAATACTCCTGACCAGACCGTTTACAAAACGTCTCCTTTTTGGTACTTACCAAACGACACATATTATATCATTAAACACATTTATAAAATTTTACGTAAGTATTCTAAATCAGGCGTTACTTTTCTGAGGTATAAATCAACGAGCAAAATAGCTACTTTACTACTCCGTAACTATTCACGCAAAACAGTTACATCTGTGCCACACGTAAAACTCTTCATGCAAAGTCCGCTTTGCTAAGCTTCCGCGTAAATCGATATTATATGTCATAACATACAAACCTGCTGACGCGTTTCATATTTTATACGAGTTCATTCCTAAAGCTATGACTGAGTTCACCATCTACACCGAACATAACTGTTTTGAATTTGATTGAGAAGTACCAATTTGTATTGAATAATAACAGAATGCAATCACTACATAGTATAAAACAAAGTCACTTTCCGCTGTCTGTCCCTATGTATGCTTAAATCTTTAAAACTACGCAACGGATTTTGATGCGGTTTTTTAATAGATACCTACAGTGATTCGAGAGGAAGGTTTGTATAATTCTACGCAGACGAAGTCGCGGGCAGAAGCTAGTAAAATGTAAACCCTACAACTACAACGTTATAAGCACACTCAGAATAGAGCAATAAGAGCGAGCTTTGTTCCGCCTTAGATTAGGTACCATTAGTACTAGTACTTAAAATTCCTATGCATGATAATCATTGTTATTAAATCGTAGTAGTGAACAAATATATTATTATGTCACGCAAACAACAATAATATGTCATAACATTATTATATATTGGACGTTATCAGAACAGTAATTAAACGTCATACACCTCATGCAGCAATGCAATTGACCGTTGTTAATTTAACGATTATAGCCTGGGTTAAAATTAACTATTATTATATCAGAGTCGTCTTCCGCTGGCGATAAGGGTAACGTGTTTGTTAAAGTGGGTTAAAACTGTTTATGACAGTAAAATAACAGAACTGACGTCTTAATGCGATTTAATGAGGGTTACAGTGTGTGAATTTGCCACTAGAGGCGCTAGTGTCGCGTGAGGTCCAATAACATACACTTCTCACTGGTTTAGGCGGGCTTCGTGACATAAATTATAATTTAATTCACTTACCTGTTGAAAAGTGATCTCCTTCCTGAAATTATCGCAAATATGGATTATTTGGCGATGAATGTGAACGATTGAAAAGCGGTTTTTTTTCGAACACAACCGAACTGTACCTACAACATTGCGGCATAGCTACTCGATATGATGATAGTTATTTATAATTAATAAACGTTATTACACATAAACGGATAACTCATGTATAAAAAGTCGAGTGATGCTCGACATGTTTCGGACTTTTTCGTAGTCCTTCTTCCTGGAGCGCTCGCCCCGGCGGCAGCGAAACGAACACTGCGCGCCAGCGCTCTGTTCGCGCGGCTGCTCGACGCAACTGACAGCGGCGCACAACTACCCTCGTTTTCATCGTCATTTTTATTACTGTCAAATGTAGGGCAGCACACAACACTGATCACGTCACTCCGTAAAGGTTAGTGTTCGTTTCGCTGCCGCCGGGGCGAGCGCTCCAGGAAGAAGGACTACTAAATAGTCCGAAACATGTCGACCATCACTCGACTTTTTATACGTGAGTTATCCGTTTATGTATAATAATGATTAAGTCTCACGGTAGTTTCATGTTGAATTAATAAACGTAATGAGATTCAAGATATAAACTCTGTTCCGGCGCCGAGCTTATAAAGTCGCCTTTGACAGCTATACCTCTCGATCTTAAGTCAACAGTGGCGCCAACTGGTGAGCAAAGAAACGATAGTCCCCATTCCGTTTCCTTAGCTGTCATTTTTGACACTTCTAGTATGGTTCTGACAGCAATCGATCCAGCTTTGGTACGGAATTCAATCGCATTAAGACGTCATGGTAAGGCCCCTGATTGGGAGAGAACGATTTTCGAGTTGCGATCACGAATCAGAAGCACCGCCGGCAGGCCTCCCCCTAGGTGGACCGACGACATCACGAGAGTTGCAGGCAAACAGTGGATGCAGGTAGCAAGTGGTCGCGTATTCCGTGTTCTAAGGCCTTTAGTAGTTGTTCTACAGTAAACGTCCTCCAGTTGATGATGATGATGATGGATTGAAGAGCAATTAAGTATCCAATGCAATGCAAACCTTTCCTACTATAAATGACTCCGTTTGCGCAGAATACACTTCTCTCTATACCAAATTCCAACTGAATCAGTTTAATGGTTTAGGCGTGAAAGCGTAACAGACAGAATTACTTTACGAATTGCTGACGTTCTCTCATACCGATTGTGTACGTACTTGAGCAAAACAAAAACACATCTCATCTCAACTCAACGCCGGCAACCACACAAATGAAAAAATCAATCCCGTATTGAATCACAGCGTCTCATCCCGTTAATGACGTCACCGCCGCCATTTGTAAAACTCAATTACGCGCCGTCAGCGCCACCGCCTCTAATAATGATAATTGATGACGAAATTTGCGAGCTTTTTGTGAAGACCGCCTGTATTTCTTTGTGTTGCGTTCCCACTGTGACACGTCACGGCTTTTTATTGTTTTATTTATATTCTGCTTAAATACCTGCGCAAAATTCAGTTGATTAGAGAAATAATTATAAAACATATTACTTGTTACACATCAGGGCAGACGAGAGTGAGAGCTGATGTAACGGCGGCGGTCGAAAGCTTGTCGGAGTCTTCAGTAAAGTAGCGGGAGAGGAGGAAGATTCCCAAACCCTCATTGCACGGTGTCGCTGTTAGGAGGCAGCCCCATACCGAGGTGGTCAGGGAGCCGCGGTCGTCGCTCTATGCACCCGTGAGGTCCAATAGGAAACTTGTGTAGTTTTTAGCGGTTATGTCCATCTTTGGAGAATCCAACACACCCTCTGTTGCTTTAAACACCAGGATGCGTAAGGCGTATTTTCCATACGAAAAAAATGGTTTGCTTGGGACAATCGGGAAAGAATGCTGTTGGTGTTTAAATATTTTTCTTGTTTATTCAGCTTCACTGAGAACACGCCGCGTCAGTGGACAAACGCCTCGCAAGCAGCCATATTTCTTCATAACACGGCCCTGTTTAATTTGTAAATCGCTTGACAACTGATTAAAACTCCTTTGAAAAATTCACGACAGCGAGGGTTCGCAGTCTACCCGTACTTTCTTCATCGAAAAATTATTAATAATAAATAAGGTTCTCTTTTTTTTTTGCGACGTTACGGAGAATTCTTGTCCTGTCGATGGCGTTATGCAAGATTTTTCGAACTTGTTTCTTAGTTGTAAACTCTTACTTGCGTTTAAAGCCCTTATTTATAAAAGTTATTAGATTATGGAAAAAAGAGTAAAAAAATAGAGGAAAGAAGAATTGAAAATTTTATATGCAAATATTCACAGTCATGTCCAAAAATGTGTAAATTGCTGCAAAAGCCTACTTATTTAATTCCAACTCTTTGCAATCGTAGTCTCCTATGACTTGAATCACAATAAATTTTTTTTTTCAACAAATTGCATTCTACAAACTAGGTTCAAATTGTTATCAATTTCACTTTATGGGTATATTAACCTATGTTTTGTTTGTAAACGATTAGATAACATCGTTAACTTGTTTTGTTTTGCTTCAAATTCAGTCTTGTGTTAAAATTCTACTGTGTCGCTTTGTCATTCATAACTTAATGGCGTGAAAAATAATTTTGTGACATTAACATCTGAATAAATAGCAACTATACTTTAAAACTTGTGAATTGTTCATTATTTTAAAGTGGTCCAGGGTAACATGGCGCGTACAATATAATTGTTGCTGAGACATACTTGTAATTTTAAGCTTTTTCTCGAAGTTGTGACTTGTAATTTTCAAAAATGGCAGTGGAAAGTCAAATTTGTGAAAGTAATGATATTACAATAAAAAAAGTTAACGGAATCACGGATACGAAGGACAATGAAGACTATCTGGTTGTGTGTATTGGTGCGTTCGGCGCCTGGCAAGCCAGAGTTTGTATCCTAGCCTCTATGGCAAGACTCATGGTGATGTGGAATCTACTGCTTGTATTATTCTTAACATCCGAGACCAAGTTCATTTGCACCACTTTTAATACTACTGCACCTGAGAATGTAACCGAATCTACTTGTTACGATGATTGTACAACATATGAATATGCTGAAAGCCTGTTTAGTACAAGCTTTGTGGCAGAATTCGAGCTGGTATGTGACCGAGCGTGGATGGCTAGCATGGTCCAATCAATGCTGATGTTTGGCTTTTTGTTTGGAGTTTCTTTATTTGGATGGATCTCTGACAGGTAATAATTGTATAAGGTTGAATTCTCAAATCATTTTCGTAATTGAAATCAGATACTTATATCAAACACTAGAATCTTTCTGATCTTTTTCATTACCTAGTTCTTGTTTTTACGGCATACAAAATTATAATGAAGAAAATTGAAGGAGTAGGGTCGCCCATTACCGTTATGAAAGTCTTACAGAGAGACCTAAATTCAGAAATTAAGTCTACTTCGCCATGTTAATACGATTAATTTTCTGCACAGATATGGCCGTCGCAAAGCTCTTATCTTTTCCGCATTCATCAATGTAGTGCTTATGGTGGCGTCAGCCTTTTCCCCGAACTACTGGGTGTACTGCAGCCTGCGGTTCTTCATAGGAATGGCGTCGGGTGGTGTAATGGTAGTTGGAGTAGTTATAATCCTTGAAGTGGTTGGACCTCAACACTCCGAAATCGCAGGTCATATTTAATTTACTTCTAATACTATGGACGGAACAGTGAAGACTGAACTTAAATCAATAGCTTTTCCTAACGTAACATTGATTTTAGATGGGCTGTTTTGTAACACCGGTCCAATTAAAAATGGGTTTTTAAAAGCTGTAAAGGTTCGATCTTTACTAACCAGTACGAGTAGGTAACAGGTTTATTTAGATGTCATTTAAAAGAGCTTAGTTAAAACATAAAATCATATTCTTAAAAATTCAGACGTCACAATTAACACATCATAATTATGGCGGCCTTGTTGTTAAAAGTGAACCGGAAAATGTAACTCGATTTGCTGTGACTTCACTGATTATCTTGGTATTTTCAGGTGCTTTTGCCAACCTTCCTGACGGGATTGCTGAGGCTTTGCTCTGTGCGTTCGTGTACTTCTCACCAACATGGCGGGTGTACCTACTATCTCTGGGCATTGTTTGCATTTTGATTCTAGCTGCAATGGTACTTCTACCTGAAACACCGAGGTGGTTGATGACGAACGGACGGCTGGATGAACTTAGCAAGTTGATGGTTTATGCTGCTAAATGGTACAAAATTATAACTTTCTAGCTTGACGCTATTTCTGTACAGCCCTTTTTCAATCCCTAATGACAGCCAAGCGATGAACTCCCCTTTTCATAAACTCACATTCGTATTTTAATGCTCGTTATTATGATACAGTAACATGAACTACTATCAGTTATGGTTTTTCATGTTCCTGTCTTTTTAAGATTGGCTCTTACAAAATAACCATACTGTATAAACTTCGAAAATGTACGAGAAGTGGTCATTTACATTACATCTTCTTTTTAAAAATCTGTTTTCAGTAATAGTCTCGACGCTGCTACTGCAGAAGAGAATATAAACAAAAGCGTAACAGGAACACCATCGTGTGAGATTAAAACAAATACGCATTATTGCGATTTGTTCCGAACAATGAAGATGTCGCTTAGAACATTGGCAATGTCTTTTATTTGGACAGTTACAGGACTTAGTTACTTTGGTATAAACCAGTACGTCTCATTTTTGGGACCTAACATATATGTATCTGTTACTGCTTTAGGGTTAATTCAGGTCAGTATTTTTTTTTACTAGCTGTTGCCTTCGGCTTCGCCCCCGTTTCAGTATTTTTTTTTCCAAAAAATATTTTATACCAGCCTTGTCCAAACAGTTACAAACACGACGAAAAACGAATTATCCAATTTTTTCTTTATTTTTTTTTGGCTTTTAGTCCTTTAAGTTTGCCATAATGTTAATTTATTTTCTATTTATCAGACTCTGTTATCATAACTGTCAAGAGACCTTCACGGCTCAGGGGAGCCTAATTGATATTCTAATTTTCAAAAACTTATGAAAAGTTTGGTTGACTATACAAAAACAATCAGTCTTGGTTAAGAATGCCTTCATTCTTATTATCATATAATAACTATTTGTACATTTAACATCGTTAAATTGCAGGTGCCCGCTTCTTTGATAGGCGCGTGGCTTAACAAAGTGTTTGGTAGAAAAATCAGCACCATAGGAACCCTGCTCGTCACAGGACTCACAATGTTTCTGCTCATCTTCGTTCCAACAGATCACTGGTCTTCGGTCGTTCTCGGAGTAGCAGGCCTGTCTGCTACAAACATGACGTTTAATATAATATACGTCTACACATCAGAGCTATATCCTACTGATATAAGGAATATGGCTTTTGGAATGGGTATGGCGGGAGCCAAGGTTGGATCAATTGTAGCACCCTTTGTGGCGAGTTTGAGGCCTTATTGGATTCCGTCGGTTGTTTTAGCTGCTTTACCGATAATAGCGGCTAGTATTTGTTTTATTTTACCAGAAACTAAGGGTCAGAAGTTACAAGATCACTTAGATTAAATTGTAATAAATTGTTTGGATAGCGTATATTATACTCATTCTAGAATATGGGACGTTTAAAACTGGTGGTGATAATGTTCGTAAAAAAAGGTCAAATTACTTACAGTCTGAACTGATACACGAATATGAAATTGTATTTATTCATACTACTGCGTATACTACGTATACCTACTTATAGGTAATATATGTCAAGTATTCGTAAATAATTTCAATAATTTATTTGCTGTGTAACTTTTTAGTCCAGGGCGTTGTAATAATACTAAATATTTAAAAAAAACTGTTTTTGTTAAGTTCCGTAATTTTAATTTAGTAAAATTGATGATCTTGTCAACAGTTAGTCATCATCATCATCAGCCTATATTAGTCCACTGCTGGACATAGGCCTCCCCTAATGAGCGCCATAGCGCCCTGTCTAAACAGTTAGTACTAAACAAGATTAAGCGAATAATATATAATGGATATAAAACTCTTGTTTTTCACTTTTACCCCGTATGCTTACTGGTTTTGAATTACATCACGGTAGTAAAGTTAAAGTACTATAATTATGAGTAGAAAACGAATCAAAGATCAACTAAAATTTTACATACCATATTTTTGCTATTTTAGCATTTTAGCTCAAAAAATATGTTCTTACGTGGAAAGTGGGGCACCACTATAATTTACTAGTAGAATACAACGGGGAATGTATGACAATTTTAAAAGTGCTTGAATATTTTCCTACTAATAGGAATAACCATCCAAATTTTCTTTCCAGAAAAAAATATTCTTTTTTCAGTTCAGCACAATAATTATAAAAAATAAAAGAATTTTTTCCCGCCAAAAACTGTCTACGACAAAATCTGAAGGAATTTTAGTCAATATAGTCGTTATCGCGCGGAAGGCTCCGAATGTCAATTTCATCTGTCAGGCCAAATTGATAACGTGATTTTTTTTCAAATCTGTGACGGACTAAATAATCCTCTGCCAAAATCCGCCGTAGACAGTTTCTGGCAAACATTCTACTGAACTGAAAAAAAATTTTTTTTTTTCTAAAAATATGGAAGGTTGGCTAGGTATTAGTAGAAAAATATTCAGGCACTTTTAAAATTTTCATACATTCCCCATTAAGTAACCTGTGATTTAATGAATGTGTTGCTATAGGTACCGTTAACCGGGGTTACTTTGACTTGCGGGGCGACTTTGACAACAACTTCCATCCGCTACCGAAGTGCTTTTTTTGCCGAGTTTAATAAAGCTTTAGCAGTTATTTTTTCTTTATCGGGAACACCGATAGTGGCTTCACCGCTTAGTGACCGGGTTCGCGTGTAGTACTACTATTTCATCAAGAAAAAAAACATTAATGATAAGAATGCTTTTCTTTATGTTTTTTTTGGCTGTAAAACTTGGGATGTACATTTGTCAACAATAAACACATGCGATTTTTATGTCTCATACTTTAATCAGTGTTTATTCGTGAGTTAAAAATAAATTATTCCCAATTCGACAACCTATACTTGCGCACGTTACCGGGGAATCCATGGGTCGGGGTGTCTTTGATTAGGTACTTATAGGTACGTGGTGAAATTGATCCAATGATCAAAGTTACTTTTAAGCTTCCGACGGAGTCATGTATACTTTAAATACTAATAAAATAAATATTTAAAGGGTATTCAATATAAAATATGTACATAAAACTGAGTCGGGCTATTTGCACCCTGTAATAAATGAGAACATTCGATTGCGCACAAACAAAAAACCTCTCACCCTAAACGCTAGTTAATGTTTTAGATTGACTGGAAGAGATCCCTTAAAGGGATAAGTCCGCCTTTGTGCATGTATCTCAGTGTTTGTCAATTGTATTGTCTTGTTTATTTTGCACAATAAAGAGTTTACATACATACATATACAAACGCTTATACCTTCTCCGTTCCGTAATGGGTAAAAAGGTACCTAAATGTACTGTCGTATGTACCTTTATACGCAAAATTGTAATAAAGAATCTAATTAGTTACTATTTTGTACCAGTTGGTATGGTATCAAAGTAACCCGCTAAAAATATATATATGTAACTTAAAAGGTACATAACCGATTTTTATTATATAATTTTTATGGGCTTTTAGCGGGCTTACTTTAGATTGTCATTGTAAAATACAGTGGTTTCAAAGTAAAGTATTCTTAATATAACTCGTTCACGTCGTTTTTATTTTTTATTTTCTTAAATATCAGTCCTTTTTTTATTGGCAGTCTAAAAGAAGGGAAAAATCATTTATTATTTTTTAATTGTAGATGTTTACGTCCATTAGGACCGTCAAAAAATGGTGTCGAAGTCTAAAATTGATCCACGACAACTCGGTTTATGGTACTACCTCAGAACAATAACTAAAGCATAGAACCCGGACTAAAATAAAAACTAATTATTATAGTGCGTTGCTTCTTATTCCAGTGTACTGAAACGATAAGTTAAAAAGAGAACAAACTTGTCAGTTTCTTCTTATTTTTCTGTTTCGTACCTGTCCAAACGTCAAACTTGGTTCCTTTACGTCACTTGGTTCCGATATATGATGCCGATTTCAAGAGTCAGATTTCTTAGCCCAATGACTTGTGTTGAGTGTCAACTTAACTTGTCTGTATGTGCTTATTGTGCTTCGGATGCGTGAATGACGGACAACTGTTGGAGAATTTTTTGTTTATTATTGTTAAAAATTGATTAAATAACGAATATTGGTAAAGCCAATTACTTAGTGAAACTAGAAAATGTCTTGTGCAGTGCCAGGATGTAAATCTAATGCGTCCAGAAAACAAAATGATAATGCGTTTATAAGTTATCATCGTTAAGTGATTTTAATCAGCTTCAGGGTCGCATTAAAATATATTGAGAGTGTGTTCTATAAAATAACACCATTATTGAATCCTGTTTGTCAAAGATATCCCTATTTACATATTATTTTAAAGAAAATATGAAAACCGTATAGGTTATCTTAGTGATGTGCCTGTGATATCGACTAAACTGTCAATCGATATTAAATGTAAATATAGAGATATAATTAAATATGTTTAATTCTTTCAGTTTTCTGACTCCATTATTGTTCCATATTGTTCCCTTTCTTTGGCCATAACTTTACTATTTCACTTTTTTTTGACTTGGCAAGTTTTTACTAATCTATAGGTATGCATAAATGTTCCTTTTATAGGGTTCCGTATCCAAAAGGTAAAAACGGGACTCTATTACTAAGACTTCGCTGTCCGTCTATCAACAGGTTGTTCATGAGCCGTGATAGCTCGACAGTTGAAAGTTTCACAGATGATGTATTTCTGTTGCCGCTATAGCAAAAAATACTATGAATAAAACACATTTGAATATAACAATAAAATGAATATTTAAGGGGGGCTCCCATACCACAAACGTTTTTTTTTTGCGATATTTGTTCGATATCAATAGCGGCAACAGGTAGACGCTTGAAATATTCAGTTTCATATTCACTTTAAAAATAGATAATTAAATCAAAATAAAATTAATATTTATCGGGTCCCATACAACAAACGTGATTTTTTGCCGTTGTTTTGTTACCAACCAATTCAAATACGAACGGACAAAAATGTGTTTTTGTTGTACGGTGAAACGGAATTCTCGGTGCGCGAGTCCGACTCGCACTTGGCCGATTTTCATAATAGATTTTTTTCATTATAATGATATCCGTTTAATATGTATTAATAGGCCAGTACGGGAACTAAATTGAACTCACAAAACTCACAAGTGCGCAATTTTTTGTATACAGTTAGAATTTACTGAGTACTACTGGTAAAAAAAAAATATAACAGATTTTGACATTGCGTTATTTAATATTTAAGTTTTTGTTAGTAAAGCGTGTAAATCCATAGAAAAAATATACAAGTGTAATTTTTCTGTACTAGATTATTGCATTTAACTATTAGAACATCACCTGTAGTATTCTAACAGTTTTGTCAAGAGCTTACGTCAGCATAATTAGAAACTCGAAAAAAAAATATAAATCTCTAAAAAAAAATTACAAGTGAATGGTGGCTGCTGAAATGTGTTCAAAACTGTCAAAAGTAACGACAGTTTTGAATTCTAACAGATTTGTCAATAGCGTATTTTTTATCAACAGCGTAATTTTCAAAATGCTCTATTTTCCATAAAAAAAATCTCATAATTCTCAAGTCGGCTTATTTGATTCGGTTTCATTGTAGTAATCTATAAACAGAAATTCTAACGAATTCATCAATAGCTTCAAATTTTATTAACTAATCAGTTCTATAAGAAACGAATGTAAGATTTGAATTGCGCGGGAACCTTGTACGCCGGCAGAGCAACGGCTGGACCAATCACAGCACGGCTTTGCTTATCGGCCGCGTTGGCCGCAGTCAGCTGTAGTTCACGTACAGCGCGTTGTAAACAAAATAATGCTCCGCATAACTGTCGTTTACTTTTTAAAATGTAGTCAAGGAGAGAGGTCTTGTGCGTTTGAAAGATGCAAGGTGTTAAAAGCCTATCGAGGGAATAAGCGACATAGGAATCATGTTATAGGCGATGAGGCTAGTAACCCATCACTATTTTGACTCCACTTTCCACCTCTGCGCCCTCAGTGTATTGCTAAACATGGCCTGCTGGCCTGTAGGTCTTGTTACCTTAGGCTCTGTCTACCCCGTAAGAGATAAAGACGTGATTTGTGTATGTATGTAATGCATGTAAGGTGTTAAAAGGGAGGATGGCAAAACAGTGCATTTTGAAGGGAAAGTGGAGTTAAAACTTCATCGAAAGTGTCGAATGGCATATACCAACGAAAAGTGTGTAAATGCCGTCATTAAACGAAAATAATGCCAAAATAAGTCAAAAGAATTAAACGACATTTTCAATTTTGAACAAAAGTGTCTGTTTTGTGTCGGTGATGCTTCCGCGGATTTTACAGAAGTGCAAATAAAATTACCGGCTCAGAAACGAATAAATGTTTCTATGGTAACAAAAGAAGAAACAAAACAATCTATCGAGCGGTATGGATTGAGATTGATCCACGATGACGCTTGGAGTAAAGAAGTAAGTAACTAGTGCTGTCACGTTGAATCTAGTAGGTATGTAATTGTTGATCGAAGGCATAATACAAATCCATTGTGCATCCACTAGGGCAGTGTACCCAAAAGATGAACAACACCCAAAAGTTGAACGTTTGGCCTAAAAACTGTAATAATTAAATCGGGGCCCATTTTAGACGCTTGGGAATTTTTTTTTATAATGCTATAACACTTAGCCTTGTGAAAAATATAATTCCATGACAATTGTGTCACCCACGCGAATGTGAGCGGTCGCCGCGTCTCGGGTTCCCAACAAAAGTGTCAGTTGTATGAAATCCTTCTTAAGGTAAGACCTTCACATTTTAAGCTTTTAATTTAATTGCATATAAAATTGAATAGACATAGACATAACTTTATTCGACATCAAAAAATACAAAGACTCTTAGACTAATACAAAAACATACTGAGTTGATGATGCCGAAAAGGTATTCGACTCAGCATTATGCTGCAGTAGGTGCCTACTACAATAATAATAATGCATTGACTAACATTTTTATGCTTGGTATGTATTCTTGACTATGTCTTTAATATTTACGTAAATAAATAAATTTGTTTTTTATATTATTTAATGATATAATCGCTGTATATAATCGCAAGTAATGGTTCCAAAATCAGAGGTATGAGCTAATAGTTGAAAGGTGTTCAACTAATGGGCAAAGTGGTCTTTTTTCAAATGCATTTATAAAATCGCACGAAAATGATAGATGCACCGTTTATGGCTCAAATTAATTGTATACCTATCGTAGATTTTTTAACTAAAACTTGAACAAAATATTTTGTTCCTAAGGGGAAGATTTTTGATATTTTTGTTGTATGGGAATCGCGACTGTTCAACTATTATTTAATGCCCAAAACTTGAACGAAGAAATGTTACTGGTTCAACTTTTGGTTTCTATTCAAGTAGATGAACATTGAATCGATTTAATTAGTTCATCTTATAGATTTCTTGGCCTAAACTTGAAGTAACAACATTTTGTCGTTCATGTTTGGGGTAGGGTATTTAAGTGAACATTTTTATAAGGTAAAAAAATGTTTGTAGTGTAACATAACTATAATTAATTAATTTAGAATATTTAATATAGATACAATTTTATTTGAAATTTTATTTTATACGGCCGCTGGGCCAAATTCTAGCGAAGCAACCATCAACTTTGCCTATGCTGGCAAAGTTCTAGGTGATCTGATAAATCTACTGATCAAGTAAGATTATACATACATACATACATAAATCACGTTATCATCCCTTACGGGGTAGACAGAGCCCAAGGTAACAAGACCTAAAGGCCACGAAAAGGTAACATTATTCTACTGAAAATAAACGTCTTGGAACATTTCGTATATAAAAGATCAAAATTAATGTGTGGTTAACCACTAGGTATACGTCGCTTCAGTACTTTCTAGCTATTTTGTACTAAGGAATCGGGCAAAGTTGGACTACGCTATAGCTTGAGTTAAAGGAGTTGAGTGTAGGTTTTTGCTAATTGGTATAAACGCTGGATAGCTTAACCGCTTACAGCGGATGTTTAATGATTTATATAATTTTCGTGAATTGATAAGATCCAATATTGTCTTTGATTTCTGCGATATATATTCATGAAATAAAACCGTCGTTTTAAATTTTATTAGAGACACTTACGTGAAACCTACTTAAAAGAAATCAATGACAATCATTAGTTATGTTTTGGGTAAGTGCCGTAATATAATAACGTTTTTTTATAGGTGGCATCCAAAACTGAAAAAAAGAGAGGCTATATGAACGGGCTAGATTCGAAAAAGCCGTAAAAAGATTCGCAATAATCGAATAAGTTTATCTCAGGCAAGCTTAACCTACAATGCAATGGAGGTAATTGCAAAGAATCTCCAAGGAAATCGCTCGTTCGGTCCTAGATGATTGGGGAATCGGCAGATCCCGAGTACGAGCATACTAACATAGCGACGGCGAAGAAGCAAGATCTTCTATTTTGTAATTTCGGCTTAATGTAAGATATGAGCTATGGGTTCTCTCAATAGAATTCAAACTACAATAATTAAAATTTGTAAGATCGGATAAGGAGATCTTGCTTCTTCCCCGTCGATAAGCAAGATAGCTTAGACTAACCAAATGATTATGATTATTATTAAAATATTTATTGTAAAGAGGTTTCTACACTTATATAATTTTCGTGAAATGTGTGACTGGCAACTGTTTGCATCTTGTTTTTGTGTTCGAAATAAAGCAAGATGCAAATAGTGACCGGCCACATATTTCACTAAAATGATGACCCGTTCGGAACCTCTAAACAGAATGGAACAATAAGAGCTAGTTTGTTAAATTTGGATTTTATTTATTACATTTTACAGTATCTCTATAATTATGTAAAATCCATTAATTTATTTCAGTGTAAAAATACACTAGGATATATATATATATATATATTTTTCGTTTATTTCAGAAATACACATAACTACACGTTTATTCGTGTATATTTGTTTAGTGGGCAATGTTCAATTAAGGTCGAAGTTGACTATTACTTTACTATCAATATATTAGTTCATCTTTTGGGGTCAATTCGTTCATAAATAGGGCACATCGTTCAACTTTAGGGGAATTTGCCTTATTTTGGCAAACATATATTTTTTTATAGATTCGTTTGTAATATAAGGGTTTGAAGTCGTAAAATGCAAAGTCGACTATGTGCTTAGCGTTATAAAAAAAATTCACTATCAGACATGGCTTAAAATACTTCGAAAAAAGGGTTCAAAAGAGGGGTAGTCGCTTAATCGTTCAACTTTTGGTGACTTCACCCTAGGTACTACGGCACCAATAGACATGACCCAATGATGCACAAAAACTCTTATTTAAAAGACACTAAGGCAAGGGTCATTCCATTATCGCGGGTGCGCAACGTTTGGACGCCTGTTTTAGTTCGGCCTGGTTGAGTAAAAAACATTTTTAATTAAATTGGTGTTTAAAGGACTACATTATAGTATGCTTACTTTATATTAACACTTTTGTTGATTGGTATAAAGTAAGCATACTAAAATGTAATCTTTTAAAGACTAATTTAATTGAAAATGTTTTTTACTTTAAATAAATGACTATCCCTTAGTTTCTATTTAATAACACTCATTGTCCATTACTAGGTCCTTGTCCAACACTGGTGCAGTGGTGCCGTTACCTTAGTACCTAGTTGATTTTCATTGAATAATGAATACTTTATTTAAAATTTGCGTTCTCAGGCAAAATGTACTTACTACATAATATATGTAGCTTGTTGTCAATAAAACGAGTTCCAGACAAACATGTCTGATTTCTAGTTAAATAAATAAAAAATTCATCCCTTTTTCGTCTATTTTTTTAGGTGATCCCACGCTTACAAGGAACATTTACGTAAAAAGTAACTATCTATGGGATTCCTATTTAATTATGAATTATAGTACTTTTCAACTAGCTTGGGCTCGGTGACATTTGCTTTATTTAATTAAAGAACTGGGTTCAAAATTCTGAGTTACTGTAATTGGGTACCTACCTTAAGTTTTTTTTGTTTAACATCCATTGACATCTGACATCATGCATGTGAAGATGTGAATAGTTCGAAAATAAAACTACTTATAGATTTCTTACACCGAACGCGGCACGGCTTTGTATTAGCGCGGCTCGTATTACGTGATTGGCTGACAGCACGCTGCGCCTGGTTCGCGCGAGTGGCGCGCGAATTTAAATTATGGATATAACTGATAACGTAATAGAATCTAAAGCTATTGACGAATTCGTTAGAATTTTTGCTTATAGATTACTACAATGAAACCGAATCAAATAAACCGACTTGAGAATTATGAGATTTTTTTTATGGAAAATAGAGCATTTTGAAAATTACGCTGTTGATAAAAAAATACGCTATTGACAAATCTGTTAGAATTCAAAACTGTCGTTACTTTTGACAGTTTTGAATACATTTCAGCAGCGACCATTCACTTGTAATTTTTTTTTAGAGATTTATAAATTTTTTTCGAGTTTCTAATTATGCTCTTGACAAAACTGTTAGAATACTACAGGTGATGTTCTTATAGTTAAATGCAATAATCTAGTACAGAAAAATTACACTTGTATATTTTTTCTTTGGATTTACACGCTTTACTAACAAAAACTTAAATATTAAATAACGCAATGTCAAAATCTGTTATATTTTTTTTTTACCAGTAGTTCTCAGTAAATTCTAACTGTCTACAAAAAATTGCGCACTTGTGAGTTTTGTGAGTATAAAGGGTAATTAACACGTTCCCGTACTGGACTATAATATCCACGACCGTCCCCATACCCATAAAAAATATCGATTGAAGCTAATCAATGACGGTTTGTTCCCTACACTAGCGAAATATATACATGTATAATTTAAAGCGCTTTGTATAGGTTACCCTGGTACGGAACAGACAGACGACTGTCTCGTGAATAGCATCTTTGTCTCTTTTTAACTTATTGTTTTAGTGCACTGGAATAAGAAGCAACGCACTATAATAATTAGTTTTTATTTTAGTCCGGGTTCTATGCTTTAGTTATTGTTCTGAGGGTACTACCGACACCTTGTAATTATAAAAAAACCACGAGTAGCTAGCGCCGCGCCGGTGGCAGTATTTGGGGTTTGCATTGCGTTATCGAAGTTTCTTAACTCAGATGCGACATCCAACTCTCTTCCTTTGGACTTCGGTTTCGGTCCCCAGACATTACATTAGCTTAGACAGAGGTCTTTTTGTTATGGTATTCAACCCAAAATGTTATTGACCGGATAACTCTTTATTATTTTTCAAAAATGGCGCTTTGTTATTTATTCAAATAAGGATAATGTTGAATATAAAATGAGCAAAATTTTATTACGTTAAAAATGGATTTGTTATAGGTACTATCCGCTTAAACAACCGCGAAGTCACTAAGACTCCATAACTCGGCATTTAGTCATTGCTTAAAGTTTTCCGCCCATGCGAATACTCGTACAGTTGTTACTGCGGCGTACTTGAAATATACTACAGTTTTTTTGAAGTCGCATCGTAAAATGGTAATAGAAAGTGAAAATAGTGTAAATAAAGATTTAAAAGCAAAAGTAGTCCACAAAACCACGGAAACAAAGGACAATGAAGATTATCTAGAGATCTAGATTATCTATATATTAGAGGCATTTCATCTTAATCCTCTAGGTTGGCAACGCATCCGCAATCCCTCCGGGGTTGCGGGTGTCTATGGGCAGTGGTGATCACTTACCATCAGGTGACCCACTTGCTCGTTTGCCTTCCTATTCACATAAAAAAAAAAAAAAAAAAAAAAAAAATCTGGTTGTGTGTATTGGTCCGTTCGGCGCCTGGCAAGCCAAAGTTTGTATCGTAGCCTGCTTGGCAAGATTAATGGTGATGTGGAATTTATTTCTTATAATATTTTTGACACATGACACCGAGTTTATTTGCACCAGTTTTAATACAACTGCACCGGACAACGTATCTAAATCGGCCTGTTACGATGACTGTACAAATTACGAGTTTACCGAAGGTCTGTTTACCACAAACTTTGTAGCAGAATTCGAGCTAATATGTGACCAAGCGTGGATGGCTAGTATGGTCCAGTCAATGCTGATGTTTGGCTTTCTTTGTGGAGTTTTTTTATTCGGTTGGATCTCTGACAGGTAAAACAATTAAGTGGTTGAATTTTTACTCATGCGATGCTTTCTTAATAATGCGCTACTTTTTCCTGAACTTTCTTCTTCGAATGTCGGTCACCTTTTCAATTAAATTAAATATTTGAGTTATCCAACCGTTTTCTCTCTTTTTGGAGGAGACTTACAGGTGGTCGGTATACCAGTTTTGAATTTGTTCTGTCGAAAAAAAATTCCTATTACGTTCTTCAGTCTATCAGGAATCCTATTAATTTCCTATGATTCTTATGTACATACATACATAACTACTGTCCAACGTGAACACTGTTACTTTTCTGCATAGATACGGCCGTCGCAAAGCGCTTATTCTATCCACATTCATCAATGCAGTGCTTATGGTGGCGTCAGCCTTTTCCCCGAACTACTGGGTGTACTGCAGCCTGCGGTTCTTCATAGGAATAGCGTCGGGAGGTGTGCTGGTCGTCGGAATAGTTGTCATCATGGAAATGGTTGGTTCACAACACCGGGGAACTGCAGGTCATTTCTTCTTTTATATTTACGCGTCAATACGCACACAGAACAGTTAATTTTAGTAACAAGTGCGCCCAAAGTTGCTACATACTTTGCATATACTTAGTTCCAATGCTTTTCGTTTGGAAGATTGTAATGTTATGTTACACCAGCTTTATGAAAATTAGTCTTGCAAAGAATTTTAAGTGAATACACATACTCATAGCGTATCTACATAATACTATCTACTCGTAGATATTTGTGGAAGTTTTCTCACATTGTGAAGCTCAGTTCGTAAAACTCTGCCGTCACAGTGATATAAATATTGATCTCATTTGAACCTACTGCTTAGGGTGATGGCCTGTCTGTGACGAATACATCAATGAAAGTAATTTCATTCACTGCTTCTTCATTTCGCTTATTATAATTGCAATTTCCAGGTTGTTGTGCCAAACTTCCTGATGGGATAGCAGAAGCGTCTTTATGTGCGTTCGTGTACTGCTCACCGACATGGCGAGTGTATCTGTTATCTTTGGGCATTGTTTCCATCTTTATTCTATCATTGATGGTACTACTTCCAGAGACACCGAGGTGGTTGATGACCAACGGACGGCTGGATGAAATGAGAATATTGATGACTTATGCCGCGAAATGGTAATTTCATGTTACAATCATTTATGAGGTCCTGTAAATGATGTCTTGGCCAATTTGCCCTTTAGTCGCTGATTACCTTCCTAAAACACAGTCTGCCAATTTGGCGTTATGCAGAAAACAAGTAAAAAAAGCGTTAAGAGTTATAACTTTTCAAGGAACTGTTTTAGAAGTGTATAAATTGCCTTTAGAAGCGGAATCAAATAAGAAATAGTTTTTTTTTAATACCATTTTCAGTAATAATATTGATGCTGCTACTGCAAAAGATAATATAAACAGAAGCATAACAGGAAGAACACAAAGTGAAATGAAGAAAAAAACGCATTATTTCGATTTGTTCCGAACAGTGAAGATGTCCCTTAGAACATTGGCAATGTTTTTTATTTGGACAGTTGGAGGATTTAGTTACTTTGGTATAAATCAGTACGTCTCACTTTTGGGATCTAACGTGTACATGTCTGTTACTATTTTAGGGTTCATTCAGGTAAGTAGTTCTTTTATATTATTAGTTTAATGAAATATTTCTCAATTTTGTAGGTATTCTAGATCTCTGGCTTCATTTTCTTGGTTATCCAACATTGAAAGTTGATAATCAGAATTGTTATTTTTACATATTTACCTACTTCAATTTTAACGTACAAATCTGACAGGGCAAATCTGAGGGGGTACCAGGGTCAAAATGGAGTCCTACTGTCCTCACCATAAGTCCGGACATAATAATAATATAACTTTTATTCAGACATTAAATAATATGATACAATTGTAGCGTCTGTTTGCCTTTTATAGGCTAAGGCCTCCCTTAACTCCTTCCACAACTCTCTATTGTATGCCTTTATTGTCCATCCTGTACCTGCTAAACATCATGGGATGGGGTGAAAATTATCAGATAGAATTAGAAATATAATGAAACATACAAAAACAACAAAAGATATCACAGTCCAGAAAACTTAAATGGAAATGGGCAGGTCATACAATTAGAGGAACGGAAAAGTGGTCCAAAACAATAATGTTTTGGTACACGGCTAACAGAAAAAGAAATCGAGGCAGACCACTTAGAAGATGGAGTGACGAAATAAAGAGTTTAGAAGGTACAGGATGGACAACAAAGGCATACAAATATCTTCTGTAACTTTGATTATGTGTGTTTGCAGTACCAAATAAACGTTTTCTCTATTTATCTTTGCGACCTCAATATCGTTAAATTTCAGGTACCGGCTTGCTTTGTAGCCATGCGGCTTAACACAGCGTTCGGCAGAAAAATTAGCACTATAGGAACACTGGTCGTCACAGGAGTCACCATGTTTCTGCTCATCTTCGTTCCACCGGATCACTGGTCTACTATACTCCTCGGTGTAATCGGCGTGTCTGGTACGACCATGACGTTTAATGTTTTATACATCTACACATCAGAGCTGTATCCGACTGAAATAAGGAATATGGCTTTCGGCATATGCACGGCGGGAGCCAAGGTTGGAGCAATCGTAGCTCCCTTTGTAGCGACTTTGAGCCCTCATTGGATTCCGTCACTTATTTTTAGTACTTTATCGATAATAGCGGCTAGTATTTGTTTTATTCTACCAGAAACTAAAGGTCAGAAGTTACAAGACCATTTAGAGTAACATAAAATTTCAATATCTCCTCATTAGGACCTCTCATACCCACTAGGTGCTCATCACGCATTATTGTGTGTGATGAGTATCTAGTGGGTATGAGAGTTCATTGCATCGCAGAGTTTTTCAATCGATTTACCTAGGTTTCATCGCTGAAACAACGCGTTTTTCCGACCCAGGTACTTGTACAATATAATTAAATCAATCAGTATTAAACACCAGATAATCGACAATACAGAAAACAGGTACCTACACAGAGAAAATTACGAGGTTACCAGTAGCCGGCCTTATTGCTTCAAAGCGAATAGGTATAGGTGCAGATGCTAGTCTAGAACCAGAGTTAAAGTAATTACCCATACCTATTATCTGATTAATTTTCACTGGTAATAATAACGAAACTCCGTGATATATATTTTGAATCTATTTGTAATTTGGATTTTCTACGCCACTTTTTAGTTTTAACTTTATCAAAACTTTGCCAACAGACAGTGAAAATGTATACCTAAGACATTATAAATAGTTCGGTAAAAAAACCGATGAATGGGTCCTGCCTGATAACCTAGCAATTAATATTATCAGTCACCAATTCAAGTGCATTGGAGTTAATGTTATCTACGAATGACCCACGACTGATAGAAGAGCGGTCAACCCCTGTTCGAATGCAAATGATTTATTCATTTGTCCCTTCAACTTGTTAGATAATTTTGGAACAATTTTGTCAGGGCTGAAATGTATTTAATTTGTCAACGTTTTCTACGAAATGAAAAATAAATATATGGATACATTTTTGTTTAATTAGAACTGGTGTCTTTATTGGTTTGTACCAATTATTTTGCTCTGGGTCATATTTTGCTGGATAATTTATGATCACTGTTTTTAATAAGTTAGGCTTATTTTATTTTTTGAAAATCAGTTAAAAATAAATTAATGTAATGTGGTTTCCAAAACACACGTGTTTCATTTTCCACCTTATTGTAAAAAAAAGTATTAACAAAACGATGAAAATGCTCAGAATAATATAAAAAAAAAAATACAGACGAATTGAGAACCTCCTCCTTTTTTTCAAGTCGGTTAAAAAATAGAATAATTTAGATCATTTTTAAATAAATCTTACATTACTTGGTTCTAAAAGCTACACCCTTAGAGAATAGTATACCCGGCTTATTCTATTGCTGACTGTTACTTATCTCTCTGATTTATTGCTACGCTATTATCAGTATATTAAGATACACGCCTATAGGTCTAAGTTCAGTAAGGATTTATGGTGAAAATAATATCTTTTCTAAAGATAAAACACTTCATAAACTACTGGAAAGATAACGCGTGAATGAATTTTAAGACTGAAAATATAAATATATTTTTATGATTGATTCAAAAATTTAGAACAAACAGTTTCATGTACAGCCGAGGGCATAAATATATCGATACAGCCATCATGTCAAATATATGTGTCACTGACCTTGTTGTTTGTGGCATAAAGGTGTGTAGATGTTTATGACGACTTAGTAACGTACATATATTTATGCACTTGACTGTACAGTACCCCTTTAATTTTTGACATTACTTAGTTTCTTTTATTTGTTTTTGTAACGGGCTTTCTCCGTAAAAGCTCTGTGGTAGACAGAGGAAGATACGGGAATTTTTAAATCTAAGATACTAACACTAATATAGAGGAAAAACATTTGTATTTTTGTTTATGACGAATATACTCAAAAGTTACTGGACCGATTGCAATATTCTTTACCATGACAGTGCTACATTATCCCTGAGTCAGCATAATCTTTAACACAAACGAGCTAAGATTGTGCTTGTGTTATTGCTATAAGTGCTTATCAGACGTTAGGTAGGTGCTACAAGTTTTTTAATTTGATATTTCAGTTAAAGTAAGAGAACATCGCATTACAATCAATTTGCGTGATGCATCCTGATTCGGCTCAATTCTCGGAATATCCTCTGTATCAAAGGAGCCGCTCCCTACTTTATCAATTGGTTATGATGGCTAATCTGATTCTGCCGCCGTTCACAAGTGGCTGTCAGGAACTGCTTTCATTTATACCGCTCTACTTAATAATACGGTTACTTAATATGGTTTACGGCAAGCGAGGATTTTTGAAGCAAAACGCTACCACGTAACTTTTACGTGTAAGAGATCATCAATGTTCTCTTTGTCGTATCTGTTAACACGGAATCCTGCTGTCTACGGAGGAAAGCATTTAATATAATGGAAGTAGGTACTTCATAGATGTTAGGTACCGAATAAAAAGAAGAAAAATTAGTTTATTCAAAGCAAACATAACTTTGGGTGATGCAAATAGTTAATTTTATATCTTCAGGAAAAACGACAATTGTTCTTATTCTGTGTTGTGTATGATCCAACCAGAAACGAACTGATGTACATAATAATAATTAAAATTAATCACCTAGTTCTCTTTCCCCTTCGCTGCATTTAAACGCGATGAAATACTACGTCGTATTTTGCTCGACCCGAATTCACAAGATGGCGTCCCATACAAACACGTACAAAACATCGTTGTTTTGACCGCTGGCCAGCACGTGCTTCGCCCTTATATGGCTAGTTAAACGAACTACAAACGAATCAAGCACAAAATTAGCAATAAATGTCTTGAAACTTTTCCTTGGCCGTAATATACAGCCTTAACGTCTAATTTAATTCTATTGAGAGCCGTAAAATATCTGTGTACCGCATATAGAGTGATTATTATAGTTGTTGACCAGCTACTGATAGATTTCTGTTTATAGTTGAATGCGCATTAGTCGGTGTACGTAATCAGCTATTATTCTGTGGACTGCTGTTTCTTGAGACATCAAATAAAGACCAAATTCATGTCGGACTATTTTTAACTTCGATTTAAATAGTCTTAAATTTGAGGATAATGTAACGATATTCATACTTAACTATTTTTGTAATCAAGTGTGTGACTACAATTGACGTAAGTAAAAGAATTTATGTTAAATCAATTGACGCAATTACTAAGTCTTTTGCTTTATATGTGGGTATCCACTTTGAGTTATGTTGGGAACATTCGCAAGATGCAATAGAGATCTTCTGCGACCTCTCCAAAGCATTTGATAGCATGAAGCATGAAAATTAAATGCTTATCCGCGAAAAGAGCACTTACGGGCTCTCAGAGAACGCACCGAAACTGTCATGTCCTATCTCAGTCAGAGAATCCAGAAAGAGGACATAATTAGATAGCAGTCATGTGGTGCGCCGGTGAAGCTTGGAGTACATGCCTGTGTGAAATGCATGAAAAACATATATATTTCGCACAGGCTTGCTTATCTTGCACGTGAGTAGCGGAGTAGCAAGGTAAATATTTTTTGTTCATGGAAATATTTGTCAAACAATAAAAAAACCCAAAAGACATATTTTGGAGCATTCAGTCAATCTAAGTTTAGCACGTGTGGAAGTATTTTGGATTAACTTTAGAACATGCTGAAGCATGGTTCCCTGTAACGTAAAGTACATACATACATACCGTCACGCCTCTTTCCCACAAGGGTAGGCAGATACTACTTTGTTCCACTTGTTACGATCCTGACATACTTCTTTAGCTTCATCCACACTCATCAATCTCTATACATGCTCGTCGGTTTCGGGTACTCCTGGCCTGACCTTTTTCTCGGTTCTATTTGGTCTCGGTAACGTAAAGTAGTGTAAGCATAATAGTGTAGGTAAGTGTGGTGTCGGGCATTTATCCGCCCAGAGCGGCGGCCGGACGATGAAGCCACAAATCCGGGACGTGGTCGGACCGAGATCGAACCGATAGCGGGTGCACTAGCATGCTGCGTGATAAACCTAGCAATATCTTAAAAGTTTCAGTTTTGTCAGGATATCAAAGTAACAGATTACTAACAGATATGAAAGTAACAGAACAAGGATGATTGTAACTACCCATAAAAATTACATAGTGTAAAAAAATACAATACACACGCTCATTCTTACACAGACGATAACACCCTACGCACTAGTATGGCTCTGGGCTGTATTGCGACTGCTAAGTTCTACAAAACACATTTTACTCAAAAATAAAATATAATTGGGAAATTTCTTGTTATTATACCTATAAGCGTGCGTGTTGAGTGTATCTTCTGTTCTTGAGGTGCCATCTCCTACTGGAGGTCAGCTTAAGTGTATGTGTAGTGTAATGGTTACATTTCTATGTAAATTTTTCTCAGTTCCACCAATAACTATCAGTAAAAAATCAATTCATGGTGTAGAAAAGGAAACCCTACTAATATTATAAAAGTGTCTGTCTGTCACACTTTTATGCCTACACCACTGAACCGATCCAAATGAAATTTGGTACGGATATAGTTTCAGATCTTGGGAAGGACATAGGGTAGTTTTTAACTCAGAAAATCGCGTAGTTCCCGTGGGATAGCGATAAGCGAATTCTGCGCAGACGGAATCGCGAGTAACAGCTAGTAAGTAATAATCTTAACTTACTCGTATTATGTATGGAATAAAAACAGATATGTTGAAATTCCCACGAGACGGGGGATCCGTAACGAGGCCGTAGCCACGAACGCAAGCGTTCATTAGCAAGTAGGCATTCATTAAAATTCGTTCATCCGACGCCATCAGCAAAATAGAGACACCTTACTGACCTACGAAGTAATACTTAAACTCAAGCCTTCTTCGTCTCCGGTTAAATAAACTGGTGACCATGCTAGCGAGGCTAAAGGATCGGTCTCAACGAAATGACGGGGATTAGGTGACTGTGATCATGTCGAGGGCCGGAGTTATTGCCGTGAGAGTACCTGTGCTACAGTCGATGAAATAAAGAACCAGGCAAAGTACAGTACACCAGATACTCTACTTCAGACGTCAACTATTATGGACAATTGGCAGCGCCACTAAGCAAACTAAAAACTAGCGTTCCTTGTATTTACGTCCACGCGGACATCGTTTGTTACATTTTTATAAATTCGGTTCCCTTTTTACATTTACTGGAAGCCAATTACAATTTAGGGATCTTTAAAAAGCGAGCCTTCCTGTTCCTTAAAGGTGACCCGTCTGCTCGTTTGCCCCCTCTTATATATAAAAAAAAGCCAATGTTGAACGATGGAAACCCGACGTCCTACCTAACTTGCTTTTAAAAATACAATATCATAAGGAAATAAAATAAAATTAATAAATTTAAAAATCAAACCGTGAATTATAAATAGGTAAATAAATAAATAAATATCTTGGGACAAATTACACAATTAAAAATACAATTCATTTTTTTGCCAAATGCCTTAGGTACATACTTTGGAAAAGAGCGGAAATGCTTCAAACTGATGGACCGATTTATACCAAACATGGTTGAGAACTACCGCAAAGAAATTGGCTTTCGAATGATCTGATCAATCCCGGCAGTTAACATCCTACTAATAAAAATATTTTCTACGGTAGGCATGAAGACCGCCATTATCTTAATCGAGCTCCCGATATTGCGACGGAGTTGCATGCATCACGTCCTAAATCGTTCTAAATTAACCGTGAATCACTTAACACTATTATTCATACTACCAACTTCATACCTAATTTTATACCGTTCAAATTACGTACTAAAATGGCATCGCACCAAACAAGAGGCACGTCTATGCCATACTAATTTAGCACTCCTTCCACCCTTCCATCATGCTTGGAAGTACTATGATTGATCGACAAACCTGTGGGCGGTCATCACTTACCCACTATCTTTTACGGTATCAGTACTGACGAAATTGGTATCAGCACCAATAAAATTGGTATCTAGTACCTCTAGAACCCATTGTTACGAGCGGTCGTGATTTATAAGATGTGATTACGGTGCACTGAGATAAGTCAAAGATACACCTGCTTGCTCTGCTTGGGCAAATTCATAGAGGAATATTATTAAATAGACATAGACAAATTCATACAAATAAACTGGTGATGGAGGCTAAGTACCTATTCGATTCCGTAACATGTTAGTGATTTGTCACTTACACACACAAACTTTTTTTCCCAATAGTTTTTATTTTGACCGCTTTGGAAAAATGTAACTTAAATTATTACAATTATAGCTAGGTATTTGTATTTACTTTATTTATAACAAAAAAGGAGTACGCGCTACCTATGAGACTTTTAACTAAACTTAAAAAATATTATATTTTGTATCAGCTAAACTTTTATAGGAACTAAGATAGAAATCAATCACAATAGTAAATCTGCTTGCGCAACCTAGTATCTTAATTGAGTTTACGCCGGTCAATCATGCAGTAATCGCCGCAGTGGTTCAGCAAATTTTATTTTTCAATAAATTTTGCATGGCACTCTATTGGCTAATTCCTCTATGGGCAAATTACGATGATGGATCGGATGGTGGTTAAGATGGCGCTGCGAAGCGAGGTCGCGGAGGTAAATTGACGGGTTTTATTTTGTGATAGGTCGCAAGAAAACTATACGTTGCGAAATAAAAGACGGTGAAGTTCAAGTCGGACTGGCGCACTGAGGGTTCCGTATACATTAAAATACGAGAATTATGATTTTGTGCTAGCTAAAACGAACATTTTTCATATAATAGAAGAAAAAAAAGAACGGAGACTAAAGATCATACCTAGTTTTTAACCGAATTCAAAAAAGAAGAGGGTCCTGTTTTCGACTTTATATACGTATTTTGACACAACCCCATTTGGGTAGATTAATTTTATGCTTGGAAGCCAAAGTGATCTCTACTTACCTACCACTTTGTTTTTATTTTTTCCATTATATTATACCTAACTACTGTTCTATCAAAATTCAATCGCGAGTTATTCAGAATCGCCACTGTCAATACGATGTGCCGAGTACTTAGTATGCGAGGCGACGTTGCTCGCCGGTGGGCTGCCATTAGTATGTACGATTCTTGATTAGAAAGATTCGCAAATTTGCCAAAACAGGGTAACTAGTTGGAAGGGCGTAATACACTACTTCCTGGCCTTCCTGTTTTTAAATCGGTGAAAACTAGCAGTCAACAGCTCTCATAACTTGAGAGTTTTGCCGGCACATATTCGAGTAAATAATGATCAATGCTTACGTATTACGTATTTAAAATACTTGAACAGATTGCTGTGTTCACTGTGGCCAGTCAAGGCTGGCGTAGCTGGTGCTGTTCTAGCCTTAACTTTGAATAAATTCGCTTTACGCCGTCTGTACGTACGTACGCTTAGATCTTTTGAACTACGGATTTTAAAGCAGTTTTCATCAATAGACAGAACGATCTAAGAGATACGTATAGTTGTGTAACCAGTGAGAAGCCAGGGTGGGTCGCTAGTACTAAAATATAATGTAATTAATCCTGAAACAGTAAGCTTTTTCGGAGCGTCACACTTCACTACATAGTATAAAACAAAGTCGCTTTCTCTGTCCTTAAGTCCCTATGTCCCTATGTATGCTTATATCTTCGAACCTACACAACGAATTTTGATGCGGTTTTTTTTAATAGATAGAGTGATCCAAGAGGAAGGTTTTTATGTATAATTCTACGCAAACGAAGTCGCGGGCAGGAGCTAGTAACAGATATTTTGAACTACGGATTTTAAAGCATTTTTCGTCAGTATACAGAATGATCCAAGAGGCAGGTATACGTATAGTTCTGTAACCTGTGAGAAGTCAGAGTGGGTCGCTAGTACATATATCACTACATAGTATAAAACAAAGTCGCTTTCTCTGTCCCTATGTCCCTATGTATGCTTATATCTTCAAAATTACACAACGGATTTTGATACGGTTTTTTTTAATAGATAGTGTGATTCAAGAGGAAGGGTTTTTATGTATAATTCTACGCAGACGAAGTCGCGGGCAGAAGCTAGTTCTTAAATATAATGTAATGAATCCTGAAACAGTAAGCTGTTTCGGAGCGTCACACTAAACATGACACGCTTTGTATGCAGGACGACGTTTCTCGCCGGTGGTCTGCGATTAGTATGCACGGCCGGGGCGGCCCGGGCCGCATCATACATGCCTCGTTAATGTATTGTTTCAGTGATTTATTTTGGCTTTTTGGGTGCCATTTGTCTAGTACATGAAAAGTTTTTGTAAGTACTAAGTCGCGTTTGCATGTCACCAATGGCGAGTGACGCAATTTTCAATGACACGTGAAGTCCGCTATTATCAGGATAATGATTTTTTATGAATGTGACAGTTACCTAGTTACCAAGTCTAGTTCCGCAAGATTACGACTAACACTGACTGTTGACACCCTGTAATCTAATTTTAAAAGACTCCCTTTTTTCAAAAATAGTCCGTTATCTACTATATAAAAATAAGTCGGGTTTTCCTTCCTGACGCTATAACTCCAGAACGCACGAGACGATTTCCACGGTTTTGCATTCGTTGGAAAGGTCTCGGGCTCCGTGAGGTTTATAGCAAAGAGCGAATCCATCGCAGACGGAGTCGCGGGCAACAGCTAGTCTGTTATATTTTCAGCGGCAATACCTCAAGCATTTTTATGACATAAATAACGTTTGCAAATAATTCGATTCTACGATTGAAATTAGCTTAGTATTTTAAACGTGAAGTGATCAAGTGATGTGTGTGACCGAGGCGACGCACCTTTCTCCATAATCAAGCCATTTGCATGCCGACCTGATGTGATCCGATGACAGTTCTTGGATTCTCACTGCTCAGCTTGACAGACACAGACAGTGTTATGTAGTAATCTTTAAACATTAAGTATGTACATAACACACATACATAAACACAAATCACATCTATATCCATTACGGGGTAGACAAAGCCTAAGTTAATAAGACCTAGAGTTCACGTAAAAGTATGATTATGGGAGTGTAGGTGGAAAGGGGAATCAAAATAGTGATGGGTTACTAGCCGCATTGCCTAAAACATGATACCAACGATTTGTAAATAAGTTTGTTTTGTTTACGTAACGATAAGTATTTTATATCACTTCTGATTAGGTAGTCTGTAACTTAACAGTGGTGAAAACGCCCCACGGGCTCGCTGTACTATAGTGTAAGTACGACGGCCCTTTTGGTTCTCTTTACTTTTTTTTTGGAACTGTACTGACTGTGTTATATTGTTCTTACCGAATATACCATTGTTTCTACGTTTAACGAGTGTTTTCGGACCCAACGTCAACTCAGTCACAATACTTGTAAGTATATTAGTTATCAAAATATCAGGGAATCAGTCATTAATTCTAACAGTTTATGTGTTGAAAGCCAATCGCTTTTACGAGTTACCTATTAATGAGTTAATTTACGACTAATTTTACGACTGTCCTAATGGAGCGGTTTATTCAGGCCGATGCCATAAATTGGACAATTTACATACTATATTTCTAAGTGCCCAATATAATTTGATGTGTGAATAATGACGTGGAACTTTGAAGTCGGGCACTTTGCTTCGCATGTGTGTCATTTAGTAAACCACTTGTGTACTGTACACAAGTGGTTTACTAAATGTGTACAGGTAATTAAGTAAGTAAGTAAATGGTTTATTGTACAAAAATAAATAAAAAAATCTTAAACTTGTTATGTTAAATGTGAACACTGTTTTGTCAATGATATAAATTGGTTGTTTATAAGCCATACCTATATGAATGTTGGTGTTCCTATAAATAAAAAGATACTACTTAAATAAAAACAAACAAACACAATTGTCAAATAAGATAGGTCATTTTCGATGTGTTTAAGATTATACTTAGTGTTATGTTCATGAATATTGCAGGCTATAAAAATCATAAGCTTTCCATAGGAAAGAGAATCGCATTTATCATTCCTTTCTGTCCAACGGTATGAGGGTAGAAAGAGACGGTGAATGCAATCGCGAACGCCCGCGCCTCAGTCAATAAGGCCTCAGGCCTGGGGGGCTACTCCGATGATTCTCGAAGTTCGTATCAAACCATCCCTCTTACTCTCAAATAAATGACTATAAGTGTGAGCGGAACATCACGATACGTTTAATTTCGGAGTATAAGGTCTGATAAAACGCTCGCTGCGCAACTGGGCGCGCATTTTCGTCCCTGGGCCGCAAAGACCGCTTCACACGGCAGGACCTGACACGTCGTATAATTTACACATTTAAACGTGGACCCACTCACTCGATACCTTATTCATAGTGTTAAGCCAACCTTGGTTACTGAGAAGTCCTTGAAGCCTAGAGGATTTAGAACGCTTCTAAAATTCGCCAAGCATACTGGGCGAGCTACGAGGCAAAGCGTAGTTGTTCATAAAATTGTGACTTTACTTTGTATTTCATACAGTCACTGTAATTATGTATAATTTCATGTAGTATTTCATTTAGTATTTTATTTCATAAAGTTACTATTATGTATAATATATGTATTACATTTCTGAGTGGGGATTTGTCCATCTGTGTATCTGTGCAGACGAAGTCGCGAGTTAAAACTTTGTATTTCTTAAGATCACAATTCTGTAACTCGGTTAGGTATTTATTTGTTTTATTAGCCTTTTACAGTGTCCTATTTTTGAGAAAAGGCTATCTACTCCCGAGCTTCGCAACTCCATCTAATGTATTATATTAGATGGTTTTTAGTCGGGGGTGGTTTTAGTTAAACTTAATTAGTCTTTTAAATGCAGCACTACGCATCATTGTGAAATATAACGGAAAACAATCGCACGCCCCACAAATCCATCAAGGCGAAGTACTATAAATGCGGCACTAAGCAGCAGATTTAGTTGCGCGCGCGCCTCGCGCGGCAATCACATTTATTTCTTTATTCGCTGCGGCCAATAAGGCCTACATTCAAATCGTTCATTAGCTCTTGAGACATATTTGACCCTTTGTATGCGAGCTTTGTATTTGAATGGCTGATAGAGTTGTGTACAGTGGCCACACACCGTACTGCAGTATGGAAAATCTTTACTTTCAAAATAAAAACAATGTTTTAAGGGAAAAGAAGTGTAAGAGCAAAAAAATGGACTATGCAAGGTCCGTCTCGATCACTGCTGCTATCGTACTCGCTTATCCGACAGCAGCGCTTGCGTTGCTGGGTTCCGGTGTGGAGAGTAAGACACTGCTAATTTAGAGGCACATGAAGAACTTAGCCCTATAGGCTGGCAACGAATCTGCAATCCTAGTGTTTCTGGCGTTTATGAGTGGTCATAATAATAATAATGCAATAATATATAATGGGTGAAAGTAGACTAACTAAACAGATCTATATGGGGAGTACGAGTACGAATGGTTGCGTTGGGAGGGGAAGGCCTAGACGGACGTTCCGAGACCAAATAGGAGACGTTTTGGAAAAAGGTCAGGTCAGGAGTACCCGAAACCGACGAGCATGTATGAAGAGATTGATGACTGTGGATGAAGCGAAAGAAATATGTCAGGATCGTAGCAAGTGGAATAAAGTAGTCTCTGCCTACCCCTGTGGGAAAGAGGCGTGACGGTATGTATGTATGTATGTATGTATATAAATGGGCGGGGCACTTGGCAAGATGGAACGACGACAGATGGCCGAAGGCGGTCACAGAGTGGTGGCCAAGACTGGGTCGAAGGTCAGTGGGCAGACCACCAGCCCGTTGGTCAGATGACATCTGTCATTCGACTGGAAAACTGCGGATGAGACTGGCACCGGACGGGGCAAAGTGGCGTGAAAATGAAGAGGCATTTACTCATCAGTGGGTAGATGTGGACTGATTAGATAGATAGATGAGTGTTCATTGCATCCATGTGTGACCCAATTGCACGTGCATATTCATAAAAATAAAGCTATTAAAATCTTGATTGTTTAAAAAAAAAAAATGAAGGAGTTGTCTCGAACTTTTAATGTCTGTAAAATTGCAATATTCCATATTCGCTTCTTACACCTACGGTAACATATGGGAAACAGAGATCTGCAAACACATTTTCATATTTACGGTATTTCATAGTTACAATTTAGTACTAGGTAGAATCAATTCAAATGTTCAGGTTTGATATTAGCCGTCCCCATCGTCGCTGAGTCTCGCGGCTGGTAAGTAACTGCGTGACAAGGTTACGTATGGCCGGCGCCACTCCGAGAGCGGAGACTTACTGCGCAACACCGCTTCAGCTTTTAATGTGCCTGAGAAGAATGCGATGGCAATCGTGGGAAAAGGAAACAGAAAAAACATGTTTTGAGTTCAATTCTAGTTCTACGAAAATTGGCATCTTATATACTTACCTACATACATCCTTTTCGTTGTTCAAATCTTGCTGATGATGCCGAGTTCTTGTCCCGAAAGAAAAGAAGTAGTTGAAAGGTATATTTTCTTCCACCAGTTCTAGTGTACAACCGAGAGGAGCGGCAGGACAGTGTAAGCCGAATAAAATAGGTTAATCCCCGAGTTTCAAATAAAAAAAAAAAAACATTTTATTGAAACTGGCCACAAACAAAACCCTATGGCGAACAGTAAACAAAAATTGACACTGGTCGAAATTTACAAGCCGTTTTTAAAAACATTTTAACTAGAACTTCAGTCCGCTGCATGCATCCATTCACGCGCGTGTCATTCACGATAATCTCTTTCATGTTTTATTCATCGCTGCAGGTGTAAATCATCGCGAGTGTGTGCGTGGCGGCGCATGCGACTTCAAATAACGCGCCATGGATTTGAATAGGAGGATCGCCGGATTGAATAGTGATTATGATGATAAGGTGAGATAGCACCAAGCCGATACCGATGTAACAAGTTGAAAGTTAGTTAGCCTTTAGGCCTGGTTAATGAAAGTGAACTCTTTCAACATTAAGCGTTTAACTTTAATTATGATTCATACATCATCATCACTACATAGTATAAAACAAAGTCGGTTTTTCTGTCCCTATATCCCTATGTATGCTTATATCTTCAAAACTACACAACGGATTTTGATGCGGTTTTTTTAATAGATAGAGTGATTCAAGAGGAAGGTTTTTATGTATAATTCTACGCAGATGAAGTCGCGGGCAGAAGCTAGTAGGCAATAAATGAAAGTCCAAATGGGTCACAAGGTGAGTGATCGCCGTCGCCCTGAGACTCCTGCAATTTTCGGATACATTATTTGCCTTATTAGCCAGCTCAAAAGGCTGTATAAGTTATGTGATTCTAATATCATTCATTTCTACAGTCCTCTTGTTCTTCATGCCGTGATGTAACAGTTAATACACAACATTATAGTTTTTAACAGGGTTAGTTAAATTGTAGATTTTTTAAATTTCTAAACGGCGCTGAAAATTAGAACACAGAAAAATCCGAAAAGTAAAGATATGGCCGGGATCCGAACCCCGGACCCTCATCATTTCGTGATGGGTGCTATACCGCTACACCACCCATAGCATGTAGATTTAATTGTCAAACGCATGGGTCAATCGAATTTAAGCTATGCCCAAAAATAATTAGAGTTTTATAAGCTGAAGATAAACCTCATTGGTACAATGACAAAAAAAACTTAACAAAACTATTTCGGTCATTATCTTTTTTTCAGTGTAGGCTATAGGCCATCGTTGTCTTGGTGACAGGAGATGTTATCTCAACACGACATAAGAAAGACTGATGGAAGTGATCAGCTGAAAATTATGTACCTAGATGAAAAATATTTCCTCGATTAATGGTTAAGTGATTCCGTGAGCTTTCAACCAACTAAGGACTCAAGTCATTACAAATAATGCCATAGGACCGTAAGTTACTAAGACCTGCAAAAATATATATTAATTTTACATAGCAATCCAATTGCTCACAACTATGAACAGGCGTCGGATGTAGTACGTCAGTCAGTTTGACTAGTGACGGGGCATCGGCGTTAAAAATAATGTCGATAAATCGCGAGATCAAAGAGCGAACAAATCGCGAGCGCCGACAACATGGATGCGGCAATGGAAAACTACAAGGGCGTCAAATAAAGGAACGTGCAAAGATAAATTAAAAACTCAATTAACACCCACCTAAAGAATACATTTACAATCAATCAAATATTCCAGCGTCAATTAATGCTATCGTATCCAGTTTTTATGTTATTTTATTAAATACTTTTTAAAGATGACTGCCATAGCTTTTTTATTGAAACAATAACGTGCTGTCTTTGTAAATAAATGCATTATTATCATATTTTCGTAAATGTTGCTCGCCTATTATTTCCGAGACCGTCCTCATTATTTGTCAGGCCTCTATGCATGATGAAAGTATAAATCGTCCTTTGTTAAATTTAATTTCCTGGCAAACTAGCTACTATCAAAGCGTACAAACAAAAATTTTTAAATCAACAAAATAAACGGAGTCTCAAAATTAATTCAGAATACCTCAGCAGTTGGTTGGATTAATTAGGCTGAATAACCTTGTTTTTCGGTTTTTTTCTGTGGGTTGACCAATGCTTGCATACATTGATCGATGTTCAAATTGTAAGGCGTCAAAGGGGTAGTAAACCTCAATTGGAATGCTGAGTCAAACCAATCCCACCTGTTGAAATATATATAAAAAAAACATATTGTACATTTCAAATATGACTGCCACAACCACCATAGCTGTACTAACCGACACTTCCAAACCTTTTCGCACGTCTTCTGCGTGATTTACTCGCGGGCAGGCGCGGTGGGGAGGGGGGGATACTCGACTAATAAAAAACACCCCGACGCTCTGACTGATGCGACAATTAATTTAATCCCATTTCTCTGCGTCTTCCGAGCTAGGGTTGTCGATGTTGGACATTTGTAATCCTAAACTAAACTGAAGTATGCTAATCCGTGACTACATGGGCGAGACAGCTGCGTCTGAGCGTCACGTTATACACAAGTCTACATGCAAAACCTACCCTTCTACCTGTTTCCCAATATTTGTTTGTTATAGTTTGTGGGAAAGAGGCGTGACGGTTTGTACGTACGTATGTATATTTAGATCTGTATTTATTTTTTATGGACACCAAAGGGGCCAAAGACAGTTATTTTTACACTTGCAAAAATAATTAAAACGTATGAGTTATTAACAGTGATCTATACAATCATCTATTAATTTATGTGAAATATTGTGTGATTATTGGTACCTAATTGAAAAGCATCCATACGTTTCAATTTGCTTATATACGAGTGGAAGAATTATTATAAATACACGGCGACTTATTAAACAAAAAGACTACCTAGTGACGGTTAAATAAACAATTATAAAGTTAATATTGCAAAAAACATATCTCTCTACCAAATACAATAATAAATTAACATTACATTAATTAAATAAATAAATTATATCAGAAACTACTGGTTCCATAAAATGCTAACCAAAAAAGAAACTCAAAACAAAATACGCAGTTGGCAGCCCTTAGACGCGCGAAGCAGACATCAGCGCGGCAGGCGGCTATTAAACAAGACTAATTGAGCGATAAATTCAGCGATATAAAAACGAGAGAAAAATCCTAGATGAAGGAATATTGAAAGCGGACGGTGGAATTGATCGGCGTCAATTAGGGCCGACGCCGTCCGCGCCAGATGTTCTATTAGTGTTCCTGTTGTTGTAGAGATGGGCACTTACGAGTAGAAGCGATGGCGGATGCGGCGTGAATGTTCTCGAAAGGGAACCAAGGATCGAGAGACGAACGTGAGTTGACTTCCTACGAGATGAAACGAACGACTTGGTTCAGGTCGCCAGGCAAAGGTTGAGGCAGACCAAGTTCTGTTAGTCATGTTAGAGAGCACAAGTCGCGTCGCGCAAAAAAAAAGATTGCCCGTATTATTCTTACTGTTCGTTTTAGAAAGAGACGGGTAGTGTATCTCGCGTCGCGTCTCGCGCGCTCTCGTGGCCAGGCTGACCTAGCAATGGGAACCCTGCTAATTCTTGAACTGTATACAAGTTCAATGGGAGACGTAGTATAGGGTGTACATTGTAAGGTTGTGCATTCGAGGTCGCACCGGACATTTGAAGACGTCTTCAAATGCCCCCAGTCTTCTACTCGTAAATTGCAAATGTATCACTGACACTTAAGAGTAAAGAAACATGTTTTGTGCGCGAAGAAGTACCAGTTATGTTATAAGTTTTAAAATAATGTCTTTAATGTCAGTGATTTGCGAGGAAAGTTAAGTCGTTCCATATTTTTAAGAAAACGTTGCCAGAAGGAATAAAAAACTTTAACACGGCTATGCAGAGCTGGTTCCGACTAAAAAAATCAGTTAAGCGCGAGTTGGACTCGCTTACAACGTTCGTTACCGTCATACAATTGATATTGTTAAGATCAATCAAGAAACACTGAGAAAACACGAGTTTTGTGCATGGTCACTTCCTTTAATCTTTAACGAATAGGTACTAAATTCACACAGACTCTGTGACATATTCAAGTATCTATTAAAGTTTATGACATACAGTTCTACGCCAGAGAGATAGTCTGACGAACATAAATATGAACGCGAACAGAAATTTTGATCAATCCAAGAAAAATAATATACTTTTTTCTTTCGCCTTGGCGGGGGCACCACCGTACCTATACCTATGTAATCACAGTTTAAAACCGTTAAACTATCTCTGCACTAATATATCAAATAGCTTTAATACCATCACAAAAGCCAAAACCAATAACATCTTATAATCTAATTACCACTCTTCGCCTCTTATTACGAGCACTGCATCTCACTCTTCACCCTTCACCTTTAATCACCTCTCACACTGAATCTTATTACCACCGACGCTGACTTATATCCCAAATAATTCAAACCCCGTCACACCGCAAAGAACATTACCCGGTTCATTATTACGTTGGATTGCTGTGACACGAACACAATGCCTTTTCAACCTGATTTTGTATGAACATGACTGATTGCTCTTAGCTACGAACAAAGCTCGCGAACGTAAACATTTTGCACAATAGCATCACCAGAATACTATTACGAACGCACATAACGACAATGCACTACATCCATTGTCGCTTCTGCTTACAAATACTAATAGTAAGTCAAGCGAAACCGTCGATGGTTATCGCGCTAAGCGATCGCAGTGTTGTTGGTCGACGGTGGTGTTGTAGCCAGGAGCTGTTCCGATTAATAACGTTTACAAGATGAAAGCCGTCGAGCTGTTAGTCGCGATGCGTTCCAGAAATAAAAAGGCAGCTCCGTCCGATAACTCAGCCGGGGTTACTTACAGACAGTGGTGGGACCAAGCTTTCGGTAACTTCAGGACTATCCTGTCGAAGATTATAACTGTTATGGTCTTATGGTGGCCATTTTACCGATATTATAATTTTTTTAACCATTTTTTTTGATTTTTTTTTTATATGAATAGGAAGGCAAACGAGCAAGCAAACCATACAAAAGATTTAAGAACTCGATATGTCTACAGTAAGTTATCGAAGAGTTAGGTAGGTTCTCTGGAGACGATCGCCTGGTTGCAGAAGTTACCATTTTAATTGTCATTTAACGATTATACTAGCACACGTGAAGGGTTATTTTTTCATTTACGTATGATTACTTAACCAAATTCCCACTAGCTGGACCGACGACATCGTAAAAGTTGCAGAAAACCGGTGGATGTGGAGTTGTTGTTCATTGTGGTGTACTAAGGGGGAAGCCTTTGTTCAACAGTGGACGTCTTCAAGCTGATGATGATGATGACTCAATCATACGTACCTAAATATAAAATAAGTCAATTTTATGCCAAAACCAACGCAAGGAAACTGGCTTTTGAATAAAAAAAACCGCATCAAAATTGGTCCATCCGTTTGAGAGCTACAATGCCACAGACAGACACAGACACTCATCCATCGACGTCAAACTTGTAACACCATGTACTACTTATAATAAATAAAAAAATTTGAAATGAAGAAACAATACGTACTTTTACTAAGTCAGTCAAAAGTTAAATGTACCAGTGACACTGTTATAATAATTTCAAACATTGAATACAACACAGCTATGATATCTATGTATTTATACTTTGATCTCAACATTCAACGTCAAACTGAACAGTGTAATTTACCTATTCAATTACAATAATTACACAGCAATTCTTGAATATCCAATACGTAACTATTTAAATGTAGTATAAATTTTCTTATTTTTTTTTATTATTTTTTTATTTAGAGATACCTCTCTGGAATCTCTTGGAAATACAATCTAGTCTTAAGACTAATAAGTATTTTAAATTTGACCTAAAGACCTAAACTACTAATAAGGCTAAAAACTAAGAATGTGTCCATTAACACTTCTTATTGTCTCTATTAAGGGGAAGACACTTTGTTAATGTGTTCATAATATACAGCACTCACTGCACTCATTACGCTATCACTATACTAAACTAACTCAAATGGTTTTGTCCTTTTCAGTCTTCTCTCTATGTCCGAGGTAATTTTCTTAATAATAATTTAAAAAAGGACTGTCCCAATTCTGCATCGAACCATGGTCACCTACTGAGATATACTGCGTGCAACTAATAGGCGGGACGCGTTAAGGAGGGCATAAATTAGGCGCGGCGGCGGCCATCTGTTTGTCGATATGTCACGCCGAACTATGAGCCCGGCGCGGTGGTCTATGGCTGGAAGAGAGAATTGATATTGCTTTATTTGAGAGAAGGTACCGTCGTAAAATAAAAAGTCTGTACTTACACGAGAGTAACATCTTTGGAAAGGTGTATGGTTTGCCGAATAAATGAATCCTACATACATACACATACGTATGTATGTACAAATCACGTCTTTATCCCTTACGGGGTAGACAGAGCCTAAGGTAACAGGTACCTACATGCCACATTTAACAAGATTGTGGGCGTATATAGGTGGAAAATGGAATCAAAATAGTGATGGGTTGCTAGCCTCATCGCCTAAACATGATTCCTATGATTTTCGCCCATTCCCTCGATGGGCTTTTACCATCTGCGCGGGTAGAGAAGCAATTGGTACATTCTATGTTTTTCTTTGCTCCCAGACCAGCATGGAAGAATGAATCCTACTAATATTATAAACGCGAAAGTTTGTAAGTATGAATGGTTGGATGGATGTTTGTTACTCTTTCACGCCAGAACGGCTGAACAGATCTGGATGAAATTTGAAACATAGATAGATTATAGTCTGGAATAACACATAGGTTACTTTTTATCCCGGAAAATTGGGTAATTCCCGCGGGATAGCGATAAACGAATTCGAAGCAGACGAAGTTGCGGGCCACAGCCAGTATTGAATATAGATAGTTGTTGTTTGTGCTTAGGTTTATGGTAAATTATTTGACGTGTAAATATATGATACCTGACTGACATAGCGTTATATTAAAATAAAAAAGTGTAGGGATAGCATGTGGTGTACATGAGAAAATAGTTGACTGAACATATCTATTTCATAGAATTATGACACGTGTTATGTACAAAATAGTTCGATGTGTGATCTAATAGAACGACATAAAAGGAAAATGTGGTCGCGTAGTGATAAAATTAAGCACTACTGTATTGAAGTTCGCAATTTTACAGCAATCAGTCAATTTATAATAACGGCGGTGAACGTTTATTCTATTTAAAAATAACATTGTGAAGTTAGTAATTTTGTAAATTTAAGCTAGCAC
Source organism: Pandemis corylana (assembly GCA_949127965.1). Lineage (NCBI taxonomy): Eukaryota > Metazoa > Arthropoda > Insecta > Lepidoptera > Tortricidae > Pandemis > Pandemis corylana. The sequence continues at coordinate 11,202,691 of OX421856.1, read as the reverse complement.
TTCCGTGTAAATACGAAAAAAATACGACACATCAAACTATTAACTGAAAAACTGAAACTTTTTTATTGTCACATAAAATCACCGCACTATTCGAGCATGTTAAACCCGATTTAGCCCGAAGCCCCCGCGGAGACGCCCGAACACGCCCGAGCTACAGTTTTTTCATCTGTTAATTGCGACACATTTATCTCGGTGTCAGTAGCTGGACTATTTAAGGCGAGGGTGTGACGGAAAGACAGTGTGCGACACAAACATTACGAGGTCTAAAGTACTGCAAAATTAATAGGTTTGTTTAAATACGACAAGGAAAGAAAACGATAAAGTAGAGCAATCACCACTGCCCATAAACAACCGTAATACTGGAGCATTGCGTTGTTAGTTTACAGAGTTAAGATATCTCTAGTAATTTCACGAGTTGCCTTATTTTCCACGCCGGAACTAACCAGCGCATGCACTGCTGCTTGGCAACTGGTAATTAAGATGGTGGTCTGAAAATTCTCTTTACTTATAAGGTCTTGCCACCAGCAAAATGGGTTGAATGCCGCGATTTTCTTCACACATTCGATTTATATTCGAATACTTTTTATTCGAATCATAGGAAGTGGAACGAAGTAGTCTCTGCCTACTATGGGAAAGAGGTGTGACTGTATGTATTTATGTATATTCATTTATAAAAGTGAATTGTTATCTACGGCTTCCTATAAATCTCCTATTTTACGTGATACAATAGTTATTTTGCTACGTAGCTAAAAAGTACCAATAAAATTTATACCTATACGCCCAAAATTATGCTAAACGTAGCCTTTAGGTCTTGTTACCTTGGGCTCTGTCTACCCCGAAGGGATAAAGACGTGATTTATGTATGTATGTAATAATTAAAGAAAAACAATGTGATTATTAGTTTATTTTGTTTGATGTGAACTGTAATAGCAAAGAAAAGGCGAAAATGATAATAAATAACAGCCAATTTACATCCCCGTTAACTACAAAGTATCACAAACAAGTTATACAACAAACCCTTTATTTCCACTAATAAAGCTGCACTTAATCAAAAAACCTCACAAATTTGTATGGTCGCCGACTCCAGTCTCAAGTCCGACATGCCGATTAAAATAATAGTCTTGAGCTTGAAAAATAGCCGCATGGTGGCGATAAAACGGCTAGTTTATGTCGCGCGCGATAAATAAAGACCGTGCAGCGACATGTGTTGTTGTCACATATTTCAGCTAACGACTCATTTAATACTGACGATTTGTTTGCGTCTCTATTGAGAATCGTTTGGGGTTTTTAATGTCGCTCTTTTAAACGTTTGGAAAACGTTGTTGTTTATTGATGGCGATGATAGAAGGCAACCTTTTCCTGTTTTGTTTCAAATATATACATTAATAGTGCTTTTTATACGCAGCTTCTGCTGCAGTCTAGATAAGACGTAACTACATACTCTTGTGCTGGATCTAAAATATCTAACAAACCAAAAAGTTACGGCCGCGTACGCATAAATACGTACGTAACAGCTACTTGTTTCCGTAATCTTTCAACTTTTAATTTTCGATAATTTACACTTATTTTAACAAAAGAATCGCTATATAGCGATTGTTATTTATATTATAAATCATAAATAAGTACTTTCACAGCAAGTCTGGAAATTCTTACTGATTCATATTAACATAATATTTATTCATCTTTTACTCGCTAAAATAGTGGTACGTCAGGAATAGCTATGAAGCCTGATGAAACAGAGCACTTCCCTTGTCTACGATTCAATCTCCAAACAGCACCACGCTTTAACAATTAGCAACCATAAATCAATATGCCATTAGCAACGCGTCGCTGACGGAAATCCCCGAGTCCCGAGAGACTGTCCCGAATCCCGGGGGATCGTGGTCGCCCTACGATCTACGACGCTCTCAGTCTGAAAAATGTACCCGTTTGATGTAAACTGTGAAATATTTTCGTGATTATAATCTGGAATTTATTTTATGTACCCGTCGGTTTAGTGGGGATGAAATATACATAAAGATAAAATACAATTAAGTAAGTTTGAATTGTTGGAAGTTAAGTAATGTTTGAGATTAGGGAACATGAAAACACGATGTGGCAGATTTAATTGTGAGAATACCGTAGTCTATCAATCATTATGTATTACGTGGCCTCATAGCTTGAGCTGACTCTTTTGCTTTTTGATTTATTATAAGAAAATATATTACAAACGTTTTAAATTTGCCATTTTTTACTTTCAAATGACCGAGGAAACGAGATTGAATCATAGTTTTATACCCCCAAGACTACTAAACTTGCAAACCTTGAATGCTCCGCATGTCTAACCTCCGCACGTCACCATTTCGTTCCTTCTTCTATCAAACACTCGAGATGACCTTTCAATGGGAGCCAAAAACAGCTGTCAACAAACGACAATCACAAAAAATCACAAAATCCCACAAAGCCGAAGCCACTTAAATTTCATTCTTATTCGAAGCCGCATAAGATCCCGCCTGGAGTTGAGAAGATGTAGGTATAATGTGGTGTTTAACCTCATATGTCAGACGTGTGTGACAGCGCGCAATTTGGATGAAACTGTAAAACGTAGTCGTCGGTAGGATCAACAAAAAATAATTAATGGCCCGGCTAATGAATACGCCCCTGTTTAGTGGTAAGGTTGGCAGAAAAAATAACACCTATCAATTTTTTTTTAACTTATCAGTATGCGAGCTTTCAACGGGTTTGCGCTAATTTTGAATGCAAATGCAATGAAAAGTCTCCTTACGGGTGTGTTCAATGAAACTGCTGAAGTATTCTAGAATTATTGTAAGACAGCTTGTAGAATTTAGGAACAATAATGTTTGTGAAATTGCCTAAAAAGACACAGGACATTTATAAGTTTTGCTTGTCGGAACGTCAGTCTATCTGCATCTATCTGCATTATCAATTATGTTATGGCGCCAAAAGGATTTTTAACCCTGGCGCTTTTGAGCTGGCTATGTTTTTTTCGTTTTTATTGTACCTAACTAACTGCACATCTATACATATAAAATTCAAAGTCCTGACTGACTGACTGACTGACTGACTGACTTAACTATATATCAACGCACAGCCCAAACCACTGGACTTAGAGACTTGAAATTTTGCACATAGATACCTTATACAATGTAGGCATCCACTAAGGAAGGATTTTTGGAAATTCCCACGGGATAAGGAAAAAACGGGAATTATATATTCGACTCCGAGTGACGCTATCTCAGTAACTATAATAACTAGACTCTTCAAATTTGATACAAAAGTAGGTGATTACAAAACGAAGAAACTAATTTCAGGATTTTTGGAAATTCAAACGGGATAAGGAAAAAAACGGGATTTATATATTCAGTTAAACGAAATCCTATGAACTATAATTACTAGACTGTTCAAATTTGGCATAGAAGTAGGTGATTATAATAGTAAAATAATGTCTTAATGATTTTTGGAAATTCCCACGAGATAAGGAAAAAAACGGGATTTATATTTTCAGTTCTACGGGATCGATTTTTCGTTTTACTGGTCGTATAAAACTGAAATTTGGCCTTCAAGTTCCCTTGGGGAGTGTAAACAATAAAAAAAGGATTTCCCGAAATTCCCACTGGAACCGGAAAAACGGGACTTTTCGTTTTACTGGTTGCAGAAAGCTGAAATTCGGCATGTAGGTTGCTTCGGGAGTGCAGAGGAGCATTAAGAGAGTACTTTCCCAAATTCCCACGGGAACGGGAAAAATATTTGTTTACAAAGAAATACTGCGGTAGGCATAATATGGCTAGAAAATTGAAATTTGGCACACATATACCTTGAGTATCCTAGAGGTGCACTAAGAAGGTATTTTTCGAAATTCCCACGGGATAGGGAAAAAACGGGATTTTTTGTTTTACTGGTCGTAGAAATTGGTAAGAACCTTCCTTGATGAGTGTATGGGAGCACTAAGAAAGGGTTTCCAGAAATTCCCACGAGAACAGGAAAAACGGGGTTTTTCGTTTTACTGGTTATAGAAAGATGAAATTTAGCATTTAGCATTTAGCTTCCTTAGGGAGTGTAAGGAAGCATTAACAAAGGATTTCCTAACATTTTTACGGGAACGGGAAAAACCGGGATTTTACGTTTCCAGACGAAACAGCGGAAGAAAGAGACTTAACATTTATAACGTGTGTTTCTTTAAAGGCTTTAAGTGTACTCCGAAAGCACTCCCCAAAATTTTCACGGGAACGGGAAAAAACTTATTTTTTCGTTTTACATCTTAGCGCGTACGAAATCGCGGGCAAAAGCTATTTGGGTTAGGTATATTTTAGGACAGCCCTTTAGGTTAGGTTAGGTTTGTTTTATAAAAATCCTGTAATATTTACAGTTTCAGAAAAATTAAGGCAGCGGGGCAATGCGGGGGCTTGCTTGCATGCTTGCTTGAGTCCTTGCTTTGCATGCTTGATTGCATACTTGCTTTCATGCATGCTTGCATGCATGCATGCTTACTTGCATGCATGCTTGCTTGCACGCTTGCTTGCATGCTTGCTTGAGTCCTTGCTTTGCATGCTTGATTGCATACTTGCTTTCATGCATGCTTGCGTGCTTACTTGCATGCATGCTTGCTTGCATGCTTGCTTGCCTGCTTGCATGCCTGCTTGCATAGGTTTGGGTGTTCGTTTGCTTGATTGCTAGCTTCTTTGAAATGCTCATGGTTCACGCGTGCGAAGCCGCGGGCAAAAGCTAGTTAAACATAAAAAACCTGATGTTCCTGATTAGGTCTTGCCGTGGCTAGGTTCCACTAAAAATATGTGTAAGTTGTTCAGAATAATTTAAAATTTTCACCTGAATTAAAATAATTTATTACTCTTGAATTTGCTGTCGCTACTCCCCCGGGTAGAGTTAGCTCTGATTTATTCGGCTCATTTCCACCGTCGTCGGTAATTCACCGACTATTCACACTCGCTGCGATGCCCTCGCCGACAAATTGTAACATGGAGGTGGTATCTCAACCTTCTCCATTACAAGAGAAGTTTTTTGAATATAGCATTCCAGGCTGTCTTTGAACATTTCATCACCATTTTTGCTGTATTGGTATTTGAATTCATCACACATTGGTTTCGCGTAAGGCGTGGTCGAAACATCGGTCAATCTACGACTTTAAATCTGTGAGTGTTTATTTCAAGGATGTCAATTATCTGTAGGTACACCTTAAAATAAATGTTCATCATTTTAGACTGACTCTTTTGCTGTCGCTACTCCCCCGGGTAGAGTTAGCTCTGATTTATTCGGCTCATTTCCGTCGCTCTTCGGCCGTCGTCGGTAATTCACAGACTATTCACACTCGCTGCGATGCGTCTGTCGCCGACAAATTGTAATGGTGTGCAGTCCTCCTTATCAATTTCAGGTTTAGCTACCGAACTTTTGATACCCAAATTAATTTTAAACAAACAAGTTGTAAACCCGTTTTGGTTAACATAGGTAGTCTGCTTCTTGAGAAGACAAAATGTCAAAACAAATGTCAGTTACATGCATCAAGGTCACCGGTAGAACTATGCAAAAAAAATATGAATATTAAATATGATGCATGTTGCGAAATCATTCATAGTTTTGATAAAATATATACGGTTTATGGTTTTTTACTCTTTATCATCTGAATTTACTTCAAATTGTTTCAGTTATTGTACTTCTTGTATATCATTCTGCATTAAAATCATCATTAACTGTACGATGCTTCTTTTACACTCCATTCTTTGCACCCAACCCTATCAATGCATGTAACTGCCGATGCTTATATCCTAAATGCTAATATATCAGTGGCGTGGCGTCCATAGTAGGTAGGTACTCGATTCCCACCGGCTTGCAGGCAGTTTGAGACAGTTGGGCACTTTTATTCAACAGACTTAGAAACGGCTAGTAAAATGCTCTTCGGCTTGCCTTCTGATATACTCGACGCCACGCCACTGTAATGTATATAAAACTATAACTATAAATAAACTATTTCAACCACCACATTAAACCCCCAACTCAAAATAAACCCGTCACATTAGCAGCAAATGATGCTAACGCCCATAATTCAGCTTAATCCACTCGGCACTTTGTTTCCCGATGATCCACACTTCCCTTTAGATTACGCTTAAAATAATAATAAACTATACCGGATACACAAGTTATACTAACTTCACAGCTAACGATGCCCTAATTGTGATTAAAATAGGGTTGAAATTAGTGAGGATTAGGTGTAATAGGGTTATATTGCGCTGGTTATACAGTACTAAACTAACCGGAGATGTCATCACGAAATGTTAGCTTAAAACTATCTGTCAGCCACCGAACAACGGTTAAATAAATAACGACACTGTCTTCTTCAACCTCGACATTGGCGGAATCATCGACAGTATCGATGGCGCTATTTCTTTTTAAAAATTGATTGAAAACTATCTGTCACTTTTGATGAGAGGTGAGGCAGCGTACGCATACAAAAAGACAGTGATACATATAATTTATTGGTCACGTTATACGCATACAGCAGTAATTAGAGACGTAATATTTACGCACACAATCATGTTCATAACATAAGGTATCGTACGACGTTCAGAATCTTCCCTATTATTCCTGCCGCCATGTAGCATTGTAAGCTCGTAATTTGATACTCGTAAGGTCGTAAGTGTCGTGTTCCGGCGTTGAAGAACTCAACGTTCTAGATTTGCAACGTATCTACACTCTTTCCATTGCGACAGGTACCTATGGGTAGGTGATATGATCACCTACCATTATTTGATCCATAAACAATAAACGTTTCTTATTTCTTGTTTCTATTCACTCGTTAACTGTTTTTATTTCCAAAAAAGTCAGCCAAGTGCATGTCAGGTTCCGTAGTTACCCGTCTCAATTTACGGAAGTAGGTCGACGAATAGGTTCTCGTTAATCCATAAATTTTACTTAGCGGACAGTTTACCATTTAACAATTAAAGATTTTTTATTTTCCATTTCTTATAAAAATTAATTAACCATTTAGCTCGCAGGGCTCACTGCCAAGGTATAGGAAAGAAACATCACATGAAAAATCACCAAAAACATCAAAAGAAACATCATCTTTAAAGGCTAATATTTTGCAAATGGATCCCTGAATCGAAAAAATGGATTCCATAATATGACGACGTGATAGGACGAGCTATCCAACGACACCCCAGATTAAAAAACAGACGAAGAAAAATATATACTTCGTAAAATAAATTGAAACAGCTTTCTAGTAGCTACGAAGCTCTTTCAGCAAATTCGTATATTTGACACTACCTACATGACAAATTCATAGATTTAACTTTGCCAGGAAGACAGCTCAAAGAGTCTCAGAGCTGAACCGCGGACAGGAGGGCATGCTGAAACTATAATGGGTCCATGTTGACTACGTAATAGTAAATAAATTGGGTATCACGCCGATCAAATACTTGACAATTCTTCTGGGACAGCGACAGGGTCATCGGTGCCCTCTCCGGTTGGTTAAATGCTTCAAGTGTTGGTATGTTAGTTTTGCGTGCGAGCCCTAATTTGTGCGGTCGGGCCCCACAGCCGGGCTGTTGGCTCAGGCTGTTTGCCCGCTTGTTAGCGGGGCCGGGGATCGGGGATCGGCTTTGCTGCGTTTGCGGATCGGCTGACTGGGGATTTATAGTTTTGGGGACGCTCTTATTGGTTTTGGATTTGCTTCGAGATTTTGTAAACAAATTATTGAAGTTTTTTTTATAAGTAATAGAGCCCTACAAATTGGTACCATAAACCATACCCTGTTCGTCAGCTTCAATTTACTACAAAAAATATAAACGCAGTGTAGGGACATCTAGGTACTAAAGTCGGTCAAATTTATTGTATAAAAATCAGATCTTAATAAATTATCCCGACTGCCAGTAACAGGCTCCTGACTGTTGACATCCCAGCCGTCAGTCGTCAACTGTCAGCCTCGGTCGTCGGTTGACGCTGTCAATTAGTCCTCCATTGAATTACACAGCTCTTTGTTTTTGCGATTGTTTTATCGATCGCAATCATTATTTATTTACATTGTGTCAAAAAAATGTTTTAGTTAAATTACCGCAAATAAAAGAACACACACAAATCACGTCTATATCCCTTACGGGGTAGACAGGGCCTAAGGTCACAAGACTTAAAGGCCACGTTTAACATGAATGTAGGCGTATAGATGGAAAGGGAATCAAAATAGTGATGGGTTGTAAGCCGCATCGCCAATAACACGATTCATATGAATTTCGCCCATTCCCTCGATGAACTCTTACCAGCTACGTGGGACGAGAAGCAAGTGGCACATTCTATGTTATTTCTTTTCTCCCAGACAAGTGGAAGCATAAAAATATATGAAAATATTATGTAAGGCATTAAAGAGGCATAAAAACAAATAATTAGTAAAATTAGTAATTGAATAAGTACTTTACGAAACCTCATCAATGTGATAGCTAGCTGATTCCGATGCCAATTGTCAGCCCATACATGAACTGTCAAAATGAACATGATGGCGATTGCGAGCGAGTTAGGTAATAAGCCTACTGATTGCCACGAATGCTATGCTTATTATATTAAGTACTTTTATTTAAAAATTTGAACTTTCAAATATGAACAACCACAACAATAGTTAAAACTTCTCCTTACTAAAAAAATCCTGTAAAATTTTAAATTAGTGAATGGTAGGATGATCACCATATTTTTATTTTTTATTTTTTAATACCTACCTACAAGGCTGAGAAATTTTATTGTCACAAATAAAATTCTACTTTAGGTTGACTATAAGTCAATTCTAAACACAAAGTGCCATGTCGAAGTGCAATGGGCACAAAAAGTAGAGTAAACAATGAATTAACAAGCCACATGCTCTAATAAAAATTTGAATGTCGTAAAACAAATATGCTGAAGAGGTCGACAGTGGCGCCGCCTAAGTGGCTGCTTCCTGTCCTGCGCAGTACACACGAGGACAGTAAGACAAGCTTAACAGTAAGTAATTTGATATTCAAAATGCTAACAACATCACGAAACAATTTACGCCAATTGACCTAGTCCCAAACTACTTAAGTAAAGCTTGCAGTATGTGTACTAGGCAACGGATAAACATACTTATATACCTAATAAATACATAAAATACTTAAATGCATATAACATCCATGACTCGGGTACAAAATATTTATATTCATCACACAAGTATCTATGCCCTACCTATTAGATTCTAAAACGGGACCTCTAGCTTTATAGTTAGGTTAGGGAAGTAACTCCTAGGACAACCGGTCGTCGTCGTATAATACCTACGCGATTACGTTATTTTTTTCACTTTATGAATAGAAGATAAAAAGGGTTTGCTAAAGGATGAGTTTGTGAAATGATGCGAATATTGATTGGTAAAATGGTTGGATTCCCTTTTAAGCGGATAAGTACGAGTATCAGCGGTATACTGCCTTGTCATACTGTCACAAAGTTTACTATGTAAATTAGGTATGAAATGCGAGGAAATAATAAATAACGAAGCCTATCGCAGCTCAAGTTCGCACTCGGCGGATATGCACAAAAACCCATCGTAAAACTAAGGAATTAAAGCGCGCATTATCTTAAGTACTGTGCGATCTTGAAGAGCTACCACTTAATTTAACAGAATTCGTATCAAGTGTTGAGTAAATTTATAGTTTCCTGTCATGGCGCTTACACCTTACACACGGTTATACCTTACATGATGGTATATGCGTTTTCAGGGATTAAAGTATAAGGAAAATGAAAATTATGTAGCGTCGATTCTTACAGACAAGCCACCACTGTGAGCGATTTTCAAAAACAGCTTCTAGTCTAACTTTTCTGTCGCTAGTGTTCCTACAAACATCTTGAACGTTCACGTTAGATAAAATGTGTAAGTGTCACGAGAATAGTTTACATAAAATGCAATGAAAACATAAAGAAATTTCATTGGACAATTTACACCACATTGATCTTCTAAATAGGAAGATGTTTATATACTCAGTGTAACATGAGTAAACCGAATAATTTTAACAGTGTATTCCTGAGGTCATAAGGAGTATTTTTTTTTATATAGAGTACCTACCTAAAAACGCTGGGAAGCCGAGCATGGTCGACAGCGTCAAAGCTCTTGATGGACAGCTGCGACAGCAATGGGAAACATGTGGTACACGTAATGTATTACAAAAACGCTCGCCGCTCCGCCTGTCGCGTATAGTCGTGGTCGCGGCCAAGCCGTCAGTGTCATCCGGATTGAGACGAACGTCACACCTGGAATATTGATCGTAGCTCTAGGCATTGATCAAAACTACATTATAGTACTATATTGTACGAGCTAATAAATGAAAGTTTTTGCGGGCGTTTTCAATTTAAAGTGTAAGTGCCGTTTACTTTTTTCCAAATTCAAGTAATTTTTGGTTTTTCTGATTCAGAATCACTTTTTTTTTTTAAAAAGTGTCCATCATTATTTTTGTAATTTTTTCATAAAATATAAATTGTATGAAAAAAAAGCAAAATAATGGTCACAAAATTAAGGTATTTTTTTGAGCAAAGACTAACACGTTAAATCGAAAATGCCCATGAAAAGTACATTCACTTCTTTTGTAGCTATTATTTTTAACAGATTTTTCTTTCTTGTATTGTATCACGCAGGGGTTGCAATATACCACGTCAAGGGGCCTTTCTGTAAACCAGCGCTGAGCTTGAGCCTAGCATACGCTGAGATTGGTACCCATTGCTAAACTTGTGTACTGTTACTTTTAAGTTTATAGCATGTCATTTTTATTTCTCTGTGTGCCTTGTCACTAGCAATAAAGATTTTTTTTATACCTGGAAATGTTGTGACTGTGTGTCGCAAGTCACAGCACTCACAGCACGAGCTCGACTAGCCTCCCCTAAAATACACTCAATCGTCGCTTGTGAGGCGAGCCTGCGAAAAGCAGCCTGCAGGTGGCAGGGGCAATCAGTGGGGGTGGACTGGACAGAGGCTTAAGTTAAATATTGAAGTATTCATAAACGCGCAATCGATTGACCTATAAACACGACATGTGTCTACAATTACTCAGAACTACATTTTAACTCCAATCTATACATATAATAAAATCGTTGAGACCAAAAAATCTGTACATTGAAGATTTAAAAAAAAAAACCGACCAGGGTGACTTAAAATCGGTAACTGAACATATTAAAACCATTTTTAAAATTTTTGTTTGTTTGTTTGTTTGTTTGTTTGACTGAGCATCACGTAAAAACTACTGAACGGATATTAATGAAATGTTCACAAATCGATTCCAATAAATTCAGAATAGGATGTAGGCTACAGAAATTGTGGAAAATTTTGGAAAAAGGGGGTGAAAAGGGGGGTTAAAGTTTGTATGAAAAAAGAAAATTAGATTGTTCTAGAATCATGAAACTCAGAATAAATACTTAGTAATAAAAATAAAGAAATACCTGTTTTAGCATTTTTTTTAATCTCATCCAGAGGCGCAAAAAAGAGGGTTTTGTGTTTAAAATTAATTAACTTCATACACCTATACAATAAAAACCAATGAAGCGTAACCTTTTGAAATTGCTAAATAATACTTCCAATTTAATACAGGTAAATATAATTTCTCAGTTTTCTGGAAATTTGATTTTTGAGGTGATTACGCTCAAAATAGCGGAACTCAAGAAAATCAGCTTCCTCGGTATAAGTAGTTGGTAATAGTTACAAACAAAATAATACTACGAAGAAAATAGATAGATACAAATGTACATAAGACATAATAGCCGGAAAAGCGTGTCAATTTTGAAAAAACATTAATATAATAATTACATGCTGTACAGGCATTTTTTCAACGAAGAGATTTTTGTCGATCCTAAATCAACCTAAATTGGCGTCCTAAATTGTGTTCTTTACCTAACACCTAAAGTTCAATATGCAATACCGTTACTTTTGTTTTTATTTATTGCGCCATTATTAACAACGTGTTCGGTTTTTGAACGCACTCTTATTTGAAAACCTGATATTAATATGAGGGCGGCGTGAAACGCTTGGCTGTATGTTCTTGGTACCTTTGCCTATAAAAAGTAAAATCAAAGGGCGCGTTTACGCCTGCGCTACGAACATGTCAGAATTTTATTGTGAAAAGTTGGTGCTTTTAGTATAAATCTGACAGCGAGCGAACCTAAACTGAATCGCATTAAGACATCATGGCAACTATGGCAAGGCCCCTGTAGGTAATTAATTTGTAGAATGATAATAAGTGTTAATAATCTGTAATTACGTACCTACTTAAACCAAGAAAATAAATTAAAAAAGCTTCTGCTAGAAAAAATTGAGTCGCAAAATATTAATTAAAACGGATTAGTAAATGAATTGTTAGTTGTAAGGTAAAAACAGGTAAACATTTATGTATTATTTGGTTAGAATAGATTTAATTTTTTAAATTAATCAGGGTACAAATATCGTTAAAGTGAGCGCAGTATTCGCCAATAAGCGTCATAGTTTGGCGAAATTAATAGTGATGTAATTAAAACTGTACTTAGCTTTTTTGAATAAAGAAACTATAAACAAAACTATAAATAAAACTATTTGTAAAATAAAGTATAAATAAATGTGATGAGTCATTAACCAGTTTGCACTTGATTTTTTTTCAAGATTCCGTGTCGCAAATTATTATTTTCATGACGTAATTCTAAAAGTATAGTTTCGTACATACTTTCAGTGGTTCATGTGACGAAGTTAATAGTCATAATAATAATAATTTTGATATCGAGAAAAGCCGTAAGTATCACAAAAACACACGCGGACGAAGTCGCGGGCAACAGCTAGTTCATGAATAAAACAAATACAGCATAATTTCCCTACAACTTTCGACCACTGTACGAACGCACAGTGGTCAACTTGGCCAAAACAGCTGGTCAAAACTGAAGCGATGATTTATTAAACCGCATTAATAACTATGGCGACTGTCCGCACAACGCGACACAATGAATTATTTACGCGCGAAGGGCGTGACAACCGCACAAAGAGTGAAAAACGAGCGACACGTCACCTCAAAACTTCTATGAATAATATTGTGTCACTTGACACGTTTTGTTTCGGCTGTCGTGTTTTACTTGGTAAAGCTGGCGTTTTACTTTAATAGTTGGTCTTAACAGTCAGAACACAATTTTATGTAGTTTGAAATTGATTTATTTAATCTGTAACTAAATATTTGTTAGGCTGATTTTTAAAAATAATAAAATAAAACAAAAAATATCGATGTAACATGACAATCTAAAGTAGCACTCAACAATACTTAAAAATATACTTTCACAAACACAAAGTCCTCAGAACGGAAGCAAACGATTGTCATTTTTTTGCGCCAGTGGTTCGAATTACGTCACTCTGCGGGCAAAAAATTTGACAGGTCGCAGCGGGCCGTGAATTGTCGACGCACCGGTCGTCACTCGACGAGTGACAGCTGGCGGACCACTGTGCTGATTAATGCACTGCCCGGAATCGCGTACAAAATGGACGTGGTTTTATGCGGTTGGGTAATGAAGTCAAAATTGTAGTCGATGTGGTTACGCGAGCCAAATGGAACAATCTCGCGTTTATTTTATTTCTTAAAATAGGTTGAAGAAGATAATTAATCAATTTCAAATGAGCGTAAAATTTTTTTTTGCTATATCGACTCTTATAAAATTAACCAAGGATTAGTTGCTTTCAAATATAAATGGTTTCCAAGTCAGTTTATAAATAAAGGAGTGATTTAAAAAATCAAATTGAGAAACTTCTCGTGTTTTGAAATCAATTTGAAACTGGGTATTAAACTGTCTGCACGATCTTTAAGATAAAATAATAAAAAAATAGCAATGACTGAAAATAAATTTCGTAACAACATCTCAATGCTTGGGAATTTATCATTGTGATGCTTATAGTGGGTTACAATTAAAATGGTTGGGCTTTAAAAGTTTCGGACTGCTTCTAAAATACACGTAACAATTAATTTAACTGTAGTAATTGATTGCTATCAGAAACGGAAACTACCTGAAGTGTTATTTAATATTCCGTTTCATCAATAATAATCTATACACAGCGAAATAGCCTTTGCAAAATAAACGATCATACGTCGCCGCCATTCCTCTCACACAAATGAAAAGCTCCCATTGCGCGGCATAAAACGTAAAAAAAACATGAAATTTATGATAAATTTACGAGAGCGACTCCTGGGCACTTGTCTGTCCCCGAGCGACGCGTTTCCGCCAAATTCACTCTGGACATAACCGTTTCCTCGAAAATAAAAATTTAGCACCGCACAGTGGGCCGTGCCGCTGAATTATTGGGTTACGCTCTTTCGGGGAAGCGCTTTGCACGTTTTATTTTGTCCGCTGTAATGAGGATTTATCGTATGGATGCGCGTGATGGATAGAAATTGGCGGCTTTGTTTACTTCATCGAGCTTAGCGGACGGGTTTAGAATAAAACCCAGGGATTTCATACTGTACATTTCATAATGCTGGCTTTGCGAAAATATCCGTGATTAGCGTTATGTCACCATTTGGAAACAACGTGAATATAATTTATTATGGCATGCATACAGGTTCGGAATGGACGGAGAACTTCTGGACCGAAGTGTTAGCTTGCCTATGCTTCCCAAATAGTATAATTAAGCCTATGTTATTACATGCCCCAAAACAAAATCCAAAATAGAATGCTACACCAATTATGGTGAACCATCATCCAAGACAAATCGCCGTTTAAAACTTAAAAAGGCGGCAATCAACATCAAAACCCGCATACATCATTCGGGCGTTATTAAATCGACCCGAGTTATGGCAGCCATAACGTAAAACAGCCCTAAACAATTACGGCGAGTCGGGTTGTAACATAAAGCGGTAAGTGGCGTATTAATACGAGGCAAGGGTCGGTAGCATTAGCCCATAACGGGGTATCTGCTGTATTAATAGCGCATCATCGAGATAGCGCGACGTGACTGCGCTGGACGAAGCGAGATATGGTTTAGCCGAATGTCAGGCCGAATCTGAGACCAATAAGATATGAGATTATTTAATCATCAAATTGATATTACTGATATTGGAAAAAGTGGGATACGTTTTATAATACAAATAAACGGCATAATAAAAACTGGCTAAAGGTAGTGTTAAATGAGCAAATGTAGCTGTAATTTTACTTATGCAACAGATTTCTCCCACCTATTAATTGTTCTGATTTTTTTTTCATTTGCAAAAAGTGATTCTTGTGTGTTTATTTTTGTTTCGAATCAATGTGGAAACGGATGATCTTCTTGATAAAATATTAAGATCCATGGAAAAATTACCAGAATTATAATAATTATAATATACCAGAAAAATAATTCACAACCAAACAATATTGTTATTATTATATTATTTTAGCCGAATATTTTTTAGCCGAAAACCAAGCAGCGTAGACAACGACACAAGCACTAACCTAAAGCCTTTACGGCAAAGCACCTAACCGGTTATATTTAACGTTATTGAAACTCGTTAACTGCTTTAATGCTTAGAGTTCACTTTTAAAATATGTATATGGAAGCACTTTTTACACAGTTTAATTTTGAATATCCTGTTGCTTGTATAAACTTGTTCATCTTCTTCTAAGGCATAGAGTAACTTAACTTACCTTTTAAATAACGCAAATACGACCTTTTGTATAAATCTTAGCGATAACGGCAATTAAATTTAATAATCATTTATGAATTATCACTAGTAAGAATTTATTACAATATTTTATGCATAACAAATCGCTTGAGCTCTTATATAATGGCATGAAGACATGCAAACGACCTGGCGGTAAGTGGTGAGGCGGTCATAAACATTGATTACGCCGCCGAGTCTCTCCAGTTTATCTCACTTATGTAGGCAGATAAGCTTGCAGTAATAAACAACTAGGATATATGTACAGTATCGTTTAATGTGCGCTCGCTGAACATATGTAGTCTTTTTATGTTACATATTAATATATTATTCTACGACTATGATGTCGCGGGGTGTTGTCAAGAGTATGTGCGTTGTTATTTAATTTCAGTAGTCCTTGGTAATGTTCGGTAAGAAAGTTAATGTAGTTGTTTTATGAGAATACAAAATTTAAGAATCATTTATTAACCTTACTTATATTTAATTAAAAGTATTTCTTCGTCGATAAGTTCTATGGTTAGGTTTAGTGTAATAGACTAAATCTTATTTAAATTTCAAATGACCGCACACGACATTATTCTCCTACAATCTAAATTGAAACCACAACTGAGACAACCGCATGCAAATACAAAGCATAACTTGTATTTAGTTTGATGCCTCTCAGACATCAAAGCCAAGCATTAATTCGACGCACGTATTTTCGTCGCAAACCAGCGGTTGCACAACATGCACTTTTAATTGTCACTTACCACTTTTATGTAAATCGGTGTCGACAGGCCTCGGCGGGTGTCAACTGTCGCCTGTCAGCCGGTCTGACAGCTTGACAGCTCCGACACTGTGACAAGTGATAGCCGCCGTACGCCCGCCGGGCAATTTGCGACCGCGGCAATGAGAAATTATTTTGCGTTTTTTGTCTGCCAGAAGGACCACTGTTTGATATTAAATAAACATCAATGACGTAAGGTTTTTGTGACTTTTATGACGCAATTTTGCTAGAGGAGTAGAAGTTTTTGAATTTAGAAGTTAGTTTGAAATTTATTGAACAGTTAAAATTGAGCTGGAAGTATTCACAGCCGAAAAAAAAGACCAGCAGCAGTATTGCCAGCTTGCATACGTTTTTATTTCTTCGCCTATTTTATTGCTTGACGCAGGATCGCATTTGGTTAGAATTAGCCATTTAACATACATACATACCTTATTTTCATATTAAAATTTAACCCTGATACATAGGCTTTACAAAAGCAGCAGGTTTTACATTTTTAAAAGTTTATTTAAAAGTTTTGGTACTAAAATTCTTAAAAAAAAGGCGAAAAGTTACAGCCAAGCGCAAACTTCTAAAAATACCCCTGTAAAAACTCTCTCACCTCTTAGATTTTTACGACAAAACCCTATTAAAATACATGTCACGGCGTAAGGGTTGAATAATAAATAGGGCGTATCGCGGTAGTTCCCTTTCATATTTTGAATGCTCCCGAGTTATAAGAATTTACGCCCCACTTAGCATCGGGTAATGTTGGACGTAAAATCTTACGGCCACTCGGCTCTTATGTATTGACTTTTAGTGCCTTCGCGTTGTATTTTGCGAGGGAAGTTTCAATTCGCTGTGATAGTGCGATGGACGGGAAGGCGCCGATTTTGAAAAATATATTACGGCTCGAGAGACTTGAAATCTATGGTCGCATCTATGCAATGCTTTTTGTCTGTTTGCAAATGCATTAGATACCTACGTCGTATCATAAAATTTTCGTGATAAAAGTCACAAATCATTATTGTTATATCACATTAGATGATTAGAGAGATTCAAGCGTTGCCGATGCATGACAGGATGGCCAGTGACTGAGTGGTTAGTAACCTGACCATATGAACATTGAGTGTAGACGGTTTCAAATGGCAAAACAAAGAGTGTATATCGTAAATGTAAATGTGTATGCTTTACCAGAGACATATTCATTTGGTTTAAAATAACACGAGATATTTGTAATTTTACTAACTCCGTTGTATAACTCTCACACCAAATTGATGACTAAATTATATCTGGCGGATACGCAGATATAAGTAGAAAGAGTTAAAACTATGGCAGGAATTCCAGATAGTGAGTATTTATTCTGCGGAATATAATCCTAAGTGACAGTGTTCATAATCTACGTCATACATTCATTTCTTAATCTGGAAGGCTTGCATAAAGGCTTTCAATCGGCAATTTTGAAATGTAAAATTGACATTGTCTTTCATGTTGGTCTGTCTAGTAGCAAAGAAAAAACATAGAGTGTACCAGTTGCATCTCTTCCCGGGCTAATGGTAAAAGCCTATCGAGGGAATGGGCAAAAATCTTAGGAATCGTGTTATAGGCGATGTGGCTAGCAACCCATCACAATTTTGATTCCCTTTTTCCATCCATACGCCCACAATCATGCTAAATGTGGGTTTTCAGTGTTGGTACTTCAGGCTCTGTCTACCCGTAAGGGATAAAAACGTGATTTGTGTACGTACTTATGTATGTAAATTTGAAGTTAAATGTTTTATGTTCATTGAAGCAGACCTCCGTAAAGTAGTAACTAAAACCTACATATATAACTATTATATAATATTTTACTAAAACCTACAACATAACAGTCACGTATCACTACTGGCTTTCAATGACATCAAACTCGCCTACACTCGTAACCTAAATAAAGACGATAAAAAACAAAACGTCCATAGACAAGGAATCTATTAACAATAAATCACGTTGAATGCAACGATTGAGCAATAAATATCAATGAATTTAATGTGTGCGCACACGCTATAACTGTCAGGCGGCCATGTTGCCGCGCGTATGATTTACTACGCTTTTACTGTGAACTTGTCAATAGATCGGAGCGATGCAAAAACGATGAGATATGGAGGCGGCAATGTGATTTACAAATAAATGCATAATTATGAATAGCAATAATTCACCTCTACATAATAGTATGAGCACGCGAGAGATTTTCCAAAGGTTAGACCAGGCAGCTCCTATTGAAAGGTTTACCTTATATCTTATACCCTGGGCACATATTTCTTTAGTTAAACACTTTATTGGTATTTCTCTCGGTTGGCGACAAAGTCAAAACTTATTAGGCGACGGATGCCAAATTTATGCGCTCCAATCGCCGTATTGATTTCGCATTAAGTTGTAATATCATATATAATGTACATAGTTTGTGTTTGTTAATTCTATATGCCGATAGATGTCGCTATAACGGTCTCGAACCTACCCTACATCGCGCTAGCAAGATTTTTCTTGCAGTGTAAGGTATATAAGGCTATGAAACATCAAATGTATTGTAATTCGTTAAGGAACCGTTGTGTTATTTATGTTAGGACACTGCGAGTCGGCGAGTCACCGATCGTTTCTAGTTTCTATTTTTCAATTATCAACTGCTTAATAAGGTAGATATGGATACATACCTACTTCCTGTATTTAAGTAGATAATTCGTTGAAATGTATAAGAACCAAGCGCCTAAATTTTCAGTGAAGTTCAGTGACAATCGTCTTCATCTAATTCGCGGCATGTATTGGAATGACCCAGATCCGCGTAATTCACCATTTTCTCTTCCGTAAAACGTAATCGTCCAAAAAATCTGACTATTTTGTCAGGAATTAGCTTAGAAAATAGGTCCGTTCCACATACTTCTATAATTGTATGAATGCAATGCCATTGTGAAAACTGGTGATCAGATAAGCTGAGTTGAAACTGGCTAGACTATACTGGCACTTGCTGATTTACTCCGTCGCGTCCAAACTAATGTAGCTCTGGGCCAGAACCAGAGGATGTCATATCACTGACGGTCAACTAGGTGGTAATAGAGCCGCTCGTTATTCCCAATTGATTCTATAGCTTTTCTATGAGCGCTACACATCCACATTCGACCAGAATTGAAAGAACCCTGGCGCTTTGTAAGTTGTAACTGTCGGAGTGTAGTTTGTATTGGTTTTGTTTTCAATTGATGTTGTAACGAGGTATTTTATAGTTAAGATTGTGTGCCAATGGGTCAGGTCGGGGCAGATGGTGAATCGATTTTAATTCCGCGGAAGGCTTTATTGATTGGGCGTTGACGTGTTAAGATTTCAATTCATTCGGTGTGACAGGAAGCTCGGTCTCTTCAATTTAATTCATTCAAAAATATGCACGTTTTGTTTTCCTAGATCTACTTTGTTCGTACCATTCATGGATGGTTAACAGGAAATATATATAAATAGCTGAAGTCTCGTTCAATCAATTGTCGCAATGTCTTGAACCCTTGTAACGTTAGAAAATAGGGAAATATGTTATTATTATCTTGGAATTCAATCTTATTATTCCGATTATAAAAATTAATCGAGAATGAAATACAATTTTTCAGCTCAACGTTTTCTTTTTTTTTCACATTACTACTATTTTCGGTTTGTGATAGTTTATGGTGCGATAATATCGGCCAGAGACGACAATAATCTTGGTCCATTCAGTTACAGACTAATGTAAACGCCCCACGGAACTTTTGGTCCTAAAATATTGTACTATTATACAAGCCTGTATCGGTAAACGTTCGTCACTTATAATTGTTCTTTATACACGTAATAATTCACGATAATATTGAAATAATTTATTAACTATAAGCGTTATTTACGGTTTATTGTTTAATTTACACAATATCGTTATGTTTTATTGCTTTTGTTCACTTGGTTTATTAATGAAAGCAAATTAAGCGTGAAACACTTGCATTGTCTTATAATTTTATTGAATTTTTATAGCAATTTATTAATAGAAACTTGTATGGACGTTTTGTTTTCTTCATAAAATTGTACACACGCGTGTCGTATAGACGATGTATGTACTTAGGTACCTAACTGGCCTTAGCCCATGCATTTACGTGTTAATAATATTTGTATTTGGCAACATTACAGCCATAATAGGCTGTACGCTTTCTAAGCAGTAAAATGTTTGTACTCAAGTTGGTTTTTTACATTTTCTCGTATAACCCTTGAATCTTCTATTCAGTAACAGGTTTCAGTTGTATAAAAATCATTCGGCCACGAATAAAAATATCAATAAGAGGATCCGTTCCTCCTGCAACCCGGTCGTTAGTTCCCGACAGGCGACGGGAAATTAAATTTTAAACTGTCACCGAGCTCTGGCACTGTCAAACTTTTTCTATTAACTTTTTCATTATGATTTGACAGGACATTCATAAAAGCGGTGACGTTGATGAATGAGACCGCTGTTACGCTGAGTTAAAAAAGCTTTTGGCTTATTGAAATCGTGAAGGACTTGCGCTGTTTCGGCTTTGCGTGTTGTGTTGGTAGGTATATGCTTCCTAATGGTATCGCCTACGTTTCAGTAGTATGATGCTGAAGTTTTGAGAAACTATTTTTTCGTCGCTGATTACTTTATGAAATAGAGCTACTTATAAATAAAAATATGGTAGAAAAGTAAGTAAGTACCTACTTTAAAGGATTCATACCCAAATAGTCCAAACGAATCCCTTTTGTTTTCCTTTCATTCGATCATCTGTTGAAATTTTCAGTGTTCTCGGCTGCTTTAACAAAATTCATATAATAAAATAAATGACTGTTAAATTTCGACCATTATGTAGAGGTCAGATTTACTTGTAATTTGGTACCTATAAATATGGACAATGCAAGCACAAAATTACTAGCATTCAATTTTTCATTTTTATTATAAAGTTATTTCAGTTTACTCAAGCCACGAAATTTGGACAGTTCTTTTATCTCGACAACGAAGACACAAGCCTTTGAATTGTTAACGCAGGGGTGTCACCCCGCCGAGGGATAAAGCGGCAATAACAATCTGTCAGCCACAGACGCCGTAGGATGGCGATGTATTGTTTAATAAAAGGTCTATCTAAAAAGTTTTTCTAGAAATAGACGTCTGGCTGGATCGCCGCGATAGCTTCATCGGTAGCTGTTGACCCCAGTGGCGTAACTATAACGTTTGGGGCCCTTGGCAAATTCGTCAGATGGGGCTCCTTCCTCAATATAAAGAGTGCATCAGCGTTTCTTCTGTGCTCTAAACCAAGCCAGTTCGGGGCCCCGTAGAGCTAGGGGCCCTGGCATTTTGCCACCCCTGCCACCCTATAGTTACGCCACTGGTTGCCCCCAAGTTCGTCTGCGACTGAGAACTTCGAGTGGTTTCCTGGGATATCACGTAACACGACGTACATCGGCAACAAAACTGTTCTCCTACGAGTGAGAGAAACTTGGGCGCACTTTGAGTTCTTAGGTAATTAAAGTACCGAATCCTGATAAACCTGTCTTCTAGTTTGGCGCCATGCTATTGTATCTCGTGCTGTAGTTATCGATAGCGGTTATTTTTTATCATATACCTATACACTAACCAGTCACGACTTACTCTGCGCCGAATTAAAGTTACGGAGATTTCATTCAAGTAAATATTAATCTCTATCACGCGGGAATTTCAAGAAATAGTGTAATTCTCTTCTAGCAGTTATGATTCTCTATTTGCATGCCGAATTCCAAGTCTGTAAATACTAGTTATAGTTACGAAGATACTAGGGCCCTTTTTCAGCAAAATAAAGACACAATTTAAAAAAAAACTATTAGGTACGTAGTAGTACAGTAAATATAGCCTGTACCTACCCTAAACCAATTTCCACTAAGAGACTGAATCTGACTTACATAAGTATGCAAAATTGTTGCAAAGTTGAAGACAATCTGCTCCAAAATTGAGATGCTAGATTCTACCCGGCATACAGACATACATACTTCTGGGTAGGTACATACATAGCAAGTAAAATGAAAGCTTGTAATACATACATACATACAGTCACGTTTCTTTTCCATAGAGGCAGGCAGATACTATTTTGTTCCAAATGCTACAATTCTGACATACCTCTTTCGCTTCATCCACATTCATCAATCTCTTCATATTCATACGTGCTCGTCGGTATCGGGTACTCCTGACCTGAACTTTTTTCAAAACTTCACCTATTTGGTCCAGGAACGTCCGTCTAGGCCTTCCCCTCCCAACGCAACCATTCACTTTTCTTGCTTGCGACTTTTAAAAGAAAAGTAAATTGAATTTGAATTGAAGAATAGAGTCTTAATTGACAAGAGCAGTAAAAGTAAAACCTCAATAGAAAATAGTGAATTCAGAAAACGATAATATTATTATGTACCTGCTATAGCTAAATATTTTCAAGAATAACAAATCTGACTTAACTCGCGTGGTAACCCTAAGTAAGAAGCAACACATGGCAATGGCGCAAAACGTGCGGTTGAAGGCAGAGAAATCTATTTTCCATTGCAACTATTTTGAATTTCAGTACATTTCTACATACATAATTTAAGAAAAAACTGGTAACAGTTAGAAATATATGCAATAAATAAATCAATTTCTCATGAATGTGAAAAGTTAGCAAAAAGCCAACGGCACGCGGTGTTCCCAGGCGGTCACCCATCTAAGTACTGAACGCGCCCGACGTTGCTTAACTTCGGTGATCGGACGAGAACCGGTGTTTTCAACGTGGTATGGACGTTGGCGATATTATGGCTTAAATAGTTGATCCCTACCAAATATTGTGGATGCATACTTGTACAATATTCAATTTAAATTGACATCGACTGTACACGTGGAACATAATATGGCGGCTACTGTACGGCGAGACACAACACAGAGCTTCGTAAAACCTTAACTGCCCGGGTTACGAGCAATCAAATCTTTCAGAAATCCGCAGGCAGTTGGGTGAACCTTTAAAGCTAAAAAATACTACCATTATCACCAAGACGAGTGTATTTTCGGTGACAAGTGATGATTACAAAATCCAATGCGTACTTAGTCAATATGAAGTTAATCGGCGTAGATTTTTATCGAGTTTGTTATTGCCACAACTGAAGGACATGTCGAAACTTTGATTATACTTAACTCAGTATCGGTACTGAATTTCATTTTAATAAAATTTAAACTCTGAGCATCATCTCATTCAGTAATATTTGTTCGTCTTCACAAATGAAATTGCTTTCTAAGTCCAACGTGAAACTACCGTGAAACTTAATCATAATTATTCACGTATAAAAAGTCGAGTGACGCTCGACATGTTTCGGTCTGTGGCGACTCCGCGATAACGCTTTTAGTCGCATCAGCATTCTTGCCATACAATTCCCGGGCACGGCGCACACCAGTCAGTCGCTTAGCACCTTCCAACCAGATTACTCGCGTTAACCTAGTGTGCACCCCGCCTGGTCTAGATAGTCTCTGTAGTTCCTTATTTCCTGTCTTTCTACTGTGTGAATTATTTCGTGTAACCTTTGTATCCGTGATTGATTCTTGAACATTATATTTAGTGAACACAAACTTTATTTTATTCATCACCACTCGGCCGGTTCCTTTTCTTAGCAACTCTAACAATTGCTAAAGTGGTGACCCCGAAAGAACACTTAATAGCGACTCACGGCCGAGTAAGACCAGGCGGCGGTTTATATAAAAAGTGCAGTGTTTTTAAGTAATAAAAAAATGGAACAAGTAAACGCGACCAACGCTACCTTGCCCGCGCCGCAGCCATTTTGATATCGCGTCTATCACCATGTCAGCAAGAATCGCACCGTTCGGGCGAAAGATGCCGAAGCAATATATCAGCCGTCCGTAAAAGCATCCAAGATGATAACCCTTACCGTGACATCTTGGAGCAATACGCGGAGGCAGCCAAACCCATTTCGTTTAAGGAACCTACCAAGCACAGTGTAAAGCACTATATCAGCCGTCCGTAAAAGCATTCAAGATGATAACCCTTACCGTGACATCTTGGAGCAATACGCGGAGGTATTTTCAGGCCGAGCAAGAGTCCCCGGGCGAGCCCTCAGCACGTAGTTCCGAAGAAAGATGGCCAGATCAGAACATGCGGAGACTACAAGAGGCCGAACGCAGTCACGAAGCCGGACCACATTGAACGTTGGCATAGATCATTGAAAGTTGCATTAACAGCTAGGTTAGCAGACAACGCTTCCTGGATCGATGAACTTTCCACAGTCATGTTAGGACTTCGAGCTGCATGTAGAACCGATAATGACGTCAGCTCAGCAGAAATGGTCTATGGCCAAGCCTTACGGTTGCCTGGTGATTTTTATGTCAAATCCGCAGTAACTTGTAACGATTCTTTTACATTTGTAGATACATTGAAAACAGTCATCGATAATTTGCGACCCACGTCACGAGCGATTAGCGATTCGCGAAAAATGTTTGTTCATAAGGAGTTGGAAAACTGCTCGCACGTTTTCATTAGGAACGATATGGTTAAGAAACCGCTGACCCCTACATATAATGGCCCATACCGCGTTTTAGGTAGGCGGAATAAGGTTTTTAAGATTCAGTTGCCTAACAGAAATGTAGATGTATCCATCGATAGGCTAAAACCAGCTTTTATGTTGCACGACGATTCCTATGGTTGTAAAGTTAAAAATGTTGTTATCAATATGGGCGAGAAAAACGATGAGCAGAAAACGCCATCAGTTTCTTCCTCGCAAACGCCTATGTTACGTACCACGCGCAGTGGCAGAGTTGTAAACAGACCAGTAAGGTTTTTAATCGATGAGTAATAGCATAAGTAACACTTCACAGGCACAGTACACATTACGCAGTATAATAACAGTAACACATCCTCCTGTGCAGATTGGAATGCCCACAGGTGAACACAAGTATTTAAGGATTTTTACCATTATCAATTGTTTCACAGAATATACTTCATGAAGGTCCCGCTAATTTGTTTTACAATGAGGATTCAGACACCGTCATTTTCCTAGGACCTTGGTACGTCGGTACCTAAATTAGCATTTCGTTCACATGTAAACTACCTCTACATGTGAACCATCATTGTATATAATCAATATTTTCAGCATCAAGACGGGCTCTGAAACACGAGTTCCGCAATTAGTTAGGCATTACAGTACTGACCGCAAAAGTCTACTGTGACATTATATTATGTTGTAACTTGTAACTAGAACGGCGAATCGAGTCTATTAAAAGTATTAAAATAAGCATAGTTAAGCAAAATTTATTATACAAATACGTGTATTTTGTACAGCACACTTATTCACTATCAAGAAGTCTTGTAGTCGACTGTCGGAATTTTACTTTATAAATTTTTTTTTGCCACCAAACATGGGCTGGAATCAGAGCAAAGAAAAAGACACTAACTCTCACAATACCATAGCGATTGCAAGAGTTGAGACTATGTCTAATCAAGTCGAGTCGAAACTGAACTATGTTGGAGTTGGACTCATCATAGTTGGTATCATAATCATGATACTGTGTTGCTATCTGATTTATTCAAAGTGTAAGCAGTGCGCGAAAGCGTGGCTTCGGAAAACCGTTAACAATTTGCCGCCATCAGACGTTAAAGTCCAGGCTATACCAGTGAATATACCTCAGCAGACATATCATTAGTAAAGTGTAACATGTGTTAGTTTAAAATTTAAAGTTGAGTTAATTTTTGTAACCTAAATATAGTTTAAACATTGTGACGCAGTGTAAATGTAAGTAGTTATTGCCACTCAGCAAATGAAACACCTGTATGTAATTGTAAACAGCCTTTAATAACAAGATATTTTGTTTCACGTTCACAGAATGACTTTGTTAGCAAATTGTAATCGCCACGGCGATAAAGCCGGTGGCACACAGGTAACTTAGTATTGTTTTCATATAGCATTTGATTGATTTAACATTTTTTGTGTAAAGAGTACCCCTTTTATCTTCTTGTTTTTTTTTTTTTTTTTTTCAAAAAGGGGGGGAATGTTGTGGCGACTCCGCGATAACGCTTTTAGTCGCATCAGCATTCTTGCCATACAATTCCCGGGCACGGCGCACACCAGTCAGTCGCTTAGCACCTTCCAACCAGATTACTCGCGTTAACCTAGTGTGCACCCCGCCTGGTCTAGATAGTCTCTGTAGTTCCTTATTTCCTGTCTTTCTACTGTGTGAATTATTTCGTGTAACCTTTGTATCCGTGATTGATTCTTGAACATTATATTTAGTGAACACAAACTTTATTTTATTCATCACCACTCGGCCGGTTCCTTTTCTTAGCAACTCTAACAATTGCTAAAGGTCTATTTCGTAGTCCTTCTTCTTTGACTTTTTTTTTCTTGACTTTTTATACGTGAGTTATCCGTTTATGTGTAACTAGCTTCTGCCCGCGACTTCGTCTGCGTAGAATTATACATAAGAAACCTCCCTCTTGAATCACTCTATCTATTAAAAAAACCGCATCAAAATCCGTTGTGTACTTTTGAAGATATAAGCATACATAGGGACATAGGGACATAGGGACAGAGAAAGCGACTTTGTTTTATACTACGTAGTGATTATGCTTTCTAAGTTATTAAATTTTGTACAGACCCCTTTGTACCATTTCACTTTAGCTTGTTTTTACGAGTGCAACAGCCTAAACAACGCACAGCTAGCCGGCCGGCGGTGATTTACCGGCGCATAGCCTCACGCCTACGATGACTTAGCTAATTAACTGTGCTATGTATTTATATTGCAATGGTTTTATTACGTCTGATTCAAACTTTTGAAATCTCTAATTATAATGATTAATAATAAAAAAATAAAACATAAAAAATCCCCCCTCGCATCAATTTTATCATCTTAGGTAAGTACACCATTTTGGAAAAGAGCTGATACTCTTCACACTGCTGGACCGATTTTTACCAAACATGTGGCTAAGAACTACCGCAAGGAAACTGGCTTTCGAATGAAAAATAAACCGCATCGAAATCGGTCCATCCATTTGAGAACAACGATGCCATAGCACACACAAACACGATTAGACATCGACGTCAAACTTATAAGACCCCAGGTTAGTGGTTAAAACGAGAACACTACTAAATGTGAGTTGCATCAAGTAACTTTAACCTTTACCGACGATTTAGACGTATATTTGATAAGAAACCTATGAAATATAAAATATAATATCAAAATCGTTAGTTATGGTCAATGTTATTGTTAAAGTAACTTGGTGCAACTCGCACTAAAATATTGTGTATGTAATTATTAACTGTACCTACCTATAACATCATTTTGTCATCTAGATGCTCTACTTCAATATTTTCGACTCTTCGTACGCCAACGTCCATACCACGTTGAAAACACCGGTTCTCGTCCGATCACCGAAGTTAAGCAACGTCGGGCACGGTCAGTACTTGGATGGGTGACCGCCTGGGAACACCGCGTGCCCGTTGGCTTTTTTGTAAATCACATTTTTCTTTCTTTTTTTATAGCCTTTTAAACTGCACACATGCATGAAACTGCCTGAAACGTCGAACAAAACCGCTCAAAAATATTATTTTAATTAAAAATCTGCTACATTAGCAAAAAAGCACTCCCTTTGTTAATTTCACACAATTATCCCGAGGTAAAAGTAAACAAAATAAACGCGCAAATTTACGACTGCATCGTGGAAAAAAACACAGCCAAGTAAATACATCGTGGTGAACAATAAAGTCGCATTTAATACAATTACTCTGGAATATATAGGTGTTTATTCTGTAGCGAGTGTTTGGGAAGCTGCGTTTAGCTGCTGTATAAGTGAGAAGACAGGAGCGTAAAGGACGTTTTGTAACTATTGCAGATAATTTCCACTGTATAATATACTGATAGATTAAGGTAGTGAGTAGAGTTGAGTATGAAATTTTTCGATTTGGCAAAAAACCACGGCGTGTGGTAATGACAGCTTATGTACAAATTTAACTCAAAATGTTTATTTCATAATTCGTTGAAGTCAAATTTTGTGAGACGAATTTCACTCACTTCCAGTAGAAAATTCAATGAAATTTTGCTATTTGACTACGTAAATTGTAAAATGTACTGTCAGCAAAAGTACTTTATTTTGTAATATTGCGAGCACTACGAAAAAAATGCAACTGTATAATGACAATTTAAACAAAGTTTACTTCATCAAAAGTAAAGAATAGGTACTTACATTTTGCGTTACGACAAAATCTGTTTTTTTTGCTAGTTAATTTGCGAGCACAGTAAAATATAGGCACAATTAACTCCTGAAAATTACAATACTTTAAGGGTAGGTACAAGTTTTATCTTTTAAAAAAGTTTACTTTGCAGCAGTTATTAGAAGCCACCCTTTTCTTCCTAGTGTTGCTTATAATTAACATAATAATGTACTTTAAGACGTCTTTTGTATTTTTTACAAAATATTTTTGTTAGTTTAATAAGAACCTAATAAGACTTGAATTGAGTACTTGGTCCGACTTGCGAAATAAAGGGTTAAACCTCCTGTGAGTTAAAAGGCGCAGCATAAAATCGCTTTTCCTTTCTTTATTGCACCTCGTCCCCCAAACGCGGCGTATAATCGTACATCAGTGTTATTTGTGGCGTCATTCCCGCGATTACAAACTAAGTAAATGAAACATCACTCCGCGACTCGAATCTACGCGACATTTGTCTGCTAACTAATTGTTATTGTCTGGGTTTAATGCTGCGAGTAAAAGTGCATTGTTTTGTTGATAAAGGACTAAAATTGTAACTGTTTCTAAAATAAGAGTACCTACCTACAATTATTAACAAGCAGCTGTAGCTTTCTTATAGCATGGCATATAATGCTCTGTTATGTTATTATTACAGATTTTTTTTAACAATTTGTTCAGTATCAGCGTATCTGTATCAACGTTCAAGACATGATTATGTCTTATATACATACATACATACACAAATCACGTAATATCCCTTACGGGGTATATAATCTTACACTTTTATATAAAACACCTAATGAATTGTCAGTCAATAATGTTTGATTCTTTGATTCATAATGCTATTGAAAAACAAAAATGTAGATTTGTACTTCAAGTTAAAAATAATCTCTCTCGTATCGGTCTCCTGCTATATAAACAGGCTTTTTTATCTAGAATTCTTTTTCTAAATTGCTACGCTGTGTCATTGTCAGTTGTAAGAATCCAACACAAACGTGAGCTCATGTTATTTTGACAAATTCACACCAATCGCACCTCAGACTGGGGGGACTAAGGAAGCCGCCGTCAAACACATGTAAAGCGTCAACATTGTTATTTGGTGTTAAAGAAAACTGTTAGTTTCGACGTCTGAAACGTGTTATTACGACAAATCCCGACGCTACTAAACATCCTTTTCTAACTGGTGCCATGGAATAGAGATGCACGCAATGAAAAGCAAGCAATGTCAACCCTTACGAAAGACACTGAGCCTGTAGAAGCAGGAGGCGTCAATTTGTGAATAAAATGCTGAGATTGTGACGAGAATTCTACTATTGTTTATATAGCGGGATTTGCCTTGGAAATAGACGACACGAAACTAATACTTACAAGCGTTGTTAGCTTTAGCTTTCACCTGCAACGCACGGAAATTTTGCACTTTTCTGGAATTGAAATAGTCTGTATTAATCAGTGATAGCGTAGCTTTCTTTGAGTGAAAGAATGTGCAGAATAAGTTCAAAGATTTCCCTTCTATTTTTTTAGCAATTGTGTCAAATGTTTTAGCAAATGTTGCCAGGTTTTTACATTACATAGAATTAGAAGTCCGCATTCTTACGCTGTGTTGTAAATTTTATACAAGGCTAATAATATTCAGTCTAAAAATTGCATACCTAGAATGAATTTAGTTGATCGTAAAGTTTCAGCTTACGTCTTTTAAGATTAGATTATGCATGTCCTCGGTTATTGATAAGTATAAAATTTGATTCTACAAAATTATACTTAGATAACATTAAAAATATTCACACCTTAATCATTCCCATTCAGCGCTCCGTATACATGTAATTTGTCATTCCCTTCACACGTCGGCACGAATGTGTCGTGAAGGCAGGTGTCACAACAGATCACCCTCGTTGTGGGGTGGGTGACAGCTGAGGTGCGATCTTGGATGCAAGGAGTAACAAGCGTCTTAGAGAGGCTGGGGGAAGGTGGAGAAGGCGTCCAAGCTAGCGCTAGTGTATTTTAAAATATAGGGAAGACAATCTATAGTAACATACCCTAAAGGTGCCACCGGGGACTATATGTTATTTTGATCGTTCGAGTAAAGTTTTGTAGCTCAAATTTGATCACTTATAGTGGTCCAATTGGCTTGAAATTTGGCATATAAGTAATGGATGGATGATAATGCAAGTGCAGTACTTAATTAAGAAAAGATGGTATTAAAAATGTTTCTTATAATTACTATGGTCGTTATTGATCTAAACAAATAAGTACCTAATGCCAGTTTAAATAAATTTATTGAGCTAGTTATTTAACTGATGCTCAACATGCAAATTTTCAATTTTAACTCTACAAGTTTGATTGATTTTCATTGCGAAATTGACTAGTTTAGAATAGTCACTTAATACGACTGTCTTATAAATAAAATATAATTGCTATACACGATTATTATAAGAATTAAATTATTTTGATACGCAAAGCAGTCCATCTCCGTATGTAGGAACGTTTGACGGCACCGGATCGTTAGAGACTGTCAGCAGCAGTCGCCGCATGCCTAGACGTGGGACAATTACGGCAGACCTGATTAAACCTGGGTAGAGAGCTATATTGTCTTATGCGCGCAAGGTCGTAACCGCAATCACTATCTCTATCAGTCAAACTGAATAAGATTGTGACAGAAAGAGATGATGAATAAAATTGTCATCGTCTCAGACAGAATAGCCCCGCTTTAATCAGGTCAACGCCTACATACTAAATCAAAATTATTTAGACCAATAACTGTATACATAACCATATAAAACATTCGAATCCTCAAAAAACGGTGCCTGAGTGATATTTGAGTCGGTTTATTATGAAATACGCTAAAAAAGCGAATACTTTTCCAAAAGAATGTCCAGCCCTGAAAGAATAATAACAGAGATGAAGGACAAATCGTAAAGGATTCATCAACTCAACCACTCCAACTTGTATAGTATTAATTCCACATTGACATCCAAGTGTTGCCGGCGTTTTGTGCAACATTTATCGCAAAAACCTGACGTATTTACGAGCAGACGACAAACATATCGTGCGATACCGATGACTGACTTATGGTGCCACTAATAAGAATAAGTCACCGCGTGAGATACGACGAGGGAGGGCGATGACGGGGGAATTGATGGTGGTCAGTTTCACTTATTCTAGTCTGATCCCTTGAACTGACCCCCCATTTTTTAGTAAATATACTGAGTTGATACCCCTCGCAAATAAATTTACTGAACTAACTAATAATTTTCTTGGTACTTTTCAGAAAGGGTTATTTTTCTTAATTCCGTGAAATCCGATCGGAACAATAGAGAATGCAGTTAGTGTGACCAGAATGAATATTACACAAATTCAGACGGGATCAGACCGGAATAGGTCGGTCGGTAGTTTTGACGATATTTAATCGGTGAATTATCAACCCCGCTAAAACTTATTATAATGTAGCTTACAATGTTTTAAATTTTGTGATTTTTTGAGACTTCTTTTTAAAGTGGAAAACGAGCAAGGACGTCATGTGTTACTTGGGACCACTAATGATTTGGCCACGACTATGCATGATCAGCATTGAGGCGAGCGGTATTGTAATACATTGCGTGTGTTGTCTATTAATGGTAAAACGGCGAGCTTATCGACAGAGTAATGCACTGGGAAATCTCGTAACGTGATAACGCGTAGTCGTTAGGCCATAACAGCAGATCGATTCCAGATACGTTTCCTGCTCAGGGTGTCTTCTTATAGATCGCTTGTTGTCAAAGTAATTTTTCACTTTGGAACAAACTGTGTTCAGCAGAAGGATTACCAAGTAATACGATTGCAGTAGTCCAAACGAACTTTCCTACAAGGCCCTATGGCATATGAAAGGGCAAACAACCACTGAGCTCGCGTTCAATATTTTAGCTGTTGCTGTACGTAAAACTTGCTGGAAATTTGTAAATGTTTTTAATTTTTTTTCTTCTGCCTTGTTAGAACAGGAAGATGTTAATTACTACAATCTTTTAAAGCTGAGCTCAAAGTGACAGATACATACTAACATTTTTATGGTATGGTACGAGTTATTTACTACTATAGACCTTTGTATTTAGTCTTTCGACATTGTAAGGTGACGTGCAGATGTGCATTGCACGCTCATTTGAACTGATACCGGCTAATTACAGGAAGCTAATGACGATGCGTACGACACTTTATTGTAATTTACAACCGTGAACGCGTCGAATGTCAGCTTTTTAATTATACTGTAGTAGCTATTAAGTTAAAGAAGTCAGTTGATAAGCGTAAGCGAACATGTGTTATTATACCTACCGTTAAATAAATTGTTATTTGATAGTTTTGTCGTTTTTGTTCGTCTTGTACCTACAAGTGATTCAAATTAAGAGTTCTGTTGAAGCTTAGATAAGATACTGTATTCGAAGAAGAATACTTGCTTGCAGGCACAAGGGCACTTAAGATTCTTGATCTGTAAACGATATTAAAAAAATTAGAAGTCCTGTTATGATGCTGTGTGTGTTATAGGTACAATGCCTGAAAAAAAAATGGTTTTGATCAAAGTATTTTATATAATACTAGCTTCTGCCCGCGACTTCGTCTGCGTAGAATTATACATAAAAACCTTCCTCTTGAATCACTCTATCTATTAAAAAAAACCGCATCAAAATCCGTTGTGTAGTTTTGAAGATATAAGCATACACATAGGACATAGGGACATAGGGACAGAGAAAGCGACTTTGTTTTATACTATGTAGTGATAGTGATGTAATTTTTGGTGGAACTTTGGTGTGATTTTGGAGGCCACAGTAGAGTAGATCTTGCTCCAAACAGATGTTATGCCTGGTGACTGAAGTACGGAGGAAAGTCTACCCTTCCAAATCAGTTTCAGGGCTGTTTTTTTGCGCTAGAGTGCGTTGGCAGTCGATGCAAAACGAAAAATTATAGCACAATTGATCTTAATAAGTACTTGTTATTATCCAGACAATTCCAACATTATAATATAACCACAAAGTTGTGCTTAAAATGTCCGATGCTAATTACTTTGAAACTCAAAACAGAGGGTGTTTTAATCCTAATTAATAATCCTCCCTTCCGCTTCACATATCAATATTGTGCAACTAAATATATTAAATTTAACCTTCTTGATTCTGAATAAATATTATGGCTGAGCCTGACGCACGGACGGATTACGTGTAATTTATAAGGATGATGCGCCGTAAGCGCATACGCATGGCAAAACAGGGCTGCTCATGATGTTTATATTTATTTACCGACATTTATACTTATTTAATACTAGCTTCTGCCCGCGACTTCGTCTGCGTAAAATTTTACATAAAAACCTTCCTCTTGAGTCACTCTATCTATTTAAAAAAAACCGCATCAAAATCCGTTGTGTAGTTTTGAAGATATA
The DNA here is from genome assembly GCA_949127965.1 of Pandemis corylana. Taxonomy (NCBI): domain Eukaryota; kingdom Metazoa; phylum Arthropoda; class Insecta; order Lepidoptera; family Tortricidae; genus Pandemis; species Pandemis corylana. The sequence continues at coordinate 11,168,718 of OX421856.1, read as the reverse complement.
AGCATACATAGGGACATAGGGACAGAGAAAGCGACTTTGTTTTATACTATGTAGTGATTATAAACATACAAATAATACATTATATAAATCACGTCTTTATCCCTTACAGGGTAGACAGAGCCTAAGGTAACAACACGTCACGCTTAGCATGATTGTGGGCGTAAAGGTGGAAAGGGGAATCAAAATTGGCATTGTTCATTTTTTTTAGTATGCTCCAATTCGAAAACCATTTCGAGGAAAACCATCAATGATCCGATTTATCTTGTCCGATTTCAAAAATACTTTATGATTGCAGATATTTTTGTAAAAGTACTTTGAACCTTTGTTTGACCGAACGACCGGGTATTTAGACAGAATCCAGCATCGAATGTTTGCCACAAAAATGAAAAAAAAAGTTTGGCTACGGCAACCGTCACGTGTCACTGTCAAATCTACAAAACCATAGACAAAGCCGTTTTTTTTATAGCCAGCCGAACGAAGGCGATTGGGATTCTGTCTAAATTCACGAATTATCAAACAGCGAAAAAATATTTATTATTAATTAACAAAGCTACGTAAAAGCGTAATATTCAAATTAGTTGCTTGAAATAGTCCATTTTATCGAATAAAGGTGTTAAAAGCACAGCTTAAAAAAAATGAACAATGCCAATTGTGATGGGTTGCCAACCGCATCTTCTTCTTCTTAGTCGTACACTCTCTCCACCCACCCCACTTTCTGTACAAGTACAATAAACTATAACTATAACTATAACTATAGTATAGTACTGCCGTCTAGCAGGAGTGATTGCGCTTCTATTTCCCGGAGAGAAGAAGAATGGACTAACTCTACAATCCATTGGTACAACACTTTACTATGCAAAGTGACTTGAGATACAATTTTTTTTCTCGAAGTAAAGAAGACTCACTACAAGTGCCATAAGTAGTTACAAATGTGAGATTTGCAACCATGTTCATATATTTTCCAATTTTTTCGCACTCACTAACAAAGAATGAAATGTTGCAAAGCAGAGGTGGCAACCCTTACGAACACGTGGTCGACCAACGCGAGGAAAGCAATATCTTATTAGCCATATTATCTCCTCCAAACATGAGCACACTTTAATATAGTATAGTAAATAAGAAGCATAGGAATATCTCGAATTATACAGTAAGAAGTATAAAAGCTTCTTCCATGCCATTTGCATTTAGCTACCATGCTGGTCTGGGAGTAAAGAAAAAACACAGAATGTACCTACCAGTTGCTTCTCTTCCTGCGCAGATGGTAAAAGTCTATGGAGAAAATAGGCGAAAACCTGAGGAATCATGTTACAGGCATTGCGGCTGGCATCCCATCACCATTTTGATTCCCCTTTCCACCTTTGCGCCCACAATTTTCCTATTATAACACACCGTCTATTAAAATATAACACATAGAAAAATCCGAAAACTAAAGCTATGGCCGGGAATCGAACCCGGATCCTCGTCATTCCGTGGCGCGTGCTATACCCCTACACCACCCATACCAGGTGGGTAGCCTCCAAATTTTTCTACCTGTTACTAGCTGTCACGTGACCTTTGTTACTATGCGAATTTTTGTCGCTAAGCGTCATCTGTTTGAATGATGTGTCTGTACGACACAATTACAAACTCCCGTGGAACATCTACTGCTCACCAGACGAGAGGAGGCGCTATTTTTCAAATGATAGGTACTATCAAATGAATCAAGTTTTTTTTTATTAAAATATAGGTTGATATTGGCATTAATAGTATTTACAAAGCTAATTATTTATACTATAATAATTTCATAAAAAAAACTATCACCGTCTCACCGTAAGTAAATCCGTTTCTGTTTTGTATCGGATAAATTTCCCATCATCCCCGTTCTGCAGACGCGTTCATCCCTTACAGGCATATAAGCAGTGCTTGTAAGCATAGGTAAACGTGCCCGACACGCTTCGTACCAATATGGGTTTTGTTGTCAATATGCCTACCCTGTGTCAGAACCCACTGCACGCTCCTGCCGTTCTGTATCAGGTATATTTTCCGTCTCGATCCGTGGAGGGGTAAATTTCCCGTCCCCGTTCTGTATCGCGTAAAATTCTCACCCCCGTTCCGTATCGAGTAAATTTCCCGTCCTCGTTCCGTATCGGGTAAATTTCTCGTATCGTTCCGTCAGGAGTAAATAGGATCAAGTGTTTATCACGTCAACGTCCGTTGCAGGGCACTTAACTGCTGAATAGTAACATCCACAGTTAACATGCAATTTATTAAAACATTGTAGTCATGCGGGTGCCGTAAAAAGCCATCGTGTAGGCTAAGAAAGTTGCTGGTTAATAAAGTAGCTAGTCAAAGAGTATTAGGTCAGAGTGTAAACAATATGGTATAGATCACAATTTATGGTCGTTTAATGTTTACCACTATCTGAATCTAGCGATAGCTAGCAGTTCACAGCTAGCAGTTCACATGGTCTCATTTGTCTTCTTGATTGTATTGTACCGTGATTTAAACAAAAATGGGTCAGTTAAAGGAACGACTTGTTCATGGTCATGAAGTCGTTGAACGTGTATGGAATGGTCACAAATTCTTTACTGGGAATCAACCCCAACAAAGAAAAATAGGGTACCTAAATAAGAGAAGAGTCTAAATAGCAATTTACCCCAACTGTAGTTACAGATTTTTTTATGCCAAATATGTATGCGTATGATTACAATCACGCCTGTTGGTAAGCATAGATGTGATCTAGGGTGGAACACGCTCGCCTAGATAATGCCCATTTTACCTTATTTACTCTTATTTTATTTATTTGTACTCTACGAGAGCCACACTCCAAATAAGTTAAGGCCAGTGAGGCAGTGAGCATCGAAGCGCGCCTTCGCCCGCAGTCGCTACGAACGGCAATTTAAAAAATCATAAACATTACTCTTTGCGCCAAGACAACCGTGCCGCCATTCCGTTAGATTTACAACCGAGCTGACGTTTTAACTATAATACGTATTTATGTGTATTTACGTGTATTTACGACTGGCGAGAATGCCCGTCGGTTTAATTGTCGAATAAAATTGAATTTACAGTCTCTGATTTACGCGCGTCGGTTGGCCGATACGAACGGCGTTTATGGCTTTGTTGACCACTTCGAAAAAGCCCTCGTTAGTTGAAGGCTGAATCAAGCGGGGGACCACCTAACGTTAGTCAGGTCATATATGAATTACTGAGCGGAAGAAATAGGACGTGCAGTTTTGAGCCGTTTCGTTACGTTCGGGATAAGCATTTTTGGTTTTTGATTTTGATTTTCGAACGTATCGATGACGTATTTTTCATAAATACTTGAGTTGTATTACTTAATTGATATTAGAGAACGAACAACAAAAAGGTAGGTATTTAATTAATTCCACCTAGTTTGCATAGGAAATTAATTACAATGTCTTTCTCCCTTTTAGCTGGAAAACAATGACAGATATGTACTTTTATCAAAACACTTAAGTACTAATTTAAATTATATTATAAACAAAAAATATTTACCTAAGTGAGTAGCGAAGTAAGGTAAATGTTTTTGTTCATTGAAATGGACCTCCGCAACGTAACGCCTGATTCAATAAAATAATTATATTATGCACTAGGTACACTAAAGTCATGTCCACCTCAAAATAATGACGGTAATGACACTTCATAAAAAACTTGCGCCTGCACATTTCAGAACACGCATAAACCACGCATTCCATCAGTCCGTGGCAAAATATAGTCACCTTTAAAACCTAATAATAAATCCGAAAGGGCCGTAATCGTTAAAAACCTGACTTATGCAACACTACACGCGGTTGATTTATTACTCACTTGCCATTCGCTCTGCAGCTTTGCCTGTAAATATTTAATATTTCCCTTGCATAAAGCGCACGCTACTGGATGAAATTTCAAACAAAATGCATTGATTATAAACAGAAAAAAACGGTTTAACTTCCTGAATACAGAGCGTTTTGGAAAGGCCTGCGTTAATCATTGTAGGGTCATGAAAAAATAGTTCAGGTTATATTAACCTTTTGGAGCTACCTGGCAAACTAAATTTCACAATTAACATCCTTTAGGGTGTCAAGATATTGAGTCTGGAGGGTAGCTCGCTACAACCTTCTTACTCGAAAATGTTGCCGCTAAACAGCATCTTGTGTCCATGTGGCCAAGAGAAATTATGGCTCCATGAGGCATTTCATCGTTAGGTTGGAAACGCATCGCAGTCTCTCTGGTGTCGCGGTTGTCTAGAGGCAGTCTTTACCTTCTTTGGTATATGCAACTTTTTTTAAATAGTAGGCGTGGCAAAAATCTTTGCAATTGGTTTTGCTGCTGACTCCGGATGTACGTGAGAGTACCCTATCCAATCCATATCCAGCCTCAATGCATACTTCTGTCCACTATTTCATAAACGTAACAGACTGACAATACATTCTATGTTTCGTTGCCAATACGAAGCAATAGGGAACTTCTCAAGCTAGATAAGTAAGTATGCAATTTAGCACGTGACCATTAACAGACAAAGAACAAGTTTGAGTTATAAGTCGTGTAAATGCAGTGTCGTGTGCTGCTTCGTTTGAGACAGGTCCTCCACCTATCAGTTAGCTGCGTTGGATTCCGTGTAGTGAGTAGAACTCATACTAAAATAATGCTTGACTGCAGAGCCTCAAACACCGTCGAAGTGTTGGATGATTGTCAATTTTTCACCGGATACATTTTGATGAGTGGGCTACCTTCTTTCTTCCAAACGGACGTCGAGGCGGACATTTGTTGCTATATAACCCTTCATTGGTCTCGCAGGTTGCTTCATCTATCCTGGTATGAACTGCTAAGGAGCGGTTTTTTAATGGATAGAGGGAGGCAAACGAGCAAGCAGGCCAATGTTAAGCGATCCCCGCCACCCATTAGAATCAGCAACCCCAGCATTGCCTCCCATCGTCTGTATCTCCAAATAGAAAAGACCTAGGATTTTTTAAGGCTACAGTGTGAGAATGGGCTGATTCTGAAAAGCTAAGCTAGCTAGGTTATTCTTAGCTTCAGTGGCGTGCCTTGAGGGGGCCTATGTCCAGCAGGCAACTGACACGAGCTGATAATGATGATGAACCTTTAGCCACATCTGCATTTTATGTCAGGTGTAATAGAGAGCAATCCTTGGCCCGAGGTAAATAACAAAGCCTTACGTACAAACAGACTTTCGCCTACAAGTATTAATACACCAGTCAGGCCACAATCGCATTGTTCATGGTTGATTCATAGAGCGTTTGACTTTATGTATGTTCGTTTGTTAGCAGTAAAGTAACGGAATGTTACGTGGTGCAAGGCTGTTAGTTTTGTTACAAAATGGGTAATCGTGGATATTTGAATGAACAAGGGAAACGATTGACGGTCGACGCTGCAACTTCCATTTGTAACGTGCAACATAGTTGCAATGATTTACTTAAAGTTTTTTCCTGTATTTTGCTTTGGTAATCTAGACGTTGATCTTTTTGCTGAGTTGGGACCATTTTGTGACAATTTATTTGTGATAATTTATTTTATTTGATGTTTTGTGATTGTCATAAATAAACTTTTTTCTTTCTTTCTTTCTTTCTTTCTTATAGTTTGGATTTAGACTGGGTTCTGTTTGACTTAATTATGTGGTTGTAAAAAGCCTGTAGCCCGGTGCATCGACTTTATGTTCCAACTCAGGCTCGCAATCTGTCAATATTTTAGAGTAAGAAAACACTGCGGTGAAATTTCATAACATCTGCAAAGTAGTTAAAGCCCAATTTACATCATGCAAGTAATTTCGTGCAACTAGCATTACATTGCGCGGCGAATGAGCTGACGCTTTAAAAGTGATCAATCAAACGCCGCAGTGTAATGCTAGTTGCACGAAATTACTTGCATGATGTAAATTGTGCTTAAATGGGACGTGGGAACTTTAGCTCAAGTTTTTTCATAGTGAAATAAAACCTTTGTACAACAGAGGAACTTATAATAGGCTGTGTAGACGAAACAACATACCTACACTAAGTAAAGAACGCCACAAAGCTATTAAAAAAATACGACAGTAGGAATTGTTTAGGGCATCTAAAAGCATGAAGCGTAGAAATGTAACAAACCACTATGAAGAGTCAATGTAAATAGATTCCTACTATTCACATCAATACCTCTTCAGAGAGAAACACAGATGTTACAAACATACCAATACCGTTAAACACATTTTCTACAAAACAAGTCTTCAAATATCTACTAACAATTTCGACAAACGACGTCAATCAGTAGACATTAGATGACATAAAAGCGACCAAGTGCGAATCGGCCTCCCTCATGAAAGGTTCCCTACCAACCTGTATTACGAGTATACAATTGCCGTGACTATAATGGAAAATAAACCTTGAAAATAGGTACTCGTTTAAGACGAAACCCCTGTAATTTTTTACTGTTAATTTTTAATCTTTATTTTTAAAGTCTGTCATTGAAAAATTTACATTGAAATGATACAGCCTCGTGATGGACTGGCGAATAGGTAGAGAGCGAAGCATTAGTAGTAGACTGAGATCCGTCTGAGATGAAACGATCGTAATTTTTAGAATTGAGAATCACGAAAATGAGTGCCGTAATTTACGCTGCATTGGCTTTCACACAGTATCTTCGCTTGCAAAATAATTTATTTGAAACCGAATTACGCGACTATCAACTCAAAATATTACGCTCCTTTGATTTCAGCTTTAGGGACTGTTCCGTACCCTTTTTACGGAACCCAGAGAAGCGTCAATGACCATAGAATGACGGAGGCGTTAGAAGAATAACACTTAACACAGGAAGCTACTGGCCCTAGATTGCTACTGCATTTCACTCGTCTTCATGCAAGCCTTGTGGCACACTGATAGAGTAAAAATCGCGCCGCTAGCAAATACCTAACCTTACGCCTAGTGAACTATTGGATTATCTTACTGTTTAGAGAACCTGACGGGGTTCGATCCCTGGTGGAGGCAGATATTATGTTTAAAACATACGAATGTTTTCTTTATCGATTTTTGGTTGCATAATCTGTATTTCAGTGTGTATTTATTTATTTATATAAGTTAGTTTATTTGTTGCCTGGTACCATTAAAATAGGCTTTATTTAGTTTGGAACTAGGTCAATAAAATTTGTATTTTTGGCCCACTACGTTTACTCCTTTATTAATTTATAGTACCTACATCATTATGAGACTCAGTATAATCAAATATAAGGAAGCGTGTCATCGCCTCGCCTGCAGCAGCCTTGGAGGGAAGAACATGTCTTGTAACCCATAAGTGAAACAAAATTGTGTCTTTTTTAATGTGTAAATGATCTTGATCTGTTTTTGATTAGGTACCTATGTGCCACAATGTTTTTTGATAAACTTTCATACATATTCCAAAAACAAGGTTCATAAATCTTCAATTTAATAAGTCTACTATGTAACTTACTTTTGTTTTGTGCTTGTAAACTGCTTTTTCCTATCGTTTAATTTAATACCGTATTAAATTTCAGACTATCTCTTTAATTTCTATTTTAAGATTGATTGTAAATCAAAACATTATAGTTTTCGTTTTTTTCTATGTAACAAACCTAACTGCTAAGCATGCAACACACGTCGTCAGCGAGAAATTATCATAGAAACAGCACAGTACAAGCCATTACGTTTCTTAAGGCTCATAGCAGCATTATAAATGCAAAACGCGCCTTATGAGGTGAGTGGTCATACGTCCAAGTCGAGCCAGGAAAATTTGGAGACGGTTCTTCTACCTCAATTACTTAGTTTGGACACGGAGAGTCTGCATCTCTAGATGGTTATTCAGGTTAGTACGTCAGAACTCTGTAAATATCTGTTTTACATTTAATTTGTATTTTTCATCATCATTATCATCATCATCTCCAGCCTATTTTATTTTATTTTATTTGTTTTAGGCCGTCTTGCTGAAAATAGTAAACCCGTTTCGGTAGAGTCAAAATGTTCGGAATTGTCGAGCTTTAAACCAGAATTGACGACTAAAACTTTTTTTTTCTGGAAGACGGCCTTATAAAGTCTATTGTACCTATGTATCAGTCAAATGTCACTTTCTGTCCGGTTTCTTCTAGGCAATAATGGTCTTTCCGAACGCGCTGATTGAATTAAAAAATGCCCTTTGTGGCCTATTTACAAATAAAAATTTAGATTTTTTATTGATAAAATCCTCCTACACAATTCGAGCTCTAATCGTGTTGCTTTTGTAACTAATAGCCTCAATAATCGAACATCTACGCACTAGCAAAATTGGTTGGAATTAAAAACTGGTTAGTAAGGATACGTAGAAGATGGACCTTCATACACCTGTTAACTGTTAACGGGATGAAACTATTTTATGTTATAGGTAATGTATATAATTGCAGGGAGATATTCTAGATTATATTTACTAAGCAAAACAAAAGTTACAAGTGAATAATATAAAAATACATACAAGAATAGGAACAAGAATAATAGCAACCAAAAGAATAGTCATGTGAAAGATCCCGTAGGAGATGCGCGCCAGGAACTTCCACGGCCATAACGAAAGGAACCAGTTGAGCCGACCACTGTGACCACTTAATCTTCTCTCCAGAATAACATGCCGATATAGGTATGTGATGTAGGTAGATAATATAGTTATAAATTGATTGACTACAAAAAATCAACGTGTGTAACCTGTGATACCACAAAAAATATTTATCACAGCCAAAAATAGTTTCAAGCCCAGTAGGCTGTCATGTCAAGTTTAAGGTTATACGGTAAGTATTGTTACTATTCCAATTATTTGTAACTCCGGGGATATTAGTTAAGAATGTGTAAATAGACTTCACTTCCTTCTGTTCTTGAAATTTTGTTTTTATTACCACGGGCCGAAGCCATACAAAGCACCTGTTACGCAAAACTGTTACGTTTTACCAAAACAATTAGCTTTGCAGTTCTTACTTTAAATTGTTTTACTTGACTTTTCTTTTCATTTCGTATCCTTTGTTCCTCATACCCAGAAAAGTAGGCAACATAACTGATTCAAATTCTTTAATAATATTCGTCTAACTTTTTTTATTAAGTAACGCCTTTTGTTTCATATTGCATAATTTTCACTTCGTTGGGTCAAGATACGTTCTATAGAACGTATCTTCACTCTACGAGATATAAGGGCCTAAAATGCTAATTATTTACCCAAAAATGTCTCGAACGCGCGCGTTAGTGTCAAATACTGTGAGAAAAATTTGTTGCAAACACGCACTACTAGAGGCACTGCCAATTGATACATAACAATTGGAACATAATACGCTTAGAGGCGATACTACCTTCTCTCTTCCTCTTCTTCAGCGTATAAACGCCCACCGTTGGGCATACGCCTCTCCAATCCGTCTTCATCCCGAATGGTTGCCCTACCGATGGGCGATGCTAGCTTAACTTGAGCTAAAAGTTGATAAGAAACGTTTTGAAACATCGATATTAAAAGCTGTTTAAATGCCAACGAGTTGCCTTTTATAAGTTGCAGTTGCTGTTACTGTTAGAAGCAAGAACGGAAAGTTTAAAAATGTTTGTAAACTAAAAGCTTGCTCCTCCATTGATTTCTTCGTCTTCGTGCAAATTCCTAACATGGTAGGTGCTCTCTCTTTGCTATTTTAATAGATATGTCTCTGCCCGAAGCCTTTACCAATTAGGAGCTTCGCTTTAACTAGAACTCAGACCATTAAGCGATATGTTCTTAGGGTTTTAGGACAATGTTAACGTCTCATTTCAAAAATTCTAAAAGTATGCCTTATTTATTATATTTTAGTTGTTATGAGTAAACAAAAAGTGTGGAGGTACACAATATTCAATTAATTTAAAAGACATACCCGATTGTAGTGGTAAGACTTGCCGGACCGATTTTTCCTGGAGGAATAATAAACGTGTTTTGAGTCTAGTCAAGTTACAACTGTACAAAAAATATGCAGATACTTAATTCTGAATGAATTACCTTTTTCATGTGTGACTATCCCTATTTCATTACTTTATGCAAATTTACACTTCTTTATTTATATGCTAAAATATGCCATTCATTATGCCGAGGCACAAAAAGTTCTTAAGACGTGGCATTATGCGTCAATGTTCGTCAAGATGCAAAAAATTTAATTAATTGCACTGCTGACAACTCGTCATCCAACGTAGCTGTCTGCCAGGCTAATGGTTATGATATGACTAGTGAATTAAAGTGAGATGTATGACTCTGTATGGAGTGTCGAATGACTTGTGATCACCGCTCATTATTATTAACGTATTAGGTACTTGACTAATGAATTTATTATTTATACTACAATAGGCTATAAATACGTAATGTGAGTGAAGAGGGAATCGTGTCGCATAAAAATACTTAGTTGTGATACGAACTTGGATAGGTCGAGAGAAAATAACGTGAAGAACCACAAGCCGAATTTCGATCATTGTGTACATACTTCTTTATTAGGAATTAGGAACGAAGTTATTCAGCATAGCGCGTAAAATACATAGATGACAACAAAATGTCTTCACTCTCCACGTTACATAGGCGATAATCTACTTATATAAAAACTGATACTGACTGACTGAGGCACTGACTGATCGATCAACGCACAGCATAAACCACTGGATGGATTGCGCTGAAATTTAGCACGCTAAGAAATTATTTTGTGACAGGTGGTTTAACCCGTCAAGCGTCCAAGCGACTACAGTAGTCCCTAACTTTTTCGGGCGGGAAATGTCCCAGGGACTGCATTATGCATTCACGCCACTGGCCAGGTCTTCCTCCCTTGGAAGAGCCAGTGACAACTCGCTATATATGCTTCTCGCTCTCTCTTTAAGCCTCCCGCCCGAAAAAGTTAGGGACTACTGTAGTCGCTTGGACGCTTGACGGGTTAAGGGTTCTCGCAAGTTTGTATAAAAGTCCTTGGTTTTTGACATAGAGATTTGAAATTTGAGCAGGAGATAGTTTATAGGTAGGACCCGTCATTTATTATTAAGAGATTTTTGCACTTGTATTTAAGGTGGTATAAGGAACTTCACTACAAATAATTCTGTGCGGACGAAGTCGCGGGCAACATCTAGTGTTTCATAAAGCAATTGCAGCAGAATTTCACCTGGAAACACGCACTGGCAAAAACTGTTGAAATTTTTAAAAAGGAATGCAGAAATAACATTCACGTCTAAAAAGGCGTCATGATTAAACTGCCTATAGGAACGTCGTCACATCGTGATATGCTATAATGTCATTACGCCCGTTTTGCCGCTGCAATTTGTTCCACGTCGATTTACCTCTAAAAGGCAAGCCATAATCGTTCCGCACTTCAACCAAATCAGAGATAAACGTCACATTACAAGAGAAAACAGAAAGAAACTGATGGATCGGTGAAATTTTCTGAAGACATAAATGAGAAATTATAAAAAAAATCTTACAAATATTTACTAAGTCCCGAGCATTTGATTGGTGGTTATAATGAATGTAAATAAGTGGGAACAGATGGTGGACGTCTCGCGTTAGACGCAAATAAAATACGAAATGAATCACGTCCGTGTAAATTGAGAGCTTGTGTTCAGAATTATATAAAAAAATCTGAAAAGATTTAATGAGTGAAAACTGCTCTATTGGAGTTCTTGGCAGAGATAGCGGCTGGTAATTTATGAAAGTTCTCAGAAAAGAAAAAACATGCGCTATCAAGAATGCTCACTGTTACGGTTATGAGACCTAGGTAGCGACGTATGATGTCAATATCATTGAAACCGTCATCCATTTTTATAATCGGAACGCAGGAAAGCAGGGCTATATTCCACTCTTTTTTTAACCTAAAATAATTAAATTCCTATCACTTGATTTTGCTTTGCGTGACGTTCTCATTCTGCATCCTTATTCCATCGTCGCGTCCAAGCTAAGCACATCGCTCAAGACTTAAGTTCTTACATCCATCCCCTGACAGAATGCGGCCGGACACCGCGTTATAATTATCATTTAAATTGTGCCCACCGCGTTACAAGCTGACAGTTGACAAATGTAATGGCGATAGAGGGGCCGGTGACAGCGCTTCAAGAATTTTTATGCGCTCATATCCAATGTTCTATACGAGCGTGTCAGCTCCCCTTTACAGCGTGCGCCAAGATATATTTGCTTGCCGCCAGAAAAAACATTAGCCTTAAAATATTTGTGATACGAACCATTATTGTGTGGGAACGGTTTTCAAAATTGCAATTTTATATTGGTTTTTTCTGCCGCTAAAACGTAACACGTTTGCTTGTTAACATGTGTGGGTACCACTTTATCGTTAAAGCTATAGAGTTTTCATTTCGTAGCTTTGGTGTTGTTAGGTTTTTGTTAATTTTGTGTTCGTACGAATACGAAGTAAATGTTTTACTCGTAAAAACGCAACGATAATTCCTCCTTATAGATGGTGTTCTATTTAATTTCCAGTTGATTGCTTTGTAATTTCCACCGGTTCGCTTCGGTGCTGACATTTTTATTGTTATGAATTGTTTGATACGGCAAACATTTTTTTTCTTATGTTGTCTTTTTGTTGCTTGTAGATACTTATTTATGGCCAACTGTAGAAAAACTGTAGTATGTATTTAGACGTGTTTGTACATCAGAATGTTTTAAGACGGGTAGCATTCTTAGTATTCTTACTAAGGAAATGTTGTTGGAACATGTCATTAAAATTGCAAAGCGTTTATCAAACCTTACAGTGTATTCTACTTATTTCTGAATAAGAATGTATGTTTTAATTGGAATCGTGTTTTAATTCTTGTCTTAATGATTGCTGTATTTTAATGTAGCAATATTTATACGTTGTAAACTGTATTATACATAAAACTGTTCGCAGTTTCACTTGACTTATTTATGTAAGTAGGTTACTTATGCTATGGATTCCTTACCTATTCTACTTCAAAATCTCGAGGTTGGAGCCCCACTGTTGGGCATAGGCCACCAATCAGAATGAAAGGGTTTGGGATGCAATTATCACAAAGGTCCTCTAAAAGACTGCCAACAAAGGCTAAATAGTTAAGTTTTACAAATAGGAACATTCTGTTGCCGGGTTTTTTATAATAATATATTGTATATTTTAGATCTATCTTTATTCCAATTTTTTGGGATCTCAGTTACACACCAGTACAACCAAACTTTGCAAAGCGCACTAGGAGGAGGCGTAGTTTCAACCTGCCTCACTTTGCCGTAATGCCTTTTTTGGTGAGATATTTTAATGCATTAGAGAATTAAATGAAAAAACGACCAGTAACAGAAGATTAGAATACAATACGACTTACCGTACTTTACACAGTTGGTGCCCGTTTTCCACTGGCAAACTATTGCAGCACAGCTTCTTTAACAAAGTTTTCTATAGTATCAAAGTGGTTTGATGCAATTTTAGGCACCCTTCCGAAATAATATACGACTTACAATTTACTGACTTAAAATAACCGGCTTACCCTAACTAGCCAGCAGCAAAACATTTGATATACCTTCAGATGGATATACCTTCGACTAACCCTACATCAATTTTTGCTTTAGACGCATTCAGAATTAACCAAAATAAATATACGTTCCCTGTTTATCAATTGTAATATAAAAGTAACGAATAAGAGGATTTTGATCACATAGGGATCTACGTGTATAACATCGGTGTCTACGTCAGTTGGCTTTAAGTGTATACAAGATTGTCAGATTCCATTGAAATGAAGTTTAAAACATTCTGACTCGCACTCGGGAGGTAAGTAGCTGTCAAAATAGCTACTCATTCCCATTCACTGAATAATCTAAAGCCCCTGATACAAATCAAATAACACCTCCGTATACAGTAGATGTTTAAAGGCGTCCGTAACTCTCATTTATTAGCGTTTATATATATTTGAACACAATTAACATCTGCCCACACATTTTATCTGTTAAATTATGTGTCGAAGATGTTATCGGTTTATTCTGGTGTCGTAAAAGTTTTCGGCTAATAGATAGTTCTCGTGTAACTCGACACCTTGGAATTAGGGTGTGGCTTTATGGTTTACTTTGTAGGGAGAAACATGCCTTTTACCGATTTTTTCAATATTTATCGAAGCTTTGAGCTCTCAATACGCTCGGCCGCCTAAGCAATATTCTAGAATCGTGCAAGTGTCATCATGTATGCGCGTTGTTGTACCAGAGGTACGAACTAATGGTCGGAGAGCTGGCACCTATTCCACCAAAGCGACAATTGTCGGTGTTCAAGTGACAATTCTGTTTACGTTACCTACTCACTCGACGAGAATCTTCGTCGGTTGGCTTCATAGTAACCACGCATTGCAATTCGAATTGTCACTTGTCACCGACATTTGTCGAATTGGTGAAATCGGGGCCTGGTAGTATTTGAGACAACATAAAACTTGTATGTATCCACATTTCCTCTTTTATGATATCTTTCAACATGAAACTACTACTACTACTGATATCTGTTGATATTGAAGTAAACAAGTCAGACGTAGATAATTTAGTCTGTTTTATAACTTAGCTAAGCATCGAAATAATATTTTTTTACATCCATGTCTGTGTTTTTGTTGTTCTGTAGCTGTGAGATTACATAATTACTTTGAGGAAGTCTATTAATATTTATTGTGACTGCGCAGTAGCCAGAAAAATCATTAGTTTTCGCTCATATATTTTGGAATGAGCCTTGGTAGTCCAGTGGTTTGACCTGTGGCCTCTTAAACAGAAAGTCGTGGGTTCGAGCCTTGCTGATACGTGAATGCATTTCTCTCATTGCGTGATGATGATTATGATGATATTTTTGAATGGTCCAAGTTGTGTGCACACCGTCATAAACAGACCCTTATAATGTCCCAACACTTCACCAACAAACGAGCGTCGATAGTGATCGACGGCGTAAATATCACCGGATCGTGATAGCACCCGCTTATACGTGTTTTATGCGCAGGAGTGGATCTGATAGCGAGATTTAGAGGCGCGCCACTTGAGATGCGGTGCCTAATGGTAGACTTAGCTGCGAGGGGTTTGATAGTCGATACCCTTTATTAGTGTACCGATGTTAATGAAATAAGATTATCATTTCTACGCTTGCTTTGCAAGCTTTTATTTTGCCTGTTCCAGTGTTAAATTAAATTAGATCCAATATCAGTGGCTGGCTTTAAAATTAGTATTGGTAAGTAGCTTGGATGACAATGCAATTTAAGCACAGCAAAAAGTACCGTCGGCAAAAAGTTTTGTTAGAAACCAAATTAGATAGCAAAAAGTACTTTAAGTTCTTGTTCAGCAACAAGGTCGAGTTTAGGCGAAAGAGAATGATGCCGGGATGACTGAATGTTGCTAATACAATCTGACAATCTTGCAGACACTCGACAAGCCAACTGACATGGACACCGGATTGTGTAGGTCCCTTTAGATCGACCGCTTAAATGAGTCCTCGCCCGCGCGGTGCAGGGGCGCGGGGTGGAACGACAAAGGGGGCCGAGAGAGGTACGAGCAGCAGGCCCACTACCCGCGGTATATAGTAATGTGATTAAAATCCTCTTTTTACCCCCGACGCTCAATGAGACAGCGATGTGTGTGTGTGTGTGTGTGTGTGTGTGTGTGTGTGTGTGTGACCCTGCCTATGAAGCTAGAGGTCCCGGGTTCGAATCCCGGTAGGGGCATGCAATTGTATGATGAATACGAATTGCTTAGTTTGGGACTGGTCAATTGGTGTAATTTGTCCCATGATATTTATTTATTTAAATATAATAACCATAGTAAAAAGCCGTGGTAGCCTAGTGTTTGACATGTGGCTTCTCAAGCAGAGGGTCGTGGGTTGGAATCACGGGCGCACCTCTGAGTTTTCGAAATGTATGTGCGGAATTACATTTAAAATTGACCATGAGCTTTTCAATTGTATGTGTGAAGTTCCCAAACCTCACTGGGCCCGCGTGGGAACTATAGCCCAAGCCTCATTCTGAGAGGACGCCTGTGCCCAGCATTGGGACGTACATAGGCTGGTGATGAGATTAATCATAGTTATGATTGCTATAAAATGGCGTGAGATTGTGTGGGAATTCAGATGAAATTGGTTTGTTTACAAAGTTGTTAAAATGGATGAGAATGGAGAATAATGACCGACGGATCACTATCACTTCACTATCACTATCACTACATAGTATAAAACAAAGTCGCTTTCGCTGTCCCTATGTCCCTATGTATGCTTATATCTTCAAAACTACACAACGGATTTTGATGTGTTTTTTTTTAATAGATAGAGTGATTCAAGAGGAAGGTTTTTATGTATAATTCTACGCAGACGAAGTCGCGGGTAGAAGCTAGTATATTATAAAATAAAGTCGTCCGCCGTGTGTGTCTGTCTGTCAGTCTGTCTGTTCGCGATAAACTAAAAGCTACTGAACGGCTTTGCATGCGGTTTTCTCTAGTAGAGAGATTCACGAGGAAGGTAATTTGGCAAGGCTTTGTGTGGTTGAAATATAACGATGATTGTTGGAAGTGTCGAGAAAAGTCAAGCTGTCTGAGATACAAATTGTACGAGTACTACTGCGTGAACGAAGTCGCAGGCAACAGCTAATCACTAAACATTATAAAACAAAGTCGCTTTCCGCTGTCTGTACTTCCCTATGTTACAGGGGCGTGCAGTGGATTTTGACAGAGGGTAGGCGTATTGCCAACAAAATCCGTATTGGTACGAAGCGTGTCGGGCACATTTACGTATGCTTACAAGCACTGCTTATATGCCTGTAAGGGATGAACGCGTCTGCCTATGTATACTTAGATCCTTTACGAACCTTTACGAAGTGACATGATCAGTGTTGTGTGCTCCTACTTTTGACAATAATAAAATTGACGATTAAAACGAGGGTAGTTGTGCGCCGCTGTCGGACAGTGTTCGTTTCGCTGCCGCTGGGGCGAACGATCCAAGACGAAGGACTACGAACTAGTCGGAAACATGGCATCACTCGACTTATCTCGCGAGTTATCTGTTTTTGTATTTAGATCTTTAAAACTACGCAACGGATTTTGATGCGGGTTTTTTTAATCGATAAAGTGATTCAAGAGGAAGGTTTATAGATGCATAATATAGTAGAGAAACACTGATTGCACCATTTGCACCCGTGCGAAGCCGTGACGGATCGCTAGTTGTTTAATATCTTAGAGGCAATAACTTTTAGAGGAGTGCTAGTAAATGTTTTAACATCCTTATATTTCCAATCGACATGGTGTCCTCATGCCAACTTCCTTGATGCTTATTTAAAACCAGTTGAAATAGTGTTAAAATAGACTGATATACAGCCAGTAAACGCAGTTCAGCCGTGATTTACAGACAACGCATCGAGATGGTGAATGGAAACATTGTTATAAACCAAAACAAACACATAGAAATTACAACGGCTCGTAAAACTGTGTTTTTATGGCGGGTTTATATGCAATGAACGGTTGAGCTTCGGATACTGATTCGATAATGTTGTGCGTGTTTTATTTCGCGGGTATCTGTTTTATTACTGACGTTTCTTGTGTAGTTTTTAACTGACTTCGAAAAAATGAGGTTCTCAATTGGACTGTATGAGTTGTTTTTTTGTATTTTCATCAAAGGTACATATAATGTAGCGAATTTAGTAAATAGATATTCAGTTTTGTGTTAAAATCAACAAACAAATATTTTATATACAAACACTTATCCTAAAAACCACATATCTATCCTAAAAATAACTATAAAATACCTATATTTACAAATAAAATAAAAAAAAGTTATAAAAAGAAAACCTCGTCCAATCCTACTGGCTGCGGCAGAGTCCCCATGACGCTTTCATCAATAGGTTTATATTTTTAACCGACTGCTCCAGAAGGAGGATTATGTTTTTCGAGTGTATGTATGTATGTATATTTCTTTGGCACGCTCTAGAAAAACATCCAATCGGTTTATAAATTGGTCACTCCTACGTAAAATTTAATTAATTATTTATAATTTTGATGTACCTGGGTACACGCTCATAACTAAGACGAATCTAATGAAACCTCTCAAACTCAAATGCGCCAAGCTGTTTAGGCTCTCGAGTCTAGAGACGCTTCCAACAATTATCGTTATATTTCAACCAATTCTCACAAAGGCTTGACAAATTATAAACCTTCCTCGTGAATCACTCTACTGACGAAAAGCGCGTTTGAGTTTTTTCGTAG
The DNA here is from genome assembly GCA_949127965.1 of Pandemis corylana. Taxonomy (NCBI): domain Eukaryota; kingdom Metazoa; phylum Arthropoda; class Insecta; order Lepidoptera; family Tortricidae; genus Pandemis; species Pandemis corylana. Next base: position 11,150,589 of record OX421856.1, on the reverse strand, counting down.
AACTGACCAGTTTGTAAACCGATTTGGATGTTTTTTTGTCCGAGAGGGTATGTTTCAAATTTGGTCTTGATTAATAAAAAATTGGAAACAAAATGCTTATTTAAAAAACTTGCCTTTAAAACATAGTAGTGTTCGAATACTGTGCTAAAGTAGGCAGTAATAGGTACGATTAAAAATGAAAAAAACTTGCGCTTTTATATACTACGTCTGTCAATTAGTAATTAAATCAACTTCTTTTTCTACATAAATACAAAAATGGCCAGGAATACTAACTAGTTTGAGACTCAAACAAAAAAACACTACTTCTAAGACGGTATGGATAGATTTCATAAATATAAACCGCTCCTTTTTTCTTTGAATATATTTGTCAAGAATAATTTCTTCGGTAAACATCGATACGTTAATGTAACTGGCTGCGAGGTATCAGTTGAGTAAAGGTACAAACTAATCAGACAAAACTAACAAGAACAAAAACTAGTTACAACTCTATTTAACTTTCGGTCTCAAACAGGTTTTTTGGGACATCAAGAATAGGTAGCAATAACTTGGTGGGAGAGGCTACAATAGAGGTATCAATCTTCAGGCAGATGTTATGTCTGAGATACGAAGTCCGGAGGAAGGGACTCCAAAGTTGTCTACAAATATGAATTTTGAAAATTTCGACAGTGCTACATACCTAAATCACGTCTTTATCGCTTACGGAGTAGACGATTCTAGGGTAACAAAGCCTAAATAAAGGTCACGTTTAGCTTGTGGACGTAAATGTAGAAAAAGGGAATCAAAGTAGTGACGGGTTTGCTAGCCGCATCGCCTATATCATGATTCCTAAGATTTTCGCACGTTCATTCGATGGGCTTTTACCACCTGCACGGGAAGAGAAGCAACTGGTACACCACGCCACACCTCAGCGCCACGCCATGTACCATGACATGGAGCTAGCTGGCGCTCATTAAATGTACTCGTAGAAGTTAGTCAACTCGAGGACTAGATGGCGCTAGGGTCGCTACAAAATGTTGCAATAATTTCATGGTGCAATGATTTCTGCCCGAGTTGGTTCGCGCATTGTGACGTGCTATGTTGTTATATTGTTAGTTTACAGAATCTGTATGGTGGTTTGACACAGAAATAGTCAGACAGTTTAGTACATTGTCGTTGTTAACACAATACTGCAGCAGTTTGGAATATATTGGAGTATTCAAAGTGACAAGATTCTATACCCTCGATTTTTTAAAGGCGACTATTTTCATATTCATGATAAGAAATTTTAATTTTCAATTTAAACGTTGAAGTTATTTTCATCGATGTCATTATAGTTAAAAGCGTGATCGAGTTTGGTCGTTAAATTCCTCATATAGATAAACACGACTTAATAAATGTACAATAAAATTGTGTGCAACTTTAGAATTATATTGCTGTAGGCTGTATAAACAGGCTAATGGCTTGCCCATCGGGTTTTGACCCTACGTTGAAAATCTTTCTAGAACGGTCACTAAACTAATCTGCAGTAGTTATGTCAGTTATTGAAAAGATTAACCTTGCCCTGCCTATAATTTTTAACAGACTTCGAAGGAGATTTATTTTTTGGCTGCATGTTCATTTATGATTCCGAAATATGAGTTTGATTTCGAAAATTCTTTTGTTTGAAAGGATTTACTCTCAAGATAGGTAGACTTCGTTCGCAGGCAATTTGTAGCGAAGCTCCTTCAACCAAAGTAATGTGGCTCTATCACCAATGCTTTGTTAGCGCTCTTACATACCCACGTCATAATAACTATCTGCGCGTCAATTCAGTGCAATCCATTCAGTGGTTTGAGCTATGCGATGATCGATCAGTCAGTCACAGTTACCATTTATATAAGTATACATTCATATTGACACCGAGCGCTTTGTCCCTGCTGAGGGATCACAGAATATCATCATCATCATCATTCAGATTCACATAAGTAGGTATATTAAGTATATACTTTTACTCACTTCCATGCTGGTCTGGGAGCATAGAAAAAACATAGAATGTACCAGTTGCTTCTCTTCCCGCGCAGATGGTAAAAGCCCATCATGTTATAAACAGGCGATGCGGCTAGCAACCCATCACTATTTTGATTCCACTTTCCACCTACGCCCACAGTCTTGCTAAACGTGGCCCGGTAGTTTGTTACCTTAGGCTCTGTCTACGTCGTAAGGGATAAAGACGTGATTTGTGTATGTATGTACTTTTACTGGCTAGCAAAAATAACAGGTCACTTCCCATACAAACTTTTATGAAAGGAACCCGTTAGTTTTGCTCGTGCTACGGAACATTATTGTTTTTTTTAATGCTCCTGGACTCCGATCCGCACAATCCGCTCATTCACTATCAAGCTATGTTTATACAGCACTACAGTATAAAGCTTATCAGCGGGGTGGCAGTGAACAGCAGTGTTTATGACGCTCAGACTTCCGCCCGCTTCCGGTGGGCGCTTTGAACCTTTGTTCTTTTTTAGGGTTACGTCAAAAGAACCCTCGGGAAAAGTTGTTTAGGAATTATAAAGGAAATGTTTTAAAAAAATCTTTGACCCAGTTTAATATAAAGCTTGGTATAATTTTTAACTTTATATTCTGTTGGACCCGTGTCGGTTCATTAGGTCGATGTAATACTTTTACCCTAGAGTAGTTAGTAGTTATAGTTAAAAAAATAAAATCTACGACCAAAAGAAAGTCAACTATTCAAAGATGGTACACTAATGACGCTGTGACATCGTGACGTGTGTCTTCAAAACATAATGGCAAAAACTATTTGGCAAGAAAAGGTTTTCCATACAAGTTTCTTGCAAGTTTTGACATAAATTTAAAAACAAACACTACAATTATGTAATAACACCTTTGCCCGAATAAGTACAATATTGTCTCAAACGCGCACGAAACATTACACCAATAACTTGGTATCGATCATAAACTGTGGCGTAACGAAACCACGTAGAGAAAAGAAGATGTATGAGAGAGTGGACTGTATATTAATTGAATTAAAGGACTGAAGACAAGAGTTCGAGGAATGGGCTTCCGGTTTATACAGCCTTTATCATTTCAGGTTAATCCCAAAAGGCACTCACCTCGTCTTTCCTTCCCGATAGCGAACCTTGAAAGCCTTCTCCTGCCGCAGCTCTAGTCTTGTCCCAGTTGTTAATAATTACACGTACTTCATGTGCAGATTATATTAGAAAAATAGTTTGTTACATAAAACAATAAATCTTCATGAAATATCCATACATTTCATTAATTTGTATTAGATTTAAGAATAAACGGCCACTTTCCAGGCGAGTTCAGGGATGACACCGTCCTTGCGCGCGCAGACCATAGGCAACCACTTTTTCAGGCTGCATCTCGTTCGAGGCTGACTAAGCGGCGCACTTTTAAAATTAAGAAGAAATAAAAAAGGCTATATATCGAACACCCCCCACCGAAAGCACCATGAAGCTTTCCCACAAAATTAAGAGGAGTTCATTTCAATAAGAAAGAAATAAAATAAACATTTAAAAAGGAATAAATAAGGTTCCTACCTCTGATAACTAAGAAAATTAACTCAATAGTAGAATAATTAGTTAGCATAGGGTAGCAAACTAAATTTAATTACAGGTCTTTGCAAAAGCTTTCCTTTGAATCGAAGCATTACCTTTTGAACAACTCCATCCAAGCCAGGATGAACAGCTTCAATTTTGGCAAAAGGCCAATGGCATGAATGGACTTGATCGTTTTTGACAAACACTATGTCAACGACTTTTAGATTAGGTGAAGATGTGAACCACTATGATCTTGGTTGCAAAGTATTCAAATAGTCCTGGCTCCATTTTTTCCAAAACAATTGAGAACAGTTTTGTTAATATTGCCCACGTGACAAATGAGAAATCGGAACGTCCGCGAGATTATATTCTGGTACAGCATTCAGACTCTTACCTATCAGAAAATGCTCTGCCGTCAGAACTTTAAACATACTAGAGTTGCCACTAGCCGTAGTGCATACAATGAACACGCCAGACATGAGGTGGAAGTACCTCTATTACTTGAGTAACACGGTTACACACGAAAGTTTTCAATTTATACGCATCAGCAAGAATCCAAGAAAGAACTATAGACGAGTCAGTTAGCGCTGTAATGCGAGTAACGTTAACACGCGATTGCGATTCTGTAATATATTTTTACTAATTTGCTAAGCAGCGCTGCTGCCATAAGCTCAAGCCTCGGAATAGTCATAGGCTTCACTGGAGCCACCTTGAACTTCGCTATGAGCAATCTACACTTAACTTGACGCTCGCGTCGCGAAATAACGTAAATTGACGCAGCATAACCTCGCGAAGATGCGTCACAACAGCCTACCAACTCGCATTCTGATATCTCTGGAAGCAGAACATGGCGCTCGATTTGTAATTCTGATAACCGAGGTAGCTTAGAAATAAATTCAAACCATTGCTGGCACACATCGTTAGGTAGCTGTCCATACCAGCTGATGTCCAGCTTCCAGAAATCTTGCATTATGCACTTTGCGACGAAAGTACATGGCGATAGAAAACCCACGGAGTCATATATCGTAGCTAATATTTTTAGCACAAATCTCATAGTTATCACTGAGTCTTGCTTGTTCACGGAAAAGCTGAATGCGTCAACTAACGGCACCCAATTTAAACCCAGAAGCTTTAAAGAGACGTCGTTTTTGTCCTTTTCAAAGGAGATACTAGATTCCCGATGCTCTGCAGGTGAGCGCTTAAGTAGTTCTTTACTATTACTAGACCATTTTTTCACTACAAGTCCTGCAGATTGGGACATATTTACAAGCTCGTCTTGTAGTGCGCATGCCTGTGAGAACGTCTCACATGACCACAACGCATCGTCCATATAAATACCTTGCCTTATGACAGCAGCAGCAGAAGCGAAACGTTCACCTTCGTCACTTGCTAGCTGTAGCAAAGTCCTTATTGCAAGAAACGGCGAGCTACTTACGCCGTAAGTTATCGTTTTCAATTCATAAATTTTAATAGGTTCGTCAACGGACGACCTGTATAATATATGCTGATATTTCCTATCACTTTCTCGAATTAAAATCGCGCGGTACATTTTGCAAATATCACTAGCAAAGCAGTATTCGAATAGCCGAAAATTCGTTATAATAGACCCTATATCACGGTATAAGCTAGGCCCAGATAACTGAGTGTCATTGAGAGAGACGTTGTTACTTGTTTTTGCACTAGCGTCGAAAACTACGCGCAAAGGAGTTGTCGTACTACTCGGTCTGAGTATACTGTGATGCGGAATCAAATACCTACTAGGCTCATTACCAGTATACAATTCCATATGATCCAGTTTCTCATATTCTAGCATAAAATCATTGTATGCTTGTTGTAACACCGGAGAGCGAGCGAGTTTTCGTTCGGTCGCTAGCAGTCTTCGCTCGGCGGCAGCGCGCGATTCCCCAAGCGGCGGGGCGTCAGGCACGAATGGTAGAGGAACGACGTATCTACCGCTGTCGTCGCGCCTATGCTCGTTCGCGTAAATATCCTCTGCCAACTGCTCTAGTGGACTAAGTATAGGTTTGCACGGCAATTCCTCGACTTCCCAAAAATCACGCAACGTTTTATCTAAGCTCTTCTCCTCACAGACCGACAAATGGAAATTTCGTGAAGTTAATTTACTGTCATAATAGAGTTTTCCACTCACAACGTAACCAAACACTGTCTCAATAACATTCGGTATATTTGACTTAATAGTAACCGGCTTATCTTTAATCAATTCTGACACGACATCATTCCCTAACAAAATATCTACAGGTGATTTCTCGTAGAACAATGAGTCGGCTAAATCAAAACACCTATACTCTTCCACAACCTCACGCGGGAACGAAATGTTAGGCATTTCCGACGAAACTTTCGCCACTACTACCATGTCCACCGGTAAACTCGGAACGTCCGTTTTACACGGTTTTATATCACACGTAATAATACCATAGTTTTTCACTACTTCGCCGCCTAGCCCGGACACAGTAAACGGACATTTGTTGCGACGAAGACCCAAACGTTGAGCGCAATCTAACGTGATGAACGAGCTTTGAGCACCCGAATCTAGAACTGCACGGCAATTCTGCGGTTGACCCGCGATATCAGCGATGTGTATGCGAGTAGTGCCTAACACCACACCATAGTTTGCGTCTTCATTCACGGAATGAAGTGATTCTATCACCGCGACATCAGAATCCGCTTCGACACTCACGGAGTGCGAAGGACTTATTCCGGCTACGCATGCGTTAGAACGAGAGGGCTGCGCCGTCAGCACGGCTGACGACGTGCCTGCGTCAGAACGGAACGGCTGCGACGCCAGCACGGCTGACGGCGCACTCGCGTCGCGATGCAGCAAGTAATGGTGAGGTGAAGAACATACTCCACAAGTCATGTTACTTCGGCATTCGGAAGAATTATGACCAGCTTTTAAGCAATTCGTGCATAATTTCAAGGAGTTGACACGGTCAATCCTATCGTTAACCAACAGTTTACGAAACTGTTCGCATCGGTAAATCATGTGATCTAAATTACAATGCACGCATGTTAGCTTACTATATCTATGATAGTCGTTTCGAGATGAAGTCAAGGCAACTTTAGGCGGAACCTGAGGAGATCGCGATGGCTTATTATAATAAGTGTTGTTCGGTTGTGTAGGCTTATAACTCGGTTGCGATACATTTCTGTATGGAACTACATCAGATTTTGTTTTGTTTTGCGCTGACGTAGAAGCAGTCCAGGAGCTCGTACTCGAGAAAGTGTGTTCGAGCACTTTAATTTGTTTGTTTACGAAATCTATCAGTTCTTTGAAAGTTGGCAATTCGTTTTGATCGCGACTTTCTTCGAATAATTTTCGCGTGTGGCTATCGAGCCCACGTAAAGCGATATGACAGAATAGGTAGTCATCTAAATCTCGAATCTTCAACGCTTTAATAGCTTTCAAGGAATGGTCAAACGTTTCAATAAACGAAGTCAAATTCGCGACACTATCTTTTGTCAGCGGGGCGAATCCCAGCATTCGGTCCAAATATCTCCCAGTCAATGCCCTTTCATCTTGATACTTTTCTAATAAGCTCTGCCAAACTACGGCATAATTTTTGGCAGTGATTGGAAGATTTTTCACCATATTAAGTGCTGGACCCTTCACACATGACAACAGATAGTGAAATTTGTCGATGTCGTCAAAATTACGATTATGCACCAAAGACACAAAAGTATCGTAGAATGTCGTCCAATTTTCAATTTGACCATCGAATTTGATCAATGTAAGTTTAGGCAATGACGGCCTACCTAAATTGCTATCATCACATTTATGATGTAAATTTACCGACCGCTCCTGGTCTAACTTCTCACAGTTCATGGCAACCCGTTTGCACGCATAAAATAGCTCGTCAAAACTATCTAACGCGCTTGTTGAGACTTTAGACTCGGGCAACAGTTGCAACTCTAGCATAACAATATTCATGACAATTTTTTCGAAATCGCTACGAGCGTCGTCGAGTTCTGAATACTGTATCAAAAATCTCTGCACGGAGTCTATACTATCCATTCTAAGTGTTTTGGATAAATCATAAGCCTTTTGAACCTTGCCAAACAGATATTCTTTTTTCAAAATTAAAGTTTTTAATTGTAATTCACAATCTCCAGATTCTATCGGCGCCATATTTATATCTGTTATCTGTCACGGACAAATATTACAACAGAGAATGACTTGACATTTGAAACTAAAAATGAACTCGCCCGTGTGCAGTTGCACACTTCAAATAAATGATTTTAGATATTTATTTTTCAGAAATATAATGTGAATACGATTCACAAAAAAATGCACAATAAATAGATGTAACTTTTTGAAATAAAATCCGGATCGGAGGCCAAAAAATGTGGCGTAACGAAACCACGTAGAGAAAAGAAGATGTATGAGAGAGTGGACTGTATATTAATTGAATTAAAGGACTGAAGACAAGAGTTCGAGGAATGGGCTTCCGGTTTATACAGCCTTTATCATTTCAGGTTAATCCCAAAAGGCACTCACCTCGTCTTTCCTTCCCGATAGCGAACCTTGAAAGCCTTCTCCTGCCGCAGCTCTAGTCTTGTCCCAGTTGTTAATAATTACACGTACTTCATGTGCAGATTATATTAGAAAAATAGTTTGTTACATAAAACAATAAATCTTCATGAAATATCCATACATTTCATTAATTTGTATTAGATTTAAGAATAAACGGCCACTTTCCAGGCGAGTTCAGGGATGACACCGTCCTTGCGCGCGCAGACCATAGGCAACCACTTTTTCAGGCTGCATCTCGTTCGAGGCTGACTAAGCGGCGCACTTTTAAAATTAAGAAGAAATAAAAAAGGCTATATATCGAACATAAACTGTACCTCCTATTTTATAGTCACGAAGTTTAACCTTTACCAAATTCTTTGTCAACACGAAGCTCAAACAGGAGTAGTCAGTGAATAACTTACATAGCTTCTGTGTGCTAACCTCTCAATCCCCGGTTAAAAATACCGCGACAGAGGTGTTGTTATGAAAATAAATACAGTGGATAAGTCCGTTAGTTCGCTCGTAAATTCCTCCGGGCTAATAGGCGAGGTTCTAATTGGTGCCATAAATATCGTATGTAAAACAAACAGGCTGTGCGCTATGGAGGGCAAAGATTAGGGATTAGGAGCAGAGGTGGCTTTCTAGGTTTTGGATAAATATGACAATCGTGGAGAATATTCACAACTTCGATATTTAACTTTCCGTATACTGTATTGAAGATGGATAATTTGGACACGCCAGTTAGTTTCCGAGATATGAAGTTTTTATAGAGTGCACTCCGTGGCATTAACTACATAACTATATAGTCCTTTAGGTAAAAGCAAAAACTAGTGTCTGTATGTCTCTTAAAATGAATCCCGAATACTAGTCTTTTGCAATTGGTTAAGGGTTAGTTTGGCTGAATACCCCCGTACTTAAATGATTTCCGAATTATTTAATTGTGGTTGACAAAAATATTTCATGCATTGATCGATGTTCAAAAGGATGATTTAATTTTAAATTAGAGATTACGATGAAGATTTTCACAGATAAAAAGTATCCTAAGTTTTAATCCAAGTTATAAACTATCTGTACGCTTGTTCAAACGTTAAATAGTAAAAGTGACGCTTCTATACTGTATTGTTATGACTACTCTGCGGACTATGTTGACGAAATAAGCCGTCTTTTAACGATAATCGTAAACATACGGACGGGGCTATATGAAATTTATAGCTCACAGCTTGTCATGTTGCTATATTATAGTTCAAATACCGCCGCCACGCCGATAGAGTGTGTTTACAGAAGTTAACAAGGTTAGATAGGTACGTTTTTTATTTATGATCATAGCTTCAACATATCTTAGGTTTTATTACGATGTTGATATTTCTCCTGCACACGAATTAAAATTTCTGACGCTGAAATGGTAAAAAGTTTAATCAGGCGTTACTTTGCGGAAGCCCACAGTAATAAACAAAAAACGTCTATAGGTCAAAAAACTCAAGTAAATGACCTGTATGCGTGAGTCATGTGTGCGAATAGACAAATTGACGTTCCAATTTAGAAAAAATACTTTAGTCCCGTATCAGTATGTTTAGTGTAGGTTTTTGGTCACAAAACACGTGACGAACGCGCTTGCGTCAAAATGTCAAATTATGAGAATTTGTTGCAGTTTCGATCCGCTAGGAGCGCTGCCAATTTTTCCATAGTAATTGAGACGTTCACGTAAACGTTTTTATATGCGAAAACTTACACTAGAGGCTCTGTTCTGTACACTATCTACTACATAGAACAGATCATTTACTTAAAATTTTCACCTGTACCTTAAAAAAGTTTATATTAAAGGTTTTTTTATGGTATAAGTGACAAGGACGCTGTGTAGTAAACGGATAACTCACTAATATCAAAGTCGAGTACGGCTCGGCATGTTTCGGACTAACGTTAGTAAATTGTTTGCACATTTTTTTTTTTTTTTGTAAAATGTCGTTTCTTGTCTGGTTGTCAGCCCGTCTGTCCGCAATGGAGTCCGTCTTCATCTAATGGATCCACTGAAATGTTTACATAGCTCTCACGTGTTCTTTTCACTTTGACGTGTATAATAAACATAGTTGTTTAATGTTTACCCTGTTCTTAATTAATGTTTTCTTAACTTAATGTCATTAAAAGTAATGGACTTTGGCTCTATTTTTAGGACAGGAACTGCGGAGGACTCAACTCAATCGAAAATCTGTTTTCAACTTGCAGGTTTCCTTCATTAATACCTAATTATTTACACTTCCCATTAGAGGCCAGCTGTACCTCAGATTCTGTCACCCCAATAGGAACCCGGCACATTAATATTTCCAATCAGACACTAATAGCCCCCAATAGGTCTCTGACAACCTTATCAGGAATTAAGCCAGTCAAATATATTATGTTGTTTTGTCAGATTGTTAGCTACTTACCATTCCAAATATCCACTATAAATAACGTCTCAAAACCCAAAAACCTGTCACTATTACCAAAATAAAACCGCAGGTCTAAAATTATTGCCCCTCCTTAACAAGACGTAAAGTAACGTCAGCTAAATAAAAAACTAACCGAAGCGGTAGCCGACGTTAATCTGAGCCGACGACGCGCCGCCCGCCACAGAGTCCTTATTAAACAGTAGGTAGGTACCTGATTTTAATTTTAATAATAATAATAATAAAGATATTTATTGCCACAACACAAAAAAGACATGATACATATTTATCCAAAAGATGCACACAATAATAATTTTGAAAAATAAAGAAACAACAATACATGTACACGATTCACACGATTCGATTCGATTTTCACGATTTGCTTTATTTTTAATTTAACTAAACGGTTCTTTCGAGACGTTGAGGTAATTAATAAAACACGATTAAGACCTGTTTAGTTAACATAGTAAAATAAGTACGAGTAACCTAGTAGTAGTAGTAGCTAATTTAACTTAAAGTACCTGGATGACCTGGTATTTCTTTGGTACGTTTTCTAAAAATTAAACCTAGCTAGATCGATTTATCGCCCCCGAAACCTCTTGCATACTAAATTTCATGAAAATTGGTGGTGCCGGTTCCGAGAATCCCGTCAGTGGGATAAGCAGGTTTCTTTAAATAGTAGCTTTAAATAGGCTTTATACCGGAAAAAAAAACGATGGTACACCATAAAGTCCGAAAATTAACATTTTTTTAAACGTCCCACTGCTGAAAAGTTTTCCCATTATTCCCGTCACACGTATCTTTCGAGAGCATAACCTATTGTCATTTTTAATTTCCAAGAAGTCGCTCCATTCCAATTCATCGATATAATGTCGATGTGTATTTTATTCAATCAGGTGGTATATTGTATGAAGTACAAATTTACTCATAAGAAAAGCTGTTTTGCCTGCGTAATTGCACATATCAAAGTAACGGACAAATACAAATGCTATGTTAACAGAAGCTTTAAGTGTCCCACAATAATGGCAAACGTGGCCTTTAGGTCTTGTTACAAGAGTTACGTACCTTAGGCTTTGTCTACCCCGTAAGCGATATAAACGTGATTTGTAAAACGGCTACTGTTAGTTCTTAGTATACTGTTTTGTACTACCGACTGTGCAACCCAAGTCGGCTTCAAAGTGGCGCGAGCAACGTTAATCACTCTTCCACTCGACTGTGCGATGGTTATCTGCTTATTGCCTGTAGTGCTACACTTTAAATTATGTTGACTTTGACTGTACCGTGGCTGTATCGTGTTTCTTTGTGGGGATGGATACTTTTTGTAATGTTGCAGTATGCTCTTCTTTCCTTATTCATCATTCAAACATCATGGCAAAATGCATGTTTCGTCTACGTCTGGTAAAAGGGACTGTCAATGTGACAAAGGGGTGTTAAGGTAACAGAAGTCTAAATAGCGTTTTTGATGAAACAGCAATTTTGATGAACAATGCTATCACTTTAACATTAAGATCCACTCACCACTCGCATTGATTTCTTTTGCTGTGTATCGCTCGGTATCTCAATCAAAACTCACCTTCGTAAATAGCTCCACATAATTAGAGAGCAATCCAGCACACGATCTCTTTACCCTTCTGAAATATTCGGAAAACATGACTCTCTCATTCACACAAGTACGTTATTCTTCTCGAACACTTTCTAGAACTTCTAGTGACAGCTCAGTAGGGGTGTAATTTGGTTTGAAATGGGTTTTAGTCTGCTTCAAGCGCCTGTAAATGGTGGTAAATAAAATATCTAGTCGCGATTATAAGTCGGGAATGATCAGACTAGTTTCGGTCTGTTTTAGAAGATCTTCCTCAGGGATGAGCGCGTTCACGACGGCACTATACAATACAAGTACTGCTGTAGTGGAAAGCTTGTAGAATAGTCTGACCCTATTGTGAACAACAACTCAAGACCCACCCAAGACCTGTAAGTGCTTATTAATACCCAATAGAGCTGTGTGGCCCACATCATTAACAAGTCGTTTAATTCATGTTGTTTTCCAATCAGCGATCGATGGCTCATGAATCATTGAGACGGCGAAGGCGGAGCTAATCGTCGGGTGACATGTCACAGCCGGCAAGGGTTGTCACCACAAGAGACCGCACTGACTTAGGTCACAAGTAGAAATTTGTCCCTGGTGAGCAGTAGATGTTCCACGACAGTTTTAAGACACATTATTCAAACAGATGACGCTTGGCGATAAAAATTCGCATAGTAACAAGGTCACGTGACGGGTGGCGGTGGAATGATGAGGATCCGGGTTCGATTCCCGGCCATAGCTTTACTTTTCAGATTTTTCTATGTGTTCTAATTTTCAGTGTCGTTTATAAATTAAATTTCTAACGGTAAAACCGTAAAAGTAAACATAAAAAATCAAGAAGTGAAAATTCTTGGTAATTTGATAGTTTTAAACCTGTAACCTCTGTCACTATCACAACTAAATGACCTTCAATTTAATAAAGCGTTGGACGCAATGCTCGCTTACGATGCTATGTTGTAATAAAAACCGACTAGATATGAGAATATGGATATTTTAATTATTTTACTATTATTTTCATCACCACACTTAATACTGTAAAATATCGGACCTTACGTGTTTCCCGCTTTCCACCTAAAATGTATCAAATTCACTAGAACGCAATGATTGGCAAATCTAATGTTTCCAATTCTTAGCAGCTTGTTACCTCATCATCAGGCTATTCTGAGTGCACTCACTGGTTTTACTTACGTCATTGAGAACATTTTAAAGTCAAGACAGTTTTCCCACCTACCCGCAGTCTAAGACATTTTGCAAAACCACTCCAACTCCAAAACCCTCAATGCAAAACAAAAACAGTTTCCTTCAACGTGCAACCCTAGTGTCGTGACAGCGGCGACATCAAAGGGACCGGTCTCTTTGTGTCGAGCGTGTCGCTTTTTACTACTACCAGCACGATTTAATAATAAACGACCAAGTTTAAGTGTCGTGTGACAACTGTGACGTTGCGTTATCGCGGATGGCTTGCTCACGAATTTCTGATGGTATACAGATGCGGTGTTATGATGATTGCGGAAATGTCGTGTAGCTACTGTTAGCTATTTGGCAATCTGAACTTCTAATGCCGGTTTTTGATACGTCTAACGTGTCGAATGGGTTTGTGTTTAACGTGTCAATCTTTTTGACGTGATAACGTCTTATAAAACGATGAACGCCGGCTGCACTCACTAAAAAGCATGACCCATTGCGTTACGTTCCGCGTGACGTCAAAGCTAGCAGTTCGAATATGTTTCTTTTTAACGTTATCACGTAAAACTATCGTTCGTAAACCGACTTTGCAGACAATCGGTTTTTTTAATCTTTATTTATAAGCTTGGATCATTTGAAAATGAATATGCCAGCTCCAAAGGCCTATTCTAAAAAAAACAACATCAACCACAAAAATATGTTTTTAACTTCTTCTTTTTTAATATGGCCCCATCAATATTGTGATGATTTCGCCAATGTCAAAGTAATAAATACAGTATTCCAAAATCTTGTGACAAAAATGTCGGCAACGTTGTACGGTAGAACACGGTCAAAAGACCCTTCCCCCCGCTGTCGGGCTCTTAACGATATCCCTCAGAATCTGCCAGGAAATGATTAACCGATCGCCAGGATGCACCGGACCAAGCATTGTTTTTCCCCTCGGACGGATCCAAAAACGAACCGCAGCTCTTGACCACACGCGGAGGTAACCCGACTCGCATCCCTGTTTTTAACTTATGAACGACACAAGTTTCGCCAATATTGACTGGAAAACACCCACATCCAAAAAAGTAATACCCCAAACTCTGCACAGCTCTTGCCTCGAGTTTCATTCCATTAAAAAGTGACGCACATTCTCGACTATTCCGTACTCATCACAATTAGGCGACTCAAATCATTAAATTTACAAAACTATTCAGTGGAAAGTTTTCAGACCGAAGCCTAAGCGCGCTAACAGTTTGAGCCCTAGAAAGCTTAATACAATCAAACCAGGGAATGCGAGGAGGTCTGACTGAATAGTCCTGTACCAGATCCCTTTGACCCCAGACCGAACATCAAAATACTCCTTCCAGAAATCGTGACACTTGCTCTTGCACCTACCGCATGACCTCCGAAAATTCAGAAGCAATCATGGTCATCATTCCTTCAATAGTAGCAGACGCGGGCAGCCGGCCAGCCTCGTTACCCGCCAAGCCAATATGTGACGGAATAAAATCTTAGCACACCTACCAGAATTTTGAAACGATAACATTAATTCCAAAATTCTGCAAGCTAAAGCAAAGCAACGCTCGCCCGAAGTACAAAGAGCTTAAATGTTGAACAGAACTTTTGCTGTCAGTTAACATCCGAACAACCTTGCACCTGCACATAGAATCCACCAGAAATTTTAAATTGTACCTTTTTAACCTTCGGTGCAAAACGAGGTGTTATAAGTTAGACGTCGATGTCTGTGAGTGTGTTTGTGTTTGTCTGTCTGTGACATCGTAGCTCTCAAGCGGAAGGACCGATTTGAATGCGGTTTTTTTCATCCTTGCGGTGGTTAGCCATGTGTGGTTAAAATCGCTCCTACATGGTATCAGCTTGTTTGGCATAAGGGTTTCTAAAATGTTTAATTTAATGTTATTACTACTTATATTCTCATAGTACTTGGTAGTAAGTACCTACTAATATAGCGTAATAAAAGCACATACATATTTCCTTTTACTCAAAAATCGATAACACATTAAACTGCTGTTTGATCTCCACTAATTTTATTCTAAGGAACATACCTAATTGAGTCTAACTTACTTATACATTCTTTGAAAAGTACTTTATTATAGGAGAAAGGACAATTGTACTTTGGCGAACTTCCTTTCCTTCCTTTAAAGAGATCTCTTTTAGTCTCAGAATTTTCGGTACCCACTTAAAACGAAAATTAGACCAAACATTTCTTCAGGCAAGTAATTCGATCAGTTGATAGTAACTCGGTACCCAGGATACCGCGCGTCAAATCACAAATCACCGTCAACGTGTCCGCTCGGCGATCGGCATTTGTCTTTCGTCGTTCGGCATTCGACGTTCGACGATTGACGCGGGCGACTGATTAGTAATTACCGACGTCAGACGTGGTGACACTTGATTGACTCGGTCAACTTTGTTAATAAAGGTTTGAGTCGCAGTGATTGGGTTGGGGACGTTTTATGGTAGTACTAACTTTTTTGTGATGTTTTATGGTTGGTAGGTGTATATCTATATACTTAGTGAAGAATATGAGTTCAGAAGCGCAAGAACCAGCAGGATTTGTCAGCAAGTGTAGTAGCAAGCAAGAGCAATGGTGTATTTTAACATGGAGTTTTTGAGTTGAGAAAATACATTACGAGTAAATCAGTCGATAAAAAATATCGGTTTTATTGGTCAATTTTTAAGTTTCTAATCCCTAGTATAGTATGGTCGAGGAAAGGATATTTTTCATAATTTCGTGTTTTGCAAAAATCTTTGCGCGAGAACGGAGAAACATCTGGTTTTAATGCTAAGTAATATCCAACGATATCAACCGGTCTATATACCAATGCTAATTTTAATGTCACGTATATTTAAACGGTCAAATAATTGGTGATAAATTTTCCATAATAGATGCCGGCTTAGCGTTGAATAAATAACAAAAGGCCCATAGGAATTGTGGGTTTTGGTAACAGTATCTATTTATTATCGTCAAATAAACAAAGCCTTACCTTTAGAACTAGAGGAGGTAACTTCGTGGAATAAACAGAGCTATGGATGAAAATGAAAGGGGCCATTCAACTCCCAAACCAGTGCTATTTATTTTCAATGAAACCAAATTTTATCCGAGTCGCCGTTAGAATGATCCATCGGACCAGGAAGTGCAATAGATAGATAGATTAGATAGATTTATTTATCACCCTTTTAAAAATACAATTAAATGTCAAACATAAGTAGTAATTCACAAAAGGATCGTCAATTGTAATAAAATAGTAATCATATTTATAATAACTGAAATTAAATAAAAAACAAAATAACAACAAATAAAAATAAAGCATAATGAAATGTCAATGTAAATTCACAAAAAGATCGTCATGGGTACATAAAAAGAGAAAATAATAACAATTTAAATAAGCAATTTAAAATGTCAAATAATAATAAAAATATAAAACTACAAAATGTGGAAATATTGTCAGAACATAAATAAATAATGAGGTACTATAATGGTACAAGGAATAATTTTTAGACATAAATACACACGTTCAAAATTAAATGTCAAGTTTAGTGTCACTGTACTCTTGAACAGAGTACAGTGACAGATCCAACAGAAGTTTTTTAAGTCGGCGTCCAAACGTTGCATCCGAACGTTCACTTTTTAAGTCAGCGGGTAGATGTTCGTAGAACCTCGGGCCAACGACGCGCGGGTTCTTGTCAATTCCGTGATTGTACTGAGCGGGAGTTTACAAATATTCCATATAATTTGTAAAAAAAAACCATCGTGGTCTTCATATTTATGTTTCATGTAGAACACCCGCGCCCAATCCCATGTCTTTAGGCTACTAAGATATTTTTGTTGAAGTGATACTTTTGATAAAGTGATTTTTTTGATTTTAAAATTATTTTATAGTTAAAATATTTCATCGGTAATAGCATTAAAGTGCAAAAACGTGCTCTAACTTTCGCATTTTTAAAATGAACAGTATTACAACAGCAAATACTACTACAACTACTAGGTACTAGTACTATCTTGGCTCGCGATCAGGAGTAAACTTATTATTAATGAAATAACGTTTGAGAATCGGTTCGGTACAAGACACAAGCACACATACACACCCATACACAATAATAATACCTAAACGGAAGATTAGGTTGAGTTTATGTTTGATTTAAAACTCAAGCTGCTTCTGATTAAAACACACTTGCGAACTCACCACCATGCTTTGCCTTAAGTAAACTTTGCAGTGCTTTGCGAGACTTTGCAGGACTTTGTAGATTATCTGTGAAAGACCGTCATTACGCCCGCTACCTTATTCTCTTTAGCTGGCTGGCTCGTGTACGCTGGGAAACCGTATTGACTTTGTCTTTTGATGACTCTATGTAGGTAGATACTGTAAAACTTAGAAAGAAAACTAGGGTCGAATGAATGAAACATCTAATGTTTACATCCACAGGGACCCGATTTTTGAAAGCACATGTGTGAAAATACCACTCGAAAGTGGTGAAAAATTGTGCTGAATTTGAAATACGAGTGACCTAGAAGACAATCACAGCTCTCATTAATCTCGTGAACTAGCCAAAACTGTGATTAGAGCTGTAGTTTTGGAGGTATAAGCTGATTTATACCGCTTTCGAATGATGTGCTTTCAAAAAACCCTGTCGCTATCGCCAGGTCCCTGTCGAATAGTGCCGGAAATTTTAATTTCTTCCAAGTGTAACTCCCAATAAAATATTAATTAATTATTTAAATAGATCTGTGTTGAGTGACTGTGGACTGTCAGATAGAGTTATTTTGACACATTTTACCTAATGATAATGGTGTGTCCACGGCTGTGTTCATGTTCTTAATGTTTTCGTTCTGTCGATGTACATCGTACAGTTTTTTCCAATATTGTCGGTTGACTACTGATTTGAATACGTTTTTATCCAGCAAATTCTAAAGTATTGCCGTCATAAAAGAGACCTACTTAGTACGTAAACATAATAACGCAATTGTTTTTCCAATAGGTATTATTGTTATCGCTCAAAAATTTTTAATACGAAATTAACGACGCGCGAAGCAAATTATAAAGGCTTGCTCAAGTAATATTATTACTTTATTACGGTCATTAATTACAAAAAAGGTAGAAGGATTAACTTTAAAGATACGAATCAAAATATTAACCTGTTAGAGTAATCGTAGATTAATTCAACGCGCATTTTATGGCGAGCTATGATAAATCGTTAATTATTCGTTTTAAAACGCAGTCTGGGAACTGGGTTGGAATATTCATATTTTCTCGTATAAATAATGTAAATGCGGGTGATAAATCAGAAGCAAGTAATTAACTTTCGCGGCGCGGGAGTCGCTCGTTTCAACATCTTATTAATTCAATAATCCGCGATTCTGTCGTGGATTTATGTTTCTGGTTGTATTTTAGTGTTTTGTACTATAGTATATACCTCTAATGGGTCATATTGTTTTAACCTCAGATGGGGTTATTACAATCTTATGGTTACATAGATGGCTTAATTTATAATTTTGTTAGTGTGAATTGTGAATCAGTCTAAAGATAGATACACGTATAAATAAATAAGAAATGAAGACTCTGAAAAGGATTAAGGCTTGTTCTGCCCACGTCCTACAAACACTATCCAATAAACTAGCATATTGAAACGCCAATTCAAAGCAAAACACGAATAAATGTCGCAATAAAACTGACATCAGATAAACTTCACAAGTTCTGCGGTTCGTATGAGGAACTATGGAGGCGTCAACAGCTGTATTTATGGCTATGTTTCACAGTGATGAACGGCGACAGACAGACAGATAAATTGCTTATAATTTATTATAGTGGAGCTAATTACGAGCGACGTTGCGAGCTATGATTTGTGGCCGTATGAATAAAGGTTTAGATCCGTGACGTTGACGGGAGTTCGCTTTGATTAGTTCCGGTGCTGGGTTCGAATTTGTGTCGCTAATAGTTTTTTATGACATTTACAGAGTCTATGATTACTTATAAGTGCTTATGAAATATATATTTTGGAAACTTTTGAATGCATAACGCTTCCTATAGATATGTACGAGAAAACACTCCTGAACCCCAAAACAGTCCTGAACATTACTGAGAAAAAGAAATGAAATTCATCGGAATTTGAGATCATTAACAGGCTGATATTTAGCTCCATTAACGTTGAAGTCATGGTGTACTGATACTGTCGGATTCAACAAAATGTTCAGTGTGTGCATTTTTTTATTGGATATTATTTTGTATTAAAATTTAGAACGTAATGTATACCAAATATGAAATACATATAAAATTTCTTATTTTGATAGGGTAAATCGTAATGAAAGTCGCCACTGAAATTAAATATTTACGTATATTTTCTTCGCTTTATGTCCTTTAACAACAAATTATGTTCAACAGGTTTCCAGTGTAATACAGTTTCTCACCTCAAGTCTAATGTATTTGGACATTTTGTTACACACGTAATATCAGACCAGACATTAAAAGTACCGCTTCCTACTTCACAAAGTGGCGATCTCGAAAGCATTTAACGTTAATGTAAATTTTATGAAGTAACGTGTTGAGATTCTGTTATTAAGATCTTATCAGTTTAACAAGTTGGAAAGTTGCATTAAGTGAAAATGAATATAAAATAACTTCTTTAAGGTAATATTACCTGCGCTACGGCTATGCGTCGGCGACGCTCTACGTTACAATACAGGATATGTGCCTCGTGTCACCGAACAATACGTAACACCTCAACGCATTAATACAAACACAAATTAACAATCCTAATGATTTGCAACAACTTAATTAAAAAAAAACTATTTAAATTACATCTATAGATTTGGTACATAAAAATTTTGTTAGTCTAACTAGAAAATAAAGACCGCTCGTGCGGCAGAAGCTTACAGATGAGCTCTCACAATAATCAGTGCACTATAACATACGAACATTACGAGTAGAGATCACAGCTGCGCGGCCCTGGCGGGCTTCGTCGATGATATGAGCCGACTAGAACCGAGGGGCCCTACGATATATGTACACGTCCCTCGGTTGCGAATGTCCTTTTGGCATGGGCGTTAGCGGTCGGCGCCCCCCTTCTTGTGGTTGTGGAGCGCCGCCGGCCCTCACGGGTGCAGCGGCCGCGGGCCGAACAACGGGTACGACGGGAAGTAGGCGGCCAGCGACGGGTGCGGCGGCAGCGAGAACAGCGGTGGCGATGACACCAGGTGCGACGGCTTGCTGTACGGGTGGAAGCGCGGCGTGAGCGGCGACAGCGGCGGCGTGGGGTACGTGCGCTGCAACAGCGGGTGCGCTGCGCTCAGCATGGACAGGCTGGGGCCCGCGTCACCGCTGGCTGTGTGCGAGCGCAAGTGCTGCAGTAGCTCCTCGGACGTCGAAAACCGCTTGCCACAATACGCTGAATCCCCGGCCATCCACGAACACACGAACGGCAGCTGCGAGGCAGCGGCCAGTGCGGCCAATTGCGCGTGCGCGTACGCTGCCGCCGCCGGGTGGCTCGCCGGCAGCGAGAAAGGCGTCTTGGCATGATCGCACTGTGAGCAGCCCGCGGGGCACACCGCCGATTTAAACAAGTGAGAACTCAGAGAACAGCCCGTACAATAAGGATCCCTGCACACCCCTAAATCACCACCCGGTGCTTTCATTCTCGCATAGGCCAAGTAAGGATTTAGTCCATTTTTCAGCGCGTGATGTTGTGCGGCCATCAGACTGCTGGTCATTAAATCCATGGGCAGAGGGAAGCCTGACGGAGGCAAGCCTCCCATGAACGACGATGATGAAACAGGTACACTCGGTTTGAAGCTCGATGGTTCTTTGGTGTCATTGGACGAAAGGCTGGTCGGTGTGTAGGGTAACTTAGACGTAGATGAATTGCTAGTAGAATCTGAATTCGATTTCGTCGGATTAGGAGACCCTTGCGGCGGGCTGGACCTCTCATCGGATTTTTCCGAAGGAGTTTTGTGGTGGGTGGGCGGCGAGGTTCTCTGCGAAGAGGAGCTCTGGTTACTGCCGCAGCGCGCCTGTACGGGTGTGTTGGACGCGCTGCCTTTGGACGAGAGCGGAGTCTTCGAGTGCGCGTTCACGGAGGACGCGCGGTCCTCGGGCGTTCTAGTCTTTTCTCTCGCTGTGAGGCACGATTCGTAAGGCTTGAAGCTGGGCTTGCTGTCCATGTGGGCCGTGGGCTTGTCGTCGTACTTCTTGCTGGCCTTCTCCGCGGCGGAGATAAGCTTGGGGTTGGGCGTGTCGGCGCCGATAGCGCTGCAGGTCTGCGCGAGGAGCGCCAGCGGGCTCTTTTTGGCGTCAAGCTGCAACAAAAGAAAGGCTGTCAGTTTATGAAATGAAACGTCGGGGTCGAGGTTGCGAGTGACGGGCGCACAAAGGGACCGCGGGCGGGGCGGGCGTCCAATCACGCGGCCGACGCGCCATTATCCGCGCGTCTGGCAGCCGTCGGCTCCGCTTGACATTTCACTCGGCTCCCGCATGATGTAATCTCGCTGTGAAAAGGGCAATTTGTGCCGGTGAATTTGCGGCGCGCCTGAGCCTGCGCGCGTTGTCACGTCTATTATCACGGGACACGTACTATTATTTCGAGCGAGTATTGAGGGTGGTTTTTGCGGTGGTGTTGTGTCAACATTTTAGTTCGATTGTAGGGGTGACGCGGTGAAGGCTTTTGATTAATTGGATTCCTAATAGAACGTAGGCGATTACAAAAGGACCACATAATTACTACTTCACTATGTTTAATTGATCTTTCAGCTATATTTATTTTTAGTTAACTTTTTTCTTAATAGGTAGCTGTTTAAACCACACAAACTGCTCCAAAAATGATTTAACTAATCTTGAAAGCGTTACTTGTCATTGGAAATATGTTTACATTTCGTAACTAAAACAAAAATTATTCGATTTTCCAGCTTTTAAGAACTTATTTCGCGCCGATTATTCCTAACACAGCGTTAAATTCGCCACAAAAGGCGTCTAAAATCAAAAGCCATGCCGTAACCAGAACCAAAGCCTTTGTTTTTGCCCGCAGTGAGAAAAATAAAGTTTTTTAAAGCAGTCATTCATGGCGTAGCGAAATACTAATTCGTTCAATCGAGCAAAGCCTCTGCGAATTGTGGATAAATGGAACGAAAAAATTATTAACATCACATAACGACATCAAATTGTCATTAATCTTGACGACAATGGATTAAATTTTATTCAAATTGCAATTACCTATAATATAGGTCCTATATTTTACGAACGTTTTTCAGTAAAATAAAAAAAATTAAAATTTGTATGTATGACCCACATTCATACAAATCAATCACATATTATGCTCTTACAGAAAAGATAATGTGATACCTCATACTACAACATTGGCAACAATTTTGTTTATGGAAGGAGTTTTTTTTTAATGTGTTGTGATTACGAGTTTAAGATTGACAGGGAAGATTTTGAAGACGCGGCGTCATAAACTTCCGCACGATTTCCGAACGTCACTTACTGCATCAGGTAGGTAGGTAATAATAATAATAAAAATCACGCTGGTTCACTTTCCGTAGAGGTTTTGATTTATCAATATAGGTATATAAAGTGTCAATTAATAAATAAATAATAAATATAATAATAACTAAACTATAATGAATTTTTATGACCCTGTAAACCTATGTTTAACAATGATAAATAAATACCTGTTACAATATAAATTCATCTCCATCGGAACTTATTGTTTAATTGGTTTTCTACTCTTAATTTTTTTATCATCCTTAAACGTTTTACATTCTCAGTAGCACTGGAATTAAAAAATATTTACGTAACTTGTAGGTATACTCCAGAAAAAAGTTGCATCTCATACTACCCAGTAAAGTGTATCAATGAAACTCTAAAGCTTGTCCACCAAGTAACCACTAACCTCGCATGTTAGTTAAATTCAGGAGAATTTTCAACTAATCTAGTTTTTTGTTCGAGTTAACTCACACGTGTTGTTCAGTCATCAGTTTACTTATTAAAACAAATATGATTATTGTTATTGTCGTATTGATTGAAACCAATGAACATTTTTAAACAGACCTGTAATTATTCATTTAATTGTAATTTTATTTTATTTTGTGAATCAGTTACCTACATATTTAAGTGATCAGGTATCATTTTTTTTTGTCTTTTGAGTGTATAATGGTACCTAATAAAAAAAAGATTGTACCTACCACACGTTGCATGAAGTTTGATTTATGTCAGATAGTTTGCGTTGAATTTATTACCGATCAGTGCTCCTGTTAGAAGGTGATTATTATTCATTAACCATTGTTTCTATATCCATCTGCTTAATAATTAATAAAAACAACAATAATTAATATATTTAATAAACGGAGGACATAGGAGGAACAATGGAGTAATTACTTTGTTTACAACTAGGTACTAGGTATTGCATTGGATTGTTTAGTAATGTTCGCGTTCATTGTTTTATGGCGTTTACGTCAAAATGAAATACGTTATAACTAGTAGTAATTTATTAGTAAAATACCTAATAGACATTCTGGGAATTTAGGTCATTGTTTAAGTAATGCGGATTGTCCAGTCGGTAGATTGATTTGATTCCACTTAATTCCATCTCATGCATGGTGGTTCACTTAGAACCAAACTTGGCTTCTTGTTTCGCATGTTTCTATTTAGGTTATTTTATTTGCATGTTAATTTAGATAATAAATCACCGCACTTTTTTTTTTTTAATTTGACGCGTTACCTTATCTTCAATTCAAATACTAAGACTAAGTCCAATATTTTTGATGACTTCTTTAATTTACCAAAACGCGGTGTTAGATACTTCGAAAACGTGAAACTTACTGTCGTCGGTAGGGGCGACAGGTAATCCGGCCGCAAATACTGATTGCTTGAGGTGAGCATGTTGCCCCACAATCCGTTGTTATCCAGCTTAGAAGATTCACACAAAACACTTCACTTCACCAATCCATACGTCATATCCATTCAGGGATCACAAATACGTGCGTCACAGTTGGTGTGCCGCGGCGGACTGAGCCTCGCCCCCCCCTTGACACCTTGTCACCGCGCCATTTTTGCATTCTGTGTACTTTGCGGGGAGCTTTGCCGTCTTATCCCCACCGCCGTTTGACACCCCGTTTGTCGCGCTCCGTCCCGCTCTGGCGTACGAAAAATTACAGCGTTTTCCCTCGTTTTGATGAAAGGATTATATAAAATATGCAGCGCAGTCAAAGGCGAGTGACGACAGAGATGCATCGCCGGGAAATTGAATAGCGGATAAACGGCGGCGGTAATAATTTAGTTTTGAGCGGACGGAGCGTTTGCGTTACAGCTTTTTAAAGTGGTTTTTGCGTACACACTTATGCTTTGAATATTAATGATTTACGGTGAATCATGATTTTTATTTTATGTTCATACATAATTTGTTTTATTTTTATAAATAAATTAGGAGAGCTTTTTTGTACTGTTTCTACATAGGTTCATAATTAGGAATTCCTCTAACAAGTAAAAAACAAGCGTAACTATTAATTGGTATTTTTTTATAATTTCATCGAGCCTTTTTGGCACCCACGTTAAAGTAGTGTTTGTAAGTGGTTACTGTTTTAAATTAATGATAAGTAAGCACCTTTACCCAGCAGTGGGTGGATGTGGGCTGATTAGAGAGTGAGTGAGATAATTTTTGTGTGCGTTTTTACATTTTCATTCATATTTTTCCCACTTTGTAGAATTACAATACACTATTGTGGCAGATTCTGACAGATAGAGCCTTAAGAAGATGAGTATTTACTTTTTATAAAATTATTCGTAGATAATTAATTATTTCATGTTGGTTATTTTATACGATAAGTAAAATAAAATTTGAGTAAAATATAGAAACCAATATTAAGCGGCAAAAAATGTTGCTCTCATTACATAATAATAAATATGTGCCTATGCAATATACGTAATTTTGTATGTACAGACTGGGCCAAATTTCTTGCTGCTAAGTACACAAACGTTATTACTTTGAACTTTTTTTAAGTGAGCCAAGTAACAAGGCTTAGTTCCTTGCGTAATAACCAGGTAGTGAGCCAACTTAAACCCCCAATTCGGACCACCGACGTAGATTTAAAAAAGAAAAATAAAAAAATGCATTTCATTATTGACTCTAAGCAAACGGCGAGTCATCGCAATTTCGATAATCCAGACAAAGGGATTTGTAAATAGCGATGATTCTTGATTTTTACTTATTATGCTTAAAAATGTTTAACGAGGGTTCAAATTGCTTGGGGTGGTCTTTGTTGGAGAGGCAGTAAAATAATAAATTTGTTGGTTTTGGTTTGGTATTTTAACAGAGTTCGACAACGTATTATGTTATAGTAGGTAGGTACTCGTGAACTTAGAGCATCGGTTTGTCTAGTTTCAGCGGTTTCCTATCGTTTGCCATAAATGTTTTGTTTGCTATAATCATTTCATCAAAAAGCCGTGGTAGCCTAGGTTTGACCAGTGGCCTCTCAAGCAGAGGGTCGTGGCTTCGAATCCCGGGCTTGCACCTCTTAGTTTTTCGGAATTGATGTGCGGAATTACGTTTGAAATATACCATGAGCTTTTCGGTGAAGGAAAACATCGTCGTGAGGAAACATGCACACATCTGCGAAGCAATTCAAAAGTGTGTATGAAGTTCGCAATCCGCACTGGGCCAGCGTGGGAACTATAGCCCAAGCCCTCTCATTCTGAGAGGAGGCCTGTGCCCAGCATTGGGACGTATATAGGCAGGTGATGATGAATAATCATTTTCCGTATTCAAAAAGTACCTACTTATGACAGTAAAGTAGTTTTTGATATAAGTCCACTTTATAATAAGACATACATTTATATTTTTAACTAGTTGTTACCTGCGGCTCCGCTCCCATTCCAGTTTTTTATTTTTTTTTCCAAAATATTGTTTCATAAAAACCTTCCGTGTGCCTTAAGAAACATAATATATGAAAAAAATAATAGCCGACTTGGTCCAGCCGTCCTTGAGTTTTGCGCTTAGCAACATTTATTTTTACTTGTCTAATAATATATAGATGTATAGAAGATTAGCTGTCCAATCCTTGTTCAACCCATTCTGTCTTTAAAAAACAAATGACAAACATTTTCAATCCATGTCCTTAGAGATTATCTCTTAATCCTTGTATTGAGAAATGTACTCGTAATACTTTAAGCTAAACCTAAACCAAACTTAATCTAACAATGTTATCACAAACAATGCTTCAAGTGATTTCGAGTTTCTTGAATGGGTTTCGTAATAAGCAATAACCATTTAGATAAGGAATAGAAGGTGATATGACTTTGTTATCTTTATCTGGTTGTATAAAGTTGTGACTTTCTGTTTAAATTACAAATAACTATGGGGTCTCACCTTTAGGTCCTCATTATCAGCCGAAAAACGTCCACTGCTGAACATAGTCCTCCCTTAAAGAGCGCTATGAACACCCGCCTTGTGCGGACCTCATCCAGCCCACTCTCGCGATCGTCACCAGGTAAGAATTAGACGGTCAATATTATCGCATATCGCAGCGAATCTGTTTATTTCGAAATCCACGATCCAATATTGACCGCCTAAATGCATGCCATCAGTCTAACTTCAGAGAGCCTTCCCACGCGGCGTTTTCGCATGTTTAACCCTACGTTAACAGAATGTATGAAACTGTGAACTAAAGTTTAGCGTATTAATCTGGGATTATTAGGAAATATTAAATCTCGATACCTGTAGTCACGTAGTATAATCTACTATAGACACTACTAAATCGAGTTTCTACGATCAAATGCAAATTGCTTGTAAAACCGATCGTCTCGAAGATCCTTGGGGAAGGCATATCCTGTAGGCTTATTGTCTAACTCGCTCGCAATCGCCATCGTGTTCATTTTGACAGTTCATGTATGGGCTGACAATTGGGATCGGAATCAGTTAGCTGTCACATTCATACAAGAACTGTCAAAATGAACACGATGACGATTGCGAGTGAGTTAGACAATAAGCCTAATGATATGATGATGACAATGAAATCAAGTTTAGCACTAGATTAATAGGTGTAAATGCCACATGCTTGACTTATTCGTGAAAATGAACTTCTAAATGAGGAGGCTACCGATACACCCTCAGATATGTTTTAGTCGGCCACATAAACAATGAGTCGACAGTTCGTCGGTATAACCCATTAGGTCCGGAGAGGGGGGGGGGGGCTGTCGGAGCTCATTTCACGCCGACAATCACCGACAAACGTCGGCGTGTCCGTTGTAGGGCTGTCACGGGCATAAGATGTTTGAGTAAAAAACATGTTCAGTGGTTCCTTATAATTATGTAGTACTAGCTCTTGCCCACGACATCGTCCGCGCAAAATTAAATATAGCCTATTTTCAGCAGGGATAATGTAGAATTCTAATGATTAAAGAATTGTTGAAATCGGTCCAGTAGTTTCGGAGCCTATTCAATGCAAACAAACAACCAAATCTTTCCTCTTTATACCTATTAGTGAAGATGTATATATAGGGGCGTGTTCTTTAAGATTAGCTTTAGATGGATTGCAGATAAAATAGAGCTTTTCTTTTGAAAAAATTAGAACAACCGATTTTTTTGGTACGCTTTTCAAGCGTTTTATACAGAATACAAACGGTTATTTTTTGCTGCTGCTGTACGAATGAGTTATGACTTCGGGACGGATCTTAAAATTTAAGATCTAAGTGCTAAGTCTTAAAGATATTATTTTGTGGTCTTAACCTGTAGGTACAACGTATTAACAGTTGGTTTAGCTGTAGCCAAAAATTTAGTTAGAGAAGCCATAAGTACTTAATACAAAAAATTCAAACAAATAAAGAGAACCTCAAAGTTACCTCTCTCTCTATTTATACAAGTTCTTTCAGACTTATTCGTTTTGTTTAAGAGTTTCACTAGGTTTACGCTCATAGTGTATAAGACAAAGGTTCCCTTCTTTCCATGTAACACACGCGATTACGCGTATTAATTATTGCCTTTTACACATTTTCTTGCTCTTATTTTTATTGTATGGTTAATTTAATACGGGGTCCTACAGGCAGCCCTACACTCGTGAGATCAAAAGCGGCGCCGGCGGCTTTGTGCGGCCGCCACCGGGGCGCGTCAACGCCGCATTAGGAAGTGTCTGTCCGTCTGATTGACCTGCTCACCGCGACGAACGGTTGCTACAACGTCATAGCACATGTCAGACTATCAATAAGTCCGTTGTAAAGGCTCCTCTGAGGGTTACTTTAGCGTATATTAGCGTGAAATGTTGGTCTTTACGATTGACCAGAGGCCACGTTCAATGCGCTAGCGCTCGCAAATACATTCGCCTTTCTATCATTTGACAGAAAGAACAGTTAATTTGTTCCGAGTGTATTAAACAATATGGGTACAGGTTGTAGCGCCATCATTTCTTACGTCAAAACTATCAATAAATCCACACCATCGTTATTTTTCTGATCTCAAGTAAGGCAATATATCCGCAGCATCGAAATGTTCACGAACTTTCTGCTGTAATTGCTTGAATGCGTTTGCGTCTTAAGTGGTAGAGCTCTAATGACACCCTAAAATGGACAATTGTAGTCAATTTTACCTATGACAGTACATAATCATGTTAGAATACCGTCCATATAGTAGTAGTAGATAAGAACGCTGGCGAGTGACCTGCTTTTAATTAGTTCACGGTATGCATCGAGTTCTGCGAGACATTTGAGGTCTTTTTTTTCTCTCTTCTTCTCAGCCTTTCTCTACCAAGTTCTTGGTGTAGATATCCTTCAACTGCTTCTATTCCGGTCTATTTTGGGCAGTGAGAGTCCAGTACCCTACCAGCTACCCGCCGCCTTATTTATGTCATCTTTTCATCTGATTTGTGATCTGCCTACTGTTTTTTTTTGTTCCCATTACCTTTAAAATAGTAAGTTGTCTTGTAATACGTCTAGAGTATCAAAATATCAGGACATGCAGCAGAATATAAAGTGAAATTTATGAAATAAAACAAATTAGAACAGAGGTTTTAAAAAAATGTATTTTTGGCTGAAATGCATTTCACTCCAACATCCAAACAAAGCATGGCGCAAGCTGTAATCCGCCCGCGATCGTTAGATCAACTCGAACCGATACCCGTTAGTATAGTTTACACCGGACAGCTGATTTTAGAAGTTATCAATAACCAACCTGTACCCGTTATCAACCTGTACCTTGTGCGTTCGGGTCGAATGTGCAGGTGAATTTAGATTCACATCCAGTTGTGGCATCGACGTAAATTTGGTATACTTATATTAGACGTCCGGTGACGGTAACAATAGATTTGCAAGCTAATAAAACGAGAACGACACGATGGCACGTCCGGCCGATCGCACGACATATTCAGCAATTGGTATTTTTAAAATGCAAATAAAGAGTACTTCCATGCCGGTCTGGGAGTAAAGAAAAAACTACATCAAATCACTGAGAGAAATCCACTAAGGAGACCGAAATGCAGTAATCAAAATGGATAAAATGTTAAACTTTACCCTAAAACAAGTGCACCATCCCCTTTTGTCTACGACAATAGCTCCGGTCCCCGCTAATCCGGACAAATCCGATAAGAACAACTGCAGACTACATACGTTTGTCGACTTAATTCCGCGCTGGCTGGGTGAGAAACGAATTAGGCGATCCTGTTATTGTACTTCTCTCTTAGTACGGACAAAAATATTCGCTCACTCGCTCGATGAAACAAATGAAGACACCACTTAGGTTTAATATTGATCATCTTTGAAGATATCGAAGACAAGGACCTGTCGTAGATGTCATGCTAACTCGGCCTGAATCAAGCCGCCATTGTAAATACCTTTGCTATCTAATTTAAATAGGTAAGTAGATAGTACAGTTTCGTGTTTTGACTGCTGTCGGGTAGCGATCAGTTTAACAGGTTACTATTGACCGCATGATGGGAGAATATATCCAAACAATTTTCCGATTTCCACTGTAGGTATGTACCTGATTCAAATATAATTGAAGTTCGATGACGCCGAGACAAAGAAAACAGATAGTTCAATGAAACGGTTATACACGAAACAAACGAAAGTTACGTTAAGTTAAAGAGTAATTAGTTAGGTTAAGAATAATTATACCATAACACACTGCCAAGAAATTGTATACATCTATGGCTAGTAGATAGTGTCATTGAATCCTTTGGGCCTTTCGTTTAGTCAGCTATTAAGCCATCAACTGATTTAGAGTCGCGACAACTACGAGTATCGATTGACAACACTGTCGCGTGACGAGACCTCTCGCAATTAGCGTCGACCGCCCGATTTGTTCCAGTTAACTTTATGCTATTTATTGGATTTTGATGACATCAAATACAATATTTGATTGCTTGAACACAGGCAATTAACGTTTCAAAATAATGATGCGATAGGCATGTTTCACGGGAGCTATTTTTAACGTATTGTTTGATTGACATACTAAAATAACAAACAATGTCACAATAAACAGTTTAACTCAAGATTTTAAGTAAAGGACGAGACGACTAGTTTCAGTCTTATCGGGAGATCATTTTCTAGGGTGAGTCACAGAATGAATCAGCCAGACTAGTTAAATCGTCCTCGACTTGCAACTTGCAAGTCTTGCAATATTAGTTATTGACACAAAAACTTCCGTGTCTAGCGTAATATAAAAAATGACTTCTGTTAACTGTGTCACTGCGAACTACTTGCACGAATAAGTACTTAATACGGATCCTTACTGACCCCATTTTATGAATCCTTATACCACTTCCACTACTAGTATACTTCTATACGTTTTTGGTAGGTGTAGTGTCTACTTTTTAGCATCCTGAAAACATCTCTTTTATTTCCTAAAAGTAACTCTATCTTATCGAAGCATCCACACGAATGTCAAAGAGCATCACGGCATGCATCGGGTAAACGAGTAAACATTCAGAGGAGTATCTGTGCATGTCAACCACTATCTGAGGAAGTCACGCTGACTCGCTTTCAGATCTCTAGACTGGGGCCTTGTAAGCGGTAGACAGGGAAATAAACTTAAACAATTACCTTGCTACTCCGCTAACAAGTCATCTATAGAATGGTAGCGGTGCTATCGTTCATTAATGTCGACGACGACAAAGTAACGACTGATACTGATCAATAAAATTAGGACAGGTAAAACTTAACTAAGGCTATTTTATTGACCTTCCCTTGTGATCGCGGAGTAGAGGCACTTAAAGAAGAAACTTACAAGCTCTCATAATTATTTTTCTAGTTAAAACTGCTTCTTCAGTGTCGAAGGACGGCGTCAGTTTTCAAAAATGTCAGCCTAGGCAAGTGATAATTATGTAGAATACGAAGCGTTTCAATTTCTGCACACACCGCCGCCGTCAACGGGTTACATTATGTTTGTGATACTTTATAGGGGTAGTCGTGTGACTCGAGAATTGCGTATGTTGGAATTGAATATCCATAAACGATAACTAAAAACGTAGCTATTTCGCAAGATTGTGTTTGTGTGGTGTGTGGCCGCGAGTGGCAAGGTTCATGGTTCAAAGTTCATGGACACTAGATTTTAAGTCAGTTTTAGTCAGGTTGGAGACTGAACACCAGCAGTCTCGCTGAGTCTTCTCTCCTATATACCTAATTCTTTTCTTATTATGGGATAAGGCAACTTGAGATGCATTGCGGCCTTGATGACAGTAGCGGTGAATTTCTTAACTTATCGGAATAAGTTCTTTTTCGGTTCCCTTGCCATGTCGTGTCCTTGTTAGATCTGGGGCTCCGAGGCTTCAGCACAATGCAGCCACTAAGTGGTTGTCGAGCTGTAGATACGGCGGCGACATTTCAGCAGTCTGCACGCGCCCTAATTGCAGCTAAATGTTAAAGGTTTCTTTTACGTTCATGTAATGGCTGCTGTTAAGTTGATAGCTGAAAATATTCTGGTAAGAACGTGTTAAGGGAATTTTAAGAGTGCTGTTGTAGGTTTTCTCGTTGCAGTTGATTTTTAAAATAATTCAATTTGCATGGTCATACTATACTAGTTAATGTGGGGTTGTAGAAAGAAGAAAAACCGTTTTTTTAATAAAACAAAAACTATCTATACATAATACATTCAAACACATATTCATATTCACTTTATTCAAAAAAGACCTTTCAAGTGCGAGTCGGACCTGCTGGGTATAAGATCCAGTATTAGCATAGCCCTATTCCCGAACAAAACCTAGGCAGTGTGAAGTCATTTTATAATGGTTACCTATCTATATAGACAGACTAAAAAGTTACATTTATTAGGTTATTTGTTTCATTAGGTGTGCTATATAAGAGCCACCTTCATACCAAATTAAAATTCCTAGGATAACTGGTAGTACCATCTATTTTTTGGGAGCACGGCAATTCTGTGTACACATGTACCTACCAGTAACACCTTTTCTAATGACTAGGTACCTATCTTTTGACTGAGCTGACTTAAAGGATTAATTTTTCGCATCTATATGAGGTACCCCAGACTAGTAATTAGTATTAACTTTAACTTTATACCTTTACGCGTTCCTGAGAAAAAGAGTCTTGACATAGGAGGACGGACGGACAGACAGCAAAGTGATCTTAATATGGGTTCAGTTTTTTTCTGACGTCGAGTTAG
Source organism: Pandemis corylana (assembly GCA_949127965.1). Taxonomy (NCBI): domain Eukaryota; kingdom Metazoa; phylum Arthropoda; class Insecta; order Lepidoptera; family Tortricidae; genus Pandemis; species Pandemis corylana. The sequence continues at coordinate 11,117,748 of OX421856.1, read as the reverse complement.
ATTTATTTACCTATATCCAAACTTATTGCAGCTCAATTCCATATACCCTGCCAGTTTTAGGATAACAAATCCATCTCTTCCCGTGGGTCGTAAAAGGCGACTAAGAGAGCTGATGTGGGAGTGGGTAGCGCTTTCTATTGCCAACTGCGAACCCCGGACTCCAACAATGCGGCGTGGAAAGCAAGGGAAACCACTACATATTTTCGTAAGAAAGTCGTTGAAGCGTCAGATCCTTATCCGATGACCACGATCACACCATCAAGAGAGTGACTTATGTTATTCTATCTAACATATTTCAAGGCATTCTGTAGTTGGATAAAAACCTTACGAAACTACACAGTATATGCAGTATATTGGCACACATTGCTTCCTGGCGGGATGATGGATCACCCGAATGATTTATTTCCCGCCATCAGCGGCCCTATTTATACACTTATTGTGAAGGAAAAGCGATCATAATTCATAACGACGCGACTCAAGGGAAGAACTGAAGCGAGAATAGGAAAATTATTAGCACAACGTTAAACGGTTATGGCACAAAATATTGAATCAGACTCTACTTTGTGAAGGTTCTTAGATTAGTGTATATTATTACTTCCCCACTCTATTTTTATTCCCCTTTCTACCTTTACGCCCACGATCATGCTAAACGTGGCCTTTAGGTCTTGTTACCTTGGGCTCTGTCTACCTCGTAAGGGATGAAAACGTGATTTATTTGTATGTATGTCTATTTCTTTTCCTCTTGCACCGCGGTTGCCGTGTTGGGTGTTAAAGTGAAATAGAGTGAAGAGGCATGGTGGTATCTATTATTTCAAAAGTACGAAAAATATTTTTTCAAATGCGAATTAGTAATCCCACGTAGGACTTAGCAAAATGTCATGCAGGTGCATTTCATGATGTCGTTATTATGACACACATGTGCATGTCTTTCAAACCTGTAGGCTTATTGTCGATTTTTCGAAAGCTTGCAATCGTATTCTTCAATATTTCTTTCTGTCAAAACCAATCAAGATGGTGGTAAAAGTCGATACCATCGGCGCTAACGTGGTCACGTTAATCGCTGCATCTTTTCGCTTATGCCACGCCCACAAGACGGGCTTGGAGCTCATTAGCCGAAAAGATAATCAATCATAGGGAATTAACGCCAGCCGAAAGCTGCCGCGGATCGTGGCAATTATACGGTAAACGGGTGTCTTTGTGAGTCAACACGTTGATAAAAGTTGAGGCCGAAGGGTGGGAGATTGCTTAAAAATTGCCCTTTCAACGAATTTTGAAACATGTGACCAGTAGGCTTATTACTTATTCTATTCTATTCTCCCTTAATGGCAGCCGTAAGGCTTGGGCTAATGTCAGTTTAAATGACAGGTGTGCGGTTGGGCTTATTACTTAACTCACTCGCAATCGCCGTCGTGTTCATTTTGACAGTTCATGTATGGGCTGACAGTTGACATCAGAATCAGCTAGCTGTCACATTCATACAAGAACTGTCAAAATGAACGCGATGGCGATTGTAATAAGCCTACCGGACTATAGCATTATTCGCGAGAGCACGCAGAACATGGATTACCTTGTTTTTCATACGAACCACGGGTCACATGTCATCGATACGGCTATATTCATTCAGGGAGGAAAATATTGGTATCTGTTTACTAGTCCCGTCATTATGAATCAAGTTCACAAGGGATGCTTTATACACGACACCCAAATGTAGGGGTCAGCAAGTAGTTTTAGGTGGGGTCCGGATACTGCGATTCTTAATAATAAAGCTATGATGCTAATTTTATTGTTCATTAATAAAAATGTTACCTATTTATTTTTAAAAATGATGTAAACCCTTACTTATATTAAAAATGCGAAAGTGAGTTGGTTTGGTTATTTGTTTGTTCCGTTTTCACGCCTCAGCTATTGAACCGATTACGATGAAATTTAGCATGCACCATTTTAGAAGTCCAGAATAAATAATAGGATAGTTTCATGTCAGAAAATTGTATAGTTCCCGCGGGCGCGCGATAAACGTATTTCCCGCAGACGAAGCCGTGGGCAACAGCTAGTATTTAAATAATGATTAACCCCCTTATTCGTAAACGCTCTGTAGGCTTCTGCTAACTTAGCAATCGTTTGTCCTTATCTGTCACTTTGACATTTGCCTTTCACAGATAAGAACAAACGATTGCTAAGTTAGCAGAACCCTATAGAGTGTATGAATAAAGGGGAAAGACTATAGGAGTAAACCATTTTGTTGTAAATTCTGTAAATAATTTTGAATCAGGCATGACTTTGCATAAGTCCATCTTAATTAACAAAAACATTTGCTTGTTAATATTCTAGCGGAGTAGTAGTTAGTTAGCCATTCTTTGATTTTTCGCTAAATATTTTTTGTTAATTAATTAAGTAAATGAAAAACGACAAATTAAATTTTCATTGGCAGTGTACCGATTATGTAGTGAAAGCCGTATAAAAAAATCTGATTTCACATCGACTGAAGATAAAATGTTAAAACGCCGCTTGCTAGGGTATAAAGAACAAAAGCATTAAATGTCCACATCTAATTGAACTTAATCAGATTCCCCAACCTAATAAGAAGACATAGCAAGCCTCGCTATTCCCTAATAAGCAATTAGGGTGTCGGCACACGAGGCAAGTGACGGTACGACGCTGTGTAATGAAAGAAACAATGTCGTGGTTGTGCACAAATTGTGGATCTCCGCGTGTGTTCTATTGCGGTGAGGGTTTCATTACGTGACATTATTTTTCAAACTTTATCAATTCGATTTCTTTTTCTATGTCACTACGCTCTTGATCAGCGCAGGATCGATCGTCCCAAGTGAAAAAATATGCTGATTGCCTTATGATCAGGGATTACAGGATGAAAATGATGACGAATGACGCTCTTGACGAACATGGTTGTTCTTGAGGATCTGAAACTTAGGATGACTTTCTAGGGACAATTAGTGTGGTTGTATCCTCTTTCACACCGCTTTGCTGGAGTTCGGAGTTCGTAGTTGGCAGTAGTGAGGGCTGGCTGGCCACTCTCACACCAGGTCCCTTAGTCTCCTCTACGATAGCTGCAGGAAAGGATGAATCCGTCCTATTCTGAAACTTAAGAGGGCGTGAAACATCAGCCCGGCTGGCACGAGGGCGATAGATAGACTACCTGTTTCATTTCAGAACCAGCAGTAAGAAAAAAACGGACAATATGTCTCGCGCGACGCAACTCTTGTGCGCTCTCGTGCTAGATAGGTATGCTGATAAGTAAGTAGTAAACTTAAATTGCGAAGATCCCGACCAAAGTTGGTAAGTAAATAGATCGCAGTACCTGCTAATGGACCATGATCATGATGTCTTAGACAAGTAATCTCAAATGGGAGGCGCAGAGGATTTTGAAGTCACCGAGGATAAAGTTGTATGGTTGTGGTTTTCATCGAGCAAAACTTAGAATAGACGCAACGAATAGAATATATTTGACTGTCAATTACAACTGTTAAGAAAACTGGAAGCAAAAGTTTTCTTCCTATTTGAACCCGGACTCAAAATTCTTACACATAAAAGTCAACGGATTGGTGTACAGAGAGAAAGACTTCTACCTAACAGAGATGTGTTTGTATTAATCTCTGTCTGCATTTCGCAGTCTGATTAGAATGGAACTTAACTAGATAATCTACTTGTAGCATGCAGAAGAGTCCTGGTATCTCCTAATTAGCTTGGTGTCCGATCAATAGACAACTATTTCTCTCAATTTGCTCTTTGAGGTAAATGCTTAGTAAGTCACGGAGTATAGTGCTACAAAGCATATTGAGTTTTTCAAAACTTAAGTCAGTAAAAAACACATGACCTGCAATTCCCCGAACTGCGTCGTGAGCAGAAGAATCACCATGCAGCTGTATAACCTCTAGTAGGTAAGACGCTACAAATTGTAATTTATCTATTGTCTTTTTTGTGTGATATGATAACAAACAAAGATCAAACGCTATGGAAACACGTAACTGAGCAGTCGGCAAGTGGACAGAATAGCGACGTTAACTCGACACACAGCGAGATATCGCGAGATTACATGTGATCCTTGATGCTTCGCAGCGGAAAAGTGGTTTTGTTGTTCAAATAATTAAATAAGTCTATGACTTTATGGGATTTATTTTTACATGGTATCCTTAAAGTGCGGAAAATAGCTGTAAGTATGTAGTTGTAAAAGGTGTGTGTAAGTTTTTCAGAATACTCTTAGGCAAGCTGCTTTTCATGCTCTACATAAAGTGAGGTTAAAAAATGTTCTTTTAATCTTACCATTTCTTGTAGTACCTATAGGAGACGTTTTGTTTGAAGCCTCTAGTTGCAACTTTAGTACGGCCTCTTAAGTAATTCTTTTATGGAAACCTCAAAGTCAAATGTTATTATTAATGTCATCTAACAAAAACAATAATACAAACTTAGTTCAAGCCTAGCTATCTACAAACAACTTAATTCGCCAAAGACTTAATAGGTACATACTAATAAACACTTAATCGAAACTGAACTGAAAAAAATGAGGTAAGTCTACGACGGAACTGCAAATCAGAATAGCGTATTGTTATATCAACTCCAAATAAACCCAACACGGTAATCATCGTACTTACCTACAACAGAAGTAATACCAAAAATAACAAAAGTCGGACCACGCTTTAAACTCAAAGTTAAGCGCTTACCATACAATTACGGTCAAAACATTTCGTCAAAAGAAACCGTTACTGAGACATGCAAACATGAATTATAGGGAATTAATACTTTTATTATAATAGCTTTCAATGCGACCGTCGAAGAAGTAGGCATAACAGAAACAAATGACGTAGGTAGACTTCGAACTTAAAAATCTAGTCTTTAATTATACTAACGTAAGGTAACGATCGGTGTGATACTCCAACGGCGCTTACCGCAGTAGGGTACTGTAAGGTATAGAATTATAATGCGTGTAATCCATCAAAATGCGTTGAATGAGCGTAATTTGTTTGTGAGAAACATATCATTTTCCGGTCGGCTGGTTGGTAATGTCTTGTTTGGCGACTTAGGGACGCATTTGCGCATAACTGAACCCTTTTTGTGCGCGACAGCAGCATGCTGCTCGGAAGCAGTTTATTTATACTCAATTGCACCAATTCAGATTATGGTGAATGCATAAATACGACGTATGGAGACTTGCTTGGCTAGGGTTACAGTTTTACGACATATTTCACAGAATATAATTTCTTATACAAATAGTGTAAAGTAAGTCACATCGTACACATACATACATACACAAATCACGTCTATATCCCTTACGGGGTAGACAGAGCCTAAGGTAACAGGTACCTACAGGCCACACTTAGCAAAATTGTAGGCGTAGGTATAGGTAGGTGGAAAATGGAATCAAAACGGCGATGGGTTGCTCGATGGGCTTTTACCATATGCGCGGGTAGAGAAGCCACTGGTTTTTTTTTCTTCGCTCCCAGACCAGTATGGAAGAATCACACAACATGGAAGTCACATCGTGTGATTCCAATCCATCCGTCGCTCATTTTCTTATAGTTTGGATTTTATATTCTCGACTAAGTAAATTAAGAAAGAATTTCGGATTAGGGATGCAGGGAATTAAACGTATGTTTAAAGCTGTTTTATTAGGTGACATTTCAAGAAATTCCCTCCTAGTGCATATCTTTGAGTACTCAAGGCACAACTTGTCTGCCAATTTTTTTTGTCTCCAGTTTGTGTGCTTTAGGATGTGCGTTCTCATTCTCAGTCACGGCACTGTTTTACAGTTAGGGTGATAATAATAACGTAAGGATAGTAGTATAATGTAAGGAATAAACATAATCAGTAGCTTATTAAATTGTTATTATCATCAACGTTGCGGAAAAGTGTCAAAGTTTTATGTCAATAAGTACAGCTGCATAAGAAAAATAAATACATGTCCTTAAATCAGTGTGTCGTTAGAAACCCGTAAAAAGTTACAAAACATAATCTCTTTATTCAGACGGTTAGCGATCTGTAACTCATACACTGGAGTTACAACTGAATGAACAAAAATAAATTGTTTTTTAAACCGCCACAAGCTGCCTCACAACAAACTGACATAGACGGATGGTTCCCGTCAACGCATCAATTGTCAAAAGGAGCGATCCAGTTCGAGGGCCCTTGCAAAAGCGCTTGCAACCTTAGCAGGGGCCGATGTAGGGTCGAAACTCCGTTGATGATTGGCTTATTGTTCAGCCCTTAATTTGACTAAGAATAGGTATGAGCGATTCATAAAAGTTCACGAACCATGACGCGATTAAGTGCTTTTGTGCTTAAATTAAGTTTTTAGGGTTCAACAAGTATGCTTTTATTACGATAAGCTTATTTTATTCTTTACCTCGAAGCTTAATAAGCTAGTTTTAGTGGCTCTATGTTAAATTGTGGCTCTTGCCTGCAAAAGTTCCTTCTATACATTTAGGAAAGTCTATAAAATAATTATGATGTAAGTCTACCTTCAATGTTAAGTTTAATACTCATTGAAACTGTCTTTTCTTTGAATCTGAAAGAGAAAAGTTCAATTTCTTGAGAGGTAATACGCATGACATCGCGAGTCATGTCGTCATATCCAGTGGCCGTAGAAAGGTTTTTGAACCAACATATGATTACAAACTTGAATAACTTTAGTAAGTAGGTAAATATTTGTGCCGTACCATAATTTTCACGTCATGGCAATCACATGGAGTATAATAACGTTAGAGTATTTTGTAAGCATACATACATACGTACATACATAAATCACGTCTTTATCCCTTACGGCGTAGACATAGCCTAAGGTAACAAGACCTAAAGGCCACGTTTAGCATGATTGTGGGCGTATATGTGGAAAGGGGAATCAAAATAGTGATGGGTTGGTGTAGTTGTTGGTGGGTAGGTTGGGTAATGGTGGTGGGTATTTGTAAGTGTTATCGTTATTTGCCTAGGCATACTGAACCCGTCTCTTTATTTTGAGATCATACTAAATTTGTGTGTTTAATGTATGGTTAAGTTAACTGATGACTGGCGGTGATTGATCTAGTTAACTTTTTTTATTCAATGGTATAATAGTTTTACAAATTATTAAAATTACTCTTTCTATGAACACCCTTTTAATATAAGATTGCGTAGCCATTCAATCGTAAGCCGTTACCACTCAACTATAACTGTCTGTGACCTCAGACAATATAAAAAGTAAAGACAGAGTTTTGCGTACAGGAAAGTGGGGCCAGTAGGCCTATTACCTAACTCGCTGGCAATCGCCAACGTGTTCATTTTGACAGTTCTTATATGAATGTGACAGCTAGCAGATTCCGATGCCAATTGTCAGCCCATACATGAACTGTCAAAATGAACACGATGGCGATTGCGTGCGAGTTAGACAATAAGCCTACAGATTAAACTACACGTTATCATGTGCATTACAGTTGCACGCACACAAAGTACAACAAAACTTTGTTAAGCAAACTAGTTTCGCTACACTCCCGCGCACCGAGCAAGGCATAGTTTAGGCCGGTCTCTCTTCATTGTTTGCAGAACAAGGCCGCGGAAAAAGGTTAAAAGAAAATAGGTATAAGCAGATTATACTATTGTATAAATACATATAAAGCTTGCATTCCGCGAATGAGATAAGCTCAGTTGATTTGAGTTTTTTTACCGAGTGCGTTACTACCATGATTCCGAGTGCGTTAGGCAATAATGCTTCTGGTTTGAATTTACTTTTGACTGGTTGTTACCGGTTGCCGGCGCCCGCGAGTTAGTAGTTTTTAAGATTAACAACTTAATGGTGTGGAAATTACGTATAGGTAATTGAAAATGGCGATCAATGCACTCTGATTGGCCAGCCGAAGGTCAATTAGGTCACTAGAGTTGATCAAGCAGCTATTATAATCGAAACTCGTTTTATTTGTATTAAAACTAAAAAGTAAATACGTAATAATTTTAATAAAAAATCTAGTTACTTAAATGGCTTTGTTCTATGTAGAAGGTAAAGGAAATACAATCGCGAATTTGTGTTGATAATAATATGGTGTTAGTGGATATAAACTGATGTGTTGCCACATTGGATAACCCTTATTGCCAATCTATTTGGTTATTTCCTCTACGTTCGTTACAAACAAAAATACAAACATTTTTCTCTTTATAATAATTACTTAAATGTACCAGGATCCCATGAGCAACAGAACGTGTGTCCCAATTCGAGACTCGGTACACAAACACTAGTGGTGTCCCCCGTGTTTGCGCGTGTATGCGGCGAGATAAGGCTAATCCCGCGAACCGGGCCGCGGGCACGCAGCTTTTAAATTTGTTCGCGTGTCTGTTAATGCTTTAATCTGTGTTTATTTGTTTGTCTGTCCGATTGTTTACAGTAAAAGAGCACGGTTTATAGGTCTTCATAAAGTTAAAATACTTTGTTGTCGACTTGTTTGTATTGAAAAATGCTCGTTAATGTAAAATGTGAGATTATGAATGTGAAATGTGTGTGTTTACTATCGTCATGTTTATGCGCTAGCTATTGCCCGCGACTTCGTTTGTGGAGCATTCGGTTATCGCGTGCCCGCGTGAACTGTACATTTTTTTCGGGATGAAAATGATGTCCTTCTCAGGGACTTTACATCCTTTATTATACACCCCTTGCAAAAAATGGGCACCTATGGTTTAAGGTTCCAAGTTTCAATGCCTAAAAACTTTAAAAACTATAGTTGTTCGATTTATGTGTGTTATCACGATTGGTTTACTGGTGAAAATGTAACAAACATACAACCAAACAAAGTATAATTTGCATTTATAATACCTATAAGTTACGATTAGGATTAGAATATCTGTAATAGTATTATAATTGTAAATTCAATTGATTTGTATTATTTAATTTAATTTAATTTACTCTTGACGACTTTTATCTAGGTTCTCCTAACTTGACAACGTACAATTTATGATGTAATTTATATTGAATGAATAAATAATCTAATCTAATTTAATCTATTCCCTACCCTACTAATTTACTAACTAGCTACTGCCTGTCTTCACTTGCGAAGAATTTGTCTATTGATATACCGAGGCAACTGCGCTATTATCCCGGATTAAGAGTTGGCTTTGTGCTATTCCAGACTATAACTTGTCTTTGTGCTAAATTTTGTCTAGATCTGTTCAACCGTTCAGGCGTGAAAGAGTAACAAACATCCATACATCCAAACATCTTGACAAACTTCCGCATTTATAATATTAGTAGAATGTGTACTCACTCGCTCACTTACCATCACATCAGTAGATCCTTATAGCTCATATGGCGCCATAAAAAATATTTCGAAAATCATGTATAATACAATACAATACAATACAATACAATAACTCTTTATTGAACACCACATATAACAACCACCACAGAAAAGAGGTATACAGAATATTACAAGGTAACAATAGGCGGCCTTATAGCTACAGATCTGCAGCGTTTATGGTAGATATTTTTCAAAGAAGGACTGAGATCATTAAACAGACTTCATCGATTCAGCTTTTAAATAATAATAATATTATTTTCTGCAAACAACTCCGTTTACCGCAATATACATAAAAGTGCTATATTCTCGCTTCAGTCGCACTGCAGTGACCACCAATTTCTATTTAACTAAACGACAGCTAGGGTGACAACGATCGCGCCACGTGTTCAGTCCTCGGCGGCAATCAAAGGCGAACGTGGACGTTCATTTTACAGCTGCATCGGGATCGCTAAGTTTAAATTGAGTTTTGACGTTTTTAGGACTGTCCGTCGCAAACCGGTCGTTTGTGGCCACTTTCGTGGAAACGTTTTAAAGTTTTCTTCGCTTTTTATGTTTATTGTTTTATTTTTACGGGCTTTTTATGTATGCAACTAAGAATTTCGTGTAAGACCTCCAAGTCAACATAGCTTGTAAGAGACACGAAATTCCGATAGCAAAAAAAAATACCTAGAACACTAAACTTCTTATTTTATATTCATTGGAAAGGTTTTTACCTTTGTTTTATAAAATATCAAAACTCGCAATTTTTTGCAATTCGTACTCGTATATATTTAGAACCTCATTACCTACTATAATTATGAATTCTATCTTACTAGCTTCTGCCCGCGACTGCGTCCGTGTAGAATTAGATTTAAGAACTTAACGTTGATGGTTATATTCTGAAATAATTATTTACGTTGCGACTTTAGACAGCTACGACCTTTGACATGTCTATCACTATCCCGCGAGAACTATGCATTTTTCCGGGATAAAATGTAGCCCATGTGTCCCATGCCCTAGGGACCCAGCAATCTTTATTCCAAATTTAATCCAAATCCGTCTTTATAATATTACTGTGATTACTGCTCCCTAAAAATACCAACAAAGGTAATTTTACCCAAACAAAAACACACTTATGAATAGTATATTTTGTTTCCAGCACAAAAATAACGGGTAATTTACAATTTATATCAGTTTGCGATTTAATTTTGATGCGCCCGCGGCGCTCGGTCCCGTGAGGGAGGGTGGACTGTTTTGATTTTAATATCTTCTTTTATACATAGGTATAGGTACAATTCAATGGCATACCTACTGTTAGTACGTTACAGGTATGAAAAATTCAAAATTTAGTTTGACGACACGGTGAAGTGTAGAAAACAGAGAAAAGAAGATTCGTCACATATTCTTTACTTACATTTTTAACGCTAAACTAGATAGATAATTTTGTTTACTTGGGTACAAGAGATAGATGAAATTAGGAAAATACATAGACCAAATTCCATATTGTACCGTAAAAAAATCAACAATGTTCAATGTCAGCAAATTTTCATGTAAAAGATAAATTATCAAACCACTATTAACCCTGCCAAAGCAAATCCGAAATCCCAAAATCGATTCCCGAATTAAAACAAAACATTTCTCCCCTCTCGTCGGATCGCAATTTCCGAGCCGCAGGCGATCGCCGGCGGAAACAGCCGAGCGCTTTGTTCGGCTGATCGGCTAGAAATCAGATTTCGTAGAATATCCTGCACGGGTTAATTTGTATTTTATGAATTGATAGAAGATCAAGCGCATGCTTGTGTGTGTAGTTTTTATATTCCATTACTGAGCCCTAAGTGCAACTGTACTAAACTGTAAAGAGGTTGAGTTAAAAGAGTTGGAACGTGCAAATTAATATAATTGAAGTAAAGAAAATGGTGGGTTTCCTCATCTACATTAAGTGTTGTACAAAAAGTCGAAGTCAAAGTTATAATAATGTTGTTTTATTTGAAAATTATTTAATTTAATAATATGTAGAGTGAAATGAAGTTGGTTAAAAAGGTGATGAATGAGTATATAATGAATTCAATACTATTAAAATATAAATGCAATGTTTTGTGTTTCACAAAGAAAGATATCTTCTGTGTGTCTAGTCGTTGAAATTAAATTACAAAAACATTTTCTCAGATAATTCACCAATTCGATATAAAAGCATTATTCTCGTATAGGTTGAATTGAAATGTTGTGGTCCACAAACGTTATTTAAAATATTTACCCTTGGGAACAAAACTGACCAAAAATATTGTGTAATCTGACCCAGGGATTATTTCCATACAATTACACTATTAACATAACTTTCCACTGAAATGTACCAATAACAGTATTCGCTTCAATTTAGTCGAATGCTTTTTTATTGTAAATTAAATTTGCATAATCAAATAATTTGATCTCTTATTGAAGCACTGATGCTTGCGTTTGTAGTTTAAACGCGTATTGAATTTAACCTCGAGTATAATCGTTGTAAAAAGTGGAAATTTAAGTCAAAAGAGTATTAACGAAAGTTTTTTATCTACGTATTTGTTACAAGGTTTGTTCTAAAATTGTAAAACTAGAAAAAACGGAAAGAAAACAAAAGAAAAACTGAGAAAAAACGTAATAACTACACTTTATTAATTTTTTGTTTTCTATAGGTACATCTTAATAGAAACTGAAATCTATAACATGGAAAAATAATAGACGTGAGTACGAAAAATGTCATAATTGTTTGTTCACTGTTGCGCTAGACTGTACCATAAACCGGTACAAACGCACAAAGGCCGAACACGTCGCACGTAACTGTTAGATCACGAATTTGAAAAGAATATTAACCCTGTCGGGCTGGCGGTGGCCATTGTGTCGTCTGCTGGGACGAGGACTGTGTACCAATCCCGAAGTACCAGCTTTTTATTCTTGGTACAAATTGTAAATAACTTAACAGAAGTGAAAGTAGATCAAGGTGGAAATTACGTTTTTCATAGGTACAAAATTAATGCTTTTGTTCATGCGAGAACACTTTAGTATTAGGTAATCGTTTTTTTGCACAGTAGTGTTAACTATTGATTATGTGTCAAGCGTTGAGAAAATAAGTCTTCTTATTCTATAACAAGTCAATTGCGTCAGTTTATAACATATTTTAACAGCCTATGATAGTTTCAATAAAATAGTGCTGCTGCAAAAAGCGGTACTCGCATCAAAACTGGTACATGTCCCCGCCCTACCCTAATGGCGTCACGTCCCGCGTGCGTGTCGCGATAAAGGGTTAAGTACACTAACCACCTGACGTGAGTCACAAATCCACCATTATTACGTTATTGTGGGAGCCGTCCACATTAACATGTGTATACGGCTTTACATGAAATGTGACCGATGAAACCCTTAAACTGGTCTTTATTTGAATTTCGGTACACGTTTGTTTATTATGATAAATTGAAGGAGTAAACGAGTTTGGTTAATTTAAGGGTTGTGAAGTATTAGTGAGGGGGTAAGATGCAAATAAGAGGTATACTTTAAGTCTGAATTATTTATTACTTGTCTTAATTTTAATTTTTAAACATTTTTAAATCTTTTGTTTATTAAATTTGAATAATTTAACAAGTTTATAGAATACCCTGAGAGTACTGGCGAGCTTAGTTTAGGGTAATAGTTGTCACTTGACCAGTCGAGTGACTTTGTGTATTAACTTACAAATAAGTGGACAGTGCCTAGTGAAACTGTAACTTATATTACGCGTCTTAATGTGAATTTTGGTGAACGCAAAGTTCTTTGTTTGGATATTTTTGTGAATGATGAATGATTTAACGAGCTTGCTGATGATTAATGGGGAATGAATGAGGCGGAACCCCATTGGTTTACGTTGCTTTCACTGAGTTAGGTACCTAAATATAATTGTGTTTATAAGACTTTTGTGTAGCTTAGAACAATGGATAAGCGTTCATTTAGTCTATAAAATAGGAAAGTGCTCCAAATACTTTCGTTCTAGGTGCAAAAAATAATCATAGTAGGTATTTACGTAAATATAAGTAGTAAGCTGCTTTAGTTAAATATTATAATTCCATATTCCTTTTCATGCCACAGTTCGTGTTTATTTTCATAACGACTCAGTTAGTCACGTGTTCAAATTAACCCGCATACTAAACCAAATATATTCACGCTAAACCGGCTTTTCGCGTGAAAATCGTAATACAGGCGAAATAATTCAAAAGGCACGATTAAATTAATCAAACGTTTGATTGAAGCCGTGATTGAAGTCACGCATTCGAATGAAAACTTAAAACAAAACACGCGAACAAAACCTCTCAATACACTGTTTTGGGACAAATGGTACATCTAAAAGTAAAACGTGACAAGTAAGAAAACCAATTTAAAACAAATTAAACTTTATTACAACCTACCTAACAAGAGAGTTAATATGGTTTCGTCGCTCGCTTTGATTCTATTTTGTTTCATAGCAAGTTCGACAAGGCGTTCTACGCGTCGGTAAATACGCATTCAAATGAAGGCATTCAGTTAAAATATTTATTGACGTGAGAAGCTTATTGAATATTTTTACCACGATTTATGCCCAATTAGCAGTTGGAGCGTGAATTGAATTGTTTGTGCCCGAAAATATGAATAAATACCACAATATTTACGATAATGTTCGACCGTTTAAAGCGGTTTTGATGCGCCACGGGGGATCGCTCCGCTGTAACCAGGGGAAGGGTTACAACGCCACAAATTTATCTCAGACCAACGGACAAGTCATGAACTAACAATGAGCTCCTACAAACTTAAAGCAAATTCCCGACGACAGCGCCACCGGAGTCTTCAAAAATAACTTTGTCCTGTTCATTTTTGTGACGTTTTGATGTTAATTTACGGACTGGCTGACAAGGTGGTCGTTTTTAAAAATATTTTAGTGTTAATACGGTGATTTAGCCAAATCCGACTTTATGTACCACCTGTCAGATAACTGGTTTTAGGTTTCCGCCTCCGCGGGCCTGCTCAATGATTATTTCCGAACGGGTTACCTTTTCGTACATTATTACGGTAATTAATTATGATTTAGTTTTCGGTTGAGTTGGCTTTTCAGTTTGAGTCTGTAGCACGGCTTGGTCACTGATCAAAGCTTTGTTCGCGGTTATTACTTGTTATTCCAACAGAATATTAAGCGGTATTACACCAGTATTTAATTGGATCGGACTGCAATATGAGAATAAGTTAATTCAAGCACGTTTCTCATAAAATTATACGACACTTCAACGGTCATAATCTGGATAATAGTGCTGTATTAAAATGAAATTAAGCGTTTGTAAACATTACGCTGACAGCAAGAATTATTATATCTGGGAGCATTGTAGTTTTTAAGAAACTAATTTGGCTGTTGCATCTTTTTCATAGCTAGTATAGATATTTAGACACCCCAACCCCATTTTTTTTTAATTATTGGGCATCTTGGGCTTTACAGCAATTCACGGGATCAACGTGATAATAAGTAAATGTTTTAAGTACTTTCTTGGTGGTTTATACAGCGGTATATTTTAGCAGTTTTTTTTAATTACGGCTCTATGTAACTCCGGTTTCCTCATAAGATTAAATCCGGGTGTAATTAAATAAAACCGTGTTGGAAGTTTTTTTTTTATATTTCTGCTAAATTAAAGTGGTTGTGTTTCACTTTGAATTATCCTTTATCTAGTGCGGTACCAACCAGTTTTCTTTTCATTAAAACATTTTCAAAAAAAGTAAAATGTATTTTACCGTTACTCGTTTTAATGTGAATGACATGTCGAAAAATCAAAATATTGTGATGAAAGTGCTATTTGTGAGAAGGTTTTTCCGATAAATCCTGTTGCACCGGTCAAGAACAATTTTACCTCATGAGCATAACGTCCATTTAAATTTCTACTTAAACAAGACATAAACTATAATAAGTTTAGTAAAATATGACCTACGAGTATTCTGTTTGCTAATTGAAAAGTTAAACTTGTTAGCAAAATACGTGACCCGTTTTAAAACTGGATATAGGCCGTATTTTTTATCACCGAGTTCTACCTGCTCTATATTATGAAGTCGTTTTCTGCCACCATATCATTTAGTACTAGATACAAAAGTGTCTAAAATTTTATTATCTGTATACAGAGTGATTCAGGAGAAGTGACCAGAACCAGGAACAGGTGATGATAATGGATCGCTCACCATCATAATTTAAGTAAAACACCCTCCTTTTTTCTTTTTTATACTTTCTAGCTCAGTTAAATTATTTCTCTAGTAGTGGTTACCTTGCTACAATTTAATTTGATAAAGATAAAATCTCTCTAACGGTTATGTACTTTGATTATGAAGAAAGTAAAGTAACATTTTGACAATGTCAACTCCTGTTGAATGTTGATAGAAGAGCAGCGGTACTTCACGCAGGTAATTCTTCATTGTAGAGTGACCATGCACTCGATTAATTTTTGTTTTTTAGTACTCCTTGATGTGCTGTACCTTTTGTTTTTATTGGTGTTTGTTTTGTCGTTGTTTAAAACAGTAGCTTGTAATTAACTAAATCTGGTAGGATTGGTTCTGCTCATTCGTCTCTCGGATCTTGATCAACGCACACCTCAAATCACTGAACATCGATACTTATTATGAAGTAGGCATCCGCTACGAAATGATTTAGGGAGAGGGCTGGATCAAGGTGGTTTAGAAGCTCCACTACACATCTTAATTCTGCGCGCATGAACTCGCGGCCAAAAGCTAGTTTTTAATATTTTACGACATTGTTTCGGATCAGTGGTCCACGCGCTGTTGCAAAAACAGCTCTCAAAGCGTCTTTGAGAATTGTTTTGCCGGCATAATTTTAGTGTCAATGACCGCACTCAAGTTGCGTTCTCGAGCTCAAGTGAGCTGCTAAACTTCAAAAACCATCTGGATTTAACTTTCACAAATTCTGTTTTTCATAGGTATTTATGGCACTAAATCTCTCATATCCGTGGTAGCGTGTCATAAGTTTGAGTTATAGCGGTAAATATGTCATCGTACTTTGATACAGCATTTAATGAGCAGCCGCAAGTTATGTGGTGCAGAAATAGACGGCGAGGTGGAAATAGTCTGTTGGTAAAATGTGAATCAAGAATCCATTCCCACTAATATTATAAACTAGCTGGCGACCGAGACTTTGTTCGCGTCATTAGTTTTTAAGAGAGTGAATTGTAAGCTTTTAATGACAACGTACCTACATATTTTACTATCGACATCTTATTTTGTCGAAGCAAACCCAAGAGTTGCTTCAGTTTAAGCTAAATATACCTGTAAAAAAAGCCATTCAAATCATTTTGCTGATTTCCAAAGCTAGCGTGAGCAAACGTCTGAGAGATAGACAATAAAACAGACGAGAATCTTAAAACTGATATTTCCCTTAAATATTTCCTGTAGTAACATTTTATTTGGCCACCGAAATACTAAATTAAGAATATCCTAAAGCTCAAACTTAACAAAAAGTGAAGACAAAGTTCAACGAACGACAAACTGAAGCCAGTCTCAACCACGCCTTGCCGTGTGCGTACAGTTGCACGCACACGAGTGCAACCAGGCACATTTTGCAGTTTGTAAAACTCCATCGTTACTTTTCATTTGGCCTGAGATTCAACATATGTTACATGCATCTTTCCCATAGGGATAGGCAGAGACTACTTTGTTCCACAAAATAAAAATAAAAAATTCGAGACTCAATATTGTTCTAAATCCTTGAAATTAACACATTACAAGAAGAATGGCGCTAAACTAGTGACAGCAGACAGACTACCTACCGATTTGAAATTCACATGCTCATCTCTAACTCTCATAAACCACGTCGATACAGAAATAATAAATTCTGTCAAACATTAGGTATTTGATATAATTTACGAGGGTAGGAGCAAATTGAGCGCCGACATGCGAAGTGCGCATTGTAAACTTTGCATAAATTGATTTATATCTTCCTCCATTGGAATGGCTTTTTGATTTATTGGACGGAAACACGCTCAGCCAACTTTTGAAACGGTGGTAATGACGTTTTTGA
The DNA here is from genome assembly GCA_949127965.1 of Pandemis corylana. NCBI lineage: Eukaryota > Metazoa > Arthropoda > Insecta > Lepidoptera > Tortricidae > Pandemis > Pandemis corylana. The sequence continues at coordinate 11,100,465 of OX421856.1, read as the reverse complement.
CAAACATGGCACTTTAAAGGTTTCATTTGTCATGTTTACATAGATTAAAAATAAATATATGTAGATTATACGTCGCACCAAATTGGGAGATCTTTGCCTAGTAGCAGAACTATTAAGTGTCCATAAAATAATTAAGAATTTTTTACATCATTATGTTGAACAGGCGGCAGCATACTGTCCTCAGACTAACTCAAAAGTAGAGACAAGAGTTCTGCGAACGGCGAAGTGATTGATTTTGACTATGCCTTGCCTTGTAGTCAAACTAGTTTACTCCGGGAAGTTAAATCTTGACAATTTATTTAGTCATGAACAAGAGAAAAGTTAGGTTAGTCTTAGACCTGGATACTAGACTAGAACATCATTCAAATTGTTTAGACTAGAAATAAATCTGTGGACAGGCAGAATATGTGTACATATGCATGTGTATATGAAACTACTATTAAATGGAAATACGTATACCTACCTACTATAAAATCCAACAACGTTTCAATTGTCTTCATTTGACAAATTCCGTTACTCATCTCATATTTCCATCTGGCAACCCACTTTTAAGTAAATAAAGTAGCTAGCCAAGAAAATTGACATTCCCCTGACTGCCATTGTCCCTCATTCATTACCGTGTCACTACGTCAGACGTCACGGTAATGATAACCCGTGGAATTGCTGTTGACAGTGGCATGTCAAATGTGCGTAATGAGTATATGCCATATTTGTCGACGATCACGCGATGTCAACGAGGACCTGATTGATTCGTGTAATCAAACCATCATTGTTGAAAACAAGTAATTTGTTATTCTAACATAGAGTTATAAACTGGTTAGTTTCGACTGCTAAATAAATGTATATGTATGATTGATTTGTCCCGTTTACCTATAACAATGCAAACCATTAGTAAGACAAAACAATAAAAGCTGCTCTTAAATAAACTGAAACTGCAAGAGATGTTTCGAGTCATATTCTATTAGATTGACTTCACTCAACAAGGCTCTCTAAAATCAACAAAACACTGTTAACAACCTGTATCGACTCGTGCTCGTTGTTTAAAGCTCTCGACTCAATTTCGAGCGTCGCAAAACGTTCAGCCACAGACAAACAGTGCAACGTATCAGATCTGCAGACACGTACCAATCAACCCTGCCTCACAGACAGCCGCAGACGTCTCCCGATTCAATCGAAACTACTGCATTTCCAGTTGCCCAGCCTTTGATATGTCCATCGCTTGTCTGTCCAAACGATTGTACGCAACTACCAGCGCACCCAGATCCTCCCAATCGAACACATTTACCTTACAAAATGCGCAACGCCAAAGCCCCTACAACGGCAGACGGACCACGCTACACTGGACGCCCATTCGGTGTACATCATTGAAATTGTCAAGGCATTCGTAAACAGAGGGTGATAAATTAATGCACGTAGTAGTACATTAGACGTCCGTGATAATAAAACGCGCGTTAAAATTGTAATTGCTGATGGTTCCCAATAAGAAATGACAGCTCATTTATTTTAATATACATTACCGTTTCGGAGAGTATCTTGAAATACTGGCTAAGTGTATGGGCAGCAATACTGTGTACTGCCAGCAATATGGTAGAGTATATTATGGGGTAACGGTTCGTGTTACAGGGCATCTAACAGCGAAACTCACTCTGGAGGGTAATCGCGCACGAAAGCGTCTAGTAATAAAACCGCTCGTAAAATTGTAACGTTACGACCTGAGAGACGGCGGAGTGCACTGGATGGCACATTGATACGTATTCGGGCTGATGCCTCCCCGGGTGTACATTGTGATTTATGCATCGGTTTTTTTAAGTGACTAATGTATGGTTTTTGGGTTCTTTAACACAAAAAGCGGCACTAAAGTGTAAATAAATTTAAAATCCGGTCGTTACTATCCATTCTTGAGGCCACGTCTAATCTGAACGAGGAAAAAAGTATTTTAAGCAACACGCAAGATCTGCTCAGGAATTTATACAACAGCCGATGTGGTTATGTATGATGTAAACATTGCCACAAAACCCATTAATCTTTCACAAATCATTAACTTGAGAGAACTACAAAACTTAATTAGTAAAAAATTCAAGGGTGAACCTGTTTGAGATTTTATCACGTACAAATTTTACGAAATAACTCCTAATGAGATAATGTAATTATATTATTCGACAGAGTCTGATAATTTTAAGCCTAGCGAGCTGCAAAAACTAATCTCGCTACGGTTCGTTGCTTGAAACGAGCCTTGGCAAAAAATGTATATTATCTCACTTTTTGAGTATAAAAGCCGGTAAAGAATAACTTGAAATCATTCAAATCAACACATTTGAAGCAACAACAACAAAATGTTCACCAAGGTAAATATCTACCTATTTATTTTTCGTCTAAAACTAAAAAGAATTTTCCTTATCAGATAATCCACTGAGACAGAAACATCTTTTCACTTTGGTTGGTTGAGCAACATATAAATTAGGCCAACCTCATAGTGAAGGAATTTCATTTCCTATACAATATTGAATACAGTTAGTAATATTTATATCAACTGTTCTCTTCTAGATTGCCCTGATCGCCGCCTGCCTCTTCGGCTTCGCCTGTGCCGGTGGACTCAACACCGGTCTTGGTGTGGCTGGCCATGGCACATCCCTCGGATACGGTTCTAGCCTTGGCTACAGCTCCAGCCTTGCTAACGGTGCATACGGCGCAGGACTTGGCTACGGTGGCTACGGCGCTGGCTACGGTAGCTACGGCGCTGGCTACGGTGGACATGGATACGCAGGCTACGGGAATGGACTTGGTTACGGTGCTGGTTACAACGGACTAAGCAACGCTGGCTACGGCGGGCTCGGCTACGCTGGCGTAGGTGCTGGACTAGGCTACGCTGGCGTCGGCACTGGACTCGGCTACGGTGCTGGCTACGGTGCTGGATACAATGGACTGGGCAACGCTGGTTATGGTGGACTCGGCTACGCTGGCCATGGTGGTCTTGGAAACGGTCACGCTGGATCTTCTGTGTCTTCGTACCAGTACCGCATTAACCACCCTCCTTCTTACGGCGCTGGTTACTCCGGTTACGGTGGCCATGCCAATGGTGCCTACGGTCGCGGTGCCTATGCCAGTGGTGCTCACAGTCATGGTACTTACGGCAACGCAGCCATCGCTGGGTGGTAAAAATGTATAAAACTTTTAATATCCTGCCGAACTTTATTTTATTAGTGACCAAAGTATGTTTCAAATGAATATACGACTTTCTTTTTACTTTTTCTTTCTCTTTCTGAACATGAAGCATGGCCACAGACGATAAAGGCTTAATTTACCTCACTCACACACATACATTTAAGATTATGTAACTGACTTTTGCGTACAAAAGTACATGGCCAATTTGGTCATTGCGCTGGTTACGACTCCATTTTCTTGTCGCTTTACGACAATATGTCTCTTTCGTAACTTTCACACTTTAGGGTCTAGTCTAGTCAGTACCTAATTGGTTGTTACGTAGTTTTACACCTAATATTTTACTCAGTTTCACGTTTGCAAGGAAAATAGACGATGTTCTGTTGCCAAGGTAATGAGAAATATCATTTCAAGGCATATGAAGATTAAGTGGTAATAACAGTGTCAGTTTTTTGTTAAAAAGTTGATTGCATTAATCTGCTTTAAAACTACTAAAAATAGCCTTTATTCAATCCAATGAAAATTAAAGTCTATTAAGAATGACGATATTTTATCGCTTTAAAACGTATTATATTTGAGGCAGTTTTCCCTAATAGGTAATAAGTACGCAATTCATTAATATCTTGGAAGGTCGATATAAAATATGTTTTATGATTAGTTTTAATCGGTACAAACTGCCTTATAGTTAAAAAAAAAATACAGTCACTGGTAGGGATTTAATTATAATTTGCATACATTAATTGAGACATTAACGCAAAAGCTTTCGAGATATTTTTTTATGTCAAAAAATTACACTGGAGGCCCTCCTCAAACAATTTATAGGGCGCAGTTAAGCGTCCAGGAGCAAAGCGAAAAGTACAAAGTGGCAATTTTCAAGTTTACACTAACCACAGAAATGAGCCGACCACCCAGACTTGACCCACACGTTTAATAACTTTTAACCTGCTTTTGCTCTTTGTTGTTTACGTTTACAAGAGTAACGAAAGGTCTGGGTATAGTGGTTGGTTCTTGAAATGTTCATAATATATTACCGCATGAAACATTTTTAGAGAAAAGTCAAGCTTTGTGTGTTTTTTGCTGGGTCACTCAAAGGTGAAACAGTTTAAATTAATATAGTAAGTAATTCCATAAATGTTCATTTTATTTGCAATTGCAATTATTTTGCCCGACTTCCAAATAAGTAATACCTAGTTGTTTTTGTTATTGAAAAACAAGTGACTTCAGATTTATTTACAATCATGCCTAACAAATACTATCATAAATCTTTGGAACTAAAAAGGTACAAACATTAATTTCATCCACTTTCAAACGGTACAAACACCCATGACAAACACTATGAAATGACCATTAGCACAAATGTCAGGGGAATGAGAAAAGGGAAAAAATAGCCCCCGCGAATTCAAGAGACGCCTTTTCAAGCTTGAAGCGACGGCGGTAATGACGCGCGAGAGATTGATCGACGTGGCCTTGGCGCAGCGTTAAGTAATTATCCTTTATTTGTTTTTTGACCGCGTTACAAGATTGTTTGGCAGGTTTTAGTTTTGACAGCTTAATAATTAATTGAAATCAAAATTTGAAAGTCAGTGCACTTCAAATGATGAGAGCATTTCATTTGACATTTTAATTTATTTTTATTCTAGTTTGATGCGGACAATATTGCAGAACGCACATATTTATAGCACTGATATTTAAATAACGGATAAATACATTAATACTTGCCCATAAGTATACGTATCTGTAAATAATAATGAAGAAGACATCGGTGCCCATTTTGTGGCATAAAAAAAGAATAGCTATCTTGGCATAAGATTCGTGTTATTTCCATCCACGAGCAATCACTCACACAAAAATAACAAAACATCATTGTAATTAACAAGAAATCATTCACATGACTTATCGCTAACAGCCGAAAGAAATTCATTCTTGTCACAATAATGTCAACCGCGCCGTATGTCATTACCTGTTAAAAGCCGCGCATGTCATTCCCGTGATAAACAACTGTCGTGTCACGCTGACACTGCCACTGATGCTCAAATGTCATCGCTGGACCGCGACAAACTTGATAACACAGTTGGCAAAATCTGAAAATTAACGTCAATAGTAGTGCCATTTAGGCGTGCGTTTGATAGTGGCGCCGCAGCCGACGGTAAATATAAGTTTGCGCGCGCGTAATCCCGGACGCTCTGCCAAAGTTAGTTAGTCATGAAAATGAACTGAATATATTAATTTTATGGCGACGTTAATTGGGAGAGATACCCGTCAACAAATTATGCTGTGAGTCATTCTGGCGTCTGTCAAGCCTTATTTTAGAGCTGCAAAGTGGCTGCTTACTTTGTAAAGGATATTAAAAATGACTAGTAACGGCGTTATTGGCCTGGAATGTTTTTAAGCAGAGGTACAGTCTTTTTTGTTTTTTACGTATTGGGTTATCAAAGCAAGAAATTGTTCTTACGCGTAAAAGAGCCACATTAAACATGGATAGTTCTCAAAAAAGATTCTTGTAAATAAATAACTTATATGATTATTATTATATCAATTATAAAACTTTTAATATCCTGGCGAAGTTTATTTTATGAGTGTCCAAAGTATACCTACGATTTTTTCTACTTTTTCTTTTATTACCTCTTTAAATTCTACACACATGAAACACGTCTACAGACAATAAAGGCTTAATTTACCTCACTTCAAAAATTGATTCTAAGAACACTAAATAACAAAGCTTCAATCAATCATATATTTAAGATTACGTACCAATACATGTTTCCATTAAACAAATATTTCCAAGCTTTATAAAAAAAAATGGAAACCCCGTTTGCACTAGACTAAAAAAACTATTAAATTTATAGTGACGGACACAAATAAATGCAAACTTGAGATAGCAATGGCCTTCTAATCGTAACAAATTAAACGTTAAATTCCATCTTAACTATTCATTTCAACTTATTACTAATGTCCCAAGATAAACAGCAGCTTGACTGACATACGAGTATAATAATAGCCAACATTGATGTGAAATCGCTCTTAGCTCGTTAAATATTTAAAAAAAGTTGCGAAAAGCTATCAGCGAGCTTTGCGTCCGCTGACGAAAGCCGGCCGCGGTCCGGCGTCATTTCCGCCCGGCAATTACGCGCGACGTTTTGACGCGCGTAATTACGCTGCGTTCTGACACCTCATAATTACGCCGCTGCCAGAGGGATCAGCTTGTTGTACTGATTACTCGAATTGTCCACGCCTACTAGCGCCTTCCATGCCGGTCTGGGAGCAAAGAAAAACGTAGAATGTACCAGTTGCTTGTCTTCCTGCGCAGATGGTAAAAGCCCATCGAGGGAATTAGCGAAAATCTTAGGGATTATGTTATAGGCGATGCGGCTAGCAGCCCATCACAATTTTGATTGTTTTGATCTATATAATACGCCCACTATATTGCTAAACTAAACGTAGCCTTTGGGTCTTGTTACCTTAGGCTTTGTCTACCCCGTAAGGGATAAACACTTGATTTATGTACGTATAAGGGAACATACCCAAACTACGTGACCGATTTAGGGGGGGGAGGGGGGTCTTCAAAGTACCACTCATGGTCACCGGGGGGACGGGGGGGGTTTGGTTTCTTGTCACGTAGTCAATATTTTTTTTTTAAGAACGCCACGTTTTTATTACCCCATCAATAAAACTTGTCCAGTATCGCCACATCACTATAAAATTTCCGAGAATCGCTGACGGCGGCCGTCCGACCTCTGCGGGTTCTCTCCAGACGACCACAAGAGATATTGTGTGTTATGGAGGAAGATGTGGAGTGGGTAGACGTCGAGACCGTCGATGATGAGGCAGTTGATATCAACATGGATATTACCCCGGTAATAACCATCGCCCCCATTATCCATAACGTTTCCCAGTGGATTGATAGTGGTAACGTCTTCATTGAAGATATTTGATTTAATAAATAGTTTCTTGTTTTTGCTGTATTCTGATTTTATTTCTTTCCCCGCAAATGTGATGAAAATCATTATATGAAGAGAAACGGGATGGCAGACTCGAGCCAATGAACTTAACAAAATTACATTTGTAAGTACTCGATCGTAATTCTTTTTTAACGGCCCGTACATATACATTGTGCAATGTACTATTTTTTCTTGATATATTTTTTACTAAACACAATTACAACCGTATGCAATTATAGGTATGTACGCATTCTCAAAGTACGCACTTTTAGGGGCCGTATAAGAAAATACAAACAAAAGCCATTATTTTGTAACTTTACGCAAAAAATATTGATAAAATATACTACGTGAAAACTAGGGGGGGGGGGGGGAGGGGGTCTGGGCATATACTACGCTTGGTCACCGAGGGGGGGGAGGGGGTCAAAAAACACGAAAAAAAGGGTCACGTAGTTTGGGTATGTTCCCTAAAGGTACGTATGCACTAACGCCATCTGATGTCGCACGCCGTAACTCGCCTACTTCAGAAGCTCTTTCAAGGCCCCATATGTACGGTTTCATCCGTCGTTAAAGTTGTGAAATCCCTGTGATCGCAAGAGGGACGGCATTGATTCACTATTAGTGTTTCCAGTCTGAACAACAGAACGTAACCACAGATCACATCCCATTATGTATATTTATTAAAGTGTCCTTACCACTTAACTTGCTAGTCACGGATCACGAATTACCTCATTTATATTTTTGAAAACTTTGGTTTTTGAGTACTTAATTAGGTCAATTTAAACATCTCTGAATTGAAATCCTGGGAGTCATTATGTCATAAAGATTGGCGACACTTGAAAATGTAGGCCAAAGACTAAAAAACAAATGCCTTTTGGAGCACTTAGATGATTTTTAACTGGCTTAAACTTGAGGTAGCTAAACTAACATAGTAATATTTTTAAGGAATACAAAAATTACAGAATTACTTGGTGTTGTCTGTGTATTGTCAATATTATATTCTTATGTTATTGTATGTATGTAAACTCTTTATTGTGCAAAATAAACAAGACAAAATACAATTGACAAACACTGAGATACATGCTCAAAGGCGGACTTATCCCTTTAAGGGATCTCTTCCAGTCAACCTTTGAGTGGATGAAAGGAGTATTATATTTTTTTTTAGCTTTTGCCCGCGGCTTCGCACGCGTGAGCATTTCAAAGAACCTAGCAATTAAGCAAGCGAGCAACCAAACCTGCAAGCTTTCAAGCATACATGCAAGTATGCAAGCAGGCATGCAAGCCTTCAAGCATGTAAGTATGCAAGCAGGCATGCAAGCAGGCATGCAAGCAGGCATGCAAGCAGGCATGCAAGCAGGCAAGCAAGCATGCAAGCAAGCGTGCAAGCAAGCATGCATGCAAGTAAGCACCCATGCAAGCAAGCATGCAAGCATGCATGCAAGCAGGCATGTAAGCAGGCAAGCAAGCATGCAAGCAAGTGTGAGAGAGAGAGAGAGAGAGAGAGAGAGAGAAACATTTATTTACACACATTCGATACACGTTGATATATAATAGGAAGAAATACAAAATACTTAGCAATAGTACCGATATGGTGTAAAATGGGCCCCACTCAGCATAATGTTGCGGCAAGCCGCAACGCTGTTTGCAAGCTGTGTGCAAGCAAGCTGTGTGCAAGCAAGCATGCATGCAAGTAAGCACCCATGCAAGCAAGCATGCAAGCATGCATGCAAGTAAGCACCCATGCAAGCAAGCATGCAAGCATGCATGCAAGCAAGCGTGCAAGCAAGCATGCAAGCATGCATGCAAGCAAGCGTGCAAGCAAGCATGCATGCAAGTAAGCACCCATGCAAGCAAGCATGCATGAAAGCAAGTATGCAATCAAGCATGCAAAGCAAGGACTCAAGCAAGCATGCAAGCCAGCCCCCGCATTGCCCCGCTGCCTTAATTTTTCTGAACCTGTAAATATTGCAGGATTTTTATAAAACAAACCTAACCTAACCTATAGGGCTGTCCTAAAATACATCCTAAATAGCTTTTGCCCGCGACATCGTACGCGCTAAGATGTAAAATGAAAAAATAAGTTTTTTCCCGTTCCCGTGGAAATTTTGGGAAGTGCTTTCGGAGTACACTTAAAGCCTTTAAAGAAACACACGTTATAAATGTTAAGTCTTTTTCTTCCGCTGTTTCGTCTGGAAACGTAAAATCCGGTTTTTTCCCGTTCCTGTGGGCGTTTCGGAAAATCCTTTCTTAGTGTTCCCCTACACTCCCGAATGAACCTACGTGACAAATTTCAACTTTCCCCCGCTTTTCGTTTTTCCCGTTTCCGTAAGAATTTCGCCAAATAAAGCATTTCCCGAATATCTTACGGGAACGAAGAAGAAGAATTTTGGGAAATTATCTCATAATGCTCCTCTACACTCCCCAAGGAACCCACTTGCCAAATTTCAGCTTTCTACGACCTAAAATCCTAAAGAAAGAAAGAAAGAAAGAAGGCATTTATTCCTTTTTGCAAGACACACAAATATAAGATAATATACACAGTTTTATAGAAAATAAACAAGGTATAACAAAAAAAAAACATAGACATGAAAAATAGATCATCAGCGTTGTGTGTCTTCGCAAAAGTGAAACGGTCGCTGGCTCAGCATTACGCTGAGGTGTTAGACACCTGCAGCACTGATTCCTACGATTTAAAATCCTGTTTTTTTCCCGTTCCCGTGGGAATTTTGGAAAGTACTCTCTTAATGCTCCTCTACACTCCCGAAGCAACCTACATGCCGAATTTCAGCTTTCTGCAACCAGAAAACGAAAAGTCCCGTTTTTCCCGTTCCCGTGGGAATTTCGGGAAATCCTTTTGTAGCGCTCCCCTACACTCCCCAAGGGAAATTGAAGGCCAAATTTCAATTTTATACGACCAGTAAAACGAAAAATCGATCCCGTAGAACTGAATACATAAATCCCGTTTTTATCCCGTGGGAATTTCCAAAAAGCATTAGAACTTTATTTTACTATTATAATCACCTACTTCTATGCCAAATTTAAAGAGTCTAGTAATTATAGTTCATAGGTAAAGCTGAAGGATCATTTATTGACGCTCCAAAAATCCTTACAATAGTCCTCCAGCACTTTGCACATTGATATGCCAGCCTGTTGTTTTTGAACAATTTAGTTTTCCGTCCTTTTTTAATTTTTTGTTTATTGTAAACTATTTAATTAATTTATGTATTTTTAATTAATTTATTTTTTTAGTTACACATAAGTCGGGTTCTATCTATTTTACCATTTATTTCTCCTATTTGTTTACGTAAAAGTTTATGGATTATTTAGTATATTTTATCTGTGTATCGTTTCGTGAGTCACGGTTCTGGCTGAAAATCAGTGCTGCAGGTGTCTAACGCCTCAGCGTAATGCTGAGCCAGCGACCGTTTCACTTTTGCGAAGACACACACAACGCTCATGATCTATTTTTATTGTCTTGATTATTTTCTATAAAATTGTGTATATTCTCTTTTATTTGTGTGTCTTGCAAAAAGGAATAAATGTCTTCTTTCTTTCTTTTCTTTCTTTCTTTATAGGATTTCGTTAAACTGAATATATAAATCCTGTTTTTTTCCTTATCCCGTGGGAATTTCCAAAAATCCTGAAATTAGTTTCTTAGTTTTGTAATCACCAACTTTTGTATCAAATTTGAAGAGCCTAGTTATTATAGTTACTGAGATAGCGTCACTTGGAATCGAATATATAATTCCCGTTTTCTCCTTATCCCGTGGGAATTTCCAAAAATCCTTTCTTAGCGGATGCCTACGTCATAACATCTACCTGCATGCCAAATTTCAGCCCGATCCGTCCAGTGGTTTAGGCTGTGCATATATAATTCCCGTTTTCTCCTTATCCCGTGGGAATTTCCAAAAATCCTTTCTTAGCGGATGCCTACGTCATAACATCTACCTGCATGCCAAATTTCAGCCCGATCCGTCCAGTGGTTTGGGCTGTGCATATATAATTCCCGTTTTCTCCTTATCCCGTGGGAATTTCCAAAAATCCTTTCTTAGCGGATGCCTACGTCATAACATCTACCTGCATGCCAATTTTCAGCCCGATCCGTCCAGTGGTTTGGGCTGTGCGTTGATATATAGTTAAGTCAGTCAGTCAGTCAGTCAGTCAGTCAGGACTTTGAATTTTATATGTATAGATGGACGAGTGAGTTTAAAAATTGCAAACACTGAGAGCCACAATATTGTATTCTTAAATAGCAGTGGGCAGGTCACGTGGGTCACAGGACTGATGGCCGATGTAGACGGAAGATTCTCGAGTAGCGACCACGTACCTACGCAGCATAGAAAAGCCCCCCACAAGATGGACTGATGACCTTGAGACGGGGGCGGGAATCCATTGGCGGGAGGCCTATGTTCAGCAGTGGAAGTCTTTTGGCTGATGAGGTGATGATGATATTCTTGTACGGAACCCTCGTCCGTCTGTATGGAGTGAGCAGCCTGTTCCCTGTGTTGTGAATGAGGCGCTCGGTGGCGTTGCGACGCGTCATAATTACGCAGCTAGGCTCGTTACACGTCGTGGACTGGGAGCGTGTACAAAATAAATTAATAAAAAAAATAGTTTCTGAACTTCCAAAGCTTGTCATAAGGGTCCCCAGAGTCGATTAAACCAACTTTAAATCTCAAGATTTTGATGACCCGTTTATTTTGCGAGGCATGTGTGGTTGCCTTGTGTTATGCTGTTCTCAATGATGTGCCCACAGTATGTAACGGCAATGACCTGCAATCATGTCGGGGTCTTGAAGATATCTCTTTTTTTTTACTATTAGGATTCACCGGAGAGTTAAGAATCCAACATAGCTGCGTTATGGCCACCACTCATAAAAGAAAATCCATATCCCCTTTTTTGGTAAATTTTATTAGGTAGACAATAATTTATTAATTTATACACATACACACATACACAAATCACGTCTTTATCCCTTACGGGGTAGACAGAGCCTAAGGTAACAAGACCTACAGGCCACATTTAGCAAAATTGTGGGCGTATAGGTGGAAAATGGAATCAAAATAGTGATGGGTTGCTAGCCTCATCGCCTATAACATGATTTCTCGATTTACACAAATTACCAAATAAAGTAACTCGACTCGTTAACTCCTGAACGAATTTTCACTTTATTTTAACCAATAGATAGAGGGATTCACGAGGAAGGTTTAGGTATATAATTTGTCAACCTTGTGTAAATTGGTTGAAATATAACAATAATCGTTGGAAGTGTTGGGAAAACTCAAGCTCCCTGGGATACAAATTTTAGTTCTACGTAGACGACGTCATGGACAATAGCTAATAAATGTAAAACTGATGAAACCAAGAATAAGTTTGTAATTCAGTGAGTCAATAAAAAATTACACACCGAATTTGCACGCGGTGTCCCGGGCTAGTAATTTTGCCCGCGCGGCAACTAAGTGCCGTGCTTAGCCTAAGTGGATCTGCCATATTACTACATTTCAGGTTATTCTAGGCTGTTAGCCGATACGGTCAGCTCCTCAGAGTTTATAACAACCAACTCTGACTTGGCGAAGACGCGGCCCCAGTACGCTGTTATTTATGTCGGTTCCGTGCTTTTCTGTTTGGAGAACAGTATTACTCTAAGATCTATAATGTTCAGAAATAATTTCATCATCATTATCGTCAGCCTTTACAAGGTTTCTCAGTGTTTTTCCGGAATATTTCAGATTAAAAAATTTTCGTTCACAGTTTTGTTTCAAAATTTAGTCCTTCCCTTGACACGGTTCACTTTGAACATCAGTAAATGTATTTTTTTTATATGAATAGGAAGGCAAACGAGCAAGTGGGTCACCTGATGGTAAGTGATCACCACTGCCCATAGACACCCGCAACCCCGGAGGGATTGCGGATGCGTTGCCAACCTAGAGGACTAAGATGCAATGCCTCTTGTGCCCGTAATTTCCCCGGCTGTCTTACTTTCCACACCGGAACACAGCAGTGCAAGCACTGCTACTTAGCGGCAGGATTAGCGAGTAAGATGGTGGTAGCGATCCGGACGGACCTTGCACAAGGCCTTACCACCCGCCCATGTATGGAATCATTTTGTCAACTATAATATGATTCAAAAATCCCGAAAAACACTACTGGGCTATTTAGTCAGACCAACTCCGCTGAAATAATCCAAAACAATTTTAAGAGACCTGGTATACGTCCCGCTACTGAGCATGGGCTATAGTTCCCACTGGGGCCAGTGAAGCAGAAAGTATCACTGACATACTTTTACGTTAGTAAACTTGGCGGTAATACCTTGTGTAAGGACCGTTTGGATCGCTACCACCATCTTATTCGCTTATCCTGAAGTCAAGCAGCACAGCGCTTGCCCTACTTACTGTGGAGCTGCCCTGATGAGGCACTTCAAACTGTACGGGAATCGAGATATAAAGTTCCTAACCAAACTGTTGTTTCAGAAGGCCAAGCTAATTTGAGTTAAAACACAAACTTATTAATTCTTGATTTTATTTCAATTTTAAATTATCATTACAAAATGTAAAGCTTTCCGCCTATGCGGCTTTCGGTTCGAGCTGTTCTGAGAGCCGTCCCAAGTTCCAAAACAAAAATCTTTTAAAATATCGAACGGGTGTTCGATATTCGGAACTTGAACTATTTCAGAGCAGCCAGCACCCAAAACCTGCCAGCATACACTAGCCGAACCTATTCCTACATTACTGTATTTCGAAGTTTAGGATAGTCAGTGAAATCACTGGCGCATGTCTCATTGAGGCACTCTTCTTATCTAGGCTAACAACTCTGTAATCACATCAACGGGTGTCGCTCACATAAATATAATCGGATATCAATTTGGCCGCTCGCAATTGTACCTATTTAAAAGATAAACTTACTTCTCAAGCTGATCACTCACCTCACCACTATAATTGCCAGCTTCAAATAATTACTTACACTTTGCACAGCGCAATTACCTCGTGTGACATGCGCGTGCGTGGAACACTTCGCAGTACTCATTTAGGCCAATTAGGCCAGAGGCATTTTATAATAACACCTATTTATTCTTGAGGTATTCCCTCGCGAATTTTAAGTACAGGCTTTGCGGGGTAAATTAAAGCCGGGTACTCATCTGCGAGCTGTTACCGTAACTGCTACACGTTACAGTAACTAAAGCCCTAGGTGTAGCTCCCCAACCTGCCTCGAGCAATACACCACATCTACACTTAGGTTTGTGTGATAAAAAAAGTGTTCTAAACATCATGCGTCATCTCATGTCATGTAAATTAATTGCACATCCAGAATTATCCAAGCGTTTGCGTCGAGTTTCCGTAAATACGTAATTCAAATTATTTACAGCCGAGACTGTTTCTAAGAAACAATAAAATATTAAACCCCAATGCACCGTAATTCGTTGTAACTTCGTCGACACGCAATATCGTCCCACTCCCGCGCAATACATTTTAATTCAATGTCTTACAAATGACAATAAAACTGTAGAAATAATACTTATGTGAGAACTTTGTGAAAACAACTCGTTTGGCGTCTGTTTATGTTCCAGGGCTGTTGGTTTGTCGACAACAGATTGAATTATTACAACACATGTGTTGTGGTTATTGCGGCTTTGGTTCTGCAGATTTTTATTACTTTTAATCTATCTGTTACCTTTAAAATACTACCGGGACTGATTGACTGACTGACTGACAGACAACACACAGAGTAAACCACTGAAACAAGAGTTTTGATATGTTTTCTTCTGTTATTTTGATAACCTTTCTTTAAAAACCATACCACGATCATTGAAAGTTAACTGTCCTGATGAACCATTGCATTAATCTGTAAAAACAGTCTTACCTAAATTATAGGATAATATAAAGTGGCTTCTTCTTGAAAGTTTACCGAAGAAAATTTAAATCAAGAAAAAATTATATTTAATTTAAGAAGGAACCCCAGTCCGCATTCCGTGGGCCCACTTTCAGCCATTCAAATAGACAATCGGACAGATTATCTCGAAACATAAATAACACTATTTGGCGCAGTTATAAATCGAGGGATTTCTATAATAAATTATTTTAAAAATATTGCGCCATTGTGTAGACTAATTCGGGTTTTTATTTGGCGCGGGCCCACAAAGCCCCATTGAAAATCGGATGTCGAAATCTATAAATATGTCCAATTTTTTAGACAGATGCACCCAAGCAACCTATTCAATTTCGTTCTCAACACAACCTTGCAAGACCCTATAATGATTAGAGCACGGTTTATTTTGGTTTGCTTTAGCTGAATCAGTAATCTTGCAGATTAGCACGAGTGTTTGCAATTCTGTGAATGCAATAATTTTTTGCAACTCGAAAGGACTAGTGGCGATTTCCTGCTATTCTGGAAGTCTATCGGTTTTACATACATGGATTGCGTGTGTTTATTTAACGTTTTAGATGGCTAATGCTTAAGAAAGTTTTTGCAATATTTACACAGATGGTTAGTGAGTAGATGTCGTTGTGTTATCCTTTTAGTCGCAGAAGAATGTGAATATAAAAAAGAAATATGCTTCACTTTTAAAATAAGCGACAGTAACTAGACTAGGTTCAGTGTTCGTCATTTGTCTTGATACATTTACTAGAATTAATATCGCAGATTACAGTATTAGTATTACACTATACGCATTGTAAATTATAGACTACGTTAGATTAGATTTGCGTTGAAGTAACTGAAACAAAGCCGAACAATATGAACACTGTCAGCGTGCGTCCGAAAAAAAGAAGCACCTTTTAATTACTTCCACTCAGATCCACAGCTCGTAAGGAAAGTGGTCACTTCAATCTATCTCGCCCTGTCCATACCTACGCGTATTACATCGGGCGTTCTATTGCATTGCCGATCAATTACTATATTTTATACTAGCTTCTGCCCGCGAATTCGTCCGCGTAGAATTAGCATTTTTTAACATGTTTATCGCTATTCCGCGGGAATTATGCAATTTTCCGGGATAAGAAGTAGCCTATGATTCAATCTAGGGTACCTATCAGCTATCTCTGTTCTAAATTTTATCCAAATCCGTCCAGTCATTTCAGCGTGAAGAAGGAAAAAACATTACTCACATCGTCACATCCATCCGTCCATTTAGTTCTGTCCGCAGTAGTTACTATCAGCAACCCGTTTCTCAAAGATACAAGTTACAATATTTTACAAGTCTGAACTAGCAACATGGGTCAAATCCCAACCATTGATTGTTTGATGGGGCCAATGTGGCTAGTTTATCCTTGTAACACACCCGATATAGTTATTCTGTGCTCGAAGTCTGTGGTACAGCGCTTTATCTCTCGGCCGCCAAAGGAAGTGACAGCGCGGACGCCATATTTGCATAACAAACGACTGTAATTAACTAAGTGTCGCAGTAAACATTGGCATGGCTTGTAACATGCTTGTTTGAGGACAGGAGTGCGGTGGAGACTGATTGAAGTCGATGATTATAATTAAATAATTTATGTTTAAAATTTATTTAAGTTATTCAACTGTTTCATTTTAGAATACACACTAATCACGTCTTTATCCGTTACGGGTTAGACAGACCCCAGAGTAATAATAAGACTTAACACGATTAGCGTGATTTTGAGGATACTGTTGGAAAAGAGAACCAAAACAGTGTTGGGTTTCTAGCCGCATCGCCTATAACATGATGCCAAATATTTTTGCGCATTCCCTCGATGGAGTTTTACGGTCTTCAGAAACAATCAATTTAATTAAGATGGCTCCAACAACACATCCCAACAACCGTACATTTTTAAACTAGGCCCAAAATTTAAGTAGTCAATGATCCATTAACATCAAAAGAAATATTGCAACACCCTAAATCTCGCGCAATTTCAACAAAAAAATTACGCGCATAAAATCGGACCATAAATTTGATTCAGTCTCCCGCCTTAACAAACGTAACAGCTAATGGTTTTGAAGTATTGGCATTATGTTCCTATGCTCTGTGCTATTTATGTGACATGCCCATTAATACTCATTATTCTCTATCCAACACGTACACAATAGGCGCGTTTACCCTGACACATAAAATAATCACTCGCACTTACTTTTTCGTACTGCGACTTTGAGCATCACGTTCTGTGTTACTTTTTTAGTCTGTGGCGTAGGGTAAGTGTCTATATAGGACATGTTGTAAGGAAAGAGGTTGGCTTTGTTATGTAAGTGGCGAGCTGTCGTGAAATGTGCCACCGTATTTTTTCTCTCCCTTTGTTACGTGTTCGGGTTATTCTCAGAGTATTAAATTACGTAGTTAATTGGCGATTTAAATTTTGTTTATGTGTTTAAGCAGATAGGCAGTTCTGTTATGTTATGACAGTTCAAAGAGTCAAAAGCAACATTTGAAATACAACTTGATTCTGTGCTCGGTTGACCCTTTCACAAAATATTTCAAAAGAAATCGTTGTCTTAACGTAACATTATGGTAACGTCACATGGCTTAACGTAACATAGCGCCAAGAAAAAATACTTCCATTATTTTCATTAAGAATGACTTTTGGAGAAAACGTGATATTTTACCCATACTGTAGAAACTCAGACCTAACCAAGCACTCCGGAACACACACATCGTAAACAAAAAACCATTTTAAATACCCTCCCTTAATAACGCCAGCAATAAAGGCGTCCACTGACGATGCGCTGGTAATCGCACGAATAAATCAGCTATTATCTCGCCTCTCGAAAGCAACAGAACAAAACGGTGACGCCAACAAATGACCGCTATTTCTCATCGGCATCCGTATCCGAGGACTCTGTCAATATATCCGTGAGTGAGTGAGAAAGAGAGAGGCGGAAGCGTTTAGCGGGTTCATGAGTGGAAGCGGGAAGTTGCTAGGTACTATGCGTTGAATTTTAGCCCTATTACTGATTTGAGATTTAGAGCATGTTTCGTCACTCTTTGCCAAGTTTCTGAAATAATAATATTTGACAGAATATCCATTATGAAAGTGGTCAACATGACCTTTATCAACTTTAAACATGATTGCTGAATTGCGGTTTTAAGTTAATAATTATTCACATTGCATATTTCACAGATCAATCTACTCAGAACCTGATACACATTTTAATGAAGTTCTCAATTTCATAATTTTACTCAAAACGTTTAATATTGAGAACCAAATAATAAAACACTAGCGACCCGCCCCGGCTTCGCACGGTCTATTCTGCATGTGTTATACATATAAACCTTTCTCTTGAATCACTCTATCTATTTAAAAAAACCGCATCAAAATCCGTTGCGTAGTTTTAAAGGTCTAAGGATACATAGGGACAGACAGCGGAAAGCCATTTTGATTTATACTATGTACTTAGTGAAGTAACATTGAGTTTCAAAGAGACAATGCGCTATTTGCGTAGTGTAGAATTAGAAATAAATGAATCACTATGCAAAAGTAAATTCAATTAGTCGACATTAACATTTTCTCGGTAACGGGGATTACATAAGATACTTAAAAATTGGTTTATGTATCAGTTGATTCTTCCGGAATCTTTAAATTTCTTCCAGATGACTACATAAAACGTGGGAGGTATAATACGCGAATGTTTTTTGACTTGAACCACAGGCCGACCCGCCCCATCTGCCACCCCTAACCGCAGTTATATTTTATTTGCGCAATAAATTACGTTTTATTACACATATTTTGTCGTGTTACAATAACTAATGCACCCAGTCTCAATTCGCATGTAATTCTGCGTAACGGGTTTTTTTTATTATTTATTTGTGTTTTTTATTGTATCAACCCCTCTTTTTACAACAAATTTGCTGAGTCTTACGATTCTGATGCGAAAATAACGTGTTACGGAAGTGAGCAAAGTTCAGCGCAGAAAGTGAGAAGCAACCATTTAGTATACCTAACTACATAACTTAAAAATGAGAAGGGAAATAAACTTATAAAAGTCTTTCATGACACATTATTTTTAGATGACTGTACAAAGAAAGAAATACCTAATACACACAAGTGGAGCGATGCTTATAATTAGCTTATTTTATTCTCGTCAACACATACAAAACCGATAAACAGAAAATAATTATAAAGGTGGTAGGTACCTATCCCTTGGAAACGATTGGAATAATAGTTGCATAGTTCAACTCATGCGTCATCTGTTAACACTATTGATGACTATAAATTGATAAAATATCTCCTCCCTTTTGAAGCCAAATCTATATATATATAATTCAAAGGTGACTGACTGACTGACTGACTGACTGACTGACTGACTGACTGACATAGTGATCTATCAACGCACAGCCCAAACCACTGGACGGATCGGACTGAAATTTGGCATGCAGGTAGATCTTATGACGTAGGCATCCGCTAAGAAAGGATTTTTGGAAATTCCCACGGGATAAGGAAAAAACGGGAATTATATATTCGATTCCGAGTGACGCTATCTCAATAACTATAATAAGTAGACTCTTCAAATTTGATACAAAAGTAGGTGATTACAAAACTAAGAAATTAATTTCAGGATTTTTGGAAATTCTCACGGGATAAGGAAAAAAATAGGATTTATATATACAGTTTAACGAAATCCTATGAACTATAATTACTAGACTCTTCAAATTTGGCATAGAAGTAGGTGATTATAATAGTAAAATAATGTTTTAATGCTTTTTGGAAATTCCCACGGGATAAAAACAGGATTTATGTATTCAGTTCTACGGGATCGATTTTTCGTTTTACTGGTCGTATAAAATTGAAATTTGGCCTTCAATTTCCTTTGGGGAGTGTAGGGGAGCGCTACAAAAGGATTTCCCGAAATTCCCACGGGAACGGGAAAAACGGGAGTTTTCGTTTTCTGGTTGCAGAAAGCTGAAATTCGGCATGTAGGTTGCTTCGGGAGTGTAGAGGAGCATTAAGAGAGTACTTTCCAAATTTCCCACGGGAACGGGGAAAAAACAGGATTTTACGTTTTACTGGTCGTAGAAAGCTGAAATTTGGCAAGTGGGTTCCTTAGGGAGTGTAGGGGAGCATTATGAGATAATTTCCCAAAATTCTTCTTCGTTCCCGAAAGAATTTCGGGAAATGCTTTATTTGGCGAAATTCTTACGGAAACGGGAAAAACGAAAAGCGGGGAAAGTTGAAATTTGTCACGTAGGTTTATTTGGGAGTGTAGGGGAACACTAAGAAAGGATTTTTCGAAACGCCCACAGGGACGGGAAAAAACCGGATTTTACGTTTCCAGACGAAACAGCGGAAGAAAGAGACAACATTTATAACGTGTGTTTCTTTAAAGGCTTAAGTGTACTCCGAAAGCACTCCCCTAAATTTCCACGGGAACGGGAAAAAACTTATTTTTTCATTTTACATCTTAGCGCGTACGAAGTCGCGGGCAAAAGCTATTTAGGATGTATTTTAGGACAGCCCTATAGGTTAGGTTAGGTTTTTTTTATAAAAATCCTGCAATATTTACAGTTTCATAAAAATTAAGGCAGCGGGGCAATGCGGGGGGCTTGCTTGCATGCTTGCTTGAGTTCTTGCTTTGCATGCTTGATTGCATACTTGCTTTCATGCATGCTTGCATGCTTGCTTGCATGGGTGCTTACTTGCATGCATGCTTGCTTGCACGCTTGCTTGCATGCTTGCTTGCATGGGTGCTTACTTGCATGCATGCTTGCTTGCACGCTTGCTTTGCATGCTTGCTTGCCTGCTTGCATGCCTGCTTGCATGCATGCTTGCATGCTTGCTTGCATGGGTGCTTACTTGCATGCATGCTTGCTTGCACGCTTGCTTGCATGCTTGCTTGCCTGCTTGCATGCCTGCTTGCATGCCTGCTTGCATGCCTGCTTGCATGCCTGCTTGCATGCCTGCTTGCATACTTGCATGTATGCTTGAAAGCTTGCAGGTTTGGTTGCTCGCTTGCTTAATTGCTAGCTTCTTTGAAATGCTCATGGTTCACGCGTGCGAAGCCGCGGGCAAAAGCTAGTTAGTTATAAACGTACAAATAAGTTGAAATTACAGACCTCTGAACATCGCAAAGCACTTACATTACTTTAAAACACCTTTCCACCTTACGCTGAAAATCCTTTGCAATATTAACGTACCCCTCCAAAGTAAATTTCTGTCTGTCTATCGTTTTACGATCCCAACCCTTCGCAACGAACCGTATTGAGACGACAACAATCATTCCTGGGAGACCGTAAAAACCTTCCTAACGTCGTAAAAACACATACGGACTTTGAAAAATAAACTTGTGTACTTTCAAAACAAACGCAAACAACACTTTACTCTACAACGTCAACTTAAGGTTGGAATTTACGGAGACTCCTGCGCCACTAAAAAGTAAGTGGCTTGAATAATAACTATCTCTGTGAAAGAGCCTGTAAATTCAGGCTACTTTGTTTCAAAGTTTCAACGGAGATGTTTTGTTTCATATTTAGTAGATGCGTGTGTCAACAACAGCCAACTATTGTTGTGTTTGCCTGCTTTACGTGATGATGTGATTATATTAAACCAAGCGACATAAGGATAACGTTTATCAAACTTACTGCATGATGAAAAATGCTCAAAGCATTTTCGCATTGTAACGACATCGAAATCGTCAACAGGTTAAAAAAAACTGGTTCTGACATCATTCCGCGAGCGATTAATTTAGTTATTCAAACCTTTTGTCTTGTGTCCATTTTTTTGTCACAATACATCATTACTATCTACAGATTCACGTGTTACTTACGGTGGTCTATGTTAAACTAAATGAATAAACTTTCTTTGCTACTCAGAACTTTACATGACTTTCATTTTATTATTTCAGGGTGTAGCAAACTAAGCAAAGCTATAATAAAAGGTAAATGGTTACAGCGTAAATGTATGTAGTAAATACAAATATTAGGCGTGGTACTGCCAGGATAGTCAAATTTCTTATTACTAAGCTATCCAGTCGTGAAATAACACACCTAATTTAATTATCTCCTCTATCTTCTCACGATTTTTCTCGGTCTTCTACGATGCTTCTCTCTGTTACTCGTATATCCAAAACTTTGCAGGTATACAAAATTCCAACAGTACACCCCTAAGATTCACTCTTATAATATGCTAGCGATTTTACTTCTCGTTTCTGTGGACGGGTACAAATCGAGCGGAGGACTGATTTGTGGGGGGTAGAATTTAATACCAGAGGGGGTGGATACGTGATTTTTCACTTTGACGCTGTCTTAATGTGGCGTGTGAAAGGTTGAGTTTTCGAGACTTTCTGGCAAAGCTTATTAGTGAGTGTTTGTAGGTGTTCGTAGATGGAAGTAAATTATCATTCGTCCCAGAAAGAAAAGTTGAAATTTAAGACAACAATAGGCCATGGGATATATGTATATAAGTACTGATATTTACGAAACCGTATTCCGAGAAAGGTTTCATTTTCCTTTAAAACTTTGGTTACCTACTTAAGCGTAGACTTTATCATACTTTTTGATGTTGTTTACTTAGCAATAATATTGACTATAACCTATTAAAATTTCCTCACGATGAAAATAAACATTTTCTTATAACAAGATTTTATTACACAAAACATTTTTTGCAACCTCGACAAAACCTTACCAGCCATCAAAATAACAAAAATGAATCAATTCAGAAATAAAAACGGACAAAGCGCGAATTAAACGAGGACATGTGCAAACGCATATAAATCGCGGTTATTTATTAGGACCGAGTGCCGTTATAAATAATGATAATAGCAGATATAACGAAAATAACAGAACGCAACATTGTAGCAGTGATATACGACGCGCGACATTTTAACAACTGGCGAGATTTACGCGGATCGCGGCAGCTGCCGAGGTGAAGTGTGATGACATGTCAATTTGTTTTCTCAAACTTATAGGTAATAGAAATAGACAATGGATAGAGGTGACGTGTCATCAGCCTTATGTGTTTTTTTTTCGAGTTTATGGCTTGGTAACTTTTAAAGTCGTGTCTTTGTCTAAGTTAAACTAGAGTAGTAGGATACAATAAAAAGTAATCAGGTTCAGAAGACTGCCGCCACGTGCAATTACGTTAGTACCTACTATTACTTCTTCTTCTTCTTATTTGTGGCGTATCAAGTCGTTATAGCGACGACAACTTCGCCAATGTCAAAGTAACAAAAATATAATTAAAACATCTTGTGACAAAATGTCGGCAACGTTGTACGGTAATGGTCAAAGACCCCCCCTCCCCCCTGTCGGGCTCTTAGCCAACGGTCAACAATATCCCTCAGAAACTGACAGGAAATCATTAGCCGTTGCCCATGGTGCACCGGGCCAAGCACTGCTCTTCCCCCCGGACGGATCCTACAACGAACCGCAGCTCTTGACCACGCGTGGAGGTAACCCGACTCGCACCCCTACTTATTCTGTGGTGTGATACAAAATCGGATTTGTCATGAAAGTGACAGGTGGCTTAACAAATTAAATCGACCTACATAATGGTATAAATATCTTACTACCTTCTCATTGTTCACCAAATAAGTTAGAGCAAAATAACACTGAATAAATTATTCTGTTGTTACTTTTACCATCTTTCTAATCTAGTCTAACATTTTTGGTCAAGTTGCTTAAGTTTTGTTTTGAAAGAATTGATTGAGCCTAATAATTAGGATGGCCATGAAGATATTGATAAGATTTTTTATTTGTGTCTCATGTCCTGAACAATGTTCCTAACGTTCTGTCAAAGGTTTTATAAATTTGCTATTAACTAACTTTAACAATTAATGTTAAATAACATAAATTCTGCGCAGTGTACATAAAAGCATCTTTGCTTTGGTCTTATTAATAACTTAGCTAATTTATTAACTCAAAGTCTGGAAAATCTCAAATAAGCCATATATCCGTGCACCCTAACACTCGTCCGTAACAAAATATGAAAAGCTAGGGTGACTTGATTGATGCGGCGGACATAATTGCCCGGCCTCCGCATGTTAATGAATCGTGTGTAATGAAAAATGATTGTCCTGCGTGTCCGGAGATTGATGGTCACACTACTTCGTGATACGTATTGTGTGCAAAATGGCGGGTGTCGAAGTGTCCTGGTTTAAGTGCGATGAGATTAATGAGGGCGATTTTATGACGGGGGGAGTGACATGTGGCAGTGATAATGTAAGATAGTGAAAGTATTGTTTGTAATAGTTTTGAAATATGTCGTATATTCATACTGCTGATTTTGGGAAGGGTAAGTCCGAAGTGGTATCACAACTACTGCATAGAATGTCATCAGATGCGGTAGGATAATGGGCAACTTAAGTGGTGGATGCTTTTTGAGACAGTTTTGACTGTCTTGTACATAGAATTTTAAGAAAGGCTTAAATTCTATTTATCTTTCGAGGACCATCACTTTATTGAATCCCGATCTACTGTGGAACCCTTTTGCAGTAAATTTCATAGTGACGATACATTTAACTGGCAAGGAAAACCAATGTGAAATTATTGTGAGAATATTCTATCGTGCGTTAGGAATTAATTTGTTTGATAGTACTTCACCCAGTCCGCCGCTTACGTTAGATTAATCATTTATTTCAGAAGTCAAGTGTTATCAACTTACTGTTCATTCATGCACCATGCTCATAGGTCGGGTACGCACTGTCAGGTAACACTGTAAAAGGCTGTTTTGTGAGTGCTTTCAAGTACCAGCCTATCGCTCGACATTTGTTTACCGAGTGCTTATTGAGGCAGTCAGCGCACCCGTCAATTATCAAACTTTAATATCGCACGGACCATAAAACTCCCCCTTAGATTGGTGCGATATTTCACTGGCCACATACGCTTCGACATCCGTATTTATTATTTTGCATGGTCGCAGCGATAGACAAATGGCGCAGAGCTGGCCATAAAGCCGCTCTCGATGACAAACTGCCCGTTCTAACGACCGACACCCTGCGATATTTTTACGCACGCCGCGAAGTCCGCCCCCTGTCGTTTGTGCGTGGTGTTTGGGAGAGGCGACTAGGTAAACTTATAAGATATGTAGGTAAATTGTAAAATACTGCTCAAACTCTGCGTATAAAATTCTATAGATTACTTGATAGATCCCTAAACACGTTTGACGTGTGTGTTTGGTGTACGCTCTAACGCAGGCAAACACGCCATGTTAGGTTATTTGAGGTTTCCATCTTTAGTCCTCTAGGCTGGCAACGCATCTGCAATCCTTTGGTGTTGTGGGTGTCCATAGGCGGTGGTGTTCACTCACTTGTTTTCCACTCTATATAATAAAACAAATTCTTCCTTTCCTGAACAAAATGTTTGCACTGAGAATGCATATAGCATGCCGTAAGCTATTGATTGCTGTATCTGTGATAGCGTTTATTTTGCATAGATTTACAGTCCCTCGTAAGTCCTGTCTTTTTATAAATCGCGTAACGCTTAATAATCCGCCGCCAAGTTCCAGTTATTTGATTTTCGATTTAATTTCATTATTTATTTAGGGATCTTTAAAAAGCGAGCCTTCCTGTTCTTGAAAGGGCCGGCAACGCATCTGTGATTCCCCAAGTCTTGCAGATGTCCCTGGGCGATGGTGATTACTTTCCATCAGGTGACCGTCTGCTCGTTTGCCCCCTCTTATATAAAATAAAAAAATAATTATTATAAATAATAATCTTTAATAAAAAAATAATAATTATAAAGTAATATTTTCATTTAACAATTTGTACCTAATATAGTACATTCGGCATTTATTCTTGCTATTAATTTGTACTTCAGGAAGTACGCGAGGTATTACGAGGATATCAATTGTAATAATGATCACTTAAACCAATTTAAGTAATAACAGCGTTTATTATAACCATGGCTAACAACCCTGTAAACACTGGTGGGGTAAATAAAAAAAATGGACATCTTTATTTGTCAGCGACTAGTGATACGCAATTGACTAAAAAATAATCAACCTAATGAGACCTATACATACCAAAACATTAATGTTTCAAAAGTCTGACCTGAAATTCAACAATATCACAATTAATGATGTTCAGGCAATAAAGTGTCATTTTAATGATATTAACAATGACCGTCCATCTGCCGCGCCGAGTTTACTCCATCAAATTGAAATATCATTATGAGCATCAGTAATTTATATCCAAACACGTTGTCTTCATAAATGTGTTGTTGAAAATCTTTATTAATTATTATAAATATGACATGATTTACGCAGAAAATGTAGCAAACAAAGATTTTGTTCCTAATATTTTTTTGTTATTGTGTTCAACACTTTAAATTAGTGTCAAGGACTAGTTTTATAGCCTCGTATTATTTGTAAAAAATGTTTTTAATATTCTTTAATGTACATTACAACTAATTGTTTACTTATTCGGCATTTAGAAAATAAATTAATATAAATATTATTGTTCATGCTCATAGTTTTATAAGGTCACATCATTTATGAACATTTCCTCATTTAACTCATTTTGCTGATCTGAAATGTGTCTACCTATTGGTTGGTATCATTATTGCCTTGAAATGTGTAATATTTGTAACAAAATCATATCTCTCCCATAAACAACCGAAACTGCACCCAGTTCCAACCGATAGTAGATGACCAGTCGACACCTGAAGCCAAGTGATGGATGACCCGCGAAGATTGATATACCGGTACACCCTCTCTCTACTTACCTTTCGAAAGCTGAAGGCATATCAACCTTACAATTGTACGATACGGTACAGTTCACTGTGGCAGCAGACTATGTAAAAATACTCTAGAGTGAGCTCTTTGCACCTTAAATTTAAGAAGGTAAGGTGATATTTCGTTCATTATAACTAGTACGACGATACTAAAATATCATCTGCGTGCCCAATTTATGGTAATATGCAATAGTTATGGCTAAGTGATTAAAATTACAATTATTGTAAATGTATGTACTCGTACTTAACCCAGTTTCTGTCTCCGGTTTTTCAGTTTCAGGTAGGCAGTTAAAAACAAATGAAGGCCCGTGCTATTAGAAACAAATGAATGATTGATTCATGCTTCGTCTTAAATATTATGAACTCCGCCAAGCCAAAAACAAAACACTACCGGTGCTGCGCATTCGACCCACGTTCGGAGTAAGTGCTAATTCTAACAAGAATTGACAACAAAATCTGAGCAAAATCAAATTGAATCACGTCACTTATTCGCGGCGGAACCGCGCGACATACAACTGTCTTGCTCTTACCCGGGCCTAATGCAATTAGGGAGACTTTTAACGTGTTGATTATTATATTTGACAGGGTAATTCCGGCGGGCTGATTCGGTGTCGGCAATCTTATTACGGATGTAAATGAATATGGAATGAATCCATTATTCCGCAAACAAGCCTCGGGGAGTCGATAATTTTAGGAGACGGCGGGCTTTTGATGAGTTGATAAAACGATACAATTTTAAACGAAGTCAAAATTAAATGAAGATGGCTATCATTTAAAATTCCGTCAACTAATTATAACTCTACTGGTACCACAGCTACCGAAGTGTAATTCTATTTCTACAGGTCATTTTAGTGTTTGACTAGTTTTAGTCACTAGAAAGCTCAGAAACCGGATTATTTACAATCATTCCTGCAAACATGTCAGAAGTTATCAGTCTGTTAAGAAAAGTCTACCTTCTCATGCAACGCCTGCCCATGATACAACTAGAGCTTTTTAAGGCTAGAATAGGCTGTATCTGAACCAGTCGCTTTTGACTTCATTTTGATTTTTCATTAGTCTTAGGTATAACATCAGTTTAAGAAAAAAAAAACATTTCTTAGAATTCCATGATGAACACAGTCATGTCATCTTCAATCATCTCATTTTCAGACTGTATACATCCCACTTCGAGGTACAGACCTCCTTACACAATCAAAGGGATTTCGCAGTTCCCAGTGGGCTCAGTGCTGTTTGGGAACTTCATACACCATTGAACCTCTTCGAAGGTTTGTACAGACTTTATCGACAAGCCCGTGATTGCACATAAATTCCGAAAAACTTAGAGGTGCTCTCCTTGAGAGGTCATAGAGAAATCTAGCCACTGCAACCAAGCAAGCAGGGACATGTTTGTGATAACTCACGTATAAAGTCAAGTTATGCATGTTTCGGACCAGTTTGTAGTCCTTCCTCTTGGACCGCCCGCCCGCGGCAGGGAAACGAACACAGCGCGCCAGCGCTCAGCTCGTGCGCCTACTCGTCGCAACTGACAGCGGCGCACAAATACCCTCGTCCACGTATTCGTTTTATGCTGTTTTCAGTAGATCTTGGTAGTTAACAGGTCAAACATCGCTCGAACAGCTCTAGATAGTTCCATGTCCCGAATAATAACCGCGTTACCATATTTCCGCCGGCGACGGGGTTATTTATTGGCTTAAAATTGTAGTCGCATACATTATGTATGACGGCCGTAATTACCCCGGCCCCTTGCTCTGTTAGGAGTGGGTGACTAGCCTGTGAGACCCCAGTATTTTTTTTTTAAATTTGTTTTACTGTTATTGCGTTGTCATCCAATCTACATTGTATATATCTAATTTTGAGTCCATCGAACCACACCATAAAATTTGACGTAAATCATTATAGCAAAAAAGAAAACAGAGCAAGTTGAACAATAACTTAATTAAAGCTGCGAAGAAACTTTGGCTCCCGCCTGACAAACGCAAATAAAGTCTTTATTTTGAAATAAATTCTTAAAAATATATGCTTGATGTAAATTAAAGCCAACTAAATAAAACAACTTGTAAAAATATTATGCCGAGCAAAATAAGGCCCTTTATTAAAGCTCGGCCAGTTCAGTAAAAAAATATCAACATTTTTATCATAAAGGTACAATGAAAACTATCAACAATAACAAAATGGATAACCTTTTTGGACTTTATGACGTCATGGACAGCAGAACAAACATATACAGACAAGACTGAAGCCGGCCCATACATTATGCATGATGAGCGTAATTACCCCGGTGTGTCCTCGGGCTGTTCAGAGTAGATGACTCAGCGTCCTTTTTGATTGTATTTAAATCTATTTTAATAGAAGGGAGTAGATCAAAGGGGGTGTCTACACGAGTAGACACCACGAGTGAGCGAGATCATGATGCATGCGACTGCGTTGTAATATCGGCAGCTCATTAAAGGTTATCACGTTGAACATCCCGTAGATATTATGTCTAGTGCTATTAGCCGTGAATTATTTAGAACTACCTATTGAAAGTTATTCTGGTTTTTGTGCGGTGCAGTGCTACAAGGGTGTCTCACTACGGACACACTCGCCTCGATGACACTTCACTTTGTTGACGGCTTGTGATTAATTCATAGGGGTAGGGGACGTCCATCAAATATTCTTGGCCGTTGTTCGAGCTTTGTAATTGAGAGTAGTTTTTTATCATTGTCATGATCAGGGTAGAAATAATTATCAACAATGTGGTAGCTTGTGGTTCCGCTGACGCACTTCAGCGTTTTCCAATTTGAGGGTCCTTTCTAATTTATACTCGACTCTAAGCTTTTCGGTGGCGAAAAAACGGAAAAGAACGCGAAAACATCTAGAAAACATCTTTTTTTGCAAATCTCAACTTTGTGTTTCTTTAAAATCATAATATAACTATTATTTTATAAATACGAATATGTGTGAGGTAGGTATGTAGATAGCTGGATTTCTGGAATAACACTGAGGTTACTGTTTAGTTTTTACCGGTTCCAGATCAGGATTAAAGCGTATAAATCCCGAAATCTCTACCGCCAAATCCGGAGACTTGAAATTTTGCATGTGTAATCTTCTTGCAATGTAAAAAAAGATCATGAAATAATTTATGGCAAAGCACACGGAATATTTTCGTAAGGAAAGCAAAATCTCGGATTTCATCTGTCAGATATAAAGTAGCTGCGGGGCAAAGCTAGTTCTTAATAAATTTGAGGCCCGTGTTACTCAGAGATTGTGAATTAAAAGCAATCCTTGATTTAGTATTCGTGTTATTATCAAACCTTTGTTATTCCTGCACTCTGACCAGAACTATCCCAATCCCGTACAAGACAACTCCCGTGCCGCGATTACGCTTGCTATTAACCTGTCGTTGCTAGCAGTTTAATTCAATTAGAACGCTGCATTCTCTGTCTCCTTCTAACAGCTACTAATTGCTATTCTGTATCCCGTTTCCGCGCCGTAATCTGCCTCGTGGTGACCCGTGGTAACCATTGACACAGATCAAAACAGACAACACACTTGTAATAAACACTGATAATTAGTGATTTTTATCCAAATAAATTTCTGACGATAGGTAGGTAGGTACTTAATTATTGTGCTGTTGTGAATGACATTTTTTTAATCAATCCACGCACACTATGTTTCATTCGCAAGATATTTTGAAACTGACAGCTTATCTAAGTCAAAATAAAGGCTTGCAAAATAATTGGACAGATATGTCATATTTTCCACATTGTTAAATGACAGTACGAAGTTACTTGAAGGATCCGTTTATTTCAATATCGATAAAAATGTCTTCAACTGTCAGCAACATTCAACAATACTTTATCACCGTTCATAATCTTTTTCAGTGGTAGGTACTTAATTATTGTGCTGTTGTGAATGAAATTTTTTTAATCAATCCACGCACACTATGTTTCATTCGCAAGATATTTTGAAACTGACAGCTTATCTAAGTCAAAATAAAGGCTTGCAAAATAATTGGATAGATATGTCATATTTTCCACATTGTTAAATGACAGTACGAAGTTACTTGAAGGATCCGTTTATTTCAATATCGATAAAAATGTCTTCAACTGACAGCAACATTCAACAATACTTTATCACCGTTCATAATCTTTTTCAGTTTATAAAAAAGGCACGATAATGACAGATGTAAATAATTAACAGCGACGAGTCCCTATGTGTACACATTATAAGTCACTCTGACAGCTCTGTTATTGCTACATCGATCCGCTACTACCTATTTCCATTAATAGTAGTTTCTGAAAAGTGCGAATATTTACTTGTAATCTTTGTTTGCTTGTCTAAGCATTGAAAACGGCGCAGATCAATATCATAGCGTGCTTATCTTTTTCGTATAGTTCCAACTTTCAATTTAGATTCTTAAGATTCTTTGACTGAATGCTTTTCAATTACGGGGGCAGCGTTTTTTTCTCAATAAAACATCTGTGACAACATATTCTGCTTGCGGTTTGGCGGTTCCCATTGTTCCCGACCGACGGTCGGGATAAACTTGTCGGTCGAGTACATTTGTCGTACCCTGTTTAACTTTGTCGCTGATTTAACAGATATTTATAGCGCTTGACTTTGGGAATTGTTGGAATAACCAAATGCTTCCGGTAATTAGTGCTGAATGTGCGATAATGTCGTGCATGTTTGCGTCGATGATGTTGAATAACAGTATCTATGCATGATGGTTTATAATATTCTTCAAAATTTGTATTAGCAGCCAATATCGACACCTCCTACGCATAAGGTCGTATCGCTAAATCGACGACTTTTCAGGAGAGCGATTATAAGAATTTTTCATGTATTTTTTCAAGTTGAAATATGGTTAAAGTTTAAAGCAGTAGTTAAATCTGTCCGCGGCGGTTTAATTAACACGAAGCAAATCTGTTTATTAAAATAAATATCATAATTTCAAAATTATGGCAAAAAACCTGAAGTTACGACTTTGTGCTCGTTTTCAAAACGTCGTATAAGAAAGTTACAACCTTTTGCGATTGATCACGTCCATTGCATAAAGTCGTATGTTATAAATACGACCATATATAAAAGGATATACCATCTCACTAAAGCAACGCATATAGTCGTAAGTGCGAGTTACGACCCATGATTGTAAAAAAACTGCAACAAAAAGTCGTACCTAACTATTATTGTTTACGCATAAAGTCGTAACTTAGAAGTTAAGACTATTTGCGTGGGGTGTAATGAACACTAATGGAGTGGCGCAAATCGTCGAATGTTGTGATGCGACGATTTGCGTGGAAAAGTTCAAATGATACGACTATTAGCAATCACAAAACTCCATAATTATCAAAAATATTTAAACTTGAGTTTTAGGAAGTTATAGCTTGGATTAATGGCTTTATGACGATTGAAAAATCTCATTTTGCATAAAACACGGGTTACGACCTTTTGCGTCGGAGGTGTCGATATAGTTGCCTTATCCGACAAATGTTCAAATACCTCATCGTAGGACACGACATTCTTCACCTTCTTCCTCAGTGCCATGGCTTATCCAAAATTAACAATAGAGATATCTTTATCTTTAAGGATTTATTGTATGATTCCAGTAGAATCAAGGCAGTTGCATTAATAAGCCGTAGATGTGAAGAGTTACAAATGATCGATCGAGTGAGTTTTACTGGCACCTTGGTCTCTGAGAACAAATTCAACAAGTCGGAGCTCTGTGTCAGAAGGCCAGTTAGAATACTTCATCTTATGCGCGTGTTACTCAACTAGTTTGATAACACTTGTGTAAAGGCGGAGGCTTAGTTTCAACCGGCCTCATTCTGCCGTTTTTAGAACAACATCTTCATTGTTTGTTTGGTCTGAATTTATGTTCTGCATTTTTTACATAGTTATTATTATTACAGTTTCTCTTTTATCCCTCCCCTATCCTTTCGTTCCTTCCCATTTTCGATTTCTATTACTAAAAACCTCCTAATCGCTGCATATTCAACCAGCCTGATATCTCCAACCCAAAATGGCATTAGGGGTAGTACGTTATCCAAAACTACCCTTTAATTACCCTCGACCAATAGAGTCCACAGTAGATTTATGGCAGTAATAGGTGACAATATGCCCCGGATCCTGGCTGCAATTTATTAGGATAGTCGACGACTAAATTAAAGGACAGCCCTTAACTGCTTTTATATTTGACCACATGCAGGATTTAGAAGGTTTAGACATCCCGTAATAATTATCTCAATTTACCGTGTCTTGACAAATGATGTATGAGGACCTAGTGATGTCCGAGTAACCTAGCTTTGGTAAATGGCTCTAATCATGAAGTACGTAGGTGAGAGTTTTGCGAGCGATATTATAAACCTTTTGTTGAGTGTGACGAATAAAAATGTTTGCATCTGAGTCGTCAATGTTATAAACGTATAATCTGCATTAAATATAAAAGGCATTTGATTGAACAAAATTAGAACGTAAGGATCATCGATGGCTGCTCAGCTGATACAATAGAATTATATAGATGTACTGTAATCCACGTTTTGATCAATCTATTAAATATAACAATTATTTTAAAGAAACCATCATTATTATCGTTTTATCGAAACACCGATTGTTCCACGGAACTTGTTCTGCGTCCTTCTAAAATATTCTACTTTCCTGCGATTATAATGAATCATATGATAATCAGGGCTAATGTGGCTTTCTACCAGTAGAATCTTTTTTGAAAATTGTTTGATTAGTTTCAAGTATTAACTTATTATCAATCAAACCAACTCTTATAATCAGGCTTACGGTCTGTTCTAACCTTATCTTAACACTGCTTGTGCATTTAACATCCCGGTATTATTGCGGTTGGCGATTTAGGGCCCCCCGAAACCGCACTGAATTACAAGGCACGATATTGCTTCTGGATTTGCCTACAGCTCTGTAACTATTTGAGTTACAGAAACATATGTCATGAGAATTAATATTTCAAGCTGATAATAAAGAGGATCGGTATTTGGTTGTAGTGTGATTTAACCCTTAAATGCAAGTTGTAGGATGCAGGCTACAAAAATAAAAGCCTTTTTTTTCTTATTTATTATGCCATTATTACTTGCATTAGTTCATGGGAGTGTTTGTGCTACAGCCACAAAACAACCAAGCCATACTTTAGTACAATTTAAACAAGGTTTGTAGCGTAAGAGTTTGTAGAGTTCGTGTCGTTGTTGCAATTTTAGGTTTTAGGCTTAGTTTTAGGCAAAAGGGTCACACTGACAATCAGCGCTGCGGCCTGCCGCAGCAACATGCTGAGTGTGGCCCTTTTAGCACTTTCGGCATATAAGTTACTTAGTTTTATTATTTTTATTTTTATTATTATTTTGTTTTCTTTATGTGTCGTTTTGCGTCAATAAACGTTTTCTTTCTTTCTTTCTTTCTTTCTTTCTTTAGAGTTAGAGTTTAGATTCTTTATGAGATCTGATAACCTATAAATAGTAAGATTACAAGGCTTATCATGAAGGCTGTTCATGAATGCACAGGATTATCATGAAGGATGAAAGGGCCACGTAGAAGACCTATGTCAGTGATATGACGGTGATAATGGTGATGAATAATATTATTTAATAGGAAATTTCGTAGAACTGGTTTTAAATCTTTAAAATTTAAGAGCTATCAAATATTTCACTCCTACATTGTTCCAGATTATCACACAAATAAGGCATTAAAATATGAAACTTTATACCAAGTTTTATGGTAAATGGGATCGCGTGGGCTTAACCGGTTCAGACTAGGGTAAGTAATGGTTTATTTAGCTGCAGCTTAGTTTTAAACGATGATTCATTTTAACTGTCGGTTTGGTGTACCTACTATTAGTAAAGTTATGAAACTACTAAATAATGTTTCTCACATTTGCAATGACCTAATTAATTTTAACTCAATATTAATATTGGAGATAGTTGTGTTAAGAAATCAACTATTGACTAGGTACTTTATCACAATTAATGTCATTCAATTTAAATGAGATTAGAATCTATCTTTCCCTAGGATCTGTACATGAAGGATGTTTCTAAAAAATATTAAATAGACTGTAGATAAAGTTTATTTTATTTAATTAATAGTTCTTACTCTAATACACTACCTCAACTCCTGTCACATATAAATATAATTAAAGAGCTAAATAAACAGTTTTTTTTTCTTTATTAAACTCAGCTATCATTTAACGTGAACTTTAGGAAACTACCTTTCTAAATCTCAAGCAATCTGCTGTATTTTCATTACCACCAAAAAATACACAAGGATACCCCTAAGTATTCAAACAAAGGCAGATCTCGCAACCTAGTTAAATTCAAACAACCTAGCATCCTAACTACTCCGCTCGTTCGTCGGGGCAAAAATATACTTAGACAACGAGGCTACTAAAAATAAGGGTTGCCATTATTTTAAAGATTTTTTCGCCAAAAAATCTTTTTAGTGCGTGCTCATAATACACGTATAACACACGTACACGTTTGAGTTGCTGTAAGAAATGCCTAATTAAATTATGTTTGTAAAGTTATTTTACCTTAACTCACTCTGAAGAGCCTTTGGAGCTCAGGTATTATATACGAAAAATAAATATAGTTAGATTATTTATTAATTCTAATGACTCCATGTTCTTTGAGAACGTCCGGTCCGTATGAAATGCATAGAGCAATTAACGGAAATACATGTAAAAAAAAGCTGTAAATTTCAACTAGGGAAACACTAATGTGTTAGTTGAAAACGAAAACAAACGAGGGTTCAAGGTTTTTTGGAGTTTATGTGTAAAATATTTTTTGAAAATTTTCTATGATTTTTGGTAAATATAGTCAGAAAATCTCCACTCACAGGGGAAACGATGACGATGATAACGACCCCATTTTGATTAATTGTCTAATAAATACCTTGTGCAAATTTGTTCAACAAACAATACTTGACAACCCTAGTCAAAACATTTGTAGTAAAAATACGTCTGTGTGCGGCCTCGTTTCTATGTAAATGTTATTGGCTTATTCGTTTAATCCACGCGTTTCCCGGTCCAAACTGCTTGTATCTGCTTTAAACCGGATTAGGGATGCTAAACTCGACTCGAAAATTACAGAGTCGCGGTAAAGGGGTAATGTTAATGGTTTCGTAACAGTTTTTAGGTGTAAATTGAGGGTATAATTGTGTTGTATGAATTCTAATTTCTGATAACAGGAGTCTTAAAAGCCCTATTAATAAACTAGCCAGAATTTCAACTGCATTAAACGCTTTTATGTAATGAAATGAAAATCAAGCAAGACATTTAGTAAGTACCTACGCTGTTGAGTTTGTAATTTGTTTCTGTACTATTATCTATCTAGGTATCATTGACGCAGCGCAAGCACTGTTGCCTAGCGGCAGGATAAGCTGATTATCATATAGTCTCAGGTTCTCCTTTTCAGTTAAGTGATGCAATATCAGTTGCTGTCTGTTCCCGGAGACGGCACAAAGCTACTGAAGTGGATGCTGCACCTGTCACTGAGACTCAGGAGAAAACCCATTCCTTTAGGGTTCCACAGGACTGTGACTGCAGTCTCGCTGCTTGTTTGTAAGTGCCTCTACATACAAGCTAGCAATGCGCTTAAGCCTGTGTCGAGGTAACTGCGAAATAAATGTGTTCGTTTGATCCATCTCCATCGTTATTCGTTTGGGAATGTTATATCTGTTCTTATTCCATATTCTAGTTTGGCGCCCCTCACTTCACGACTTAGGTTTACATCATAACATAACGAGAGCGAATTAATTAAAACCAAATTTCACCTTAACTTAAGGACCTTAGAATTTTGGCTGGGCGGTTGACAAGTCAGTCAGTCAGGACTTTTCTTTTTAAAAACAACCTACCAAAGTTTTTTAGGTGACCAGAGGATCGATTTTTAATCGATTGTATCGATTGTACTCTTGAGTGGTGCAGTATCGAAAATCACTTTTCTGTGTGCTAGACAAAATTTTTTCTAGTATAAATAACTGCAAGAGAACGGAATGGAAATTGTATAGGATTGATAAAAACTTACGAAAAACCACGTGCTCTAGCAATAATATTGACGAGCGTTTCGGAGCGTATGTCGCCTTGTCTAGCCATGCGTCCATTATTGACGAGTTGGCGAGTTATGGGTATGTGTTATGTAATTTGCGTTGGTGTTCTGTAAGAAGAAAGGGTCCTAATGTGGCAAAACCAGCTCTATCTTGACTGCATCTCCGTCACTCGCAGACACCCTTGATCTATGCACCATCTCGTACACATTTTATCTTGCGAAGTGCTCAGATAGACACGAAAAGAACTTCTAGAAAATTCATACCGCGACCTCCTCAAAAAGAACCTAAGTCTCAATCCTTTCAAGCGGGTTACGACCCTTTTACTCGGGAGTTGTGGTCGCTTATTGCAAATTACTGTTATGCACATAAGTGGGAATAACTCAGTGTCGTGTTGAACGGAGTTGAAAATAAATGTATGGAGGTACATTAATCTGTGGAGACGCGCATCCTTTGTGGAATGAAATGGCGTGAAATTATTGCAGGTTATTTGTGGGTGTCCGTCTTTGTGACTCTCAAGCCCTCTATAAATATTGAGTTACTTTGTAACTAAGGTCAGGGTTTGGAGGGAACGTTTTCTTTACAAGCAAGTATTGAGCTGATTTTTAAGTTTGTGTGGAATTACTTGGCTTGTCCCAAGGTGGCATAACACTTTATTATTTTTCATTGTAAAGCACGTGTGCTAAATATTTATGTGCGTTATTGTAACACAATTTAGTAAGTTTGATTTCTTGCCAAGTTGATTAAAAAAGGATTTTTCTTCTTACTTTGAAATAAGTGATAGAAGTTGATTGCCTAAAACAAAAATTACTTCGAAATGCTTAAATATTTGTTAAGGAGGTGGATACAAAGTTAAGTTACATTAATAAATACTCGTAGCCATGACTCTAGCCGTAGGTCATAATTAAAAGTCTTTAGTAACGTCTTACTTCAACAATTTCTTGTTTTAATAAACTAGTTTTTTTACAGCAACCTGCCAGACTCAGATAAGAGTCACAAGCGCTAAAAGTGTTCCTCAAACGCCATAAGTTGCAAAGAGGCGTTTATTTTCCCCAGACCCGCTGAAATACGCTTGAAGCGCTGTCGAGTTCCGCGGTTTATGACGTCGTTACGCTAACATCGCCCGCGCCACAAACTTATGTCTGCCGGTGGCCAAAATGAGAACTAAATTCGGTGGAAAGCAATGCTCAGAAATATCTACTTACATTTTTTAAACATCTGGACAGACAAAAACATTATTAGTGTGGCGAATACTAGAACTTTGTGTTGAATAAATAGTTCATTTAAAATACATAATATTTAATAATAATCAAGTCAATTAGAAACGTTTTGAGTCAAAATAACCGCAGGCAGGTTATTAGAGAATAGTTCGCATAACGTACGTTATTTATCCCTTACAATTTTATCAAAGCACACAATTTTAATCTTAATGTTTGATGCAGTCGTTGCCAAAACTCTTTCTATAAAATCTTACAAAACAAACAGGTATTATACAATCTACTTGTCTTTTGGTTACCAGATCCTCACTTAGTAAGAAATATAACTCTGTTTATACACTTCGTAGATTAATTTCATCGTACCGTATTGTATTGTGCACCTAATATGATTCCAAAAAGGAGACGTCGACTTTTGAGCCAGCGCCGCATCGAGAGCAATCCACGCGAAAGTGGCGCCACCGAACAGATAACTTGGTACGCTCTAATGCGCTTTTTCCAGCGCGGCTTTACCGCCGAATTTATTTGACAATTATTAAGGTGGCTGGCACTAAGCGGGCATTACATCGCGCGCCATGTTTTTCTTGGGATGTTTTCGTACGTAACTCAGGGTGAAATGCCGACACGTGCAAACTATTAGCTTCCCAACTGCGGATTAGAAAATAATTCACCTCTCTGAATGTTATTATGGAGCGGGAGTCGGATTTATTTTATTGCCGTACGAGATATATGCGAGTCTTTCGGGTTTAGTTGTAGTAGGGTTTGTTTATCGAGCTCCCGTTCGTAGGATTTTATGGCTTCCATGGACTGTTTCGCGTAAATCTTCTTTATGTACCATTCGATGTAATTATTGCTTTATTCGCCTGAGCGACCCGCTGGATGTTATTGAATGTTCGTATAAAATATTATTGATCGAGCAATAAACTTGCTTTATAGCTTTTTTCTTTTTTACAACGGTCTCCTCGTAACTCACGGGGGTTATTTTCGGTGCTGTTAGTTTAGCTTATTTCTTTGTTGGTGTTGTTTATGTCGTATTGAATACATTTTACTTCACACAAGTATATTACAAGACCATTCTTACAAAACTATCAACACAGTTTAGTATTTGAAAATACGACGAAATACGTTGAATATTACAAATTGGTAGAGACTTTATGAAAATCTTAATAAAAAAAAGGGAAAGTCTTACCTTTTGAATGAACGCCCAGTCCGAACCCTCATGCTTTAAAAGTGCTGCTCGACTGACTGATTTGTCACCTCCCAGCCCAAACTGAAATTTTGCATACAAAATCCGTCCACCTCCTTGTCCAAATTGTAGACTTATAAACTCTAGTAAAACTTTTAAACTTTTAATAGTTATTCAAATCAGTATGCAGTGAAAAGTGTGGCTTGTGATAGCAAAGGTGTCTAAGCCGTAGTGGACAAATGGTTCGACCTATGGCTTTCAACCACTCGTGAGTTCAAACCGATTCAACCTTTGGCTTTTTCAGAATCTATTAGGAAAATGTTCTTAGCTTTTGAAAATTAATTCGTGAAACAATTAAATGTTACGTGATTTTGTTTTTGAAATAGGGAGTAAGACAACAGTAGGGTAGTTGGCACGTTGACCAACAATTTCAAGACACAACATTATTACCTAAAAGAACTTGACGCCACACTACTCCTTTACACCGTAGGCGCAGTACTTAAATAACGGGGTACACAGAGCCTTAGGTAACAAAACCTTAAGGCCACGTTTAGCATGAATAAGGGCGTATAGGTGGAAAGGGAAATCAAAATAGTGATGGGTTGCTAGCTGCATCGCCTATAACATGATTCCTAAGACTTTCGCCCATTCCCTCGATGGGCTTTTACCATCTGCGTGGGAAGAGAAGCAACTGGTAAATTCTATGTTTTTTCTTTACTCCCAGACTAGCATAATAAGCTTATAT
This sequence comes from Pandemis corylana, assembly GCA_949127965.1. Lineage (NCBI taxonomy): Eukaryota > Metazoa > Arthropoda > Insecta > Lepidoptera > Tortricidae > Pandemis > Pandemis corylana. The sequence goes on along the minus strand of OX421856.1, from coordinate 11,060,582 downwards.
TATAATGCTACATTGTAAGTTTTTCAGAGTTCATCAAAACAGGTTCAAGTACCTACCGAAGATGCTACTTCATTTCATATTAAATTTATCTGGTCAATCTTCTTTGCCAAGCCAACGCATACACGCACTTTACTTTCAAAGCTCAATTGATACTGAAGTGCAATGTAGCAATATTGCAGTGATACCGGATCAAAGAGAACGCGGGATTGGAAACACTCGCTTATCTCTGTTGTTTCAAGAAGAAATAAAACAGTTAAATTCATCAGTCAAAGTTCTGGGAATTGTTATTATTAGTGTAATAATTATAGTTCAAATAAGTAATAGTAAACGAGCAAGCGGGGCACTTGATAGCAAGAGATGGGGAGCTTCAACAGAAGATTGCAAATGCTTTGCCAGTGTCTTCGCTGACTGTCTTGGTCTCCATGCCGGAACACAGCAGTTTAAGTACTGCTACTTGGCAGCAGGCTTAACGGGTAAGATGGATCGCTGCTAAAAGCTATTGAAGTTTTAAGTTATTTAAGTTTAAAAGTCTTGATTGACTGAAGCTATGTTCAGTCAGCTACAGAGAACAGGTAGGTAGGCCCTTACTCTGTGTAGTCTGCAAAGATTTTTTTTATCGCTTTTCCGCGGGAACTAATCAATTTTCTTAGATAAAATGTAGCAGCTGATATTCCGGGCTATGATCTATACATATATACATAAATCACGTTATTATCCCTTACGGGGTAGACAGACTAGAGGCTAAGGTAGCATGACCTACAGGCCACGTTCAGCATGATTGTGGGCGTAAAGGTGGAAAGGCGAATCAAAATATGATGGGTTGCTAGCCGCGTCGTCTATAACATGATTCCTAAGATTTTCGTCCATTCCCTCCACTCTACTGGTGTTAGTAACATAAAAACCTTTTTTGTTTTTTATTTAGTGCAAATTGTTACTGGCCACTAAATCGCCATATACTTTTTTATGAATAAAATATCGTTCTTCTGCTGTCTAAGTCGAAGCAAGTGTTTCATTTTATAAAATTAAAATTGTTAATGTTGTTTCAAATAACTGGTACATTCTATGTATTTTCTTTACTCCCAGACCAGCATGGAAGAATATATCACTAGATAGTATAAAACAAAGTCGCTTTCTCTGTCCCTATGTCCCTATATCCCTATGTCCCTATGTATGTTTATATCTTCAAAACTACTTAACGGATTTTGATGCGGTTTTTTTTAATAGATAGAGTAATTCAAGAGGAAGGTTTTTATGTATAATTCTACGCAGACGAAGTCGCGGGCAGAAGCTAGTATTATGATATATCCCTGTCCTAATATTACATGTAATTTTTTTTGCCGTTCTGACGTGAAAGAGTAGCAAACATCCTCACAAACTATCGCATTTATAATATTGAATACAACAAGACACACGCTCATACAATGATGTGTACTCGGGTTTATGAGTAGTTAATATTATTAACCTCCTTCATGTCCATTTAGGTATGGATTGCGCCGCTGTCAATATCGCCGTTGGTATATCTTTAAGCTGTCAAAAGTATATCATTTGACTGCAACCGGTTGCGCCTGGCTACCGATCATCTGATACTCGAGTACAGACAGCAAATAAAACAATTTTAGTACCAAAATATGTAATTAATTTGTATTATAATGTGTATGAATGTGGACCTTTGTTTGGATGATTATCACTTCATAATTACACATAAACGGATAACTCACGTCTAAAAAGTCGAGTGATGCTCGACATGTTTCATGTTTGAGTGTTCGTTTCGCTGCCGCCGGGGCGAGCGCTCCAGGAAGAAGGACTACGAAATAGTCCGAAACATGTCGAGCATCACTCGACTTTTTATACGTGAGTTATCCGTTTATGTGTAATTATGATTGAGTCTCACGGTGGTTTCATGTTGAAAGATTATCACTTCACTACATTATAAAACAAAGTCGCTTTTCGATGTATGCTTAGATCTATAAAACTACGCAACGAATTTTGATGCGTTTTTTTTTAATAGAGTGATTAAAGACTAAGGTTTATATGTATAATTCTATGCAGACGAAGTCACTTAATTAAAGTTAGGTACTTAATGAAAAAAGGCTTTTGGATTTAGATAAAAGGTAATAAGTAATTTTAATCACGGGAAATTGGGTTAGTATCATGTGGTTAAAAATGAAAGTCGTCTACACGGCATCAACTGACCTAAAAATCAGTTAGGTAAGTTTGCAAATGGTTGAATTCGTAAGCGGCGTCTGAAACAAACCCTGTCCTGTCTGTTGAGCACTAAACTATGAAGGGTTTTCGTCGTAATTTTTGGTTCACAATTAAGTCACTAATGTACCTGTGGAAAAAATTGCCAACTGAAATTAATCAAGCAATTAATATTTCCGGGTCTTCAGTCACAATAACCCAACCACCATACATTCCAAGTTTTATATTTTACAATACAATTACTTCTTACGTATTTATTTATATTTTACATATTAAACTAAGGGTTTTGTTTGTATGTATGTATGTATAACTCTTTATTGTACATAAAACACAAAAAAAGAAAGAAAGAAGACGTTTGTAATTGTAATTATTACCCCCCTTATTCATAAACGCTCTATAGGCTTCCGCTAACTTACCAATCGTTTGTCCTTATCTGTGAAAGGTAAATGTCAAAGTGACAAGCCTATAGAGCGTTTATGAATAAGGGGGTAAGTCTGCTGACGCTACCCAGTTGCGCGGCGGCTACCGGATAGCACTTAACGGATCGCCGTCGCGTCGTCGTAACGCTATCGTAATCGTAATGAATGTTATAAACGATCGCCTTTTATCTCTTTATCGCCTCCTGTCCCGCGCCTTTTTAATTTTATCGCTTTCGAAACGCGAACGATATAATCGATTATAAGTAAGTCGAAATACTGTTTATTTGGTTAGGCGACAGTAAGCGTGGATTTGTATTGAATACATGTAACACTGGTCAGGTGAGGTATCATTTATTTTAAACAAAGTTATTACCCGTGATGTTTCCTTTCAACGGTTTTTGCGACGTATAATTTAGATAATATTTAGAAAACACCCAATTTTTATTAGAACCAGTAGCTTTTCAAATGCATAGAATTTCAGCCTTTTACTATTACGCAATGTTTTGCTTGACAGAGGCGTATAAATACGACAATATGCTTTTTACCACTTTTTACTGAAGTATCTACCCCCTTTGAAAATTCACTTCATCATGCAGTCACCGCCCGGGAAAGTAGAACCACTTTCCACTTGCCATAATTTGGCGTTCTTCGGGTACAAAATAGCATTACACAATCAAAAAGACAAGTGACAAGTGGCTCAATATTCCCGGGTGGTAATTCTACTATCAACAATACCTAATGATCACATCCTGAATAAAAATGACACAGTGTAACACAGTATCTGATTAATATAATTTTTTATAACTATCGAATCGAATGTCGACTGATACGCGGTTGAACCTCAAAGCCAACGGCCACCGGCTGCCTGAGCCGTCGGTAGCGATGCGAACCACAAAGCATGCATTATCTTGATAGCCTGTCACTCAATCTTCCATCAACTCATTCTTCCACCACCAATTTACAATTCCAGTTCAAATTCCAAATGCCACTGTGAAACAAGTCTTACTGCATGGTAAGTAAAGCGTCGATTATTTTCAACAATGGTAATGGCTGAAACGATTGCACGAAGACAATCGATGCCTTTGATTGACAGATAAAAGAACTCGATGCGTCGGCTTTGTCCGTAGATTGATTATTGCAATCGTGTAATTGGTAAGAAGTTTGCTGGTAGCATTGTTATGGCATGTCATGCTGCTCGGATTACGGAGTGAAATAAGTAACTGTACTATGGACTGTACCTTGACCTGCCGAGAAGACTTTAAAAATACTTTGATGATTAACTCACATATTTTTATTCATGCTTGCTACTTGTCAGTCATCTAAATCCACCTTCTTTTCGTTAACACGTCAAAATTCTAACTCGTATGGGCCATTTTACATTCTATAGCTATTTTGTACGTATCCAAATAACCACAACTTTTTAAAAGTCACCGTGTTATGTTCGGTTCAGTTTGGTAAGTAATCATCGCTGACCCGAACCCGAATCTCCAGAGGCATTGCCGATGCGTTGGCAATCTAGAGAGCTAATGCCTCTTGTGCCTGTAATTTCCCTATGTTACTCTTCGCACTGAAGTAGAGCAGCTTTACTGATTAGCGGATGGTATTATTTTTTATTCTAAAGAACTTAGTTTGAGTGTAATTGCTGCTCTATTATATTTATGTTATTAACAAAATTTGCCATAAGCTGTTTTTTAGTGCATCAAGTGATTATCTGACCATCTGCACGCATGCAAAATGAATTTCCCGTGAGGGACTTAAAAAGCCAACAACCTGTAAAATTGCAAAATGTTATTTCGCAAATAACAGTAAGAAAACATACGTTTTTCTTTTGTTGCAATTTTCCTTTATAATTGACATAAGTTAGCTAAGTGTTTACGAATAACGTGTACAAAGACGTGTGAAAAAGACGATTTTCATAAAATCATAAAAAACAAAAAATAGCTACTGAAAAACCTACTAGTGTGAAAGTAAACGCAAAAACATGAAACCCGAGTCAATTTAAAAACCCTTGTAGGGTCTATCTTGAACTAACAATCGGAGCTGTCCTCTAACGATTTCAATTTCATCTCGATACGCTCGTATCCGATATCTGATCCGGAATGGGTATGTTGATAGCAACACTGCTTGAATATGAAGCAGCTTGAACTGCTTACTGCGACAGAGTTTTATTTTGCTACAGCAACCCTATCAAATACGACCATGTCATTACGATGGGTTGTAAAACGTTCTGAGCACTCGATATTGAACTCGAACATATTGATATCACAGTTTTCTTTTGCACTGGTGAAGTTTACAATCTTGTGACGTTTTTGAAACGCAAGGATGTTAGACGGGTAGTGCTGGCACAATCCCCCATTATCGATATAGATAAGGGGTTCCTAGGTGAGTATTAGGTCGAATAAGGCTCTATTAAGTTGTTCCGTCGCGCTTGGCAGCGATAAAGCAGGCTGTTATCTCCCTTCTCGCCACGATTGGACACGTCCGTATTCTGAACTATGCTTTTAAAGCTTAATAATCGTTAGTTGCACAATAACGTTGCAGCTCCCATAAATATTGAGCCAAGAATAACGGTCTTTCATAATGCTTACACTTAATGCTACATCTACTGATAAATAATTGTACAAACATTTATTTTCAGTTTAAGTTCACGCTTAATTTATTTAAAAAAAGGGTATACGAGATTTAGCATGCATTACACCAGATATGCCCCACTATTGAGTAAAAGCCTATGCATCTATTTGCATCCATCCATCCATCATCCATTTTCGTTTTGTTTTCCATTTGTCCCGATTTTGAGCTTCGTCCGTAGCAATTTTCACTCTCTTGTGTGAAGCAATGTGCTGGTCGATGTGACTGCCTGCATTACGTACAATACACCAAGATAGACGAAAAATATAGGAATGTTTACCAAAAATATCATCTTAGTGCACCACTATTAATTTTCCTATTATTTATGCCAAATTTGGAGACTAGCTTCAGTATCTAGGCTACTTAGTATTTAGGCTGTGCGTTGCCTGTCAGTAGGTATAGTGCAGATGAAAAATGTAAAGTTTATTGTTGGATATTGTTTTACTTTTACTGCTTCTAGACTGTTCCTGTGGACATTCGTTTTTGTCTGTGAATACACTATCGTACAAACGTAGTTTCAAATTACCTGAAGCTATTGCCCTAATTAATAGGTGTAATGAAACGACTCGGATAATTAAACAAATTCAGTTACTTTTGTAAACTAGCAGTGTACAGACCTGTCCTGGAAAATGGAGTGAGTTATAATAATAATAGATAGATAAATAAATATCATGGGTCAATTGACACCAATATTGACCTAAGCCGAAACTAAATGATGCTTATGCTAGGGGATACTAGATAACAGTTTAAACTTGCTTTTTAGACAAATTTACATACCTAAGCAATGTTTAATATTGAAGATCTGGAAAGCATTTGTATTTTTCTTACAGTTATCTAAACCAACGGCTTTACTTCTCATTGCAGAACTTCCAACCCAGTGAATTTATTTCGAAATTTGACTTCATTTCTTGTTTTTGTCAATAAAAACTTCTATTCCAAATTAAAGCCACTTAGGACCAGAATTCGGGCTTACTTAAACTTTTATCTAATTAACATAATTTCTTGTTCCTTTCGTTCAGTTTGGACACTGGTGTCCCGGGTGACTATGGTATGGTCTGCAAGATGAGGAAGCAGCGACGGAAGCGGCAGAAACTGCTCATCATCGACCTGTGCTTGGATTTTGCCAAGAACACCACGCTGCACGGTCTGCGATACATCACCGAAGTCGGACTTTCGGTTGTAGAAAAGTAAGTAGTAAATTACGTAGTGCGAGTCATTGTCTTTAACATCGAAGCTCTTGATACATAAGTATTATGGACAAGTAATGTTTTTTCTCTTCTTTGATCATGGTAATAGCTAATTAATTTAGTTGAATCGTTTTGTTTACTTAATACCCAGTTGGCTTCTAAAAGAGTCAAAAACTGGGGTTGAACTTTTTTCAAATCGATGAGAAATTTGTGAATACAGTCACGTCGCTGTAGACAAGTGATATTTTTGAGCTCCTAGGTAGCCCCGATGTATCTGATAGCGACTGTATATAGATATAAAAAAAGTAAATGGTCTTCAAGTGAGTTAATTTTAAATCTATATGTATTGAGAAAAGAACACCGTACTCGTTAAAACACACAGTTTTTCCTTTTCGTAGTATTACTGTCTGTGTTCAATTTCAGATTGTTTTGGATCATCACGTTTCTGATAAGCCTGGGCCTGTGTCTATGCCTCATTCAGCAAGTGTGGCACAAATGGCGGTACAGCCCCGTTATTGTGTCATTTAATGAAAGAATGATTCCAGTCGGAGAGGTACAGTGCTTTGTTCGGAATGTTAACTTAACATTTGTTTGTGACAGTCACTTTGACAATTTGCCTTGGTCAGATGCAGACAAAACATAATTTCGTAACGAGGGAATTTCATATTTTTTAAAATGTGAGAAAAAGTAGATTATTTTTCTTCCTACGAAGACTAAATATCAAACTATGTTATCAAAATCTCGCGACTTGATTTTTACCTATTTCTAATTGTCTAATTGGCTTTAAATTTGTAATGCATAACACAAGTATAGAGTTTTTTTTATTGGTAGCTTATAATCGTTACACATATTTTTTCAGATTCCATTTCCGTCTGTCACAGTTTGTCCACAGTGGAAGTGCAAGTTAGATAAATATAAGTATGAACAACAGTACAGAACGTATTTTTCGAACTATGGTAAAACACCAATAAATAGCGAGTAAGTTTAATATTACTACGACTTACTTATAAGATTGTCCATGACAAAAATGATAATTTCCTACCATGTGTATGGTAAACCGGAAAACTTTACAGTATGTGGTCAAAATGCTTTCTGCCTGAACACAATACAAAAGAAGCTTGATATTTCAGAAATGAAGAAGAAAAGCGGAAATTGGAGGACGCTACGTTAATATGTGATGTAAAGAACAAATATCTATTGGATCGCAACGTCTCTGATGTAACTCTAGTAGAAAATATAAGAAGAGTAAGAAAGTGTTTAATTTTCTTAACCTTACCTAAAATAAAAAATAAAAATATATAATATATTATTATACTTCACTTGTTCTTCCGAGAGATTATATTAACTTGTAGTAGTGTCCTCGTACGGCCGTTGTCACAATATTTAGAGTATCTGCTCAAAAAACCTGCATAAAACGGAACGAAATTTTTTCCTTACCCCCACCGTATACCGATCGCACCTTAGCCGACCGGTGCGCTGCCATGTCATTCTTTGTTCTTGTGCGCCGTTGTTCACACGCATATACAATGACAAGACCAAGGAGGCGAAGACGATCAGTACGGACAACATCGGAGTCCGAGACATCGGCACCGGAGCGATCTCCGCCCAGAAAACGTCGGAGGATCATTTCTACAGATTCATCGGAGCCTGACAACGAAATCCCAAACGGTAAGAAAAATTAAACCAGTATTTGACGCTGTTATTGTCGTATGTTGCAAGTATTGTCTGGATGGCATACGCAACAAGAACATACAAGTTGCAAGTACTGTCTGGATGGCATACGCAACTATGTTATTATAATTATCATGGCAAAAGTGTGCATATACATCTAGACACGGGCACGCACACAATGGTCGTGACCTAATTACGTTGCAAGTGACGACTGTATGTCTCACGCAACGAATAAAACGGGTAACTACCCTCAAATTATTATTTTAATTTTGTTCAAAAATTGTTCGTTAATTCCAGTTGCCACGAATGAACAATCGAACGAGGAAAATACGGATGACATCTTTTCACTTTTTGGTGAAGATCCGACCCAAAATAAGGAATACAGTGAAGATATTCATGCACATCTAGCGGTAAGATGGAACCACATACTGGCAAAAGGTATAAAAAAGGACCAGCGCTCAGATTTACTGAAAAAATATCTACCACCGGCAAATTGCCGTTTTATAGAAGCGCCTAAACTGAATGACGAGATAAAGGCTGCTGTTCAAGATTCATCATTGAAGCGAGATGAAAAGTTGCTAGCTAAACAAGCGCAACTCGGAGCAGGTATCACTTGCATCGGCAAGGCGCTAGAGGGCGTTTTTAAAATACCAGACAAACAGCTGCGAGATCAGATTATAAAGCACTTGGGTGATGGAGGACAAATATTGTGCGATTTACATTACTTGGAGACGATTACAAGAAGGTCTCTGTTAGCCCAAGGGTTGAATAAAAATACTAAAGAAGCCGTGAAAAATTTAACACGCGACAAGCTTTTATTTGGAGAAAGTCTCACCGAGACGTTAAAAGCTGTCAAGGCATGTTCAAGATCAGCAGGCGAAATTAAAAATAAAGCGGCACGACCACCACAACGTGGTCCTAGTGAGAGCGTCGCCGGAGCCAGTACGTCGAGGACAGCTTTAAACTGGAGGGGCCCGTCGCGTCGACCAGCAGCGTACGCGCCGACGACGGCGGGCGGGTTCCGCGACCGACGCCCCGCCGGCGCCGGCGCGCCGCCGCCGCGCCGCCTGCAGCCGGCGCGAGCCGCGAGGGCGCCGCCGCCAGCAGCGAGGCGATATTAGCGGACACTCAGGTACTCGCAGGTAGAATTCGACATTTCTACCCACAATGGCAAAAAATTACTAACGACGCGACTATATTGTCATGGGTAAAAGGATTCAAAATACCGTTCTCTCGAGTAGTTTATCAAAATGAACCTCTTATTACTCGGCCCCATAATGCCGAAGAGGACAAATACTTTTTGCAAGAGATAAAAAAGTTAATCCGGAGTGGTGTAGTAAATAAATGTTTACCTTGTAAAGACCAATTTGTTTCTAGAATATTTCTATTGGATAAACCAAACGGGGAGAAACGAATGATTCTGAATTTAAAACACCTAAATAAATTCATAGAAACTTCTCATTTTAAATTAGAAGACCTCAGAACCGCAATAAAATTATTAACCCAAAACTGCCACATGTGTTGTTTGGACTTGAAAGACGCATATTATTCCATCAATATCGATACAAGTCATAGAAAATTTCTTCGATTCCAATACAAGTCTCAACTGTATGAATTTTCTGTTTTACCATTTGGTTTAAATGTTGCGCCTTTTGTTTTCACTAAGTTGATGAAACCAGTCATGCAGCACTTGAGGCGTCAAGGTCACCTATCAGTCATCTATTTAGATGATGCATTGTTACTAGCTGATTCATATGAACAATGTGAAGAAAACTTATGGGCAACCATTGATCTATTTGAATCTCTAGGTTTTATCATAAATTATGAAAAAAGTCAACTGATACCGAACACGACTAGTAAATTTCTCGGTTTTATATTAGATTCGAATAATCTTTCTATTATCCTTCCAGATAGTAAACGTAGTCTTATAAAAACTGAATTGTTAAAGCTAAATGATTCAAAGATTTGCACAGTGAGATCATTTGCGCGGGTAATTGGGCTGCTTTGTTCAGCATGTCCAGCTGTTACATACGGCTGGGTTCACACTAAGCTATTTGAAAGGGTTAAGTATTTACAGCTGAAAGGTGTAGAAGATTATGATAAAACCTTCACGATTCCAAAATATTTAAATGATGATTTTACTTGGTGGTTGAGCCATATTGACCATTCAGTGAGTTTTATACGTAAAGCTAATTACGCTGTTGAGATATACTCTGACGCCTCGATGAGCGGCTGGGGTGCGGCTTGCGGCAGCAACACTGCTAATGGACTTTGGTCCGCTGACGAAGCCAAGAAACATATTAATGAGTTAGAGCTTATGGCGGCTTATTTTGCTTTGAAAATTTTCGGTAAAAATTTTAATGATTCAGAATTGCTTTTACGCATTGATAATAAAACTGCTATTGCGTACATAAACAGGATGGGTGGCATTCAGTATCCACATTTAAATAAAGTTTCGCGAGACATATGGGAATGGTGTGAAGCTAAACACAACTTCGTATTCGCTTCATACATAACGTCAGCTGATAATTCGGTCGCTGACTTTGAATCTAGACAAAAAAATGAGGATACTGAATGGCAGCTCAACAATCTAGCTTACAGAACTATTGTACGGAAATTAGGCGAACCCGAAATTGATTTGTTTGCCAGCCGCCTAAACCACAAATGCTCAAAATATGTCTCTTGGCATGGAGATCCAAATTCTATAGCTATCGACGCATTTACGATAAATTGGAAAGGATCTTTATTTTATGCGTTTCCCCCCTTCTGTTTAATTTTAAAGGTATTATCAAAAATCTTAGCGGAATCTGCCAAAGGCATTGTCGTGGTACCAAACTGGCCCAATCAACCTTGGTTTCCCTTATTTCATCGTTTACTTGACTCTGAGCTCATCTTCCTAAACGCTGATCCAGGCTTGTTATCATCTCCTTCCAGGGCCCAACACCCGCTCCACAAATCCCTGTCTTTGATGGCAGGAATTTTATCCGGGAAGCGTTAGTAAGAAGAGGAGCTCCCATAGAAGCGTTAGATATACTATTAGATTCTATTTCTATAAATACCTTTAAACAATATCAATGCTGTTGGAAAGAATGGTACAATTTTTGTAACCAACACAGTTATGATTACTTCGATTCGTCACCATTGATTATTTTGAAATATCTTACATCAATTTACAACAAAGGTAGTAAATATGGTACTCTGAATACTCATAAGTCAGCCTTGGCACTGTTGCTAGGCCGACAAGTGAATGAAGATTTAATTTCTAGATTTTTAAAAGGAGTCTTCAGACGAACTCCTACTGTGCCCAGATACAATTTAACGTGGGACACCTCTATTGTGTTGAATTATTTAAATACATTACCTAATGAAAATATTTCTTTGGAAATTCTTTCTAAAAAACTTATTACGCTTTTAGCATTAGTGACAGCTCAACGAATGCAGACTTTGTCGCTTATGAAAGTATGTAATATTGAAAAAACGGACACCAAAATATGTATAAAAATTCCAGATTTTATAAAAACTTCTGGTGTAAACAGAACTCAACCTGTTTTGGTGTTACCGTTTTTTCTGGAAAATCCGGAAATTTGTCCGGCAAAGACACTAAATTGTTATTTGGACAGGACAGAAATTATAAGAAAAAACACTAATGTTGAGGAATTATTTGTTAGTTATAAAAAACCTCATACCAGAGTATCATCACAGACACTTAGTAGATGGATAAAACTAATGCTCGAAGAAAGCGGAATAAACACGTCAGTGTTTAACGCTTACAGTACCAGGCATGCTTCGACTTCTACAGCGCAAAGGTTAGGAGTAAATCTTCAGTTAATACGAAGAACCGCTGGATGGAGTGGAACATCTGAAGTTTTCGCTAAGTTCTATAATAGACCGATCATTGATGATACTCTGGTTGAGGAAAATTTTGCTCGATCAATTCTGTCTCAGGTTGATACTTAAATGTATTTCATGATTATGATTGATTAGTCTTTCAAAAATAATGTGCAACTTGTATGATTAAAATGAGGTTGATTAGTTTAATATTTATTTTATTTATTGCTCTGAACATCTACAAGTTAATATAATCTCTCGGAAGAACAAGTGAAGTATAATTAACTATTAAAAGAAACTTACCTAAGGGAAGTTCAATAGTAATTATACGAGCTTGTTCTTCCGAGAGATTATGACAGGATATTCCCACCCAACCCGACCCATATTATTATTACATTTAATAAAATAAATATTAAATGCGGAGATTAATTCTTTAAACTCTATGACATGGCAGCGCACCGGTCGGCTAAGGTGCGATCGGTATACGGTGGGGGTAAGGAAAAAATTTCGTTCCGTTTTATGCAGGTTTTTTGAGCAGATACTCTAAATATTGTGACAACGGCCGTACGAGGACACTACTACAAGTTAATATAATCTCTCGGAAGAACAAGCTCGTATAATTACTATTGAACTTCCCTTAGGTAAGTTTCTTTTAATAGTTAATAATATAAGTTACCTTTAACTAAAATAAAGTGTCAATGTAGGCACAAGAAAGATGAAAAGAAAAGTTTTAGGATTTTGTATCTCTAAACAAAACAACCCTTATAGAATCATTGGTCTCTCGGTTTGTCCTTTTGAGACAGCTAATGAATCGATTAAATTGCAACACAAATGTTTTAATAGATTACAATGTTACAGATATCGCCACAAATCAACGACATATTTGTCAAGTGTAGCTGGCGGAGCAAATGGCAAAAATGTGGCGATTTGTTTCAAGAAGTGCTTACGCGTGAAGGCGTGTTTCAACTTTAATACATTGTCATATGAAGAAATGTTTAGGAACGAGAGGTGTGTAACAAATATGGTGTAACATTGTATTCAGACGTTTAGATTAATACTGAGACAGATACATTGCATTAAATAAATGAAGGTAGTGTGAAACGCTTTCACTGGAATCTTTAGAAGTGTTTACTGTCTGCCAAGTTTCTTGCAGCGCATTCTTGTTAGTACGTCAACTAAAGCGGTGGTAGGTTCTAAAATATTCATGCAAAAGAGCCCTAGGCAGCCTATTGCAAAATAAACTTTTGATTTTGATTATTTTAAAATTAATTGAGAGTATAATGGGTAGGGAGGAGTAAATGTGACAATTGTGGACAATGAATTTGATAATCTTTATATTTATGACTCATCTCATTTTCACCGGCCTATATCTTAAACATTTGGAATAATTAGCTAAAGTCTGGTCCAGAATTGTCAAGATCTCCGGAAAATGCCCTGGCCTCACTTGTCTCTGTCACTCGCACGTTATGACATGTGTTAAATGTATGTTACGTTAAGTAAAAAATGTATTTACTTCCAACGTTTCTCTGATTTCAGTTTACAAAAGGAATATCAGTATCTCATTTCAAGAAAAAAAGTAACCAATTGGGATTTTAATTCTGGATATAGCTCAGAGAAGGATCCTGTTTATCCTTTACGTGGCCAAGTAAGTCCGTTGTTGTAAGTTCGCACTATGAAGTAGGGGGAAGTGGAAGAGGTTGGAAGTAACTAGTGAAAATGAATCACGCGCTGTAAGTATCAGCAGACGCTCGTAATTGACGTTTGAGTTACTGAGAAAATTGTAAAGTTGAAGTACAAATCAGATATGAGGGTCCTTAAAACTCTCTACTTTATTCAAAAATGACAGATTTTCACTCTGGCTACCAGTACCAGAGCCTTTCCACACAAGTTTTCACTTCTTCTACTTTTGTATTTTCTTTGTTCAATTTTGCCCTGACTGCAGTATGCACTGTATTTTGTTAATCCCCTCGTAAATGAAAATGAAAATGAAAATGAAAATGAAAATTTATTTTTGCAAATTGGCCGCCAGGGGCTCTTTTACATGTCTTTTTGAAACTACCAGCACATTCGGAAAGACCATCATTGCCAAGAAGAATGCGCCGCAAGAAACTTGAGTGAAACTAAAGTGGCAGAAGCAATGTTTTTTGAAGATACGCTAGTATCCCATCTTTACCACCCCATGCCTTATTTCTTTGTATGAAAAAGAACTAAGTTACGCATGATTAGACTAAAGGTGTCCGCCATTATTTTTGCAGAAATCAGGTTGTACCAGGCACGCTCTCTTTGTTTCTGTTTTAGGAGAACGGAGCATTTCCTGATTTAGATTTCATAATAAAAGTTGAACCAGGAAACAACGATGAAAAATGTAATAGTTTTTTTGATGGATATAAGGTAAATGAATTTAAAAGGTTTTTGGGATATCAGATATTACAAAAGCTGTAGCTTTTTGTGGATACGTTGAGTTTGTGATCAAAATATAGAGACATTATTTAGTTCACGCTATTTACTAAGTTTGCACCTGAAAATCATTTATTGAGAGGAACTTGATGAGCCGCAACTGGAACCTTCACAGAGTACCGCGAAACAGGGTCAAACCTTAACACTCGAGAATACGAGGAAGTTATCCGTCTTTTAGCCAGTCACGTCACGTCAAGCTTAAGGAAAACAATGACAGTGACATGCTTAAAGTACCAGATAGACGTTCAAGTAACGCGCGTGGATGTGAAAACTATGGAAATTGAGTGAATGACACAAACGTAAAACGTAACTAAACCACAAATTTCGAAAACTTTTTCCATTATTTAGACATTGTTGTCACAGACGTTTTGTGTGGTTGGACCTTGTGCAAGGTCCGTCTTGATCGCATACGCTATTTTACTCACTAATCAAACAGCAATGCTTGCGCTGTTGTGTCCATGATTAGTGGTGATCACTTACCATTAGTATCCTTTAGTCATAATATCTTTTCTCTCTCAAGATATACGTGCAGCATCCTGCAGATATGCCGCAGTCCTCTTTATATTACTATGCTGCTATTCCCGGTCAACTCACGTCGCTTGCTCTCAAGTTTAGTTTACTGAACACATCTGAAAATTTGATGAATTACAGAACTGAACAGTAAGTACATTCTAAATACGAATATGTATTTCTGTTACTTAAAGTAGTGTTCAAAGGTATCAGCGTCCCATTCAAACCTGTCGGATTTCATTCATTAACCTATTCTTCCTGTAATTTCACCAGCTTCTTTGCCTGAATCCGTTGTCCATAGACGCTTTTCCTATGA
Source organism: Pandemis corylana (assembly GCA_949127965.1). Taxonomy (NCBI): domain Eukaryota; kingdom Metazoa; phylum Arthropoda; class Insecta; order Lepidoptera; family Tortricidae; genus Pandemis; species Pandemis corylana. The sequence continues at coordinate 11,045,364 of OX421856.1, read as the reverse complement.
TACTAATAAAAAATATCTTTTATCATATTTAACACACATGTAGAAAGTTGAGACTAATTAAGTAAAATTGTGCGTAGAGATTTTTTCGATTAAGCTAATCTTTTTCATGTCTTTTCTCCACAGGCGCCAATGTTACTTCAGTTCTGATCGCCAACTCGATTATTTCAAGATCTATACCCCCAGCAATTGTCACCTTGAGTGCCTCTCTAAATATACTTACAAGAGGTGTGGCTGCGTGTGGTTCCATATGCCACGTAAGTGTTAGTCAAAAGACTATTAGGCAGAATTAAACAGTTTTCGCATTTTTGTATGTGCTATGCGTGTGATTAGGTACAGTTGAGCTTAGAACCCTTTTAAGTCCACCTAGCTTGCTTTCTCCTCCTCTGTCAATGGCAGCTACGCGCAGTGTCCCAATATGCGTTAATACGTGGTATAAAAATTTGCCACAGAGAGGTCCCCTCCCATGACTACCATTAGCTCGAATTAGTGAGAAAATCATTACCCGCTGACCAGATTACACCAGCCGGAGTACTGGTTTTCCCTGGAGGAATCTAGAAGAGAACTGCACTCTTGTACACACAAGGAAGTAACCTGACAAGCACCCCATCTTGCTCCAATGTGTCAGTCCACAGACAGTTACGTTTAGTGTATTTTGTTTTTCCATATTTTTCAACTTGTGCAGATTTTTAGCGCCACTTTAAAAAAACTTATAATTTCTTACAGATACAAATAGCTCAGAGCTATGCACATTGAAAAACAGGAAATGCGCTACGAACGCAAAAAGTAAGATCACCAATTTTTTTTTGGATATATTTAAAATTTTGATTGAAAAAAATTAACACACACTCATTACATGCTTGTATTACACATTAATATGGAGGACTTATTTCGAATCTGTCAAAAGTTGGCAACATTAAGTTCGAAGCTTCCGAATTTTGCAAATCGTTTATGTTTTGTTTTACTGTTTATATGTCGGAATCTGAAAATACGCTAATAAGCTGCATAAACATCTTTTTTGCTAAAGATACAGCTAACTTATCTAATGACCACAAATTTAATGCATTATTACCATTTTAGATGAGTTAGCATCCAAAACGTTTATGTATGATATGGGCGAAACATGCAACTGCCTTCCCTCGTGCGCAAGCGTCCAGTACGATGCGGAAATATTGAAAACAACGTTTGATTTTAAAAAGAACTATGAAGCAACCAAGAGAACCAACCAAGCAACCAAGTATGATTTGGCTTTTTCCAATCTAAGTGCACTGGAATGGTAGGTATTCGTACATACGAGGTAGGTTAAGATATTAAAGTAGTTTTGGATTATTATCCAGTACAAGAATACTTAAATTTTATGATGCTAATGTTGATCGAGATTTAAAATGTTCCTGTTAAATTAACTTCACACGAAATGAACCACAAAAGACAGTTTTAAAGAATTTTGAAAGTCAAAAGTTACTTTAGCTAGCTAGATCCACTCTGCACAAAACCGTGTAAAATATACTTTATTAACTTCACACTACAGGTACAACTTTTCGAAGGTAGAGATGTACTACAAGGAGCCCCGGTTTGTGTCGATGCGTCGCTCGGAGCTGTTCGGGCTGACGGACTTCCTGGCCAACTGCGGCGGCCTGCTCGGGCTCTTCCTCGGCTTCTCCTTCCTCAGCCTCGTCGAGATCTTCTATTTCTGCACACTGAGGTAACGGGTCTATGTTCTGTCCCATAAACTTTCAAACTTCGAAGCCTTTATCATACTTTAATGCAATAAAGTTTACGAAGGAGTTTAGAATTAGTTATCTTTGTCAATATTATAATCGGCATGCATTATGGATCTACTAACTTATGATTATTAAGCGTTTAGGTATAAGACATTTATAATCACTATGAACTATGAATTTATGAATGAACATTAGGAAATCAATTTCAGGCTTCAGAAATAAAATAAAAAAAACTATAATTTCTAAGACAAAAGGGATTCCTGTTGTAATTTTGGTTTTTATGATGAGTAAAGCTACGTCGCAGTGTTGTATCGTCATATTATTGGAAATGGTATTAGACAAATTTTTAATTAAAAAAAATTTACGTTATTAAAAATCTACTTTATTTGTTACAGATTATGGTGCACCCTGAAAAAGGACATCAGAATTGAAAAAAAGAAGTTTAAGGAATCCATGTATAAATATTAACATTTAAAATTAAAAAAAAAAGTTAATTTTTTAACTTTTTTATACGCAGATTTGCGTTGCTTATTGAATGTTTATGGATTTAAAAGGATAGACCGTAAAATTATAAAACTTGATTGGTAATATTTCTATAATAAAACTACTACTTGAAAAATTAAATAAAAAAATTGCATTATAATACGAAGGCTGTTATTTTTGTCCACGACCTTAGTTGCAGTTGTTGTACGTTCGCTGCTCTTAAATAAAACATAATCTTAATTATGATGATGACGATGATAATTATGATAATAATGATACTAATATCACAAGGAGGTAAATTTTGTGAGTTTGTGAGGTTGTAGGGTGTAATTTTTGGATCTACTGAACCAATTTTGATTTTTTTTTTACCAATAGAAAGCCACATTATTTTGTGAGTGTAGGCTATATTTAATTCTGCGCGGACGAAGTCGCAGGCAGCACCTAGTAAATCAGTGGTTCTTAACCTTTCAGACACGAGGGACCATTTGACAAAATTTCTGTCTTGCCATGGACCACCTAGTAACTACATATCTAACGAATGGCTTCGATCAGCCCTAGCGGAATTGCACCTTTACGGATTGTCTGGTTATCACTTATCTAATTATTTATCAGATTGGCCCCGCGGACCACTTTAGATGCTTCCAGGGACCACCAGTGGTCCGCGGACCACCGATTAAGAACCACTGTAGTAAATAATATGACGACACTCATGACAAGGTCCTAAAAAAATCCTTCAAGAGAACTGTTGTATTTTATAAAAACTCTTGGATAGTAAAATTATGTATGACAATGTCTTGAGATAAAAGTTGACCAATAGAAGGAGAATATTTGCAGGAGGGTTACCATGAGGTCTTAATGCGGTTTAATTCCGATTCAGTTTAGTTTCGCTCGCTGTCAGATGACAATGTCAATGTCAGATAAAAATTACAGCTAAAACCTGAACTGAGTCGGAATTGAATCGCTTTAAGACGTCATGGTAAGGCCCCAGCACGTAAATTCCGAAATACTAAAGGTTGCGAGTTAGGGATTCGAACCCACAAAGCTTTGCCTGAGAAACTATGCTAGCATGGTTTTTTAATGTGTCTGTTATAATGGCCAAATGCAGAGTATGACTTTCTTTGTCAGCATGCCTATGATTTGAAGGAAAATCTCGAGGAAAATGGATGCAATGGTTAACGATGAGATTAAGACATCTCAGCAATACTGAATAATTACCAAAATTAAGGTAGCCGGAATTATGGCATCCGCTGAAAGCTGTGTTAAAATAATTTGAATACTTAAATATCAGTTTCAATTTATAGTAGGTATTTCTTCTTAAACTTTGGTGAGCCATGAATTAAAAATAGGATGAAAACTTGCGTCGGATTCTAACAAAAATAAAATAAACTGTAGTTAATATAGGTAGTTTTGATTAGGTCATATAAAATATAGGTAGTGTTAAGTTCATTGATTAATTACTCTAAGTACATTAATTAATAACAATTAAATGAAATGGTGCATGGAATTACAAATAGGTAACAGGTGAGCAGTGGCCCCTCTGGACATCAATTAATTTATCATTGTGAAAATAATATTGTACGTTCCCTTATTTAATAATCACCTAAAGCTTTTGACCCAATTAGCAGGTGGAGTCTCTTTTTAAAACATTTTCAGTAGCTTGTTTAAAGTGACATCGAAAAGACGTATAGGATACAATGGAGTAAGTTTTTTTAAATATGTATAGCGTAGAATAGAAAGGTGGGTCTATGTAAGATATTATGAAAAATGGTATCATGAAAAAAATCAAAAATCTAAAGATTCCATTATTCGGGCTATCATTTATTCGCATTTGTTGCACTGTTGATTTCATTGTGGTTAATTAAAGAATAATAACTAAAACAAACATTACCAGTGCGACCATTACTTTACGATTGTAGCAGTAACAACCTCTTTTGAGTTTTTCGAAAGGAAACGTTGATCAACAGCTTTTTCTTCTAGTTCTTCTAAAGAACAATATTCGTACTCATATTACGTAGACAGACAAGGCAATTGATACGGATTAGCCGTAACCGTCATGTTTGCAGGCTGGACTCGGGTGTTCCGGGTGATTTTGGACAGGTCTGTAAGATAAAGAAGCATCGACGGAAGCGGCAGAAACTGCTCATCATCGATCAGTTCTTGGACTTTGCCAAGAATACCACTCTGCACGGTCTGCGGTACATAACCGAGGTTGGGCTGTCGGTTGCCGAAAAGTGAGTGTTTTTTTTTAAAGCTCGGACAGAATAATATCTAACTTAATATCAAAATTTAGGTCACACCAAGCTGCAAGCAGCAAGTCGCTAAACAGCCACAATACACACTATGTACACTGATAGTAAACACTGTCTAAAGGTTCTAAGGTTCCTTAGTGAGAATGGCGCAATTGGCATTGTTCATTTTTTTTAAGCTGTGCTTTTAACACCTTTATTCGATAAAATGGACTATTTCAAGCAACTAATTTGAATATTACGCTTTTACGTAGCTTTGTTAATTAATAATAAATATTTTTTCGCTGTTTGATAATTCGTGAATTTAGACAGAATCCCAATCGCCTTCGTTCGGCTGGCTATAAAAAAAAACGGCTTTGTCTATGGTTTTGTAGATTTGACAGTGACACGTGACAGTTGCCGTAGCCAAACTTTTTTTTTCATTTTTGTGGCAAACATTCGATGCTGGATTCTGTCTAAAAACCCGGTCGTTCGGTCAAACTAAGGTTCAAAGTACTTTTACAAAAATATCTGCAATCATAAAGTATTTTTGAAATCGGACAAGATAAATCGGATCATTGATGGTTTTCCTCGAAATGGTTTTCGAATTGGAGCATACTAAAAAAAATGAACAATGCCAATTGTAACTGTTATACTTTCGCCATCCACCCATCCGCAGATTGTCTCAGGGACTTTTAGTAGTAAAAATATGTATTTTGGCATAAGTTTAGATGATTAATAATACGCCGAAGTGGAAGAATAAATAATTAAAAAAGGAAGATGTTTATTTTTCTCGTCCATCTCATGATGAACATAACTATTGGCTAAAAATATTGTGAGTATGTCAAAGCCATTTTTCAAATCAGGAATTTGTTAACGAAGAAGTCAGCTATATGGGGTTTGCAAGTTAACTTGCACTTAACTGTTAGCCATAACTTAATCCCTGCTATCCCTCCCTAGTATCACTAATAATATTATAAATGCGTGAGTTACTTGGTTTGTCTGTTTGTTACGTTTTCATTTGATATGGAGATAGTTTCAGCCCCAGGATAGTTTTGATGTCACAAAATTGCATAGTGCAAGTTAGCATCGCACCGTACAATTGTTTCAATACTATTTTATATAACTGCTCAACGTGGTCCGGAACGATCTTCGCAGGTTTTTTTAAGTAGAACACAGTTTTGTTTCAAGGCATAAATTTTTGCGTTTATTGCAGGATATTTTGGATCATCACATTTCTAATAAGCCTGGGCCTATGCTCGTGGCTCATCCGGCAAGTGTGGCACAAATGGCAGTATAGCCCTGTCATTGTGTCATTTAATGAAAGAATGATTCCAGTCAGAGAGGTACGAAACAAACTATACACAGCTCTATTAATGTCCGTTCAACAATATGCTTTTCACGTTTTTAAGGAAAGGAGAAAGGTTACCCCCCCGCTTATCTTCCTTAATTGCGGTAGCCATACCGAGGGGGGTCACTTTTCTCTCTGGCTGACTGTGTAGGTACCACATAATAAATGTAAACCTAATTTTTATAGCTTGAAAATTTTGCTAAGTTTCGGTCGTTGTTTAAAATATACCTAGTTTAATTTCACAGATTCCATTTCCGTCCGTCACGATTTGCCCACAGTGGAAGTGTATGTCAAGCGAATATATGTATCAAGAGCAACACAAAAAGTATTTTACGAGACGTGGTAAAAAACAAACAGTTGACATTACCAGCGAGTGAGTTTCAAAAAACGTAACCATTCTAAAGTATTGATATGATGAGCTAATTTCATTTTTAGATTTTTGATATAAATTAAATATAGCACATAAGTGACAACACACATTAAAGCAAAATTTGCATAGTACAGGAATTAATTAGAAATAAGTTTTTTCCACCTACCTACCTACTTTCTCTTTGATGAAGTGAATGTGTAACCTGACCATTAATTATTTTGCGAGGTTCCACCATCAAAGTTCTTTATTATCAGCAAAATGACACTGAAAGGGCGCTAATTCTCGCAGACATCGAAATCCAAGCGAATACCTAATTATAGAATTCTAATTCGATGATATTGAGAATTGGGGCCTAAGTCTAACTGAACCAGGGTGAGACTACGGCAGACATACGGACAAAAAACAACGTCTTCAAAGCAAACTTTACAAAATAATGGTCCGGCTGTAATTACAATTGAGTATCAAGAATCTTTTATCTATCTCACCAGGAATGAGAGTGAAATAGAGATGTTGGAAGATGCTTCATTAATATGTGATTATAAAAACAAGCATCTGTTGGCCCGTAATGTCTCGAATGAGTCTCTAGTGGATAATATAAAGAAGGTAATATGACTGCTATTTATGCCTACTGTAATTACATCTGTACTGTGTTGGACATAATGTACAGTCAAGTGTAATAATATGTATCTAGTCAAAGTTTCAAAAATAAGTATCATACGCTCTTACACCGGCGTAATAAGGTCGTGGGACATATTTTTGAGATGTTCCTATCGATACTTATTTTTGCACTTGACCGTACTTACTCCATATTTTCTTGCACAGTTAAACATTTCTATTCCACTATATTCTATTAAATGTAATCCCTACTAATATTATAAATGCCCAAGTAACTCTGTCGGTCTGTCTGTCTGTTACCTTTACGCTTAAACCGCTGGACCGATTTAGTTGGAATTCGGTATTTGGCTACTTAGTGCCAGCGGTACGCCAACAAAGCCGGAAATGGTGTTAAAAGCATGAAAATCGGAAAGATTGATCTTTAGGGCGTACGAATCACGAAGCACGAAAAAAAAACAAAAAGGAGAGAAGTTATGACGTCATCTTTTTTGTATGTTTTTTTTTTTGTTCTTAAACCTATCGTGTGTGGTATCTAATGTAAGAGCTTACTAAGCCAATTCTAAAAATATATCACATCATTATATTTCAGTCCGTGGCTTTAAAAAAAAAATCTATGTCACAATAATGCGGCAGTCACTGCTTTTGTTTATGCCCAGGGTGCACTAGACGAAGGATCCAAAAACGAACCGCAGGCTCTTGACCACACGCGGAGATAATCCGGCACGCACCCAATCAAAGACACTGTACCTTTTAATATGTTTTAGATTTCACCTGGCTTATACAACGTATTTATTAGCTGTAAGTGGCGAGGAAAATATTACTATTGCGATGATTTGTTCAAAGAAGTATTGACACATGAAGGTTTATGCTTCAACTTCAATTCATTATCATTTGAAGACATGTTTAAAAATGAAAGGTATGTAGATCCGTCAATACATAAAGGCACAGTTTCACCATCTAACAATTTAGGTGAACTCTATATCGTAAATCGAAATATTATTTCCAACTCTATACATGATTAATTAACAGCAACTTGCAGTTTTATTAAACGTTAATTAGGCACGATTTTATTTTGTTCACTTTTAATTAACTATTAAAAGAAACTTACCTAAGGGAAGTTCAATAGTAATTATACGAGCTTGTTCTTCCGAGAGATTATATTAACTTGTAGTAGTGTCCTCGTACGGCCGTTGTCACAATATTTAGAGTATCTGCTCAAAAAACCTGCATAAAACGGAACGAAATTTTTTCCTTACCCCCACCGTATACCGATCGCACCTTAGCCGACCGGTGCGCTGCCATGTCATAGAGTTTAAAGAATTAATCTCCGCATTTAATATTTATTTTATTAAATGTAATAATAATATGGGTCGGGTTGGGTGGGAATATCCTGTCATAATCTCTCGGAAGAACAAGCTCGTATAATTACTATTGAACTTCCCTTAGGTAAGTTTCTTTTAATAGTTAATTATACTTCACTTGTTCTTCCGAGAGATTATATTAACTTGTAGATGTTCAGAGCAATAAATAAAATAAATATTAAACTAATCAACCTCATTTTAATCATACAAGTTGCACATTATTTTTGAAAGACTAATCAATCATAATCATGAAATACATTTAAGTATCAACCTGAGACAGAATTGATCGAGCAAAATTTTCCTCAACCAGAGTATCATCAATGATCGGTCTATTATAGAACTTAGCGAAAACTTCAGATGTTCCACTCCATCCAGCGGTTCTTCGTATTAACTGAAGATTTACTCCTAACCTTTGCGCTGTAGAAGTCGAAGCATGCCTGGTACTGTAAGCGTTAAACACTGACGTGTTTATTCCGCTTTCTTCGAGCATTAGTTTTATCCATCTACTAAGTGTCTGTGATGATACTCTGGTATGAGGTTTTTTATAACTAACAAATAATTCCTCAACATTAGTGTTTTTTCTTATAATTTCTGTCCTGTCCAAATAACAATTTAGTGTCTTTGCCGGACAAATTTCCGGATTTTCCAGAAAAAACGGTAACACCAAAACAGGTTGAGTTCTGTTTACACCAGAAGTTTTTATAAAATCTGGAATTTTTATACATATTTTGGTGTCCGTTTTTTCAATATTACATACTTTCATAAGCGACAAAGTCTGCATTCGTTGAGCTGTCACTAATGCTAAAAGCGTAATAAGTTTTTTAGAAAGAATTTCCAAAGAAATATTTTCATTAGGTAATGTATTTAAATAATTCAACACAATAGAGGTGTCCCACGTTAAATTGTATCTGGGCACAGTAGGAGTTCGTCTGAAGACTCCTTTTAAAAATCTAGAAATTAAATCTTCATTCACTTGTCGGCCTAGCAACAGTGCCAAGGCTGACTTATGAGTATTCAGAGTACCATATTTACTACCTTTGTTGTAAATTGATGTAAGATATTTCAAAATAATCAATGGTGACGAATCGAAGTAATCATAACTGTGTTGGTTACAAAAATTGTACCATTCTTTCCAACAGCATTGATATTGTTTAAAGGTATTTATAGAAATAGAATCTAATAGTATATCTAACGCTTCTATGGGAGCTCCTCTTCTTACTAACGCTTCCCGGATAAAATTCCTGCCATCAAAGACAGGGATTTGTGGAGCGGGTGTTGGGCCCTGGAAGGAGATGATAACAAGCCTGGATCAGCGTTTAGGAAGATGAGCTCAGAGTCAAGTAAACGATGAAATAAGGGAAACCAAGGTTGATTGGGCCAGTTTGGTACCACGACAATGCCTTTGGCAGATTCCGCTAAGATTTTTGATAATACCTTTAAAATTAAACAGAAGGGGGGAAACGCATAAAATAAAGATCCTTTCCAATTTATCGTAAATGCGTCGATAGCTATAGAATTTGGATCTCCATGCCAAGAGACATATTTTGAGCATTTGTGGTTTAGGCGGCTGGCAAACAAATCAATTTCGGGTTCGCCTAATTTCCGTACAATAGTTCTGTAAGCTAGATTGTTGAGCTGCCATTCAGTATCCTCATTTTTTTGTCTAGATTCAAAGTCAGCGACCGAATTATCAGCTGACGTTATGTATGAAGCGAATACGAAGTTGTGTTTAGCTTCACACCATTCCCATATGTCTCGCGAAACTTTATTTAAATGTGGATACTGAATGCCACCCATCCTGTTTATGTACGCAATAGCAGTTTTATTATCAATGCGTAAAAGCAATTCTGAATCATTAAAATTTTTACCGAAAATTTTCAAAGCAAAATAAGCCGCCATAAGCTCTAACTCATTAATATGTTTCTTGGCTTCGTCAGCGGACCAAAGTCCATTAGCAGTGTTGCTGCCGCAAGCCGCACCCCAGCCGCTCATCGAGGCGTCAGAGTATATCTCAACAGCGTAATTAGCTTTACGTATAAAACTCACTGAATGGTCAATATGGCTCAACCACCAAGTAAAATCATCATTTAAATATTTTGGAATCGTGAAGGTTTTATCATAATCTTCTACACCTTTCAGCTGTAAATACTTAACCCTTTCAAATAGCTTAGTGTGAACCCAGCCGTATGTAACAGCTGGACATGCTGAACAAAGCAGCCCAATTACCCGCGCAAATGATCTCACTGTGCAAATCTTTGAATCATTTAGCTTTAACAATTCAGTTTTTATAAGACTACGTTTACTATCTGGAAGGATAATAGAAAGATTATTCGAATCTAATATAAAACCGAGAAATTTACTAGTCGTGTTCGGTATCAGTTGACTTTTTTCATAATTTATGATAAAACCTAGAGATTCAAATAGATCAATGGTTGCCCATAAGTTTTCTTCACATTGTTCATATGAATCAGCTAGTAACAATGCATCATCTAAATAGATGACTGATAGGTGACCTTGACGCCTCAAGTGCTGCATGACTGGTTTCATCAACTTAGTGAAAACAAAAGGCGCAACATTTAAACCAAATGGTAAAACAGAAAATTCATACAGTTGAGACTTGTATTGGAATCGAAGAAATTTTCTATGACTTGTATCGATATTGATGGAATAATATGCGTCTTTCAAGTCCAAACAACACATGTGGCAGTTTTGGGTTAATAATTTTATTGCGGTTCTGAGGTCTTCTAATTTAAAATGAGAAGTTTCTATGAATTTATTTAGGTGTTTTAAATTCAGAATCATTCGTTTCTCCCCGTTTGGTTTATCCAATAGAAATATTCTAGAAACAAATTGGTCTTTACAAGGTAAACATTTATTTACTACACCACTCCGGATTAACTTTTTTATCTCTTGCAAAAAGTATTTGTCCTCTTCGGCATTATGGGGCCGAGTAATAAGAGGTTCATTTTGATAAACTACTCGAGAGAACGGTATTTTGAATCCTTTTACCCATGACAATATAGTCGCGTCGTTAGTAATTTTTTGCCATTGTGGGTAGAAATGTCGAATTCTACCTGCGAGTACCTGAGTGTCCGCTAATATCGCCTCGCTGCTGGCGGCGGCGCCCTCGCGGCTCGCGCCGGCTGCAGGCGGCGCGGCGGCGGCGCGCCGGCGCCGGCGGGGCGTCGGTCGCGGAACCCGCCCGCCGTCGTCGGCGCGTACGCTGCTGGTCGACGCGACGGGCCCCTCCAGTTTAAAGCTGTCCTCGACGTACTGGCTCCGGCGACGCTCTCACTAGGACCACGTTGTGGTGGTCGTGCCGCTTTATTTTTAATTTCGCCTGCTGATCTTGAACATGCCTTGACAGCTTTTAACGTCTCGGTGAGACTTTCTCCAAATAAAAGCTTGTCGCGTGTTAAATTTTTCACGGCTTCTTTAGTATTTTTATTCAACCCTTGGGCTAACAGAGACCTTCTTGTAATCGTCTCCAAGTAATGTAAATCGCACAATATTTGTCCTCCATCACCCAAGTGCTTTATAATCTGATCTCGCAGCTGTTTGTCTGGTATTTTAAAAACGCCCTCTAGCGCCTTGCCGATGCAAGTGATACCTGCTCCGAGTTGCGCTTGTTTAGCTAGCAACTTTTCATCTCGCTTCAATGATGAATCTTGAACAGCAGCCTTTATCTCGTCATTCAGTTTAGGCGCTTCTATAAAACGGCAATTTGCCGGTGGTAGATATTTTTTCAGTAAATCTGAGCGCTGGTCCTTTTTTATACCTTTTGCCAGTATGTGGTTCCATCTTACCGCTAGATGTGCATGAATATCTTCACTGTATTCCTTATTTTGGGTCGGATCTTCACCAAAAAGTGAAAAGATGTCATCCGTATTTTCCTCGTTCGATTGTTCATTCGTGGCAACTGGAATTAACGAACAATTTTTGAACAAAATTAAAATAATAATTTGAGGGTAGTTACCCGTTTTATTCGTTGCGTGAGACATACAGTCGTCACTTGCAACGTAATTAGGTCACGACCATTGTGTGCGTGCCCGTGTCTAGATGTATATGCACACTTTTGCCATGATAATTATAATAACATAGTTGCGTATGCCATCCAGACAGTACTTGCAACTTGTATGTTCTTGTTGCGTATGCCATCCAGACAATACTTGCAACATACGACAATAACAGCGTCAAATACTGGTTTAATTTTTCTTACCGTTTGGGATTTCGTTGTCAGGCTCCGATGAATCTGTAGAAATGATCCTCCGACGTTTTCTGGGCGGAGATCGCTCCGGTGCCGATGTCTCGGACTCCGATGTTGTCCGTACTGATCGTCTTCGCCTCCTTGGTCTTGTCATTGTATATGCGTGTGAACAACGGCGCACAAGAACAAAGAATGACATGGCAGCGCACCGGTCGGCTAAGGTGCGATCGGTATACGGTGGGGGTAAGGAAAAAATTTCGTTCCGTTTTATGCAGGTTTTTTGAGCAGATACTCTAAATATTGTGACAACGGCCGTACGAGGACACTACTACAAGTTAATATAATCTCTCGGAAGAACAAGTGAAGTATAATTGGTTTTATACTTTATTTACATTTTTGGTCACCCTACATTACGTTTCGCACTTATTATGAAAAAAGGTAAACAGTAGATATTCAACCTCTTAATGTTAAAGCTTGCTGTGGCACGTGGTCCATGTAGGGTGACCATGGAGGTTGATAAGTGGGGATGCACATCTTGTTTTCGATCAAGTAACCTTGTTAATTAGCACTAAGTCCTCTGTGTTAGTTTTAGCTTTATCGGAAAACGTGGTTACGATTTACGATAAATGATTCATCTGTGACAAGCTATTCATTAACCAATTAATTGGTTAGTCTATGTTCTTAAAAATCTTCACATGAATTAGAATGGTCGAAACGATTTCTTGTTGTATTGTATTAAAAAAATACTGCCCGTATTTATTTATATAGTGTCCAATACTTCTATTGTATCTATTTTAGATTATTACAGTACATAAAAATTGCAACCTCGGTGGTCAGACATTTTGATTTGTTTATTTGAAACAGTTTTAATTGCATTGAAATATTAAAATACAGTCACATTCAAGAGTCTACATAAAAGCAAAAAGGCGATTGCTAATAGGTACTAGTAACAATTTTTAGCAGTATTGAAGAGTTGCTTAATTAAAATAAATTTGTTTCACAAGGTTCAACTTCATTAAAAAATATATAACGCAGGTGCCTGTTTCAGTTTGCAAGACGAATATAAGTATCTTTCTGCAACCAATAGGACTGAACACTGGAACTTCAATACTGGATACGAAAAATCTAATGGTTCTGTGAGTTATAATCATATAGAGCGTTTAAAAAAAAGGCCACATGTAAATTTTTCCAGAATTTAAATATTTCGGGTTTTTCTTACTCAGAATCGATTACCCTATCGATTCTCATACAAGAAAATATGTGTCCCAGATTTAATATGGATTTTTTTCCTGTGGGTCACGTTCCATTATATAACCTATAATATGAAAAAAGTGACGAACTGGAATGTGAATTTTGGGACATATTTTTTCTTGTATAAGGATCGTTAGGGTAAACGATTCCGAGTAAAAAAACCCAAAATACGTAAAATCTGGAAAAAATGATCATGTTGACTTTTTTTTGAAAAACGCTCATTAGTCTTGTAATCAATTATTACTTCATTGAATTAAGAACGGAGTGAAAATGTAGCCCGTTGAATATAGTGGAGGATTTAGTAACTATCCAGAGTAATTTTTTAAAACTATATTTTATTTCTAGGTAAATGGAGCCGGTCCCGATTTAGAATTTGTGCTAATTGAAGAGCCTGGAAACAGCGACGAACAATGCAACAGTCTTTCTAATGGATTTAAGGTAAACATTATTAAGAAACATAAGTTGTCTGTAGTAATTCGGAGTAATGTTTTCTTTCAATGCGCATTAAAAATTGAAATATTATTATTTAACATGTATTGGCTGTAAACTTTGAATTTTTCTTCAAATCTTTTCCCTATGGAAGATGCGTTCCCTTTTTACAAGTTTTTTTTTACTTGCAATGTATATAGGTATATAATTGTAAGTATGTTTATCCGGGTGGAATCTTGAGCTCAATTTTAAAGAAGATCTTCATCAACCGATTGAGCTGAAATTTTGCATACTTGTGAAAGATGACAGTACAATAGGACTGGTGGCCCCGTCAGGACCGTCTCCGCAGGAGGGGACTCTTCAACGGTTAGCCCAATTGACTTGAAATTTGGTACAAATATGTAAGACGGATGGGAAAGTAAACACATACAAAAAAAGGCTTGTATCAAAAATGAAATTTTTAGGTTAGGTAATTTCACTTTGAATTTTTTGTAAAGATCTACGTACAGCATCCTGCGGACATGCCGCAATCATCTCTGTACTACTATGCAGCGATCCCGGGTCAAGTTACATCTCTCGCTCTCAAGTTTAGCATACTCAACACTTCATCAACCTTACGAAACTACCATCATGACCTGTAAGTAAAACGTTTCTTATTAAATAAATTTTATCGCCTGCTTAGAGTGTCACCCTGCTTCTATCACTTATTTACTCAGTGTACAGTCGGGGAAGTTTAGCAAGTTGACGTCATTTGTCACTTTGCCGTGTGATATACCTAATATTATCGAAGTCAATGATTACGAATACTGATTTTCTGTTCGCACTAGAGCTGGATTATATAGAAAAAAGCTGATAAGTCTTTAGGCTGTCCACGGGAACACTAGATATGGTTAAGGACTAGAAATGAAAGGCGTACGTTTAGCGCGATACTCTATTGCAAGAATGACAATGATGTCTTAAACTACCCACCACCTCAATATGACAATAACTTATAACTACCCGACATATACAACACCCCTTCTCTTAAACTTATTATTATATTTATTTATTATATTTATAAACACCTAGTTATTGTTCTTATTTTTAAACTACACACTATTGGCTTGTTCTAACGGTTTATAGTTTCATATATCTTATTGCTAATTACATTATGCTTACATCACTAATCAATATCAAAACCATATCTCTTAGGAGGCTGTCTTATTCTCTGAGGTAGGGCCTCTGAGGTTGGGCGGGACTGTGTGCACTGCGGCGGCCGGGGCGCCAGGCGCGGCTCCGGCGCGGGCCCCCTATCCGGTTCGGGTACGGTGGCAACGCGAGCTTCGGTGATATCTGCTGGTTGGCTGGCTGGTTCATGTATTACAGAGTTTTCACTATCCTTTCGCTCTTCCTCCGACATTTCTGTAGGACCAACTAAAATAGACTTCTTTTTTAACTGATTGACATGTCTCCTGACGAGTTCGCCGTTACCTCTGTCCACGACATAATTACGTGATCCTGAAGCTTGTGCCACTGTACCAGAAACCCATTTCTCCCCGGACCTAAACTCTTTGCTCCACACTTGGTCGCCTGGAAGAAAATGTTCTCGGCTTATTCCTTTTGCTTCACGAATTTGTTTCCTTTGGGCTTCTTGCACCTTGTCCTCTATGGTGCGCCTAGAGCGTAGCAAGTCTAGTCGCGAACGCAGTGATCTTCGCTGAAGCATCATTGCTGGTGTTTGTCCCGTTGTGCTATGTTCACTATTGCGGTAGCTCATTAAGTATGTTTGCAGTGCTATTTCGATATCCACTTTTTCTCTTGCTGCTTTTTTTATCGCTCGTTTACAAAGCTTGACTGCCCCTTCTGCAGCCCCATTGGACGCTGGATGGTACACAGGCGAAAACAAATGTTTAATTCCATTACTTTTCATAAAATCATTCATCTCTTGGCTGGAAAACGGCGGACCATTGTCTGAAACCATCTCTTTCGGTAATCCAAAACGTGCAAATGTCTGTCTTAAAATCTTAATAACAGCTGAGGCGGTGGTTCCGGTCATCAAAAACGCTTCTATCCATTTACTTGTAGCATCAATTAGAATGAAAAATACCTTGCCTTCAAATGGTCCCAAAAAATCCATATGTAACCGACTCCAAGGCTCGGTATGGTACGGCCAGGGTTGCGGGGGCGCACGCGGTGGCGCGGCCGCCTCCGCCGCGCACACCGCGCACTCGCGGCAGCAGCGCTCGATGTCCGCGTCGATGCCGGCCCACCACACGTGACTGCGAGCCAAGCTTTTCATTTTAACTATGCCCAAATGACTGACGTGCAGTTCCTTGAGTATGAAGTGTTTGATGCTTTGTGGTACTACGATTCGGTAACCCCACATCACACATCCGTTGTCGACGTACAACTCATTTCTCCTATTGTAAAATGGCTGAAACGGATCGCTTTCGTAAGTGCTCGGCCATCCTTCTCTAATGAACATCATTATTCTTCTCAGGGTTTTATCTTTTTCTGTTTCTTGTTTAATTTGCTGGCTGGTAATTGGTAAAAAATCTTGTACAAATTTTAAATAGCTAATTTCTTTTGCCTCTCTCCTAGTGGTGCCCTCTGGTGGTAGTCTCGACAAGGCATCTGCTCCATTTCTGTTTGTCGGAATATATTCGATGTCGTATTGGTACCCTGATAATAAAATCGCCCACCTTTGCATTCTGCTGGCCGCCATCACTGGAATTCCAACTTTTTCCCCAAAGATAGTCACCAGCGGTTTGTGATCAGTCCTCAGTATAAACTTCCGTCCATATAAATACTGGTGGAATTTTTTTATTCCATAAATGATGGCCAACGCTTCTTTTTCTATTTGCGAATATATTTTCTCTGCCGAATTTAACACTCTGGAGGCGTACGCTATGGGGCGCTCGCCGCCGCCGGGTGTAAGGTGTGAGATGACCGCGCCCACGCCCACGCTGCTGGCATCCGTCGTCAGCACTAGCGGCAAGGCCGGGTCATAGTGCGCCAGCACTTCACTGGAAATCAACATTTCTTTCACTTTATTAAATGCCTGGTCACAATCTTCGGACCATTCGAATGACACGTTCTTTTGTAACAGCTTGTACAATGGAGCTAATATGGTACTAATATTGTTAACAAACTTCGCGTAGTACATTACCATACCCAAAAACGATCTAAGCTCCGTTACAGATCGGGGAACTGCAATTTTTTTAATATCCTCTATTTTCTTCGGGGAGGTATGCACACCATGTTTATCAATTACGAAGCCCAAATACGTCACCGATTCCGCCAAGAATGTACACTTTTCTTTTTTAATTTTAAGGCCGAATTTTTCCAGCCTCTCGAACACCTTGTACAAATTGTCTATATGCTCTGCCTCGTCTTTTCCTGTCAAAATCACGTCATCTAGAAATACTCCAACTTTAGGTAGATCCGCAAACATCTGTTCTAATTTTCTTTGGAATATACCGGGACTAGAGGAGAGACCATATATTAGTCTATTGTATCTGAAGAGGCCTTTGTGCGTGTTAATAACCGTATACTTAGAGCTCGTCTCATCCAAAACTAACTGTGCATATGCTTGGGACAGGTCCAATTTAGTAAACTTCTCTCCTCCATGCAGCCTAGCAAACAAGTCTTCTACTCGTGGTAGAGGGAACCGGTCGATTTCTAATTGTTTGTTCAAACTTATCTTATAGTCTCCGCAGATGCGCAGGCTGCCATCCGGTTTTAGGACAGGTACTATAGGCGTGGCCCAGTCGGACGTTTCCACGGGTGTGACGACCCCCTCGCGCTGCAGCCGCTCCAGCTCGCGCTCCACCGGCTCGCGCAGCGCGTATGCCAGCGGGCGCGCGCGCAGGAACACGGGCCGGGCGTCCGGTCGCATGCGCAGTGACACAGTCCCTCCCGTGAATAGTCCCAACCCATCCGCGAATACAGTTTTAAATCTGGAACTGAATTTTTCCAAGTTAAAATTTATCCGTTGAGCACAATAAAAACTATCAACCTGTTTATTCTGAGTCGCAAACACCTCAATATCTAACTCTTCCAGCCACTGTCGGCCTAACAAATTAGTTTTTCCGTGATCAATTACATACAAATCCAATTGTTTATAAACCTTTTTATATTTTACCATCGGTCTAATCTTGCCCATTGTTCCGACTGTTTCGCCCGTATAATAACGCAAGTTCAAATTTGAGGGTAACAATTTAATAGTCTTAAAATTATCAAAATAACATTGGGCACTTATGCAGGAAATAGCACTACCGGTATCGATTTCCATTAGTAATGGTCTGTTATTTACCTTAACTGACATAACAAAGGGCTTATAAGTACTTAATTTATTTTCTTTCACGAAAGATAAATTTACCTCCAAATCTTCTTCTCCCTCTGATAAAACTACCTCTTGATTTTCGTGCATGTAATTTGTGCCCAACGGTCCCCTTAGCCTCGGACACATTCGCTTCAGGTGGCCTTCCCCGTTGCACACACGGCATACGTAGACACGAAACTTGCAATTTTCTTTCCTGTGATCCATTGCGCCGCACGCCTGGCATGGAAACTGTGGTCTTGATTGCCCGCGCGCCGTTTCCGGCGCCGCGCCAGCAGCCCGGTGCGCTGCGCCGCTAAAACCGCTCGGCCCGGCCCGCGGGCTAGCGTACCTCGGCGCTCGGCCGCGCGCGCCGCGCCAGGGCGCGCCTCGGCCGCGCCCGCCAACTGCTCCGCCGCGCCGCTCCTCGCTCAGCGCGTGGCACGCTGCCGCCGCCGCCGCGCTGTCGCCCGCACTCGCTCGGCGCCCGCGATCCTCCACCGCCGCCGCGTTAGTTTCCGCCGCTTCCATTGCTATGGCTAAATCCTTCGCCTTACTAAATTTTAAATCCTTTTCCGTGAATAGTCTTTGTCTTATCGTCTCGTTCTTTAATCCACACACTAACTGATCTCTTAAACTTTCATCCAGCCAAGAACCAAAATTACAAAACTTAGTTAACTTTTTTAAATTTGCCACATAATCCGATATACTTTCGTTATTGTATTGTTTGCGTTGTCGAAATTTATAACGCTCCGCTAACACACTGGGAACCGGTTCTAGATGACTGGACATAATTTTAACAATGTCTTGGTAATTTTTCTTGGCCGGTTTGTCAGGAGTACACAAGGTCACCAATAACTCGTAACTCTCAGCCCCCATTAACGTTATCAGTATAGGTACTTTCAGCTCGTCTTTAACCTCGTTCACTAAAAAGTATTGATCCAACCGATCCGTGTATAGCTGCCAATTGTCCGAATGTAAATTAAAAGTCTCCATTTTGCCACACGTCATTTTGCCGAACGTTTGTTATCGTGCGCACTTTAAAGCGAACTTAAAATACACTTTCCACGCGTAAATTCGATCTCGACTGTCGCCACTGATAAGTCTTTAGGCTGTCCACGGGAACACTAGATATGGTTAAGGACTAGAAATGAAAGGCGTACGTTTAGCGCGATACTCTATTGCAAGAATGACAATGATGTCTTAAACTACCCACCACCTCAATATGACAATAACTTATAACTACCCGACATATACAACAAAAGCTAATACCATTTATAAATAATAATTGTTGGACTTGGTTGTTTAAAAATAAAGAGTTCCTTGTTTTCTTTCTATGCTGGTCTGGTAGCTAAGAATAAACATAGAATGTACCATGTTATATAGTTGATCGATGCGACTCATAACTATTTTGATACTCCTTTCCATTTAACAATCACGCAGATTGTGGCCTGTAGGTCTCGTTACCCTAGGCTCTATTTACCCCGTGAGCGATAAACACGAGATTAATAATGTATTCATATGTTGTTTTAAGAAAAAAAGATTTTGTCTCTGGCTGAAACCAGAAGCTTAAGACGGATAATTCTTGTTTTCGCTGCGCAGGCGTCAGTGCTACTTTACCCGGGACCACGAGCTCGATTACTTTAAAATCTACACCCCCAGCAACTGCTGGCTTGAGTGCCTCTCCAAATTTACCTACAAGAGGTGTAAGTGCGTGTGGTTCAACATGCCACGTGAGTATCAATTATATTTTTGGCACGTTTTTCGAAGCTACAGGTTGCAATTCCACAAGTGTAATATAGCAACATTGGTAAAAAACTCAACCATTGAATGGTTGATTGGACTACAATGGAAAACAGTACTGTAGCTGACTGACAGACAACATACGGTCTACACCAAATGAACGACAGGTTTAGAACTACGCAGACATTTAGCTTGGGTGTTTATTCCTTATGGAATCCCTAATAGACGTCTGAGATGAGAACCAAGCAGTGCTCGCACCGGGTAAAAAATCTAGTTGCATGTCTACTCCTCTCATTAGCTTATCACAGATTTTTATTTCCGTGTTTAGTCATATTTTTTGCTGAACCTACGTCGCCATAACTCTCCATGTACTTAAGTACTCGTACCCACGTTGCATCGCACCGCTTAAGGTCTCATCTCGACATGGTTTGTTACGTATCAATGAAAAAAAAAATGAATTTTATTGCAATATCCACAAAAACATGTAAGAAGGCTAGAGACCTCCTAGTAGGTATACGAATATAATATACCAGTGATAGGAGATCCCGCTCTTTTAAAATAAAATGCAATTATTATGATAAAAGCAATAAGAATATTTTACTAATTTGATTTGAATTTGAACTTAGTTCATAATTAAATTATTATAAAATATTAATAATTTTAAATCATAACTAGTAAGTGTAGTATGTGTGTGTGTTTGTTTGTGTGAGCGTGTGTGTGTTTGCGTGTGAGCGTGTGTGTGTGTGTGCGTGTGAGAGTGTAGTTAGTTTTTGCTTTAACTTAAAACACGTGATTGCTATAATGCAATTGCAATGATCATCATCTCCAGGCTATATACTTCCCACTGCAGGCGCCTTCTCAAAATGAGAGGGCTTGGGCTATAGTTCCCACGCGGGCCCAGAGCGGATTGGGAACTATAACTATTTGGGGCGATTGCAATATGTGATTGCTAACAGCAATGCTGAAGATCTGCCTGGACGTTAATGAATTGTATGATATATAGTTATTTATTTATGGTATGGCTTACATAGTTTTCTACTTAAATTGAAATATTAGATTTAAAGTCTGCTACGGCATCCGTGGAGAGGATCTTGAAATAGTTGATGAACCTTTCTTACTCCGGCCCTCATTTAAATGGCATGAACGAACATACTATTCACTAGTTCATGGTGCTTCTTACAGATTATAATAGTTCAGAAATATGCACTGCACGGAAAAAGTACTGCGTTACGAAAGCGCATGGTAAGATTACATTTACGCAAAATAAGCTAAATTTTTTCGATTATTAAACAAGTTAACAAGCTTCAAAATTTGCTAACACGGCTATAACTTTTTGACATTTTAGACGAGTTAGCATCTAGTTCAGTAGAGAAAGAAATGGGTCAAACATGCAAGTGTCTTCCGGCGTGTGCCAGCGTGCAGTACGACGCGGAAATACTGAAAACAACGTTCGATTTCAAGAAAGATTTCAGAGCAAATAGAAGATATTATAAATCAAAAGGAAATGAGGAAAACGAATTGTTAGATAAGTATGTTGTTAAAATTTACGATGGCGGCTTATGTATTGAATAGTATTCCAGTTCTTGTAAGATTTTGAATAAAACTAAGTAAGTTGTTAAAAACACAAGCTAAAGTGTACGAATCCAGAGCAGACCAACCATAATGCACCAATTTCCCCAGGCTGACCCAGTAGATGACGGTAGCCATCCAGTTGGATCCTGCACCAAATCCTATCACGAGCTAAACTCCTGGAATTCCTTGATAATAAGCTGTCTACTGCCAACCAAATGAATATGAATATGAATAATAAGGTAAGAACTTATAATTTCAGATACAACTTTTCGAAGGTGGAAATGTATTTCAAGGAGCCCCGGTTCGTGTCGATGCGTCGCTCGGAGCTGTTCGGGGTGACGGACTTCCTGGCCAACTGCGGCGGCCTGCTCGGGCTCTTCCTTGGCTTCTCCTTCCTCAGCCTCGTCGAGATTTTCTACTTCTGCAGACTGAGGTAACTTTTGGCTTTCTTGACAAGAGAAAGTACGACATGGTTCGACTTTTTCCTATCACTATACAAATTTTAACATTAGGTACTTTCTAATCTTTGAAGAAAATAAAAAAAGTTTCCACAGCATTACACAAGCTCTGTTTTATCTGTTGCAGATTGTGGTGTACTCTGAAAAAGGATATCAAGATGGAAAAAAAGACGCTAAAATCCATGAAAAAATATTAATTAAATCAAATCAAGTAACATTTTTGTATTGTCATATTTTTACCAAATTTTTACTGGTGCAATAAGAATGATGTACCGAACAAGGAAAATAATTATTGATATTTAGGGTAAAACCCGGATAGTCTCCCCGAGGGTATAGTTGCCTTGATTGCAATTACTCTACTTTCGCGAATGAAACACATGTTATTTTATTTATCTATCGAGAGACTCTTCAACTACAACTAAGTTGACCGTGTTGCATGTCTCTGTGCGATTGCACGAGACGCCTAGGTGCGACTATCCCCTATATGGGATAGTTGTCCCAAAATTTAGAGGTCTGCAAAAATCGCCAATACTCTGGAAATATCAAAGATAATGTTTATTCCTTTCATAAATTTGAAGATAATAAACCAAAGTACCTACCCGTTTTACAAATAAAGAATCTTGCTTTTTGTACAAAGAGATATAAAGTAATTTCAAAAAGTGGGGCATCTATCCTGGTTTTACCCTATTTGTTTATAAGGATTACCTACTTAATATTCATGTGAATAGACACAAATACCTGTTTATTCTACTCTAGTGTAATAATTTTTGGCCGTCGTTTAAATCTCGTTTTAGCGTGTCATACTGTATGGAAGCTTTCTAGGTTTAAACCAGATTAGCGATTAAATTGTTTTTTTTTATCTGCCTTAGAAATTTTTGTCCATTGCGCATATATTTCAATGTGGTTTGCTTTTTATAATATTATCTTGTTTGGGAAAGACGCAGGAGCTAGCCCATGCTGTGTCTACATTTTTTTAACAAACTACCAAAGTATATACAGGAGCTACCCCTAAATATATTTAAAAATAGGTTAATGCAGATACTGATAGAAAAAAACTACTGTACTTGTAGTGTAAATGATTTCCTCTTGCAAGATAACTTTGTATAATGTAAGCAACACAAAAAAGTAATAAATTTTCATGCTACTAGCTAGTATGATAAAATTGTAAAAATAGCAGAATAAGCAACCTATTGTCTCTGTGCCATCACTATTTTGATTCCACTTTCCACCTATACGCCCTCATTCTTGCTAAACGTGGCCCGGTAGGTTACCTTAGACTCTGTCTACCCCGTAAGGGATAAAACGTGATTTGTGTATTGTTTCTGTGCCACCCAATGACATTATTCTTTGCAAATAAATATATTATATTCTATTTTCTATTATATTCATGCAACCACATAGTTGATGTAAGCAACCACATAGTTGATGTTTTCACTTCGTATTTATTTTAGTTTGTTTGCCTGCTGCAAATATCGAAAATAATTCTTGAAAATGTTTTAGATTAAAATTTTATAATATCAGTTTTATTGTATGTGTAATGGCGTACAATATCACCTGATGGCTCCAACGGAAAACCAGCGCCAGTTATATTATGCTGAATTTTAACCATGTTGGGACAATTTGTCCCTGTATTGTTGTAAGTTAAATCTATAATGAACATTCAATATAAAGTGTATTTATTTGCTTGATGAATAAATATGTGTGCATGAATACAATTTTTGTGTTGTTTTACTTTAAAAGCAGAAAACGGAGTAATAGTTGGATTAATTCGCTGTCTGTGAAAGCTATTTATTTTGAAATCGTAGGACTAATATCTGACCAAAAGAACTTTTAAATTTTGTTATATACATAATTTTTTATCGTTGGAAAATTTTCAAGGCAATTCTAATTGACCCAGAATCAGAAAAAAATCCAGGTCTTAGGACACAATTACATGGAATCTAGAAAAAGACAATGATAGAAAACAAAACTTCTGTACCTAACTTATTAGGTTCAGAAATTCTAGATTTTTAAAAAGCTTAGAAACATAAAATATAATTAAATTAAAATTCTCTAAACAGTTCTATTTCTCCAACAACATGGAATAAATCATTAAAAGAGTAGTCATTCCATCTCTTCGTTATCTCACACGCTGCCATCATCCTGCTATTGATTTGGACACGTAACTATCAGATAAGGCAGCTGATTGAATAATAAAGTTCTAACGAGACACGGCCCGGGCTAAACATGGCGGCGCGGCCATCTTGGATCGATCGCTTTGATCATCGCCGGCGCAATAAATCTCGCGCGCGGTCGTCAGTCCTGCCTTGACATTGACAGCGTATAATTTCTAAGTTCCGTGCCACAAGAATATTGCGGGAATGTATAAATTTAATAGTAAATTGAGTATTTGAAAATTTGGCTGAAATATACTACAATAAAAAAACAAAAAAAGGACCGCACGTCAAACATAATAAATCGGTTTCATGATATATAGATTTAGCTTCTGTACGTTCTTTTTCTTTTTCTAAAGATGCCTTTCCAGCAAATAAAAAGACCTACACGTTCGCTTTGGTACATTTTGTTTTTCCTGTATTCAACAACTCTTAAAATACTCAGAAAAAGGTGCCTGTTCATCCATACAAGAAGTCATAGAGCAAACAACCTAGGCTATTTCCTCTACGATACAAAAAGTCTATCCATTTATTACGATTATTCATAGTCAATCGTGAAATTAACTACAAAGTGGACCATAATGACGGGGACGGAAAGACGGACAGACATGCCTCAGGCGGCGCAGTCATTAAATTTGGGTTTTGCGGCGCCGTACCGTTTATTTTGTAGTCTTATCACCACCCAAACTGATTGAAATTGAATAAACCATTTAGTATTTAAAAACATAAAAGTCTTGACTGACTGACTTAAATAACGCCTGAACTGAATATTTGAAAAACTAGAATAAACGAAAAATCGTTTTTCTCAATCTAAATGATTTATTAAGCAAGAAAAAAGACAAAAATATAATATAAATATTACCTACTTTATTCGTGCCTGAAATCAAAATTACAGTGATGCTGAAATTACATTTTCACCAAAGTAATATACGCAGAATTTTAGAAATCAATATTTACAAATATTTTCTTTAATCTCCTGTTTTTCTCTTTTGCTATCCTTTCTCAGGGTACGCCATAATCTGTAACAGATGGGTATTGTATAATATTTTGTATTCCGGTATTTTTAAAAGTTTAATTTAGAACATGAATACTGTCAAACTATATTATGGTCAAATTAAATATAATAGCATTCCAAGCTCAGCAGTAACAATGACAAATTTAATGAATTCCCAAAATGAAGAGGATAGGCCTTTGCCCAGCAGTGGGAAAATATTACTGGCTAATAATAAAAATAAATCCCTCAAAACAGTTACTTTGAAAATTTATTATGATTAGTGCAAGCTCAGATCAAATAAAAATTGAAAACTCCTGCGAACGGCGAAGTGAGACTAGTTTGAACTATGCCTTAGTGTGTGCGGTAGATTTACACGCCAACCAAACTTTGCCAAATAGTTCGAGACCACAAACGCCAGAACTACACCTTGACTTTTTGTTTTGTCTGAGACTTAAAATATTAGTCTATCACGGTAACACATCAGTGGTCTACATGTGTAAGGAAACAGGCAAAGGCTCTTCGAGAACGAAATATATTTGTAGGAGTCAAAGGAATAATAAAATTAAGCCATCTGATTGTAACTTACCTCAGTGTACAAAAGTAAGTGATCTCGACGAGGCTGAGGAAGGAGAAGCCGAGGAAGAGCCCGAGCAGGCCGCCGCAGTTGGCCAGGAAGTCCGTCAGCCCGAACAGCTCCGAGCGACGCATCGACACGAACCGGGGCTCCTTGAAATACATCTCTAGCTTCGAAAAGTTAAGCCTGTTGAGTTAAATAAGTGGTATACACATAAATTGCAAGAAAAATCCTGCAAGTCGCATTACATTGGGGCATTCAATCGATGAAAAAAATCTTTTTTTATGACATAGGGGGAAAAAGATCATATGGGTCGCTTGCTCGTTTTACTTTCCTTTTACAATACTAAAACATCTTTAATCCGTACCTAAAACTAATCTAAATTACCTACTCATAACATTATACCCCTAGCAAGCTTGGACATGATAATAATAATACATGTAGGGAAGCACGAAAAGCTGAAATGAACGCAAAAATATCAACAAAATAAATTGGCCTACTTGGGTAATATGCCAATATTATTTGCTTGAGCATAATTTTTTGTCCTTTGCATGTAGTCTTTTTTAAAATCAAAATTGGTTTTTAATATCTCCGCATCATATTGGACGCTGGCACATGAAGGTAGGCAGTTACATATATCACCCATTTCAACTTGAAACGTCCTGGATGCTAATTCATCTGAAACATAAATCATTACAGTTAAGCATGACCCAAGCTGAAAAACCATAGATAGAATGTACTCGTAGCAATAGATCAACAAGGCAAGACTTGGTCTTTTTAAATTGTGGGCAATTCTCAATGTGGTCCAAAACCGCTGAAATGGGTCCTGGGTTTATATGTGTAACTTACTTCTGGCTGCTATAACGCAGTTTCTTCGTTGCGGAGTGCATATTTCATGGCTATTTGTGTCTGAAAAAACATTTAGTTTATTGAAAAATGCGGATAGATGTCAGAAAGGTGAAAAATTTACAGGGATTACCATAGAAACTATTAAGATGGTTGTAATATTTTTTAGTATCTGATCTTAACGTTTTGGAACTGAAAGATTTGGCTTTATTGAATTGTGTTTTAAAATTTACGTTGTTTTACTTAAATTTAAATGGCGCAGGTACAGTTTGACAACAAATATAATGCGCATCGGCAGTATTCGTTTGCGCAGAGAAGCGCAGACCAGTTTCCGATGGTAGCCGAACGTGTAAATATACTGAACTTTATATTGAACTTTATTTGCAAGCGCAACTGGCAGAGTATTGCTTGCTTTGCATTCTTAGCTCTGTCCCGCTTACACGATTTTGCCATTGTTGGTACGAAATCGATCGACCAATAACAGCGCCAGAGTTTCCCGCGCTACTAAAATTGGTATACTGCGCAGGTACATCGTGGAGCATTATTTTTGTTGTCAAACTGTATGTCTATAAAATTATTCTCTGTTTCAACTCACGTGGCATATGGAACCATACGCAGCCACACTTCCTGTAAGTGTATATGGACAGGCACTCTAGGTGACAGTTGCTGGTTGTGTAGATCTTGAAGTATTTCAGCTTACGATCATCGGGGTAGTAACACTGTCGTCTGCGCAACAGTAACAAAGGCTATTTATATTAAAATTACTAGATGGCGGCCGTAACTTCGTTCACGTCGACAACACGGAGAGGCGAGGTAGGCCATAGCGCAAAGGATTAAAGGAGCAGGGTCCATCGCTACCATCTACCTACCGCCTAGCTAGCCAGTGCTTATGCTGCTGTGTACCGGCGTGAAGAGTAGGGCAGCTGGTGTAATACTGGCACATGAGGTATTTCAGCTTAGCCCTGTATGCTGGCAACGCATTTTAAACGCGAATATCCACGGGCTATGGTGGATGCTTACCATCAAGTAAGTAAAAAGAAGAGTGGCGAGTTATACTGTTTTCAAACTTTTTGTATTGGTATGGTCTATCTTTTCTTTCCAACATCCGATTTTGACGAAACAGCGTTTAATTTTAGGTAATTTCCTAGTAACTTAAGACGTGATACATCTTAACAAAACATTCTAATAAGAACTTCAACAGGTTTATAAATAGATAAATTCTTCTCACTGTTCAGATCTGTAGTCCAGCAAGCTTTCTGACGTGTTCAGTATGCTCAATTTGAGTGCCATTGACGTGACTTGCCCAGGCACTACTGCGTAGTAGTACAATGA
Organism: Pandemis corylana; assembly: GCA_949127965.1. NCBI lineage: Eukaryota > Metazoa > Arthropoda > Insecta > Lepidoptera > Tortricidae > Pandemis > Pandemis corylana. Next base: position 11,017,382 of record OX421856.1, on the reverse strand, counting down.
AGTTTGCGGCATGTCTGCTGGATGTTGCACGTATATCTTGAACAAGATTATTGATTTTTTAGTGTAGTTCGATTCGCACTAACAACTATTTTAAAGGAATTATTTAGTTCTATTAAAACATTACAGCCGAAGATTACAGTGGTGTACTTAACTATTTGTACTATTACGTGAATTAGATAATGGTATTGTACAGTCGAGTTCTCCAATAATAGCAGCCAAAAAATATCTAAACACGCTTCTTATGTAACTGAAAATAAATAAGTAAGTAAGTAAATGCTTTATTGTACAAATATAAAGAAACAGACAGATACAATTCACAAAAAAATAAAAATAACTAATATAAATAAAATAATAATAAATAATTAATATATTAAGGTCTATGTGTACATATTTTTCAATGGTCGGCTGTATTGTATAGATGTTGGAGAACTCAACTGTACAAAAACTTAAATCTCTTCCTTTCTTAAATCACATGAATTGATTTCCATGCAAAATTTCAACCTACTTATGAGATGAATTTCTAAAAATCCCTTTAGAAAATTACGTTACATAAACAGGTTATTGTAAAAACAACAACTTTACATAAAAAAACAGAGTCGAATCTAGAACCATTGTCTTAATAACCGACTTTAAAAAGAGAGGGTTCTCAATTCGGTTTTTTTTAAGAAGGTAAAAATATAATAATTTTAAAATTTTTTTCACGGCGATTTTTCTCACGTCGGTAAACTTGCCGTTCCGTACATTTTCGGAAAATCCACTCTTTTTTTTAATATGTATCAAATACACGAAACAGCTCCGTAGAGCAGAATCCGATACATGAATCGACACTCTAGAGCATAACATTATGTGCCTATTTTACGAGTATGTAATCCGTTATTACCTTAAAACCATTATAACGACTGTTGCATTTCTCGTCGCTTTTTCCTGGTTCTTCAAGAAACGTTATCTCTAAATCAGGGGTGGCTCCGTTTTCCTAAAAATAACAAATAATGTAAGTACGTCGTACGAAACATTTTTCAACTGGCTGTTTATCCAGCGTTATTTATTACTACTTAATTAGTACAAATTTCGCCGTAAACTTTGCATCTACGTGTTATTTCATCGAAAAGTGATGCCCGCGATTTCGTTTGTAAAGAATTTGTTTACAGCTCAGATAAAGAATACATATACATATACTAATAGATCTGTTGAAGCGTTTTGGTGTGAAAGAGTAACAATTATAATTTATTGTGTTTCTCTTTCTTTTTCTTATATTATAATTCATACATACATCGTCCAAACATTCGCATGAATCCGCATAATGTAGGATCGGCGCAAAGATGAGAAGCTCAAATCATTTCCTTGAGGTACCAGCGTGCGTTACTAGATGGCGCCGCCAGCTACGTGCGCTGCCAAAACTTTGAAGCGAGGTTACTTAGTAGCGAACGTCTGCGGGGGTCAAATGTCACCAACAATGGTTTGCTGTCCCCCCTTCACTTTTATTAAGTACAAACCTACGTCAATAATTTAACTTTATTTTATAAAAATACAGTGTTTATTAATTTAGTGGCAAATTAAAACTGGTAATAAATTTTAAAGAGTTTTATTTTCTATGCGTCTACCAATTTTCAAACAAAATAACGGCCATTCGCCGACATGTACGCTATTGCTGTACTAACTTGACCACGAAGTGGATACGCAGAATTATCTTGCGAACTATATCCAGAGTTATAGTCCCAGTGGTTTGTCCTGTTAGTTGAGTTGAGATACAAATAATTCTTCTGTATACTGAAACATAAATAGCGAAACTTTTATCGAAATAATGAAAAATCCCAACGTTATCACAAAAACATGTCTAAGAACCGCTAGAGAGGATGGTAAGTACCTATAAGAGCTACGATGCCACGGAAAGACAAACACTGCGGTCAAACTTATAACTTCTGTGACGTTTTCGTGAGGATGCCTGACGCTAGGCCATAGAGCAAAAACAAAGAGGAGGTGTGGTAATAAGATTTCCCTATGAAAGATCGCGTGACATTTTGCGGGGTGAGGGGTTGTGGAACTCCGCCCACTTTTCAATTTTCCATCCGTCGGTTAGTAGCAAAACCACTCGCCTACCTAGTTCAGCTATCTCACACTAGATGTCAATTAGTGTAAAAGTAATGGGACGTACTCAGAACTTTGAGTTTCAAAAAGTTTGTGTAATAAATGAATAAAATAAGGGTAACCATTTTTACTGATTTAGATGCATATTGTACTTCTGTAAAATAATAGACAAATTATTATAACGAACATAATTTTATTTACAAAATTCAATTAAGCGAAAATAAAGGCATATTATTCAAATTAGTTGCTTGAAATAGTCCATTTTATCAAATAAAGGTGTTTAAAGCACAGCTTAAAAAAAATGAACAATGCCAATTATGTTAATATGGATAAAATGTTTATTTAATATTCTAAGCTCTTTCAATTCATGAACAGTCACGGAGAATAATATGTATACAACTCAGAACTTTGTTACTTCAAAATATTTGCTATTAAAATGTATTGTTATTTCATTACTGACCATAGTCGTGCGTTATTCGGTAAAATTATTTGATTCTAATTACGGCTCTGGATATTTTCGACGTTGAAAATAGTTGTTCTAATTGACGATAGATGGCGGCCTGTTCACAATATACTTATAAAACTACTAAAGTACTGTTTTGGCGACTAAAAAGTATTTAGGACTAAATGTATACTTTAGTTTTCAGTATACACGTATGATTATTACAATATACTAATGCGGAACTTTACGTACTTATATTTTTAATTCACAAAAGTTACGCCATCTAGTGTCGAGAAGTATAATTTATACTTGAAAGCCGAAAATTTTCTAGAACTATTTTAATAATTACGTATAAAATTACTTACAAATGAAATGTGATACCATTCATAGCATCAGAACGTCTGTCTGAATAACTTTAACACGATAAAACACAACACTTTCATCCTTTTCTTCTTAAAACCGCGAAAACACACCGATAATGCGAGTCTCGATACATGTGCACCTGACGAACGCTGACAACATACTGACTAAGCCCCGCCCACAATGATGACGTCAGGACCTAGTTGAAAATCACAGTGCACAGTTGCTTAGGCCAGCTCCTCTTTGTTTTTGCTCTGTGCGCTAGGCAACCAATGCACAAAGAGGCTTCGATTATTAAATATGTACCTAACTGTTCACTATAAAAAAAACTGTTCACTATAATTTAGCATTAATTTGGTATTAAAACAAGACTTTTCTAAAGCCGGGTACTCATATGGCCATGCTGGAGTTCTTGGTTAATGTAACGTGCAATAGTTACGGTTACAGCTTGCAGATAAGTAGTGACTAGTCTAAACGAGGGTAAAGTCTGAAAAGAGACTACATATAGGACTACCGGGTACACATAACATCAAATAATCAATAGGCTTCAACAATTTTACCTCTCACTTCTGAACATGTCTTCATTAGATAGGCCGTTGAAATTAAAGCATATGCCTTCATTGGTAAGTACTTCTTTAAACAAAATTTTGCACGGACGGACCTTATTGCCACGCCAACTACAGATAATGGATACTTCGTCGAACCTTGGTGATATCTAAAAGGTAAAATTTTAAACTTGTCTTATGTCTTGTTAGTTCTAGAATGTTGACAGTACTGTTATTGAAGAAATAAATAGTTTGATGCACTAATGTACATGATGATACCATGAGCTTTTCGGTAAAAGAAAACTTCGCGAACCTGGACACATCTGCGAAGCAATTCAATTCACTGGGCCCGCGAGGGAACTATAGCCCAAGCTGTCTCAGTCTAAGAAGAGGTCTGTGCCCAGCCAGTGGGACGTATATACAGGCTGGAGATGAATATGAAATTGGCTTACCCGTCTTATATGCTTCACAACATTTTCATCAGAAATATTGCGGTCTAACACGTACCGGTAATCATTATCACATATTAGCATAGCATCTTCTAACAACTGCTTATCTTCTTTGTCCCTGAAACACATATTAATTTGCCCGCGATTATGTCCGCGCAGAGTTAGAATTTGTATCCCTGGTAGTTTATGACAATTCAAACAATTGTCGTTATATTTCGACCGACTTGCACAAACCCTTGACAAATTATTTGTCTCCACTTTCTTCGTGAATCATTCTACCTATGGGTGAAACCCACATTAAAATCCATTCAGAACTTTTCGAGTTTATCGCTAACAGACAGTCAGATAGATAGACGCGGCGGAGGACTTCGTTTTATAATATGTAGTGAAGATTCTCAAAAACAATGTCATGTTATTATACGTACTCATTGGTGATATATACAGTAGTCTTGAACGGAAAGAATCTTATGAATTCCTTTTGGTATGCGTAGATATCCTTTTTACACTTCCACTGTGGACAAATCGTCACTGATGGAAATGGAATCTGCAATATAAGTGTACAAAGTGTTTCAAAAACACACCCAAAAAACTAGTATCAAAGCTGAAAGTGTCAACCATAGTAAATAAATAAATAAGGCTGTCATGTCTGTCACCTTTAATCAGCATTAAGTATTTTAACAGTATTTCAATTTCAATTTACTCTTTATTTTCACTTACATAGGGTGCACTTAGCAATTAACTTTTTAGTAACTCTTAGGTGTCGTACGCTATTGCAATTTGCAGATGGACTCTTTTAAACAAGCAATTTAACGCCTTTCGGTTTTAAGGATATTTTCGTAATACTCTGTATGCGTGTACTCCTGAAACTCCAGATAAGGCTCTTGCTTTGTTTCTTAACTGATTCAGACATTACTTTATAGCCCACCACCAATGCATATTTGGTGGCGGTGAAGCTAGGTAAGGTATAGATGCAACTTTTTACGCATAAAATTGTGATAGTAATATAATTTGGCTGACGTCCCCCTGCCTCAAAGTTTGTGAGCTTCCTCTCCGCGAGTTAGCTTGAACTGATGATAATGAATTGCCGATCTCTTACTATATTCTATATTCATGATCAAAACAATGAATTGCCTTACCTCTCTGACAGAAATCATCCTTTCGTTAAATGATACAATGAATGGACTGTATTGCCACTTGTGCCACACTCGTTCAATGAGGACCAAACACAGGCCCAAGCTTAGCAGGAACGTGATGATCCAAAATAATCTAAAACATGTATTGTACGGAATAAAAATTAAAGAAAATGAGAAAGATGATCAATTATCGTAGAAATAGCTTACGACAGGACTACACCTCTGAAATGATATAGGTAAATTTAAGACGCTGATAGGTACTGATTTAATTTAATTGAAAAGCATAAGCATTGTCTCAGAAATGCCCACCTACCTTTTTGGTATTATTTTCTAGTGTAACCGTTAGTACATATACAGTAGATTGAAGCAGTTAAATCAACCTAGGTATTCTTTTAGGGTTAAAAATTACTCACTTTTCCACAAGAGTAAGGCCAACTTCGGTAGTGTACCGCAGACCATGAAGCGTCGTATTCTTCGCAAAGTCTTGGAGCAGTTCGTTGATGAGCAGTTTCTGTCGGTTTCGTCGTCTCTGTTTCTTAGATTTACGGACTGTGCCCGAATCAAAAGGTGGACCCGTTTCTAAACTGAATGAACACGCTATTTTTACCACAATAATTAATCTAAATTTCATATTTATAAATAAAAATTTAAATTGCTACTGTCGCTTCTGAACTTCACCAAATACTACCTACATAACTTTTTATCTTGCCTGGGTTTAGTACTAATTTTAATTCATAATTATGGACTCCTGCAAGAGCCTAACTCATTGAATTGTTTTCTTTTGCTGATGTTGTTTTTGTTATTTCACAATGTGAATTGCGTCAAACAAATAACTCTAGAACTGTGTTCCAATTTTGTTGAAGTTTGTTAAGAACCGTATTGATTTCGCGTCGAGCACGCAGTGTAGGATTTCGTACGTACCTACTAACAAGCGTTAAATATACAATAATGTTTTTTTATTGAAAGCCTACAAAGCTGTGGTGGTTTTCAATTTTTTTTCAAGTTCCAAAAATAGAGGTTGACACTTGACTGTGAACCAAACTATGCATTTAAATTTTTAGCAAATGGGTCTACATAATCTAAAAATACTTTTCGTAAACCCTCAATATAGTTAAAAGTGGTAAAACACTAGTAAGTACTTAACAATCATCGCCCCACATAAAGTTCTAGTACTAAGAGTCTCCATGCCAAAACTATAAAGATTCTGTTTTTTTTCCATAGATTTATTTTAATTTAATTGGTTAGGTACCTAAATAAAATTGTGTTGATCTGATGGTTTAATTGTAACGTTTGACACATAGCACACAATTAAGAACCAAAAAAAACTTACTCCATCGCAGCCTATCCGGTGTGCTCACTCCCAAATCGTATTAGCAACTAAAATGTTTTTCTAATTAGTCAAATTCCTACTAATTACGATAAAAGCTTCCGTCTATTAGTAATAAAATGGACTAGGTAATTTATTTTGCACAACTGTAGGTAATAAAATGTGTGGAGAATCATTCTTACAGGCAGTTTTTTCGATGATATAGACAGCTGGTGAAATTACAAGCACATGAGGTGTTCTGTCTTAGCCATCATCATGCGATGCTCAATTATTATCAGGCCACGCATTAGCTCGTTTACCAAAATAATACATAAAAAGGTACGTTTTACCTGTTGCTGTCTGTACGAAACAGACAAATCATTATTTTAGCTCTCTTAGAGAGTTAGTCTTTCAAGTTGATCACACACACACTTTTATCTTTGAAAAAAAAAAACAATAACTTTTGTGCTATCTGTGAGCACTTAGAATACTATTAGGGTTCGTCATGCTGTCTCACTCATTCTTATAGGTTTGATAGTTAAATCCAAGGCGTTCTAAGAGCTCACGGACTGTATTTGGGTTTGGAAAGAGATAGGGACGGTGTTTCTTAAGAACAAGTCATCAGTATTTTTATTCATTTTATTTGTTTAAGTTATTTGCTTCGCTCGCAGAACTAATTGAATCATAGCCTGCGCGGGAGTGTTTGCTCTGGGTTGAGAGAGCGCGCCAGTCGCTCGCCCGTCAGTAGCGAGTGTTGTTATGACAGCTTCTGTCAACAGTGGCCAGAGTCAATCGTAAGCGATTGTGCCTGAGCGAATAAGGATGGGCTGATTTTACTGGGAAGTTTGAGTAATAATATGAAAAATGCAGTAAATAAGACTGTAGCTGATTAATTGACTACAGTCACTAAACATGAGTTTGATAAATGTTGTATTGCGTAATTATTATCGTGTTGCAAAGGTAATTCATTTTTTGTTAGTATTTTGACTACACTGTAATAATAATATTATTATAAAGAGGGCTATTTGTTATTCGTTTATTTGTTTGCATTGGCTCCGAAGCTACTAGACCGATTTCAAAAATGCTTTCATCATTAGAATTCTGCATTGTTCCTGATGAAAATAGGCTTAATTGGTTGGTTATTATTTAGTTCTGCGCGGACGAAGTTGTGGGCAACAGCTAGTACTTTACGAATAAAGTAAAATTTAAGCATGCATTTTAATTTCAACACGTAATAGCGATTTAGCGCTCTGTTTTAGAATATTACTTCGTGTTTAATAAAATGTTCCTCATGATCAGATTTCTCAAGGGACACTACCCCAACTAGTGATTATTTTTGTGAGTCACAAAGGCTTGATAGCTTGTGTACCTTTTGGGCTTGTAATTTAATTTAATTAATAAACTTGAGTTTAGCTTTTATTAGTAAAATATTCTTCGATTGTCATGGGAAACATTTTAATATTTCAGCTCGATTAATTTTCGTCTTAGTCACATCACTATTTCATCAAACACTTGTCGATAAGTGTATTCCATATGATCGATGAGCTGTACCTACATGCAGTTACTTAATATTGTTTACATAGTTAACACTTAAATTTGACGTCTTAAAAGAGCGCGGGTGGCCAGCTACTGTTTGCTTTTCAACTGATTTGAACGCACCTTAGAGACATTCCTTATCAAAATAAGATCTTAAGTCCAAGTGAAAAAGTATATTTCAGTTCATGTCTTTGTTGATTTTTGGTAGTCAAAATGAAGTGTTTTCTTAGCGAACGTGTGGGGCGATGTTTGATGAAATAATATCTTGTTCAAACAATACTTTGTCGAAAAATAATAGAGCTGATGGTAGAAGTGCATTTGGTATTAAAATGTTTGCTTTGCCTTCTAGGGTTCAGCATGAGTTTAAATAATGGTATGGTAGAGTCAAGTGAGCAAACTCCTTTAAAATTTATTATAGACAATAGTATTTAGTCTTCTTGAATTTGCTTTCATTTAATTGATATTTCCATATCTTTTTGTACATGTTTATGTATATAGTTTCTAGTTGGCTAGTTTGTGTGATGGCAAAGTATTTGGAAACCATGCTAGGTGACCTTTTTGTTCGTACAGGCTCTATCTCGTCTACTTCCTGCACATTAGTATTTTATAAGGATGTATATTTGTTAGTCTTTCACGCTATAACTATTCAACGGATTTTGCTGAAATTATGCACATAACTGCTAAATTTGTTTGCACCCTGGATTATCATATAAGTTTCCTATTTTTTATCCCGGAAATTTACGTAGTTTTCATGGGATGGCGTTAAACGAATTGCAGACGGCACCGCAGCCACCAAGTGTCCTTCATAAACAATGACGTATAAACGTTCTAAATCTCCAAAAAAATTGAAGAAAATACTCAAATTAGTGATTAATTCAGCTCTCAATACTCGAAACTGCTTTACATTCGAGATCAATTAAAAAGATAACAATTACGTTACCTACTGATAAGGTGAATTAAGCGGTTCTCACAATGCTGCCGACATAAAAACCAAACACTCACACTTGACTTTTATCTCGAAACTTCGAACATAACTTTTGTTTTATCAGAGTGGCGACACATGCGGTGTTAGCGGTACTTTGACGCTAAAATCAGTGAAAAAAAGGTAATTGGCTGCCCAAAACGTTTAAGTGCTTGAAATTTTTTAAATGCTTTCGAAACAAGCAAACTGTCAAAAGACTTTTCTTTTAAACCTTTTAAATCCCGCACTCAAATTGATCTGCGTAAATGCGTCAAAATGCATTCTAAATAAGCCAGTGAGTTGATCTGAAATGTAACTTCTTCTAATTCTATTTATAGTATTGAAAGATAAATTATGGTATATTTTAAACCGTTTTAACTTTTTAAATATTTTTCAAAGCAAGCCCACGGTGGGCTTCATTGTAACAATTTATTCTTCGATACTGTATGCTGCTCGCGTCCAGCGATTGTGACCATATTTGCAAACAAATGCAAGACAAAAAAATCATTCGTCAAGCTCTTGCGCACGACAGCTTGAGGCCCTAACGTGATTTGATTTTGGTTTTTTAATGACTTTGATCGTCTAGGTTAAGGCAAAGTTAAAATTTAACCTGAATCAGAGACATTAAATAAAAAGGAGAGAAGAAAGAGAATTATTTGTTTGCTTGATTATAATTAATTCATCTTCCTTTTCAACAGAATAAAAAACAGGAGATTCTCAATTCATTCCTTAATGTATTAAATGTTTACAAACGTGCTAAACAGTTACGTTTGTGTGACACATATCGAATGTCTAGGTTCACTATGTCAATGCAATTGTAACTTTATAGACTTGTGCTCTGTCGTCCTGATTACTTATTTTTTCTTAGTACGAGCATGAACTAGATAATATTATGTCTTCATGCGAAATCCCACCCTAATGGCAGTAGTAGTTTTACTTATACATAGTCCCCTCCACAAACTATCACCTGATTCAATCAACAACTAATGCTATCTGTATTAAAATTTCAATATCCATCTTCAATAATCAATATAGAATTAACACCACACATCGATCAATGACGTCACAAAAACTTACGAAGTCATGTCTTTCATTGTTTGCAAAGTGCACAGTAAACGACTTCTTAATAAACGAAACGTGAACAAAAACCCACTTTAACCGAGATCACATATGACTTAAACCAGCGTGACGAACATTTTACAGAATTGATAGTTCGATACACGGGAACTTACACGTTGTGACTGACTTTGTTCCATCCAGAGCGACCGGCGACCCGGCCTCTTATTTTACAGTACATTGCGTGTATTGCTAGTTAACCGCTCTACAGAAAGCGTCTTAATCGCGCAATGAACACGGAATTTACTCGCCGTATCGCCGGGGCTCTTAGAGTTGTATTTCGCGTGGTGTATTCCTAGTTTGTTATGGCGAAATATTCACGAAGCGTCGGGTGAAAAAGTGTTATCAATCATTTGTGACGATGACGGATGACGCGATGAAAGGTAAAGGCCAGTGACAACACGCAACATGTGGCTTGCTTTGTACACTGGGTGTATTATGCTTTATTATATTAGTGAAACACTGTAATCAGCTCGACATTGTACAGATCACCTGGACAATGTAATGGATCTATCCATGTCGCTTAGAACAAGTTTTTTTGTGCGCATTCAGAATTTGTAAGGTATGATCAAAATAACGAGAAAAATGTAAGCAAAAATATGAAACAGTGCTTTTATGAAATTTTGAGAGTTACCTTGTCGTTACATGGCAAGTGAGGAAAGAAGAAAATATTCTTCAAGATAATCACGAATAAACCTTAAAAATGTCTGGTGATCATTATTATTATTAGTCATCATATAATATCCACTGCTTATGCATTGACATTCTCGTAAATGAAAGACGAGTCTAATTCTATTTGAGATTTAATCAACCTGTTGTACCTTTCCACAGATTATAACAACATCACAGTGACATCGCATTGCCAGGCAAGGAAAATCATTACGACATAATAATATGAGAACGTCCTACAGTAGATCAAGAATCAACAGGTTCGATTGGAATGCTGAAGAGTGAACGTGTCAACAAAGTACCATTCGCTTGAAAGAGGTTATTTTAAAGAGATCAGAGGACACAGTGCCCATGCCAAATCGACAACAGTTGTAATATCCTTTTTCCAGAGCGATAGTACTTTTTAACCGTCCAGTATTTTTGATACAAAAACTTATTTAATGAAGATGCTGAAAGATAGTGACTAGCCGACAGTCATATATATATAGTTGTCAACGATGTAGGTGGTCAACGTAATTAGATTTCTGACAGTGTGATGGCAATCGGATATGCATGCAAATAAACGGGTTTGCGTGAAGAATACGAAATCTATTTGATTGTTGTTATTATTGAACGTTAAGTATATTTAACGCACTTCTTATAGACGTTACATTACAGTTTGTGAATGAATTCTTGTACATTATCTTTCGTTTTTACAGTTCTGTACCTGCGCCTTAATAAGATCACTAAACTTCGTCGTACGCGAAAATTGTTCTTTTACTTTGAGGTAGAGGTAAAATAGAATAGACAAAACAATAAATATATTTAATACAAGCTTTTGTCCGTGACTTCGTCTGCGCTTTTTTTTCTTATCCCACGGGAATTTTGAAAATCCTGAAATCAGTTTTCTTATATTATAATTAGTGGTAATGGTATGCCAAATTTAAAGATTCTAGTAATTTAGTTAGTTGCGATAAGACCACCTTTTGTCTACGTTGTTATTTGTTTCTGTACTGTTTTGTACTGATTTGTGGTGTTCAATAAAGAGTATTTGTATAATATAAATCCTTTTTTTTTCCCTATCTCGCGGGACTTTCGAAAAGCCTTGAAACTAATTTTCAGCAGTCATGATTCTCTACTTTTGTGCCAAATTTCAAGACTAGTAATTATTGTTATGGAGATAGGCTCCCTTTTCAGTGGACTTATAAACCCCATTTTATTCCCTATCCCGTGGGAATTTTGAAAAATCCCTCCTTAGTGCATCTCTATGATAGTGAAGCAATATTTATTTGCGTTGCGACTCTAGGCAGTTGCGACCTTTGACATGTTTATCGCTATCTCGCGGGAACTTTGCAATTTTCTGGAATAAAAAGTAGCCTTTAACCTGGCAGGTGATTTTCTAAACAGATTAGTGAAGTTGGCATCAAAATCCGTTCAGCCGTTTTCACGTGATACGCTAGCAAATATACAGACAAACAGATAAAAACTGTCAAACATTTCTAAAAACTGTTGGAACGTGTTCTGTTATCGATTCTAAGTATCCCCAGCCATTTTTTATTTAAATATCTTCCATGTACTGACTTTCGATCCTCTTCAGCTTCATTATATGTATAGATAGCTAGGCGCTTATTTTGAGACCAAAATACCAGTCAAATTAAGAGCCTTTGTTTCAAAGCCGGTTAAAAACAATAAATCAACGTTTCTTAGGCATGATTAAACGCCGCCGCGAGACTCTCCATTCCCTCGGCTCGTCGCCATTTTTTACTAGCTCGTGCCTGAATAAATATTCGGCAAAACACGTCGGAAACACCGCACATTCCGCCGACAGAACCGCCGCCTCGAGTAATGTCAAGTTTGGCCGTCATTCGCCGTCAAGTTTGGCCGTCAAAGTGTTCGCGGGTGGGTGTCGGCAAAAACCTGGATTCCTCAGAAGCTGGTAGCTTGACATTCGGCGCGATGCGTCGTGGATGTCTGGAATGCACCGATGGATTCTTCGGATAGATATTTTTTGATGGGCCACTGAATCAAAAGGTTGTTTTGGTCTTTAGGAATAAATAAGAGTTTAACGTTGTTGGAACTTCGGCTTCGGAATTAAAATTTTTGAGTCGTTATTTTAAATCACCTATTGAAAGATTTTTAAAAGTTTCAATCTCGCAATCAAATAAATATGTCGGATGGTCTGATTTTCCCAGGTCTCAATGCTGCTGTGATGGTATAACCACAGAAGGATATTTTCATATTCGGCTCTAATCCAGATAATATGGTTAAGACTGTAGAATCTGCTCAAGGTATTTCCGGTAAAACACACGCTGACAATTTAAATTATAAAAGGTTTCAAAGATTTTGTGACAAAAACGACTAGATTACCAGAACCTAGCTAGGGGCTCAGAATGCATAGCACTAGCCATTCACGTATTTCTTTCGCACCAATCTTATTAATAAAATGGCACACACTAACAAAGAAGTTGCCATTTGTGAAAGTCATACACTTTATCCAATAAACAGCTTGGTTCAATGAGATCTCAGCAGGCTACCTGCGTTCGAAAACACAAAGGTAACCTATGTCTTCAGGATAGTTAGATATCAGAATATTGTTATGACATGCTATAAGAATATCTTACTTCATTAAGTCAGGTGTTACTAGTTGTGGTCCCCATATTCATGAAACTAGAGGTCTTCACTTAGAATCAGCACATTACTTTTTTTAAGATTGGGGAAAATGTGCAGTCAAACGGTATAAGATAAGGGATATCGCCCAGATGCGAGACGGTGAATACTATTGCGAGTGCCCGCTTTCAAGTGCACCATTAATTGGATTTAGTTCAAGGAAACATTACCTTTAAAAGTGGAGCCTTTGGTTTAATATACCTAATATTAACGGCAAAAAATGTTTGGTCTTGAAAAGTGTTATAAAAATAATGGGATAACTATTAGCATTAAGATGGCAATTACTTAGTCCATAACAAAAAAAAAATAAGTTCGTACTTTATTGTAATTTTTTAACTACTTTTGTTAATGGCGTTACAAAAAGTGTTATGACAAAAAACCTATTAATAACCTGCCCACCCAGAAAGGAAACTTTTTAAACCCACAAGGGTAGGGTAATCAACTAACAAGGGTGTTGGCGCCGTTACCTCGACCTTGCTATAATAACAGCGTCGCGAACATTCGTCAAACATTTGACATATGATTTGGCAAATTGGCGCCTTTGGCAAATGAGTAGGCTCTACGTTACGTCAAACCAATGTTTGGTTCAACAGAGTTGTAATTAAGTAAAATAGCCGGCGCCTACAGCTTTGTGTTAAAATAATTTCTTTCATTTTAACCGCTCTAGCAAAAATTAAAAATTATAATGGGTTTTTTGGTGGACACTGCCTCTATAGCCGGACTCAAACAAATCAATTATTTTCAAATAATCCTGTAGGTACTCCACGTTATGAAACCTTATACTACAATAAACTCGATTTTTTTTTCCAAAAAGTGACCCTAAAAATGTCTTAAAATTAAGTATCGACAATCATCATAACAATATTGAAGGAAGATATTTGTTTAATGCTTTGAACTTGACAAAATAGGTGGTTTTTGGATTTTGGAAAAAACGGATCCTTTTCCTTCCTTCCTTCCTTTTTCCTTTTTTTTCTACTTTTTGAACAAATAAACTTTTGACTTTGTCTTTGACACTATGTTGTCCTTCCGCCTGTCTGTCAAGACCATATATCTCAGGAACGCGTAGAGGTGTAAAGATAAAAATGTACATCAAATAGGTAGATACATACTTAGGTCTGTGCCCCTTGGAATGTCGAATTTTTACAGAACCCTCGTTGCGCGAGTCTGATACGCACTTGACCGGTTTTTTTAGAAATACACTTATTTACATCAATAACTTCCGCCAGCCCTTAGCCAGAAAAGCCGACAAAAACCATCTCCGGCACTTTTAACAAAGGATTCCTCCAAATTGCTCCAGCGTTTCCGTAAATGGCATCATGATTTGGCTGTGGTTTGAGCAAATTACATATTATTTGAAGGCCGAGAGCCGAAAGCCGGCGTTGGCGCCTCGTTGGTCAGCCATTAGTCATTACGTTATTGAGGGGTATGTCGAATCATGATTGTCGGCCAGGGACGGACTGTGACTAAAAGTATTATTTTTGAAATAATGCATTTTTTTGTGATGTTAAGAGTGGTTTAATTTGGGTGATGGATGCGGTGAGTGGTTAATTAAAAATGAAATTTTGAAAAAAAATGCAAAAAGAGTGACTATTAAACGAGGTGTATTTTGTACCTATATACATTGTTTTCATATACGGAATACTTGATGAAAAACTACCGTCGATTACAAACATATTGATTAAAATAGGATAGGGTCACGTTTTTGTAGTCGAAATGCGTCCGACATGTCTCGAATCAATTCGTGGTTTCTTTCTTAAGTTTTAGGTTGACTATCCATTCGAGCTCATCTTCAGCAAGAATACGGATTGGTTCAAAATATATCGATCAAACCTCGATTACAAAAATACGAGAGTGATTTCTTTTCAATAATTGTTGAAGAAGCTAAAATTTTGCGATTATATTATTTAATTTGTTTTATTATTTAAGTTCATGTCCTAAATTGGGTTTTGTAAGTTTAAATAATAAATAAATGAGATTGAACTAACATTACTGCCTAAATACATTATTATACTATCTACTATAATTATACTTTAGGTACTTATAATTTGCATTAGATTGCGTGTTTTAAATGTGCAATAAAATACAAATTGAGAAGCCGATTATAAAAGAAGGTTTAAATACGTCCCTGTATTCAATAGGGCCCGTATAATAACTAGTATTACGTGATTAGACCCGTCTGTAGTTAACTAAAGTATTTTTACTTAGTATCGGAACGGGAACCGCAATGTCCATCACTTAAACCCAAATTATGCTTAACCATAGCTTAGGTAAGTATAGGTTAGCTAAGTATAGCTTAGGATCGACAGTTTTGTCCGAGCGATTATTTGTGGCTAGTGTCAATCAACTGGCATGCCATAGGTATTTTTAGACGGCTTATACAAGATGCGACAATCACCCCGTGCGAAAATTCCCGGGGTAACTATTTAGTAACCTTCTTTTCTCAAAAATGTCCGTTAAAGTCGTCATTGTTAACTACATATCAGAACAGGAAGTTAATTGTTGCCGGTCAGTCCAAAATTAAAAAAAAAAAACATTACTGTCGCGCTAAACTCGACAGTAATGTTGCATACAAATTCCATTACTGTCTAGTTATTAACTTTTTAAAAATGCAAATCACCATTATAAAAGAAAGGCACAAGACTTAAAACATCAAATTTAAAAAAAAAAAGCTGGTACGACAACGTGTTTATCTGTGTCTGAAATAGCTTTAGGTGTTCTGGGTAGAAAAATACACTCTTCAAATGCCATTGATAGAAAAAGACGGCAAAGCAAAACAATTTTCACTGTTTTATTTTCATTTATATTTGTTGTTGTTATATTTTCGATTTTTGAGAAAAGCACTATACTTGCCTCGGCCAGAATAGCATTGCTGGCTTCGTATTATTAAACGGACTCGCTAGCTCGTCCGTTCAAACCAATACTCAGCCAGCAATTGCCTACTTCCTGGTCTAGACAGTAATGTACTATTGTTAAAGTTTGTACTATCAAATTAAGCAAGAATTTCACTTCTTGGTTTTTTATCTTTAGTTTACGGTTTTAGAATTACAAATTAAATTTATAAACGACACTGAAAATTAGAACACAGAAAAATCCGAAAAGTAAAGCTGACCAGGTCCCGTGATAGCCAGTAACAGATAGAAAAATTCGAAGGCTAGTAGTTTAGTTTACTTAAAATTTTATATAACAATATTTTGGTATTCCAGATCTATGTCTTTTTAGCTTCTATGGCTATGGTTATATACCCCAGTGAATTATCGCAGGGGGTGTTGTTTGTTACAACCTGTATGCGGTTTAAAAAAAAACGTCGTCTTTTCTAGGGTAAAGAAAAAGTAAATGGCTGTAAGTAATTGGTTGTCTGGTAGAGATCGCTATTAAGCGATAAGATCGCCTATTGTCTACTTTGTTCTTTGATTCTGTATTGTTTTGTACTGATTTGTGGTGTTCAATAAAGAGTATTTGTACTGTATTGTATTGTAAATGGCCTTAAATTTATACGAGTAGGTAAGTATAATGAGACTAAGAATATAGGTTTTAGTAAGTACCTACTCAATAGTATGAAATCAAAATGTTTTGAATCTGCATCGTCTATTCTCAGACCTAATAAAAAGTTAAGAGGAAGTTCTGAGAACGGTAAAGTGAGGTCGGGGGTTCAAACTACACCTTGCCTGGAAATACACTTGAACGCACACAAGTGCAATCAAACTTCACTAAGCAAACTGCGCACGCACACTCGGCGATGCGTAGTTTCAGCTGGCTTCACTTTGCCATTTGAATAACTCTGTTTTGACTTTTTATTTCGTCTGGGAGTCTATTAGAATACTCTTCCACGTTTAGCTTAAGAGTACTCGTATCTATGGTATAGCACCAGCAAAAAACTGTCGATCCCTTGCTGCTTGGAAGAAGTACGAACCATCAAACCCAGATTTGTATTTGTGATGGAGGTATTAAAATAACGACTGTCAATGTGATATCAACATCCAACGTCGTATCCACCGGAATCAAACGGCAGCGTAAATCAAGCGTTATTGCACGTCGGCTGCAGTTGTGCAGCGGCCATCTTGCGGGGGGCGGGGCGAACGCGGCCCCGCCCCCCGCCTCGCAACTTTGTTCAAGCACGCTGCTTTGTTTGTGAAGTTTTAAAGTTTGTTAGTGT
The DNA here is from genome assembly GCA_949127965.1 of Pandemis corylana. Lineage (NCBI taxonomy): Eukaryota > Metazoa > Arthropoda > Insecta > Lepidoptera > Tortricidae > Pandemis > Pandemis corylana. Next base: position 10,999,981 of record OX421856.1, on the reverse strand, counting down.
TTACTGTTTTTAGATTTGACTTAAGTACCATAACCCTTTAATTGTAGATTACGTCATGTTAGTTTAAGGATGACCAGTTATTTATTTAGTATTTTTTTCAATTAACTGAAAGATTCAGCTTACCCAGGTAAAAAGTTCTGATGGCTTGAGTCGATAATGTGCATCATTCTATTCAAATAAAAATCATTAAAAAGTTGTACTTAGTGAAATAAACACGAAGTAGGTATCCGGCCAATCCGGCCACGTTCCTTAGTTTCCCGTCACAATTTATAAGTTTGTCAACTGCTCGTACTCAATTAATACAATTTTTTTTAACGACAAGAAAGTCAAACGAGCAAGTTGGTCACCAAATGTTAAGCGAGCACCACCACCCATGGACAAACGCAATAGTAGAGGATTGCAGACGCGTTTCCAGCATAGAGGGCTAGGATAGAATACCTCTTGTGTCAGTAATTACTTAGCTGTGATAGTGTTCCTATGTTATATGGAGGTTGTAATATTATGCTATATTATTATTCAAAAACAACCGTTTAAATGGTAAAGAAGAATAATTTGATCTATGTTAGTCTCCAGCTTAAAGGAGCGACCACATCGCCGTGACACTAATCTGTCAGCCTAGTTTTAGGTAAATATTGCAAATTAAAAATTCCTTACATGCCTCTACATGTACTACGTAATCTGGGATATCCACAAACATGCAGAACTCCGACGAGCCCTGAAACAACATTGAAAAACCCTGCAGTGTTTTCTCAAAATCATCCAAAACCCATAGCTGTCAAGAAGCATCGGAGCCAAGTTCCGAAAACAAATGAGCATCACGCATCAGTATCACAGCCGGCGTTCGTCGGCGAGATCAAAGCGCCCGCGCACCAAATGACTTGTTTCCCAGTTAGCTTAGTGTAAACAGCGCGACTCGTCAAAGGAGCCGCCGGGGCTACAAGGGAGCGTGGGCGTTGTCGACAGCGAAAACGATGGGCTTGGCTTGAAGCGAAATTTGATTGTGCATTTGTAATAGTTATTTTCTAGAATGTGTATAAATAAAGTACTTGAACGTGTTGTAATTGCAATTATAAAACAGAAAATATTTTTCATTTTTATTTTTAGTCGAGTCACCCGTTTCTATTCTATTAACAAGCGTAATATAATAAGTAAATTACTAACAACCTACTTATATTTTTCTAATTTTTATTCTACGATTTATGGTCACTTGCTAAAATAATTTAGTCTAGTTTTAGTAGGTCAGTTAGTCACACTTGTTAAGTTTGACAGTTCCATGTATCTTGACACTAACTAAACTGAGTTTAACACTAAATGGAGATTAATTTGTCCCTGTAAGTGTTACGTTACAAATCTAAATAAATTTAATATTCGAATCGTTCGTTTTACTGGCGAATTTTCGAAACGACCACTGCAATCGCACTCCCGTCGACCACGGTCTATTTACGTCTCAGCGGACGTTGCGTCGGCACTAAATTTTTTACAGCTTCTTCCGTTAATTTGTTAGAAATACAATATTTATTCACCACCAGGGGGGCTGAACTAGCGACTAGTTTAATGAGCACCGCAAACTATCAATTAACAGGCGCCCGCGCAGACCCGCGATGACGGATGTTCTGATGTGGTTATAATCTATTTAATGATACCGTCTGGCTCTTGCGATTCGCCATTTAGTTTAATTTTGCGGCTAGTCTTAAGTGGTCCAAAGCGCCGGTTTCCGGTTTTTTGCTCCAAATTATCGGTTTTGAATCGATTGTGGTTTTTTCTGGGTTTATTTTGGTGCGTGATTTCATGGTTAGCTTGGGATGCACGTGAGTTGCTATTTCCTTATTAATTATGGCTGATTATCAGAGTTTTCTTAGGTACCTGGGTTAATTTTATATCATTACCTTTTATGGAAATGCCGTCTTTAAAAATAATTAGTTATCTAAATCTTTATCGCTACAAATTATAAACCAAAGTCCTCCGCAGCGTCTGTCTATCTGTCTAGCGATTCGCGATAATTTGAAAATCTATTGAACGGATTAGGTAGAGAAATTATCGAGGAAGGTTTAGGTATAGATATAATTTATCGAGGTTATTCATAAATTGATGGAAGTGACGGAAAAGGTCCCCCTAGGAGATAAATTTTAATGCAGCGTGGACGTAGTCGCGGGCAACAGCTAGTTTTAGATACTGTGATAATACGTATAACCGAAATTACTTATGTTTTAAAATAACTCCGTCGCCATCCCATATAGTTGGTAGGTACCTACCTACTTAGACAAATGTTGTTCGAAATCTTCTAGATAGGGCAAATTCCAGCACCTCTGAAAAAAGCTAGCATTCAGAACAGATTGTTTACAAAGTGCTTCCACAATTAAACATAGGTACATTGTTTAAAAATGTAACAAAAAAATATAAATCCGCAATCTTGTCTTGCGTGTCAAAAGGCTATAACTCAGAGCCGCCTGCGCACATTCCCGTCGTTCTGTAAAACATAATTGCGCATTCTCCAAGTCGGTTAGAGCAATTAGTAAGTCACCAGACGTGGTGGTGTAGGTACCGACTCGGTGTACTAGGAACGATGGTATTTAACAATTTGTAGTAATTTGACGTTGTTAAGGGCTTACATACTCGTAGTTACAGAGTAATAGAATTTTTATGGATACCAATCAATTCGCAATTGACTACTATTTAGTTATCGTGCTAGAGGTAAATAATTATAGGTATATTTTTAATTTTTTTGCTGACCTATGTTTCTTTGTTCATTGTTCTTTACATGGCTAATACCATTACCTACATTAATGATTGCACATCGGTCTTTCCGGCTAATTTCGGATTCGTAGAGCGTTGTCTCGCTCTAACTTACGTGACGCCTATTTTCTCTGTCTAAAGACCAAAGTGCCATCTTTATGGCCGGGTACTGTACACGATGTAAATATGAAAACCGGATTGCCTAGTGGTTAGAGAACCTGACTGCGAAGGTTAAGGTCCCAGATTTAGATCACTGGTTGGGCTACATAAATGTTATTTTGAAAAACTAGCGAGCCTTCCTGGCGTCGCACTGTTGTAGTGTAGATACTACGTACTGACACGGCACTGTCATAATTATTATTAAAAAAAAAATATATATATATATATATATTTACTGCAACGTTCCTCATGAATCACTAGTGCTATCCTATTGTTGAACTTTGTTTTATAATATTGTAGCGACACGAATGTGTGTTAAATGTTTTAAAAGTATTTCCTTAAGTGTGAATTTTATCTTTATACTGTAAAGTTGTGTTTATCTGTTGCTTGGTAGTTATTAGCACAAGCTTTGCTTAATTTGGAATTAGGGCAATCGTTATCGATTGTCTCGTTTTCTCCAATTACACTAGCCACTCGGGCTTATACATGGCCACATTTAAGTTAGACCAATCTTATGGTTTTTGATACCGTTTTTTGGAGTTCTGTGGCATTTCACGCCAATCGCTTGATCGAGACGCGTTTTTGCTGAGTTCCATTAGAATCATCTTTACACGATTTTACTGCATACTTGAGACTTGGTCATCATCAATAATTAAATTTATAATACCCAATGCGTGGCGGTACCAAATGAAAAAGTAACACAAGACATCAATGAAGGTAACACTTACATTTTACCCACATAAGTAATGAATGAAGCCCACAATAAAGTTTTATTAATGTGCTTTAAATGTCTGTGGTATGGCGTCACTTGGAATCGCGTGTCTGCGCCACATAAAGATGGTGTTTGCTCAGAACTGCCACGCGTCACCCGCGCGATATCGTGAGGAATGGCCACTGTTTATGCTATATTCATACATATATTTTAAACATGGTGCCCTGCAGGACATTGCGGGCACTTTGCACAAAAGATGACTATTTGTTTTCGTGTCGTGCTATTTTTATAATTTAAGTAACTGTATTATTGAAACTCCTTGCTGAAATTTCCGAGATTACCGTGAGCAAACAGACACATAGAGACGAACAAAAATTCTCAAAACCGTTTATAGGTATTTGGGCATTGTTTTTAACACACCCCTTTTGAAGCTTTTCTCAATGTCGCTGCTTCGTCGTTTTAATATGCAGCAGTTTGGCAGCGCAAATACGTTATCTAATTATTATTTCACATTACTATTATCTATTTTTCTTGAACCATCACAGCCCTAAATTAACTTCACGTCGCGACAAAGTTTACTTTATCAAATAACGTGGTAGACATAATCATCAACAAAAATCACTCAGACGTCACCTATCCGTGACAGAGCCATTACGAACCAGACATCAACACAAAAACAAAAAACTGACAAGCGCGAGCCGAGGTTGCAATGAAGGGTTCAGAGTGCTGAAAGTATTAATAATCTATACAGAGATATCGTAAAATTTTCACAATCAAAAAAGGTTTCAAATCAGGTTCAAAGGTCTCGCTACCAATATCTATTTAATGTTCTAAACAAAAAAAATAAGAAAGTAATGGCATCTGGGAGAATGACTTACTTCATGGCTGAATTTTAACTGCGTTCCTTGTTAGAATACGTATCTACCAAGAAAGAGGCAATATAGGTACTTAGTGTAAGTATTTTGACTTCAAATCTTGGAGCACGGTAGTGCCCCCACCAAGACTAAAAAAAAAAGAAGGCGGAGCCTACCTTTTCTCGTATTGTTTTGTCGTATTTTTAATACTTACGCGTGTGAAGCTGCCAGAAAATAGTGTGGCTTTAAGGAAGCGTTTTTTAGGCACGCTATTCAACAAAAGTCAAATAAAATGCAGTGAGACTCCTTTGCACAATAATTATAATACAATACAACACAAACAACTTATTGAACACAACAAATACTTGCGCGCTTATAGATAAAAAAAAAGGCAGTGCAAGTAACAAGCAATCTCATCATTTAAAAAGCGGAATCTTTCATAAAACCATTTATATTATACATACTTTCCTCTAAGGTGCCCTATCGTTCTAAAGACAAGGGGGCCCTAAAAAGATCAAAGTCCTTGCAATTAGGTCGGTGCAACGCGAGCCGGCTTCAAAGTGCCACGGCTAATTTCTGGCGAGCAACGTCAAACCCTTTTAGCCGCCGATTTATAAAAGATCACCCACGGGTTAGGGCTGTCTTGTGAAATGAGTATTTTTTGTAACAGAGCCGACACAAATGGGCAGCAGAACATGTTGTAGTTTTTTTGATGAGTTGCTTGCATGGGAATCAATTGTGAATGATATTGTGACACGACATCTCAGACTTACCGCGGCAGTCACTTAACCTAACTTAAACCTAGAGAGAGTCAGACATGTCTAGTCTTCTGCATTCGTTATATAAGAAGAAATAACTGGGACAAATGCCAATTCATCTGCTAAGGGTTGTAAATCATCTCAATGAATTATTTTTGCATAAGTATTTAGTATCCATATTTCTTAGTTCTGGCCTCTTCTAGTATATAACATGAATTATTGTGTCCAATTTGTACTCTACTTCCATTTTTTTTGAGCAATTTTGTATCTTCCTTTTTACTTTTTTTACTGTGGCAATAAATGGCGTAGGTAGTACATTTTTTCCCCTAATCTACAATGACAAGCAAAAGTTACACTTCGCTTTCTATAAGTTGTGAAGTTTGTCAGTTTAACTATAATTTCAAAAACGGTAAAACCACAACCTAAAGTTACACCGCAGTGACGTGTATTAAGACTATTTAGACACAATTAATGTATACATTGTTTTGACGTCTATATAGGACGTCAATATTAAATGTACACAATTCAACTCTTACAAAAATAAATCAGTAGAAAGTTCGTGTCTGTACATTAAATAAATTCATCAAAAATAGATTGCTAACGATCAGGGAAGAGTAACAAAACACAAAAAAGTAGATTTTACAATTTTTGTCTGTCTGTATGTAAGTATGGATGTGTTCATTTCCCTATGTCTGTGTTCGCTAATCTCCAAAACTGTTGGACCGATTTAAATGAAATTTTGCGTGGTGATACCTATATCCTTGGTCAATATTTTAGACACTTTTAATCCCGGAAAATTAAAGAGTTCCCGTGGGATATTTAAAAAACTATAACTTATGACACCTTATATGCCGCGGTTACATTAAACACACATACATAATTAGTTGAAATTTAGTATACAGTTAGTTTCAGTCCCAGGGATGGACATAGGATAGTTTTTGTCCCAGAAAACGGCATAGTTCCCGAGGGATAGCGATAAGCGAATTCTCGAAAGCGAAGTCACTGGCAACAGCTAGTTTATAATATTAGCAGTACCAAGTAATGTGTAGGTACTTTCCATGTGTATTTTTGTCGATCGACAACCCTGTCGGCGCTGTCAAAGCCAACCCAACGTCTTCGCGGCGTGAAGCTGCGTTTAATTGAAAAACGCGCCATCGCAGCGCGCCCGCGCCGACGGGAATCTTAATTGTACGTCTTTTTACTAAACGCCATAAAGAAATAAAGAAGATTTGAAACAGCCATATAGGTTCATAGTCTGTAGGTGGCAGAAATGCTTCGAATTCAAGCACAAAATTGGTTTATAATAATAATTAATAATATAAATTCATTTCATATTGTGTTAGTAAAAATTATCTTACTAGCTATGTTAGTAACATAAAATAAAATAAAAACCAGGTTCGATAAATATTAATTTAAGTCGAATGATTGAATGATTAAGAATTCTTACTCACGTTTTTGGAAACATTTGCCTCTCTTCCCGAGTTTGAAAGATAAAAAGGCTATTCAATGACATGTCAATTACAGGTACAAGAGGTATTCTATCCTAGCCGTTTAGGCTGGCCATGCATCTGCAATATTCTAGTGTTGCGGGTGTCCGTGGGTGGTGGTGCCCAGTTACCATTTCGAATTACATTAGGTACCGACCGAAATAACGCGAAATAATATCTTTCGTTGTAATTTGAGCTATTCGTCAACAGGTGGCGCCGCACGTCGATCTCAATCAATTTATTGTGTTCTCAAAATTGGAATCTATTTATCTAATCAATATTATAATCATTACATTAGGTAGGTACAGTGTAAGTTCAAATCGATGTGCTTTTATATTTAACGAATAAGCTGATTAAAATTCACCATTAATCATTATTCTTTGCTAACTTCATGGACTGAGAAATGAGTTTTTACCAAGTGACTATATTTAATATCTGAATCATTACAATCCACAAATTTACGAGTAGCAGTCTATCAACGAGCAAATAAAATACTCGATGATAATTAAAATGGAAAACATTGTTGTCATGCCGTGCCTCTTCCATACCTCGCCGAGGCAAGAAAGAGTTAATTACCGGGAATGCAGTGTCATTATCCCGTGTTTTGCGTCGTAACGCCATGTGGGGTTTGAATTATTAATTTATATGCGATGTTTATATGGCAGCCATGGTGCAATTTAATTTGGAGATCCTTTGTCGATCTCATAAGTTTACTTCTATTTTATAATTTTCAACTGTCAATTATTTCGACTTATTGGGATTGACCACTCAGCTCTCGATATCGTCAATTCAAGATTTTATGTTGAAGTATTTTGAAATTTGTTCGTTATTTTGTTGATGTTTTAGGTACTTGCAGTACTATTTGGAAACAATTGTAAATATTCTTAAGATAAAAAGATCTTGAACTTTTGAAAACGGGATACCTACCTATTAGGTGATATTTAGCGGGTTGAACATACTTTGGATTTGGTTGATTTAAAAAGTTCTTCGGCATGATGCATGTTCCATAACTGCTGTAGGTATACACAGTAGCACCAATTCGCACAAAGTGACGTGACTTCTATAGTTTTAAAATTTCTATTGAGTTGTCAATGGTCCTGAGAAGGTGAATGTTACAGATGTACACAGAAATAGGATTGACGAAGAGATTGTTCGGGAGTAGGAAACGCGAATGAAAATGGTTGTGTAAATCAATCCATTTCAACGTCCATTTACACTACTTTATAAAGAAGCAGGAAAAAATATGGCTTTAGTTGCTAAATCTGGTTTAAAGTTAAAGCTTAACAGTTCCACACAGTTTGGCACTTCATTCTAGTTTAACACTAATTTGAGATTTATCGTTTTCTAGCAATGGGTTTAAGGTCTAACTTAGTTTTAAGGGCGATATTTAAAAAAGAAAATACAAATATACCTCTAGACATTTTAAAGCTTATTATATTAATAAGGCTTAGGAATATTACGGTTTGTATTTTTTATTGTAGTTGTCGACATTTTAAAGGCGTTCTAAGTTAAAATGACAAATAAAACTATGAAGAACCATTCGCATAAAAATATTTTCTGTCTTATAAATGTTAATAAGTCGTTTTCTCAGCGTAGTCGCTGTGTCCGAAACGGCAATGCTATGTCGTAATAATTACAATGATGGTTAATTTGTGGTTTCTTTCTTTAATTACATCTCGAACAATGTTAATATTTATTGCAAATAAATTAATCAAAATTATTACGTGCGCGCAGTGGCAATTTTAAAGTACATACTTACCTATTTGCGTTCACGGTAGAATTACTTTTGTACACTAATTAGATAGCAAACAATAACTCGTTTCGTGTTTTCTTCTAAATTTATTTCTAATCATACTTCACTCTGCTTTTATTTTCAAGTACATCATTAAATCAAACCAAATTTAATTCAAACGAAATGATAATGCACAAAGCTTGCAAACAAATGTAAAAAGGATACAATGTAGTGATAATAACAGAAGTAATTAATCGAGTAAACTATTCATTGATACAGTGACTTTATCATTAAAACCGAGAGCTAATCAATTCAACTATATTATGAAACAAAAAAATTAACTTCCAAGTACCAGGTGTCATTACTTTTACGAAATAGGATATTTTTAATTAATTTAAGTACTATTGTGAAGTTTTTGTGCCTGTTTGTAATTATGACTGAATAATTACTTACTTTTCATAGAATTGCATAATACTTAACACCATGATTCTGGAATAGCTTGGATGATTATTCACCTTTTGAACCTCATTTATTTGTATTTAATAAAATTTAAAATTCATTACCTTAGCTGTCTATCCCATAAGGGATAAAGGCGTGTTTTGTGTATGTACTTACGTATGAAATCATAATTATATAACACTTGGTTCCTAAAAAAAAATAGTTTTGCAGTTTGGTCAGCTTAGCGATTAAAATATTTGCAAGTCAAAGTATTTTGCAAAATGACGAGCAATAATTTTATCGTCACTAAGTTATTCGAATCATTTACGTTTTGAATAGTTAAAGACCGTTTTTAAAACATTGCTGCGTGCATCGTTATACATCCCACCTGCCTAGCAAGCCTTACTTGCAAACCCATCTTTAAATTAAACTCAATTATAGCGGCCCTAATGGCAAATTAAGTGAAAATTAGGCAACTTCTCCGCAATCAATCAATTCTGTAATTACAAAAGCAAACCGGCGTGGCAATTATCATTCGTAAGGTAAATCATTACGATGAAACAGTGCCCATAATCATTAAAATAATCTGTGTGTTGATGCGTTAAGGCGTTTCTTTTTCTGGACATGCCATTTTAATTTTGCCGTAATGAATTGATGATGAGAAAAAATGTTGCCAAAGATGGATGTTGGTGGCAGTAAGTACGTTGGCTTGCAGAATTATGAGCTTTAAAGTGGAAAAATATGGTTAATGTTTGTTAATTAAATGGTTCTGTGTTAATTTTGACTGAGAAACTGATTTTAAGTGTAGTTTAAAGAAGTGTTTAATGGAAATTGATTTCAAACGTTTTTTGAACAATATTATGAGCTTTGTTTTAACATAAAATTATAATCATAGTTTTTTTGGTCGAAGTAACTCTATGAAAGTTTTTAAATAATCGGGTTAATATATGTATTTCTACGACATTAACTGATTTGTGTGTAATGTACAGCAAAAAAGTACCTATAAAAAAACCTATAAAGATAATTTTTGGCTTTGAAAGTCAAAAATCATGAAACAAGATGAATCTCAAAATCAAATTAGCATCGGTTGCTTTGTTTCAAAGTCAATTCAGACCACACATTGCTTCTAAACATAATATTTTATTCAAACAACACAATATACTATGTTAAACGGTAAAGGTAAAGAAATCAAACCATGTAGGTAATTTTCCATTCAAAAGCTATAAAACTCCGCTGTCAAAGCTGTCATAGCTGTTTCCCAGTAGAAGAAACTACTATTCAACTTTGTAAAATCGAGTTTCAACATCATTGAATTAACTTGCATTGTCTGTATTCCGCGACTCGTAAATTTAATGGTCCACACCGTAAATCTCGCAACAATAGTGCAAAAACGCGAGCTTACCATCGCGTGCTATAGTGTCAAGCTATTTGTCAAACGCATGCTCGAGGCACTATGGATTACATTTGCAAATTGCTTCGCGGCTTGAAGTATGTACAGTCAAGGGCAAAGATATATATGCAAGTAAAGTGAAAGAAAATAAGTAATCATATAAAGTTAAAAAGATATGTACTCATTCAAATGGTAATAAATATGCAAACTACACTGGCAACATAAATATGTACCTAGCAAGTCCAAAAACTTGTATACAATCAAAACTCCATTATTAGTATCCTGCAAATAATGCAAAATATTATAGTCATACTTATGTCAATAAATATAGATTCAGTAATTGCTACGAAAATATGTATACAAAATGTAATCTGCGAATATCAACTTTACGGCCTAGTCACACGAAACAAATTTGTAAAGTATGTTTTGACAATTCACGAAAACAGTACAGACTTGTCATTGCATATGTTTGTCGCATGTTTTGACCTGTCACCACGACGTTATCAATCGACATGTTTAACAGATTTTACAGATTCAGATTTCGTTGATTTTGATTGAAGATGCCAACGCTATAGTCCGGTCAAATTAGACCAAAAAATAAGAGTAAAGTTACCTAAATTCCCACCAAGCTGAAAATCGGTAAGATTGTTTGAAATATCATTAAAAACAAAATTTGAAACTTCTCCATCTTTCCCCTGTAAGGAAAAAAAGTATACCCAAAGTATCGAAATATGTATACATAAACTCAAGAAGGCTTCTGTTATGGGTTTTTTTTTTATATAAGAGGGGGCAAACGAGCATACGGGTCATCTGATGGAAAGCAATCACCGTCGTCAAAGGACACCTGCAAGACCTGGGGAATCACAAGTGCGTTGCCGGTCCTTTGAGGAACAGGAAGGCTCGTTTTTTAAAGATCCCTAAATTGTATCGCTCAGGGAATATGTCAGCAGGAAGTTGGTTCCAGTTGGTTACCGTACGAGGAAAGAAATTGCGTTTAAAACGCACGGTACTTGACTGCCAACCATCAAGATGTTGAGGATGGAAGGACAGACGGTTGCGCGAAGTACGGTAGTGGAATTTAGCCGCAGGCAGCAATCCGAAGAGTTCGTCAGAGCACTCCCCATGATAAATACGGCACAGGGCTGCTACATCCCTCCGCACAGCCAGAGAGTCGAGCCGACCTGAAAGTGCCTGGTTATCGACAAATCGAGCAGCTCTGCGTTGGATGCGGTCAAATGGAAGGTTTTGGTACTTGGGTGCCCCAGCCCAGAGATGAGAACAGTACTCCATATGCGGCCTAACCTGCGCCTTATAGAGTTGAAGGCGATGGGCTGGCGAGAAGTACTGTCCCGCTCTATTGAGCACCCCCAATTTTTTAGAAGCTAATTTGGCTTTGCCTTCCAAATGACCACGGAACTGAACATCACTCGAAATGTCGACACGGGGTCCTGATAGACAACTTAGCATCAAGGGGGGTACCTTCGAAACAAGGCGAAACAACCTCAAGGTACCTACCAGTTACGAGTAGATGACGATATACATACTTATATATATATAAATACATACTTAAATATATAGAACATCCATGACCCAAGCACAACTATTCGAGTTGATCACACAAACATTGCCCTGGCCGGGTTTCGAACCCGGGACCTTCGACTCAGAAGGCGGTTGCTTCACCACTGAGCCATCCGTGTCGTCAATATCAAATCATACAGTAATTGGCGATCTACGCTATTTTCTAATTTTTTTTATTTAATAAGGCAAAGTATACTTAAAATAACTGTATAATAAAGAAAACAACTCCTTAAACTTAAGACAAAGTGCATAGAGAGTAATATTTTCTATAGTACGTTATTATTAACATGTTTAATATTTCTTACCGTGATGCCTAATTCGTCAGCAGAGCTATATCAGGCACGGATATACCTTCCTCGCATAAGGCAACAATCCTATATTTTAAATGATCGCTTATACGATACATTTTCTCCTTCAAAATTAATGAAAAGCCGCCAGAAAAACCATAAGAAACGGTAAGTCAAATGGAATTAAAAAATCCAAAAGTGACACATGACACATGCACATGCACATGCACAAATCACGTCTTTATCCCTTACGGGGTAGACAGAGTTTATGGTAACAGGTACCTACAACCGACAGGCCACATTTAGCAAGATTGTGGGCACATGTCATGATCACTACATAGTATAAAACAAAGTCGCTTTCTCTGTCCCTATGTCCCTATGTCCCTAAGTATGCTTATATCTTCAAAACTACACAACGGATTTTGATGCGGTTTTTTTTTATAGATAGAGTGATTCAAGAGGAAGGTTTTTATGTATAATTCTACGCAGACAAAGTCGCGGGCAGAAGCTAGTTTAAAATAAATAGAGTAATTATAAGTTAAAGAGTTTGGAATAGCAGTTGTTGTACTACTTGAAGCTTAAAGTGGTTGGCTGATTACATTAAGATTACAGAGTTCGATGTTACGCAAATACGTTCATAAGCTCCTGACAATAGAGTTGTGTTAATAGAATTTTGGATTGTTTACATATTTGTGGTTATCATATTATATACATAATTAATGGTTAAATAGTGTATACATATTTTTGAACTTTACGGTGTTTCTAAGTTTATGGCCTAATACATGAGGACATTTTATTGCAAATGTTGTATACATAGTTATCTCTCAAATCATGTATACTAATTTATGTACTTTTATATGTTGCCAAATTTATGACCATTTAGATGACCATGCTTTTTGATACTCTGTGGTGTATACATATCTTTGCCCTTGACTGTACAACGTTAACGTCATCTATTTATTCTTAAATAAAGTTTAATTTGACTTCTACTAGCAATGCATTTTATTGCAATTGTTAATAAGTGACATTTTGTATTTATTTCGTTATTAATATTAACTATATTAATAGAAATGTTGTCAATTTCTATTATCATTAAATTCATTACTTTACTCGAACTAACTCAACCACCTTCTGAATTATTCCGGACTAACTATAAGAGTTCTTGCAAATATAATGTTCTCACTAGCTTCTGCCTTCGACTTCGTCCGCGTAAAATGATCAATTGACATATTTATCGCTATCCCTAAGCTATGCAAAATTCCGGGATACAATAATAAACAGCCTATGTTTCAACCTGGGGTACCAGCTATATCCGTTCCAAATTTTATCCAAATCCGTCCAGTCGTTTCATCGTGAAGAAGGAACAAACATACACACTCACTCACATCGTCATAAACTTTCGCACTTGCCTGATCCCTCTTTCTTTTATAAAGCAGTGTTCAATAAAGTCATACTTTTATTCACTGTACTCAACAATCACTAACCTTTCATCCAGTCATGTTCGTTTAAAACCGCAATACTCGTCATTTTACCTCACCGTGTGTGAAGCCTGCAAAAGGAAAATTACCAACACCTACGAGGCATTAACACGGCGGTCCAATAGCGATTTATTACCGATCCCGATAAAATTATAATCGTTATTTATCGTTCGCTCAGCTCGTGTTATTGCATTATTCATCCGATCGCTTGTTGCGATGTCTTCAGACGATTTACTATGCAATTGTTCGTTGCAAGTGTTGCAGCGGGTTTTGGTCGCACGACATCGAAATGTTTCCAGAATGTGCAGCTAGTGCACTTGAATGAATCACTTGATCTCTCTTTGACCTGGATTATTTGTCGTCTCTTTTTAATATTTGAACTGCTTTGACATTGCATGTCTTTCTCATGTAATCCAATTGTTAGAAATTACAGCACGTTGTCTGTCGCAAAGCTATTAGAAAGTTCAACATTTCAAGAAAGCTTATAATTCTTCGCCACGTCTTCCAATATCAAATGCAAACAACTTGACAATTTTTAAAACGATATCCCTTAACATAATTCTAGGCTACAATTAGGGACGTCAATTCCGTGTCGTAGAGCAATTTGTTACAATTTAATTCACTATTCATAGGTTTTGATGCTATATTCTCCACGAGAGAACCCTTCGTCGTTGAGCTCATTAAATGGCCCACTAACTATATCAGCCTTTGAATAACAAGGTCACTTTCTTTCGTACACTGGTCAAGCCGTCAGCATTACCTCGCGTGGCAATTAACTTGTCGGTTTGACGGAAGCCCGGCCGTGTTAGCGCTATCGTAAATGTAAATAGGCTGCTGGCAATGCAAACGTGGATTTACTAGATTGCTTTGGATAGGCTTCAGTAAGAGAAGGTTAGCGCTGACGTGAATAAACGGGAGGTATACTATAGACAGGGTAGACTTATGTTTACCATCGATTGATGAGGTTTCATTCCTTTTAAAAATAAACATTGTTCCTGGTTGTCATCGTCGTCTTCTTTCAGTCTAAAATGTTATGTCTCACTGCAGGGTACAAACCTCCTAATGATTTCAGTATGTCGCTTTACACAATATAACTTTATGAAGAAAAACATAAAATAAACAAACACAAGAAGCCAAAAGTTTCTTTGTTCGCTGCAATTTTTAGTAATGCTAAACAAACGAAGCGAAAAACAAAAAAAGAATCGGAACCGCTAACTGTTCGACTAATTAACGGACACCTTTCTGCCATCAATCAAACTGCTGGCAAAGTGTAAAAAATTGGGGCCAAAGAAATGACGGAATACTTGCACTTGGTCATTAAGCTAGAACTCTTCTTAAAACACTTAAATCGTTTTACCTCAATATACGAACATCCACTGCCGTTTTTACGTCTCAACTATTGCTAAAGTGGTTTTAAAAGCCGCATTGTAATTTGAAGTGGCTATGAAATCGTTGAGATGCACGATAGCAAATTTATGTGTACAGGGTCAGTTTGACAAGTCAAGTGGTCGGTATGGGGTGATGGATGGGTCAGCTGTCCAAAGCTTGACAAATGAACACAGGATGCTCTGAAGAAATGGGTTATGTAACGTAACGACGTAGAAGCTCTTGTCTGGAAAATATGTGTTTATTTTAAAAGAATGGCATAGGTACAAAATGGAATGGTATGGAAGTACAAAGCTTTAATTGTTTTTTTCTAAATGAGTATTACGACGGTAAGGTTCGGGTAAATTTTCCTTCAAATGCTCTTGATTGAATTAAAGGAAAACATACACTAATAATTTGCTAAATTGATTTGCTTTGGTTACGAGCATAATATTGTTCACGTAATAAAGGAGGATCAAAATTACGAAAATAGATCAAATAAATATTAGGTGCTTACGTGAAAACAAACACTGATTGACCTAATCTCAAACTAAGCAAAATTTTATGTTAAAGAAGCCATAGTACTTACTACTTTAATTAGATAAATACATACATAAAAACACATACAACATCCAAGACTCAAGAAACAACATTAATTTGTAATTTCATACAATTCCTGTCCCAGCCGGAGATCAAATCCGGGACCTCAAGCTTCGTCGTTTGGTTCTCTTACCACTTAGCTAACCTTTTGTGATGATATAGGTACTTTTATCTTGTTTCATACGTACATTTTCATGATCAAAGACAACCATAGTACAAAACATGCCATGATCAAAATTTTCAGATATTTTTTTCCATACATACATACATACATACACAAATCACGTCTATATCCCTTACGGGGTAGACAGAGCCCAAGGTAACAAAACCCCAAGGCCACGTCTAGCATGATTGCGGGCGTATAGGTGGAAAGGGGAATCAAAATAGTGATGGGTTGCTAGCCGCATCGCCTATAACATGATTCCTAAGAATTTCGCCCGGGACGGGAAGCAACAAAGCAACGAGAAGCAAATTTTTCCATACTTAAATTATAATGATAAAAATCTTGATACAAGTTACTAATTATCATGAAGAATCATGAGCCAGCACCGCATTAATTATCACAATAACAACACGCTAACACTCTTAACTTAATTTTAATAATTCTTACCAAGATATACCACCGCTTAGAATTTGTTTTCCCATTTTATTTTCTTCACATTTTTTCTTCAAAATAATCTCTTCTGTCTGTGCTTAAAACCGCCGTGCTAACTAAGCGGACTTACCTCAAAATTCCAAAACGTTTCCAGAATCTCTGAGTAGCAACATGTATTGTAATGCAAATCTGACATGTATTGCATTATGCAGCTATGACCCAGACTAAGCGACTTATTTTTGTATGCGCAAAAACTGCAGACGGACGTCTAGGTAATCTGTCACTAACATAGCATTACTGACTTATCCCTACCGGTGGTCAAACGTGGAACTAAATTTTTTGCATACAAATTGAACGTTAACTTGATACACTAGCGCTCTCCTCAGTTGCTGCGATTGTTTTGTGACGTTGAAACGAATTCGTTGATTTTCATATCGCAGTATGACAGCATTGTCTGCGTTAGAATTTTGGTGTGGCAAAAAAGGTGTTAGCATACCTGCGGTGTATTTTATGAAGGTTATTGAATTTATTTGTTTTTTCGTTGCGAATGTATATTGGTTACTTCAAAAAACTGGGTAATACACACATACATAAATCACGTCTTTATAGTAGACAGAGTAAAAAGGAAAATATACCTACAGGGCATGTTTAGCATGATTCGGAAATCAAAAATAGAGAATTGCTAGCCTTATGTTTTTTTTCCTCGAAGTGCATTTACCATCTGCGCGGGAAGAAAAGCAGGTAATAGATAAACATATTGTGCTCAAGGTTTAAGAGCAATCAATTCTGTCTTTTAGTTTTTTAGTTCAGCGTTCCTTTTTGTAAAACGGTAAAGGCTGAGGGTAGAAAGTGACGGTGAATGTGATCACGAGCTCCCGCGCTTTGCAATGACGCCGCGGGTCCTAACCACTAGACTACC
Source organism: Pandemis corylana (assembly GCA_949127965.1). Lineage (NCBI taxonomy): Eukaryota > Metazoa > Arthropoda > Insecta > Lepidoptera > Tortricidae > Pandemis > Pandemis corylana. Next base: position 10,982,896 of record OX421856.1, on the reverse strand, counting down.
ATTGGGTACATATAAATAGTTATCGTAATGAACACGTGAGTAACTCAGGTTTAATAATATGATACGTAGTCACATTACACTGTTAACTTTATTTTATAGGTTTGACATAAATTCAATACCAAAACTAACTAAGTACACAATGAACCTAGAACCTTTGAAAAACGGCTTCAGTAAATAATTAAAAACAGACTAGTTTAAAAATACTAAAACTGCAAGTGCAAGTAATATAGGACTATAGGTACAGTAAGCGAAATGTATTCACTGCCGTAAAACCCTACCGCAATAAGGTGGCGTGTCACTCGAATTAAATGACAGCGGCCTGTCAATTGCGACAGGGTTCTACGGTGGTACGTGACTATATTCCCTTACCGTACATGTGAGATGTAGATCGAAATTCAAATAATTTCCTGGTAGTTTCTGAGGAATATCATTGGCTATGAGCCCGTCAGGGAGGGACACATTACCGTACAACGTTGCCGAAATTTTGTCACAAGATTTTCTAATTATATTTTTGTTACTTTGACATTGGCGAAGTTGTTGTCGCTATAACGACTTGATACGCCACAAATAAGAAGAAGAAGACGATCAAATACGTTCTCATATGGAGTGGAGAGTCTAGACTAACATATTAAGAGACTACGTACGTACATAATAATTAATGAATTCTATGAAATCGTTGATGATAGTCACCTAAATGCCCAAATTATACACGAGGAGCTGCTGCAAACTGCATGGAATACCGGCACCATATATCAACGGTCGGTGTTATCCATGAATGTTACATCAATTTTTTCCTCCCAGTCTACTGTTTGTATAATTTCATCATCAATAAGACCAAGGTTTTGGTCGTTAGTGTGGTGATATAGTTAGACATGATTGTATAGTTTGTTTTTGGAATTGTTATTCTTTTAATTTTTGTTGACGGAAATTTAAGATCACAAAAAAGTTTTTCTTATTCTCAAAATAGTACCTAATCCAAATAATCACTACATAGTACAAAACTGTCGCTTTCCGCTGTCTGTCCCTATGTACGCTTAGATCTTTAAAACTGCGCAACGCATTTTGATGCGGTTTTTTTAATAGAGAGTGATTCAAGAGGAAGGTTTATACGTATAATTCAACGCAGATGAAGTCGCGGGCAGAAGCTAGTAACGTATAATATGCAGACAAAGTCGCGGGGAGAAGCTAGTATAATATAACTTACATAGTTTTGGAACTTTTTTTGATATTCATTTTTAAACAACTAGGTAGGTACTTGAACAACTATTTGAACCTGATGACCTGATTAAAGTCGCGGGTTCACGGTTGATGCAAGCTGCTTCCAAACGAGGCAACAGGAGGTCTATGGGGGAGACCTATGTCCAACAGAGGACGTCCTATGGCTGATAAGATTATGATGATGATGACTATTTCAAAGTATCTGAAGAACACAAAGCATTTTATTTTGATGAATAGAAAAATGATTTTGTCAAATACATGACCCTTTTTGTTTTCTGCTGTAGTCGGAGTTTTTTTTTGAAGGTAGTTGTAGTTGTACAATAAAAATCATACCACATTCATATATTTTCATAAACTACCCTTTTATTTATTAAATAAAAGGGTAGTTTATGAAAATATATGAATGTGGGGTTATATTTATGTTTCAAACATTCGATTATAATGTTGGTTTGGATTATAATGTGTGTTTGTGTGGTGCAAGGGATAATTAAGTTTGTGGGATTAATGTGTTTTATGTGGCAGTAGTGGGAGGGATTGCATGAAAAATATATTTATTTCGCACTTGCTCGGTTATCTTGCACGTGAGTAGCGCGAGGTAAATATTTTTTGTTCATTTAAACACAAACAGTTAATTAAATGTTCTTACTGTTATCATTGTAAAAAACTTCCTTCGGATTTTTCAGTAAAAATGCATACTATTTATTTATCCTTCAGTGCTCAAGATGAATATAAAAGGGTACTACCTCTAAGACAAGGCACTAACAATATTAGTAAGAACAGTGCGAAAAATTTTTTGAATACAATCCAAGACTCCAAAGTTTGTCAACGAAAAACCACAGCACCAGGAATACCACCACTACCAGTTGCATTGTACTCAATTGAATCATTCATGATATTCGACGGCTTTAAATCCGACTTTTTCAATCTTTTCGAAATACACTTTTTTCAGTAATAAAATCACCATAGCTGTCGGCGTTATTGAGTTGCAGATTTTTTCCAATTCATGCTGGTCCTGCCGTTCTATTACGTTAGTGAAATTGTTGTAACTTTAGATTCCATTGAGTTCTTAGTCTTCATTAAAAATACCTTCAGCTAGCTAACTTTAAGCGGTTGTCTGGTTGTGCCTTCCAAAATCTACATGTAAGACGCAAAAATTTCTGAATTTCAGGCAGTCATTAAAGAAAATCCTTTAATTAGAACGTTTATCGTAAAGCCTTAATTGAGGGGTACATGCATGACTTAAAGTCTATGCACAACTCTATAAACATTAATGGACGATTAATCGAAACAGGATCGGCATAGCAAATGCTGAGTCTATCTGCTATCGCAAGTTTTGATCGCCTGCAATAACACAGTTTTTGAATAAATGCAATTGACTTTACAAGTAAGGAATCTTGGTGTTGTCAAATGAAAGCGATCTTGATATGAATAAGTCAAACGTAATAAGTCGTTCGAGACTAAAGTGTATATTATACTTGACATTGACAGTAAGCAGTGCAACGGCTGTGGCATTTGTCAAATGTCCATTAATATTTCATTTCATTTTATTAACATTAAATATGTTCGGTTTTGTGCAGTTGCTATTCGGAATAATTTGGTCATATTAGGTACTCTGTAGGCAGTGAATATTTTGAAGTATTACTACTTAAGAATGATATGAAAACTTTACTTATCTTATATACATGCCAAGACAAAGCTTATTCATATGTGGCAAGTTGATTTTGACAGATAACTTTTTTTTCCAGTGGTACGAATTTTTGTTTCATAATGATTATCAGTTGCATATTTTCGTAGTTTAAGCAATAAATATTGTAAAAACCTAGCTTAGAGTATCAAAATAAATGTACAAAATAGTAATCATAGTTTACTTTCAATACAAGCAATAAAAACACTTGGGTTAAAACATACATATCATCATTTTCATCATACGAGTGCTTGTCCCTACCAGAATTAGAACCCGGTACAGAGCTTCATATTAGGGTCATTAACCACTAGGCTATAGCTACCAGCTGTTAAAGTAATGAAGTTAAAATAACAGCTTATAAAATTTTCAACGCAAAGTAAAAACAAACTGAAAAGTATTGCGACGGTAGACTTATCATTTTTTAGGCTTCAATCTAAAAACTTAAGAAAAACACCTTGTTAACTGCTGATGAAACTTTTGATATTTCAGTTGCACGGTTTCATGTTGAAATATTAGGAACTTGTCTAAATATTACACGGAATCAGTAGATACAACGTGATTTATAACAAGTGGTCTAATTTGTAGTTTGTAGAAAAAACATAGAATTTACCACAGTAACTTCTCTTCCCGCGCATATGGTAAAAACCCATTGAGGCAATCGGCGAAAATCTTAGAAATCATTTTATAGGCTATGCGGCTAGCAACCCAATACTTTTTGACTCCTTTCCACCTATATGTCCACAATTTTGCCAAACCTTGCCTTTAGGTCTTGTTACCTTAGGCTCTGTCTAGCTCGTAAGGGATATAGATGTTATTTCTTTGCTATGTTATTTCTTTGCTCCCTCCCAGACCAGCATGGAAGTACTATAAGTATTTTTACTAAGCGCGGATGAACTCGCTAGTCCATTGTAATTGATAAATTTTCACAAGGAGCTCCGTGTAAGACGAAAATTACCGTGCAAATAAAAATTACTGCCCACTTCGGACGCCGCAATAAAACTCACGGCTTTAATTTATTTCCATAATCATTCACCTCGCGTTAAGAAACTTAAACGTTTACCAAAATAGCGTTGACAATTATAATTTTATAGTCATCGTAAATTACGACTATAATCGACTATAATTTAACCCCGCCGTGCATTTATGACCAATTAAATATTCTATAATAGGAGTTGCAAAATTTTAACCAGTTTCTGACACTTAGATGGTTTCGATTTTCATAAAGTTATGCTAAATTATAATTTAATCGGAATTATGCGTGTTTCGGTCGGTGTGGGTTAAGCTGTGCATTAATTTGTAAGTAATTGTTGACAGGTGCCATAAATATTTAATAATGTAAAAACATTTATATTATGTAGATACACGCCAAATAATAAATATCTGACAATTTTCTCTTGTAGCATTTAACGTCATCTCATCACTAATAGTATAGTAAAATTCGAGAAATGTTTAGCTAGGTATCCAAAATAGATTAGTGCAATTTTAGTTAATTTGATTATATTTATGCATAGTTGTTTTATTTAAAGAAACGTTTATTTATTTATTTAATTAAATAAATAAAATAACATAAGTTAATTTGATAAATACATGTTTTTTGATTCAATTGTCGCATGCCTTTGAAGAAAAATAGACTAGTTTTGATGATGAAGAATAACTTTCAAGGTTATTTTTCTTAAAGATTTTCTTTTTTTATAGAATAAGGTATTTTTTATCTGAGTCTTATACCTAAAGCCAACCTGTCAAAAGAACTAAGTAAGCAAATGTCAAAATGAAATTTTCGTACAGTGGCCAATAATTATCCCAATCTTCGATATTTACGAAACTGTCCACACGGGCAGAAGCTAAATTAATAAAAGTGTTCAAGAATGTGGGTAAACACCCACATAGGTACATAAACCCATAAACATGAAGATAGCATAAAATTATTTCAGGTTTGTATCTTTTTATGCAATAATAATTTTCCTAGGTTACGTACCTTTCAATAATTGACAGAACATACTTATTCGACTATGAACATCGTCGAAGATCCATTAATTTACCTGGAAATAATTCGTAACCCTTATATTTTAAATAACAGGCAAAAGTAAATTTCCTTTAGACATAACAAATAGTGTTGTACACGCCTAAAAACGTGTCTATCGTTTATCGATTATTCATAGAGTATGCAAATACTTTAATAGTGTTTTAATGGGCTGACCGGTCGACTTCAATATTCAAATGAGTTGCCTGAGGTGTGACGGACAGACGGATAGAGCTATTACATTTTTTATGATTAAATGTTTACTCTGTGTCCAATTTGTTACTGGCGTTTCTAGTGGCATGTGATATGTTTTAGAAGCATTGCTTACTAAATATTTAATTCAAGTAGTTAATTTTCCCACAATATGACTTAATATGAAATTAGTAACTTACGAGGCTGCCTGTACTTCAATCATCACCAACATCCTGTTCAGCCCGATTGGTACACTGTTAAATAAGATTTATACCTTACCTTGCCTGACCTTATGGTCTCCCTCATGGAACGCCACAATGAACGACAGTTACCTGCCACCAGCATCCATCGGTTGTCCGCAACTCTCGTGGCCTTCACTCGAAAACCTTACTTCCCCAACGGTAAATTCTAAGAGCAAATTTGGCAAGAAGATAAATGAAACATTGACGCACGAATAAATAAAAAACACGCACCGAAACTCTGCCGACAGAATTTCCCTTGAATTAAATATTGCAGACGCGAGCAATTTTTTTGTGCGATTCTTAATTTAAATTTATCTCAACTAACTAAACTTCAGTAGACAAACTAAGCATGTTTACTACTTTTTGTAGTGAAAAGTTTTTAACTCCAAAGAGACAACCCTATCTCTCTTAATTATAATAATAATTATTAAATCCTGTCTTTAACATTACTACGCCCGCGATATTATTTTTATAGCCTGCTTTTTAATGTTTCCGAAACAGTTATCTGCTACTAATTTCTGTTTAATTTATGAAAATGTAAGCGAAAGGTATGCTTTAAAAAAACATTATGTTTTAAAATTTAAAACGTTATTCGTTTGAATGCTAATGAAGCTATAATGACACTGTTTGTTTTTAAATTAAGCGGAGGTGGAAAGCTGAACAATATTTTATTTCAAATGATTCGAGTTAGTTGTTAATTAATACTATTAGAATATTAAGATTGGATCGTTTCTTGACACGATTTCAATTCTGATCTAGCGATATAAAATATTATAATCACTCTTGGTTTTTAATATCTAATAATAATGACCTTTTTTATTGAGTAAGAAATAAACTATCAATTTTTGCTTTTCAGATCTTCTGATCTCATTTTATTAAATAGGATGTCGAAAGAGCAAGTAAATATGTTATGATAATGATGAGAGTGACCACCACAGCAACACCAGAGACTAAGATAATATACCTCATGTATCGGTCATTTCTCCAGAAGTCTTATTCTCCATACAGAACTTACAGCACAGCATACACAGCTGTGTGTCGGCAATATGTGAGTAAGATTGTAATAACAGGTGAACCTCATATCCCTGTGATCTAATGCCGCAATAATTTATAAATATGTAATTATAATATCCATCAATATTTTGATTCCACTTTCCACCTATACGCCCACAGTGTCTTGTTAAACGTGGCCTGTAGGTCTTGTTACCTTAGGCTCTGTCTAAAGGGATAAAGATATGATTTGTGTATGATGTGTGTATAATATTCATCTTTTTATAGTGTCACTTCATTATTGAAGGTTGGCAATCAGCTCCTTAAGTCCTGTAAATGGAAAGTCCAAATAGTTGGTTCACTGTCTTGTTGCCGGTTCACACCCTGCCGGTTCACATCTTCCGTTTTCCGAGCATTTTACCCATCACAATAGATCGCAGTAGACTATACTGCTCGTTTCGAAGAACATAGCCCAAGTACGCGACTTTCCTCTGCTTCACTTTACGGACAAGCACAATCGTCTTCCCCATTCACGGAAAAACCTCCATGTTGGCGATAGGATCAACCCATCGAATACGTAACATTCTACGGTATGACGCACAACTCAAGTGCCTTCGGTTTTTCTTCGGTCTTCTCTGAGGGTCCATGGTTAATAATCATAGGCACATAAGAAGCAGCCACCCCTGGAACTGAATTCGTAATACCATATTAACCCCTTTGAAACTTTAGATCTAAATTATCTTCAGTTCTTTATTCTGTCACCGCCATCGCCTCAGGTATCCATTTTTAATAAAGGCCCAATCACTCGGCCGCCGGAAGCGCCGCCATGGCGGTGTTCCGCCGGAAATGGAGCTCGTGTTCGTGGCGCCCTCTGCCGGCTTCCGCGCCGGATGTTCGCGTCGCCCGCAAAGTTTGATTGCGATTTGCTTTTCGGGGTTCTAAGCCTGAGGGCACAGACGGATCGTGTTAGAACCCTGCTGTATGACAAGCTCTACTAGACTCGGTACATATCTCTTTCACCAGTGAGGTGAACATGTGAGTTTAATACAATTTTACTATTCTAGCTGTCAGTAATTATAACAGTTTTGTCAAATAAACGGATGTGCTGGGATCCGATTTTTGAAAGCACATCACTCGAAAGTGGTATAAATCAGATTATATCTCCAAAACTACAGCTCTAATCAAAGTTTTGACTAGTTCACAAGTTCGTATTTCAAATCCCGCGCAATTTTTCCCCACTTTCGAGTGGTATTTTCACACATGTGCTTTCAAAAATCGGGACCCTGCTCAGCATGTTTCGAACTAGCTCGTTAATCTGAGTGTTTGAGTTGCTGTCGCCGAGTCAAATGCTCAGGGATGAATATTTTTTTACGTTAATCCAGGTTCATCTAAACCAGTTGTTTAGTTTTTGCGTGAGAGAATAACAACGGAACCATCTATACTCGTACATTCTCACAATCTTACCGAATACAGTAGAATTGATTAAACCAACATTATCGAGGTAAATTAAATGCATTCCTTTTATTTCACAATGATAAAAAGATCATTTAAATTTAACTGAACCCTTATCAATATCAACCCTTCACTCCTTTTCCCGCAAGCGATGTTTCCAATAAAGAACCGGTTTAAACCGGTTCGGTTTGCTTTCAGCGGTTTTTGGGTTTGTAGTACTTTGTCACAGGCACATGCTTTTGAATGCGTTACATGTTACAAGTAGCTTTGAAATTATGGTTAAGCGTCAGTATACTTTTATATGAATGGTGAATTGAGGTAAAATGTCATGATTCCGGAACATCAGAGAGTGGACCGGCATCAAAACTGTGTATTTAGGCTGGCTTTGGACAGGACTAAATTTGAGGAGTTGACTGCCAACCTTCAATGATGAAGTGGCACTATAAGAAGAAGTTGCTTTCTTCTGCCCATTACGTTAGCCTTAGATGACTTTAAAAGCTTACAAGAATGAATGCGAGCTCCAAGAAATGCCGTTTAGCTTTCTACCTTTGTCTACTTACGTTAGTTACCTTAGTCTTCTGGATATCCTTTCAAAATCCTATTAAATTTCACTATAGATATTAGCAACGTCATCTATCGCCACAACACTGCATGACTAAACAATGACACTTAGGTACCACTGATAGCACGCCACATCGCTGTCAATTTGTCTATGCCATAGACTCAATGAGATAACGACCTCCGTTTTATTACGTAGTCAACGTGCCAAAACAGTTATCAGGATCTTAATTGGAGCATTTCAAAATCATACTAGTTTTCATTTGATGTAATAGAGACTAGTAACGCCATCTGTCGTCACAAAACTACATGACTAACAGATGCCACTCATCACTGACAGCGAGCCACATCGTTGCTAATTTGTCTGCGGCTCAACGAGCGTCGCTTTATCAGCGCAGCCAACGTGTGAAAACAGTTTTTCTTCCCGTTAGGACATCCAGGCTTTTCGTATAAGGTGCATATCTTATTTTTCTCTCACTGTGCTGGATTTATTTTGGTTCTGCATTGATGAATTTCTTTATAATTTCAGTGTTTACAAGGTTTTTAACATGATCACTTGATATCCTTTTTTTATTATGTTCGAGTTTATAGCGTAAAAATTAATGGCACCTATCGTATATTTTAATATGTATTCCTAATGGGATAAATTGAAAGTAAATAGTATGTTTATTTGGTAGGTATTGTAAACTGAGGCATAAGTGTTATATTTGTGACCCCTTTGTCCGTTATTTTATGTATTTTATGTACATACAATAAAGATATGTACATACCTAAATACGCATTGTAACCATCATAGCCTTATATTGTTGAATTTATTGGGAAAGTCACTTTTGTGTAACGAAAGACGTGTTGCATTTGAGAGTTGATTTCTTTTACTGACTGAAAGCATGGTCACCCTAAAATAAAGCTCTCACTCCACTTCAAGCACTGACAAATGCGATCGCCGCGCGCGCTCGCCGCGATCCCTCATGGCGTGACGTCACAGATTTGTCACGACCGCGCAAAATGGCGACCGAATTAAATATGGCAATCGTTTAATTAGCTCTATGTTACAGTTGATGCTTTTGCTGTATTTTAGCCTGTCTGTTAGTGACAATTTATCCAGGTTCTTTTATGTTGCCTTTGTGCACCTGACTTCTGTCTGTTTTCTTATTTATCACACTGTGCTAAAATTCACCTGGGGACCACAAAGTGCCAACAAAACCACCGTATATATAATCGAAGGAACAACGTCCGAAACTATAAAAATACTTACCGGGCAGTCGCAAATGCGTTTTTTATTGGGAACGGTCAATAGTGGCTCCCCAGGGGGAGGTTACGATTGTCCCAAATCTGCTGGCCGCCGCTTTTTGACAATAAAATGCGGATATATTGGGTGGACTTAAAACGTTCCGTTTGTTAGACGTTGGACTGGTTCTATAGTGCAGTCTCCATTCCTAATTCTTAACTGCTCATTTGTGTACCTCTTCACGATTGATCAGTGAGGAACATTAGTGACTTTACATTTTTACAGTCACTATTTAAATTGGAACTTCCCATGACAGACTATCCTGGCACCGCCAAATTAGGAGAGCCGACCCTACATAATTGTAATGTGAGAAAGTGCAAAGAACAAGTATCTGAATCGGGTCTTCGTTTAAGAAACTATTGCTGACTTTAAGTGGCCAGGTCGATCGTACGGGTTTCATAATCATAAGTACTAAATAAAAAATGCTACCAGATGGGATATAGTGTAATAAGTTATCACAACCACGTTGCCTGCATTGTTCGTAGCTTGAAAAATGCATCCTTTACCTTATTCCTCTTATGTTATTATTTTAATCATTTTAATGTTTGATGCGTAACAGGTATGTCTAGGCTATATGTTTTAGCGGTGTCAATAGAATTCTGTGAAATGTTTAATAAGTACTATGACAAATCACCGTTAGCTCTAGTGATTGGGTTTGTTATTGGTCCCATATCGGTGTTATTTCACATCGATATAAAGTGCGGAAGTTTAATCGATTTGGAAGCCTCTACCGTTTTGTTACCCCCTTGGCGCATATTACGGGGTTATGTGTGTAGTTTTACGATTCAACGAAGATTTTAGTAGGTATTTGGTATTGAGTTAAATTAATAACGATAAAGTTTTACGTAACTATTTGACTAAAGTGAAAACAAAAACACATTCCTCAAAAGGTGAAAATGTTCTCAGCAATACAGTTTCAATAAGCCCAGAATCAACACATAGTATAAAACAAGGTCGCTTTCCACTGCCTGTCTGTCTGTCCCTATGTATGTTTAGATCTTTAAAACTACGCAACGGATTTTGATGCGTTTTTTTTAAATAGATAGACTGATTCAAGAGGAAGGTATATTTGTATAATTATAATTAAAATGTAGTAACGTGGTATAAGATATAACTAAAACGTTTTTTATTCTAAGGGATTTTGGTCCAGAATTATTATTATTATTTTATTAATCACAGAGCAAGGTAAAAAAACCTGCTATGGGTGGTGTAGCACCCATTACGGAATGATGAGGATCCGGTTTCGATTCCCGGCCATAGCTTTACTTTTCAGATTCTATGTTTTAATTTAGATTTTCTATGTTTTAATTTTCAGTGTCGTTTATAAATTTAATTTCTAACGAATAATACCGTAAAAATAAATACAAAAAATCAAGAAGTAAAAATCTTGATTCATTTTATGTAGCAAGGTTTCAATGCAGAAGCACAATTCCATTTTCAAACAACTTAGACTTGGTTCGTTTAACGCGTCAGTACTAAAACACGCAAGCAAACACTGGAGGCGGCGTTAATATATAGTATGCACAGTTTGCTCTACGGTTTACACGGTTACCTAGAAATTTAGAGGGTTTTTATACTGTTTACCGTACTTTATTTTTTGGTTTGTGTTTGCATTTTGTCTTATCTATTCTTGTCTTGATTGGTCTTGCGAAAACTTATTTGTCACAAGTTTTTCTTGCTCAAAGTACTTGAATATTTGATTATAATCGAAACTACAAGTCAAGTCGATTCGACCACTGTATGTGGTAAGTGGATCAAAAATTTATTGAAAGATGTGAAACGGAAAACTTTGATAATGATGGTAGATACCAGACAGCGAAAGACGTCAATAGTGGGAGAGGATAGGTCATACAAAAATTATGCCTACATACCTGCTAGCTACAAGGAATACATTTATTTTAAAAGCTATGGGATGTTATTCGTAAATTTTCTAGTGGCCCAAAGAGACTAAATAATTTAGTTAAAACCTCAATTTCACAGGAAACAAACAAGTTCATATGAATTGTTTTGAAACTGTCTCCAGAAATAGCTACAATTAATGTCGTTCCTCAGAATTGCGATAGCAGTTAGAGCTGCTCTGTAAATAAATATGTGACTTCTTTTACAGTTACCGCCGTTTAGCCGCGACCCGCTAAAATCGCCAGCACCCATGCTCACGCGCATTCTACGAAGGACCAACTACTGTCAATATTACTAAAATTCGAACGAAATCTGTTGAGCAAACTGTCCAGGATCGGAACGTCACGAAACTATGGAGGCGTCATTGTGTCTTCATTTGTATGTGCTCGCTAATTTCAGGGGTTAAAGGAACCGACGTGTTGACCTTAAGACAACTTTCTTGCGGCTGCTTTAGTATTTCTGAGATATTTGTTGTGACAGAAAAAAAAGCAGCGACCAACTCTACAATGCATTGAACGAGGATTTTTTTTGGATAATTAATGATTATTTAATAGACACTCAGTAGAAGAAAAGGTACGTCCCTACCTGACTAATTTCCGTCTTAATGATAATAAGGACTTTGTTTTAATTTCGAATTTCAAGATTCACGTTTTTAGTTAAATACCTGCTTAGTTAGCTTCAAGTGATCAATTAAACATACAAACCAAAACATAAATTTTTACACGAGATACGTGGGGTGGCAAGTGAGCAAAACCGTGTTGTCAGCCTAGAGAGCTAAGATGGAATACCTCATTAGTAATTTCATCGGTTGCTTTACTCTTGACCTCTGAACACAGCAGCACAAGCACTATATGGCGGCAAGATTAGCGAGTAAGATGGCTTGGCTAGGAGCTCACATTCTGGACCACCTTGCTTACCCCATGAGGTAAATTAACCACAAGGTTCTCTCTCTTATAGTGCCTCTCCAACTAGTGGAGGTTGGCAGTCAGCTCCGCATATTTCCTCCGATCCTTCGCGAGGTTGAAAAGTTCGGCAGCACTTGCAACTCCGGTCCACTCCCGGATATTGCGCAACCACGACTTCTTCCTACGGCCGACGGCTCTTCTGCCTGCTACTTTGCCCATCATTATTAGTTGCAGGAGTTCGTATCTGGCGTGCCTAAGCACGTGGCCCAGATAGGCAACTTTACGCCTTTTGATGGTCTGCATAAGTTGGCGTTTCTTCTCAGCTCGGCGTAGTACTTCAACGTTAGTCACTCGATGCATCCAGCTAATGCCCAACATGCGTCTATAGGCCCACATTTCAAAGACTTCTATACGTTTCCGAATTTGCTCTTTGACAGTCCAGGCTTCACATCCGTACAGAAGTACAGAACCACAAGGTTAAACAATCTTTACTTGGACGTTTAATGCATGAAACGATCTAATTACCAAGTTTGACGGTCTGTTTGTCTGTTTGTTAGCAACTCAGTAGGTGGCATGAAGCGAGAAACGTATTTGGGAAATCATGGAGCTGCGTAATATTTTACTAAGCTTTTAGCACGATTGCTGACAAGAAGGTTGGCAAATTTAGATAGAACGAGCTAAGTAATGGCCTAATGTTATGAAATTCTTACTAATATTGGTATTTAAGGTTGCCATTAGCGTGCTTACATCATGTTTGAGATTCGTGAAATTGACATTGGGCAAGGTAAACATTGACAATGATTTACAAGTCTGCTTAAAATAAAATTCACCAGTACCTTATCTTTAGGTCAAATACAAAGTCAAGTGAACGGCAATATTTAGGTCGGGTTTAAGTACGCTTCGCGTTATTTACGTCAACTAGTCTCCATGTCAAAACTGAGTCGATCATGGTGTACGTAGTTTTAATTTAGTCTATATGCCCAATCATAAAAGGTTAACATTAGCTGTAAGGGAACCTTTGCCTTTTTAACATTCTAGTATTAATCAAAATTAGGTTAACTTTTTTAAATCCTAAAATATTTTTTTAATAATGACTGGTTGGATCTTTCTCTACATAAAATCTCTCTACGCAACATATTAATTTAAGAAATAATAAGTTTTTGATAATTTTATTATTGCATTATCTGAACTCCATACAAATTGGGAATGGTCAAAATAGTTTTGATCTTTCCAGAAGTTCTTCGATAATCTGTCAAGACGTTTAGATAGTAGGCAGTGCTGCGCGTATTATAATGTTTCAAATCAACTCGACCATTGGAAGTCGGTCAAAATTCACTGGCAAGATTTGAAACAATCATGTTATTTGAGAGTAAAAAGTTCATTATTACACATAAACGGATAACTTACGTATAAAAAGTCGAAGTCATGTTGAAAGAGTAAAAAGTTCTATATTTAGTAAATGATTACAAAAGTATTGATACAAATATAAACTAAAGCTATCTTAAAAATAACTTATCACTGCATAGTATAAAACAAAGTCGCTTTCTCTGTCCCTATGTCCCTATGTATGCTTATATCTTCAAAACTACACAACGGATTTCGATGCGTTTTTTTTTAATAGATAGAATAATTCAAGAGGAAGGTTTTTATGTATAATTCTACGCAGACGAAGTAGCGGGCAGAAGCTAGTTAAAAATAAAACTTATACTAAAAATTAAAATAAATCTGGACCTTCAAGTAGCAATAAAGCGACTATTATTCAATATTTCGCTTGATTTCAATGTCCATCCAACTACGTTGTCCTCATAAACGTTGTTAACTGAACAGAACCCTCTAACTCCAAAGAATTTCATCAACACATTTGTCCAATCAATTGGTGCTAATCAACCACTCGTGCGCTAGTGTTTGCTGCCTGCTTTGCCTGTTTATTTGTTCGCTAACTTCAATTTGGTTACATTAGCACATTCGTACCGTGTTTGCCTTCAACACGTTAATAATACGATAATGAATCTTTGAAATATGAATTTCACATCGGACCACACATAAATGAGTATAGAATATCTAATGACAGATAGTGTCTTATATATCCACTTGCTTTTGTATGAGCCCAAACAAAGTAAGAAAAAAAAGTTTATTCGTGACAATGAAAAAATGTAAAAAAACGGATTGTCTGCGAAGTCGGTTTACGAACGATAGTTTTACGCGATAACGTCATAAAGAAACATATTCGAACTGCTAGCTCTGACGTCACTCAAAAGAAACTGTGACGTATATATGATGATGTAATAAGTGGACAGTAAAAGCAAACTAAGAAATAATATTGTAAACGATGACATTTTATTGCAACAGAACGACACGATACAATATTATGTACTTACAAGAACAATATGTGAACAAAGACAATCAATTGAAGTAAAGTCAAAAGCTACCTCGACCGGGGATCGAACCCGTAACCTTAAGCTTCTCAGGTCCTCTAGCCGCTAGGCTATCAGTTCTTATCCAACGATTATATAATATCCCATAACCTCTTTTAACAAAGCAATTGACCACACAAACCTTGTAATGAATGCTATGTTGATAGGTCATCGGCGCGCACGCACCTCTTGTCGCTATAAATCTAATTCCCGAATTCACGTTGCCGCGTACGGCAGACAGCGCCACACCGGGCGCTTGTCTGCACGTTTAGGGTTCCACAGGGGTAGAGCAGCACGGCGGGAAATCGAGTAGAAATCAAAATAATACATGCCGTCGCACCTCTTTCCCATAGGGGTAGACAGAGACTACTCTGCCCCACCTTCTACGATCCTGACATACTTCTTCATAAATCTCTTCATACGTGCTCGTCGATTTCAGGTACTCCTGTCAAGTCAGGACCTTTAATCATAATAATAGACATAAGAATATGATTAAAATCCTTGGACCTCGTTCGAGAAAAATGGCAGACAGAAATAATGCTATGCAAAGATACGCCTAATTTATATCATTTCGAAACGTTCTCGCAGTAAGTTCGTAGGCAGTAAGGATTAATGGTTCGGCTTGTAATATATTGTTATCATTGTTCTAAATGAAATGACAGCTAGTTCAAACCCTAGAAACATCTCATAACTTTACTAAGAAAATCATTCACCGAAGGTAAACAGAACCCTCGATTCTACACAGTCCAAGTTTTTTACCAGGGCACTCGATTAATCTTCCTTATCGCACCATCGGCGGGCACTTGAATAATCGCGGCGGACGAGTTTAACATAAATTAACTTTTCCACGACACCTTTTTGAATGCCTCCCTGGTTTTTCAAAGGACTACCAGTATACAACTGCTCCTCATACACGCAAATCGAAACCCTCCTGGCAGGCAGTAAAAAGGCTTTGATACGCTTGAGATATGTTGGTATAACATTATACTTACTAATTTATGTATGCTTTTCGATCAAACAGTTTTCAACTCTGTAGCTAACGTAGAAAAGTGTTTTCGAGTGTGTATTTTGTAATGTAAAGAAGCAATAATGAGCCTTCATGGAAAGATTGATATCGCTGTACAGAAAGGTCAAGTGTGAACATTTGTTTGTTAATGCGCTCGTATAATGGATTTGTGTTTTTTTAATGATATATAAGACGTCTTAGTTTAGTTTGATGGATTAGGTTGATATGAAATGTTAATTAAATAAAGAGGAAAATTGATATCTTGATAGCTAATTTATTTTAAGGATGTTCAACTGACTAAGGACGGCTTAAAGGCGACTTTGGAAGACAAGTGATTGCTTAACAAGTCTGTTCGGGCCAACTTCTAACGAACGTCTGCCAGCTGAACTAAAATATCGAAACATTTGAACTTCTAGTTAAAATTAAAACCATTTTTCAGATTATCCATTGCTCCATTGCATTGAGATTCTTTTAAGGGATAAGTTCGCTTTTGTACATCTGTTTATCCTGTTTTTTGGTACAAAATAGATTTATACACACATACGTACATATTTCCTCATCATTATTAACTATCATTTTAAAATCATTTTCACTATCATTTTGTTCATTAATTATTTCATTAACCTTGGACGTTTCAAAATTTATTACTTAATAAATGTATTCTGACATCAATAAAAATACCCCTACGTAGTGGAAAATAATGATAGGTAGTCAACTTTATATTATGGCTTTCAATTTTACTAAAATCTCGGAAAACAATTTTATTGAAATTGTTGTTTCTGGATTGTTTGTGTTCACTTTCGTTCTTTGTTTGACAATTTTCAAAATTAATAAACATCTAATTAGAAATTTATTAATTCTGAGAATATTGAATGTGCTGAGGATGGTAATGATGTTATTTTTATGGTGTATGATTGAACTAACTGAACTTAACTATAGGTTAAAAGGGGGTCCACATATTAAAAAATCGCTTGTAATTATTTCACAAATATTAAACTGAACTGTTTGCGCATTGAAATGACTAGTCTTTACAATGTAAATAAGACCATCAAGTACATATTTTTTATTGAACTTTATTAATATGCGGCTGCTAATGATAATAACATAGTATGTTATAATTTATTGTATCATTTATCATGTTAATGCGCGTAGTCAACCATGAAATAACACATTGTTACATACGCAATTACGCTATAGAGATATTAATAACAATTGAAATTAACTTGCTGTTAATATCGGTTAAATAAATTGCTCGTCTATTCCCATATATAATGTCAATTTAAGTAATTCTATTTACGTGGGTTTTGGTTTATGTTTCTCCACAACGAACAATAGACATGAATTTTTAATCGATTTCAAAAGTTCTCGATTCGAACTTCGTATCGTAGCGTTACAGTTTTGTAAGTCTCCTATTAAACACTTATTAGTGCGAGAGGGAGAGCATGACACGAAATTTTAATATACATACATGCTTATAGTTTTACTTAAATAATGATAATGTAAACCACATGACTAAACTTTGCTATTAACTTTGTTCAAAGCATACACGTTATGTATTGAAGAACTATTTTTGTGTTTTTTTTATTCAATGCGTTTGTAAAGCGATCAAACTTATGTACAGCATGACGCATGTTTCAAATGAGCTCATGATTCATAATCGTGGATCAAGTAGACGTTGACGGCGCGAAGAGCGAGTGATAGGGCGTAATGGAGGCAGAGCATGCAAGGGGCTCGTAAAGATGCGTAGCGCATGCGACTGATAAGCAACTGGAGCATCCTGTATTATTGGTTGCTCACAGAATATTACAGGTTGAGAGCACGACATTCTGAATATGTGTTAGAAATCAGAGTTTGATGGTTTTCTATCAAACATAAAGTGCGCTACTCCAATTCGCATAAGACCAACTTTTATGTTTTTGTTTCGTTTAGGGTTTCGTACCCAAGGCTAAAAGGGACCCTATTACAAAGACTTCGCTGTCCATCCGCCTGTCTCTCTGTGTCTGTCTGTCCGTCTGTCACCAGGCTGTATCTCGTGAACTGTGATAGCTAAACGATTGAAATTTTCACAGATAATGTATTTCTGTTGCCGCTATAACAAAAAAGAGAATATTTTTATGTCTCTCTGTCTATGTAAAATGATCTCACACTGCATACATTTTGCTTAGGACCGGATTTTATACTAACTTCGCTAATTTGTATGGAGCCCTCGGTGCGCGCGCCCGACTCGCGCTTGACCGGTTTCTTAAATTATTAATCACATTCATCAGCAATGAAGTATGAAAGTTATTTTCAAATCAACGAACGAATGAAGTATTTGTGAAATTTTCAGATGACTGCTTTCAATTAAAAGAAAAAAAGTTGAGCCGTAGCACGGCCGAGTGAAATCCAATTATCGCACATTTGATGTATACTCTACGAGCACAAATAACTAATGAACAGTAGGCTTACTCCAATTTAAAGCTTATTAACTTTGGGTTAATTTAACGTTCGTTGACCGTATTGAGATTTTCGAGTGAAATATCTACAGTTTTTGAAAAGTCCTCGATAAAAGAATCTTAATCCTTCGTTGGATATTAGCCAACGACTAACTCATTTTAAAGTGAAAAAGTTGACAGTTGTTGCCCACGATGCATCGGCCTAAATGCTAGAAGAAAACCGTAACGCTAGAACACTTGAGAAAGTTATCCGTATTGCACTTCTGAATCGTGTTCTTTATTTGCACTTAATACTTTACGCTGGGATTTACGTTGATAATAATCATCATTATCGTCATAGCAGCCATAGGACGTCCACTGTTGGACATAGGCCTTCCCCATAGACCTTCAGTTGCCTCGGTTGGAAGCGGCTTGCATCCACCGTGAACCCGCGACTTTAACCACTCGTTAGTGGACGTCCTACGCTGCGCTTGCCGATCCGCGGTCTCCACTCGAGAACCTTTCGGCACTGACGACCATCTGTTCTCCGTTGGCCTGCCCATTGCCATTTCAACAAGCTAACTCATTTGGCTATGTCAGTGACCCTTGTTCTTCTACGTATCTCCTCATTTCTGATTCGATCCCGTCGAGAAACCCCTAACATAGCTCTCTCCATAACTCGCTGCTCGCTGAGCAACTCTGAGCCTATTTTATACGGACAATGATATCAACAAATAATAAAATTTAAATTATAGGGTGTCATACAGTGCGGAAATAGACCGAAATTGGCGTTAAGCTGTGACTTCTGCGGTAATGTATACTGTGCCGCCCCAGTCCCCGAATAGATGAAAAATGACCGATCTGCCAATTACACTAAAAAATGCGCGCGCGGGGCAATTAAAATGATTTACATGTCGATAAATCGTAAAGATATAGCGACATAAAACGGTTTTTATATCGGCCCCCTGTATCGGATTACCGCATATTGAATGTTTTATTGAATAATGAATATGGCGTGATGGGATAATAACGATAAAATTGCAAAGTTATGGGTTTTCATTCGTATGACCGTTGTGCTGATCTAGATTCAGAGCTGTTTTTTTTGTCTGTGAAAAGCGGAACTTTGCTGAGTTATGGTATGAAATCTCAACTTAAGATTAGATACAACCCCCTTATTAAAAATACATTATTTTTTATAATATGGCTTCTGACCAATATAAAACCATCTAGTTTTAAAAAATATCAGTCATCTTACAATAACAAAATAATTTACTTTGTTAATGATGAATAGAAATCCATTGAAACCATTGCCCTGCGTATGAATACCTACGTAAAAATTGCCTACAGTTGATGGAGTAAAAATAATACAATAGATAATTATTATGGTATAGTCCGCCAGTCCACGCTAATTTAAACACAAAGAAACTGAAAACTAATGTCCCGTAGAAAGTTAAAAACAATGTAAGACATCCAACAATTAGCTTACAACGCTTATTTGCAACTTTGTATCCCCCTGTACTAATTACCGGGTGAATTAATAATGGACAGCGTACAAAAAGAATTCTTAATTCTTTATGAGTACAACGTTGTAGATAAACTGTGACAAGTCAAATTTGAGCTAATGACGATAGATATTGTCAAAGCAATTGCATGTCAAACTGCAATATAGGACTAATCTCACCACAAATAGTTACACAAGCACCAACTCGAAATGCCATCTTGTATTTTATCCAAAGCCTCTTAGATTCAAATTCGTTTGCGACTGTTTGTTACTTATGCTGTTTATGATCGTAACGGATAACAAAAGTCTTATAATTAAAGGCAATGTAGATATATTATCGTGGTGATGAACAGACAATGTAATAAACGCGATTATTGCTATCGTTGTGATGACGAATGATACAGGGGAAACAATGGCAAAGCGCGATATGGAGCCGGCAGTATGAATTCCGTAGGGTAAGTAATTACACGTTGTAAAATTATAGGTGGGTTCAGTTCACCTTATTGCAACATAAACGTTTTCAATGCCAATAGATAGTGATAACAGGTTACCTAACATAAGAACATTGTCGTAATTAACTTAGACAACAAAATGATTATGATTTTTCTGTAGCTTCTGGTACTTAGCAATTCATCTCGACTGTTTACGTCCTGCTGCCGTCAAGCCTTATTTTCAATGACCTATAGTTCCAACACGGACCCAGTCACGATTGAGTACTTTACACACACATACTATGTGTGTGTCTTCAGAGGCGTCAAGTAACTTACCTACACACATAATTTTTGGAAAATTCAAAGATTAGACGTGAGCGCGGTGTCAAACCACTACTAGTCATAGTCATTTTGCTCGATCTACGAGTATGCCTCTTCTACCGAATTGTGGTCTCCAACTAACAGAGAACCCATCGCGCCTAGTCATCGAAGACTTTTCTTCGATTTCTGGTGTCAAGGGCAAAACCGTTTTTAGGCTTTTGAGCGTGGTTGCTAGTGGTGTTTACATGGATACTAAGAGGAATAAACAGCTTTATAAAGTTTTTTTTTAAATACGTAATGATAAAAATGCCTGGGTAGGCGAAAATGTGGCATAAGATTAACCATGCTTGTCTAATAAATGCCTTTATACTCAAGATTTGAAAACTGGCAGATTATAATAAAACTCAATGCCAAGTTAAATAATGATTTCTATCACATTTATATTATTATTATTATCTTACAATACATACTTTCACTGATTTACGCGAAATTTCAGTATTTTTATAGGTAAACATATTGACTAGAGAACTCCAAAAGTTAAGCTCGTCATTTTTTAACGACAGTCATATGTCTTAATGACAGTTTTATTTTGTTGACCGACCCCTAAATGGCTTTCGTGGGATCCGAATGATTATAATAAATTGTGGCAACGAGGTCAAATAATTTATTGAAAAGTATGACCCATTTTTCATTACATTTCGTCATGTTTCACTTGTCTCACAAACATATTAAGCGGTCTTTTATACCTGCGTCTGAAATTCCCAAATGCTTTTCTAGCCAAACGTTTTCATCTAATTTCATAATTTTCTTAGCATTGTCTGCCCCATATTGGGTCATCTCTACGATTAGATTCTCACACAAAAAAGTAGAAATTTGCCACAATTTCGACGTAAAGTTCTGGAAATATTTTTTTACCTTGTATAGTTGGCCAAATCTTGTAAACTGTTGTCTACTTTAAATGGTTAGGTTACCTTGATATTAAAATACACAATGCAGATTGGATGACAATGCAAGTACAATCTACGACCAAATCAGTTAGCAAGACGTATGTATGTATGTTAACTTTTTATTGTGCAATCTAAACATAAGACAAAAAAAGTACTGTAATGTAATGTGTGTTATGTAAAATTAATTAAAACATATATTTTGCCAGAGTAACTTAAATAACAGATTCTCACAGCCAGCAATTTAACTGGAACATAAGTTACAGCTACCTATTGGTCCATAAATTACCATATAATAAAATATATAAAAAAATATTCGTTTGCGTATACGTGACCTATGTGCGAAAGTTATCTTTTTTACAGTAGGTAGTGGTTTTTTAATTTAATCTAAAAAGTAAACAAAAAATTGGACACACGAAATTAACTAATTAATTTTACATGTACTTACAGGAACCATTCGTTGTTAAACATCCAACGTTTCAGCTGCATGCAAAAGTGTTGTATCTCATTACGATTGAAGAAGTGTGGACTTGACTAAACATCAATTACCATCGATACACTATTATCGCAAATCACTCGGCAATGCGCATGCGAAGCTTGGAGCAATTAATTTGTGCATAGTCGCATGGTTTGAGTGCACGCGAGCTGTGGTACAGTGAATTGTACACCTTAATTTGTAAGCTTTTGGTATAAATTTGATAGCTGTGTGACTTTGCTTTGGTATAGCAGTGTATACTAACTTTTAAAAACTACTTTATGTTGTGCTACCACGATTCAAAACCGTGCATCGGAGAATGTGGTTACAAATTGTTTATGTTATGTCTACAATTTTTACGACGATCGTTTGTTTGTTTGATGTTCGTAGCTGTTAAATAGGCGAGTTTATTGCCTTGCGTTCTCTTCCAGTTAATTATTGTTTCATAAAAATGCCTTTTAGCTGGAACTGTTTTAATTTTTATGATCAGGCTGCGTATTGCAAATAAATGGTTTCAAATTAACATTGAAAACAAACTGGAGCTATTTAAAAGTCACAAATGTCGAAATAATAGTCTACTTTACTGTACTAAAAAATCAGTCAGGTTTATTGCATACTTACGTTTAAAATTTATGCGGTCTCAAGGTTTTAGGTTATGATTATGACAGAAGTCATTTTTTACAGCTTTGTTTATGTATAATTTATTAATCGCTATTGTCAAATTAATGTTTGTGAATCATTTGTCAGTTTTGACCTTTGTTATTATTGAGTCATAATCGGCAAGGAGATATAAGGCTAAGGTTAGATAGGTACTTACCTACATTATTTTAAATTATTTAAAGTGTTTTTTTTTTTTTGATAACTAACAATTTATATACATATTTTAATTACTCAGTCACCTCGTTATTTAAATAATCGTGAGCAATACATTCGTTAAATCTATTATTGTTTAAGGTATACAAATAAAAAATACACATTTTACATGCAACCAACTGTATCACAACTAGGTAGGATTCATAATGTATAGATAGATAGATAATTAGTTAATCTTTTCCCGGTCAGCTGACAAACCATTTACGTTTGGGGACTTAGACACTAAAATAGAACACACGGAGTGTCCTAGTTAACATATCCTGTCGAACATACCTCGATAAAAGATCACGGATTGATACGGAACATGTCGGGCTTTTCTCAACAGTTGATAGTTAATATAATAACTTGAGTGACCCATGTAATTATTATATTCGAATATAGCTGCAGTCTCACGTTCACACCTGTGCCTTACTAACACCAGTTACAAAAAGCAATGGCTATAAATCTTTATTTCAAAGTATCCGGTCCTTAATCGCGGTGCGCATTAATATTTCACCCAACCAGCGCGTACGCATATATTTTACATATATTATCGGCGAAATCGTTCGCTAATTAATACTGAACATATTTTTTACGACGCCGTCAATATTTTTTTTATGAATCTAATTTATACCGGCTCTTTATGTGGGATGAATATTTATGAGTCATAATTTATTAACTGTATTTGATCGGTATGTTTTTGTTATTTTAATGGAATTAAATTATATGGACGCTGATTGAGTTGGTTGGTTTGACCTCGTTCGGTGTTGCTTCAATGTTTTGTATGTTGTGTTTCACCGCTTACTGAAACAAATTTTGGAAACCTGTCTCGTGAACTGACCTTGTTAAATTTCAATGTTAAATCAGATATTATTATCACTAAACTAGTTGCATAAGATTCTTTCCGACGTTCCGAGACCAAATAGGAGATGTTTTGGAAAAAGGTCAGGTCAGGAGTACCCGAAACCGACGAGCATGTATGAAGAGATTGATGAATGTGGATGAAGCGAAAGAAGTGTCAGGATCGTAGCAAGTGGAACAAAGTAGTCTGCTTACCCCTGCAGGAAAGAGGCGTGACGGTATGTATAAGAATCTTTGCAGCTCGCATGCGGATGGTAGTAAGATAATGGCACCATCAACTGATTACTAGAAATAAATCAATTATTTTCCACCTGTATATTTCTATACCAACAAAATAATGAGTACCTAATTGTAAAAGTACAATCACAATTTTATTCGGGAATTAATCATTTTATAATATTAGGTACTTTCATTACCTCGTCGTTGCAGTCGTTGTAACGAGCAGACTCGCGACTAGAATCAGAATTTAAAAAAAAAATACATTCGTTACAGTTTCAGTTGACTAAAATTGTTAGTTCTACGTTGCCAGCACTTGCGTATTTATTTTTTAAAATCTTGTTGCAAGTCAAAATGATTCTTATCACAAAACCCTTGCGAAACAAAGGTGCAAAACGTACGAAAACAATGCCCCTACATAATAGCATGATTATGTTATTGTAAGTGTTTTAATGCTTCGTCGTAATCAAAATTAATGACTTTTGAATTTAAACAAAATCCTTTTATAATTACATTCCGTAGGAATTTCGTAATTAGAGTAATTAAGTGATTTGCACATTAAGCAGGTTTCATATTTTTATAAGATATTGTAATTTGTGTACGCAGTTTTTATTTTTTGCAAGTGTTGAAATGTAAAATCATACCAAATCAAATTTATACCTAATATTTGTTATCATTATTTTTCATTACAATAAAGAAAACAATGTAAATTTTAAATTTCCTAAGTTTTGTACAGTACAGGCTTGTATAGTATTTTTTTACAAGGAAGGCAAACGAGCAAGTGAATCATCTGATGGTAAGCGAGCACGGTGGTGCTCTACGCTCCATGCTTGTGCTCCATGGGGGTGATTCATGGACCCCCGCAGCACTAGAGGATTACAGATGCGTTGCCAGCAAAGAGGGCTAAGAATGCTAGGACAGAATAATACCTCTTGTGCCAGTAATTTCACCGGCTGTCTTACTCTCCACGATGGAACACAGCAGTGCAAGCCCTGTTGCTTGGCGGCAGGATTAGCGAGTAAGACGGTGATAGCGATCCGGACAGACCTTTCAAATTGTAAAAAAGGTGTGTGTACGTTTCAATATTTATTTAATGTGCGTGTAATGGACAAAATATAAGCAACTTCTAGCATTTGTCTAAAACTAAAATGTACAAAAGCTGGCCAAACGTGACTTGTACTTGACCATAAAGCGTTTCGTAATACCTTATCGAAATAAACACGTTTCTTGTATGGACACCCACTACTTCCATTATTTTTATCCCGGCCTTTTGTTCTGTGGGAAATTCGAAAAATCCCTTCGTAGTGTACGTCTTTGGTCCTCAAAGAATACGATTATGTCGGCCAAATACCAAGAAACTACATTAGCAAGTCAATTACACAGAATTGTACTCTTTATTTCTTAACCCAAGGAAATTTCGTAAAATCCTGATATGAGTTTTCAGATATCATAATTACCGACTGGTATGCCAAATTTAAAGATTGTAGTGACAGTTACAGAGATAAGAACATTTCAAAGTAATAATATAAATCGCGGGAATTTAGAAAAATCCTGACATTCGTTTTTAGCAGTTATGATTTCCTACTTGTGTATCAAATTTCAAGACTAGTAATTATAGTTACGGAGATAGGGCCTTTTTAGCGTAATTATTTTTACTTTACTTTACATACATACATACATAAATCAAGTCTTTATCCCTTACGGGGTAGACAGAGCCCAAACCAACAAGACCTAAAGGCCATTTATGTTTAAACTATTGTAAATATTAATTTATGTGTGTAGTGTTTGGTGTAATATTGTAAATAGTTAAAATTACGAATAAACAAAAAACGGTTTGTGATTCTTGAATTGATTGTTACACAAAATACTGTACAAGGAACAACAAAACCACGGCCTTGGTAACAGCCACTATCGATTTATCGATTGAAGGTTTTATTAAACACATTGTCACTACTTGTGACAATTAATCACGCAAGCTGCAAGCTACTACTTGTCTTTCATCTCGCATCAAAGATAAGGTTTGTCAGCGAATTAAAAAATATATCCTTCCTGTGCACACGAACGGTCATAAAATCTACATTGTATGTAAATGCACGAGATTGTACCGACAGATCCTATCATACAATCACGGAATGGTTAACGCATGATGCGAACCAATGAGCTGTACATTTTTAGTACCATTTCATTGTAATGTGTTTGCGCTTTTATTGACTTTTCCATAACAACATTTAAAGAGAAACAGTTTTACAATAATTTACAATTAGCAATATGCATTAAGAAATAATGTCGCTCATTGTAGAAGTTTTTTTCTTGTGCAAAATAAATTTGCGTTGAACTAACATCGCGTCTCACAGTAAACTAAGATGTGACTTTAAATGGTGATGATACCCGCCTAATATTACGAATAATATGTGATATCCACTACATGACGGCATTGGTCTTCAACCGTTATTAACAAGATTACAGATGATTCAGTAAACAAGTAAAACAGTTATGAGTCTCCGTGTTAAGTACTTTACAGTCTAAGTCCCATCTGTCGCCATTTCCGTAGTCTATGACGCGTTAATCCCACACGGGCTGTCAAAACACGCGCGCGCGCAGATTTATGAGCTGTCAACGCGCTGGCTCATCGGATTAGTAGTGCAGTGAGTAATGCAGCATATGGAAATGTTTCGAAATATTAACGAGTACCCAGAGAATTGAAAACAAATTACCGGAAATCGCATACGGTAATAGAAGAAATACAAAAATAAAACATACTATGGTAACTTCGGCAAACTCTGCTTTATTATAACATTGTTTTACATTTAATTCAATAAAAGCTTGTAAATTATTATTGCTTCAAGTAGATAAACATTAAACTTTTATTTAACAAAAAATACTTACTCGTACCGAATGTATTGTATCACTATGACTACGAAAAACGACTGTTTTTTTTAATAGCCTGTTAGTTGTGTCACTAATGGGCAAAAGCCTCCTCTTTCTCATACTCTCTCTCATTCTCATTTCTCTAATTAGATTCTCTTGTTGAATGCCTCTAGCTTAAAAACTGTCATCGTTACCTTTAAGTCTTATAAGTGTCTCGCGGTCATTGCTTTCGCCTAAATGATTTGACTTTGCATCAGTAATGGACTTGTATCCATTACAAAAACAAGGCCAAATATGCCAAAAACGTAACGGATTAATAATCATGCACTGACAGGACGTGGACTGGTCTACTTGACAGGATTGACGGCGTTTAATTGCAAATGAATTACGAATGTTTCACATTTTGGTATTATAAACGTTTCCGTTGCTACAAGGCAGGGGATTACAGCAGGTAACATTTCGTTTGACGATTTAGTTATTTAGATAGGCTTACATCTTTCCTTTTTTACTCTTTTAACAGCGATCATTTTAGCCATGTCTTATTGCTCTCTTATTTAAAAGCGAATATTCTTCTTAATGTTTGTTATTCCTTTATCCAGACAACAGATTACTTTAGTTAACATGACTTTATGTAATTTTTACTTTTACACTATCGTCACTGGCGTTAAAACAATACACTCAACAACATTTAATTATGGTTCTTTCGGCTACACAAATAGAGCTGCGCTACATGTTATTTTATTCCATTCAATGTCATTGCCGTTGACTATACCCACATATATTTTTGTTTATAGCATCAATCCAACACCTTTGTTGCTAATTTATAACATTCTTCCCTACCTCCAGACGCTTGTTATCAATCTTCATTGTAGTCAATACGTCGATATACTTTTCCTTGACCTTTAGATATCTCATTCTGTAATTCTGTTTCCTCTTTTATTAATGTCGCTTGTCTCTTATATCTTAATCCTGTCGTCCTACGCAACAGTTGTCCAGCTAGCCCCGATCTGTCATCCACGATCGCAGCCATATTTATCGCCACCACGCTAAAGCCGATTGTAAATGTCAATTAGCGCCTTGATGTATGTATTTATTGGACGGACGGACGGATTTATGGATACTATATTAGATATGCACGGCTTGTAATGAATGCATTGTGAGGTTCGACGGTTTTGAAGTTGACAAGTGTATTTTGTTGCTTTGAAAGTTGATTGCATGTTTATTCGTAAGTAGCTCTGGTCAGGTTTGTTCATGAGCAGAGTTTTTTATTAACTAGTTTTTATGTGTGTTGTGCGCGTGTTTGCTGGTGGTAGGACCTTGTCCTAGGTACGACCATCATCGCTTCCATCAGCTTACTCACTAATCCGGCTCCCAAGCAGCAACGCTTGCGCTATTGTGTTCCAGCGGAGAATAAATTAACCAGTGAAATTACTGGCACACGAGGTATTCCAACTTAGCTCCCTAGGTCACCAATGCATTTGAAATTATCTAGTGTTGAGGGTGTACACGGGAGGTGGTGCTCACTTTAATACCACAGACGTCAGTACAAGTGACCCACTTGCTTGTTTGTCGCAGTATAACAAAAAAGTATGAGATACAACTGTGCTTACATTCTAAACTTCAACTGGTAATGATAATAATCTATCGTCATAAAAATATTGAAATAACATTGAACAACCCCGTTTTTATTCAACACAGTAGTGGGCAAACAGTGTTAAACAAAATAAAGCTTTATTTGTTTTATTTTGATGGCCTAATGATGATGGAACTAGCAACTGTTGGCAATGTTTTTGCAGATTATGTCATTGTAGCTGACGTAATTCAAATAATTATAAGCGTGCAAAGATTGAGTCATTAACATGCAGTAGCCGAAACGATATGGTAATTATATCTTACCGTATATCATAATACATTATAATCCAGTAAGGCTTTTGGACAACTTAAATTATACTTTTTGATGATACCATGTTTGTTTAGTAATAACCAATGTCTTAATACGAGTATTATGTACTTCATACTACAATTTATAATTATGAAACACGCAAACGTAGGCGTTATGAAAGCGTCACTTTTGGACTTTCAACATGAAACTACCGTGACCCTCAATCATAATTACACATAAACGGGGCGAGCGCTCCAGGAAGAAGGACTACGAAATAGGCCGAAACATCGAGCATCACTCGACTTTTTATACGTGAGTTAGCCGTTTATGTGTAATTGTCACTTTTGGAGTTGAGAATCTCGTAAAATGAGTCATTGTAAGTCTGTTTTTAAGTCATGTTCAGCTTAATTCTTCGTGCACACCTAACTAACTTCAGCAGGAGACCAAATACAATCTAAATTACGCAACTCATAAGGAAAAACTTCTGGTGGTGGTGTCTAGGAGCGAAGAAATAACATAGTTATAATGTACCAGTTGCTATTTCTTCCCGCGCTAATGGTAATGGGCGAAAATCTTAGAAATCATGTTATAGGCGATGCGGCTTGCAACCAATCTTGTTACCTTAGGCTCTGTCTACTACGTAAAAGATAAATAAATACGTGATTTATGTAGATATATGTTAAATGTTGTGTGTATGTTTAAGTAAAAAAAATACTCTGGCTTGGTTGAGTCTTAATGGAATATTATGCGGATATAATTATCGCTTCCCAACTATAGTCTATTCCAATCCATTTTCACGCTTTTGTAAACAGATGCGTTCCCCCAAGGTTACATAAAATTTAAACATAATAATCATAGTCCAATTGTTATAAAATGTCGTGTACTCACAAAGCGATTGTGTGGGGATTTAGATGAATTCTGTTTGTTTACAAAGCCGTTAAAATGGATTGGAATGGAGAATACACAAAAAATACAATTATTTTATTAATTCAACGGTTCCAGATTCTTGTCCGTAGTCCAGTGGTACCTACTGCAAAAAAATATTGTCTTACTTGCATTTACCCGCGGCTAAGCGAATTTTCGGGATAAAAACTATCCTATGTCCTTCCCCGGGGCTGAACTTATATCTGTACCAAACTTTGAAAAAAATCGATTCAGTGGTTTATGCGTGAAAGCGTAACAGACAGACATACAGAGCTACTTTCGCATTTATAATATTAGTAGTGATTTGAATTATTCTAAATGAATATATCTGTTATCAAACGTGTTTACGTAACGACCAATGAAATAAGCCGTAACCATGCAACTAGCACATTTTCTACGTACAACGCAACCGAGCGGTAATCTTATCGACTAAATTACAACAACATCTAAAAACTGCAAACACGGGTCATAAAATTCTCCGCTGTAACTCTTATAGTCCCGGTTGTCGATAAAAGCGTCGATAAAAATACCTTATCCATTTATGCCGTACGACAACTTTAACATGTATTGGTATGCGTAATTGGTGCAAAAACGTTGAATTGATAGCAAGATACAAATTTAATACGCGCCCGACATCTTATTCCGTGTAAGTCCGCATAGTTTGGATTGGACTTTTACTTGGATTGATTTTTAAGATGAAGAAGTAGTGCTTGGAAAATTCCCCAAACTGCGTAGAAATATATTTGCCGCCAATGCAGGAAATTTGGACATGTCGTTTTATTGAAATACCGACAAAACATGGTTAGAGTATTATGAAATTACTATATATATATATATTTTAATTCAATGTTATTTCGAACCGTACTTGATTACTATGATTACATTTTCATTGCTTTAATCTAGACAATCTGATCACTGGAAGTCTCAAAATTTATTTGGAGCCAAAATAATACCTACTTAACAACAGCAACAAATAATAAACAATGTGAAACAAAACCTGTTTTAATAAAAGTTTGTAGAGACAGATGTTGGTGAGATTCGTTGTTTTATGAATAAATGGTGCCTTATATCGCGGATTACTTAAGGATGTCTTCTTCTTCTTTTTCTTCATCAGCGTGTAACTGCCCACCGTTGAGATACGCCTCTCCAATCTTTCTTCATTGCGAACAGTAGTCCGTTTCTCTCTTCCAGACTGATTCTGCTGTTTCCTGAATGATATTAGACCATCGTGCTGGTGTTCTGCGCAGACTTTTCGTGCCCTGGGTCTCTACTCCAAAACACGCTTGCTTCATCGTTCGACGTCTCGGTGGCCACCCCAAGCCCATTTTAGAGGCAAAGGATTTATCGACGAATAAAATTGTAGAACCAGTTCTACATTGCAAGAACAGCACCAATAACAGTTACACCTTATGAAGCTAATGTTGTGAGCGTGCGTCGTTAAATTGTCTGCATGACAGTATGCATGCAGCTATGCATGTCAATTGCTTTACTATTAATCAGATGTTTGCGTAAACGTTTAGTTTTTGCATGTTTTAATTGATTGCTTAAGCAAAATGCAATTAACAATTTATAATAGCTGCATTTTGTGAATTAGTGGATGAATGATTTAAACAAATAAATTTAGATGTGGTAGCGGTTTTAGCTGCTTTAGACGCTGTTAAGTAAGCATAGCACTTACTCTGGGACAAAAATATCTCATTGAATACTGCTTTAAGAAAGTCGGTATCGTCTACCTACAGGCTATACTTCGGAGAGTGTGCGTCAGAATTACACAACCTCATTCCTCCAGCTCCCTTCTTTCATATGTCGACCAGACGTAGGCAGGGTCTACACCCTTATGTTTTTAGTATCTCTAAAACTCTCACAAAACATTTGCACACTCGTCCTTTATTACTCAGTTAGCCGAGGAATGGAATTACCTGTCAGCGTCTGTGTTCCCTCAATGCTATGATCTGGCCGTCTTCAAATCAAGGTTGAATGAACGTTTACTAAGCAAGCTAGCTAAGGTGGAACACGCCTTAGATCACTTATCATTTGTGATAACCATCACAACCATCGTGATTGTAAAATGAGAAATAAGAAATACTAAACAACATGGAAAACAGGTAAATGGGCGGCCTTTTCGCTACAGACCGATCTCTTCCAGGCAACCTTAACCTTAACAAACGCGTACCTATTACATTTTCTCTTTCTCTTGCATACTAGATCTGTGACTTCATTCTAGATTTGCGGTTTGGGAGTTCATAGGAATCGGTGATTGCTTACCATCGGGTGTCATAAGATAAAAATCCAGTAATTAGGTAAATGTTTTTTTTTTAATTTTAAGTGATGGTTGTGTTTGTCTAGTTTTCTTATATGATTATCCCGCGTCCGGAATGATTTACCCGCCGTATAAATATTTACTTACGTGATTTTTAAAAAAAACAAAATGCGTAAATGCTATAATTGATTCCGTGCTGAGGTTGGACTGGGTTTTATTCGTTCATAAATTTGGACTTTATGACTTTATTCGCCACTCATTAAGCCTTTAATAATCGGAGTTATGCGTTATTAATTTTAGAAAACGGTTGTTAAATTTACGATTCAGTTTGAGTTTCACTGGTGTGGCGTAAAAGCTTTTGCTATTTTTAACAAAATAATGGCAGTTCTTATTTGTTTTTGTTAAACGTAGGATGTTCTCAATTTGACGCGTGTATGTATGACCACGCATAACATTTTACGAATCGGATTAATTTTGATAAATATGTTTTTATTGGAAAGGGTATGGTCCCATAAAAATTGGTATGTTTTAGTGATAAAATACGTTTTTAAGTTGTAGGTACAAAAATTTAGATGTTTCTTAGTAAATCTATGTTGAAAGTGAGGAACACATTCTTAATGGAATCTTGTTAAAAGAAAAACTCAAAAAAATTAAACAAATGTTACATTTTGACTGGGTTCAATTTACATATATACAAAAATCTTGTCTTTATCCCATACGGAGCAGACAGAGCCTAAGGTAACAATACCTAAAGGCCACATTTAGCATAGTATAGGTGGTAAAGGGGAATCAAAATAGTGATGGGTTGCAAGCGGGAAGGGGATACTAACACGACATTACAGCGTTGGCCAGGGATAAACAGCCAATTCCAGTTATGTACATACATGGTTGGATCAACTTGACTATTTGTTGTTGTTATTCTGTCCCATCAGCGAGGGGACAAAAGTAGTACAGTTTGTTTGAAGAAATGGTTTGTCTCATTATACTAACATGCTTAGTAGAAGACCAATTATAGAAAAGGCATAAAAATACCGTAAAAAGACATGTTTGGCAAATTTTCAGCCTAAAAACTTACAGTTTAAAGAGTGACCGTGGAGATGGATCCATAGCGACGAGTGACAAGAAAAAGTTAAAAAAGTTAAAAAAAAAGAAAAAGTTAAAAAGTTAATAAGAGAAAATGCAATTTTTATGAAATTTAAAATCGTCATGGTTCCTAAGAACTGATTCCCCTAGCTCTCGTAGTTTTGACTTCTTCCTACAGACCTATTTGGATAATTCAGCCTGTATGATGCAAATCGCAATTACCTTATAAGGTAAGAGGTGAGGCTTATACGTAGCTAAATTTGAGCCATATTTTACTACTCCGCGGAATAGTGTAATTTTTTAAGAAATAACAGTTATTTCACAAGGTGTGCTGGAACGGGTAATCAACAAAGAACGGAGTTACGCAAAAAGGATCCAACAAAAAGCATTATTCAATTTTAAATATTAAAATCAAAATTGACTTGTTAGTGGGTGGAATCCCTTTTGAGTACAAACAGTACAGTTTTTGTAACTACGTCCCTAAAGATTTGCTCAAAATATATAGGGTAAACCTCGACTCAAAAGGGAGTGTTATGATTGAAAAATTATGTAGATATCCGCTAAATCTGTTTGGCTTGTACCACGTCAATGTGTTATACGAGTAGAATAACATTTAGGAACATTATGTACGAGTAAACCAACCAATATGTCGTAGAATATTAATATTATTGATACAAACTAATTTATGTATTGTTTACAGCTAGTTTAGCGATATGATATAGATAAATCGTCTCTTAGGTAAGTTGCATGACATGAAATAAATATTTTTTATAATCCGCTGGGTTTTTCCCAAAGGCGTCATAGAACAAACTACTATACCCTATTATAAAGAAACGGAACTTTTGACATTTCCCAGCAATTGAATGTATGTAATAAAATAGAAAACTGAATTCCATTTTTATTTACTTTTACGACTACCTCTACCTTTATACACTGTGTTTTTTTATTTCTGGTAACTTTGGCATAACTAGGTGCATCCATAGAAACTAAGTGGTAGATAAGATTTTTAAAAATTGCAAAAAAAAAATGACTTTGTTCTATGCCGAAAAAATTGTTTTTATCGGAAATAAAAAAACACGGTGTATAAATAATATAAAAAATGCAGCCTATTACGTCTGTACCAGACAAACCACGAAGCATTAGTAATGGGATGTTATCTTTAACTTTAAAAACTATGCAAATGAAAATCGGGAATCTAGAAAAACCGAATATCACGATATAGTGTGGGACGACAGTCGTAACATATTTAATATAATATGACACTTAATTTACGGATTAAAAATGCTTATTGGCTGTTATGAAGGCAGAATTGGACGCGTAATAAAAACAACACGCCGAAACGAATACGGACGTAAACGCACTTACGCGTTTTTTAGGGTTCTGCACAGAAATGGTGACAAAGGCACATTAACCAGGGTAGCCCAGATAAAGACGTTTATAATTCCCATAAAATAAGTTAAACTGTGAAATTAGCTACGTACACATCTCAAGTGTTGAGGGATCAATTCATCCAATGAAATTCTCGTACTCATTTGATCCCTGTATATTTTGTTGGCAGTACTCGCAGTAAACATTGGTGTCAGTGGAAGGCGACTGCGCGTGAATCTGCCATGTAATTATCTAAAAGAAACTTATCCGGGAAATGATAGCTGCAGTTGAGAGACAATGATTATTTGACACATTCAGTCTCAGCCACTACAAAGAATCAGGTGTTTTGCCATTTTGCGTTCCGCACGAGCAATAACAAGACAAGGAATATACTTGATGCCATGTAATGTATCCAAGCAAATGGATCGAGTAGTGATTGTCTGTCAAGCGCAGCGATTACGTACTTTAATTTGAGAAATCTTATCCCTGTGCGTAACATACTTGAGACCAATTTCACAGACGCAAACTTGTGTGGTTCGAAATGTGCATTTACTGGGCTGAATCTTTATAGGTACAGTCTATGACTACATATTGCAATTGCAATAATAAGGCAATTATTCTAAAAAATGATATGTAATATGGCAAAATGTACAAGAACAAGGTGTGATCGCCACACAAGAAAAGTTTACCTAACGGGAGAAATATCTAATAATAAATCATTAAGTGCAAATTTTAGAGTAATTTATGGTAGTCTTCATGCGGAACCCTCGACGCGCGAGTGCCACTCTCTGATTGTTTTATTTGCCGTTAATATATTCCGCCACCTACTTACCCGGATTTATGGGTGTGCCTCAATGGTCTGACATAAAAATGAATTTCATAACGACACGCTATCAGAATTAATATTAAGCTCTGAGAACTGTTTTTCATAAATAAAAATATTATAATCGAATTGAGAACCTCTTCTTTCTTTGAAGGCAGTTCATAAGTAAGTATATCAATAAAATTAATTAATTAGTATTAAATTATGCTAATTCCTGTTTAAAACACCGACCGTGTTTTTTTCAATAATTTATGTATTATCAATAATTAATGTACATTATACATGAAGTAAATTAAAATTTTAAC
Source organism: Pandemis corylana (assembly GCA_949127965.1). Lineage (NCBI taxonomy): Eukaryota > Metazoa > Arthropoda > Insecta > Lepidoptera > Tortricidae > Pandemis > Pandemis corylana. The sequence goes on along the minus strand of OX421856.1, from coordinate 10,947,500 downwards.
CGTTCTTATTTGTTGAATTATTTGATAGAATTTAGCACAGGGAGAGTCGATTTTTTTTTGAACTTGGAAAATTAATTTTTATTACAAGAACATTGAATATAATGCCATTATTAAATTTCAAGTTATTATAAAAAGTGGTAACTAAATAAGTTAAAAAATAGAATAGATGAATCCAATTGGGTTTTGCATACTTACTAAACTTGAAGCATGTTTTATTTAAAGCTAACTAAATGAATAAATTATCATCTAACTGCTACAGAAAAATAACTGCAACATAACCTCATCTGTCACTCTTAACAAAATGCAATGAAATATACCTACTGGAATGATTATTACATAATTGCGCTGTATCAATTAACTCGTAAATAAGTTTGTTTATTGCAGACTAGCTTCTGCCCGCGACTTCGTCAGTGTAAAATTATACATAATATAAACCTTCCTCTTGAATCACCCTATCTATTAAAAAACCATACATACATTGGGACTGACAGACAGACAGCAGAAAGCGTCTTTGTTCTCGTACTATGTAGTGATATATATTTTTTAAACATATCTTTACATACGTACCTAACTACCTAACCACACTCAAATCAAAAATATGTGTGTACGAGCAATTCAGTTGTTTATGTCTTCGGCATCCATACTAATGAAAAGATAACTTACTTATATGCTATTTTCAGACTTCATATTACTACCTCTCTCCAGCGTTATAAGCCAATGGGTAAAATGACGCGTTTTAGGGGAGGTCTATGTCTGCTATAAGTCGATGATGACGATGGTTACTACCCCGCGACCAGAATAGCTTCGTCTGTACTACCCTTATTCCTGTTAAGGATGCCCGTCGAAATGCACAGTGAGTTGTGGGTGGTGATAGCCTAGGCTATTCTATATTCCAATATATTTTAACGCCTTTTTAAACAAACCACTTTTATCTAAGTTCCCACACAATCACTCGTTGTACGCAATTAGCGTAATAACCGTGACCGGAATGTTAAAGGATCTTACTTAATATCACGACATTTTGTGCCAATTATGATTTAATTATTATAATTTAAATTTTATATGAAAATGTTTGTTTACAAAAGCGTCAAAATGAATTGGTATGGACTATAGTAGGCGCCATTCACGATGACGCCTACGTGGCTCTTATCACTATGGAGTTAAAGGTTAATTTTGGTAAATCCACGTGTCTTCGTGGATGGCACTATGTACCTATTAAATGTGAGTGGGCTTAAAACAAAATCCAAGCAACACTTACACTCATCTTAAAGAACCTTAATCACAGATTGTCTTGAAGTATTTTTTACTTATAAATAGTTTTATAACCAGCATTTTAACCCTCTAAATTTCAAGGCAACTTTATGACTATTAACAGGCGCAATAATTCACTCACACAGCCAACTACAATAAATTATGTTCCCCAGTCACCATTACATCTAATAACACGCAGTGGTTCTCAACCTTCGGCGCTACTAATAAAACGTCAAGTTTTATTACTCCTATAACGCTAGCTGTAAAATAGCGCTTTAATGGCTATAATATACCCTTGTTATCGCAAAACCGAGCTATGATGCCTGAATATGTATCAAATGGCGCATTCTGCTTAGTGCTGTGCTTAGTTTTATATATTTATGTGCCGTTTATTGAGTTTTTGTGTGTTCGTAAACGGAAACGTAGAAGTAGCCTTTATGAAGTAAACCAGGATTAAGGATGTGATTATCCTGTGAAATTTACACAGAATAACCAATTTGGCAACGGAGTTAAAACCTTGAACTAGTTTTAATAAAAGAACATAATAAAAATACTAGAGAATAGAGTCTATACCATACTTTTATTAGTTTATACATTGTAAAGTCCACAAGCTTCTCGATTTTCAATTTTTTTTATACTTTCGTGCTAAAAAGTAAAACAGCTTAATTTATGAACATGACAAAAAAGGAACAAATCAGACGCAACAAAGTGAACGAAACTTTTTAAATCTGTAATTTATGTCCGGTTGTTATAGAATGATGAATAGCTCAACTTATCCAAACTAGAAGCGCGTTTGGTCATTCAAAAGTGATCCTTATCTCTGAACAAGTAAGGATTAAGAAACATGTGGTTTTAAAATCCAGTGGTCAACAACTCGTGAGCATTTCGATAATTACGTAGGCGTGTAATAGTAAATTAATTATGGTTAAAGAAATATTCAGTGTTGTTAATTATAATCGTGTTTCGTATGTTTAATTGACGGTTGGCTGTTAGAAAATGAGTTGGTTTAATTGAAATTGTATCTAGCGGGCGTGAGAATGACCAGCACTTTTCGTGTAAAGATATAACTATACTTTTAATAACTACCTCGCAACAGTAGGCAAGGTCTTGGTAGGCCTCTTACAAGGTGGACAAATAATGTAGCAAAAACCAAGGGAAGTCGTAGGCTGCAAGTAGCATAAAACAGACCGTTTTGGAGATGACAGTCTTCAAGCTGATGTCTGACGACTATGATATTCACATGACCCGTAATGACTATAAATCCCTAGGCGTTTCTTAAAAATAGTTCTTAACTTAGGGTTTTGTACATTCCTCTTCATTTATGTATTTTCTTTTGGTTTAGTTTTCGGACTCCCTGCCAAGTTTGTCGCTGTGGATTATACTTGGAAATTATGGTAATAGTGGTAAACACATGTACAAAGAAATGTAATAATGTAAAAAATCGGTTCATAAATGTGACTTTAAAATTTTGCACCTTGCACATCAAAATCCTGTCACGCTATACCTATACAATGACAGATCTCAGCGCTTGGTTTTGGCAGCGGTAGACAAACGGAGCAATAAATTGCCCGCCTGCAGGTGCCTTTGAAATATGGCCACGAAGTAAGATAGAGTGCACCGGATTTGTGCTAACGAAGTTTAAACGGCTTTTTATGTTTCAAAAGACTTTAAAATTGCATATGTGTGGGTTCGGAAATTTTACTCAAGATCTTTGTAGTCACTAATTTAGTGTTTTTTGCAAATATGCATAAAAAAGTAGGCAGTATCACAATTTTTTACAATATTGCCCTTTGCATTACTTATTTTATTTACTCTATCAATACCTAGGCTTGGTAAGAATATATTTTTTAGTTCCTAGATTAACTTTGAATGTCTCATCTACGCTCAGTTCATTATGTATCATATTATACCTGCACATATGTATTATATGTAAAGCTTAAACTTTGCATAGAGGTTTTTCTATCATTGAAACAGGATAGGAAATTTAACCAGGGAAAAATAGCAGGCGTAAGCCAATCACTACTCACTACATAGTATAAAACAAAGTCGCTTTCTCTGTCCCTATGTATGCTTATATCTTCAAAACTACACAACGGATTTTGATGCGGTTTTTTTTATAGATGGAGTGATTCAAGAGAAAGGTTTTTATGTATAATTCTACGCAGACGAAGTCGCGGGCAGAAGCTAGTAGGTAATAAATGTAGGTTACGGGTGAAAATAAATTAGTCACAACCAATTTTGAAAGTCCACAATATAGCCTTAAACTAGTTGATTCCATAATTAAATAAAATAAATAATTAATGTTTTTATAAATAAATAAACAAATAAATAAACAGTATTTATTTCCTCATTGCAGTTACCGTTGTGCTGTCTTAAAATACACTACAGTACAATACAAATACAAATACCTACTCTTTATTGAACACCACAAATCAGTACAAAACAACACTACTCAATTATTTGAGGTTAATCACAATAATACATTAAGTTCCGGCAATTTATAACATGTTTTAGCGTACCTAATAATTTCAGTGAATTCTCAACAATTTCATAATAAATATTATTGTCTTACGAATGTGATTTCAAAAATCAACACACTTTTTTAAGACAATTTTACTTAAAATCACAAACACTCATAATATCTCAGCTGAAAGTCATCTTCCCCGTGAATTTTAAAACCTAGTAAAATATGGGTTTCTGCCCCTATACACAAAAGCCATGGCGTCAATTTGCGCTTCAAAATGTTTTACACCCCTGGATTCGCTAAACTTATTTCAAGAGAACCAAACTCGACCGTAAAGCTATGGTGTTGAGTATAGTATCTTTTGTTTTATTCGAGCTTTGTAACTGTAGCATTAAACCAACCAGAGGTGTCATAGATGGGCCTTTCCTTGTGTTAAAGGTAAAAAACTGGCGTTCTTGCCCACGATTTCGTTAATCGGCAATAACTTTGCAATTTAGCCCTGAAGCGACTTTAATCCGGTCCTGTAAAAAAATCCCTTCTTAGGTGACGAGTCTTACCCTCTTTACCCAGAAACTACCGTCTGCTCAACTTTCAGGTGTCTAGTAGTAGGTAGCAGATTATGGTGGTTTTAGGGCTTTCGCGAGTTTGTATGAAAGTTCTTTTTATTTGACTTGACCTGATTGTTTTTTGTTTGGGTCAAATTTCGCAAGTCAAATTTGACACACTTCAGGTTGACCAAAAACATATTTACCTTGCTACTCCGCTACTCACGTGCAAGATAACCAAACCTGTGTGAAATATATATGTTTTTCATGCAATCCCTTCCTCCACTACTGCCACATATATCACATATAAATCTCACAAACTTAATTATCCCTTACACCATACAAACACTGACGCGTTTCGATCCCTCTACGGGATCATTATCAAAGTTTAATGAGCACAACTGTTACACATACAACCCAACGTCATAAATAAACATAACGTACGTAACGTATTCATATATATTATCCCAAACTACCCATTTATTTATGATTTTTATTGTACACAAACAACCACCTTAAAATAAAATCAGAATACAGCAAAAACAAAAAAGTTTATGTTAAAATAATATGTGTTCGGCCTTATTCTTTATGACATAAAGATGTATAGATGTTTTTGGCTTCTTGGTAACGAAGGTACGTAAACGTTGACTGTAATAACTAGGTATAGATACACATAACGAAGTTTTACTTAACGACTAGGCACCCAATAATAATTTACAAACACAAAAAGAAACTAAAACATCTATTTTCTGGATTTCGTATGAGAACTAAAACTATAAAAGTGTTAGGACAGAGTGATTGCTACAAATTTGAAATGTTAAGTGAATGTCCTGTCACGTCATCTCATTGTGTTCTAGGAGGTTCGTAAAACTGCCGCCCCACTAAAGTAGCCGCAGCTCGCTTCTGACGTCTCGGTGGTTGCATACATCAGCGATTACCGCTTGTTCCCCGTATATAACTATTTTACATATCCAGGACATTCTAAGGCAAAATAAAGACTATTTCTAAATTAAAACAAACATATTCGCGGCTTAGGGGTGGCCCGAGGACCACCCCCGCCGCACCTAACCCTAAATTAATCCAAATTAATCATCCTGCATTGGTTTTACCAGTGCCGGTTATGTAACTTGGTTATGTACGGGGAACAAGCTGCGACTCGCTTGTTCCCCGTATATAACTATTTTACATAACCAGGACATTCTAAAGTAAAATAAAGACTATTTCTAAATTAAAACAAACATGTTCGCGACTACACCACGTGAGTGAACTGCAGCGTGATGATGGTGTAAGAGATGGCCACGGACAGTATGTGCAGCAGAGCCGACATCTGCAGCGGCGCGGTGTTCAGCAGCCGGATGGTGACCGGCTGCACCTCCATCTGCCGGAGGACGGCCTTCACTAACCGCCTCAGCTTTGACACGTTCGGACCTGAAACTAGTCACACGAGTAACTTGGACGTTTTCCCACGCTGCCCATTCACCAGGAATGCGCGAGGAAGTGGACTGAACACAACTTCGCTTCCTCGCACATCTCTGGTCGATACGCTGCACTCGTCTTATTATTATGTTCTGCAAGAGCGAGACAGAACTTGATTGCTTTTTGCGTGGTATCGCGTATTACGCCGTCCTAATTAAGCTTTGTGTTGATGCAATCTTCATACATACATACATAAAATCAGGTATTTTTCCCTTACGGGGTAGACAGAGCCAAAGGTGACAAGTGCTATCAACCACGTTTAGCATTGATTGTGAGCGTATAAGTGAAAGGGGAATCAAAATTGTGATGGGTTGCTAGCTGCATCGCCTATAACACAATTTCTAAGATCTTACTATCTGCGCGGGAAGAGAAGCAGCTGGTAGATTCTATGTTTTTGCTTTGCTCCCAGACCAGCATGGTAGCAATATAAAGCATAGTGCGATGTTCAAGTACAATTAGAACTTAAGCGAACGTGTATTGTTAAGGTAGCGGATACATTTAACTTACTCTGTAAAAGTTTGAAGTGGAGACGTGTCATGTTCCGTTTTAGAACGTTTGCTTCATTATGAGTCTTTTGTCCGTCGTGAAGTAATACGATTATAGAAAGAGAGAAATGTGCGAAGAGTCCGAAAACTAAAATGTGGTGTTTCACGGTGTTGAATGCCTGAAGAGAAATAAATATCGTTACCTAACTTTTGAACCTTTTCAGTCCCATACTAAAGTAGATATCATTGCCATTCTCACGGACGTCAGTTAAATAATAATCAGCGGCAAAAAATGTTGCCCTCATATGTATGCAATATAGGAAACTTTGTATGAGTAGGTATATAATCGTACATGAGAGACAATTATCCGCATAAGAGATAAAATCACGTATTTATCACTTACATTATCCGCATCATATTGTTTAAATAGAAAAAAATATTTATCATAGAGACAAAATTATGAATACATGCACCAGATACATACGAGTACATTCATTTTTATGTTGTAGATCCAATCGGAAGACAGTCCAACTAAATACACAATAAAAACGGCCAATGATAGGAGAATCTGAAAACAACGTCACAGTAGTTAATTTTTAGTAAACTAAATAAGCTGACGCATAAGAATATTTCCATGTTTTGTGTACTTGCAAATGATTACCTGCGCTCCATAATACTGTTTCAGTTTATCGCTGCATACGGCTAGGGATTGCAATCCAGCGGCGTTTTCAATCCAGCGGAATTTTTGCTGGATTGACCTGAATCCAGCTGGATCCAGCGCGGATCCAGCAAAACGTGGAACGAAAATAAAAAGACGACATTTTTAAGACTTTTTTTATTAATTTGTACTTCTTACGATAATCTTTGAAATCTTCCACTCATTTGGTGATATCTTATATTAATTTGCTTTGGTTTTTTAATAATTTGAGATCAAAATAATCAACATAAAATAAATAACAAACATATAACCTTATATTCATATAACATTTAAGATAATGTTAATGTTTAATGATAGGACGGCTAATCAGCAGCAATCAGTCTCACAAATTCTTTTAAAATTAACTTAATTAACATTCTTTTAAAAAAGGACCGTAATAATAACACTATTTAAATTTTTAATAGTATTTTTGTATCAAACAAAAAAAGCTTTGAAATAATCTTCTCTCCGCTCGTTAATCCTTAATAATTAAGCAGTTTAAAGTCTGACGATAAGAGACTACTTCTTTTTTTGAATTCTCTGAAAGTAAGACCTTAGAAAACAAATTTTATCTATAGTCTTATCTCCCAACCTGCTTCGCACAGAACTGCATATGTAGCCGGCTGCTGAGAATGCCCTTTCGGCCTCTACGCTGGTCGGTTTTAAGGTCATTAAATACTCATAAACCATAGATAAATGTTCACCTCGCACTCCTTCGCTCTCATAAACGCTCATTTCTTTTTTCAGGATCTTTTCGTAATCTAATTGACCACTTGGCTTTTGTTTATTAAAGTTCTCCTTCTCTCTTTTAAGTTCTATCTCAAGCTCTAGCTCTAAAGTCATTTTAACGGGTTCTGCGTCATCATCTACACGATCTTCTCAACTCAAAACTAAACAATAGAAATTGATACGTTTGCGGATCCGCATCGCTGGATCAAGATGTATGCTGGATCCAGCATGTTTAAAAAGGCGCTGGATCCAGCTGGATTGCTGTATGCTGGATCCAGCAATTGCAACCCCTACATACGGCTATGCAGTTATAGGCTGAAGAGATTTTTTCCAGATCTTTCTGAAATCGCTGACAAGTCATCGCGTCTATTTCTCTCTCCAAACCATCGACGCTCTTCAATATATTCAATAAATGATTCTTAAGGTGTCTCAAATATTCAAGAATGACTCTAATGTAAGCGTTAAAAATAAAAAACTCGGTGGTAAATTGCCACTGCATGTTGAAACCTACTATATGTTGCAAAATAAGCACACACCTAAATAAGAGAGAGCTGCTAGGAAATCTACACAAAGTTACTAATACAGAAAAGCAAAACATAAATATATAAAAAATGATAATAGACGCTGCTAATAGAAGTACTAGCAAAAAGTTTTTTATTGATTCTTTGTAGACGACGCTGTCAGTACAATATTTGTGAACACGATCCATCAAGGCCTTAAAACACTCGAAGGACTCAGCATACCGAATCCCGTTGAACATGGATAACAAGGAAACACCACTAGCTAAGAAAACTTGTGCCGATAGAGCATATTTCCACATTGATGACATATTTTCTTTTTCAATAAAATGGTACACTGTGTAGATACTAATAGTAGGATATATGATAAAAACAGCAGTGATCCAAACAAGCAAAATTTTTTTAGAATTATTTGAGTACGAAGAAAAATTACGAAAAGTTCCCATCATATTTTCGATTATCAACGCGAACTTGATAAATCGCATTTTTTAATAAACGTCCGATATTCCGTAACGAATAGACGGTTCAAATACTAGTTCATAAGTAATTCCCTACAAACCAATACAACTCAATTTATACTCAGTTTGTTTATTCGAAGTTCTCACATTATGAAAATTGTACGCAACGAATGTATTAACAAATTAAAAAAAAACATTTTTTCTGATGTTATTAGGTAATTTTTTGTTCCGCTTTGCATCATTTTAATAATATCGTAAGACTTTATAACAAATTCAAGATCATCCGCTAGTCAGCTAAGGCAGATCCCATCATCATTTATTTATTTATTTATTGTCATAATACATACGAATTTCTTTACAGGCTATGTAGGTATCATGTAAGAATTGATAAGCATGGCTAGAAATGTCGATAAATTTAAATTGTATTTCTATTATATTATTGACATAAAATTCTAAACATATAATAAAAAAATATTTGAAAAACATTGATATATCGTCACTTTACTTTCTGAACGTCATATCTGAGTCAAGCTTGTGATAACAGAAGAGTCTTTATCAATAATAATGTAAAAACCTGATTGAATGCAAGACATTAAATTTATCTTTGCCTGAAAATAGAAAAATCGATACTGGTGCATTCACTATTAGAAATATGAACGGAACCGTCAGGGATCATGATAATAGGTAGATGTATGTGATTATTAAATAAATAAATAAATAAATAAATAAATAAATAAATAAATAAATAAATAATAATAACAAGGAAACAGACAAATTGGCTATACTGAATCGTTGAGAGACAGCTGCCAGTTGATGAGACTATAGTAACTATATGAGACTATACTATATATTAGAATGAACATATAATACTGTTGTTATTATTATGTTCATTCTAATGTCTGACTGTAATGACAAAAGGCTAATAGATCCAAAGTGTCTAATGAAAACATGTACAAAGGAGTTTGTCGTGCAATTGTTAAATAGGTATATGTATAGATTAGATGTTCGTGATCGAGGAAATGGAGTAGATTTTTATGGAGTTTATCGAAGATAGTAAAATAATCAAATAAACGCCTCTCTAGTCCATTTACTTATTATACTTAACAGATAATAAATTACTAATAAGATATAATAAATAAAATATAAAACGTTCATTTTGTTGGACAAACAAATAATCAAGACCAAAGAAGACACACTACATCAAGCCAAGCTTAAAATTAACACACTAGCATACAAATCACGTCTTTATCCCTTACAGGGTAGACAGAGTCTAAGGTAACAGGTAGGTACCTAAATTTAGCAAGATTGTGGGTGTGTAGGTGGAAAATGGAATTAAAATATTGATGGGTTGCTAGCCTCATCGCCTATAATGTGATTCCTATGATTTTCGCCCATTCCCTCGATGGGCTTTTACCATCTACGCGGATAGAAAAGCAACTGGTACATTCTATGTTTTTCTTTACTCCCAGACCAGCACGGAAGAATGTACTTAAAATTAATTAATAATTAATATCTTCCACCGTTTATTTGGGCGCTAAAAATATTCAAAGAAAAATGTGTTGAAATTTCAAAATGATGCCTGGTATGTGAGCGATGCGCCGACGACCCGCAGTTGAATGTCGCCAGTTTTTGAGATCGACCGTTTAAATTAGAAAAAGTTACGATAATTTCTAGTACTTATAACGAAGATACATATTAACTTACTGGCTGTTGCCCGCAACTCTGCGCAGAATTCGGTTATCGCAATCCCGCGGGAACTATGCGATTTTACGGGATAAAAACTATTCTATGTCCCCCGGGACTGAAACTATCTTTGCAACAAATTTGATTTAAATCGGTTTAGTGGTTTAGGCATGAACCATGACAGAGTTACTTGCACATCACTACCTATCTATATCTATACTATCTATACTAATATTATAAAGAGGAAAGATTTGTACCTATTTTTGTATGTTTGTAATGAATAGGCTCAAAAAGTACAGGGCCGATCTGGATGAAATTTGGAACATAGATAGATTATAGTCTGGAATAACACATAGGCTACTTTTTATCCCGGAAAATTGCGTGATTCCTGCGGGATAGCGATAAACGAATTCTACGCAGACGAAGTTGCGGGCAACTGCTAGTCTTATATAAATATAAATGTATGTACGCGTTTAACTTCCAAACGACTGCACGCACTTGGATAATTCTTTTTTAGTTGTGTTTGTTACTGTTTGGACAGGGTTTGTATAAAATAAAATTTAGAAAAAAAATACTGGAACGGGAGCGAAGCCGCGGTTAACAGCTAGTTAATAATATTAGTAAGGATTAGGTACCTCTACGTCTCATAGGTTGGTAGCTTACTACAAATTGAATGAATGTAAAGTGAGCCTGTCAATAATAAAACTTTTGGAATTAATAAACAGGTGAGCCATTACAAAGATTGTTGAATTTAATCAATCAATTTTTTTGAGACATAAACACAAAAGTTGTTTTAATATTTATACGGATCGCCATGCTTTGCTGCGGTGCGTACAAATATATAATTTTACTAGCTTTTGCCTGCGACTTCGCGCGGGTTGACTTAATTTATCGGTAAATAACTAAGCAATATCTGAGTATAAAAGTATCGCGGGTGGTAGGGCCTTGTGCAAGGTCCGTCCGGATCGCTACCACCATCTTACTCGCTAATCCTGCCGCTAAGTAGCAGTGCTTGCACAGCTGTGTTCCGGTGTGGAGAGTAAGACAGCCGGGGAAATTACGGGCACAAGAGGCATTTCATCTTAGTCCTCTAGGTTGGCAACGCATCTGCAATCCCTCCGGGGTTGCGGGTGTCTATGGGCAGTGGTGATCACTTACCATCAGGTGTCCCACTTGATCGTTTGCCTTCCTATTCAATATAAAAAAAAACCAAAGTACTTATATTATAAAGTAATTAGCGATACTTCTCGCCATTATATTGTTTTATTTTCATAAAGAAGAGGAGGTGTCGAAGAAGGCGCGTCTGGCTGTCCACAGAGGGGTGCTTGTTCCAACATTAATGTATATACGGTTGCGAGACTTCGGTATGGCAAAAGAAGCACGAAAGTAGAATAAATGCAGTAGAAATGAGAGCGTTAGGAAGTATGGAAGGTGTATCACTGAAAGATAGAATAAGGAATTAGTGTGATAAGGGAACGTGTTGGTGTGAAAGAGGATATAGTGACAAGGATAGAAAAAAATATGCTTATAGTTGGTTTGGTCACGTTGAGCGGATGGATGAAAGTAGACTAACTAAACAGATCTATATGGGGAGTATGGGGGATTACGTTGGGAGGGGAAGGCCTAGACGGACGTTCCGAGACCAAATAGGAGACGTTTTGGAAAAAGGTCAGGTCAGGAGTACCCGAAACCAACGAGCATGTATGAAGAGATTGATGAATGTGGATGAAGCGAAAGAAGTATGTCAGGATCGTAGCAAGTGGAACAAAGTAGTCTCTGCCTACGCCTGTGGGAAAGAGGCGTGACGGTATGTATAATATGTATGTATTTTCATAAAAGTTACAGTGATTGAGCCACTTTAAAGAGAATGTACAGATTTCTTATTCCCTATCTAAATTTAATTAGTCTTTTTTATCCCCCGACGCAAAATGAGGAGTGTTATAAGTTTGGCGTACGCATTGTAGCTCTAAAACGGATGGACCAATTAGAATGCGGTTTTTTATTCGAAAGCCAGTTTTCTTGCGGTGAAAATCTCTTTTGCAAAATGATGTTTTTGGCATTAAATTGAATTATTTAGAGTTGTTACTGAACTGTACTAAGTCTTTTCTACGTGGGTTTTTTTTTTAACTTTGAAGTTACATTTTACTTGTAGTATATGTGTACGCTGCTTTGTTTGTCGTCGGAAAAGTCAGTTTTTTGTGTGGAAAATTGTGTGCGTGTCGCCTCCAGTTGGTTAAAAGGTCCAGTGTACCCACGATCTCCAGGGGCGCATAACTCTCGGTCGCGTGCGTCGGCAGCATATTATTTTTAAATTATTAACGCTGTAATGGAATAATTCCGATATGCTAATGCCACGATGAACGGGCGTTGATCACGACATTTTTATACATTACGTACTCGAGTCCGGTTAATTGTTCAACATATCGAAATTTATTTGCGTGTTTTTAAAATATGTTGGGATTTTTCATTCGTATGATAATTGCTGCTTCCTTTGCGTAGTTTATTTGATATTCACAAATAATTCAATCATACAAATAAAGTGCTACTCATAGACTTTGACGAAGATATTAATAATTAAATAAAATATAAATTATTCTATAGTGTTTTAACTATTTTTAGACCTATATACCTAATGATGTACCAAAATTACACACGATAAAAAAAACTCATAGAATTTTGACTCAACAAATATTTTGCGATTAACCAAAGCATCGAATGAAAAATCATTCGCATAGCTCTTATAGCCTTCAAGTAATATGGCTGTGACATACAGACAGATAGATAGATAGACAAACAATTGGAAGGACAAGATGAACCCATAAGGGCTCCAATTTTGCCAATTTGGCTACGGAACCCTAAAAACAGTTTAATTAATATTGCCGAGTACCTTTTAAAACAATGCAACTTTGTTGAAATTGCACAAGCTATTTAATTCACACCGGGGCAATAAATAAGGTAAAACTGACGTTTGCGTTCATGTAAGACGTGACTAATGGTTATAACTGAATAATAGGCCACTTAGAACATATTCAAATGTAACCGGCCGTTATTTTAATTTAGTTTTTATTAAGTTTTAATTAACTTTAGTGCAAAAAACTGTTGTTTTCCCCTCCACTATGTTTTTTTCTGTAACGTACTTACCTATATTTTACAAGCCTTTATTTAATTTTAAATATTTGTATTCATGTTTGTTTAGATCAAATATTAAAAGTCACTTAAACGATACGGCATAATAGGAGCGCTCGCCTTCGCCTTCCTGAAAAAAAAACTGGTAATGACTACATTAAGACATGAAAAACGTATAAATGAGTGCGTGTTAATGGAATGGATTAGATGGTCAATATTATCGTCATACTGGTATGTCAATATAGATCGAGGATTTCAAACCAATTTTAATTGAACATGAATGTAGGTATATTGTATTTAAAGAAAGAAAGAAAGAAGACATTTACTCCTTTTTTCAAGACACAAATATAAGAGAATATACACACATTTATAGAAAATTAGATTATTTAGATTAGATTTGTAGTTTTTTTTTTTTCTAGCTTAGTTGTTATAATCTTCTTGTTGTAATGATAATAATGGGTACGTATTAAAATACATAGAGTTTAAAATGTATAATGGGTTAAAATACATAATGGTTTATAATATATAATGCGATTTTCTCAGAAAGTTACAAATTAACAGGATTGTTATAAAACAAACCTAACCTAAACCAATCTACAGATTACGATATCAAAAAAGTTCATTTAGCTAATAGTTTTACAGAAAATTGCGTTATATATTTTGAACCATTATGTATTTTAACCCATTATACATTTTAAACTTTATTTATTCTGATCCGCTCCCGATAATAATATTGTTTTTGTTAATCATTTATGTAATATTGTATTGTAGTTCAAACACAATCATGTATTGTTACTGAATTACTAACTATCACTATCACTAACCATCCGGGAATGCTGCGATACGTACCGTGATAATATATGGATCGCGATATGCCTGGATCGCACGATAATACTCACCGTCTATCCATGCCATTCGTGTACCGGTTTGTAGGAACGTAAAACGTTTTGACATGTGTGTAGTTGTGTGGCTGCTATACGTTAGGTACAAATTTATTTTGACAGAGTAAAAACGCTGTACATGTAAATATATCGTTGGACAACCAATTAATTTTCACAACCCTGTATTTTCTGCTAACATTATTAACTATTGGAAAAGTTATAAAACAAACCTAACCCAAATTGAATGTGAGTCGGAGCCACGCAAATAGGTTTTTAAGTTTTTTTTTAAATTATTGATTATTATATTAAAGGGTATGTCTAATGTTACGTTTGTCAAAAGTTTGCATTGGCAAGCTTAAGGTAACTCCGGTCATGAGTACTTTGCACAATAACTTGACAATATCATTTAAAAAATCATCATACAAACGCACAACTAATATTAGTCGTCAGGTATCCGATTAAGTCAATAATTGCATATTGCAACCTACTTATTCGAACTCCAACAATAGTTTGCATTTTTTATGTTACTTAATACTCGCTTATTACTAAAGTAATTGTAAGGAATTAATGGTTTTTAAACAGGGAACATTATACTATATCACGTAACAGTATATATGTAACTGCCAATACGTCCATTGTAAACTGCTCATTAACTGGTCATACGAGATCGCTCAACATATATTATAATACATACAATTTTATAAATGTGGCCCTTAGGTCTTGTTACTTTAGGCCCTGTCTACCCCGTAAGGGATAAAGACGTGATTCATGTATCTATGTACAATTTCATTGTTAACAAATCTCATTCTTCTTACCTACTTTGCATTCGCCACTTATAGATTTATTTTAACTCTAGTTTAGTTTAGTTTTAATTATTTGATCCATTGAAATAATAATATTATGCTCTGTAGAACATAATATTTTTATTTCAAGTATGTATACTTGCGTCATATTATTCCTACCGCGAAGGTTGCTCATTTTAAGAAATAAAACCGCTGGTTTAAGTAAGCTGTTATGAAACCAGCTTATAATAAATGTAAATTATACCTCCATATTTATTTTTCTTTTCACGCCCATAAAGCCGACTTAATAACTGCTGAGAGCATAAATATGTATCCGCTTATAATGAGTACATAATAATAAAAATATTATTTATGTATTTATGCCAGCCGTTGGCAAGGATGCTGTGACAGAGTTGACAAGAAGCTATAATATTTGTGCTAAAGCTTTTAATACACCTGAATAATAAACTAAATTAGTCTTAAAAATAATAACTTAAATAATTGACATTGGTCATTATTAGGATCTTCGTAATGAATAAGGATAGATTGCCAATAGTAGGTACTTAATTTGACGATTTTTCTTTTTGACATGTATTGTATTGATTTCTGTTTCTGTTTTTGTGTAATAATTTATCATGTAGGTGCTTTGGTGTTATCTTGTGGTGTAAGCTTACACTGTATTTGAATGAATAAATAAATTTATAAATAAAATAAATAGTACATTTGAAACGCCAGTGTTGCCTTGCATGGCGCGCTTGATAGAGTCTGAGGTGGTTGCGCGGGAAAACGATTATCATTTTGTCTGTCAGTTAAAACGAAGACGAGACAGTGCACACGAGAACGTTACTGTCCCGTGTTTCTTCAATATCAGCTAGATTTTTTTTAGTTACTGTGAATTATTGTGATATTGACGTTATCCAAGTAACAGTGAAAATTTGTAATACTTCAATTCCAAATGAACTAAGTTCAACTTTTGCGTATTTTTTCAATTTTGTGGTATACCACAATTGGAAAAGCCAATAAAACGTGTAATTAAATCCAGATTGTTAATAGTAATACCAAAAAAAAAGTATTAAGTAAAACATAGAACAATTAATATATGAAAATGAAAATAAAATTTACATACATACTTACTTTAATCACGTCTTTATCCCTTACGGGGTAGACGGAGCCCGGGTTAAATAGTATTTTATGCAACCGTTACATAATGAGGGTTCTTAAAACACGAGTGTGGTTTTTGAAGCGCGCCTTGACGAGTAAATAAAAATATGCATGGAAAAAGTACACGTTGAACTCACTCGTCCGTCCCTAATATAATACTCCTCTCATCCACTCAAAGCTGGACTGGAAGAGATCCCTCAAAGGGATAAGTCTGTCTTCGTGCATGTACCTCAGTGTTTGTCAAATATATTTGTTTTATGTTTATTTTGCACAATAAAGAGTTTACATACATATACATGTTCTGCTGAATTAAGCCACGTGTGCCTTCCCACACCTACCACACTTTACCATTGGCTATATTGATTTACAGAAATATGATGCTAAGACATACTTTAACCCTATGCTTTCCTGCAAACGGATGCGGCATTCTTTGTTCTATTCTTTTTTTAATCTCCAATCGCATTGTTAGATTATAGCGCGTAATAAGCGCAATTATGAATCGTAAAACATCGTGTTTACGAGCTTGTTATCGGCCATCTTGATTTATGTGGCGGCTCGAGGTTGAGACATGGATGCGGTAATTGGTAATTACAATAGCTATTTCCTGCGGGTTTGCTTGCAGTTGATACCTACGGGTCGAAGTCAGTGAATTTCCTGTAGCCTACTTTTGCAATAAATTAACATAGCTTTTTTTATTAGCTCGATATTGCGTTTTCCGTTCTATGAAATACATTTCTGTTAGGTATCATAAAAAGCGATTTTTGAAGTTCGTATCATACCGTCCCTCTCCCTCCCTGATTAATGATTATTACTATAATTTGTGAAAGAAAAACGGCACAGGAAAAACATAGAATGTACCAGTTGCTTCTCGTCCCGCGCAGATGGTAAAAGCCCATCGAGGGAAGGGGCGAAATTCTTAGGAATCATGATATAGGCGATGCGGCTAGCAACCTATCACTATTTTGATTCCTTTTTCCACCTATACACCTACAATCATGCTTAACGTGGCCTTTAGGTCTTGTTACCTCAGGCTCTGTCTACCCCGTAAGGGATATAGACGTGATTTGTGTATGTGTGTGTATGTAGAACGGCACGAAAAGACACTCGAAAAGCGAATTTTAGAGTATAAGGCTTGAGTAACGCATCCAAAACTTAATTTACACCAACGTCAGATGCGTTGGAAGATGTCAGACTGCAAGATTGCTGATAAGTGCTGAATAGCGATTTTTTTACAAGTTAGGTGTCAGTGTAGACCCAGAAAGCAATCTATGAAGAACACACCTATTATGTACCTACACTTGTGTAGTCTGTCCACTATGGTTACGGGCCTTACCATGATATCTTAGTGCGATTCAATTCCGACTCAGTTTAGATTTTAGCTGTCATTTTTAGTATGGATCTGACAACGAGCGAACCTAAACTGAAAAGTCGTCATTGTAAGCCACACTGAAAATATTCACACTTCCATGCTAGCCTGGGAACACATACACATACACATATTACGTCTATATCCCTTACGGGGTAGACACAGCCTTTTTTTTCGGTGGGAAAATGCTTTGCGCATACTCCCACGCCGTGGGGACGGCATGGAAGTTATGTGGGACTCTCCTTCCCCACTGCCCCCTTTCTTTCTTTCTTAGCGAAAGGAGGGGGGAGGCATACCCACTAAAAACCCACCGGTATTCCCTCACCGCCATTGGAGGACGCCACGGGAGCATGATGTTGGCACCGTGAAAACGGGGTAGACAGAGCCTGAGGTAACAAGACCTAAAGGCCACGTTTAGCATGATTGGAGGCGACTAGGTGGAAAGGGGAGCAAAGAAAAAAATAGAATGTACCAGTTGCTTCTTTCCACGCAGATCGTAAAATTCCATCGAGGGAACGGCCGAAAATCTTAGGAATCATGTCATAAACGATGCGGCTAGCAATCCACTGCTTCTTTGATTCACCTTTCCACCTGTACCCCACAAACCCCACAAACGTGGCTTCACCACGTGAACGTGACGTGGTGGTCTTGTCACCGTAAGCTCTGCCTTAGCTAATAAGCACGTGATTAATTATGTATGTATGTATAATGGAGGTTATTTACAATCCTGTATAGGTTCAGCAAAAACTAACGTTTCAGCGGCCGAGGCCCCGTCTCCCGCCGCGTGCGCTTATAGTGGAAATACACAGTATACTTATGCTTAAACAGTAGTGTTACTCGTGGTTTTAAGTAGTAAAGCAAATATAGTATAGCATTGTAAATAAAACCATGACGTCAAAATTTTTGCATATATTGGTATGACTTAGTCGCTATGACCAAGTAATAAAAGTCAAATAAAGCGTATTTTTTCAAAGTTTTTTTCAATCAAAATAAAATTAATACTTCAGTACGGAACCTGTCGTGAGCGACACTTTCTAATAAAGCAATATAATATGGCATACGTAATTAATGCCATTCTTTATCTCGAACATAAACAATCAATCAACTGACACGATTATAGTTCTCGCGGAACCACCGTCATATAAAGCAAAAGCCGGTTAATTTAAATGTTTCAGCAGTTAAAGTGTTTAGTAAAGAAATATATCAGACCATAATTTAACACTTGACGTGCCGGCTGCGGCAATTAAATATATTTCTGCCTTAAATCAAGATAAAATCAATGGAGTGATACATAAAAAACAAGGTCAAGTTCGAAATGTTTTTTGCGAACATATTTTTTTTTGAGTTGCCAGATACAAGTACAAAATTTGATAGGCATGATGTGGTTTTAGCGCTTATTAAATACAGAAAAGGTATCACGCCGCGTTTATGTTTAAAATTAATTAATTTATAGATCATAACGAAAGCGGTACCTACCATTACTGTGCAGTTGTTATAAGACACATTGTAGCTATTTAGGTGCTTGAAAAGACCTAAATACGACCGTTATCACAGTCTTCTTCTCACGCATTTATTCATATAACATTCACGAATATAACCTTTAAATACACAACAATAAACATGATGGCGTTAAAGTAAGTGTTAGAAAGACATGAAGCATCATTGCCTCCGGAATCCCGTAATTTTTTTAACAGGAGTTTTAGTGTTTAAGAGATAGACGAGCTTTTTTATTATTTTTGACATCATTTCAGATTAGTCAGGTGTTTCGTGTTCACGATGGATGCAAGCCGCTACCAACCGAGGCAACTGGAGGTCTATGGGGGAGGCCTATGTCCAACAGTGGACGTCCTATGACTGATATGATGATGTTAGTATATTTGAAAGTTATTGGTTTGATCTTTACAAAGTACGCAAATACTCACAACGTTAAGCTTTTTAGAAAATGGAGGTGGTGTGCAAGATCTATGTTTCTCTCAGAATACTAGACTTCAGTCTTCAACTTCTTTTCACTATGGTTACATTTTCCATGCTACTACAATCTTCCATGCTGGCCTGGGAGTAAAGAAAAAACATAGAGTGTACCAGTTGCTTCTCTTCCCGCGCAGATGGTAAATGCCCATCGAGGGAATAGGCGAAAATCTTAAGAATCATGTTATAGGTGATGCGGCTAGCAACCCATCACTATTTTGATTCCCCTTTCCACCTATATGCCCACAATCATGCTAAAAGTGGCCTTTAGGTCTTGATATCTTAGGCTCTGTCTACCCCGTAAGGGATAAAGACGTGACTTATGTATGTACATTTTCCATGCTAAATGGACCTTGTCTTTCCAAGCTCTCGCTAATGTATCTATAAGACTTACTTTGTTATAAGTTTGAATTAATGTCAAAACCAATCCCTAACGAATGTCTCACGGAACTCCAAAAGCGTTCAGTAGCTGGCTTTATCTCAATAAAATAAGGCAGACATAAAAGAATCGTCTCAGACCGCTAACGGATCGCTTATCTGGCGACGTGTTTGATTAAGAGCTCGCCACACCGCGGCACCGCCGCTGTAATGGTGGTTTTACACTCTAGATGGGACACCTTGACACTGGTAGTTTTGTGGAGTGTAGGCAAGTTTATTAACTTGACTATTGACGGCAGTTCGAGATAGAATTTCCAATAACGACTCCCTAAACATTTATGTAATATCAACTTGTAGGTAACTAGAATAAGAAAACAAAACTTTCAAATTCATATTAGGTATGTACCTACTGCAGTTTAAATAAACTGAACCAATTTGTTTTTCGGCATATTGTACTGCCAAGTGATCGCACCAAAAGTGGTCACCTTATACCAAGGGTCCATAATTTTCAATTCAGATGCCGCTTTTTTGGCGTTCGTTTCACGTCAATAATTTCTACGGATGAGTGTTCTTTAATAACCCCTTATCAATACCACTTTACGAAGAAACCTTCGCAGTTAAAGTCGCGTTAAACACTCGTAAAAATTTATCACATAATTGAACTATTTAGCGAAATGTACCGCAAAAAGCAGTTAGCATTCTAACAACCTTTATATGGGTCCGATTTCCGGTGCACAATGGAGTGACAAATAAAGAATAATTAATGTAGAACGGACACTGTATAAGTGTACACTGCCACTGATACAAATAGGTACATTGCAATGTTAGTCTACGTGATTAGATACGAGTTAAACATTGTGAAACTGATTGATTGAGTTGATTGGGTCTTAGGCTCTGTCTACCTCGTAAGGGATAAAGACGTGATTTGTGTATGTGTATATATGTGTGTGTTGTAGCCAAAAAATACCGTGACATTTTGCATGATATTTGACATTTACATATGAATTGATCGCCGAGCAAGTATTTTTTTTAAGAGAATTTTGTTTAATGGGATTTGTTGCTAAAATTTAATCTTGATTGTAAAAAAAACCCGCTTCGGTAGCGGAGTAGCGAATTCGGTAGGTATTTTTTTTGTTAATTATTATGGACTTACACAAAATAACGCTTTATTCAATTCTTGGTCTGATGCTAAGCTAAGTTTAGTATTGTTAAATTGTGTACGGCTGTTAAACTAAAACCTATTTTAACGACTACTAAAATCGAAATTTATTTTTTCCAACAACACTTAGTGAAGGAAAAAACACGTTTTTTTTAAACAAAATAAGCCCCAAAAGCACCTAATATATATATATTTTTAAGTTTCCCGCAAGTACCTACATTGCAGCTTTTGAGCGACAAAAATAATGCTTTCATTAATAATTAACTAATGACGCCTCTAAAATGTTTTATTCTTTTACGTAACTAGTAATTAGTACAGTCAAAGCGATAATTATGTTAATACAAGATATAAATCGCGTCGGTTGACAACTTGTTTGCCTCTAAATGTCAGCTTGCTGATCATTGAAAAGATAACTTAGAAACGTGTGTTCATTGCAGTAAGTTGCCGGGTGAGATTTGCATTCGTATACCGTTTAATAGTTAACTAGCTGTTGCCCGCAACTTCGTCCGCGTAGAATCAAATATAGCCTATGTTCATCAGGAATAGTGTAGGATTCTACGGTGAAAGAATTTTTCAAGACGGTTCAGTAGTTTCGGAGCCCATTCAATGCAAACGAACAAACCTTTCCTCTTTGTAATATTAGTAGTTTCTGCCCGCGACTTCGTCTGCATAGAATTATACATTATAAACCTTCCTCTTAAATCAATCTATCTATTAAAAAAACTGCATCAAAATCCGTTGCGTACTTTTAAAGATTTAAGCATACATAGGGACAGACGGCGGAAAGCGACTTTGTTTTATACTATGTAGTGATTAGTACACAAGATACGAGCTTTTACAGCTTATAATCATGGGCAAAGTGGCTGGAAAAAGAGCTGTTGGGCGCAGGAAGAAATCTTGGCTGCGAAATATCCGGGAATGGACTGGAATCACAAGTGCAGCGGAGCTTTTCAACCTGGCCAGGGACCGTGTGAAGTATGCGGAGCTGACTGCCAACCTTCACTAGTTGGAGAGGCACCATAAGAAGAAGAAGAGTGATTAGTATAGATTAGTATAGGTGTAAGGTGTCTTTAAGAACACGTCTGATGATAAGCGAAGATATGATCTATACGAGCGCGGTTGCCCATTGCTCCATATGCTCATTGAACCATGATTTGACAACGGCCAGAACAGCGTTCAGGGAACACAGATGCTGATAGGACATTCCATTCCTTAGTCGTCCCACCCCGCGCCCCTGTACCGCGCGGGCGAGGACTCATTTAAGCTGTCGGTCTATAGTAGGAAATTATGTAAGTACTAGCTTATGCCCGCGACTTCGTCCGCGTAGATAAATCCCGTTTTTTTCCTTATTCCGTGGGAATTTCCAAAAATCCTGAAATTAGTTTCTTAGTTTTGTAATCACCTACTTTTGTATCAAATTTGAAGATTCTAGTTATTATAGTTACTGAGATAGCGTCACTCGGAATCGAATATATAATTCCCGTTTTTTCCTTATCCCGTGGGAATTTCCAAAAATTCTTCCTTAGTGGATGTCTACATTGTATAAGGTATCTATGTGCAAAATTTCAAGTCTCTAAGTCCAGTGGTTTGGTCTGTGCTATCCCGCGGGTACTATGCAATTTTCCGGGATAAAAACTATCCTATGTCCTTTCCCGAGACTCAAACTATCTGTATACGAAATTTCAACTAAATCGGCCCAGCGGTTTAAGCGTGAAAAGGTAACAGACAGACAGACAGACAGAGTTACTTTCGCATTTATAATATTAGTAAGGATAGTAAGGATTTATAATGTCGAAACACTCATTGACACTTGATTGTTATCGTAATGTATACATTGCGGGTTTGAGTGCACAGTACATATTGATTTAGTCCAACGAAGTACTACATAGTACGATTTCTAAGATTTGCGTCACTTAGTGCCAATTTAGTTTTAAGTGGGTAAATAAAGTGACTATGATATTTTATTAACTTAACCGGTAATTATAATGTAAGGTTATGCGTAATCGGCTACGAAATTCCTTTATCGCCGTAAGGTTGGATCTCATTTGTACGGCTAAAATGGCAAAGAATATTTTCTCTTACAAAATCAATTGTCAATTTTATTATCAACTGTCATAAATATTAGTAGATGTTTTTCTTGGTTACCAATACCTAAAATTACACTATAACCTTAAGCTTTTCCTTGCAAGATAAAATTGAAAAACAATACGACATAATAGTAATTGAGATTAATGCAAGACAAATTATCATAAGCTTATAAGTAAAAATAAATAATTGATATTCATTCCAAGTATGATTTAAAAATGTCTATTCAAAGAACATAAAATTATTACATTAATGACTGCCTTGTAAGTCGCATACTCAATGAATAATGAAGACAATTAAAAACAGAATAACAAAAAGGCATACCTGAGGTCTTGATATAGCCTTTGCACCATTTATTGGATATTAAATGTGGTTAAGGCATTTTTCAATTAACCAATAAAGGAAAAAAATACAAATAATGTAATTGAAAGAAATTTGTTAACATTTACTTTGCCGATTTCTGTACTCTGTTTTGTAAGTTGCAAGCAGGGTACTGTACAGTCAGCTTTAAATAGTTCGTGTCACCCAAAGTAGCCAAATAGTTCGCAACAAGTCATTGTTACAGTTTTTTTTTTTTTTATTACGAACTGACCAGTGATTGACAGTTGAAAAAAGGTCATGTCAGCTTTTTGACCACTTTGGTTGTCACGAACTATTTGACGCTGACTGTAATAGATTTGGGCAAATATGTAAGCATTTTAATCTACATAGACTTTAACATTGGAAAAAAAAGTAGATAAAAGTAAAAGTAGATAAGGTTGCCTATTGTTACCTTGTAATATTTTGTATACCATCAGATTCAAGACTACAGAGGAAGACAACAAAGAAATACACTAGGCGGACTATATTCTGGCAACGGGTACCAGTCTCAGCGTGTGCTAGACAAAGTTACATGTACCCAGCGCAGATTTTCAGACTGGCTTCTTTTGTTTCATGTAGGGAATAAAGTAAAAACTATCGCGAAAAACTAATGTTTACTCGTAGCATATGTGACAAATTACTAATGTTGCAGAATTGGATGGTCTATTCAATAGACTCTATTGGATAATTCATCTGTAGGTTAAGCTATGTGGTAATTGCCAGTATGACATTACGATCATTCTTCGAAGGTTTTAAAATGTAAATCGCATTGTACTATTTACATTGTTGCAACTCTGCACAATATAAGTAAGTAAACTTTTTACTGTGCAAAATACAATTGACAAACACTGAGATACATGCACAAAAGCGTACTTATCCTTTTAGGGATCTCTTCTAGTAAACCTTCGAGTGGATGATAGGAGTATTGTATTAGGGACGAACGAGTGAGTTTAAAAATCTGTCTACTCGACTTGCTCACGCTAGTGATTTTGCTCTCGAGGCAGACTAATTTCTTGCCCACATTACTATAGAGCCCCTTTATGCAAAGTTTTCTAGGTCCAAAGGTTTGGGTTGGGAGTTGATCAGTAAGTCAGTCGGGACATTTTTATCAAAATTCTATAGGCATGTTTTTTTTTATGCTTTATTATTAACCTATTGGAGTGTCCCGCTGCTGGGCAAGGTCCTCCTCTGATGACTTATAATGACATTATGTTAAAACAAAAAAAACTTCTAATCGTTACATACACAACAGAAACATGACTGACTGACTAATAAAAAACGCGCAGCTTAAACTGTGACTAAGCTTCTAGAGCTATAAATTAGAAAAATGGTGAACATTTAGCTTAAGACTTTTATTTTAGCCAAAACATTGCCAAAGCATTGGCAATCCTGATGTTAGACGTTCCCATTTAGTCACGATTTTCTCTGGCCATCAGTTGACCCACATACATGTTTGCTACCCCATTTAATAAACAAGTAACTACAACCTATAGTAGAGTTACCTAAGTTACCTAAGAATACAGGGGACTATTCTCACAGTCTCATATCCCGACACGACACTTTTATCACCCGGCAGCTAATTACAAATGAAAATCGCCTCGCACGATAAATGTTTGACTTAGAGCAAGAAACGGGGGAGTCATTCGCTATTGTAAAAAAAATACACCCATCATTTTCACCGAAAGACGAGGCAGCATACGCATACGAAAAGTTATTTCCACACTACATAGCGACATACACATAAAAAAATGACAATCTTGAGCTTTACATAGACAATTGCAGTCATACACACATAATTACGATTAAACTGGCATAATAAAGAGTTGTAAACCTCCATGACGTGCCAAGCGCGCACTGGCCGCTTACAAAAAAGAACTAAATTCTAAATTTTCGATTCAGTTTTGTTTTTCCTGTCACTCTCTCGACTTTTTAGCAAGGCACAAGCCGCATTTTGGTGTATCATTTGAACTGCGTTCCTTAAAACTGAAGATGCCTGTGATCTACTTGTACAATATTATTAAAAGGGCTACCACTGTTACAGGTACTGTCTAAACCCTTGTAAATATTAGTTTTACTGTTCCTAGTATTTATTTTCTTGTACAAATTTTGTAAAACCTAATCCAAGCCTCGTTTAGTTTTTCTTCGCTAGCATAAGGACTTAACTGCGTGACCCTATCACGTCTTATACTTTTGGCAGAATTAGGCCCGACAATGACCTCTCCGGTTGACTTAATGCTGTAAGCTATGTCGTTATTCGCTAATCTATGCAATGGAGATATCTTAATTATCTTACAGCCTCGCCGCTTAAGAAAATAAAATTTTAATTGATCCCTGTAGACCCTTATCTTGGCGATTAAGTGATAAACGACTGCTGTTAAGCGATGGAAGTGTTTGTTTTAATGGGCGCTGTTGCTTTGAAGATTTGTACTGGGATTTAAAATTTGTGTACACGTCCGTTTTAACAAACTTAACTGTAGCAAAGCTACTACATTACTGGAACATGAAATATTTTATCTAAGCTCTTAAGGCTGCAACGCATGCAATCCTCCCTTGTAGACGATGTCCATAGCCAGTAGTTTTTGGTATATAAGAACTCGCTCGTTTGCCTTCCTTATTGTGTAAAAAACACTTCGACATATTTAGTTCAGACATTTTGTCTTCGTGATTTCATTAAGTAAATGCCCGTTTGGTCATCTGCGAAAGCGCTGTTTGATGAAGGATTGGTCCAATATTTGTCCAAAACGTGTCGAGTAAACCTTGGCTACGTGGATGAAGCGTTTATTTCATTACGTCCAAGTTTTACGGTAGATTCTACAGAATATTTTGTCTTTCAGACTAAAAATAGCGCAAACTTTTATCATTGACAAATCCGACTAGAATTTAAATAAGGTACTTTATCTTCCCTAATCAATCTAAATCATTGAAATGGGCGCTTAAAGTCGTTTTAAGCATTAATGATACGATTACGCTCTAGAAAAGGTGACGTAAATCATTGTGAGAATAATGGCGTAGGAAAAAAGTGCAATTAGTGTTGCGCCGGCGTCGATGGTATAGCGGACGTCGATAACATTCCACACACAACGTGACTCTGTGCTGCAATGCAGCAAAAATACTATCGGTACCAGGCTGGATGAAAACGTTCTTTACCACAGAAGCTTAAGGTAGTAACTAATGGTTTTCGCAATGTGGCTTATACGTTCCGACGCGAGTTCGATTAAAAAATGTGATTTGTGGCTGCCAGTCCGCGCGTGTTTTATTTTGCGATTCGTACGTGACGCTTGCGTCAAGTTTGTGGTTGGAAATGTGGTAAAGCGTAAAGGGTATTTCTGAAATAAGTTCCGTTTGACGCAAACAAGTTTTGGCATATAGACACTTGAAACCTGTCCACATCTCTGCGATATTATTTTTTAATTATTAATAGTTCGAATCCAGTAACAAACGTATGTAAAACTGTCAGATTAACATTTAATATGGCAATCTCATTGGCTGTTGTGTTCATTTATGCCGGGACTTAAGAACTAAATAATACTTTACTGTCGTAAAATGCATGAAATATCGTAGAATTATGTAATATTAATTATACAATATTAATTTTGCAATGTTTACAATTAATTTTCTTTTTCAGTTTTTGTTCGAATCCACAGATAACTTTAAATTCCTTCAGTGTTCTTTTTTATTTATGATAAATAAAGAGTTTACTCTTTTGCCATTAAATTGTGGCCCAGCAAAACTTTGTTTATAATTTTGCTTTAGGTACGTTAACTTTGTTTTAATTTAAAGCTATTTACTTACGTCGGTGCATATGTAACTTATTTCGTTTTTAAAATTCGCAGAATCCTAAAGGCAGTGATTGTAAAATTTCAAAATGGTAGAACTGTCGGTCGAATGTCATTTCGGGCCTTTATTATCGTGATCTTTTATGGCGCGGGCGGCACTTTTTGTCGATGTTTTAACAAGTTCTCAATTGCTTTTGTACGTAATTATGTGTGATTGAATGACTGACGCTTTTTTAAGTGCCACCGGAGTTTGAAGGAGCGAGAAAAAAGACGTTGTTCTTTGTATTATGAATGCATTAATTACTGTATATGTTATGTTTGTGTGTTGCAAAGTGTTGAAATTTGAAAATAAGATGTAAACAGAAACTATGTTATTTTATTTTAGGATATAATTTACAACATTCTTTGACCACTAAAGAGAAAAAAACTTTGCTGCTGCGGGAATTAAAGTTTTCCTAAACCTAAGAGTATAATTACTTATTTACTACAAAGATATTTTTCAAGCAATAGCAGTGCTAGTAAAGTACATTATACAAGGGTTTTTTTTTTGCCTAAGTTAAGCTCTATGATTTAATTTAATTGTATAGTGGAGTAAACGTTTCCATTTTTAAATATTTTATAAATCTCACAATTTTATTAGTCAATCTTGAATATAAATAATATCATTATATTGGCCGAAAAGCTGATATATCCAGGCTTTTGGTAATACTTTTTTAAACCGACGATACAGTTTTGAGACCATAACATGAAATTACGATTTACTTTCGTATATAGGGCATAAACGTGAAGTTATGCTGCGTTTCACGATTTTTATCGCCATTTTATTTTGTTTTTCGTGTATCATATATGATTGCCGTCAATAAAATTTTAAACGTCATTTACAAAAGGTGATCAAATAAAAATATTATTTTCATGGATTGTATTCCTTTGATTCAAGTTTTTGGACAACGGACCTGGTTAAAGAACGCTAAATGAGCATAAAAAGTTTCTGTATCAAAATTTATACATAAAACTTTCAACAGAACTCATTAACCTTATATCATTTTTGTGAAAGCAAATAAAAATATTATATCATAAACTTAATCAATTGTTAACCATGTTTTATGGATGCAAAAATTAAGAGAGATAATTAATCTTTGGGTACATCTAGCTAGACAAACATGATTGCCTTTACGAGAATCAATTCCATCACCGACTAAAAGTTAACAGATTTTTAAGGAACTTGGTTAAGGTGGTTAACCTATGCCATACCGATAAATCTCAGATTTTCTTCTTCATTTCTTCACATTTTCACGCCATTGTTTCTATCGATTAGCGTTTAAACTCAGCATCAATCTTTGAACTCCAAACAATGGTTCTAACGAGCGGTAGTTAGTATTCTCAGCGCAATACAATACCTTTGGTTTTAGTCTAACAAAAACAAAACGATTAGCCTCAGAGAACATGCAAAATGTGGTGAGTGCGATTGTCATTCACTGCACGTCTAGCGGAGTCATCATTCACACTTGTCACTGTTTAAACATCTTCTAAAAGTCACACATCACAACCAGACATCAACACAATCTCAACTCTCACTACTTGTTTTTAAAACTGAATATCGATTGTCTTTTTTCCCTTTAAGTCGTTTTGGGGATTGAGTGCCCTGTCAGCCTTTGAACGTCGACAGGCGGAGACGGGCGCAGCAGCTAGTTGACGGCGATTTGTATGGCGTGAGTAAATCACTTCTGAAGTAATTTATGTTTGAGTGAACGAACGTAGTGAGGGGGTATTGTCGGTAGTTTTTTTTCTATTGACTGTGATGTGCTTTTTAATCTAGAAATTGTTTTTGAGTTTAAATGTTGGTACTTACACAAGTAGACTGCGGTAAGAGTTTAGAATTATATTTATTAGGCAACTTCATTGCTTGCTAAATTGCCTGTGTGTCATTGATGTGTGTGTATTTTGTACATTTTATTTTATTTGCCTTTTTTGACAATGGCAGGTATGTTGACATATTTAATTAAAATAATGGATAATCATCTCTTACTAAATACCAAAGATGCGAAAGTTTATGTGTGTGTGTCTGTGCATGTTTGGTACTGTTGAAAAGCTAAACGACTGACATAATAATTCTCATAAAATTTGGCATACGGGATTATTTATAACCAGGATTAGCGCACACAAAAACGAATAACGAATTTTGATGAAATTTACCATAAAAATAATAAAATCTATTACTTGAATTACACAAAATACTTCTATCCCGATAAAGACAGAGAGACAAAGTCGTCGGTAAAACAAGGTACCTATATTATAAAAACAAAATCGATATAGATAAGAGCATACATAAACCACAAGTAAAAATATCGACAACCCAACATCCGCCCGTCAATCCGCATTCAAACATGTGTTGTTTGACAGCTTTTGTGTTGACAAAAAAAAGAAACAGAGGAAAAGGCCGAATAATCAGCGGGCCTATTTATCATATTTGAAGCGCTGTCACGTTGACAGTGACAGTTGACAGTCCAGTCCTTTGAAGTGTCAGCGAGGCGGTTAATGAGTTAGGCAAACGCTTTTTGAACCGGCGATTGATGCCAGGTGATTATGCGTTTACTGCTTTACCGGCTAATGGTTGAACCGGTTTTAGAATAAAGGGTTGGATGTGTGTGAAAAGTGGGGCTTTCAGTGTTTGTTCTTTGATCGTAGGTTTAATGTTGACGTGAAATAATTAGGACTCAAGTTTTAAAATCGTTTCTCATTGAAGTAGACTTGATGTATTGGTTACTTTTTTATACGGAAAAGAAGAAAACGAACACGTAGGTCACTTTATGGTAAGTGAACACCACTGCTTATAGACATCCGCGACACCAAAGGATTGCGGATTCGTTGCTAGCCTAGAAGTTTAAGATGGACCCAATATGCCCAAGCATCACAAACACGGCAGCATAAGCCGCTTGGCGGGAGGATTAGCAAGTGCGACGGTTGTACCGACAGACTTTATTTATACAAAATCATAAAAAAAATCTCTTGCTTCAACACTATAGGCTGAACCCAGCGCCGCTTTAGTCGCGTTTAATTTTAAAATATGCTGCCACACGGTAAAACGAAACAAAGAACAACCGCACCTGTTAGTTGCAGCCGCGAACATACGAAACAGTATGAAACCCCTTTATTGCCGCAAGCACAGCCGAATTTATGGCACAGAGAAATATGCTTTGATATACGTTTTATTAAACGCATTGTTTGTTTGCTGGATTTAATTTAGTTTCGGTTTTCGTGCTTGGTCACGGAGAATGAGAATTAAATGTCGACTTCCTTGTGTGTTATGTCGGCTGTACTTTTGCTAGCAGATCGGTTTGAGACAGTTGTTTACAACGCTTGAGACAATTATCTTGTCATGTTGATGGAATTGCTCTTTACTTTCGTGTGTTAAAATGTGCTATTTTTATGTTTCCGTGCCCTAAGGCTCCACTGTATGTACCATTCTGAATGCATGTATGTAAACTCTTTATTGCACACTAAAAAGTAATACAAAGGCGCACTTAGCCCTGCAGCTGGCATGTTAATGAAAATACAATTTACAAAAATGGGCAAGCAGTCGAAGTACGTGGAAGAAAAAAGAAAGCTTTTGCTTGAAAATTTCGAATTATGTACAAATTAATATACTTAAAACAAAGTAAAATAATAGAGACCCTTTATATGCGTAAAATAACAACTTGCATTTTTTTGGTAATGTCCACCAAATCCTCCAGAAGACTTTCAAAATATAAAATAAATTAATTACTTACATCCGCTTACCATCATTTATCGTGGATTTAGTTATTGTTACACATTATTTCAACAACACTTGATTGTTTCTCGCCGAAAACCAAATTTCAAGAACCCGCATACCTACCAGGTAATGGATTCTTTTTAAAACAAAAACACATCGGCATGTCAAAAGCAAGTAAAAGCAAAATAAAAACAAGCGAGTGCCGCCACGGAGCGACGCCGCGGGGAGTGATCATTTCATTACCGTTTTTGTGGGGCAACTTGTGTCGAGTCACGTAAATATCGCGTAATGAGTTTGACATGGTTCAGGAGCACGACTACCGAATGAGTTGCAAGTGGGATGTGTGGGGTGAGTCATGAAAGAAGAACTTGAATGTATAGGTACCACTCGAGCAGCAAGAGCATCGTGACAGAGAAGAGTGGTGGGAAGAAGGAGAGGTTTTTGCCCAGCAGTTTGAGACTTTGCCAGGCTAACAATAAAAGTAATAGTTGGTAATGAGTAATATATGGGTAACCGCTGGAGAGTAAAGGGTCTCGAATGGCGACCACAATGTAATGCGAAACGGAGTATTGAAACACCGCCTACTCGGTGGGCCGACGACATTATAGAGGTACGCGGTAGGCGGTAGCGGTAGGGACGGTATTGTATGATCAACAGTATATTGGTGGAGATGGTGAAGATGATGAATGGTTAGTAGGATACCCACAACGGACAAAATTAATGGACGGTCTGGAAAACATCACGGGAAGGCATTGGCCCGCCGTGAACATCTTTGGATTGGTCTATGCTCAGTAACTGACTTATTCTGGCTGATATGGTGATGATAATGATGAAAATAAATTTAGCTTAGTCCCAAAATAAAATCGTTAATTTGATTGCAGCTGCACAAATTGTCAAGTACTAAGCAAGTAACATAATTTATAATAAATCGTCCAAAGTTAATGAACTTTGTTTGTTCTTAAACTCACAAACTGTAATTATTTTACCACCAAAATTGATCACAGTAGGTATTGATAGAGCAAAATGCTCCATTCCAACTGCATTTAATTCATGATCTTTAATCATAAAACGTCTACTTATTCGTTTTTTGACCATAACTTTTAATTAGGTACAGAATCAAGTTTTGGTTAAGAACCTCTCATAACAAAGTTTTAATTTTAAAATCATAACAGCATAAATATCGAAATTTACACAGATTTAGTTGTGAAATTTACGTCTTAGAAAATTAATACAAAAAGCTTGACAAAATGTTATCCTGCTAAGTGTTATTTTTCTTGGTTCTTCTTTCCCTGTCGTTTAAAGTTTGAAGACAATCCGACAACTCTATAGAAGTCGATGAAATTACTTACATGGTTTTATGCCTATGCATAAACTTTTCGAACACTAGACAACTAATTACTAAAAAGGGCAAAGAAAGCCTCCCTTGAAAGATACACCCTTATACAACGCCATGCATTTTCTGCCTTCACGATATAAATCACACTTATTAAACGCTACAACCACTCCACCGACTTCTAAATTATGTTACAAGGGACGACGCAATAAATATTTTAGATCACATTTTCCGTCCCATAACTCATTCAGCACGATAATAATAACAAAAGGCTTTCTACGGAACCCCAAAAAGTAATACATCAAATAGATATTTATGTAAAACAGTACATGCTTTATCATCGCGCTCCCAACACACTTCTCGAAGCATCAGAAAAGATAATTTTAAGCTTTATCACTAAAGCAACAGGGTGTATGTGGCTACTGTGTTTTTGGTTAGTTTTTTGTTTCCCCATTTGGTTCCGGGCGGTTAATTTCATACGCTATAAAAAGGTGCCATCGTTGCGTTTTAATTTTCGAGGGCGATGTGAATTTACTTAATTGGATAGACAATTATAATTAGTCAAAAACGCGACGACGGCTGCCTTTCCACTATCTTTAATCTATGATCTTGACAGGCTGAATTACTGGTCGGCCTATTGTTTAAGCGAGGGACCGAAATGATATTTTAATTAAGCCCCGTTTCTTATTTCGTTCATTTTTAATTTATTTCTGTTAAATGGACTACTGTTTGATTGCTAGGTGTGCGATTACAATGTTTTAAATGATCAAGTTGGTTGGATATCGGATTTATTGATCGAACGTTGATCTAGAAGGAATAAGCCAAGTAGGTAATAAATTCATTGAAAAATTAAAGTAATAACATGCGCAAAAGAGGGATTCTAACGGTATTTGTTACGCAAGTACTATTGTCCACAAATACAGCTAGTTTGACTCGGTCTTGCGACTAACTAAAGACTAACCTACGTTGATTATGTTTTGAATTCAATGGATTTTTAGAATTGAAGTTCCACAAAAAAACAATGTTCGACTCTTTAACACATTAAGACTAAAATTACACTGCCTTTACCAGCCACAGTCACATGTAGAGTTACTTATTATAACTCGTACTCAATCAAGTGAAAGTCACCTTACGGAACCCTGTAAATAAACAACTGGCACAAGCGGCATTGAGCAATCAAGTCTATTAAGTGACGTCTGTCACACCTATTGTCGCCACGATTGAAATATCGAGAGCTACTAACGCAGAAGACGGTAAATGTAGATGTGGTAGAGTAAACAGTTATTTGCAGTAAATGTTCAAGTGCGCTGGTAAATTGAATTGAATCGGGATAGTGGAGTGTAAACGCAGACTGCATTTACTAAAGATTTGAATGAGTGCTTAACACGTAGTTTTTTTTGTTAATCAAACGTTAGAGGTATAAAAAGTAGTTTTGTACGCAAGAAGAAAATTTGGCCTTGGCATAATATACAGCTCATGTCCTCTTATCGTGACATGGCAATTTGACCAGCATGCAGCAGTGGAATGTCAATAAGTATATAAGCTACGGGTTTACGGTTATTTTATGATCCTAGTAAATATTACTTCCATGCTGATCTGGGAGCAAAGAAAAAAACATAGAATGTACCAGTTGCTTCTCTTCCCGCGCAAATGGTAAAAACCCATAGAGGGAATAGGCGAGGATCATGTGAATCATGTTATAGGCGATGCGGCTAGCAACCCATCACTATTTTGATTCCACTTTCCACCTCTACGCCCTCAGTGTCTTGCTAAACGTGGCCTGTAGGTCTTGTTACCTAAGGCTCTGTCTACCCCATAAGGGATAAAGGCGTGATTTGTGTATGTATATAAGTATGTGTAGTAATTTTTCCAAGGGACTCATTTATAAGTACTAATATTTCGACAACGCATGTAACTGACATTTAAATTAAAAAAAAAGACAAGATTGAATACCAGTTAAAAACAGCTATTATATAACTTTTATATAACATTCACAAATAGTTTTAACACTGTCCACTTCATTAATACCGAATCTAAGTCACGCTTCCAACGCGTTAGTTGTCAGACCTGTCACAGCACAAACACAGCTGTCAGCTATTTGTCGAGCGGGGGCAGGCACTTTCATACAATGACAGTCAATGGGTTTTGTATGAAGTGTTGGTAGTCAATTGATTGCTTGTCATTCGTTGGCTTCTGAAATTTGGATGGGTCAATTAAAATACACATTTGGTGACATGAAAATACTTGTCTGTATTTACCCACTTGCAAGTAGTCGAAATGGCTTAAAATTTGGTAAGCATTAAGTTTGGTGAAAATTAAATTCTAAGCACTTAATAATAAATAGTAAATCAACAATAAAAAATGGTTTAAAAGTACTTATTTTTTCAATATCTAATTGATATGCCCAAACGTATGTTGCGTATTTCTAAAATACACTTCTATCTATTCCTCAATGTAATTTCTTATTTGTTCTAAGTGATTTCACTTCATATAATTACGAGTATAAGAGAAAGAAAAAAAAGAATGAAACTAATCATTTCTTTACCCTACTTGTTTACCTTATTTATTACCACATAAAAAACAAATATTATGTTCATAGTTAAACTTTTCTGCACCAAAAATTTGTTTACCAACGCAATTCATCTTTACTCTGCATTAGCCATATGCCTTTTAATAAAGAACCTTTATTAATAGCCATAAAACAGTCATCATTTATTTTAATTCTTTGCCAGTCGTACCACCGATACCAACATAACAGTTAGTCATCGTGATACTTATCATTATTCACGGGTCAAATCAACGTAATGACTTTATTGGGCGAAATGACGCCGTCAATTTAAAATGCATTTGACGCCGTGACAATATAGCGGTTGTAATTGTGTTAAAATTAGTTGGGTTTGATGCACTTGATTACGCAACGAATGTGTCAATATCTATATTGCCTATAATTATACCTACTTTTACAAAAGCGTTTGCTGTCTTGCCAAATAGGAGACGTTTTGAAAAAAGGTCAGGTCAGGAGTACCCGAAGCCAACGAGCATGTATGAAGAGATTGATGAATGTGGATGAAGCGAAAGAAGTATGTCAGGATCGTAGTAAGTGGAACAAAGTAGTCTCTGCCTACCCCTGTGGGAAAGAGGCGTGACGGTATGTATGTTTGCTGTCAACTTATTGTTCCTTTTCAACTTGAAACTATATACCGAGAGACTCAATCATAGTTACACAAACAGATAACTTACGTATAAAAGTCGAGTAATGCTCGACATGTTTCGGAGTAAATCGTAGTCCTTCCTCCTGGAGCGTTCGCCTCTGCGGCAGCGAAACGAACACAGCACGAGCACGAGCACGATTGCTCCAGGAGGAAGGAGTACGAATTAGTCCGAAACATGTCGAGCATTACTCGTCTTTTATACGTGAGTTGTCCGTTTGGGTAACTATATCGTTCATTTGTTAAACTTTGACACATTTACAATTGTCAACGTCGTTTCTTACAACTTTTTTTGAATACCTTTATGTTTACCTTACTTACCCTTTTTTTAGTATTTAGAGATATATTTATTCTGGGGATAAAAAAAAAACCTGTGTTAATTAGGAAAAATGAAGCCGTCTTGGTACTGTTGTACAAAAAATTTTAGAATCAGTTTGAATGTTTAAGAAATTACATAAAAAAAAACAAACGTCTTTCTTAGTACGTTAGAAAATTAGCCATTTTACACATCCAAACTGTGTACATACACAAAATGAGACGGTGTTTTAGGAGCTTCAATTCTGATCGACAGTGACTATAGATTAAATAAAAATGATTACACTTAAGGTAGGTACAACTAACAGCCACCTTACCGTGTACCTGTGTACACAGTAATTAGCATGTTAGTAGCTTAACTTGGTATGAGTTGGTATTAATTATTATTGCCCTCGAGCCAGCATACTGGCTGTATACAATGAAGTGAATGTTTATTGGATATTAAAAACTGTTCGTGCTGGTATTTTTTATTAAGCAAGTGCAAGGCGCCGTTCGGAAAGAACGTTCTCCTGATTGGTGTGCGACATTAAATCAATAGAACAAGTGTGGATATATACATTTTGTTTTTAATACATTAATATTCACAAGTATGTATGCAGATAATAATAAGTATGAATGGTTCCGAAGTCGTGTATTTCTGTCGCTCCTGCCAACCGTCCATCTGTTAGTAAGTATCTCTATTATCATTTCAAATGGATACATACACACACACACACACACACACACATACATCTTTATCCCTTACGGGGTAGACAGAGCCTAAGGTGGCAAGACCTACAGGCCACACTTAACAAGACTGTGGACGTGAAGATGGCAAAAAATGGAATCAAAAATAGTGACGGGATGCTAGCCGCATCGTCTTTAACATGATTCTTATGATTTTCGCCGATTCCCTCAATGGACTTTTATCATCGTGCGCAGGAAGAGAAGCAACTGGTACATTCTATGTTTTTTCTTTGCTCCCAGGCCAGCATGGAAGAATGAGAATTCAAATGGATATATATCTCAAAGCCAAATAACTAGATGGATGTTTTTATATTATCGAAATTTATAAGTAATACCTACTAATAGTTAGTAATCCGATTTGAATACTCCTACGTAGGTTTCGAATCTAATGGTATAAATATATAACAAAACTTAGCTTGAATTTGACCAATACAATCCACGCCTGGTAACCAAAGATGTGGTCTAAAAGCACGCTTGTCTAGTAAGTGTAAATTCACCCAAGACTTGATAAGTACTTCTACTACGCTACCTGACTGTGCTTACAAACCATTAACCAAATTCTACAATTTAGGGTAATTCTTTAACCCGCGCACTCTCTTTATTGAAACATCCAACTTAACGTATTACAGTAGTTAGACCGCACGAACACCATAAAGCGAATTGCCCTTAATTTCACGCCGTTAATGATGGAAGGCTATTATGCGTATTGCCCGTCGTATATCAACCAGATATACTGCACTTAAACGTGTGTTATAATTAAATAATTTACATTTACCTAGTGTTGAGTTATCGGAGTCTTACGTCTGTTACATTACATTGACAACATGGCCTTCTGTGTCAAGCTAGTACTTACTCGTGCTGTAATATCAGTTGCACAGCCATGCTTCTATGCGTATACTTCTGTTTCGTTCTGATTATTTTAACGGTAAAATTCTCAATTATCATGAGCTACTGCCATATTGTCGCTGTGACTTTAAGTGCAACAAAAGAAAATGATGACTGCGGTGTGGCGTAGGCGTATACCTGAACTCATGGATAAAAAACCAGTATAATGTACCAGTATAACCTATAATGTACCAGTGTATATAATACATATATCACGTCTTTAGCCCTTACGGGGTAGACAGAGCCTAAGGTAACAAAATCTTAAGGCCACGTTTAGCATGATTAAGGGCGTATAGGTGGTAAGGGAAATCAAAATAGTGATGGGTTGTTAGCTGCATCGCTATAACAATGATTCCTAAGACTTTCGCCCCTTCTCTCGATTTGCTTTTACCATCTGCGCGGAAAGAGAAGCTAAACTGGTAAATTCTATGTTTTTTCTTTACTCCCAGACCAGCATGGAAGAACTATATACTGGTAGATTAGATATAGATATATGTACATGTATCATGAAAAATACAGTTAAATTAAAACTATAGATCGGATTACTGTTTTTTTACGTTTAGTTTGTTAATTAGACCTAAATCATTATAATAGTGACGAAGTAAAGATTAAATATTTAAGAAATATGGTTAGCTCGTTAGGTCAGCTTGACATTAAATTCTGTCGGACCAACTTCACTTTTGAATTTGAAAATAGCGTTGACTACATTCCATGTTTTTTCAGTGCGAAACCAATTTCAAAAAACATTTTGCAAATTGTTAGCCCCTAAATTACAGTTGTACAAAGCAGTGTACTTATTAACAAGTCAACAGCATGCTTTAGTTGCAACCACCTGTTATCGCAAGCCTTTTAGGCCAAGCGTTCAGAAATCCACATCAAACTGTCATGTATAATTTAAGCAGTATAATAAATAGGCGACATAAGTTTAAGAGATAATTCGGCCTGCAGTGAACGGCGTCGAGGTGTCGCAAGGCATGGATGTATGAGCGTAATCGATGGAGGGCATAAATCACTGAGGAAGGTTGGGTGGCAGTGTGAGTGGATAGCGGGGAGATAAGCGGAGCGGGGAGTAGTAGCGGGGAGAAAGGCGTTCTGTAACAAAATTAAGTTAAATTTCTAAATGTCAGTGAAAATGAGAACACATAGAAAAATCCGAAAAGTAAAGCTATGGCCGGGAATCGAACCCGAATCCTCGTTATTCCGTGACGCGTGCTATACCCCTACACCACCCATAGCAGGTGGGTAGTCTCCTAAGTTAAGTTAAGTAAATTATGTTGAAAAGAAAAGCAAGGAACGAGCAATAGTAAATTTCAAGTGTTTTGTTTCCATTGTAATGTAATGTTTTAAAGTTAGGGGGTTTAGCTTGGGATTTATTTACGAAGAGTAGAGATTAAACAAATAATGTGTTGTCGTTCCTGCTATTTCTGTAAAATTAACAGTTCAAAGGGAAATTTAAATAGCCTGTTGTACAATCTTTAAAAGTTTAACTGTAGCAAAATGTAGATAAGATGGTATTCCTTATAAAATATATGTTGAAACTAAAGAACGAAATACATTTAGGTTTATTGAAAGTCAAAATTTGAAAACAAAAACAACTATCATATAATATAACTTGTGTCTTTTTCGTCCGGACTTCCTGCCATGTTATTTACGTTGCCAATGATGAAAAATAAATTAGAATACCTCAGGTGCCAGTAATTTCACCGGTTGCTTTACTCGCCATGCCGTAACACAACAGCGCAAACAACTTTATGAGTGAGATGGTGGCAGCGCCACAATCTAGTCTTCGCCTTATAGCTTCGTAACTTTTTGTCAGTAGTAAATTGGCCTTCCGAAAATCTCTCACACTGATAATGCAACCCTATAGGAAATCATGTCCATGTATTTAATGGCACCGATTAATGTTTTAATTCGTGTTCGCAATAATTTAATAATCTCTCTCTAGAGGCCGGTCATTAATAATTCGGCCGCCATATTAAATTTATCTCCGATGTTTTTATGGAATTGCTCAAGTATTTATGTTTCATATTAAGAGGTGATTGTTTAATGCGACGGCATTTATTACTGTAAGTTAGTTTAGATTAAGAGTTCTTTGAGTTATGAGTTTGAAATGGCTTAAAAACTGAATTTATTAATAAAAATTAAAACGAGACGAAGAATCCTTACAAACGAAATGCCAATATTATAGCTATGTCATTTGCATGTTGTAGTATTTACCTACTTAATTTAAATTTAGTAAAGTTATTTGCCATAGCAAACAAAAATAAAGAAACAATAGCAATTTGTGTGCTAATTTTATTACGAATGACAAAATTCAAACTGTGCTTGTTTGTTAAAAGTGGACATTTAAAAACTTCCTGATACTTGACCTAAATCCCTGTTGAGGTCAACAAATAACATGTTGAGCACGTGAACTGTAAAAATTCTACTTTATTGAAAAATATCAAGACAGGCAATTTCAATAATAGGTATTTTATACCAGAATCGTTGCCAAAATCATAAAATTGAAAATGTCAAAATAATAAAAAAGTCGCGGGAGTCATTGTTTGAATAGGAAGCTTAAATTGTTAAATTGTTTTCCAATAACTATATAAAAAAAAAATCTCTTCATTTTACTGTAAATGGTTATTTTACACCGTGAGAATGCGGATTTTTATTACTCCGTTGCTGTGAAAGCGAGACAAACATACCAAAAGAATATTGCAAAATAAACTTAAAAACACTTAAAAAGTTAAATGTTAAAAGCTATTAGAGTAAGCCGGATTCGTGGAAAAGATAAGCATGTTTTAATTAGTAATGCAGCTGATGTAACACTTAGCCTTTTTGGTGTCTTTTGGGGTAAAAATACCCCTTTATTTCACTTTATTTCAGCTTAGCGTTTTTACGAGATTCTTAAAAACTCAACTTTTTTTTTAATTCACACCAGTATTTTTATACTAAACATTTTTTTTTATATTTGTCATGGTTGGGACTTTGGGCCCGATTTTGAAGTGGAAGAGAAAGTGGTAAAAATCTGTGTATTGTTACAAAACTACATCTTAAATTTTATTTTCTACTTGTTTACTAGATTAATTAGAAGTGTAGCTTTCCCCTAAACTACTCGTATTTCAAATTCACCACTCTAGAGTGCCATTTTCACATAAAATAATGGCCTTCAAAAGTCTGGCTCTTGATTTGCTACAATGTCGCCGTGAACACAAGTGACTTTAAGTAAACGAAACAACATGTTAATCTTTTCCGATTAAAATATACGTTATCAATCAACGTCATTATGGTCTTCATAGACATAGGCCTTCCTCAAGGATCTTAACGACGATCGGTTTTGTTCTACCCGCAGCCAATTTTATTTTTTATTTTTTCGTGAGCCTGTTCGTTGCAACCTATTAATTTTGTACATATAACATTAATTCGTTTTGTAAAATAAAAGCAATTAAAATTCGTTAAGGGAAAAGGCACTTATAAAACAAATTTAACGCCAATTTCATCGATTCTCTACCATGTCTATCAGCTATTATCACCTAGCGTTCGTGTCCGTGGATAACCGATTGGGCATACTATTTACGTTATTACCAATGATTATTATACAGTCAAGATTTATGACTACGATTTGTGTTTAACGACTCGTAAAGGCTATTATAGAGCTGCGTTATAATTACGATTATTACGATGTATGCATGTTAAAACGTCTCGTAAGAATTTTGACGGACGTCGGCAATTCTAATTCGTTCCGTGAACGTGAGACATTTTGCGCGAGTTCGAGCGCTAATATTAAACGCTTTCAAAGTTCTATGGAACACAATATGGCAGCTACTTAACGTACAAGTAACAATTAAGTTATCCGCCCCTTAATCCGTATAGGATCGGTACCGTTACGATTCGCAAAAAGAACGTTATTGTGTATAAATTACTTTGATTTTTAACCTAGCTATCTCGATGGATGATACTGTGTGATTTCCTCTCTTTAATTCACCCAATGCCGAGTGTAAGTCTCTTCTAATGCACGCCATTCCCTTCGATCTTATGCCTTTCTCACCTAACTCCTCCATGCCGCTCTAAGGACATTGGTCCATCTCATCAGTTGCCTTCCCACATTCCGATGTCCCACTCCTGGGCCTCTACTTCAGCACCCGCCTATTACTTCTCCTCTTATGATGAAGGGGCTAAGTTTTAGTTCCCACACGGTCTCTGAATGGTTTGGAAACTTCATACACACCCTTAGATTGTTGTTGATGTTGTTCCTTCACAGAAAAGCTGATAATAAATTTCAAATTTTATTCCTCACAGGATACAGATAACAGTTGAAAACAGTAGAACATTAAAATGTTCTTCTTGAAACACAGGCCGATAATTCTACCACAACTGTATAATTTACCGGCCAAAACTACCACATTACCTTACTCCAAGCGGTATTTATCTAAACCAGGCGTAAAGTGCGGCAAACCCACCACCAGCAGTGCATGTAGTTATGTCAGACCCGTCAATTGGGGTTCATAATTATGACCGGATCTTTCTACTGACACAAGGTTCCATTTCATCTTTGTTTATCATATTGCAACTCTTAATCCTTACACTCAGGGTGTATTTCTGAATTTGTGGATCGTGAAGAACTTTGTCATTATTAGGGATACCGTCTTGTCTTGGACAGGGTTGGTATTAGAGGAGTCAGATGTATCATTAAAATTGCGCGTATATAGTTATATGAACTGACGTCGAAGCGGTTTCGTTTGAAGCATATTGTGATATTTGTAAATGTCAATGAAAATAAAAGATTTTAAAGTAATTATAATAATTATTAAATATTTTTAAAATAAAAAAGCCGTGGCATCCTAACAGTTTGACCCATGAGCTCACGTGCAGGGGATTGTGGGTTGGAATCCGTGCTCGTACCTCAGATTTTTTAGGAATTTACGTGCCAAATTATATTCGAATTTACAACGAGCCTATCGGTGAATGAAAACATACTAAGAAAACATGCAAACAACTGCGAACCAATTCAATGCTATCTGTGAAGTTACCAATCCAAACTGGGCCCGCGTGGGAACCATAGCCCAAGTTCTGTCATTCCCAGCAGTGGGACGTTTACATGTTGGTATTTTTAACTCTTTCAATACGTTCTATCATAGGTATTGATTATTTAAATCAAACGCGTACGTGCTGGTGTGAAAGAGGTTATAGTGACTAGGATAGAAAAAAGTATGCTTAGTTGGTTTGGTCACGTTGAGCGGATGGATGAAAGTAGACTAACTAAACAGATCTATATGGGGAGTGTGGGGGATTACGTTGGGAGGGGAAGGCCTAGACGGACGTTTCGAGACCAAATAGGAGACGTTTTGGAAAAAGGTCAGGTCAGGAGTACCCGAAACCGACGAGCATGTATGAAGAGATTAATGAATGTGGATCAAGCGAAAGAAATATGTCAGGATCGTAGCGAGTGGAACAAAGTAGTCTCTGCCTACCCCTGTGGGAAAGAGGCGTGACGGTATGTATGTATGTATCTATTCTTATTGAACATACCTAAAATGATTACACCAATAGTTTCTTATGAATCCAGATACGTACACACACAAAAGCGCGAAACGTATAACACCTCTCTGTACATCTGGTTAAAAAAGCCATCTGACCTGCGCAGACGCTTGTAATACGAAACGAAGCAACCATTAAACTGGCCAGGCTATAATTTCCGAGCCCCCTGTATAATCAGCCGGGTAATCAGCTGGTTTGTTTTATTTCTCAATACGTCGAATGGCTGGGGGCTTTTAGAGATACGAAACGGTAATTATAGTCACATACTGTCAATTTTATTGTCAATTATTTTTTAAAGTCATTGCTGTATTTCAAACTACTATGGCTATAAATAAAGTCAGTAACTAGAAGACGTTGTTCATAGTGACAGCATATTGATTGCTGCAAACACTGGGATTTATTTAAACATGTCACGGTAATGTTTCATAGATGCATCGTTTGACCACCGTTTTAAATTATATCAAAAATAATAAAAAAGAACTGTCTTCAAAATAAACGCTAAAAGGTAAAAAATGGCCAAAATCTAGAAATTCCATAATAAATTGTTTTAATAACGCCACTATAGAAATTTCAAATCAAAACAAAACAGTGATACAGGCTGTGATAGTGATACCTACTATTCTGTATGTTTATTTTTATCTCTAGTTAGGTTTTTACAATATTCATATAAAAAGTAATAAAACAATATTAATACAAAATACCTACTGTTCCGTACTTTCCTACATTTAA
The DNA here is from genome assembly GCA_949127965.1 of Pandemis corylana. Classification (NCBI taxonomy): domain Eukaryota; kingdom Metazoa; phylum Arthropoda; class Insecta; order Lepidoptera; family Tortricidae; genus Pandemis; species Pandemis corylana. The sequence goes on along the minus strand of OX421856.1, from coordinate 10,903,681 downwards.
ATTAGTTTTTTTTTATACCTTTCGCATCGTTTAGCACATACAATTTTATTTCTCATTTCTAAACGTCATATTTCAAAATTGTTACTGGAATGGTGTATATCTGATTTCCGAACGAAGCGACGCGATAGTGCTGCCCCCCTGCGACAGTCTTGAGAGGCTCTTATTAGCAACTTCGAATGGCGGCACGCACGTTACTAGAAAACGATCCCTTTCTTTCAATATATTTTCACCTGAAAACTTTCATTAGCACCGCAGTGTTAAAATCCCTGACTAGTTCAGCCAGTGACCTATGGAGATACAGACGGGGGCCCCCAGGAAACCATCAGCTCGTCGATTTTGGTGAGTCAGATCTTGCATTATTCCAGGCCTCCAGAAACTTTCTATTAACTTTCTTACATAAATAGTTGTTCCTACGAACCGGATTGGCTCGATATATTGTGTGTGCTAATAGTTTCAATTACATTACATAGTTAATTTACAAGTACGATAACATTTTCTGGAAAGTACCGACGTGCTACCGTCTTCAAGTGTGTGATTTACTAAGGAAAAAGTGCCGATTTAGTTACTGTGATTCCACCTTACACTTATAATAAGTGGTGAGGTAAACGATTAAATTAGTATTTCCGAGTTTTACATCGTAATTCTCATTTTGCACTTTTTATTTCAATAACCGTGCGGTAGGCATAAGTCGCTCGCCGCTCGTCGCCCGCCACCACGGCGCCAAGTCTAGCGTATAAGCGCGACGCCTGACTTTACTTGCGTATTTCGGTATTGTTGCATTTTCGTGCTTAATACCATTAATATCAATATTATAATAATAAGAATAAGTGTTCTTTTCAGTATTACTTCTAGTTACGCACTACGTGGTAAATAATTTTATTATAATATTAGTTCTGTTCGAGTTTCAAATTTCTTTTCTTTCCATTTTGTGACGCAAATATTTCGTCACTAAAATAATTTACGTATAGGTACGTATTGCGACCATACTAGTTATACATAATTACGTATTACGGCGTAATAATATTTTCAACAAACAAACACATTTTGTTCACGTTTCTTTATTAGATTTCCCACACGATGGAGATCGAACAATTATATTTCGAGCGAGAAATTCAATTGAATACGTTACAAAAAATGGCAGAATGTTCCGAATCAGATGAAATGCAATTTCGTTGTAGAATTAAAGAATTATGCTCAATTAAAAAAGAGTTTCTTAAGGTACAGGTTAAAATCGAAAAATCTTTAGCTAAAAGTAATAGCTTTTCTAAAGAGGAACAGCTGTCTTTCCGCAATAAGTTCGATGATTTATACTATCAGGTGCAAGTGGCTGCCGACACCTACAAGATTCTGCAGCGCCGCAGTAGTCAGGTCGGCAATGATAATAAAGACAACGTCGTGTCTCACAGTTCCCGCGGGTTGAACTTGCCTCCGCTACCGTTGCCGTCATTTAGTGGGCAGCCCACTGAGTGGGCAGCGTACTACGATTTGTTCAAATCGCTTGTCCATGACAATGTTGACCTTTCAGATGTGCAGAAGTTTAGGTACTTGTTGCTAACGTTGAAAGGCGAACCATACAACCTGATAAAGTCTCTTCCCATTACAGACGCGAATTATAACATCGCTTTAACGATATTAAGCAATAGGTACGAGAATAAACGGATTATTGCTACGAAACATTTAGACAATATTTTAGACCTGGAACCTCTAACTGATAAAAATACTTACGTTGGTTTACGTAATCTTTTAAATGTTTTTCAAGAAAACTTGACGGCACTCAGTGCCTTAAGTCTGCCTATTTCGGAATGGAGTTTTATTCTTCTGAATATTTTGTTACGAAAAATGTCTCCCAACATTCGTCGACGTTTTGAACTCTCCTTGTCGTCTTCTTCGGAGATGCCCGATTATAAGGAACTACTCGAGTTCCTAAGGCGCGAGCTGGCCGCTCACGAGGTGATGCTGGGCACGGCCGGCGGCGCCCCCGGCTGCCCGCGCCCGGCCGCCGCCGCGCCCGCGCCGGCGCGCCGCTCGCCGCCGTCTCCGCGGCAATCTTTCTCTCGCGCGCAGTCGGAATATGCAAACTCGCCCGCGCGTACTCGCACATTTTCTAATGTTTCTACGAAACATAACCCGCCGCGGTCGGTGCAATTTAACGTCGAGTCTTCGACTAATAATGGTTCGCCGAAGTCGAACAAAGTATGCATTTATTGCAAATCGATTTCACACGTTTTAAATAAATGTGAAGATTTTCTTAAACAATCAATTAATGATCGTAAGACTTTCATCAGTGAAAACAACGTGTGTATCAACTGTCTTCACGTCGGACACGACATTAAAAATTGTTTTTCGAGATTTACGTGTAAAGTTTGTTCGCAACGTCATCATTCCTCGTTACACGAAAACGGGCAAGCGGCGCGCTCGGGTTCACTCCCGGCGCCCCCGGTCGCTGCGTCCTCCGCCGCCGCCGCCGCCGCCGCCGCCGCTGCGCCGCCTAGCATGACGCACTGCGGCACGCGCGCTCGCACGCCGTGCAACGTTTTACTCACCACGGCTGTCGTGGACGTCCGCTCGGCGGCGCCCGCGCCGCCGCCCTGCGCGCCTGTCCCCGTGCGGGTTCTGGTAGACCAGGGTTCTCAGGCTACTCTTATTGCAGAGTCATGTGTTCAGCGTCTAAATTTACGTCGTTTTCATGCTGCGTGTGACTTAACCGTTACAGGAATAGGTGACAAGGACGAAAAATCCCGTGGTTACGTCGTGGTCGAGGTGACGCCTCGTGGTAAAGTCGAGCCCAAGCTGTTAATCGAAGCGCATATTTTGCCTAAAATTACAAGCTACGTGCCCAATGTCAACTTTTCGGTTGAAAAACTTCCGCATTTGCAGAATCTGACCCTCGCGGACCCCGAGCTCCGCTCTTCGCGTCCAGTAGAACTGTTGTTAGGATCAGATTACACGGGCAGTGTGTTGCTTCAGGACAACGTAGTCGGACCTCCTGGGACTCCAGTCGCTATGAATAGCATTTTCGGCTATTTACTGAATGGTCGGGTTCCTGCTAGGGACACGAAATTTCAGTTACATGCCAGTTTCAATTCCTGTCAAAGTGATATCGACCTTCAAAGGTTCTGGGAATTAGAATCCGTACCGGAAGTGAAACCGCTTACGCCAGACGAGGCTAGGTGCGAGTCCATTTTCGTCCAAACTCATTCAAGAGATGAAACCGGCAAATTTATCGTTGCTCTTCCTTTCAAGCCAGACGCCCCTCCCCTGGGCGAGTCACGTGACATTGCTCTTTCGCGTTTAATCAAGCTGGAACAGAGGCTTGAACGCAATCCTGATTTGAAGTCAGACTATGTTAAATGTCTCCAAGAGTACATTGACCTCGGTCATATGGAGCTCGTTGATGAGTCTTTGACACCCTCGTCGAAGCCCTATTATATTCCTCACCACTGTGTGGTTAAATCTTCTAGTACCACAACTAAAGTCCGTGTGGTATTTGATGCCTCATGCAAAACCACAAACGGTCGTTCCCTAAACGATAATCTTCTCATTGGACCAAAATTGCACCAAGACATCGTGCAGGTTCTTCTTAAATTTCGTTTGCACAAAGTGGTATTTACTGCAGATATCAAGATGATGTACCGTTTCATTTCCCTGCGATCAGAAGACCGTGATTATCAGCGTATCCTCTGGCGCACCAGTTCTGACATGCCTGTTCAGGAATTTCGATTATGCACAGTGACGTTCGGAGTCGCGTCTTCTCCTTTTCTTGCCTTACGAACCCTTCGTCAACTCGCTATTGACGAAAGTGCTTCTTTTCCTAAGGCTTCTAAGATTTTACTTTCAGATGTCTTCGTCGATGACGTCATTTCAGGTACGAGTTCGCTTGATGAAGCGTTGCTTCTTCAACAAGAGCTTATTTCTTTGTGCCAGACGGGGTCTTTCGACCTCAGAAAATGGACAAGTAACCGTACAGAGTTAATGTCTTCTGTGACTTCTAATGCGGAGCCTAACGAAGCGTTAGCGATTTCCAACCTGGATGGTGACACTTCGGTCAAAGTATTAGGCCTTAAGTGGTTTCCTAAATCAGATACTTTCAGTTATGAGGTCAAACCAAGTCCTGCGACTTGTTCAAAAAGGATCATACTGGCGGAGATTTCTAAAATTTTTGACCCGCTTGGTCTTCTTTCTCCAATAACACTGTTTGCGAAACACTTAATTCAACGGCTTTGGATCTCGGGAATATCGTGGGACGAAACCCCACCGAAATCAATCTCTGACGATTGGTTTAATTTCATTTCTGAGTTGCCCTTGCTTGAATCAATTTCTATTCCGCGTCATGCCTTTCCCGAGAGCAGGTGTATACAAGTCCACGGCTTTTCGGACGCCTCTGAAAAGGGGTTCTCTGGGACAGTATACGTACGCGTCACGGACGTACACGACAATATTCATGTCCATCTCGTTCTGGCAAAAACTAAGGTAGCGCCTTTAAAACGCATTTCAATACCTCGCTTGGAGCTGTGTGGGGCTGTACTTCTCTCAAAACTGATTGAGACAGTACTGAGTACCTTTTCGGGTTTGATTTCAAATAACGATGTCTATGCGTGGAGTGATTCATCGATCACTTTGGCCTGGTTACGATCTTCGTCGCACGAATGGCGTACGTTTGTGTCAAATCGTATTACGGAAGTAACGAGTCGCGTCCCGGCATCTCGGTGGCGCCATGTACGCTCAGCAGATAATCCTGCAGACCCAGCATCGCGCGGAGTTTTACCGTCTGAACTCGACCAGGAGCTTTGGTTCTACGGTCCCTCTTGGCTTAAACGTCCTGAGGCCGAGTGGCCCGTATCTAACCTTGATTTCATTACAGACGAAGAAAAACGAAGTAACGTTCTCGTGTCGACAGTGAACAGTACAGATAAGACTGATACAGAATTTATTTCTAGATTTTCATCACTTTCTAAACTTTTACGTGTGATTTCCTACACTTTCCGCTTCATAGAAAAATGTCGCAAACTTAAAAATTATTCTAAACATATAACAGTCCACGAATCTAAGCGCGCACTTTCGCGTCTAATCTCTCTTGTTCAAAGTGAGCAATTTTCGGATGACCTTTCAAAAATAAAATCTAATAAAAATTGTTCAGATCGTTTACAAAAACTGAAACCCTTCGTCGACAGTGGGGGTCTTCTCAGGGTCGGCGGCAGGATTGATCGAGCTTATACATCATACAACGCGAAGCATCAAATTTTACTCCCGAAAGGACATCATTTAACGAGCTTAATAATTGATCACTATCATAGGGTCAATCTACACGTAGGGCCGCAGACATTGCAATTCATTCTTTCCCAAGAGTATTGGATCCTGTCCGCACGCGACGCGGTACGCATGCGCACCCGCCGCTGCGTACAGTGTTTCCGAGCGCGGCCTCGCCCCGCTCCACAACCCCAGATGGCGGCTCTTCCCGCAGCGCGGGTAAGATCGTTGCGCCCCTTCTTACACGTCGGGGTAGATTTCGCTGGTTATTTCCAATTAAAGTCGAGCAATTTTCGTAACTCAAAACTTTTCAAAGCCTACGTTGCTGTTATGGTTTGCATGTCCACAAAGGCGTGTCACTTGGAGTTAGTTCCAGATTTATCCACCGAAGCTTTTCTAAACACATTAAGACGTTTCGTGTCCCGACGGGGACTTTGCTCAGACATATATTCAGACTGCGGTCGTAACTTTGTTGGGTGTGATAGATATCTTAAGGAACTTTTTGATTTTTTAAAGACAGACGCTACTCAGCTCGAACTTAATAAAAAATTAATGGACTCCGGAATAACCTGGCATTTCAATCCAGCTTACGCAAGTCACTTTGGTGGGATTTGGGAATCTTGCGTAAAAAATCTTAAAACACATCTTTATCGTGTGATAGGAACACAGACCCTTACTTATGACGAGTTCAACACTATCCTGTGTCAGATTGAGTCAGTGCTCAACTCTCGACCACTTTGCGTCTTAAGCAATGATCCAAGTGATCCGTTGCCGCTCACACCCGCGCATTTCCTCGTCGGGGAGCCATTGACCGCGTTGCCCGAGTATGACTTCAGTGATGAACGACCCAGCCGTCTTCAACGCTGGCAGGTCATACAGCAGGCTGTTCGTCATTTCTGGAAGCGGTGGAGCACCGAATATCTTTCCCAATTACAACAGCGTGGCCGATGGTTCCGCGATGAAGGCGAGTCCCCGGTGTCGGAGGGCTCTGTGGTGGTGGTGCGCGACGACGGCCTGCCGCCCCTGCAGTGGCGCCTCGCGCGTGTGCACGAGCTGCACCCGGGTGCCGATGGTGTTACCCGTGTAGTTACGCTACGCATGGGTAATTTTTACACGAAAAGACCTATCGTTAAAATTTGTCCATTGCCTATAGACTAAGAATCTTAGGTGTCTATTAGTATACTACTTAGGTTTAATATTAGTTAAAATAATTCACTTATTTTAAGGCCGGCGGCATGTTCCGTACTTTCCTACATTTAAATTAGTTTTTTTTTATACCTTTCGCATCGTTTAGCACATACAATTTTATTTCTCATTTCTAAACGTCATATTTCAAAATTGTTACTGGAATGGTGTATATCTGATTTCCGAACGAAGCGACGCGATAGTGCTGCCCCCCTGCGACAGTCTTGAGAGGCTCTTATTAGCAACTTCGAATGGCGGCACGCACGTTACTAGAAAACGATCCCTTTCTTTCAATATATTTTCACCTGAAAACTTTCATTAGCACCGCAGTGTTAAAATCCCTGACTAGTTCAGCCAGTGACCTATGGAGATACAGACGGGGGCCCCCAGGAAACCATCAGCTCGTCGATTTTGGTGAGTCAGATCTTGCATTATTCCAGGCCTCCAGAAACTTTCTATTAACTTTCTTACACCTACTATTATTATTATTCTTTGTTTCCACCTGTATTCTTTATACCTCTGTTTCACAAATAAACGATTCTGATTCTGATTCTGAAAATGTATTTCAATGAGCGCTACCTACTTACTTATATCTGCAAAGTCGGTGCGTCAACACGCTTCATAGCTATGCTCTCATCATAAGATCAAATATTGCTTTCCGGAGTTACATTAAACTATACCCAAATCGCCATAGCTATTGCCTGCAAGATTTGAGGATTTCGTTACAAGACCAAATTGGAAGTATTTTCATACATACATACACATACACAAAACATGTCTACATCCCTTACGATGATGAAACATAAAAAAAAACAATCGAATGAGAACCTCCTTCTATTTTTTGGTGTCGGGTAAAAACCTAATTGCGTGGCTTACGTGGAAAACACTAGAGCTAAGTCCGAATTGCACACTACACAAGACTGCCTTTTGCAGCACTCCGTCATTGCTTTTCATTTACATGTATGTAGGTAGGTATATAATATTTAATGCCATATGATTTCGTTGTTTTAACTTTATTCGTTCGTGAAATATGACGACTAACTGTCTGAGTCCATTTTTTACATAAGTGAAATGGTTAACCGAATAATATTCCACTTGACATATTATTTTAATAGAGGAAAATTTTTAAATCACTGTTTGATTTCATTTCTAATGAACATTGGTAAGAATTGTGTGGAAATAAAATAATTCACCGCTTCCCTATTTATATTAGCATTGTTCTTAACAGTCTAACGTCAAACAACAATAATACGCGATGAAATAAATTATTAACACAACATAAAACTTTACCATTGCCATGCCATTGAATAAAACATAAATAAAAAAACCATAAATCTATTAATGAAATCAATAACAATGATTTAAATGATCCATTGTCAGTATGTGCGTTGAACAGAAATCATTGAGCATATTTGAATATAATGACTTACATTGAACGCGACCACTTGCCTGGAATAATTTAATGATCACAAATGCAAATATCGATTCGCGTTTGTTTTGAGAAAATATTATGCTTCTGAACCACTGGAGAGTTAAGTAAACCTTTTGCGATTAGATTTATTCGATAAACATTGTGAAACGGAGTTAATTTTTTCTTGTATAAACTGGGGTAATCAATTGGTTTTGTTTGCGGAACTCTTTGGGAAGTACCATATAGGTGCGTTCATGCAATGCATTGACTAATCAAACTTATTCGCCACGTAGTGTGTCATTGTATAAAAGATAGAGGGGTGTTGCGGTATTCTCGTGTTAATTCGATGATGCCACCTTTCGGTTGAATTTATAGCGCGTACGCTATCTTTATAGCAACTGCTCAAGTTTGTAATGTTATGATAATCTCCTTAATTACCTATCTAGTATTCAAATACTCGAGAATGTAAACATCAATCGGTCAGACTAATAACTACAAAATAAGTTTTATCAAATAAATTATGTCATAGAAATATACTTACATACATACATACCTACATCTATAAACATGCTTCAAAAACTTGATGCCGTTGGGTAAATAAATTATGATCAGGAAGGGGTGAGATTATAAGGACTTGGGTTTGTAAAGAGCTCAAATTAATTGCCTGCTTGCGTGATAAGCTGGGAATGTGAAGAATTAGGTCTGTGAAAAATGAGGACAGTGAAGAATTGAGATTGTTAAGAATTTGGAATGTTCAGATCATCATCATCTAGTCCTCTTTGAAGTGTCCGTCAACGGCGAACCCTGCTAACTCCAGAAGTGAGAGCGAGAACAGCTGGCGAAGCCAAATTTGGTTGAAAATGAAAATTTTATTATTGCAAATTGGCCGCCGAGAGCTCATTTACATGTCTTTGAAACTACTTCGAAAAGACCATCATTGCCAAGAAGAATGCGCCGCAAGAAACTGAAGGTTTTAAGTGCGGTGGCATGACGCACAGTACAACTGACGCACGGAGTTGTAGGTGTATAAGTAAGATGGCTTAAGGCAGTTCTTATTGTGAAGGCGTCTTGCTTCGAGGTCTTTAACAGAGCTTTTCAAAATCGTTGACTGCCTTATGAATAGAGTTGCGCTATTGTGATCTCCGTCGCATAAGCACTTCCCAACTCTCCTGAGGAATGACACAGGCTGTTAAGTGTCTGTTTAGGATGTCCTTGTAACGCAGAAACTTACTACCATGCGGACACGTTCCTTCCTTCAACTCTGAGAAGAATCGTTATCGGGCTGATTCATTTTGAGAATAGTGACTTGTTGAGATGCATAATATTAAAAACTCGAAAAATTCTTTCTGACTGACCGCTGAACCTTTTCTCCATTTCCTTTTTGTTTTTGTTCTTTTAGTCTACAAATTGGCTCAATTATGTTAGAAATATAGCTTTGTACCTAAAAACTGTGTTTGGAAGAAAGAGGCAACTTTCCGAAAATACCACTTCAAATTTCAAGTGTATGTAAATTAAATTACTCGTAATATTATTTGTCTTGACAGAATCCCTAAAACAAGTAATAAAACTTACCTTAGCATGCATTTTGCGTAAAACGCATTAACTTTGTATGTCAGCGGCGTATACAACATTGGCCTACATGTAGCTTACGTTATTTGAATTAATAGTATCGGTGTAACAGAGTTGGATCATGACTCAATCGTTTCACTCGATAAAGAAGCGACCACACCACCGCGTATACGCAATTACGCAGTGACGTGTCGTAGGCGTCACGTTTTCTCACCGTTTTTTCATACATTTTGTTGCGTAAACGCACCGTCAACGTCTTTTACGCAACGGTGTGGTCGCACCTTAATTCTACAAATCATTATGCAATTGTCAGGGATTATACGGCTCAGGCTCAGACAGTTGACGATAATAATATAAACACATGATATTAAATAGTCGAGGAATTCAATATTAAAATAGAGGCGTATACCTAGTAAAATTCAAAATTTATGTAATTATTCCTAGAGTAATTAATTAAAATAATCCCTTCGTGCATAAATTCAACGTCCAACAACTGCAGCGCATTTATATCATAAAGGGATAAATAACGTTTTATATTTAATTTGAAGGAACGTTTGAGGCCCCATAAATCAGGGGCTGAAAGGAAATCGCGAACGGAATAATCGGAAGGGCGTAAACGAAAGGCGGAAAGCGATTTAATTTTTGTTTAAATTATGTTCTTTTTTATTACAAAATTAATTTAGTAACCTGCACTGAAAACACTTTTCACGCGACTGGACTGCTAATGACCATAATTAAAATATCATTTTCAGTTCGCAGATTTGAAAAACTTTATCCAAACTTGATTCTTTCTACCGTACTAGCTAATAATAGTGGAACTTGTGTGCTCTCATCATTCCACAGCTATCATTATGTTTAGCAATAAAAACGTACCACATTAAAGTGACATAAACTTTCAAATATTACTAACTGCATAGTCATCATCATCATTCACACTATGGATATTTATTTAATGGAAAATGTGTTTTGAATGTATATGACAAAGTCATGAATTTTGCCATGTGAAAAAGTTTGACTCGACTCTGTCTGTAATTTAAATATTATGTCCACAAAAACGTTTCAATCTATCAAAGATTAATTTGTCCTCTATTCCGGCTCATGAAAATATAAAAAACATTTATTTATATTGAAGATTTTTTTTTTAGATACCGGTCATCTGTTTGTACCGAATATTGTTTACTGTTGCTTTTAAATTCTGTATTTCATTACCTTTCGCTATCCGCTTTGTTTTTGCTCCACTCACCATTCAGCATCCATATATCACCGCGGTCTTCAAAGGGATGCCAAATAAAACAAACAACACGGAAAATAACGTTTACCGGACTTTTCACGCGAAGCCAGAACGCATTTGTATACGTCGAACGATAATCAGTCGCTCGGCTGAAGACTGATGACAGATGACGATGAAATACTCGGTTTGATGACTGGTTTGGGTTCACATCTTTCCTGCCTCATCACGTCATTTAGTTCAGAGTTTGGACCTAAGTTGACATTTGACGCTTAATCGGGGAAGTAGTTTGAGAGGGTGAAAGTGTATTATCATCGGCCAAGCCTTCGTATAATCATATAAGTTCGTTTAATCCTTAGGAGAAGATCGAGTGTAACTGCGTACGTTAATTGATTAAAAAACGCGAAAATTAGTAGATAATTTTGCTTTTACAATTTGCTTTATGGTTGTTTTGCAATTTAGTTATTTTGCTTCTTAGTATGGTATTGTGTTGCGTTAAAGGTATGAAACCTTCAAATTAATTTTGCTTTTTAGGCACTGTGATCATAAAGGATGTCTACAAGCAGAGATTGATGATACGGATTACAATAGATAACGATGACATAAAACAGGTCTTGAAAATCTGTATATTGTTAACTTTTCTTTGAGTAATATATCAATTGCATTTAAAAGAAATGCTGCTACTATTGAACCAAGAAACAACAAGAAACAATAAATCAGCAATGTTTGATTGGCTTTCCAATACTCGTAAACAGGGTTTCGATTGAAGCTCCTGTTCTTCAAGGAAATATGTTGTTTATTCGCAAGTGCGATTTGATTGTACGATGTATACGATTTATCATTTCAAAGAAACTTGCTTTTAAAAGGTTTCTAGTATCTTACTATCTGTAAAAGAGTAACGTGAATAACTCTGACAGACATGGGACAATCTAAACCACAAATAATATTCTTGAGAATCATAGAGTGTATTATGGAGATGGTTTTCGAAATTCCCTTCCATGATATAGGGAACTGGACTATTTCTTATTTTTGGCAGGAGCTAAGTCTCAAGCATGAAATAGCTACTTAGTTGAGAAAATATAAAGATAAAAATTAAGTCTTCTCTTTATGAATTGGATTTTCTGAGCTTGAAAATTGAAATTTAATATTGTCAAATATTGCTTGCGTGGACTTGGTTACTGGTAAGCAATAAATACATTCCCGTCCCATGAATATAAACTTCCCACGAACGTATTCACATATAAAAACTATTTTTCGATCAAAAATCTACCATCATCACAGTTAAAAATAAACATGGGACTTGCAATGTAACGCGTACGGACGTAATATATATTATAGCTCCGATTTACGATGATATCAAATTTACTTGGTGCTCCTTTGATGTCATTTTTCCCATAAATTTTTCAGCATAACATAAAGAGAGCTCCACGCGTTATTAGATATGGAAATCGTTTGTGACTTACGGATACATCGTTCGTCGGACAAAAATTGTGAACAAGCTTGAGCAAGAACATGTTGGAACTTCTTAAAGAAAAACACGAAAAACTATTAGGTACCTACTAGTGACCAAAAAGTTCGGCACTCCATACTGTATCTATAGTGTACCGAACGATTTGGCCGATTTGGATGCTTCAAACTACATGAAGCTGCCGATACCTTTAGTGTACCGAACTATTTGGCCGACTTGGATGCCTCAAACTATATGACGCTGACGGTACCTTGGTGTACCAAACTATTTGGCCGTCTTGGATGCCTCAAACTATATGACGCTGACGGTACCTTGGTGTACCAAACTATTTGGCCGTCTTGGATGCCTCAAACTATATGACGCTGACGGTACCTTGGTGTACCAAACTATTTGGCCGACTTGGATGCCTCAAACTATATGACGCTGACGGTACCTTGGTGTACCAAACTATTTGGCCGTCTTGGATGCCTCAAACTATATGACGCTGACGGTACCTTGGTGTACCAAACTATTTGGCCGTCTTGGATGCCTCAAACTATATTACACTGACGGTACCTATGGTATACCGAACTATTTGGCAGACTTGATGCTTTAAACTATATGATGCTGACAGTACACGTAAAACACCAACAAGTACAAAATGGGATAAAAGAGAAACCAATAATCATACAAGACTGGATGATTTACTAGCAGGATATTAAATTTATTCTACTTAAGTAGCAGGTGGGAAAAATATATTTTTTTAAGAATGCGGAACACGTTGTTAGATTAGGTACTATCGAAAAATTTCATAAGAAAGATACAGAAGAGAAAAACGACACATCTGTTTAATAAAATATACACTTAACATATTTTTCACTCTTCTGTTTCTATCTGAAAATAAATTTGCTGTCTACAAATAATCCCTCATCATTTTATTTTTCATTCTATCTCTCAGTATTCCCCAATGCCTTCACACGTCGCCTCCTCACGAATAAATCTGCCTTTACAGCTGCATAAATTTGTCGATGGAGCGATTTTCGTATCCGCTGCCTTTACTCCGACATCCTGTTAGCTTTGTAACTACACTTTTCTAGGAAACGTCGTGTGATAAATAAGTGCTCGGATTGGCTGTTTGTGTTTTGTTTATCTTGAATGTTCTGTGAAAATAGGGTAGTCGTTTTCTAGTCTTGAAATGCTTTAACTTCTTTATTTGCTCTTAAGTGTGGCCGAGTTAACCACATCATACTCAAGACTCCTTATTTTTTTATTAGTACTATATCATTTGTAAATCAAGTTTTATTAATAATTATATTAGAAATAGGTACACCTAACGACAAATAAATGGATAACCTGTACCTACTCTAAGATACTGTACTGTACGGTGAAAATGAAAGAGACGATTAAAATCACGTCTTTGTTTTATTTCGTCTAAGTAGCAAAAATAATTCGAAAGTGATAAAATTTCATGTTGAATAAAGTATCGTAGTAGAACTCAAAATAGTTATCGTATCTATCACAGTTAATGAATCGAAGCTGAAATTCTCTAGCTTTTGAAGAAGATTAATTTCTCGGTTTTTGAAGGAGGCCAGGTGAGTTTAGCCCAGTGGATAGCCTTAAATTAAACAATTGTTTAACTGAAATAAATACGCACGAGTTCTGGATTAATTCTACCACTTAACACTCATATTCTTTGATTATAATCACCTTACTCAATCATTTCACGCGTTACGTCTCTGCGAGGGCTTATCCTATCAGACGCGACACTGATCCCCTATTCGTCATAACACGGGGTTCTGTCTTGAGACTTATCTTATTAACAAATGCGAAGCGAAACGGATAGCTTATTGTGATTCTTTTATAACAATTCAACTTAGGCTGGCTGGTAAAAATGACTTACTGTGAAACTGTTATTTGACCAGTGAAACTTATATAATGAGGACTGTGTAAAAGTTTAAGCTTTCGTGATAAGAGGATTGGCAAAATTAAATCTCAGTCAGGATTGTCATTGAATTTGTTTGTCGCCAAACGAATTAAAGTGACCACTGGGATAGCTTAACGGTTATTGTCCCTAACTCTAGCAGTTCAGGGTTCTAAATCTGGTAGGGGCAGGTATCTGTATGATGAATACGACTGTTAATTGAATAATAATGCTAAACGTGGCCTTTGGGTCTTGTTACCGTAGGCACTGTCTACCCAGTAAGGGATAAAAACGTGGTGATGAATTTTTGAACCCAGTCGTACTTGTTGTTGCTGTTCATTTCTTTTTGTCGACGTACAATTAGCTGCCTAACAGCAATACCTTTGCTAATCTCTTTTAGTTCTTTTCATCAGTACGATTTGCGGGAAACCGATGGATTTAAGTGGCAGGTTGTCGTTTGCTGTGGCAATCTAAGAGGGAGGTCTTTGTTTATAGCATTAGACATCTTCCGGCAGATGAGGATATAAATCGAAACGCTTTGGAGCGTTTCCCACTTGTCTAACCACATCTGATAAATATTTTTTTCTTTGTCACCTCCTGTTTACATCATATTATCGCACCACATTTTCTTACAATCCCCGCTAACTACGACGACAGACGTTTTTTGATTAACGCCGGGTCAGGTCTTCATTGTGCTCCCTTTGAAGCTCAACACTCATTTATCAAGCTCGCTTCCGACTGGAAATTAACGCGATGCCACAAGTTGTACGCTGTAGCAGAAGAAACACTTATATTAGGGAGGTTAGGATTTTTAATTTGAATGAATGATTTAACAACAGAAGTTCGTGACTGCAGAAAAAATTTTAAACGGAAGGTACAAAAAAGGTCGCTGGCTTTGCTTTGCTGTGAGAATTTATATCAATATGTAGCTAGTGTCACCATTAGATTAGCGGAATAAACAAACAAATTGAGTTAAAATTTTTAGCAAACTTAGCATCAACCTAGCTATACGCAAATTATTGTTAATGATGCGGAATTTAAATATCAGCTATTACCAAATATTTATGTTTCACCATCACCACAATGAATTTGATAGTTAAAGTATTCGTTTATGAATTGGTAAAACATTTTTAGAAGTAGCAAAAATCTTGTCTCTTAATGACACGGTAGTGCGGTAACGTCCGGAATTTCGCGAACACTGATTTTGACGTATCGCTTTCAGGCGTGGTGAAAAATGGTCCGTCCAACACTCGGGAAAAAGATTTCTCATGTTTTTTAAAAGGTTACCAAATGCATACAATTTATGAAGTTCGATCTTGTGATTTTGTCATTCAGACTCAGTAATGTGTGCATTGGCGCGCAAGGATCTTAGTAAAATGATAATAGTTAGTTACCTAGTAATTAGAGAAAATGTTTTGTCTCATTTAAATGCATGACTAAAGTAAAGTTGAATTTAGTAAATCAATAAAATGAAACAAGTCCATTCGTGAATACATGCAAAAGCGTTTACTACCACATCGACACGCCTGAACTTTTTAAAGGGCAGTAAACAGAGGTGGAAAATAATACAATATGAGAAACCAACTTACTACTTACCTGAATAACCTCTGAGACAGACACAGTGGTGTTATGAATAAATCAACTATGCCACTGCAACGTTGCGTTGCAAAGGCAATCTGTTAGCTGGGTCCGATAGTGGAACAGATTTGTATGTAGATTGTTGGGGTACTGTTCAGTATTTTGAATAAGATAATGCGAAATGTTTCGATTATAATTTACGCAATCTTGAGGCAACTTATAATAGTAGATAAAAATATGCATCTATTATCCTTTTAAATCCCAACTTTGCTTCGAATATTGTTTTATAAAGAGTTTCCCAAGTTTCTTGCGGCGCATTCTTCTTGGCAATGATGGTCTTTCCGAATGTGCTGGTAGTATCAAAAAGACATGTAAAAGAGCCCTTGGCGGCCAATTTGCAAAAAAAAATTTCATTTTCATTTTACCTAAAAATAATAGTTGTGATTTTACTTCTGACACGACACCTCTAAATTCACTTTTACTGTGTGGGATAGTAATCCCTAATTATCTTAAATCATATACTGTCTAAATAATGATTGATGACACACACGAGTATAAATTATTTTAATCGACCTTAAATTGCAATTAAAGACAGTAATTTTCCTTTGCATCACCACTACCCCCTATCAACGTAATCAACCCGCAATGACAGCTAAAACTTCCCCCAAGTATTTACACCGACTCGAAATTAACCAAACAATATTAATCATACTCCCTGGAGTCAAACCCCCGCGCTGAGTCCACGATAATGATATATGCGATGTTTGATGATAAACAATCGGGGTCATTTATTATCTGTCGGATATTTGACAGGCGGTAGGCAGATGTCATTTGTCATTTTCCTGGATCTGAAGGTCCCTTCGTTACGCCGACGCTTACGCTCGCCTCCGAATGCGGTTAGCTCCCAACCGACAAAGCTCACCAACCACAAACAAAATCATGCTCAAACCCCCGCAAGCTAAAGTCGAAATTTCTCTGAAAAAAAAATCAATCTTGATTGCTTTCAGCATGAACGATTATGATAGATGAAAGAGTTAGCGCTCCAACAAAGCCAGGGACGTTACATTGTTAAATGGCCTCTGTGTAATACGCGATAAGGTTCAGATTTACGGATTTGTTCAAGCTTCAAAGGCTGCCTCAGCGAAACGTGTTATTGAAGATGAAACAGTAATGGATGGGGATAGGGAATGCGTGAACGCTGTCGGAGATGTATTGTTATCGGGGTTGTTTATCAAAATACGACGATCGTTCCTGTAAATAATTACCCTTTCAAAAGAATATTCTGTTAGTGCTACCGGTAATATATTCATTATATCTGACAACTTACAAAGCGCCATAGGAATAAATAAAAGTATTTTATAGTCGCTTAAGCCGATTGAATCTGGCGTGGCATACCTGGAATCTCAACTCAATCATCACAACAATATTTAATTTCGTTTTAAGTTGGGCTTAAATTTTGTAATCTCGGTGTGTGACGGCCGTTCGTAAAGAGCAATTAAGTTGAGAATAAAGTGCTAAAGTTGTTGTTGGTCGGACAAAACACGTACAAGGGTATTCACGGCTTCATAACTCCGGTAGCACTCAGCTGTAATGCAAAATGTGTGTTGTACATTTTTAACGGGTAATGTATGAATACATTTAGGGTCGCGCGCTCCCACGGCGCGTCATGTCCTCAGGATGCGTCAGATAAATCAAATGTTTAATTTCCCGGCCGAGACAACGGGCATTGTTGTTTTAAAAGGAAGCAGAAGAATTAAAAATGTGATACTCGAATAAAAAATGGAGGATAATCCTCGTTTCGTAATCAACCATTAAGTAACTATACTTTTAGCTATTCTTTAACAGGATCAACATTAAAATTTTACGTTTCTTAGAGGCGTTATCTGGCACAGCAGTACTTAATTGCTATATTTATCAATTTTTTTGGAATGTCTCAATATTGAATAGTCTTAAAATAAAAAAAAAACAGCAGTGTCAGTGATGTTACTCAACAACAAGCTCCATTCAAACTTCCCTTCAGATATAAGGTCCTTTTAAAATATTCAATAGGCTTGCTCCTCTGTCAAACGCATTCTTTACTTCATTACTCTCCCTGACACCGGGGTTAATCTTGCATTGTGTACGGATAAAGAAGCGTCTAGGCGTGCTTTGTATTGATTTTTTAAATACGTTTTAGTAACCGTATCAACTTACTCACCTATTGTTAATTCCCTTTCGTCTATCTTTTGTACTTTAGATAATAAAGCAATAAATTCACTATCACGTATTTATTTTGCATCAACTGAAGCGTCATTTACATTTTTATCGTTCGTCGGTGCAAAAGAGCTATCAGTTTTGCTTACATTTGTATTATCAACGCGAGTGATAATTTCATCAGAACCCTTTTTGAGTGCGTCCAGCCGTATAAGCTTGCTTAATTAAGTCGGTTGGAATCAATCGACGCGTCTTGGGCAAACAGGTCGGAAGGCAATTTTTCGTGAGCACCTGACAGCGCGATCCATCGTGGGCATAAAAACGTCGGGCCAACGCCGCCGGTGACTATGATCAACTGCCGAACCGTAGGGTTACCCGCTTAAAAATATATTAAGTTAATTCGATGTCAGTTACATACTTACTTGCTTACTTTTATGCCATGTGCTTATTTTCATGCAAGGTTCGATTGGAATTAAATTTTCAAAAGTGCACCTTGAACTGGTTTGAAGACTGAAATGATAAAATGCCAACAATTAAATAATTCAAAGATTTGCTTCATCCAAAAGCAAAACAAATGTATTACTTTTATCATAATTAAGAGGCTCGATGACGGGAATTCATGAAGCAATTCCCGAATAACAAAAAGGATATCTGTTAATTGTCTAAAAATTTAAACGTACCATTAATTAACAGTGTCGCTAACAAATTTCTCCGGCTGACAATAAAAAAAGCGTTCATAATTTATGTCTGTAGTAACCCTGCAGGTTGAAAGAGTCACGCCGCGTGATGGATGGCGCCCCGCCCACGCGCGCTAACAACCGCCTAGAACTGACAAACTGCCGCATTGTTGCCCTCAGGAAATCATAAGACGATGCCTTCAAATTTATTACCTTGTTTCAGGCAATAGCACGTTGGAGAATCGATCTGATTACATTGTTTAATAAGAATTCTAATTCTGATGACTTTTACATCGAAAAGTTTGGAGTATTTACAAATTAATAGGTGCTTAAGATATTGTTATTAATTCAATATCCATTATTATTTAAAGAAGGTTATTCTAGTGGTTCCGTAGTCTACATCGGCACCCTAATAGAAAACACTGGCATGACGAGCATGTTTTGTGTCAAATCATCGCATAATGAAAAATATGAATTTGTAAAAGGGCCCGGGCGCATTAATCTCCGGGTTGTCCACATGAAACTCATTTCAAGACATTTAAATACAAAGCCCGATAGAGTGATAAATTATGAATGAAATAACAATTCCGATTTCCGATTCAATAGCCGACTCGTGTTTGGAGTAGTTCTACAAAAAGCATTATGTCCAACAATGAGCTTATAAATATGAGTTTCTGGAATCTTTTATCTCTATTGTGCTTTGAGTTATTCTTCCGCCTGATTTGCTGTTGCTGAGCTCGTTTTTATTCTTATTGTTGTGAGTGAAATTAATCGTTGCGTTTTGTTGTACATGTACAACCCTGAGTGAAATTGTACTGAGGCAATAATTTATGCATTTGAAATGGGCTCATGCGCAGCCCGTCAGCGTAGGCCAACTCGCGTCCATATCTATAAATGCATCTGACATAGTTAATCCATATAAAGTTATTATTGCCTCGCCTTTCAACTAACTTAATTGGCTGCTACCGACCAGTGTAAGCCTGTGCGTCAGCGATAAAGAACTGAATATGTTTAGACTTTGAGCGCAATCGCCCTCTTGATTTGCAGGCGTTTTTATTGGCCTCACGTTTGCCTAAACGTCTTTCCCTGTATAGCTCGTAAATTTAGAATACAAAGGACGCTATTCTTTATGCGATCTTGATAATATTGTTCTCGGGTATTGTGTTTCTTGTGTTGAAATTTTAATTTGTCAGAAATTTTGAGCCGAGTTTAATCTTCTTACGGCGGGTGCGTCCCGAATTAGCCGGCGAGGCGTGGAGACGGCCATAGATTAAGTCGGATCTCCGCGACTGTTGCCAACGTCTCAATAAGCCGCCTTACATTTTTACGGCCCCTATATCCGTTTCGCTGCGTAAATACACTTAATGACCGACATTTCGTGAACGCTTTTATTGTGAAGTTTTTATTATCAAGAAATTCATTTGTTTAGTCTACGTACGGTTACTGCGAAGCGCTCCACACGTTTCAGGGTTTATTAGGGGTTCTTTATTACCCCTTTACATGCCGTCCTTAATGCGAAAACATCGCTCGTGAGCTTTAAACCGAAAGAGCGGCCGGATGGCAATAATTAAAATTGATTTTAATCTGTGAATATGATAACGTTCCGTTATTACGTCGGAGTTTTAAAAGCTTTTTTAACTCTGCGAAGTGTCCGAATCTCGAGAGGAGATCTGTAATTATTTCTTAACAGTCTAGATAAGCTTCGCTTTATACGGCGGCGGTAAGGTGTTAATGTAGCAATAGTGCGTCTAACCGGCTTGCTGCGATGCGAAACGAGCGTAATTTATGTCGCGCAGTTTCCTTCCAACTCTAAAATTAAATATTCGGGCAAGAAGTCAACACCGTAATCTTTCTCGGTCATAAAACAGTGTCGGAGCACTATAATAATTTCGGAACAGTCTATTAAGTGAATCTTTATGGTAATGGCGGAACAGAAGTCGTGGCCGCGAACGAACGGCCTGTTATTTTGATGCATTATCATATTTAAACAATTCAGATGGTAATAGACGCGTCGGGCGAAACCCTTTGGTAATATAAATGGTTATATTATTATTTATTTATGGGTTTCCTTCCTCCGGGCCAGGGGCGATGTAGCATATTTCATTGAGCGAAAAAATGCGTCGAAGTCGTGAGTTTATACCCGGCGAGATCCGGTTGAGTACCTGAAACGACTCGCTATAAGCTTGTTGCGGCAATAATAAAGATTTATGCGACATTCGGTGGTAGCGTGTTTTGTTCTCTGTTACGAACCGATTCCCTTTCTGCAAGATCAATAGCGCTCTTTATTGTACGCGCTGAATTATCGTCACCGCTTGTTCTTTTAGCTTCAGCTATAAATCCTGCCTCCACCGCGTTCAATTTCTTATTATCACCTTTTACATCTTCACTGACGTTGTCGTAACGACTATCGTTTGAAACACGTCATGCCGTTCCGTCGATAACAATTATCTCTCATAACACAATTAAGGCCTCCAGCAGTGGAACGTATATAGGCTGGAGATGATGATGATACAATTATCAAATCTACTATAGTTTTGTTGAATCAACAGTCAGTCGTCTTACGACTGTGTCGAACACAAAGTTGACAAGACGTTCGTTCCCATCACAAGTGAAGTGCGTCTTGAGAACGGGTCGTGTGTAATTTTTTCAAGTAATCTCATTATTACGTCGAGCGCCGCCGCACGGTGATTAACTAGTTGATTTATGGCATGTGCAATTTGCATCACAACCGATGCCATAGCTTTTTGCGCGTAGTCGATGATTATCGTCCGTATCGTGTCGGGTTTAATGATAGTCATTTCATGACTCGCCGAGCTTGCTATCGGGGACGTTTCATTAAACTTCTTTACATACATTACTTCGACGAATGTGTGTGATTATGTTAATACCACCCCTTACAAGGCGCTCGTTTGCCATATCTTCTTCCTCTACTGCCGTTAATGGATTGTTTACCGACTCTCTCGGAGTTTTATCGTTTTCTTGAATTCCATTTTGCTTTAATCATTCATGTTTATGTATAACATAACGATCCCGTAATAACCGAGTATTGTTCGTTGCTGTCCTTTTTATACTTACGCAGTTTTCTAAAAAAAAAATGTTCTGCCTCCATCACATTGTCACAATTGCATTACATGGCACCCGATGACATTGTTGCGACACAACTTGTGTTAGTAGACGCTTGTGTGCGTGTGTGGCGTGTGCCTACGCTGCAAGCCCGTGGTGTGCGTGGAGATAGATAATATCGTACATAAAACTAAACGGCGCGCCGCGAAATTTATGAATCGGCCGGAGAGCTGCCTTCCACACAAAAGTTGTTTATTACCGACTCGCTTAGGGTTGCTAATATATTTTTTATTTTATTGCTCAACTACGAACATCATAATTTTCTTTCTTTAGATTATTTTGAGCGAGAACTTTAATGGGACGATATATCATTTTAAAGTCTCCCGTTGCGTGTATGGTTAATTTAATCGCTATTATCTATATTGTTTATCGCCGCACTGAGATGGTATCTACATGGTCGCTAAGATTACTAAATTAATTTCATCATCTGCGTTTTATTCGAAAGCCGGTCATATATCAATGGCGACTCGCAATCATTAAAGTTTTATTAATTTTATTAATTATGTGTCAGATTTGAATGAGCATAAAGATTGTTTACAATCCATTCTTTTGATCGTGATCAAGAGTAACGATGGAAAGCTTATAAATGTAGATAGGAGAATTATTTCAGAAAAACGACAATCAATCATCGCATCGTCATTATTAATGATATCTGTCTTGCGTTAAGCTAGAATCAATCATCGAACTTCTACAAAGTCATGTTTGGATTTGGTAACATTTAATGCTATTTATATGTCTATAATTTATCACGTTTTAACATTAATATAATTGAAATCTGAGACAAGTTGCGTAGGCGCCTGTTTGATAGCTTACAGACAAAAGTCTTTAATAAAAATATTTATTGCATCAAATTGAAATTTTAAAGTATCAGTTTTTTTTAACTATTCTGATTTGTAATGTTCATACGTTTTCTGTGAATAAAATTGTTTCTTAATTAATTTTATGGCCGCACACAATCAAATTAACTGTAAAACAAGTCAAGGCGTCCATAAAAATAAAATATTGACCAAATTAAAATTACCAAATAAGCAGTTATAAAACTCGTCAGGTTTCTACTAATACATTAAGTTTCACTTTTAAATGTTAAACAAATTAATAAAATATTTGGTTAAGTTGACGACTGAGATATGGTTGATTTATAGCTTTGTGACGTTGATGGATGGCTGCTTAATCTGTTAATTGCTCTTAGTAAACATTTTTCATAAATTATTTGCTTAAAATCAGACTTTTAATTTCTAATATCTTATGTTTTGACATTGTAAATAGTTATACGTAACATAATTGCTCTTGCCAAGGCCATTTTAGTGTTTGTGACAATTTAAGTATGTGCAGTGTTATTTGAATGTTTGTCATGGACTTTAAGTGGTTTCAGACTTTTCCGTCATAAAATTCTCGTCGAGTTTAGTCGGCAAAAACGGAACTTTTCTTAGATCATTTTAACTATCCATTCGTCCGTTTTTTTTTTTTTTTTTTTTTTATGTGAATAGGAAGGCAAACGAGCAAGTGGGTCACCTGATGGTAAGTGATCACCAATGCCCATAGACACCCGTTTCCTAAGACCCCTTTTTTCAGAACATAAGTATGTATATTCTTTCACAAAACATAAGTTAATTTATTGCGAAATCTCCAAACTAAAATGTCCCCAACCAGCCAGGGCCAACCCTAACGATCCAAGGGATATTAATACAGCTTGAAATATGACCCACTAAAGACTATATAACGTTAAATTTACAATTCATAAAACAGAATGATATACGCGGTGGAATAAAGCTAGCACTGAGGTCACGATCATTATAACCTTTGTAATATCGATAATTGTTTTAAAATGGCACTGAGGTGTGAGGGATTATCTGTTATAGAATATGACTTATTGTTTGGATTAAAGTAGCATGAGACAGGGATAATTATAAATATTATATAAAACACGTGGGACTCACGGTTTGAGATCACCATGATAAGGAACCACGAATTTGTTTCAAAGATGTCGGCATACAAAGTGGTGAGAGACAATGGTTATCAGGTGACGTTCATGTGGATGATTTTGTTGGCGATAGCAATTTAATTTCAACTTATCATTTTTAATTTTACTAAATGAAATTAGTTATTTCGTTAGTCATAGGGTTTAAAATTTATCTACTGCTTTAATGTCAAATTCTAATGTCCAGTGTTACCAGAGCCCTGCCTCCTAAGCAAAATGTAGGCAGTGGGAGGTCATTTTATATTGGTTATTCACATAAACAGACAGACATAAAAAAACAAATTCTCCATGTCCAGTGTTACCAGAGCCCTGCCTCCGAGGCAAAATGTAGGCAGTGCGAATTTCATTTAAATCAGTTCAGCGCGTACTTTTACATAATAATAATAATAATATAATATTGGTATGGATTCACATTCATAAACCTCTCCAATATTCAGCTTCTCATTAATGCATCAAGTATCTAGTATTTTTTCAAGATTTCATTCGTTAATTTGTTAGTTTTCTATAAGTTACCTTTACGTTATCTCACCCTAATTTTGTTATAATAAAATTTCTTTCAAAAGATAAAAACTTTCATACAAAACTTTCACCCCCATTCATGAGTTAAATCTCCCAAATTTGCTTTCCTATGAAAGGTTCAGTTTAAGCGTTAGGACACTTTGTTTTAAAAAATCGGCCAAGTGCGAGTCGGTCTACTAAACTATTCTTGGTTTGTTTCAAATTAAGCAGTGCTATGCTATTATAATAGCAACCTTCTGGACTCTGCAGACGTCTATTGACTCCAGTAAGGATATAGATGTGAACGTCTTGAAAAGTTTCTTGTGGAAATTGTAACAGCATAACAATGCCTTGTTTATTTCAATTACAGCGACATCTATTGGACACATATGAAACAATATGACTGCAGAAAATACCTGATTTAAATTGGATACTATGTTTTTATTTTAACTATTGCATGATATTAACTATATTTTCAGAATCACAAAAAACTCTACATTAAATAAAAACAGACTTAAAATCACATCAAAATATGATACAACTCGGGCATCTGTTGTTCAATAGATAAAACCTTTATTATGATACCTTTACATAGCTTTACATACACAACTGTTCCTTGTTCCACGAACGCGCTTATACATTTACCAAATTTCTATGAGCCTGGAAGTACCCATCTCATATTTCTTGAGGGCACGGCAATTTGTATAAAAACACCGTTTCTAATGACTGCACCTTGTGATTGCGTTGACTCAGAGGGTTGCTTTTTCCACATCTCTAAGAGACCACAGACATGCCACAGACCTAAATATTTGGTATAATTTCAACCTTCTTTATCTGCATCTATTTAATGAAATGTCATATAGATTCATAACCGTATTTTATTTCAAACTCTTTATCTTTTAATATTCTAAGTTACAGCAGCAATGCCTTCGGAGGCAGCTGTCCAGGTAATATCACGAAGAAACACCTGTTTCTTCCGATTCATCTTAAATTCCAAAACCAAATTGTAAATATTTGCATTACCTGCCAGCGAATTGGTTTGTATACAAATTTTTGTATATACAAACTCAAGTTCCTACAGTGCCTACTAAAACAGTAATGGAAAGAACAGCTTTAAAACTTGCGAAGACTATAATATAATGAAATATATATCAAAATTATGTTTTGAATTGAACCTATTAGTGGTGGGGTTCAACATTTTTGTTCTTTTCCCCTTTTCTTTAATCAAGGTAAGCCTGCAAGTCAAACAAAGTGCGTCTCAGTTATAACACCGAACAATGTTCCGACCATTACGGCTCACATAAGTACGAAATAATAACTGGCGAATGAGCACACAACACTGTTGACATCTTGTACACCTGACGAGGAAGCGTCAGCAGCCACCGTAGTAAATACCTACGTCTAGTTCAAATGAAATAGATTTACCTTATTATTATCGACAAGAGTCATTAAGTAACATACAATTTCATTCATTATATTTTATAATTATTTAAATTATCAGGAGTTTTCTTTTCACATACACTGAGGACTCGATTTGAGTCCAAGAGTTGACTTGTAATCGTAAGTTCAAAATTGGTTTTGTAGTTTTAAAAAACAAAAACATGCATCAAAACAGCACACATGAAAATATTCTTCTAACAATTTGTACATTAGTTACGTAAACCCAGGAAACAGGTGTTGATAATGTAGTAAAAGTTTAATATCATGAAGGTATCTTAAATAAAATAAAAAAATACTAAAATTATAACAGAGAGACCAAACATTAAATGAAAAGATTTTATGGGCACCAAAACCAAGTTGAATATTGTAGGGGCCAGTTAACTCCTTACACTTTCTTGTTGCTGCGGTAGTAAGTTCGTGGAGTGCAGAGAAAGAAGCCGCCGCAGTTGATATTCACTAATAGTTTATTAGTGGCCTTTAGGTCTTGTTTCCTTAGGCTCTGTCTACCCCGTAAGGGATAAAGACGTGATTTATGTGTGTGTGTTAGTATGTATTTATTAATAGTTAAGTAAAATGAGTACACAAATATACGCCAACGCCCATGACTATGTGGGACTTTTCTTG
Source organism: Pandemis corylana (assembly GCA_949127965.1). Taxonomy (NCBI): domain Eukaryota; kingdom Metazoa; phylum Arthropoda; class Insecta; order Lepidoptera; family Tortricidae; genus Pandemis; species Pandemis corylana. The sequence continues at coordinate 10,877,562 of OX421856.1, read as the reverse complement.
CTCGTGTCTGACATTCATGATGGTAAGCCCCATTAAACCCACTGATATTCCCTCACCAGCCATGTAACTACGTATCTGCAACTTCTCTTACACTAGATGCCCCTTCTGACCTCGAATCGGATACGCTAGAGAACCTACGCATGAGTCTTTTAGATCTTTTCTTAATCTTTTTGACGGCAGCTCTCCGCTGAGGACTGTCAGGTCCATTTACCCATCTCTGTACCCTATAGTAAAGATGATTCAGCATGGCCAGAGTTCGCGTAGCCACCACTATTATATAACATCTTTGTAGAATATTTATGTTCTTAGTAATCGTTTTTATAGTCTTCGAAATTCCTTTGTAGTCTTCGTCAAAACTGTAGGTAGATACTTTTACATCTTGTGGAGGTTTTGTCTTTCGCAATATAGACATTTGCTTCCGTAGTTGTGCATATGTCTTTCCAGGTGTTTCACCTCTTATGTTAACCTCGTATAAGAGTTCGGACTTATGTAAATATTGGAATTGGATTCTATACGACATCGTATCTTTACGCTCTCTCATTGTAACACCAATTGCGATTTTTATCTAGCTTGGGTGTTAATTATTAACGCAAATTACCGATGTTTTTTCCCAATAAATGTGACATCCAATGTCAAATCATACTAAGTACAGATATATTTTCTTGGGCAATAAAAATTTTGGTTCATGTTCTTGCAAGATAATTTAAGTCAATCCATTGATTCTGAAAGGAACACAAAAAATAACAAATTAATTCTGACAACTGTAAGCAAATTATGTTTTTGTTAGAAACAAGCCAATATCATGCATAGCTATTGTGAAAACTAATTTTCGTTTGTCTAAAGCGACCGACAGTAAAGAAAATGTATTAATTACTATGACATACCAATGAAGCGCCGATACTTGAATAAGGAAAAGCCTTTCTTCAAAGAATTGGCGAATTTAAAGGAAGTTGCGTTCTAAATAAAGGCGACCGCTCGGCCTCTAGCGGCGTCGCAAACTGACTGGTTCAGACACGTCTGCGGTGAAGTCCTGACGTTTCTCGTTGGCGTATTGACTCACATTTCATACGGTCGCTTATCAATATTGTATCAGTGCCTAGGTACCTACTAACTATACGCGATCTTCACGTGATTATCTAATACGTTGCGTGTGTCGCACTACATAAATGTGCGGCGAGGGTCTCTACCGCGTAATGAACGGCAAACAAGCTCGCCATGCCGCAAGTAGCGCAAAGTCTGGAACGACGATACTCATGAAGGTATATTTGGCGATTTTGTGCAATACTGAAAAAATAATTTTCATTCGTCAATATTTTTATCCGTTATCTAATAAGGTTGATTAATCACAAACATAACGTGAAAGCATAAAACCAATTATCCTATTACATTTCAAGCGCGTAGTGTTCCACGCAGACTGCCAATAAAAAAAGAAACATTTTCTTACCTACATTTAAATTTCTTCGTAGTATCCATCACAAAATATTATCCATAGTCCATATAAATATTACGAATGCCACAGCATTCTTTCTCTACTTGTGTGTTACCTCTTCACACCAAAATTGCCGTATCAATCTTGATAATTTTAGCAAAAAGGTAAGTAGTTTAAATAGTAAAGAATAAAATAAGCTACTTTTTAATCCCAAAAAGAGGTCCCAGTCTTCTTTCGTGACGACTCTGAATGTAATATTTATCATACAATGATTGCTCTTCATCAAACAGACAAAGTCACCGACAACAATATTAAAAAATATATATTTAATGTCAATTTCCGCGTATGCTATCCCTACCTGACCCCCTCTCTCGGAAGTAATAAATCAGGTGCTAACGCCGCGCTAGCACGCCATCACTCTTGCTGGCTGACACGCGTCATGCAAGGCTTGTGGTAAATGCGATGTACTGTGGTAAATCTACAAGTAACTTAAGCAGGAGTTGTCTTACGCTGAGAATTTTGATCGTTTGCTGTTTTGCAAAACGCGATAAGGCACAGTTGTCTCGAAAGAATTGAACGCCATAGCGACCATTTAATAATTTAAACACAATGTGGTTACAATTTTTTGTCTATGTACTAAAAAACGCTGTTTATTTAATTCACTTACATTTTTCATTATGAATGTTTAGTGCTGCCGGCGTCACTTTTATTTACAGGAACACCAGCAATGTTTGGAAAGAGTGGCGCTGCTAAAGATCAATGGCGACATTGGGGAATAGCTACCATCTCCTGACGTGCTTTGTAGGTGAATGCGACGTGGTGCAACCATTATAACTTCAGACAGGGCAATAGCGAAATGGTGATGTTTTTCTGCAGTGTCTGCAACTGGTTGTACTCTCATGGTGTCCCAGTGAAAACAGACTCTTAACTAATCAGAATCGTTTTTTTTAGTATAGTTGTTTACTAAACAATATTTCGGCTGTATGTGGGCAAATGTGTATATTTATGTTTTATTTGACTAAATTGGACATAAAATTATAGTAATGAAATTGACAGGTAACAATCCAAAAACTGATGTACAAAGGCGAACTTATCTTTTATGTGAATATTCACTTGGTGTATCAAAAGATGAATAAATTACGTGAAAATGATAGATTTTGATGAACAAAAAATTTTGTTGAACTAAGAGAATTAAAGAACAAGCATTATTTGAATAAGAGGAAAGTGTTTTCGTTCAGTTTCTGACGAAGATGCCATGACTGTGTTGGTTAGATTACTCAAACGAAAAGTATAAAACTGAATGATAACTTAATGAAAAAGCTACGTATATACATACTTGAGACAAAAAAAAATGCTAATATTTTATGCTTCAAAAAGGTAAACCGTCGTCCTACTAATATTATAAACGCGAAAGTTTGTAAGTTTGTAAATATGGATGGATGGATGAATGGATGAATGGATGTTTGTTACTCTTTCACGCCAGAACGGCTAGACAGATCTAAATGAAATTTGGAACATAGATAAATTAAAGTTTGTAATAACACATAGGCTACTTTTTATCCCGGAAAATTGCGTAATTCCTGCGGGATAGCGAAAAACGAATTCTATGCAGACGAAGTTGCGGGCAGCAGCTAGTATATAATAAATTACGTTACTTAAGAATTATTATTATTATTATTATTATTAATTATGTTACTTAAGAATGTTTGACTTGTTTATTGTGTAATTATTACCCCCTATAATACGCACAGTCGCATAAATACCCAAAATTATGTTATTACAACATAATCCGCGCGACCGCAATCTGTCAAACGCCGGCTGTCACGCATGTCACGCGTCACGCGAGCTGTCAACTGTCACGGTAGCTTTTATAAATAGGACGTTAATGGAGTAAATTCAATTGGTGCATTGTTTAAATGAGCTAATAAACATGACAGGCTTCTTACAATTATTTTTTGTGTGTAGTTGTAATTACACAATTTTATTATAAATTGCTGAACAAAGTCAAGTTATTCGTAGAATTATGTCACACTCAAGATACTTGGTCGGAGATTTAAACTTTTTATACAAATATTAGTACCTACCTACTTTGTAATTATTTTATTTTATGTGAATTATGACACTATGTAAGGATGGTATTCACTGTTGCAGATCTTTGACTAAGTACTGATGTAATTAACACTTATTATTAAATAAATTGTGTCGGCAGCTGTCGTGGCGTTTCGCTCTATCCATAGATTAAAGTCACACATCCATAATTTTATGTAAAAAAAGTATCAATATCCCCAAACATCATCTATAGGTATACCTACAGCACCGCGTTCGAATCAATACAAAAAAAACTCAATTATCAACCTTTCCAGTTTCATGTTAAAAAAGCGGAGCCGACGTCTCGCACCGGCGGCGCAATCATGCGTCATAATTCTGACAGCCCGTTTGACAGCCCGCTTGACAGGTCATGTGACAGCTTGCCGCCCGCTCGGATTATACGCCATGATGGATTAATTTGCTGACTGTATCTAGTAAAATTTGCCTTTAATAGAGCATGCTCGGATTACCGTCACAGTGTAAAGTCTGATGCACTTAGCTGAGGAATTTTGAGCTAAGATATTATGATCATTGTAGTGATAATAAGCTTATAAAGTTATTTATGTAGAGTACGCTAGTGTGCTAGTGATAATTAGTGATATACTGCCTTTCTTTCGAATCTGCGTCGAAATTTAAAGTAATTTAAATATCCTTAGTAGAATATCTACTTCAGTTTAAGCCTTGATTTTCTATTGCTCAACTGCAATTTTTTAAAGGTAAGTAAGACATAAGTTGACACTTGACGAATATTAACATTTACCAATACCATTGTTATTTATCAACTAAGTACAAAGTGACAGCAGAAACCATGATCTTTTGCTAAAGCCCGAAATTTATACATTTAAATATGAAATAAGTTGCATTGCAGGTAGGTATTTGCTGAAAAAAAATATTATTAAGCTTTACTTATTTCTTAATTGGCTTGGTCTATGGGTGACAGTGGTCACTTAACATCAAGTGAACCTCATGTCGTTATCAGATTTAATTTTCGGATTGCGAATACATCTCACTTCTGTAATCCTCTACTGTTGAAGATGACCATGGGCGACGGTGATCACCTAATATGAGATGAACCGCAAGCCCTATTATCAGCTTTAGTTTGAAAATTAAAGAGTACAAGTAAAACTATAAATTACGTGTATATGAACGATACTAACTATGACTAAGTGAATTCGGCTCATGATACTCTTATCTATTTAATAGATAATCTAAAAACGCTATTAGCATAGCTTGAGGTTGAGATATTTGAAGTAAATATGAGTTGATTATTATTATCCAGTTATCATTATAATAAGAATTCATAAATAGGCCTTTTACAGACGAATTATGGCGTACAGCCTGGAAGACAACGCTTTCTGTGGCCATATAAACCGATGCGAGAGCCACATACTCTACCACTGGTCTGACATGAGAAATTTGCTTGTTACCGAGCCACCTTGATGTCGCTTCTGTCCCATATCATCAAGTATCTCGAACTAGGCTTTATCGCAAAGTTTGCGACCCTGCACTATACGCTGGCATCAACCTGATCGATTACAGACTAGGTGGACCGAAGCTAGTTGTTCATTGTGATGTTCTAATGGAGAGGCCTTTATTCAACTATAGACTTCTTACGGATGATGACGCTGATGATGATTAAATAGTTAAAGGATTTTCCTCTTCAGTCGTTCACTCTTGACAGGGTAGTCATGGTTGCAAGATGAGACGTATTCGTATCTGCTGTGGATAAATCAGCCCCAGCCTCCACTTTTTACTGACTTCACTGAAGCATTGGACTATGTTGGTTAAGGAGTAGGTAAAGGTTGGTTAAGGAGTAGGCTTTGTATCAACTCACCTCTGTCTCAACTTGCCTCGGTCTCCCTATTGACTGAATTTATTTCTGTGATAGCATCACCAACTGTTGCTAATGCTTGTCAAGAATACACATTTCGTTTATCCTAATTCACAACATGTTCAAATAAACTAATCAGCCTGAGAATTAAGATACAGACGGTTCCAATTTCCCAAACGCCAACCAACATTACAGAACATGCCATAAGTTAAGTAGTTTATCTAGCAATCAATAAATCAATGTGCAACACGACAGACAGCCTAGAGCTAAACTAAATGGTTGTCAGTAGTCTAAACCCACGCTACGAGATTCAAATCACGACAAAGTTGATAACGGTACCAAAACAAAAGGTGTTCGGTTTGTATGACAATATTTTATGGACCATGATTCGCAATCGTGATAAAATATTTCATGGGAACGCTTAAACGAGTTTTAATAAGTGAAAACAATAAATGAAGAGCTAACAATTGCGGGAAAAACATAAATGGAAAAAATAAATAGTTAGCACACCACTAAAAGTAATATAAATTGCTATCTAGGACAATCCAATAATAATTAGTCGTTATTAATGTGACGTGACTCTATTCCATTGTTTTTTAAATTGATAAATTATAAATAATATGATAATAATAAAATATGCTCAGGATCAGAATAATGTGTTGTGGCTTTCAGTATTTTTAATTTGAAACTACCTCATATTTAGACCCTAATATTATAATGCTCCTCTCATCCACACAACAGCTAACTGGAAGAGATCCCTTAGAGGGATAATTTCACCTTTGTATTATGTTTCTGTTGCTTATTTTTGTTCAGTAAAGCGTTTACATACATACAAACAAAGTGGCAGCCAATGTTGTTTAACAAAATAGATAAGTTAACCGTCGTTGCCCATAATGCACCCGGACCAAGCGTTACGGCCTTCTGCCTCCGAAAAGGGGAACTGTATCGCTTGTACACTCTAAGAAATCCCCTCCCACGTGACTCAAAAAACCTATTTTAAACAACTATCAATGAACTTTATAATACTCGTAAGTGGCAATGTTATAATAGACATCAATTCAACACCGCCAGTAACACAAAGCAAGTCAATAATAATTTTAGGTACATTATTTAATTGAACTGAGATTTATTATTAAGATAAACAACAAGGCGCAAGTACTTAGTAAATAATTTTAATTTAGTTCAGTATCTTTGTATATTTCTCTGAACAATATTTTTGTACTTGAACTATATTAAGCACCAGGGTGACTGAGCAAAGCTTGATGTTCATAATATTTAGAAAAACACGTTTTCGAAGAGATGAGACCTAGCTCGATCAATTTTTCGCCCCTAAAAATCTCTTTAGCAAATTTGTTCGTAATCGTAGGAGCTGTTTTCATCTGTACCAAGCGGTCAAAATCGAAAAATGATTTTATTGTTATTTTCCTTTTATTTAGATTGTGTATAGTCATACTGTATCTTATTATTTGTAGCGACATTGGCTAATCTAATTTTTTTCTGCATCAACAGGTTTCAATATCAAATAATTTGATCTCCAGTAAACTGTGGCAATCAGGCCAAGCTATCGTCAATTGTTTCCGCAACTATCGGGAACAAATTGGGCGATAAGCCAAGGCGGCGACTTTATTGATGCCTAACTAGTGTAAATCGATTCAGATCAACCGATACCGAGGCGAATCGAGCGGCGGCAAGAAAGTATCGATGAATAATGGATGCGAGCACTGGCCGGTTGGCGGTTTTTAGACGGTTCTATTTAAAAGCGGAATTTCAAAAATGGAACTCTACTTAACGAAGTCAAAGTTTTGCTAGTTCGAATAACATAATTATGCTCTAAAACTGTAATGTAACACATGAAAGTTTTTACGAATAAATTAATTTGAATTAAGAATGGAATTTTAAATAGCCTGTGGAATTTGATACAGTTTGATTACATCGCGTTGCTAAGAGCAAAGTTCAGTATCACGCATTAGGGCAGTTTTATTATGCGGCTCCTTCGAAAATAACTTTACGAGTTCCGGATAAAGATTTATTATTTATTATATCAAGAAAAATGAATCGACCATAAATTTTTACATCATAAACGTTGCCGATAAAATATATTATGTTATTTTGAATACGAGAACAGTTTTATTTCTCAATTCCTTTCTCTTTTCGACCGCTCGTAAATTTTATAACGGCTGACATTAAACATGTGCCCAGGCCGATTTCCGACTGTGGAAATTAAAACGCAACAAGGCCCGACGTGCGAATTAACGTTAAACGCGCGTGAAATGACAAGGGAACATAAAATTTCTCCTTGTAAAACTCTTTTGAGTTACCTTGGGCTCACTTTATTTGACTCCACTCGATTATAGTGTAGCGAATCGGGTTGTTAAAACTACTGACAGTGTCGCCAACAACGTAACAAGTAACATTACTTGTAGGCTCCATAATCAGCTTCAAGTCAATGTAAGTAAGATTCCTATTACTGCATTCTGTTGGACGGTAGGTCGTTTTGGTGTTAACCCAAGCGTGCCGCTTGGTCGAACATTTTGTACATTGATTGGCACTTCGCGCGAAAAGCAACACCTTTGCGGCCGTGACATGTCGCCTGATTGATTGTATAATTAATTTCATTTTAAATTCAAAACACCTGACACACGTCAGTTGTATGAGCTGTCAATTAATTAGACAGCACACGATGAGGGCAGCGTAACAAGCCTTTTTTGCTTTTAATGATAATCATACTAGTTCTATCTAGTTCTGTAAGGTAAAACTTGACAGCTGTAACCAAATGCGTTTTTTAAGCTCATTATTTTATTTGAAACATGACAAGTTTGCGGGTTGTATTCGTAATAGCCAATCATCATATTCATGTTGGCTTGGTGGTTTATAAAATTCTAATTCAATTAAAGTTGAAAGGAAGTCGCCGTAACAGGTCTACTTAGCATTTGAATTATGATAAAAAGAAAACATCAGAATGGGGTTGTTGTTTGCTTTCGGGAATACACATTTTATGTAGATTTCTACTTCGTGTTTCCAAGATTTGTTACAACTACCGTTTCACTTTTAATTTCAGATAACTTCGGCGTTTTTCCTGTTATTTTGGTCTGTTACTAACACTTTTACCTTACTATGTCTTTCCTCAGTGATTCAATTTTAACAATCATAATTTTCAGACGCTTCAAATTCCATTTTTCACACCCCACTGGAACACCTATATCCGTTCAATCACGGCTTTATTCTGTCACAGCAAAGTCGGATTTTGAATGTTTGTATCATGAAAATGGATATCACAGCACGTAACTGCGAAACAAAGCCATGATAGATAGCCCCCATACATCATCACGGATCTCTCCGATCTCTAACGATGAATAATTAGATCTTCTATCTTTTGTTACGAATGTCTTAACAGTCATTGTCTCTTGTGCAAAGGATGGATATAAAATACGTTATGTATTTTACTGATCACGGTCAAGGAAAAGTATAGTACAATACAACAATGCATTATTATATTCAGACGTTTTTCTGTACGATACTGAAAATTATTATGGAAGTGTTTTAGTGCTGCCTTTAAACACGCCATTTTTTATCTAGTATCAGGGTTTATGCTATTACTTGGAACTTTGCTTGTTTGTTAACCAAAACGAAAATGTTTATTATTGTGACAAGATTTATAGGGCACATTATTGTCTAAACTTTCCACAAAGATCTCATCAAAGCCAGCCCCACTAATGCATTCATTTTCGTCTCCGCTGTTTATCTCCACAATAACTCCGACAATTTGTCTTTGCCGCGTCTAAATATTCCTCATTGTCTGTGAGTAATTCTGTTAATAAATTCCACCAGTCAAAACCTTGAGCAATTTTCTTTCGTTTATCAAAATTCTTGATGATAAATTTGCGGTTGGCGTAAGCGTTTCGTTAAAGTTGAATTCAGACAGATATTAATTTGCGCTCTTACAAAATATTCATTGGCACTTTAAATAAAAAATGTTTGGCTAGACTGCGGAATTATGTAAATAGAAACAAGTGTAAAGGAGTGAGATATAATCTTGTGACAATGTTTTATCATCTGCATGCCAATAGTTGTAATTTACAAGTATGATTTTGTTGCGATACTTACAATTTCATATCCAATTTATTTATTACACACAATGACATCAGAAGTTGTCTATGAGCTCGGCTATAAAAGTACTGATTATGATTTAATCTGAATAGAAACGAGTAATGAATAACTGGATGATATTCGAGATCAAGCCCTATCGGCCGGCGCCGCCGCCAATGCCGACATAAAAACTAATGTTTGCAGAAAAAGTTAACAAAAATAGACTCTATACTAACGTCAGAGAGAATATTGAAAAGGAAATGACAAGTTTGTACGTCAGTAAGCGGAGCCAACAACCGTCAATCAGAAGCTAAAAACCGGTAGCTGCCGAGTCAGACGTTAAAGAGTACAAAAGTTGTGGAGTGGCTTTGAGCCATTCATATTATTTTAACTGGCTCAATAATGCATTTAATTTAAATGCCATTGGGATTGGGATTGAATTTAGCGAGGTGTCGTGTTCGTTGTCGCATCAACACCGTTTATGGTTTATTTATCGCTTGTTAAATTTAAGCCTGACTAGAGTCGTTTAAGATAATGATTCTGCATAAAATTAAGGCTTTTAAGATACGTAGGTGTTGGTAAATGGTTTTAGAAAAGCTAGCAAGTGACAGAATGCGAAACATTAACACGCATTTTTAGTAGGGTATAAATCATCATTATAGAAAACGTATATTTTAAGAAGTTAAACTTGAATGCTAGTCGCAATTTGCGGGGGTCTTTGTCAAATTTTCAAAACTTTTTTTAATATTGGTGATATCTATTGCATTCACTCGCAGTTCCAAACACCGTGAGTCTCATTTTTGATTCCCATCACGAGCCAGCGAGAGGATTATACGTAGCAACAAAAAGCGCCCAAATAAATTACGGTGGAGAGCAAACAAAAACTGCTGCCACACCTCAAAGAGAGGATAACAATAACAGAGAATCCAACAACGAAAATAATATGACAAAGGCGCCGCGTTAGGAACCTGACCGCGTGGTAAACAAGGATATTAGATTACATACAGTCATCCAATAGTTTTAAAGATTTTCTGTAATGATTGAGAAAAAGCAAGCGGAATTCGGTTTCAATATTTCAGGAATCTAATTTGATTAGCTTAAGAAGCTTAAAATTATTAACATTGACTTTACAGGTCCACACCACATTGACCACATTAATTCAATCAAATGAAGTCTTTCAGCTATTGTTTTTAATATTTAGAATAGCTTGACTTTTAAATTAGCTAACGGTATAACATTCTCTTTGAACCCTTAAGGATTCCAACAAAACGTCAAAAATTTCCACTTGCTCCTTATTTCTTAGGAAACAGACATTTGAATTCTGCCCAGACCGTAGCCCGATACTGTATTGATATCTGTCAATCGCCGTCCGTTACGTCTTGTAACTCGAATGCAAATTCCAGAATTGAAATCCAACGGCTTCGGCTGCCAGCATTCGAAACTGAGCTTTATTTCGCAAGTCTCAACCTTTTATCTACGTTACTGACGAAAGTAGCTACTAAATTCAAGAATGGTAAAGAGTCGAAGGGATTTATAACTAAAGTGTAATTGTCTGCGTCAGTCTGTGCGTCTGTCTGCGATTGAATTATAGCCGCAATGACGAAGGCTGATCATTTTATGTTGTTTGTACTGACAGGTGATTGCCGGTGATCGGTTGTCGCATGGCATGTCCGTATCGAATTGATTGCCGAGATCTTGCATTTGTTTCTAGATAACACAGAGACGACGATGTTGAAGTTGAACGTATTTTTACCCGACTGCGCCAGAAGGAGGGTTATTAGAACGTTATTTTGTGTTAGTGTATTGGGGTATCAAACTACTACGGTAAATGTGTAGACTATTTCTTTGTTATTTCATAAAATAAAGCGAGCTCTTTACTTCAGTATGTAACTACATACCGTGTGTATCTGCTGTGCTCTTTAAGGCCATTAAATAAAAAAAAGTGTTAAAAAAATGCGGGCCCATATTACCTTAATTTAAACATAAGAAATAGCTTTATTCACCATTTCACATCACATTTGTGTTGTTATAGTTTAGGTTATAATTTTTATGACATTAATTAAGAACAGTCCGTGAGCTCTTAGAATGTCATTCGTGTTTTGTTTGTTGTCTCACTCAATCTTATGGGGCTTATACTTAAATCAGCCAATGGTACCCGAAACCCGAATAGCATTCTAAGAGCTTACGGAATACAAGTATTTTTTCTTTGTAAGATTATCGTTTGAATCGATGTTTTTTATAAAAATATTTTATACAAGACTAATTTTAAAAGAGTTAATAAGCACGTAACTTTATTATAAGGAGGTAACGTTTTTATAATAAGGAGTATATTTAAATTCACATTGTCTGGAAATGCAAAATGATAACGCTCCCGTTAATTATCAAAATGAATAATAAAACAAAATAAAATAAAATGGTGATGACGGCTCTTCCCATAAAAATTGATTATCAAGCATTAAAAAATACAAAAAGATATTCCGATACCGGGAATCGAACCCGAGCCTCCTGGGTGAGAGCCAGGTATCCTAGCCACTAGACCATATCGGATATAAGAGAGCTCATGAAAATAGCGATCTTTTAACAAAGATTAGTCAACCTTAGATACCAGCTTTTGATTGTGAATTTTTCAAGGAATGTTTATTTCAATTAGAGCTCGGTTCACATCAAGAGTTACACGTTGACTTGGGGACTTTTGCAACAGAAATTTGAATCTCGAACTCGATTTAGTGGTATCAATGTGTATTTTATACACACGGTCACCTTCACTATACAGTATACTTACTGTTTAAATTTACCATTTAAAATAAACAAAAATAAAAAAATGGTCTACGTAAATGGATTTTAGTGAATATTAAAAGTGGTCCTAGTATAATTAGGTAGGTACCGTAAACCGGGGTGGGGTGACTTTAAAAAGTAGTTATAATGGCAAAACTATTGATTTTATTTGCGTTTACTGATTCCATTCGATGTCTTCATCGATCGCCTTGCGTCTACATGCCAAACATTCACCGCATATGGGCAATATCGATTTTATAGCAATTTTAAAACGATCAAAGTAACACCAAAATGATCAAAATTACCCCGGTTAACGGTAGATACGTGCCATTTACGATAACGTTCAAGTAGTTAAAGGTTAATTTTGATAAATATATGCGTCTTCGTGAATGGCACTGTCTATTCATTATTCTTTAGAATTTGCGACTTTAAAGGTCATAAACATAAACCCAAGTATCTGCGTCTGGTATTATTTGACCCGATAAATGATCTAACATTCGATACTCGAAAATGATGTGAATCTGTTAATGCCAAGCCTCAAAATATTGCTTGGGCAAATAAGGCGTGATTGTGGTCAAATGCAAGCCTATTCTTCATAAAAAAGGTACAATCAATCAATCATTTATTCACAAGAACATTATGGTTTACATAAATGGTATAGTAAGCAAGTATCTGTCCCTTAATATATTCAGCCATTTAAGGCGCGTGAAGTGTTTTGCCCTAACATTAAGCAGTCAAATTGTGTATAATTTAATTGACACTATTAGAAAACAATAAAATTAAAATGTCTATATTACTCATTCAATTATAAATAAAATTTACCTAGTAATTTAATAAGTTAAAATAAAATTTAATTATACAATGTCAAATTATCAGATTCATTCATCATTTATCAATTAACTTACAATATATCAAATTAAAAGAAAACTAATAATTATAAGGTATACGAGTCAATATTAGGTTTTAAGTATTATGTAATTGTCAATCTAAGTATTAACTAATAATATAACATCAAATTATGATCCTTGAGTTCCTAGAACGACATTTGGATTTCTGTTATAATGTTCTGATGTTCTGTTATACCACCGGCCGTTTTAAGCATCAAACCGAGTGAGTGGGACAGCAAGAGAGACCCAGAAGTCATTTTAAATACTATTGTAGTTCTTTGTAAAACATACTAGGGTGGTAAGTAATTTCCTCTTAGTTCAATTGCAATTAAAATTTAACAGAGTTTTCCTACACTTTCGAATGTATTGTCATTATTATCACAAAAAATATTTCAAAAGTCGTACCTACATTTAAAACGCTCTAATAATCTTAAGATCATTGTTTACTTCGTCTACAAAGCGCTTGTAATTATAAGTGTAAAAACACCAAACACCTACACAAAACCACACTTTGTAACAAAAACATAAACATATATCGAAACCCTTTGATCTCCACATTCCTTCACTCCTGAATTTGAACCGTCCACTTATGTTAATAGGACTTATTATATGTAAAACGACGTCATTAGCATGTCTGGTGGCCGACATGCCGACAACGCCGACATTCTACGCCGACGTCTGTCGATCAATGTCGGCCGTCAATCGTCTGTTGACGGAAGGGTTGTAACGGCATGGGATCGCGAACTTTTTATGGGACGTTTTATTATAAACTAACAGTTACCCGCGAGTTCACTGAGAGTTGTCGTTTTATCCGATAGTAACGACCTAATTAGTACCTATATGAACTCCAGAAACACAAATACAAACAATATTAAAAAAATGATCAATAATTAATTAATTATGACTTAAGCGACGTTTAATTGAAATTTTATTCCCTCAATTATATCTACTTTTACTTACTTTTATTACCTAATTTTGAAATTTTATTACTTTGCTGAGAAACTCTACTTAAATATAATGCATTCTCAAAATTGTTGGTCTATGTCATTGTTCATTAAAATAAAATAACTTACTTGTTTTCAACTTGTGTGTCATGGTTAGAGTTTTTTGACGTTAATCCATGTGAAAAAATGACCTCACACCTCAGAGACATAATATATTATAATATAGGTATAAATTCATCATGTTGACAATTGTACATTACATTTTGCTCAATCTTTAACTTTAAAATACCGTTAAGGCTATTTTTTTTTAATCAAGCATGTTTTGCCTAATTTAAAAATTTTGACACTTTCAAGCAATTTTTTTTCCGCTTTCTTTTTTTTCTTGTCCTGAGCCTCTTTTACTGCCTCAGTTTAAAATCCCATTCACCTAGAATATCAACCTCCACATTTCAAGGCATTATCAGGAACACTCCTTAAACAGAGATGAACTTGACGATCTATCCCTTTCAATCGAACCTTTTGTCCTCCCGTAAACGGCAGCCGCATTGAATACCCATTGTTAATGTTACTTTTTATTCTTAAACCCGCATTCGGCAAGGTATCAATTATCATAACCGCAAGTGGAGTTATTAATATTTAATGACTACTTGATTCATTGCAGCAATTATTGTTTTGCGGAAACAATTGACGCAATTGATTTCTTTGAGACATTTTGATTGCCTATAATTGTTTTAATAGTTAACACAATAAAGTCATGTCGATTTGTTAAAATGCCAACCGTAAGTCATTTTTAACGTTCCGTACCACGAAAACAAAAAATTGAACCCACAAGGGACCTACAAAGGTCACTTTGTTGTCCGTCCGTCTCTCAAGACGCGTAATGTTGAAAATGCTGAAATACTAAACCACTTAAATCTGCCGCCCCTTAGAGCTATAAAAAAATAACCCTCTAAGTCAACTCAATCAAAAGTTACAGTCATTGGAAAAAGTGTTTCCATAGATATAAATTGCCGAACTCCGAAAAAGTAGAGGTACTTCCAGTTGTACTGGAACTTTGAAGTTTGGATGAAGGTAAATCTTACAGCACAGCTAATAAAATGAATCTAATTTATTTTTGTCTGTCCCCCTAGATAGGTTAATCAGATGATTAACCAATATAAAAATGACCTTACACTGACACATTTTGCTTAAGAGTGGGGCTCTTCAACACTAGATTTAAATTCACTTGCCAAATTTGTACGGAACCTTCGCTATGTGATTCCGACTCGCACTCGGCCAATTTTTTTTCATCGGGTAGACACATAAAAAATTAAGAGGTAAATTAAATTGTTTGTAATAAGAGTAGAACTATCTACAACAGTCATGAACAGACGGAAAGACGTGGCGGGGGACTTTGCTTCATAATTATGTAGTGATATATTTATGTATGTTCTATATGGCTGGTCCAATGATCATCATCATACGTACCAATTAATACAGCTCATCGAATATTTCTTAAAATTTATGCATACCTACATCAAATATAGTCTCACCACCTAAGCCTGCGACCAGATTGACGCGCTGCTTCGTATGCGGCCCACGATGCGCATACGCAGTGGTACGTGCATCTTCTGCGAACCGTCGCATGGGTGGCCTGGAGCCGCGGTGGGAATTGAAGACACTTGATGTTTAGAAATACTACCTTTTTACTGTTGCCGCAAAATCGACAGTTTCAATCGATAGGCCAATCAATAGTTTCAATTCGATTTCTAATTTAAATAAATTCTATCGGCGAGCAAAAATACTGTCGGTAGTATTGACAGTATTGATAACTAATAAAATATTAACTGTCAATATTTTCGATTGTATAGAAAATTACGAAAATTACTGAAAGTAACGATACAATCGATATTCATTATATCGATATTTATTAAACGGTTATTCAAATTTATTATGTTATAGTGAAAAGCAATAATGACGATACAATCGATAGTTTATTCGTCGCCAATACTATGGATACTATCAATATTAAACATCCAAGACTCAAGAACGAACATTCTTATTTTTTATACAAATATCGGCCCCGACTGGGCATCGAACCCGGCACCTCAAGCTTCATAGTCTGGTTCTCTAACTACATACTAGGCTATCCGGTCATCTAATTCATTACAATAATCGTTTAATTTCATTTCTCGTAAAGACAAACATTATTTTCTCACCTTATAAAAACCATATTTAAGCAAAAAAAAATCACTACTGACTGAGAATCGGCTTGGAATTAACTTCTGATTAACAAACAAGCGCTGTCATGCAAAGGTACTTATGTAGTTAATACTCGGTTCACATAATACAGACATCAGTCAATTGTTCCAAAAAGAGCGTTTTGAGTTAAAGTTATGCAAAACAGTATTTAATGGTAGGTACGTGTTACTCGTATTAATATAAAATAATAAAGACTACACGACTAGCGCACAAAACAATAAGAACTTGGTTACGTGCTTATTTTAATTCCTATTATTCAAACAAGTCATCAAAATTCTTAGTCTAGGAAGCCTACTACAAAAACAATTAACAAAGAACAAGTAATTACGCTTTCCTTTCACCGGATTACGTGTCGAACTCTTCTTTTGAGGCTTTCAAAATCAAACAGGGTGCCTACCAAAAGATTTAATCTTCAGTTATGAATCTCAAGAAACGCAAAGCGTTCTCAGAAAGATTACCAACTGCCCAAGTCGGATTCAGAAACCAGTCCTTAACCGCATTATTCCCTTAATACCCTCGCGTCGAAACGACAATTCCAGCCTAAGTCTTGCGAGACCATTGTGCCGTCTTGCCTCATTCAATTACTCATTTAAAATTATAAATACACGAATAGCATGGGCTCCAAACACTTCTGCTAATCTTCCGAACATCACAATACCTCGATTTATATATTCACAAAGCATTCCATTGTCACAATCAACAAAGATCTCGTCAATTATAATCCGCAGGAAATCTTTCATCGCTCCGCCAAACGGTAGCAGTGGGCCGACCGCATCCAAAAAAACTTTTAATAAATTATTTGCGAAACTTGTTCGGAACCCTTCTCAAAGGCCGCTAGGAAGCGAAACCGATTGCTCGTGACGTGACGCCTTTTGTGACCGTCGAGTATTATGTTGTCAAAATACATAGGGATTTTGTTATTATTTTTGTGTTTGCGAGCACACTTAGCACCCTTTTGTGTCGGTCCTTCCCAGAAGAGGGGATGTGTGACTGTCAGTGCTATATTTACGACGTAACTACAGGTTCCGTGAAACGCGCGTGTGAAAGGAATAACGCTGAACTAATCAGACATCATAATGCAAACAATCCGAGATCCTATCTCCGAATGTCAGACCGTGGCTGCGTTAATCTCCTCAGGGACGCGACGTTCATGAAATAGGGCGCATCTTCCTTGTTACACCCGAAACGTCCTTAAAAACTTAATAACGTTTTTGCGTGAGATGTCACACGCGATCCGACTGTTGCTGCCAAATTAGACTATCACGTCGTATAAGCTCGCGTGGTTGCGCGCTTTGTCGCCCCGCGTCGCTCCGCTGGATATTTATTCAAATTATTATTCTCGCCGCCCTCTTGTTTCGCTGCGAATGAATTTTTCATGCTCACGACGCTGAGCCGGTGATTTCACTTTGAGTTTGCTCGACGCCAGTGAAAATGAGTTTATTTATGTTGATATTTTTTCTTACACGTAGGTTTAATGGCGTCTGCTCCGCGTTCTCGACAACATATTGGGTGAGTAAATATTTAAACACGATAATTTGTTCTCGAAATAAGTTTTCCTTTTTTACGACCGCGTTTTGTTTTTCTGAGAAGTATGAGAGATAACGACGCCGACAGGACACTAAATGCTCCTAAATCTTTCGGAGTAATCCCTATAATCATTCGAACGTGTAATTTAAACAAGACGATTGTTCTTTTAAATCAGAAAACACCAAAGTAAATTATGCCTCTAAAGATACGACCGTTATCACGAATGATACGCATAAATCACCGCTGTGAAAACATGTTCTGACTTTGCCGACTAACTTTTAAATAGCTGTTATACGACTGTTTGCCAGACCTTCGCGATATGCTAATCCGTCATCTATCTCGTTGCCAAAACAACTTTCTTATTTCCTGTCACGTAAATG
This sequence comes from Pandemis corylana, assembly GCA_949127965.1. Taxonomy (NCBI): domain Eukaryota; kingdom Metazoa; phylum Arthropoda; class Insecta; order Lepidoptera; family Tortricidae; genus Pandemis; species Pandemis corylana. Next base: position 10,859,374 of record OX421856.1, on the reverse strand, counting down.
CATGAGCTCGGCTCTTTTTAATTCCTCGTCAAATATTTAATTAGCGTTTTCATTTTGTCTGTCAACCATTACGGCGTCCTCTTAATAGTGGGTAAATATGTCATCAACGCAAGAAGCGATGTAAGTAACGTCGCACTTTGTACTCCGCTAATGGATTCACACCACAATAAATTTGGACATGTTGACACGGCCCCGTCGTTTGTCGATATTATTAAAGTACACAGTGTTGTCACTGAACAAATTTGTTTTGTTTTATTTAGAAAACAATGTTTAATTACTGATGCTATTAAGCTATTTGCCGAACATGCGGTGGTGTTTAAGTGTTTGCTTTTAACTAAGTAATCAAGTGATAAGTGATATCTTGTTGATAACGGTTACTTTATTTGGGGCACAAACAGGAAAGGTTGCGGTGCAATAAAATGTTAATAGACTTCTTCCGGATTTAAATGTACCGGCAAGGTTTTTAATGACCCTGTGATATATAGATAACTTATAATTGAAATAACAAAGAACAACTTTTGTTTGTTCTCTTTTTATTTTCGTCCCATCTGTTATACAGTGACGTTAACACTGACAGTCGGCTGTAGCAATCCAATAAGTGTTAACAAGTTGCGCACATACTTCAATCCCTTGGGTAACTATACCAATGACTCTCCGTTCAACGGGGCTCTTGATTAATTTAAACTTATACATTCCATTAGTGATAGCGATAATGTAAAACTGAATCCTGTTGCAAATAAGACACGCGTTAATGTCGACAAATTGGTTAGGTAATGGTAATGAGGTATGATTAGCGATTGCTCAAACTTTAAATTATTGACAAAATATTGGCAATCGTTTAAGTCTATGCTTGTTTAATAGAAATTGATGGTAATGAAAATTTAATAGCTTAACGAGATTACTTAATGCGGAATGAGGTTACGAGTCCAATTTGGCATCATTATAATTTAAATATTTCAACCATTAAGTTGTTAATTATCTAATAAGACAAGCGAGGCTTGAGTAATGCTTGCATAATGAAATATTTTATCGTTTGACAGCTACTTACGAGTTTTTTATGATATTTATGTATTTTATTACTTACGCGTTTCCTTTTAATTGAAGGTTTTGAAAGCGTTCATATACTTACATGTTTACAATACTTCTAATAAAAATACAATACAATAACTCTTTATTGAACACCACATATAACAACCAAAACAGAAAAAAGGTATACAGAAATATAAAAAATATAGTGCATAGTATGTTGTCTCATCCCATAAAAGTGATCTTTACCGTGTAATCTTTGAAGAAATTAGGTTTATTACATGATTCAAAGTTTTTTTAAATTATTATAAGTGTACTTACATATAATTATCTGCATTGTTCTAAATAGTATATTACCTACCTACCTATATTTATATAATATTTTGTTTGTACGAACTGATCATGAGTGTAAAACGAAATGTACCAAGTGACCAACGGTTTTTGTTTAATTAGGCAACGTGAGAGAATCCGAGGGCGCTAGCTATATTACATTAAAATAAAGTAAAATCGAATATCCGAATGAAAATGACTCTCTCTGTTGTCATAAAAAAATAATCCTGCCACGCATGAACTATTCATTACCATCAAAACAAATCTGTGCACGGAATCCAGATATATTGTCTTATTTATGTCCCATTCATTTATTTTAGTGACAGCCGTAACGTCTGTCAGTTTAGTAGCTCACAACCCCACACCCTAATGTAAATATCGTGCCTTTATCTATCTTTAACAATTTCGTAAACTCACACTAAACCTTCAACGGAATATAAATTACACCAACACCAACTTACGTTTGCTGTTGATTAAACTAAAAAATCGGTAAGATATACCTTAGATCCCCTACACAAGGAGCAGTTTAACTGTAAATGGGTATTCGTTATTGTAAAGTTATCGTGGTAATTCAAGCAGAAAACATCGTCTCAAATTGCCCCTGCCAATAAAAAAGGGAGGCGCAGGGTTGAAATTTTGTTTATCGTTATCTTTATGGTGGCCCACATTTATTATGGTATTCATACGTATGGTAATGGTATGTGGTTAAACTTTTGAATCAAGGAACAAGCCTTCAAACATGTAAATTTCAATATGCTTTACGCAGTAAAACATTCGTGAGGAAATAACACAAGCACATGTTATATTTAAAATTTAAGAAACAATTGGGGCTAGTAAATATTTCTTTATGTAATGGAAATAAGAAAAATAGTTTAATAAATAATTTAGCTGTCACTAAAAAAGCCCTACATTCCCCAAATGCCTGGAGATTTATTATCTAAACAAATTTCATCCATGAATTTATTCATCTTCGATCAAAAATTGTAACTAGACCTGTTGACTCGTAGGCGCTATATGGAGTCAGGTGTCTCAACACTCTCGACGTCGGTCGAATACAACGTCAACGCACGACGAACGTCGAAATCTGACTTCGTAAGTCATTTTATGATTGAACTATTGAAAGTTTTATTTATCAAGTTAACATTTTAATAAAGCTGTGTTACAAATGTTTGACTTCCAGGTAAAATCGTCCATTCTCAGAACTCAAATCTAACCATAGCTTTTCCCCGCACCTTGTCTATTATCAGTCCTTTCTACAATTTTTGGATGCCAAAAATCCAAAAGTACCCTAACGTCCCTTCAGTGTGCAAATATAGTTCTAGAACGATCATAAACTTTTACGATTATGCGCCAGGGTAGCGCCGGTACTATTATTTAGTACAGTCTTTCATACTATTCGGCATTCAGCAAAGTGTCGACGCCGACGGCCAGCGATCGACAATGAGCGTCGTTATGAACGTCGTTAAGTATTGTCTTGTCACCTTTTGAGCTGCGCCGACGTCGATTTGTGGCCAGGAAGACGGCGGGACACAATTCAGAAGGAATCAGCTGAGGCAGTAGGGCAAAGCCCAGCGTCTGATTGTGATACGTTGACTAAGAATTTTTAATTTGTACCCGTTCTAGGTAGATACTGAGCAGTGGGTTCTATTCCAGAGACAGCAATTTGATCTTTTTATCAAACCGATGGCTTTTATTTACGAAGTACTTACTAGACAGAGTTTTTTCTTTTACTAATGCACGCCGTTCTGAAACTAGTATTTTTATTGTTAAATTGTGTAAAACGGTGCATAACTTTACTTTTTTCTTTCTTTCTTCGTTTGTTTTATTGCAGCTTTGACTTGCAAGTTGCAACACAGCCCAGCCATAGCTTCGCCCGGCCGGTAATGTGACTAGCGAATTTCATGTTTATTGCGTGTAGCATAATATCCGAGACGACAGAAACTATTTATTTTTAATGAAAAGTAAGCTACCCCGTAAGGGATAAAGACGTGATATATGTATGTAATGTATGTAAAAGTAAGCTATTCAACACAGGCTGCTTTGAATTCTGGGTAAGTATAATAATAATGATCTTACACGGAAGACGAACGATGTTTAAACAAAAACGCGCATTATTGGCAAGCCGCTGAAGCCACATGGATTCATCAGATATCGCTCTCGCTGTTTCTGTGGCCCCAGTCGACAAGCACTAAGCAAACGGCTCACATTGAAAATTATTTACAACGCGCGGCGTTTGAAAAGGCCTTTTATTGGCACCATAAATACTAATACAGCTCCGGGGAAATTTATTTTGACTCACGTTATTTATTGCTAAGGTGCCGCCTGGTTTTTTTCGTTGCCTTTATCTGGATGACTTACTTCGTGTGATTAGTGAATTGGGTTTTAGGTACGATTGTTGTCAGCGATCAGGATTATGATCACTTAAGCGATATTTATGATTGTATCGTATTTATCTTTAAGATTGATGCAACCACTCCATTGATTAATTCATAGAAATTATGTGGAACGAAAACAAAACAATAAGTATGCGGCGAGGAAGTTGACATAATTTCATAAATTTAAGACCCGTTGTAACGAAGCTGTGATACCTCATTTGCTATACCACCTTGACATACCATAGACTTAGAAATTTACTACCTAGCTTATGTTTAGTGATAGTAAAAACCGTAGACACAATTTTTTTTTAATGATTATGATTATGACATTGAATTCCTTTAACTTTCGTTGTTCGAGAAAGAGATTGTTAATTATCAACTCAAAATTCAACGACTAACTCACAACTACAAGTGGTAGAATGATCCGAGGTAGTTTTGAGTTGATACAAATCACATCTCACGAGATTTTAAGTAACACAGACTGACATTATAACACTTAATTTAGAAAACTACAAAGTTTCGTAATAATTTTTTCAACACAGTTGCTCGTAAATTGAGTCTTATTGCAGCGCATTTAAACTCATAATGCAGCTTATTACGCACAAGTGCTGTAATATATTACCGCACGAGTGCGGTAATATAATTTTTTTTTAATCTCAGCAAACAGTTCAGTATCTATAGGAACAAGGAATATTTTCGTGACTATTTTAGGTAAAATATGATAAATAAACATTTAATTTCGACAAATTATTCATTTTTATCTAAAGTGACCATAATTTGCATATTTCAGGCATTGATTAATTATTTTTTATTATAATTTTAATATTAGGCTGTTTAGCAGTCTGTTGTCAGTGTCTTCGTCACGCGCGTGCTAAGTGCACAGCGCGCATGCGCGAATGCTGCGCGCGGATTGACGCGGAGAAATAATATCTGCCGCCATTTTTCACTGATATTGTTGATTCAGACTTTGTTATTTTATTACTTTAAAAATTACGAGTTATCAAGTAATAAAGAAATGTAGTGTCCGTCGCTGGAAAATCTGAAATATGTTCGGACAATGTTCGGACAGTTATATCAGTAAGAAATCCAAGGTGTTAAGTTAATTACCAAATGATAAAGAAAGTTCTAAAGCAGCTCCAGGTAAGCAATGTCTGGTAACAAAGGTAAACTAAAGTTCTTAAAGTCCTTTTATTAACTAAATTTTATTTATTTTTCCTCGCAAAAGTGTTGAAAAACGTCGTATGCGACGCGTGTGCTTTGGTAATTAATTACACATCTCGGCTCTCTTATCCGCGCTCGCTAGCGCTCGCGCGTACAATACGCCTCGTGTGTATTTACCAACATAGCACACTTGTATCATAATGTACTAATATAACCTTGGAAAGTCAATAACAACACTGTTTTAAACAATAAACCCTTTACTGTAGCCGTCAATAAAACACTGAAGGGACTTAGCCATCAAAACCTATCTTGTGAAATCGACACCTTTGCTATGAGCTCGTTTTATCCTCGCACTAAAACATCAAAGGAAATTTGAATACGGCCAGCTGCCGACCGAAAAAGGAACAGCTTAGGCTTTGTGAATTTGGTAAAACCATGCTTTGATTTAAAACAATGTTTGGTTTCAATTGCAAGATGTTTTATTTCCATAAGAAATGCTCGTACATTGTGATGCCTGCGGTAGTGAAATTACCCTATCTTATTATTGTGAAAATTATGTTTAGGCGTATGTTGATAATTTTAAGCTCTGGGTACAAATACGAGTACCTATTTATAAAATTCTGCTGCTGTATATCTCTTTCCTCTGTCCCTCATCTGGTAGGTAGGTAACGATAGACTTTTCTCAATTTTGGGCCTTTGAAACTTGGTAGAAGTTCAATGTCTGTAGTTATGTATATTTACATCTTTTATATTCTATATCTGTCAAACGTTAAGATTTTCTAAAAATTATTTTCCTTTTTTTTGTGTCAACAATTACCATTGTTTTTGACGGTTGCAATTGAAGTAATTACAGGGTTTCTTTGGGACCTCCCCAGTGGGTGTTGTAAAATGTAAAATTGTTATCTTGGTTATAAAAAAATATTGTTGCGTACGGTAAAGGCCCAAGAGTAGTTGCATCAATAGGAAATTTATGAGTTGTGTAAAATTTAATTGTTTACGTTTTTAACGCTAACTACGCACTTTTTTTGGATTTCAAAATGAGAAGATAAGATTAGGCTCTTTCTCGATCGTGAAATTTACTAAAAATCAGGGAGATTATATATGTTAAAGATAAGACCTATTTAGGGAACAAACAAAGGAAGTTTTACTTACATTATCATAGTTTTAATAGTGTATGAGTGAGTTCTTCTATGAAAATGAAATATCAATTATTGTGGCTCTCTGTAGGTATTTGAAATTTTTAAGCCCACTCGTCCGTCCCTAATATAATACTCCTCTCATTCACTCAAAGGTTGACTGGAAGAGATCCCTTAGACTCTAAGGCTTAGAGGGATAAGTCCGCCTTTGTGCATGTATCTCAGTGTTTGTCAATTGTTTTTGTTTTATGTTTATTTTGCACAATAAAGAGTTTACATACGTAACATACTACATTATCAAATGTTGATTTTATAATTCAGTATTATTTCTAAAAACCTGAAAAGTTCCTACCGCGTTCATATTTGCGCCACCCCGACACACATTTGTGTTATTGATACGATGTTGATTTTAAACACCTTTACTTTCATTAAGTACATAAATAAACACTAACCCATCAACATTTGTCATACTTGAGCTGCATCCATCAATATCAATACGAACAGACATCGGCACGCTAATGGCTGTTAGATCAAAGCGGTGCGTGAGCGCATGAAACAAGTACCCTCTTGACAGGCAGGGTCGTTGAACTCAAAAAAGTAACATAATACCAGGTCTTATCCATGATTGGACCAGTTCAAAGGACAGTACGGAAATATACGTTTTCGTAAAAATGCATGCTCATAATAATCAGGCGGCATTTTTTTAATAAATAATACAAAATATTAAAATCTAGCGTGAGGCCTGGGGAGAAAGTCCCACATAACCATCCGGGCCTCCCCGGACCCGGTGGTACTCGTAAAGAGTTTTCACTCCGTAAAAAAAAAAAGGCAAGCATACACCATGCATTTAGGGAGCAACGTAGAGAACTTTTTTACAACAACTTTTTTTGAACTACCAGCCAGAACAAAGAAACTTGATTCAAATTCGTTTTTCAAAACAAATGTATAGTTAAAAAGGTAAACAAAATCAAGCAGCTATAGGTACCGACTAATTTTAAATCTACCTATTTATATGCTCATATCTGTTTCTATACCCCAATAAATGCGAAATAAAAACAACACGCTTACCCAGAACTTATCTGGTCGGGTAAGATGAATAGAAGTTTAGTGGGGATTAAAACGTGTTTCTGGGTCGGTCGGGCCCTTGGTTTCGGGTCTTTGACGATGCCGCATCCGGAGTACAATGAGGCGTTATCTCAGCTTCGATCCCTTTTTGCATGCTATTCTGTTTGCTGTGATAAAAGTACAAACATTGTGAAAGAAATCGAGGTTATGCGTAAATTTTGTTTGGTGTCATAATTTTTTATGTGAAAAGAATCATCACACTCTAAACACAAATCTTTTGTCTTGATCTGACTATGGATATGCGGTGTATAGTCTCGTATTTATTTACTGATCTATATTCTCTTCTAATATATAAAATTTCCATGTCACAATGTTAGTTACCGTACTCCTCCGAAACGGCTTTACCGATTCTTACCAAATTTTATATGCGTATTCAGTAGGTCTGAGAATCGGCTACTATCTATTTTTCATATTGAAATTCAGAAGAAAAAAAACGGGAGCGAAGCCGCGGGCAACAGCTAGTATTTATATATATTTACTGACATATAATATTCAGTATAAAATGATTATGATCATTAGCTTAAATGTCAGAAGAATTTATATTGAATTTGTTAAAGTTTACAATGAAAATTAGAACAAATTTACCATAATGAAACATTCCATCATCAGTATCACCATAATTTATGAATTTCATACATAAGAAAAAAAAGTACCTAGCTAGTGTAATGTAGTGTTTTTTTTCATTGGATACTATCAGAAACTACGCTTCGGTATAACTATACTCACAAAGCGCCAATCAACTTATCATTATCAAAAGATTGAAGCATTTATCAATATTAATATCCAACTTCATTAGTTAATGACAAATGTCATGTTTCCGAGTTTAATTTAATGGAAAATGGTTATTTACTTCGCCAATTTCGTTTAAAACTGGCTAGAGTAATGGTACTTTTGCATGAATACTGATCTACGAATTATAAATAGGTTCTTCAGAAATTAACAACGTTATGATCAAAATATTTGTATTTATTTATTTGGCCTAGATTTTAAGCAAAGTAAAAATTTAAAGTTTGATAAAAAAAAATAACATTGTCCCCAAACATTAATCTAATTTGGCTTATTTTATCTAGGTACTGTATTATAAGGTAGTTTACACTTGGCTGAGCTTCGTTATTGGCGTGTAATTGGTTTATAAAACCTTCCTCTGCTTGGCCAAGCATTAGGTATAATGAGATACGGGATTTGCGGTGAATTTGTAAAGAAATGACAAAATTGAAAAAAAAAAGTACAAAACTCTTAACAGCTAGTGCAGAAAAACTTATTACATAAGATGACGGCTTACGTTGTTTTTTTTTCTGTTAACTTTTGGTTACTTTTGGTTTTGGAAAATCTAAACTGAGACGAATCCTTCGCCTAAATAGTCTCTCTAATAATCTCAAAACAACACATATTCAACAAAGCATAAAAGAAACCGCCCACAGCATCCACGGCAAAGTTCAGTAGCATCCATACAAATTCCAAACAATCGGACACTAAGCAAACACTAAAGTCTAATTCATAGAAGAGGCCTCGCCAGCCCCCGCTCCGGCGGACCGTCGACCGGTCCGATCGCAATAAACATGTTTTTTGTTTCGCGTGTCCGCGCGCTGTCAAATATATTACAGCCAGCGGGTTATTTACTGCCCTGTCCTCCGCCCATACATTATACTTAGTATCTTTGTTTGGACACAATAAGCAATATTTCTAAAGGGCCGACGTCGCTCGCAGCTGTTGATATGGGTCCCCAAATTGACATATTTAATTTGATCGCTACGGAGGGTCCGGAACCCGTGTTTGACAGGTTTTAGTGTCGGATTAACATTAACGTTATGGACTTAACGCTGTCAATACAGTGAAATATCGTTCCTTTATGCCAGCTAAAACTGAAGGTGAAGCGACGACACATCAAATGGCTTCGGGGAAAGCGTGGAACAGATCAATTGTACCCTTTGAACTGCGTCGGGCGCTTCACAAAGCGTCTCGTAAAAGAATAAGTAGTTCCGAATGTGTGGAGCGAGCGATGACGGCGGAGAGCCGGCAGCCGTAATAAAAGTGACGTAGGATAAAAAGTGGCTCGGAGTGCAGCGAGCGGTGCAGCGCCCAGGTACGGCGGCGGCTCAAAGCCGTCATGGGTGGCGAGCCACCAACACCCGCGCACGTCTCAATCCGCACCCGGCTTCATACCGCCTTTCCTTTTCACCCTACCGCAATGCAGCTATGTGTCGTTTCCGCTTTATTTTTTATCGCTGTTCGCTGCAGCGGAGATATAGAACCCTCTCTTTCTAACAAAGCTCTGTGCTAGCTCCGTCTCACATGCCCCCGCCGCGGGGTAAGGGGGGAGCGCGGCCGGTGAGCGCTGGTGGGGTCCACTCGCTCACAGTTCTCGCCGCTACCGCCACGATCGCACGTCCGCTCTGCTCACAACAAGTGACATAGAGTAGCTGCCAGAGGCGTTCCGTGACCGCAGTGAAGTTTACAAGTGATAGTAAAAGTTTTACTCCAAATGGTGGTGCTTGAAGACGGAGGAATGATGGCTACTAATCCCAATCAATATTTACAACCTGACTATTTGGCGCCGCTTCCGTCCACTGTAAGTATTCGACTTAGTAAATTTTGTTGTTTTTAACTTGTCAAAAATATTTTAAATAACCTTTAACTTTTTTTAAACATAAAAAATTACGTGTCGGTTTAGTAATGCTTTGTTTTATTTATTTGAAAACGTTACTTATAAATTTATTTTCTTTGTTCTAGTTGGACTCGAAGAAAAGCCCGCTTGCGCTTTTGGCGCAAACTTGCAGCCAAATTGGTGCGGACACTACTCCCACTAAACCATTGCTGCCTCCAATTGATAAGAAAAAAACAGTGAATAGTGTTAGTGACACAGTTAGCCGTTCATCGCCAAACCACCCAAAAGTGGACAAACCGCGTACTACCCCGGACAACAAACATTTGGCCTTTAAACCATACGAAGCCAATGTTGTTTCAAAAAAACCTGAAGAAGCTCGCCCTTCGTCTAAATCTAGCTCTGACAGTTCAGATGATAAGAAATCTGGAAAGAGCACACCTGGAAGAAAATCAACACCGCCTTCAGGTGAACACGGAAAACATAGCCCTAATGAGCACAAATCATCGCCCGCCGGTTCATCTGGCACGAGCCCGATTATCCGATCTGGATTAGAAGTGCTTGGCCATGGAAAGGACCCGTTAGCGGCATTTAAAAATATCCCTGGATTGCCGGGATTTAACCCTCTCGCTGGACTTTGCTGTCCTCCAGGCATGGAGCAACACGCCAACCCTGCCTTCAGACCGCCTTATGCCGGGGCTCCGTTTAGCGCTCACCACGCAGCAATGCTCGCTGCCGCAGCGGCCTTCCCTGGATCATCTCCAAACCCGTACTTGGGTTACGCTAGAGTTAAGACGCCTGCTGGCGGAGAAACTCTAGTCCCAGTTTGCAAAGATCCCTATTGCACCGGCTGTCAGTTCTCAGTGAACAACCATCACCTTCTCATGAGTAACGGAAGCTGTCCCGCTGGCTGCACCCAGTGCGAACACCAAAAATACAACATTGCTATGGCGATGGCTCTATCGCAACAAGGAGCGAGCGCCGGCGGATTACAGTATGCTCAACTGAGTCGTCCTTATGTTTGCAATTGGATCGTAGGAGAATCTTATTGCGGCAAACGATTTGGAAATTCGGAGGAGCTATTGCAACACTTAAGGAGTCACACAACAGATGGTTCTACCCCTTCAACGGTGTCATCGACTCAGCCTTCAATTTTAAACCACTTGAATCCGCTGTTTACGACGGCGGGGCTACGCGGCGCGTACCCGACGGCACCGTTGAGCCCGCTATCGGCCTCCCGGTACCACCCGTACTCCAAAGCGGGCTTGCCAGCGACCCTCGGTGCCTCTCCCTACGGTGCCTTCAACCCTGCGCTGGGGCCCTTCTATTCTCCTTATGCGATGTACGGTCAAAGGCTCGGAGCCGCTGTCCACCAATAGACGCAAGTGTAGTGCAAAAGGATGTCATAATTTAATGTTGTATTGTCCAATTTTCTTCTGTGATATCGATAGACTATTCATGTTCTACGGCGGGACGCGCCATGACAAATTTAGTGATTAGTGCAATTCGTAATAATAGATATTTATGTAAGTGAACTTGCCGACGGAGTTGATTCTACGCAGGTGATGAACGTTACGACGACTCTGTTCAGCCAAATGTTATATGTAAATAATAATCTCTATGTTTAATATTAAAGGAATTATTTCGAATATAATATCTACATACCAATCATAAAACTTATTTTTTTATTTTACTCTCGCTCGTAAAACAACCTGTGATATATTGCTTTCATTAGGAAGATTAATGGTCCGTATCGCTTAAATATTCAGATTTAACACAAAAAATACGGACATGAAAAATTCATGGGTTCGTGTTACTGATTTGATCTTTCTTCAGACTACCTATAAAATATCGAAAGGTATGAAAGTGGCATTTGAGAGAATTTACAACGTGGGAGCTTAAACTATAAACATAAAAAAGGTATAAGCTATCAACGTCAAAGTAACATCAAAACAAAATGTGTTCAGCTCTTGGCGAGACGTAATAAACTGACTAGAGTGATTGATTAATACACCTCTAACACACACATTAGAGCCGTCAATCAACACGAAGAAAATCGTAGGAGCGTGGTAAAACAAGATAGCAATCACGCAACCACCCACACCACCAAAGAATAACTAACAAAATAATTCATTTAATTGAATCGCATAAAAAACCTGAGTTAAGCTGACGAGCGTCATGAATCAAAGCCGAGAGCTGTCAGCTTTGTTAATGTCAAGTTTTTTTAATAAACGCTATTTTGATAAGGCCCATGTCATGTTGGAAATTCAACCGTCAAAAGCATAATTGGTCACACGAAAAGACTGAAAGACAGGTGCTAGAGTAATTTGGGACAGAGGCGGAGGTATATTTTGTATTACTGTTATTGAAAAAAAATAATGATTTGGGCTCAACATCTAAATAAAGATGAACTTCGCGTTCCGTTGAATAATTATAAAGGCGTCCGTTATTATTAATAGACTCCTAAATGTTTTTTTATTACTATTTCATTAACATTATATTGATTTTAATATTGACTTTCTAGAACGTCAGCCATTAGCAGTTTGTTTTGTAAATAAATCGTGTTAAAATATTAGCGCTGGAGGTAATTAAAATCTGAAGCGACACTTAAGATAGAGATTATTCTAATGGAGTTTCTTTACATAATATAGCGATTAACAGTTAATTGATATAACTGGTCTATTTACCGTCACCCAAGCGATAGAATATCGTGTTTAGACAAGATTGCAATTAGTCGGGCGTAATTAGTTGGAAAACCAGAAGCTTTTAGCGTTCAAATGATGTCACGTCTGAAATATTTTTGCTTTGTAATTTACGTTAATCAAGATTAAACTCATAATTCAACTTGAACTTTTTTGTTATTTCTTTATCAATTTTGCAGTGTTTCAAAAAAATACTAATTTGAAGGTTTTTTTTTCAATATCAGCCTCTGTTTTACTACTTTTACTATAATCTGTGCCTGCTGACAACCGGGTGTTCAGATGATTGACTCACCCTTTGCCCTGATCATACGCAGAAGACACGCCAATTATGGTGAATAAAGACAGAATATAAGTTCATACCACTAATTCTACAGAATTTGTTTTAGTAACAACATTTTTTCATGTTCATAATTGTATTTAAAAACAGGAAAAAATATGTAGCTCTTCCAAGATCAAGTAGTAAGTTTCGTGACGTAAAAGGATGGTATATTTTTGTTCCACGTCAACCGATGGAGTAGGTATTATTTTAGTTTGCTTACAAAAGGGACGATTTTAGTGTTTTACTAGTGTCAAAATAAATAAAAAAAAAGATACAAACTAATATGAATGGAGCTCTCTGTTATCAGCGCGAAAAACTGAATGATGAATTGTAAGTTATTATCAACGCATGTTGCACTAATATTCGTATAAATCAAGTAATAAATTATGGCATCAAGATAATAGCACGACTTTGACATAGTTTAGAAGTCGGCATAAATCACAAGTTTGATTTGCACAACGCTTATTGTGACTGTTAGCGCCATCTGTTTAAAGTGGGTCGAACTACTCAGGACGCTTAAATGAATGTGTGCAACTGTATAACTCAATCTTTATACACAAATCTTCAATGATTTTTGTATTTAATTTTAAAGAAAACTCATTCAATGCGTATCATAATATTAAAAAGATTATTGTAAAATTAATAAGTTCAAATTGGTTGTGAAAAGTTAGCAAATACACCGTTGTATAATCAACCATGTTGTATCTCAGAATTTTGTAGTTACTTCTAAAGCCCGCCAGCAACTTTACTTCGTCCGTACGGGATTATTGATTAGTTTAAAAGTTAAGCGTAACTTTTTTTCTGTGTCAAGTTTATTTGCCTATTTTATGCGCAAAGTTCCGTTTATGTTGGTTCAAGCGTAGCTACAGAGTGAACAAGACAAACAAAGAAATATATTTTACCTTTAAAATGTTAGTGGAGCTTCTATGTAATTATTTGAAAACCAACGTAGTCCACCTAATAACTCTATAAGGATGACAATATTTCAGAATGTACTTTACAAAGTCTAACCAAATTATCGACTTAACTTTTAATTTTCTGTGCTTTATTCGTATATGAAACAACACACTCTCATATGCATACTTTTAACAATGTTGGATAGCATTAATCTGTCTTGTAACTACGTATGATATTTTACTTTCACACTTGAACTGATACTAACATTAATCTATCATTTTGCTACTCAGCAACTACACGTGCGGCATATAATGTTTTCCTCTGCTTATTATGTTGTATGTCACATAAACCCAACTTACCTAAAACTACCAACGTCACAGAAAATGCTAACTTAAACTAAGTGCATACAAAAAACTTTGAATAAAGTCATCGACTCTATTTCTCTCTAAATTTTATTCTATTGGTGGAGTTACGTTCAGAAGCTGTCACAAAATGGATGCATTGACGAGCATGAAATGGATGCATATCGACGCAAGATGGCGTTCGTAATCCGTGCGGCGAAATAACCAATTACAATTTACATAAACATAAGGTGAACTCTATTAACATATTAGCTGTTGAATAATGTATCCGATTAGAGGGCCATGGTTAATGTCATGTTGGATTCATGTTGATGGGTCATATTACGTCGGATTTTGGGGTTCATAATAAAAAATAAAAGGAACTAACCTTAGTATAAATAAAAAATGGAACATAGGTACTTTTTCGACTTAAAAAAAAGTTTCTAGCGCTATCGGCAATGAGCTATACGAGTGCATGGATTTTGCAAAACTTAATATTGCGCTTGCGGTACATAAACATTAATTTACAAAAAGTAACGCTTTCTGCAGCTAATTTCTTCAATATAAGCGTCAGGGTACCTATCTATTAAGAACAGTTCATTTATTCGATTATTTTAAATCCATTTAACCTATGCTAAAAATCCAAAATATTTAGTCTTAATGTTGATATAGCGTGACATTGTGGTAAATTACAGTTATTTTTATTATAATAGATAGATATCCTTTTATTTGCTCAGCGTGCTCTGTAACTATTATAGTTATTGACTTATACCAGTTTCAGTACTTTTCCATATTTGTGTTTATTTTTCAGCCTCATTGCAGTTTACAAAGATCAAATTGAATTATTTTGTACATTTTCTTTTTATTCATTTCAACCCCATTTGAGATTCAAATTGAACATAATTACTATGCAGAACCCGTTTCGGGAACCTGATTCACACTGCACTTAAAACAGAATTAATGCGATCCTATTTCACATACCAATATATTCCGAAAAAGTCCCTTCAAATGCATACAAGGGGAATTAACTTTATTGTTAACCCTCAAATGAAGTGTAAATTCATTGAATGCGACCGGAAACTCAACAATGAATGACTGAATGATAAAGATCTTGAACGCATTCAATCTAATTATGCTGAAAACCATTCTCATGTGAGTTGTGACAACTTCGGTGTACATTGTGGTGTTGAATTTCGTGAGATGTTTATCATTTACCATTTACCTGTGGTTTTTTGCTACAATTTTATTGCAAGGGTTGCCTATGCGGATTTTAAATCGCCCTAAGCTATTATTTGCGATGCTTTAATCTAAATAATAAGGTAGCTTCGATGAAGTCGATTCACGTTTCGTGTTTATTATTATTTAGTTACGCAATTTCATACAATTCTTCAAATACTATAAACAATGGTTAGTAAAGAGAATAGGTAGCAATTTTCCTTTTTTTGGTAAGTTAATTGTTTGTTGATATTTTTTGGCAGAGAAGTGTTTTGATTTGTTTTGAAAAATAATTAATATTGACTTAGGGTCATATTCATAAACAAAGTCTTAAAATCTACATTAAGTAAATCATGAAAGATATTTGTATGCATGTGTAACTTCGATCTATCCGGGATATTGAGTGTCACTTGCGTCTAGAATATAGGTATATAATTCGATGAATTTAGCACGTAATTGACACAAAATGGACGTTTTTCTTGAAATAATTGTATGTTAAAAATAAAAATATACACAACATGATGAAAAAACGATAATGATGCTTCGTAGGTATGCATTCAAAGATATTTATATCTGATCTGTGATACGGTATTCTATTTTAATAAATAATGGGACAATAAAATACTTTGAAACATTGAATTAGGGTGGTATGTTTGAGAGACGGAATAATATTAAATATGGCAAAATATTGAGCAGCTGACCAAATTTTGCAAAACAAACAAACCTCAAGCTGTAGCGAGGGGTGGCGTAAAATTAGTTATAGTCAATATTGTGACAATTTGCGTTATACGTGTGTACCTATTTTGAATGGTAGGTACAATAATCAAACAATTCTAAACGATTTCAAATATAGCTGATTCAATTTTTTTGCAGTAGACAATGTCAGTTTTAAAATTCTTTTGAGATAAGTAATCCTCCACTAGCCATTTGTTTTAAAAATTAAAAAACCTCGTTTTTGCATACATACCTACGTAGACGTAAATGGATAGCTAAAATTTGTATAAGTATTTAGGGGTACTTTTTTAAATAATGTTGGTGGTAAATTAGTGCACACCTTACTAGTTTACAGTGAACGGTATATTAGATTATATATCTTGATCTGCTGAACTATATGCATAAAGCTACCTTTTACTGTTTATAGACACTACCTCCGATGCAGCTAGCAACCCAACACTATTTTGATCCCCCTTTCAACCATTATACACCCACAGTCATGCTAAACGTAGCACTTAGGTCTTGTTGCCTTAGGCTCTGACTACCCCGAAAGGGATTTATACATGATTTGTGCATGTGTATGAGAAATATAACAATGAGCCATGAAATTATTTTATCACCCTGATAAGATTAAATTTCATTTGTACGTTTTTAAATAACACATACTATTTTCACTAAAAAGTCAATATGACAATAAAATTAACTTTTTTTATTCTGATATAAAAAAATATTAAATTCATTACCTGTTAAATGGAAGAGAGCCCTTTTAGGGATAAGTTCGCCTTTGTGCATTTGTGTATTCATCTTTTTCTCGTGTTTTATGTGCAATAAAGAGTTATACATAGGTACATACATACATACATACTCATAGAAAATATGCGATGGTTGTTCACAAAATGTTAATGCCACGGCAAACGTTGTTCAACGACTTTATATTATTTACTGCATCGTTACTTGCTGTGTATGTCGAGATGTCTTTTGCATAGGTCAATTAGTTTTGTTATGACATCTGTTAAATGTCACAGCGGAAATATTGTTATGACTTCAAGCATTTTATGACAGTAGAGGCAGTGTGATTATTATTCTATGGGAAGCTACTGTACTGGTTCGTCGAGAATATAATGAGTGTTGTTTATTCTTTCTTGACGTCTCAACGCCTAAACAATGTTGACGAAATTTAGGATAACTTTAGGTACCATTCAACACGGAAAAGGTTATAAAATATTATTCTAATTTCACAAAAAGTTACTGGCTGTACGAAAACTATAACCATCTTCATCACTTATTTTAGACTACCTTAATAGTTATACCAACCAATTAATAAAATACCAAAGCGTAACATGTCATTAATGGATTCCGGGAAAAGAAAAAATATTTTTTAAGTGACAATACGCCGGAGGATAATTACGAGGCTTACTACTTATATAAGGTGTTAGCGGAAAGCGTTTTACACCATTTTTAAAAGCTTCATCATAATCTTAATTAGCACGATCATGTCCACTACCTGTTAGACATAGGCCTTCTCTAAGAATCTGTGCGACTAACACCCTTATTCATAGTCAGACGCTCTATAGGCTTCTGCTAACTTAGCAATCGTTTGTCCTTATCTGTGGAAGGTAAATGTCAGAGTGACAGATAAGGACAAACGATTGCTAAGTTAGCAGAAGGCTATAAGCGTTTATGAATAAGGGGGTATGAGTTTACCTTCCACATCTATCTATATATAAATAAAAATGAATCAACGAAATTTATGTAGGTACGCGCATAACTTCCGGACGACTGCACCAAATTTGATAATTCTTTTTTTGTTGTGTTCTTTATTGCCAGGACAAGGTTTCTATAAAACAACAATAAAAAAAGAAAAGTACTAAATCGGGGGCGAAGGGGCGGGCAGCAGCAGCCTAGTGATAAATAAAAAAAAAACGAATGCGACCCCTCTAGAAGACATAAGGTCATGTTTTATTTTTAGCTAGCTATTGTCCACTAAATCCGCTTAGTCGCTTAGGCTCTTAAACCACCTTAATCCTCTCGCCAAATCCTTACTTAGCAGATGCCTACGTCATAATAACTATGCGTTCCACATTTCAGCGCAATCCGTCAAGTTTTGAGCTGTGCGTTCATTGATCAGTTTAATCACGGTTGCCATTTATATGATACATAAGACTAGTCCCGTCCTCTTTCCCTCCGGAAAGGGGTGGGGGAGCATACCCAAGCATTAGTACACCCTTAAAAAATCTGTACTGTTATGTATATTAGTACAGATTTGGCGCTCGCCGACTCTAGCACCGCGCGGGCGCCCGCAGCGCTGCCACAGCGATGCTGCCGCGACGGCGCCCGCGGCCTACCCTCATTCATATAACAGTACAGACTTAGCGCTCGCCGACTCTAGCACCGCGCGGGCGCCCGCAGCGCTGCCACTGCGACGCTGTTGCGACAGCGCCCACGGCCTACCCTCATTCGTATAACAGTACAGACTTAGCGCTCGCCGGCTCCAGCACCGCGCGGGCGCCCGCAGCGCTGCCACTGCGACGCTGCCGCGACGGCGCCCGCGGCCCGCCCTCATTCTCGATGCACGCTTGGCCGTAAATGAGACCCTCTTCCTGTTATTGAGCACAATGATATGTGTGTAGATAAAGTAATGTATGCAACTGTACATAATTAGACCTTAAAACACTCGCCAAGGCTCGTTTCAATAACCACACTCGTGTTTTAAGGACCCTCATTATGTAACGTTTGCGTAAAATACTAAGTTAGTATTATGATTTGTTATAAAAAATGCTTTTAACTTATGTCTTGTACAAACAGCTCCTGTTAATTCTCGTTAATGGCATTGTAGTAGAAATGATTACCCCCTGACATTATGACAGCTCAAGGACTCTCAATAAGACTACTAATTATTCTTTCTATCGAGAACTGGTAATTAATGAGAAAATGATATATTAATTATCTATCCAATTAAAATGTAAATTTTTTTTTTTTTACCTAGAACAGCTGGCGGAGTGTAAAGTGAGTAATAAAAATAGTAATAGGTACTACTTAGAGGGTACGAGTACAATCATCTGCGTAGTAAATGATTGTATTATACTGTACCTACCTACCAATTAAGTAGTTGAAACGAACAATTTATCTCTTTTTAATGAATTGTATGTTCCTATTGTGTTTTGTTTAAAGCTTTTTCAGATTTTTTATCGCGGCTTGATTTTTTTTAAGGATAGGTATCTTTGATTTGTTAAAAACTAAGTAATTATTGATCAAAAATAACCCATTTTTACACCTAACAAAATTTTTGTTGGGCGTCCTGGCGTTTAACTCATTAGAAGTGAGACGAGTTTATAGGTGGCCAATATTATTTGGCGTGGTGACTCTGATTGTCCTAAACTGGTTGCTCAGTTCTGTCGTTGCGCCTGTATGTTCCCTCTCCGTGGAAATTTCTATTTCGACCACGAAGTCGTCGCCTATTGGCTGCGCCAGCTGCGCGAACTGTGTCCCGCCGGAACTCTCCTCTGGTTCGAGCTTTGCACCACATAAATTCCCTCCTCGAGACGGCACCAAACTGTGATGTGTTTGCTAGCATATGGGTAGATGTGTGTGTCGAGTGTTTGAAGTTCTGCGAGATGACGGATGACCTTCTTCTGTAAAGTTCTAGTTAAGTTTCTCTTATATTTGTATTTATTCTTGTATATTGTAATATTTAGTTTCACAGTGCCTTGGTTTTACTGTAATACTGTGGAATTTAATGAAATAAATTACAAATATGAGGAGAGATGTTATTGTAGTTTCAAAAAAAGACATGGAAAAGAGCCCTTGGCGGTCTATTTACAAAATAAACGTTTTGATTTTGATTTTGATGAGTGGCATATACCCTACCAACAAGAGCAAATCCCTTAAAATGTTATGATGATAAAATGCGTCATTCAATGGGAATACAATGCCAAAAAGATGATATTCTCTCTTTAGTAATATTCATCGCTTGAATTACAGCAGGTTTCCGGTTTGTTGTAAGTTTTTTAGCTTTTTTTTAATGCTATTGTCACATGTGCAATTATAATTAAAATACAACCTTAACCGACTTTATTAACAGACAATGCACTGCCAGCCGTTTAATTGCATATAAAAATGCCAGCAGTAAGTATGGTGACATCTGGGTCAATTATTTTGACAACACTTGATTGTTCTGTGTTGGAGTATTTATTTTAATTGCTGCTGAATTGTATGATATCTTGTATTAAAATGCCGCGACAGAGATTGCTGTTAATGTCTATTATTAGGCTGCTACAAGTGACACTTGCTACGTGGAGTGACATAAATGCAATCGTTGTACTTTAAGATATGACGATTATATCAATAGGATTCATATCCAGCGTACATGCATCCCATTGCTGGGTACAGACTTCCTCTCAATATGACGAGAAGCTTTCGCTAAGGTGGCCATTGGGAATTTCACACAAACACCACAAAATAGCTTCGCAGACTCGCAGTACCCATTTTTTCACAATGTTTTCTTTCGCCGTAAAGCTCATGGTAGATTTCACTATGATGTTTTTCTGCTAGGTAGAAATATTTGACAATGGATAAGAGCTGTAGCAGTTTTTCTTGCATGAAATTCGCGTGAAAGTTCAAAGGCTTAGAGTGAACCGCGCGGACACTCCCAATCGCATTTACTATTACTTTCTGTCAAATAGTATCAATTACACTAGTTCAAAATCAAGAAATAGGTGTTAATCAATCAGTTTGTGGGATCAGGCCAGAATAGAGAGATGTGTTTAGGCAAAATTTATATCGGCACCAAAGTCGGAAGAGAGTTCGATGTTATATTTGTGCATCCACGTAATGAAACTTCTATAGCGTGATGTAGACCTTAGCACGTATAACGTCAACGTCATCGACTCATGCGTCGTACAAGTTGCATGGCAAGAGTTAAAATAATATCCTTGTTACCGCCGACAGCTTTGATCTTGATCAAAACAAATTATTAACCAGTTAAGTTAACTTTCATACCAAATAAAGGCCAGCTGAGTTCAGTTTAACTCAATCATACCTATAATTATATGAAAACGTTCAATTAAAATAAAAAGTCATAATTATTATTGAATATCACTGGTAACTCCTAGCAGAGTTGATAAAATATCAGAATTAAAAGGGATCGGAAATCGATTCGGGGAAAGTCCTTGATACAATTCCGAAATTGGAGCAGTCGTTTTGTTAATTGAAAACGGACGGACACACACTTTTATTAAAATTGGAGTTAATTTATTGTTTCCGGTTCATGAATTTTAACTGCCGCGGCTTATGGTCGGCGAAGAGGTTCGCAAAATTATTGTGTGACTTGAATAATTGTTACTTTTAAGAGAAGCTTGCGCCAAGTTTCTCTCAATCCTTTAAAAGCTTTCCATTAATCGTATTATTACTTTAAATGATGTTAACGCGAGTGATTTAGTGAAACGCGTGGTGTTGATGTCAAATGTAATCTTTTAATATAGCTATTTATTTCTTTCATCAAGCTAAATACAATACAATACAATACAGTAACTCTTTATTGAACACCACATATAACAACCAAAACAGAAAAAGAACCTTAATGTTGTTCCACTGCTGAGCAAAGGCCTCTTCCTTAGATTTCCAATGCACCCTTATGAATACTTAATACTTACGCATCAAATAAATAAAAAATACAAGATACAAACTAAGCAAGCCTTGTGTCTAATTTTAATAAAACTCAAAATCAACCATTTGTAGTCATCAGACAAACATCTCCACTGACTTAGAATCGAACCAAGGACCTCAAGGCTAGTGTCGTGTTCAACCCCTAACCATATCGCACTAGGTAACCCGGTCGTCAATGCGCAAAATTAGCGCTTCTACAAGTTTTATCATCACGAAACTGAATTTAGCGTCGGAAAAAGCTTGATATCATACATCAAAAACCAACTCATCGACAAAACATCAACTCTTTGAAACGGCCAAACATTAGCGCCAACACTGCATAATCCGTGCAAACATTGGACAAACTTTTCTCATATGTCTCTCGGCGGCAACGCGGCGACATAACTCATTCGTCGCTAATCCCAGAACAAACGACTGGCTCCCGCGACGCTGTCTGTCACGAGAACAAATCTAAAGGAGTCGTTCCAATTATCATACTGGTATTCGTTCGATTAATTGGTAACAAATGACTGCAATTCATCATGATTTCCACAGGAGAGAAATCAAGAGTGCGGTCGAACTGTTTTTCTTTCGCGAGAACAAAAGAATATGGAACTGGCTGGCAGTGTAACTAAGTATAACGTCTGGGGCCTGTGGTAACTTCATCTAGGAACCTGGAACATTTTGTCCGCCTTGCCACTCTATTGTTACGCTACTGCTGACAGTCAACCCTTTTTCCGATGGAGAAGCAACAGAAAAAAAAGAGAATCAAAAAGAATGCTACTTTATAAATATCGCTTTTAACAAATCATAGTAGCCACGGCAGTGGAGCGGTATTTTTAAAAACTTTCATTTAATTTAGTGTTCTGTTTGTTATCTGGTTGGTTAGAATTGCTTTACCCTTACCAACTATACGAACCTCAAAGGCAACAAAGACTAACTGTCAGCCTTTCATCACAGTATATATATAAGCTAAAGCAGTAAGGAACCTACGAACAAATCGGTTGAAACGAAACACGCACACAGGCGCGTGCTTTACACGGCCCCTAAGCGGACCTGAGCCTGAGCGGAGTGGACGAGGTCCCCTTAGGGGCCGTGTAAAGCGCGCGCCTGTGTGCGTGTTTCGTTTCAACCGATTTGTTCGTAGGTTCCTTACTGCTTTAGCTTATATATATACTGTGCTTTCATGGTTGTGAAGAGATCTATTTAAATCGTGCTCTACAGTGGTTACGATGTTACGCATCTTAGCTAGGAACAAATATTTTGCTGCTCATTTTTTACCAGCAACTATCGCCTACTCGTACACTTCTAGGTCAGTATTCCTGCGTACCCAAAGTGCGCGTGAAGGTTCACCACTAAAATTGACTACATTAGCTGTTACAGAGCATATCAGCATCAGTTGGACGAATTGTTTATTCATTGCCTAGAACCTCAGAACTTAAGACAGGTAAATATTCGGCGGGTGGTAGGGCCTTGTGCAAGGTCCGTCCGGATTGCTACCACCATCTTACTCGCTAATCCTGCCGCTAAGTAGCAGTGCTTGCACTGCTGTGTTCCGGTGTGGAGAGTAAGACAGCCGGGGAAATTACGGGCACAAGAGGCATTGCATCTTAGTCCTCTAGGTTGGCAACGCATCTGCAATCCCTCCGGGGTTGCGGGTGTCTATGGGCAGTGGTGATCACTTACCATCAGGTGACCCACTTGCTCGTTTGCCTTCCTATTCATATATATAAAAAAAAAAAACATATAAATATTCCTACCTTAAATCTTGGTTGATGTGAGAAAACGTACTCATTCTAAGTAGCAACAAAACGCCCAGAACTATGGACACCTTTGTGAAGTTACTCCAGTTGTCAAACGTCGGAAATACAGTCGAGCTTGCAATTCAACATCCTGAGTTAGAGCATAATAAAATGATGATGCACAAGCGTGAGTGCGCTTTGTGCGTGTAATGGGAAATGAAGTAGGTAAGTGTCTATACACATTTAAATTTGAAGAAGCGACAGTAGTAGTATGTTAAGGTTTAATGTCATCATTGCCTTTTCACCTAAAAAACTTCTGTTCCTAGGCTTATTTTACGAAGATCTACATGATGTTTGAATTTGTGTTACCACAAGGAGTATCTTAGCCGGTCTGATTTTATTATGTTCAACAATTTTTTTTTGGTGTATTTTAATGCGGTACGTTAACTGGCACTTGATTCCACGAACTAAAACTTGTAAGGAACCATTAGACCCAACTGTCATTAACATTTCCAAAAAACGTAAAGTTACACCTGATCTTATAAAACTATATTGCTTTAACGTTAGCGTCAATATCATTTTTTACCTCTTCTTGTTTTCATTCATTTACTAGCTTCTGCCCTCGCCTTGTCCGTCTAGAATAATTAGCATGTTGATCGCCATCCCGCGGGAACTACGCAATTTTCCGGTATAAAAGTGGCCTTTGTTTAAACCTAGGTTATTAGCGTTCGTTCCAAATTTGATCCAAATCCGTTGAGTCGTTTCAGCGTGAAGAAGGAACAAACATACACACTCACTTACTCACTCACTCACATCGCCACAAACTTTCGCATTTATAATATTAGTTCGCCGCTCACTACTAATACTAGTTACTTATCTTCATAATATAACCGATATTTCATACGATAAAAACATGATATGTTAGTTATTAATTAATAAAGAATATATTCACGACTTGAACGATGACCTCAACTCGCATTACAAAGACATATATCATAGTAAAGCCACCGTGTGACTCGACAAATAAAAAGCGCAATTTAGCCATCGCTGGAGATTAATCAGAGGCCGACGGCAGCGCAATTTGAACTAGCACCGCTGCACAGGATACAATATTTTATGTTGACAGACATAACAGCGTTTATACGAGCGTTTATTCTTTATGTGTCCCGTATTTTATTCGCTTTATGACGGTCGTTGACAACCCTAATAATTCTAACAGCTCACCCATTTGTTACACGAATCCAAACTGTGGCGTGCTCAAGTTAAGAGTTGTCAAATTTTGTTTAAAGTGTAAATTTAAATTTGTTTCTCGTATAATAGTCGTGGATGCCGGTTGTGTGTTTGTTAGTATTTTATTTCGGGGCGTTCTCGCGTCATAAAATAATGGCGTAATGCACGCTCGTAAATCAATTTTCCTTTGAACGATGACGTTTATAACGAAGGTCGGTAGTTTTGAATTAGTATATTATTTTTTCTGTGGTACGAACGTGATTATTATCGTTGTTTATTGATGGCCAGTATTTTTGTTCCCCTCGGTATTAAAACGGTCTACACGGAGCTTTATCTTAATACTTATTTCTGTTTAATAGCTTACTTGATTAATGGTAAAGGCTGCGGCTGTAATCGCTATGTAATTTAACTATTTTGAACTATTACGTATGAATTATTTTAGTCGATAGACTCGCCACCTACCACGTTGGGATTTAATCGAACAGGATAAGGTCATACTTTTTAATATTTTTGTGAAAAATAGTATTAATATAGAAGGCGATATCTAAGATTACTAGTTACAAGTATAAGTTCAGCCCATAGTAGTGTAAGGATTCTAAAAACAAAATAGTGTAATATTTATGTGTACAATTCCATACAAGTATAACATTCAAAGCCGTCTCAACCCTAAGCATTAAATTTATAAAACATACCAACAAATGAAAATTGAATTGGAACAAACCTTTCTAAATAAAACAGTAAGGGTCGCTTGAAGGCAGTTCTCACCGCGCACTACGCTTAAATATGTAATAAGACCGCGTACTACGAACGGGTGAACACAGGAAGGTAATAAAGGAAGTCAAGTCATGTTACAACAACAATTTAGGATAAAGCTAAAAAGGAATGAAAACCACATAAAAATAAATAGAAAAGATATTGCAGAATCAGTGTAGATGGAGATTCAAATATGACAAATAGAAAGATAGGATCGTGAAGAATGGAAAAGTGCTTTAAGATATCGTTGCTGATGTTAATCGGCCAATGTTGTAGAGTTTTGTAGAACAGTATGTAAGAAAAAAAAAACAGAATATCACTTATTAATCATGCTTACCATATTTTGTAATCTGTGAATGTCAATAATTTTTTTAACAATTTATTCAAGAAAATTATTTAGAGCTACGAGTTCATTTTTCACTTTCAAGCTACGAGTGGTACGCTTCAGTTGCATGTTATTCAAAATTACATCAGAACTAGCGGCAATAATTCATTTCAACGTCAATTCATCATTTTTTTTCTAAAAATTGACACGAAATATGAGCACGCGACCCGAACGGAACATAGTACAGGGGCCTGTTCATAAATCTTCATTGCGTCCCGATGACACGCCGCGACACTTCTCTCTGCTACCGCGCTACCGAACACTCCACGTCACTAACAACTTACGTTACGCCATGGGTGTCATTCCGAACAAGACTCTAATTTACTACGTTAAAGTTGGTATCAGGATGGCGATCCGGCGTTGGGACCATGTCACATTTCACAACATGAATAACTTTCCAAAGAGGGATTGATGCAGTACATTTTGAAGCAAAAGCGTGAGCATTAAAGTTGCTTTTGGATCATAGGTATCAAACTGGAACTTTGTTCTTTTCGTTAGATTTGTCACTGTCTGAAACGAGAATGTCGTTAAAGTAATTTCAATCAGCAAGCGGCTCCCAACTCTGAGCCAGGCAGCCAAGATCGAGTTTCGCTTGCGAAGGTTCTCGGTGAGTGGCAACAACATTATCCCTCTGTGACAAGGAACGTCAGGTTGTCGATCATTATAATATATGTGCCGCGCTGTCAGCTGTCTTAACACATGAATGATTCACTCCGTGATAAATTTTAGCTCATGATTACATTTCATACACACGTCAATGTGTCTGTTTACGTAATTACTGGCTCTATATTTAAGGCTTTCAGACAATTTTACGACGGACGGAAGCCTGAGGCTTGTTCATTATTTTGACAGCACGCTCTCTGTTTATGAATGGCATGATTTATCGATGTAACGGTACGAAAAGTGATAAATCTGTGATAAGTTCCGATATTTAGTGGCGAGTGAATGTTTAGAAGTTTTGCTGCTTCCTTGTTCCTGCTGTTTCTGGGGCTGAGCTTTAGCAACATAACTGCAACAGTTAAGGGAAAAGGACATTGTTATGCTACTCAAATTAAATTTCAATTCTCTCACCATTAATTTAAATAGAGCTGTATTTTATTTAATTTTAACAACCACTTCCAGATTATCATAAAACTATATATTATTAATGAAGCTATTTATAGAACAAAATTAAACAAAAATCATCATACTCTAAAATCAAATAAATAACAACTATCCTACAGCCAAAACTAATCAGTGAATTGCCAGCCTCAAGCGACGTAATCCGATATAATTCGCGGCGTGATAGATCGGGGCAATAAACTTATGAGATATGATGGAACGAGATGGGGGAATGATAGTGATAGGAGACAAGCGGGATTATGATCGGATTAGAGATTCTGTAAAGCTGGTTTAGGAGTTCTTTAAAGCTTTTATTGCATGTTGACATATTGAAAAACTCATCAAAGTTCTACATTTAAAAAAATCTTGGAATCACCATCATTGCTGGCAATATTAATTTTAGAATTAATTAGGGACATCTAAATTTTCTTTATATTTGACCCAGTTTTCAAACCAATCGCCAAATCGATTAAAATTAAATAAAAGTTCAACATTAATAAATTTTACATAGCACATTAACAAATTAGTTCAAAACAACGAACACTCATTAAAATATCTCAAGTGTATTCGCATTCAACAGCATTGCAGTGCCGGATAAACCTTTCACCTTGGACACTTAGCTCCAAAAGGAGCCGGTGGCTTCTCCCGACGTGATACAGAAGCCAGACAGTTCGCGCGTCGATCAAGATGCGAGTGTCGGGCATACATCAAAGTCGGGCTTATCTGCGCAAGCGACGCGGCGTCTGCGTTTGCGCTGAACATAAGGAAGAATAAGTCCGTACCTATTGTTTGTGTTTGTATTTTTTCGCTGAGTAAACAAGTCTTAACTTTAAATAAGTGGCCTTTTGTAACTAAAGCTAAGCTTTAGTTTCCAAATCAGTTCTGTTTTAAATTATTGTGGATTAACTAGCTTTTGCCCGTGGCTTCGCTCACCAGCGGCTCTGTAGGTCCAAATTGCGGAAATTTATTGAATCCTTACATAAATTTCCTTTGAATTCCCAAGTTTTCATTAATGTTGCATGAAAAACATTCAAACAGACTTTATGTCTCTAGATTGAGATTTTGGGATTTTGCACGCGTAAAAATATGTTCTTCCGTAGGAATTTGGAAATATCCCTTTTGTTAACGCATTTTTATGATCCTTACAGTAATACAGTTGGTTCCCTGACATAAATAAGTAGGTATTCAATTTTTCAAGCATCATGAAAAATTGTATACTTATAATAAGGAACCGAAGTGTACCTTAACTTCTGTCAAAATGTAAGTCTTTAATTCATATTAGGTTTAGTTAATAAATAAATAAATATACACTGTATATTTTGTGCATCATTCAATTATGGTTCCTAATGCTTTGTAAGTTCTAAGAAATTGTAGAATATTCGTTTGGCCGTTCGTGTGTACTCAGGTAGGTATATATAGAAGTAGAGATTAAGAATGCGATATAGTGAAGCTAGCATTGTCTGGTCAATGCTGATGGAAGTCTGAAGCAAAAACGATCTCTAAAAGGAATGAGAGACATTACGTTCGAGATAGATTTATTGCTGTTTTAAAGATTACTGTAAGTTTTTGTTGAACCATGTATGGTCAGATAAAGTGTTTGTTTCATTCAACGTTCAAACATTAGAATGATTTATAAAACAGTTACGAAGATGGAGCAGGGAACTGACTTATGAAATCACATCACTTGTAAATATAATTCGGAAGTGGTGGCAGTCTGTGCTAATAAAATGCAGATCGAATAAAATGTTCAATAAGTTGACAATATTAATCTTGGTTCAATTTTAAATTCAGATCTATTTCTCGACACTTTCAAATGGTATTCTTAATTTGCTTTAAAAATATCGGGTCCCTGACTATTTTATATTGTACAACTCAGGTTTTATAACAGTCTTAATAATATCATCTAAATTAATAGCAGCTCATCTAAGAAAACGTACATCGAACAAATATCCCAATATCAAAGGTTAAAGCAATGCACAAATCAACGTCCCTAACAAATGCAGCGATCACGAAACAAATGACGGCGATATAAAACAGTGTCCCAATTATTTGGGACAATTCATTAGAGGGGCTCCGAGCGCTGCGATTGGCGCGATCCGTCACGCGTTGCTCGACAGATGGGTATCTAGCGTGGAGTGCCGGGAAGAAATGGTCCCACTAAATCAACCGAGGGCCGACAATCCCGCGCAGTCGCCGTCGATACATCAAGTGTAATGCTTCGGATACCGCGGCCAGATAATCGAATGTGAGCATCGACTCGTTACACTGGAAATAAGATGAGGATTCTCGAAGCACTGCGAGGAACGACACAAGTGGATTAAGTAAGCGTTCGACTATCATCATTGTTGACATGGAAGTAAAAGTTAACGATTTTTATACGAAGAAAGAAATTGAAGTAGTCTAAACAGATTACAGGATTTAAATTTATAAGCATATTTAAGGTTGAAACTAGTTTGAAATTGGTGGTGAGTTGTCGCCAGCCAGTGGATGCTGATAGATCTGTAAAGTTTGCCGCAGACAGGAATATATCGAGTGGCTGCCTCCGTTCAGCTTTATTTATACATAACATCTGTTTGAAGTTGAATCTACCGGCGCGGACGGGGAGCGCATTACCAGAGATTTATTCCGCGTCTTAATTGTGAATCGATGGGTTAATGAAGATAAAACCCGCGGCCGTGTTGTAAATTAGCTCGCGTGTCGACTACTCGCTCCGATAAAGGCCTGCTTTATTGCTTTGTTTGTTTTCTCTGGCCGTACTTCAAAGACCAAGAGATAAACTTTAGTTTTATACG
Organism: Pandemis corylana; assembly: GCA_949127965.1. NCBI lineage: Eukaryota > Metazoa > Arthropoda > Insecta > Lepidoptera > Tortricidae > Pandemis > Pandemis corylana. The sequence continues at coordinate 10,829,785 of OX421856.1, read as the reverse complement.
GATATATTCTTTAAAGATCAAATACAGAGAACTTAAATTAATGGCGTTCCCGGTAATTAACTACTACACTTATAAATCAGCCGCGGTTCCACAATAGTCCGCAAAGTAAGATAAATCGACGAGACAGCTCCACTCATACAAGTCCACGCTGACACGCATCAATTCTTGTTCAAACTCGGCGACGGCGTTCTCCACATCTAAATTTTTTACTCGCACCATTCTTTTCAACTCTGCCAGTATCTAAAGTCTCTGGTGTATTGAAAGTTTCCAGTCTCGAATGATTAATGGGTGTGACGTAACAGAGTTGGGACAGGGGTTAACCCCACGCGGTCACACTCGCATCTAATGGTCGTGATTCGACAAGTACAAATGGCCCCTGTGACAAATGGCTTGCGGACGACCCCGTGTCGGCGAGTGCGTCGTAACTTTAACTAATAGACAAGCCAATATAGCCTTTATAGGTGTGCTATTTAATAAAACCATTAGTGTTTCAATCGTTGCAATAAATTTGTTGTGCAATGCACACATTTAAATACACAATACTTGTATTTGCTTATGTACTTAAATATCGCATTATGAATTTTAAACCCTTAACAGTAAATATAGTTTTATGCTAGAATTCAGAAGTTTAGAATCTGTAAGGTTACTTTTTACTTGGCAGAATCAAATATGTAAGTAAAGAATGATAAGTGAATGTCGAAAGTGTCGATCCTTTCCGATACGATCAAAGGTCGCAGCCAACGCGACAGACACTGGGTAGGAAATTCTTTGCGATTTCCTTTTCATAAAGTCCAGTCCCTTATAGGGTGCAATGATTTATAGCTGCTTCTAGTAGCTGTATATTGCTTTGCCGCTCATTTGATAAACGATGTAGATGGCACTGGTAACATTATTGCTTTTTTGAAATATGATGTCTGTAGGGCTCTCGTGAGGTCAATTGAGACTTGTGTTTTATGGCTGGAATCTTCTGCTGCTAAAGTCACGTACTGTTTCTTGCTTGAGTTGACTTAATCTTAAATACGTACTTAATCAACAACATATAACATATTTATAGGTAAAAAAAAAACAGTCTCATCAACGTCCTAGGACCTAGACAGCTGACATTTTGCACAGAGATTCTCTTTATACTGTAGACAAGGAATGTGGACAAACCAAGCTACTAACTTGATATTTCTATTGGATACATGGTTTCATTAAATCGATTGTTGGGCTTGCCATGAGGAATCGAGGAAATATCAATTATTGAACAGAACCATTATGGACAGTTACATGTTAGTTTTTGAAAATAAAAAGTCTCTTAAGATTTCTTCCACTTGTCTCTGCTTATGGCACGTTTTCGCCAATCTAAGAGTTAAGTACTTTTCTTTTTTGTCCCGTTATCTTTTTTTTGAGCACCACTTTCGACTAATGCTGTAATAACCAACGTGGCCAAGTTTTGTAACTTGATTTTTGTCTACTTTCAATAGCCTGATTGACTTGAAATATGGTTCATGTACAACATAGCTTAAATGACAGTGCAATCGAGTGGTATTAATAAAATTTGTGTTTTTTTTTACTAATTAATTGTCTATTATCCGGAGCCTGTCTATTTTATGGTTAATCTTTGGGATTTTTGGCCTAGCGATCCGGACGCTTGAAGCAAATATGTCTCGCGAAGAATTACTGACATCTAGGATTTTATTTACACATTGGCAAGTTTTGGAGCGCAGATCGACAAAATAAAGAATGCTTCCAAACAAGACCTTAGCTCGAGTGTTCATTAAGACTTCTCAGCTCTTTAAGGAGCCATAAGTAATCAGTTCTTATAAAGGATAGACACTATTAAAAAGATACTTGAGATAAATCTCTCGACACGGCCAGCCATCCGTCTTCTAATGAAGAAAAGTGCGCCCCTAGGATGGTTTATCGCCGATCTGGGTAATTAAAACGCTACCCGAAGGAAATGTGCGGTAATAACAATAAATCTTACAGCTTGTAAGCATGAGAACAGAGAGGTGCAGAGTGGACAGTAAGTACTCTGCGTTGACGTCTTAGTGTAGTTCCATTTTTGGTACCTTAAAGCATCTGTGTCCATAATGCTTGCTAAAATTAAATGTCCTTTAACTTTACCTTGTTACTCCAGATTTAGCGAGGTCAAGTCATATTTTTGATTTGTGTAGTTAACGCGTCCTTCCTTTACTTTATATGAAATAACCAAACCAAAACCACCACCACAATAAAGAATACTCCGGACAAGTGTTTAACATGTCTCTGCAATTTGTTATACATTGTCGGATGGATATCCGTGTACTACGCTACAAAAAGTACATTCAGCAAAAAAGTTGCAATGAAAAAGATTTTTTTAACAAACGATTTTTTCTGTGGACCTTCATAAAAGCAAATTCTGCCAAAACTTCAGGATGTGTTTCCAAGTAGATTTACGATACGCTTGGCCAATCTGTATATTTAACTACTCTTAAGTCGTAACTCGATCGCGTCAAGACACGAACTGTGTAATTGCGCCATTCGACTATCAGCTATGTGTGTTGTACACATATACTCACAAAACATATGTGTGAGTGTGTGTGTCCATATTTAATGACGAGTAATGAATCAAGATGCCCTCTGTCCGCGGACGGCTAATTCGTGTGTTGTGAATATTTTATTGTTAGGGGTTTTGTGACTTCCTAAGCTGAATAATATAATTTTTGCTGATGATTGTTTGCACCGAAATATTGTTTATGCTGAACATTCATTTGTTTTTATCTTTCTCACAACGGAATCTACATTGCCTAACGTATGTGTGTGCTCACAAATGTATTTACCGATGATGATGAATCCAATTGTGGTTCTAATTGCGAAAGACAAGCTTTAGGTCAGTGCTATAAATTTAGAAACCCCGTAGTCAAAAGTGGAACTAATGTTGCACCAAGTTAAATATCTACTCAACAGCAACAATAGTGTTTACCAACAGCGCTGTCACCGGCTCAAATATGTTTGTGGTTCTGCACGGAAGTGTTAAAAAAACGAACAATACGCCAGATCACATAACATTTCGTGAGCTTATGCTTCTCCTAGTGTCATCTACAATAGGAAAGGAACTGTGTTCTGATCAGATCGAATGCGGAATGAAGTTGTTCGTCAGAGAACAAAGGTTACCGATATAGCTCAGGGAAGCATTATATTAGCAAGCTGAAGAGGCAGTGGGCAGGCCACGTAAATGCCGTGGAACTGATAACCGTTGTTGCAGAATGGTTCTTGAGTGGAGACCACGTGGCGGCAAAGGTAGTAATAGTAGTAACGTAGCATATGCGAAAGGCAGCGGGCGGTGATGACAGTTCCGCACGTCTGCCCACCGCATCTTGTATCATTTTATTCTTAACAGGGTAGTCAGAGGCCAGGACAGAAAGAACTAGCTATGTTTAGCGTTCTTGTAGGCGTTTAGGTAGAAAGGAATCAAAATAGTAATAGGTTGCTAGCCGCATCGCCTGTAACATAATTCCTGGGAGTTTCGCCCATTCCTCGATGCGCTTTTACGATTTCCGGGGGAAGAAAAGCAGCTGATATATTCTGTTTTTTCTCTGCTTCCAGACCAGCATGTAAAAATCATATTTTCTTTGGTTAAACGTAGTCTAATTTGTACCTCCATTTCCACGACAAGAAAGCATTATTATAAACAAACATTGATGCGAATCAGTAACAAATCTTGCGGCAGACCCGCCTACATTATTGCACGCAAGATAAAATGACAACGAGTTATGGCACTGCGCATACCATCACACATCCCGTGATAAACACGCCAGAGGTGAGAGCTTCGGCTGATCATTGATTGTGGTCATGATTTATTGTATAGTACGATAAATACTGTTTACTGAGCATGCGCGTGGTATAAAAAATAATTATAATAATCCAGCAGGGACGTTCCATTACTCGACACAGGCCTGCTCTTGAAATTAGATAAAGCAACATGGAAAGAAAACGATAGAGCAGTATGTGGGCAAGTAATTAATTGTAGGTTTAGTTTCGCTGGCACGGCTAGCACAGAAGCGTGCGAGATCTGTGTAGCACGCGAGATATACCTGTCTCTTTCTAGAACTAACAGTAAAAGAAACCGAGTAGTCTATCTCGAGCGCGACACAGCTCCTGCGAGCACTTGTGCTCGTGTCATAGGAATTCAAAATGCAGTTAAAAAAATACAACAAATAAAAGAAAATTGGATCGATCAGTTCACAGTCAGCATAGAGCGATCGCTAGCGCCATCCTAGTTAATCCTGCTGCGTGGAGTGGAAGACTACCGGTGAAATTACCAGCACACCATAGTCTTCTAGGGAACGCATCTGCAATTCTTTGGTGTTGCGAGTTTCCATTGGAGGTGGTGCTTACTTCAAATCAGATTGTATTGTCACCCCATTTCGTAAAAACAACAATCGAATTGAACCTCCTCCCTATTTCAAGTCGGTGTAAACCACACTGGTTAGTAGGTATTTAAAACGTATAAGGTTGCAAGGTGTCGATTCATTAACCACTCCTTGCTGATCATATCAACTGCGACCATAACATTAACCATTTTTAACCATGCCTGCACAGTAACAAAGCTCACAATGCAGTGCACAGGTTTTTCTAAATTCTGAAACCCTTGGGTACAAATACTCTTACTAATGGGCTATGCCAAGGGTTCTCAATCTTTAATAGTCCGCGAGGCACTTATAAGACAAGTCTAGTGTTTGGTCTCGGTTCCCTAACTTAGTTCGCAAGTCCAAATAGGAATGTATACGTGGCAGGATGAAATTTTTATTCACAATTGCAGGTTCTTCCTTAACCCTTTCCCAGGCTAAGGGATGTATGTCTCACACGTAGTATATTGTATAAAACTTCTACGAAACATTATATCAATCCCCGAAAATATGACATTTGTTCCGATCGGAGATTATCGATTTCAATTTACTTCGAGATTCATAGTCAGGTACACTGACCAGGCTATCCGGTCGTCAATCGTAAAGAAAATCGTCTCACGGTGTTTCTCTTTATTTCTTTTTTACATCGCACCAGGACACGGCGCACGCTTTGGGAACCTCTGGGCTATGCAGTTTAGGGTTCTGTATCAGACATCTAAAAACGCCAGCTTACGCTGGTTTACGGGTTTTGTTATAAGCCGGGTCGTAGGTTCGATTGCATCGGATATACCTTGTTTACGAGCGGCGGTAGCGCGAAATTTATTTGAATGGTTGTTTCTGGTAGGTTTTTCATTTTACTCATTGTACGTATGTTTATACAAACGCATGGTCCATGTATATAGTTGAATTGACTGACTTGAACACATTTAAAATCAATCCATACTAAGTTTCATGTAGAATGTCGATCGAATTCAAAATTATTCTTTTCATTTTATCCAAAACTTTTCTCAAATATCTTCTACGAGCTGGCTGTTGCCCGCAGCTTCGCCCCCATTCCAGATTTTTCTTTTTTTATCACAAATTTTCTGAAGAATTTTCAAGATTGGTCCAGCCGTTAACGCGTAATGTCGTGACCAAGGGATTCATTTATATATGCGAGTATAAGTATAATGTAAAGATTTTTGCTCTATATTCAAGCTTTATTTAATACCTGTGATGTCACAACACGAGTCATTCAAGCATACAAGCCGAGTTAACAAAGATGTCATTCACCTCGACAGGGCCATTTATTCACAAAAGTACCCACTAAACTAGGTACATAAATTATTTTGACTGCTCTACCAAGACTAGGGAAACTCCTCGCGAATTTATCACGTATGTCAAGGTGACAAGTTATAAGAGATTAGCCGTAGTTTTGACAGTCCATGTCAAATGATTGATTTGTCATGATTTTTTGACAATGGATTGGTAACCTACAAGACAGGCTGCGCCTAGTCTAGGAATCACAGTAAGTTTTGCAGTATTTAGAATGGACACCATTTTTACACAGGTCACCAAATTTGACTTAAGCGTTATTCCATCAAAGCATCGGTATTGGGATTTAAAGAAGTAACGTTGACAGCTTTTTGAGCACCTTGCCCTGGAGGGAAAGACCTCGGAAATTTCTTTTATTTCAGATTTACAGTTTGAAATGCATGCCATTTTTTCTTTTTTTCGTATCAATTAAAAAGTGTACCTCGGCAATTTTTTTATTGAAAACTCTGCCTACCGCTACACGAGTTCATCTTTGTGCACTCATGCGTAGAAATATAGTAGCGATGAACTAAACGAGAGCGAGTGCAGACATTTTATTTTGTACAGGGTCAAATTAAAATGCCTCGCGCCCTTTCTTAACTTGCGACGTATCTCCTTGGAAAAATAGTAGCGAGTGCCGACAGCCATTTTGTATGAAGCAAGGGGGTGGTTTAAAATATTATGCATCGTAAGGAAACGTATTTTTTACGCTGCAAGGCCGAGTTTATTCTGATAAACGGTAAATTTAAACGATACTGACTGTTTTGTAAACAAACATACGAAACGCGTCATATTGCTATTACTGTTATTACAAGGTGTACCAGATGTAGTGTATACTTAGGTAGAGAAGTGTATTAACGTTTTTTATCACTATTCCTTAAGTGTGAAATTTATTTTGAAATTGCTTTAAAGTTTTATTCGTAGTTGAGATGAAACGTAATGGGCATTAAAACTTATAAATTGTTATAAATATAATATAACATATAATAATGCGGATAAAGACTCCAGCGAAGGTATATTTTACTTAATTTTTTTTTAATTTTCAGGTTTTTTAAGGTGTAAATTAATGACGAAAATCTGAAATTTTCTTGCAGCAGTATTTAGGTAGGTCTAGTCGATTTTAGAAACGACCGCATTTAAAAGTAGAACCTTATCTTCATAGAAACTGCTTGTGACCGTTAATTACGCAGTCGGTACGGTAACTAGGACAGCATTAAGCAAAATTTAAGTATATTTCTTTGACATCGATATCAACAATGAAATCGAATCCTGAAAATTAAAACTTTCACCTTGACACATGGAACCCAGCGAGTCCACCGCTGGGCTTCCGCCCCGCTAACAAGTTGACCTGTCACCCGGCGCGGGTAAGGCGGCATAAATCCGAGCGCACACCGCGGAATCACTCGGCGGTGATAAGGTGAGTCAGTCTGCACAAGGCTTTATGTTAACAGTGTCGCAAATTGTAGAATAGAATATAAATTGAACTAGTGGGCAAAGCATCTCCGGTTCAGCTTCGGAACAAATGCTTACGTTTGTCTGGCTGTATGTAAAATACAGCTTATATTTTTTTCAACCTATTTCTCGTGAAATTTTGTTAGCAGAATTTTCAGCTGCTGTTTCTAAAAACGTTGATAAGACTAACTCGCAAAGTCTAACGGTAAAAAAAAATACAGATTTCCTTGACAGATACAAACTTGTGTTTTCTACCAGTAAAGCGAATTACGGTCTTTATCAGTCAGTCTTTGCCAGTTTTAATGTGCTTTAATGAAGATATAAAATACTCGCAATCGAATCATAATGTACGGAAACGGTGATCAACTACAAAATATTCTAATGGACGTATCTGCGTGCAACGGTAAGTGAAAAATAGTGCTGTTAATGTTAATACGTATTTATTTGTGTAACAATTACAACGCGCTCTCTGAATGACATAAAATCTCCCAATTAGGTCAATGGGAAGGGACAGGAATTTAAGTGGAAATAATGTTTCTTGTTACCAACTTTTTATTTATTTTCTTCAGTTTTGAATTTTAATTAAATGCGAATATTCAGAAACTAAAGCAAAACACGTGTGCACAGTTGTTCGATAGTGAATAAATACACTGTTAGAAATTGCTATCATTTTTGAACCCCACAGCACATATCTCTGAGTTATTTCCCTCAGATGAAATATGTGGCAATTTCTTTGAATAATACATGGGCAATATTTCAGCCGCTACGCCGTAGACGGTTTACGGTGCTACGGCGTAGGCCGCGTAGCGATTCAGGGAAAAATATTGGTTAAGGAAGCACTCGCGATGTTTCAGTTTGTTTTATGTCTCTTTATGCTTGGAATATAATTTTGTAGTAATAGTTTATTTATATGCCAATAAATCTTTGGATGTTTGTCAATAAACTTTTTGTTATACAACAAGGAAGACAAACGAGCAAGCTGGTTAACCACGGAACATTTCAGATGCGTTGCCAGCCTATACTTTTTATTGGCGGTCTTACTCTCCATGTCGAAACACAGCAGCGCAAGCACTGCTGCTTGGCGGGAGAACAGCAGTAAGATAGTGGTTACAATCCAGACGGCCTTAGCACAATGTCCTACCGCCCACAAGAAGCTTTGTTATTTTATTTGCAGAGGATCCGTAGAAGGCTGACTGCACTGATATGAAATCTGGATGAAAAAATAAATACAGTGATAGTGACGTAACCGCAAGCCGTGGTAGCCTAGTGGTTTGACCTGTGGCCTCTCAAGCAGAGCGTCGTGGGTTCAAATCCCGGGCACGCACCTTTGAGTTTTTCGGAATTTATGTGCGAAAATTACATTTGAAATTTGCCATGAGCTTTTCGGTGAAGGAAAACATCGTGAGGAAACCTTGCACACATCTGCGAAGAAATTCAATGGTGTGTGTTAAGTTCCCAATCCGCACTGGGCGCGCGTGGGAACTATAGCCCAAGCCCTCCAATACACGGAGGAGGCCTATGCCATGAGGCACGCCGAATTACGCGACAAATCAATAATAATAATAAAAACAACACAATAACAACAACAAAAATGAAATTGTAGCGAATTCGGAATAAAAAAAAAGAGGCTGTAATAATACTATAATATTATATAATATATATAATATTATAATAATATTATAATACTATAATAATAATAATAATAGTAATGGCGTAACCTAGTGTTAGTAATTAAAAAACAGACCAAGTGCGCGGCTGACTGTACAAATTCAGCAAGTAAGCATAAAGTGTTAGGAGAGCCCTGATTTTAAGCAAAATGTAAGCGGTGCGAGCTCATTTTAAGCGTGCAATAATAAAGCATGAGTCTAAATAAGCCCGGATAATTTATGCGCTACCTACCGCATAAAACGCCACACATCTGTGCCAAAATTACCGAGAAACGACTGCCACACATTTGACACATTTTCAAAATATAATTTACGACCTCGGGCAGGTAACTATTATGTAAGCGGTGCAAAAAATCCATCACCTGCCGGGTACCATTCGACACCACACGGCCGCTCGACAAAGAGCTGCCAATTTATCACACAAGACTTGGCCTTTTAAGGCAGATAATGTATGGGGGCATTAGAACATAATAGGCTATCCAGTGGATCGTTTGTCATGTTTTTGCGTAGCAAAACACCTTTTTACAGTCCATCTAACCCTAAGTTTAAGCCATCAAGGTTGAGTTTGCTTAACTGCAGCTAAATTTAAAGCATGCACGCAGATTGCTACAAAGTTTCATCTGCGGGTGCCTTGATTTTAAACTATAGCGACTAGAGATAAAATTTGCGTGGGCATCTGTTGATTTTGTAGTGTTTATCACAGTACGTAGGTTCAGTGAATTTGTGTCGATAAATTTTGTTAAATCGTTTTAAGTGTCGTTCGGTTTGTAAAGAACTAACAAGGCGGATGAAAAAGTAACGAATCATTAGCTGGATATTATTGTGTCGGCTATAAATCAGTATTTGCACGGTTAATGCTTTTTTATGTCGGATTGTTAACCGTATTTATTCAAGTTGGATTCATAATCTTTTGATATAAGAGGGCGATTTAATTTATTGGCTTATTTCAAAGCAATTATTTAAAAATTATCATAGTGTAATCAAGAACGATACGTTATTAATTATGTATGAACTAGAAATATCTAAATAAAATTGAGTCGTGGTAAAAAGACAAAATAGTTTAGTTTTTAATATATTTGGAGTGTTATATTAACGTACACAGAAAATATTGTCAGCATCTGGACTAAAAACGAGTAATGTCATACGGAATGCAAAACTAAAATAATAAAAGGAATATTAAAATGTCAAGTTAAATAAATGGGAATAAACAAACAGTTGGTACAAACTCATCTTGGTAAATTCCAAAAACACATATAGGTCTCTCCGTCGACACGACATACAAGTGCGTGTTAAGATAATGGTTTAAATAACACTTTAATATTTTTGCACACCGTTCAGAACCACGAATAAATAAATAATAAATTAACTTTATGCTGTAGACAATAGGTACATAAAAAATTAAAAAAAATTACAAGTGCCTGAACTAAGTAGGCAGAAAATATAGGATGAATGATACACCAAAGCGTCATAAAGTGGACCCTACCCTTACATTACAGCTACATACAACAAGGACATCCATCAAAAACTCGGCCAATAAACACGCGAACATTAGCGTTGTCTCCGGGCGCAGCTCTTAAAACGAGTATAACTCGTAAAACTCGTAAAAGGCACCATAAGTTTGAGTTACGGCGCCGAGTCCCACTCGTAATGAATATGGCTGGCGTAAGTCGTATATTTCAATTTGGGAGGGATGTGTTAGGACGTAATTGTGTTTTTTTATACATTTCGGGTTTTGGGACATCACGTTATACATTTGTTTTGTTTTATTCGTGGATACATTTTGACGGAATCAGCTCACAAAATTAATTTTGAGCTGGTTTGAAAAACCTACAACCTCACGTAGCACACAGGCAACGATTAACCTTGAGAAATGTACTAATAAATTGTTTAGTATTTATAGTTAGTAAAACATCGCGAGGAAACCTGCACACATCTGCGAAGTAATTCAGTGGTGTGTGTGAAGTTTCCAATCCGCACTGGCGTGGGAACTATAGCCCAAGCCCTCTTATTTTGAGAGAAGGCCTGCGCGCAGCTGTTGGACATATATAGGCTGGAGATGAATAGTTAAAAAGCTTCGAATCTAAAATAAATTCTTAGTAAACGAGTGCGTCGCTCCAATCATAATTTATTGGTTCATGATTTCTGTTGATGAAATTTACTTTTGTAACATTTTTGCATTTCCTGCATTCATAATTCCAAACGAATCTAACAATCAGAAATTAATCTGTCCCATTAAAACTGCGCTAAATTTAACTCTAATCCATTTACCAATAACAACACACAAAGTTAGCAAAGCTAATTTAGCGTTCGGCCATTTAGTGGCAGCGAGCTGTGATATACTGGCCACTTCGTTACGCAATGCCGGGCGTAATTCAAAATTACGGCGTACATTTGAATTTCATAGCCAGGGATGAGAGTGGACGGCAATGAAATATATGACTTGAAAATGGGATGTGAAAAATTTGCTGATGACGTTTGCTGCTAAGAAATGCTTCAGTCGTACTAACTAAAAATTTATTTGAAAAGGTACACGACTTTATTTTAACAAACATATTTACAAAATCCTAAAGTTGATATGAAAACACCTTAAACTACCTTAATCTAATCCTAAATACCTATATTTACAAATATCGCCCAGATCGCTCCATGGGGCAAGGTGCCTATAATGCTGGCTACGTTTCCTCGTTGGATAGCAATGCTGCGTTGCCCAATTAAAGAGCCAGCTCTATGGTCACCTGTGGATTTTTATATAATTATATTTTTTATGTTTTAATTTTTTTTTTGCTTCAGGTCCCCATGGTCCTAGGGTCTCCACAGCAAAATCTGGCCTTTACCCCTTACGGGGTAGACAGAGCCTAAGGTAAAGGTCACGTTTAGCATGGTTGTGGGCGTATAGATGGAAACACGAATCAAAATAGTCATGGGTTGCCAGCCGCATCGCCTATAACACGATTCCTAAGATTTTCTGCACGGGAAGAGAAGCATACCAGTTGCTTCTAAGTTATTTCTTTACTCGCTGACCAGCATGGAAGAGATAAATAAGAATATTTTCAATTTGATTTTTGACTTTGAATACTCTATTCTATTAATTTCATCAAAATCTGCCACTGTATTAGTTCCCAAAGCGACGCCACTTATTACGTATCCGAGATTAGCCACGATACCGCACCCTCATCCCCTACTAAATACTTATCATTAAATGACACAGCAATTTCACCCCAAACAATTGTGACGCAATAAATCTATCCGGAACCCCCTGTATAACAATAGAACACATCCTCGCCGCTTAAAAAAAAGGCTAAGTACGAATTGGATTCACACATCTAGGGTCCGTATCACAGGCAGTCACGTCCACTTTGATATTTAATTCTGTTTTGACAATATCTCGATTGATAATGTAAATTTTTTACCAATGTCATTTTAAGAAAAAAAAAACATTTTTTAAGTAGACTTAGTTCTGTAAAAATAATTATTCGTTGTTAGTTAGTTTAGATTTGCCTCAACCGATATTGTTACCCAAGAGGCACCGGCCCAAACACTAATTTTTCCTCTAAAGAGGGTACCGCAACGCTCCAGAATACGCTCGAGATTATTCGACTCGTACTCCCCACTTTATAATTATTATTAGTTGTTATTGATTTGTAGCACAGTTTGTATGAACATTAAATATATTATCTACTTAATTACAGCTTAAAACATGAAACTCGGTGACAGACCGACAGACAGCGAGTCTTAAATTGAGTCCAATATAGTTTAAGCCGTACTATAGCTATCATTAATTTTATTACATAAATCACGTCTTTTTCCCTTACGGGGTAGACAAAGCCTAAGGTAACAAGATCTAAAGTCCACGTTTAGCATACTTGTAGGCGCATATAGGTGGAAAGGGGAATCAAAATAGTGATGGGTTGCTAGCCGCATCGCCTATAACATGATTCCTAAGATTGTCGCCCATTCCCTCGATGGGCTTTTACCATTTGCGCGGAAAGAGAAGCAACTGGTACATTCTATGTTTTTTTCTTTACTCCTAGACCAACATGAAAGGAAACAAACTCTCCTTTTATAGGTATTGATCATACTTCTTCGTTTTTTAATAAGACCCCATCGAACGATGCGATGATTTCGCCAATGTCAAAGTAATAAGTACAGTATTTACAAATCTTCTGAAAAAAAATGTTGGCAACGTTGTACGGTAGAACAAGGTCAAAAGACACCCCCCTCCCTGTCGTCGGGCTCTTAGCCAACAGATCTGATAATGATATCCCATTAACCGATACCCAGGGTGCACCGGACCAAGCACTGCTCTTGCCCTCGGAAGGATCCAAAAACGAACCGCAGCTCTTGACCACACGCGGAGGTAACCCGACTCGCACCCCTATATTGATCATAAAAATCACGTCAAAATTGTGTATGGGAATGACAGCTGTTACAGCTACATAGTTCCCACCATCATAGGGTCCCGTTAATGTTATGTGAGTGCCTACAGAACTCTAAAAACCACGGAGTATTTACGAGGGTGATTGTGTCTTTGACAATATTGAGCGATCGATATCACTGGCCAGTGACAAAGAGACCTTGTCAAAGATATAGCGTGACACAACAGCTGTCTGACAATATGCCGCTCCTCGGGGTGTCTTGACGCCGGATTCAAAAAATTTACGTGATTTATTGGATGGTAAAGTAATGTTTTTTTGTAATGTGTTAGAAAATGTTCGATGATAAGGTAAGATGTAGTTTTGTAATGATTAAATTGTAGAAAAGTTACAAAATAATAAAGAAATGTAAGTTTTTGTAATAAGTTATCTAGCCTTTGATGATGAAAAAATTTTGGCATTTGAACGAACACTTCGTGTAGTTTAGTGGCACTCCGTAGAAATTGCGCTAAGTCTTCATATTTTAAAATGAAATGCCAAAGTCAACTGACATAAAAATATACGTTGTTAGGTACTAACCCCTTGTAAACGAATCTTAAATTATTACCTGTCCATATAAAGTAAAACTATTGTTGTTCTAAAACTGTCAAAAATTAAATCAATTGGTAAGTTGACAATTAATAAAACATCAAATAAATCACACACATTTTCCCTCAAAACCATAGCCATAAATCAACACAACTTTGTCCCAAACATTCGCCACACGCAATGAGAACTCACAATACAGAATAGACACCGACACCTCAAATCTATGTGAACCGACAGACACCCGCATCGAATTATCAAAACCCGGTTTACAATACAGTGATTTACAAAGCATAAAGCACCCGTGAAGATTGTAACAGCAAACACGGATTTCACGGTTGCAAATCGGAGTAGCAAGCGACTCTGTGCGGCCAATGGGTTCTACAAATCCCTGTGGCTTTTGAAATTATTTGTTCGAATTTGGCGGAATTTGGGGGATTTTTTAGAGGTTCAATGAAATTTATTTGTGTAGTAAAGCGTAGCATCAGAGTAACTGTGGCTTTTAGAATTCTAATCTAACGTTATGATGTTAGAGGTGATTTTTGGTCACCATCCAAGTTTCGATGTCACATTCGTTGACGCTTAATGTTGTTATAAGAATTTTGTTTTGTTTCGTGATAATTCGTCAAATCATTTAAAGTAAATACTACGGGGATCTAAAAATAGTTAATATTTTTAGAAGTTCGAACGTACGAGTTCAGAAAAAAAATGTTCACTGACTGTATTGAGTGACATACCTGTCCATGTCCAATGAATAGGTAGAATGGGTCTCAAATATATTTATTTACATAAGTCTAAAAGGTGTTTTATTTAAAAATGAAAACAAAACTTTTTTAATCAATTGTAGGGTAGGAGCGGTCGGCATAGCGGTCGCTAAATGTGATCTTAAAAGTTATTGAATACTTGTAATAAAATGATACACAAAGCCTCCAGAGACTGCTTGGTCATTCATTTATCTATAGCCGTCTAGAAATTTATGTATACGTGTAATTTTTATTTCTTTTCCAAATCTGAATACGCGTGTGTAATTTTCTGAACAAATTGGATGTTACTTGAAGAAAAAATTAAGCATGAACTGACATGACCCCACATAGCCGCATAACGATCACGCCTTTACTCATTCATTAACTACCTATTATTACCATCATAACAGAACATCTACGCGTGTGGCCAAAATCTGACAGCTGGCCACGATCAATTCCATTCACGTCCATTTCCTACACCCTATTTATCCATATCTCTATAAAACATCGAGTCACACTGAGCACAATCGTGACAGACAAACAGACATTGTGAGGTCCGAGCTTCCTGCGCTTTCAGAACGGAATTGTGTAAACACTACTATCGCGTAAGTGTATACCCTGCTTTATTTAAAATAAAACAAGTGCTGTTGCATTTGGCGTTAAAATAGACTTAAAGTCGGATGAAATGTGGTTGGTTTTTGATCCTGTGTTGATTGCAGTAAGGTTGTGTTGAATTGGCTGGTGGAAGTGTGTACGAGTAAATGGATTGGCCGTTTGTCGGTCGTTCGACAAGTGACAGTGGGTGGGCACTCCACGTCGGCAGCTTTATAAAGTCGCTTGAAAGGACACAAAGGGCGAATTTTAAATGAACGTTCGACGTCATATGAATGCAAAGTGTTTGATGTATGTTTGCAATAAGTCTGGGTGGTAACTTCCTATTTCCAGGATTAAAGTGATATCACTACATTGTATAAAACAAAGTCTGCCTGTCTTTCCTTATGTATTCTTATACCTTTAAAAGTACGCATCGGATTTTGATGCGTTTTTTTAAAAGATATACCTAATAATTCAAGAGGAAGGTTTTTTTGAGGAATTCTATGCAGACGAATTTGCGGGCAGGAGCTAGTTTAATAATAAACTTAGAATAGCCATTATGTAGAATCGAATTAATAGAATCGTGACCCGTTGTAGAATGTTTTGACAGAATAAAATATCAGAATCACTGACGAGCATATTGCGATGTCATTATGATATTTACTGTGAAAGGGTTTCACTTTGGGCCACGATCCTAATGGTTTTGAATGTAGGTACATAACTCAGATCAAACGAAAAGTCAAGTGATGAGATCTGCGAACGGCAAAGTGAGGTCGGTTTAAACTACGCCTTGCTATGCGTATTTTAACCGGTTTTCTTAAGAATGTTTAGTTTACACTAGTGTGCGTGCAACGGTATTAGGCACGCATACGCTTAGGCGTAGTTTAAACAGGCTTTTCGCCTTCGGAAGACTTCGTCTTGACTTTTTATTTAGCCTGAGGTACATAATATAATGTATGTCGTTATCTTTTATTTTATTCTCGTCCGATTTACAGGTTATAATTTATGAAAATACGTATATGTGCGTGTAGATTTTATCATCAGCGGCATCGAAGGTCACTACATTCGCCGAAGGCACCAATTTAATGAATTATTTATTGTACACAATGTACACGCATTTAAATATTTTAAACGATTGTAAAGTAGTCAAAATAACCTTAATATGGTAACGTATGGATATAAAAACGTCGGCGATGATAATTTATGACGTCATTATTACCGATTCTTAAAACGTCATGTCGGGTCACTTAGAAATACCATGGACAGCATTATAGGATAGCCTATACAGATGAATCTAATTATACAAGTAAACTTCGACTCTAATACGTATGGTTAGAGTTCACTGTGATACCATGCCCTGGAAAGTATAATCCTGACAATAAAAATAAAATATGCTTATCTCATAGCCCATAACGGCGCCTTAAGTAGCTGTGTTTGAACAGAAATGTGTGACAAATAAAAGCGTTGATAGCATATTTTATTTAGACATTACACTTAACCATATATTACTGAGTTTTATGGACGTAACCACCGAAAATGTTTCTGTTATTTGTTAGTTTACTTCGTGTTCGTAGCCATTAGCAATATATTTGGTGGAAACATGCTTACAGACCTTTTAAAAACAAGTAAATTTACGATCGCTGACGATTCCAAAATAAAATTATTCATGATTAACATAACTTTAATTCACAGATGTCGACAGATTGAAAATTCGAATTTTATTACATTAAATCAAATCACTTTAAAAAAAAATGAAAATCATCTCGGAGCCAAAAATCATCACACAAATACTAATTTGTCTGAGTTAGTGAAGAAAACGGCTGCAACTCAACATTTTTTATGTCCACAGATAAAGAAATACGCTCCACAGCTGTCAGAACATTATCTCGGCCCGTATTTCAACGCATTCTTTTATTTGTTTTACAGTGTATATTTCAAGAAGCGCCGAGTTTATCTTTTATGAGTAGTAAATTGAGGTGTAAACTGTCGTGCAGTGAGTGAGATTTTTATATTTTATTCAACTTTTGACTTCTGTTCAACGTGGTGGGTGGATCCAGTTTTGACGAAGGTCACTCTATTAAAATCTATTAGGACTTAATCGAGAACCTAATTAGAATCCACAAAAAGGTTGCTTCATGGATACATTCTACAAATTTTATTTATCGTTGTATATTTTGGTATGCAGCAAAAACAGTACTACTACAACAAATACTCTTTAAGTACTCTTTGAATTATTAAAACCTTCAAACACTGCGAAATACATTATAATTACCTAGATAAACTTTTTTTTTAACATACGTATTTCACAAATTGTCATTTGCGGGACTTTACATAAAACACATTTTGATATATTTTTCACTATTTGGTTTAAGTTTGATCATAAAGAGAGTGCCGTTGAACAAATGAACAGTCGACAAACTTAATACTCTTTTAATTGTAATGACTTTAAAGAGTAAAACACTAAGTTTTGGTCCAAAAGTTCTTCGTGTAAGACTTATCCTTAAAAACCGTGGCAGCTCATCAATTATCCGTTATCTAATCCAAACTACGACGGCATCAATAAATAATTGCTAAGTGAAACATGAACGATAATGTCAATGGAGCAAACAGTGCCCTTATACCCGCTCCTACAACTTTAGGCAACTTTGGGAGAACTAAATCAACAACAACCAATGCAGTTACGTCCTTATACTACGGACTCAAGTTTTAAATCGCGTCGGTTGGTTTCCGTATACGTCGTTTTGTTTAGTTAAGCCTGAGACCATCTATCATCGGTAAGTGATAGATGGGTGCTGCCCAAATATTTGAATTATTTGATATTGGATCGGGGTCGGGAGTGACTGAAGTCATTTGCCACTGTCTGGGAAATATAATTTATGAGGCTGTAATTATGATAACTTCCGTCGAAACCTGTTGTGGTTAATGCGTGTTTGGTTGTTGCTTTGATACGGCTAGGCTGCGGGCGTTTCAAGTTGACCGCATTTTTTGGAAGTCATAGACAAGGGACTAAAATTAAAAGCAACGTAATTAGGTTTATTGTAATTAATTAATAATAAATAAATATATATCAGGGAACAATTCACATAAATTGACCAGTCCCAAAGTAAGCTCTAGTAAGGTTTGTTATGTTATGGATACTAGACAAAGATATTCATCATACTTATAAAGAGAAATACATACCTACTAGAAAGAAACATCCATGAGTTAGGAACAAATATTCACGCTATCACACAAATATATGCCCTTACCAGGATTCGGACCCGAAACGCGGGCTAACCACGTCGTCATTATTATTTACAAAAATAGCATTTCAAAAGCTGCAGCAGCTGCATTTTTACTAGAACAGACAAAATTATTTTCGACTTGCGTTGATACTCAGCTTTTTTAAAACAAGTACCACAAAAATAAAATTCAACAAACATCGAACTACTACCACCGTAGGCAAAACTTAAATTAATACATATCCAATAAAACTCGACGCCACTAATCTACCTTATTACTCATTGTCACATAAAAATCCCAAATGATTTATTAATATACACAACAGCTCACACCTGTCAACCTCTCACCATCAAAACGGCTTAAGTCAACACGCGTCGCAGTGTACATACGTCCTTTGGGTACAAGTTTGCTAGTGTAAATAAGGGAACGGTGTGTAAATACGCATCCGTCACTGCTAATATTTGCCAAGCGTTTAAATCAACCGTGAAACATACATTTTAAAATGTTGTAACTGTCAACTAACATTGTGTGTAGTTAGAACGTTTTATCTGTTCGTTAGAGTTGTCCTGCTATCTGAATGAACACGCCATATTTGTTTTTAAAAGAGAAATTTGCTTGTTACATAATCTAAAACGTGTTTCAATTTAGCTGTTTCTGTTTTTTGTTTATTAATTTTTGTGTCATGCTAAGGTTCAAAAAAATATCAAAATATTTAAACGTGCGCTTTTAATATTTAGATATTTTATAATTTTTCGTTCAAGTCGTTTCAACCTAGTTTCCACCCAAATTTAATGAATTAACTTTACTGATTTCACAAATACAGAAGTAAGTAGCTCTGTATTTCTGTGGTTGTATGCCTGCCTGTTTCTCCGTGGCTAAACTTTTGAAAGCTGATTATTTAAAAAGGTTAACCTACACGAACACCGCAAAAAAACCGTGTTTTACTTAATCTTGCACTACAGACGACGCGTACCTACTATGTTTACATTGTAAGTGTACAGCGTTAAATTGAATCACTGTTTAAAACATTCGCAACATCTACAAAACCTAACGTATCACAGACTCAGTGCAAATCTTAAGGCACTTCCGCGCACCATATTCTCGATCACAGCCCAACAAATTTGAAAAGCCCGATTCACTGACGATGACTGATGACCCTGTCGTGATTAACGACCTCCATTCATCATCGCCGCCGACTCCCGACTGACGACTGGCGTGTGACGACAATCAAATTGATTGACGCGTTTAATGTTTAATATCAAGTGATTGAGGTCGAATTTGAGGTTGGGAAGGTTCTACTGGTTAGTAAGTTACTGCTGTATTGAGAGATAATTGTGTGCCGTTAGACCCGTAAGACTAAACTCTGCCAGAAACCGGTGATTGTTTCGTTCGTACATATGCTACACATATTGAGCATTACTATTTGGTTTATGATATGGATTAGAGAGTCAATATTATAGTGATACTGGTATGTTAGTACAGGACCGTGGATTTCAAAAAACCGGTTTCGAAATTATAATTCTGCACGGGCGGAGTCACGGGCAAAGGCTTACACTTCATATTCATCATCTGGCATCAGCCAAAAGTCTTGTCTTTGGTTTCTAGCATCTAGCTCCTAACAATGTTACTATACAGTTCTGAAATGTTGTTTGTTTAGTGTGTCTATCGGCCGCTAGATGCCGTTGTATCGTCGCATTTCTACATCGCGGTAACGGTATGTTCCCCAAGGGGTGTTAATTTTAATAAATTGGTCATTCATCCTAAAACCATTGTGTTATTTACATCGACGGTCAACAGTTACCTTCAGCAAATTGCCGCTCCACCTAGAAGAAGATCCTGCCCCACGCTTGCCGAATTGCGGTATCTACTCAAGAAAAGAAAAATAATTAGTTACCTATACTTGCATTAATGTCACGGGACATCCCCTATCTCGTCATTTTATCGCTTTAGCAGCGAACCTACCTTACCTTTTCCTAATAGATTTGAGTTAGTTTTTAGTCAGGTCGGACACTAAAAACCAGCTTGTCCGTTGAGTCTCCTCTCTTATTTAACTTATCTAATACTATAAAATTGTATTTCTGCTTTTTGTTAAATATACAAAGGGAATTATGGTAAGATTGGCTTGATATTCTTTTATAAACAAGTTGACAATACAACTGAATATCACCCAGTAAAAAAGATCGTATTAAACAAACCTAAATATCGCCTCGTTAAAAAAACTGCCGACGCAAATCGATATTACCTCTTTTATTCGAAACCACTAAAGTGGACTGAAGTGACTAATATTGTCGAGGTCCCCTACGCTCTTACAACCCTTGTTGCGAAGCGATGACGTGACAAAGATGGATCTACATCATTTATCATTGCATTGTGGTCATGTTGGCATATTGAAATAACAAAAAAATGAGATTTCACCGGTTGAATGCTTGACTGTTGCCATTTTTTTTTGTCACATTAATCGTAGTGTTCGGCGGGTTTCATAACTTGCCAAAAAAAGTAGCCAGTATACCTTTCGGGAGGCTACGAAGCAGATTCACGCCAAACCTAAGTATAACCATTTTATTTTAGTCGGTAAAATTGGCTTTTTTGACACCAACGAGACTAGAATACAGTTTTTATACTAGCCACATACGAAGTTTAAACAAATAATCTATCAAGACATTTAAATTGTTGCCGTTGCCGAACATGTAAAATAAATAATGCATTCACTCATTCACAGGTTACTTGATGATTAAAAATGGGGGATTCAACAAGCCTAGATAGGCCTGCAATGTCACCGGCTATCTTACTCTCCAAGCCGGCATTCAGCAGCGCCAGAACTGCTGCTTCAGCTGGCAGCAAGATTAGCGATTGGCTTACTGTGGTTAGTGATCCTAACTATGAAGCTTTTGGTTTTGGGTTCGAATTCTGGTAAGACGGGCACTGATGATGATAAAATAAATACAAAATTACTTGTCATGGATGTCGCCATATCTATTTTAATTATGATCTTAATACACTCTAAGTACACTGCATGTTTTAGTTTAAAATCTTTGGGATCTAGATCAATTGATGTAAAATATCCTTTATTGAATCAGACGTGACATTGCGGAGGTCCATATCAATGAACAAAAAAATTACCTTGCTATTCCGCAACTCACGTGCAAGATAAACAAGCCCGTGTGAAATATATATGTATATGTTTTTCAGTACGACGTTGGTTTGCATGTGTAACAGTTGTGCTCATTGAACTTTGATAATGATCCCGTAGAGGGATCGAAAAGTTTGTGGGATTTATATGTGTTTTATTGGCAGTAGTGGAGGGAGGGATTGCATGAAAAGCATATATATTTCATACAGGCTTGGTTATCTTGCACGTAAGTAGCGGAGTAGCAAGGTAAATTTTTTGTTCAGTAAAAATATCCCATGATTTTCATTACCTACCTATCATTACCCATGTGTAGGTAAACCTCAAAGTGCTTGACAACTATCCTATAATATAATCACAAAAACATTATCTCTTAAATACACTTTGTCACCCTCATCAGCCATCTAAAGTCTATCACGCCATGCCCATTAAGTACATCCGTGACTAATTATCAAAATCCAGTTATCACGCAAAATATTTGCCTGCATTTTAATTTGCACCAAAAATCTGATTAGCTATCGTCACATCAATTTTAATCATTAATCATAATTTGTCGATAATATTTATGTTAATTTGGTTTGTAGCGGCGATCAAACGATTAAGATTTTGTATCGGTTTTTCTAATTAGTAACGCGATAAATGAAGGGTTTGGTATAATATAACTATGACGCATTTTGTGTTATCCTCATTTTGGGAAGTCATTGTCGTGCGTGAATACTAAAAAGCTGGGCCACGTTCAACGGCACCTAGTTAACGATACACCTGACTGAAAAATCGCACCCTTCGTGGAAGAAAAACGTAAGTCCTATTAAGGCTCTACGGGACTTACGTCTTTCTTCCACGAAGGGTGTGAAATGTTCCACTGTCACAACGGATAACTTTCATACTAATTTAAATTTCAATTGATTGCTTAAGGTGGACAACTCTTTAAGCTCCTCCCTGATAAATTAATGGTAGAACAGATCTGATAATGAGCCTGCAAAAGTGTTACACAAACAAAAACAATACCTGTCTAAATTTCTAAATGTCAGTGAAAATTAGAACACATAGAAAAATCCGAAAAGTAAAGTCATTCCGTGACGCGTGCTATACCCCTACACCACCCATAGCAGGTGGGTAGTCTTCGAATTTTTCTACCCGTTACTAACTGCCACGTGACCTTTTGGCAGTCCACGTGACCTTTTTGTTACTATGCGAATTTTTGTCGCTAAGCGTCATCTGTTTGAATGATGTGTCTGTACGACACAATTACAAACTCCCGTGGAACATCTACTGCTCACCAGGGACGAGAGAAGGCACTATTTTTCAAATGATAGGTACTATCAAATGAATCAAGAATTTTTATTTCTTGATTTTTATGTTTTACTTTTTCGGTTTTACCGTTAGAAATTAAATTTCTAAATGTCAGTGAAAATTAGAACACATAGAAAAATCCGAAAAGTAAAGCTATGGCCGGGAATCGAACCCGGATCCTCGTCATTCCGTGACGCGTGCTATACCCCTACACCACCCACAGCAGGTGGGTAGTTTCCGAATTTTTCTACCTGTTACTAACTGTCACGTACCTAGACAAACTAGAAAATCAATGTAAGATATTACCTATGTGGCACAATATGGACAGTATAACTTAAATTGGCATTACATCAATCAGCACAACTTTGTTGAGCTTAACTAGTAAGTTCTTACCTAAATTATTCAAAAATCACAGGATAGCCACCGGCTTAGTATTAAAAATTGCACTTTTTAAAACCCCAGGAATATATTTATCTAAATATGAAAATACCTAAGTTAAGTTAGCATTACGTTGGAGCCAAATTTCAACACAATATAGTTCTAAGAGGTGCGCTATATGAGTCCCAAAATATTTCGCGTTTCCCCAAACCCCTGTAAAGTCGTGATAGATTAGTTACCCACTTCAGACGTTGCTTGATTAGAAGCAAAGTTTGAATCCATGTACTAATACAGGTGCATTTCACTGCGTCTGAGTATAACGCATCCTAATTGACATGTTGGAAAATAGGAATGTGAGGTGTTGAGGTGAGAGGGGTCGATACATCGATACAACTAAAACTGTACTGAAAAATAGATTTAAGCAAGTAATTAAAGTTGTGTCTCCCAAAATCAACAGTAAGTATCTTGTAAAAAATTCAATAGGCATAAGTTTTGTACCTATGCCTGTAAATGTATTTTAAGATCGGTACCCATTTTGCCAGCATGTTTACTATCTCCTTAAATTAAAAGGGGCATAACAATGTTTTATCTTATCTTATTACGGCTTTTCCTTCGTTATAAAAAAACCCTGAATCTATCGGTTTAAATTATTAGGCCAAGATTAATAAACCGAGTACTTTTTTCGTAAGGCTGAAAAATGTATGACGAACAAAGCATTTTCCAAAATATTACTCGCAACTCCTTCTTTTTTTTATTCCCTCACAAGAGACGATTCCGATCGTGAATTATCAGTCCCTATTTTGTGCGGTCATATGCTAAGCGAGCTTAAAGTAAGTCAATACTAGTCTGATCGATTCCAACATGTAATCGTAAATTGTTCCTTTGTAGTTTTAAAATTTAATAATATCGATATATTTCGTACTCTTACGTTCACATCTCTAAAACATCACGAAGCGACAACGGAAGCGCAAGTCGGAAGCAATGGCGCGCCGCGCTGTGACTTTCCATAAACTTAGCTAAAGAATAACAAGTCGACGCTACATTCACCTTCATTCTACACCTTATCTCAAAAACACGAAGGCTCCAACTAGCAATGCGTTGCATTTTCATCTATATCCTTTTTAGTTTACGCGTCTTGTTCCTCCAACGACTGTCGCTCCGTCCGTAGCTGTCACTTGTTTCTGTGGATGTCACTCGTTACTGTGACTTTGTGACTGTCACATGCAGCATTATGTAAATGTTGCTGATTGACTACGTGTTCTGGAATGTTCGTAGTAGGTAAGTAAATACGAAGGGAGATGTTAGAAAGTGCCTAGTCTCATTAGTTGTAAGCTTAATATGGTCATTATAGATATAGCGGTCTAAATAATAACTAACTATTTATCACAGCATTTTTTAAACCGCTATACTCGTGACAGAGGGGTTGAGTATGAAACTTCTGGATCTGAACTGAATTATGACATCTTTCTTGAGGAAATACTGCGGTGGTGCAGTCTAGGGTTTGCAGTTGGCATGGGAACAGAGTGCTGTTGTTCAGTCTCACATCAGACCCCTTAGAAGCGTTCTACGATACCCTCAGTAAGATATAAGTTCATCTAATTCTAAAATCGGGAATGATAGGGCATACTCACTCCTAGACGGCATTTTTTAGCACCTTAGAAAAAGCCACCATTAATGATCCAGACAGAATAAACAATTTAGTACACTCATTTGTCTTTAATTTCACGTCCTTCAGTATCACTCTTCAAGTTAGACAACAAGATTGGGTTAACGAGTAGGTACCTACGTATGTGGCAAAAATCTGAACGAACATTACACAATGCCTACTACTTCTTACGCATAAAAAAATACAATACTTTCGTAAATATGTAATTCTAATGACGCTAATACATTGCAACATGTAATTACTTTTATGATAAAGATTACAACCGGACGTTAATTGTAGTAATAAAGTGAATTATGTATATTTTGCAGATCATATATTTATGCCTGTCACAGTGAGTGGGCAAC
Organism: Pandemis corylana; assembly: GCA_949127965.1. Lineage (NCBI taxonomy): Eukaryota > Metazoa > Arthropoda > Insecta > Lepidoptera > Tortricidae > Pandemis > Pandemis corylana. The sequence goes on along the minus strand of OX421856.1, from coordinate 10,804,675 downwards.
TGGGGCATCTGATAAACGAAAAATAAGATTCTTATCGTTCACTGGAAAACGTAATCAAATTCACGATTAGCCATTAACATTTGCGCTAGTTAAGACGATGAAAGATAATGTTGCGAAAATGTGAAAACAAAACGATAATCTACATACTTTTACGTAATAATGCCGCAATTTTGCAAGGTTATTATGTTTTTAAGCAAGTCTTTTGTTATACCTACTGCTATATTTTCTTTTGTCATTAATTCTATTTTATTTAAAAGGGAGTGGCAAATAAGTCTTTGATCAGCTCATGGTAAGTGAGGAACATTCTCACCTGATTGCTTAAGAAAATCTGGATTTACTGTTAAATTCAGTTAAGTAGGTAGTCAAAACGATAGTAACTGTTTAACTATAAACAGCTTTCAAAGAGTAACGACTAAATCTAGATTTAATTATTACACCAAGTGGCCATAAGAATAAAGAAGCATTGGTTGCATGTTGCGCCTTTAGAGAAATAACAGAAGAACAATAGGGTAAATGCAGGAAAGGTCTTAAATGCTTTGCTAACTATGTATTTAAAAGCAAGATCAAACAAACGTTTCCTGTACTTTCGCCTTATTGCAAAACATGAATACGAAAAGCGTCATTTGTATGAAGCAAATAAGTGATTCAGGACATGCGGCATTATGTAAAAACTTTCTGAACAAATGATGCCAGTGAAGGAAAATCGCTCATTTAAATAAAACCTTTTGACTTCAGAATTTTGTCTCGAGACAGATAGATTTAAATGTATATACTTTGTCAAAAAAACATACTTAATAATCCTTGTCTGAAGTTCAGCCTAAACTTATCGTGGTCTGTCCTAATTCAATACAAAATTTACCTAACTAGGCAACAAATAACATTTATTTTTTAAAGTTTTTCAACAAATGATTTGAAATTTCAAATCTGAATTTTTTACCACAAACATGTCGGTAGCTTAGATGTTCAGTTTCTCTTAAAAGTCAACCCTCTTAATTATTCGGTAAAATATTTATACCTTTAACTAACAATTCTTGAATATTTATTTATGTCCGAGATCTCAAAAACAGCTCAAACGATGTCGTTGAAATTCGAAGGGTTTTTGGGAGCGCTAGGTCTTATTTCTGAGGAACACGTTTTTCCGCGTTCCTCGAACACGCAGTACAGCTCACCCAGTTGGTTACAAGATCAACTAAAGTGAGATCAATCGAACTTAACAGTTTAAATATTCAACCTTCCTGTTTTAATTGTCAACCATCTGTCGATAACACCGTCCATCAATTCAACAGGCGATAAATCACAGCTCTCGTGTCGGTGTCGGCCATGGCGTGACGCGTCCGACACGACATGCGTGTCCTGGAGGAGTGATTTACTTTAGTCCCGAAGAACTATGTATTGTTTGATTTTATTTATTGCTACTTATAGGTACTAATTTATACGTTGTTACGGACTTTTTGCGTTAGGAATTTGAATCTGAAGGGTTTTCATCATCATCATCATCAGCCAGAATTATATCCTCTGACCTACGATTGACACTATTTGTTTGAATAAATACTACTAGAAGATAAACACATGCACGAGAAATCTTTTAAACATTATTCCCTTCTTTTACCGTTTTTTTTTAAATAAATGAAATAAACTAACGTAATTAGTCAATTTCAAAAAATTGCTTTTCGCAGCGACGAGTCTACGGACTTTTTTTTACCGAAAATAATGCTGCATTGAAAACCTCAACGAAAATGTATTGTTATCACCATTAGCAATCGTACTTAAAAGAAAAACGCGGCACGCTCGATTAAGCAACATCGTCTATGAACAATGCACCTAAATTGACTTTGCACTACTTAGCAAATACATCTGAAATAACTCAATTGAACAATATTGAAACTTATGCCAAAGATCATAAGGGTATAGGAGATTTAATGAGCGGTAATGTTAACTTTGTAAGTGATGTAAAATAAGCAATTAATTGACATAAATTGACGGCGATTAGTCTGTCAACGGTCAATCAAATTGATCAATCCGTTCTCGCTCGGTTGCACGCGAGTGCAATCTCGTGTTTCAAGTATAAACCACTTATTCCTCAAAGCTTTAATTTACAATTCGATACTGATAATTAATGTTGTTTCAACAGGTTCCATATCAAATTCTGGTCTCATTTACTGGAATTGGCATGAAACTATTTTGACCGATTTCGTCTTACAATGAAGTTTGACGGCGATTTTCCGGCGATTTTCACGTTTCAGATTGGGATTTGCTTTTTTTTTGGCTCAAAATCGCAAGACTTGTTGATGTTTTCAGTTCTGCTTAATTAGTTTATGCGATATCTAAGCGAATACTTTCCTCACTTTACTGAACGTACACCTAATCTAACGCCTGGATATAGGCTAACAGTCGTCGTTTTCTCCAGCCTACAAGTAGGTTCCACTGGGCAGGTATGGGCGTCGTCTCAGTCAAAAGGCAAAAATAACAGTGCCAATACCCGAATAGTAGTTTTGTGACTATTTAATTTTAGAGGGGAAGAAAACATCTCTAGGAAACTTAATAAACAAAAAAATGAAAAACCACGTCACGATATTGACCTAACCCACCATAATGCTTTATAGCCAGCGCTGGTTTTCCGTTGAAACCATTATACAATGAACATATCACTTAACTAAAAAGCTCTAAAACATATTTTTTTCAATACGAAGACCCGTTGAACATAGATCGCCCGTTCCAGCACAAATGGTCGCAATCCGTTTCTGCCACTTTTCGGTGGTCTATCATGTAAAGACCCGACATGCACTGCATCTCCTGAAGCCATATTGTTGATGCGGGTGAACGTTAGGGCATTCGTAATCTCTTTCTACCCTCATCCTTTATCATTCGACAGAAAGATATGACTATGTCTAACGGTTAACACGTTCACTGCGGTTTCGGGTCGAATAGATCCTATGCACATCTAGCCTACGGTGCGGCGATAAAATTCCTTGAACTACCGCTGGTGCGGGACACGGTTATACAGGTTATCTGTTGAGCACAAGTGAGATAGTTAGTGTTTTGGTATTGTCTCTCCAAAAGTAGTCAGTTACTTTAAAAAAACTTCATCGGATCCTTTATGCCCTATGCCGACTGAACGTAAAAAAATATCGTCTAGTGCGTTATAGGGTCTTAGTGACCCGATGCCCGATTACCCGATAGCCGCACTAGATTATACGCTAGTTTGTCTAGTGAAGTGCGGGTGTGCAGAACAAACGATAGTTACCCCCATTTGTTTTTCTAAAATTAACCGAAATATACGCTGTGACTTTTTTATTTGTGGAATGAGTGAAAATGAAGCGATCTAAACGGAAACTGTTTAATGCCTAGTGGTGACGAAAGTGAAAACAACACCAAAACAGAAGAACATTTACAATAAACGCCCACAGATATGTGTATCCTTAGAAACTCTTTAGGTAAGAGTAATTTTAATCAAACTGCTATTATACCAGCCCATCTACAGTTATAATTGCTCGATATCGATGTTTTCTTTAACACTCTACAGCCCTAAAAATATATCGATAGTTTTTTATGTCAGTGGCGGATATCGGGCATACAAGATCCGATAGTTTAAACATACATTGGATTCGTTTTGAAAGCCTCTATCTACTTACGAACTTCGCTGTGCCAAGAGCAACTCTATGTCTATGAATTACAATTCATATTTTACCAATATTCATCATACCTATGCGGATAATGGCCCTTATAGACGAGCATGTGAAACAGGTCCTTTCGACCCCCAAACGCTCTAACAGAAAGTTATTTGTCGGATCTTATATACCCTATGACGCTCTGACTGAAAGTCTTCGAAATACCTTCCCGCAGTGAACGTGTTAAACGTTGCCTGTCCTGCTCACGAGTAAATATGGAGTAATTTTCGAGATATAGCCATGTTGTATTCGATCAACTTCTTTGGCTATACACCTAATCACTTCTTTTAATCATATTGATATTTATTTTGTATCAGTTTTTTAGGCATTAAGTCATCCGCCCGCATACTGGCACGAAATGTCAATACAAATGTCAGATTACAATGTCGCATTGACGTGACATATCCGTTTTATTGTTCGCATGTCAAGCTTTTTATCGTGAGCGCCATCTATTGTCTATTGTCAGCTACGTGTCATTTTTTTTGTCATCTTGTAATTGAATCTGTTGCGTAATTCATACATGCAGTAAGTATTATCGCTGTTCGAATAGATTTGAGACAAAAAACGTGAGACGAAAAGGGATATCTGTAAACCACAAGAAATAGGTACATTATGTTTTGTTTCTGTGCTGGAAACGCTGTAGCCGGAGATCTTAAAACACGAGTGTATTTAAACCGGCATTCGTCGGGAAATAGGTTGACAAACATAAAGAGGCCACTTTTCTAGCATATGCATTGAAAAAAAAAATGATATTTTTTACACCACGGAGTATTGAAGAAACAGTTTTTTTCTGTTTTTTATTTTACACTACGAATGATCACTAAAATTGCTAAAAAGCTTTCTCTACGGTATTTCATTAGCTGATTTTTTTGTTTAATCTATAAAAAATTATGTAGGTATGTAAAAATGATTTAACAGCTAAAAATTCATAATTTGCAAACAAGAGTAACCACCGATAGGCAGTGGCAGCTTAACTTAGCTTAACTTACATTATTTCTTTGCAAAAAAACAACATGCAGAGTGGCAGCCCCGCACTTAATACCTATCTGATATGTCATACCGTTCCATCGACAACATTGTCTGAGCATTACATTCAAATCAAACGTGATGACGATAAAATCAAACCGCGCAGCATGCAAACCCTCTGACATTTTTATTACACGAATCGAATCGTGGCTCAAACTGACGTGATTAGTGGCTAATTACTCAAATACTCGACCACGGAACCGATGGAAAAGCAACTGTAGTTTTACTCGCTGTAGGGCGATACTACGTTGTGGTTATCGAGTCTTGTCCGCAATTAGTTCGTGACATGGTATCCGCGGCGGGTGACAATGCGTCAGACGTGACATGCGGACACGGGAGTGACATAACTTTTCGACGCCGTCTATTATCGGCTCGTGACGCAGGGCTGGCACTGACAGATTTATTTTACACGATGCGTTTGTTCTGGGAGGTTTATTTGGTTGGTGTTAAAATTTACCAGGGATTCGGTTTCAGAGGTTGCACTTGGCTTCGTTGAATAGGTACTAAGTTGTTTTGTTTGTTTTTACGTTCTCATAAGCATTTTTTGAGAATACACCAAATTACACAACCTACTAAAATTAGGGCAGTGGCTACTATTTGCCACGGCGGCATCCTCTTCGGGGTTTTTAAATATTTACCTCTCAAATTTAGATTTTTTTCTACTGCTTGTGCAATCGTGTAAAAATTTCCTATATACCTATCATAAAAAACATAAACAATTAAAATTTTTTCATGACCAAAGTAGTCAATAACTCTCATATTTTTTGCCAAAATGGGAATCGTGCATTATCATGGCTTGTCAGCGCTTCGTGTCCTTTTTTTCGAAATAAGAGTTGAACATGGGTTCATAGAGCCCACTTATGGTCCGCTAGTATATCAACAATTATTAGTAAGACCTTATAAGAATAAGAATATGAAAACTTTATTAGCTGATACAGAAACACAAAGAGAATATTTTACATGGATACTAAACTTATTCCAACCAGCCAAACGACCGCCACTCAGCTATGTGTCACGATAAGATCCAGGATAATGCGTGACGCTAATTTTCAGTGACGCCAGACACCTTCGTCGGTCTTTGTCTTTTCTTTAAATCCTATCCCTTTTTTTAGAGTCACTCCTCATTTTGAGGTGAATAGTCAGTTTTGGGTTGTCTATATGCCTAACTGTGCTCGTTCTAAATCCTTGGACACGGTTGTCCACCACCTAACCAAGAGGACTCTCTAACCCTCCCTTGTGCGGGATTAATAGACCCTATCAATAGTTATGACAGTATTATTATTCTCACTTTATAATTAAATTGGTAATTAAATGAAAGCACGTTTGGCAACCGAACTGTGTCGCGTTTATTTAAAGCGGAGAGATTGAACGCGACAGTAGCACGGGAGTCAAACATTAAAAAACATAATAATTTACAATGAGCTTTTATGAGCTCGAACTCGCCGGGACGCCACGGCGACGTCTTCAGCTACCTTAGTACAGTTTGACAACAAATATAATGCGCATCGGCAGTATTCGTTTGCGCAGAGAAGCGCAGACCAGTTTCCGATGGTAGCCGAACGTGTAAATAATCTATATTGAACTTTATTTGCAAGCGCAACTGGCAGAGTATTGCTTGCTTTGCATTCTTAGCTCTGTCCCGCTTACACGATTTTGCCATTGTTGGTACGAAATCGATCGACCAATAACAGCGCCAGAGTTTCCCGCGCTACTAAAATTGGCCTACTGCGCAGGTACATCGTGGAACATTATTTTTGTTGTCAAACTGTATTTGTTTATATTGTATAACTTTTTATTGTACACATACATGAAATAAACAGGTTACACGTCATAAGACTTATACAGAAGTGAAACTATCCTATCTAACTTTTGAACGATTAACAGGACGTATTACAATATTTTTTTCATAAGTACTACGAGTATGACACTCTCTCTAGCTAGTGTCTCTATTCGTGCCTATGGTCGCTAGGTCGTGGCCGAGACATTGAGGTAGGTAGTTAAAATAAATTTAATGATTACGTGATTGACTAGGCTTACAATATCTTCAGTCACTTCGGTCACTCCGGTCAGTTTCATACACCATTGCACCTCCCGTTCTATGCGTTGAGTCTTTCATCACGCTTGTCAGACTTTGTTGCAGCATGAAATAGTGCATCGAAGAGCAAAACAAGTGACAGCTCATTTTGTTCACGCTGCAACTATTGTGAAAGACAAACATATGGCACTCCGCCACAAATGTGTGGCTAAACTTTATTGTGCATGCTAAAGTAAAAATGACTGATAATAAAACCTTAGTTTAGCTATAAACCATAGTTCGAGGCAACTTCTGATGATGCCTTGTACACACACTATTGCTTGGCACGTAGCAGGGATTGATTAATTAATTACTTATTCATTAATTAATTAATATACAATTTTAGTCATGTTCATTTTAATTTTGGTATAAGTGATTATTTATGTGACACATGACACACTCTCAGGGTATATAATGTCTATACGAAACCAAAAAACAAACAAATAACCTCTCACCTTAACCGGGTATACCTTCTCCGTTCCATCGTGGATAACAACTTGAGTACTATAACTAAAAACCTTAAATCCAAAATATCACAAAAGAGAATTTAAAGTCAGACACAAATGAACATCGTTTTTAATAACCTAACCAAAAATCTTATTTTAGATACAAGCTTTTTTGCTGACTGTACTTTTTGTTAATTGTTCTTGCATTGTCATCCGTCTTATATGATGTGTACCAAATTTCAAGTTTGCGGAGACGGTCCTGGCTGGACCACCAGAATTATACTACCAGATTATTGTATTGTCATCTGACTTACACAAGTATGCAAAATTTCAGCTCTATCAGACGAAGATATCTGCTGCTTGCACATAATTACTATCTTATACTATACAACGGTTATAAATTCTATCTCGAACCAGTTAAGGAATTAAGAGTTTACTAAAATTTAGCCAATAGAAAGAAAAAAAGCTCACAATAAACTTTGTCTCATTTTTGTAGCCGCTATGTGAAAGTGAATTATTTAAGAGCCAAACTTGAAGAAAAATAACAAGTTCAACACGTAACTCGCTATCTACACGGAAACGCTGGTTCTTTCAACGTAGAAAATCATGAGAGTGCAATCGCAGCCCTTAATTGCATAGTGAAAGATCCCATCACAAAATTCTACACCTAATAATTGTCAAATAAGTACGTATCCGACGGGATAAGGAAAAAACGGGAATTATTATATTATATTCGATTCCGAGTGACGCTTTTGATTTTGAAAATTCTTTTGCCAATAGAAAGCCACAGTATTTTGTGAGTATCATAGGCTATATTTATAATAATTCTGCGCGGACGAAGTCGCGGGCAACAGCTAGTTTATTATAAATCCATAACGTAACATGGTTTTCGCTTGCGGATCTCCAAGCACATCTCTTAAATTCTATTTCCGAGTACACGGTGATTGCTCACAAAATTGCTCTACATCTCCAGATTTACAGATCTAGAGATTTTTATTCTTAAAATAACCATAAGATCTGATCAAAATTGTAACTTTTGTGTCGAAGTTTTCAGATGTAATAAATTAACCACCTAATAAAAACAGCAAAGAAAAAGGCATATCTGAAGATTCATTGTTCCACAAAGCCAACTAAAAACCCTGTCAGCTCAAAGCGGGAAGCGGCACTTTAATGTGACTGGACGTGTAAGCAAACCGTCTGGCCATCTGTTGCAATTATTTACACAAACATTGCCTGTCGTCCATTAGGAACGCAAACATTTGACGCCAATATTGGCCATGCTAATTTGTCGCGTTTTTTGCGGGGTGTCAAATTTACACGTTGAAAATTTGGCAAAGAGTTGAAACAAAACAATAAAGGGCTGGCAGTCATTAGTACGTGTTTGTCTTTTAATATAAAATTAACTTAATCACATAATGAATAGATGTTATACAGCACCTAAAATTAATTACTATGTGAAATAATTATTGTCATCTATTACTGCCACGGACCAATCATTGGCACCAATACTTTTCGGTCTCACTCGACCATATTAATTATGATACTTATTAAAGTAGCTTATTTATTTTTATAGTTAGGTACACATAAACCGAATAAGTTAGGCAGATATGACGTTTTTATGATTAAAATAGGCTATTAGCTAATAACAAGAAATCGAAATTGACTGTCTAGCTAGGTAGTTAGGTATATGTAGTTTTAATGTCATTTTACAAACGCTGGATAAAAAAGTTAAAAAATTAAAGCCACGAACTAAATTAGGTAGGTACTATTAGGACGAGAAGATAAACCACAAAAATAATTAAATAAGGTAGGTAGGCACTTAAATATTTTACGTCATTTTTTTCTATCGTTCACGATTGCCAAATGTTTGAACAAACGTTGGCCCACATGGAACATTAGAGAGACGCCGACGCAGCGCGAATCGTCAATCATCTGTACGCATTAATCTTGTGTAGACAACTTGATAGATCATCGCGTGGGGCCGGCGAGTACGAAGTAGTGAAGAGGGCATTTATTACGACTAAATTTTTAGACACATTTCAAAATTTATTCTTCTTAGTCGGTACACTCTTGACGAGTGGCCGTGTTTTAGGATTTCTTAAGAAAAGTGTGCAGTAGATTCCCTTTACCACCCACACCGCAATGTTGCAATTATGCCAACTGTCACATAAGCTCCCATAAGATACTTATTGTTATTATACACAAAACTAGTGATTTAGCTTTACGTGTTAAATGATGGAAAACGATGTCCCTAGATATATAGAAATAATCTAATCACAGGCAACTTTTTAACTACAATATAAATGATCTAAAGCTTTACTACTCAAACATGTAGTCTTACAAATATATCCGACGTGCACGAGATTTTTTCACTATGTTCTATCTCAATGTTTTCCTAATTATGTTTTTCCTTTTGTTTTTGTACAGCGAAGAATTTAAAGATTTATAAAGGGTAAGTGGGGATATAGCCCTGGAGTGTGATACCACATTAATCAACATAGAAAAAGACTATTTAGGTACACAGTTAATGCCTTTTTACAAAGAAAACTATCACAGAAATGAGTCAAAATTTGTCTCCTCCAATCTTCACCACTCCGCAGGTAATAAATCGTGTTAAACAAGTAGGTTGGGCCGTTTTATCAAAGTCAATCGCCATCGGTGAGTAATTACTTGCCTCGAACAGCGCCATGTGAGCGCGGCCACTTACACCAACTGAGACTGCTGTAAAAACGTTCAAGTTTAAATTTAACAAAAGCATTATCTTAGAAGAAAAAGCGCTTTTTTATTTCAATAAACCCAACACGATACACTCATGATAAATAATCGAGGTATTTTTTAAACTTTTTTTTTGTTGAATCATTAATTTTAAGATACCATTTTAGGTAGTAAGTTTTGAATATCAATGTACTTACCTAATTTTCTGTGACAATCTTTAAATGAAATTAATGAACTATGCGACTTTTTCAACACGAAACTACCGTGAGACTCAATCATAATTAGTCATAAACGGATAACTCATACATATATATAGATATCATGGATAGTCCGAAACATGTCGAGCATCACTCGACTTTTTATACGTGAGTTATCCGTTTATGTGTAATTATGCGACTTTTTTATAAAATAAATGACTACACGTAGGTAATCAGTGAAAAGCTACATTAAAGGCACTCGTGCCAACTCAAATAAGTGTAGTTATCTGTTGACTATATATCCAGTTCCAGTTATCGAAATGATACGAACTAATGACGGGACAGGCCGCGCAAACGTACTCATGGGCAACCAGCTCGTTCGTCCATCTGTAAATTTAGTTATTACATATTATCACGGAAAACTTTAATTTTATATACTTACGTACTTACTTGTTTTCTCTGCTATACTTACTGTAAACTACAAATACTACATTGGATATTAAGCTCTCATGTAAGTGACTTATTGTTTTTAATGATAAATAAAGATTCTATGAACCGAAATTTACTATTATATTGTGTTTTAAGGTTATTTGGAAGAAAAAATATGACACTGCGTTCTCGTACCAAACAAACTTCTTAGTGCACTTTTATGAATATCAAATTTTAAGTGTCTAGTTTTTTTTTTTTTTAGCTCAAATTAATAAAATCAGTAGAAAATCATAAATACCTATTTAAGTCACAGAGTTGATTAAAACAACAAGTAATTTTGTAATCTCATTGTATTGAATTGTATTTAGTATTCAATAAATCATATTTGTGTTGTAAGTTTCTTGTACTTAGTACCTGACGATGCAATTATTAATTTATTGTGCGCTTTTAATTAGTTCATTTTGATTCTTATCGGCATTTCGGCCCCACCATTGATGATTATTATCAAGTACAACTAGGTATAATTAACGAATTATTTTTTTATGCGTTTATTAGCTTAGCTTGTTCGTTATTAAGTAGTTTTAAAGAGAGCTAGTGGGAGTAACTGGTTCTAAAGAGAGCTAGTCGGTAATTAAGATCTGTTCAACCTTAATAATTGTCCTATTTGGTAACGAAATTTCTAACCTCAATATACAATTTTTTGTAGTTTTTTTTTTTTTTTATATGAACAGGAAGGCGAACGAGCAAGTGGGTCACCTGATGGCAAGTGATCACCACTGCCCATAGACACCCGCAACCCCGGAGGGATTGCAGATCATGCAGTCAACCAGAGGACTAAGATGAAATGCCTCTTGTGCCCGTAATTTCCCCGGCTGTCTTACTCTCCACACCGGAACACAGCAGTGCAAGCACTGCTACTTAGCGGCAGGATTAGCGAGTAAGATAGTGGTAGCGATCCGGATGGACCTTGCACAAGGCCCTACCACCCGCAATGAATAAGGTGTATTACGTTATCCAGTAAACCTGACCCAATATTTTGTACACAATTTTGCGGATATTTTATCTCCAGTTCCTTTATTTACGATGAGGTTAGAATTTTGTTTATTAAATAAGACAATTAGGAGTGAGCAGATTTAAGATAAGTTTCACTGAAAATGTTCAAGAGTCAGTGAACTGTGAAATAATACTAACTTCAAAGAAACTTATTGCATCAGACGTTAATTTGCCAAACTTGCTTTGCAACTCCACAACCACACATGCAAGACACCAAAGTGTGACACATTAATATGTGTTATAACAATAATAGTAATAATTATGTCTTCATGCTATAAACTCGCCTTTCTCAGCTTTCAGGTCATATGAGGGTCACTTACTTACCTGAACATCTAGCGAACCTTTATTATCTGTTCCTTAAATTATTTACATTTCTGAATACGTCAGCTTTTTAAATACACCCGGAAGGGAAATCTTAAATATGTATCTGTTTAAGAATGTTAAATATCGATGTATATTAGATGGGCTATTGTGCTTTTTACGAGATGTCAGATCCAATATTTTAAGAACTTTAATTCATGCCAGTCAATTTTGGATCCTTGAAAACAAGTAACAAAACACAAAAAAAATCGTTAATAGTTTTCAAACACATTACGCAATAGCAAGAATCATTCAAAGTGACGCTTTTGATGGATGGTCTGGCTAGTATTGAAACAGATCACCAGTCACTGAGACCTGCCATCATCGTAGAAAAAGAAGCGATTTATTCTCAAGTCGAAACCAGTTAAAGAGACGAACGGGGTCACTTATGGCTGGTGACTGGATACCCGCTAACCAGTAGCTAAGACCTCTAGTTGTTATAGACTTTACTGATAATTGTACTCGTATTTTTGTGATCCAAGGGGCGAAAAGGTCAAGTTATAGTGGTCGAGCAAAACACTGATAAATGGATGAAGGGAAAAACATGGCTACTTTATTACAGGACCGGTTATGATTTATTCATGCTCTTGTCAGATTTGAAAGAACATTGGCGGTTTCACTTGGGTATCATTTGTTTCGTACTATGCCTATGTTTAATAATAAGACTGCTCTGCGACACTTTTCTTTTTGACTATTTTATAGCGCATACAGATCATCTTATATGATGCAAATTTAGGACACGCATTCCGGATTTTGATTCTGTCTGGATCTCGAGGAAGTCGAAACCTCTGAGCCTATAGCCTTTATTTGAACTGAGAGCATGATAACAATGACTTACATTTGTTAGCTGCATAATACCTTTAATTACTTAAACCAGAAGTCAGAGTGACTAAGTGAATCACCTTGCTACTCCGTGACTTTCGCGACCACAAACGGTCGCGGTTAAGTGGTCGCGGAGCAAATAAATCCGTTTTGATTTCAGTATTCTGCAACCATAGAGCGAAAGTAGCTTAAGGAACGTAGAAGTATCACCTTAAAAAACGGCCGCTAAAGACATTCCATCTTAGCCCTGTAGGCCGGCAACGCATCTGCAACTCTAGTGGTGTGGACACCATTGGGTGGAGTGCTCACCAAAGTGCTTAACATCATCTGCCCCACTTGCTCGTTTACCACCTCATTACACAAAAATTCACTACCGAATATAACGGATTTATTCTTGGGGTCCATTGAGAACATACCTCAAACGCTTCATACAGTCATTATCTAGGAAGGCAACATGACTGATGACTTCCCATTGATGAATGCCTTTATCTAATAGTCACGTTGTGGTGGCGTCATTTTAAGGGTTCCCCTACATGGCTGTGATAACCTTGTCTGAGAAAAAGTTGTTGTGAACTGAAACAACTTTATAGGAAAAAGTGTCGTGTTAACAAAAAGACTTACATCGATCACTGAGCATCGTCATTAGACGTGAATGCCATACTGAGCAATATTGAGTAAATACAACATGAGCATTTAACGTTCAAATTGTGATAGTGGCGGAAAAGTAGCGCCTCTGTTTTATATTTATTCTTAAATATTTAACAAAAACATTTATCTTTTTTTTGTTCATCTCATCGATAACGACCTCCACAAAATAACGCCTGATTCAATCAATGATCTACTCTTATTGGCTGTACTCTATCGACAACCAAGCTGTCATTCTAACGTTTTCAATTTTGTTGTATACATCTGTTTAAAATATTCAATTTTAAAACTTTTTAAAACACTACGCTTCCCAACACTTTAACCCGGGGCACCCTGTATACAATTTGTCAATGTCGCAACTCATTTCTTATTTTAACCGAGTTGTCAACTTTGGGGGCGGCCCCTTGTTTCATTTTGATGTCTCACTGTTGTTGATCATCGTTAAGCTCGCGTCTTTTGTTTTTGTCGCTTTGCTTACCTACGAAGGTTGTCTGTACTAAATATGATTGTACTAACGGCGCAATATGTTGTATCTGTTTTTTCCTACGTGACTCATTGGGCTGGATTCCATTTACTGAATTGCAAGATCCTGTTTTCTGGCGTGGAGAATAAGACAATCGATGAAATTATGAGGTACCAACTCTGTATTAACCTTCTAGACTGGCAACACAAATTCAATCTTCTAGCGATGCGGGTGTCCATGGGTCGTGGTGATCACTTACATGTGATCAATTGCTCGTTTGCCTTCGCTTAAAATTAACTTATGGCTATCCTGGGGGAACTATGCGATTTTCCGGGATAGAAACTAGAAATTATAATATTACTAGTTTCTGCCCGCGACTTCGTCTGCGTAGAATTATAATTATATTATAATACATAAAAACCTTCCTCTTGAATCACTCTATCTATTAAAAAATCAAAATCCGTTGTGTAGTTTTGAAGATATAAGCATACATAGGGACATAGGGACAGAGAAAGCGACTTTGTTTTATACTATGTAGTGAAGTATAGATTCGACAAACCAAAATTACACTTTAAGATAAATACACAAACAGGATTTACAACTAAAGTTTTAGACACAAACGGTACCAATAAGTATCCCTCCCCGTTTGCGTTGCGTCTGCTTCACACCCTGAACGGCTAGCACAGGACAGTGAGAGAGCTAACTCACGCCGGAGATAGGTCTACTCGCTCTTTTCTAGTACGAACAATAAGATAAGGAAAAGACGGGTAGTCTATCTCGCGCGCGACTAAGACTGTTTCACCTTGAACTTTGTTATTGGTTTCAAAGTAAATTTGGCAATTTTCTACAATCAGAAGGCGGCTTTTAGCATCAGAATGGTCTGGAACGATTGATTAATTTCGAATGTCATTAAGATCGATATCTTATCAGTGCATAGTACAAAATAAAGTCGCATTCCGCTGTCTGTCCCTATGTATGCTTAAATTTTTTAAACTACGCAACAAATTTTGATGCGGTTTTTTTAATAGATAGATTGATGCACCAGTAAGGTTTAGGCCGCTCGCCCACGGCGACTTTTTGTAGTGATAAATAGCTACTAACGCGCATTAGTTGCATTTGCAACGCGCTACAGAAGCTATGCCAACGCGCTACAGCATTGCTACAAAAAGTCGCCGTGGGCGAGCGACCTAAAGTATATAGAAGCGACAGAAGCGCGACGGTATCACGTTTGCATCGCGACAGAAGCGACGCCAAGGTGCTACAACATCGCTACAAAAAGTCGCCGTGGGCGAGCGACCTAAAGTATATAGAAGCGACAGAAGCGCGACGGTATCACGTTTGCATCGCGACAGAAGCGACGCCAAGCGCTACAGCATCGCTACAAAAAGTCGCCGTGGGCGAGCGACCTAAAGTATATAGAAGCGACAGAAGCGCGACGGTATCACGTTTTCATCGCGACAGAAGCGACGGCAAGGCGCTACAGCATCGCTACAAAAAGTCGCCGTGGGCGAGCGACCTAAAGTATTTAGAAGCGACAGAAGCGCAACGGTATCACGTTTGCAACGCGACAGAAGCGATGCCAAGGCGCTACAGCATCGCTACAAAAAGTCGCCGTGGGCGAGCGACCTAAAGTATATAGAAGCGACAGAAGCGCGACGGTATCACGTTTGCACTGCGACAGAAACGCGACGGTATCGCGTTTGCATCGCGAATGAATCGTGTTATGTGGGCGAGGGCACACATGCTTTATACATGCTGTATATCATAGCTTGAAAAATATTTGTTAGCTAGGTGCATAATTAAATGCGTCATTATTCGTCTAATTATAGTCTGCTGGGTATCGATTAATGTGGTAATCATCGATCATCGATCAATACTTAAGCTAATTAAATCGAAACTCCTTATCATTTGAACGGAACATGTCAGAAGGTATTTATTACACCCCTCAATCAATATAAATCAAAATTTAATACCAGATAAGCGTGATACGGATCATTTTGATAAGTTAAAATTTAATATTTGGTCCTAGATAAAGTACACGGGTTTTTAGTGAAGGTGTTATCATTGTGTAGCAATAAGATTATAATTTTTGGAACATAGCTTTTTTTCGATAGGCAGGCTTTTGCAAGGTGTGTGATGACATGCGGACCGCATATGTTATATTATCTATTAGATCTACCACATTCACATTAGATATAGCTATACTGAGCCTCTAGTGTAAGTTTTCGCATAAAAAAACGCCTCGAACGCGTTCACGTAAACGTCTCAATTACTATGGATAAATTGCAGCGCCACTAGCGGATTGAAATGGCAACAAACTGTTCTCATAGTATTTGACGTTTTAACGCAAACGCGTTCGATACGTATTTTGCGACCGAAAACTTACACTAAGCATACAGAGCGCCAAAAAATTTGGTCCTTATAATATCTTATAATATGCTATGTAGGAAATGTTGTATGGAGGCGGGATCGAATTATGTGCAGCTGAGTTTATTGTTTATTATAAGTAGGTATATTTTATGTATTATTATACAAGGTGTAAAATTATGGCGGAATATTTCAGCAAGTGGTTGGACTATTGTTATTGAACACTCTTATTAAGGTTTTTTGTGGTAATTTTGAATTCAAAATAAAACCACCCTTTTGATTTCATACATTTTGAACAAGAACTAATATTATAAAAAAAAAATTTTAGGACACAGTGTGTAATGTCCCTTTCTTTCCAATCCCTAAGAATTCCTCAAGCACCAAGAAACAATGGAATTTTAATCCGTATAAAGTGACAACTATAAAACAAAAGCGCTGTGATGGAGCTGTATGGCGGTGCTCGAATCAATCTCTCTCAGACACGGTGCGGGTGACTGGATTAATGTTCATACTTATAGCTACCGTAAAAACGCGTACGTATAGAAATTAGAACTGCATTTGAAGCTCAGGTGTTAACAACAAATTTCTTTAAACTACGGATATATCACTGGTTGAAAATCTTTTTTATCGTCAACGGTAGTATCAAGAAGGCTGGTTATGATTTAGCAGTTTATTTGTTTAAATATATAGTATCCTGTTTGACCTTGGGCCTGACAATCAGGATGTAGCAATCGCCGCAGTTGATTGGACAATCTTCTATCAATATAAACTGTACTCGGTAATTCCTATGTATGGGCTCGTAATGCTTGTCTCAAAAATGTTAGTCCCTCTTGTTTGTATAGAGCTGCAGACTTTCATCGAATTTTATGATCGCATAATGTCACCAACTACATTGCATTATGATGAAATTATACCGTTTCAAATAACATGGATTACATTTTTTAATGATATTTATCACGAGCGAGTACCTAAGCTATAAATTAACGCTTCTTTGTTACCAGTGTGACACTGGCCTTACACTAATGACGCGAACCACACAGGGAGGGAGACAGAATGATAGATCCTCACTCAAGTAATGACTTCTCATTCGTGCAACTTAATTATAAGTACCAACTTAACAGGAATCCTGCTAAAGACTTCTGTAGGAGAAAGTCTACTTATGGGGTATTTTGTTTCCTACGGTCACATATTTTACATATGCATTCGCATTTAATTATTCAGTATTTATTGATTAAAAGTACGTAATATAGACAAAAGAAACATGTCTCCCAGGTGCACCATCGAAGATGGTACTCTCAGCTACATGGTAGGTACCACTCGGCGGTCAGTGGCGGCAAGGCATGCCGAGGCGGAGATGGCGAGACGATCTGGACGCAGATCCTACTGACTAGCAGGACATTGCTCTGGATAACAAGATGTTGAAAAAATAAGCCTTCTGTTTAGGCTTTATAGACCCTCTAATGATCAACTCTACTATCATTTTAGTATTATATTGAAATGGGTAGGGACTGTGTAAGCAATCTGTAAACAAATTTCAAACATTCAATTTCTACGACTCGCAAGATACAGGATGGTGGCACCCTTTGAGAACGAAACACTGTAAAAACGCAGTATAATTGATTTAAGTTAAGTCATCATGAAATGTGTGTTTAAAGTAAACATTCTAATCAACCAAAATGAATTAACTTGAACAATTAATCAATCTTAAAGAGAGAATCGGTTATGTTTAAGAAGATTAGTGGTTATCGTCCGTATAAGTAAAAATTTCATTAAAATTGATTATGATTACAGTACAGAATTAAAAAAAACTGATAATGATAAAGATAAGTTGTGATAAATGCAGAGATACAAACCAAAACGCAATTATTTTATGCTACTGCATGATACTTCTATCAGTTAGAGAATTTTTAAAATGCATGGTGTAAAATATTGTTCGCTATATAATATAGTGCAGTTAGGACTGAATGGTGTCATGTCCGACTTTTTATGTTTTCTTTAATCAGGTTTGAAACTTTTCATGAACAATCGTGTTTCTTTTCAGTATTTTCTTCGACAAAACTTTTCAATTGTTTTCCTCCACGTTCTTATAACATAGCATCGTGAATAAACAATCTTGATGTTAGTGAATACTGAGTTTGTCGCAGACATGTCATTACCGGCGAGGTCTGTCAAATGATAGTTCTTGTATTATTCTGTTACGTTTTGTGTAGTTAATAGCCGTTGATTGCACGAAGCGTGTCAGTGGGCTGTTCTGTAATGACAGTAAATTACAGTGACGCGGTTTTGTTACAGCATTTAATGATGGCGTTGGGACTATTGTAGCAGCTGTCGAAATCCTTTGACAGTTTCAAGTGGAGATCGAAGGCTGTCGGTTATTCAATTATAGGTTTTTTGTGACTTTGCAAGAAATGTCAGTTTTTTTTGGAAAAAAATTGACGCCAAGAAGGGAAACAGCTGATAGAAATATCATTAGCATCAGAAAGCGTTTTTGTACTTATTTAAACTTTAAAGCCTTCTCCAACTGATCTCTACTAATCTTTGTCCAGCGCAATGTCAGACCAGTCAAAGATAAATAATTTGTGACCAAAACCATACTGAAAAAAGTAGGTGAAGATTAAAAGAGCAGAAAAGATGCTATGAATGATTTCTCAACTATTCAGAATGATAATCCATCATTACCACCTTCATTTTTATCTCACGATCGTCCAGTAGTTAACAAGTAATGAAGCACCGAGTAAAACAAAGCTTGGCTCCAATGCGAGCCGCATTCCCGTACGAATTTATGATCGAGGGCATTCTAGGGCCTTAATGTGTGTTATAAATTATGGTGGTCAAGTTTTATGGAGCTAGCTCGTGTTTCCATCATAGCTTTAATAGATAGTGTATGGAAATGTGGTGGAGAAAATTGTTAAATTGGTTGTTAAGGAGGGCTTAAGATGTTATATATGGGTTTTTAGAAACAACAGTTTCAACTTGCTAAGAATATTGATTTAAGTCGAGGCGTTCCCTAAGTCAAAAATATTGTAATTTTGGAATCAAATAAATTAGTTTGTTCAAATATAGTCAAGAAGTAGGTATCAATACGGTAGATTAAGAAAATGCTTTGAAATCTATCAACATGTTATTCCACTACGACGAAACACTATTTATTTCAAACTTTAAGTGTGATGATGATGGAAACAAAAATTAAAACTTACTATTATTTGAGACTACAGTCATTCACTTGAGAATAAAGACAATTTTTAGAGCACCTAATAGTCTTAATTTACGATTCTGAAAATAAAGAAAACAAACTCAGTATACAATTGTATAAATTTGTCAAGCCTCATATTTAAAAAATGTAGACCATGAAAACGTTAAACATACTAATCACCAACTGTTCACCTTTTGTTCAACTAAACATGAACATTACCATACCAACAAAAGAACAGAGGAAAACAATAATTAACGTCATTACCACATACTAAATAAAAATAACAATAAACCGTATAATTAAGGCAATTCATAAAAACAGTGTTCGAAATAACAAAAACTATTCAACAAAACTGCTTGAAAGTGGCTAGGTAATAATTTTAAATGATGGTTAGTTAGAGGTTGTGTGTTGAGATTATGTAGTGTATTGAAGATAATAAGTGGGTAATGACTAGTAATGCTAGTGGCCCGGTCCGTAAAGTAAATGAGACCGATATAAACAGTTGCGGGGCTATTAAGATGAGAGGACGTCCTGTAGCGAGGCAGTATAATCTAAACATTACTATGTATATGTAAGCGTTTCTAATAACGATGAAGATGTAAATTTAATATTATGATAAGACCATTCTACATTATAGGCGAACTATTGCGTGATTTGCTAGGCGAAAAATAAAACAATGATACCTGTTTGAAATGATTATTTTTATTTTTAATAAAAGAAATGTAAGTAGCGGGACGCCGCTTTCATCCTGAGCAAAATTTTGGGATAAATTATGTCTCGATTGAGTTTGAGTTAGTTCTCAATTAGGAAGTAGGATCAATTAATCAATCAGTACTCCGTCAATTCACTCGGTCAAATTCATCGGTTTTCACTTGTTTCAAAGGCCGCGTCCTCATCATCTTTAGCCTACGTTCCACTGTTTTGAACAGACCTAGAGCGGATGCTATACCACGCGGACCCGGATTTAGTGTGTATTAGGACCTTCACACACACACCATCAGATGACGGTGTTATCGAACAAATTGATTCTTGACCGACATTAAATAGGCAATAATGCCTCGTTCAATGATGCCTAAATTTCAAGTGTTATTTCACGTATACATTCCAAGAAACTCAGAGGTGCGGGCCTTGACAGTCCATGGGTCATCTAGGTCACCTCGGCTTTTTTCCAAAGCCGTATAACACAGACCAAATCATCACCACATAAAACTCGAACGAGACATAATAACCCGTTCGCCTATCGCACGATATTTATGCCCGTCGTGCGTGGGCCCACGATTACTCATATTTATACGAGCAGTGAAATATTGAGCGGCGGAAATTACTTTGCACGCCCGAGGTGCTTGTGGCTTGCGTTAGGTGCAGCAGGATTTTGAATAGGTTTCGTGTCATGGAAGTAAAATAAATGCAGTAGAAATGAGAGCGTTAAAAAGTACAGAAGGTGCGGCATTGAAAGATAAAATAAAGAATAAATGTGATAACGAACGTGCGTGAAAGAAGATAATAATTATAGTGACTAGGATAGAAAAAAGTTATGCTTAATTGATTTGGTCACTTACACAATGGATGAAAGAAATTTAACTACACAGATTTATATGGCGATTGTGATTAGCCTATTATGGTGACCCACTGCTGGGCAAAGGTCTCTCCTCTCGATCTTCCTAGCTCCCGGTCCGACGCAATGTCAGGCCACTCCTCCATATACGCGTCCAAATCGTACCATCGCCTTCTTGGTTTGCCTCGTGGTCTTCGCCTTTTTTCAGCACCCACCAAGTGCTGAGTGAGCCCTCCTCTGTAGGTTCATGCGGCAGAGTGAATAGTTTTATTTTTTGCATATGCTACTTCACTTTCTGCATTTATTCTGGGTATTTACTTATGCACAAAATAAGAAACGATACTTAAAAAATACACATAACACACGATCTCAATATAGATAGATGTACAAATACAAATTGATGATATATCAATCTTCTCCACACTTAAATAACCACAGCTGCATCACTTCTTATAACTCAACACTTTATTCCGATAATAACATCAATGTAGATGATCATGTCACTTAAAACGAAATCAGAGCAGTTTCACTAACAGCTTTATTAGTAGCACAGCAATTGTTTTTACGTTTCCATGAAACATTTCATTTGAAGTGACTCATCTGTCCCGTGCAATGCGGTTGCCGTAGACCACACAAGCCGCCGGCGAGGGCATTAATCTTGCTTTATATCGCGCTCATCAATAAATTGGTAGACGATTCATCAAGTCATGTGTGGGCCGCTGTTAACTATTGTATTAGTTACGTTTGACTTTTAAGTGCGAGTGTTAAAATGTGATTGATAAAAGGTAATGAAGAGCCATTAAAATTAACTAAAACGCAGTCATCAAGAGAGCCATCTGTTAGTGACGTTAGATCACTCTCGTGTAAGAGATCACCGTCTAACAACTTGCACATAAAGCAACAAAGAGCACACAGAACAAACCAGTCACTCGTAAAAACATCTCATAGGAAACCTTAAGATCTGCGTGTGCCAAAAACGATTTTTTTAAACTATAAGTAGGGCAAATGAGCAAGTAAGTTACCCGGTGGTACCTCCACCCATAGACAACCGCAAACTAGAGGATTGGAGATGCGTTGCCGGCCTAGAGCGCTAAGATAGAATATCTCAAGTGCCAGTAATTTAACCGGATGTCTTACTCTCCTCGCCAGAACGCAGCAGAGTAAGCACTGGTGCTTGGCGGCAGGATTAGCGAGTAAAATGGTGGTAGCAATGTTTGCACAAGGTTCTAACACTCGCAAAAAATGAACAATTCTGCAATGATCGCAACTTCGCTTCTTCATAAACGCAGGGTTAAAATCCACTGCTTAGGTTAAATTCCACATCAACATCCATTCCTGTTTTATCCCACCTTTTATTTCCCCAATCCGAACCGTTTCCACAAATCAAAACCGCAGTGTAAATCAGTACGTCGGCGAGTGGCGTAAAGCCCCCCACACACGGGCGACTGTGCGACATAAATCGACGGCGTAATCGCGCGTGATCTGACAGCGCGCCTGTTTTAAATGAATATTCGTGATAAATCACTGTTTAGCGGCCACCGGGCGGCACAGGCGCCACTGTGGAGTCGAGTTAATATGTATTTTTTTAACGAACTTCAATAAAGGAGTTTCTCAATTCGGTTGTATTTTTTAATCATTTGCAGAAGAATTCAATACGGTTTTATTTTCGGGTTTTAATAATGAGGAGAAAATAAGAAAGTTTTTGTTTGGCAGAAAAAAGTGTCTTAACATTCCTCAATAAGCATTTTCGTTTTGCTATTCGGTATGTAACTACGGTGTTTCTTTAGTTTTTTTTTTACCAGTTTGCATAAAATGCGCCAGTTATTTTAGAAACCTATCCATTAAACTCAAAACATATTTTTCCAAACTATGTTTCTTTCGTGTTGGAATAAAGAAAATTTTGCTTAGACTTTGCTACATGTCTACTTATAAATGACAACAACACTTTATTAAATAGTTTTAATGCTTTGGCATATGCACCAGGTTAAATTTTCTATTTTGATTTACATTCGAATATAACATAAATAAACAAATAATTCAAATCTGTTGTAGTCTAGTCTATAACCCAACGCGAAAGTTAAAATGTGAATCTGATAGCCACTCCACGGTTTCTTGTCTACCAGGAGGGCATAAAATAGCCTCTTCTCATCGTCTCACATCGGTTATTACTGTCTCGTCCATTACGAGTTTATTATGCTAATGCATCAGTCTGTCTGTGCGATGGTAACACAAGTAGCTATAAGAGCCGACGAAGGGCTTATATACGACTAAAAGACGCATTAAACACACTTGTTACTCTTGATTAAGATTTGAGTATATGTCACATTAGTTTAAGTTGTCAACCCTGAAACTTCAATGTAAAGCCAAGTACCCATCTACAAACTGTAACCATAATAATATATTGCTCGTTACATTACTTAACCAAAAACCGTAGTGTGGTGCGACTTTTCGAGCCACGTCCATCGAATGCCCACTTGCCGACTTTAATATAAAGAAAATAAGAATAGGTAACCAAGACACAAAGCTACTTGAAACGTATAGGACGTGATCCGGCTATTCGTTTAGTGCAGTGCTTATGGTGCTATCAACTTATCAAATAGCACAGTTATAACAGGAAAAAGTGCTTACGATAAAACTAAGTACTTTTACACTAAAAAACTACGCAATAAATGCACAATGTAAAAACATTCCGGAACAGTCGATATGCATCGATAAATTGAATCCGATGTGATTGGGTTTCCCCAAGATACAAAAGTAACAAATATGTTGTTCAATACTGATAAAACTGAATCCTGCTAAGACAATTATCTTATGACGTAACAGTGATTAGAGTCATGAATAAACACAATAATTATATAATTATATCTTGGGACAATTGACACCAATTGACCTAGCCACAAACTAAGCAAAGCTCGTAATATGGGCACTAGACAACGGATAAACATACTTATATAGATAAATACGTACCAAACATTCGTATTTTTCATACAAATATCTGTCCCAACTGGGGATCGAACCCGGGACCTCAAGCTTCATAGTCAGGTTTTCTAACCACTAGGCTATCCGGTCGTCAAAACTAAGTATTTTGCAACCGATTACCAGAAGATTAATAAAAAACCTGAAGTCTCATGGGACTGGTAACTCATTAAGGAAGTGACAATTGGCGCAATCAAAAGAGGCCCTAGTGGCATTTGTCCACTGGCTCCGGCATCAAATAGCCACCAGTAGGTATGCTTAGTGTAAGTTTCCACTCACAAAATACGTCTCGAATGCTCATTGTAATTGAGAAGTTATCGCAGACGCAGATGTTTTTTTTGGATGAAAATTTTCACTAGAAGGTCAGGAACTGGCAAGGAATTGACTGTTGTGGTGGACAAAGAACCTAAATTTAGTAAAGGTGTATACAATGCACAGTAAATGACAATAATGGTAGCTACAATGCTACAGCGTATGTGTCGACGATTTAACGAGTTAAAAAGTGATATTGATATTTTCCATGATTCTCAAGCAAGATATTCTTATATTATAAGGTATCCTCAAAGCTAGCATGTTTTTTTTCTTTCGTGTTCTTTTCATACGTTTAACTTAACTTTTAGTTAGCTACGACATTTAATAGATTGTACCGACGTAGTTGAAATAATCCTTTACGATCACTGTGCTTCGAAAGCAAAATTATTCAATTTCAAAACAACTATAAAGCAAAATGTCTCAAATCAATTACTAATTAGTAGGTATTAGAGTAATAGAGTGCATAAGTGCAGTGTATAATTTTATTGTAAATTGCTTTGTAGACATTGCCATGTTCTTATTGATTTGTTAGTTCTGAGCTTATGCTGTAGTTTGCAATATGTAACTACACCTAATAAATAAATAAATAAATATGTAGCGAATAGTACCTAATCAATTTGGAACCAAAAACCGGTATTTGGTAAAATAATTACTTAATGATGCATTTTGTAAAAATAGGTATCGTAAGTATGATTGATACTCCTCTGAGTTGATACCTAAGTAAGTCTCAAAAAGTAGCAAATTACAAAAAAGATAATCATTTTACGCCCTTGTGCTATTATGCAAGACAAATGTAAAGTTGTGATCTAAGGAGCTTTGAAGGAACTTAGTTACTAGTTCAGACCTCACAGAACCCATGAATTTAAACCAAGATGATTTTCAACTTAGTAGCGAAATCGTTTATGTTTTTGATGTGATAATCTTTAACAGATATGTCTGCCAAATTTCAAGATACTCGCTCCAGTTGTTTAAACTGGTCAGTCAGTCATGTTACTTTTTATGGATAAAGATGAAAACTATTCTATGAAATTTAGTCATATTTTTCATTAGGTATATTAGGCCATCGGCTGTAATATAAAGGTGAGTAACAATTTTATAACCCCACTATCTATATTCCAGAAATTTATTGAGCATTATTAAAATGAATGGCATATAAATACAGGGTGATAAGCTAATCCGTTTATATGTATCATAACAATAAATAAAATGTATAAAAGGATGATTTATGATCGTTTGGGAAGACCCAGAAATACCGAAAAAGCGATAAACATCGCATGATGTTGAAACCTAAATAAAATTTAATCCACATCGTTTCACAATCACATAGATCTACAGTTTCACACCCAAATCCAGCTTTAGATTATGAGTACATATTTATGAGGTCGTAAATAAAGTATGGCTGTCATTTTTTCATCAATTTGTGACATGTACGTACAATTTTTTTGTGTTACCTACTCGATTACTTCAGTTTTTATCGAAGAAGCAGGTATTTGAGTACCATTATAGTACATAACACCCCGAGGGTGGTAAAATAAAGAATGTCTCAGATCGCAGGAACTTGTTAAATAAACGCATGACCTGAGGCTATCTTTATCACCGCCCGAGGTGTGAACACAATTTTACGTCTACCCCTGGCCTAGCTACTGGAAATTTCCGCTCGCGTAGCGGACGGTTAATTACTATTTACGGCCCGGGGCGACATTACATTGGGCCGTTTTTTCAAATTACAAAGTGTAGAGTGCACGACCAAAAAAAAATTGCAAAAATTGTACTAAGAAAAATAAGCTTTTCATAGTCCGTTCGATTCGAACTTGACCGGTTTTTTGCCGACTCTACTCTGCTCTCATCAATAAGTCAAATGAAGCGGTAATGCGGGCTTGCTTAACGGCTTATTGTGTTGCTTTTGATTTATTTAACGACCGTACTTTCACTGCGCTGCAATCATCGTGTGCCCGATTGTATTGCTGCTTGTTCAAGCATGGTGCAAGTGTTAAGCGATGTCCAGCAAGAGTCGCGTCGCGCGCGAGATTGATTGCCCGTCCTTTTCTTACTGTACCAACAAGAAAGAGACGGGTAGTCCAACTCGCGCGCGACGCGACTTTCGTGCGCTCTCGTGCTAGCGGGGCAGGGAGCCGATTTTTCAAAGCACATCGCTCAAAAGTACCTCTTGAAAGTAGATTATAAAAATTGCATGGTTACAACTACAATACTGCAGCTCAAATTATTTTTCCACTACTCACTTGATAGGGTTAATCAAACATTTCGTACAATATTCAATTGTATTTTTAAAATTTTGCCACATAATGGCATTAATGTCTTACACGAAGGATCTCGTATTTAGTGGTAAATTTGTAACGTCCCAACTCACTCCTACCAAAAAACTATCAAACCGCAAACGTGCAGCTTTTGCTTATTTTATCATGATCATGACCCAGAACATCTGTCATGAACGTCTGTCTTTTCAAACTTAAGTTTTTTGCACCACATTCTTCTTGCCAATGATGGTCTGATAGTTTCAAAACATACACATAAAAAAAAATTGCGGCCTGTTTGCAAAATAAACATTTAATTTGTCGATTTTGACGTAAATTTTGATCATTACTGTGCAGTGTGCTTTTTGACTTCCCCAGAACATCGATTCTCTTGTAACTTGGCCCAAAACGTAAGTGCACACTATCGATTGTTTACGATTTGAAAATTACAAGTTGAATGAAAGATTTGCGATATAGTTTCGTGGCTGCCAACTCCCCTCGGGTTGTTTCGTGCGCGTACGCCGATAGACTGCTGATAAGTAATGCTTTGAGCTTTTTAAACGAAACTGATCTATGACCATCTATTACTTACGCTGAACATAAAACATTGGCTTTGCTACTCCGCTACCACTGGAACATTCATATGTTTACAATACAAAATTTTCGTAGCTGAACGGTGCTGTTTCATTAACTTGCCATATAACGATCCTGTACGGCTATGTATTTTAAATATTTGTATAAAAGTGGTACCTAGCGGAGTAGCAAAGTAAATATTTTTTGTTCATTACTATGGAAAAGCAAAGTAACTACCTATACGAATACCTAAACCTTACTCGTGAATCATTCTATATATTGGTGAAAACTGCACGAAAATTAGTATAGTTGCTTTTGAGTTCATTGTTGCGACACACAGACAGACAAACAGACGTGGCGGAGGACTTTATTTTATAATAATACATACACACATACATACATAAATCGCGTTTTATCCCTTACGGGGTAGACAGAGCCTAAGGTAACAAGACCTACAGGCCACATTTAGCAAGATTGTGGGCGTATTGGTGGAAAATCGAATCAAAATAGTGATGGGTTGCTAGCCTCATCGCCTATAACATGATTCCTAAGACTTTCGCCCATTCCCTCAATGGGCTTTTACCATCTGCGCGGGAAGAGAAGCAACTGATAAGTTCTATGTTTTTTCTTTACTCCCTGACCAGCATGGAAGAAGCAGAAGATAATTCTTATTAGTTAAGTAGATTTTTTATTATTGTAGGCAAATTAAATTATGTATTTGTTTGGTGTTTGTAAAGTTTCCAATCCGCATTTCCCCGCGTGGTAACTATACACCAAGCCCTCTCATTATGAAAGGAGGCCTGTGCCCAACAGTGGGACGCACGTAGGCTAGAGATGATGATGATGTTAATTCACAGATAAAGTATATATGTATGTAAACCCTTTATTGTGCAAAATAAACAAGAGAAATACAATTGACAAACACTGAGATACATGCACAAAGGCGGACTTATCCCTTTAAGGGATCTCTTCCAGTCAACCTTTGAGTGGATGAAAGGATAAAGTAGTGTTTTGGTGCATGTTTATCTGTTACGTTTATTCAAATACACAAACAAGCTCGCGGTACGTCGATAAATCGATCGCTGCCGATGTTGAGACAGCCTGCAATTACCGGTCATACATCGTGCGCCGGAGTTGCGATTAACGCTACACCTTTATTAAATGCTCGAGTTGGAGTAGGGCTGTAGAATAGCGACATAATGATCTACAAGCTTTTTGATTTCATTTTAGATGGCAAACTAAACAATATGGTTCCTCTTTTTATGAAATAGGTTGGCAAATCAGCAACATCAAAGGATAAACAGCTAAAATGCGAAATCTCGAGTTGCAATAATTTCACAAAAGCGCAGGCGCTGCTGCTTTGTACAGGCAAAGTGAATAAGATGGTGGTGGCGATCCGAACTTTGCACAAGGTACAGTAAGTATCACCTGCAAACTGACGGCAACTGATTCATAATTCATAATTCATTTATTGCATGAAAACGGGTACAGAAGGATAGAAATAGTTTTGTAGGTACATGACCGTAATCTACCATATTAATGGTGTACAATATTGGTGTATTTAATCAGAATCGTTTACAAATTTGTCCAAAATATTATAAAAGTGAAGAATTTATCATTAAATATTAAATAATTAGATGTCGTTGCTAAAAATAATTAATACAATAAATAACTAAGACATTTTTCTCTTTAAATAGACGTCATGGCTAAAAAATCGTTAATACAATAAAAGCATTTTTCTGCAAGCCAATCTTTTGTTCTTTGCTTAAAAATACTTAATTTCTCGTCCTTAAAAGCATCTGGTAACTTATTATAAATTGTTATGCACATAATATATGCATTTTTGGATTTCAAGGCCAGTCTAACTGGAGGCTTGTACAATTTGTGCTTATACTGGATTCGTACAGTGCGAGTGCATATGTCTTGCCTTTGAATAAATAAAGTTTTATGCTTGTGTACAAAAATACCAACTTCTAGAATATACAAACTTGCAACAGTGAGGATTTTATGTTTTAAGAAATATGGGCGGCATGATTCTATGTCTCAAGCTTTTTTAATTTCATAAGAACAGGTATTTTTTATCAAACAGATTATAGGGACACAATGATAGGCTAAAAAAAATAACAGGTTACCCAAACAAAAAACCTGTTCTGATCTTAATCTATATTTATCACTACCATATTATAAAACTGCTGCTGATGCTGGTCTGGGAGTAAAGAAAAACATAGAATGTACCTACCATTTGCTTCTCTTCCCGGGCAGATGGTAAAAGCCCACCGAGGGAAAATCGAGTTAGCGAAAATCTTAGGAATCATGTTATAGGCAAGCTGGCAGTCTATCACTATTTTGATTCCCCTTTCTACCTATACGCCCACATTCATGCTAAACGTGGCCTTTAGGTCTTGTTACCTTAGGCTCTCTCTACCCCGTAAAGGATAAAACGCGATTTATGTATGTATGTGTGTATGTACTATTATAAAATAAAGTCCTCCGCGACGTCTGTTTTTCTGTGTGTCGCAACAATAAACTCAAAAGCAACTATACTAATTTTCGTGCAGTTTTCACCAATAGATAGAATGATTCACGAGTAAGGTTTAGGTATTCGTATAGCAATTTGTCAGGGTTTTGTGTAAATAAGTTGTAATATTTAATAGTGGTAGGCCGTGGTAGCCTAGTGGTTTGACCTGTGGCCTCTCAAGAAGAGGGTTTGAGTTTTTCGAAATGTATGTGCGATATTACATTTTGAAAATTACCATGAGCTTTTCGGTGAAGGAAACCTGCATACATCGGCGAACCATTCAATGTTTTGTGTGAAGTTCCCAATCCGCACTGGGCCCGCTAGTAACCTTAGCCCAAGCTCTCTCATTCTGAGAGCTGTGACGAGGAGAGGAACGTATATAGGCTGAAGATGATGGAGTTGAAATAATAATGATAATCGTTGGAACTGCCGACAAAATTCCTGATATACAACTTTTAACTGTGCTCGGACAGCTAGTATTCAATTAAATGAAACACGATCCGTAAAACCGTGTAAATCATCAAAGACGACAGTAAAGTCTTATTCATGTGGCCGACTCGAACCGCAACTCATGTTTTTGATGTATAATAAGCAGCTTTTTAAACCGCAGATTAAATTTTATTACACCTTAAGGTGCAGTCTGATCTGCGCGGGAGTGAACTGTTCGCGAATATTACAATGATTTATAGTGGATCACGCAATAAGAAGTAAAAGTAGCTAAACACTATTTGCTTTTGTTTTAATATTAATGTTTGTGTCAACGTCTTTTCGTCATTATCTGCACGTACCTATAAAAAAGTAAAGCTACTGATTGACTATGACAACGCACAACCTAAACCACTAGAGTCAAAGATTTGAAATTATTTCGAAATTACGGCGGGATGAGAAATAAAAGAGAATCATTTTGTAGGTACGTCCTGTTAGTTAATATAGAAACTTCACGTGGGACACGTTTAAGGATCATAGAGGTGAGAGGAAAATTTTCATAATTCTTTACTTTACGTTTTAGTGAAATGAAATATTTTTACTTTATAGGGCAGAGGGAAGCCATATGCAAAAAATACGTAGTTACTTCAGTGTGTAAGCATTTTTATCAAAATGCCAAATTTACATACATAATAAAAAACTTGGTTATTTTTATACCTAAGCAAAAAGGATGATACACTGACGAGCGAATAAATTATGATGATGAACGATAGGTACCTATTCCATTTCAATTTTTAACTTCCACGTAGACTCATTCGTTTTTGTGATGATTATACAACAAGCACTTTTAATCATTTTATTTCCGTGATGCCTACGATAACGATTAACTCTCTTATTCAATTCAAATTTAGGAAATAGTGGCTCCATCAACCCTCTTATTCGTAAACGCTTTATAGGCTTCTGCTAACTTAGCAATCGTTTGTACTTCTCTGTCACTTTGACATTTAACTTTCATAGATAAGGACAAACGATTGCTAAGTTAGCAGAAGCCTATAGAGCGTTTATGAATAAGGGGGTTAATAGTAGTTAAAATGATGAGGCTTTTGTTGAATATTTGGTACACGAACGAAAACCAATAGGTACCGTACGTAAAAAATGAGACAGATAGAATCTCTCCTACGAATTTCAAGAACATAACATAAAAATAAAGCCAGGTAAGCCCACATTAAACCCAATTCCTACTTAAAGTAAAATCGATAAAGAAAATATCTCGAAATGACTTCGAAGCGATAAAAAGTAATGTTAGGGACAGATCGAGAAACAATGGTGCCTACGTCGATTGCAAAGGCTTCAAGTATCAATAAACAGAATTGAACCATACCAGGGAGGGTTTAGGGTATATCATTGAGTGTACGTTCAATCAATAAAGTTCTACAAGCAATCGTGCCCACGTACAAAGGGAATTTATCGTGGTATTCATTCGATATCTAAACGATTTTGCGAACAGGTCGACATTGCTTTCAAAGAAATCGATTCTAGTCTTTATTTACTTGATTAAAGGTATCTTTCAAGTCGTGGCATAAATGTCGTGTTGCGCAAGTAATCTCAACTATTCGATGTGGTATGTATCGATCGTGAGATATCGATACATCGATAGTTTGATGTTATTTCTGTTGCGATATTAGATCGTGATTGAATTATTTATTTCTTATACGGTGGCTGGTAATTGATGCCAGTCATGTTTTAAGTTGTTCACTAATTAGTTATTCTTGAGAAAATTTAAAGGTGTGCGTGGTTGTTCTTTGTAATTTTACTAGGGAATAATGCTAATATAGGTAATAATTAAAAGCAGTAAGTAAAGTTGGTAAATTCTGCAGATCAAGCAAGATCTGGCAAGTTCTGAAGGACGATGTTAGTAACACAAAAACTTTTTCTTCTATCAAGCGAAAATGTTACTGGCCACTAAACTACTACCTATATACCTGTTTTTGAATAAACTCTTTCTCGTAGGTACTCTTTCTCTTATAAGGAAAAGCATGCAGTTTTATTAGACGATCTAATATTTTAAAATGTTTTTAAAAATAAACGTACCTACGGCGATATAGTTGAACACTTTGATTAAAACGGTATTCTGACACTGACTGCACAAGGGTGGATTACATACATATATACAATAAAAAAAAAGCCAGAGCCAGAGTCTCTATCAGTTCCAAAGCTCAAAATTAAAAAAAGCAGGCTGCTGCCGCTGTATTCTAACATGGAGAGGAAGCCAGCCAGGAAAATAACAACTTAAGGTAAAGTAAGGTAGAGCACACATAAGGTATATCTTAGCTCTTTTTAAATCTTTCTACAGAAATAAAAACCAATATAAACTTCCCACATCAAACCCATCCACTTCCATAAAACACACATGCAACAAACCTCGGCCCACCGTACGTGTATGAAATTAATCACCGCAATCACTACGGAGATCATAATCTTCTGATTACACACGTTCGGAACGAGTTGATTGATGCGAGACTTTGTGGCCTGAGGTCTGTTATTAAATCATTTTTACAGATTAAATAGGACGTTAAATGATGACAATGCACGAGATAATCGAGGGTTAATGTTTTTGAAGCGTGTTGATATTGGGATACGATTAAGATAGCTATTGCTATAGACGCATTTGTCTTTTTTAGTGTCCGTCCTGACTGATTATGACGGGTGTCCGGAATGGAGTGTAAAAGTATAATACTAAGAAGTCAGATTGTGAATGATGTTTTAATATTACCCAGCTACATACAACAGAACGACGTACAATGCAAGTAAAAAGAAGCACTATAGCTATTAATAAATTGAAAACAGAGGACAAAAAACCATCACAGTCGTATACTTACTAAAAATATGAAAGAGTTCGCAACACAGATATTTTACCAGTGATTTAAGGTTCCTACAGTAATAAACCTTATCATGTTATACCTGTTGGACAGTTTTAATTGAAATTTTCATTTTGAATGCAAGATTTTTGCTGACTGTATTTGCTTTGTCATCCGTCCTTCATAATGCTTACCAAATTTCAAGTCTATCGAACTAACCGTTGAAGAGTTCCTGGTCCAGATTAGAAATTTTTAAAATATCCTATATATAATGTTCCTAAGTGCCGAGCGAAAGTCCAACATAACATATAAAATAAGCCTTAAAACTTAAATAAACGCCCTGTGCCGCAATCTGAAAGATTAAACGTTTATTCTGTAGGTAGTAGGTACCTTATTAATCAAGTGAGTCATACCCTTTGAGATACCTTTTAACACGTCTCAATCGAGGCGTGGGTTACAATTAAAGTCGACAGGGCGGCCATGTTTGATTCTGACGGCCTGGTGTTGCCATTTGTTGGTAGTGCCAGGTTGAGAAAATTTAAGGATGTGAGTAGGTATTTCAAAAGGCATGAATGGATTTATATACAACCAACTTATGCAGTTTGTAATATTATTTAATACAAAACACTTACTACAGTAGGAGTTTCCTACAATAAATATTCGAAAGGTAGTTTAATTTAAATAATTCCACGTTGTTGAAGAGCGTCTGGTCGCCGTGAAGTCGTGTAGGTACTGAAAAAGGGAACAGAATAACACGATGTAAGCCGAAACACGAAACAAGGTGAGCTTCAAACCTTAACTAGGAGGGAGTGCATGCCGGAATTCGGAATCCCAAATTCTCCTACAAATTGACCTAATGACTTTATTGTAAGCTTGTTGTTTTTCACTAAACTTATTAAATACAATTTGTTAAATAACTAAAATAGGCCATTCTTCGTTGAGGAAATATTATATTACGAATGTCCGCCAAAATCATAACAAACAGTAACTGAGTCAAGTATATGACACGGTATGTAAAAATCTTGTTTCATATTCTTTCTTCTTATTATATTTTTGTATGCCGCCACTTATAGTGCAATTTTCCGTGACGCCCAGCCAAACCAAAATCAATTTGCCTCGTAAAAAAACCGCGTGCAACTAATTTCAGGGTTACCATCGTTATTTTCTGACATAACATTATCCCAAATGGTCGGTAATAACTCGGAGCAGACAACCCTGCTATCAGGGCTTGGATATTGAGATCTAAAGGCGTTACCGCATACAATTTACGGTGCAACGTGGCATAAATAACAGCCTGAGTATTAAGTATGATAATCTTATGCTAAGGGGTAACTTATAAATGATGGTTCACTGTGCACTCGTAATTATTAAGTCGTGATCAATGATATTGGGTAGAAAATGAAAGTGCTTGCCTTCATAAAGTGCAATCGTTTCAGCTAATATTATTATTATTTAAAATAATAAACTAGCAGCCTCTTTGAGCTGATACGTGTATATATCTATCACTGCACTTGTGTTCTCTGGCTTTTTAAATGAACGTCGAGTTTATTTTTAAAATTGTTCACTGAAGGTGCACTTATCACAAGTTCGGGGAGTGCGTTCCGTGAGTTCACAACACGGTTAGATAGGAAATGTTTTCTGGGGTTGCTTGCGTTTGGCTGCTTGATCAATATGTATAAGTATATTTAAAAAAACCAGGATAAGATTTCAGCAAGTGATTTGATTAACTTGTTGAAGCACTCCTAGGACGCAGTGCAATTTGAACATGGAGTAAATAGGAAACATTTATCTGCCATAGTTAAAAAATCCTGAAAAACATTAATATGAGTGTTCAGCCGAACTATTCCAAAAACTTGCTGAAGTATTTCAAATGAATAATAAAACACAGTGTGTAAATTTGCAATGGGTAAATTTCGGTTCAACGCCTTTTGAAGAAGTATTGCGCCAATATTATGTGTTGGATGTTGGCACTATTTATTGCAGCTCCCAAAGGAAGCCTAGCAGACTTCCTAGAGCGACTCCGGTGGCTCAAGGTGTAGTGCTCTATAGTTCGCCACACCAGAACATTCCAGCAGTACGTGGGTTGCCGTTTCTTCCGCCCAACTGTAATTTAGAGGATGTAAAGAATGAAGGAATGAAGTTAAAGGTCATGTGAAAAAAACATAATTTGATTTCATAGGGCCGTGAAGCTTGATAAAATGTTTCAAAACTTTTCGACGCGCCAACCTTTCCAGAATGTTAATCGGTTGAACTACTCCGGCGCATTCGCCGGATGAATGGGCTTTGTTCGGAGGATCGGTGATAGCATTGTGACGAAGAACAGTAAAGGGTTAAGCACGAGCAAACTACGCTCAACTCTGTTATGCGGGTTAGAATTTTACGCCCCGTTATAATGTAATAGCAAAATGTACACGTAGATTCTTTATGATCAAATATTCTTAGGCGATTAGGTAAACTTATCATAAGCCGTCGCGCGTCATCATTAAGATTTTAGAAGAAAAAATATCATATAAAGTATCTACCTACACTACACTCAGGTATAAAAATGGCAATGTTTTTATATTCATAAATTGCTGACCATAAACAATCAGGTGTGAGTGATTTTCCTCATTCTCAGATATTTTGATCTTAGCTAAACAAAATTCCAGGTAAGTCTACAGTGGCTAGGGGTCCCGCACTACTAACCCTAATAAAGCCTCGGATCCCTGACCACTAGTATCCCTATCGCTTGTCATAATTTATCGGCGGAGGAAGGCATAAATCACGTCGCTTGCGCATGTCGTAAATCCAATAATATTATCCTGGGCGAGCGATAATTTCGGCGTTACCGCCCGCTGCAGTTTAACACCCAGATTAAGCTTTATTTACACGATGCGAGAAATATCGTACCGACGCGTTACATGGCGGCGCCGCTTGGCAAAACAATTACAATATATCGATCTACAGCAGCAATGTAACGCGTATCGGAAAATATTTCGCGCACTGTGTAAATAATTCGACTTGATTTGCGATAGTGTTTTATGGGATAGAATTATCTATTATAGACCATTTAACACGACAATAGGTTCTGTGTTTGCGGGATTGCGATCTGATTTATATTTAGTAAAGGGATGGCAAGTTTTGTGAACGTGACGAGAATTGAGAAAAGTTTTTTTAGGGTTAGGGAAGGATTATATTGTGCAGAGTACGCGCTATTGTCAAATGTAAGACTACTTTGTTGTGGAATAGTCCAAAAGAAACGTCATGTATTTCTCACTCAACTTTTTCTCTTGAAAAAAAAAACAAAATGGGTACCTATATAATCTGAGAAACAGTGTATGTATCACAAAGAAGAAATTACCAAAAAGAGTGGTAACACAGACTATCTTATACTGCACCATATTAGTAATTTATCATTTTACACCATACCTACTAACACCAACTTTCCAGATTGTTTGATTGATTTCCTCTATGGTACATCATCATTGACAAAATGATTATTTTGGTCTTGAAAAATACATACCCACTATCATATATATACGAGGAGTTTCATGTATACAAGGAGTCCAAAACACGATTAGAGACATATTTTGTCTAAACTTGTCGGAACAGGAAAGCCAATCAATGCACACCTTATCATACCCATTGCAATAACTTAGGTACCCTCAAATCCCCACAATGTCTCCAGCCAGTGTCCGATACAAGACACTCACACGTTACCTTATCAAGCCCCATAGCCGATATGGAAATAGCGTCATCAGAGCACACAGTGCCGTTTATGCGCTATTCACTATCTCTAACAGCCCCTTAAGTGCGAGTCGTGAAGATATCGTATCGGCATGGCTCTATTGCTTGCTATTGGATCGAGGTACGTTTTCAATACTGCATGGTATATGGTGCATTGGATAGATATGAAGCGACATGATCTGGAGATAAACAAATAAATATCGCAAGACAATAGACACAAATTTAAATAGTCTTAAAACTAAGGAACTCTCGTGACACACTAACGCTTAAATACCTACGCTGTCTCTTAAAATAAATCCAGAATATGTCATCAGGTATGGTCGGGTTAATTTGACCAAAGTGTGAAGACCAAAAAGTTACACACCGCTACACACTGCCTGCTAGAATATTCTAGAAAGCGTCCATCAAAAAAATCATTCGGAAAAATTACTAGGTACCTACCAAGATCTTGAATATTTAGGAGTATTAATATAGGTTGCTAGAATATCAGATGTGGATATTTTAAGGATCGATTATTTGCATCGTTGTTAATTAGTTTAAACTTTAAAGCATACTTAATTTATTACAGTATCTAACGCAAGGATGGTTATCTTGTGGCAGTAATGGTAATTATTATTTTATATGAAACAAAAAAAAAATATTGCCGCACAATACTTAAATAACTTATGTCTTTTATTGTTTCCTATGTTATTAATTACATACGTACCCTGAAAATGCTCGCACCTAATTTTCTAGCATCTTATATATGGCATACCATGAAACTGCAAAACTTAAGCGTCATTCCTTTTCTACCACACAAGCGCCAACAGACGGCTAAACAATAAAAAAAGATACAAGAAGACCTCGAACAAAAAGCCCGCAAACTTGCATCATAAAGAGAAGAGTTATGGCGCTTTCAGCGGCACGTTTAAGCAAAGCATATTTCACAAGTTTCAACATATTAAGCAACATTTATTTTGGCAGTGACTCGCCCATTACGCTACTGGTACGGCGCGGTGTATGAAAAACTTTGCGTAACCATAGGTTGCCGATTTAGTACTGGCTACTAAGCAGGCATAAGATTTATTTTTAATGCGAGCTGTCTGTACTTTGATTTTACATCTACATTTAAATGTTCTAAGAATCTTCTAAAAACTACAAAAAACACACATCATTGATTACAGCGCCATCTAACGGGACTTCTTCAATGAGCTAACGCGAGCATCCGCCTTAATGTCAATTTGTCTACTGTTCTTCCATGCAGTGCTGGTCTGGGAGCAAAGAAAAAACATAGAATGTACCAGTTGCTTCTCTACCCGCGCAGATGGTAAAAGCCCATCGAGGGATGGGGCAAAAATAATAGGAGTCATGTTATAGGCGATGAGGCTAGCAACCCATCACTATTTTGATTCCATTTTCAACCTATACGCCCGCAATCTTGCTAAATGTGGCCTGTAGGTACCTGTTACCTTAGGCTCTGTCTACCCCGTAAGGGATAAGGACGTGATTTGTGTGTGTGTGTGTGTCTACTGAAAGTGGGTGGAATTAAAAAAAAATGGCAAATTGGGCTGTCTTGGGCTGAAGTTCTCATGTACACGTCACACACCATTGAACTGCTTCGTAAGCGTGTTCAGGTTCCCTCACAATGTTTTCCTTCACCGAAGACTCATGGTCAATTTTAAATGTGATTTCGCACATGAGACGTATGAGTCAAGGATTCAAACCAGTGACCCTCTATTTTAATACATAGCTCAAACCACTGAGCTAAAAGGCGGTATTGAATACAACACACTGAATGCAATGAAGCAACATTGGACTCAATTTCTGAGTTCTAAATTTAGTATAACTCAATACTAGCTATAATGAACTGTTTCAATTATTACGATACAGATACATACGGGGTAGACAGAGCCTAAGGTAACAAGACCTAAAGGCCACGTTTAGCATGATTGTCTTTTAGAAGTAAAAGGGTAATCACAATCAGGGCTAAAAACAGAAAACATATTAATATGTATAACAGAAAGCAAAAAAACTACAACCTTAAGGTACGGTTAACAACTTTAACTGTTGAGCATACGTGGAACGTTGTCATAGTGATATGATTGCTTGTTAGTGTTTAAAACACGTGAGCTTATTATTTTCTTAACACCTTATGCTATTATAAGTGTCTATGAGCAGCAGCGGTGATTACTTTCCATCAGGTGACCCGCTTGCTCGTTTTCCCTATACCAATATAAATAACAACGTTGCTAAAGTTTGGCAATGTCGATATGACAACGTTCCATAGCGGCTCAACAAATGAAGTTGGAACGATTCGAAAAGTGTGCGACTTTAGAAAACTTAGTATCACTACAGCTATTGCTAAGTCACACTAGCCGTCTTGCAACATCCTAGACTTGTTCTAGGCGCTTTGCCAGTATTCTATTATTTACAGTTCAGACCTACTTTGCACAACGGGAGCCTTCAAAAGACGTCGTCGACGTATGCACATTTGTTTCTATTAGGTTGCGTCGAGACAACGGGTATATAATATCAAGTCTTATGAAATGCTTGATTTAAAAGTTATAATATAATGAACTTTTATAATAGTACATACATACATATATCACGTCTTTATCCCTTACGGGGTACAGATCCTAAGGTAACCAAACCTTAAGGCCACGTTTAGCATGATTAAGAGCGTATAGGTGGAAAGGGAAATCAAAATAGTGATGGGTTGCTAGCCGCGCATCACCTAGTACAGTAAAACCTGGATAACTGGGACTTCAAGGGACCTGCGAAATAGTCTCACTTAAAGAGGTATTCCACGTACCCAGCGTCTCAGATAGCCAGGTATAAATTAATATCTGTCTCATTTACAGAGGCTCTCATTAATAGAGGTGAAAATAGAGGTTACTATAGTTATAGAGGTGCGACAATGAAATAAAATAATGTGTAGGTAGTAAAAACATATACATACCTACACGAGTAAATAAAACAGGTAGTTCACAAAAATAATCAAGAAGTTTTTTTAAATATAAATATAAATAGTACAAAACCGCACGTAAAGATAATTACGGCCTTAATTTCGTCATTTTTCAAATAGACGCCGATTATAGCAAAACAAAACAAAACCTGAGGTCATTGAGGCACAAAATTAGGCATTAAATTATAAATTAAAACGAAAATTAAAATATGTAGTGCCAGTTACAGAGGTGATAAAATTTTGTCTCAGTTACAGAAGTTATTGCCAGTGAAATTTAAAGGAAACAATTTAGAAAAATTGTTCCTTAAAATATAATCTCAGTAAAGGAGGTAAAATACACTGGATGTCTCAGTTATAGAGGTAACAATGACGATAAAATCGAAACAAGAATCCCAGATATAGAGGTTTGTTTTGTCCCACTAACAGAGGTAATCCAGTGCTAAGGTGTCGGGACCACAGCATGAGTTCCAGCTATGGAGGTTTCTCACTTATCCAGGTCCCACTTAACCAAGTTTCACTGTATAACACGATACCTAAGACTTTCGCTCATTCCCTCGATGGGCTTTTACCATCTGAGCGGGAAGAGAAGCAACTCGTAAATTCTATGTTTTTTCTTTACTCCCAGACCAGCATGGAAGAAATAATAATAGTAAAATATGTATATATATTTTGAGTCAATTGCCACCGAATTGGCCTTGTACGATAATCTAAGTTTATACTATGGGAAAGCTGTGGGTAGAAACCAGCAACTACAAACGTTTATAGATGGCCTGGCCTGACCGGGGATCAAACTCGGGTTCTTAAAAGCTTCATTATCAGGTTTGCTTACCTTTACGGTAGTACCTATATAGAAACTTATATTATATACTTCAACCTACATACGACTGTTGCTTAAAATATTCCTGATCTGACTATGAAGGAGACTAGATTTGCACGCAATGTTTAAATTAAAAAAAAAATCTGAATTTTTTTTTTTTGGTCTCTTTTGAGTTTCTTATACCTTAAGCGTCAGGTATCTGCGACATCGTCTCTTTTTTCAAAGAAATAGACAGAGACAACATCACAAATATCTGAGTTTGAGAAACTTTACAGAGAGTAACGAACCAGGCTTAAATCAGAAAAAAACACTAAAAAGAGCGCCTAATTAAATTATTTGCTAGTGAGTAAGTAAGAAATATAGACTTTTACCATTTCTTAATGTAATTTTCGATTGATTGTGATTTAAAAAATGGATCCCCTGGTCGTGACTAACAACAGCGACCAGTCAAAACACACATAAAGAGCTGGCCGTCGGGACGTTAATTTAAAAACACTAATGAGAATTTTTCAAAAGAACCCAACCTAAAAGCAGGCGTTACTGGCATACAAAAGTAAAGGTGTTTTCTCTTGTTAACAATAGAGCAGGGCCGATGAATAGGGCGTTAGTTTATAATTTATTCGGCCTGGTCCTTCGAGCCGGATGGGCGGGGCGACACGCCTTAGCGCACCGGGAGGCCTCGTTAAGGGCACGACGTCTTTGATGACAGGATGTCACATTCGTGGGCTGTTTTGATGGAAAAAGGACCGTCGTCGCTTTTTGTCGGTATCAATATCATGCAAGCTGGGTTTGTGAAGTTTGTTGATTTCAAATCAACAGGTATCACGTTCATGTATTTCTTGGCATTAACGAAATGATCAGACAACCGTTGGGGGAGAAAAGAAGGGAACTACGAACCGGAAGACGCAGTGTTGGCAGGCCTCCCACTAGGTGGACCGACGACATCATGAAAGTTGCGGGAAACCGGTGGATGCAGGTGGCGAGTTGTCGTTCATTATGGTGTGCTAAGGGGGAGGCCTTTGTTCAACAGTGGACGTCTTCAGCTGATGATGATGATGATGACCAAAATAACATGAAATCTTTCAACATGATATTTTTAGACTTAGACAATAAAATAGCGTAAAGCAAAGGCAATCAAGATCACATTTACAATTGTCTAACGCGCAGGCGCTTCCTTGATAATACTACTATCTAGGACGGATAAAGCGGATTGCACGGATAGTGGCGCAGCTAAAGACACACATAGCTTGTATCACATTTCTGTTACAAATACTTCTCTGCTTAATTAAGTAGTAATTGAATTGAGATGAACAACCAGTACCTAAGATACGCACAAAAAAATATTGAAAATCATGTTCCTGCTGATTGGTAAGTAAATCTCGACATCGTATCTCAACATCCATACAAGATATACCTACTATATGCCCTTTACTTGATCAGACACGCCTTCTACTAACGAGGTCCTTGAATCCAAACAACCCTCAACAGGAGGAGCATAAGGACCCCATTATGCTAAAATATAAAATGAATTTGATAGAGAGCAAAAAAATTGCAAGCCATTATTTGAAGACAAATGAAAATTTAAAAAAATGCATTGACTTTTAAGAATTTCATTATTCTCGTCATTTAAAGGCCGTTAACTTTATTATTTATTCATAAGTAAATGGCTAATGATAAAACAGTTACGTACATGGAACACTCAGGAAGTAAAAAATGATTTCTCAATGTACATATTTCGCTTACAGTTTTACGGAACATTAAATAAATAAAAAAAACTAAGGAAAAAGACATCCACTCTACATCTACTCGTATATAATATCGCATAATACATATTTTTTCCTGACTTACGTCATTTAAAGGATCGTTCAGGATCACATTCCTTTATTCAGGTGTTTGGGTTGGGCCTCAGGAATTTCCTTTTCATTGCCTATATTTAAAAAATGTGGAAAAGAGAAATGTGGGTTTTTTCGCAATGTTTCTCCAAGAAACAACAGTTGCCTCATAATTTTGCATTTGTAAAGCTTCAATGTTTCACAGTCTTTTAAACCCATTTTAAGAACTTTCAATTAGCAAAAACTTTTCAGAATTTGCAAAGCTTCTTTACGTCCATAACAAGTCACGTTATGCTCATTTAAATTTATTTTTAAAGCAATGGGGTTGTTTGCAACACCTTGTAGCAAATCAAGGCTCAAAGATTGCACTGCACTTAGTGATTCAAGAGTCCCCGCCCACCTCCACTCTAGACTCTGGAACACTCATAATGAATGTCTGCAAACACCAATTTTATTTTCCACTAGAATCGTCCATAAATTACTTTTATGGCTTAGTGAATAAAGCCTAGGGGAAGTGCATGGAACGATTTCGGGGTTTATCACGTTTGCATTCGTGTAATTGGTGAGTTATTTTGGTTGCTACTTTATGCGCAAGACGTAAATGAAATAAAAGAATTGCTAACTAGTCTGAAAAGTACTCCAAATGGTGACAAAATAAATTTCGTGTGTATCTGGCTATCTGTGTGTTCAGGCTTTTGGGTACGTAACCCTTTTCTTTGTCACGTGAAAAATTAGGCCTTATGTATGAGGAACAGTGGGAATGTGAGGTACTGCTATGGTGGGAATCCCCTTTAAAACCATACACATTCTCTCTTAGCCATAGTTCCCACGAGCATGAAGCGACGACGGATACGGAACTCTAAAAAGTTATTCAGGAGGTAGAAACCTAATAGGTCCTGACTCCATCATGGTAGGCGGGGATTTCAAGCACATCCTTGTCTGTCTCAAGTTTCAGATGCTCGACTTTAATCAC
This sequence comes from Pandemis corylana, assembly GCA_949127965.1. NCBI lineage: Eukaryota > Metazoa > Arthropoda > Insecta > Lepidoptera > Tortricidae > Pandemis > Pandemis corylana. The sequence goes on along the minus strand of OX421856.1, from coordinate 10,761,455 downwards.
AATTATTATTATAAACGTTAGATAATTGATTTTGTTTCCCAATGTTTTTTTAATGCGGCTGGGTGGAGCTCCCGCATATAAAATCTCGGTCTGTTTCTATGTTGTGAGTACCATGTCATTAAGTCTTTTTTGCATTGATAATATTTAATTTCAGGAAGTAGCTGGCAATACTCCAATTAATTAGTAATATTACAGTCATAATACTTCGTTTCTTCTGTGACTTTGTTTCGTCACTTACTTTAGCCTAAATGTTTATATGGAAAATATCTTTTTTTTCGTATTTTCAAGTGTCCTAATTATATTTTCTAACTTCACAGTAGTAACTGCTTTGTGATGTTCAATGTAGAATATGTACACCTACATTTTAGTTGCACCAGAATAAATGGCGTAAGATTTTTTTAGCCCGTATAGTGTCACTTTCGGTTTTCAGAGCAAACCCCTTCGTTTCCTACCGTAATTCTTCATCAACGAGAGTTTGCTCCATAAAATGTCCTATTCATAAAAACAAAGTTATGTTACAGAAGCAAAATTTCCAAAATCTCAAGCATGCCGTTGCCATCGATAAAATATTCCTAGAAAGCTAACATAAGAAGTAAATGAGGGTCATCAAGTAGGAAGCCGTACTATCGCACCGTTAATAGGCGTCGTGTGCGCGATAATCTGACGCGCGGTAAATCACACGGTGTCGCGACCTCGGGTATCGCTGTGGCCAGGGTTGCCAAGTCCTTCCATATTTAAATTTTGATTAAAAAAAAAAAAAACAGGCGTCACTCTGCGGATGACAGATTTAATCCATATAAACCGTGTGCGGGATGACACTTACAGGTGATAACAGTGTTGTGTTTTTGGAGCCAGTGATCAAGTGAGAATGCGCACAAAGGTGCCAGTGCTCGCAATTGATGTGCAAATGTGAAGATAGACCGCGCGCGGTCATTGCTATACTTCACCCCGCAATTTCTTCAGTCTACCCCTGATCCTGAATAACATTATGCATGTAACTCGAAATGTAGGGAACTCGTTAAAGGTAATCACGGTCTAGATCTCGTTGATAATCATGTCTTTTGTCCCTTCGCGGATTCTTTGATCGACCGTAGGAGCAATACCCGCTGAGAATGCCTAGAGGTAAGACACGTGTATGTAGTATTTTTTGTTGGTGGTTTTGATTGTAGATTCGGATTCCTTTGCGTTAGTTATATAATTTTCTAAAGCATTAATAGCATGAACAAAAGTATTCAGCGCAAGCACTGCTATTTTACATGGCTTGACTAGACTCAATTATTTTGCGGAGTAGACAAGTTAATATCCATTTAGTTTAACATGGATCTTCGCAAAGTAAGACCTGAACCTGTACAGTTTAGAAATGCATCTTACCGTTTCACGTAGTTAATAGGCAGATAATGTGTGTTTAAATATTGGATACAGATCAGTGCTGCAAGCACCACTAATAAGCGCCGTGTGCGCAAGAATCTGGGCGGCTACTCTGGAATTTGAAATTCGAAGTTCGATTGATGCCGTCCCTCTCTCTGTGCTATTAATGAGTATTAGTGTGGTCGGAACGAAACAAAACGCTCGGTAACGTCTACTTTTCTACAACAGTGACGTCACTGATAATCTAGAGATCATCATGTCAGACCTTTGGTATTTTAAAGCTGGTAGAGTTGTTCTACAATCTCTTATATTTTTTCTGTAGATAGTGCGAATAGGGCTGTATTATAATGTTTTTATGAAGCTGATCGATACTGGTTCAGTCCATACCGACTGTTTTAAGCTGAGCAAATGACATTGCAACGTAGGCTTGTAAAGGCATTTGTCGGTTTACCATACTTACTCCTTTATTTACAAACGCTTTTAAATAACTTGACATAAAAACAAATTTTGTTTGACTTTATCTTTCACTTTATTGCTTTTGTCAAAGAGAGACAAAACACATTTTCTCTTGTTACAGGTTTGTTGCTGTTTATGAGAAAGGGGATTATTTTTCGCATCAGCCCTAACCTTAAAGGTCGTGCATGTTATTGAATTTCACATATTATTCATATCGAAGCATCGGCTCCGTTGCCCGCGCATTGTCCCGCTCCGCCGTTTCACCCTGATTTAATGCATCTGATACTTTCTGTTTTTTTTTTATTTTTATTTACTTGATTTAATCTAACGCGGCACACGTAAATAACCCGTATCCATCTTGAATTAAACCAAAAATAATCCTACATCAAATTCTACACTCTGATTTTGCATCATTCATTAAATATGTTTTTTCTGTGGCTATCTCATACTACCATCGTTTGTCAATTTGTCTTTATCTATTTTAGAAGTAAATCGATTTTGTCCAACAATGGCAGTCGAGGCATGACAGTTGCAGGCAGCCACAATGCCCTTAGCTAAGATTATGAATAGAGCTGGGTACATGTCGATGGTATTCAATCGATAGTTGGAAATTTGATGTTTGGCACAAAAACGTTAATAGTCTATAATAATGTAAAGATTTTTTTCAAAATGTCTCCTATTTGGTCCCGGTACGTCCTTCCAGGTCTTCCCCTCCCAACGCATCCATTCACACTCCCCATTGATCTGCTTATGAACTACCAAAACCCCATTACCTATAACGACCACTCTTTAGTGCAGTTTTTGTAAACCACGTCGCCTTCTTTGCATTTATGCGGCGCGTTAATAACACAAAAACATCATTAGAGAATAACCGAATAATAAAAACAACCTTAAATACCGTAAGTCCCTGGTCAGCAATAGATGTTCCATGGGAGTTTGTAATTGTGTCGTACAGACACATCATTCAAACAGATGACGCTTAGCGACAAAAATTCGCATAGTAACAAGGTCACGTGACAGCTAGTAACAGATAGAAAAATTCGAAGGCTTACCCACCTGCTATGGGTGGTGTAGGGGTATAGCACGCGTCACGGAATGACGAGGTTCCGGGTTCGATTCCCGGCCATAGCTTTACTTATCGGATTTTTCTGTGTTCTAATTTTCAGTTTCGTTTAGAAATTTAACCTTAAATACTTTTGCTACACTAGTTAATCATAAGTCATGGTAAGATATAAATTTTAGTAGTGCTTCGGTCACCGCTGGTAGCTACCAGTGGCCGCTCACGACTCACTATTTACGACCTCGACGCTGATATCGCCGTATTATTTATGTCTCTTTTTCCTTTTCGTTTTGCAATACTTGGCTGGAATTGTTTCGATTTTCAGTGCGGTTGGCTGAGTTTTTGGATTAATGTTTTAATGTGATTTTGATGCTAGTAGTAACTTTTTAAAATTAATAAATACATAAGCATCATGGGATAATTTACTTGTTTAGAGTGCGTTTTGAGGTATAATTCTTCAAAGTATTTTTTTATTATAAGGCATATTGTTAAGGCAGCATCAAAACTATGATAAAAATAGTCAAATGTGTAACAAAATTACAAATTTATTAAATTAGATTATTTAAGCCTTCTATTGTCTAGTTTTACGTTTCTGTCAGTTCTTTTATCTTTTCTTGGGGTGTCTATCTGTTGTTCCATGTGTCATGTCAACCAAATTATATGAAAGACATCTCTTTTAGGGGTAAATTTGCCTTTATCCGTCTGTCTTATCCTGTAACCTAACCTGTACTATAAAGAGTTATATATACACAAATACATACAACGACAGTCTTCATTCACCAACAGTCATCCATTAACCCCCTTCACCACCTATCTTAAGGATACGATAAACACGAAAGTTTATCAGAACTAATATATTCTTCAGCGCGTCGGATCGCCGCGCCTCCAGCCACGCAAACGTTCACGCATGCGTAAAGAAACATTTGTTAATGTTTCACTGGGACATAGTGAGTGGAAGAAAACTTGACCAGACAATTAACTTTACTATCTACATAAAGTAGTGAATTTTAGCTCCTTTAGATTCACGGTGATTTGGGTTATTTAATTAAATTAAAGGTACACCCTTGTTCAAGTCAAAAACTGACTGCTTCTTCTTCTCCAGTATTTTATACATTAACTGCAGGGCTCGAGGTTCTTTGCCGCGAAGAGGGAACCCCATCCTGGGGTGGTCGTGGGGCGTCGCGGTGACACCGAGTGCTCCCGTAAGGCCTCATATACGACCTAATAGGGAATCCGTGTGGTTTTTAGTGGGTATGCCTGCCGTCGCGGGAGAGCCTCACATACCCCTTGTGATCCCGTACCGGGGGGATGCATAAGGCGCATTTTCATCACCACAAAAAAAGGGCTCGAGTTTCTTCTCGGAATGTGAAGGCTTGGGCAGTTCACACGCCTACCTAATATACTTCGTGGTACTTCATACATACCACTCAATTGCTTCGCAGGAGCCTTACGACGTCTTAATGCGATTCAATTCCAATTCAGTTTAGGTTCGCTCGCTGTCAGATCCATAATAAAAATGACAGCCAAAACCTGAACTGAGTTGGAATTGAATCGCCTTAAGACGTCATGGTATCCTCACAATATCTTTTTTCACCGATAAGCCCTTGCCCATAATTTCTGAAAAAGTCAGAAGTGCGCACCCGGGTTCGAGGGTTTGAACCCACGACTTTCTGCACGAGAGGCCAAAGGCCAAACCACTAGGCTACCACGGCTTTAATACTAACAGCCGTACATTCGCTGATTCATTAAAAACACCTGCAACGAGCAAATTAAAGATGAAACCGGCATGTGTAGCGCATGAAACGCATGAGCTTCCTCGTCGATCTACCGTTTATATAATGGTGCTAGATATATTTTGTCAAATATCACGACCTTGTATTGAAACCAAGCGTGCCGGCTTTTTATCACTTACTGTGACGCCACAGGCAAAATTTTGTGCCGGGAAATCCAACCCGATTTAAAAACACCAATGCCCCGGCCCCTCCGGCCCTTTACGATATCGAAACCGCCGTCCTTCAAAATGTCTTCGTATAGAACAAATATCGATGCTTGGTTGGGATTCGGACACGCTAAGTAGATCATCATCATCTCCAACATATATAAACATCCCACTGCTGGGCACACGCCTCCTCTTAGAACGAGAGCGCTTAGGCAATAGTTCCCACGCGGGCCCAGTGCGGATTAGGAACTTCACACACACCATTGAATTGCTTCGCAGATGTGTGCAGATATCACGATGTTTTCTTTCACCGAAGTCTAGCTGGCCATGGCTAAGTAGATGCATTTGGGTAATCTATGGTACATCTGATTATTGTGGTATCTACGAAAATCAGACTTTCAAACACACTGAGTTTATGAGACATGGCTACTACAATATACAGGGTGAATTATTTATCCCTGTGTGTTCACAGTCTAACCCGCCGGCGGCCACAACGCCTCTTCCATGTCCCGATCAAAGTCTCGATTTATCGCGGACCGCCTTAATTGCCGCTCTATCAGACTTCAGACTACGACCGTTTCAATTTGTTGGATCCTGTCCTTGTTCTGACCTTGCGTGTGATTGGAGTCATGTTATCAAAGAAGACTGTTTTTAATAAAGTTTGTTCGGTCGGTGGCTTCAAATTTTAATCAGCCTGTACGCAGACCGCTTCTGGCTAGGTAAATGTTTGAACAATTAAGGTTTTATTAATGAATCTCTCACTGTGGTTTAATTTTATTTAAGAAAATTAATTTTGCTTTAATTCTGCAAATTATATCAAATAAAAAAAACATTTACCTTGCTACTCCGCTACTCAGTGAGTGTGAAATGGACCTCTGCAAAGTAACGCCTGATTCAATAAAACAAGATAAAATACACCTACTTTTTTATTATAAATTTGTAAGAAAAAACGAAAGAATTTAATGTACCTAATTCACATAACAATCATCTATTAAAAAAAAGTAAATATACAATTTGCTTACTTTGCTTTAGTAACAATAATCTTGATCCTTTGTGATCTCAAAAAAGGTAATCAAAAATCTCCATACAATAGACGTAAATAGATGAACTGTCAGATATCTGCATTGTAGTCTGCGGGTGATCTTTTTCCATAATACATTGTAATTTATGATTTATTTTATAATACTACCTTGTATTTGGAAAGAAGTTGAAAAATCAGACGCGTTGCTGTTATTTGTTCAATTTATTACTCATGGATAAATTTGTAGCTAAGCTTGTGTTTACTATTACAATACATCCCTACATCAAAATCAAAGTTGTATAATTAATTTAAAAAAATAGCAGTTAACCAAATCACCTGATAGATAATTGTAATTAACGCCTCGCTGCTCTATTGTGTTGTTTTTTTGCATGTAACTTAATGTCAAAGTAAACTTTGAACCAGCGCACCTTCTATAGGATATTTTATACACAAAATTAGCTTCCATCAAATGTGACGGTCAACCGAAATTTTGGGATTTTACTGGATTAATTTCTGAAATTTGGAATCAAACTAGAGTTGTGGATGTCGAAAATGGAATAACACAGCTGGAGATGGGCGGGACATTCGGCAAGACGGACCGACGGGAGATAGTCGAAGGCGGTCACAGAGTGGTGGCCAAGATTGGGTCGAAGGTCAGTGGGCAGACCACAAGCCCGTTGGTCTCATGACATCCGGCAGTAGGCTGGAAAGCTGTGGATGAGACTGGCACAGAACTGGGCAATATGGCACGTAAGTGAAGAGGCCGTTACTCAGCAGTGGGTGGATGTCAGCTGATTATATATAGATGTATTCAATTTACGTTACGGCTGTTTACAAATTGTTACATTAAAGTACAAATTAGTACCTAGTATTTGATTTGTTGATCTTGTAATTGGGACAACTGCATAACACATTTTCCATTTCCCGGAAAACCAGTTTAGAATTGATTTATTACAAGTAATAAAATTACAAAACGCTTGCCAATGGTCTCAAAATAGTCACATGGCAACAAGATTCGGGGTGCAAAAAATTTACTCACTAAACGAAAACACTGTAGGAATGTGAGAGCAAAAACAATAAATAAGGAGAAGAAATCTAAATGTGTGTGTATGTGTTTGAGAGTTGTATTATTATACTGGTCAGACGTCGAATCAACTTTCTTAATTCAGATATCAACTGTTTTTCAAAATATCATTCAAAGAAAAGCAACTCGTCAAAAATTATGAGGATAAACAGCTTACTTTAAACCCATGAAATTAGTGGTCATCACAACTGCTCCCGCAAGGAGCACACGTTTTATAGGGCAATAAAGAACAATTCTCGCTGCTCTAGCCTATCGCTTCGCTATCGCAACAAATTGCACGTGATGTATCGCCGGCCATTATTGCGGTGGCCATTTTTGATATTGTTGCGGAGACAGTCTTGCGTCGTGATCTCAGACAATCTGGAACAAAATAATTAACAAATCAACTTTATAGAACCGAGACAAGAAGAAATCAATCCTCTATTTTGCTTTTAAGGAATGGCTTTTATTTTAAATTTTTGGTTTAAATTAGCTTTAAAGTCTGTGTATCTTATTCTATAGCAAAATAGACGTACACTGTAAATAGTTACTAATGCCTGGTCTGGCAAAAAATAAATACATCGACTTATGAGAACTTCTTAAAGATACATAAGATAATTAAAGAACGCAAGCATGCTATTATAACAGAGTAACAACGATTTTAGCTGCTAGCATAAGGCTTTGACGTTTAAAAAAAATTAGAAAGAAGAAATTTGCTGGCCGTTTTTCGGCCAAGTGCAAAAATAAGTATTGATAGGAACTTCTCATAAATATGTCCCACGACCTTATTACGCTGGTGTAGGAGCGTATGGTACTTATTTTTGAAACTTCGCCTAGATACATATTGTTACACTTGACTGTACCTGACTGCCGTACATTTTCCTACGTCAAAATTTTAATCAGCTTCGGTAATGAATCACAACTCCAAATATCATTGACACTAAACACGCTTACCTTCCCTCACAACGTTATCCTCATCCATCGGATTTTTTTTTAAACAAAACAACATCACCCCACCCGGACAAGCGTCCGTATAATTAATACAGCCGTCGGCCATCAACACCAAGTGGCGTGTAATACAAGAATCAGACAGTCCCGATAGGCAGAAACAAATAGCCACCACTGCCATTACGCGGCCGTCCAGCCATGCCGAGCAGATTTTATCGCTCCTTCGACCCATTAAACCGGCCATAATGAAGTTTCCTCGACGGATAATGCACTGGAGCATTACGCAATGATTTACAAGGGCAGCAATAAAAAGAATTTAAGGGATGACCTGAGCCCGTAAAAATAGCGAGCGAATCGGCGTCATAAAGAAGAAGAATGTGGCAGCGGCCGAACGCCATATCTGCATTGTATTGCGGCACTAAATGGAGTTCTTAGTTGGCATTTGTAATTTTTATTTTTACTTACTTGCTGTTGGCAAATGGCAACGTCACTTTACGTCACGTACTTGGGAGTCATTTTCGTGTTTACTACTTTATAATATTTTGGAACTGTAAAATGCATTAATTGGTTTTTAAATTCATAATTAAATAGGATAGAAAAACAAGATGGCTGAAGGAGCTTTGATAATACATTAAATTTTAATAGGATTCTGCAAACAGTACTAAAGTAAGAAAGAGCCTTTGTCGTTCTGCCTTTCATCACTAATATTATTCTTTAATCTTTACAATAACGTTTAAATCAATCCAGTGAGCCATTGCTTGTGATTTTTTTAAAGGCGTTTATAAAATATTCTCTTGATCACATTCTCCGAAAGCTATACATAATATTTGAGCTTCACGTTTTATTTATTACATTTTTTTTAAGCTATGCAAAATTTCCCGTGATGAGTAAGTTTTCCAATCAATTAATTTGCAAAGAAGCTCTACACTTTACAAAAAAAACGGAAAAAAATGTGTTTAAATTATCCGACGATTTCCTCTTTTGTTTAACTTGCGCAATATTGATTGGTGAAAATATAAATAAATATACTTAGTTACACGTTCGCAGGTGGCAACTGCACTAAATTTTCAATTTACATTTACAATTACAGTTCACAGTTCGTTTTACACTTCACGGATTTTTAACGCTACGCTAACAAAAGATTTAATCTTAATAACAATGGCGGCTCTGATTTAATACGAGCATTGATAGCACGGGGTTTGTATCAATTTCGGTGCTCAGTGGGATTTGACCCCCTGTCGAGTTCTCTGAGCTCCCTGATACCATTGAGAAATTTATAGATGTGGCACTCCTTTGCAAAAATACACAATGTGGATGCATATTGTTTGAATTTTCGATAACATAAAGATAGGATGATTCAAAAGCGACATTTTAGTGAAAAGCAGATGGATTGTCAATTCTATTTACAATTTTATTCGTGATAGAAGTTTGTTGAAAACAAGTATGTTGCTTACGACTTATTATCGTGAATTGAACCATTTACTCAGTAGTTATTATAAATTTCTCACGAAAGTTTAAATAATATTAGCCATTATGAATTTGATGTAGTGAATTATTTACCAACTACTTTCCGAGGTTTTCTTTGTAACGGCAATGCTCTTAACTAGTTTTAAATTTCATATAATATAATTTTTTTCTGATTAGATAGAAGTTAAGTGGAAAACACTTCACTATAATTTTACGGAACATTTCGAATTGTTGAAGGTCAAACTTTAATTGTAGGTATTGAATTTATGATGATGACAAACAAATTTGACAAGTGCATGCTTATATTTTAATAATGTCTACATTATGGCAGTACGTTCATAATACAAATAACCTTTTTTTAAAGATTTTTTCTTTTCTTTTTTCCTTTTCATTAGTATTGTTTGAAGTAAACAATAACATAATTAATACAACTAGCTATCTGCACGCCTTTGCACATGTTATTAAAATATGTTACGTTATCCGGGCTGTAAGTAGTAATTTATCACCTGCTACGCGGGCGGTAATTTCCACTTCCTGGCTAGAGGAAGACGCAAAATTGTGTACACACCTCGGGCGGTGATAAAGAAAGCCTCAGTCGCATGTTTATTGCCCTCACCTTTAGCTCGTGCGACCATTTCCTGCGATCTGAGACATTCATTATTTCACCACCCTCGGAACGTAGTGTACTATAACACCATATTCACCCTTTCTCTTGAATCATTATATTATTATCCATTAATGAAAACTAAAAATCTGTTGCTTCGTTTAAAAGATCTAAGCATACATAATGCATGTATGCATAGGTTCATAATTATATAATGCGTGGATCCACTATGTTATAGGTACTACATGTGTAAAGCAAATGTTCTTTGTTGCGTCTATTTCTATTTTTTATTCTTTGCCAACTTGGACCCCTGGACAGACTTACCCCGCAGGAACCAAACCTAATATCGTATTATTTACCGATGTAAAGCACAGCTAAGCTTCATGACATGACAGGTTTCGTCATTACTTAGCCCTGATCGGAGATTTTGACCCACTTTGACACTTCACTGAAGTACAGTAAATTGTCATTAGGGTTCCGTACCTCCATACGTCTAAAAGAAAAACAGAAAGCCTTATAAGATCATATCGTTGTCCGTATATCTGTCCTAGACACTTCTCAGGAACGTGTAAAGATATAAAGTTGAAATTAATACCAAATTATGACGTTTGCGGTCACTGAGAATTGTGAAAATCAAAACTTTAAATTTACACAATGAAAAGATGCAGTTGTTAGAAATCAAAAGATGTATTCTGTCATGTGACACCATTATTGTGTATTTCATTGTGTTAAATGAACATTTTCCAGATTTTTTTACTTGTCGTTCTCACACACATGGTGTCCGAGGGTTAGACGAAGTTTCACAAAATATTTTAATGATGTTTCGTTTTTCTTCCGTTCCGATTAAATCGATATTTTTTTATAATCCGTAAAAAGAAGTACCTACGTTGATTTCTAAAGCACAGTTTGATAGTTTTGATACTTTCATTTAATCCCCTTTAAAACTCTCGACTCATCATACTCCAGATGAATTGTGTTTCTGAACAAAGTCCATTCTTCATTCTTCTAGAGATGATCGATTGTTTAGAATCCTGACGCAGCATTTATATCGACTTTATATCCAGTTTCGATTAAAATATCTAACAGCGTGCGGTGGGTACTATGAAAGCTATGAATGAGGTTTTTGTATAATTATTTTTAAGTGATTATCTTTACAATTTTTCGCAATATGTCTTATGATTCAAGACTAAAAATACCTGGGTGTGGTACCTATTTTATTAAAGTTTAGTAGTTCTTGCGTAACATTTCAATTTTTAGAATAATGTCTGTCTGCCTACTTAGTAACACTGGAAAAATAGAAGTTCTAATGCGTTAATTAATCGCAAGATAGCAAGCATGCCACTTCAATGGCAACTTTTATGTATAAAAAAAGAAACCAAATCAATTTATACATCATTTTGATAAGATACCTACCTGCACTTGAGTTTGAATGATTGATTTACTATAAATGACTAATGGCAGCAATAAAAAGTAACTACGCCATAATCACTGCACAACCAGAACGAACATTTTAAGAACGAATTACTTTTTTGCTATTATGTCATTCGTTTTATTCTCCATTAGAAGCACAAGCCTTCCCCTGTTTATAATACTAACCTGGCCCAAATCCTTAAGCGCCGCAGCGGCAAATACTCCACCTTACTAAAGGATTATGAGTTTGCGGCGCTTGCGGTTGAGACTTTGGGGCCTTGGTCAGCCGACATGAAAGTTTTTATAAAGGCCCTGTCGTCCCGGTTGATCGACGCCTCAGGAGACCCAAGAGCTGGCGTGTATCTATCCCAGCGGATCGCACTTGCGGTCCAAAGGGGTAATGCCGCCAGCGGCATGGGGACCTTGCCGCAGCCAGTAGGATTAGACGGGGTTTTCCTTTTATGACTTTTTTTTATTTGTAAATATAGGTTTTTATAGTTATTTTTAGCATAGATATGTAGGTTTTTAGGATTAGTGTTTGTATATAGTACCTATAATGTAAGTAATAAATAAACCTGTATTTTGACCTGTTGTGAATTATTTGCACTGAAATAGTACAGTCGAGGGCAGAAATATTGGTATATTGGTAACATCATGTCGAATATTATATGTGTCACCGGTCTTATTGTTTATCGCATAAAGGTCTATAGATGTTATTGATGTCTTGGTAACGTGCATATATATTTAAGCCCTTGACTGTAGATTACAGTAGCGGCTGGGGAGTAGGGGATTGCTGGGCGTAAAGTTATAGATGTCCGAGTTTCAACGAGGCCACCTAGAGATACCTATGAGGCCGAAAATCCATGTTCTTGGTCAAGATTTGCACAGTGCTTTTCTCAAACATGCAATGAAGTAAATGAAATACTTCTAAGAAATTAAACTTATTTCTAGGCAAACTAAAAGTAAACAAGGCTACACAAAACTGTAAAATATAACAAAACTTGTTTACTGTTTTTTTTTAATAATGGTAGTGACAGTTGTCATGCCAGAAAGCAAAAATTGCTTATAGATTTTTTAAATGGCTAAATGCCAAGATGCTGTGTCACAAAAATGTGTCGAACGGAAATTAAAAAGAGTACCCAGGCCTAGGCCGACAATGTTGTATGTTATTCCTTTAGGACCTCTCGTCTAGTCGCACCTGAAACTTTCACGTTTTGACACTTTGCGGCCTATTAAAAGGAACACAAAGTATATATTTTATTGCATGTTTGAAAAAAAATATTTTAATACTAAACAAGAAAGTTCATCGAAAACAGACAGACAGCTGAGGCGGAGGACAATTTCACGATACAATACCATTGACTCTTTATTGAAAACCACATAATCAACAATACAAATATCGAGTCCATTATGGTTGCCTTGGTTGAACGTACCCGTATTTTGGTGGTGTAAAAGTAGCTCGTATTATATTATTTAAAAATAAGTAGTAAAACTTCACAAACCTTGGGGAAATTGAGTGAATAAACAAGACACTACCACAACAAACACAAGAAATATCTTCGCGAAGACTCGGTGAGCAGTTTAAAGCCATTATCACGTTACAAATAACAAGAAGATCATAACTATTTTTTGAAGTACACGCACACAAATAAACATTTTAAAATAACAGCTTAATTGGGATGTATTAGTAACACAATTAAGCGGTAATTATAATAAATCAGATGTTTAGTGACAACTGTCAAATGTCAGCTCTGTGACACATTGGCTACGTTCAAAAATAATGCTATTTACGGAGACAGCGAACGTACATCATACCCTCTAAAACAGAATAAATATTTCGTTCTGAAACTTATAACGTAACCGGGTGCGTGCGTTCCAATTACGTGTTGACAACGCCATCTATAATTTATTGGGAAAAACAAAACGCGCATACACATAGTTTGATCAATGATAATGACTCCAAAGAGCGGTATAGTTTGTTACAAGTGCAAGAATATTATTAAAACAAGACAATTTTTAAAATGTGCACTATGCAAGAACGCCTTTGATGTTGGATGTACTAATGTTTCGGAACTGCGATTTCGCAATTTCTTTCTTTAATTTCTTTATTCGGGTAACTGGGACCCACAATTTGTTAGTTACATAATTGCTTATTGCTAATGTTAGTAAGTATACACATACACAAATCACTACTGCACGTGATCGTTCGAAAGTGCACGACAGTGGGTCATGAACGGACAGTCTAGCCTATCCGAGATCATTTTTAGGATACTGTTGGTGCTGTCCCTCGCCCTTCGCACCAGAGAGGCGCACCTTTTGCGCATTGTTGCATAAAAGCAATCAATGTGTGCTTCGGCGAACATCCCTGATGCACTACAGCATCGAGGCAGACCCAGCAGTACCCTAAAAGCATTATTATATTGTACTCGGAGGGTGTTGTACGCAGCCTTCGAGTACCTGGCCCACAGGCTGCATGTATAGAGGCTTGTACAATATGCTCTAAAGAGCGTGAGTTTTACCTCAATGGAGCACCGCGCAAACCTGCGAGCAATCATATTTGCTCTTCGCGACAAAGCCCTCCTTTCCCTTTCAACGTCTTCATTGTCTTTGAGGTCGGTCGCAACTATGTGTCCCAGATATTTAAACTGATTTACCCTCTTCAGACATGTACCGTCTAACTTAACTGGGGGCAAACCATCTGGAATTTTGCCACCGGCCCCAAAGACCATGATTTCACTCTTCTTCGAATTATAAAGTAACCCGTGGTCCCTAGCGTAATTCTCACAGGTCGTCACAAGTTTTCTCAATCCACAGGTTTCCTCAATATCATGGCCAAGGAGCGTAAAGAGACATGGACATGCTCAAACTGTAATAGTAAAAAAATGAATTCTACCAATAAAAGCAATAAAACCGATGTTCACTCCCCGACAATCAGCAATATTACGCAAAGGAAAAAGAAACAAGTTGCAGCAAAAACTCCAGTTACTTCTCTAATTATAGATGAGGATTTGGATTTTTCCTCGTCATCCACACAGAACTGTAGTAAACTAAACCGAAGTTGTCCAGAAATTGGAGAAGATTTGCATGGAGAAATAGAGGCTCTGAATGCAAAAATAATAGAATTACAAGATAAATTGTGTATTGCTGAACAAGAAATAGAGAATCTTCTTATGGAAAATAAAAATTTAAATATAAAAATAGAAGAATATGCAGCTAAAATACACACATTGACAAGTATTTGTAGGTTGGATACAGTTTTGTCGACATCAGAAAACCAAGGAACTTCGAGGTTAAAAATCATGTCTACACCAAAAGCAAACGCGACCAGGCAAAACCTAAGTTACGTAGAACTTCGTGGCGATGAAGAAGATCAAACCGCTGAATCAAAGACCATCACAGAGTTGGTTTTGGACCTCGAAAATAACAATGGTGCCAGTTTCTCCGTTCCTCCGCTAGATGTCACTGTATCTGGAAATAACAGTGGAACGTTAAATTCGATGACTAACAAGATATGCATGATCAGCACAAATAAACATAACAAATTTTATCAATCTGCAGACATCATTTTAGGAGACAAATATAAAATTTGTCACTATCTTTATCCAGGGGCTGGAATCAAATCCCTATTACACAACATAGATTCAAAGCTGAGGTGCTTCACTAAAAATGATTTTTGTTTTGTTTTTATAGGAGAAGAAGACTTCAAAAAATCACAGAACTTTAAATATTTGGTGTCTTATATTAGAAACATATTGTTAAGGATAACACATACAAATGTCGTATTATGCTATCCAATATTTAATTTGGGTAAATTCGCAAATATGTATAACTTTAGAGTGGAGTCTTTTAATAGGCTATTGTACATTGATATCTCAAAATATAACTATGCTTACCTTCTAGATAGCAACAGGAATTTAACTTATGACTATGAAATGTTTTATCGTAATACTGGCCGTATAAATATTTTTGGATTGAAGACTATATTTAATGACATAAAACGAATTGTACAAATAATCTTGGATGAAAATAATTTTAACATTAATAATAATGATTTTAGGAAAAATGCTGGTAATAATTATTACCATGATTCATCACAGTTTTTTCGTTCGTAAGAGTAATGTAAAAAATTATTCTAACTCGATAAACAAATTCCGTATAATTCATCAAAACATTGGAGGTTTACTAGGGAAATTAGATGTATTACAAATAGCACTACAGGAATTTCGAGACAAAAGTGAGGAGGTTGATTTGATTTGTCTAAGTGAGACTTTTGTTAAACGTGGTTGTGAAGGCAATGCTATTATACAAAATTATAAATTGGTTGCTTCTTATTGTAGAGATAAACGTAGAGGAGGCACTGCTATACTAGTAAGAAAACCTCTAGAAGTAAAAGAGATTAAGTTCGATTCAAAGTTAGCAGCAAATTATTACTTTGAGTGTTGTGGAATTGAAATAGCAAGCTTAGATCTTATAGTTATTGTTATTTAATACCCGAGCAAACTAAATCACACATTGGAGTTTTTATGTTCAAGTTAAATAAGTTGCTTTCCCAAATAACTTTTAATTGTAAAAAGAAGAACATAATACTCTGCGGTGACTGGAACATTGATGTCCTGAAAGACAACACGTTTACTCAAGAATTAAAAAGCACGCTTTTGAATTATAACTTTACAATGCATATTAATACCCCCACAAGAATTAACTCCTGTATCGACCAAATTGCCAGCAACCTCAAAGATGTAGAGGCAAATACTCATAAACTCTGCTTATCTGACCATGACACGGCTCAAACATTGACTGTTAGAGTGAATAAAAAAGGTTCATACTCAACCTGGTTCGAATTTAAAAGGGATTACTGCGGTGAAAATATTCGCAAATTTTCTGAGTGCATCGCTGCCTCGTCTTTTACTGATGTTCTGGACTCAGACGATCTAAGGGAGGCGTTTACATTATTTCATGATTGGCTGTGTCTTCTCTTTGAGTTATGCTTTCCATTTATAAAGGTGAAAGTAAGTAATAGGCAAAGAAAAATGGTTTGGTTGACTAAAGGCATAAGAAAGTCGTGTCACGCCAAACGTTCACTATACTTAAAAACTAGAAAACAAAATACACAGACTAATAAGGATAAATATAAAACAATTAGTAGAATTCTTAAAAAATGCATAAATAAATCAAAAATTATATGCAACAGTAAATATATTGTAAATAATAAAAATAAATGTAAAGCAACATGGGACATAATATCTACTACTTCTAAAACTAACATTCATAATAATGATATTGACCATTTAAAATTTAATGATAAAATATACAAAAATCCAAGACATATTTGTAATATTTTCAATGATTTTTTTATTGATATTGTTAACAAATATACTGGTAATTCAAATGTGCGGTCAGATATGAACAAGCAATGCAGTAATTCTTCTACAATATTTTTGAGACCAGTCGATAAAAGTGAGATATGTAAAATAATAATGTCTCTGAATAACACTAAAACCAGTGGATATGATGGTCTATCAACTAGAATTCTAAAAATGAACGCTAGTCTTTTAAGTGTCCCTCTTGCGCATTTGATAAATGTTTCTTTTAGCCAAGGTATTTTTCCTGAGCAACTAAAAATTTCAATACTCAGACCAATGTTTAAGAAGGGTGATCGTTGTGATCCCAACAATCACAGACCTATCACTATCGGTTCAGTACTTTCTAAGGTGTTTGAGAAAGCCATGTTCATAAGGTTAACCGATTTCTTTGGGAAACATAACTTGTTGCACCCGGATCAATACGGTTTCAGGAGGGGTCATTCGACTGAACTGGCTTGTTTTAACTTGGTTAAATATGTGTCCGAGTCGGTGAATGACAGATTTCCAATTATGTCAATCTTTCTTGACTTAACTAAGGCATTCGATTGTGTTGACCACGGTATCCTTCTCGCTAAACTTGACCGTAGTGGAATTAGAGGAAGGGCATTTGAATGGATCAGAAGTTATTTGTTTGATAGGAAACAGTGCACTGAAATATCTAAAATTGTCACCAAGGGGAAAAAGGTTATAAAAGAAAGGTATAGGTCCAATTTTCGGATAAATAGGACAGGAGTGCCCCAGGGCAGTAATTTGGGACCGCTCTTATTCTTAGTATATATTAACGATATTTCAGAAACTACGTCACAGAGGTGCATCTTATTTGCGGACGACACAACGTTATTGGTCAAAGGAGAAAATAAAGCATCATATGAAACGAACATAAATAAAGCATTGATTGACATAAAACATTGGACTAATAATAATAATCTAAACATTAATTTATCTAAAACATTTTATGTACAGTTTAATTCTTACCAAAATAATCCTTTGCATTTAAATTTGTGTTTTAATGACTACACATTGAATGAGACCGACAATGTTAAATTCTTGGGTATTTATATTGATAGCCACCTAAATTGGAAATGCCATGTTAATTTTGTATGCTCCAAGTTGGATAGATTTGTATTCGCATTGCGAAAACTGAGAAACACAGTATCTATGGAGGCAGCGATCACAGCCTATCACGGGTACGTGTCGTCTGTTCTTAATTACGGGTTATTGTTATGGGGAAATTCTACAGACGTTGGAAGGGCATTCTCCTTGCAGAAGAAATGTATTCGTGCAGTTACTAATGCTTGGTTCACGGACAGTTGCCGACCAATTTTTAAAAAGCTAAGTGTTTTGACGTTGGCATGCATGTACATCAGGAAAGCTTGTGTTTTTGTAAAGAATCACCCCGATAGATTCGAAAGGAGAGTAGATGTTTCTGTTAGAACACAGAGAGCACAGTACAGAGAACTTTTATATTTACCTCGCTGTCGTACCGCCATATATAGGAAAAATTGTTATTACATGTGTATTGTCTTGTATAACAAGCTGCCGGAGGAGTTGAAACCATTGCAGGGTAATGTCTTCAAATCCAAGATTACTACATGGCTACTTGAAAAATGTTTTTATAGCGTTAAAGAATTTTTAGACTATTAATGTGCTTAATACAATTTGTTTCTTTGAATTGGACATACCATCATAATTATAATTGTCGTAATGTTGCATGTGCCTAGTATTGTTGTTGTTGTTTATATTTAATGAAATTGACATTTAATTAAAATTAAGATTTGCATGTCGTTCTCTCACGACTGAATACTGTACTTGAAATACGTCAATATCGTGTATTGTTATAATTGTGTATTCTGGCAAATAAATGATTCTTATTCTTAAAGAACAGAGGTACATAGAAATTATAATAATATAATATTATGGTAATAGTAATAATTTATAATAATGTAGTGATGTTTTTGTACAGAACCCATACTACCAATAGGGTAACTAATGTAACAACTTTACTTCAGTCCAATTATTATTATATTAATAACCATAGCTAACAGGATAACAAAATACACACATCTATTCTATGCACTTAATCACATACTGTAATCGTTTCAAGTTAATGCAAGACATGTCGACGCTCCATTATTACAGCATTTAAATATATGCAACTTGCAGAACCAATTACAAGCTACAAGTTATCGCTTCTTAAATTGATCAAACTGACACCACTATGTCCGCTAACTACTAGAGACATAACTCATAGCCCCGGGCTTGTACAGTCAGCGCCATAATTTCGAGCACAAAGACCTCCTGCTGAGCGGGAGATTAATGCGCGCCACCTAGGCAGCCCATTCAAATGTGGATGTTGCCAGCTGTACTTTGATATACAAGCGGTCTAGTTTCTGCGCTATGTACTTAAGGTTCTGTCAAATGTACTAACTCTAAAGAAAAACAGGCTACTCGAGTTTCATCGGAGAAAATAAAAATAGCTCCTCTTCTTTTACACCTAAACGGCATTTAAGGCAATAAAGAATGTTTGTAATATTATAACACATACATACACATACACAAATAATAACGTCTTTATCCCTTACGGGGTAGACAGAGCCTACTGGTAACAGGTACCTACAGGCCACATTTAGCAAGATTGTGGGCGTATAGGTGGAAAATGGAATCAAAATAGTGATGGGTTGCTAGCCTCATCGCCTATAACATGATTCCTATTATTTTCGCCCATTCCCTCGATGGACTTTTACCATCTGCGCGGGTAGAGAAGCAACTGGTACATTCTATGTGTTTTCTTTGCTCCCAGGCGGAAGATAATATTATAATGAATTAAAAAATAATGGAAACACGCATATTTTATTAAAAAAAATCATTTTAATTATGAAACTCAAGTGACACCTATTACGCCTAAAACGCTTTCTTTAAATATTTACAAAAGAATATTTGTTTTTATAATTCAAATGTAATATATCTTACACTTATCAAACGCTTATCAAAGATTTACAAAAGCGCCTAGTCGACGCAACTGGCAATCGAGGGCCGACACAGCTATCTCTCAAACTCAAACTCAAAATATTTATTGCGTATAAATTTAATGTTGTGACTAAGATGTTATACGCGTATGTATACAGTTTCAAACATTTACCCTGTACGGGCACAGCAATTTATTATAAAATAATGTTAAACTAAAAGTTATAATTATTATTTATTACAGTAATAATAATTATTATTATGGGACTTGCACTAAGTAGTTTGTTAGATGTACTACGAGCAACAATTACCTGTATGTTGCAGAAACATGATAAAAAAATAAAAAAAACATTAACAAACAAAATAGCAGTACAGAAAGTCGCAAGTCTTTACAATAGTACATATATGTAGAGATAAAAACTGTATGACAAAAATTGTATTTTGTACACACACAAATAAATGTTATGGTAAAAATAATTATTGACATGGTAAATAAATTTCCTGCCTATTATATCACCCAAAAATTTTCCCCACGAATATTTAAGTATAGCGATTCAACGAGGGAATGCTGCCAGCCTTTGGGCAGTTGTACAAAACTAGTTTTATTTTTAAATTAAATTGCATTTCATACAAAATATGAGATTACATAAATATTATCACTACGTCTCTCCACAATCTAAATAGGGTTATCAAATCGTGTCTTGTTGGCTGGTAGCACCTGTGCTTTACACGCTAACATCTTTTGTAAACCTGACGATGACGTTACCGATAATATAATCATTATACCTTTTTCCAGTGTTATCAACGATGGATCCCTGCCTTCAAATTAGAACAATCGAACAGTTATTAATAATCGTTATTTTGTGGAACGACGACGTTGCAACCTGCAACGGTCGAACAACGTGAAACAAGGTAAAAAGTTTACATATTTTTATAAATAATAGGGACTTCAATGATTTGTTCGGTGTTAAAAAATAAGTGTAGTATAGTAAAGTTTGTTTTTTACTTTTATCATTTAATGTTTTGCATCAAAGCTACGTTATCGGATGGCTCTCTTGGTCTAAGTAATGCCATAGGGACCTCATTAAACCTTAATTACAATTTTGCTAACGGTCTACAATTTTTACCAATCTGTTAAGGCTGTAGTGACTTAAATTTAAGGTTATATTGGTCTAAAGAAGGTAATTCTCATTTATACAAAATGTTATTGATCTTTTGTAGCTATAGCTGGTAAATTAAATTTAAAAATACCTAACTAAAGCTTAAACAGAAGCTTAAAAAACATTTTCTCAAGATTGTGTCGTTCACAGTAATTTTAATGAACATAATGCTAACTAAAATATAAATATCATATTTCAGAATGACGGCAGGAGTAAAGAAAAGGCTTACAGAAAAGGATGATAAATCCACAAAACAAAATGCAGCAGAAAATGATTCTAAATTTTGGGATCCTATGCAAGAAGGAGTGAAATGGATTGAAAAGTATGCCGAGCCCTTGGAGAAGTTTTATCAAAAACTACCAGAGTGCATTGGCACATTGTGTGCCTCGCTTGCAATATTCACCTTCGGAGCTGCGTTGCGTGGTGAGTTAATTTGATTGAAACATGTACTTTAGTTCTACATTCTTCCTGTTTGAAGAGGTCTCGTAAAGCGTCACTTTAGCGACTTTGAAACTCACTAAACATGCGGCCTAGATGTCAAACGAGACACTCATAGCCTTAACGTAAAGCCTAACCTCCTTCAACTCTAAAGTTTTGGCCACCAGCAGCTATATCATATGGCTATAAAGGTTATCCTTACGTTCCAAACTGGCTACGTTAGTTAAAGGCGCATCATGAGCCCCAATTTGGAAAGCACACCACTCGAAATATGGGAACAGATACTAGACCAATTTATGTATAGTACCTACTTCTGAAAATAGAACGTCTTTCGGTAAACTTCGTTCTTCATAATGATTGACGTCTGAACTGAAAAAACACAAAGTCTGCCGAGAGACAAGAAGATTCTTTATCTTCCTCAATACAAGTCTTTAATTGGTGTACATTTAGAGTCATTACTTATTGTTAAAGCTGAGGCAAAGTCCTCTACAATGGGCATTATTAGAAGGCTCAATGTCGCTCATAGTGTAATGGAAATATCTATGTATTGGGAAGAAGCAATTAGATACGTAATACGCAATATAATACGAACATGAAATATAAAATTACAGGAGAATGGATCGTTATCCTCGTGGCGGGGATGAAACAGTACACAGGACAGACGACATCAGACCGTAACATGACGTTGGAGGAATTCATTTCACTCTTCACTGAGCGCAATTTGAAGATGGAGAACTTTGGTTTCATCTTCGTTGCGGCTCACACTGTGTCTTATAGTATCTACTTCTTGCTAGGTGGTTTTTTGCACGTGAGTATCAAAACATACTAATAAAAACAAATCCAACTGCTACTAGTTTTATTTTTTATTTTCAGTGGAGTTCCAACAAACTTCTTAGCTCTATAGCTCTCTATATAATCATTGTACTTTACAGATTCAAAAATGTTGATTGCGTCATGGACATAATTTGTGGTACACTTTCTTTGTTTGCAATACCTACGATTTTTAATGTAAGGTTTATTATTATTTCAGTGGTACTACTACATGAGAAAACGTGACAGCGCAGCTGAGTGGAAGATACAGCCCGACAAATGGATGACTCCGGAATTGGAACGCCACGAGATAATGTTAGGGGCGTTGTCTCTCTTCTTCACTAATTCTTTCTCCGCTTTTCTGGCCACTTACATTTACAATGGCAACCCTTCTTGTGTCTATTATAACTTTGATGACTACGGTTGGATTTGGTTCTTCTTGCAATTTCCTGTGCTTTTCGTGTTGATTGTGAGTATTACGATTAAATCAACTTCCTTATTTTTAGCACTTAAGGTTCAATTATTTTTTATTAGTATTACTATTCTGAGACTTATTAAACATCCTTCTTTAGACGCTTGCGTTGCTTCTAATCTACTGCAATAAGTGGTTAACCATTCAAGAAGTTAGGTTCAATTGGTCTCTATCGCCGTCACGCAGATCAACTTATTGCATTTTTTCTGTCCTCAGGACTACGTTACCTACGTTCTACACTGTATGTATCACACGCGGTGGCTGTACAAGTATTTCCACAAGATGCACCATAAGTACAAGCAGCCTACAGCGTTCAGTGTTACAGCTATGCATCCCGTTGAGCTCCTGCATTTCCAAATGACCTTGTGCTCTCCGCTATTTCTCATACCGTGTCACTGGCGTAAGTAGTTTCAAATATCAAAACTCCCCATCCTTTGTTTATAAATTATTGATACCAGCGGCGCCATTAAACGTTCCAAAAACTTGAAATTAACACTCAAGATGCACATGTTGGCTATCAATTTAATACTTAAGCCTAACAAGCTGAAAATGAAGGATAGGAGGTCACACAAGAGGTTTCCATATGTTTTCTCTAATTTGCCCGCTAAAATTAACTCCCTTCGAAATTCAATTACTGACATTACACGTAAGCGAAGTAAAATAGTAAAATCGAGCGGGGTGGCCCGGACCAATAATTCAAAATCGTTAAAATCGCATTCAAAAAATCTTGGAATTTATTTAGCCACCGTTCTGCTAATGAAAACAAACATTTGGCCAATTTTTTGTCTATGGATGCTTTTCAATGAAACGCAACAACAATAAAAACAGATAAAGGAAAGGCGGATATTAATGGCGATAAGTTAATTGTTGATTTATTACTGTTAAGAAAACAACAATAACAATGAAAAATCATCATTATTTGAAGCGGCTAGACTTGCGTGATAATTTCAACGTGATTTGTTTTGTGTTGCAGTACCGTTTTACATGATAGCCATTTACAACTACTATCATGGCATCATTGACCACTCTGGCATCAACTTTAAGGCGCAATGGTGGCAACCATGGCAACCAGATGCCGAGTTTCATGACCAACATCATGAGCTATTCCACGTTAACTTTGGTTTCAACATGTTTATTTGGGACAAGGTGAAGCTTTTTTTTCATTCTCTTAAGCATGTTCTGAGTTGTTTTCTTTAAAGCTTTTGATGCGATCAGCTTCATGGATTTGAGCAACACATTCCAATTTTTAGTCCCCGTTTTTTGCTAACAGTATCAATTGTCCATTGTGTCTTTGTTGTCGACGACTTAATATTACAGTTAATGTCCACACATATAATAAATCTTCAATATTTTTACATCCCATGTGTAAAATTAATTTGTGTCATCATTTGTTAAAATGAGATTCAACACGATTTCCTATGTAATCAATCATACTAGATATACCGTCTTGAGATATATTCTGTAAGATAAAATTCGATTGACGATTTTTACGTTTATCGACCAGGTGGCCTGATACGGTTCGGTCCGTTAGATAACTGAAACTTAGCTTATCCTTATATTGTGTAAAGGTCGTTATGATTATACTGAATTGTTGCTAGTTGTAAGTGACTGTAAAAAGTGATCAAAGTCAAAGTTATCCAATCTGAAGCAAGAATGACTTTTGGTACTATACTTCTCTATGTCTTTTTGCTTTCGGTATTTGTTAATGCTTCAGTGATATGCAGGCTATTATAATTATTGATTTACTCAAATAATAGTCATAGATATTTAGACTTTTTGCCCTTCTGAATCTAATTTTTTTTTTCATCAACTTCACAGTTGCACGGAACAATGAGGAAGAAAAATCGGGTGTATACAGAAGATACTTTCCATGGTGAAGCACCACTTCTTGGAACTGAAGAAGCTAAAGCGGTAATGGAGGCAGATGCCGCCAATGATGATAAGAGCTTGTACAAAAAATCGTGATCATATTTACGATCTAATCGTGTAGGTAATCGATAAATGTCAGTAAAAAGTATTTATAAAGTTTAAGTTTAAAGAATTTGACAACGAGATAAAAACAGGAAATTTGGTTATCAGTATGTAGGTGTTTAAAAATAAGATCACTTTTATTTTATTATGAATAAAATTATTAATGGTTTAAATTTTTGATTTACTAAACACATATTGAAAATCATAATCAGCCTCACGGGTTCAAAGTGGTTTACCTACATTTTGTACCTCGATTTTGACTTGTAATACCTACTGCTTTGGAATCATAATCATCATTCCTCAGAAATTTTTAACACAGACATTAGTACTAATACTAGCGTTGATTTTATAACAATACCGATTTTTTTTTTCCCGTATAAACGTCGACAGCTAATTTTTATTAGTATAACACGAATTCCCATATGTGATACTATTGCAATTATGTTATCGAAACAAGAACGAACACACCTATCTTACTTAAAAATTGTTTAAATGTCGTTCGTCAAAATAACTTTTGTCAATTGCTAATTTGAGAAGCTGCTTTAAACGAGCAGTATTATCATAATATACTTTAACCTGTATATTGACGCTACGAGCGAAACTCTATTGTATCTCAAATTTTACTGACAATTTGTCTTTTACGGACAGTTGGTACAAGGAAATATTTTCAGCGATATTGAAATGAAACAAAATATCATCATCATTAGCAACCTGGCGCAGTCCACTGCTTATCGCATCCAGTCACTGCCAGCCTCCCAGCGCAGATCCATGCAGAGGTTTCCTGTAAACTACTTCTACCTGAACCCTTATCCTTGAATAGTGCTCAATCGAACTCAATTCCATCTAAACACACAGATACATCACCAACATAATCCAAAACAAATCCGCTAACATCAATTTTGTATGGCGTCGGTTTTAAAAATCCCGCCTAATTTCCACACCCCGCAGAGTATCACCAGAGTAGCCCTCGTGGGCTTTTCAAAAGGATTTTTAACAATGTATCGGTTCAGTGAGTCGTGGAACGCGACGGGGGGCAACTTTAATTGCATGTGTAAGGGACAGTAAAAAAGTATGAGTTGATTCGTTGTTGAAATGCTTGCGGGGCAAAAGGGACATTCTAAAACAGCGCAGTGTAGGATTTATTTATGGTTGCCATACGATGCATCGGATATGTCTGGGTGCTCAAAATTAAGCACTTGGAGAGCTTGGGCCAAAACTGTGTCTTTACAGGGGTTTTTAGCACATATGATTGAAATTTAGTTCATAAAAACTTTTTCTCATGCTAAGGGCCTGTTTCACCACTCTCAGTTAAAACCTTGATATTTTAAGTGTCAGTTATCTATGATCTCATCTCTGTTTATTTTGTAGTAATAAATAGGGAGGGAATCATAGATAACTGGCACTTAAAGGAGTCTACTTTATTTAAAGTTGCTGCGATATTGGTTTTCCGTTGTGGTAATAATGACGTTTCGCACCCTGAAAATCAAACCGTCACTAACCAAAAAACGCATTTTTTGGCAACGGACGTTTAAAAATCCAAAAATCAAGATACATTTTTAAATTGGTTATTTTAAAGAAAAATACGAGTTTATTCATTTTATTAGCTACTTTTATATACTAGCTTTCTACTAGAAATTAATTGGGTCTAATATATGTATTAAATACTGTAAAGAATCGAAATTAAAAAAATATAGTGTCATTTTTCCGTTTATTTTCACTAACCGCCAGTTTTCTGCTAATTTTACCAGTTTGTATCATTTGTGTTGGAAGTAAAAATGACACTATAGTTGTTCATTTTGGATGTCTTCATAGGAAAAACTGATTATTTTAGCAAGTAATTGTAAACAAAAGATCTTATTCAATTTTAGATATTATTTATTAAGTCTAGCACCTAACACAGCCAGTAAAAATAATTCCA
Source organism: Pandemis corylana (assembly GCA_949127965.1). NCBI lineage: Eukaryota > Metazoa > Arthropoda > Insecta > Lepidoptera > Tortricidae > Pandemis > Pandemis corylana. Next base: position 10,735,023 of record OX421856.1, on the reverse strand, counting down.
CCAAAGTTTAAAAAGTAACAGAGTTTATGAAGTAAGAAAATATTACCGACTATAAATACCTAATAACATAGTTTTCTTCTAACAGACGCTCTTGGCCTCACGGAGGGGGGAAAAGTAACGCGTGGGCCGGTGCACCCTGGGCAACAACAGTTAATTAATTTATTTTGTAAGTTAGTTAACTGTTGGCTAATATCCGACTGGGGGGGAGGGATGGTAAGATGAAACCGCAATTCGTTGCGGGGGATCTGAGCCAGCGGGTCCAGAAATGGACCTGCAGTGAGGGCGGCGCCTCTGGGCGCCTTTTTGACAGAGGTGAACCTGAGTCAAGTACCTGCAGGGAAAGGTGAGGGCAAGCCTTATTGGACGGGGGCGAAAGTTCACCGTCGGAGCGGTGCGACCAAGGGTTGCGATCGCGGAGCGGAGTGACTTCGTTCACTGCCGGTCAACACGTAACCCAGCTCGTGGGGTCGGACCCTGGGCCGCTTGTCTTTTTCAAGACAGGGGGCCGCGAGGAGTAAACCTCTATAAAAAATCCAGAGGGTCGCACCCGCGGGTGCTTTTGGTGACGGACGCGATCATGCCTTCGGTACCGCTCTGCTTTCAGAGTAGTACATGAGAGTGTGAGAGCTGACGTGAGGGTCGGCGGGCATAAGCCTGCCGTCGGAGCGGTGCGCCCCGTAAGGGACGGGATCGCGGAGCGGCGTGGCTTCGGCCACTGTCGGTCAACACGTAACCTGGCCCTTGGGGTCGCAACATGGGCCGCTGTCTTTTTTAAGACGGGGGCCAGGAGGAGACAACCTCAATAAAAAATCCAAGCGGCACCAGCGGGGGAGGGCGGGATTTCCCAAACCTGCATTGCACAGGTGCCGCGAAGAGGGAACCCCATCCCGGGGTGGTCGTGGGGCGTCGCGGTGACACCGAGTGCTCCCGTAAAGCCTCACATACGACTGAATAGGGAATCCGTGTGGTTTTTACTGGGTATGCCTGCCGTCGCGGGAGAGCCCCACACACACACGGTAAACCCGTACCAGGCGGATGCATAAGGCGCATTTTCCACACCATAAAAAAAAGGCAAAAGCTTCTAAAGATATTGATTTACGCAGGCCATATGGAGCTAGACTGGAACTGGAAAGACGTATCTTGAAAATTTTCAGCAATTTCCCGCATATGTTTTTCTTCAGACGATGGTGACTTGAATCGAGGTTAATTACAGTCTAACTTGAAGAAAAAAACGGATTAATACTTGTACGAACAAAATTACCTTGCTATTCCGCTACACACGTGCAAGATAGCAAAGCCTGTGTTAAATATACATGTTTTTATATACAATCCCTTCCTCCTCTACTGCTACATAAAACATAGGTACATAAAGTCCACAAATTCAACTACCCTTACAGCACACAAAACACTGAAGCGATTCAATCCCTCTGCTAATAATAATTGCGAAATCTGTGACAGAATATACCTTCACATCATATCTTAGTTTCTGCAGTTGTGGTTGCATTAATTTCTTTAATGATTGCCCTAAATTTCTGCGGTCTTGAGTTCCGTTGCAACGTTTTTAACTGTAAAAAAATATATTTATACCTACACCCTTTAAAGTTGAACTCTGATGAGGAAAAATGACATTAAACGGTAAAAACATTGTGGCATTTAGTTACTCAAACAATGAATCAACGCAAATTGAAATTATCTTTTCATTTGAACCTTGCTGACACAATGATCAAGAGTAAAATTCAAATGTACTGCTTAAGTAAAATTGGCGAGAATTAAAGAATACCGGCATTATTCTCAAAATAACAAGTTTAATAAGATAAAACGCCCATTATTACGAAAAATATTGAAGCAAAATTGTCATTAAACCGTTAAAAACGTTTTATTTCATTACTATCTTTCGCAAATACTAGACGAAAATTGTCTTTAAACGTAAAAAGTCAGAAAAACATTGAACGGAGACCGCATTATGGTACTGAATTAAATGCAAAAATGTTATTAAGCATATTATCCCACTTTACTTTCAACTAAAAGTAACAAATACTTGCGAAAAACTGGCTCTAAAATGAAAATAACACTGTTGCTTTAAGTAAAAACTTTGTTATGATACTAGATTAAAAAATGAAAATGACACATTATTGATAGAAACATTAGTCCATTTAGGAATATTATCAAATACTAAAGGAAAAACGTTACGAAACAAAAAAATACGCTATTGCTTTTTGTTAAATCAACATGTTGAGTCTGAATTATAAATCAAAAGTGACACATTATTCATAGATACATTATTCCGTAAATTAAAATTGTACTTACCGATCAATTTCATCGAAAATCGTCGCTAAACCAAAAATGACAGACTTCCGCATAGTACTCGGTGTAATACGTTTAGCATTCCCGCCACTAACGACAATATGTCGCTGTTCCCATGCCGCACTCGCGCATCCCCTCCAATATCCAAAACGACACTAGTGCCCTCTGTGGCAGCTAATGGAGTTAGAGCGACGGGTGTCTTTGCATTGCACGCTTTGTAACTTGAATGGCTAGATGGCGTTGATAACTCAAAATATCGAAATTTCGTATAGTGACGGTTTGATTTTCAAGGTGCGGTTTGATCCTTGCAGTCAAGGCGCTCGAATGTTCCGCGCTTTTAACAAAGGTTCATATATATTTTTAACTAAGTATGTACCTAAATAGCTTCGATGACATATATCTGACAGCGACTATATGCAATACTAGCTGTTGCCCGCGACTCCGTCCGCGCAGAATTCGCTTATCGCTATCCCGTGGGAACTATATGCTGTTTTCTGGAATAAAAACTATCCTATGTCCGTCCCTAGGACTGAAACTAACTGTAGGTATACCAAATTTAGACTTATTATGTATGCATGTTTAATGTAACCGCGGCATATAAGGTGTCGTGTAATTACTCTTCTCTAACCGTTAGCGCTCTATTTTTGATGAATTTGTTTAATGTACAGACACGAAATTTTCTAGGTGTATATTACTTGTTAACTTGCGGAGCTTACCTAACTATGATAGTTTTGCTTTGAAATTCGTTGTAAGATTGCCATAAAAGGCCGAGAGGAGCGGGTGTCCCTTGACAAGACACAAACAAAAATTTGTAACTTAAAGCCTAATATTTCACAAATTGATTACTGACTAGAAAAATTATTTTCGTTAACTGGCCATATTTTAGAAAGTTTGTCTACCGGATTTCGTTGATTAGAGATTTTAAGTGTGCAAATACAAAAAGCACACAACACAATTATTTCCCTTTAACCAATGCGGTCATTGTGTTTGAAGAATCGCCCTAGAAATTAACATGACAATTTGGTAAGGTTAAAAACCATTCTTAAAATGGTGTGGCTTAATTAATTATTACTTATTTAATGACCGTTTCTTTGATCGGCCGCTGTACGATTAATATTAACCCGTTTACTTTAAGATTCGCCGACGGATCGTTAGCTTTTTATGAATTTCTCAATTAGCAACACATTGCGTGAGCAGAATAATAGTACTTTATTGACTTTGTATGCAGCTGTATAATGTTCAAGTCAAGGTTAAGGAAAAATAAAAACTTTTATATTTTATATGCTTAGTTTATTTTTCTTAGTTCCGTTAATTTGTCTTCTATATTTACCTGTACCTATTTGTTTTATGTAAAATCTTGTTTATTTATGTACTCCATCTTTGTCTCGAAAACACGTTTGTCCTCAATGCCTGCGTGAGTGTGTGTCTGTGTGTATTATATATATCTGTGGCATCGTAGCTCTTAAGCGGATGAACCGATCTTTGGCATAAAATTTAATTATTTTAAAGTTAAAATAGTTTTTAAGTAAATATCTTAGCTTAGCTTATCCCGAATAAGCTAAAATTATGGCAACAATATTTATGAAAATATTAATAAAGGACACAATGCAAGGCTCTCGGAATGTTGAAGCATACAAAACGCGTTCTTTATAACAGCGCCATCTGTCGACGCACATACAAACTAACTAGAAAAGTAAGCACTCCTCCAAGCTAAACCTCGATGTACAACTCTGACTATGTAGTGCCACTAAGCATAGCTAGATGTCGTCTCTGGAGCATTGAAAAGTTGTACCATCATGGTTACAATACAAGCCCAGCTATTTTTCTTTTTCATTCACTAGATGGCATTGTGAGTTAAAATCTCTTCGAGTTTTTCCTACTTAAAAAATACATAAAAACGCTTTGTGTGGAAATGATTTGAGCTTAGCTTACTAATACGGGCATCGTTGTCGATGCCCTAATTAAACTTGTAGGGGCTTAGGACCAGTGAATCAAACATTGGATTAGCAAAGACCACATTTTATTTGATTATTTGAAACATTACATAAATACCACGGGAAGTGGTTTCGATCACCATTCAAGTTGGCCTGAGTCTTAGGCACCTCTGTTCTTAAAAAACAATCGATGTCAAATCAAATGAATGTTCGATTTGTAAACCTCGAGACTAGCCTCTTACCAGCCAGCCCAATGAAATATCCTACTTACCTTTCTCTACATCCTCCGTCCCTCTACAGCGAGGTCAGAGCCTAATCCAATATCCTACCCTAGTACGAAAAATTTTGAATATTATTTCAACTATTAATTAGCTACTAATAATTTATTTGAAATGACATTATGATTTAAGATTGGATATTAAACTACAGTGAATATAAAACTTAGTCGTAGAATAAGATAGGTACACACATTGTATAGGTAAACAATAGGAGTAGATCGCTGACTATCTTTTCGTTAGACCATAAATTGAGGGAGAGCTACCAATTGGCTCGATAGGTACAATACATGTCGAGCATTGAGTATAAATGTCTAAATAACCCTTTTATACTTTTTATTAATTAAGAAAAATAATTTTATACTGACTGAAGTGGTCAGAACACAAATAGCAGGTAGGTAATTACAAAATTCGTGACTTAAAGCATGCACCTAGGATCGCGTTACAATGTTATGAATTATCAGTATTTGATAATTATACTTGTTAATCTTTTTTAATCAGGTACTAATGTACTCAACTTACTTAATAACGATAAAAGTGAATTCCTTAAATTTTTACATATAAATTGGAGGCAGATAATGTATCAAGTCAAAATCAAGTAAAAATAATTCAACACAACAGCAGTTCAAAGTAAACATAATCTAAAAAAGCAAGCCTTCCTGTTCTTGAAAGGGCCGGCAACGCACCTGTGATTCCTCAAGTCTTGAAGGTGTCCCTGGGCGATGGTGAATACTTTCCATCAGGTGACCCGTCTGCTCGTTTGCCCCCTCTTATGTATAAAAAAAAACTACTATGTAGGGAAAGGGACAAAATATGGACACTGCCAAAGCCGATGTTTTGATTTCCCTACTTCTTTCTTTTACCCACTCTAAGCTGCCTATGTTTGCTGGAAGGAGCTGACTCAGATTACTCATATTACTAGTCCCAAACCCGTCAGGTCTAAATAACGTAGGGATGACTTGGACTCTAGGTTACCAAATGTCAAAAATGTGAAAGGAATAAAACCCATCTTTTTGCGTAGGGGGCCAAAAAAGATAGTTAGAACAATGGTCATTAGTATAATAGACGAAAAAAGTCATTTAACATTGTGCGGCGCCATGTAATTTTGTAGCTACGGCATAAAAGATCAAAGACTATTTTCACTCACAAGTCAATGTGACCATCAGCCTTCTAGTTTTTTTCGAAGTGCCAGTTGCAAAGCACTTTCTTGGTCGACTATCTACTTTAATATTACCGGTGTCTATGGAATTAAAAGACAATCAGCCTTAAAGTTTTTTAGAATGTACCAGTTGGAACTGTCATAAGAAATGCTAACGCACTTTGTTGGTCAACTATCTACGTAAATATTACCTGTCTATGGTACCAAAAACAACATAATTGTGAAGTCGGTCAAAAATGTCACTAGTTCCGATGATGGTACTATCCAATGGTACTACAACAACCTGTTGTTGTTGTAGTACTACTGTTTATGACTAATAACGCACTAAAACATCATTCAAAAGTCCTGAGAATTATATCAAATATTAAATCATTTTATTGGCTTTTATCAGAAATTTTATGACAGAGGGCACTTGTACTTGTACTATGATATTCAATAAATGATGGTTTCTTCAAGTAAAATTCGAAGAAATCACGCAGACGTTGAGTCACATATTATGTATTTTGTGTGGATCAATTTCAATCATTTAGATCTTATCTAATTGATATGAAACAAAGTATGAATGTAATTTCCAAGTACTTGGTTGCTAAGTTGAAGTTTGATAAAATGTATTTTAATTCGTTTCCCGTGAACGTTTTTTTTAGTTCACCAAAGTTAGAAGAAGATTTCCACCGTTTTTTTCGATTGTGTTTATCTTAAAGTTGGTCTCATATGAATTTCGTTAAAATATGTTCCGTAATTATAATTAAGTATGCACTTGCAATGGCTACTTTATCTGCTTCAAGAAAAAAATACTGTTTAACGTTTCTTATTTCAAATGTGGTGAATCTCCTGTAGGTATTACACACATTCATACAAACTGCGCAAAACGCTAGTAAGGCTTGTGCGATGGGTACTAGACAGCGATATACATACTGAAATATATAGTGAAATACATACTTAAATAGATAGAAACATCGATGACTCAGGAACTAATATTCATGCCCATCACACAAATATATGCCCTTACCAGGATTCGAACCCGGGTCACTACCAACTAGGCCACACGCGTCGTCCTCTTATGAGTTAAGTTTCGATATTTCAAATTCGATATCAAAACTTGATATTTTACAGCTAGTCTGAATACAAAGTTCCGTGTCCTAGATTTCTATATGTTAATTACCTACTGGAGTGCCATGCAACCCTCCAATATTAATCCCCTTAGCATTATACATGTCTAACCACCATTAAATTTCTTGGTACATGTTTATGCTTTGAAATAAACGTAGGTACTTATGTTCCAAAGTACAACTTTCTAGACTTGCTAGTTTTGTGTTTTGGCTATGTTTTGATAGGACTAAAGTTAAGATTGAATAAAAGAAACGCACCAATTATTAGAACCACGTCTTATTATTACATACATATATACATACCGTCACGCCTCTTTCTCACAGGGGTAGGCAGAGACTACTTTGTTCCACTTGCTACGATCCTGACATACTTCTTTCGCTTCATCCACATTCATCAATCTCTTCATACATGCATGGCCAGAGACGATGGCAAGCGCCCCGACGGGGCTACTCTGGTGCCATGGAAGATGGGTAGGGCTCTGGTGTGGGACGCAACGTGTGTCGACACTTTCGCACAGTCCCACATCCAGGCAACCCGCTCACAGGCCGGGGCTGCAGCTGACCAGGCCCAAGTTCTCAAGCGCCGCAAATACTCTTCTCTTTTATAGGATTATGAGTTTGCGGCGCTCGCAGTGGAGACAATGGGTCCCTGGTCGGCTGACATGAGGGCCTTCATGAGAGTCTTGTCGTCCCGGCTGACAGAGACATCAGGAGACCCCAGAGCTGGCGCTTACCTCTCCCAGCGAATTTCTCTGGCTGTACAGAGAGGTAATGCCGCCAGTGTGTTGGGGTCTATGCCGCAGGAGGGCCTTTTAGATGGTGTTTTCTTTTTATAGTTAGGTATATTTATTTAGTTTTAAGTTTTGTATATTTAGTTAACTTTTAGATTAATCATGATGTATTGTATCTATTGTAATTAATTCTATTTACTGTAAAATCTATAGGTTCCATTTTTTTAATTTATTCAGATAAAACTGTATAAGCCTGCTATATAAGGCTTAGAATTATTCCGGAGTACACACCACTAGGCGGTTAGGTTAGTTTGATTAAACAATGTGTTAAAAATTTTACACTTTGAACATCAACCAAGCTATGGACTCTTTAGAAAAAAAAACAATGGTCAAATTTAATTACACCAATTGACCTGCATCGCTTGTACTAGGTCATAGGCAACGGATATATGTACTTATATACATAACAAACATCTACGACTCGGGTACAAACATTCATATCCATCATACAACTGCCTGGCCCTACCGGGGTTTGAACCCAGGACCTCTGGCTTCGTAGGTCAAAAAACAAAGTGCATACCATATTTGAAAACCGTGCTGCGATTCTGGCGTGAAAGTGTAACAAAGATGCAGACAAATGAAACAAAATATGTTATTAATCACAAACTTACATATTAATGAGTAGAAAAGCTAGCTTCTGCACGCATACCTATCACCATTTCTTTGTTTACGTGACGTCTTTGATAATACAATCATCATTATTTTTATAAGCCCTCAATTATCAGCAAAATCATTGGCAAATTGCAAATCAGATTCAGCTCAACATCATTTACATTCTATAATTCGTGAAAAGAAGACGTGTGAATCTTATTCAGAGTGCAAAAAACACAGGTGAGTTTACTTTGGTTTGAAATTGATAAAGGCACATAAATCAGGTTTTATGGTCCCTAGACGGTAATCTTCGGTATAGTTCGTAAGATATTGTGGGAGATTGAGGTGAAATATTGTAATGTTTTCGGTTAAAAATGTATTTTGTTTGCTTTACAAGATTGTTTTACAAGTTTCGCAAACATCTTAATTCTTACAAATCTCTTAATTGGGATAGTCTATTTTTTTACAATGTATACTGATTCAAAAACCATTTCGAGGAATAGCTTTTCAGGATTATTTCCAGTAATCAGATTTCATAACAATGTTGTTTTTAATTTTTTATTGTTATTTTTTCATTTGCCCTTCATTTGACCGCGAAACTGACGTCATCAACTTGTGGAGAATATTTTTTGCATAATCTGTGATCAGCCACTTTTTTAAAAACCTTTTATACGAGGTCTAAATTGAAGTTACGGATACAAATTTCACTTTACTTTCAGCTTGTTTTACAGAAAATATAAAATTCATAAGAGAAGATCGCGTGAATCTTCCTGTGTTATTGTTGAATCATATTGACATAGATACTAATGACATTTTGCCAACTTCACCACAAATAGAAAAGGCGTTAATGGCGGTGCTTCATAATTATACGTTTTATGATGAACTCTGACGTCATCAACCAAAATACTTTCAATAATTAATAAAAAAAAATACCGAGTTATATGAGAAAATATCGAAATTGGTTTCTTATAATTTACTTTTCCGCACAAAAAAATATAAAAAGGATGGGTATTTTTTTTAGATAATCCCAATTGTAATGAAAAATCCAAAAATCTAAATTTTTCTAGGTTCGTGGATCTCTGGCCTCTTACTCGAAATACAAAAACAGCACTTAGTTGTACAGTACAAGTAGCTTACTATAGTTTGCTTTGTAAAGTAAAGTTGCACCCATGATTTTATTTTATAGATGTGTTGCGAAAGTAATGGATTTTTTGGCCAGTTACTATTGCGACTTCTTTCACAGCTACTTTCTTATGATGCCGTAAGCTAATAAGGCTCATGTTTTTTCTTTAAAGTTTCAGGATGACGATAGAAGTCCGACAAAGAGTCGGTGAGAAGGAAAAAAAACCCGAAGAACAAAATGCACCGGAACAAAAACCGACTTTTTGGGATCCAATGCAAGAAGGTGTGAAATGGATCGAGAAGTATGCTGAGCCCATGGAAAAGTTTTTCCAAAGATTGCCAGAGTTCATTGGCACATTTTGTGCTACCTTTGCAGTTTTTACCTTTGGTGCAACGTTACGAGGTGAGACTTTTTTAACTCATTATTGCTTTCGCTTTCTTTTTTACAAGCTATTATTTATTTTTACCTGCCCTGTTGTCTGTCTGTAATCTACTCTTCCAAGTCAATTTTAACCTACTCCTAGTGGTCAGATTAACGTCAAATATATGGCATACATGTCTAAGTCTGGTGACAATACAATAAGCCAAAGGTTCCTTGCACCTTAAGCCACTAGTGGTGCCCACATAGTAGCCACCAAAATGGACTCTCCGCACACGTTCAGCACTCGCTTCCTATACAAATAGTAGCGACGTTTTGTGGCTTTCGTGTATGGCCCGTGTGCGCGGACCTTAATCTGGTAGTGAAATTTTGGTGGCCTGGCCAGGACTGTCTACGTAGAAAGGAACTGTTCAACGGTTGGTCCGATTGACTTGATATTGGGTGTACCTACAAAATAATGTAGGATATCTATTACTAATTGTTATAGTCCAGGATCAAGATTTTTGAAATCCTTTTCACTGTTGATTGATATAATATATTATGGTCAATAAAGAAATGCTTTTACCGAAGTAAGCTTTAATTTCCTTTGTACTGTTTTAATTTTAAAAGGTCATTTTCACTTTGGTACAAGTCAATACGAGAATCAGCCTTGCTCTTTTATGACGAAGAAACTTTCATAAATCATGGTAAAACAATTCTTGGTCGACTTTAATTATGTCGATGTCATAATCTTGATAATTTTAAGTAAAATCAGGTATAATCTTTTTTAAAGAGACCCCTTGAAATTAAAATTTGCAGTGTTAAATTTATTTGGCTAGTTATGAAAACGTTTTACGTAGTATCTTTTGTTTGCATTTCTTCTCCCATTTTGATGTAATTACGGAAGCATACAGAATGTAATACCAACTAAACTAAAAAGTTTCTGAAATTGGAAAATTTTGACACACACTCATCGTACGTTTACATTAGTGTATTTGATCCTTGATAATTATATTATTGTCCAGAGACCCGTTAAGACTAGTTATTCCCTAATGACGTGCCAGACACACGGGCAAACGGAAGGAACTTTATTAACACCTACTTAAATATAGATAACAATAGATAAAAATAACTTGAAGTATGTCGCAGAACGTATGTCAATACGCTGGAACGGATATTTTGTAGCGTTTGCTCATAACATAACTATTCATAATCATAAGTACAAAGGCCAATCTGCCAAACAAATACTGAAGAAATTTCACAGGATATTACTATGTAGCGATTTTTTATAGATTAGCCCATATACGTTGGATCCTTCTTTAAGTTCCATTGAATGTTAACAGCGCTCATTAAAATATGTTTAGGGACGAGTATTGTACATTTTGATGTTAAGTACTCGTACACCCAAATCCTGTGCCAAAATCGTTATTTGAAATGAGACTAAGGTAATTTCAATAAAATAATTCATATTATGTATAAAAATATTTACTGCTAAATAATTGTTACGTCAATGATCAATGATATACAATGCACGGATACCAGATATGCAGAGTTAGTGACATCTAATCCTGAATATAATCGTGACACAAAATGATCGATGATTACTTATCGAGGCGAGTAATCACATTTATAGTCAATTTGGATTTAATGTTATGCCATATCTTAAGTGGAAACAGAAAAATAATCGCAATCTGTTACAAGAATCTTAGTCCACCTTTGCATGTTTGATGCGGGATCTTCTAAAGATTAACTACCCTACGGAACCCTGTCCCTACGGAAGACCAGCGCTGGCTGTAAGGACCAATATGTGACAATTTGAACCTACTTAATAATTTATTTGTGTTTATTTTTCCCAATTTGGACATTATTGTTATGAATAAAAGACCTCAATGTTTTGGGTACTAGACCAAGAGTGGTATTATAAAAGGTTACTCTATGGAGTGGACTGAATTATGGGACATCGCGTTTGTGGTTTTAGCAGCGCTACTTTTGGAACTACCCACACTTCATCTTGTCTTTGCACCGGCACATTTTGCATAAGACGTTTCCACGAAGAAAAAATCTTATATCATTCATACCGGTTATATTCTTGTCCGTTTTGGTTTTATTTATTTCACATCTAGCGTGATTTGATTCTCTATAGCATAATGGCATAAAAGGCATAGTTTTGTTCTTAAAAAAATATTTTTTAAAATTCCAGGAGAATGGATCATCATTTTGGTAACAGCACTAAAACAGATCACAGGACAGACCAACTCGGACCGTAATGTAACTGCTGAAGAGGTATTTTCACTGTTCACCGAGCAAAATCTGAAGATGGAAAATTTCAGTTTCATCTTCATAGTGGCTCATGTCGTGTCTTATGGAACTTATTTCATATCTGGAGGATTTTTGCATGTAAGTAAAAGAAGAAGTTTAGTATCGTCATTGTCATTCAATGTATAAGTGTGAATATATTGATAATTTCACATTTTTTGCCTAGATAAAAGGTGCTAAAATTTAATACTGACCGCACTATCACCCGACAAATTGAACCTTTTTATACTTTTCGATAAATATTTACTATCTCTTGTAGTAAGAGCAAAATAAGTAAGTGTGAAATTCATCGGTCAAAATTTTAAGATTGTTTTTACAGTCCTTTTGGATATTAAACAATTTCGTTTGTTGTTTGTTTGTTTATCAAAGAACAATGAAATAGATTTGTGCTATTTGATTAACCTGTCCATATTATTGTCCTCAGTTTAAAAATAAAAAGGTATTTTATCCTAATCAGTATAAAAAAATAATTAGGTACCTACAGTTGTAGAAAAAAATGATATAACAAATACCGTAAAGCTATATTTTAATCCTTCGGACTATTTTAATGGCTGATCTAAATTAAGTATCTAATAAATATTTTTTTTGCTTTATTTAATAGCTAAAGCTAAATTAACTTGTCCTAAATTCCTCCTAGTTTTTGTTGTTTATCCTTTGGTCTATTTTAGACTTCATCCCAAGTTTACTCTCTCGTTACGGTAAACAATAAGTAATTCATATGCGAGGGTGTGAACTAAGTTTGATTAGCAAAATTTTCAAGAAATTTACGGCGTGGTTTAGACGCAAATATAATTAAAATTTGATAATTACATTAGTTTAATTAAGTAAGGGTACCTACCTACTTTGAAGGTAGGCGGGGTATCATCTTTAAAGTTGAGTAAAAAATATTTACCACCCATAATTTTTATTTATCGTTAAATTTAAGTATTTGCATTTTGTGGTGTGTTTTTAGAAAAACATTATTAGAAGTTGTTGCGAAGTTTCATTTGTAAGGTCTGAAAACTTTACCAAGTTTTTTCTCAAGTACCTATTAAAAAGGGGAGTCTTTAACAATGTAAACCCTATCGAAACTTTTTTCCAATTACAGTGGTACTTCTATATGAACAGACGGGACTCAGCCGCTGAATGGAAGATCCAGCCCGACAAGTGGATTACTCCGGAACTCGAACGCCACGAAATAATGTTAGGCACGTTATCGCTTTTCTTCACTGGTTCCTTCTCCGCTTTGCTGGCCACGTACATCTACAATGGCAACCCTTCTTGGGTCTACTATCAGTTCGATGAATACGGCTGGCTGTGGTTCTTCCTGCAATTCCCAGCGTTGTTTATTTACATTGTAAGTATAGTGTAGTAACATTTTTTTTTATGAACTTCAAGCATGGCTCTGTTACTAACGTTAATTAATTTTATCTCTTTTTCAGGACTATACAACATACGTTCTTCACCGTCTCTATCACACCCGGCTTCTTTACAAGCACTTCCACAAGCTTCACCACAAATACAAGCAGCCTACCGCTTTCTCTGTTACTGCCATCCATCCTATTGAAATCATGCATTTCCAACTGACTTACTGTCTGCCACTGTTTGTCGTCCCAACACATTGGGGTGAGTAAAAATAAAAAGAAATACAATTGCTATTGTGATCAAACTCCACAAATGTAATGAACAATTTATAATCGATCTTTAGATTTTATTCTTACTATAACACTTCTTGGTAAAAATAATGTTTACATAACAAACTTAAATATTGGGCGGGGAATTAACTACAAAGACAGCGTTTCTTGCATCCACCGCTGTTTTTCTCTTTAAAATACTTGCTGTTCTTATACTTACAATTAATAGATCATTGCCCAAGTAATTATCTCCATTCGCTTTATTTGCTGCAACAATTGAGTACTTTTTAACCCGTTTCTTCACAAGTTGGAACAAGTTTAGTGTATTTAATTCAAGGCTCATTAGGTTCTTGTAAAATTAACAAAAAAAATAAAATAAAAAATACATGTATTATCTTCAAGTATTATAATATACACAGCGATGAAAAGGGTACTGCATTATATTATTTTAGAAACCATAGAGAAATCCTATGATATAACTCAACTTGATCAGAAACATGACTTGAAACGTGTATATAAGATCTGAAAAGTTTATAAAGAACATTTAAATTCCAGTTCCTTTCTACGTGGTAATTGTATACAACTACGTTCACGGCATCATAGACCACTCCGGCATCAACTTCAAAGCACAATGGTGGCAGCCGTGGCAGCCTGATGCAGACTTCCACGACAAGCATCATGAGTTCTACCACGTTAACTTTGGCTTCAACATGGTCCTTTGGGATAAGGTACCTATTCTTCTTATTGAATAAGTTATTTGTTTATTAACTAACCTATAAGTTACTTACATCGTTATTCATTAACGCTTATATGTTAACCTAATATTAGTCTGTATTTCAGTCACTTTGATAGTTGTTTATGATAAAAACAGACTTCCAGGCGGGGGGAGCGTTTTCACCCATTTTTGTTGTCAACATACCATTGGCCCGCACGAGGCGGTTTGCTTCATCCTTCCTAATGCGAACTGCTAGGGAATGGAATTCGCTCCCATCGTCTGTATTTCCGGACAGATACAACCTAGGGATCTTCAAGGCTAGAGTGAATAGGCTATTACTGAACCAGTGAGTTACACCTTTGACCTCATCTGCACCTTCCACCAAGTGAGATAGAGGTCAATCACTGGTCAGTTCGTAATAAAAAAAAACCTAGTTTTCGCAATGGCAGGTTGTAATTATTTTTTGAACGTTGGTTACTTTTTGTCACAGATAATCAACTGAATTACTTACCATTGATTTTATAAATACGTCTTTTAAAGCGTGTATTAAATATTTATCAAAACAAATCTAGAATAATTGTTACCTACCTCACGATTACAATTCGAGAACGATACGAGCAGTGCGATACGAAGAAAGACTTCCAAAACATATAAATTTATCAGAACGTCCCCTACTATATAATTCTGAGTTAAACTGTTTAATGTTCAATTATTACAAAATTAATTCAATAAAAATAATGAAGAACATGCCATTTTAGCTATTATTTACATCAACAATAATTGAAACTTGTCCGATCTATGGTCAACGCAATTTCATATTTCATTTTGTCGCGCAATTTCTATTTGAGATTTTTACAGGATAAAAATACTAAAAAGTCGTTGGACGATATTTTGATATATCAATCACCTAATGTCTGATATCATTTTGTGTGATAACTTTTATTTACGCTTTATCATGTCTGAAGGTCACGGTACCAAACATTTCTGCTTTTGCCAATAATTAATTTAAGTACATAAAGTACATATTCCCTTCCATGCTGGTCTGGGAGCAAAGAAAAAACATAGAATTTACCAGTTGCTTCTCTTCCCGCGCAGATGGTAAAATCCCATCGAGGGAATGGGTCAAAATCTTAGGAATCATGTTATAGGCGATGTGACTAGCAACCCATCACTATTTTGATTACTTTTTCCATCCATACGCCCACAATCAAGCTAAATGTGATCTTTAGGTCTTCTTACCTTGGGCTCTGTCTACCCCGTAAGGGATAAAGACGTGATTTATGTATGTATGTATGTATGTATACATAATTAGGAAATTTGGTAAAACAAGTTCAAGCAGCCAGTTTCTTCTGAACTTACATAATTCAAAACTTCTATAATAATTTAAATCTTTAAAGCCTTTTGTTTTTGTTGACTATTTAGCAGATTATTTTATTCGGTCTTTATTACTCATAGTGTCACCTTAATCATGAAACCTACATATTTTACTAAATAACAATAGCCTTTGACCGTTTCTATGATACTATAACAGAGCTCTCATTAGTAGGAACAGTAGGAATAGTTATTGTGTTTCGTGTTTTTTTTTTTCCTATTTTATATTATTGCTTTTTATTTTTTGTTTTTATTGCTGTATATTTAAATTTTACAGCGCATTGGTTTTTAATGAAATTTTGTGAAATTTTCTGCCCTCTATTGACTAGGTACCGTGTCTTTTATTTAGTTAACGGTTCTGATTTATGGTGTTCGATAAAAAAAATATTGTATGTAATTGAATTTGCAGTTGATACAAATAACATAAACTCTGCTATAATCTACTTTAATAACACACGTGCAAATATAAAAAAACAAGAAGTAAACTATGGTCAATACCCGAGAGATAAGAAAACATAAATAAAGCTATAAATGTGTCACAAAAATGCGGATTCTAGATAACCTTCCGTTGGCAAGGTCAATGATCTATTTGACATTGTTTTTAAACAGTTTAATTCTTTGCAGTTGCACGGGACAATGAGAAAACCAAATCTCGTTTACACCGAAGAAACTTTTCATGGTGAAGCACCAGTAGAAGGAACAGAAGACGCTAAGAGGTTATTAGAGGCAGAGACAGAGGCAGTTACAACGCCTAGCTCATCCAAAGCTAGCCTCAACGTATCATAAGCGTTAAGGTTCCATCTGACGACGCTTCTATCCCGTCAGATGTCGTGGCAGGTCTCTGAAAAACTGCTGGTCATTGATGAAAACGAACATTTTTTGTATCTGGGCGCAATCTGAATGTGGAAAACTTATGGTGGCCATAAAGCTCAAATGAAGGAGCACATTTAAAAACATTAGTATTTTTCTACTCGCGACTATTTAAGGTGTGTGTAAGCGATGTAACCATAGCTACGGCTCTCCATTAATAATGATTTATCGTGATCTTAGCAACTACAGACACAAATAGAAATTGTGAACTATTTCAACAAACTTAGGTACGATACAATATTCATATGTATTGTATTTCTTAGAATAATGAGGTTTGGGACAACATTATGAATAAAATACCTTATATTTTAGCCGGCTTTAAAGAGACTAGTGCGGTAATTCGTAAAGAAATATCACATAACATCTAAAATATTTGTTTACATTGTCCGTAATTCCCATTTGAATAGCCTACCAAATCAGAACAAACATACCTAATATTCCAGATGAGTACAAACGAATGATTGCAAGGTTCGAGCGAAATTCTGACACACTTTTACGCATGTAGCTTGGGCGTCAAAGTGGGATAATTTTTGCTCGCAACGTATTACAAATCTGTTTGTACGCCGTTTGACTAAAGAGGCCGGAGGTAATTCACTTTGATTAAAAATAAAAATCTCTACAACTCTTACCAACTCAAATGTTGCTTCTGCAAGCACAGTATCTGAATTTGATGCATTGACGCATCGCTTCCAATTAGTGTTAGTTAATTTTAAGCTTTAGTTCTTATTTTTTATTTGAAAAAGTATTCTGTTTTAATATTTTTTTACAAATATATTTTATTGTTGTACACTGCTGTTTTTTTATTTTGGGGCACATTAATTACTGAATACCGCTATTGCACAAGCTGATTCATTTTTGTCAATGCATATTACTTCGTAGCCCTATAAAGGATTTAATTATAAAAGTGTTGATTAAAATTTGAAAACATAATCCCGCCAATTTTCATGGCTGCTTGTCACAACAATGACTGCCTTCGAATAATTCAAAATCAATACCGATGACAACGCATCGTCGGAAAGGAAAATCCAGTCCCTTAATAAACATAATACAAGTTTTTGTCGAGCGAATATTCAAGAATAGGGCAAGTTCTAAAAGAATCCTCCTTTTCACGTAGACCATTTATCACTCTCGTGAGGTGGAAAAAATTGCGCTGGTCTTAAGGGCCGTGCCACAGGGTAGTAGACGGCAGAAGAGACACTATTTTTTAAATACTAAAGTCACGTAGCAAATTAATAAAGTAGATAACACTCTAAATGTAACATGTGCAACTACACGCGGCTCTAAAACTAAGACTTCTAAATATCTATACTTTAGTCCTATTAAGTATAAGATATAAAATCACTTTCGTCGTATAACACAAAGGACTTCCGGCTCATGACGAAGAGAAATATAGGAAAAATACTTCGGTTATTTTTATGAATAAAAAACTGTAGAATATTAGGCTATAGCGACATGTTAGGTATATTTTATATTGTGGCAGCCTGTCCAAAATTATAAGTCGAATATTATTCAATTAAACTAGGTAATATTTTTTATAGATATTTAAAATCATAAAAGTAAACATTTGGTTATAAAAAACATCATTCATCTTCATCTAATAGATGATAGACGACTCTAGCATTTTTTCGTGTAATTGTGATTCTAAATATGTTTCACGTCGTGTAGTAATAATTAAAATAAGAATTCATATAAGTTCAACTAAGATCATTTATATTTTGAGAAGTGCCCAACACGTGGCGGTGTAACGCGTCTACAACCTCACTAGAATTGCCATAATATTATGGCTATTTTCGTAGCAAGTAACCTGTAAATCGATATACAATACGTATATGTAGGTACATAATATTGTGCATCAATTTACGGTTGAGTCCAATTAGTGAAGTGTTTTGGGATCCTTGTGTACAAATTAATGTTTGACTTCTGCGTCACATTAGTTTGGACAAGCGAAATAATGTTTAAACGGGGAAGGCCACGTTTGATTTATTTTAGTTACATTCGGGGTCCTTAATTAAACACTGCCGATGACTTCACTTTTACTCCTTAAAAAATGTGGTAGCTCTCCATCATGAGTTATTTGTACGTCACGATCATAACTAACAATCAGGAAGCACTAATGACTGACTGAAGATCTACGTTTCACTTGTCTTGTGCTAGGATTATGTTTAGCTTTGAGTTAAGGGGCACATCGAGTTTGTGTACGAAAAGAGGCAAAAAAGTCGGATCATAAGTATTTTATGCCTAGTTTTTTCTACTGTGTCAAATTTTAGTGGTGTATTAGGTAGAATTTTGATATATTTACGCAGACTTTATGAACAATCGTGTTATTATTATTTTGTAAAGTAGATTGACCAATTTGACAACATTTCATATTTTTCATTTGCCTAACTACCGTGATTTTAGTCCAAATAATGTAGTATAGATGTAATTTTCTTTTAGCCTATTTAATTATCTGTCTATCTCGAATTACTGTCAAAATGTGAAAAAATACAAAATTCATTTCCAGAAAACTCCACTTTACAGCATTAGCGACTTTAAAAATGATCACTCCATACCATTAGGTACTGAAGAAAATTATGAAAGCGAAGTATTTTTGCTTAAAAATAATTTACGTCCGTTTCCTTTTAAATTATTTCTTTTCCGTTATTGGGGTAAGTGGACATTTGAAACCTGCCTATTATAATTGACTTAAATTGGACACTCAAGCCTTTTGCTTAAACAGGGAGTCGGTAAAGGTTACCATCATTATCATTATTAAAAGGAAATAAATACTTTATAGGGACTTCCTTATTAGGTTTCAGAATGAGGGTTTTATTTTAACTTTAATTTGGATGTTTAAAAGGATCAGGGCCTTAGAGTGTACCTAAGTTTTTTATCGCAACTAACGTTTTTATTGCCACGGAAAAATATTTTTAGCGCCTAAAGGCAACTTAATAGAAGGGTTATAAAATAAACCTAACCTAATCTGAACCAATCAACGATTACCGTATCAAAAAAGTTTGACTAGGTAATAGTTTTACCATAAATTACATTGTATTATTTGAAAGATTACGCATTTTGACCCATTACGTATGTACTTATTTTGACCTGCTTGCACTCATTTTAGAGCCTTGGAATGCTACCTTAGAAGCATTTTTTTTGCGTTCATAATTATTATTATGTGAATCTGGGCATCACATGTAGCAATATAATGATTTTTCTTTATGATGTAGGTAGGTACTAAGATCACTTAAACAGACATAAAATAATTAAGTATACACTACTAAACGTAATAATTTTACATTTGTTTCATTAATTTTCACGCTATAATTTTAAAAAATACGTGTATACTGTTTTCAGCTGCATTTTCTTTATAATGAAAAACAAACTTTTAAAAATGCCCCCTCTATTACAATAAAGAAGTGAACGAAACGATAGAACGTTTAAACTTTCAAATTGTTTCGATTTGTTTCATAGAGAGGTCTTTTGAGAGCGCCAGGGCTCAAGTATGCAGAGTAAGCGATTATTACAGGAAATCGTGATTTTATTCGTTGACACAAATTCGTTCTTAACTTTATTTTAAAATTATTTAACCACCGGTGGCAAAACAATCTACATAACCATCAACGTGAATCTTACATAGGCTTAAAGCTACAAATAAAAACGAAACCCTAAAATATTCATTACCTGAACGACCAAGATTAGGTCGATGTTTAAAAAATCGAAAAATCCTGTTCTCTCAAAGATAAGGTCTAAAATCTAATCTTTTATCTCGGACACAAAATTGACAAGCGCAAATGTTAAGTGGTCAAATAATGATACAAGCTTTCATTGTTTAGTGGTGTACTCGAAACTATCGACAGTGCTTGTAGCCTGGATATAAGTGGTTTGGCTATGTTATATTTTAAGAAAATAAATATTTTGATTATCATTATCAAGCAAATTTAAATGTTTATTCGTTTATTACACTAACTTATGTGCTAACTATAAATTGTTTTAAATTAGAGTACCAAAAAAAATTAAGTTATCAAATTTGATTTTAAAATTAAGTTTAAAATTAACATTTACGCATTTTATAGGATAGGTAACTTACAAAAATTTGTTCTAAATTTAATTTAACGTTAATTTTCGATAGTGGTGGCACATCACTATTTTTGGATTGCAAAAAACAGTCAATACAGGTAATCCGAGATGAAAAAATAGCCTTTCGGTACATCCATTTTCAATCCCAAAAATCTTTCAAACAAAGAAGCAAAATGTCTGAAGCTGGCACACATACAAATATTGCTCGTTTAGTAATGTACTTAACAAGGAAAATAGTTACGACGGTTATCATAAAGGTCCCATGGTGGGTTAGAATTTAAATTCCTTGACTGTACATGATTACCTACATTTCGTATTGACGGTAACCGGTACATTAGTACTGTTAGGGTGTAAAATCGGCTCCCGTCAGCGGTGTTCCCAGCTGATATTGACATGGCCTTCAAAAAATTGTAAGCTGTTTCCTTAAAGGCCGGCAACGGCCCGGAAACTCTCTTGGGGTTGCCGGTTCTCACGGGTGGTGGTAATTGTTTACCATCAGGTGGCCCATTTACGTTTGCCTCCTCTTTCCGTAAAAAAATAACACAGTTCGAATAGGTTTACGCAGTAAAGCAGATCTCTATGAAGAGTGTTCCACGTTTTTAAGACCTACGACTAAGGTTAGTTGATTCTGTAACTTCACCGTACAATATGTATAACTTTACCAAGCGGTCGCTTTAATCTACAATATCCCCGAGCTCGTAACTTAGTCCCTCAGTGCAGGCGTCGAAAAGCCTCCTGCATAATGCATTGTATGACTGCAACGACCTTTGAGCCAGGATTATACGAGAGGGCTATTTCGACAATTTTCCGCCGTCCGCAGATTTTTGCAGCCTTTAGCGATATTTTACTGAAACTGCTTTACGGTGGTTGGTTTTGTTTGCGTGAAGGGTTTGTTAAAGCGTCTGGATTCACTAGCTAGCATACATTTTTATAGTATTTTGTTTGCTCTTTCATCGCAATTCGCTGACTGGCATTCAAAAATTTAAAACTAGTATGTTGTGTCGTTTTAATTTAAAATTTTATACATACACATACATACACAAATCACGTCTTAATCCCTTACGGGGTTGACTTAGAAATTCTATCATATAAATAAACTCAATTTTTATAGACATCGATTCTAACTAAAAAAATTACGAGCCGCCGCACTTTGAAACATATTTACACCAAACAAGTAGGTATCTGGAAGACTGTAACAATACAATTAGGTACTTATAACCTTAAAAAACTTAAAATAGAAAACATAATCCACACTGTTAAAATAAACAAAAAGTTTTGAAGACACTGATATTTTACCGAGATAGCCTGCAACAGAACAAAGGAAATGGTTAAAGTTTGCCTATTTTGTATATCTACATTACGTGCCTTGGTAGCTAATAAGTTTTTGTTGAAATTCATTTTTATGATGCTATTTTTGCTCACTGTACTTGCATTTGAGTCATTCATTCTTTATATACACCATATTTCACAGCAATGATCTGCAAGATTTGACTCAAATAAACAAGAAACAGTCCAAGTTCAAAACCCTATGAAATAATACAATTTTGACAGCGACTTATAAACATCGTCGGTCTCATTTCCTGCCACTAATTGCTTTTGCCGAGTGTAATAACAATTTGAGCATATTTTAATTAACCTGCTAATTATAATTGATTCTGTTAGCAAATAATAATTGAGAAAGGCACAATTAATCGTTAAATTGAAATTAATTGCAATCGAAATGGAGCGCTGCGTAGCTTTTCTCCGCATTTCCTTTGTCTGATTTCCTCCTTTCCACTCAAGAGTTGGGAATCATAAAGTTCCATGCAGACATACACAGATATAGCTTATTCTAATTGTGCACCTACATATTATATTATAGCAGTTTCATCTAGCGTATCTTCACCTCAATATTTTTGACAGCCACTTTTCGCGAGGGTTGTAATCAAGTTGGTTCTGTACCTATACTGAAGTAAAGTTATCCACAAAAATGTATTCAGAATATTTCAGGAAGTACGCAGGTAAGTTTCCTTCTTAGTAATGATGATCTTTCTGAAAGCGCTGGTAGTAAATCATCATCATCATTCATTGTGTGTGTTGGCAGTACCAAATAAACGTTTTATCTATCTATCTATCTATCATGACGTTCATCATCATCATTTCAGCCGTAGGACGTCAACTGTTGGACATAGGCCTCCTCCATAGAACTCCAGTTGCCTCGGTTGGAAGCGGTTCACGTCCACCCTTAACTCGCGACTTTAATCAGGTCATCTGTCCATCTCGTTGGTGGACGTCCTACGCTGCGCTTGCCAATCCGCGGTCTGGGTCTCGGGTAGTAAATATAGTCTATCACTTTTCAATAAAAAACATCCAACATCCTATCAATAAAAAACATTCAAGTTGGCCAGCACATCTTCTGGACATTATATATTGTGACTTGCAAAGGATTTTCAAAGTATTAAAGTATGGTCGGACGTTTGTTCTTTCACGTCAGAACGACTGAATAGACATGGCTGAAATTTGACACACGGACACACTATATGGCCTGGAGTAACATAATATACATAGTGTCGTGTCGTGTCGTGTCGTGTCGTGTCGTGTGGTGCCGGCCTAGAATTGCACTACCCCAACTCTTCCCGTGGGTGTCGTAAGAGGCGACTAAGGGACATGCACCGGGGGGCGGGCAGCAGCGCCCCCTGCAGAACAATTCCATCGCCAAACTGCGATCCCCAACCCGCATGCCCAGCGTGGGGATTATGGGCACTAACCCCCAATGAA
Source organism: Pandemis corylana (assembly GCA_949127965.1). Classification (NCBI taxonomy): domain Eukaryota; kingdom Metazoa; phylum Arthropoda; class Insecta; order Lepidoptera; family Tortricidae; genus Pandemis; species Pandemis corylana. The sequence goes on along the minus strand of OX421856.1, from coordinate 10,711,679 downwards.
TAGACAAGCCAAAAAATGGCCCCCAGTTCCCGGCCGCCTCGCTATTCCTGGCCATGGTAGCGGCCACGGTAACGGCGGGGCAGGGGGTGCTAAGAATCCCCGGGCTACGTTAGGCTACCATTCATTACTCAAAAAATTGACCCTGGCGACGTTTAACGGACGAACTCTGAGGCTTGACCATCATCTAGCGCAGTTGGAAGTAGAGTTAGAGAACATTAAATGGCATGTTCTGGGGTTATGTGAAGTCCGTAGAGAGGGGGAGGACACCGTAACCCTAGACTCAGGCCATCTTCTCTACTTTCGCGAGGGTGATAAAACATCCCAGGGTGGCGTAGGTTTCCTCGTGAATAAGGTCCTAGCTAACAACGTTCAAGAAATCTCCAGTGTGTCGACCAGGGTAGCGTACCTGATCCTTCGGCTGTCCAAGCGGTACAGCTTGAAGGTAATTCAGGTGTACGCACCGACCTCGGCACACTCGGATGATGAAGTAGAGGATATGTATGAAGACATATCCAAAGCCTTACACAACACCACTAAGGCCCACTTCAACGTTGTTATGGGGGACTTTAACGGCAAGGTGGGAACCCAGACTGGCAGCGAATCCCGAATAGGCCCGCATGGTTTTGGAGTTAGGAATCACAGGGGGCAAATGCTTGTCAACTACCTTGAGAGAGAGGAGCTGTTCTTAATGAACTCTTTCTTTAAGAAACAGCCCCAGAGGAAGTGGACATGGCGAAGCCCCGACACTGTGACTAAAAATGAGATCGACTTCATCATGTCGGATAGCAAGCACATATTCAGAGATGTCTCAGTGATCAATAGGTTTAATACCGGATCTGATCACCGACTACTCCGAGGCTCTCTGAATATCAACCTGAAGCTTGAAAGGAACCGTCTGATGAAGTCCACGCTCCGACCTGATCGAATCCAAATCATGGCGGGCACCGAGAAGTTTCAACAGCTTCTCGGGGATAGATTTGTTGCCCTGGAACCCACCGATGACGCTGACGAGACCCTACACAATCTGGTCGAAACGTTGAGGGACGAGGGCATCAAATTCTGCCAAAAGCAGCGTACTGGCAAGAAATCCAAACTCTCGGATGAGACTCTCGGGCTGATGGCAAAAAGACGGGAAACCACCCAAGCAAATTCGTCAGACAGGTCAGACCTGAACAAGCAAATTGCGAAGATGGTACGGCGCGACCTTCGGAGCTCCAACACGCGCCTCATTGAAGAGGCAATAGAGCGAAACCGAGGGTCCAAAGTATTCACTCAGCAGCTTGGCAGGAGCCACCTGACGAAGCTAAAAACGCACGATGGGAGGACCGTATTGTCGAAGCCGGAGATATTCGCCGATATTGAGGATTTTTATGGCCGACTATACGCTGCACATGCTCCTCGTTCCCAACGAGACGAACACGATTCTAGAGCCACCCTGACACGCCACTATACCGACGAACTGCCTGACATCAGTCAAGACGAGATCGTGTTAGCTCTGAGGCAGCTTAAAAATGGAAAAGCCCCCGGTGAGGACGGAATAACATCAGAGCTTTTGAAAGCCGGAGGAGTCCCTGTTATACAGGAACTACAGAAGCTCTTCAATGACGTCCTTCACAGTGGGAGAACTCCAAAGGCGTGGAGCGAGAGTTTGGTGGTGCTCTTTTTTAAGAAGGGAGATAAAACCCTTCTTAAAAATTACAGACCCATCTCGCTGCTAAGCCACGTCTATAAGCTGTTCTCACGAGTGATCACGAACCGTCTCGCCAGGAGACTCGACGAGTTCCAGCCACCGGAACAGGCCGGGTTTCGCGGAGGATATGGCACCATAGACCACATACACACAGTGAGGCAGATTATACAGAAGTCCGAAGAGTATAATCAGCCCCTGTGTCTGGCCTTTGTGGACTATGAGAAGGCATTTGACTCGGTCGAAACCTGGGCTGTTCTGGAATCCTTACAGCGATGCCAAGTAGACTGCCGCTATATCGAGGTGTTGAGATGTCTCTACGAAGCCGCAACCATGAGTGTCCAAGTACAGGGCCAGCAGTCTGAACCCATCCAACTGCGCAGAGGAGTGAGACAGGGGGATGTTATATCCCCGAAATTGTTCACGAGCGCGTTGGAGGATATGTTTAAGGCGCTGGACTGGAAAGGCAAGGGCATTAACATAAACGGCGAGTACATGTCACACCTGCGATTCGCTGATGACATAGTTGTAATGGCGGAGTCGCTGGAGGAGCTGAACCGGATGCTGGACGGCCTAGCTTCAGCCTCGCGACGTATCGGTCTCGGCATGAACTTGGATAAAACCAAAGTCATGATCAATGGCCTCATTGATCCGGTACCGGTCGTCGTATATGGCCACCCTCTCGAAATTGTTTCCGAGTACACTTACCTTGGGCAAATCCTGCAGTTAGGTAAAAATAATTTTGAGAAGGAGGCCAAAAGGAGGATCCAGCTGGGCTGGGCAGCGTTTGGAAAACTACGTCGAGTCTTCTCTTCATCCTTACCGCAGTGTTTGAAAACTAAAGTTTTCAATCAGTGCGTCCTACCCGTCATGACCTACGGAGCTGAGACGTGGACACTCACGGTAGGGTTGGTCCACCAGTTCAAAGTCGCTCAGCGAGCTATGGAAAGAGCTATGCTCGGAGTCTCTCTGAAGGACAGGATTCGTAACGAATACATCCGACAGAGAACCAAAGTTACCGACATAGCTCAAAGAATTAGCAAGCTGAAGTGGCAGTGGGCCGGCCATATCTCGCGAAGAACCGACAACCGCTGGGGTAAACGTGTTCTTGAGTGGAGACCGCGACTTGGCAAACGTAGTGTAGGACGCCCTCCGGCCAGGTGGGACGACGATCTGCGAAAGACTGCAGGCAGATGCTGGATGCGTCAAGCTAAAGACAGGGCGCTATGGCGCTCATTAGGGGAGGCCTATGTCCAGCAGTGGACTAACATAGGCTGATGATGATGATGATGAACATAATATATAGGCTACTTTTCCTGCGGAAGAGCGATAAACGAAGTCGCGGGCAACAGCTAGTTACCTATGTGTGTAAAGAGTAGCGCTACTGCTCATTAGTTTGTCCGCATATTAGTAAATCTAAGATAATTATACAAAAATACTATGCAAATACTTCAGGGGTCTATTTTAAGTCAATTTGGCTAACATTACAGAAATAAACTCCACGAGCGAATGTCTCCTAATACAGTCCGAGGGGAGACAATACGGGCCCTCTAACGAGCGATAACGGCTGACGTGCGGGCGCGGATTCTAAGCACACGTGATAATCGAATAAACTTTTTCGTAAAACAAAAATATTGGTCGTATTTAAATGTAATACCGCCCTTAAGATATACCTAAATACTCAGGCGTATTAATCACAATAACCATCGTAATCAGTTTTTTTATCTGATAATTCATTTAACATACTTTCGGTTGTTTGATGTTTTTAAAACTAATTTTTTATTTCGTTAATGATTCCATATTCAACTGTTTGAAAATCATTCATTTATTTATCAAAAACTTGTTTTTCAGAAAAAATAGTTTTCATCCAACAATTAGGCACAACATAATGTCATTGGAGTTTCATCTTGGCATTTTAAACCTATCTTACTTTGAACCCAAATGAATATTTTCGAATAAATATTAGGTACATTATTTTCCAACAGGCAGGTGATTTGGTCTAAAATGAAAAATTGAAAACTGTAATTCGGAATTTTCAATTGCTAACAACGCATAAGTTGTTAATTTATAGGAAAAAATTATGGATTTCAAAAATTCTTTCAAATCTTAAAAACCTACATTGAAAATGTTTACCAAAAAAAAAACAGTCAAATTGAGAACATCCTCCGTTTTCTTAAAGTAGTTTTATCACAATTATTCCTATATCGCATCCATTGCTGGTAAACTAATTTCTCGCCAAACAAAATTAAATACAGGGTGTAGCAATCTCATAATAGCCCCCCTGCTCTCCAAATTACAGTAACGACCGTTCGGAATCGCCCATAAATTACATAAGAATTATACGGAGGCATTCTGCGCCTTCTTTTAGGACCACGGGTGTCTGCAATGGTCCTTTTTTAAAGCTTTAGCATAAACAGATAGCGAATTGAAATCTATTTTGCATTTTATATATTTACAGTTTATTTAAATGTGGGCTTTAACTATGTAAAAGTTAAGTTACGATAGCCGTTTTTTAGCTTCGTTTAAGTTACAGATTTTGTTTAGTTTTAAACCGTAATTTATTTTTACTTTAATGGTAACTGTCTCTTTTCTTTATGCACTTCACACGATGAAGACAGCGCACATTTCTTACCACAAAAGGAGAAAACAGGATCATTCATGTGTTTGCCTAACCTACAAGAAGTTTAGTCTATAATCTCAAAATAACAACGTATATCTCCAACGTGCGTACACTGCGTACACAAGTTTGACACACGCTTGGCTATTTTAGATTTGCTCTGCCTACGTAGTACCTATTCGGTCTCACGCTGTTTGAGATAAGTACAGTCAAGGGCAAAGATATATATGCAAGTAATGTGAAAGAAAATAAGTAATCATATAAAGTTAAAAAGATATATACTCATTCAAATGGGAATTAATATGCAAACTACACTGGCAACATAAATATGTACCTGGCAAGTCCAAAAACTTGTATACAATCAAAATTCCATTATTAGTATCCTGCAAATAATGCAAAATATTATAGTCATACTTATGTAATTAAATATAGATTCAGTAATTGCCACAAAAATATGTATACAAAATGTAATCTGCGAATATCAACTTTACGGCCTAGTCACACGAAACAAATTTGTAAAGTATGTTTTGACAATTCACGAAAACAGTACAGACTTGTCATTGCATATGTTTGTCGCATGTTTTGACCTGTCACCACGACGTTATCAATCGGCATGTTTAATAGATTTTACAGATTCAGATTTCGTTGATTTTGATTGAAGATGAAAACGCTAGGTAAATTCAGGGACAACTCAAGAACGCTTGTGTTATGGGTATCTACTAGTTACGAGTAGATGACGATATACATACCTATATAAATAAATACATACTTAAATATATAGAACATAGAATGTACGTATGTATGTATGTATGTGTGAATGTATGTATGTATAAGAAAAACATAGAATGTACCAGTTGCTTCTCGTCCCGCGTAGATGGTAAAAGTCCATCGAGGGAATGGGCGAAATTCTTTGGAATCATGTTATAGGCGATGCGGCTAGCAACCCATCACTATTTTGATTAATTTTTCCACCTACACGCCTACAATCATGCTAAACGTGGCCTTAAGGTTTTGTTTCCTCAGGCTCTGTCTACCCCGTAAGGGATATAGACGTGATATATGTATATCGTATGTATGTATGTATGTAGAACATCCATGACCCAAGCACAAATATTCAAGTTGATCACACAAACATTACCCTGGCCGGGTCTCGACCCCGGGACCTTCGACTCAGAAAGCGGTGGCTTCACCACTGAGCCATCCGTGTCGTCAATATCAAATCATACAGTAATTGGCGATTTACGCTATTTTCAATTTTTTTTTACTTCATCACCATCATCATCATCATCATTTCAGCCATTACAAGTCCACTTTTTTACTTAATAAAAGGCAAAGTATACTTAAAATAACTGTATAATAAAGAAAACCACTCCTTAAACTTAAGACAAAGTGATCAGAGAGTAATATTTTCTATAGTACGTTATTATTAACATGTTTAATATTTCTTACCGTGATGCCTAATTCGTCAGCAGAGCTATATCAAGCACGGATATACCTTCCTCGCATAAGGCAACAATCCTATGTTTTAAATGATCGCTTAAACGATACATTTTCTCCTTCAAAATTAATGAAAAGCCGCCAGATAAACCATAAGAAACGGTAAGTCAAATGGAATTAAAAAATCCAAAAGTGACACATGACACATGCACATACATATGCACAAATCACGTCTTTATCCCTTACGGGGTAGACAGAGTCTATGGTAACAGGTACCTACAACCTACAGGCCACATTTAGCAAGATTGTGGGCACATGACATGATTTAAAATAAATAGAGTAATGATCAGTTAAAGAGTTTGGAATAGCAGTTGTTGTATACGACTTGAAGCTTCAAGTGGTTGGCTGATTACATTAAGATTACAGAGTTCGATGTTACGCAAATACGTTCATAAGCTCCTGACAATAGAGTTGTGTTAATAGAATTTTGGATTGTTTACATATTTTTGGTTATCATATTAGATACATAATTAATGGTTAAATAGTGTATACATATTTTTGAACTTTACGGTGTTTCTAAGTTTATGGCCTAATACATGAGGACATAATATTGCAAATGTTGTATACATAGTTATCTCTCAAATCATGTATACTAATTTATGTACTTTTGTATGTTGCCAAATTTATGACCATTTAGATGACCATGCTTTTTGACACTCAGTGGTGTTTACATATCTTTGCCCTTGACTGTACTAAATTATACAGAGTATAAAAATATGTTTTTCACAAAATTAGCAAAATTATTAAGCTGCTCTCGAAGCTAGAACCCACGACCCCGCTTGCTTAATATCCTGAATAATAATGAACACAACACGGATACTACGACGCCGTTCATTTTATACCTCGACAGTAGGAAGTCCTTCTCTTTCAACATCAATTCGAAAAGGATATAGAACAGGCGACATATTTTTTCAAGGCAACGAGTAATACACACGCAGGTCTTGAAGTAGCCAAACACTGAGTATGCTTAGTACAAAGTTATTAGTGGGTGCTAATTTCTTAATTATCCGCGAAGCAGCGCCTGAATTTTATTAATTAAGCGTGTGGGTTCTTACCTACTTTATTTTTGTTATTCATTGTTACTGAGATTTGGTATAAACAGGATGGTAATTTAAAGGCTATACATATATTTTCAAAGTTCGATATAACGTCCGTCTCACTATCTCAGGGTTTATGACTATTAGTGTGAGCGGAATGGCACGAAACGGACTTCGAAAATCGAATTCCGGATTATAAAGGCCTGAGAGTTCCGCTTGGTAAAAGCTCTGTTAGCCTCGTGGTTTGACCTGTGGCCTCTCAAACAAAGGGTTGTGGGTTCGAGTCCCGAGCTCGCTACCGTGCTATGACAAAACACTGTATCTTGAAAACAAGTTTTTTAAAGTAATTTGGTCCTAAAACCGTAGTTATTCATCCGATTTTAATGAAATTTGGACAAATTGAGGATGATGTTGTTTTTGTTGTAGCCACGTTTGGCTACAAAAAATCTGAAATTTACATTTTTTCATGAATTTTCAAAGTAAAATTTGGGGGAATTTTGGCAAAAACCCAAATTTCAATTACAAAAATGCAAGCACTTTCATACAAACTTGCAAAAACCCTTGAACTACCTTAATTCTTAGACGTCAGCGGGCTGTATGTGTTTATGTTAGGATTGTATTTTACATCAAAGAGGTTAATGTTTATTTATTATAACTAGATTCGTCTATGGTTTGTTTTAGAAGATTTTGTTATGTCATGTCAGTTTGAACTACCAGCTAAATATATCAAATAAAAAGTTGTTTAAAGAATTCTTACCCTTTTACTGGTATTAGCTTGCTATACTCTAACAGGTTATGTGGCCCAGCATCAATAAAAGTGGTAAAGAGCAGTGAAGTATATTTATCTCGGTATAAAATTAAGTGAAATGTAAAGTGAAAATTTTATCCTGTCAAAAGTGAAAAATGGAAGTTTCAGGATTGAAAATGAATGTAGAGCGTTTTGATGGAAATAATTTTTGTCAGTGGAAGTTTCAAATTAAATGCGCTTTGCGCGCAAAAGGGATTGACATCAGCAAAGAGAAACCGAAAGATGAAAAAGTCAGTGAGGAGTGGAAGAAGAACGACGGAACCGCTATGTTTATTATAACATCCGCGATGGATTACAGACAAATTGCGCTCGTAGAAAATTGCGAAAATGCGAAGGAAATCATGGAGAAGCTAGAGTCGATTTACGAGCAAAAGTCTGAGTTCAATAAAATGTTGGTTCACGAGAGGTTCTATAACTATAAGATGAGTCCGTCAGACGGCGTAGCGCAGCATATTTCCAAAGTCGAGAGCCTAGCGCAGCAGCTTAAAGATAGCGGTGAAACAATTAGTGAGACTGCTATCATTACTAAAATTATCAGTACACTACCATCTAAGTACCGTTCCTTAAGACAGGCGTGGATGTCGCTTGATAAAACGCACCAAACAATCCACAACCTTACTGCTCGACTCATGGATGAAGAAGCCAGTCTGACAGCTGAAGAACAGAACGAAGTGGCCCTCGTGGCAGCCCAGGAGAAGCAGAATGATGCTATGAATACACGGCAGCGCTTTGTTTGCTACAATTGTAACAAGCGCGGACATTTTGCCAGAGACTGTCGGGCGAGGAAGTCAGGACCGAGACCTGCTCTCAATCCTAATCATGACAAGAGTAACATGGTGGCGTTCCCTGTTGTTGATAGTGCCTGTGCTGCTGCTGATTACAACGATGATGTGTGGTTACTAGACAGCGGCGCGTCGGTACACATGACGTATAGAAAGGATTTCTTCCTAAACCTGCAAGAATACAGCAGTGATTATAGCAGAATGGTCAAATTAGGGAATCAAGTTGAACTGAAAGTGAATGGCATTGGCACAGTCCTGATAAAGAAGTGTCTTAATGAACAATGGGAGACCAATGTTTTGAATGAAGTTCTGTATGTGCCAGAGCTTCGCAGAAATCTATTCTCTGAAGGAGCCGCCATGCGTTTAGGATTTGTGATCCTAAAGAAGAATATTTCTGCACTTATTTACAAAAACGATGCCGTGGTTCTAACCGCAACGCAAAAGTCGAATAATCTTTATGAAATGAACTTTAAAACGGTCATCAGTGCTATTTGTAATACGGTGCGAACTTCAGAAGGAAGTTTGAAGGTTTGGCATGAAAGACTTGGCCATTTAAATTTGAAAGAAATTAAGAATATGATTAAAAATGGACAGCTTCAGTGCGACGAGACTGATGTAGAAGACTTTGTTTGTGAAGCCTGCATGTATGGAAAGCAAACCCGTATTCCGTTTCACAGTTCCCTTCGCGGTAAGCTTGGCCCAGGGGACCTGGTCTACAGCGACGTCTGCGGGCCCATGAGTGAGTCCTCGGTGCAAGGTATGAAGTATTTTGTCTTATTTAAAGATGCATCGTCAAGTTATCTGTATGTCTGCTTTATGAGGCACAAAAGTGAGGTACTAGATCATTTTAAGACGTTTAACGCCCTTGTACTGAATAAGTTTGGCCATAATGTTGGCACCTTACACACTGATAACGGTACCGAGTACGTTAATAACGATTTTAAACAGTATTTAAACGAAAATGGAATTGTGCATGAATGTACTGCCCCATACACGCCACAGCAAAACGGACGAGCAGAGAGAGAGCTACGTACGATTGTCGAAAGTGCTCGTACAATGCTTTATGGACGCAGTTTGCCCATGAAGTTGTGGGCAGAAGCTGTCGGCTGTGCGGTGTATCTGTTGAACAGAACGTCTTCCAGTCAGACCCCGAATGTTTCACCAATTGAGATCTGGTCTGGTGAGAAACCAAGTGTTCAACATTTGAAGATATTTGGTTCATGTGGATATGTTCATGTTCCAGACGCATGTAGAACAAAATGGCAGAAGAAAAGTCAGAAAATGATTTTAGTGGGCTACGAAAAAAATAATTATAGGATGTTTGACCCAGACTCAAATAAAGTGAGGATTTCTCGTGATGTAACTTTTGATGAAGCTAGTGAGACTTCCTGTTTCAGCAAGAAACTTGTCTCAATCGAGATCGATGAATCTACCAGAGATATGACACCAGAGCAAATTTTGCCGTCAGGCGAGTCATCAATTTCGCAGTCACAAGCAGAAGGTGACACTAGTTATGAAAGTATAAGAAGTAGTGATGACAATGACATAACTTATGAACCTCCTAGAACAGTGAGCGGTGCGCCAAGTACCTCCACGATGACTCTTAGACCGAGAGTGCCCGTAAATTATGAGGTTAATTTGGTTGAATCCTATGAACCATCCACTTATGAGGAGGCTATCAAATGCCAGGAGTCTAGTAAATGGCTAGCTGCAATAAAAGAGGAGCTTAAAGCTCATGATCAGAATAATACGTGGACCATCGTTGATAAAACTGATAAGAAACCAGTTACTTCAAAGTGGATTTTCAAAATTAAGAAGAAGAAAGATGGTAAAATAGAAAAGTATAAGGCACGACTATGCGCTAGAGGTTTCAGTCAAGTTAAAGACGTTGATTATGTAGAAACGTTTGCACCAACAACTAGGTACGATTCAATCAGAATCTTGTTGAGCTTGGCTGCCAAATATAATTACGAAATAATACAGTTTGATGTCAAGACGGCGTTCTTGTATGGTGACCTTGACGAAGATATTGTGATGGAGGTTCCAAAGGGAGTAGTTGCTGATGATGGTAAAGTATGCAAACTTAACAAGTCTCTGTACGGACTCAAACAAGCGCCTCGGTGTTGGAACATTAAGTTTACAGGTTTTTTGAAATCGTTTGGGTTTGTGCAGTTAGATTCTGACAGTTGTGTATTTAGCAGTCATCTTAATAATGAGAGGGTTTTGTTAATACTGTATGTTGATGATGGCCTTATATTTGGCGTTTCTGTGAGGCGATGGATGCACGTGTGTCATCATGTATGTAATTAATTAGTTATTACCTACTGTACATTTTTTATGTGTTTTTAGTTTTATCTTTCTTTTATTGTCTGTCTTACTCAATGCCTTAGTGTCGCACTGTAATGTTGTGTAAGATATTTCATAAATAAATAAATAAATAAATATTTGCGTCAAATCGTGATACCCTCGATGTGGTTATTAACGCACTTAAAACAACTTTTGAAATTAAAGTTTTAGACTTGAACTGTTATGTAGGGCTAGAGATAAGAAAAACGGATAAGTCTATCTTTGTTAGTCAAACTAATTATGTCGATCAGATTATAAAAAAGTTCAACATGTCTGATGCCAGTGCCTGCTCTACACCAATAGATTGCAATGCTGTGTTGACAAGTTCGGTTGGGGAAGAGGAAGAGTCTGTCAGTTTTCCTTATAGGGAGGCGGTTGGGTCTTTGTTGTTTCTGGCTTTAGTATCGCGGCCGGATATCTCGTTTGCCGTAAATTTAGTCTGTCGGTATGTTAACAACCCCAACTCTAACCATGTTAAAGCAGTAAAGCACATAGTTAAATATCTAATTGGAACGAGGCATTTTGGCATAGAATATAAAGATAGTGCTAATGTAGTTGGCTACTCTGACTCTGATTATGCTAGTGACATAGAGACTAGGAAGTCAACAACCGGTTATCTGTTTTTAATGAATAACGGACCAATAACGTGGACAAGCCGAAAACAGCAAACCATTGCACTGTCCACCATGGAGGCAGAGTTCATGGCTGCTTGCGATGCCACTAAGGAACTCTTGTGGCTCAAACAGTTCCTGTACGAGTTAGGAGAGCCTCAAAATTCTATTAATCTTTTTGTAGATAACCAAGCCGCAATAAGATTAATTTGCAATCCAGTATATCATCAGAGATCAAAACACATTGACGTAAGGTACAAGTTTATTAGAGAAAAAGTAGAGCAAGGAACGTTAACAATACAATATGTTGAAAGCTCTAATCAGTTAGCTGATTTCTTAACAAAAGCCCTACCTTGTCAAAAGTTCTCTGTTAATAGAAACCGGGTTTTATGTTTATTGACATATTAGTATAACTTAATTGTGGGAGGCTTCTTTCTGTCATAACTGACTCTATTATTGTTTCTTTATGTGTTTGTATTAGAGGGGAGTACATATTGTTTTTTTCTTTTAGTTGATGTAAAAATTGTGGGAGTGTTAGGATTGTATTTTACATCAAAGAGGTTAATGTTTATTTATTATAACTAGATTCGTCTATGGTTTGTTTTAGAAGATTTTGTTATGTCATGTCAGTTTGAACTACCAGCTAAATATATCAAATAAAAAGTTGTTTAAAGAATTCTTACCCTTTTACTGGTATTAGCTTGCTATACTCTAACAGTTTACAGACACTCGTTTGAATCATAGCAATCGTTTTAAGTTTCGTGTGCGATTATTACGACAAAACACTGTAATTGTGCTTGAGCTGCTAGTTTGGTTTGGCATTACACTGTATCTATTAGAGTTACAGTGTTTAGTCAAAACGATTAATTACGTTTTGGTAGTCACAGTCCAAACTGGTTTTCAATATTTTTGATAAAAAATTAGTCAATGTAGACATATATAGATGGGGCCCTAAAAGCTCAATTATTAATGTTACCACAAAACACTGTAACTCGGGATACAGTGTTTTTGTGCGAAATTACAATGAAATTTAGCTTTTCCATGAAGGAAAACGTCGCGAGGAAACCTGCACACATCCGCGAAGCAATTCAACGGTGAGTGTGTGATACGTGATTAATCCGATGTAGCTTACAAAGTTTTATCTCACGGTGAAGTCTATTGATTTAAATAAAAATACACAGTGTGTAAATTTCATACGGGCATTATATTTCATTTAGGTGTAATTAACGATCACACAAATCACGTGAGAATGATATATCGACAGTAACTTTTATTATTGAAGCGTAATTAATTTTTTAAAGTTTGCCTTAGGAGCAATGTAACAAGTGCAATTTGATTTGACATAAGTGTTATGACGTTTACGTAAGTAGGTACGTTAATTTAAGGTGACCCATCGTGTAATAAGTACATTGCTTGCTAAAATAATTAGTAAGAAAGAATACAATTCAACTAATGTTGCTGTTACACATGTTTTTACGTTAATTGATGTGTTTCATTTGTTAAAATATTATGCCTGTATGAAATTTACAAACTGTATATATTTGTCAAGCTTTAAACCAAACTAACTAAACTCATTTTTTTTTGAAGATGTCAAGACGAAAGAAAGTCGCAGATATTTCAGTCATATTTGTTGACATTGAGACCCGTATGTCTGGAACGCTGGTTAGATGTCACCCTTGTTAATTGAAGTAACGTTGTCGTCATAAGGTAATTCTAGTAGCTTGAAAATACAAACGCCTAATAAAAGTCCCTTTGATGACACAGAGCGTGGGCTCATAAGTGGGCTTCGAAAGTACTTAATATACAGGCTTCCACTTACATCTATTACGTTCGCAAACCTTTGTACGCCATGTTAATAAAGTTAATACGAATTTCCTTACGTCATGGTTTCCCTTGAACCCGTGATATAACATAACTGTGTCATGGCGTTCTTAGGTTTCGCATCCACCGAGATGTGTAACAGCAGAGCGATGTGCGTAACAAAATCTACCCATAGGGTTACTTTATTTTGCTAGGGTCGTTTAGGGGTCGATATTGGATGGTCGCATAATTGTTTGGTCTAATGTAATACATCGAATCAGCGATACAGCGAGGAAATGCTGCCAGCATATTTGGTTCTATAGCGCGAGGAGCTCTTTATTAGATTTATTTTTGTTTTATAAGTATATTGTGTATTTAAATTTATCAGTTGTATTTTTAAAACTTTCCGGCGTTGCCTCAATCCGGTGTGACGGGAACGCAGTGGGATGCCACTAGGGTTTCACCACAGACGCCACCCCGGTGGCCCCGGCTTCCGCCAGGATCGCACCAAGAAGGGGAGGGCCCGTACGCTGGACCCGTCTTCCCTTAGACAATGAGACCGTGCAATACAGGTAGGTAATGCTCCGTTACTGTTCCCACTGGCCTCAAGAGATCGGGCGAGCGGTGCAAACACCGAGTTCGCCGTCTGTGCAAGGAGCGGTTGCACGTTGAAACGAGGTCAAAGTGAGTCCGCCCCCCGAACCTCTTGCGAAGTCCTCCCGAGGAATAGTGCCCAACGACGGCCTCGCCGCCGTCGTTGCTTCCTCCGTGGGGCTTAAGGTGCATCCGGGTATGCCTTCCATCAGCTTCCCCTCACCCCGAACCCTTATAAGAGGTACGACTTTCCTCCAGGGTGCTACCCCCTTCAGAATCTCGTACCCCTTCCCTTCCTTCTCAGGGTGTGGGGCGCATTTTTCGCCACCTTCAAGCCGTGTGAGGTCACGGCGGGAGGGGCTACTTAGTGGGCAGTTGCAAAGCTTACCCCATCAGCTTCCCCGCACCCTGACCCTCAAATGTCTGAAGGCCCCTCAAAACGCCCGAAGGCCATGCCGAAGCGCCGCCACATCCCAAGTACCCCTCTAAAGGCCAGAAGGATACTGGGAGCAGCACTCAGGGTGCCTAAGCACCCGCCGCAAGTCGTGCACATGACTTGCGACAGGTGGGCTCCATCCCTCAAATCCCAACCCCCCCAGTCGGAGCCAACGATTAACTAATTTACTAAATAAAATAATTTAGCGTTGTGTACCAGGGTGCACTGGCCTAAGCATTACCCTTATGTTAGGCCAAGAGCCTCTGATAGAAGGGAATTGTAATGCTAGAGCTCTCGGGGAGGTTTCCGACGTCGCACCTCATATAACCTAGCCTAACCTATTCTACAAGGTTTATATAAAAAAAATGAAATATTTTCAGTTAACGCTGGAGCAATGTTATACCGAACGATCATTCGACCAAAATAAAAGGTCTACTCGCTCAGAGCTGCTTTCCTATTGGTGGTATATTTCGTCACTCACTGGCGCCTTTACCTTGTACATCTTTTGTGAAGGCTCAGCTTTAATGGGGGTGACTCGGCGATTCTACCTGAGCATGTAATTAACTTTAGTTTGTTTGACGTTTATAACAGGATACGTCGAGGATGCAAAATTTGACGCAAGGTTTCTATGCAAATTTTCAAGAGTTCCTTACGTGGATAAGGGTGTAATATATACGTTATACGATAATTTATTGAGATTTTACGAGATTCGTGAACTTAAAATCATCCGTTTATTAAGGTACGGGTAAGGTAATACTGAGACTTTCTTCTGCGAATGCCAAAGTTTGTGAGTACGTAAGCCTGATTCTCTTTTTTTTATTACTTGTTCACAGAGCTGGATAAGATGAAATTTGGCACATAGGATACCTACTCTTCCGAGAATCAGTACAGCTCCCGCGAGATAACGACACAAAAAGTTAATATGAAGTATGTTTTAAAAATGGACCTAATCACTTTTTTCTTTAAACATAAATGCGACTTATTGAAGAGAACATACTTCGCTTCGTGCTCACTCGGTTAATTTATAATAAAATCTCTGGCATAAAATCTCAAATAATTCCATTTGGAACTACATTTAATCAGAAGGCCGCCTCTTATTGTCAACACGGTCTAATTTCTCTAGCCCGCAGGTATGTGACGCTCGGATCCGCTGGCAACAGGAATTCTTCCCCATTTCTTTTGTTTTGCTGACCGAACGGTTCTTATGAACATCGCCGACGTACACTGATTGTGGGCTGAGAGAGATGGGAGTACTTTCGTAAATGTAGAAATTCTACTTCTATTAGAACAAGTTTAAGGTTGTACTGTTAGTAATCATGACTACGAGTTTATTGTGTAGATAATTCTGTTACATCGTACGATGTTACCGTTTTAATTATTAGTTTTGACCTAAAAAACAGGTCAAGTGCGAGTCGGACTCGCGTACCTACGTAGAGTTCCGTACGATTTCGCAAGTATTTATAAATTGTATAAATCCAGTATCAGCAGAGTTTCTATTCCACGGCATTATGTGTGGAAACAGCTATTCAAATGATCGTATTTTGTGAATGTGTTGAATTAAAAGTTAGATTTTTTTCATGTCTTAGAAGTAGCAGACTTGACTACTGCTCGTTCCTGAGAAAAGGGGTCTTTTCAGATAGACCGACGGACGGCTCTAAGATGCCGCAGACCTTATTTAGTTATAATTATTAAAAATAAAAGATAAAAAAATAACCCAAATTGTATATATTGGATAAAATAATAAACACAATGGGCAAACAATAGAAATTCATATCTAGAATGTTATATCACAATTTCTGCATGGATTTGAATATTATGAAACATTTCCTATTTCCAATATCTACCTCTTTAGCGTTTCAATGAGGTTTCAAACGAAATCAAGAAGCCCGATAGATGGTGCTGCCTTAGAAGTCAAGGCACTTGAAAAAAAAGTGCACGAGAACACCCTGAATCGTTCAGAAATTTATTCAAGCTCCTAAAAAAAACTTTACAAAGTGCAGGTTGCTTTAGTATAATTCTAAGAAGCTCATTTATTCCCGTCACGGTCTACGAAATTGAAGTGCAAATCCATCACTAGAATTCACTTAAGGTATTATTACCATGTTCTATGTGATCTAGGTTTCAATATTGTTTAGAAATATAAAATGGCTAACGTCTTTTTAATAATGCCCTAATATTAATTACACAATCATACTAAACGTAGCCCTTAGGCTCTGTCTACCCGGAATAAAGACGTGATTTATGTATGTATGTATGTATTAAATTTATTATTTACAGTCCGAGTTGCCGTCATTAAAATTGACCAGGAGGATCATACCCGTAGTTACGGGAGTTGGTACCTAGTTGATGGGAATAAAATAGCTATTATACTCTTCTCCTTGTCCGAGACGATTTACAATGTAGTAACGCTGATTGTACAGCGCACAGGTCACTATTTTTAAAGCTAAAAAAAAAAAACAAAATAACCTCTCTTTTGTTTGACAGATGTGACAATGTCATTACGCTTTGAGTGCGCGCCAAGGTCGCTTTATAATCTCTCATTAATAATATAAATACAGCAGTTTTAATGATTGTTCACTATATTATCTATATTCAACATAATTACGGGTTTACAGTGATGTTTGGTGTTAAATCAGCGGGATTAAGGATGGTTGAAAACTTCATACATTCCTGTAGATTTTTGAATACCTAAGGTTTGTTGGATAATTCGTGAGGTATGTATGCGGCATTATTATTCAAATAGAATAAGTACAAGTACCTAGAGAGTTCTCATTGAACAGGTATTGAGGTAATGTGCTTTCGCTAATAGGCGGTACGAAATTGCGTCGCAATTTACTATTTTATTATTACCCTATCACTGACTACAGCAAGGTAGGCTCAAATTCAACGTCTACGTTCTGTATTTTACGTTTATGCGGTTAAAATATACATTCTGGTGCGGAAAACTTGTTTATTTTATTCGTTCCGTGACCGACGTTCTGATTTCGGGTCGTAAATCAACTCTTGTTAATGTGAGTTTAAGAAGAATTAAGAAGATACAATCAAGAATAAAGACATTCAACTCAGCCCTCATTGTTGGCACTTGGATGAAGATTCAGTAAAGATGCAATAACACAGGATGAAGACATACTGGAGAAGTTACATAATGTTCCTAAGTATAAGTAGTTGAACTAAAATATGTACTTAAATATAATATTCAATCCTTAAAAGATGTCATCAGTGCTACGGTACTGCTAATGAATCCGGAGATACATACAGAGCACTGTTTCAGACGGTAATGTGTAACATTTTATTGATAAATAAAGTAATAAATAATCAGAACTGTAAGTGAATTTCTAGAGATCAATAAGTAAAAAATTAACTTGAATAGTAAGTAAAACAAACTCTTTTTTACTTATTAACATTAGCAATAAGCAATTATGTTACTTACAAATTTTTGGTCCCAGTTATCCGAATAAAGAAATTTATTATTATAATTATTATTAGCGCCATCACATAGTGGATGGACAGGCATACATAAACATACCTTAGAGCCAGCACACAGCGGCTGGACAGGTAATAATGTAATGTTATATATGACCCATCACTGCAGGTCCGAAAAATTATCAATCAACCTTTTTTGGGTAATACAGGCCTTAGCCCATCACATAGCGATGGGACAGGTAATTTATAAAATAGGACCCACAGATCAGATGGACCAAGAAATTGCCCTTGCAGGCCTTAGAGCTACCACAAGTTGCGGGTAGACGGCCGTTTCGTACATAGTTTGAGGCAAATATAGTTGCGCAGGACACATTGTCCAAGCCCTCCCGTACTGAAGGGAGGCCTGTGCCCAACAGTTGAACATGATTATTCAGCCTGGAGAAGTGGAGATGGAAGAGCTATAATTTAGTTAAGGATAGGACACAAGAAATAATCATTCAACAATTGCTTCATATAATATAATATTAATATGATACAATACATACTGGTCCACTTCTGTTACTGCGACTGCTAACAATTGAACGAAGGCTTGATTGAACGTCCTTTCATGTGATCCTAATTAACCCAATCGTTTCCCCAGAAATATTATTTCATTATTGGAGAACATAGAACATATATAAAAACTTGAAGCAAACTATACTAAACTTGGCTCAGTTGTACAAGATTGAAGAACAACTTCAATGCAGAAGACCATTATGATATGAAATAGTCATCATTGAATGGGAGCACTCATTAGGCTCGTATAAAAATTTTGAAGGGAGTTCTCACTCTGGATCTGTTTGCTTCTAAATCTAATTGAAATTAAGGACTGGGCCTGAAGATTAATGCCTTCACACTTCACTGGGCTAACTTGTTTTTTATTTTTACTGATACCTATCATTCTCTGTGGCAGTAAATATAACCTTAAGGAATCTGGTTTCATGATTATTACTTTGTTTTTTATTTATTTGTTCTCTTACCGTTCTGAGTTTCTAATCGTTATCACTAACATTTGTTGAAATATTCCTATTAGTATTCCCCAGGAAGGGAAAGTGAATATCCCACCAGCAAAAACTGGGCTGCAGAAAGGTCATTGTCAGCATGGCTTATTTGGGGCGAGTTAGCCTATTATCATATCAGCAGTCGATGTAATGTTACCACAGACTCAGTTACCACAGTAGTATACCGGGAACTGGTTGATTATTAACATTATTTTATATTTTCTGTATGAACTTACGTTGACCTATATCGGGAATCAATAAGTATTCTAAAAGTAAAGACTAAAGGGTATTTACCCTGTTATTCGGTTTTATCAAGGAAATAGACGTCAGCAAAGTAACGTCTTTCGATAACGAATTCTAAAAAAGTTTCTAATCAATATTTTTTGAGTAGAGTTCAATTATATGACTCTTAAGGGATTTATATTCAGGTGAAAAAACTCTATTGCTGTACTGAACAGATATTTGCCCTTTACTTAATAAAAAATTATAAGATGTAAACAAGATAAAATTATCATCTTTTATAATATCTTGATCGAACATTTAAAATCTAGAAGTGGAGTGGTTAATGATGCTATAGTGAGAAATAAAGATGATTAGGTATAGCATTTATACCTAACATACCCTAGTAATCAAGAAAGAGTCGACGGAGCCCCGTTTGACGGGGCTCCTATTTTCGAGTTAGGATTACAAGATAACCTAACCTAACCTATAACCTAAGAATCCAGTTCTTTTAATGTCTGTGTGGTGTTTTGTTATGGCGGGGGCTGCCCCCCACGCCCCCCTTTTCTCTTTCCTGTTTTACGACATTTGCTCGACAATATAAAAAGCTGTTATCAGAGATACATCAACTTTCTGTGATGTCACATCACATGCCTTAGCGCAGTAATTTATCATCACTTAAGTAACGATAGTTATGGTAATCTAGTATACTATGATGTTTAGTACATCACTATTATTGTTTTTATTAAGATTGTGGAAGGAGGGCTAAGCTGTAAAAAGATATTTTTCATTTCTATCGATAAG
The DNA here is from genome assembly GCA_949127965.1 of Pandemis corylana. Lineage (NCBI taxonomy): Eukaryota > Metazoa > Arthropoda > Insecta > Lepidoptera > Tortricidae > Pandemis > Pandemis corylana. The sequence goes on along the minus strand of OX421856.1, from coordinate 10,691,978 downwards.
GTTACTTTCTGTCGAACCTGAGGTTGTAATAAATCATGTTTATTTTAAACCCATATTATTATTATTCACAACCCTGCCTTTAAACATCTACATTGTAAATCGTCTCGGACAAGGAGAAGAGTATAATTGTATGATTAAACGAACTTACCTGAAGTGAAGTTCTATCATAATTATACGTAGCTCCTTGTCCGAGACGACAGTCCCAACCCTTCCCACTAATACTAAAGCATTATCCCGATTATAGGGTTGTTCATACCATACATCTTCAAACGAAATGACATTGTCACATCTGTCAAACAAAAGAGAGGTTATTTTGTTTTTTTTTTTAGCTTTAAAAATAGTGACCTGTGCGCTGTACAATCAGCGTTACTACATTGTAAATCGTCTCGGACAAGGAGCTACGTATAATTATGATAGAACTTCACTTCAGGTAAGTTCGTTTAATCATACAATTAAACACCAACGTAAAAAGGAAAGAACGATGAAAGCCGAAGCACGCGAGCAGGACGAAAATTGTATAATTTCGTTAGTACGTACTATTTTCACATTTTGGGCATCACTCTCCTTTTTGTATGCGATTCTCTAAGTGACCCTAGTCCGTGAAGTGATCGCTGCGGCCAAGAGTAAAATTAGAAGTTGACCCGTTCGCTAGCAGACAATATACTCACGGTAGAGGTCCATTTTAAGAATTACACCCCTGCAAAAAGGAATACGACGATAATTTCATACCAAAAATAGAATAAATCTCTTTTCCAGCACGTAATAACCTTCTTGATTTCCATACGCTTTACATATAATTAGGAAGAGCAGGTGGCCCTTCGATTCTGTACAATTTAAATGACTCCGGCCCATTCACGAACGACTTTTTCGACGCCACTTGAATTGTTAATGCGTGGGATTGAATAAATTCGCCTAATTGGCCATTTATTGAGAACGCTTGTTGTGTAAAATGGCGTGTTGAGTTTTAAGGATCTTATTGAAAAAATAACGATGCCCAATGATTTGGATTCAAAAACGTTACCAGGAAAAAATATTGTACGCTTAAAAAGTATTTTGTTACACGGAGATATTGCAGGAAAAGTATTTAGGACTTCGTAAAAGGTCATCCGGCTACCACTGCCTTACTCTCAGGTCTTACCCTGTCAACCTACTTACAAGTAACGTACTTGTGCTGCAGTGTTTCGGCGTGGAGAGTAAGACCGCCGGTAATGTTACTGGTTCATGAGGTATTCCTTCTATCTTAACTCTCTAGATTAGCAAGGCGTCTGCAATGTTTTGACGTATCCATGGGTAACTAACTTTCTCTTTCGTGCTATTGTACAATTTATGAAATGAGGATGCATGCACGCGTGTAACAGTGTTCAGTGATTTTGGCCGGGAGTCACAGAGTATCATTTACCTAACGCTATAATCTTGACCGGACTGGTAGTATAGTCCAAGACTTGTGAATTGTATATTAATCATTTCAAATAATAAAACTCACGTATTCAGTTTACAAGTGCCTTTCTACGATTTATAACGGTAGGAGAATAGGAAATAATGAACGGGAATGAAACAGTTTTGTGTTTAACTGTCAAAATTCCACTAGTGGCGCTGCTAATTTTCCCGTATTAATCGAAATGTTTAGGTACTGTTTTTTTTAACAATTATGACTTTTGACAGCACGAGTAGGTTACGGTGACGAACTTAGAAGGGTTATACCTACGCACGCCCTCTTATCGCTTTTTATGTTTGCATTTCTTTCTGTGACCATCTGCCAGCGAAAAGCTATGTGATCGTGCGGAATAAAACCTCAAGATATGAATATGTCTATCAAAGCCTTGTTCCTGATCTAACTTACTTTATAAGGTCGCAAACGTCTGATACTCTGTTAGACCTTCGTCAGGGGAAAGGGCTTAACGTATTCACTAGCTCCCCTCGCCTTTTACACTTTATTTTAGACTTCACAATCAATTTTGAACCATATTAACGGAGAGAATAAAGCGGTGTGACTTTTTTCAAGGTGCAAGTTTGAAGTGGTAAAACGTGGAAACACGATCGGAAATGAAAAAAATATTTCTCACATTCGATAGGTAAGTCATTTTTATTTGAGTAAACTTTGCCTTTGTTATTACGAGTTTGCACCTAATTCAGCAAGGCTGCCGTTGTAGTAACTTTTGACGCCCGTTACTTTACATTACGGTTTAAATGGTCTTTACCCGTGATCCACCTACTTATAGTAAAGTTTGTCCACCTGGTTTTCAACGAAGCTCCGCCCAAGGGCGGCGCTCCTTTTTCTATTTAGTTGTATTAACTAACCTGACCTGCCTATTTTTGTATTGAAATATTATTGAGTGATTCATAATAATGGCAGCATTGTTTCGGGTGGACAAATTTGGTGGACCACGGGTAAGTCCTTGTTTCAAAAATGCGATTTTTCAAGTAGACTGACGCGACGGTAAAGTTGCAGCAGGATAGGTATTACCAGAGCTGAGCAGAGGCGGCAAACCTGTTTTAGTGGACGCGTGTCATTCATTTCTTATGCACATGCTTATGTTATGACAGGTCATCAAAGACTTGTGACCCAGTTACTTGTTTACCATCCTATTTTATGGAAGAAAACTTGGTCTGCTAATTTATCCGACAAAATTTATACTTTCTTTAAAATCTATGCATTTTTCTTAATTATTAGCACGCCCGTTGCATGTTAACGTGTGCCATTGGTTTGCGATCCTTGCTCTTCTGTATCGAATGCGTTCGTATTAAAGTGATGTGAAATTAAAAAAATCCTAGGAACCAAAGTATTACGTTTTACTTTTGAAATAGTAACTTTCTGTACACAAAAGTTTGAAATTGCAAAGTGGAATATGTACAAAAATGTATAAGCCGGAACTGAGGAGGTTAAATTAGATTTATTTATTGCTGTTTAATACTAGTCTGGGAGTACCTAAACAAAAAACATAGAATGTACCAGTTGCTTCTCTTCCCGCGCAGATGGTAAAATCTCATTGAGGGAATGGGCTAAAATTATGGGAATTATATTATAGGCGATGCGGCTAGCCACCCATCACTATTTTGATTCCCATTTCCACCTATACGCTCACAATCATGCTAAATGTGGCCTTTAGGTCTTGTTACCTCAGGCTTTGTCTACCCCGTAAGGGATAAAGACGTGTTTTGTTGCCATTTTGAGCTGCTTAGTTGAGCTGTCACCCCAAAAATACGGTATCAAATTAAATCTAACCCTATTGGAACGCTTGCTCCATTTCATAGGTACCTACACCAAATTTGCTCGATCTCTATCAAAACGGTGATTTGCTATTAACCGCAACCGCATTGACCGCTGCAGTCGTCTATGTTCGTGATAGCTAATACCTCATTCAAGGGGATTAAACAGTGTATAATAGTTAATTAGTAGTATTATGATAATTATATATCCCCAACGTAAATACATTTTTTTGTGCAACAACAAAATCACCAAAATCGTAGATGGAGGGACACAGGATCGTAGATGCGTTGCCAGCCTAGAAGGCTAAGAAAAAAATCTCTAATATGCCAGTAATTTCACCAGCTGTCTCCACCACAATGCGTTGGAACATAGCCGCACAAGCACAGCTAGGGCCCCGCAGGGGTGTGTGATTTTATAAAAGAAACGAAGTGATCGCTGCGCTTGACTTACAATCATAATGTGACCCGGTCTCTCTTAGGTATTATACGGAGCCATGTGTTTGGTCAGCTGGTCAGCGCTGAACCAACGACATAAGACCGCCGACTCCATTATAATGCCTGCCAGAGTACGGGTCCAGTTATAATATTGCAGTCCAAGCGCAATGATAGCTTGACGGGTAAGTTTCTATAAGAGAATCGCACCCCTGCAATGTTTGCAGCAGCTTGGCGGCTGGATTACCGAGTAAGATGCTGGTAGTGATCTAGACGAACCTTGCATAAGGTCAAACGTTGGTCACTTCAATACTTTGTCAATACATATACACATCGACGAACAAAACACAAATTTAAGGAATCTATAAACGTTCCAAACGATTTTTAAATACAATGACAAGGTTTTTTAGTGTGCTACATCGGCCTGTACACGCACACAAACAAGAGCACTTGATCAGTGTTAAATAAAGACATATCTCGTAATATCGTAAAATGCAATGGCGGGTATTTTGCGCAGCGGCGATCGTATTAGATTCGTCGGTAACGAGGGATCGGTTGCCTTCATCAGCCTCAGGACGTGACTTGGATAAAGAACCCATTTTCTGATTTCGACTCGAATATGGTTCCGATATCTGCGTTTTGCTTTGTTAATTACGATTTAAATTGGTTGCTCTAAGATTCATGAAATTTTGCTTCTATTAACAAGTCCAACCGTCAACGGATCTTTCTGGGAATAATTTGGGATGTTTTATTTAAATTGATGCCTGACTTTACCCCCTTATAACATTTTGCCGAAAATTACAACTTTTCGATGAAGGAAAGCAGTGTAAAGCAGTTTAATATGATAGGTATATATATGTGCAGTTTTATAACCTTGTTGGGCCCGCGTGGAAACTGTAGCCCAAGCCTTCTCGTTCTGAGACGTTCCTCTGATTTGAGTCTATCCTCGCCACATGACCTCTGCATTGCGCCTGGATTATAATGACGATGTAAATTAGCCTAGTGACTTGGCAATAAAAAAAAAACCAATAACATAAATCTGTATTTTCAAGCTTTCTAAAGTAGGTACACTACATTAACTCAGACAACTGATCATTCCAAAAGCATCATTAGACCGAATTTTATTTTTGCATTGAAATGTAACAAATCTAACCTAACATTATCATACAACACAATGCGTTTTTATTAAACAACACCAGACGCGTGCATCCCCTACAGGCATATAAGCAGTGCTTGTAAGCATACGTAAATGTGCCCGACACGCTTCGTACCAATACGGATTTTGTTGGCAATACGCCTACCCTCTGTCAAGCGCGGATCCAGCCCTCAAAAAAGGTTGTGGTCACAGCTACTAGAAAATCGGCTAAGTACGAGTCGGAGCATGAACATGCTCATTAACAATCATGCAAGTAAAAGTGTGACGTCACAAGTCTATTAAGGTTGTGGGCATGCCCATCGTGCCCACAACGGTGGATCCGCCCTTGCCCTCTGTCAAAATCCACTGCACGCCCCTGAACAACACATAATCAACAGTACATAAAACAGATAATTACCTACATAAAGAAAATTACAAGCCTATGTTTTTGACATTTCGTACACAAACATTTTTATTCAATAAAGTATTTGCCATTCGGTTCATTGCAAATTCGGACTTTGTCAAATTTTTCAGAATTACATACATACATACTTACACACAGGTAACAGGTACCTACAGGAATTAGAATGGAGAATTACCTTCTAAAATGTCGTCTGAAGATTGAATTTCGTCGCCATCCATGCAATTTTTACCGATGGTAGAAGTAGGTACGTTTTTATGTTATGAACTTTTTAGGCATTTATTTGCAGAATGTTTGCCTAAGAAAATCTAAGCACGCTTTAAAACACACTTTTTAAAGGGAAAACGTTTTTAATTTCGATTTGCCGGGATCTGAACCCACATCATATATCATCTCTTGGTTCTTCGTGTTGTGTTTTACTAATTAGACGAAAGTGCTCCGGCCTATCCGGATCACTATCGATTGATCGCTACGATTGTACACGATATTCGATTTTGGAGCACTTTAGTGTAATTGACAAAGCACCCCAGCACGGCAATTCAAGAAATCCCAGTTCAGTTTCCGATAAACGCGCCTGATAAAATTTGGACTCTAAAATTTTGGGAACATGCACCGAACTTTGACAAGTCTAGTAATTTCCAAAGTTATTTCAAAGGTATCCCGCAGACAACATCACATAAAGACAATCAAGCTCTTGTTTAACAAGTGTATTCAGCTTACTAATTTAGTCTATGAACAATCCTACTCAAATTAAATTTGTTAGATTAATTATGTAACCTTATCTCTTTAAAAATAGGTACAGAATTTATAGACCCAGAATAATGAAGGTCAATGAATGAATTACAATACAATTTGGCATTCTATTAAATGTCAATGTCTTCTGTTGAAGCGTCCTTAGAATTTTGATTTGCTTTATTAATTGTCTGAGATCATCTGAATGAAAACGCTTTTGTCTATACCAATATCATGAAGACGCAAAGTTTGTAAGTTTGTTAGGTTATAGGAGGTAGCCTCTAGATCTGCTGAACCGATTTTGTTTTTTTTTTTACCAATAGGAAGCTGCATTATTTGTGAGTGTCATAGGCTATATTTAATTCTGTGCGGACGAAGTCGCGGAAACAGCTAGTCGAAAATAAAAAGATGTATCTACTTTTCACCTTAGCTGTTACAAGGTCCAAATGCATACACCTCTTGTCATATCAATGTCATCAAAACTTTATCACGCGAGTAGGTACACACAGCAAAGCTATTCGGTAAGCAGGATAGATACGGCGCGAGCGTGCGTAGGTGCTTACCTGATTATATTGCCGTGTGTACATGAGATAAATTGACGCCATCACCATAAAACTCTACAAATTGATTGCTAGAAAATGAAGCTGAAAGTGGATGAAAAAACAAACTTACAATTCGGCTGCTATCGAGCTCTGACATTTTGTACGCATCATGAATCTAGCGGTACCTACACCAAATAAAGGAGTTAGATGAATTATTACCATTACTAATACTAATAAAACAGCATGTTAGGTTTTTAGTATGGCTTTAATAAAGGTATTTAAATATAGGACAAATCTAGGGGACCACGAGGAAACGGGGAATCTGAACCGAAAAATCTAGAGTACTTTTTAACGTTAAGTCAAGAATCATAAAAATTACTTAAATGAATCACGATGTGTGTTTTAGAAAACACTCTGGTAAAAATCTAGTATGGCCAGGATCGTCTCGCAGGAGGGAACTCTTCAACGGTTAGTCCGATTGACTTGAAATTTGGTAGTACATAATGTAGAAAAGATGACAATGCAAGTACTGTTAACCACAAAAAGTAGATACAGTCAGCAAAAAAGCTTGCATTTAAAATGTATTTGACTGTAATTAAATGTAAAGACAGAAACTGTAGTGATTATTCAGATAGTGTTTCTTCGATGCTGGTCTGGAAGAAAAGAAAAACATAGAATGTACCAGTTGCTTCTTTTCCCGCGCAGATGGTTAAAACCCATCGAGGGAATAGGCGACAATTCTAGGATTCACGTTATAGGCGATGCGGCTAGCAACCCATTACTATTTTGATTCCGATTTCCACCTATATGCGCCCACAATCATGCTAAACCTTAGACTCTGTCTACGCCATAAGGGAAAAAGACGTGATTTATGTATGTATGTTATTCAAAAATAAATAAATGCTACCTTTAGCATCACACTTACCTATTAGTACTGATGAATTGGCAAAAAAGTGTTGGGAAACTTTTTCATCAACGAACCGTCCGTGAGTCACGCTACGTTTTCACGAAAAGTTTTGATTACGTATCAGAAGTATCAGAACAGAATGCTGACCTTTTTGAGTAATATGCCGTTGCAACGTACTGGAATTGGAATGGAACAAACGAAACAAAACGGAGGTTTAATTATTCCGTTTGTCAGATCAAGTCATATCTGACGAGGATCCATTTGGCAAGGGATTGTTAGACTATTAAGTACCTAATGTTTAACGCCATATTATTAAGTTTTAAAACTTGGTAAGTTATAAATATGTACGCATGTATTACTCTAGTTATCTAGAAGCAGAACCCAGTGCCTATATAACACCATAAAAGCTCCCATGTCACAACTATGAAATAGACAAATCACTCACGCTCGCACCTCTCGTGGGAACTGCGATTCGCATTCAAAATCAAATGAAATGAAAAAAAAACACGTTGTAGGTATAGCTATCGTTTTTAGAGAAAACGAATTGATACCTGCTTAAAGTAAACTAGGTATCCCAGTGATGTTAGCAAAATTTACTCAAGACTCAGTATTTAATTTTCCGATTTCCGATTTCTGAAAATATTACTGCCTTAATTGAGGATCGAACTAGTGTAATAAATAATTAAATGAAAACAACATGTTTCTGATATAAATCGAAAAGTTATTGATCAGCATTATCAGTAGTTTCAAGTAAAGGAAGGCCGCAAATACATTAAAACTTTACGTCCATGATTATTAAAATTACGTGAATGTGTTTTTTGAAGACTTCTACGAATCCTACTAATATTATAAACGCGAAAGTTTGTAAGTATGGATGGATGGATGGATCTTTGTTACTCTTTCACGTAAAAACTACTAAATGGAATTAGATAAAATTTGCAACGGACATAGCTGATACACTAGATTAACACATAGGCATTTTATCCCCCAAAATTGCATAGTTCCCGCGAGATAGCGAAAAACTATTTTTTTGCAGACGAAGTCGCGGGCAGCAGCTAGTAAATAATATTTTGAATTTACCCTAATTATTAAGGTTACATTTTCTCCAGGTTAATTTCTCCCACACACTGTACACATCAGGGACATATTTTGCTGCGTCTAATGTCACCAACTTAATCAAAGAACTGATCCATTCAGCATTCGTTCCATCTTATTCGTATGAAACATAATAAGTACGTTTTTCTAGTAAATAAACGAGGTCGTCCCGCATCAATAGGTGCGTATAAATATCGTAATTGATTGCTCCACGTTATTACAGATTCCGTCTGCCGGCAGTAAATAATCGCGCCCGTTTACTGACGCGGCAGTTACGAATTATGTTATCATATCATTTCGGTTTTGTTAACAAAGAATTTTGTATTGATACAATGTGTTATTGCTTCAATAATTAGGTTTTTTATGGAGCTGCGAAATGGTTTTTGTACCCAAAGGGTGACAATGCCTGTCGGCCCGTTTGCACAGAACTGTATTATTATTATTTTGTATCGTAAAAGGTAGATGCTATAAATAGATATGTATACGTGTGCATTATATTTGCAATACATTATGTGTTCCTCAACAAGAAACTAATTTTCAGCGTTTTTCCTCGGTTTTAATAATAATAAGTGTACGTTTTTAAAAATCTAAGAGAAATAATCAAAGAACAGTGTTTGTGCAATATTAGCCAAGCACCTCGTCAAAATAAGCCTTTTCATACTTCAAAAACGTAAAAACCCACCCGAAAATCTTTTTCGTCTTAAAAAATCATTCCAATATTGAGTATTACATTTTCTAAACAGATATTCAACGTGCATGTAGTCAAACAATTATGTTTCTTCACATTTCCCATTGTGCCACTGTTGATCACGAAGTTTTGTCACCGACTATTCTACCAAAGAATAATTTCCGGTGAACTTTGCTCCACTTGTCAACACGCTACTTGTCTACCTTGTCGAGTCAGTAGAACATAAATTCGGTAAGTTTCCAGTATCCCCGAGGGAAGGGAATTCCCGCTTGACGGCCAGCTATTACGGACAATTGTCTCTCTGCAATATTTAGTGGGCTTTATTCCGTGCAATTTTTTAAGCCCTGTGGGGAATGCAGGGTTTCCTTAAAGAATCCCTCTCATTTTGCAATAAGGAATGAAAGTGACTTTATAATTGATGAATTTGACATCAAAAATAAGGGTTACATCTGAAGACGGCCACGTGGCTGGAAAGGGGTAAATCGGGATTTAGTTGTGTCAAAATGTATCGAGAGGTCAAGCTTTAAACCAAATTTGGCGACTAAATCGAGATTTAACTTTTCCTGGAAGACGAATTGAAAAGAGCGTAAGGAAAATATTATATTTATTTAGACGTGATTAAACATATAAAAATAAACACACTTAAATTAATATTGAAAGGCAAAAATGTAAGTTCTTGTTGTTTACTTTATACTTGTTGTTTTTTTGTTGTTTGTTTTACTGTTAAGCTGCGTTGAAGTGTCGAATTCTATGAGAACATTTTTCTACCGTTACGTATCACTAGTCGCGCAGATAATTTTCTCAAACTCATTGAAACGTTAACGTGAAATCGAGAAGTTTTTTTGTCGTCAAAATTTACACTTAAAGACTGTGTGGCTAGACAAAGCCACTTTCATTTGTCGAAAATGCTAAAAAAATAATTAAATTGCATGGGATAGACATAAGCTAACAAAATTTCACGTGATCTAGCGGAACAAATACTTCTGGCAAGCATACGTTGACATTGGCAACGACTACTACTACTATTACTACTACTACTACTACTACTACTACTACTGCTACTACTACTACTACTACTACTACTACTGCTACTACTACTACTACTACCACTATTGCTACTACTACTGCTGCTGCTAGCCGCGGACGGACAACACTTTCACGTGATCTAGCGGAACAAATACTTCTGGCAAGCATACGTTGACTTTGGCAACGACTACTACTACTATTACTACTACTACTACCACTACTACTGCTACTACTACTACTACTACTACTACTACTACTACTACTACTGCTACTACTACTACTACTACTACTACTACTATTGCTACTACTACTACTGCTGCTGCTGCTAGCCGCGGACGGACAACACTAAGTTAAGAGCTGGCTTAAGTATAGCTTACTAGTATTGAATAATAACGCTTAATAGTAATTAAAAGCGCGTCTTCAATAAGTTCCTTATCAAACATTTACTAAGCCTTGCACCTAATTCGAAAGTTTTCCATCGGCCGTAACAACTTTCACCGTAATAAGGGGGGTGAAATTAAAAAGTTGTGCCTGAGTTCTGGGATTATTGCCGCCTCTAACGAAGTTATTCCTGGATCAATCAGGCCGTGAACGAAGAGGAAATTGGTTTCTCGGATATGTTCTGTGGTGATTGAATTAGTTAGATAGATAGATAGATAGATAAATCGTTTATTTGATACTGCAATACACACAATCAAGATAAAAATAACAATAAAAAAAAGAAAAACAAGAAATTACACATTAGACTTAACTTACAAGTATTTTGTTGTGTGCGTTGCAGCAGTGCAAAAGGGCTATGGCTCAGTGGTCAACATTGCTCGTGGGAGCAAAACACTGATATTCTGCCACAACCCAAGGACCGAAAACGAATTAAATTAATCTGCAAATATTATAAGTTCCAAAATAAAGCAAACAGTGCAAAAATCATTAGAGTTTAGTGTAATGAAACTGTAGCTGTGTGTGTGTGTGTGTGTGTGTGTGTGTGTGTGTGTGTGTGCAAAATTGTATAGGTACGGTGGTTCATGACACTTCAAAGCAACAACTCACAACAACCCTACTATTTGAGTTCGAAACAAAAGCATGTAACTACCCCATTCCCTAATTTACACTTTAAAATTACACTCAAAGTTGAGTACCGAGCAACCATCTTGCTTCTGCAAAAGTATTAATCTAAGGTGTTTTTTAAAAGAGCTCTTAAATGTTAGGCGTCTTATCGGTGGGGGAATGTTATTCCAGCACCTGGTCGCAAGGTAACGGAAACTACCGGTAAATGCTACAGTTTTGTGGGGATGACACTCCAACAGACAATGTCGGGTAGATCTGGTCCCGTATCTGCTATGAAAGGTGGAAATATTTGTCTTAGTAAAAAGATAATTAGGCCTATTGAAATTAAATACATCAAATAGAAGACATGCTAGGTGCAGATGCCTCCGCGAGGACATGTTCAACATAGAAGCTCTGTTAAGATAAGGTGTTATGTGACTTCTCGGTGGAATAACGAAGCAAAAACGACAGCAAGCATTCTGGACACGCTGAACCAAACGACGAGTCTTTGACTGCAACCTCGGCCCATATACCAAATCTCCATAGTTTAATCTAGAAAGGACCAATGATTCACAAAGTGTAATTCGCATTCGTTCACAAAGGAGGTTACGGATTTGATATAAAATTTTTAGACGGTAAAAGCACGATTTTACTAAACCGATTATGTGATTCTCAAAGCGCAGTTCGCTGTCAAATACAATCCCTAAATTTCTGGCCTCGTCTACGCGTTCAATAATTTGACCATCAATAGTAACCACTGGATTAATATTCGAAATCTTACGGATCTGATGCTTTGAGCCGAGAATCATAAACTTGGATTTATGAGGGTTTAAGATGAGCCCGTTTCGGTTCGCCCATGCTGATACACTACTAAGGTCCTCATTCATCTTACGCACTACATCATCAAAACTTTGAGGATGGGAAGATAAATATAATTGGACATCATCCGCATATAGGTGATAACTGCAATGTTTGATAGCCTTGGTTATATCGGCGCTATAAATGATAAAAAGTAATGGCCCCAGTATAGATCCTTGTGGGACTCCACGTGTCAAGGGTTTAGGATCAGACAACAGAATTGAGCCATCCTCCCTGACAATCCTAACGGCTTGATAGCGGTTTTTAAGGTAACTGTCGAACCATGTCAATGATTTACAATCAACGCCGTAAAATGACAATTTGGAAAGCAGCAATGGGATATTAATACTATCAAAGGCACGAGAGAAATCCAAAAGCGCGAGTCCAGTGCCATTTCCCGAATCCTGTGCCGACAGTACATTATCCACTACATCCAGCAAAGCAGTCACAGTGCCCATACCCTTACGAAAACCAGACTGGAAAAGTGGCAAGATACTGTTAGCCTCGACAAATGAAGACAGTTGTCTGTAAACTACCTTTTCCAGCACCTTTGATAAAAAGGGCAGAATGCTTATGGGTCTTAAATCTTTCAGCTCAGCGGGATTGTCAACCTTAGGTAAAGGAGTAACTAGCGCCGATTTCCATTGATCAGGCACCTCGCCCGTCAGAATGGACTTGTTCACCAACTCCGTAATAACAGATAAAGTACGTGGCAGCGTGAGAAGCACCATATCTCTCCCAATACCATCGACTCCAACAGAATTTGTCGTAATCGATGCAATTATCTTGGCAATCTCATTTTCACTAACCGGCTTTAAAGTAAGACGAGCATCACAAAAACTGTGAAATTCAAAAAAGGTCAATTCCGACAACGGAACCGTCCCACTTCCGGGAACACTAAGGAAATTGTCATTGATTACATTGGCACCATTAAATTGGTCAGGAAGGGTGTCGCGCTTCTTAAAATCAATAGTTTTCTTAATATTTTTCCATAGAGTACTTGAATCTTTAAAATTTGAGTTAATATAGTAATTATAGTATGCTTGCTTTTCCTGAAATATACTAAAACTAACGAGCCTCTTGAGCTCCAAATAATATTTCTTCTTACACTCTGTCCTAGACTTGCGGTATTGACGATGAGCCTTATTTCTCGCGTCAATCATGAGCTTTATTGTTGAAGTAATCCAAGGCAAAGACTTATTGGGCTTAATCCTAACAGTTTTCAGAGGAGCGTGACTATCAAAAAGCTTCAGCACAAGGTCATTAAAAGCATTCAACATGCAATCAACGGAACCATGTTTCAATACGGATTCCCAATCAATGGATTCCAGATGTTTGTTGAAACTATCCATGTCAATGTCCTTTATCGGTCTATACACGATAGTCTTGGTAGGAACCTTGAGACGCTTTATGGGCAAAGTGAAGTTTATCATGGCATGGCCAAGAGAACCAGTAATGTTAGTAACTAATACATCACGGACGGGGGTATTGGTACACACTACATCAATAAGGGTTTCGCTATCAGCTGAGTAGTGAGTGGGTTCAGTCACCACTTGGTCCAAACCCATGCAGCTCAAGAAATTAAACAGCTTGCCCGTTCTTTCGTTACGAGTATCCATAACGTTAATGTTAAAATCACCAAGCAAAACCATGTAATCGCAATTCGAGAAATGTGAGATAGACTCCGTCAGAGCGTCAAAAAAGATGTCAGCATTAATCCAATTCGGACGATATGCAGTGCCTATCATTAAACTACGGCCATTAATCATCATAGACAACCACATTTGTTCTATCTGTGCGACTGGGTGTGCAACAAGACGCACGCGAATATTTCGCTTAACATAAAAAGCTACCCCTCCTCCCCTGCCCCGGCGCATGCTGGCCGGCCGCGGCGTATTCCGTAGCCGGTAGCCGGGAACGTCGGGCGCGAGCTGCTCCTGTCCCTCACGTAACCATGATTCGTTTATCGCAACCACATCGGCATCGAAGCGGTTCATGGCTACAAGAAAATCATCGTGCCCAGTACAAAGCGATCCGGCATTGTACAACGCTAACTTTACAAAACTGGTCTTAGCCATGGCCGCTTGAAATCAAAACAAACAGTGAAAAGACAATAACATGTGATACCATGCTTGTGTTTACCACCATTGCACTATACAAATCGATACAGCGATGCGAATTCATGTTATTATAGTGTGTGTGTTTTGTGTAATAATGTGCATAAACGTGAAACTCAATGCTTGATGCAGCCAATGCACATCGTCGGAAATTTATTGGGAGGTTCGTGTACTTAATTCTTTCGACCACTGCAAGGCACCATTTAACAAAACATATGACGACAACAGTAAACAACAAGTGAAACCATCTCAACGGAACCTTTACTATACTTAATAACATTAACATTACATTGCACAGTACATAGTACAAGTTTTTAATTTTGCTGAGATTACTCGATATGTATAAAATAGACAAAACAAGACTAGCACAAAAATACGTACAGCAAGTATGCAGTATAAAAACAAGCATGCAGACATTTTTAAACAGAAGAAGTGTTACGTAACACATAAAAACATTGCATTGCAAAATAATAAAACTGCGCTTAACATTAAAAACAAATGGCAGTCGCACCAAAAACACGCATTAAATCGGCCTCATTACGTATGCGATGTTTAGGCTCATCTACACCTGACCGTTGCCGTACATAGATTCTGCCATCACGGGTCCATGCATAACGCCAGCCGTAGCTTTCCTTGCATTTGCGTGCTCTCTGAAACAACATGCGGTTCACCCGGGTCAGTCGCTCGTTTATATAGAACCGTCTTGGCGAGCCTGGCAAGCCGATACCTTCAGTGGTAACCCCGCGCCGTACACGTGCCTCCTTCAGCAGCCGATCACGCAGAACGCGGCGCGCCAGCCGCACCACAATCAGACGGGGACGTGTTGATGTCGCCGGTGTCGCCGACTCATCCCCGGCGCAGTCTGCCGGCACATCCTCATCAGCTACCGGCGGCAAGCGCACACTGCTCTCCGACACCCGCCCCACTCGATACGCGCTGACGATATCCTGTTCTGTGAGCCCCACCCCGAGTTTCTGACCCACGGCCAAAACGATGTGCAAAATGCTTTCACCTTTTTGTTCTGGAATGCAGGAAATTTCCACGTCATTAAGAAGCAGTTCCTGCTCCCGATCATTGATTTCGGCCTTTAACTCCATCACTGTGTCCAAAAGGGCTCCGTGCGACTGGCTTTCAGGTGAAGTCTCTGCCCAGCGCTCCATCGCTTCCATCCGAGACGTTAAGTCGTTAATACGGGTATCGCAATTGTCAATCCTCGACGCAACACTTGACACCGCCTCGCTCAGAGTCTGCAGCTGGAGCCGCACGTCCTCACGGACCTGGCGAACCTCCTCGCGGACCTGGCCCACCTCCTCACGAACCTGGCGAATTTCAGCAATCATCGTCTGCATGTAGGCCGCACCAAGAGTTACGTCCTGTGCTGTGTCATTCAAACTAATGAGAGACATGTCAACATCAAGAACGGGCTCGGAGACACTATCATCAGGCTTCAGAAGTTTTAGAGGTTTTACGCCGGCCCCGCGTTGTATAGTGATATTGCCGTGACAACCGCGCACCGGAGTATTTGTGTTGTCAGTCTTGGGCTCGCCACTTATGCATTCAACACATTTCCAGGTACATCTCTGTTCTGGTGTTGAGTTATTGAACAAATTATCTGCGATATTTGCACATATTAAATCATAAGGCAGTTTACAAACACAGCAACTTAAAAATCGCCCATCCGCAATCTCATGTTTACAGCCCGAACACACCGGCTTGTTCGACTCCATTAATTCGAAAGCACGCCCAGATGCGCTCGAAATAAGGTCCAAGTTCGCAAAAAACCGTAAGCGCGGTAAAGGCGATAACCGAATGGTTCAAGCTACGGTTCACGAAAGCCTGCAGCTGATTAACACAAACTACCGACTCAATGGATCGATGCAAATAATAAATTCTAAGTTTACATCAAGTTTATGTTCACCAGGAGCACATTTGCACTAGACTAATCACACAGTTTAAAGGGCACTAGCAACAGCTTCACTTTGGTACAACTTTTATAATTTATAAGCTGATTTTAGTACTGTTTTTTACAATAAAATTAAGCGAGGTAAAATAAGACTTGTTTACTTGTCGGCGTTTCGCGGTCTCTCTAGTTAAGTTTAGTATTTGAGGAATTTTGATGTTGTAGGCTTTGTTGGAATCGGAGTTCGCGGTTTAGGGATGGCAGTGAATTAGGTATGTAAAAAAGTCGTGGTAGACTTATTTGACTGCTGGCCTCTCAAGCAGAGGGTTTTGGGTACAAACACAGGCTCGCACCGCCGAGTTTTTTGGAGTTTATGTGCGGAAGAACATTTGGAATTTATCATGAGCTTTTCGGTGAAGAGAATATTCATAATATTATACAAGCACGCAAGACGATTTAATGGTAAGTGTGAAATTCCCGAACCACACTGGGTCCGCATGGAAACTATAGGTGAAACCCTCTTATTTTGAGAGGAGGCTTGTGCCAGCAATGGGACTTATAGGTATAATAGACTGAAGTTAATGATGATGTATGTTATGTTGTACAATAAAATCCACTATTATAATAATAAACGCATTATTTCAAACAACAATGATTCAATTTGTTAGTTACATAATACCTACTCCTTAAAAAATAAGACAAAACCTGCAAACTGATTTGCTTTTGATTATGTCATAGTTTCAAAGCGTAAGAAGGGATTGACGACAAATGAACTGATATATTTTTTTAGTGATTTTCCAAGCACCAGCAAATGGTACCCACACAACCATTAACTATCGCTCACAGTTTACTAACTCAAACGAAACCCGCTGAAGTCTAAGGCCCTGTAATCTCATCGCCAATGCTAATAAATGGCAAGCACGCAGGTGTGACAGCCGAACAATACCTACAGCTCTATCTCGAAAAGCCCCTTAGTTCCCTATAAATCACATTCTGACCCCGAGTAAAAAACACTCCCGGTTTCCGCTTCCCAGCCCACCCTTCATACATAAGCATGGACCCTTCCGATCGTTTACCGGGAATGATTTGTTGAGTGGAAACTCTGGAACATTCCATTATGCAAACACTTGTAGTTTATCGCCAAGGCGTTCTTGGATTCTTTCTGATGTATTGTACGGGAAGCGGTCGAGAGGTGTTTGTGAGTTTGACAATATGCCCTCATGTGAGTGCTACTCGGGATGTATTCAACGGTGTTTTTGGGTTTCGTACCAAGAAAGAAACGACTGTACCCTTATAGGATCAGTTAATTAATGGTCCGTCCATCTGCCTGCATGTCAAGATTTAAACCATCATCATAAGAATCATGATATACGGAATGCCTCAAATTCAAAACTTTATTTCGCAAATAGGCTGCCAAAAGCTCTTATACATGTATTTTTTTGAAACTACCAGCGCATTTGGAAAGGCCATCATTGCCAAGAAGAATGCGCCGCAAGAAACTTGGCAGAAAGACATTTTTTCATAAGACATTCACAATAATTAAATTCTACTTAACTAATAATACATTTATAACATTAGTATAGTATTATAATAGAGATGCATATAGTCTCTACTGGTCAAAGTAAAACAACATGTATATTAAGAGAAATGCCGCACAAGTAAAGATCAACTATCATTTGTAGTTTGAGAATCGACTAGGCGTGTTGAGGAAAAAAATGCAGTAAGTTGTTAATGCATTTTTAATCCAATAAATAAAAACAGTTTAAAATATTAGCAATCACCATTTTTTAAACATATAAACATACATATACATTCCGTCACGCCTCTTTCCCACAGAGGTTTCGGGTACTCCTGACCTGTCCTTTTTCAAAACGTCTCCTATTTGGTCCTGAAACGTGTAGTCCTTGCCCTTGTAACGCATCTTTGCACACTCCCCATATAAATATGTTTAGTTAATCTTCATTCATCCATCCTCTTTATGTGACTAAACCAACAAAGCATAATTTTTTCTATCCTAGTTACTAAAACTTCTTTCACACCAGCATATTCCCTTATTCTATCTTTCAGTGTTACACCTTCCGTACTTCTATTGCATTTATTTTACTTTCATGCTTAGTTTGCCATACCTTACTTTCGCTACGGACATTAGTGCACAGATTAGAGAGATATAGAGATATAGTGCATTAGTGTTGGAACGAACACCCCTCTGTGAACGGCCTTTTTTGATACCTTCTCACTGCTCACAAAGGTGCGCAGCGCTCGATTGACTGTTTCCTGCAATCTGTCTTCTTTCAATATCTCTTTCACAGTTCTCATATTTCGTAAACGCCGAGCTCAGATATACAATCTCTTTTTTTTACCTGTTCTACTTTATCAACCGCAATCATAACCTCACACTCTGTCACACAATCGCCTTTTTCAAACATCATAATATTTTCATCTTCCTTACATTAACATTCATACCTGTCTTTTCCAATGTTCTATCCTCTGCAACTCCTCCTCCGATAATGCTAGCAACACTTTGTCGTCCGCGTATAGGAGGCAGTTCATGGTGAACTCCCTCATTCTAAGTCGAAAGGCATTCCCTTTCAAATCACTCGGTCAGGCATCATGAATAGGTTGATCAGCCACGGTGACGCAATACATCCTTCCCCGTTTATCCTCACACAAGCACTAGAATCCTCATAAAGAGACTTTAGTGCTCACACCAGATTACTGTTCACTCCATTTTCTTATCGGTTTCTTTCAATCAGTACTAAAGGTCTGCCGACGATGCAGAGAAAACTAATTTAGGCTGGCAAGTCAAAAGATAAGCAAACAAGCCATGTCTACATTATAACAATGTTATTAACAGACAGCACTAGTTTATTGATTGCATGTTTGGCAGAGACAGTTTAATGAAGCAAACTCAACAGGCTTTGATTAACCTTCTCGAGTTAATGTAGTGAGTGACAGAATCATATCGTGTGGTGTAAATAATCTATACCGTTACGGCCACGAAATGGGACACCAGTTCGTTATAATAGTACTAACATAGGTATTATAATGCTAATAGAGCGCTGAAATTGAAACGGGTCTACAATATTGGATGGTCGGATAGATTATATTTGTTTGTGTTCATGGTAAACGTAGCCTTTAGTTCTTGTTACCTAATCTATATCTACCCTGAAAAGGAATTTGTGTATTGTATTACTGAAATTTAGAAAAAAATCAGGTTAGCTGGAAGAGATCCCTTCTTAGGGATAAGTTCGCCTTTGTACTATTTTCTGTGTACTTCTGTATTTTTTTTTTTAATTTTTATGTGCAATAAAGAGTTTACATACATACATAGACACAACTTCAATGTATCGCGGTATCTTTTTTAATATTTCAACTAACGCGTTTTCACTTCTCTTTTAAAGTTAAAGTACTTGACGACTTAACTTATAATGGAAACCAAGTTCTGATCAGTCTCCCCGTGTAAACTAAATCCTTTCGCTTTGCCTTATAGTGAAAATTTAATTGCGAAACTGTCCATAGTCGCGTCGAGCTGAGATGAGACTGTCATTGACACGCGTTCATATTGCCAGAACTTGGGGTAACGTGGCAGCTGGTAGCCTGGCAATTAACAATTTAGGCGTATTCACACCAATGCTGGTGTAAAGAGCAAGGTTTCTTTGTAAATCACTAAAGAGATGGGTAAAGTCAGTGGGACAAATATTTTACAAAAATATAGATTAAATTCCCACCAGCAGCCCCTGTATAGTTGGAGGCCAAAGGGAATTTACCGTCACTGTTGAGTTTTTTTTCAAACGTAAAGCATGCATTTTGTATAAATCAGCACAGTAAATGGCGAGTTTACGCAAACGTTTCTCCCCTGGACTTCCAATTCATCCCATCTGCACGTCTGTTTAGGTTATCGCGGTCTATAAAATTGTTATGCGAGTTCTGGAGCGGAGACTCTCTGGACAGGCTCCTTCTTTTTAACACCAAAAATAATGCGGCTTTTAGCAGACCTTTAATTAGGGCTTCTGACTCTCAATCAAGGGCTAAGTTTTGGTCCCGTGAAGGTTATCATCATTTTGTCATTTAAAACAAAAACATAAGCAGTTTAGTACGCCTTAAGTACTATTCAGTCCTCTCATGAGATAAATATATTTTCAAATCTGTCTGAAATTTAGCTGTTCTCAGTATTTATTTTGGAGACTAAACTTACAACCCGAGCAGACAGACGTATTGGTTTGTACAGGGGCTTTAATCTATGTAACCAGGTAGTGTTAGTTCAACTGATTGCCTTGGTACATCCGCTTAATTTGTGTTTTGCTAATCGGTTATTGGTATGTGCAGCAGTGATTTGGGGGCGCTAAATTAAGAAATTAATTATTCAACGCCATCAAACGTTGTTTATTTTTAATTTGCTGCCGATGGGAATGGGAATATAAAATGATCGCGTGAAGTCACAGAGTCAAGTTGATTTGAATTGAACCATGATTATACCTATTTTATTTGACTGTCTTGAAGTACATAGGGTTAACGTAACTATGTAAATAGTAAAGCAGTGAATGCAAGTTCTTGAGAATATTGTACTACTCGTATTGTAAGGGGGAACTTAGTTAAAATCCGCATCGTGACAGTCATTAACTATATAAATTTAATGTATGTCTTTGATAGGTTTTAGATGGTTTTTCTTTTCTGAAAACAAACGTGTCTTCCTGCCAAAAAAACATCAAAAAGATCATAACGAAGACTAGCTTAGAATCTATTTTACCAGTCGTACAAGCTTGCTGAAAGGGTACGTAGTCCTGTTGAACCGCACGCTTTTTCATCCTATGCTTCTCGAGCTTCCCTAACCTGCAGTCGCACTTGTGTATCTCCTCTATGGCCTTGCAATCCTTTTTGCAATTAGTTCATGCAGCCTCAATAGAATAAGGCTAATGAAATTTCTAAATGTCAGTGAAAATTTTAACACGTAGAAAAAAGCTATGGCCGGGAATCGCGAATCCTCGTCATTCCGTGACGCGTGTTATACCCCTACACCACCCATAGCAGGTGGGTAGTCTTCGAATTTTTCTACCCGTTACTAGCTGTCGCGTGACCTTTTTGTTACTATGAGATTTTTTGTCGCTTAGCGTCGTGTGTCGAATGATGTGTCTGTACGACACAATTACAAACTCCCGTGGAACATCTCCTGCTCACCAGGGACGAGAGATGGCGCAAGGGGTTTTGTTTAAGGCTAATGATGAAAAAGTTGCATAAAATACGTTATCATTAAAATCTTTATAAAACGAAAGCATAACCGCATCCAAATCAATAAAGATCCCGTCATTTGGATAAGACCCAATATGCATTATATTTTTACGATCGTTTTCTCTTTGCGTGAAAATATAAAATTTACACTCGCCTACGGTGGCATTCTCAGCGTCCTACCTCTCGGGGTTACGTCTTGTTTCTGTTCATTTCAGCGCTGTTACTAAGTTTGCAAGAACTCGGCCTACTTACATGGCTTTGTTTTAAAATTCTCTGGCCGCGCCTGCCAAATGTGGCGCGGATTGGGAACGGGGTCGAGCACTGTTGAGCTTTGCCTCTTTATAAGGTTTCCTTTGCAAGTCCGAATGGACTGCGAATTTTTTTTGACGCGACGCCAGTTCAATTTGACGAGATTAACGGCCTTGAGTTTTACGGTTCAGAGGAAGAACTAAAATCTCCTATGTTACAAATTTTAATTATTATAGTTTGAATTCTGAATCATGTTATAGGCGATGCGGCTAGCAACCCATCACTATTTTGATTCCACTTTCTACCTCTACGCCCTCAATAACTTGCTAAACGTGGCCTGTAGGTCTTGTCACCTTAGGCTCTGTCTACCCCGTAAAGGATGAAGACGTGATTTGTGTATGTGAATGAATTCTATTGAGAGAACCACTTACATTAATCCGAAATTACAGGATAGGAGATCTTTGTTCGTCCTCGTCGATATATCACGTCTTTATCCCTTACGGGATAGACAGAGCCTAAGTAACAAAACCTTAAGGCCACGTTTAGCATGATTGGAGGTAGTCTGGTTTGGTTTAGAAATTACTTTATTGACTACCTTTTATATATTTTTTTACTAGCTGTTGCCCGCGACTCCGTCCGCGCAGAATTCGTTTATCGCTATTCCGCGGAAACTATAATGTTTTTCGGAACAAAAACTATCCTATGTCCTTCCTCGGGACTGAAACTATCTATATACCAATTTTCAAATAATTCGGTTCAGCGTGAAAAGGTATCAGACAGACAGACAGAGTTACTTTCGAGTTCATAGTACGAGTAAGGATTCAAGCCATGAAATTTGATGTTTGCTATGAAAATTCCAAGAAAGGAATATTTTGGACAATGCTTGCATATAAGCGGTATAGCGTAAATTGTTTAAGTTTTGATTTTTTAACGAGTCACAAGCCACGCACAGGATAGTTTTAAATAATTTCAATCAATCAGGAATCGGTAAACAAACATAAAAAAAAATACAGACGAATTGAGAACCTCCTCCTTTTTTTGAAGTCGGTTAAAAAGTAAAGATGTCGCCATAAATGATAAATTAAGTAACAACGCGTTTGAGTGAAGACTGTAAATATAAAAAATACTGTATTCTATCTATTAAATATATGTTTAAAATCTTTTCAGTTCTTTGTGCATAACTACTTTTTTAATACCTACAGCAGCAAATATGTAGGCACTCAAATAAAATAAAATGTTGGTTTAACAATAATAAACGAGCATTCTTTAGCTATAGTTAATTTGCGGATTAAAGAATATGAGTAAAAACTCAAATAGGTAAAGTAACTTATGAAAACTAAAGACTTGTCAAAAGCCATAATTAAGTAAACTTTTGTAACATAATTTTCGCACAGCATCAATTATAATTAGCACGCCAGAAATAGCTCCAGGGAACTATATATTAATTAAAATCTATCGCACCCTCTGTTGAGTAAACGCGCCCAAGTTAGGCCTCTAAGCTCCCGTAACTTGCCTGAAAGGTTGGATTAGGGCAAGTTTTATTAAGACTTTCTGTTTAGAAGCTTAACTGACTTGGACTGGTTATTTCTGGTGATTTAATCGAATATTGCTAGCTATTCGGATTGCTGATTTTTTCCCACTTGGCCGTAAATCGGTTGCATAAAACGCGTTTTAAATTATTAAAATACCTTTGTCACTAAATAGTGAATGCTTATCGAATCGCAGTCCTCGGGAGGTACGTGCAGCTGCTTATTCTATGAACATAATAATATTGACATGGAATTTCTAAATGTCAGTGAAAATTAGAACACATAGAAAAATCCGAAAAGTAAAGCTATGGCCGGGAATCGAACCCGGGTCCTCGTCATTCCGTGACGCGTGCTATACCCCTACACCACCCATAGCAGGTGGGTAGTCTCCGAATTTTTCTACCTGTTGCTAACTGTCACGTGACCTTTTTGTTACTATGCGAATTTTTTGTCGCTAAGCATCATCTGTTTGAATGATGTGTCTGTACGACACAATTACAAACTCCCATGGAACATCTACTGCTCACCAGGGACAAGAGAAGACGCTGTTTTTCAAATGATAGGTACTATCAAATGAATCAAGAAATTTTTATTTCTTGATTTTTATGTTTTACTTTTTCGGTTTTACCGTTAGAAATTAAATTTCTAAATGTCAGTGAAAATTAGAACACATAGAAAAATCCGAAAAGTAAAGCTATGGCCGGGAATCGAACCCGGGTCCTCGTCATTCCGTGACGCGTGCTATACCCCTACACCACCCATAGCAGGTGGGTAGTCTCCGAATTTTAATATTGACATGGATTTTAGTGCTATAATTAGGATAAGCGAATGTAACTAGTCAATGATATATTATGAGATAGTCAATTATCATCACGGTACATCTACCATGACGATGAGAATGAAGATGATTTTAATGGATATTAAAGAATAACGATGATGAGTTAGTTTACGCAAAATAACTACACAATGTCCTTATTTTATTAATAGTCAGGTGTTTTATGTGGCATTAGTGGAGAGAGGGATTGCATGAAAAACATATATATGTTACACAGGCTTGGTTATTTTGCACGTGAGTAGCGGAATAGCAAGGTAAATATTTTTTTGTTCCTTGTTGTAATAACTAATTTATGTCGTTTTTATAGCCTATAGATGATTAAAAATAAATGTCCAAAAACTTAGTGCCGCTTTAAAGTGGTGGTGCCGGAAGTTAGTGCAATTTTTTTTATGTATGAGAAAAAATTAAAAAATCTGTACCGCTCAGAAATGACGGCATAGCGCTCAGAGTTATTTTATGATATTATTATAGTAACAGCCTTCTAAGCTTCATTCGCGCATTCATTTCACATGTTTTTTTTTTCCTTGGGCCTGTAGTCTATTACAAACGAGTTGTTTTCCACAATTAAAGGCAACCCTGTAATAGATACAAGAAAATGATGACACCTAATTGTATTATCAACCCATCCATTACATGATGTTGATGACGAACGGAATTTACGCAGGCCCGTAATTCGGGCAGTAATTCAATATGGGACGTTAATTTAATTTTCTAGTAATTGAGTCAGCATACTCGATTTTAGCAACTAATTATGTTTACATTCTCAATTATTAACAAGCATTACAGAACTGACTTTGACATTGTTTAATCATGAAAGATTAACCGTTACTTAACATTACTAACTTTTTAAGACTTCTTCTTTTAGTTACATACGTAGTAATAACAAATGCAATAACGCCTTTTCCCCATAGAGGTAGGCAGAGATCACTTTGTTCTACTTCTTACAATTCGGACATACCTGTTTCGGTTCATCTACATTCATCAATCTTTTTTAAGATGCTCATCAGTTTATTGTACTCTTGACTGGTCCTTTTGTCAAACATAGATTTTTTTTTTTTTTATATGAATAGGAAGGCAAACGAGCAAGTGGGTCGCCTGATGGTAAGTGATCACCACTGCCCATAGACACCCGCAACCCCGGAGGGATTGTAGATGCGTTGCCAACCTAGAGGACTAAGATGAAATGCCTCTTGTGCCCGTGATTTCCCCGGCTGTCTTACTCTCCACACCGGAACACAGCAGTGCGAGCACTGCTACTTAGCGGCAGAATTAGCGAGTAAGATGGTGGTAGCGATCCGGATGGACCTTGCACAAGGCCCTACCACCCGCAAAGAATATAACAGTTGCTTCTTTTCCCGCGCATGGTAAAAGCCCATCGAAGGAATAGACGAAAATAGGAATCATGGTATAGGCGATGTGTCTAGCAACCCATCACTATTTCGATTCCCCTTTCCACCTATACGCCCAGAATAATGCTAAACGTGGCCTTTAGGTCTTGTTACCTTAGGCTCTGTCTACCCCGTAAGGGATAAATAAGTGATTTATGTATGTATGTAGCCCCAGATTGGTCACAAAACATCCGTGTAGGCCTTCCCCTTCCAAGGCACCCATTCACAATCGTTACATAAATATGTTTGGTTAATCTTCTTTCATCCTTCCTCACAACATGGAACAAACCAAATTCATACATTTTTTTCTTAATTTTGTTACCATAGATTACCTATCCAAAAGTACTTGGTAACTTTTCAAATTTTTTTTTATAACAGTAACGAGTCATTTTAACTCCTCATTGGGTGCAGTTGAATGGAACGAACTATACAATACAAATACTCTTTATTGAACACCACAAAACAATACAGAATCAAAGAACAAAGTAGACAATAGGCGGTCTTATCGCTTAGTAGCGATCTCTACCAGACAACCAATACGCAGAGAAATAAGTTATGTACTTATTATGGGGCAAAGTCCTAATGTTACAATTATTTTTGATGAGTGTCCATGTGTGATGGTGCTCACTTACTATCAAACCACTTGCTCGTTTGCCATACTATTTAAAAGTAAAACTAATAATATGAATACTAGTATTATTATTATAGCGTTTGCGCTATGAAACTCAAAAGACCACTTTTTATTTTGTTTGTCACCCATCCTCCATTTCAACGAGCAACGAGTTAATAACTAAACTCCAACAGCAAATGAGAGAAAGTTCAAGCATTAGAGTAAATACTATTCCAAAAGGCAAATCGCCAAATTAGGAGGAGGAATGTCCAAAGCAGAGGTAAAGGTACACTTTATAACTAAGTTAGTCCTGTTGTTTGTACTGAGGTTATATTACGAGCCAAGCTGTAGGAGTTGGACAGATAAGCAATAATTGCATAGGAATTACCTATAACAGTAAGGATGTGGCACAAGTTTCTTGCGGCGCGTTCTACTTGGCAATGATGGTATTTCCGAATACGCTGGTAGTTTAAAAAAAAGACATGTAAAAGAGCTCTTGGCAGCCTATTTGTATGTACGCATGTATAACTATTTATTGTATAGAACACACGATTTTGAATTCTAAACTACGACGAAGAATCTGGTTTGACGTGTTCATAAATAATCGGGAATGATTATGAAATATCTTGTGTGTATTTCCGTGTATCTTTATAAACTCAGCGGAAAAAAAATTGGCTCTCGGGTGTGTGCAATATAGGTAATTTTGTTTGACTGGTAGAAATTGTTCCAATGGGACATGACCCCTTATTGATTACCTTATCATTTTGTGTATGCTTCTGTTAACTGTATTGTTGATTACCTTCTGTTCAATAGAGATGCATATATTGTATTGTACATATATTGTATTGTATTATATGGTTGGCCAGTAGGTAACGTAGAGTTCCGGTACAGATATAGTATTCACTTAGTTTCAAGAGTCCATAGGAGCTGTAATAACGATGTCTCTACTAAAAAGAATCAAGGAATACTAGGTATCACCCCTAGACTAAGATAAGATAAGATAAGATAAGAAGTGTTTGTTAAATAAAAACACAAGTAATTAAGTCTCATTAATATAATATAGAGAATACTGTTGAAATTGAAAGACACGTTCATAGCTAAAAAGTTATAAATACAATAAAGCAAAACCACACTTAGTTGGAAACTAATTAAGAAAATGCCAACTTTTTATTCGTGTTTGTTGTTTTAATCTAAAATGTGTTTATAAAATGGTATTCTATTCAAAGTGTATTTTTTGTTTGTGTCTGGCTCAAAAAGTTAGAGTTATACAGTATACAGTAAGTAGACAAAATTAATATTAACAACTTTTATTAGACAACACACCTAGAGGAGTGATTGCACTGCTATGTGCTGAGAGAGACACACTCTATGCATAAAATATGTGTGATAGAATTTTGGTCACAATTGCCATTTTGTGCGTTGCATGTCTGTTCATTTTTTTACCAGACCATTTGCTGAGTGACGCCCAGACGCTATTGACGTTTCATTGGTCGGGCAAAGTGGTTTTAACCTAATGCAGGCTGCTAATCGTATGCAAGCACACATTAACTTTATTATATTTAACCCTAAAATGGCTTAACCATCTGTATCAATGCTAAAACATACGAAGTGCAGAAAATGAGTAATGCTAATGACAGTCGAACGTCGACGCTCACTGCGCGACACGGGCGCAATTCCGCTGGTGCAGCCTCTGTTAGCTCCATGAAATCCAACATGGCTGCTCGCTGTTGCACATCTGTAGAAATAAGCAGCATGTTAAGAAGCTCAAACTCCAACTACGTATCATACAAAAATATTTTCAAATGGTTCGATACGGTAGCTAGTACTAAGTCCTAGCTTCCGCCCGTGACGTCGTTCGCTTCGCTTCTGGCCCGTCCGCGTTCAGTTAGTTTTTTTTACGTAGATTACTTTATAATCAAATGTACCTATCATATTACATAAACCGATAACTCACGTTTAAAAGTCCAATGATGTTCAACATGTGTCGGACTAGTTCGTAGTCCTTCCTCTGGGAACGCTCGCCCCAGCGGCAGCGAAACAAACACTGAGTGCCAGCGCTCTGCTCGCGCGGCTACTCGAAGCAACGGACAGCGGCCTACAACTACCCTCATTTTCATCGTCATTTTTACTATTGTCAAAAGTAGGGCAGCACACAAAACTAGTGATCACGTCACTTCGACATAACAACATGGAGCATCATTCGACTTTTATACGTGAGTTATCCGTTTATGTAATTATGATTGAGTCTCACGGTAGTTTCATGTTGAAAATGTACCTATGCTATGAGTAGGTAGCTAATAAAATATCATTATCGTTACCATGTTTCATCCAACTCTGTTCAGCCGCTTAGGCAAGCTATACACTAAAAATTAAAATGAAATTGACCATCTTTCGGTAGTTTAATCATCATGAAGAAAATTTCACGTAAATTCATGACCAAAAATTGGATTAGAGCAAAATTGTTGCCACAAAAGCAAATATTTCAAACAGTATCCTTTCCCTCCTGGACTTCCTTGTACAGACCCAGTAGAAATATCTAAGTATTTATATTATTATTAATACAAAAGTTGTCTTGCCTGAGGCTACATTACTTCTTACCTTGCCCCTCGTGTAACCTTTTCACAGAGAATGCCATTGTGGCTGTAACATTGACTCGACAAGAAAAATCATTGCGACATTTACTGTGAGAACGTTTTACGGTGGGTCACTAGCATCACGAGTAAATTTATTCATTAGTACGTGTGCACTAAAAATGACAGCAATATTATTGGAGATACATTTTCATGGACGAACATGTTGAAAGAGAAAGTTGATTTCAATTCCAAGGAGAGTTAAAATAGTATCATAGCCATAAAAAGCTTAACTTAGAGTATTGCGTTCACACTCCAACAATTGACTGTACCTAATGTAAATCGTATCATTTCCATAAGATAGAGAAACTAGTTAAATGTGTTTCCATTTTAGAATATAAATTTAAAGCAACGTACTGGGGAATTTAATAAGTTCTGTAACGACGAAACTTCTCATTGCCTCCACATGTTCAGCAGAAGCCTCCATCAGAAAGCATGGTAATGAAATCCACACACAGTGCTGTAGAACACTAAGAACAGCATATATCCCTGATCTATGATCACCTGCAAGCACCTGTGTGAACAAGACATCACAAAAATAACAGAAAATAAAAATATATTATTTTTTTCACTTTGCTCAGAAATGTATGCCTTACTGTAGCAAGACAGTACAAAAAGACAGTTACAAAGTTAAAATCATTACTGAACTATGATTGCAGATCGGCGGGAAAAGTGTATGAAATTACATTACCGGACAGTTTTTACTCTTAAAAAAATATGTTTTGACTAAGAACAGTCACCAGATAGAGCCAAATGCTCGTACAATTATATGGAACCGTGTTTAAAAGTGTCATATATTATAGTTTTATTTATCTTAAGACCAGAAACTGTGGGAAGAAAGTAAGTAATTATATCGTCTGATTTTAGAATCCAATGTAATTTTAAATAGCTTTGTAACATTTAAATTCATACAATAATACTAATCTTTCCCTTTATAACATTCACTAACTGAAAAAAAAAATGACATTTTTAAAAGCGTAGGTAATCTTTTGAAAACCAGTCTTGAATAACATTAAATTTAAAAATATAAAAAGCCCCATGCATTAATCGTTCCATTAAAAAAAAAAGTTGTTTTCTCCATAAAATATAAGTCGAATAGGCCCAGCCGTTATCGAGTTTTGCGATCATATATTATTATTATAATTTCCGTAGCTCGTGCAATGAAAAACGTTTAATGGTTTATTTTTTTACACCTTGGGTTACATTATTAAAGTTTTAGTAGGGATCCTTAAATTTTCCTATATCCCTTGTTCCTCAGGAGATAATGTACCTAACAGTCAATTGATTTTTGAGTTTATTTGTAACAAACATGCAAGCATACAAAAATACAAAGATAAATATATTTTTTCCTCTCTGTAAAATATGTGAGTTAGTGTAGAAATGTAGATATGCAAATGACAGTTAGATATTATATAAAACTAACGTTTCCTATCAATCTTCTGTCCATATATAATGCTACGATCTTTAAGGTGACTTGTAAACTGTAGAACGCCGTATCAAACCCGATCTGTAAAAAATTAGGTAATTAAGTAAAAAAAGTATTCCGATGAGTTTTGAGCCCGAAAAATATTCCTATGAGTACGCAAATAATAGGCTCAAATACACACACATAAATAACGTCTTTATCCCTTACGGGATAGACAGAGTCCTAGGCTACAAGACTTAAAGCCACGTTTAGCATGATTGCGGGCATGTAGGTGGAAAGGGAAATCAAAATAGTAACGGGTTGCTAGCCGCATCGCCTATAACAAGACATGATACCTAAGATTTTCGCCCATTCCCTCGATGGGATCTTACCACATGCGCAGGAAGAGAAGCGACTGGTACATTATATGTTTTTCTTTACTCACAGCAGCATGGAAGCAAGTAGGCGCAAAACTCTACTAAAATAATATAATTATGATTTTTACAAATATCAGCCTACTTACGTTGATGAAGGGAATCATTTACGAACTCACCAATAACTTCAGCGGTGTCCCATTAGCGTTAAATCTTTCAAATATTCTCGAATACATTGCACAATATCCCCGCTGCTTATATTTAGAATCTTCTACATTTTGAAACGCGTATCTCTCTAGTTTCCTTCGTAAAATAATTAACCGGCTGTTCAATAAACCGAACATTAATGTTTTTTCCATAACACAAATAATTGAGAAAAAATCACATATACCAGCACATATAACCATCCCATTGCAGTGACCGCCACACATTGAGTCTAATAGAACAATTCCCGTAATTGAAAAAAGAAATTGTTGCATAAATATAAATTTTATGAACTTTTCGAGTTTTAAGAAAATTTTTGATGCGTCCAAAGTGACATCGGTGAAAGGATCTAGCACGAAGAAGTTGGAAATGTATGAATCGCCTTTATAAAGCCCGTACCACGTTGTAGTCAATAATTTTACCAACGTTGGGAACCACCCCATCCAAAAAACGTGCCATCCCAATAGGATCGTTCTTAAGAAACAAACGAAAACGAAGGCTACCGGTGCAAAAAAGCAATACAATTTGCAAAAAAATTGGGAACGTTCACTCATTTCAAAATTACTGTACATAAAAAACATCAGCCGGGCTCGCAAGACGTATTTGATATTGCAGACATATGGGCTAGAAGAAAATAAATATTGGAACATGATTTTCTAATCTTATAATATTGGGCTATTTAAAAAAAAAACAATTTGTTTTAAAATCTCGAAGTACCACAACTGGACTCTAGCACAGAACAAGACAATAATAATCAGGATAGCCGACACCAAGTAAATGGCTTGGTTGCTGAAAATACGAGTCGTGTCGCTCGACACTACAGCTGAAAACCTTCTGACAAGTAGGTATGTTTTAATTTGAGGTAAAATCAATAGAGGAGACAGCACTATATTTATGAATAGTATTAATGAATAGTATTAATGGAAACCTAAAGTTATCACGAATGAGATCGTCATTTTAAACCAATGAGTATTGTTCAATGCACTTAAACCTACAATGACATTTTTCCATTACATAATTTTATCTTGACACATCAAACATATCATAAACCCTATACAGTGTGTAATTTTCATACGGGCATATATTTTATACAGATGTAGTTAAAAATAATTTAAAAATGATATTTTGGTAGTTACTTTTATTATTGAAGCAACGTTAATGTTTTAAAGTTTGTCTTGTGAGCAATATAACACGTACAGGTTCATTTGACATAAAGTGTTTATTTTTCCTAGTTTTTGGATTCAAACCTTATATTATTATAATTATGATGAAAATGATCTTAGGTCCATAAAAAACGTTGATATTGAGTTTACTGAACAGCCGGTTAGTTATAAAAAGGAGGTAACTAGAGAGATATGTAATAAAAAATGTAGCAGATCCAAAATAAATAATATTGTAAATGTAAAAAGTTTGTTTGTTTGTTGGGTTGAACGTGCTAGTATCAGGAAAAAGTCCGATTAAAAAAAGTTAGATCAAATAGCACATATTTTATCTAAAGAGTCTATATTTATCATCATCAAAAAATGTTGCAAAAATTGGAGAACATGCAGAGACATACCTTTTGAGAGCTTTTGTAAGCGATGTCATTTTTCAAAATCATGTAGGTATTCTGACAAAATTGTTTTCCTTTTAAAGTTTAAAAAAAGGTTTGCAAGAGCATTATTATTATGTCTATCTTTGAGGGTTGGCTCACTGCTTATAACCTTTTTTATAGTAGTCAAATTTTCGTTCTACAATAATAATAGGCTTGATAAAACGTAAGCTACCCAAAATATTTTTTTCCACGCAGACAAAGTTCCGAGCAAAAGCTAATACGTATTAAAAACAGTAAGTCTTTGGGTTTATTATTCATCTAATTATTTGTATACAATGGGTTTCTTAAAATAATTTCAGAATACTTCAGAAAGCGGTTGGGTTAGTTTGAAAAGACCCCGTAAGTCTTTTCAGGATTTTTGAATGATCCAAGTGAATCCAAAGTAAGTCCAAAGTGAACCGCGTAAAGGGTGGGGCTAAATTTTTAATCTTTTTTTTTTGTAGTAGTGTTCAGTCTTACTAACCCAACCACCTTGAGAAATATTCAGGAAAATATCCAAGAGACCTTGCAAACACGCCAACAGTACATAAACAAAACATTACAATGTATAAAATTACCTACATGTTATGACCCACTTCCATACACCAATAACAGGCATGCGATAGCATTGATTATGTTTAGGGACAGTAAAAACATAAATGTAAACAGGATCAGAAGGCTAATAATTATGAGAGATGCGAAAGGGTAACCTCAAATGTCGCAATATATGGGTATCTATACATTGTTCCGAATCCTTACTGCGTCTTGGTATCATCAATAATGTGTTAGTTGGGAAAGCTTTGATACCCGGAAAATGTTTTTCTGGAAAATAAAAAATTCACCACCCGATACAAGACGAGAAATGTCCCTTTTGCATTTACATCGATAATGGGCTCTCTAAATTGGACCCTTTCTTTTGTTTTCGTTACTTTGTCCTCATAATAAATTTAAAATTGAACCTAAGAATAAGTTGTTGCTGACTGTTTGGATCTTTAGTGATAAACAGAATACTTGTTTTTTGAACGTCGATTACTTATGTAACTAATATAAATTTCGATTGAAATATGACAAGATAAACTGCTTTATTTTTGCTTTTTTGTTTTTATTATGTTGTTGGTTTTATATTTTGAATCGCAACATGTGGCATTTACCACGATAGATAAATAAATTATCTAATAACATCGAAGTAATATCAAATACTTGTGCAACTTTTAGGAGTAAAGTAAAACAGTCTAATTGTGCCCTCTACGACTTGTCAGGCGTCGGTCCCAGAAAATATTTCTTTAAGATTTTTTTCTTTTACGCCATTGGGAAATGTTATTAGCATAAATAAGTAAAAATGTAACATCGGCCGAATATTTTATTCTGTTAAAGCTCGAAACTTCTGTTATTGCTTTTAAATCTTGGGAAGTTGAAATCTTTTCTTATTTTACTTTGAGGTATTCTTGTAATTTTATTTTTCTTTTGAGCAGTTTTTGACAGTTGCGAAATTAGGATACAGAAAAGTATTTGCTTGTAAGTCGTCAGTCAGTCTCGGATTTAGTAAAAAGTATTGGTTTCTCGGCTTGAAAGAAAAACAAGCTTTTGTCACAATTGTCATTTTTAATACAGGCTTCTTTGATGATACATAGTTTTTGC
Source organism: Pandemis corylana (assembly GCA_949127965.1). Taxonomy (NCBI): domain Eukaryota; kingdom Metazoa; phylum Arthropoda; class Insecta; order Lepidoptera; family Tortricidae; genus Pandemis; species Pandemis corylana. The sequence continues at coordinate 10,658,213 of OX421856.1, read as the reverse complement.
ACTGGTATATCTGTGTGTGATATAATATGTGTACCTATCTGATAATTTAAACACCACGGCAATTACTATTTCGTCAAATACAACTTCCACGATTTGATTACATTAAAAATCACATGAGGCATTTTTTAAGTTGTACACTGTTTTAATGATTATAATTTTACTTGTTTTTAATTCCGTTATTTAATTCATACAAATCTGTACGATGGTAACGGAATGGAACAAAAACTCAGGTCACAAAATGAACGATTTTTTTTTAATAATAAAAAGAACAAAAAACCACAAAATAGCTTAATAGCCATCTCTACCTGACAAACATTACATACATTACATACGAATATACTTAGTTTAGGTTATAACTGAAGCTAATAAAAGCTTGTTTAACGGTTGTGACCCTTTTTTTGATTGTTGAATTAAACCAGCTTTATTGTTGAAATCTAGGGGATCGAGACGTTAAAACGTTTTTAGATCAATAATTTAAACTCGTAAGTACGAAAACAAAATGTACGTAATTAAAATTAGAAAAAATTACAACTCCAAATAATGTTGTCGAACGTGTAGTAAATTTTACTAGAGTGGTTATTTTGCAGAGTTTTTGTTGAGTGATTAGCGATTCTTACTACGTAAACTCGTAACAAAATAAAGGGCTCGTTTTGACAGTTAACGCCCTCGTTCTCTATTTTTACCGATCGAAATATTCTGAAGGTTACATTTTTACATTATTACATATTCATTGATGGGTACCGCCCACTGGGCTAAGTGCTGTGCAAAACGCTTTATTCATATTGTCCACAGACTATTAATAATCGGTTAAGGAAAAGAATAAATCGATCAAATATTTTTTTAAGGGCCGACTCGCACTTTGCTGGTTTTATTTCTTTCAATACCAGTGTTTAGACCAATTAATTACTGAATTTCACTAGCTGTGTGGGCCGGCCATATCTCGCGAAGAACCGACAACCGCTGGGGTAAACGTGTTCTTGAGTGGAGACCGCGACTCGGCAAACGTAATGTAGGACGCCCTCCGGCCAGGTGGGATGACGATCTGCGAAAGACTGCAGGCAAATGCTGGATGCGTCAAGCTGAAGACTGGGCGCTATGGCGCTCATTAGGGGAGGCCTATGTCCAGCAGTGGACTAACATAGGCTGATGATGATGATGATGGATGACTGCTGTGTAGTGATCTTTACTGAAAATTATAAGCTTGGAGCTCAAATCCGTAAATAATGGCAACACTGATTTCTATAGAATGGCTTGTCTCTCTCTTGTCTTTGTGATTGAGGGAACGTTATTGTAACAAAAATTGGAAATAAAAATAAAAACTGACCTTTCGTAACATTGTATATTTTCAAAATACATACAATATCAGTTTATGTTAATTTTCTAATCAGAACTTTAATCTAATGCACTTTAGAATACATATTCAAATCGATCAAATACTCATGCTAACTTGAATCGATTTATCATGAGTATCGAGTACCGAGTCGTATGGTTACATCACTAGTTGCGTCGCGAATGCAAATGTCAAAACGGGCCTTTTATTTTTTATTTATTTTGTTTTGTGACGAGTTTAACTGATTTAAAGTCACCAACTCTACAACTCCTGCAACAATTCAAACACCTACTTACTTAGGTACACGATTGTTTTCCTAAACAAGATATGTATTACGAATTCCACACCGTGAATATTATACTGCATATTTACATCAAAAGTTGTACTTTCAAATTACCTGGACGCGCGACTTGTAACTGTATCTCTCTTTAAGCCACAAGTATAAAAGGGACACAAGTATTTAATTCAAAACAGCTCGCGGCGCTCATTAAAGAACCCGAAACAAAGGAAAAAACTGTCAACTTGCGCTAACTTTAATTGCCTTAATAAATCTGACGGCGAATTAGAGAGTGGCCTTAGAAATAGCGAGAACGTAGCGAAAATCAAAAGTTTTCCGTTGTCAAAATGGCAAAAACGGAACCTTTGTAGTTTTGCCATGTCCTTACATCTGTCAGTGTGTAAACGGCTTAGCTCTGAGACCCTACCACGATTAATTAAGTTTCACACAAACAAAGAGCTACAGCTAACAGCTAGGGCTAAATGGTTATTCTAGCATGTGAAAAAACACGACAGTAATATTATACAGAGCTATAAAAAATATTCCTATGAATTGAGAACATCTCCTCCTTTTTTGAAGTCAGTTAATAATTAATTTAAAAGGAAAACTATCACAGATATTTAATATTCGCAAGTTAACCAGTAATCCTACTAATATTATAAATGCGAAAGTTTGTAAGGATGTGAGTGTGTAGGTTTGTTCCTTCTTCACGCTGAAATGACTGAATGGATTTGGATCAAATTTGGAAAGGAGATAGCTGGTACCCTAGATTAAAGTGTAGGTACCTATTTATCCCTTGAAACTGCATAGTTCCCGCGGGATGTCGATAAACATGTCAAAGGTCACAGCCGCCTAGAGTCACAACGTAAATAATTATAGCAGAATAGATGAACATCAGTTTTTAAGTCTAATTCTACGCGGACGAAGTCATGGGCAGAAGCTAGTAGTTACTTACATCTAAATAATAATTATAGAAGATTTCCCGCTTTTTAGTACTCTGTATACTGCGCATGGCTTGACACGCGCCTAACCAATAATATTATCTGGTATTTACTATTCTGTGGCATAAGTATTTGGGCAAGCAACTCGCTATTTTTGCAGCCCAGTAGAACAGGTCTAGCCCAAGCGGTACGCAAATGAAACTCTTTGTAGCGAATCTTAAGGGATTTATTCGTAAAAATGTCCGGAAAGGCCCTACGACAAAAGAAAATAAATTGCCCCGCGAACTTTTATATAAACAAAAAAAAACGGAGTTAGAATTAGTGCGGTGAGAAATTAAAAAGTTTCAAGTCGAGCTATGTAATGTTAGTCGACGGTTTAAAATTGAACCAAATGGAATTAGCGAGAAGGAAAATAAGAGGTACCTACTTAAACAGACCGGGATAATTAGATTTCGTAAATATGTAATTAAAATGGGATCTAGTATTTTTTTAATCAAGAGATATTGAGACAAGTCTTCATTTACCCAAAATTAAGCTAAAACATACTAATCAAAACGCCCTTATAAACCAAAATTGTAAGAGTAAAAAACATTTATCAAACATGAAGGGCTCTCAATTAAAAAAAAGCTGATTACGGAGTTGGGGCTGTTCGGCCGCGGGATGGTAGCCAAAACAAGCCGGCTCGTTATGTACCCACTTAGTTTTGATTAAATTTCACTCCAGACCTGAAATAAGGATAAATTTCGCGTTTGCAATTCAAAGGTCCGCCAAATCAAGGACTGGGATTGTTAAATCAACTGCGCTACGTTAAGTTACAATTAATGGACGTTGACGTTAACCTTGTACTTGTACAGTGTAACTAGGCATGGGGTTTTACTTTCCCGGATATTGTCAACGTCAAAAGTAGCGGAACAAAGAAGATGACTTTTCGATTAGCAAGTTTACCACCGAGGCAAACGCTTTGAAGAAATACTATGGATTAGTCCGAAACATGCCAAGCAGTACACGACATTGACTAGTAAGCGATTCATTTATACTTAACAAAATATTACCTAACTCTTCACCAAGGATTCGATAGGACTCCACACGTTTCGTTCAGACGAAAGGTCCAAACCAATATGCTGAAGGTGGTCAGATATCGGTAAAGACATACCCTGAAATATCGGAGACAAGTGAAAATGACTCCATTTTGCGAAAAATAAATGCGCCCGAGTTCTTGAGGCGTTGAAGTCAAACAAATTAATTTTCATCTTCGACACTGCCAACTAGAACGAAACAATGAAGCATAATGAAGTTTTCTATTTTTTCTAGACGCCAAAAAAATCTGTAGTAGCCTTTTGGTTGGAACTATGACCTAACAAGCAGAGGGATTACCAGGGTTTGAATTTTGGGCTCGCGTATCTGATTTTTTCAAAATTTACTTAAGTGCAGGCAGTAAGGCCCAGCAGTGGGACGTATATAGGCTGGAGAAGATGATAATGATACGGAATACTCAACAGTTATTAAATTCATTCCACGTACCCATACTATGAAGACGCGCCATTCGCTAATTTAATATTAGAACTTACGTGGAAGTAACAATTGCGTATTAAAATTCATCATGCATCGCTCGCTACTTGGGAATTCATCGCTCGCTTACTACACAACTCAATAAAACGTGTTTACGAGCGAGCAGCGTTGTAAAGCGTGTATGAATTACTAACGCGATCAACTGGTGTATTATCTTGGATAGTAGAGGGTGCTGCTTGCATGATATAGGGTTTGAAAGAAGGCTATAAGTCAGTGTGTATTATTCATTTGAGAACCGAAAGACCTCGTGTAAGCCATTGTTATGTTCGCAAAGCGCTTATAACTGGAGGTGGAAACACACAATTTCTTTTGTGCCAAAGAATATGACAGAAATTTGCCACAACAGTTGTGGGAAATGTTTAGTTGTAATTATTCGTACTTGTCTTTGAGCCGTGTCTCACTGGGACGTTATGGTGACGCCACAGCTACGTATCCTATACAAATCCTACGTCGCCAAAGCGTCGCTAGGTGAGTGACAGCCCATACATTTCTGTATGAATTATTTGACTACGGTATTTAGCTGGCGACGTTGCCATGGTGTGCCAGTGAGTCAGGGCGTACGTTCGTATGTTTTATTTAAGTATGTACCTATCAATGTAAGTCGTGTTAAAAATGTAAAAGTCAATTTTGATCCACTTTTCTTGTTTTGACTTGTTTGTACAACATACGTAAGAAGGATATCAATGCAAGTCATCATCATCATCCTCATCATCAGCCTATATTAGTCCACTGCTGGACATAGGCCTCCCCTAATGAGCGCCATAGCGCCCAGTCTTCAGCTTGACGCATCCAGCATCTGCCTGCAGTCTTTCGCAGATCGTCATCCCACCTGGCCGGAGGGCGTCCTACACTACGTTTGCCGAGTCGCGGTCTCCACTCAAGAACACGTTTACCCCAGCGGTTGTCGGTTCTTCGCGAGATATGGCCGGCCCACTGCCACTTCAGCTTACTAATTCTTCTATGTCGGTAACTTTAATGCAAGTATTGTTAGTGAAAAAGCTTGATTTGAAAATGAACTTGAAAACATAATCTGAACCATCATACTAGTAATTACTGTGAATTAATAGTAATTTTGAACAAATTTTCAGCAGACAAGGTGGCAGACTAATTACATTTTAAAGCGTCTACAACCGCAGACTGCAGTCAGCTTCAATTAAAGACCTGTTCAAACTAATACGATTGCTATAAATTTATATTTTGTTCACTAAAATTCTGTAAATTACTCAGCGTCTTGTAGGTATTTCGTAGATATTAAGCGTATCGCTGACTAATCCTTTAAAACAAAAGATGCTAAATCAACTATTTTCAGACTTTGTATTTTAATGCTAGTGCTTTATTTCTGGCGTCAAGAAACAATTAATTATTTTTGTACGTCTGTTTTTTTTAATCAATTTACATGACGCTTGACACTTTTTTTTTAATACGTAATCTATATAAATAAAAATGAATCGTCGAAACGTATGTACGCGCATAGCTTCCAAACGACTGCACCGAATTGGATAATTCTTTTTTAGTTGTATTTGTTAGGTACTGTTTGGACAAAATTTGTATATAATAAAATTTTGAAGCCACGGGCAACAGCTAGTACAAAATAAAAATGGAAGGAGAAAAAGGGGTTTAAATTTCATAGCAGTCTAAATAAGGCATGCTAGGTATCAACTTACTAATCATGTTTATAAAACGTTTTTGAGGATATTAATAAGGGAGAAAAAATTAAACGCAGTCATACTAGTTCAGTGTGAACGTGTGGGAATTTTATTCGATTACATACGTGTGTAAATGAACAGAGTTTAGCGTCTAACCAGATCAGACTAGTCATCGACATGCTACCAAAATTGGGATATAAGTGGTCTACTACCAACTTCCAAATTCGAAGTTCGTATCACACCGTTCCTCATAAATATTATTGATGTGAGTAGGAGTGACATAATTTTCCAATAATTCCAAGATACTAATCCAAACACGTATTTTTTTACAAGCTTTTATTTAACTTGCAATCTATGTATTTTATAATTTAGTATATAAGTATGGTTGCCCGGGTGGAATCTGTTATCGAATTTTACAGCAGATATCTTCAACCGATTGAGGTAAAAAATTGCATACCTACTTGAGTAAGTTGGAATTGTCAAATTTAAGCTAAACTGTTTTTTGTATGGTAACCCCTCAGAGTGGAGTCGCATTTTTTTACTACCTAATATAAGTATTATTGTTTCGTTTAGGTTGTTTAGTCCGAGAAAGCAGTGCAATTACTTGCTGTGGGTGTCTATGGACAGTGGTGATCATTTAACATCAGGTGACCCACTAGTTCGTTTGTCTGGCCTCTCTACAAAAAAAAAATTAACATCACATTAAATCCAATACAAAAAAGGCACATATAGAAAAGTTGCAAAATAAGCACAAGCCGGTCTGTATTTGAAACTAATTAATTATCAACAAACTCGTGCAAACGCAGCTTTCAATTCGTTCAGCATTTAATTCAATTAAACGCTAAACATTAGTAAATAAATGCGTTAGTAGCACACATCCATTGTAATGTTCACCAGCAATTCGATTGTCCGTCTGTCTGGATATAAAACCGGGACTCTACTTACATTAGTGCTGCACGAGAACTAAGATCCTAGATTACATGCAGAAAGGACAGCCTTTTTGACAAAAAAACAAAAAAAATACTTTTAACCATTTTTGTACTATAAAATGCTTAAGAAAAACAATATGAGAGATTCTCAAGTTAATGCACATATTTTGTATGCAAAGCCTTTAGTGTCAATTTTGATATAACTAAGTGTCGAGTTGCTCCAAGTTACTTTAAAGATAACTTTAACCGTTAGTTAATTTTTTCAAATTATACTTGACAGAAGATCCATGAAATATATGTCAAACTCGTCGGTTATGGATATTGTGATTGTTAAAGGAACTTGGTAGAACTCATACAATAAGTTTTTATTGGAGGCTGCATAGCGTCTGATATACTAGTTACTGTAATCTAGATAGCATGTTTAGTTTAGACACGACTTGGGATTGTGGATATAGAGACCGACGTGTATACGTCGTGTGTTTATATTTGTTAATAATTTTAATAATTACATTTCCTTTACCTTTGGCTACTCATTTCCACATAATCTCATTTGTTTAGAACGCGTTCGCGTAAACGTTGCAATTATTATGAAAAAAATTGCAGCACTACTAGTGACACGAAACGGAAACAAACCAATTTCTGTTTATGTGTACTATTTACACTTCAACCCGAATGCGTACGAAACGTTCTCTCTCTCTCTTTCCCTTTTGTCTCTTTTTACCCAAAACACAGTTTGATAGAAGGCAATTGAGATTCCGTGTGCGTTTCACAATAACAAAATGGCGTCGGCTGCTATTTAAATTTAAAAGAAAATAAGTCATGGTCTGACGACCATGGCTTATGTTCAGTGTTTTTTTTATTTAGAGTGGTCTCTACGATATTGTTTTGGTTTTCTATCCAAACGTAGCGGAATATTATAATAATATATATTGCTTAGCTGATTTAAGTAACTTGAATCGATTAGGTATAATTTCAATATCCGGATATGTCACAATATGAAAGTCTAAATAAAAAAAAAAACATAATGACAACCTTTAAGTTTTCTAACTTATTGGCCATGATTAAATATAAATAAAACTCTCAAAACTTGACGCTTTTTACCCAATTCAACTTGCCAACACAATGCTCCACTATAAAACTCACAATTGTTGTTGCTATCCTCTTTTATCTACTCCACGAAGTGGCTTATAACTTATGGTCATTATGACGATAAAATTTGCTGCAAAAAATAAATCTCGATTTAATTTGTTCACAAATTCCAAATCGAGCTTAACATTAAACTGGCAACTAACTTTCCACGACCTCGTTCTTTACTAACGTTAAGATGGTGACACATGGTCTGTTCTCGCTGTTCATTTTAAGTTCGAGTTAAAAACCTCGTGAGCGGCATGCGCCATTAGACGACTGTACGCGACTGCACAGCAATACGCGCTGCGCGTGTGTACGCGAGCGTACTCTGACGCTAGACTTGGGGATAGAGTGCCAAAAGTTAATGAACAAATCGCGTTTCCAGGGTTCCTTAGCAATATCCGAAACATATATAAACCGATGTCTAGTTTCTTCCTGTGTCTTCACGTTCAATGGGAATTTATCAAAATATGACTTTATATTTTAACTTGCTGTTGCCCGCGACTTTGTTCACACAGAATCAAAATGTAGCTTGCGACACTCAGAAATAAAATGGCTTTCTATACACACAAACCACGTCTATATCTTTTATGGGGTAGAAAGAGCCTAAGGAAACAAGACTTAAAGCCCACGATTAGCATTGGTTGGCTTTCTATTGGTAAAAATAATTTCCAAAATCGTTTCAGTAGATCCAGAGATTACCGCCTACAAATTCACAAACTCCCAGACTTTACATACATAAATCACGTCTTTATCCCTTACGGGGTAGACAGAGCCTAAGGTGACAAGATCTAAAGACCACACAAGCTTTACTTGTTTATAGTATTAGTATAGAATAACTAGACCTGTTTGTTGTTGATTTATTTGAGTAAAATCTTGTAAGTCAAGTTTGGCTCACTTCTGGTGGGGGCGTATTGCCTTAAAATTTGTTACACATAATATTATGTAGAACAGACAATGCAAGTACAGACAGTAAAAATAACCTTTTATTACAAATATATCATTTTAAACGAAAAGTTAATTAAGTTTTAATGGAAGTAAAAAGTCGAACTTTTATAAAAATACCCAATATTGCGACTTAGATAATATATCACACACAATATACACATACCGTACATGGCTCTTCCCCGTAGGCGTAGGCAGAGACTACTTTTTCCCACTAGCAACGATCCTGCATACCCCTTTCGCTTCATCCACATTCATCAATTTCTTCATAATGCTCGGTTTAGGGTACTTTTGACCTGACTTTGTAAAAACTTCCTCAATTTGGTCACGCAACGTCTCGCCAAATAAATATGTTTAGTTATTTTATACATCCTCTCTTCGCATGTATGTAGTTAGTTATATTTCGTAACTACTCAGGTGTGAGCTCGGTTTGAACCCACTAACTACCCACTAAAACCCCCGGGGTGTTCCTTCCTCGCCGCTTTTCTGGCGACGTAACGGTTCAACGGTATAACCCGTTACATCGCCAGAAGGCGGTTATCCGTTTCCGAATTCGTCACGTGGGAGGGGGGAGGAGATCAAATTTCTCCGCTCATTTGCCCAAGCTCGGCACACCTATAGTGTGTGTTGGGCAGTGTCTTCAACGCAGCCGCACTCATAGCACACTGGTGTTGGTTCCCTCCTGGCAATCTTGTAGAGATACTTCCCAAAACACCCATGACCTGAGAGCACCGTGTCATCCGGACTATCTTGTACCTCCGCCAACCGTGTTTAGTTCTTAATAATGCGCTGTAAACTCAGAATGAAAAATACCTGAAGTGTTTGTCGCTCTCGCGTCCTCTGCAGACGAGGTTTTAAAACTGGTTGCGTCAAATTTGCCGGAAGCGTTCCAACAGAGCGCGGGCTGCACGCAGTTTCGAATTATGTGGCGAAAATTCACGATAATACGAGTAGTTTTACTAAATGTTTAAATGTTATGTTTGGAATAGTCGGCGCAATATTCCAAACTACAAAAATCGTATTTTGTAAGCTAAGTATGAGATCCCAAATTTCTAAAGCACATCACTCTGAAATACCATTCAAAAGTGATGAAAAATGGAGCTGTATATAAATAGGTAGGTACAAAATGAGTGGAATAAGATTATTGCTCTAATTAATCGTGAAGCTATTGTTTTGTAGCATTACACAAATTGTTAAGTCAAAAAACGCTTGTAATCTTACTTGTTAGTGTTCAACTTTGCTGTCGTCCTTATCCGTCGTCGTACGGGTCCTTCCCCATATTAGTAAAAATCCAAAAAGTTCGTTTGTAGTTTACGAGACGTCTATGACATCATAAAGAAATCTCTACTAAACTAGCTTTTGCCCGCGGCTTCGCACGCGTGAACCATGAGTATTTCAAAGAAGCTAGCAATCAAGCGAGCGAGCACCCAAACCTGCAAGCATGTAAGTATGCAAGCAGGCATGCAAGCAGGCATGCAAGCAGGCATGCAAGCAGGCATGCAAGCTGGTATGCAAGCAGGCATGCAAGCAGGCAAGCAAGCATGCAAGCAAGCGTGCAAGCAAGCATGCATGCAAGCGAGCGTGCAAGCAAGCATGCATGCAAGTAAGCACGCAAGCATGCATGTATGCAAGCAAGCATGCATGCATGCATGAAAGCAAGTACCTATGCAATCAAGCATGCAAAGCAAGGACTCAAGCAAGCATGCAAGCAAGCCCCCGCATTGCCCCGCTGCCTTAATTTTTCTGAAATTGTAAATATTGCAGGATTTTTATAAAACAAACCTAACCTAACCTATAGGGCTGTCCTAAAATATACCTACCCCAAATAGCTTTTGCCCGCGACTTCGTAGTTACGCGCTAAGATGTAAAACGAAAAAATAAGTTTTTTCCCGTTCCCGTGAAAATTTTGGGGAGTGCTTTCGGAGTAGGTACACTTAAAGCCTTTAAAGAAAGACACGTTATAAATGTTAAGCCTCTTTCTTCCGCTGTTTCGTCTGGAAACGTAAAATCCCGTTTTTTCCCGTTTTAGTGTTCCCCTACACTCCCGAATGTCCAGTAGGTAAAACGTAAAATCCCGGTTTTTCCCGTTCCCGTAAAAATCTTAGGAAATCCTTTGTTAATGCTCCCTTACACTCCCTAAGGAAGCTAAATGCTAAATTTCATCTTTCTACGACCAGTAAAACGAAAAATCCCGTTTTTCCCTATCCCGTGGGAATTTCGAAAAATACCTTCTTAGTGCACCTCTAGGATTCTCAAGGTATATGTCTGCCAAATTTCAAGTTTCTAGCCATAGGTATTATGCCTACCGCAGTATTTCTTTGTAAACAAATATTTTTCCCGTTCCCGTGGGAATTTTGGAAAGTACTCTCTTAATGCTCCTCTGCACTCCCGAAGCAACCTACATGCCGAATTTCAGCTTTCTGCAACCAGTAAAATGAAAAGTCCCGTTTTTCCCGTTCCCGTGGGGATTTCGGGAAATCCTTTTTTTAGTGCTCCCCTACACTCCCCAAAGGAACTTGAAGGCCAAATTTCAGTTTTATACGATCAGTAAAACGAAAAATCGATCCCGTAGAACTGAATATATAAATCCCGTTTTTTTCATTATCCCGTGGGATTTCCAAAAATCATTAAATTATTATTTTACTATTATAATCACCTACTTCTATGCCAAATCTGAAGAGTCTAGTAATATTAGTTCATAGGATTTCGTTAAACTGAATATATAAATCCCGTTTTTTTCCTTATCCCGTGGGAATTTCCAAAAATCCTGAAATTAGTTTCTTCGTTTTATAATCACCTACTTTTGTATCAAATTTGAAGAGTCTAGTTATTATAGTTACTGAGATAGCGTCACTCTGAGTCGAATATATAATTCGCGTTTTTTCCTTATCCCGTGGGAATTTCCAAAAATCCTTCCTTAGTGGATGCCTACATTGTATAAGGTATCTATGTGCAAAATTTTAAGTCTCTAAGTCCAGTGGTTTGGGCTGTGCGTTGATATATAGTTAAGTCAGTCAGTCAGTCAGTCAGTCAGTCAGTCAGGACTTTGAATTTTATATGTATAGATGAAACATTTTTTTTTAAAGTGACGGGTGAACTTTGTTTGTTAAAAAGCGTTTGTTAAAATGAGTAATTTGACTCCTATTGATTTGATTTCAAAATAAAAAAGCAAGACTTAGGTATAAACACTAGGCACCGGATAAATATAGTTCTTACATACATGGAACATCCAAGACTCAAGAGCAAACATTTGCTTTCAACATAGATACACAATATTTTCCTCGATCCCCGGATTGAACCCGGAACTTCAAGCTTCGCAGTCAGTTTGTTAACCACTAGGCTATTCAGTTGTCAAAGCGTGTTATCCCTCAGACACTGTTCAACGAAAATTGAACTCTACCAGCTCTCTTCAAGTTTTATTTTGCTTGTAAAATATCCGACAATCTACATAGTAAGAAAACTCGAAAGGGGTGAAAACTTCACCTTTGCGCCCAATTAAATCCTGAATCAGAACCGCGGGAACTGAATTGAAGTTCGAGATGGAGTTTGTTTTATGCTTGTTGGCTGTGCTTGATATTTACCTAGTGCCGGGCTCCGCATGCTGCACGGTGTTTGCTTGAATCTATCCAGATTGGATTAATAAGGAAGACTATTAGTTTAATTGATTCAAATAAGTTTGTTTCGTTCGTCTTTTCTGCAAATACAAAGTAATTGTCCAAAGTCGTAAGTAAATTTCAAATGCTCGCAGCGCGGAAAAAAACTATTGAAAATATAGTAGTCTTGTTGTTTGATTGCTCTTCTGCGCGCTGCGTATTATTCTTTTTTAATCGACGTCAAAAGGTGAAGGTTCTTGTTTCGTCGAATTTTTTTGCATTATAAAATAGTTTCATTTATTTATCCATCTAATCAGGCCATATCCACCCACTGCTGAGTAAAGGCTTCTTCATTCTCACGCCATTTTGCCCGGTCCTCTGCCAGTCTCATCTACAGCTTTCCAGCCGATTGTCAGATGACATCTGAGCGACGGGCTGATGGTTCATTTATTATTACCATTTAAAATCTTAAAGTTTCCTGTAATTTAACTTAGTGAATATTCGAGACTATTGTAGATGTCTAAATTTGGAAGCGTATCTATTGAAGTTTTTAGTACTTACTCTAACAATTAGTAGTCAAAGGGAACGACTGTTACCGTTTCCTTTGCGCATTACCTTATATTTGAAGCTGATTTATACGCTCATTTATGTACGTATGTTTCTTATTCACGAACTTATAGCAACATATTTTCCTCAAAACCAGTTTATTATAGATAGTGGCCATGAAAATTCAGCATTCAAGGTGATAAACTCGTATATTTGCGGCAGTATACTTTACGATTGTTTTATCATAACCAATCCACAACTTGTAAGAAAAATATAAACAAATATACGCATTATTTTATACCCTGGAATATGCTGCAAGTTTTACGGGCTCAGTAATAAAAGCGATAAACGTAAGCTTTCACTTTTATTGCGTTTGTTTCTTTCGTTTTATATGTAGAGTTCGTGAAGTGTCGTAATACTGTTGCTGTTCGATATTTTATTATTATAACACATAATCGACGATTACGTTGGAGCGTTATAAAAAATCACTTAATGTGTTCGCGTCAACAACATTATTGTTATGGAAAAATATTTGCAAAAACATAAATCAAAGTCAAATAAAAATCAAAAACGCGCTATACGACTTTGTTGCCAAATATTAAATACAAATCGAAGCTATTGTAATTGAAAGCAAAAACGCAAAATATTTCGCTTTTGGTTCCACCCGGTACAAATTTATTTCGTACATTTTTTACAAACGCAACGTGACAAAAAATTAAGTCAACGAATACAAATTGGAAGCCACTCCATGCCAATTCACAATCAAAAACCCGATCACAAATCACAAAGTATAATCTACAATTGAGACCGTGTTGGATTTAATATTCTGCATATTTGCATAAGCGTTGGCCCAATATGCAAATGCTCCATCAATCCTGTGTAACACGTTGGCCGATGTTTGGCCAACGTACGACAGCGTTGGGGTGGGAACGTGTGAAATATGGTTGGGGCGAACGTTATTCGTGAAATACTCTGTATGATATTGCGGATTTTAAGGTAATTATAAAATTGCAAGTAATAATCTATAATTTCGACTAAGTATACATTAGGCTGGTTCTAAAATATTCGAACTAAATAATAGTAGGTAATATCAATGAAACTTTTTTTAAGTCATCTAAATTAGATAGCAATGGAAATTTATGAAATTAAACACACATTATATTCAATTAAGTAAATAAAATCTTAAATATCATACTTTACAGGTCGTATGATACATATTTCATTAAAAATAACATTATTCATTCTTAACAATAATTTAATACGTTAATTAAAAAACAAACTAAACACCAGCCCTAGTAGCCTTCGTCAAAAGGAATGAACAAATAATATTAATTAATTTCAAAAGGCAAAGGTACGTCAAAAAATATTAACGTAAGAATTCATCTATTAGAAGAAGTTTTGGACTGATTCGTGATAAATAGAATTGGTTTTGTATTTGAATTCCCCAACCCTCTGTATCATACTGCCTTACTTAAAGCGTACCAGCTGTATACTTTTTATCCCAGAAAATTACTTAGCACTGCGGGATAGCAATAATCTAACACTATGTGTAAAAATTCAGTCTTGAACTGAGACCACGAACACTAAAATAAACTCTCATCTCAACCTTTATCATTTCAACTCAACCGTCTCAATCTTAAACCTCCAACATGACGCACACGCAAGCGATTATATCTAATTTATGTACATAATTTGTTAGACAAACGAGCGAGTTGCAAGCCAGGTAATTAATTATCCGGGTATTTTTCCCCGAAACCCGGGTATTCGCGGACTTACCCGGATGAAACGTAATACCTCGGTTATTGGCGAATTGTAAATTGATTCCGTCGGATTTTGGGATTTATCTTCCTTGTTCTAACACGCTTAGGTATTGGTTTTTTATTTCTTTGCATGTTAAACGTATAAATGTGCAAGAGGATCGTTTTATTGAAGTTTCATGTTGAAACTGAGTTTATATTGAAGATGAAATCTAAGTCTAGCATCGAAGTATTATTTGTTAATATTTCGTGTCTTCCACCTGGCATCTTCCATGCTGGTCTGGGAGCAAAGAAAAAACATAGAATGTACCAGCTGCTTCTCTTCCCGCGCAGATAGTAAAAGCCCATCGAGAGAACAGGCGAAAATCTTAAGAATCATGGTTTAGGCGATGCGGCTAGCAACCCATCACCACCTATGCGCCCACAATCATGCTAAGCGTGGCTTTTGGGTCTTGTTACCCTAGGCATTGTCTACCCCGTATTAACAAACCTAACCTAACCTATAGGGCTGTCCTAAAATATATCCTAAATAGCTTTTGCCCGCGACTTCGTACGCGCTAAGATGTAAAACGAAAAAATAAGTTTAAGTACACTTAAAGCCTTTAAAGAAACACACGTTATAAAATGTTAAGTCTCTTTCTTCCGCTGTTTCGTCTGGAAACGTAAAATCCCGTTTTTTCCCGTCCCATTTCGGAAAATCCTTTCTTAGTGTTCCCCTACACTCCCGAATAAACCTACGTGACAAATTTTAACTTTCTCCCGCTTCCCGTTTTTCCCGTTCCCGTAAGAATTTCGCCAAATAGAACATTTCCCGAAATTTTTACGGGAACGAAGAAGAAGAGTTTTGGGAAATTATCTCATAATGCTCCCCTACACTCTCTTTTCACGTTCCCGTGGGAATTTCGGGAAATCCTTTTGTAGTTGTTAGTAAAACGAAAAATCGTTCCCTTAAAACTGAATATATAAATCCCGTTTTTTTCCTTATCCCGTGGAAATTTCCAAAAATCATTAAAACATTATTTTACTATTATAATCACCTACTTCTATGCCAAATTTGAAGAGTCTAGTAATTATAGTTCATAGGATTTCGTTAAATTAAATATATAAATACCGTTTTTTTCCTTATCCCGTGGGAATTTCCAAAAATCCTGAAATTAAAAAAGAAAAAGAAAGAAAGAAAACATTTATTCGTGACAGTCATATAGAACAAAAACAAAGAAGTAAATAAAAACATAAGGACATACAATCACGAAATGGTCCCATGCTGGCCTTGCAGCCAGCGCTGGTTTTCCGATGGGACCATCAAGTGCTACTTATAGCACATATAAAAAAAAAGAAAAATTTGATGAACCGGCATAATAAACCTTTACTACTGGCTGTATGGACCATAACAAAAATTCTTGACTTTGGTTGGCCTGACCTGACACCTGAAGAAATTAGTTTCTTAGTTTTGTAATCACCTACTTTAGTATCAAATTTGAAGGGTCTAGTTATCATAGCTACTGAGATAGCGTCACTTGGAATCGAATATATAATTCCCGTTTTTTCCTTATCCCGTGCAAATTTCCAAAAATCTTTCCTTAGTGGATGCCTACATTGTATAAGGTATCTATGTGCAAAAAAAGTCCAGTGGTTTGGGCTGTGCGTTGATATATAGTTGAGTCAGTCAGTCAATCAGTCAGTCAGTCAGGACTTTGAATTATATATAATCTTATCTTATCTTATCTTATATATATATAAGATAAGATAAGATAAGATTATTATGTCATTAACGCATAAGACGAAACTATTGACGTAGAGCTATTCTTAAGCTGCCAGTCTATTGGTTAATTCCTCTTTGCTACCAAACAATCAGAGAATTTATAGAAGATTCATCTTACAGTGGAGTGCAACAGACAAGACTAGCATCGCATTGTCGTAATTAAGATTTTCAAACAGAATACCGGAAGCCAGAAACTTAACTAAAAATAAATCAAGTTTTATAGACTACCATTTTTCCTCTCTAAGACGAGCAAACCCGCGGGCATATAAATCGGTTGGTTACGATTAAAATACCAATTCATTAATAAAATTAACAAATAGCAAGAGCGACATGGAAAAAGTAGCCATAGAAAAGCTTTGCTTAGTTTAGAAGTACGTCATTTAGTGTGCAATTGTTTTGAGATTATTTGTTTCAGGTACTTTTATAAGGTTAAATATGCAAACATTGAAAAATGTGGCGAATGCCGACAAGACATACGTACACACGCCAAATACGCTTCATATTCGGAGTATTCCGCAAGTTTATAAAAACACCACGGTTCAAATAAATGTAAAAATAATAAAAATACGGAAAAAACCGGCCAAGTGCAAGTTAGACTCGCGCATTACAAATCCTGCAAAAGAATATGAATCCAGTGTAAGTAAAGCCGTAACCGTAGGCAGTGTTACTTCATTTCATATTGGATACTAACATAAACAGACTGACATAAAAAAATCTGGTCTCTAGATTTATTTTAATTATCCAAAAGCCACTTCTAGGACACCTGGAAGTAGCCCATAGGTTTTGATTGCCTTTGCTAATGTATGGTAAATACGACATAAACGGCTACGTGTCTTTTGATTGCGTGGGGTTTTAGAGGGTTGATTTCTTCACAGCTCTAAAAGACCGCACAGCTCTATATTTGGTATTAAGTAATTTCAACTTTATACCAGCACGCGTTCCTGAGAAAAATGGTCTTGACAGACAACCAGGCAAACGGCCAACAAAGTGATTTTAAAGGGTTCCTTTTTTCCTTTAGAGGCACGGAATCCAAAAAAACAGTGCAAAAAAAAAACTTCCATTTAAAACAAATTACAGCATTATTATTTCAGACACAGTCTGAAGTATTTTTTATGGTCCTGAATATAATGTATTACGTGTACTTAGGAACTTCATATTCATGTTACGCGGCGCGAATATGCCATCATAAATACATCGCGTTCTGTGCAGAAGCGAAAACATTCATTACGTCCAAAGAGCGGGAAAACACGCGTGTTTACCCTACCCACTTACAGAATGGCATGGGTATATTTTTACGTCTACTAAGTAATATTAAGTTGTGGTACAAGATTATCTGTACAACAAAAGTGAGTAAAAGATCTCAGACGCGTCAAAAATAGAGTTTTAATGATCCTATTCCTTGACCATAATGGATTTATCACAAAAACTTAAGCCCGTCTTAGACATTCCCTTTTCATTCACTTTTGTACTAACAGATGTTTATCAAACACATGTCTAACAATTATCTAAGTTTTTGTTGAAACATTTTTAAATTTATTTCTTTATTAGTGCTACAAAAGCCATTACCGAATTTCAAAATTTCTAAGAAAACTCGAACTATCCCATTATGTTTAGGTACCTCTTTAGAATGCGTTGACTTACAATTTGATTTTTTTCATTGCTTTAGGGGGTAGCCGACCTGAGTATTTTATTTAATTTTAGCTTGATATCTCCACTAGTTCCTGAGGAAAAAGGGACCGACGGAGAGATGAACATGAAAGTAATCCTATAAAGGGTTTCATTTTTGCCAAATAAGGTCCTACGCAATCATTAGTCATTCTTTTTATTTACTAATACAGTGTAAATTATTTCCTCTTGCAAGATAATTTTGTATAATGTAAGCAAAACAAAAACAAATGCAGAATAAACAACCTATTGTCTCTGTATTTCCTAACAACATTGTCATTCCTACTTATTCTTTGCAAATAAATATTTTCTAATCTATTATATTTTTTCTACTAATAGAGCTAGACGACACAACTGATGAAATCCGTACGCAAGCCGTAAGCAAGTTCGTTGACGAGCGCGGGGTGCAAGGGTGACGTTCTTTAATTGACGTAGGTACTTAGAGGACGAAACATCGCGGTAGTTTTAAAGAGGTCTCAATGGGAGCGTAATAATAATTCTGATAATTTTTCATCCCAACGCAGTACTCGCCCCTATAAAGATGCAAGAAAGCCGCTCAAAGTAACAAGTTCTCCGTTACAGTTTATCCTTACAAAACTAAATGAATGGAGTAGGGTGCGACGCAAAGTGGCGGGATCAGCTCTCAGTTTATGATGCCACGTCTTGGTGTCGCGGAATAACTTATATTAGAATTTAAGTGGGTTTCTTGCTGAATTGAGCATGGACATGTTCTTTACTGTACATTTTTTAATTACAGAACTGTTACAAGAATTGCCGGTTTAAAATGATTCACGGTTAATAACACAAGAAATGTTTTCTAAGGAATATAACTATTGGAGACGTTTTGACATGTCAAGTCATGAATACCCTAAACCGATGAGCAGCACGTATGAAGAGATTGATGAATGTGGATGAAGCGAAAAAGGTATATAAGTATGTATGTAAGAGTGGGGTCTCCGTTAAGAAAACAACTCGCTTTTTAAGAGCAACAGCTCTATTGGGAATAAATATAAAAATAAACTCTTAAATATATCAAAACCACGTCATGCTTCGTCCGCCCTCTTGCAATTTTATTCTCTCCATAACTCCATCCCCTCTTATCCCATCATTCGTTTCGGCTCATTCTTCTATCTCCGTCATTCATTCCTTCTGTCATTCCTCTCTCTCCTACATAACTGTGTATGTATGTAATTTGGCGTACTTCAGACATGTGTATCAATACAGTAATTGCGCACAATATGCACGAAATTTTTAAATTTACCGCGCGATTCCAGTCTCAAATTACGTTAGCCAGACAATAGGACTTAGCTTATTCTAAGACTCTAGCAGCTAAGACCAGCAGTGAGGCGTATTTAAATGGATGCTGATGGATGAAATAATAGGTAGGTAATGATTTTTACCATATGTCAATAGCACCCCAAAAATATCGAGTGACTAACATAACATAACATTATTTAGCGTTTGGGTGCCACTTTAAGTTATTAATTCTGAATAGTGAAAATTTCATTAGATACAGCTCAACATAAAATTGAACTGAGAAAACTGGCGATTCTTTGGCCGAGAGTTTTTATTCATTGATTGTGTAGCGTGAATTCTTTTGTACCCCGAGTCATATTTCATTCGAAAGTCGTCCAAAGGCGAGGAATGTCAAGTGTAAGCTGGCGCAGACGTATTGTAGTTCTTCGGCCTTTAGAATAACTGAGTATGAGTACTACACCCTTTAATCTAAGACTGATCTTCCGTCAAGTTGATTCTAATTCCTCAAAAAAAAATGCTTTAATTTCCAAAAATAAGTGAGTTTTTTTTGTATGTTCGATACACTTTCAGGTTGAAACGGCTTTGTTCAACACTGGGACTACCCACTTTTATCCCAATATTTCAGCGGAATTTTGAAGTCTCTACCGCTTCTTAAATGAGAACCATGACTTTGTTATTAGGGATTCCCATGGATTTTTCTAATCTCGTACAGAAATTTAGTAAAACCCGGAATTTCAGCTTCCAGAAAAAGATTTTACAAAACCACTGATATAGGCTCAATTTTCTAAATTGAACTGGAACATAAATATATATTTAGAATTTAGTACATTACTTTTAAAATTGCGATATTATAAAGGCCTTTACTGTCGAAGTCACAGGTTGATGTACAGTATAACAATTTAAATTAAGCACCATTTAACGACTAACGACCGATCATATCTTTATTTTTTCACGGAACCTTAAAATATCAAATTGATAGAATTAATAGGCATTCACGCTTACGGCCCACTTCACTTTGCTTTGAGCTCTTTGTTGTAGACGCAAGGCTGAAAATTCAATGCCCCGTAACGTTAGATAGCGGGACACCCCGGGGCGCGTAATTAACTCGAAGGCGGTGACTTGACACAACGCTATTAAAAACTTCTTCTGTCACAATGGGCTATGAAAAAAGCGATTAAGATATCAATTCAGGGCCCGAAATACGCACAACCTGTCCGGCGCAATGTTGATAAATGATGAATGGAGCAAAATAAATTGCGAGCTGCGATTGTTTTGGTTACGTTGTGCGTGCCAGCGTAAGAATATTTTCATTGGAAACTATATTTTTTAGACGTAGTTAGTGTAACATACGAGATTAAGCACATTATCAAGACTAATGTTACCTGTGAATGTATTTTGAATAATAATCAATATTTAGAGTTTTCGAACTTTTTGGCTGTTGGTGGCTGACAGGCTGGATTACTCCATTGCCACGCGCCACGGCACTAATGAAAAAGAAAAATAAGGCTGCTGTCAATTGTTTTTTTAACTTGCCGGTACACGGTTGGTTTTTCATGCGGATTTATGTTTAAGCTATTTTAAACTACTATAGTTTTGGAAAGATTGACATTTGACTTTGGTTACGGATTCTGTCTTAGGAAACAAGTAATACATCATTTTTTTACGCACCTATGTAAACTAGGTACTTACGCTTACCACTGAGGAGAGTTGTTTTGATACCTATTGTAACATACCTGTCTAAATTTAACTTGTGTCTAACCATTTTAGTGGCCTTAGCATCACTATTTATAATCCAGTTCCATTAAGTCTCGTACTTTTAATTTGCTAGATAATTTGCGATTTACTTAAACCCCCAAATGGTTCTAACTTCTGACAGATATAATTATGAAATTGAACTGAAATAACTTCCGAGGCGATTCAAAGGGCTTTAAGTCAACTTACAAATAAGTTTACTAATTTAAATTTTGAATGATAATTTTTTCTTAATGTCAGGTGCTGTAGGTTTTACTATTTTTTCTAAATTTTAACAAAAGTAAAGTGTGTCTTTAAATTTTAATTATTTCACGGACACAATACAATCATAATGGGGCACGATATGAATAGAACTGGAAACATGGATGTGTTTAAAAAAACATGAAATTTATACTTTCAAATCCAACTCTCTATAACTTTTACTATACATAGGTATACCTACTCGTTATATTAAAAATATTTAAGCAGTGTAAAACAAGCTCCTGCGCTATGTTCAGCCTGTCTTAAACTAGAGACATCAAAATAAATTATGCAGTGTTAATTTATAACAGTTTTTGGTTCCTAGAAAATGTCCTTGATCATCAGAGACATGATGATTTCCTAGAAAACGATTTTGTTGGACTTGTATTATTCTAGATAACAATAATGTATATTTACTGAAAGAGCTTTGTCTACTCAAGAAAAACAGCGGAAAGTTGATTAAGCTGTTTTGCTTGAATAGTGTGTGCCGGCGGATGTCTTTGCGCGAAATTCGTACTAATCGACTGAGCAAACGAAGTGCGAGCGAAGCGTCTCTGTTTCAATTTGGAAAAAATGCTTATCCAATTGTTTGGTATCCTCTACAGGTCGCATTTCTCAACCATTCCTCGTGAAATTCTGTGAGCAGGTGTGATATTTATTTTAAAGCCATGGCGAATGGAAACGTAATTATCTTAATTATCTCAGCCATTTCGAAAAGAAATTAAAATAAGTTTCTGTCAATAATTCAATTTTAATACAATTATTTTTTTGCTGACTGTAGGGTAGGTACTTGCATTATCATCCGTCCTACATAGTTACGTGTACCAAATTTTAAGTCAATCGGACCAACCGTTGAAGAGTTCCCTCCTGCGGGGACGATCCTGGACGAGCCGCCAGAATTCCACTACCAGATTAATTGTATTGTCATCCGATTTACTCAAGTATGCAAAATTTCAGCTCAATTGGTTGAAGATAATCTGCTTCAAAATTGAGTCGTAAGATTCCACCCGGACAAACATACATACATACCTACATACATTGCAAGTTAAATAAAAGCTCGTAAAAATAGACCCGAGTATCCTGCAGCTTACAGAACCTTGGTATAATTGCAATAAAGACATAAACTCATAGTGTCTAACTTCTACATTTCAACGTTACATCCAACATTTCTCAATTCGGTTTCAATTCTTGTTCCAAGTCGCTTCACACTACGTGACCGTACATTGTTTATTCCTGTCTAGAACCAGCTCGAGTACTTTTACTTGGAATGGCGTTGGTCTCGTTTGGCACATATCCAAAAACTTCTAATTCGTTGTTAGTAGTAAGGCATTGAAGCCTCTATGTGGGGTTGAAATATTCCCTTTTTACATGTTTTTATACAATTTGCACTGTTTGTAAGGTATGTAAGTAATTACAGTGAACTAATACACTTAACTGAACCAGTTATTTACACTGTCGGTCTCATCTACACTTTCCATCAGGTGAAAGGGTCTCTCACTGTTTAGCCCTGGTAAAAGAAAAAAGTTTTCTGCTTCAAAATTTGCAAACTATTCTTCAACCGCATCTGGTGGTTGTATAGACTGGAAATTTGGCAGATACGTAGTGGGATGAATGGCAATGCAAGAGGCACACGACCATGGTAACATATACGCCACAGGTATAAACTCGTGTGTTTGTTTTGTTCAAATCACACCATCATATAAAATTATAATAAACAAAACATCTAAAGCAGACGTGTGATAAATGGTTAATGTTTTGTAAAGCCATTGCATATCTCACACCGAAACAAAATACTTTGAACCTTAGTATCTACATAAATCTTTCATTTTATAGTGCTCTCAGGAATGAAAAAAATCGAAAGTGATTCGAAATAACAAAGGTTCCCAAACCTTCTATTAACAAAGAATGTCTCTCAAAATGCCGATGAAGAAAAGCTTTCAAATCAAATAAGGCTTTCAGTAAACTCTTTTACTTAGCGAGCTCTCTTAAAAATCCATTTAAGTGAACACGGCACCTTCAATTGAATTTAGGACGAGAAACGTGGGATAGGTTTTTTAACAAGTTTTTTTTAACGAGTTTTGAATCCTAAAGATGGGAAAAGTTGGCATTGACAAACATCATATTCGACATGATTATAACAAAATAAGTTTAAAAAATACTTTATGACTCCGTAACATCATCGTAGTTTAAAAGAAACGTAACTAACACAGAACTATTTTGCTATCGAAATCATGATTATAATAGCGTACCAGAATTTTCAAGCCTAAGTAAATAATAATAATTATTGGAGTGAATATCATGGCTTAGTAGAAAATAATAAGAAATAAGTTGATTTGTAAAGTCCAAGGCCAATCAAAATAAATAAGTACCAATCGAAGCAAATGACAATTATCTAAAATAATTTTTGATATCAATCCTCATTTAAGTGCAAGGAGATATTATTTTCCACTTTGTCTATTTGCATAAAATGGACGTTACTTATTAAACATTAACACTTAATGAAGCCTACCATATAGTTTTACATTCTGGTAGACAGGTATTAGTTTCATTTTACTGGAAACACTTTTAAACGTCACAAATATGGAAAACGTGAATGCAGGTTGTTAAGTTAATTGTTGAAGAAAAATAAAAAACGAGGGAGCTATGCATGTTTAACGACGAGTATTTAACACCCTTTTTAATGTTTATAAGCAATTTTAAAATTAAAACAATATGATAACTTTTGTCAATCAAAAGCATGATACTGATTTCCCAGACAAAAAAATTTGGTAAATCTACCCGCAGATGACGATTTTTGTTAAGTGTGGTGAAAACTTGGTTAGTAATTTTGCCCCATTCTGTTTAAGTAAAAAAAGTTATTATAACCGAATAGTTTATCTTTAGCAATGTAATATGTAACGAGAATAAAGCCCTAGGCGTCAACACACTAAGCGAAACCAGGCGGGATGAAACACATTAGCAAGTTGGCGACAAAGACGGATTGCGAGCTATCTTCAAATCTCCATTAGGATGACACGAACGGAGCAAGATGAAAATTTTGACAAATTTGTGATTCGTGGTAAATTGATCTCGTAAACTGCAGAAATAAGTAATTCACGTTTTATCACGATCAAAAAAAAATAACAAAACAGAACCGCCTTCAAATGTAGCGTAAATCCGCCTGTTGATTTCGTAATAAGTTGTATTAATTACGCTACTTTAGAAGTGTCAAATTAAAATTATCTTTCGGTGTGCGCTACCTATTTCTTATATGGAACCTTTGGACTCCAGCTTTGTGGTGTGGAAGGCAAGTAAAAACCAGGACACTGATTATTTTCCTAAGATAAGCGTCCTTCATAAAAGTTAAGATCCTGAACCAACGACCATGATCAACGATCACTGACAAGAATGTGGCAACTTACTTAGAAAAGAGAACGTTCATCAAAATAGTGGCATGATAGCAAACATCTACTTAGAAGGAATATCAATAATTTCCTCATAATCTTAACATTGAACCAGCCAAAATTGTAAAATTTCTAACATTTTAGTTGTGAAATGATCTTGTTCCTCTTTGTTTTCTGGTCACGAAATTTACTAATTGTGTTAGGTATCTAGTGAAGCTTTTACATTTAAAGCTATTTGTAGGATAAAAACTAAAAGGTCGATTTATTGTTCTCAGTTTAATTGTACCAAGTTGTATGAAACTGTCAATCTAAAAGATGGTTTAACGACTAAATCTAGATTAAAATTTGCTGCTAGCGTCTCTTATTTAGCTGGCATTAAAGTAAGTGCCATTTGGTGAAGTTTATGTTCGTACATAATATTTTAAGGCGCAAATTGTTGAACTACAAACATTTACGTCAATCCTTACTGGCCCATTTTAGTTCCTTTTTTGTTATCCTTCTAAATATTTCAACTCGAACTAGTCTTACTGTTACACACAAATTCCACTGTAAATATTAAAACGACAATTATATCGTTTTAAACCACAATCCAAAGCAATAAGGTCCTAGCCCAACAAAATCCGATGGCAAGTTTAAATTTGCAAAATTGACCGCACTACCATCAATGACTTTGCCTCTGCTTTCGAAGATTTGAATCTAATTGCCGCAGCTTAAAGGTGAGAATTTATTTTGTGAACCGCATTTGAATTGTAGGTGTTTGGCATTGTTCCAGTGGCCGGTAGTCAATAGGGCGTGGGCACATTGACGTGGAGCGGATGTTAGGCAGTGTTTACACTGTTGACGATGCTAATACAGGGTGAGTGGTAGACGGGTAAGTGGGAAATTTGGGGGTCAGACGTGACAAGGTTGCAATGAGATAAGGAATGATTTACGAGTAAAATAGATTTGAGGGGAAGGGAAAAGTTTTTTTCATCTCACTTCCTCGAAAAGGCCGTCTTTCTCCTTCAAAATCTGCGTGAAAATTCGAACGTGACGATGACCACCACTGTCCACCTACTCAGAAATCTTATACGTACTCAGAAATTAGAATTTTGAACTTCGTATGTTGCCGTCCCGCTTACACAACTAGTACTTACTTAATTATTATAGGTGAGTGAGAGGGACAGAATAATACGAACTTCAAATTAAAAACTTGTTATCAGACCTCCTACCTTTTTCTTCTTTCTGCAATGTGGCGACATATGATATAAGGCTTATATGTTGCGACATAAGTATTTGTGCTTGAACAAATCTGTAATAGAAAATAGACTTTAAGTAGAGGTCCTGGCAACCGAAAACATTTCTGATGAACTTACATATCAAGTCTCACTATCCTTTTGACTTTGTTGTAAATTAAACCTTCACAAGTTTCATTTCTCAGAAAGAGTTCAAACCCCCGTCAGAAGCCATCTTCAAGGAATGAGATCAATGAACTAAAGACATTTACACACCTTGCTACTCCGCTATCATATACCTCCTAGTAAACTGAGCTGTGGTCATAAAGTAGAGGGGTCTAATCTTACCTAAATGTTTATTTTTCTTTATTAATATGGACCTCGAAAAAGTAACGCCTGATTCAATGGATAAATGGAAGAAAACAATAAACACTGTCAATTAATTTAATATCACAAGATTGCTTTCAGTTACATTAAGTTTAGCTATATCAAACGTAGGTCTATGTATCATTATTATTATATTAATTCGTGTGGAAGAAGTGTGTGGGTTTTATATGTATAAAAATATCCATGAGACTGAAAGATGTAGGCGAAGTGGCAAAGTAATTGGTTTTAGTACTTGGAAGCACACCTGAAAAATAACGACGGAATCAATTAAGAAGTACCAGAATTTTAGCTAAGAAATATTCTGTAACTCTTTATTTGGCAATAAATTCCAACAGCACTCACATACTCGTGCACTCGCAAATAAAACCTGCACATACTTAATTGACAGCCGAATAGCGCAATAAAATGGTTGGATTACGTCCAATTTGTTTAAAAATTGAGTCGGCAATAGTCCCGTGGGTGTATTCTGCCGGGGGGCGATTCTGTAACTAATTCACGGCGGTTTTCACTGCCGGTGTATCGTAAACGTGGTTTATGGGGAGCAGTCGACTATGCTCACGCCTCCTAATGGGCTGACGGAGCTGCCAGGGGTGCAGTGGGATAAAAGTATATTTCAGCCAGAGAATGTTCTAGACTAGGGATTACACTGTAGTCCGATCACTGCCTAGATCAAATATTACCAGGAAATGCAAAATCGTTCTTGACTGTAACTATTGTAACGGTAAATGTTTGACAGTAAAGACCTATACTTGGTGACAGCCAATTTTGTAACTGGTGTCACTGACAACCAGATCGTCACGAAATTATCCCTAGATGTCGTGGCTAAAGCTAAATGTATATATCAACATAAAACTACCGTGAGTATCAGATGTCAGAGGTCCTGCTGTGACCAAACATTTGTTGGACTTGGATTCAACGCATTATATAAGGTTTGATAAGGTATCCGGCTGTTCGTACTGGCTAGAGATAGTCCCAATTTCAACCGTGATAGTGTATGGTCGGTACCCCAGAGTTAGAAAACTGTTTTGAATACTCCGTCAACAGCCAGTGTGACGGAGTCTTTACAGAATGACGAGATTAGTCTTGTGTGCTATACTTCTCTTGACAATAGTATTGATGGCGATAATTTTTTAATATCACTTTTAAGGAGGGTAGTTGGGAGCCGCCGTCAGTGGGAGTGATCGTGCAAACAGAGCGTTGACGCGTAGTGTTCGTGTCGCGGCCGCCGAGGCTAACCGATCCAAGAAGGCAAAACATGTTGTTTTGTTTATATTTTAGCTAACTTATCTAAATGTATATGGCCTTGCTTATATTAACTATGTAAATTTTGCTCAAAAAATTATGTGTAATCTTTTAAGTTCATTTTGATTTTTTAAGTTAAGTCTTGCAGCCGTGGCTCTGGTTCGTAGCAAAGTCTCCACTTCCCATAAGAATTTTGCAAAATCCGTTCTTATTCTCTAACGGGAAATTTTGCTATTTCCCAACTACCTACTACATCAAATTTTGAAAGCAATTTCAATAGTAATTGTATTTTTTACCAATTTATTTTAGGTTTTTTTTTAAATAAATGTTTCAGTCTTTTCGAGAGATGTTCAAAAGACTAAAGCGCACAGAGGCACTAAATAATATTTTTATTCTTATTCGTTGTGAATCGAAAATTAAGACAAAAAGCCTCAACAAGGGTGTTTAACTGAACTTTAAGGTACCTACGGACTAGGCTAGTATTTTAGTCTAGGAGCGAGTAATTTAGTAGGTAAACTGTTCGCTGCTGCCCAAGAATCGTTCACATTACCAAATTACTCCCTACTAGACTAAAATACTAGGTAGCCTTGTCTGAACTAGCCTTTACTATGGTTGTATTCGCCACCGTCCGAAATAATCCAGAATAATTCTAAGACGCCTTGAATATATCATTGTATTTAGATTTTCTGTTCGTTGCTCCCAGAGCACCCCTGGCTCCTAAACAGTCGTTCCACAGAGCCGGTTTACGGCGCCCCTTGAATATTCCAGCGAATGAAGTGATAAAAAAAATTTAACTTTTCGATTGCACGCTAACTGCCACTGGCTTGATTAAACTAACTCAGGTTTGTATGGAGCGTGTTAGTATTAGTTTTTTGAATAGTGCGAGTTTATAGAATGGACAATTAAATGTGTTACGTCATAAATTGGATCCTTAACAATGAACAAAACACTAGACAGGTGTTGTGTAAGTTTTTGAAAGAAGAAAAGTCTCGAACGTTTTAGCGTTAACGTCTCAATTACTAAAATATAAACGTTTTGGAGTCGCGTAATAGGCAAAAAACTTTTCTCGAAGTGTTAAAAGATTATTTCAAGATTTATTTGAAAAGTAACTTAATAAATCTGACTTTTGACTGACATTAACTGAGTAAAATTCTTCAAACAAACGAAACGAAAAACATATTTTTCAAGCTGCTTTTATTACTGGCTGTACTGGCATATGGGTGTATAAAATATTTTAACAACACAATTCTAAAGAAAATCGATTCAAAAATCACTCCTAACTTCAAAAGCAACTCAAATATAATCCCACTATTCTCGGCATCACATTTTGTTTGTGAACGTCACAAGGACCAAAGTGTCATATCGAAAATCCGATTTGAAACTGAAAATAGGGCTCAGCGCTGATTCTTACCTACGGCGATACACCTAAAGTAAATAGCGTTCGGGAACTGTGGGTACTGTCGCGATACAAAATTATTTGTAGTGGAGAAAACACTTTTTATTCATAAGCCAAAAATTTATCGTTAAATTACATAGATATACATACCGCATAATATTTGTAAATAGGCCGCCAAGGCCTCTTTTAGAAGAGAGCAAAAATGTATTAATGAAATAATACAAATGGGATTTAAAAACAAATTAAGCTATGATTAAATTAAAAACAAATTAAAAACTAATCTTAAAATAAAATAATTATTAAAGGACGGCCCCCCGTCTCTTGGCATAGTACCACAGACTCTGGCAGCATTCCCCCTTTGGACAGCGATACTAATTAAATACTCTTTTACACGTCTTTTTTTAAGCAATTCGCATTCCAAAAGACCATCATTGCCAAGAAGAATACAAAAACCCACAGTCACTGCCGAATATGTTTTTTTTTCATACAGTTGTTTTTAAAATGACAGCGTTTTTCTGGTGGCTTAGGAATGATATCTCAATTCGCAATAAA
The DNA here is from genome assembly GCA_949127965.1 of Pandemis corylana. Taxonomy (NCBI): domain Eukaryota; kingdom Metazoa; phylum Arthropoda; class Insecta; order Lepidoptera; family Tortricidae; genus Pandemis; species Pandemis corylana. The sequence goes on along the minus strand of OX421856.1, from coordinate 10,628,702 downwards.
ATGATGACCCTATTCATTTTAATATACGATTAAAAATTAGCCAAGTGGTTTGGAACTGGCCCAAATGACTGTGAAAATTGGCTCAAACACAGCTCATATCCTGGCAAACTATTATCAGAAAATATTCAGTTGATGACTCAATAATCATAATTATAATCATAATCATAAGTATGAAAAAACAGATACTGAAAATGTAAATGTAAAACTATCAAAATCATTTATTTGTATAAAACATAGTACATATATTGTGGTATGAAGGAAATAAATAGGGTTTCACATGTTTTGTCACTATTTACAAATTTAAATTACAAATGTATGCTATTATTTTAATAATTTTAGTATAATAAATTATAGTGTAAGTACATTAAAATTTATATAAATGTATATCATTATGTTCTAATTAAATAGTTGACTGACAGTAAAAATTTGTGCCTGTCAAAATAGTGGCTAATAGTAGAATCATATTATATTTCACACACACACACACACACACACACACACACACACACACACACACACACACACACACACACACACACACACACACACACACACACACACACACACACACACACACACACACACACACACACACACACACACACACACACACACACACACACACACACACACACACACACACACACACACACACACACACACACACACACACACACACACACACACACACACACACACACACACACACACACACACACACACACACACACACACACACACACACACACACACACACACACACACACACACACACACACACACACACACACACACACACACACACACAAATCACGTCTATATCCCTTACGGGGTAGACAGAGCCTGAGGTAACAAGACCTAAAGGCCACGTTTAGCATGATTGTAGGCGTATAGGTGGAAAGGGGAATCATAATATTTCAACAAACAATAATTTCCAAATGTACACTTTTTCGTAGCCACGACCAATTTGGATTCGTTTTAAAAATTCATTCAGCGAGTAAAAACATTAATTTTTGAGCCAATGAGACGTTTAAAGTCCTTTGTGGACAGACCTTCAAATGGAAGAGCATTAAATATTCTAAAGCAATCTGACGCAATGTTGAAATATGGATGTGAAGTATTATCTTACTAATGAGTTCACGAATATCACATTTTTTATTCTCAATCCTAAAAGACGCAATAATTGCAGTCAATGCCTTCCGTCGCTGTAATTAGTATGAAATAATAATTATTTTCTAAACAATTATATAAATAACTGTGACAACCATTGTAAATGACTAGAGTTTACTTTTTCATTTAGTCCATATTTTAACATTAACAAAACATTTCAGTTTCTTCCGACCATTTGTTTTATATTCTAAGCCTTTTCCCGGCGACTGTACCCACATCCTTTGAGCCGATTACGTCGCCGCTCAGCGACAAATACCCGCCCCGACAATCCTATATTTTATTGCGTGTATCTTTTATACTAAATAAAGAAAAACTTCACCGGGATAATCTCCTGTACCAAAGATATTCGTAATTTGATCGCGCAGATGCGTTGCCAGCCTAAAAAGGTAACATGCAATACCTCACGTGCCGTATTTTCACCAGTTGTCTTACTCTCCACACCGGAGCACAGCAGCACAAGCGCTGCGGCTTGGCGGCAAAATTAGCTAACAAGCTAGTAGTAGGAAACCGAACAATGTTGCACGAGTAATGTTATAACATTGGGGAGAAAGGTTCTCACGTGACAATTGTGAACCAGAAGACTCCTCCCAATGACATAGCTTAGAGGTGCGGGAAACCAGTGGATGCAGTTGGCAAGTTATGGTTCATTGTGGCATTCTAAGCTAGGGTGTGCAGGGGGGAGGTCGCCCAACCGGGCAACATACATGCAACACCTTCGTGATGCCTACCATCACCTTCCCGTTGCCTAACCTGGCAACCCCTCACGGCACGCCACTGGTTCTAAGATAGAGGTCTTTGTACGACGGCGAACGTTTTTCGGCTGATAATAATAATGATGACATAAAACTTCTGTTCCCAACAAAATCACTTTCTTCATAATCTCTCCTGTTATTCCTGTTGACAACCAACACAAACATCTACCAACCAACTAATTCAACAATTCCTCGAAATCCATCTAAATTGGCAATAATTAACATAAGTTACACAAACATCCCTCGACAAATCAAATCTAACCCAAGCTATGTATACACGTATTATAACATCAAAGACTTATTACTAATTAGTGCACTTACACCTTGGTTTTGAGCATAGAGAAATTAATCAATAAGGTAGAAATACAGGCTATCCAATTCTGCCAAACGTTGCTCACGGTCTTTTATTCAACCTTTCAATGGAACATAATCATTCATGTTACAAGAATTATGATTGAATTAGCTGACCCGGAAATCTTCGTTTCGCCTTAAAATCAGTTTCTGTCATGCCAAGAGAGAAGCGCTGTATTATGTATATTTTTTTCATATTTCTATTAAATAGTTTTTCAGGTATTCGATAAATCACAGATCATAAAAATCGGTGCAGCCATTCTTGAGTTATAAATGACATAAATGACCCGACTTTGTTTTGTGTAATGTAAATATTACCTTTTTCTTATAAAAAAGTGTGTTTTATTTACTATGCCACCCACACAACGACTAGATTTTGCTATTGATATCACTATCATCACTATCACTATCACTACATATTATAAAACAAAGTCACTTTTTCTGTCCTCATGTCCCGATGTATGCTTATATCTTCAAAACTACACAACAGATTTTGATGCGGTTTTTTTTAATAGATAAAGTGATTCAAGAGGAAGGAGGAAGGTGGAAGGTAGTACATGCACAATATACCGTGCGAAGCCGGGGCAGGTCGCTAGTTGATCATAATTATAATGCTTACCCAACTTTAGCCTTCTGCTTGACCTGTATCTGGCTAATCAGAGTGCAGCAAATGCTGCCGAGGTTAATTTTTTTTATTTCAATAGAAATTCGATGACATAAGCAATCTTTTGGTTAAATTCTCTATGGTTTTGAGCAACTAATTTATCTTAGGAGGCTTTCGTTGGTTGTGATATCGTGAAGCGACTGCTTTTCTATACAGAAATCTTCGAAATTAAACCAAGAATGTGAAATTGCTTTTACGTATTATTGTTTTGGAAAAACACTATTTTTTTTTAAATGCTTTCCCAAATAATTTTGCGTTCAAGTGTATTGAGGTTTGCTCAATGGACAAACGAATACTTACTGTACGTATGCAATTAACATTGCGTCCGTCGGTATGGTGAAGAACATGCTTGATATCACATGACTTTTTTTTTTCAACGTGTGGAAAATTTGCCTTATGCATTCCCGCGCTCGGGGCAGCAACGGGGTTATGACGGGCTCTCCAGCTCGCCGCTGCCTTCCCTGTGAAAGGAGGGGAGAGGCCTACCGTCTAAAAACACACACGTTTCCTCCTGGCCATGAACTGTGGGCGTTACGGGAGCACTATGGTGTCACCGCGAACAGTTGTGTTATACCTACCATGATTATTATTTTTAACTTTAATATGAACTTGAATGGACTTGTTTGTTTACAAAAGCATTAAAATTAATTTAAATGGACTACATATTATGAACAATGACTTTTGAAAGCCATATAACTCGAATCACACCGACTTGCCTATTTTAAAACGTAAATTTGAGAACTAAGTATAAATAGCCGGCATAAATTGTGTTGTCTCTATGTGTATTAACCGTCTTAGTTTAACATTGATTCCATTGTTTTTGGTAGGATTTTGGTTTTCTTAACGGACAGGCCTTACCACCACCGCCACTTGTTGAATAATACCTAACAATTATTATTACACATAAACGGATAACTCACGTATAAAAAGTCGAGTGATGCTTGACATGTTTCGGACTATTTCGTAGTCCTTTTTCCAAGAGCGCTCGCCCCGGCGGCAGCGACACGAACACTGCGCGCCAGCGCTCTGCTCCCGCGGCTGTTCGACGCAACTGACAGCGGCGCACAACTACCCTCGTTTTCATCGTCATTTTTACTATTGTCAAATGTCGGGCAGCACACAACACTGATCACTTATTCTGATCTTGGAAAAAGGACTACGAAATAGTCCGAAACATGTCGAGCATCACTCGACTTTTTATACGTGAGTTATCCGTTTATGTGTAATAATGATTAAGTCTCACGGTAGTTTCATGTTGAAAATACCTAACAATGTTAAAACACCTTTGTATACACTGACAAGCAAAAATAAAGCGTCACTTTTCATGTGAAGTTGTATGAAAAGCGATCCATTATTTTTGATACCATGCGTAAATCGGATCCAGCATTGCATATTGAAATGAGCTGATTACTAAATAAGCTGCTCACACTATAATCTGTTTGTTTGTGTAGTGGTATTGGTTATCTCGGTTTAACGGATGAACAGATACGATGTTGGTTGGAATATTTGGTATGAATTAATACTATAATTAAATTAGAACGTTACCTATACGTAAACTAACTGCTAACCGCGACTTTGCGAGGAATTCGTTTTTCTGGGAAAAGTAGCTTGTTGTTCCTCAATGTTTACTTATACCATCATTCCAAATTTAATCAATTTGGATTGTATAGTTTTGTCGTGAAAACTTAACAAACAGGTAATTAAACAGACTAGGGGTTAGTTAATTTCGCATTTGTAATACTAATAGTATGGACATGGGTGTTGAGAGTATCGAAAAACAACTGCGAGTATCAGAATTGTTTCAGACTCTGCTACATGGCTTGTGATAAATTATACTTGAACCAAGCATAACTTAGCGGCAAAAAAGGCTCTTTGAGGTTCACAAACTCAGCTAGCAGCGTCCTTTAAAATGCACATCACATTTCCATGTCATTGGGTACTAGAAAAGTTGCTAAAACGAATTTTGGTACAGCAAGATCGGTTTCAACGGAAAAACACTGGAAAAACTCTAACGAGTTCATTGTGATTTAGAAATTGCCACTTAAGACGTTCTTCGGTCAAAGAATGCTAGTTTATTTGGAAGTATAAAATATTAATTAGTAAAAACGTTAATAAAGGAATATCTTTGCGAAGGTCCATAACCATGAATATTAACACTCATTGACAAAACGCAACCACGAAAGTACGAGTAGAAGAAAGATAGCTAATTTTATTTCAAAAGGCCAACCTAACCTGAAATCTAGTTTTTTTGATAATGAAAAATATATTTTGTATCTAAATTTTAAAGCTTGCAAAATTTAATTTAGTATTAATGGACAGGCTGATGTTTACAACAAATTTATTTAGGGCGTTCATATAATAAGTAAGTAAGTTGTTTTAATTTATGATACAGGGTTTGGAAAGTTCAACCGATACGATGCATCAATATTTGCTTTGTTCACGTCTGTGATATTCGTACATGTTACTAAAAGTTTGTTTAGCAGTGTTGTGTTTATCTACTATTTGTGTCTTTCAATTCAAATGTGATAGATTAGGTGTATTCGATTTTTGATACAAAAATAATGCGACTTCATTGAAATGTATGTACCTACTTATGTATGCAAAAAAAAAGTGAAATACGTAGATAATGAATGTGACGAGGAGGTAATACATACATACATACAAACATAAATCACGTCTTTATCCCTTACGGGGTAGACAGAGCCTAAAGTGAAAAGACCTAAATACCACGAAGAGGTAAACTTTGTTTTTTCCCTATTTCTATATATTTAAAGGAGTAATTTTTGTAGCACTTAGGTACCCGATTCAAAAAATAGTAAATAGATAGTTAATCTATCCTTTACTGATTGCTACTTTTGTCTCGAAATTTAAAATATCCGAAGCATCGCAGACAGAATCGCGTTAAACAGTTTATAGATAATTTTGTTAGATAATACAAAGTCAGTAATATGAAATGACCTTCCAATAATGTTTGCTAACGTCTGTCATGCGGACAAAACTATCCCATCGAGCAAGGTAGACAAGACCAAGTTCCCAAAGTAACTTTTCCAATATCTGTGTTATTGTCACCGTCCCACGAGGAATCAGATTACGTGGCCCGAACGAACTCCGTGCAGTCAGCCCTGCCACAGGCACTTTACCGCTCTACCAACGACAATCCACTCTATATTACTCTTTATTACTGGGTGTATAAGGCTATAGCGGTCTTTTAGCACCTACAAACTTATCATGGCAACAAAGATTTATTTGCCGTTTGCAAACCTTGACTCAGTATAATTTCGTCAATGATTCCAAAGACCTTTAGATAGAGGGCTCCGAATCCAATCTGCAAATGATATTTTGTACAATGTCAAGTCGGATAAAGTTTGCATGGAATACCTTTAGACGGAGCTTGGAAGTGAGCGAGCAAATTGTACTGGACAATACTTCGAGATTATGGTTTCAAAGGGATTTAGGAAATACATACCTACCTACCATAATGGAGTCCGATCAACTAAGTTTAATAGAACCTTAATAGTTAGAATTTGTAACAACGAGTTGTAGTATTTGGTTACGGAATATTTATAATTAACTATTTTTAAAAATATAAATGCACAGCCGTTTTTGTAATCGTACGAGGTGGTCTAGCCCAAGAAGGTGGGACGTAGGCTATAAGGCCTAGTTGCATAGTAGTATATTTTTAGAGCAAAATTATGGAGCGACCCAATTCGTGTCTCGGGGCTCGCCGGTCCATCCAAATAAAATAACTTTCGTTTATGTGTATAATTTCTTAATAAAAAAAGAAAATTACTACACCTAACCTAAGACCAACAATACATAATACTATTCTTATCAAAATACGTTCGTAATTAGAGAAACAATATACAAGCATTGAAGAGTTAGGAGAAACGGCATTTGATTAGAAGAGCATGGAGGGGGATTCAGAAGGTGTAGCCCTTCCACGTCATAAACAAAATCAAAACCGTACTATTCTCAGCAAAATGGGTTTAATTTAGGTTCAAGCTTATAAGCGATGAGAAGATTTCTTCTTACTAAATTAAAATAAGCTTCTTTCGCACGCCTTTTCCCTGGCCAGACATTGAGATCCTGTATCGAATATTTGATCAGGGAGCATCGAGGCGTGAAAGAACTTTGTAACTGAATTAATGCTAAAGGGCATTCGCATCGATCCGTAGGGATGATGGAAATGAGCTCTACTGCGTGTTTTCAAAGGAAATGAGCGTAGCCCTTTGTATTAAATTATTGAACTATCTTTCGGTCAACACTGCCCACAGGATATCTAGGTAAGATAGAACCGATGGTATTTTATGGGATGGTAACGTATTGATTTTAAATTTGATTTAGTCAGTGCTTTATTATTATTATTAAACGCAATAGAGAATATGCATTGTAATATTTCTTTATAAAATATGAATATATCGTAAAACAGTTGACAAAAAGTGAAATTGAGAGTAATATCGGTTAAGAAATACGGAAAATATAAGGGTTTTAAACTACTAAGTAGTCAGCGATTAGAAAAACAGTAGTCTTATTATGTCAGAACGCCTATGTAAACTCCATATTAAAATTAAGTTTTTCTAAAATGAGATAGAGACAAATCTTTGAAAGCTTTTATCTCGGTTATTTTTATAGTTATTTGAAAAATATTTATTTTATATTATTTACTAGTTGCAGCCCGCGGCTTCGCCCCCGTTTTAGTCTTTTTATTTTTTAATTTCTGTTTTATACAAACCTTGTCGTGGCAATAAAGAACACAAGATAAAAATAATTATCAAATTGGGTGCAGTCGTCCGGAAGTTATGCGCGTCAGTACATACATTTCGTTGATTAATTTTTATTTATACAGGGTGTTAGGTAATGAGTGGATAATCCTTGAACTATGGATAGAGGGTACTTAGGACGTTATAATAAAGCTAAAATAGGTTTAGTAAAAGTTGCACGGTTTCCGAGATATTCGGACTTTTAGGTTTTTTTCGAAAATGAACACCCTTATTCAATGTTTTGATCATAGCACCATTTTAAGCTAACTTTTTAATTTTTTTATTTTTGCTCAATATTCTTGATAACTTGTATTTTCAGATAGGCACTACAATTTTTGTGAGACTACATAGGATTTTTTTTTAAAAAATCGCAAACTTAATTTTTGGCTTTTCAATCGTACATTGATCGAATTTTCAGCTCTCACGGTGAAAAAAAAATACACTACCGCCTAGTTGCCAATAAGCTTAAAAACATGTCGGTTTATTGACAATTTAAAAATGGTAATTACCTTTTGAATTTAAATTCAAAATGACAAAATAATAAAAAAAAATACACGCTCACCCACATTTTTCCCGATTTACTTTTTGTATCACGGGTGTAGAACTCAAAATTTTTTGTTGCAAAAATAACATTATTGGCCACTTATTTAAATGCAAATGGCATTTAAATAATTCCAAATTTAAAAAACATGCCAATGCCTTTTTTTTTTTTTTCGAATTTGATTTTGAATTTCGCTATTATTTTTGCGTAATGAATGGTTAATTTTGCGTTTAGATCGTTGTGTTGAAGTTTTTTACTTTAATACTGCTTCGAACATAATACACACTGATAGAATATGCCCAAATGTATTACATTTATGGTGAGTGCCAAGGCACAATTTCACTATTCATTATGCAATAATAGCGAAATTCAAAATCAAAGTCGAAAAAAAACAAAGGCAGTCAGCATGTTTTTTTTTAATTTGGAATTATTTAAATGCCTTTTGCATTTAAATAAGTGGCCATTAATGTTATTTTTGCAACAAAAAAAATTGAGTTCTACGCCCGTGATACAAAAAGTAAATCGGGAAAAATGTGGGTGAGCGTGTATTTTTTTTTATTATTTTGTCATTTTGAATTTAAATTCAAAAGGTAATTACCATTTTTAAATTGTCAATAAACCGGCATGTTTTTAAACTTATTGACAACTAGGCGGTAGTGTATTTTTTTTTCACCGTGAGAGCTGAAAATTCGATCAATGTACGATTGAAAAGGCAAAAATTAAGTTTGCGATTATTTTTTTTAAAATCCCATGTAGTTTCACAAAAATTGTAATGCCTATCTGAAAATACAAGTTATCAAGAATATTGAGCAAAAATAAAAAATTGAAAAAGTTAGCTTAAAATGGTGCTATGATCAAAACATTGAACAAGGGTGTTAATTTTCGAAAAAAACCTAAAAGTCCGAATATCTCGGAAACCGTGCCACTTTTACTAAACCTATTTTAGCTTTAATATAACGTCCTAAGTGCCCTCTATCCATAGTTCAAGGATTATCCACTCATTACCTAACACCCTGTATAGATGACATAAATGAGCTTTTTTATAAAAACCATGAAAAAGACATGAATAATATCTTTTGTGTCCCACTGCTGAGCAATGGTCTCCCCCCAAAGCTTACACTGCCCTCGGTCTGGTGCGCTGAGTGGCCAGTCCTAATAATTATGCTAAAACAAATAATGTTCAAGTCAATTTCTAACTAATATTTTATGTCAAATTAGTAAAATATATTTATGTGAAGCAAATCTTTTCTAATTCAGCATTTGTTTTCATAAACCAGTCATAGCTTCACTACATAGTATAAAATAAAGTCGCTTTTTCTGTCCTCATGTCCCGATGTATGCTTATATCTTCAAAACTACACAACGGATTTTCATGCGGTTTTTTTTAATAGATAGAGTGATTCAAGAGGAAGGTTTATATGTATAATACATGCATAATATACCGTGCAAAGCCGGGGCGGGTCGCTAGCAAAAGTATAAAATCTTTGACCCAGTATCCATGATGTGAAGTTTAAATTTGAGAAATCACCTCTTGTGTAAACAAAAAGTTGTTTTCGCAAGGTGGGTCCATAATTCAGCGATGATCGCGCACGGCTGCGACCAACGATCGTTGTGTGTCTACAGTGAACATAAATGTATGGCTATCACAGCTTACACACTAAACAGTGTTGCTCGTTTGAAGCTTTAACATCACTAAATCCAATTTTGTATTAAGTCTCCTGATGTTTGCACAAAATTCACGTCAATTCTCATCCTTAAAATGATGTAAACATAAACAAACACCTTTTCGCATCTGTAGTTCACTTGAATTCTGAATGCTTCATAATCATAACTATAACCTACTCTGGACTTAACGCGTAATTATTTCATGTTTAGTTTAGTTATTAGTAAGTAGTTATATTTGGTTGAATAGTCATAGGTCAAACCACTAGGTTACTACTACTAGTAGGCCCTAGTGGCTAGGATATGTACATCCGATAAACAGTATAATCTATCGCTTCCCCTTTAAAAGAAGCACCATGGGTTACAAGAAAGATTTCCTACTGTTTTTTTACACAGTCGTACATTTTTACGTACCGCCGCCTCCCCCGTAAGGCGTAATTATGTAAATATGGCCCGTTCCATTTCTAGTCCCAAATTCGCGTAAGCGCATTGTTTTATATGGATTATAGGAGCAAAGAATGAAAGCTAAGCCTGGGAAGCGATCCTTAATGGTTTTAAATTGGGAAACAATGGCGAAACGCTGCTGAGAAGCAAACGGATTGTATTAAATAAGTGTATTGTGAGCCATGATTAAGAACACAATATTGTTTGTGAAAGACAATTGTAATGCTCATAAATACTGTGAGTATTACGGGTAGATAAATTACAACAGACATTATTGTATCTTTAAATAGTTTGTGCTGACTTTAAGACCTATATCTTTTAAGTCATAGCATAAAGCAACGTCTAAGAAAATATTATGTTTTTAAAAGCTTCTAAAAAAATCGACACCAGCTTCTGTAAAATAAGGTAAGTCAAGGGTCTCTGAAAAAATAGCTTATATTCTACTACTTGAGACAGTATTTTATTATTGTCATAAAATTTATACACATTACCAAATTTCATGTTAATTGGAGACTATTTGAAGCATTTAAAAATCAACTCGCAAAATGGGTTTACATTGATTCCACTTCACTCACTGATCAACCTCCAAAAGACCACCAAACTAACACCAAATAAAGTTCAAACTTCAATGCTACTATGTAACCATGTGAAATGGTGCACCCTAGAACGTAATGCAACGCCATTACGTACCTACTAGATAAAGGTAACTTCACACACAGTGCTCTGACAAATGACTGTACTCAGGACACAAAGTGTGCAGTCTGAGTGTTAGGGTTCTTATACAGTCAGCATCAAATAGTTCGTGACACCCAAAGTAGCAAAATAGTTCGCAACACGTCATTGTTACAGTTGAAATAAGGTCGTATTGCTAACTTTTTGGTCACCTTGGGGGTCACGAACTATTTGACGTTGACTGTACAAGTGAGAAAACCGGCAGGTGCGTATCGTACGACGCATAAAGAAGTACCGTGAAAACGAAGTTCAAATGTATTTATGTATGTATTTATCTGCTTGTATAAGTTTGTTTATCCATTGCCTGGTAGACAATACAAGCTTTGCTTAGTTTGGAACTAGCCTTGTGTGAATAGTCCCATGATAAAAACTGTATAGATTCAGGCGTTACTTTGCTGAGGCCCATGTCAAAAAATAAATGGATAGCTTTACTTTGCTACTCCGCGATATAGTAAGGTTAAATCATGCAAAACAGTCACTTTCCTGTTAAATGTTATTCATGCAGTCAATGTTTAAGAAAACGATGACAACACAAAAAAAATCGGAAAAACAACCGAATTGACAATCAAACCCACCACCAACACGTAGATTGTTCCGGACACGTGTTTCACCTCTCTCCGAGGCATCCTCAGCAGATGTAGACGCTCCGACGACCGGTCCGGAATGTTCTGTGTTGGTGGTGGTTCTGATTGACAATTCAGTTGTTTTTCCGTTGTTTTTTGATTTGTGTTATCATTGTTTTCTAAAACATGATTTAATTTTAAGTGATGATGTAATTTTATATTGAATGATCAAATAACCATAAACATAGACATTGACTGCATGGATAGGATTTTATGGGAACGTGACTGTTTTGCATTATTTGACCTCACAATCGCGGAGTAGCAAAGTAAAGTCATCCATTTTTTTTGTTCTATGATATTTATTTATATATTATTTCATTACTTACCACAAAGGATCGAATAGGTATCTTCATAAAAACAATCATGGCGTCATCATAATTAAGTGCAGATACTCGTAAATGGAGCGGTTCAAGGAAGACACATTTAATCTGACAATTAGGTATCCCGCTAGTATTGTCACATTAAAAGTGGCTTGACTGCAGATTGACGTATTGCCCTTTTAAAAGAACAAAGTCAGCGCTTTCAATTGTTTTTTTTTTCAAATATGAAGTCTTATGAAGCACGCTGGTCTAGTAATCATTCATCCACCCAGATTTGAAGACGGCTAAATTTAGTTTGTATTAATTTTCTAGTAAAACTAGAGTGCAGTCTAGCTAATGTCTTGGATGAAAGCCAACGATTGTGGCGATACTGAAAATGTAGTACATCGCCACGCTTCAATGGGTTTGATATGAAAAGGTTACTTGCCAATTTACACTTGTGTATCTTTCTTGAATGGCTTCATGATGTGCTAAGTATTCTCATTTGAAACCTCAGTTAGTATTTACGGGTTTCTCCTACTGCAATGTGTCATACATCGAACACATCGCCATGGTACATATTAGGGTTAAGATAGAGTGTTAACAAAACCCTATCATTTAGGCTCAGCTGTTCACAGTAAATCACATAAATTTAAAATAAAAGAGAGCCTTCGAATACCTAACTTGTTTGTTCAATTTTCATTAAAATCCAATTTGGATTTGGCTAGATTCTTGGCGCAAATGAGACTGTTAGTTAGGATACAGATCAATCATTGGCTTAAAATAACAATGATCAAATAAATGGATTTTCAGTTTTTTACCAAATTTATTTTATCTAACGATCATGACCATTTTGAAGAAGACAGCCACCACCAACGGGGACACTTTCCTTAAAAAAATTGTATGACAATGAAAGACACTTCCAAAAAAATGTTTTATTTCCATTACCGATCGACGTAACCGTATTTCGCTTTATATGAAATTAAATGTTGTACTTTTAACACACCCTATCTACAATTTAAACAATTAAGGAAGATAGGTATTTCACTTCCATTATTATTTATAAGGTCTGAACGGGAAAGTACACACTATAAATAGCTACACTGTCTAATGAGATAGAAACGATTACCTACGCTATTTTGTAATACGCTTTTAATAATCAAATATGTACGTGCCGCTACCACAATTCCCATTCTGCTGGTAATATTACATAGAAGAAAATTGTTACGCCCTCACGAAGCCTTTAATTTCATTCTTTGAGTCCTTTCCATCCTTCAGAGGGACCGTAATTACGAATTCTGAGTGATTTGTGGAGTACACGCGTAGCTACTCGTATTTAATAATTTTGTTCTCACTTGAAACTTGGAACATTTCGGGATATTGACGCTTGAGAGTTTGAACATGTTGACCAAATGTTGACTCTATGACTTCATTATATCTGGCACTTAAGATATCAGGAACGTAAAGCCGGGTACTCATCTGCGACCTGTAACCCAGATGAGTACCCGGCTTAATAGAGAGTGGTGGAAAAGTCTCATAATGTAAGTATTTTGTGTATGGTACGTTTTCATGCCACACTATATTGCGTTAAGCTTAGCAAACATGGTCGTCGTACTTTTAGGTTTTTACTTGCAACTCACAAAAGAAACCAGTTTGATCCTGAGTATTTTTTACTAAGCTGGATGTCAACAAATAGTCCTCATATTTTTGTAATTGACCAAGAAATTCCATTATCAGGGGCCTTGCTATGACGTCTTAACGCTTTACAATACCGACTCAGTTCAGGTAGTAGGTAGTAGCTACATTTTAGCTATCATGCTTGACACTTTTAGTATGGATCTGACAGCGATCGATCCAACTTTGGTTCGGAATTGAATCGCATTAAGACGTCATGGAAAGCTCCTAGTCGTGAAGCTTAAACCATCAAGTCCATATGACAATCAGCTTTATTGTTCTTTTGACGTGATAACGTCTTTAAATCGACGAACGCCGGCGGCACTCACGAAAAAGCATGACTCATTGTCACGTTCTGCGTGACGTCAGAATGTGTAAGCGAAAGCGCGGAACAAGCGAGAGAGAGGCACGATCTTCTCGCGTGACGTCAGACCTAGCAGTTTGAATACCTGTTTCTTTATGACGTTATCACGTAAAACTATCGTCCGTAAACCGATTTCATAGACAATCGGTTTTTTTTGCTATTCGATGTGGAAACCGCCATTAAATAGTAAAGCATTTACTTGGTCGACTACACTATACAATGAAGAAGTTTAATTATGCAGTTATAGTTTAAAATTGAAAGTTAAACAAGCGTTTTAACTATTTGTCTTGTATAGTTGGCACCGAGCGACAGTTGAAGTCGGCTATTTATCTTTGAACAAAACTATCTCTTTGAAAGTTAGATGATAAATTAACGACTAGAAAATAACGTTTGTTAACACAAGCGAATGAAGAAACGCACTCACCAAAACAAACGAGCGGGGAAAATGTTACCAGGGATTACGATACGCGGAACTAACGAATTTGCGTAGTTGATATAGCAACTCCACCTGTAGAAGTTGAATGGTTTGTGTGAAGTTGTAAATCCGCACTGTGAAACTGCAGCAAAGCTTTTAAAAGGACAGTAAATAAAATACCATTACGATCACTGTTTCGAGAAAACAAGGCATTTGAGCGACTGGTCTTTCGTAAAGATCTTACCTGAAGGTAACAACTAATAAAAATAGTTACACGTGTAATCCGCATAGGTATTGAGGGGGCAATTTCTTCTAACATCACCTAACGCGTTAAAGCCAGAATGCGATAGAATTCGTCCAATTAGTTCTGTTGTCTCGTGACTGTCGCGTATTCTAGTGAGACTCATAATCGATATTATCAGACACACTGGGGTTAATTAAATTTCATGGGAGTATTTTGATCTTCAGTTTAAACTATACACAGATACTGCTAACTGTAAGCAAAGAAAAAAACATGTTTTTATGTGATAGCGCACTCTAGAATTCTAAAAATAATAACCGTTTGAATGGCCAATAATAACATATTAGCATCACTTTATAATTTTAATTTTATGTGATGACTAAATTTTGATTGCCGAGCGATATCAATGATATTGACAGATCTGCTTGCCCAATGCTAGTATTTATTATTTTTAAATGAACTCTATTTTTGTATAATCATTAAAATAATAAATGAGTATGGATCTTCGCTAAGTAACGCCAGATTAATTAATCAATTAATTAATATTTTTTATGTTTTATTTTAAAACTAGTAGTTGCCCGCAACTTATTTGTCCAAAGGATTTCGTGTAGGCATCGAGCAAAGAACTCAAATAAAATGAAATAAAATGTTCAGCTTTTATTATAAAATTGCTAAAACATCAAAACTGAGCTAAAGACAAAGAGAAAAATCCAGCTAATAAAGCAGGAACGCATCAAATATGTCGCTGCAGCTGCGCCAGGGGTCTATTATTAAATATTTTAATAATGTTTCTTAGAACCTGAGTCTTTCAAAACGTTTGCAATATTTATTATGAGAGAATGAGGTTATTAAACAAGTTCGTTGTCGCTTTTGAACTGTCAATGTTTGACTAAAGACTGAATCAGCAATAGAATACAAATACAAAAGTCTCGAATAGACTACTAAACTATACAATGTACTCACACTCCGTGTTTACACCTTAGTGTCTGTGTATTCACATAGCTAGGTGTCTACAGTGTATACACTGAGTGTCTGTGAATGCACACGAGTACATAATTGGATTCACCGTGTGTCTCTGTACGTACATTTGTGTGTACGGTATATACAAAATCAATCGACTTACTTGAGTAAAATCCATTTGAGGCTAGTACAAAATAAATTCTATAAAATGCTCGTACATTTATAAAGTCGCAACAAAATAATATAAATTTACAATAATTAATTCAGGACGTTGGTAAAGTTTGTTAACTTTGATTTGACACTCGTGATACGTGTTGACAGCATAATGTTGACAAGTTAAGTCAATTTAAGTCCTCATGTATTGCGTTTTAACGGAACCACTGTGTTATTTTACAGTCACCCTGAGCTTATTGTTGAAAATGTACCTACGAGGTTTTATTCCTGTTGAGAAATATTAAATAGTTTCCCTTTAACGTATAATTTTTACTTGGCTGTGGCAAACCCAAAAAGGGCTCAGCGTTTGTATGCGCGTAGCATTATAATTATGTGCCTGTACTGTATGTCTGTTTTAAAAAAAATTAACAACTCAACCAAATTTGATAAATAATACGTCAATACATTTGTCTTGGTGCCGTAAAATGTCGCTCGGTACGATTATAAATACAATAAAGAAGTAAATAGCGAATTGTATGTGCTTTAATGTGTAGACTGTTTTTTTTTCAAGATTCTCGGATCCCCACTCGAAATCATTAAACAGATCTTTGAAAATCATTTTGGAACATTTGCTGCCGCTGCTGCGTTTGCTGCTTTTAGATCTATGAAAGATATCAGGTGACATAATAACGAGTGTTTCGTAATAGCCCACAACATTTTTGGCCGTGTCGACGAAATTTTTCTTTAATGTTTGTAATATGAGATTGCACTTTGGCGCATAAATTATTTTCATACTTCGCCAGAATCTGCAATTTATTACTGCAGGATTAAATTTAAGAAATATGGTCCGTATTTTCTTGAGTAGGGACCTTCCGCTGACGTAATTGTTGAAACGGAAGCTGTTTTTTTTCTGGAAAATTCTGACACCAACTAAAGACGTTCAGATAAGTCTTTAATATTTCATTTTATTCCTTTTTTTAATTAGACACCTACCGTAAAACGAGGTGAGAAGGAATTGCGGGGGAAGTAGAGACAGAACTAATATTTTGCGTTTTACTTGCTACTTAAATTTCCTGGCTCAGCTTGCTCTAAAAGTAGTTTTACTTATATTTTTAGATTACCTATATATTTTTTTCTGGTAATTTGATATCGTAATTTTTTTTATATTTAGTGTTCCTATTTTTTTGATCCCACTACGGGACAAGCAGGCATTTGCCTATATTTTATTTTTTAAACTATGAAACCAAACGACAAAAGTATTCAATATTCAATATTAAATTAAACTTCATACCACTCCGCATTATTTATATATAAAAATCAACTTGCCAAATAGGAAAATATTTCTATCGAGGTTTGAACTTCAATTTTGTCTCTCCCTACTCAGACCGTTTTACAACAAAACTTATAAAACCGTTTACAAAATATGTGATATTGGATAAAATTCTCACTTTCCGAGAACCTATGAAAGATGGAAAGATAATTAAACACAATATTACTTTGGGTTCAATGGTCGATTGAAACCAGTGAACCTTTAAGTCCCATATCGATACCATTGTCAGAATGAATTCATTTCCGTTCCGTCTGTCGATAAGATTTGTCGATGTGAACTCGATAAGAAAGCCAATATTGCCGTATCTAAATTAGATTTTAATTAATTCGCTCGTCGATATTCGGGTTTTCTTAGGTGCTGGGGTTCCGTCTTTGTAATAAACCATTACTAAAACAACAAAAATGAATGGTCGAACGTACAAGATAAATGTTTGGTAAGAATTACTATTCACGAGTAAGACCCAACTGTCTTTCTACCGTTTGTATCTTTTTAAATCTACCAATATTCGCAGGATTTATATGGTTTCATATTTATAAGAATAAAGAGTATTTTTTTAACAAAACGTATTGTTGAAAAATAAAGCGGCGCTCGCATTTAATTTCTACTCTTTAAAGATTATTTTCGGTAAATTTGCGAGATGTAATTAACTAAACTAATTAAATACTTAAAGTGAAAGAATAACTACATTTTTACTTAGGTGCTAATGTCACCCTTAGGCTTTTTATGTCAGAAAGTAGAATGTTACTTAGAAATTAGTTTATCGATTTAATTTTAACATTTTAACTCCTCTGTGTTATCATTGTAACTTACTTTCTTACTAATAAACGAATCAATAAATTCTACATAATTCTTGATCTAATCGCGTTAAATTATTGTTCGCAAAGGATTTTCTAACTCGCAGGTATTAAAAATATAATTTGTAAATTTTATAAAAAGATAAAACAACATTTTGTTATTTTGAAATTATTCATTGTACTCAACATACTTCGCGCCAGTATGGAATTAGATACTTTAGAATTATAGTTTTTTACAGTATTTTCCACTCTACAAGTAGCAGTAGTGGACGGAACCTATGTTCGCTTTCGAAACAATTTTCACTGAAATAGATAATGTGATTCAACTCGCTTATTCCGATCCCGATCCGGACCTTCGCGTAACCGACATGAATAAAAATTCTGGAACAGGTCTCAGTTCTGTGTAAATACTCGTTTACTAATTCGATTTAAAAGAAAGATTCGTATCATACAATTTTTTTGAAGCTTTAACAATTGGAAGCTAACCAATTGTTCAAACAAACCTTATTAAATTTAAAACATTGCAATCGGACGTAATGTCATTTGCTGAAATATAAAAATAGATTCAGGATCAAAACTGTATCTGCTAAATATCAAAATAAAATTTTAAACTTCCTTGCCTGTATTTTTAATCAAGAAAATTATTATTATGTCGGTAGATGTTTTATTTAATCATAATACTAAATAGAGAGATCAGACTTACGGTGTCTTTCTGAAACGGGAATGCCTATCGTCGAAGTTTAAGGAATTTTAAACTTTGAATTTCTTCACGAAATTCGCATGCGAGAAGCATGCAGAGCGATAGGAGTAGTTTTGGCATATCTTATCCATAAGAAATGAATTTTCAAAGCCGATGTCTTTGACTTATAGTGGACGGATGTTAAGAATGTTGAACAAAGACTAGCCCATTAAAAATAAGTCACCTATTTGGATTTTTTTGTATTTTCGTCTTTCCATTTTAAAGACGTAGTATGATTGGAAAGTTATCTTAGTACATTCCGTAGTTTCAAGATAACTGGTAAGAAAAAATAATGACTATTAAACTTACTGAAACCTGAGAAGCGACCAATTTCCGCTTCAGTAGGCTGATAACAACATTCACGACTTAATAATGAAATGATAAGTATAAATTCTGTTGAAATTAATTTAAATTCTATTAAAATTAACTGAAGGCCTTAATTAATGTGCCGGAAAAGCTTCCAACGGGAATAATTACCATTCAAATAATTACATTGTAATTTTGTGAGGACTTGATAATTATGAGTAACGGAACAAACTTTCTGGCTAAATGGGGTGGGTCCTTTCATAATACACGTCTTATATTAAATGAGGGAGCTTAAATGTTTGGATGTTTGATTGTTTGTTCATAAAGACTTTAATAACTGTCACGTGTAATATTGCCAAGGGAGTGCTGTATTCCTCTGTTAATTTAAAGACACAATCTCTGATAGACAAGGTTTTGTACAGAAACTATTCGTGCAATGCCTGCATACGTAAATACGTACATACATTAATCACGTGTTTATCCCTTACAGGGTAGACACAGCCTAAAGGCCACGTTTAGCATGTGGGCGTATAGGTGGAAAGGGGAATCAAAATAGTGATGGTTTGCTAGCCGCATCGCCTATAATTATGATTCCTAAGATTTTCGCCGTAGCTATCTAAATAGTAAACAGTCGCCAATTCAGCAGTCGGGAATTTTGTCTGCTGAATTCGGCTATGTATGCCTTGATTACTTTCAGGTACTACAGTATTTTCGTACAGTAATCACCTCCAATGCTGATGGCTGCCCTGCTGCCTCGCGTGGTGCCACATCTAATCTACATATGCCATATTCCGCGACATAATATTATCTTCTTTTGTAGTCCTGCCGACGTGGAAGAGTTCTCGTGTGTGCAGGGAAATGAAACCATTTCGGGTTCTGTATCGAAAACCGACCTATCTGGGAACATAACTTGTTTTTTTTTTAAATTTGATTTTTTGGGAATGAATGTATCAATGGTTTTATTTTAATAAATGATTGCGTTAATAAACCCTAATGTAAAAATGTAACTATATTCTTAGTCTTGAAATTTTTCTGTCTTAATTCTAAATTTTATCAACGACGCTAATCGTTACAAACTACAACTACTTAATACAGAATAGCTTGTAAGTATTTAGAAATCAAGCACGTATGTCTTTAATGAACCTTTATCACGGTTGTCAACAGAACGATTAAGAAGTTTCATCTAGTCACACAATCATAACACTCGCCTAAAAGTTTTAGGAGCGGTAAATAAGGCTGTTGAAACTCATGAATAAATCACTCAAATATTTTAATATGCTACAGCAATAGAACGAAAAACTTTCTCAGTACCAGGTGTCTCATTGTTAATTCACAAAATTCGTGTTGAAGAGATTTCAGTCACGGAAGTTTGAAACATGTTACGAATGGGAATGTGAACGCGTTGATGATAAAATTGTTTTGTCATCGTGAATGGATTAAAACGAGTCATAACTGTTGAGTATAGAATGCTAAACTTGGAGGAACGGGTTCCACCGCTGGCGATTAGCGAAAAGCGATTAAAGCTAGAAACTATAAAAGAGTTGGCAAGCAGCTAGAAGATAGTGTTCGATAACGACGGGCGATGGGCGATTACTCTCATCAATCGCTTCGTGAGTTCTAACCACCAAGCGAGCATCGCTGAATGAATACCTCTGAGCAAGTTTCATCTTTGATAGTTTAGTCGGTTTGATCAACAAGTGAAAAGAGAGAGTGTCAGTATGAATAGCTATCGAACATATTCTCTCTTTTACCGACACGGGATCTATAATTATTATCTTTTGTTCGTTTCTTGAGCGAAAAAATAGTCAATAGCTAATCGTTTTCTTGCCTTGGTGGGACTTTTGCCTTAGAAAGTAAAAAACGCTACACAAGATCCTTATTAACGTTAGAGTGCACTTTCACAGACGTAGAGTGGAAATCTACAGGATTGAAAAATCACATTAGTTGAAATGCACGTCACATTAAAGGAGTGGGAGGTTTCATGCAAGTAAAAGAGGAATAATATTGGGTCCATGGTGCTTTTCCTCGTACGTATTTGTCACTGTACTTGAAACTGTTTTAGTTTGTTTAACTTTACGTGTTAATAGCATCTTTTACTTTCATCTTCAAAAACCAAATAAATATGAAAACATATTATATAATGTTAAGTTATTTTACATCAGGCAAGTGCAACCAATTGCAACATCTGAACTGAAATTTGGACACGTTACGAAGCCTACAGTATACATACTGTTGTTGGCTACAGCCTCACACTAATTCCCATAATAAACAAGGTTAATGTGAAAATTTTAACGCCACATCACCACAAACGACTCGATCGTCCCACTTCGTATTCATTTCTCCGCAGTTTGGAGTTTTAGCCAGCAGTTTGGCAGGGTAACGGATGGCGGGAAAAAAAGATGCGGTATCGCTTGTTGTGAATACAAACTGAGGAGCAAGGGAGGAAATGCAGCGGCAACAATTTAAATGCTGCATTGGCACAGAAATTGTTGCAAAGATGTTTATGATTAAACTTGAGCAGTGCTTTTAAATTCTTTGCAAATCCTTTTTAATTGGATCTAGAAGAATGAAAGAAAAAAGTGATCCAGAATTACAAGTAACTAGTATCTTTTTGTACTCGGAATGATAACATCAGCCAGTCGAAAGTGTGCCGGAAAAATATCTCTCAGAATCACTTTGTGAGATATTTTTGCATTGAAATAGCTTTTATAATAATACTTGACCACCGATTGGAAACAAAGTTTCGAAAAGAAAGTAGACAATGTTGTAATTTATAGTATATAAAATTTATTACTTGATATTATCAAGGATCAAAATTCAAATTCAAAACTTTATTTTGCAAATGGGCCGCCAAGGGCTCTTTTACGTGTTTTTTTTAAATACCAGCGCATTTAGAAAAACTGTCATTGCCATGAAGAATACGCCGCAAGAAACTTGGCAGAAAGCCATTTTTTTTTTAAATAAAACATACTTATTTACTACAATACTTAAATTGTCATTTATAAAAGGGATGCAAAAGGTCCCCAATTTAATTAGATACCTTAAACTATATTAGTCTGTATAGGTAGAGATGTATATAAGTTTGTAATGGTCAAAATAAAACAAAATGAAAGACAAAGGACTAATAAAAAATATTTAAGTTCAGTGGAGGTGCAAAAAAACTTATTTAATCACAATTCAACAGTATGGATTCCAAGACACAAATATTGCACAATTACAAACACATTACAGACTTTAAACATCAGTCTACATGGAAATAATTTTTCATTTTAGTCAAATAAACTTTCAAAACTAATGGAGTCTTCAAACCGTTCTCGCACGTAACTTAGCCACACCACAAAGAGGCAATTGCAGTTCGGAGTGCAGGCTGGCACGCTCAACTGTCTGTAAAAAGTATCGAGCATTATAAATACATTTTTAGAATTCCGTAACTAAAATGGAAAATCCCCTTATGTTTACCTTAAAGGGATAAAGTTTGCATTTGTACAGTATACACCAGTACTCTTGCTTTACACTAGTAGTTTACCCCTCTCTGCGCATTTATGTCTTACCTAATTGGGTAATTATTTGAACAAAAAATTGTTTCAGCAACGCAAGTCATTTAGGGCTCGAAGACAATGAGAAACTGCCATCCTTACACAAAAGAACCTAACTGCCATGAAGATATACCGTGACGCATTATTGACTTATCGATTGTTATCGCCGCTGATTTCTTATTTGCTGCCCCCAGCTCTCATTTTGTTTCAAAATGTATGATACCAATCATCCGTTGATGTCAACAAGACTAAACAGTGTCGGGAGGTTGAAATTGGAGGGCTCAAGACAATTTAATTACAGCAGTGCTTATTTGCAAAGACAAATAATTATAAGTTTCGACTGGGCATTTTGATCTAAAAATACTTTTCTGAGAACGATGCGAAATAAGCTTGCGTTACAAT
Organism: Pandemis corylana; assembly: GCA_949127965.1. NCBI lineage: Eukaryota > Metazoa > Arthropoda > Insecta > Lepidoptera > Tortricidae > Pandemis > Pandemis corylana. Next base: position 10,605,790 of record OX421856.1, on the reverse strand, counting down.
ATCCGCGTAATCAGAATCAAAGCAAAAATTGCTTGCGAAATAATCTCCACTACAGTCTAGTCTCGCTGGGTCTTGCTATTCAGCGTGGTAGCGTAGCTACTATTCTGGGTGCATTTCCGCGTAGTGTCGGTGGTTCGTTAAAATTTAAAACCGTGTTAGGTATTTTTTAATTAATGGTAATTTTTGTTAATTGAATATTGGATTTTTAAATTTTAATATTTGTTGTTCTTTATGAGCGTTAACACTCTTGTTCTGGGTTGTAGGCCGCAATCGACCGAGATAGTGTTGATTTACCACTATGTCATAAGAATTATCTTATATCCTTTTTCGGAACTCAAACTATCTCTATACCAAATTAAAACTAAACCAATTCAGCGGTTTAAGCGTGAAGAGGTAAAAGTTGAACAGACCCACTTTCGCATTCATAATATAAGTACGGGTTGGTTTAGATTCAAAAGTAATCCATTACTCTAGCTAATTCTCTGTTCAGTCAAGCTGTAGAACTGTTAAGCCACCTCTTAAAGTACGAAGCCTTGACGACAAAGACTTTTCAGTGATAAAGTAGCGCCGGAGTCGGACACAGATTCAGTTCTTTCAGATCGCAGCCATAAATACAACGTGCTGACTTGCAGACGATTGCAACTTGGTTTATACTACTGGTTCTCGATTACAAAGCAGTGATAGAGCAAGTCTCAAGTCTCTATGTTGATGGGTGCACAGATCCCACTAATATTATAAATGTGAAAGTTTCTGTGTTTGTTACTCCTTCATGCTAAACGGTTGAATGAATTTTGATGATATTTGGCATGTAGATAGCTGGTTATCTAGAATAACACATATGCTACTTTTAATCCCGATTTTTACGGTATTGAAAAACCCCGAAATGTTGTTGTACCACTAAAGCTACAGACTTGAAATTTGGCAGAAATAATCCCTCCAGGAAGTATATAGGTGTACCTACTAAGATGGGATTCTTTGGATGGGATTGTCAGTATATTTTAGTTACTTTTAAGACTCTATTTGACGGGAATTTACGGAACAGCTCGCGCAGATCGTTCAAAAATCACTTGGCGACCAGAAATCGTAGATGACGATAGAGATCAAAGCTGCCTACTACTGTCACATCAGGTCAGGAAGTTGTTTTGGTCACCTGATGGTAAGTGGGGAACACCACCATCGAGCCATAGACCATCGAGGAATGCAGAAATGCGAAGCCAGCCTAGAGGGCTAAGATAGAATACCCCATCTACCAGTAATTTCCCTAGCTATCTTACTCTCCACGCCGGAACATAGCAGCGCAGGCACTGCTGCTTTACGGCAAGATTAGCGAGTAAGACGTAATTAGCGATTAGGGCGGCCCTTGCACGAGATCTTATCACCCGCAGCCGCTTTAAATATAATTTAACAATAAGTAAAAGTTCAGCCAGAACGGAATGCTTACAAAGAGCATTATATATATGCGAAGTGGCATACATTTCAGGAAGCCGATATCGAAATGGTTGACAAAGGCTAAGAATTAGAAGTAAAGCTCGGGTTCGAAGGGACTCATAATTAATAATTACTTGATGTTGGCACTACCCGAACTTTTTAATTGAATGAGTCTGCCACGCTGTGGGAAGGGCGCAGGCCGAAAACCAGCGCTGCTAGTTTTTTTTTTTTAATTAATATTTTGTGCATCTTTTGGATAACTATGTACCTATCATGTCTTTTTTTGTGTTGTGGCAACAAATATCTTTATTATTATTAAAATTTAAAATAGTGGCTGTTGTTACTCATGATAGGGGACATTTAGGGGTCGCATTGATCAGTCGCAGGTGAAGCCATTGATCAGGATGCGACAGAACTCCGCAGAGACAAAGGAAAGGGTTATATTTTAGATAGAAGAAAATTCTTCTAAAAAGACGACTATCCTCGTATCTTATAAAAAATAATATTTAAATCTTGGTACACCCTTATTTCCAACTAGTTGTTGCCCGCGACTTTGTCTGAGGAGTCATCGTTCATTGCTCGCCCGCGGGTAATTTACAGTTTTTCCGGGTAGAAAACTTACATGTCAAAATTTGTCACAATCAGTTGAGGAGTTTACACGTGAAAGCTTAACAAACATACAATAAACAAGCTCTTATTCGCATTCATAATATTAGTTAAGATTATTTATTTCAAAAATTCTATATTAAGAAACAATAAACGTTTGGATACCATGATGGTATTACCATTGGCCGATTCACTTGCCGATAACCTATAAGAGTGAGTGAGACCGTAAGATAAACCTGAACAGCATTCATAAGCTCATGGATTGTACACGACCGTAGGCAAACGTTTAAAAGAAAAGTGAAGTACCCACGTAGAGGTATTTCTATATCAAATATCGTTGAACACATTTACGGCATAACCAATTTCGTCTTTTCATACAAAGCCACTTATCTCTCATCCCTTTATTTTCGGAGTATCATAAGTGCCTACGCAATCGTGAGGCTCTAAATAATAAATCCGTCGCCGACAGTCGTTTTGTCTCGCTGACTTTTCATACCTTTTGCGTCCTTTTCTCTCACGGCACTCTCTGTTCACCTCATTTGTGGGCTTAATCGAGAAGAAACGACGATATGATACGATTACGTACCCCTACATACCTAGGAGCTATTCAAAATCTTAGCGCCACAGACTATTTCGTATCCGAACAAAATAGCAGTGCAGAATGGCAGATTGCAAGAAATTACTTATAGCTGGATTAACTCTGTGGTATAAAGGTAAATATTAGTGTTGATGTATGTAATGGTATGAAAGCGAGCGTTCATTTACTGTAGGAATGTCAGCTTTCAACAAAATCGAGTTTTAAATTTGCAGTTCCATATGCTCTTAATGCTCTCGTTCGTTAAAGAAATATAATTTGAGTACTTATACTCGTTTCTGTTTTACATTCTGCTGAATTTTGCATGATGCTGATATTTTTTTATCATTTTGACATTTACATTAGTTGTAATAAAAAATGAATTCCGGTGAAGTAATTTCTTTTATGCGCGTTTTATCTATAAGCGCTTAACTTAATCCCGTGGGAATTTCGTATATCGGCCTTAAACCCTGTAAAAAGTTGACATATATCCATAGATTCAGAAATCGGGAACGATCCACTGTAACCTTTTACATTCTTCTTCCTTATTTCCCTTGGTCACGGCATTACGCGTGAACGGCTGGAGCGATTTCGTTAATTCGTTTTTTGTTGTGTTTGTTATTATTAAGGAATAACAATATTGAAAAAAAAAACTGGAAGGGGCGAAGAAGCGGGCAGCAGTTAGTACCATCATAATATTAAATAATTTACCTTTGTATTTCATAATATTGTTTTCGTTGGTCACAACAAAAAGCATCCACCTTTCAGCAGTTATACAAAAGATTTTTGTCGTTTTGTTCCTTCGCTATCATACGCTTTGGCCCCTATTCCGTGTCGTGCGACATTATCTAGCGCTCATTACGAATCGTGAAACAAAGCCGAGCTCCACTCCATTATAATAAAAAGTAAGAATTATCGAGCGACCGAAACGGGATGCCACACAGTGCTACGGCAAATAAGTTTATTTTTATATTATCTACCATTTTATGAGTACATAATCGTCATGATCTTGAGAAAATGTTTTAGGACAAGTTCATTTGTTCAAAACCTGGTAAACAATCGACCACATAGAGGACAGGAGGGAATTGTCAGGATCACTATCCTCAACATTGGGAGACAGGTAATCCGCGCAAAATCGGAAAACAATTTTTAATGATAGGTACTAAGCGGTAACCCGGTAAGCGGTAAACACAGATCGAAAATTGTGATCACGTTGGGAAACCGAGACGTGTATGACCAGCTTTATACAAATAAAAAATTCTAGTTGAATCCAATTTCGTTGCTATATTTTTACAGACAAAATCCCTACTAAAACATCAGGACCGTTTTCTGAACATTTTCATAAAACAACAAATAGAAAGCCGTAACTCCACATTATGTGTAGTTCCGGTGTCCAAAGCCTGTGCCCATTTTATTTTCCGGCAAGCAATTAAAGCCTCTGTAAAGGAAGCTTTAGTCTTTGTTGTGTAATACGGTGGGGTGAAATGACATAAAAATATGCAAATTGATGTCTTTGTTGAGAGGAGGACATAACAGTCATCGCTGACAAAAAAACAACATGTTGGAAATATGAAGCAAGTATTTGCTTTACTAATCTTAGCGAAAGCTACAAACAACTGTAAGACGGTAAAAGTCTCAACCGCAACTAACCGCTATGAGAAAGAATAAAAAACATTCAAATTTTATCGATACGCCTTTGTTCTTTTTTTTTGCACTAGCTTCACTTTTCCGGCCTGTACTGTTTCCTTATAATATAAAATAAATAATAGTATGGCCTAACAAACGACGGCATCAACTCGTTAATTCGCTATCAACCACTTAATTCAATATAACACGAACTTGTTATCGTCTGTTTACCAATATGCTAAGAGTTGAACCAGATTCTCCTACAATGTAAGTCTTTGTGTATTTACTACCCTCAAGTTTACGAGTTTGAACCAGCGCCTTGCGGGTATAATTGGAAAGGTCAACTATCTCTGGTTATCTATATGTATCTAGTCAAACTATGGACTTTACCAAGATAATGTGATGCTAGATTAGCGACGGGCTATGAACAAGGTTGATGTACTCCAGCGTTTCACCCAAAATCTAGCTACCAACGTGAACTCGCATCTCTACTTTTTGGTCCAAATAACTTGTTTTCTGTGTCGCTTTCTTTTATTACAAACTTTGATTTAATTTGGAATGTATGTATGTTTGGTACGTATGTAGCTATGATGTTTGTACATGTAGAATCTAGCAACTCAATTTTGAAGCAGATATTATCTTCAACCGACTGAGCTGAAATTGCGCAAACCTGTGGAAGTCGGATGACAATACAATAATCTGGTGTGTCCGTGACCGTCTCCGCAGGAGGGAACTCTTCAACGGTTAGTCTGATTGGCTTGAAATTTAGTACACATAATGTAGGATAGATGGCAATGAAAGTACAGTCAGCAAAAAAAACTTCTATCAAATATGTTTTTTTAATTAGGTTTTTGTTATTACTTGTTGTACCTACTTTATTTTAATAAAATAATAGTGTAATACTAATTTGTATTGTTAAATTAGGAAACTGGATTATACATAAGTAATCCTAATCTTGTTACTCCGCGACCAAACATGCAACACAGTTACATATGTGCGACACTTATGTGTGTACATGCAAAAACTCACCCACCTATCGTTTAGCAAGGTTAGCTTAGTCAACCCTCAAAGTCAACTCATTCTGAAGATACACTCATTAGAAAAGGCGTTACCATACAAATTGCCATGTTCCCAAAAAATAGGGGGTAGGTACTTTCAGATGTCTTAGAAATTTGAAATTTGGTATGAAGGTAGCTCTTATTTTTGTAAGTCTGTCTGGTAGGATTTCTTCTTATATTATACTAGCGACCCGCCCCGGCTTCGCACGGTATATTATGCATGTATTATACACATAAACCTTCCTCTTGAATCACTCTATCTATTAAAAAAAACCGCATGATAATCCGTTGTGTAGTTTTGAAGATATAAGCATACATCGGGACATGAGGACAGAAAAAGCGACTTTATTTTATACTATGTAGTGAAGTGTGAAAGGTTGTGTATTTGTTACTCCTTGACGCTAAAACGGCTGCTCGGATTTGGATGCAATTTGATATGGCGTTTTGCAAATGTGCCATGGGATAAAATGACGAGATAATAAGTTTCTGGCAAAAATTTCATTTTTAGTACAAGCTTGCAACTGTCCTGTGCTGTACTTGCAATTGTCATCCGTCTTACATAATGTGTACCAAATTTCAAATCTATCGCACCAACTGTTGAAGAGTTCCTTTCTGCAGAGACCATCATGGTTGGGTTACCAGAACTCCACTACCAGATTATTGTATTGTCGTCCGACTTACTCAAGTATGCAAAATTTCAGCCTAATACAAAATAAAGATCTTTAATATCACGTAGGTGCTCTAAGAAGGGATATTTTCAAATTTCCCACGGGACCAAAGGATGGGATAGGAAATGAAGAGTTAGTAATTAAAAAGACATGACTCGATGAACTATTAGGTACACTCGGACGTTATCTGGGCGGACGAAGTCGCTGGCAAAAGATAAAGAACAACGGCAAAGCTTACAAAAACATAGCACGATATTAAACGGTTTTAATCAGCTAAACGGCTCCTATTAGCTATTATTTAATGTGCCTACCAAATGCTACGTCAGCACTATTTCAGTGAGTCACGTACGGCCCAGGTTACGGGGTAGATCCTTCAAGTTACTAATCCGGCCACAAAAGGATTTTGAGGAGCTCTTAATGGACTACGGTTACCTTTGAGACGCGGTACAAGTTGAAAGGTTCTACCATTTTTGGCATAATTTTCTTAGCATAAATTCGTATCGCATAGTATCGTTTGGCATAATTATCATATCGCCGAATCACACATCGTATAACTCAAATATTGTAACCTCATATCGCACAATCTTGTTTGGCCTCATAATGCCGTATCTTTATACTACTAATACAGACACATGCTCATAGTAGAACAAATAATACCAGGGATTACTTACGGGTCTATATTTTGCCCCGTAAAATTGAAGTTCCGAATGTACGGTTTGCCATAACTTTCGTTAGTCATAAAGCGTTTTATTTCTGAAACAGTAGGTATTTTTTTAAGAATTGATAGTAAACTAAACTAACCTAACCTACTATAATTCTAATGACTTTTCCAAAATTCCTGAAAAGCGCACGCTTTCATGTATTATGGCCAAAAAAATTATGACTAACGATTATTATGACCAATGAAAATTATGGGACAAAAGCGGACCCGGTTATGGCTGTCCTTGTATCATTTTCAACCTAACCTGAAGGCTACCGCTTGCTGTAGTAAGCGAAACGTATAAGTTTTAAACATGGTTTCTAAAGGATGCAGACTGCAATTAGGTACTTTTCAGAGCTCCCGATATCTCTGCTCAGTTGTATGCATCATGATCATAGGTAACCACGTATGCCGTAGAAAATACCTCTAATGCAACAACCATTGCTATAATTATGTGCTCACTAGTTGATAGGATAGTTGATAGGTTTTGTAGTAGGACCATTTTTTTAAACAATCGATGGGCTACGTGCACTTCAGTTCCTTTGTGGTGCGCGTTCCGCGGCCGCTGCAGGAGACCATCGCGTGCGCTGACTTCTGGCCGAAGGGTGTCGTATTTCGTCGGTTCCGGGGCAAACTACCGAATCCAACACCGGAGATGACGACGCAGCGGAGCCACAACGTTTCGTCGCCTAAATAACATTTATTATATTTTTTGAATTTTATAGCGCATTGGTTTCGACTGAAATGCTTTTTTATTGACTAAATAAATAAATAAATATGTACACAGTCAACACAAATGGGGTGTTGTTACTCCACTCTCATTGATGATAAATTAAATGAACAAAAAAAATTTAGAACCTTTCTACTCCGCTACTCATTGCGCTCTTCTCTTTTTCTTCTCATTGAAATGGACTTGCGCTAAGTAAAGCCTGATTCAATAAATTATTTGATGGTAAATCGCGTTTTGTGGCGGCCTAACTAAAAACAGTGTACGACCTTGCAACTCATTGTCATTCATACGAGAACTAGCTATGTGTTTTATGCACAAAAAAGAGTTATAAACACATATTATACTAGCTTTATTTGCTACAAAGTTTTATCTGCTACTAACTTTATCCGTGCAGAATTAATTTATCGCTATTCCTCAGGATGATTTTTAGGTATCCTGAATACAAAGAGAAAATAACCCAATAGAGTGGGAACGTCATACAATTAATGTGAAATAAATTACGCCTTTTTTTTAACGGAGAGAAAATCTTTATGGATGCCCTAGGTACGGGCATGCCTAGGGATATGTGAGCCCCCCCCCCCCCCCGAAGGGGTATACCCGAACTAAAAACTCTCCGGCGTTGCCTCAATCCGGTGTGACGGGGACGCAGTGGGATGCCACGAGGGTTTCACCACAAACGCCCCCCCGGTGGCCCCGGCTTCCGCCAGGACCGCGCCAAGAAGGGGAGGGCCCGTACGCTGGGCCCGTCTTCCCTTAGACAATGAGACCGTGCAATGCAGGTAGGTAATAAATAAATTACGCCTAGCTTAAATAGGCGATTACTGTTCTGTGATTGGCCGATCAAAAGGGTGAATAAAGTTGAGCAAGCAGCTATTATGATCGATATGCATAAGAGTAGTTAGTGTTTAGTCGTTGTGCGGCGTAGTGAATGTAACTAGATTAATTTTAATTAAAACCAAAAAGTTAATTACGTAAATGGTTTTTTTTCCATGTAGGTAGAAGATAAAAATCTAGACTACAACGACTATAATGACGTTTAGACTGATTAATTGTGTGGCTGTTTGCCAATATAGTATTAATGTTAATTAATTAAAATTTAATTATTAAAAAAAACCACTATTGGGTAACATTTATTACCACTCTTATTGGTTATTTCCTCTATGGTCAAATAAAACGAGCATTATTATTATCATCCATATGTTATTTAAGCCATCTCTTTGCCTATCGCTAGGATCGATCTGTAAAGAAATATTGTCGTGCAGAAGAGGTTAGCCAACAGTGTGGCTAGACAAAGTCACTTTTGACATCGATAACGCTAAGAGAATGGAATAAAATTGTACGGGACTGACGTAAGCCTACGAAAAATCACGTGATTAAGTGAAAAAATGCTACTGGCCAGCGTATGTCAACATCAAAACGTTTCGCAGCTAATGTCACTTTCTTTCACACAGAGTTTCTAGTGTAAGTTTTTGTAAAGAAAAACGTCTCAAACGCGTTTACGTTACCGTCTCAATTAGTATGAGCTAATTGGCAACGCCACTAGCGAAGTGAAATGGCAAGCAAACACTGTTCTTATAGTATTTGACATTTTAACGCTCGTTCAAGGCGTACTTATTTTGTGAAAGAGATCTTACATTTAAGCGCTGACAACGGGACAGAATTCATTTTACATTTATGATAAAGGTACTTGGCAAGACGGAACGACGACAGATGGCCGAAAGTGGTCACAGAGGGGTGGCCAAGACTGGGTCGTAGGTCAGTGGGCAGACCATCAGCCCGTCGGTCAGATGACATCTGTCATTTGGCTGGAAAACTGTGGATGAGATTGACACGAGACCGGGCAAAGTGGCGTGAAAATGAAGACGCCTTTACTCAGCAGTGGGTGGATGTGGGCTGATTAGAATTTTTGATGCATTTTTTTAACAAAATAGATTATATGAGCGAGTGGGTCACTTGATGGTAAATAAGCCAAACCACCCATGACCATTCACAGCACGAAAGATGCGTTGCCAACCTAGAGTACCTCATGTGCCACTAATTTCACCGGTTGTCTTACTCTCCACGCCGGAACACAGCACCACAGGCACTGCTGCTTGGTGACAGGATTAGCGAGCGAAATGTTAGTTAATCTGGATGAAGCTTGCACCACCCGCTAAAATGACAGAAAATGGGTCTAGTCTATTCTATCTTCTCCAGTGGAGAATCTCCACTAGCAAGTCGCCAATCTCTCTTAACTCGTCCGCTTTGCTTTTGTTTCTAGAGTAGTTGGGGTGTTCCAAAGATTATCAGCTCAACGCTTAAGTCGCAAACTTGAAGTTCACACGTAGTTCTACCCTTTTTTTGTGAAAGATAATTGATTCAGTGGATAGGTAATCTCGGGATTACTGAATCGGTGTTAGACGTAGAACGGTATGTAGAATAAGAAGTATTAGTGAAGGAGTTTGTATTTGTTAGTCTTGTTCTTCATTATTGGATGAAATGGACTGGTGTTCTAGGGAACATTGACATATTTTTAGGAATATAATATGTACCTAAGAGTGGCGTTTCATTACAGCAACATACTGGATCAAAAGCATTGCATTGACCAGCATTAAGGAAGAGAGAGGGGGGTTTAAACTAATCTGATTGGTCAAATTCTTCAGGCAAACGCACTTCTCGGTTTTCAATGAAAGTGTTTACCAAAATTTTTCAAATCTCTTCTAAAAGTCTTGTTTGCTGTTGTGTGTTGCTTTTTATAAAAATAATAACCGGTAATAACTAAAGAATTTTGTAAAAGGTAAGTTCTTGTTTAGCGTTAAAAGTCTCAAATCTCATGAATAAATGATTCTTCGCACAAAATAACACCATGACGAATAATTTATGAGACATTTTGCAATACGATTAAATTTCCTGTTTTTGATATCAAACTCCTACTTGTGAAACAACTCAGGAAGCTTTTAATTTTATTCCATTACATGAAAAACGCAACATCAACCGCCCTTCTAATCCTGTTTCTTGTATTCAAGTTTGTTAGTGTGTATGTTTGCCTTACGCGCTAAATGGCTGCTTAGTTTCGGATAAAATTTTGCATATTGATAGACAGTAACCCAAACACAACAATAGGATACGCTAGTCCCAAAAAATTAGACAGTTCCCGCGGGAAATCAATAAACATGTTCTAAGTCGTTGTTGCATAGCAACCGTTGTTAACGAACTCTTATTACTAATGAATTGCGTTGAAACTTCTGTCGCACTCAAAGATGCCAAAGTTATTTTCAAATGTTAGTTTTTTACATAATTATCTAAGTTCAATTTGTCTTATTATTAATAATACAAATTCTGCACAAAGTCCCAGATAAAAATTTGTTAGATCTATACAATTTTATTGCGACAATGTCGTAAACAGGATTCAGAATTTGCTAGTAACGTCGTTCATTGTGGTCTAATTAGAACTATGGCGATCGCACGAGAAAAGTTCTGGCTGTAAGCCAACCGCACATAAAACAATAAGGACAGGAGTCGCCTTTAGAAGACGAGAAATACTTGCCGGGTAAATGTTTTCTGGTCGCTAAAAACTCGCGTAGGTACCTATCACTAGCTCAAGGAGTACATCCCAGGACGTATATAATCGTACCCCCGCTCATGTCAAAATTTGTTATTTTGCTGAAAAAGTTTGTTACTGACTCTACAAGAATACCTAGATAATTTATATTTTTAATTGATTATTAGGTTATTAATTACATCCATTAATCCATATATCACGCCTTTATCCCTTACGGGGTAGACAGAGCCTAAGGTAACAAAACCTTAAGGCCACGTTTAGCATGATTAAGGGCGTATAGGTGGAAAGGGAAATCAAAATAGTGATGGGTTGCTAGCCGCATCGCCTATAACATGATTCCTAAGACTTTCGCCCATTCCCTCGATGGGTTTTTACTATTTGCGCGGGAAGAGAAGCATCTGGTAAATTCAATGTTTTTTCTTTACTCCTAGACCAGCATGGAATTATTAAGTACATACCCTAAAAATATATGCACCTAGTTTTCTAGCATCTTCTATGCAATAATTAAATTCTACTTATGCAACTAAGCGGATTGCTAAGTTAGCAGAAGAATATAGAGTGTTTATGAATAAGGGGGATGGGCTCTACAGGTCAAAATAAAAAAAATATCTAAGTTCAGTGGAGGTGTAAAACAGTGTTTATGGGTGGTCGTATTCCCTTACCATCGCCAAAATCCACCAGGCGGACAGTAGGGTTGGTAGTTTTAAAAAAAAATGCTCGTATGGCACGCTTTTTCCCTAACTATCCACTACGATGCCTTAATAACACTATGAGACTCGCGTCATGCCTATATATATCTCGATGGAAAAAAATCAGTCAAGTGCGAATCGGTTCTTTTATTATTCGGTTTTGCAAAATAATTCTTGCCCGATTATTATTTATTTAATTTGTACGGGATATGTACGTATTAAACTAAGTTCACTATTTTTCTAGCTTTAAAGATGCAACTCCTAAAGTGTATGACAGAAAAACAGACGGCCTTGCGCTTAGTAATTATTTTAATTTTATTTCCCGATAGAGATCTGATCAATAACCAAGGTACCCTCTACCCTCTTCAGCAAAATGTATGTAAGTATTTATGCATACGTTCAACTCTTTATTGTACAAAAAATATGATAATATAGCAAATAACAAGATAAGCTGACGTACAGAAGCGAACTTATCCCTTAAAGGGATGAAAATATCGATGAGTAAAGTAAAGCTTGTGCTTACAAAATCTCTTAGTGTGCGTGACTTATACTTAAGTACCGACACCGACAGCGACTATGGACGTATTCTTGTTACACATGGATACGTCATACAGAGATATATATTTAAAAAAAGCTTGTGTCTGCGTGTAGGTGACCAAATTTGTAGTAGCACCCTTCAAGCATGGAACCCTAAAATGTGTTTGTCCCATTCCTTCAGATATTCGGATATTCTTTACGTTCGCTTTATTACAGATCTTGATCACACTTTATTTGGCACTTTGGGTAGTAAATACACATTTCGGGGAAGAAACCTTGTAAGTGATTGCTCTCCTCAAGCCCCACAAAGGAAAAGTTAACTTATGTTAATGCCTCAAAGTTGTTTATTGCCGGTTTTTTACATGGTTTTTTTATTTCGTTACAAAAATATCAGGTATTTACGTAATAGCCAAATAATTGGAGTGGTTGTTTTCGAATCATCACAGGTCCTTTAAGCTGCCTTAGCTTAGTCCAGCTTAGTTATAGCCAGCTTTTAGCTTGAAGGAACTTTAAGTATAAAGAAAGGTTATTTTTATGCCTACCTGTAACTACGGAATAGAAAAAAGAGGTTGTTCGGGACTTTATGCCGGATTTTTACCAAAAATCGTTCGGAAATTCAAACTTACGTATAGGTAGTTTAGGTACCTATCTTTGCATTAACCTAGAACAAAAAAAAACTAAAACTGGTCTTCTTTTTTTTAAGAACACAAGCTTATACGTGCAGTTTGAAAATTAACCAAACCCGTAGTTTACGTTTACGATTTGGAGTTCTTCAACTGTAAGGTTAATTTGTCATCTATACATATAAAATTCAAAGTCCTGACTGACTGACTGACTGACTGACTGACTGACTTAACTATATATCAACGCACAGCCCAAACCACTGGACTTAGAGACTTAAAATTTTGCACATAGATACCTTATACAATGTAGGCATCCACTAAGGAAGGATTTTTGGAAATTCCCACGGGATAAGGAAAAAACGCGAATTATATATTCGACTCAGAGTGACGCTATCTCAGTAACTATAATAACTAGACTCTTCAAATTTGATACAAAAGTAGGTGATTATAAAACGAAGAAACTAATTTCAGGATTTTTGGAAATTCCCACGGGATAAGGAAAAAAACGGGATTTATATATTCAGTTTAACGAAATCCTATGAACTAATATTACTAGACTCTTCAGATTTGGCATAGAAGTAGGTGATTATAATAGTAAAATAATAATTTAATGATTTTTGGAAATCCCACGGGATAAGGAAAAAAACGGGATTTATATATTCAGTTCTACGGGATCGATTTTTCGTTTTACTGATCGTATAAAACTGAAATTTGGCCTTCAAGTTCCTTTGGGGAGTGTAGGGGAGCACTAAAAAAAGGATTTCCCGAAATCCCCACGGGAACGGGAAAAACGGGACTTTTCATTTTACTGGTTGCAGAAAGCTGAAATTCGGCATGTAGGTTGCTTCGGGAGTGCAGAGGAGCATTAAGAGAGTACTTTCCAAAATTCCCACGGGAACGGGAAAAATATTTGTTTACAAAGAAATACTGCGGTAGGCATAATACCTATGGCTAGAAACTTGAAATTTGGCAGACATATACCTTGAGAATCCTAGAGGTGCACTAAGAAGGTATTTTTCGAAATTCCCACGGGATAGGGAAAAACGGGATTTTTCGTTTTACTGGTCGTAGAAAGATGAAATTTAGCATTTAGCTTCCTTAGGGAGTGTAAGGGAGCATTAACAAAGGATTTCCTAAGATTTTTACGGGAACGGGAAAAACCGGGATTTTACGTTTTACCTACTGGACATTCGGGAGTGTAGGGGAACACTAAAACGGGAAAAAACGGGATTTTACGTTTCCAGACGAAACAGCGGAAGAAAGAGGCTTAACATTTATAACGTGTCTTTCTTTAAAGGCTTTAAGTGTACCTACTCCGAAAGCACTCCCCAAAATTTTCACGGGAACGGGAAAAAACTTATTTTTTCGTTTTACATCTTAGCGCGTAACTACGAAGTCGCGGGCAAAAGCTATTTGGGGTAGGTATATTTTAGGACAGCCCTATAGGTTAGGTTAGGTTTGTTTTATAAAAATCCTGCAATATTTACAATTTCAGAAAAATTAAGGCAGCGGGGCAATGCGGGGGCTTGCTTGCATGCTTGCTTGAGTCCTTGCTTTGCATGCTTGATTGCATAGGTACTTGCTTTCATGCATGCATGCATGCTTGCTTGCATACATGCATGCTTGCGTGCTTACTTGCATGCATGCTTGCTTGCACGCTCGCTTGCATGCATGCTTGCTTGCACGCTTGCTTGCATGCTTGCTTGCCTGCTTGCATGCCTGCTTGCATACCAGCTTGCATGCCTGCTTGCATGCCTGCTTGCATGCCTGCTTGCATGCCTGCTTGCATACTTACATGCTTGCAGGTTTGGGTGCTCGCTCGCTTGATTGCTAGCTTCTTTGAAATACTCATGGTTCACGCGTGCGAAGCCGCGGGCAAAAGCTAGTCGATTTATATTGTTTATTTGAGCAATGCTTTCATGGCGAATTCGATTAGCTTCTGGCTCTTTTTTTATTGATCAGGTTGTATTTTCCAATTTCATAATTTTCATCTTTACGTCTATGGAATTCTCATCTCTATAAAAATATCAATGTACGATAATTCAATGATATCGTCTTTCTGTTTATGTCACAATATTCTTGCGTGCCTTTGCGCAGTTGTAAATTTTTATGCCTCTCTATAAACTACAAATATTTTATGAGCACAAATAAAATAACGTTCGGCAAAAAGTAATCCAGAAACATCAAGACAAACTCAATATTTTTCTGGAAAGCTAACCTTTTTTTATGAAATAGGGTAGCGAACAAACAAGTGAGTCAATTGGTGGTAAGTGACCCCACCCCACATGGACGCTCACAACATTCACAGATACCTTCGCTTCAGTTGTCTTACACTCCACACAAAAGTACCTACTGCTGCAATTAGCGGGCAAGCTTGTAGCAATCCAGACGGATCTTGCCTTTGGTTCTACCACCTACAAAAACAAAAGATTATTAAAATTGACACACAAATCTTTATCGTTAAAGTGAGCGTACGTACTAATAGACGATTTCACAACAGTTTATACTAACTGTTATGTAACCAGGCTATTTCACAACAAATTGTAAATCAACTGTTATGTAACCAGCGCAAACAACACTAAACATCCTTTCTAAAACACTTATAGGGTATCGTAACTTCCAACGCGAAATCTTAAAAACGTACAGAGTATTCACAGCTTCCGTAGACCTTAAGGTCGCGTCCACCACTCTTAAAGCCTATTTTATGGGATGGGGTGAGCAGAGTTCAACAAAGACACATTACTTTGGAACTTTATTTGACTTTTATTCAACTTTTACACTAACTAAAATTTAATAGCCCTCAACTCACAATTATAAGTCTAGGCTAAAAGTATTTTGTTTTTTTAAGTTAAATAAAACCAGCTGTTTCAATTTAATTGTGATTGTTTATTTTATAGATAAATTGTGTTTAATTCACAGACAATTTCATCATCAGCTAGGAGATAATATCAACTTTTGAACAAAGGACATCCGCTGCGCTTTTTCTTTAGAACGACTATTTGCCACCTGCATCCACAAGTTTCCCGCAACTCGCGCTATGTCGTCGTTCCAGGTGTCAAGATGTCGTTCCATGGCATCGTTCTAAGGCTCCATCACTGTTCAACAACGGACGTCTTTTGGCTGATTATGATGATGCTAATGTTATTATCTACTCTTATTTGTATTCTTCCATGCTGGTCTGGAAGCAAAGAATAAACATAGAATGAACCAGTTGCTTTTCTTCCCACGCAGATGGTAAAAGCCCATCGAGGGATTAGGAGAAATTTTTGGGATCATTTTATATAGGCGGTGTTGTTAGCAATCCATCCACGCCAACAATCATGCTAAACGTGGTCTTGTTAGCTTAGCCTCTGTCTACCCCGTAAGGGATAAAGACGTGATTTATCTATGTATGTATGTATTTGTACCTAAAGTATTTGGACCCTTGCAGCCATTTCTTTAAATCCGCAGTAAGTTTCTTTGCGACTGTGAAAAGTGAATAAAGTCCAAATTAATGCAAGCGCAAGAACGTAAAGCCATAAATAAACTTGTTAACACGTTCACTGCGGGAAAAGGCACAAAAAGCCCCATCCGTGGCCGAAAGCCTGTGCGGCAGCGAAATTGGCGTACTTTCGTACGGTGCGGGAAGCTTATCTAAGGCAATCGTTGGAGTAGGACAGAGACAAATATTGTTTTATGTATATCTATTAAATTTTGATAATTTGGCATACTTAGTTTACGTGAGAGGCACATTGGACCCCTCGCGCACTGAATGACTTATTTTTCATTTCAGTGCGGGAAGGGGTCTAATAGACCTTCGACCCCTCGCACGCCCCATCCGCACTGAGTGTCAACCAATATCAACAGGTAGTGATGTGCCGCACGTGAATAGCGATAGCCGATTGTGCGAAATTGTGTAGTCTGAAAATGAGTGCACCATCACAAGAAAGTTGGATTATTTATCCGTGAAGAAAACAATGATGAGTAACAGAAAATATAAATAACGAAAATGTGACCAGCGTGGACATAAATACATTTTTTGATTCGGATAGTGATGACAGTATTTTCAACTTAAAACGTCATAAGGCGAAAAAATATACATGGTTTTTATTTATCTGATGTCGTCCGGTGAGAATACGTTTGTGCCATGTCCATACAACCTTCTTCGGACACACGGCTTAATATCACCCAACAATATAGTAATCGTTTCCCATCCCTAATATTGCTTAAATCGGTCAATTCAGTGCGGCAAAAGGTCTAAAAGACCCCACAATTTTGCATTTTTTTTTTAAATAGTTCTAAAAGTCCGAGACCGGGGCGAAGCCAGAACCATGTTGCTGAACTGATGTAGATTGCTCAGGTATTAATCTATATGCAGTACAGTAAACCTCCACGGAAAAATATCCAGTTTTTTTTTTCTTCCGTGGTAGGGCACAATGGACCTAATGCCGCACTGAAGTTTAAGTAGGGTAGGGGCTCTTTGGACCTATCAACGCACCAAAATAACAAACATGAAAAACAGTCTCGCAGCCAACGTGTTAAGTCTATTACAAAGCATTATAGATTATTACGTAGAACAAAAGTACAAAAGTAGGTATTTAAAAAAAAACGGTGTTTTTTTTATATACCTTTTTTTTTTTACTACGATCTGACCAGTTATTGACCTCCATCTCACTTGGTGGAAGGTGCAGATGAGGCCAAAGGACCTAATCACTATTTTTATTATTTTGATGTATATTTTTGCTGTCCGAAGTATTTTTAATATCGGTAGCTGTGTGACGTAATGCGAGACAAATCCACATTTACGATTTCAGATTCAGGCAGCCGATTTTTGAAAGCACATCATTCGAACGTACCACTCGAAAGTGGCATAAATATGTTTATATCTTTAAAACTACAGCTCTAATCAAATTTTTGACTAGTTCACAAGATTAATGAGAGCCGTAAGTGTCTTCTAAGCTACTCGTATTTAAAATCCAGCATAATTTTTCACCACTTTCGAATGGTATTTTCACATATGTGCTTTCAAAAATTGCCCCCCAGATTCCTGTAGGGTAGAGAACCTCTCAGAATGAACATGGTGATCCATTAACCATTTATTCGATTACCAAAACGTCTAGCCGCCAAATTCAGTGGTGCTTCGTTATTCTACGTTCGCATTGCATACATTATGCAAGGAGATTCATCGTCTAATATTATACGCCACGTACTGAATATATGAGCCGTTTAGTGAATACGGTCTAGGATTTAAGTCGTCACGTGCTGACTGCATTCACATCAAATTACATGTGTAGGTTGAGTACATCCACATTTTACAAAGATCAAAGATCAATAATATTATAGGTTAGTGAATGAAAGAATGAACGATGTAATGAAATTCGTTTTTGGCATTTATATTAATAAGTATAAATAGTTGGAGTGATAATCGGAGTGACTCGGCCCGGGCTTGACACGGCCCAGGCTCAATAGGAGTGACTCGGCCCAGGCTCGATAGGCATGACACGGTCCAGGCTCAATAGGAGTGACTCGGCCCAGGCTCGATAGGCATGACACGGTCCAGGCTCAATAGGAGTGACTCGGCCCAGGCTCGATAGGCATGGCACGGCCCAGGCTCAATAGGAGTGACTCGGCCCAGGCTCGATAGGCATGGCACGGCCCAGGCTCAATAGGAGTGACTCGGCCCAGGCTCGATAGGCATGACACGGTCCAGGCTCAATAGGAGTGACTCGGCCCAGGCTCGATAGGCATGGCACGGCCCAGGCTCAATAGGAGTGACTCGGCCCAGGCTCGATAGGCATGACACGGCCCAGGCTCAATAGGAGTGACTCGGCCCAGGCTCGATAGGCATGGCACGGCCCAGGCTCAATAGGAGTGACTCGGCCCAGGCTCGATAGGCATGACACGGTCCAGGCTCAATAGGAGTGACTCGGCCCAGGCTCGATAGGCATGACACGGTCCAGGCTCAATAGGAGTGACTCGGCCCAGGCTCGATAGACATGACACGGCCCAGGCTCAATAGGAATGGACTCGGCCCAGGCTCGATATGCATAACACGGCCCAGGCTCAATAGGAATGGACTCGGCCCAGGCTCGATAGGCATGACACGGCCCCGGCTCAATAGGAGTGACTCGGCCCAGGCTCGATAGGCATGACACGGCCCAGGCTCAATAGGAGTGGACTCGGCCCAGGCTCGATAGGCATGACACAGCCCAGGCTCAATAAGAGTGGACTCGGCCCAGGCTCCAATAATAATACATACATACACAAATCACGCCTTTATCGCTTAACAAGACCATGTTTAGCGTGATTGTGGACATATAGGTTTTTTTTTATGTTAGATAGGCCAGACAAACGAACTAGTGGGTCATCTAAAAATAGTTAAGAATAGTTAGTTGGGTGGAAAGGGGAATCAAAATAGTTAAGGGTCATAACATGATTTCTACAATTTTCTCTCATTCCCTCGATGGACGAATGGACGTTTACCATCTGCACGGGAATAGAACCCACCGGTACATTCTTTGTTATTTATTTGGTCCCAAAGCAGCATGGAAGTCATGGAATAATAATTAATAATATTAAATACTTGCAGTTGCCCGCGACTCCGTCTGCGCTGAAGTCGGTTATCGCTATCCCGCGAGAACTTTGCAATTTCCCGGGATAAAAACCTATCTTATGTCCTTCCCCAGGCCTAAACCTATCTTGATCGGTGTAATACTAATAAAACTTTAATTCTTGTATTTAGGAAATAGTCTCATGCAAAAAACTTTCACAGCTCTTTCATTCGTATCGGCTAAGCAACAACAACTCTTCGCTGAAAATGAGAGATAGCAATAAGTTGCGTTCACTAAGATAATATTGCACATATACATATATATATGTTAGATAATAATAATAACATTGGAACAGTTGGCAAGCGCCGCACGACAATACGCCAGTGTTGGCTTAGTGACTGTTTTAATTTAGAAACGAACAGCGATACTTCTGCCGTCTAACCAGGCCTCTATTTCATCAAACCCACATCAAAAATCGTCGTGAATAGAAAGCCAACTGGCGTAAACTTCTTATGGAGTTTATAATGCAATGTAAACGAATTGTCATCAACAATTTTTGTCGCGTTAGTCAAATAGAGGCCGATGCGTTTCGATCATTTACCTTCCTTACTGAAATATTTCTTGACCAAAAATGTCAGCTCAAAATTATATTAGCTTTGTACGGCCTCATAAAAAGGCCTAAAGATCATATTATATAATTCATAGAAAATAAAGATTTAAGTGTCGTAATCATTGTCTTGGGATAAGTCTTAACTTAGACGGTGATCCGAAGAAGAATGTAAACTTCTCTTTACTTGATTATCTGTCATCAACAACGACAAACCCATGGAGGGAATGGGCGAAAATCTTAGGAATCATGGGACGGCTAGAAACCCATTACTATTTTGATTCCCCTTTCTACCTATACGCCCACAATCATGCTAAATGTGGTGGCCTTTAGGTTTTGTTACCTTAGGCTCTATCTACCCGGTAAGGGATAAAGACGTAGTTTATGTACCTATTATATGTAACAATGATATGAACAAAGACCAAGTTAACGACGATTTGACAACTCTTAAGGCAAGGAAAGAGCAGCTTCTCGAAAAGGATAATACTACACGATTTTCTATCAATTTGAAACATACTTCCCTTGTCTCTTGTGCTTTGGACTCAGCAAGGGCGACTCCAAAACGAGCGGGCACCTCATAAAATATAACATGCAAAAACGTCTCTTTCATACACAGAATTCTATAATTGTTATGGGATGTGTGTGGATTCCCGGATTTTGTTGCTAAAAATTGTCGACTATTTCCTTTAATTTACTGTTAGTATGGCGGAGCCTGCCAAGAGATAGCAAGCGTTTGTGATGGCAGCGGGTTATGATCTTTGTTTGCATGTATTATATTATATTTGCTAGCAAAGTAGTTTATCGTGTTATTATTTTTCATTTATTTTTAACAGACTACCGCTAAGCGAAAAGGACGGGTTATGATTTTAGCAATGTATGTATTTTTCTGGTTTATAAAAATGAGATCTTTTTCGGTTTTTTATTCTCTCTCGGGTCAATAAATTGTTATAGTTTGTGACGTTTTAACGTACCTATGTTTTACAGTGGTCACCTTTCAGCTGATAATGCTGATAATGATGATGATTGTGGTATGAGTGACGTAGGTTAATTACTTTTAATAAAAACAACATCATCATGACGGAGATCCGTACCTACGATCCGTACAAAGATCTGAACGTAACAAAAATATTTCTGTGAGAATTATCCTTTGATCGGTTTTCAATAAGTATAACAGATATTCTTGGAATCTTTTGGTATTTTGCTGCAATAGTCAACATTGTGTTTTTTATTGATCTTTCATAATGTTTCTTGCCGCTCATTCTTCTAGAAGATGATGATATGAAACGAAAAGAATGGCAGAGTTGACAAAAATACATTTGGAAATTAATAACATACTTGTGGCCTACTTATGAAAAAAACCTTGTTAAAGAATATTCACTCACTTTGCTATTTTCGGTTTCTACCAAATAAAACAGCCACCGTATAATTTTCTCGTAAACCTTGTTCATGCCAGTATTCAATTAACACAGCTGTTGGGCATTCAACCAGCACGAAGCATTTTAATTTCATAACAACACGTTCAATTTTACTTTGATATTTTTTCACACTATCTACTGCCCGTGACTTCATCTGTGTCAGCGGAAACTTTGCGCTTTACAATATTCACCGGGATAAAAAGTAACCCACACTAAGGATAGTGAAGTCTATTTAAATAATAAACGCATTTTTAGAGTATAATTTACTGTCAGAGACTCCCTAAGTTCTAACAAAGATAGAAAGATCACTGTAAGCTAATTAGAGATATAATTATTATAACCTGGGCTATATTAATGTTAAGAGAATTCTAAGCGTACGCAAACTTTAAAATTATGCAGTTTCTCCATTAAATAATAATAGCACTATTTTTACGCCTCAAATAAAAATAAACATTTACATTTTACTAATTACCGTTTGGTATCTCAAACAACATAGGTTCATATTTACGTAACAAATAAAAATTGCACAACAATGCTAAAGTAACAACTTTACTCGGTCCAAATACACTGACGAGTCAGTATAAATATATGTTTAAACTTTGACGCGATTTATGTCCATTAAAAGGTGGAAGCGGATATCTTCGGGTACCTATCAGAAAAGAAAAAACAAAATCCTTTATATAAGACTTGTTTCGATTGGAAGGTTTTATTATTTAATTTATTATTAAAACTGGAAAATCGGTGCTGGCATAAAAGAAATTTTCTCATTGATTAAAGAACACCCAAACAGCTGAACTTGAGTTTAAAAAGGCTTTTTGTTGTGCTTCCAAAAAGGTTTTTGTAAATTCATCCTTAAAAGGAAAGACTGTAAAGGGTTGTAAAGGTTAAATCGGGTTTAGATTTTTTTCTACTCATCTTCTTTGCCGATTTTAATTAAACACAAAGGCTCACCACAGACAACTTCATAATCATGTTTTAAATAATAACATTATTAAAAATTAAACTAGTTTGTTCCCTTGCATCGTCCCTTTTGCAGGACATCGATATCTCGACATTCGACATACGAAAATAAACTTTCTAGTGTTATTTTTGACTTTGGGCCGGCCTATCAGAGCGCATGCTAAACGTGGCCTTTGTGTCTTGTTACCATAGGCTCTGTCTACACCGTAAGGGATATAGAAGTGATTATTAGAGCGCAGGCCGCAGAAATAGTTACAAGGTTCTCCGAATTCATTTAAAACAAAATAAATCATCATGTCCACTTCATTTTCTCATTCTTCTACTCTAGCAAACACGAGCCGATACAATTGCTACCAAATTTAAGAGGCATTTTATCCGGCAGTTAATTTTCTCTTGCCGCCTTTATTAAACAATGTTCGGAATAAATGCGCGTGATTAACGTAAAGCTTAACGTGTGCCGCCTTTTAACGGGACGAGAGAGATACTGACATTTAATGGAGGCATAACACGTGTCTTGTTAAATATATTTTGAGCTATGGAAAATTGTTGTAAATAATTTATAATATACCATGGTTACAGGATATAAACGCACCAAAACATCACGATCATTCTTATAATACTTACCTAATTAATAGGATATACTCGACAGAAAAAAATACGTGCAATATTTTGAAAACGAAACTGCTGGAGTATTAAAATGAAACTGAACTTTATAAACACTTAAAAGTTACTTCAATTAAACATTTTATTGTTTTCGACTTTTTAGTTAATAATTTTTTATTAAGACGTTCTCTGTGCTTGTGTCTTGTGTGTTACACTGTGAGGTACAAACGATACGTATCGTGTAACTTATATGACGCACGGCCCCAGGTAAACTGCCATGGTGATCAAAGCTTGCACGTGTCAGCTAAAAGAGTATTATTAAATTGCTTGCACGTATGAACTAAAAATACTCGTATAGTTACATTCAGCAAGTGGTAGCGAATGACTTTAAGCGATTGTTGCCAAATTCTTTGAATTCTGTCATAATTGCACGTGAAGGGTTAAATGTTTATTTCTACTTACACAGCTAACGTGTTAATCACTTAATTTTTTAAATAAGTATGTCGCAACTTTAACTTTAACTTTGTGGCAAATACGTCGTAAAAATCGTCCCAAAATAAGAAATAAAGTGTTAAAATAAGAAATAAGGTTTTTGAGTAACATGAACCAAATTTGATTTATCAGCAAGCAAACAGACAAGCTTATTCAATTTGGTGGTCGAAGCTTCGATCCCGTAAAGTGCAGCGGATCAGAATAAACACGATTTGCGATGCGCTACCGTAGACTGAAACAACTTCAATAACTAAGAAGAAAATATATTTTTCTCTCCAAAAGACAATAATAATGTTTCAAAACAGATATGTACAACAAAAGTCAAACCAACCATAACTATAAGAGGTTTAAAAATCTGCAAATATTTGGAAAAAATAACCTTAATTTTGATAGTGGCAAGAATTTTAATGAAAGACGGTAAAAGATTGGAAAGCCTTTCTTTGATATTTTTTTCGTTCCATTTATTAAATAGCTAACTGTATGACATTGACATAGACGCGTTTTCGAGAAAATGGGCAGACATAAGTGCGGACAGGGCGCATTGGAAGTGTTGGGGAGAGGCCTTTGCCCAGCAGAGGGACACTATTTAAGGACTAATAAAAAAGACATTTACAGAGTTTTGTATGTTTCCTAAATCAGGATCGGGTACGATTGTGAATCTAAACTATTCAGAGACTCACTTAAAAATAAATAAAAAAAATTAAAAAAAAGCCTGCTGTTTCGGCGGATGTAAGTATGATGAACTTTGAACTGAGAGTTTATCGTACATTCTGCTGTTCCGTTGATCTTTGGGCAAAAGCTAGGATTTACTCAGCGCAAGGGAAGCAAAACTAAATAAGAACTGATTTGTTTTCCGCCGTACTTCTGGTTTCTCGGGGATCGCACTCTTGGAAAAAGGTACCCACTATTCATATTCTTTGCATTGCAGGTGCTTTTATTCTGACACTACCATCTGTTATGTAAAAAGTCTTAGTAGGAAGTTTAGTTTTAACTAAGTTCAAGGAATGATGTTCATCTGCCAACTGTCTCTGTATTGGTCTCAGATTTCTGCTCAAGGATTTGGGTTATTCGAGATTTCAGAAACGAAGTCATTAACTTTATTAAGTGTTTTAGCGTGTCTATTTTTTGAATGTCTCTCGGGATATAATCGGACTTCCAAATGTTTTTAATGGTATTTGAATCCGATTTGTACATACAGTATACAGTGGCAATCAGGAAATTGGCTATGATCTTCTGTTATGCGGTCACTAGGCAATCTGTGCAACTGATCGTAATCCGATAACAGTTTGACAAGGAGCATTAAGAAAATACCTACAGCCTAGTGTCAAACAGTTGGACAGTGGAGGTTTATTAATACGGTACCATTACGTTAGGGTACTTACCATCGAAATCCAAAAACACCTTTGTATAATTAACAGCATAATAAGTTTTGTTTCGCAATTGAAAAAAATGAAAAACAAATCCGTGTACAGATGTAGTAAATAATCATTTCCCATCGTGAACACACGATTACTTCCTAATGATGCCGACGTGTCTAAGAGTCTGACTGAAGTAGCATGACAAACACCATACAAATACGAACATTTTCGAGATAAAACGATGGGAAAGGATTTAGCATGTCATCTGTAAAAAGAAACGAGTTCACTCGTTCGCGATACATTTTATATGACACTTTTCATCAGAAACCTCGCAAAAATATAAAAAAAACTACCAGTGCCCTGTGCTAACTGTAACAACAAAGAGAATCGTTTGAAAGAGCGCTTTCATAATTTAGTTTAGCGCGTTTCAGCGCAGCGTTCTGAAGCTACGTTACGAAATTTCTATTCATGTCGATCCACAGAGTTTTTTTATGTGAAAATATTTGCACAAAAGTAGACGTAACTTAAGAGCCCCCTTGTTGTTATTGCCCAACCTCCAACCTTTATGTAGGAACGTACCTAGCTTTATTTAATGAAAAAAAATAAAGTGTGAACTATCTATTCGCGAATTGATTAAAGACTTATCCTACTTATATCATAAATGCGAAAGTTTGTGAGGCTATGAGTGAGTGAATGAGTGATGTCTGTTCCTTCCTCACACTGAAATGGCTGGACGTATTTGTATCAAATTTGGAACCAAGATAGCTGGTACCGTAGATTAGAACATAGGCTATACTTTTTATTCCGGAAAATTGCATAGTTCCCGCTGGATAGCTATAAATGAATTCTCAGCAGACGAAATTGCGGGCAACATCAAGTAAAATTCAAAGCTTGAGTATATTTTTTGAAATATTCCATTTTGTGTAATGTGCTTGTCAAATATCATGGCTAATGGCCCAAAATAAAAACATCATTTAGACGTATAAAATACGTATTTTAGTAAATATTTTTTTGTAAATTAGACTTAACAATTAAGAAGTAATGAACATTAACAGCTATATGGTAAAAATCATAGAAAATGGCCTTTACAAGTAGGTACATGAAACTCCTAAAAATAAAGTTACGGTGCATGTATGAACTTATAAAAAAAAATGTCTTCTACAATAATTGGGTACAGTAAAACACCGCTGCATTTAGCTCATAAAAGGTTAACCTTAACATGAAACAATTACACAATTATAACACTTCGTGCTTTGCATTTCACGCCACATAATCGCATGCACCGTTTTACACATGTTTCGAAATTGTAGGTCCTTTGTTTTTCGCTGCTGTGTCTCGGTACGTGTAATAGCGGAATTTAACCCATACAACCATGTTATAACATGTGTGTAGAGAGAGTAAAGACGTAACTGTTACTACACGGCGGCCAAAGAGAAAGTCTAGCCCACTTTCGGCAGTGGCGCTTACGCATTTTCAGTTTTTTGTTCATTCATAGTGGACTTCTTCCTGGAGCGCTCGCCTCCGCGGCAGCGAAACGAACACTGCGCGCCAGCGCTCTGTTCACGCGGCTGCTCAACAACTGACAACGGCGCACAACTACCCTCGTTTTCATCGTGATTTTTTTTACTGTCAAAGAACTGCCAGGAAGAAGGACTACGAAATAGTCCGAAACATGTCGAGCATCACTCGACTTTTTATACGTGAGTTATCCGGTTATGTGTAATTAAAATTGTCAAATTGTTAAAAACGGATAACTCACGTAATTACAATAGATAAGTGCTCGACATCTGTAAACTATTTAAATGAAAATTATAATGACCTGCAAAAACATTTTTTGTACCTATTCCACAAACAGTAACACAAAATCACATAGTAATGATAAATAACTATGCAATAATTCAGATACAGCTATGATTCAGACAACACATTACGAGTAATATACGGCCGAGGACGGCACCTGCGCCGAGCTTTGCCGGCTTAGCACTAAGCTTCGCCAATTGAGCTTAATTGGGGCATTTTCGTTTAAAAAGCTCGAAACCGTGTGGGATTTAATTACTGAATAAGTTACTCGTGTTTAACTGTAAACGAGTCCGTGTCGAGTTCAGTTAATATTTTAGCGTTATATATTAACGCCTAACCGACTGTTAAAAACCGAGGAAAATCCGACTAGTTTTAGTATTTTTGGAAACCTTTCTCAGGGGCGAACTAGTTCTAGTTGGAGGTGCAACGCTTGACGTACGGCGCAGCGCCCACGAAGTGACAAAGATAAGAGCAGGGCACTGTTGGTTTGTTCGGAGAATGGCTGACGACCACGAAGCAGAACAAGAAGGAGAAAAGGGGGGTGGGGGGGACTATTTGGATGCCTTTGTGGAATACTGCCCTTTGCCTAGAACAATGTCAATTGCGCCGGATAGGGAGTAGTGGAGGTCTAGAGGAGCCTTTGCCCTGCAGTGGGACATCATAATAGGTTAATTTATTAAATTGTTGCCTTTCGTAATGAATTTTTATTATGTTGCTAGCGAACACGTTATTTGAATTATGTTTTTTTGGGAGAGATTAAATGGAAAGTTTTGCTACAAACAAACATAGTTCAAATAATGTGTTCGGTAGCAAAATAATTAAAATTGAGATGATTCGAAAATGTACAAAAAAGGCCAAGCGCGTCGTAGATTTAACTCGAAAGGTTTCCTACCAACTACACGAAATAAACGCGTTTCTCGTATGGATCTCTTAGTCAGTCACGACACGTTATTCTTTTATTACTTAGATAGGTATAAATTATCGTGAAATAGAAGTAGAATAGATTTACGTTTAAAAATCTTAGTAGGTATTTAAGTAGGGGAGACCGAGGAGAGTTGAGATAAAGGTGAGTTGATACAAAGCCGATTTCTCTGAACTGTGACAGTTTATCGGGCTGGTAACTTCGCTAATTCGTTGCTCTTTCTACACTCCACAGTTTGTGTGAAGTTGTGACCTCGCTAACTGTCATAGGTGCAGAGAAAAAGGCTTTGTATCAACTCACCTCTGTCTCAACTCGTCTCGGTCTCCCCTAACCGTGTTAGTGTGCGTTTAAAATTTCACCAACTTGTAGTGTTTAAAGTCTCTGTTGCGCGTAGATAAATGAAGTAATTTTTCACATTAAAAAGCAAAAAGAAGCCGCATTGCATAAGCCATTTCTTCTTAAACTCAAGAGCTAGGCTCTTGTCGGTGAAGCAATTACCACGTGGTCCTTTCCAGGGCCTTTTCTTTGACTTCATGATACTTCTTAATCATTTATTGCTATTAATTAAATCCAACCAGCAAATCAACTATCACTAAACATCTAAAAACATAAGTTGTTCCAATAATCCTTTGACTACACGGGATTTCTAAACCCTTTGTTCCATTCATAGAAGCCTTTGTCCCTAGTACGATGGAAATACTTTTTGCTAATCATATTTGGAGTGCTCTCTGTTTGACTGCGGAGGTCATAGAGTAATTACGTCAGAAGACGGCCACGCGCGCTAATCCTTCTGATAAAATATCGGCAGCTAGTTCATTACAAATTATGTACAAACACTTGTGTTACACTTTACAGTGGATTCGAGCACCATCTATCAACGTGGTGTTGATGGATAGTGCTTTTTCGTCAAGTAGTAAGAATCTTATTACCTACCTACTTGACGAAAAAATTACGAAACTTAGCTGCTGAGACAAGGTTAAAAAAATTAGAGAACACCCTATTGTAAATCCTGTAAAATACGGAAAGAGAATTGACGTATCTGTGAAGAGCTCAAGTCTTTGAGTGTATAAAGATCACTGACAATGCTCTATGATGTTAACTGGCACCGGAGCCGTTTTTTTGCATCAAATTCTAAAGACAACTCCTGTCGTAAGTTTTCTGTGGCGGCAGCAATGTAAAAGGTCATGTTACGCTGGTTATTAATTCAGGCCTGGGGAAAGATTAATTGAGGGTTTGTTTAGTTTGCTGCCTCTGTGTTGGCGAACGATATTAGTATTTGAAACCCAATAAAACTAGTAAAATTTTAAATAGTTGGATTTTATTTGTAAATTGAAGCGAAAGGAAAAAATTAGGTTTATTTTTGCAGAATGTTTTTAAAGGAATAATTTGAGTAGATACTATAAGTTCTCAACGTATACATTGGAGAGTGACAAAATACTATAATTTTACACTATTGCGGAGCCCGGCACAAAGCAGATTGCCGGATGGGATGAGTATGTTTTAGAAAGCCGAGCATAAGTGAGTATTTAATACGAGACAGGCAATTTCAAGAGCATAATTATGATAGACTAGGCAGAAGTATATAAAATTTCATCAAAGCAAATGAAAATTGTATACGTAACGATCGCATTTCAAGGAAATCGTCTTTGGAACAATCATGACACCACTCACAGAATAATTACGACACTTAAATAAAATTAAGGCAGACGACTTGTTTCTGAATGGCGTTTCTGAACTTTTCTCGTTGCGCGTAAATGAAAAATTACGCCGAATCTTGCGTAATTTGATGCCTTGGCCGCGTAACGATGCCGCGTGGTCGCAGTCAACTTAACTTATACAGTAGGTAATAAAAATCAAAACTTAAATTGTGTACGCGATGCAGCTAGCAACCCATCACTATTTTGATTACCCTTTCCACTTGTACGCCCTTAATCATGCTAAGCGTGGCCTTGGGGTTTTGTTACCTTAAGCTATGTCTGTGTAAAGACGTAATATGTGTATGTGTATGTGTATGTATGTATGTAATAGTACATTATGATACAAGTGTGCTATGTTGGTAATTACACACGAGGCGTATTGTACGCGCGAGCGATAGCGAGCGCGGGTAAGAGAGCCGAGATGTGTAATTACCAAAGCACACGCGTCGCATACGACGTTTTTCAACACATTTGCGAGGAAAAATAAATAAAATTTAGTTAGTAAAAGGACTTTAAGAACTTTAGTTTACCTTTGTTACCAGACATTGCTTACCTGGACTTGCTTTAGAACTTTACTTTATCATTTGGTAATTAACACCTTGGATTTCTTACTGATATAACTGTCCGAACATTGTCCGAACATATTTTAGTATTTCCAGCAACGGACACTACATTTCTTTATTACTTGAACTCGTAATTTTTAAAGTAATAAAATAACAAAGTCTGAATCAACAATATCAGTGAAAAATGGCGGCAGACATTATTTCTCCGCGCCAATCCGCGCGCAGCACTCGCGCATGCGCGCTATGCACTTAGCACGCGCGTGACGAAGACACTGACACAGACTCCTAAACAGCCTAATATTAAAATTATAATAAAAAATAATTAATCAATGCCTGAGATTGCAAATTATGTTCAGTTTTAGATAAAAATGAATAATTTGTCGAAATTAAATGTTTATTTATCATCTTTTCCCTAAAATAGTTTAATATTCACGAAAATATTCCTTGTTCCTATAGATAACTGAACTTTTTGCTGAGATTAAAAAATATATATATTACCGCACTCGTGCGGTAATATATTACAGCACTTGTGCGTAATAAGCGCAATTATGAGCTTAAATGCAGTGCAATAAGACTCAATTTACGAGCAAGTGTGTTGAAAAATTTTATAGAACCGTTCTATCAACAGCACGACTGTTTTTCACCAGCTCTTTTCTTTCGGTAAAAGGCGGGGTCTGTCCCCCCTTATGTTGTAAGCATTCCTAAAATTCGCGGAAAACCTATTTCCTTGTATTTTATTACCCAGTCAGCTGAGAAGTGGAATTACCTGCCTGCGTCTATGTTTCTTGAAAGCTGTCACGTTGTCTTTTAATCATGGATGAATAGGCGACTGAAGTTTTTTAACCGAATCAATATAACAAGAAATCGTTTCTACAAAATACGAAAACAAGCATTTATTTAACTAACGTTTGTTAATTGGTGGTTAAAATCTAGAAAGTCCTAATTCACTGACTTTTAGTGGTTGTATTTTTTACAGACTTAATTATACGCAACTCTGTCTTTGAGTTTCTTGACTATATCATTTTTATATGATAGGGGCAAACGAGCAATCGGGTCATCTGATGGAAAGTAATCACCGCAAATTGGTTCCGCTAGCTGATTCTAGAGTTTGACCGAGCGAGGCAAGAAGTTCCGCAAAAAACTAACGGTCGTGGACTGCCAACTGTTAAGGTTGGTGAAATGAATGTCGGTTACGAGTGGTACGATACAAAAACTTAGCAACAGGCAAATAAACCGAACAATTTATTCAAAGCACTCCCCATGATAAATGCGGTACAAAATGCATAGGGACGCAATATCCTTCCGTGAAGACAGCGGGTCCAGTCGGCCAGAGAGCCTTCGGTCATTGAAAATTCAAGCGGCAGGGTTCTTCGTTGAATGCGGTCAAGTGGAAAAAGTTGATATTGAGGCGTTCCAGCCGAGAGATGGGTGCAGTAGTCCCTATGAGGCCTGATTTGTGCTGAGGTCGTACTGCAATATAAAAACACTGTGACGTAATCTCGCGGGCATAAAGGAAACAAACGACCGGACATTAAGTCACCTGTTGTCAGATGTGAAGGTGTTATGAAAATGTGTCGCTTCCTCGTCTTAACGAAAATAATTTCTTTCGCGCTAGTTATTTCAGAGGAAATATTATTCAGATTATCAGAAAAAAGTTGTTTATCATTCTTGTAATTAATTCGTGGTCATTCCAATTGTAAAGTGGAATAATTGCGGAAAAAATCTGACCTTAAAATGTTGTTGGCATCATCATTTTGAAGTCATGTTGAGCAAATAATTTAAAAATATGGCATCCAATAAACCGTGCTCAGCCGCTCGGAAATTCGCAAAAGAAATACTCCCGTGAGGCGTTTCACAAAACCTGAAAAAAATCCCTTAATTCTAGAATTTTCTCGGCATCGCGCGAACAGGATGGTTCGTTGACTTCCTTTATTTTGCGTACACTTCGTATTTTATTGTTGACCGTTCATTTTATTTACGAGCGCTCTAAGATAGCTTTTGGGTATAACTATTTTTAGTTTTCGACACTTTTTACAAGGGGTGTAGGACAACATAGGAACTTCAAGTAGCTCAACCTTGTAAGTCTGCCCTGTTTCGCCTCTTATAAAGCAATTGTGAGTCACCTACTGTAGAGCTAAAGTCTGCTCAGAAACTATAAATATAGTACATAAAATTTAGCTTAAATTAAATCGGCGCTGAAATAACTGACAAGAGACGAATTTTACAGCTGTCGACTCGTGTCAGGGAACAAGAAGTATTTACTTTCAACATGAAACTACCGTGAGACTCACTCATAATTACACATAAACGGATAACTCACGTATAAAAAGTCGAGTGATGCTCAACATGTTTCGGACTATTTCGTAGTCCTTCTTCCTGGAGCGCTCGCCCCGGCGGCAGCGAAACGAACACTGCGCGCCAGCGCTCTGTTCGCACGGCTGCTCGGCGCAACTGACAGCGGTGCACAACTACCCTCGTTTTAACACTTTTTATACGTGAGTTATCCGTTTATGTGTAATTAAGAAGTTATTTACGTCTCGGAGATTTACTTATTTCAATTAAGAGTGTCAGTGGGTTCACAAAAATGATCGCGCCTATATATTTATCTATTATTCGTTCGTGAGCTACGCGCTTTAAGCTGGTAAGCGAAAAAATTCGCTGTTCCGACTCTAAAGGAGCCATTAAACGGAATAGCCTCCCGCGTATATTTTTGAGCGCAAACTCCTGAAACAAGAAGCCATCGAAACTTGCTCCATCTAATCTGTACCTGCGTCGGCTTATCGCGGCATCGTAACGGCGGTAATGTATGGCCGCGCATACGGGACAACAGTTTGCGATCAAACGCGTTCTATAACAATATATATATACTAGCTTCTGCCCGCGACTTCGTCTGCGTAGAATCATACATAAAAACCTTCCTCTTGAATCACTCTATCTATTAAAAAAAACCGCATCAAAATCCGTTGTGTAGTTTTGAAGATATAAGCATACAAAGGGACAGGGCGGGTGGTAGGGCCTTGTGCAAGGTCCGTCCGGATCGCTACCACCATCTTACTCGCTAATCCTGCCGCTAAGTAGCAGTGCTTGCACTGCTGTGTTCCGGTGTGGAGAGTAAGACAGCCGGGGAAATTACGGGCACAAAAGGCATTTCATCTTAGTCCTCTAGGTTGGCAACGCATCTGCAATCCTTCCGGGGTTGCGGGTGTCTATGGGTGGTGGTGATCACTTACCATCAGATGACCCACTTGCTCGTTTGCCTTCCTATTCATATAAAAAAAAAAACAAAAAAAAACATAGGGACATGGGGACAGAGAAAACGACTTTGTTTTATACTATGTAGTGATATGGCATCGCGTAAAGCGCTGCGGGTGTCTATGGACAGTGGTGATCATTTACCATCAGGTGACCCACTAGTTCGTTTGTCTGGCCTTTCTAACATAAAAAAAAAATACAAGGCTAACCGACGAGCACGTATGAAGAGATGAATAAATGTGGATGAGGCGAAATAGGTGTGTCATGATCGTAGCAAGTGGAACAAAGTAGTATCAGCCTTTGGGAAAGAGGTGTGATGGTGTGTGTACAAAACTTCGTTGGAAAGCGTTACGTTTTTGGGTGTTATTCAGAGAATGTGTCTTTTTTCCAGAAT
Source organism: Pandemis corylana (assembly GCA_949127965.1). Taxonomy (NCBI): domain Eukaryota; kingdom Metazoa; phylum Arthropoda; class Insecta; order Lepidoptera; family Tortricidae; genus Pandemis; species Pandemis corylana. Next base: position 10,572,417 of record OX421856.1, on the reverse strand, counting down.
GGAACTATTTTGAGTTTTTCTTGCTCTGAATCGTTTAGTAAATAATGGAAGCAAATTTTGCCCCGAAACATCCATTCTGGTTCGTCACTTTTTCGTTCGTCGCTTTTTTATTATTTTGTATAGGATGGGACGTGACAAACAGGAAAAAGAAATCCATAATAAAATGTGAGACACATTTTTTCTTGTTTTTCGTCCATAGGTGACGATGCTCACTTACTTAATAATAATGTTTTTTTACTGTACATTTTGTGATCGTAAGGTAACTTACTGAAATCACAGTCACTTTCATTAAAACACAAATTTGAAAAAATATTTTGTGAAAAAATAACTTTCACTCGTTAATCGCCATTAAGATCGAGATACTTTCTTCCTTATGTTTAATCTTTTGCGACTTTCACTTACAATTACCTAAAAATTTTAACATTACCTTGCTGATCCAGCTATATTGCAACAGCCGTGATTAAAAAGAGCGTACTTTCTTTATGGCACATAGCGTCTTTTCTTGCTTAGTAGCGTATAAAGTAGATGCATCGAAACAAGAAAATGATAACCATAGCTCCCTCGAGCACCTAACCCCCCTTACCACCAACTCATTTCCACGACACATAAAACATTCCGCCATTTTGTTTACACCGCAGCTGTTTACGACGCAATAACGTCCGATACGTTTTCATGCAACCACACACACCCGAAACGCGATAAGCTGATAGAAGGACAGATACTGGGGACACGTTTTCTTTGAATTAACTATAAGGGGAACTCTGCCTACTGTATTGGCGTATGGAACGTGGTGTGAGCTATGTTATGTAACTACTTATGGACATGTTGCGTTGAAATAGACCGTGGCTTTATTTTGGTAAGTTTTGCGAAAATAGGTACGGGATAAAATTGGCTACCTTGGAAACGTACGCGTACGTGGGTGTACGTCTGGGTATTCCGTTGTTGAAAATTCTCAAGTAAAAATGATGGTAAAAGCCCATCAAAGGGAGTGGGCGGAAATTATAGGAATCATGTTATAGGCGATGCGACTAGCAACCCATCACTATTTGGATTCCCCTTTCCACCTATACGCCCACAGTCTTGCTAAACGTGGCCTGTAGGTCTTGTTAACTTAGGTTTTGTCTACTCCGTAAGGGATAAAGAAGTTATTTGTGATTTGTGTGTAATTCTCATGTAAATTTAATAGTGGATAGAGTTAAAGAAAGCCTAGTTATTTTCCAAGTAAAATACTTAGTTCCCGTGCGAATTCTATGTAAACGAACGATCCTTAAAATAACGAACGGAAAACTTCATTCTATGTAGATGACAATGTAGTCATGACTTGATGTTAGCAAGACACCTAACTGCGTGTAATTCCTGTTAGTGAACGGATCAAATTATGATTGTCCTCCAAATATAGCGATCAGGTTGGATGAGGTCTGTTTAGAGAATCAAATCCCTCGAGTATTTAAAGAGCTGCTTAATGACTTTCTGACAAGTTTCCTGCGTCGCATTCTTCTTAGCAATTATGGTTTTTTCGAAAGCGCTTGTACTTAGTTAAAAAAAAGACCTTGATGGCGTATTTTCAGAACAAAGTTTTGATGCTGTGTTTGGTGGGCAAGCCTGCTATACTTGGCGGTAGAATAATCGAGTACTAAGATGGCAGCAACATTAATGCATCTTGTTTGGTTTTGTCGTCCAAGTTTATAGGTGATTTTACTCGTAATGAGATAAGGTTCAGTTTAGCCAAGTACTGGCAGAAGTGTTACCCCCACGGGCCGCGAACTGAGGACGTTAGGGGGTAAACGAGCCGAGTTGCGGCGTTTTAGTGGCGCAGTTGCATGCTGCATGCTTGCCAAGTGACCAGGCGACGTGAAATGGTGAGACTTTTGAATTAAATAATAATATTACACGAAAAATAACTCTTTATCCCTTAAGAGTTGGACAGATCCTACGGTAGCAAGACCTAAAGACCACGTCAACAAAATAGGGATGGGTTGCTATCCGCATCGCCTATAACCATTTTTTTAAAGGTTTTCGACCATTTCCTCGGTGGGCTTTTACCATCTGCGTGGGGAAATAAGTAACTGGTACATTCTAGGTTTTTTCTAGACCAGCATGGGAATAATACGGTAAAAAGTATTTTGGCTCTTTTTTAATTTTTAGTACAATTGTTTCTTGGTGGTCACATAACTACATAGTATAAAACAAAGTCGCTTTCTCTGTCCCTATGTCCCTATGTCCCTATGTATGCTTATATCTTCAAAACTACACAACGGATTTTGATGCGGTTTTTTTTAATAGATAGAGTGATTCAAGAGGAAGGTTTTTATGTATAATTCTACGCAGACGAAATCGGGGGCAGAAGCTATTATATTATAAAACAAAGTCCTCCACCGCGTCTGTCTGTCTGTTTGTTCGCAATAAAATCACAGAACAGATTTTCATGTGTTTTTCAGCAATGGATAGAGTTGTCTACATGGAAGGTTTAAGAGCTTGTTGTAGTTGTAAAGTTGAAATATGACGACTGGTCTGGGAGCAAAGAAAAAACATAGAATATACCAGTTGCTTCTCTACCCGCGCAGATGATAAAAGCCCATGTTATAGGCGATGAAACTAGCAACCCTTCACTATTTTGATTCCATTTTCCACCTATACGCCCACAATCTTTCTAAATGTGGTCTGTAGGTACCTGTTACCTTAGGCTATGTCAACCCCGTAAGGGATAGATGTGATTTGTGCGGGTCGCTAGTGTTCTTAATATTTCTGAACAGATGGGTTATAATTATTTTGCCTGGGACTGAATCTCGAAGGAACAGAGTTCGAAGCAACATTTATACGTCCCATTTCAGAAACTTTGACAGCTTAATATAGAACACAATTTACGTCACCCAGCGCTAACTACTCATCTGTTGTAACAGTGTAGCTAGACAAACGTACTTTTGACTATCTACAACGCTTAGAGAATGGAAATAATGTATGAAATGGACGAATAGGTCTACGGAAAACAACGTTAGATACGATTGGAACGTGTAGGTATATCACTTGTCTACCCACGCTACTGTTCCTATATTCAATACCTAAGTGGCTCCAATTATTTGCAGATACAAGTTTTCAAATTTTCACGTTTTTTTTATTTCTTAAAGAAGTAAGAACATTTTGGTCACCCTAGTCGAATGGGATTATTCTAAATTGTCCTTAACAGTCCCCAACGCAAAAAGTTTCTTGATAAGTAGTTAAAGCGCCACTACACAGTCATGAAACTTGACTAACAAAATAGTAATTACATAATTCGGACCAAGAAGAGTGCTACGAGTGCTACGCAAAAGCGTACTCTCTACGTATCAGTCGTAGACGCTCTACAACTCGTACGAAGATTATAAAATCTGTCTTATGAAGACTTCATGCTAAGGATTTACGGTTCTTTGAATAGCTGAAATTCCATTCATAATAAGATACTTTTTCATTTTGTTTGAAACTTTTCGTTCATTGAAAAAATGACTCAAAATTTCGTTTCGTGTTCAGTGTATGTACTGTGAATTTTATCAATGAACAAAATGTTTCAAACAAATAGGTAACAAAAAAGACGAGCATTATTATGAATTCAATTTTAGCTATTTAAAGAACCTAAACCTTTCAAATATTAAAAATGCGAAAGCATTAAAGGTTACAAAGCACACTAATAATTATAGATGTTTATATACTACGTGCTTGGTTTGAATTCATATTTACACAGTAATAAAATCACTTATCTATTTTATCACCCCTTTTAGAATATTACTTTTATGGAAAAGAAAATGGACACAAAAATCTGATTTATTAAAAAAGCTTCTAGGCGAATTATTTTCAAGTTTCACCAAGATCCAATAAGGCTTCGGCAAATATTTGCAGTGGAAAGGACAATAGCCGATGTTATTAAATAAATATTTTACTAGAAATATTTTGAGTTTACTCACTATAATATATTTTTTATAGATAACGACATTTTGTTCCTTTTTCCTTCAATGGTCTGGGAGCAAAGAAAAAACATAGAATGTACCAGTTGCTTCTCTTCCCGCGCAGAAGGTAAAAGCCCATCGAGGGATTGGGCGAACCCATCACGTTTTGATTCCCCTTTCCATCTATACGCCCACAATCATGCTAAACGTGGTCTTTAGGTCTTATTGTCTTAGGCTCTGTCTACCCCGTAAGGGATAAATACTTGATTTATGTATATATGTATCCATTTCTATAAACAAATAACATACTACTAGCATAACTACTCCGCTACTTAGCTACGTGCAAGGTTGCCAAGACTTCTGAGAGACTTGGATATCTTCGTGATTTTGTATGTATAACTCTTTACTGTACAAAAAATACATTTTTTTTCTGATAGTAAGATACACAGACAAGAGAAGGAATTTGTTTTAGCGTGGATGTGCACCTGCACCGACGTGGGTGCAACTAAAATAAATGATTGTCAAAGATAGGAAAACACTTTTAGTAAATTGCTTTCTGTTAAGAGGCTAAGACTGTATTATAGTCTTTTCCTCTTATTTATAAGCTGGTTAAGAGCTGGTTAAGATATTTTAACGCAACATTATTTTGTCATGTGTCATTTTGACGTTTGGATTTGTCAAATAAGAGCTCAACATCTATTACCCTGTGAATTTTAGTGATAGGGGGTGAATCTGTATTATTTCTGCTTGCTTTCTATAAAGCCCCGTATAGACATCGCAACTTGCTGTCGCATATTATCATATAAGAGGAAGGCATACCTCCAATGTCTGCGCTCGGCTTATTGAAACTAAACTCATTTCAATTTCAATAAGAGTCGCCTACTAGAGAAGGCACTCATCCTGCATTAATGAGCTTGGTATGTCACTATTTGCGTCTCGTATTAACTAGAGTATAATGTAAGAGACGCACTGTTCGAAAGCGAGAAACAGTCAAACGTTTAAGACGAGATTCATGCCAGAACAAATACTCAACTCGTGCAAACAAGGCTGTTCAAAATTTAATATGGCGGCATTTTTGCCCGCAAACCGAGGCGATCGTGTTTTATAGACAAGCTGTATCGTTGCATAAGCGGGGCGTAATTAAAAATTAAAAAAAAACTTTCACTTATAAAAATAATTGCCAAAGGAGAAAAACACAGTAAACGGTTATGTGCACTAAAAAGCCTTCAAATTCTTTTTAATTGTATAATAATGTCATTTGACCTCTCGTATACTTAAGACACGAATCCGTGCCAAATTTAAGGCTATCATTCTGTATTTTTATTTAAATCAGCCGAATTTGTGCATATTAAAAGAGATGAGACTAGAATGCAGTACTTTTTTTTAGCTCCCGCGTACGAGGGGTTAAACAAAACTCATGACAATGCAATATATTAGTCGCACTGGCAGTGAAACGATATAATGAGGAATAAAAAATAGGTCTATAAAAACGCCCTGCGTTTACTAAAGCATGTCCTCGTCATATAATTTTAATAAAGGAATTATTTGCAAAGTGCTTTCACTTGTAAAATTGTACATAGTCCCGAATTCCAACAAACAAATGAAATATATAATTCCTCATTTTAATCTCGATAAATTGACAGTGCGAAGTTGACATTCGGAAGAGGATAGCACATTTCATAAAATATTAATACAATTTGTAAATTGGAGTAATCTCTAGTTACTGGGAGCATTACAAAGTACGTAAATACTTTTTTTTTATAAATACTATACTATAGTTTTTTTTTGATTGGTAACACTCTTTATTCTAGAATGTTCCGTTGGTAAAAACAAAATCGATATTAGGTAAATAATATTTCGTAACAAAAATGAAAAGTAAAGTAAAGCTATGGCCGGGAATCGAACACGGATCCTCAATCAATCCGTGATGCGTCCTTTTAGCCCTACACCACCCTTAGCAGGTGGCGTGTTCAAAATTTTCCATTAGTAAAAGCTCCCAGTTCCTTCATAAATATAGAAAACAAAGTTACCGTAATAGTTCAGTTGGATTCAAACTCGTGTGTTCGCTGACTTGACGTATCACTTTAATACAAATAGATAAGAAGATGGCATTTCCCGACATCGACAGCGGCTATAAAAAAATAAATCCCTTTGACAAAACGTATGAAGGTAGGAGGTTCGAGTCACGGTGCGTATAGTGGAATAATGGCTAGGCAATAACATCGAGACGGCGGAAAAACTCGCGATTGTGTCCTGAAAACGGAACTCGGGTCGTATCGGAAAAGGTTAACAGTATGCTTAGTATTTTATTGTATCAGGCGTTACGTTGCGGAGGTCCATTTTAATGAATAAAAAAATATTTACCTTGCTACTCCGCTACTCACGTGCAAGATAACCAAGCCTGTATAAAATACTAGCTTTTGCCCGCGGCTTCGCACGCGTGAACCATGAGCATTTCAAAGAAGCTAGCAATCAAGCAAGCGAGCAACCAAACCTGCAAGCTTTCAAGCATGCATGCAAGCAGGCATGCAAGCAGGCATGCAAGCAGGCATGCAAGCAGGCATGCAAGCAGGCATGCAAGCAGGCATGCAAGCAGACATGCAAGCAGGCATGCAAGCAGGCATGCAAGCAGGCAAGCAAGCATGCAAGCAAGCGTGCAAGCAAGCATGCATGCAGGTAAGCACGCAAGCATGCATGCATGCAAGCAAGCATGCAAGCATGCGTGAAAGCAAGTATGCAATCAAGCATGCAAAGCAAGGACTCAAGCAAGCATGCAAGCAAGCCCCCGCATTGCCCCGCTGCCTTAATTTTTCTGAAACTGTAAATATTGCAGGATTTTTATAAAACAAACCTAACCTAACCTATAGGGCTGTCCTAAAATATGTTTTCAGTCACAATATCTTCAGTTACTGCTGGAGAAATTTTCGAGCAAACTATCATTCGACCAAACAACACGTCAAAACAAAAACTATTCGACCACACGAAGAGATCCCGTTGCCCTTTTTGGAAATAAATTTTCAAGTCAATCCGACATCTGGCAATGAATCAGACTTGCAAATTTTGACCTGAACAAGCATTGCAAGTCTGTTAAAAATAACTTCATTCGAGTACCTATATAATTCAAAAGTAAAACTTTTTACAAGCTTTTTTTGCAATGCATGTATGTCCGGGTGAAATCTTGCAACTCAATTTCGAAGCAGATAATTTTTTCAACCGATTGAGCTGAAATTTTGCATACTTTGTAAGTCAAATAACAAACAATACCTTAATCTGGTAGTAGAATTCTGGTAGCCCGGCCAGAACGGTTTCCGCAGGAGAGGGAACTCTTCAACGGTTGGTCCGATTGACATTAAACATGGTACACATTATGTGAAACGGATGACAACTCAAGTACAATCAGCAAAAAAACTTTAATTCAAAATGTTTTTTTTTTGTAAAAACTCATGTTACTAGTAGAATTATACCTACTGTTCCGGTTTCTTTCACGCCCAAGCATCGTCTATATAAATTACACGCACGCAACAATAACGCCGATCCAATATAACGTGACGTGAAATACCGTGCCGTCCCCGTGTCGTGCCGTGTCTAAATGCTGACGTTGTCGTCTGATTGATATCCTAATATGCTGCCTACGATGTAAAGGTTAGCAATGGGATCCGGAAGTTGTTATTCAACTATTATTTTAATAGATTGTGAATTTTCATTTCAATAAACAATGTTGATGAAAAGTTAACAAGATTGCAGTGGTCGAGTGCACTGACATTTATTAGGCATACATCTCTGATCTTGTAACGAATTCCACGAGCGTAAATAAATCATTTAATGTAATATTGATAACTCTTGCATGGTACACGTATTATTACTAGTATGTTCTAGGTACCTACTAGAAGACTCACCGAATCGTAGTATTTGTAGTATTTTAGCGTGGTATTTATGCGATGGTCACTGCACTAGGAATATGTTTAGAGATACGACGGATATCTATAATATGAAACTAACAAGAGATATGAATATTAAAATTGGATCCATGAATCAAGGATAACGGAGACATAATTATCGTACATGTTTCAAACAAATTTGTGATTCTTTCTCAAATTCCAAGCGAAAACTCTATAAAACATGACTGACCCCTGATTCCATTTTGAATAATTATTAACCACGGGTATTTCACTGTTCCTTTCCTTTGGCTTCTCATAAGAAACAAATATAAGTTAATTCTTGAAGAAACAGTACATTTCAAAAATATACAGCTCTTTAGTTAAATAGTAGCGTAAACATTTTTGTTCAGCTTCAACGTTCACGACGCTTCTAGATTCAACAAGATAATCACACAATTAATGATAGTGCTAAAGAAGTGCATTTTTCCAGTGCACGCTGTAATTGTATTTTACCAGCTGTGCAACTTTGTTCTGCTTAAAGTTTACTCAAAGTTGTTACTCTTGGAACGTCTTGTAACTACTTTTTATTCAGTGGAAGAAGAAAGGGTAAAGATACTTCATGAAATTACGTTATTATACGATGAGAATATCAAGCAAATTGAATAATAGTAGACTGAACAATGTATGCATAAAACGAGCCTAACAATTTTCTGTTAGGCCTTCGCCATGTTGTGGATTTTCAATGGTACTAATTTATTTTACTGGCAGTGAACTTGATAATGGACATTGAAAATCATTGAATATCACCGATGTAAACAAGAAAAAAAATATGACGAAATTATAAACAAATTTACCATCCAAACGTCCACAAAAATTTTCAACGTTAAAAGACATAATATTTCGAATATAATCAAATAATAAACATCGACATTAGGACTAAATTCCAATAATAATAATAATTAATTTCTTTATTCGGGTAACTGGGACCCACAATTTGTTAGTTACATAATTGCTTCAATGAACAGTGTTTTGAAATTGGTAAATTGGTCGTTGACAATTTATAGCGTCATACATGACGTACGCGCATTATTGCCAAATGTAAGCTGTTTGTAGTGACACCATCGCAGGGTCCAATAGAAAGTTGTTAGAATACGCACACTGCTTTTCAAATTCTCAAAAGTACGTCATGTTGATGGGTCGAGAGCAGAAACCTGAATTCTTCTTTTCTTACAAATTCTAGAACAACGTTACAAAAATACTTTTTTTTCTTTGTTTTTAAACGTTATCAGTCCAGTACACAGTCTGACCAGACAGTTCTACGACAACTACGCTTTTTGAGTTACCAAATCGCAGCCAAACCGTAGTTTGAACTACATTTTGGTTCCAAAACAAAAGGATTATTCCGGAGTGTAACTACAAATCCTGTCGAATATTTCACAGCGATGTCTCGCGCCACAGTCGGCTCGTAAAATATGAATAACAAATACATTCGATTGTTTCGTGCATGGTTGAACGCGACCGATGCATTTTGCTTTGTTATCCACTTGGCGGCATAAATCCGGACCGAATAAGCATCTGAATACTTAATGCACCATTTTTGTTTGGAAAAATGAAACGTATAAAAATATACGTTTTATTGTACCGTATCGAAACTTTATGATGTATCTATGCGTCATAGTATTGTCAAACATGCATTTCATTTCAAGCATTTCAAGCATGCTTTCTGCCTTAATCCCATACCGACAGAAAGAACTGTGGAACGCGATTATGAACGTTCAACTATGTAATTTACTTGGAAATTTTGCGTGCATCTTTATGAACACGATCAGGCGTAGAAAAACCGGCTTTATTTAGCTATTTAGCAGAAATCGGTCTTTACTTTTTATTTAGTGCGAGGTCAGGGTTTTGTTAATAAAATATTTTCAATGCATACATTGTTGGCTACCTTGCATACCTAAATAAATATGAAATTTGAAGTCAATCTGAACGTGATGTGACTTAAAGGAACATAGGTACATTGCAAGTATCAAACTTGAAAAACGCCGCCATGTTTCCGACTCCAACTTCGGATCGGCCCGCAACTCCTGCTCATTAATTTTTAGCGCAACCAACGTTACAACAAGGTCACAAATTAGAACTTGAATATTCGAGGGAGAGTAAATCATAACTTTGGCGAGCAATTACCATAAATCTTTGGGCCCGGAAGGGTGAATCTGGAGGTTCACCGAACTTTCCCACCGGGTAAAAGGATGATTCTTTGGCATTTCAACCGTTTTTAATTACCGCCGCTTTATTATTGGTGACGTGCGCGATAAGGCACCAAGACTTACTCAAATTACTCTAAGTATAACTATACAAGAGCAGAATAAAACAATCTGTAGGTAATATAAGTTTCTGTCAAAATGACACTTTGAAAACAAGTTTTCTTGCTGCTTGTACTTACTTGTTGTTGTTTGTTAACTTGCGTTGTCATCCAATACTACATTAAATATGTATAACAAATTTCAAGTCAGTCGGATCAAACGTTGAAGAGTTCTTTCCTGCGCTGTGGAGACGACGATTCTGACCGGGCTACCAGAATTTCACTACCTGATTGTGTAATATCATCCGACTTACACAAGTATGCAAATTATCAGCTAAATCGGTTGAAGATATCTGCTTTAAAATTAAGTTGGTAGATTCCACTCGGAAAATCGTAGGTGCACACACACATACAGACAATATTATATGCAAACATACATATATACAAGTTAGTTAAAATACGTTGTTTTTGTACTCAATATATTTTAATCCAAACTAGAATACCGTTAGATTATTCCGGACCAAATTGCGTCTGGTATTGGGATACATTGGCACAAAGAGCAAATTTCAGGTCATCTATCAAAAGACCAAAGGACCATTGTAAACAATCCGGGTAATCAAAACAAACTCGACTCGTTGGTTACAGTTGGTCAGTGGTAGCACCTGGTATAATTATGGACATGTTAACTTTCTTACACGTAGAAAACATTCTTGTTATAAAGTGGGTAGGTGACCGGGCTTGGTTTACGGTTTCAAGATAGTTTAACTACTCGACAATAGATGGTGCCACTGAAATCAAAATATTTACCTAAAATGATTTTTACCAAAAACCTCAACAGATCAATTTACATAAATTACGCAAAATATTCTTATCTCCATATTTTCTCCAAAATCGGACGGAGATGGTCTTGAGCAGAGCGCTATAATCTCTGTCTACCCCATAAGTCATCGTGATTTATAGACATCCTTATTCTACTACTTCTTATACTTACTCTATACTATTACGGCAACACAGCTTAGCATTAGTGGAAATGGTCACATAGCTTTCACATCCTCGCAGCGTAGCTGCAGAGCACATCTCTGAAAACGCCACTGAAATCAAAATATTTACCTAAAATGATTTTTACCAAAAACCTCAACAGATCAATTTACATAAATTACGCAAAATATTCTTATCTCCATATTTTCTCCAAAATCGGACGGAGATGGTCTTGAGCAGAGCGCTATAATCTCTGTCTACCCCATAAGTCATCGTGATTTATAGACATCCTTATTCTACTACTTCTTATACTTACTCTATACTATTACGGCAACACAGCTTAGCATTAGTGGAAATGGTCACATAGCTTTCACATCCTCGCAGCGTAGCTGCAGAGCACATCTCTGACGAAGAGGCACCCTTAACCAAACTAACATAGCCTTACTTGTAGTTGCGGATTAATCCAATCACGTTAAAATGTCATATTCCGGGTTCCAAACTTGAGCAAGCCGAATAATGTCGCAGGTGGAAATGTTCATAAACTGGACTCGCTGTCTCAGCATACTAATGAACTTGGCGATATTTCGTGCCGGCTTTGCCATTCGATAGCTATACCTACTAATATTGATAATTCAGCAGGCTTATTACGCAACTCGCTCGCAATCAGCATCGTCTTCATTTTTGACAGTTGATTCCGAGATTGGTTTCAAAATGAAAACAATCTTTCCACGTAACTCGATCGGCTTGGCATCGCTTTCGAAAGCGATTGCGAGCCATTTTTCAAAGCAATTGAACGAATGATTTGCCAAAAAGTCCTGCCTGATAAGCAGTACGTCAAAATAAAAAAAAAGGCTGCTTGAATCTGTGGTACACAATGACATAAGTAGCTAAAAAAAGCAACGGCTAAGTGGCGCCGTCTGTGAATTGTTGGTGTTACTCAACCATACATGGGGAATTTCAATAAAAATGACTTGTTGGCTACTGGCTCGTTTGTGGCCTATTTTTACCCTTTTGATATTTAGGAGATCTTAGGTTGTAGAAGGTGCGAAGAGAAATGAGCTCGAGATCGTAATAATGGAATACTCTTTATTTACAGGGAGGTTCTAAATATACAAACTTAACAATGTACAACTAGCGGGTTTACCCGCGAATGTAGACGCGCCAATCAGAGGCGGCGAAACCATCGCGTGATGTCCCGTATACACATCCAAACGCTGTCGTTGTGTGCTCACAGCGCGGCGGTCTCTCGCTCGCATATAAAAACGCGCAGCGCCTAAGTTGCGTCCATTCCACACGCAGACGTCACGGCGTAAACATCGCATGCACTTCTGAGAGCGGCGAGTGTTTACGTGAGACAAGGCTTGTCACCGTTTCTTGCAGACGTCGCTTTCTTCTTGTTTCTTGCAAGACGATAATATTATGTGTAGCTTGCAGCTACAGATACATGTCAATATATTTCTTCCTGTCAGTCTGCCTTGTACCACCTTATGTACGTGTTGTGTTTTTGCTAAAGTAACTAAATACTGTTACATTTCTAAGTGTTTCCATCATCCTCCATTCACGTTTATACAGTCCACCACCAGTAGCTATCAGACTATATATATATTTTTTCCCAGATTTTGGAAATTATTGGGCTTATTTCTACTCAGAATCAACAACACTATTGAATGTTGTATGAGAAATTAATGTTAATGTTTAATGAAATTCCCCGTGTATGGTTTAGTAACACCAACAATTCACAGACGGCGCCACTTAGCCGTTGCTTTTTTTAGCTACTTAGGTATGTCATCGTGTACCACAGATTCAAGCAGCATTTTTTTTTTATGTTATGGACGTACTGCTTATCAGCCGTATATAGGGGCCGCCGAATGACTGAGTAAAACGTTTTTATTTTTATAAAATATATCGTTCGATGGAATCTGTAACTTTTTTCTGTAGCTAAGGATGGCTATTTCTGTCAATAGAAAAATCATCAAGCACTTTTAAAATAATCATCCGTTCCCAATTGCTAGGTAAAATTTAATATTTTGTTGTGATGTTTTCCTTTGAATGTCGATCAAAACGATAAAAATGGCAAGAAGTAAAGTAAGATAAGCCTGCCTTTGTATATGTATTTTAATTTTTGACTATTGTGTTTGTATATTTTAATTTTTTTTAGGTACATTCAATAGTGTTAACTTAGATACAAGTACATAAACAAAAATAATCATGAAGGGGGAGTTGTATTCGAATAGGAATAAAATGAAAATAAACTTCGCATTTGTAATTTTTTATTCTTTTTAATTTTAAAAATAACTATTAATTTCCTAATCAGTAATTCTTAACAATACTATACGACACTAATCGTCATAATCCAGCCAATCATATTGCGATTGCATTCGTCGTCGAAGTTGATTGTGATTATGATTCCGACTCCGACCGCCTTGAAACATTGGTATTATATAAAAAAATGATTCCAATTGCCCTCGCAATCCCTTTAAAAAACGAAACAAAGTGAATGGACCGATAAGTTTTGCTTTTGCAAACATTTTTTAGTGACGAATGGTTTTTATTAAATTAATTGACCCTAATTCTAGCGTTTTTATTCACTTAAATAACTAAATTAGATACGTGATTTTGGTTAATTGAAATATTAATATCCAAATAATAAAAAATATCATTTATAACTAAAAACACAAAATACAGTGTGAACGAAACTAAACGCAAACTTTATTAAAAAAAACATCTTGTCATGTCGGTGTCTTCCACAGATTAGAGAGATAGTAGGTAGGTGTCTTCCTAATAATCAACAAACTAAGTAAGTTCGGTTTACATTTTTAACTCTGTTTAATTGCTTTACTGTGTGTTTTAATCAAGGTATTATAGCTAAATTGATAGAATACAATAATGAATTTACCCTGGAGTGATTACAGTTCCGTAAGCATTGTTCCCACGAAAATAGATTAATATAGAACACATCGTGTCGGAAATGTTTGTTCGAAATAAACGTTTTGTTTTTTAAAGTCAGATACTATTGGTGATGCTTTCTTTTTGTGTATAAACATCCAGTGCATTTGATATACGATGTGTGGTGCTTCCAGTGGCATATTAAAGCACTCAGTGCATCTGGTACGAGAAGTTCCGAAAAGTTTCCAAACTTGTTTGCTGTACCTTAAAATCATTTTCCCTCACGCAATATAATATGTCCCATACTTATTATTATACAACGAAAACAGCGGTAGACAATTCGATAGCAACAGCCTTTCCCCACAAGCCTACGAACGAACTACGAATATCGAATTTTGGTGTATAAGAATTATTAACATTGTAGGAGCCGTCGCTGGACATGGCCAGCAGCTTTGTGGCGGCCACCGCGCTTCATCCCGACGCCGTAGTGGCCGCAGCGGAAACGTGCTGCATGCTGCACAGGTTAATACAACTACAGAGACCGGCACCAAATGTTATTTATAAAAATAAGTTTTTGAATAGTTGACTTTGCTGGGTTTAAGCATTTTAAAGTGAAAGCGAAAACATCGAATTTGTACATAAGTCATTTGTTCGTCGCTTTCATGTGTACATTGGATCTTACAAGCAAATAAATACCCCAAATGAAACCCAGTAGTGGGCACTGCAACATAATTTAACTTATTATACTTGATTTATACAACTTATTTATTCATTTATGTATAATTACCTATTCAATTCAATTCAATTCAATTTTTGGGATAATAATGGCCCCATCGAACGGTGCAATGATTCCGCCAATGTCGAGGTTGGATAAGACACAGCCAGACGACTTTTGATCTTGTGCGGTAAGGTAGACAGTGTTCGGTGAAATACCAGCCACATCCAGTCTAAAACAAATATTAAAGCTAGCTACAGCTATCACCACAGAGCTTTAATCCTTTGTGACATATGCTTGTTTTTTTAATCTACCTCTCAAAAATTTAAAAATTACAGTCATACCTTGGATTAAGTACCTAATATTAATAAAATACATACATACATAAATCACCTTTATCTCTTACAGGGAAGACAAATCTTAAGGTAACAAGACCATATACATGATACATAATATAACCCGTAAGGTATAATAAATAGGTGATTTATGTATGTAATTACTATGTATGAAACAGATGTTTTTGTGTTTACTTCAAAATGCTCAAAAAGTATGCTAAAAACTTTTTTATATTTGTCTCCTCAATGTTTGACAGCACTTATGAGTAGATACAATCCGCCTCAGAAGTAGAACACTTTAATACTTTATGGCAATAACCAACTGTCTTTAAATTTCCAATGTACTTTGTAAAAGTATGTCATAATTGTAATATTTCAGGTACCTATCTACTTCTGAGTATGACCATACTGTGCACCATTTATTTGTTTCAGTCAGAGATGAATATGGAACTAAAAAAAACTTTATTTTTATTTTGAGGAATAAAGTGTCCGATGTTATAAATTTTATGTATTATTTCCAGAGCGCAGAGTTACACAGTCTTTACACTCACCAGCTGTTTTGAGCGGCAGCGCTTAGCGGACGCAGGCGCTGTCCGCGAGCTCGACGCCGGGGGCCGGGAGCCGCCCCACATATACATGACAAAATCTGGCCATAAATGATTGGTGTATCGTTGCAATGAATGCTAATTTTCATGTAACACTTTTTTAATTTCCATGCTGGTCTGGGAGCAAGGAAAAAACATAGAATGTACCAGTTGCTTGTCTACCCGCGCAGATGGTAAAGGCCCATCGAGGGAATGGGCGAAAATCATAGGAATCATGTTTTAGGCGATGAGGCTAGCAACCGATCACTATTTTGATTCCATTTTCCACCTATACGCCCACAATCTTGCTAAATGTGGCGTGTAGGTACCTGTTACCTTAGGCTCTGTCTACCCCGTAAGGGATAAAGACGTGATCTGTGTATACTTTTTCTGTGTGTACTTTTTCAAATAATCAATGGTTATCAAACTACATAGGTACTAAAAATACAATCATAATGAAATGTTAGGGCGTTTGTGAGTTTCAGCTTTATATATTTTACTGTGCCTAAATTACCTTGAACAGCGTTTTTGACAGTCTTTACTAGGCTTTTCTGTTAAAAGTACATATATTTTTTAATTTGGACGTTCCACTTTATACTTTATTACATTGTTTTTTCACTAATTGACTTCAGATTGAGGGACTTTGGAGGTGTTTTAACTTTGATAATTTGCCTTTTTGACAGAAAAATGCCCCCCATATAAAATATCAACCCTACCAATATTATAAATGCGAATGTTTGTGACAATGTGAGGATCTCAGTGAGTGAGTAAGTGTGTATGTTTGTTCCTTCTTCACACTGAAACGACTGATAATATAATATCAATATAGCGATAAACATGTCAATTGCTAATTCTATGCGGATGAAGTTGCAGGCAGAAAGAAGTAATAAATAACTAAAAAATGATCCAGGTTTTTTGTTAATCACCTTTTATAAATCCATTATTCCAGCAATACAGATTTTGTTGTAAGTGCTTGTTTTTATTATTCATAATAATGTAATAAACCCTCAATAAAGTTGATTTATTAGAATTATTTGTGGAATTTTTAGTACATGACTACGTATTTTTGGGGTATCGTTTATCTTGCTGGGACAGCCAAACCAAGGAGATCGCTAGACGAATCGCTCAGATGGGTCACCTTCAAAAACTTAAAAATGTAAGGCAAAGTTCCAACAATACCTTAAAACCAAAGTATTCGACCAATGTGGCAATGAAGGCAAACATGCGCCAAATAAAAGTTGCACAAAGAGCCATGGAGCGAGCCGTGTTAGGGATCTCACTTCTCGACCACATCCACAATTCCGAAATTCGGAAGCGAAATAGAGTTGTGGATGTGGGAAATAGAAACGCACAGTTGAAGTGGAGATGGGCGGAGCACTTGGCAAGACGGAACAACGAGAGATGTTCGAAGGCGGTCACCCGTTAGTCAGATAACATTTAGCAGTCTGCTGGAGAGCTGTGGATGAGACTGGCACAGGACCGGGCAAAGTGGCGTGTAAATAAAGAGGCCTTTACCCAGCAGTGGGTGTGAACAGCACATCGCTGCAAGCTACGCCCCGCCGGAGCGTGGCCGGCGGCGACGCCGCGTGCCGCCCGCATTTGCTGAGACTACGCCTGCGCCGATCGCCCAATCTACTAACTCGCTCGCAACGCCTATTAAAATCTATTTTTCCGATTCAATTCTATTCACAATTAATATCAAACTGTTTAACTTTCTTTTCTCTTTAACAATTAAACCTTTCTTAATAACCAAAATCTTGTCAATTAAATCTTAACATTCTCAACCTAAGTAAGGTATAAGTAAGGTATAGGTAGTAACTAACCCTGGATGTGGACTGATTTCATAGATAGATTAATAACTCTCAAGCAGAGGTTCGTGGGTTCAAACAGGTACACCTGCGAGACAATTCAATGTTGTGTATGAAGTTCCTAATCCTCACTGGCCGGGCTCGCGTGGGAACTACAGCACTAACCCTCTCATTCTGAGAGGAGGCCATGCCCTGCAGTGAGGCGTAGGTATATTGGCTGGATATGATGATTAGTGTCATATTAGTAGGTACTCGTATTGTTAAGAATTACCTATTAGGAAATTTATAGCTATTTTTTAAATTAAAAAGAATAAAACATTACAAATACCTACGAAATTTATTTTTATATTATTCCTTTTCGAATACAACTCCCCCTTGATGATTATTTTTGTTTAATGTACTAAGATACATATGGGTACGAAGGCGGGCTTGTCTTACTTTACTTCTTGCTATTTTTATTTTTTTGATCGACATTCAGAGGAAAACATCACAACAAAATACTCAATTTTACCTAGCAATTAGCAAGGTGCCTTTGTAAGTCAATTATTATATTGATAACTTAAAACTATCAAAAAAATCCAACTCAAGTTAACTCCATTCTATCAAGACGAGGACAATTTCGTTCTCGCTTTGGTTTGACAGCTTGCCTTGGGGTTCAAGCCGATTGCAAGCTGTCATTTTAGGTACGTGGAACGAATTTGTGGCAAATCATTCGTTCAATTGGTTTGAAAAATATGGCTCTCAATAATTATTCCAACCGCTTTCGAATGCAATGTCAAACCAACCGAGTTTTTTCACCGATTGTTTTCATTTTGATACCAATCTCGCTCGGAATCAACTGTCAAAAATTCCGTATAACTCGGAGGTTTAATTGTTAAAGAGAAAAGAAGGTTAAACAGTTTGATATTAATTGTGAAAAGAATTGAATCGAAAAAATAGATTTTACTAGACGTTGCGAGCGAGTTAACTAATGCATATACACTCCACTCACTTAAAACCGATGATCAACCCTACCATTGTAGCAGATAATCACCAATGCCTACATAATAATAGTGATATTATGTACAGGTATTGGTTGTAATTGTAACTGTGGCAGACTGGAGGTGGTATCGGAGCATACGTACCTTGGTTTAGTTATAGATAATAACTTCAACTGGGGATCCCCATATAAATCATGTTTGTAATATACTAAGATCCGTGTTATCCAAAATTTCCCTACTTAAATTTAAACTGCCGTACAGTATATTGAGAGTTCTGTACCCACATGTCACTTGCGCAATCAGTTATCGAGTTATAGTCTGGGTAGTCATGGCAGAACATTCAAAACCCATGTAGATAAAATTTATAGATCGCAGGTAAGCCCACTAAAGGCAATTAGGAATACCCAGTTCTGCCAAGAAAAAGATGCGCGGGTTTGAGGCGAGGCTCTTTGAATATAGTAACGTAGTAAGTATGTTCACAACCTCATTAAAAATGAAGTACTTAATTACGAAATAGATAAGTTGCATAATTTGAATAATGTTAGATCACAAAATCTCCGTCAATTAGATTACTTGCCGAAATATATTCTACCTAAATGTTCCAATGTATACGGCAAACGCACATGGCAGTATATGTTACCAAGTATTCTCAACGAGTTACCATCGGAAACTCATAATGAAGTGTGTGCCAACCCCAATAGATGCAAGAGAATTGTCAAAGCATTTTACCTAAACTGTAACGCAGCACAACAATAACTCATCTGTTTAGTTTAAGGATTAAATGGGAGTAACTAGCAGCAGCAGATAAACTGCCGAGTTTTTGCCCGCTGACATAAACCTTTAAATTGTATATTATGAATTTGTTTTCAATAAATAAATAAAAAAAAACACAAATAATACTTATAAATTAACTTTATTGAGGCTTTATTACATTATTTTTAATTAGGTAATAAAAACAAGTTCTTATAACAAAATCTGCATTACTCCAGCAATAATGGATTGTATTGCTCCAGGAATATGAATAATGGATTTAAAAAAGGTAGTTAACAAAAAAACGTAGATCATTTTTTTGTTATTTATTACCAGTTTCTGCCTGCAACTTCCTCCACATAGAATTAGCAATCGACATGTTTATCGCTATATTAATATTATATTATCAGTCGTTTCAGCGTGAAGAAAGAACAAACATACACACTCACTCACTGACTGACATCCTCACATTTGTCACAACATTCGCATTTATAGTATTGGTAGGATTGATTTTAAACTTGAATAAATCTATACTACATAATATTATAAATAGCAAAGATTTGATTGTTTGTTTGTTTGCATTGAATAGGCTCCGAAACTACTGGACCGATTTGAAAAATTCTTTCACCTTTAGAATCCAACTCATGGCCAGATTTTGTCATGTGCATACTTTATGTTCTTACCAATCGGTCTTAAAAATCGGTTCGGCAGTATAAGCATGTAGAGGTAACAGACTCCATTTCAAATGAGGAGAATAAGAATGTCATAAGCAGCAATCGTTTAGACTGCTGATATAAGATCAATGGGGCGGCTGGCCAGCGCCTGCTGCTGCCAAGCGCTGCCGCTCAAACAGCTGGTGAGCCGACGCTGTAATTCTGCACTCTGAAAATAAATAATACATAAAATTATAACATAAGACACTAACATAAAGTTTTATTTTTATTCATCTCGGGCTGAAACAAATAAATGGTATGATCATCCTCAGAAGTACGTACCTGAAATATTACATTTATAACATTTTACAGGTAACTTAGAAATTTAATGGCTGGAAATTTAAAAGTTCTACTTCTGAGGCGTATTTTTTTAAACATTTTGAAGTAAACACAAAACCATCCGTTTCATACATAATAATTACATACATAAATCACCTATTTATCCCTTACGCGTTATATTATGTGTATGGTCTTGTTACATTAGGATTTGTCTTTCCTGTAAGTGATAAAGGTGATTTATGTATGTATGTACGAATTGGATGTTTTCGCATTAATTTTAAATGCTTAAACCCAGCAAAGTCAACTATTGAATGTTGTGCTAAGTTGTATTACCTGTAGATACGGCATGCAGCTAGTCATAGTCGGGGTGAGGCGCCACGCGTCGGGCCGCCACAGAGCTGCTGGCCATGTCCGGCGACGGCTCCTAAAATGTTAAAAATTCTTATACACCGAAATTCGATATTCGTAGTTCGTTCGTAGGTTTGAGGGGAAAGGGTGTTGCTATCAAATTGTCTACCGCTGTTTTTGTTGTATAATAATAAGTATGGGACTAATTATAATTCGTGAGAGAAAATGATTTTATGGTACGGCAAACAAGTTTGGAAACTGTTCCGTACTTCTCATACCGATGCACTGGGTGCTTTAATAAACCACTGGAAGCACCACACATTGTATATCAAATGCACTGGATGTTTATACACTAAAAGAAAGAATCACCAATCGTATATGAGTTTAAAAAACAAACGCTTATTTCGAACATTTCTGACACGATGTGTTCTATACTAATCTATTTTCGTGAGTATAATGCTTACGGAACTGCTGTAATCACTCCAGGGTTAATTCATTATTGTATTCTGTCAATTTAACTATAAAACGCACAGTAAAGCAATTAAACAGAGTAAAAAATGTAAACCAAACTTACTTAGTTCGTTGATTGTTGGATTTGTGTTGGGAAGACATTGTCAAGATGTCTTTTTTTTTAAATTAAGTTTGCGTTTAGTTTCGTTCACACTGCATTTTGTATTTTAGGTTATAAATGATATTTTTTGTTATTTGGGTCTTAATATTTCAATTAACCAAAATCAAGTGTCTAATTTAGTTATTTAACTGAATGAAAACGCTAGAATTAGGGCCAATTAATTTAATAAAAACCATTCGTCACTAAAAAATGTTTGCAAAAACAAAACTTATCGGTCCATTCAATTTGTTTAGTTTTTCGCGTTTCGATTGCGAGGCTAATCGGAATCATTTTTTACGTAATACCAATGTTTCAAGGCGGTCGGAATCGGAATCACAATCGTCTTCGACGACGAATACGATCGCGAGCGAGTTACGTAATAAGCCTGCAGATTTTGTATCTGAATTCGGTTCACTAATGTTTCACTGACAAATATTTTATCGAATATGCATTCGATACAACAGTACCTAGTTATTTTCTTTTAACAATTTTTGGAAAAGTTATAAAACAAATATAACCTAATTTAATATCAGCCACGCAAAAACGTTTAGGTTTTTTTTTTGAAACACGGTTTTGCCAAACTAATAAAATTTTGTCACACTTTTGCTTGTCAAATGGCCATCTGGTCAATCGTCTGGTATTCGTATGGTTTCGTTATTGTGGAGAAGAGACAAGAATAAACATTTCTCCCGATTAAGAGTTCGGAGTTGTATATGCATCCGTGTTATGAAACTTGGATAGTGCTATGAAGAACAGTGATTGACAGAATGACGTCATTAGCGCTATCTACGCATGCTTCGTATCGTGGCGCTAGGGTTGCTACACTATCACCTAACTAAACACTCAGAGATGTTCATAAAAGCTTGCTAAGTTTCTAATACTTTAGTATTCGTTTGTTTTTATCTTCATCATAAATATTATCTGTCTCTGTCTTAGCTACATGTTAGTGACTTTTTAAAATTAAGGGGTTCGAATTTGGACATTAACAAGGAACTGCCTGTTTTTTCATCGTTGAAAAACTGAGGCTAGATTTAATTGAAATATGATAAAAGTGAACTACTTACATTGATATGTACATTAGTCCAGGGTGTTAATGTTGACTATTACGTGTATCACATTTCATCAACATCCGTATAGATGAATGATCTCAGTCGGTTTGATTCCCTCCAACATCTTGAACAATTTTAGAAATTAATATTCTGTCCAGGTTTCATCTTCTTGCGTCGCCCGGAAGTCAAATAATCTATTCATGCTACTGGAGACCAGTCGGTGCAACTTTGCAGGGGTATTTAAACCGACCATCTTGACGGGTAAATCACTTGCTTGTTTGCCTTCCTTGTATTAAAAAATATATATCGATAATGATTTTTGTGATACTTCAGTGATGTGATCGTCATATTTCAGCAAATTAACATAAAACAATAACAAACTATACAGTGCGTCTACTATTCCCTTGCTAGGTACTTACCTACCATCCATGCTGGTCTTAGAGCAAAGAAAAAACATGCAATGTAACAGTTGCCTCTCTTCCCGCGCAGATGGTAAAAGCCCATCGAGGGAATGGGCGAAAATGTTTGGAATCATGTTATAGGCGGCGCGGCTAGCAACCCATCACTATTTTGATTACCTATCCCTGACGTTTGTATGTACCTATATGCGTTTATTTTTATAATGTCTCCCGGTATCATCGGAATTCCTGATGATTTCTATTGTATCTATTTGAATCAGAATTGCAGGTACATAACAGTGGCAATCGGAAAATTGCATTTCCATGATCTTCCATGCAGTCACTAGCAACCTGTGTAACTGATCGCAACCCGACCACAGTCAATGTCAATTAGACGAGAGACATTAAGAAAATTCTTAGACTCACTTTACGTATGTACAAACTGTTGAGTTGTTCTATGTATTGATCAAAACCGCATTAAAATCCGTAGAGTAATTCCAAAGGTATAAGCGTACATATTTACACACAGGAGCAGACGGTGGAAAGCGAGTTTGTTTTTACTGCGCAGAGATTACGTCGCCTATTTCCATTTATTATGTTATGTGACTACAAACTGAGTTAGAAGATATTGCCTTAATGTATTCCGTATCAACGCAAACAGTTCCATGTTAGAGCTCTCACTCCATCAATCAACCCGTGACGCAGCCCACACGAACGTAACCTCATGCCTAACCCGTTATAGGCAGCGGTTGAAATGTTGACTACTCCAAAATTCGCTGGGAAGATGAAGCACGGCCAAGCCGTAAGATGGATCGGCAATCGTATGAAGGACGTTGGAATTCAGAAGAATTGCGGTATTAGCGGTTGAGGAAATCATTTGAGGAAGGTAATTGTTAATACAAATCTATCAGATCATGGTTAGATACCTACGCATTTTTCGTTTTACATGGTATTTTTCTGTCAGTGACCATTATGAGTAATCTACTCTGTATTGTCTCTCTCAAATTAAAAAGTATGATTCAACACCAAACTTCATCTTAAAATCTATTTCATATAAAATAATTCTATGATATTAGCTGAAACACATCGGCCGCCAACGTATAATCACCCTTAATTACGATCCTAATACTAATAACTTATCACCCATTAATTTTAATTCCATAACTAAATTTTATAACCTTAACAATTTTGCCTTCCTGTCTTGTGTTAGCGGAGTACGCGCGTTTCATTTCTAAGGTGAATTTTTATTTATTTATGTATCAACTTCAGCACGCCAATTTGAGCCACCTAAAATAAACTACAACAAATCCAGTGCCTACTCTACATCTCTACAGCATAATAATAATATGGAAATATGACGAACTAATCGCATTTTTGATAGCTAAAATCGTTTTGTTCCATGTAAGGGATAAAGTAAAATCTATCGCGATCATGGGCTTTGATTGAATGGCCTGTAAATATTCGATGAACAATGCAAATGGAACAAATAGTTTGATATAACTACCTTACTTGTTAAAGTCTGACTTAGTACCATGTGAAATTGTCTTTATTCAATTTCAAGAAGTTATAGCGCCACAACTTATCATTACCATCTGGCTGCAATAACGTCTGTTGAGAAATTTGCATGAAACAATGTCAATAGTTCCACCCCAGTAGACAGCTAAGCGCTTACGGTTGTATTGGTTTAACTTTGCACTGCATATTTTCAACAAAATTATTCCAGAATACCTCAACAGATAGTTGGGTTACTAAATTATTAATGTTTTTGGGTTTTTTTCATTGTAATTGACAGTGTCCATACATTGGTCGATGTTTAAAGTGTACAACGTCAAAGGGGACTTCATTTTAAATAATAAATCACGATGAAAATCTTAACAAGGGTGTTTAATCAATGTAACGCAACCCGCTGCTGCTGTAATTTTCAGAAAAAAATTAAGACACAGTGGACGATGGCATTCATTTACCATCAAGTGACCCACTTGCTCGTTGCCTTCCTTTACCTTTATGGTATAAAACAACAACAATAATAATGATGAACACCAAATTACTTAGGTTTATTTAAAATACTTCAAAGACTGAAAACATTATATTTTGAGATATTTGAACATTAAGATTAAAATAAATTCCACGAACTACCTACCTACTATAAATATTCCATAAATAATGGCTGTAATTTGACGGCGACGGTAAACATATTTTTCGAGCAAGTTGAAATATTTTAGTTTCGGTAAACTTGGGACATTAGTATTTTTAATGTTATTTTAGAGTACCTGCACATAAAGTTTAGTCTCACTTACTCACCAAGCTATTTTTTACATTCCTCTATTCTTCGATATTTCACAGTACAATAGTAGTTTTTTCTGGATTGCAAAAATAGAAATCTTATGGAGTACTAGAAAGCCGTAACGTAATTCACATGGTACACGTAACTATCAGATGCGTCACTTTCGAATGGTACTTTTGAGTGCCATGTGCTTTAAAAACTCAGTCTCAGTTCACACTTTCGAATTACAAGAGCAGCGAAACTATGTGTACGTACATACATACACAAACTGTGTGTATGTGTTACTAATCCGATTGAACAACTACAGCCTCCGCTCTGCCTCAAAGAATCGCACCCTTAAGCGCCAAAATAACAGCAATTTCATGTTTTAAAGTTACACGTCACGGATTAATCGCGTAAATAAAAAATAATTCATTTTTATGCTAAAAATGCCTCCCATCATTTTGGAAAAGAGCAGATACTTTTCAAACTGCTGGATTGATTTTTACCAAACATAACTAAAAACCGCCGTAAGGAAAGCTGGCTTTCGAATATAAAAAAAACGCATCCAATTCGGCCCATCCGCTTGAAAGTTAAGATGCCACAGACGACACACACACACACACACACACGTGACGTCAAACTTATAACACCCCTCTTTTTACGTCGGGGGTTAAAAACATAAAGTTCGAAATGCATAATGGGTCAAAATATATGAATGGTTCAGAAAATAAAACGCAATTTTCTGAGGAAATGACAACTTGACAGGATTTTTATGAACCTCATCTCATCATCAGCTCTAGCCTGTATACGTCCCTCGGCTGGGCACAGGCCTCCTCTCAGAATGAAAGGTATTGGGCTATAGTTCCCACGCGGGCCCAATGCGGATTGGAAACTTCACACACACCATTGAATTACTTCGCAAATGTGTGAAACTAAATCCAACCTTACCAAATCAATTTGTAAATTACGCGATGAAAAACTTTCGTCTATCTAATAGTTACACCGAGAATCGTAACATGTATTTTGACCCATTATGCATTTCAAACTTTATGTATTATCCGCGCCCCCCGTCACTTGGAAAACTATTATAGTACCTACATAATAAGCCATTTTGTTCCAGAGCCTCTAGTGTAAGATTTCACATATACAAACGTCTCGAACGCGTTCACATAAACCTCTCAATTACTACGGAAAAATTAGCAGCGCCACTAGCGGAACGAAACTGCAACAAACTGTATTTAACAGTTTAACGCAAACGTGATCGAGACGTATTTTGCTATCGAAAACTTACACTAAGCAACTGATCAAATGCCAGTGAATAACGCATCGAGTGTCGCTTGCCAACGAGAAATTGGGTTACTTCTAAATTGACCGGATTAACTGGATAATGGACTCATAAGTGGATGCATAGGTTAGATATTAGGTAGTTAAATAGGTTAAAGACTAGCCAATAAGTGATATGTACTCTAACATGCATCACTTAATGTTCTAGTTCAACTAGGAATCATTTAAATAGGTCAGTCCATAAAGTCTTTTTACTCGCAAAATTTTATACCTGCTTTTTATCAAGTCATACAATTAAGTATGTGATCGTCTGGATAGTAGGTAATTAACTGAAGCGCCCCTAATAATTACCATTTAATGCGGAAATAATACATGTACAGTCGAGGGCATAATTTTATGCCCTTGACTGTACCTAATGAGGATAACCAGGATTATGACTTATTTCTAGAATTGTGAATTAATATTTCTAACTTTGTCTACTCATAACATCCTTTTCGTTCGCTGTAATTTATTTTATTTAGGACTGTTATCAACTCGGTTTCCAATTTAGTATGTATCCTGAAACTAAATAAGCAAACCATTTTAGAACGCCAAACACTATTTCAAATTCGCTAGCGCCACTGACTATGAAAAGCAAATAACTTTTTTTGTAAAACCGTTCACGCATGCGCGGTCATGGCTCCTTCCAGCCTGCCAAGTTGACGACCGAGCAGTTACCGTTCGAACGCCAGCCAGCGCCTGTATTTGTAACGCTTAAAAAAACATCGTGATTCCGAATTCAAACTTTCGAAAATGAATGATTGAAAATAAATTGAGAGACTGTTTTTTTTACGTTAAAATTGTCGGTTGCCAGTCATGTCATGCGGCATTTTAATAACGTAGTTATTTTGTGAAAATGTTTCGTTTTAAAAACTTAGTGATGAAGTGGCAAACACAGTTGATTGTGTTCGGAATTTCAGTGTTGTTTCGGTGCACGGATTCTGTGGGTAAGTTAACTAAAACTTTATAAAAACGTCATTTTGAAGTAGTTAATTTTCTATCTATTTAAATTTCATAATATTTACTACTTTGAGTAGGTAAGTTTTTACCGACATTTTATAAATTTTACAAGATTTTATCTCCAAATAAATTCTTAATTATTTGCTTGCAATAAATATTGCAAGGGAGTTTTGACCCACTTTGAGCATTTGGTAGCGTACCTATGTTAAGATTCAACAACAGTGCAGTAACTACTTAACATTAATTATCAAAATAAACTTAAAAACCACAGATTCAGAATATGTTAACCGTTTTATGCACATCGATTTTGATAGAAGAACACGGTTTACTTCTTTAATTTAACAGTGACACTAGTTCCATACAAATGAAACTAACACATAAATAAATTACAAATTTTACTTTATGCTAAATACTAGGTGTTGCCTGCGGTTTCGCCCCGTCCCTGTTTTTTTAAAATGGTCTCTCACCTTTAAACCTCTCCCTGGACTTGCACAAATGTTTCAAAACCAAAATTATTCAAATCAGTACAGCCATTCTCGAGTTTTAGCGAGACAAACGAACAGCAATGTATTTATATGTCGTGTACAATAATATTATTATTTATAGATCAGTAAAAAAAGTACATTTTCTGATTGATATCATAATTCATTTCGTAAAACAATAATTTTAAACTGAACTACACTAACGAGCAAAAATAATTTGTTTGTGAGTATTATTTAGTTTTTACTACTAAAAAAAACTAGTTTTAAACCTCGCAACGTATAAATATGCAAAGAGGTGTACAAAGAGGTGTAAAGCTGTCTGTGCAAGCACTGCACGTCGGGCTTTACATATAATTTTGACGATGTGCACCAACTTGTGAACAATATTATAATACGATTATGGTCTTTTTTTTTAATCTAATATTTTTACGAGGCTTAAGTGCACTTGTGTGACTATGCCAGCCTCATCGGATGTCTCTTAGGTCAGATTCATCAAACACTCCCCTGCCCACTACCAGATTATCTGGCAGCAAAGGAGTATTTCACAAACCTGTATATTCGTACCGCATTTTCTGATGCCGGAAAACTTAATGTTGTGTTAACTGCTCCATTAAACAAATGGTCTTAAAGATCATATTTGTTGCATAAGTTGCGAAAATTTTATGCTAGGATTTTTCCGTTGAAATATAGGCACACTAGCTTCTGCCCGCGACTTCGTCTGCGTAGAATTATACACATTAACCTTCCACTTGAATCGCTCTCTATTAAAAATACCGCATCAAAATCGTTGCGTAGTTTTAAAGATCTAAGCATAAATAGGGACGAACAAACAGATAGCGGAAAGCAACTTTGTTTTATACTATGTAGTGATATATTATACTTATTAACATACTAGTTGTTGCCCGCGAATTATTCCATCTGCAAGGAATTCTTTTATCGCTATCCCGCGGGAACTACGCAATTTTCCGGGATAAAAAGTAGCCTATGCATTATTCCAGACTATAGTCCATCTCTGTGCCAAATATTATCCAGATCTGTCCAGCTGTTCTTGATTGAAAGAGTAACAAACATCCATACATCCATACTCACAAACTTTCGCATTTATAATATTTAGGTACATATTAAGACATAAAAACATCGCACAAATTCTTGCTATTGTAATAAATTCGAAAGCAACTCGTGTCTCTCTGTCCGTCTATTAGCTCTCTCTTCACAATAAACCGTTTCACCGATCGTGATGAAATTTGGTAAGAAGACACTTTGAATATTAAGGGCTAAGGAATAAGGACATTAAGGACTAAATTATATAATTATATAAATTATGAATAGGCTAATTGCAAAGTTAGGTTGGAGGATCGCGGCAAAAAATTGTAGACGTAGTCGCAGGCAAAAAAGAACAAGAAAGAACAGATAAAGATCAAAGCAATCATATAAATAAATCACGTCTACATTCCTTACGGGGTAGACAGAGCTCAAGCTAACAAAACCTAATGGCGCCGATAAGTATGATTGTGGACGTATAGGTGGAAAGGGGAATCAAAATAGTGATGTGTTGCTAGCCGCATCGCCTATAACTTGATTTCTAAGATTGTCGTCCAATCCCTCGATGGGCTTTTTCCATCTGCGCGGGAAGAGAAGCAACTGGTACATTCTGTTTTTTCTTTGCTCCCAGACCAGCTTGGTAGGATTATATTAAGACATAGTAATTAAATTACTAATTGCGTGAAAGAACTCCTTAGTTTTAAGATTTTGAGAAATTCGTAATATTCGTCCTTATTTCTTGTCTATGGTTTCTCTAGTATATAGCCTAAATAATGTTCACCACTTTCGCATGGTATTTTCGAGTGGCGTGCTTTCAAAAATCGAGCCCCTGCTCCTCTAGAAATACGGTATTCTAATGAAGAGCATCTTGTTTTCGCTCCTCCCAGATAAAAAATGAAACTAAGTCAAATTAACTCAAAGTACATAATCATAGGAAAATAACCAGCTTTCAACTGCCTGTATATTTCTTCAATTGAAAAGTGCGCTCAAATGCCTGTTATGACAACGACACTTTAGGCTAGTGACATAAACGCAAGTAAATGTCATGCCAGTACCTAGCGTAGTGAATGTGTCAAAATTGTCTTCATGCCATTTTTAAAAGTTCTTTGTTAAATTTTAAGTCAGTAGGTATTGTTCAATGAAATGTACCTCCGCAAAGTAAAATTTTTAAATTTGTTAGATAAGACCTACCTATAAGTTTTTAGAGGTTAAATGTAAATATGACGAATCAAGAAAATGACTTATTTTCTTCGGAATATACATACATATCGCTAGCGCACCAAGGTAGTAATAAAATGAATAAAAATGAATTTCTAATTTTATTTTCCTTTTGATGCAAAAGCAAAAAGCAATCGCTTAGGGAACAGATCTTACAAGATTTTCCTTGAAGCATTTTCCTGTTTTTTTTTTCTTATTTATATGACTTCACACGATGTCGATAATGGTTTATTTTCGGTTCATTTCATCAATTCTAAATGCTGATGTAACGATGGATGAAAGAAAGGAATTTGTTTAGCTATATATAACTTTTTAATAAAACGCAATGTTATTTGAAGTGGTTACATTTTGGCTGAATATTTTTTATTCGACTGTAGAGTGTAGGACGTAAACGTGGAAAAATTGTACTTAACATCCTATATATATGTATTCATTCATATATTCATTTTGTCACGAAGTTGAAAATTAGAACACAGAAAAATCTGAAAAGTAAAGCTATGGCCGGGAACATATTATTGTACGGGGGGGCTGGCCATAGTTTTACTTTTTGGATTTTTCTATGTGTTCTAATGTTCAGTGTCGTTAAGAAATTTATTTTCTAACGGTAAAACCGAGAAAGTAAACATAAAAATCAAGAATTAAAATTGTTGATTAATTTGATAGTCCCTTATTTTATAATTTTTAAATAGGTATTTGGAGATTTCTTTTTGCATCGTTGGATTCGTTGGTCCACAAAGAAAACAGCTCGCAAAGCGGCTTTGAGAATTGTTTAGCCAAGAAAATTTCGAGTAGCTAATGTTATACATACATACATTTAAACCACGTCTTTTACCCTCACTTGGTTCCTAAGATTTTAGCCCATTCCCTCGGTGGGCATTTACGATCTGCGCGGGGGGAGAAGCAGATGGTTTATTCTGTTTTTTCTTTGCGCTCAAATCAGTATCAAAGTAATAGGTAAAGATAATTGTGGGGACGTCAAGCAGACATCCTCTCTACAGGCAGATGTTGTTGAATTGAATGTTACCATGACTATAAATGTATAAAAATGATCAGTGGTTCACCGGTATTGAGTGAATGGCTGTTTGACGTAGTTATTGCAACCCTCTAATCTCTTAATTACGGGTCCTTGAGAAGACCCGTCTTGAACCAATTAACCATTAATTTCTTTCACTGAATTACTGAACAATTGATGTGGTTATTCACTTAAGGACGGCCATTTAGGCAGTGAATGGTATGAAAGGGCTTAATTCGCGTTTATGATTTGTGAGTTAATGATATAAGCTTGTGAGGATTATGGTTTTGTTAATGATGTGAGGATCTTATAGGAGTATTATTGTGTCTAGTGTTAATTAGACGTGAACAACCGCATACTTCTAACTCAAAATTCACAAATCTCACTCAAAATTTACCCTTGTTTTGTTCTTCGTACATGACAAAGTTACATTACTAGGACATTCTAAGGTAAAATAAAGACTATTTTTAAAGTAAAAGAAACATGTTCACGGCTTAGGGGTTGCCCACGCCACGGGCCACCCCGGCGCACTTAAACCTAAATTAATCCAAATTAATCATCCAACGTTGGTTTCACCAGTGCTGGCAATGTAAATTGGTTATGTACGAAGAACAAGCTAAAATTTAGTACCTGTTTCTTATTCGACATGTATTAGTTTGTCGTATTTGACATGTTATTTTGTATCAAGGTACTTCCATGCTGGTCTGGGAGCAAAGGAAAAACATTGAATGCACCAGTTGCTTCTCGTCCCGCGCAGATGGTAAAAGTCCATCGAGCGAATGGGCGAAATTCATAGGAATCAAGTTATAGGCGATGCGGCTAGCTACCCATCACTATTTTGATTCGTTTTTCCACCTATACGCCTACAATCATGCTAAACGCGGCCTTTAGGTTTGCTTACCTCAGGCTCTGTCTACCCCGTAAGGGATAAAGACGTGATTTGTGTGTGTGTATGTGTATGTATCAAGGTGTGCCTGTATGTATTACTGTCTTAATCTTCATCATCATCATCATATCAGTCATAGACCTTCCACTGTTGGACATAGACCTCCTCCATAGACCTCCAGTTTCCTCGGTTGGAAGCGGCTTGCATCCACCGTGAACCCGCGATTTTAACCAGTAGAGCTATTGTCTAACTCGCTCGCATTCGCCATCGTGTTCATTTTGACAGTTCATGTATGAATATGACAGCTAGCTGATTCCGATGCCAATTGTCAGCCCATACATGAACTGTCAAAGTGAACACGATGGCGATTGCGAGCGAGTTAGATAATAATCATCACAGGTCATCTCTCCACCTCGTTGGTGGACGTCCTACGCTGCGCTTGCCGATCCGCGGTCTCCTCTCGAGAACCTTTCGGCCCCAACGACCACCTGCTCTTCGTGCTATGACCAAATGAGGTATTCCATCTTAGCCCTCACGGTTGACAAGGCACCTGCAATTCTCTTGTGTTACATTGTGTTCATGGGTGGTGGTGCTTAATTTACCATCAGTTAACCCACATGCATGCTGCACACCCTAAGAACGTAAAAAATAAAATGCGGTTTTGACGTATAATAAAATTATTCCCTATATCTTACCTTATTAAATGTTGCTATATTCAACCTATTAAACCAATTAAAAAGAACGATTAAGATAATGTAAAGCATACATGTCTAATAAAAATTAAGAAACATGTATAAAGATTTTTTTTTTAATTTGGAAAATTATGATTTATTGAATAACTATTTATGCATGTATGTATAAATAACTCTTTATTTTATAAAAAACATAATAATTGTACAGGTGTAACAGATGTATAAGGGCTAAATTATCCTTTAAAGGAACTTCTTCCAGTTAACCTTTGAACTATTGACAGGACAACAGACTCTATAGTACTCTATAGCATAGAGAGTAGACATACTAAAAAAGCTAAAAGAGCAATAACCAAATTTAACCTAAAGTGTATTCTGTTTTCTGCTGAATGAGTGCACAACATTGTGTTTTATTCAAATCGAACGGTTATTAATTATTATTAATGACACACATGAGCGTGAATTAATCACCCAAACAGTTAACTATCAATATATCATTATTTCCCATTTTCACCGATTCATGACATAATGATACGAATGATTGAACGCACACGATAATATAACGATGCCATTAAATTTCATAGTGTTAACTTACAGAATGCTATGATTTGGATAATGAATTAAAAAGTGATTTTCATAAATAAATATAAAAGAGCTGCTATGAAATAGTGTAAAAATGATACATTAAATTTAATAATAACAAAATGTACTATCGTTTTCAAACACATTTAACTCTATTAATAGCAAAATAAAGAGAAAAAGGCTAAATAGCAAGATACTTAATTTCACGTAATTAAAAACGACAACTAAGTAAAAACGTTACTACAAATAAAAGCCAAAACTTATAAATTGAAACAAACCGTAGCATAATTTTTGCGACTCGACAAATAATAAATAAATTAATCTTCATGGATCGCAACTCTGGCAGCATAGAAATAGAACATAATTCAAAATTGCAAATTATCAATTCTCTTTTGTTTTTTCCTGTCACGTTATCTTATTTGGCGAGGCGCAAGCTATGTAAACGAACCAAATAATACTTTGCAAAGCGAATAAAACGCGTTTTGTTTATTGAGTTTCAATATTTATAAAATGAAATAGCTGGTGCCCGCAGCTTCACCTGCGTTCCAATTTTTTTTTCTAAATATTTTTTCATAAAAACCTTGCCCCTGACATAACCAACACAAGAAAAACGAACTATCCAATTTTATTTATATGCATAGATTACTAACTGTTGCCCGCGATATCATCTATAAAGAATTTGTTTATCACTATACCGCAGGACCTACGCAATTTTCCTAGATAAAATAAGCCTATGTCTTATTCCAGGCCATAGGCTATCCTTTTGCCAAATTTCAGTCAGATGTGATCGATCGTTTTGCTCGAAAGAGCAACAAACATCCATAACGTCCATACTCACACTCTTTCGCATTTATAATATTAGTAGAATTCGGGGATTCTATAAGTTACTAGTAACTTGTACCTACTAGTAGTTCTGCGATGGAGGAATAAATATGTTATATTATATAGCACGGAACAATTTTTATGTTCACGATTCAAAAGTTCCCAGGTAGTTTCTATGCGTGTGTAAATTCGAGCCATATGGCAAAATGAATAAATTGTTTTCACCATAATAATTCAAATTGGTACCACTTTATATCGATGGCAATGGTAATGGCAAATCAATTATATTAATCATCACTACATAGTATAAAACAAAGTTGTTTTCCGCTGCCTCTCGGTCTGTCCCTATGTATGCTTATCTTTAAAACTACGCAACGGATTTTGTGGCGGTTTTTTTAATAGATAGATTCTTTCAAGAGGAAGGTTTATAATTGTATAATACATGCATAATATACGAGTACCGTCCGAAGCGGGGCAGATCGCTAGTTAATGACTATAAAATTGTCTTAAAGCTACATAAGGAAATAAAATGAAATACATTAGAATAAAGATTTAAATAAACTTTCCTTTTTGGACCTGTTATTTGCAATGACACGCAATCGAGCAATTAAAACATCTGTTTTCTTTCAGTTAATTTTGGCGATAATGAAGCAAAGCGAATACAAAAACAATCCTATGAATGGACGTTTTATCTTAGATTCTAATTATAATGCTTGTTTATTTACGTTTGTGAAATAAGAAACAAAAATATTCTACTTTACTATTGTTTACTTCTAACGAAGTTTTAAACAAAAGAACGTATAAAGTTTACCGTTGTTTTTATAAAGTTAAAATCTATATATATATAAAAGAAAGTCGTGTTAGTTACACTATTTATAACTTGAGAACGGTTGAACTGATTTGGCTGAAAATTGGTGGGGAGGTAGCTTAAAACCAGAAGACGGATATAGAATACTTTTTACCCTAATTTTCCCGCGGGATCGGAAAATCCCGAAATGTTGTACCAATAAAGCTACAGACATTAAATTTGGAATGCCTACATAATTGTTTCTTGATTAGTATAAAGATGTACTTGCAAAGGATTTTTTCAAATTTCCCACGGGATAAAAACACGAGGTAAATAATTAAAGACTATAATTAGTTAGTAGATAATATTCCTAGAGGATCACGCAGGTGCTCTAAGAAGGGATTTTCCGGATTTCCCACGGGATAGGAAATAAAAACCTTATACTTGGAGACATGAGTGGATGTATGGGGTATGTCGTCACTCTGACGTTATCTGCGCGGACGAAGTCGCGGGCAAAAGCTAGTAAATAATAAAAAGTAAGAACATTGCACAAATTCTTGCTATTGTGATAAATTCGAAAGCAACTCCTGTCTCTGTCCGTCTATTAGCTCCCTCTTCACAATAAACCGTTTCACCGGTCGTGATGAAATTTGGTAAGAAGACACTTTGAATATTAAGGGCTAAGGAATAAGGACATTAAGGACTAAATTACATTATATAAATTATAAATAGGCTAATTGCAAAGTTAGGCTAATCGAAAAATAGCCTAGTTCCTGGAGGATCGCGGCAAAAAATTCTTGATGAAGTCGCAGAAAAAAAAGAACAAGAAGTAACAGATAAAGACCAAAGCAATCATATGCATATATACATAGATCACGTCTTTATCCCTTATGGGGTAGACAGAACCTAAAATAACAAGACCTAAAGGACACGTTTAGCATGATTGTGGACGTATAGATGGAAAGAGGAATCAAAATAGTGATGGGTTGCTAGTCGCATCGCCTATAATATGATTCCTAAAATTTTTGCCCATTCCCTCGATGGTATTTTACTATCTGCGCGGGAAAAGAAGCAACTGGTACATTCTATGTGCAACCATGTAATATATATAGTAATTTGATAACAATCAGTCGCTTGTATTTTCTGTTCGAACAATTATTATAGTCTACTGTATTTCTTCTGTTTATCTAGCGGAGTGAAAACGTGGCACGGAATAAATTATTGTAACGATACATAAACAATAACAAGTTTTATAGGTAGTAAAGGTTTATGATACTATTCTTATTTACAATACAATTCGAGTAGATAGTCTTAGCCGTGACTTGGTATATATTGTCGGTCAATTTTCTTCATACATAATTTAAATTACTTTATATAAATAAAAATGAATCGTCAAAATCTATTTATGAGCATTACTCCTAAACGACTGCACCACATTGTATAATATATTTAAATTTAAATAAAAATTATATTTTACTATCATGGCAAGGTTCGTACTCAATATAAAAAAAATATACATAAATATAGAACAGGGGCGAAGCCGTGGGCACCAGCTACTATGGTTATAAATATTTAAACTCAATACATAAAACGCGTTTCATTCGCTTTGCAAATTATTATTTGGTCAACGGTTCGCTTAAATAGCTTGCGGCTGGTTCATAATAAGAATAAAATTATAAGCAGAAATTTATTTTGTAAATGTAAAAAGTCCACTGCAGAAAAGGTACAAAGTTTATTCACGGATATTGTGTGTTTACTAAATGTGTGAAATGATGAGCGTGTCAATTTTTATATACTGAATCGGCAGCTTCTCTCACGTTAATAATGAGTATTTCGAAATCAAGCAAGTACTTCCAAAACCGTTCAACCATTTTAACGCTACCCTACCGTAGGAAAATCGGGACAGAAAGTACCAAAAAGCAAAGCAGCCCATATGTTATTCTAGACAACCATGCAGCTATCTACATACCAAATTCCATTAAAACCCATCGTAGCCGTTTTAGCGTGAAGAAGTAAAAAACCAAACGTTCCGAGACCAAATAGGAGACGTTTTGGGAAATCGTCAGGTCAGGAGTACCCGAAACCGACGAGCATGTATGAAGAGATTGATGAATGTGGATGAAGCGAAAGAAGTATGTCAGGATCGTAGCAAGTGGAACAAAGTAGTCTCTGCCTACCCCTGTGGGAAAGAGGCGTGACAGTATGTATGTATGCATGTAAGTAATAATATTTGTTTGATTACGATAAGTAGGGCACGTAAACAATATCGGAAATGTTGAACTGAACAATTCCAAATAGGCCATTTAGAGGTCCCAATATAAATTCAATCTCTTGATTGGCGCAGTAATAACCAATAGAATACATTTGTGTTAAATCAAATAGCGATGCTGATGCGATTGGTAGCATAAGCAAACAAACAATGTAAATTAAGATAATTAGAAGCCCACTGACCTGATTACTATTACTGGCGTTTGTAGTTCTTATGAGCTAATAACTGAACACCATACTCTCTCCTATTTTATTGAATCAGGCGTTACTTTGCGGAGGTCCATTTCAATGAACAAAAAAATTACCTTGCTACTCCGCGTGCAAGATAACCAAGCCTGTGTGAAATATATATGTTTTTCATGCAATCTCCACTACTGCCAATAAAACACATATAAATCCCACAAACTTAATTATCCCATACACCACACAGACACTGACGCGTTTCGATCCCTCTACGGAAAAGAACAGATCTGAGCAGGTGGTGCGCTTTAGAATATAAAATATATTAATATACTAAGTAGTGAAAATACATAATACATTAAACATGAAACACATTTATAATAAATGAAGATATAAATAGACATAATACACACATACCTAAAAAAGCCAGCTACAAAATTCATGTACAAGATGACAGACCTCGCACAAAGATATACGCCACATCTAGTTTATTAACGCTTTTTTACTTTTACTATGTCCTGAGCAAAATGATCGCTGTAGCATTTGAAGCCATTAACTAAATGGTTGTCTCTCAATTCAATAGAGATTATTTGTCAAGGACTTTCGTTTTCTGTATCATCCAGCGACCAGAGTTCACGGCCTCACCGAATTCTCTTTTTTTGTATTGCGTTGAATATCTCCTACTACTGGACTCGGATTATCGTATCTTATTTCATCGATTCTTGTTTCTCTGATTAAACTTTGAGTCGTATATAAAACACAATAGTCGCTTTATAATTATGTGAACTATAATAATGAGACATAATATTTAAGACAGTGTCAGATTATAGTTTCTTGTTTGGTGACAGGTCTAATGTTAACCCTTAAAGTCATTTTGTATATTATTCTATACATTACTTTCAAAAAAAAAATTATCATCTTAAACACGAAAAAACACCTCTTGTATTTTATAACGCATTTCCGAATGAATCCAAAATGTCAAAAACGGACAGTGACGTTTGACAACCGTTTGAATTTGAACACAGTTGCACAATTAACGGAGCAATGCGGAGAGCTTTTACGTCAGTCAAGGTAAGAAAATTATTTAAAAATAGAAAACGGTGCTTGTTGGGCATCGTTTTGCTTAAATATTGTTTATAAATAATAGACCCACCTTTCTTCATTAGTATTTCAATGGACAATGACTCTATGCACTCTTTTTCAATAGTTTTTTGTATACGTATAGTATACCATACATTGCTACTGCATGAACAAATATGGTTAACTTTGTTGTGTATAGCATAATATACATTGCCACCGAATCGGAAATTATGTAGTGTGTAGTATACTATACAGTGCTACTTATTCTGACTAACATTTGATATGGTTTTTTTCATTTTTTAGTTTGATTTGACATAAAATTTACTAGTTCACACTAACATTTTCTACCTAATTTGAACGCTGATTCGTTTTTTATTTGCACTGGTTTTGGGGCATAGTTAGCTTGCTTATTTCGCTTGTTTCAGCTGGCACAGCGTGGCCGTGCTAGGCGTATCCTAACTCTAATTCCGAATATCGATGCAGATTCATGTGCAAGTGATTCTGTTAGTGAAGATGAGGCACTAAAACCTACCGATTCCCCGCAATTATCCCCTGGAC
Organism: Pandemis corylana; assembly: GCA_949127965.1. Taxonomy (NCBI): domain Eukaryota; kingdom Metazoa; phylum Arthropoda; class Insecta; order Lepidoptera; family Tortricidae; genus Pandemis; species Pandemis corylana. Next base: position 10,533,733 of record OX421856.1, on the reverse strand, counting down.
CAGATTCCTGTACAAGTAGTAAAGATGAGTCACCACCAAACCCTCCCAGTTCATCTTCAAGATCGAGTTCACCAGCACCTTCCATAAATTCATCGTTAGAGAGATTACATCTATTAGACAAATCAGACAGCATTCATGATAGCCCGATATATCACTATATCGCACAGGTATTAAAAGCCACAGATGGCATTTAAATATATTCTCGCAAATAATCGACATCTGCGTTAATTCTCTTGAAAAAGCGGCAATTTGAACAGACTGGAATAAAAAAAATGACCGCTTAAAGGATTTTCGATATGAAATATACGCATGGTTACTAAAGGAACATAGATCTATAGCTGTAAAACATTTACAAACAGTAACTGAGAGCAAAAAAATTAGAAAAACTGAAATGAACTCGTAGGCGCTGTAAGGTTCGACAAAGTTGACCACTGGCCTACGCACACAGGTTACAGTAGATGTAAATTTTGTAAAGGGGGTCAAGCAAACACTAAATGCAATAAATGCAACGTCCACCTTTGTTACGTGAAGACCAGGAACTGTTTTGTGTCATATCATGTTCGCACCGAATAAATAGTATTGTATAGTATGCTATACAGTTGCTTAAATTCTTTTTTTATTGCTGTCGGTGCAGTGTATAGTATACTATACGTATAATAACTAAAAAACTGTTTATATAGGATTATTTATTTTATTTTTTACGTTGCCTTTTAAGAGTAAATAAACTATTAAAATACAAAAAGGATGTTTTTTTACAAAAAAAAATCTTGCGACCTTAAGGGTTAATGTACGTCCCTTTTTTGATAGAAATCGATTATATTTGATAATGATCCTATTAATTTAGTCCTTAACCTTTCTTGACTAGGTTAAGACTAGTTGTGGCTTTCACTCTGTAAATTTAAACTCACTCCTTGTCGACCCTAAATAGTTTAATGCTCCACTCTTCTACTTAAAGGTTAACTGGTAGAGATCTCTTATAGAGATAAGTTCGCCTTTGTGCATAATTTTATTTGATGTTTTTTGCGTTTTCTCTTATATTTATACAATAAGGCATTTACTTACTTAAGAAGGCCTCATACAGATTTCACTGTTTAACTTGGTTTTGCATCACTTCGATCTTCGCTTCGTCGCTTTAAATTGTTTACTGTTAGTTACCTTAATTACAAAAAACCACAAATACGTAAGAAATTAAGTATTTTTAAGTAAATTTTCTAAGTATTTTTTTCTTCCATGCTGGTCTGGGAGTAAAGAAAAAACATAGAATTTATCAATTGCTTCTCTTCCCGCGCAGATGGTAAAAGCCCATCGACGGAATGGGCGAAAGTCTTAGGAATCATGTCATGGGCGATGCGGGTAGCAACCCATCACTATTTTGATTTCCCTTTCCAGCTATAAGCCCTTTATTATGTCTACCTCGCAATGGATAAAGACGTGACCGATGTATGTATGTATATATTTTTTTCATACTAAACTAACACTATCACATCAACAACTCACTCTTTGTCGGTCTCTCGCTTAATGCTCCTCTCATTTACTCAAAGGTTAACTGGTAGAGATCCCTTATAGGGATAAGTTCGCCTTTGCATATATTTAAGCTATTTTTTGTGATTTGTCTCTGCTTTTTTATATTTGTACAATAAAGCATTTACTTACTTACTTTGATAATAACTTTAATATCGTTTAGTTACTTACTATCTTACACTAGTCGCGGTAAGGACAGGCTAAGATTTTTGTTTTATAAATAATGGTTACTTACTTACTTACTTACTATCTTAAAAGTGATTAAAAATAAAAATCTACACTAAATGACAACGAGTCAACGTTGCCAACTAATGTAATAACAGGGCTTAATCCTAGACCGAAGCTTCGACAATGGAAGGCTTTTTGCGCGCTTTTGTTAAGCTTGCCATTATAACGGAGGCATTGTGGGACAGCCTTCAGCCAATAAGGGACAGGTACTTGTGTCGTGTAATTTCCTAGATTTATTGTTATTTGGGCCCTAGAAAAGGTTCAGAATAATCACTTACGCCTTTTTGTGTTTGCCGTCTGATTTTGCTTTATTTGACACCCGATTAGGGTAATGTTAAACGACACTACCTAAATTTTACGCTTATGGTGTTTTGAAGAGGAACGTTTGTTTCCTCAAATTTTTCTTAATTAGTTTACCTAATTTAAGTTTTAATACATTACGTACAGATACAAAAAGGGACAGAAGACGGAAAGTGACTTTGTTTTATATTACGTAGAGAAGCATAGTTATGCGAAGCGACGAAAATGAGTGTTCAATTTATTTGGTTACTTTCAAGTATAACACATCAGAGCGGCGGCATTGTTGCGTATTTTTGCCTCAATTGAAAAAGCTAGAAACTTTCATCAATCGCGTTTCGAGATAGCAATAAAAGGAAGTCCTTAAAAGCAAGAAGCTCTTCTAAAGCTTTGTTATGGAGCTTTTTTTCCTTGTTTTCTGCGTTGTTACAATACCCACTTTGCGTTATTCGTATTTGAAGGTAAAATAATCCATAATATATACAAGTCTTTAGTTACGTAGACATAATATGCAAAGTGAAATGGTGTTATATACTTTTTGAAGCTTTTAAAATTTGCAATAATGAATCCCTCTTGGGCACACTCTTTTACCAATCGACATTAGAATAGTGAGATTTTTTTATCCTATGAAGTTTGAGATTCCGTGCTCGGATGGGGGAGATATTTGTATGAAAAAAATACGAATTTTTGGATGAAATCTTGGATGTTTAATTACGTATTTATGCACGTATGTAAGTATGTTTATACCCATATTACAAGCTTTGCTTAGTTTGGAACTAGGTCAATAAAATTGGCGTCAACTGGGCCAAGATTTTTATAAAATAGCTTACATTTTTTAAAACTGTCTTTTACTCAATGATAAATAATAAAAAAAAATTATAAAACAACCTTATCAATCTAATCAGTAAGGAAATTACACTTGAATCCGCTTTAAAGTACTGAAATCTTTGGTTGCCATTTCACTACAAAGAAGTAACCAACTATAAATTTATAAACTGAAACTAGGTACCCTTTTACCCAAATGAAACTCGATATGATGCACAAGCGTTGTGTAGTTGGTTTCATAGACTCTTGAATTTAACATGGCATACATCAAATGGGTCATGTTTTGGCTTATACATTGTTCATTACATGAGGGGTATTTCGTGGATTGTGTTATTATGTAAATATGATACGGAGAAGAATAGTTAGGTACATTAGTCTGGTTTAGGTACTTTGTTGATATTCAGAAAAAAAGAAATTCAATCTTTTCTAAATTTAAAATTAAAAAAAGTTGTACTGGGGAATTATTCCCAACATTACAAAAATTTGACTTAAAATCAATTTTGAAATCATATTAATATTATTTTTTTATAAGTCAAACAAGTTTAGTATTAGGCGAAGTTTATCCTACCTCGGTACCGCTATCGATCGTAAATATCCCACATTCCTTCTCAATCAATGCACTCGGTATTTGCGCTATGAACCCGACATTCTCGGGTCCCGAAACCCGAGCACATCCGACCCAAAGTCGATATGAATCAAAGCTAACATCGCACGACAAAGATCAAAATTGTTGCCGATTCGGTTGGGCTGCCAATTCCACTTCCGACACAATTGGATTAAACATAGTAAGAGAGAATTACGAGACTGCAATAGGGATGATGAGTAAATTTTTGGAATATCGGGAAGATTATCAAAAACTATCAGACATGTTTTTTTTCACCATACTCAAATCGTTACGGAGATCAACTTTGACGCGTTTTAACTTTTTGATTTTTTTGTTAATTGATGAAAGGAAAAATACGTTTCTAACATATTTTCATAATCTAAGTGACGGGCTAAATAGAATTTAGCTTTTTTACCCAGTTAATCCCGAATTGTGCTTAGTGTGCAATTAATGAAAAAGATAATGACTAAGATACATAATTTAGTCTCGTGTAATCTAGCAGTCTTCAAATTGGAGGAGAAAGGACATTTACGTATAGTAATCAAACGTGATCCATTTTCAGAGATGTACAAAATGGTTTTAAAAAAGCATTTAAATACAAAATGCAAAATACTTTTTAGATTTACTATTTCAAATGCAAAATACCAAATAGTTTTGCGTTTTGTATTTCAAATGCTAAATGCAAAATAGGTATTTTCAAAATACTTTTTCAAAATAAAATACCTTTTGATCAAATATCAGTCATTTTTATTTATTTTAGGTATTTATCATGAGAAATAGAGACACAATGGCGAGCCGAACAAAAACGTCTAATAACATGGCACCTTATGCATGACATTTTGGTCAAATTTATCAGTACGCGTTGATACGCTAGGAGTATTATTATTATTAATTATTAACGTAACAGAATTTATTGATATAAATTCTGTTACGTTAATAATTAATAATAATAATACTCCTTTCAACATGAAACTACCGTGAGACTTAATCATCATTACACATAAACGGATAACTCACGTATAAAAAGTCGAGTGGTGTTCGACATGTTTCGGACTATTTCGTAGTCCTTCTTCTTGGAGCGTTCGCCCCGGCGGCAGCGCTCTGCTCGCGCGGCTGTTCGACCCAAGCGCAACTGACAACGGCGCACAACTACCCTCGTTTTCATCGTCATTTTTAACGTTTTTTTGTGTTCGTTTCGCTGTCGCCGGTGCGAGCGCTCCAAGAAGAAGGACTACGAAATAGTCCGAAACATGTCGAGCATCACTCGACTTTTTATACGTGAGTTATTCGTTTATGTGTAACGAATAATAATACTCGCTTAAAATAATGTAAAGCAAGTAGACTAATGAAAATGGAGCCATTTTGTGAATTGTGTGGCCATTTATTTCGGGTGATTGTGCATCTAGTGCGGCAATACAAGCGTCATTCGTTCATTTCATTTTGTTTGACTGGTAATGTTGGCTAAACTTAATCAGGAAGTATTTTGCATTTTGAAATGAATATGAAAATGCAAAATACATCTCGAAAGGTATTTCAAATAAAATACAAAATGGTTTTTACTAAAAGGCATTTAAATGCAAACTACAAAATACGTATTTTGCATTTTGTATTTGCATTTTAAATAGAAGTATTTCAAATAAATCGCATCTCTGTCCATTTTATACATCATATCATATCTTTGCTTTCAAACGAATGTGGTTAAGCTGAAATGAATAAAGAAATGAAATAAAAAAACCGTTGCAGTCTGATGGAGATTCTCATAGTTAAGTAAAACATACAATGGTAAGTATAGAGTACTTCCTAGACTGCCTACCATTTTTTCATTCTTCCGTGATTACCTTTCTGTTTATTTATTTATTCTGTGAATTAAACCTGAACGGCTATGTTTGTTAAGCAGGAATTGCAGTTGCGGTTATTTACATTCGATATCTATTCTTACTACAGCTAGAGCAACAAACGACGTGGTTGTAATGGGAATACTCTGTTCCGTCTGACATTGTGTGAAATAAAAATTGCTGACTGTCACATTTGCAGAAGTCCATAAAAATGATCTATACTACTATACTCGTAACACCATCGCCCATGGACACACGCAACACTAGAGGATCGCGGATGCGTTGCAGCGCAAGCACTGCTGCTTGGCGGTAGGATTAGCCAGTAAGATGGTGGTAACGATCCGGACGAACCTAGCATGAGGTCCTACCACCCGCAAGACTCCAGACACTAATATTTTATAAGTAATATTATTTTCTGACAAATGAATGATTTCATGCATGTCCCATCAATCCGCTTCCCCATAAAAACGAAACGCTTCTCACAAGTCGCTTTCTGAATTCTAAGCAACATATGATTCTAAGCAACGTCGTAAATAATTTAAATTACTCACTGTTCACATTCCATGCCGTGATGATTCATAATCGTAGACATGAAATTTTCATCACTCTATGTTCATAACATAGCACATCCTTTAAGGTAAGTCGTATTATATAACGGTCTGATTTATGTTGTGCCAGCAGACTGTGCGTGTAATTGTGTGTAAATTAATGAGGAGTGCTGAAACAATCCGTTTAACTTATAGTAAAGCCTTGAGTCAAAGATGTGGCGCAAAATTTGAGCGCTGAGCGGGAACAATCAAATATCTTTAGATTCATTTACGAGTAGAAGCGCAGTTCCAAGCCATATTTCTATAAATTAATATAAGGATTGTTTTATATCAATGCCGAAAAACAAAACTGAAAGGATAACAAGATACATGAAGTCTCTTGAATCGTGTAAAAACAATTTAACGTCTTCCAACATGCATTTCTAATGAACTGCATTTACAGCTTCTTTTGGACTAAAATCTAGAAAAGGAAAAAAAAACAACAATACAATACCATTGCGCAACTTACTAAATCACGCATGGCAAACAGAAAGTAGGAAATCAATGGGTAAAATTTAGTGTCAAAGTCGCTTTAACACCCAATGCTAGTAAAACGCAATAAACAACCAAATAATCTCCGTTCAGAGATCTTCTGTAAAAATAAAAGATGCCAGGAAGACGTAGTGCAAAATGAAGGTGCACTCCTAGCTTGAAACTTGCGGTGGTAACCGAGAGCGATCACCTGCCGCCTGACGGTCGGCGGTGGATTGATCGCTGCCATTGCCACGATAGATGCTGATTGCGCCTCCAGTTGTTTGAGCTGTCGCTATCCACTTGACATATTCGCTACCGGGTTTTTGCTGAGCAGTCATTAAGGAGCCGGATTAAGCCTTGAGCTGACTAGAATTCTGGCAATTGATTAACGATGTCTTCGTGCTTGAAGATGAAAAGTCAAGCGAGTTATGTGCACTGAGGTTAGAAGAATTTTATACTAAATGTAGCTTACTTATACAAAATCACGTCTTTATTTATTTTCGGGGTAGACAGAGCTTAAGGTGACAAGACTTATAGGCCACGTTTAGCAAGATTGTGGGCGTATAGATGGAAAATGGAATCGAAATAGTGATGGGTTGCTAACCGCATAAAGTTTGAAGAGGTGAAACTAAAATGAAACCGCTTGTGACGGTTTGGGAATGTGATGAGATGAGAAAAGAGCTACATAACAAAAAGAAAGAGAAAAAAGAGGCCATGGACGACCAATGATTACATGTAAATATGACATGCGAACGACATGGTGATATGAAAATATACTAGTGGTGTAGTAGATACAAAGTGATGTAGGAATAATCAAGCGAGGCAAAAGAAGGGAGATAATTATTTTAGTTTCTAAATTATAATATGATATCTAATTTCACATTAGACTACGGTAACCTTAAAACGTACAGCAGAAATACGTTTAAAACTTTCGCAAGGTGAACCATAATTACAATTTACTCCGCATCGTCGAACTTGCTTGACAAAATTTCTCTCACTTGAAGCAATTAACATTCTCCACATTCAACTTAGACGAAACTGACAACAAAAGCCCACAAACAACTCCGTCGAAAAAGCCACATAATAAAGCGGGCATTTTAATAAAACTGGCACGGCCATTATTTTCCTCAAAAACAGTCAGTCACATGTCAACCGAGCGGGAATAAAGTCGGCTGCGAAACACACAAGTATTATTTATCATCCGCCGGGTTATCTCGGGAGTGCTTTCATAAAAACGGCTATGGCGCCATAACAAATGGCCATGGCCCACCCTTTCACTGTTCACTAAATTACTGGCAATTTCCCGGTACTTTATAGAAAAACACTCCATCCGTCTTTTTAGGGTTAAACATTGAAGGTGATTTACCGGCGGATTGGTTAGTGATTAATTTGGAAAAAAATCGGTCTACCATTTATTGACATGTTGTTTTTATGTTTAAAGTAGGCTTTGCTCACGGTTTCAATCGAGAAATATTTGATTTTGGTGGGAAAATTTACGCTAACATATCAAGTTTACTCGGATTGGATTAGAATAGACAAAAGGTATGTATAATAAATAATATGTGTTAAGTAATGACTGGTTGAGGAATTAAGACGTTTAAAATTTAATAATTGCGTGTCACAGACCGTATTAGTCAGGATAAGGTTTATTTATACGCGATTATTAACGTAGACTGTCATTATTATTGCATAGGAAACTGTCGAAATGAATGCCTAAGCACCACAAGTTAAAAGTAATTCGAATCTGAAAAAGGGATATAAAAAATTTACAGCTAAGCGAATGTAAATTAAAAACAGATTTATTTACGTGAAGTCAAACCATTTTTACTCCTGTAACGCTAAAACAATTCCGACAGATACACGAGATTTTTATTTAATTACGCTCTGCGATATTTTATAAAAATAGGTTGTCAAATCTTTTCTACTAAATAAAATGTCAGAAATAACAAACGGAGCGTTAAAAACAAAATTCCCCGCAATTTTTAAACGTTCTCAGCCGTCATGGGCATAAAGTTATAAATATTAAGTCGGCACTGGCAGCTGCCAGGTGCAGTCATTGTGAAACTCCTTAGCCCCGCAAAGCGTTATAACACAAACAGAGGTGTTGTAAAATAATAATTATGAGTATGGTATACAATTTCCTTTTTTAAAATGTGAAAAAAAACGAAGTATTAGTATAGCTACTAAACATAAATATGTAGTAGGCAACGCAAGAGAAAGAGGGATGCAATACGCGTACAGTTCGTGAGGTCTTAGAATGTCATTCGGTTTGTCTTGCTGTCTCGCTCACTCTTATGGGTACTTTAATCGGCCGATAGTACTAGGTTTATTGTCATAATTTAAATCAATTAACAAAAACCTTGGCTAATTATAGATGTAAGCCTTCCAAATGAATCGAACGATTAATCAATAACCAGTTCAAGATTTTTTGATTTCATCGCGAACAGACCGAAAGACAGACGCTTAGCTCGGTTCGCTTTGCTCATAGTTCTGTTCTAAAATCCTTCGCTTACAAACCAAAAAACAGCTTTGCAGCCATGGACAACAAAATAACTATTTATTAATACCACAAGTGAGTTCAGGGATAGTACATTTTGTGAAGAAAACTTATTAATATTCCTGTTAAAATTACTGAATTCTCGGAAATGCCTTGACTTACCCGATTACAAGTTGTGATGGTATTTAATTAAGAAAACTTTATTGGTTTATTTTGTATTTGATTAAACAGAATAATGTTTTCAACAAAGGTAAGTGAACTTTATGAAAGGTATTCAGATAATTACGTAAGATGATTAGGTACTATCAAATGAGATGATTATTCCCGGCCATAGGTTTAATTTTGGGATTTTTCTGTCAGAAGTCAGTTTTGTCGCTCAGAAATGACGGCATAGCGCTCAGAGTTATTTTATGATATAGTAACAGCATTCTAAGCTTCATTCACGCTGGTTCATTTCACTTGTTTTTTTTTGTCCATGGGCTTGTAGACTACTAGGAGTCTGTCTATATTACAAAACTGCTAATTGAATACGTCTGTGTCAACAGATATCCGTAAACACACGATTTACTCGCCGACCCGGACGAATGAATGAGATAACGGAACCTTTGTTGCGCTAATCGGGCTCCATCATCGTTTTCCGATATCACGAAACGCAAACTCAAGACCTCGCGAGACCAAATTTCTTCGTGTCGCACGTTTGGTAGGCACAATAAGAAACACAGTCCACAGATCAAAATAAAAAGTACCGTAAGGTCAGATTACTTTGACTCAGTGGAGGGTAACTTTGGCTCATATGAAAACCACCATTTTAGAACGGATTAACAACACCCCTTCTATATACTAATCATTATGTTAATCCCGAAAGCGAAAGTTACCCTTCAGAGCCAAAGTAACCCGACATTACGATATTGGGGGGGGGGGGGGGGTTCTGCGAATGACAAAGTGTGGCCTGTACATGCAGTTGCATGCACTTAAGCAATTATCTTATAGTGCTTGCGGCGGTAAACCTCGAAATTCAGTAAAAAGCTGCAAATGGTGTTAAAAGCATGAAAATCGGAACGATTGGTCTTTAGGCCATAAGAATCATTATTATTTCTTGTTCTTGTTTTAAATTAAAGTAGAAATTATTCTTAAAACACAGCAAATTTGTGCTCCACCAGATATGATATACGGTTGAAAAATATACCTAAAATGGTACGTGATAGCTTCATCTTTATCCAACCCCAAGAAAGCAATTTTAAAATTATTTACATTTATTATTAGGGATGTGATATATTTTTAGAATCAGCTGAGTAAGCCCTTTCACTAGATACCACACACGATAGGTTTCAGAACAAAAAATATTTTTCTGATACAAAAAAAGATGACGTCATAACTCCTCTCTATTTTTTTTTGTGCTACGGGTCAAATTAATTCGTATGGCCTAAAGATCAACCGTTCCAATTTTCATGCTTTTAACACTATTTGCAGCGGTTTTTGGCGTACCACACACACACACACACAAATCACGTCTATATCCCATACGGGGTAGACGGAGCCTGAGGTAACAAGACCAAAAGGCCACGCTTATCATAATTCGTCGTCCCCGGAGAATAAAATGGTAATAGGAAAAAGTAAACTTTTCAGGAGAAATAAAAAACCGTTTCGGCTTTATATCTTGCGTTCTACCAGGAATTAACCAACGTGTAATATATCAAATGAATGGTGATTTTAAGGGTTTTTGCATGTTTTAGTTCATTTATTTTTAGTAGGCCTAATTTATTTGTTATACGCCGAAATTCACATTACCGATAATATACGCTTAAATATAATTTGTATTGCATGATTACCATCTTATTCGTTGAAATCACGAACAACTAAGGCTATCGTAATGTGACTTTGTGATTCTGTTCAGTGACTTTGGCAACAACTGTCTTGTGTAGTAATAAATCATTACGATTTTATTCTCGTTAATTTTTCCTTTGATTGTAACGTTACAAGCACAGTGCAATTTTGTTCAGGGAAAAAACGAATGTGGTTATAATGGTTACAGACGATTATAAAAAAAATATGAAAGCAAAAAAGTACCTAGTAATATTTTATTTATTCAAAATAAGTCTTAGGTTACCATAGGACATCAAAATTAACCATTTATTTACTCGTCTTATCTATAATCTTTACTTACAGCTTTAAATCACAGTACAGATTTGTAAAATTAACAATTTAACGCAGAATCAGAATAAACGAGATAAAACATAATAAGAAAGTAAAGTATTTTTTTTTCTATGTAATCTGCTATCAGTCCGAAAAGACTATGATCAGATGTGTTGCAGGCTTCTTCGCGTTTCAGGGTGTGCTCTCCAGTGAGACGCAATCACTCATTTGAGGTAACCGAAACTAGAATCGTGACTTTAGTTCCTGGATGGTATGTCTTTTGAGTCGCCTCTGATAGTCGATCATTGTTAGCTGCCGGGCCAAGCCGTTCGGATGGTATTCAAGTCGTGTTTGATATTTTTCAGCTGACATGCGTATTTCCTCTTTTACTATAAGGATTTTTAGATGCTGATGTATCTCTTTATTTGTTGTGTACCATGGCACATTAGCAATTGACCTTAGTATTTTATTTTGCAAACGCTGTAGGGTCATTATGTTAGATTCGCTGGCGCTGCCCCAGAGCTCAATGCCATACATCCACACCGGCCTGAGTGTGGCCTTATAATATTAAAAGTTTATTGTCTATAGAGTTTTGAGTTTCTTCCCAGCATCCAATTTGGGGTTCTGTGTTTGAGAGCTATTTCGTCCCTTTTAGCTTTGATGTGTGCTTTCCAGGTAAGTCGTCTATCCAGATGAACTCCAAGGTATCTCACATGGTCGCTACGCGGCAGAGTTGTGCTGCCTAGTTTCACTGGTGGGCCTGTTTGAGTGAGAACGTTACGTGCACTGATTTACTTACGCTAGCTGTTATTCTCCACTTATCAAGCCATTTTTGTGTCGCTTCTAGGCCCTTCTGAAGCACAGTCGATGCAGTATTTGGGTTTTCATGTCTCGCAAGGATTGCAGTATCATCAGCATAAGTTGCAGTGACAACTCCTGGTTCGTCCGGGAGGTCCGACGTGAACAGGTTATACAATATAGGGCCCCCCAGCCTTAATTGGATAGAACTTTCATGTGGCATCAGCTTCCTTTACAAAGAACATTCTATCACCAAGGTACGAGTTGAAGAGCAAGTAAAATGAATGTGGTAAAGTCTTTTTGATCTTGAATAGCAACCCTTTGTGCCAGGCCCTGTCAAAAGCTTGTTGTATATCGAGAAATGCCGAAGAGCAGTACTCTTTTTGTTCTAGAGCTTTTCTAATGCATTGATATACCCTGTGAACCTGCTCTATTATGCTATGTTGTTTTCTGAAGCCGAATTGGTGATCCGGTATTATGTTTCGTTCCATCAGCAGTGGCATTAGTCGACTGAGTAGGATTCTCTCAAACAGTTTCGATAGTGTTGGAAGAAGACTTATCGGTCTGTAGGATGTCTTTTCATTAACTGGCTTACCCGGTTTGTAGATCATGGTAATTTGTGAGATCTTCCATGAATCAGGGAATTGAACAAAACAGTAATGAAGACGATTGCGGTCTTGGGTAGTTCTCTCAGAACTTCTTTTGTTAGCAGATCATACCCCGGTACTTTTTTACTGTCCAGATTTCTTATGCACCTTTGCAGTTCCTTAGGGGTGACTGGTTTAATTGGAAGGTCTAGTTGGAGATCCTCTTGCAGTACTTGCTCCACATGCTTCTCTGTGTCATTTGCTGTTGCAGCGTTTGGTGTGAATACCTGAGCGAGACGTTCAGCAAACACATTAGCTTTTTCTTGGTTTGTTCTAGCCCATTTTTCTAAACCATATCTGATAGGGGCCTTGTGTGTTTGTGGTCTATCGTAGGACTTTGCAGCCTTCCATAGCGAGTAGTTGGTCGCTCTGGTTGCTGTTAGTGATTACAATGTGGCTTGCAGTTTGTCATCTTTAATTGTTTTAACCAGGTTTTTTTAGCTCTTTTATGGCGCTGTTAAGCGCAGTTTTATCAGTTGGGCGTCTAATAAGTTTCCATACACGCCGTAGCCTCCTTTTCTCGGATAATTTGTTTCTTATATACATAGAGATAGTGGTTGACTTTTCCGTATGTGAGACAGTGGGAGTGGTTTTCCAGCAGGCATTTTGGATTACTGTAGTAATTCTTTGAGTTGCTAGCTCAATATCGTCTGTCGTTTTAAGATTGACTTTTAGATTGATGTTTTCAGTTATGTAGTCGCGAAATGCGTTCCAGTCTGTTCGAGAGTTGTATAAATACATAGGTTTTGTCCCATTCTATAACAGTAGTAACTGGCTGTTAGGATAACTGGAGTGTGATCGGAAGAGCGGCAATAATATGGTACAGAATTTAAACAAATACTTTTTAACAGTTACAGCACTTACTCGAAGTGCCACTATCAAGTTTCACCCGAATAAAATGGTAAAGGTTATTACGAAAAACCGCGAATCATTTTGTAACAATGATAAGTATCGCCACCATGTTTTGCCGAATTTCGGTTTATAGTTTGCCAATCTAAAGTATTGTTACGGTATTAATGGCGAAAACAAATGAGACGAAATTTCCAACGAATAAAAATTAAATAAACAATAACTTCGTAAAAACTCTCAGGAAAAATATGGAAAAAAATCACAAGATGCATTACGTCACGGAGAAGCCAAAAATGCTAAAACAATAAAACTATCGTAACATACTATTACGGTTTTATTCTCCGGGGGCGACGAATTTTGGCGTACCGCTAGCACTATTATACAAGACGATGTCCCTTAAGTATGTCAAGAATAAAATTGAAGTTGATGGAATAGGTTGACACTCAGAAGTGGATTAATAAATCTACCGTAGGTAAACTATACACATAATTTTGGAAATGAGATAGAGCGAAAGAGGAATATTTATTTGCACACATTCGATACACGTAGAGAACACAAAGAAACGATACATTTGGAAAACAAATGAGACCAAATGATTTACGATACTCGATTGATACACGTTTTCGTCGAAAGCGATGATAATTATTCTGATAATTTAACAAATCGACAGCGACAAAAACAATGACGACGAGAAAATTCTTAACGGGATACATCGTTTTAGGACTTCAGCGCACAACATTCTTTTTAGGTTAATACTAGCCTTGACCCGTCAGACATGTCATGCAATATGAGACGTTGTGTGATATGACATAAGAACCAGTGGACTGAAATAATGGGTGGGAGGAAATTGGATTCCTGCTGAGACAATAACGCTCGATCGCCAGTTTCTATTACGAGTTTTTTTATATGATACGTTATAGATGTATGTATCTGGATTTAATAAGTGGGAATCTGGAGATTGCTTCTAGCGTTTTGATTTCGATTTGATATTGTGAAGGGAATGAAGGAGTAATTTCAATAATTTTGGTTTTATAATATTTAGGCTTTTGTCTTTAGGACAAACACGGTAAATTAGAACCATTGGTGCCTAGGCTGCAGCGGTCTAAACGCCAGTCTTCTCCCTTAATGCTATATGGCAGAAAGGAACAGTAACGCTTATCTACCTATAATAATACACAGGGAGATTATCTGACTTGCACCTCAAAATGCGTTTTGCAAAGCTATTAAAGTGGCAGAAAAATTTAAACAAAATTAAACCTTAAGTTAACATTAGCCAATAAACTTTTATGAATAAGGGGGTAGGTACATCAAATCTATTGCCATAGTGAACTTATGTTTAAACTATATAATTATATTATTTACTAGCTTCTGCCCGCGACTTTGTCTGCGTAGAATACATAAAAACCTTCCTCTTGAATCACTCTATCTATTAAAAAAAACCGCATCAAAATCCGTTGTGTAGTTTTGAAGATATAAGCATACATAGGGACATAGGGACAGAGAAAGTGACTTTATTTTATACTATATGTAGTGATTATCTATAGTTAAGTTAGTAAAATCGAAGCTGATACAACTAAAACAAGACCGAACATTTTACAAAACAAACATTACTCCTTGCAATTAAAAGAGTCACTGGATTACCTCAGGCTTACAGCGTATAAGAAAAATGGTCCCGTCTATCTATCTCACTCTAGTACGCGTACTATGTCGCTCTTTCAATTGCGTTGCCGATCAATTCTTGTATTCGACGTCTATAGCTTAAACCATCTCTATATTTAGCTCAACTATTAATTACTGTTTCATCCTAGCCCATTGGCCTGTCACAACTCGCTGTATCGCTAACTGTCGAAATTCAGACAATGCCGTTTTAAATTCCCGTAATCATAGACCTTTGTCAGCTTAATTGCTCTTCCAGGACCAAAGCATTGTTCTATCCAAGTTTGGCGCCTGTTATCCCGAATCCGCCAAGATTTTGAAGTCAGCTGAATTTGGAGATTTCACCCCCTCCGTTTGAAAAGTTAGCAACCGGATTGATTATCATTGAGACAGTGATTTAGATTGTTAGCGTAATTTGTTTTGGAAGGATTAACATTTCGCAGTTGTTGTTTGAAGGTGTAATTATCTTGTTTATTTGTTGGAAACGATACAGTGCGCTATTGAGTTTGAGTTATATCAAATTCAATTAAGTGTTTTAATTAAAATTAAAGGAAATCTGCACTATTTATTTGGAGTTTTAAAAGTTAGCCTTTGATAGCCGGTATTTAATCCTAATTAATGACAGACTCGTACAACTTCCCCAAACCAAACAAAAACCGTCTAAGATTAAATTGGTTGTTGCGCAAAATAATAAAATTAAATGGCAAAGTTTTTAAACTTCACCCTATACACTTTGTCATTTTTAATTAATCTGGAATAGGTGCTTCTGCAGGTAACTTGGCTAGTTTGATTGAACACGCCAGTAAATGTTTTGCAAAATTGTATAATTATGATTAACAAATGTTTTTCATAGAGTGGTCGATGTCCGAAGTGGATGGTGTCAAAGGCGTTGCTTGATTTTGAATAATTTTAATCGAAAATTACAATAAAACCGTCACAGAAGTTTTCAGTTAGACTAACCCAACCACCGTGTTGAAATATTAAATATTTCAGTTTTTTTTTTAAGAATAATTATAAAACACTTGTGTCAGTACATTTCAGCAGAAGGTTGGATTATTGTGACTGATCATGACAACCCCTGTCAATGTTTACTAGGAATTAATTGTGATTGATAAAGGTTTCGATTCATTAGTTGATGTTCAAAGTGTAGGGCGTCAAAGAGGTAACTTTATTTTGACTTAAAAATTGCGACTCCTGAAGAGGTTTTTCCACAGGAGTATTTAACAAAACTAACTTAACCACCAGATAAAATATATATCTATGATAGTATTTTATTGCTCACTAGCTTTTGCCCGCGACTTCGTCTGCGTGGAATTAGTATTGTGGTTAACTTCTACCCCGCAAGGGAGAAAGACGTCATTTATGTATGTATTTATGTATTTCTAACGCTCAAATGATCAAAATGTCACTGGAAATCACATATTGCTATGCATATTTAAACAGGCGCTTAACACTTTAAACTTTCATTGCGACAAACTTTTTTTTCTGACATTAGATTTCAAATAAATAAAGCCCAATATATGCCCAAATATAAGTTTCAACTATTTAAGAAAACTGCAATAAAATACATCGCGTAGTTTTGGAGATTAGCGATTACAGATATTAATGAACACATCCATATTTACATACAGACAAATAAAAATTATAAAATCTACTTTTTATGTTTTATTGCTCTGCCCTGATTGTTAGCACTCTATTTTTGATGAATTTATTTAATGTACAGACACAACTTTCTACTGATTTATTATATGTATAGATAATTATATGGATAAGATTTATCAAAATAGAATTAATTCTCAATCCATCATCCGCTGAACCCATAATTTTAACAGTTTTGATTAAAACTTGCTAGTTGAAATCCTCGTAGGTATTAATTACTTTCGCATCAGTTACCTCCAATCATTTACAGTTATACAGTTTAACGGTTGGTAATTCCATTAATTCCGTAACAAAATGAAAATTCCTACCGATTCCATTCAACGAGGTAAATAATGAACAGAGTTAATGAATGGAATAATGACGTATTACGTAAGATGTGCCTTTTTGTTTTAGTTTCAGTCTGAATCTGCGTTGTTCATAAAATTGAATCTGTAAAAAATGGCCAATTTTTTCACAATGGCGTCTAAAAATTATGTTTATAATTATTATGGATATTTTTTACTGCTTGTCTTAGCGCTTTAGTGTCGTTTATAGTGACTTTTTTGATTATATTTTTCAAAACGATGAACATTATCATTAACATTTATCCGATCCGAGCGGTAGACAGAGCCTAAGGCGACAAGACTTACAGGCCACGTTTAGCAAGATTATGGGCGTACAGATGGAAAATTGAATTAAAATAGTGATGGGTTGCTAGTCGCATCGCCTATAACTATAATTCCTATGATTTTCGCCCATTCTCTCGATGGGCTTTTACCAGCTGCGCGGGAAGAGAAACTAGTACATTCTTTGTTTTTTCTTTGCTCCCAGACCAGTACTAAAATAAATGTTCGATGCTATTACTGAGCTAGCGCTTTTATTTCAACAAAGGATAACCAATTATGTGCTACAATTTGAATAAAATAAGTCCATGTTCCATCAATGAAGAACAATATTGTGAGCCCCGCCTTATATTCTACCCTGTATAGATAGTTAAAACGATATTAATAGTTATTTTTTACAATATACCCAATATTTATTGTTGAATTGTAGAGGTATAACTACACACGTCCCCCGCAGCTCCTATATCGCCGTTCTAGTTGGCTAACCGTCAGTCAACGGGTATGATAGATTACCTACTCAAATGATTGACCGCCTGCTGTGTTTGGACACTACTCGGGATTGTCCAAATATCCATATTAGATAAAATAGTTTCAATAGAGCAGACGCAACTGGAGAAGCGGCCGAATCATCACAAATAACTAAATAAATATATGAGTCTCAGTGCCGAATATAACTTAGTCCCTTTCGGTGTTAAGACCCTTGATGGAAAGTCCTAGCGCTATTAGCCTCTTCAAACATATTTCAAAGAGGCTAATAGACGCAACTTGTGACGGCAGACCTGGCAGCTTCTTTGGACAAGTTTTATATATTTTTCATGGTGGCAGAAGCATTTAGAGACTATGCCTTGATGAGACATAAATCACGAAACAGAACTCCTGGCACGCCTAGTTCTATCGCTGAGTTTCTCTTGTGTTTTAGCTGTAAGAGCAAAATTTTAAAACCTTAAGTGTGATCTGTTTCGCCAAAGAACTGTGTTATTATCATCACTACATACCTAGTATAAAACAAAGTCGCTTTCTCTGTCCCCATGTCCCTATGTCCCTATGTCCCTTTGTATGCTTATATCTTCAAAACTACACAACGGATTTTGATGCAGTTTTTTTAATAGATAGAGTGATTCAAGAGGAAGGTTTTTATGTATGATTCTACGCAGACTAAGTCGCGGGCAGAAGCTAGTTAAGAAATAAAGACAAGTCATAAGAACTAACTCTTTCCTTTATTTCCTCAATTTTGTTCCCGGGAATTGCAGAAAAGATAAGTTTTCATAAGCCGATTTGGCAAGTTTTTTTATATTTATTCTGCACCCCTGACAATTGTAAACTAAGTCGGGCACAGTTGAGGGAGGCGACGACGTACTGTCCAAAGGGGAAATGCGCTGCGAGCATCTGCGGTATATTACTATATGCCGTGGGGGCCTCTCCTTTTGTATTTTTCTTATTTTAAGATAACTTTTAGGTACGTTTTTAATTCGTTTAATGTCATGTTTACTGTCAATAAATGACAATTATTAATTTGAAATAAAGTCCTCTTCTCTAAACTTCTTACTCCTGATTAATGTACTCGAAGTTGTCTCTTGCTAATCATCGAATAAAATACCCCTGCAACTATAAGTAATAACCCACTGTGATTTTGCTCTGATACGTCTCAACGTCAAACAGTACATTTGAGTATTATAAATCACACTTGATTAAAAAAAACTTAAGCAAACAAAACGGGTCACTCGTTTTTTTTATTTTTTCATTAATATTTTCGATAGCTAAAGTTGATCTTCTTCATGTAGGAAAATATAATTATGGCGAACAACCTAACGCTAGCACGGAACAAGTGAAAAAATTACTAAATGTGTCGCTAAATTAGACAGTTCACGTTATCACACTGAATCTTAAATATTGTGATACTAGAGCAGCTGTTTCCCGCGACTTCGTCCGCGGAGAATTGGTTTATCGCGAACCAGCGGAAACTAGTATTTTTTTTGGGATAAAAACTATTCTATATCCTTCCCAAGGTCTCAAACCATCTCCATACCAAATTTTAACACAATCAGTTGAGTAATTTACGCGAGATAGCGAACAACAAACAAACTTACATTCGCATTTACAATATAAGTTAGTATTATTGGAAAATCAGAGCGCCGTCTAAAAATAATACTCCGCCGTGAACATCCAAAAATAAAACATACTCGCTTAATTGGCAAGCAGTAAGATTATTCAAGTAACCATCATACTTCTCACTCTATTTCTTCAAAGTACGAAGCTAAAATTGGCTTAAAAATACAGTAGGGATGCTCTGGTCCCACGTCTCATAAAATATTTGTGTGGATAAAGGAGCAGGCTGAGTTGGGTTTTGTGTTCCGCCTACGGTTAATACAATAGGGTGAAATATTTGTAGCTTTACACGGCGCGAGAACTTTGCGTTCCCCAATCACTGTGCTATGAAGACATGGGATTTCCATTATACTGGTTTTTTACCGTAGAAGCTTCCTACACGTATCACAGAGAAAATAATCAATTGGTTGTTTGCTCTCTAAGATACGATAAGATACCTACGTATACATTATTGAAGTCTAAGGATAGTCCATCTAAATAGCCGTGCAAAGTTGCACCGACTCTCACCGAGCACCGTTGCCCCGAGTCTGCAGTAAAATGAATAGATGACTCGGCCTCTAGACGACGTAAGAAGAATTTTAATTTCGTTAATAAAGTCCTCTTAGCTTTCGAGTGAGATTATTAAATGTCCAAGAAAATTAACTAAACTAAATCCCCTTAAATAGTTCCCCCGCGGCATAGAATCAAAGATGCTTATTCACGATTCACAATATTGATTAGTTGTGCGAGGAAGCTGCCAGCTCTTTGATCCCCAGAGTTGAATTAAAACGATATATGTTACATACGTACAATCTAACGGGACGAATCCATAAACCAAATACAAATGGGCAATGCATGCGCCTTCCATACCGCGACGTGTCAGCCGTGCTAGCCTAGTAATTTGGGTCACAATCAATATTGGATATTATTAAATTGACCATGATTTCAGAAGGTCTACAAAGGATGTGCCATAATTATACCACTAAATTTTAATTGACCTGATATTGTGAATTTGCGTTTTAGGCTATTAAGCCAGAACTTTTAATTAAAATTACCTCCTGCAACAAAATTAAGAAACAATACGTTTTTATAATTAGAATTCGCAAAGACAAGTCAAAAATATCATTTCCATTTCAGACAACTGGGTTTTATATCGGTATTTGAGCTAGATTAAGTTATTTGTCGAAAATCCTGTAAATGGTCGGCCTTTTCATCATAACCAGAGCCCAAACTTTTATTATAAAATATCCGAAAAAGTCTTATTGGAACATCATGCGAAGTTGGCACAAGTCATGTCCCTTGTGTACGATTAGAGATACTACCCATCCCTACCCAAAGCTATAAGAATACCAACTTATCTTTACTATTGCCTCCAATGCCTCCGTCAAACAAAAGCAGTATTTTTACCGAGCAGAAACGCTACTTGAACATTTTGTCGCGTGCGTCAATAAGTTTGTGGTATCACCAACTGTCTATTTCTCTTACTGGAAATATTGTCGGAAATCCCCTTCAGGGAATCTGGCCGTACAATTTTTTTTTCGTAACGTGAAACTAATGTACGAGTTGTTTTGATATTTGCGGTTTGAAAACTGATGATAGTAGAATTAAGGGGATAAATTTTACATAGTTTTCTCATGATTATACTTTTGCTTCTTTTTTGGTACAAAGCAAAAAGCTTGAAACAGTCGTGCTAGCCTTGTGGTTGCTTATAGCCTCAACGAGCATAGAGTCGTGAGAGTACCATGACCATTTCTTTCAAGGAAAACATCGCTTGAAAACCTGCATACCGTGCAAACCCTTTCAATGGCGTGTATGAAATTCCCAGTCCACGATAGCCTTGGGTGGGATCTACAGCTCAGGCTCTCTCATTCTAAAAGGCAAAGGCACCTAAAAGCCTTATGCAGCAATTGGAATTAATGGGGTGTAGATGATGACTATGTTGATGGCATAACAATAATAACTTTAAGAATCAAAATTATTGACAATTTTCTTTAATGTTTTCTCTTTTACCAAAATCTTGACACGCTTTAACAAGCTTTATTTTATTTAACTTGCTAAGTATGGATGGATGTATGCATGTCTTCAACCGATTGAGCTGAAATTTTGTATACAATACAATTGCGCAGCAGAAATCTGTTAGCCTGGCCAGGACCGTCTCCGCAAGAGGAAACTCACCGACGGTTGGTCTGATTGACTTCAAATTTGAAACACATGTAGGACGGATGACAATACAAGTTCATGCAGCATAAACTACAGTCAGGTATGAATTCAAAATGGAATTTTCAACAAAAACTTATTTAGTAGATTATTTGCCCTAAAAACTGAGCGAGCGCCAACACTCATAGACACCCGCAACACTAGAGAATTGCAGATACTTTGCCAGTCTAGAGATCTCGGATAGAATATCTCTTGTGCCAGTAATTTCACCGGCTATCTTACTCTCCACGTCGGAACACAGCAGTGCAAAGCACTGCTGCTTCGAGGCAGGATTATCGAGAAAGACGGTGGTAGCGAACCAGACGGTCCTTGCACAAGGTTCTATCACCTAGATACATACCGTAAATTAACCACAAAAATGTTTTTGTTTACATAATTCTTGTTACTATGTCACTTTATTAGACGAGGCCTTAACTACCCTCATCATAATTTTCTTACTACCCTTTGAGCGCTTGACAAACCGCTCTCAAAACATTATTATAAGAGCTATGTAATTAAATACTTATTAGG
This sequence comes from Pandemis corylana, assembly GCA_949127965.1. Taxonomy (NCBI): domain Eukaryota; kingdom Metazoa; phylum Arthropoda; class Insecta; order Lepidoptera; family Tortricidae; genus Pandemis; species Pandemis corylana. Next base: position 10,511,709 of record OX421856.1, on the reverse strand, counting down.
TACTAATTATTTTTCACTTCTAGTAGACGTGCGGAACATAATTACGAATACATGTCAAGGCCAAGGGTGGAAGGAAAACAATATCGTCCTAATTACATTTATATTTTAGAAGAAAATTTGTCTTGAAAGTTGAAAAGTTTTAAGCATAAGAAAATACGCTGCTTTTTTTGCTGGCGGCTCTTAAATATAGCATTGGCACTAGAGTTTTATAAAAGCAACAAATGCCAAGTCTATTTTAACCACTGTAAGGGCAGAAATTATTTAAAAATTTCGAGAAAAAGAAAGCAATCAAATATATTATGGTCTACGCATTTCAGAGGTTGTTTCATATAAATTTAAACAATTATATCTCCTTTCCACCTTTACGTCCACAATCATGCTAAACGTGGCGTTTAGGTCTTGTCACCCTAGATTCTGCCTACCCAGTAAGGGATAAAGACTTGATTTATGTATGTATGTATGTACATGGTTTCATGTTGGCAGAAAAAAGTGTACTTTTTTACTTGTATTTAAGTACACAGTATTTTTATTATTATAACTTGTAAAAAAGTTCTCCACCGCGTCTCTCTGCTTGCGATAAACTCAAAAACTGCTGAACAGATTTTTATGCGGATTACACCAATATAAAAGTTTGCTGCTTGGGATACAATTTTGTAATATAAGTTTTAACTCGTTCATAACAGTAGTAAAATTCAAATATTTTATTTTCTAATATTATTAATTATTCAAATTTCTAATATTATTTATTATTTATATTTATTTATTCATTGACAAGTCATGTACATACATATGAAGATGTTAACATAGTTCTAAGTCAGTCCATGACGCCCTGTAAGGGCACACAAGTTAATATCTAAATCTAGGATTGTAATATAAGTATAATGTCAACACATGCCATGAAATTAATTAATTCTAGTTAATTATTTGTTAATAAAATGAGATGATTTCAGTAACATAGTATGTCAATTAAATCTAAGAATCATTACAATAGTAAAGTTTATATTATACATACACCGAGTCTATTTTTTCTACAGGCAGTTAGAGTATAACGTCTAACTTTGATTTACAGTTTCCGGAAATCCATTCTATTGTGAACGTGTTCGAAGTTTTTATAACAAAATTGCTAACTTGTCATTTTGTTGGACAGCTTTGGGACTCTGTGAACAGAAGTTTTATGTTTTCGCTAACAAAATAATATTTTGAGCACATAAGTAGACTAGACATTATGTAGTAAAGTACAACTTGTATTTGTTGAGATTTGAAAATAATTTTGGCTGCGAGACTTCAGGCTATTTTGTATAATTCTAAAGGTTAGGACAATTATGTCTTGTCATTGAGCCTCCGGAATCCCGACATTTTTTAACTATATGTAGTGCCTAAGACCTTAACGAGGTACACGGGTTTTGTAATTTTGGAGATTATTTTAAGAATAATTTTTTACTTTTGTAGTAAACTCGGTAGTTATTCTTACTATGAATATGTTATTTTTAAAGTACGCGGGGACTCGCTATATTTACTAGGACTGTTGTCCGTAACTTTGTCTACGTCACAAGAGGACTTGGCAATTTCCCAGAGTTGGAAGTAATCTATATTAATTAGAGATAGAACAAATATCTATTACTGTGTGGTTCCAGAAATTACTCTTTAAAACGAAATTAGGTCACCGAGACTTTTGAAAAGTAGGTCTTTGAATACAGTATTGCCATTCCCTCCATCTAATCATTCCGGAAAGAGCGTGAAAAGGACAACTGTTGCCCGGACTAATCTTACTTATAGAACTGATGAAAATGACCTCTCGTAGTCGATGTTTCATCATCATCATCATCACGTCAGCTGAAAGACGTCCACTGCTGGCCATAGGCCTCTCCCAAGGCTCTCAAGTCTGAACCGAAAACTGAACCGATTTTTTTATTCAGATATAATGTAAGGACTTTGGCTGTGCTTATTATGTTCTTTTATTTATTTTATTCGTTTAAATGATTTTAGTTACTACGTCGAAATTCGGTTTTTTTAGCGATTTTCTAGGGTCTCTAATTTTTAAATAATAAAAATTGGAAAATAAGTACCTAAACGGCCATCTAGTTTCCTCTTAAACAAAAAAAATACGTAATACGAACAAAGGTTAACCACTTGCCACCTCCCCCTAAAGGAAATATAGTAGGTACAAGTATTTATACCGCTTCAAAACCTAATCTAAAACTTACACTAGGTCTCATAATATAAAATACTGCAATTTTTATAGAACAATAGGTAGTATGAAATTATCGGTCTGGCACAAACTGTGAAGTTGTGAAATTTGTTTTAGCATGAACATAAATCAAGTGAAGCTAGATTGTGAACCAAGTCAAGTGGAGCCATAAATTTTATAAAATTGGCACACTTTTCATAAAATATTGAAGACTCTCACATAAGGCGCGATCACGCGGCCAAATGCATAATGTGTGTGCTCTTGGATGAATGCGACTGTGTATTGACGCCGAAACTGCACATAGCTTATGGCGTTGTCACCACAGTGAAGCTCGTGAGAACCTAAAATTTAGTTAATTTATCATTTGTGTGTTTAGTAATTCAAACCTCAAAATATGTCAAAACAATAGGTCTAAAAACTACACGTGTACATAATCGAAAATAGCTTACAAAACTCGTTACCTACGTTACGTTTTATGAGAATAATAGTTATTGTTTCAAACATAAAAAAGAATGAAACAAAAACTGGTAAATTACCCGACTACGGCAAAGCCAAAGGAGGGTTATGATTGTAGCTCTATAATTATTTAATTTGCTGGTAGGACCTGTCATACACTGTTAAATTAAGGGTTAAAGTAATCGCGCTATCTTAATTAAAGAAAACGTTTTAAGGATTTTATCCGAGGCTTTATAGCAATCTCTAAGATCCAGCTTTATTAATGAAGGAACTTGGAACCTTACAGAAACGTACACGTGGAACAATAAGGGTACGGACTGCGCTTCCGTCACCTGTATTTATAAACTTAAATAAATAAATAAATATCTTGGGACAATTGACACAAATTGACCTAGTTCCAAACTTAGCAAAGCTTGTAATATGAGTACTAGACAACGGATAAACATACTTATACAGATAAATATAAATACTAAGATACATACTAAACATCTAAGACTCGACAACAAACATTAGTATTTTTCATACAAATATCTGCCCCGAGCGGGGATCGAACCCGAGCAAAACTATAGCTTTTTTTATATAAACTAGGCTTATCCTTTTAACTTAAATGGATTTTGCAGTCAGGTATTTTATTTTTCAAAATTTCGTCTATTCTTTTTGTTGTTTGTCGCCTCGAAATACATGAACCAAAATATAGTATATTTTTGCTCATTACCGCTTATTAAAAGATTAATGAATTGTTTCAGATTTGCCTAGTTTTGTGGGCCCTGGATCAAACGTGACTGTGGCAGTTGGCAGAGACGCATCGCTTACTTGCAGAGTGGACAATCTTCAGACTTTCAAAGTAAGTTCAAAGTTACGACTGGATAGCCAAGCCAAGTGTTTAAAGAACCTGACTGTGAAACGAGGTCCCGGGTCTGATTCCCATAGGGCTCAAGATTATGAATGAAATATAGGAATTTTTGTCTCGAGTCTTGAATGTTAAATAATTATTTATGTTAATCCGTCAAGTAGTCGCTTTCAGCAACAGGCATGACAAGGAAATTGAAAGACGCCTTAAGCATGCTTGGAAGAGCTTGGTCCATTAGGAACACAAGAAGAGTGACCTTCCTCTGACACTGAGCGCAAACTCGTCGACATGTGTATCTTAGCCTATCCTGATTATGCATCTGGAACATGCTTCGGAACATTGCATTAATTATTTCAAAGTCTCAACATCAACGCTGACTATAGTCTGACTATAAATCCGACTATGTATTGTCTTAGTATAGCCATAACACGTAACACAGAATACTTGGGTTTGAAAATTTCTTATCAATATCCGTCGTTAATCTTATAGCCGATCGCTAACCTTAGATAAGTAGGTGTTATTAATTCTACGTGTATGTCAAATCGCAACTGAAAGTTATAATTAATGCACTTTAAATATATCGGAGAAAGTTCAGAGCTTGAAGAGCTTATTACTCAGAGCTTTCGAAAGCTGACGTAATTTTTCACTACTTTGGCAAGAAAAATTGAAAAATGTGTATTCTGTAAGTGTACCTAGTTACAAGAAGCTATTTTAAAAATAATGGTTTCACAACCTATTATTAAGACTTATCCCAAATCTTTAACTGTGCACTCGACTAGGTTGAGGAATTGCTTACCAACCTCTATCAGGCAATCTCCCTCTGTGGTGTCGTTCAGGGAAGGTTTGAGGAAGATGTGGCTCACACCATCTTCTTAAGAAAAATGTAAATATTCGTTTATTTATTGTGCTCTTTATTTATTTATTTTATGTATTTTATTTTATTGATATTTATTATAGGTATTGTCTGATAGGTTTTATGAGTTTGTATTATATTCGGTAAAGTTATGCATTGTCGCTCTCAGCATTTGCAATTTTTTAATTCACTCATCCATCCCTAATACACTACTCCTTTCATCCACACAAAGATTGACTGGAGGAGATCCATTAAAGGGATAAGTCCACCTTTGAGCATGTATCACAGTATTTCTTAATTGTATTTGTCTTATGTTTATTTTGCACAATTAAGAGTTTACATACATATATTAAGTTTAACTTTTCCGGGTGTCTGTGAGTAGGTATGCTTTCAAATTTGCAGGTGAAATTTGACCCACAGTGATTTACTTGATCTGAGATTTTTTTTTTATTACGAACTGACCAGTGATTGACTTTTATCTCACTTGGTGGAAGGTGCAGATGAGGCCAAAGGTGTAAAGGTGTAAATGTGGAATTGTTATAAACATGTAGGTATATGCAAAATGCAAAACGAATGCATATATATGCAAAACGAATGACCATGCAGGTACTTGTTACAATCAGCAAAAACTTATTTTTACTAGCGCTTTTAGAAAGGCAAGATACTTATAAGGAATCTTTCACGGAGACGTAGACAAAAATAGTTTGGTAGAAAATTTGATTTCACTGTAATTAATTTTGATAGTGTCGATTTTCAGGCTAATCTTGTTTTTCAAGTTGAGTGGCAAACCTTAATATTGATTGAATGGCATAATATTGAGAAGAAGTAAGAAATCTGAAAAAGAAACAAAATACGATCTGATATCTAAATGGATGACCGCTGGCTATCTCTATTTTGTACTTTCGCGAAAAAAACAAAAACCCAAGTTAGAACCAGCGAAATAATATTATAAGTCTGCGCGTTTATCAAGATCCGGGATGAATGGGGAGGGACGGACGGAAAAAATACAGCTCTTAAGAAATTGTTTATCTCCGAGAATAAGTTTCACTTACATAAAATAATCTGATATGTTTCTGACATTTTGGAGGATTCAGTAAAGATCCCGCGATGGGAAAATGAATTAAAAGGTTTTTTGCCAAAAGAAAATTGTGGGGTAAAATTTGATAAACACAAACTTTTAGGGCTGTAACAGCCAAAGGTAAACAAATTAATGAAAATGTTACGCGACTTAGGGTTGTTTCTGAAGTGGCAATATCAAGTTTAATGAAAATTAAAAAAAAATAAGTAGCTCCAAAGCAACTAAGAGTAAATTCAGACCAATTGACAATTATGTACTGTTGTAAACCTGTACTAAACTGACTTATTGGCTGTGTTTAGCCTCAATAAACAAGGTACAGGTTAATGTAAAACAAACCCAAAAGTTTTCGGTGAGTCGACACAACAGAATTAATCAACACTCTACACATGATAGTGACAAAACATTATTTTGACCGGCGAAAAAAGGAGATAATAAACTTTATAAAATTGATGTTGGTATAATAAATCATAGTGCCACCTACGTATGTACGTATTAAAATGTAATATTATGTCAGAGTGTCTTGACCCAAGCTATGTATACATAGCCGAGCTCATTGTGGCTTAACGAAACCACGTAAAAACAAGGAAATGATTGAGAGAGCGGACTGTATCAATTGAATTGCGGACTGAAGACACGAGTTCGAAAGATGGGCATCTGGTTGATACATATTCATCATTCCAGATTAAAGCCATAAGGCACTCACCTTATGTATCCTTCCCGATATCGAACCTGAAAGCCTTCTCCAGTAGTCTTGTCCCAGTTGTTAAAAGTTTATAGTTTTAAAGATCTAAGCATACATAGGGACAGACAGCGGAAAGCGAGTTTGTTTTAAACTATGAAGTTATACGTAAGTTTGTGGGTATGTGAGTGAGTGTGTATATTTGTTTCTTTTTAACGCTGAAACGACTGGATGGATTTGTATCTAATTTGCAAAAGAGATAGCTGATACCTTAAATGAAATCATACGCTACTTTTTATCCCGGAAAATTCCTGAAATTATTTTCTTTCAAAATTTCCAGTTTTAAAAACTTTAGCGTGTCTAGTCTTAAATATTTTTTGTGCTCGTTCCGCAATTTAAAGCAATAGAACTACGTAATAAATAGTAGCTCTTAATTGTATAAAATATTGCCACCAATATGGCGACTGATAAATTATTTTTAATGTGACAACCCTAAGCTTGAAACGGGTTCCGTTTGCCCGCCTGTTCCAAATAGGTCAAATATGCGGCTCTTGGAGCGTTCAAATTATTACACCCGAACTGGCATTTTTCAAGTACTTTGCGAAATTGTTTGTAAATTCACGAATGCGGTGCACTCGCGGTGGACTTGCTTGCAGTAAATAAGTGGAAAGTTACGAGTGAACGGGGTTAGGGTATGGTTTAGAAGTAATCGGTTAAGAAGAGTTAAGTAACTAAACTAATACTTGACTTAAAATAAACCACTTAAAAAAGAAGAGGCCCCCGCGGCGTATTTAGTACCACAATGCTGACATTTTGAATACTCGAGCTTGAATAAGATTTCTTGCAATTAAGAAGCGGTACTTACTTGGAGAGTAAAACAACTGGTGAAATTATTACTATTACGAGTAGTTATATTTAGCTTTCTAGGCTGGAAAGGCAACTGAAATCCTCTAGGGTTACATGTATTATTATATTGTATTATTCATACGGGTGGTGGTGCTTACTTATCATTCGGTGACTCATTACTTACCAAAAATGTAGTACATTAAAATAATTTAGCGAAAGTCACGCGACGTTCATTGACATTGACCGAGGTAATGTCACCTCTACTCGTAGAATATTTGAGGCTGTATTTCATAACCTTCTGAATACCGTTTTTTTAAGTTACTTTTAAGGCCAAGTCAAGGATTCACCAGTTTTGTAATTTCGGAGATTATTTCAGCATATTATAAGATCATTCATCATTACTTTTTGTTCTTTGTATAGTATTCTTACTATTGATTTGTTCTTTGTAAAGTACGCAAAGGCTAACGAGGGCAAATTTAACTAGACACATTGTTCACTTCAACGGTAGTTGTTATGATTCATACCTAAATTGCACATGAGACAGACAATTGGATGCCAATTATGAATGCTGAGAACTAAGTCAAGTCTTACTAGTTAATAAACTTGGTAAACTATTCCAGATGTTGAGGTTCTATTTAGGAGTGTGTTGGTGTTTTGCTATTGCATTTCAACTTCCCTACCAATATTTTAAATGCGAAAGTAACTGTTTGTCTGTTGCGCTTTAACGGCTTAATTACTCAAACGATTTTAATAAAATTTGGTACAGCTATAGTTTCAGCCCCGGGAAATGACATAGGATTTATCCCGGATAATTGCATAGTTCCCGCTGGATAGCGATAAGTGAATTCTTTGTAGATAGAGTGGCAGGCAACCGCTAGCAACTTATAAATACTATAAGCACCAGAATGGCTTTGTCAGTTTATTTGTCCTTTGTGAAATGAAGCAATTCATTTTATGGAATTTTTTTGTCTGATATTTTAAAGGCTGATATTTTTGCGAATGGCAAAACCTCGTGCAAGATCCGCCTGGTTCGCTACACTCCAGCAGTACTTGCACTGCTGTATTTCGGCGTGGAGAGTAAGACAGTCTGTGAAATTACTGGCACAATGAGGTATTCTATCCTAGCCCTCTAGGCTGGCAACGCATCTGCAATCCTTCAGTTTTGCGAGTGTCCATGGATGGTAGTGCTCGCTTACCATCAGGTGATTAACTTGCTCACAAGCGTCGCGCATTTGCTCATTTGACTTCCTTGTCGTATAAAAAAGGGTTCATTTACGCCAGAAACCAATAAAAACAGAAAAAAATTGTGAGGGATCCAACTTTACACCAATTAACCAAGTCTCCAACTTGAAAACTTGTAAAGTGGATAGTTCATAACGAACTAGCTTCTGCCCGCGACTTCGTTTGCGTAGAATTATACACAAAAACCTTCCTCTTGAATCACTCTATCAATTTAAAAAAACCGCATCAAAATCCGTTGTGTAGTTTTGAAGAAATAAGCATACATAGGGACATAGGGACAGAAAAAGCGACTTTGTTTTATACTATGTAGTGATATACATACATTATAGATATATACACTTTTTATGATATAGTGATACGTACCCGCAATTTGTGCTTTCCGATGTGGGTTTAGTTATGTTTGCGTTATTCCATTTTCGAAAGAGTGGGTTTTATTGCAGAAATAAAAATGTACAGCGTACAACTCCTGCGCAGATATTTTGCATGACCTGACTTCTCTGTTTTGCGGAGTAGCAAAGTAAAATTATCCATTTAATTTACCTACTGCCAACCTCTTCTGGAATTCGAAATTTAGAAACTCAAGTTTCATAGCGAGGGTCACTGACCACTGAGCTTCCGTAATCCATTTCATCATAATCTCCTCACCAGGTCGCGTGGCTGCGAGTGGACACGCAAACCATCCTCACCATAGCGGGTCACGTGATCACGAAGAACCATCGGATCAGCGTGGGGCACGGTGACGGTGCTTGGACCTTGGGCCTCAAGGACGTGGGCCCAGGAGACGGAGGCCGGTACATGTGCCAGGTCAACACGGAGCCCATGATGAGTCAGACGCACCGGCTGCAGGTTGTCGGTCAGCAGACTTGTTCTTTTCTATTTATTACTAGCTTGTGCTCAAATATTGTACCTAAAGACTCAAGCGGTGCTTTCCGGAGGCCCATGTTAAATAAAGCGGATAACTTTACTTTACACTCCGCAAAATAATGAGGTCAAGTCACGCAGAGTACGCGGAGTGACCAAGTAGTTTACTTTAGTTTGCAGTTTAATTTGTGCTCAACTTCGCTTCTGTTGCAATATTTACTCCTATCATGGGGGATTTTGCAAAATCTGTTTTCCTTTCTACCTAAACGCCAACAATCATGCTAAGCGTGGCAAGGGCCACGATGATGTTTCTTGTTACCCTAGGCTCTGTCCACCCCGTAAGGGATAAAGACGTGATTTACGTATGTATGTATGCAGAATTTCGGATTTTTACCCAAATTTTTGGGACTTCGAAGGAATATCCATTTAATTTTAAAAAATATATAAAAATGAAATAATCGGTAATTAACATAGTGTCAATTAGTAAATTAGACGCAGTGTATAAATCTGTAGACTGACAATTCGATATTCCGATATTTGTTGAATATAAATAAATATAATCATGTAACTTTTTTTGCAATATAATCATAAAACAAATAATAGAAAAGCAAAGTAGAATAATTGCTTCATTAATAGCGACAATAATATTTCCCATCATAGCGAAATGTTTTTTGAAAACGAAAATTGTCTTAAGGGTTCATTCACTGGTACACTTAACATAGGTGTCTAGCTAGGTAAATAAACGGTCATACTAAAAATATGTAGACTCTCTCTCTTTTTTGCTACATCCAAACTAGCGCAGTACATTTCCTAAACAGACTTACGTGATAAAAGATTATGCAGGAGCGTTAACATGGGCGAAATCGTGAATATTATGTTTCATTTTTGTGCTATTTAAAACTCCAATGATGTTAAATTATGTAAATTTCGTTTAAAAACTAAAAATTAAATGTAGTATTTATGCTTTCAGATTGTAATTTAAAACTCCGATGATGTGAAATAATAAATAATTTAACATGTTAAATTAAAAATAATCTTTCCTCATTGCAATATTATTGTAGATTCTTTGAATTACCTATCCTGTGAATTTTATGAAAACTTTGCAGATTTTTCTTATATGATCGATTGCAAATGAATTATAAAGCGATAAAAATGTAACGTCTTAAATTATACATAGCCGTTGATGAGGTGAGCAGAAGGGTGATTGCTGCTGTTGGTTCCTTGAGGCGGCTTTAGAACTTTCTCCCTCTCGCGACCAAAATTGCTCTCGCTAAATCTCTTCTTCTGCCTGTTTTGGTCTCCGCGTTTCTTATCTTGATCTCACAGAGGAGTAGTTGAAAAAACTTGAGCGTATTTAAAATGTCTGTATCCGGTTCATTTTCGGTTTGCGGAAATATAACCACGACTCCCATTACCGCACGCGTTTCTTTCTCTTTTGTACAGCATTCCATTTTTTTTTTATTCTGCAACTCCCCGTTATCTTCAAGAGCGTCTTAAATTTCTGACTTATCTCTGGTCTGCGAAAAATTTCCTCCTTGCTGTAATGTTCCTGCTTCTTCCTCTAAGTTCTATCCTAACTCTTTTGCTATGACCTCTATCCGTCTGTGGAATTCTCTTCCCGTGGACCTAAGACAAGCTAAAACCCTTCCTATTTTTAAACATCAACTCAAATCTCACTATTTGTCATTAATTAAATCCACTTCCTGTCCTTAGTATTATTGTATTTTATTTACTTAGCTCTGTATTATAATCACTGCGTTTCTCCTGTCTGTTTGTTTCCGTCACCTACTTAAACCGTCTCCCACTTATTTATTTTTTATTGGGTGTCTGGTAGAGATCGCTATTAAGCGACAAGACCACCTATTGTCTACCTTGTTGTTTGTTTCTGTATTGTTTTGTACTGATTTGTGGTGTTCAATAAAGAGTATTTGTATTGTATTGTAGCCATTTTATTTAACTATTAAAACGTTTTGTACGTCCGTATTTTTACCAGCATCGATAAATTACAAAGTCATCAATATACGATAAGGTTAAAATTTGCATAAGGGCCCAAAAATATTAGATGTCACGAAAGTCAATCAAGAAAATAATGGACTTTAGCAAAAGCTAGGAATTGATGGATTGCGCGAATAATGTCCAAAGCGAACAGTGACAAGTGTGTAATGAACCGGATGACAAAAGAGCGCAAAAAATATATTTTTTCCTCTTTCTTCATAATAGCGAAACAATTCGGCAATGATGCCTCTCGACGTTTTCGAGATGACCTTACTTTCAAATGTTTGTTCTTTGATATTCGAATCTTCAGTTTCGATAATGAGTGAGTGAAGGTTTTGATTTCACTTCTTTATGAACACATTGAGCTAGCTTTGATTTATGGATGTTTTGAAAAAGTAAGTACCTGAAGATATCTACTGGTGAGGACTGTATGGAGGATAAACAGAGTCTTTTTTGCCCTGGGGAAGTCTGTTGTAACCAGATACTCCATTACAATGGGGAGGTGATAGAGTTATGTGGGATTTTTACCCACTAAAACCCCCGGGGTGTTACTTCCTCGCCGTTTTTCTGGCGACTTTATTCACCCGATTCGTCTTCTGGAAGACTAATCTTGGTCTCCTTTTCTCAGCAACGGCGTGTCAGGAACACTTAACACGCCATTCTTCTCGAGAACCTTATTCATTGGGGTTACAGACGTCCCCATGTCCGTAACCCTAGGGCCTCAGTTGTTGGGACGCGGCAGTCTCTCTTGCGGCGCACAGGGTCCGTAAGTAAACTGATCTCCCTGGTCCGTTCGGCGCTTTCCTTCTGCAACATCACGAGGTAACAGAGCCTAGGGTAACAAGAGCTAAAGGCTACGTTTAGCATGATTGTGGGCGTATAAGTGGAAAAGGTTTATAGTGATGGTTTGCTAGCCTCGCCTATAACATGACTCCTAAGATTTTCGTTCATTACTAGAAGATCTAGACGGGAATGAGAAGCAGTATATTTTAAATGTATTTTGGAAGTAAAAAATCGTACAAAATGGCATTTGCAATTTATTTAACATTTTCATTTTGTTTTTAGTCCCACCAGACATCGATGACGAGGCCAGCAGTGGAGAGGTGCATATGAAAGAAGGAGAAGACGCGACATTACGTTGTGTGGCTTCTGGGACTCCCCCTCCCACTATAGTCTGGAGAAGAGAGGACTCCAGGCACTTTAGAATCAACAATCAAACTCTAGGTAAGTTTTTTTTTTAATTTAGGTTGAAGACTAAATTAAATTGACGATAGGGTTTAAAATGGACTAAGCTGTCTGAAACATGTTGAACAATACCCAATAATATCAAGTAGCTAGAGTTGGAAAAAAAAATGTTTTACTTTTATGCGACAAGTTTCTGAGTGCTTAAAAACAAAATTAACGAATTAATTTAAGCAGAGAAAAAAAAGTAAGGTACATCACAATATTGATTGTAAGAAAATTTAACTTTGACTACCGTATAAAATTAATTGCTTATCAGGAAAATCCGTAACAACAAAGCTTATACTCCCCTTAGAGAAGTTAAATGAAACAAAACAATACTGCAGTATACATAATCTACATAACCAACGCATACATTATCAACGAACTGCCACAACACAAACTGCAGTCGAACAAATAGAACTTTGTCGTTTTCATGCGACACATTTGCATGACGTGTTTGAACTTCGGTTAAAGTTTGGGGAGCGAGCTAAACGCCCTTGTAAAGTATAATACGAGTACAGCGTGCAGTTACATCATAGTTTTATAACCCCCGACGCAAAAAGAGGTTATAAGCTTGACATCGATACTGTGTGTGTGTGTGTGTGTGTGTGTGTGTGTGTGTGTGTGTGTGTCTGTGTCTGTGGCATCGTAGCTCTTAGCGATTTGGTTCCGTTTTTTTATTCGTAAGCCAGTTTTCTTGCGGTGGTTCTTAGCTATGTTTGGTAAAAATGGGCAGAAAAAAGGGGCAGGTTGGTTCCACGTTAAAACAATAAATGTCAAAGCTAGATGCCAAATAATATTTGATTTATAAATACTGTTATTGTCTATGTCTACAGTCGTTTGTCTTTATCTGTCACTTTGACATTTGCCTTTGCCAGACACAGACAACACAATTATGGTTTGTGACCTTTTACTGATAAATAAGTGGTATATTATGTTTCGTATCCGAGTCACAAACATTATCTAAGGGATTAAGTTTAAATGTGTTTATTATACAAGGGATTGATTTTACGGATTACGTACGTATTTATAAGTTACCGAGGAAACTTTGTGATTTTACATTATATAAGTTAAGTGAACGGAGGTAACCACATTTTAAATTTAAATATTGAATTATCTCAAAGCACTCTAAGGTAAGGATATTAAAAAAGTTCAAAGAACTCGTGGTTTTAGTAATTTAAATTCTGGAAAGGAAAACTTTTTCGAAGTTTGATATAACAATAATAAATTAACTCTTTTGTTTATCGTTTTAAGGTGGAAAAAATCTAGTAGAAAAGTCGGATTTAGAATTAATCTCTTAAGGTTTACAGAGATAAAATCTAGCAAAACGGTAGATTAAAAACTTAGTTTTAGCCGAAATCAAAATCTTTGGTTATTGCTCTACCTTTTTGCTATGAGTTTCGTATAGGGCTATGTACAATCCATCCGGATCGCTACCCCTATCTTACTGCTAATCCCGCCGCCAAGCAGCAGTGTTTGCACTACTGTGTTTCGATCAGAAGTGCAAGACAGTCAATGAAATTACTGGTGCAAGAAGTATATCTTATAATACATCCATACGTAAATCACGTCTTTATCCCTTACGGGGTAGACAGAGCCTAGGGTAACTCGACCTAAAGGCCATATTTAGCATAATTGTCTGCGTATAGGTGGAAAGGAAAATCAAAATAGATCTTTTAATCTATCTTATAATGTTACTAATAATAAAACTTGTTAAACCCGAGAGCTTCGCTCTAGTTTTTCTTAGTAAATTTAGTGTTTTATCTCTGTGTTCTAAGAATTGTTTAATTACAGTATCAAAATGGAACGGCGAGTGGCTGAACTTGACCAGTGCGGAGCGAGCGGCGTCGGGGGCCTACCTCTGTATAGCGAGCAACGGCGTCCCGCCATCCGTCAGCAAGCGGATCATCATCAACATGATGTGTGAGTTGAAATATGTTACATCATGGGAGTGCTGCAACTCTGTGAAACAATGCTTTCACTGAATATGCAACGCGATATTTGAAATTTATTTGACAGTTGCATCCATCCTCGCGTAGCATTTGACGTGAACGCCTGCAAAGCTTTGGGACAAAATTAACTTAACTGCAGTTGTCATTTCAAATCTACAATTCGGAATTCGAAATTCACTCAAATTATAAAAGCAACATTCCAACGGCCATTTGGTAAGTTTCGAATACTAAATTGACACCGCGTGAAAATCATTAAAACGTACATAGGTATGCGTTCCCGGCAGTAAATTTACTAAGCTTCTTTGGCGTTGAAAATGTTAAAAATATCACATTGTAAAAAACTAATCAAAGCCATTTCGTCGTCTAATAGCAATGCCGAATTTTTCAGTATATTTTTCATCTTATTATCCTCGGTCATAACATTAAAACCGCTCATTAAAATCATCCGAGTCCTAAATCTGCGGGCCAACAGGCCCTTGTACACAGCATTATGGTCCATTACAGTAGCTTAGCCTTTTTACACCGCCATAAAAAAGACCGGGAGTGGATGACCCGGACAAATTACCGTCAGATAAGGTTGGCAACAAGTAAGATGTTTAAACAAAGGCTGCCGTCGAAAGATGATGTTTTATAACCATCATACCTATACAAGTAGCTTACGTAAAGAGAATAAAGATAATTTAGAGGAAACGTTGAACAGTAAACAGCAAAAAAAACTATCTGTAGTTAGTGAAAATCACTAATTTGTTGCGTAATTGGATTGCCCGTATTACCACTCTATCTGGTTATTTTCTCTATAAGCTTGGGGATTAGTTTAGGTTTAGTAAATATAATAAAATCCAGATAAAATAGCGCATTACTATGAGGTTGAATTAGTCTTTTTGCATCCTATATATTTTTTTTAAGTTACACAATCGAAACACATTTTTTCTCAAGTAAAATCAGTAATTTTTGTTTAGTTTGCAACCTTACGTTATACGATACGTAACCGTCTTATTTATTTTGAATTAGTGAGTTATTATACTACTAGATTTTAATTATTAGTAAGTTATATAGTTAATACTAGCTTCTGTCCGCGACTTTGTCCGAATAGAATAAGACTTAAGAACAACTGATGTTGATAGTATATTCTGCATTAAGTATTTACATTGCGACCCTTTGACAGGCTTATCGCTATTATTCTGCAGGAACTATGCAATTTTTCGGGATAAAAAGTAGCTTATGTTTTAAAGTAGGGTATCAACAATCTTCGTTCCAAATTTTATCCAAATCCGTCCAGCCGTTTTACAGTGAAGAAGGAACAAACATACACACTCACTTACATCGTCACAAACTTTCGCATAGTAGGATTACTTGGTAGTGGTGAAGCTCTTGCTCACGACTTCAAATATTAGGTATTTGTTCCATATCCCGCGAACATTTTAAAAAATACTGAAATTACTTTTTAGTGGTTATGATTCCCTACTTGCATGCCAAATTTCAAGACTAGTAATTATACTTACGGAGATAGAGTCCCTTTGCAGCGGACATAAACTACATTTATGCCTTATCCAGTGGGAATATTGAGAAATTCCTCTTAGTCACCACTATGATACCCAAGAAATATGTCTCCCAAATTTCAAGTTTGTGGCTTTCTTTGGTTGTGCGTTGTCAGTCAGTGAGTCACGTTACTCTTTTATAGCTAGGTATAGATTATAATGTCTGCGTTTTCGTACTTACTACATTACATTAACGTTCGAAATGTAAGGGATGAAACGGTCAATCGGTGTCCGGTCGAAGATAAATATTTAAAAAAATAGCTCAACATTAACTGGTGTCCAAACTTGGTGACTGAAATCCAAACTTTGAGCATTTGTCACGCCTAACTCGTTGCCATACGCAACGTGACAACCGGTCGAGCATCCGGCCATCCGGCCATACTTACAGCTCGCTGAATATCCGGTCTCCGGCCAAACTACTATCCGTTTCACCTCAATAAAATACGTCTTATATAAATGTACTTTTAAGGGTTCCGTACCCAAATGGTAAAAACGGGACCCTATTGCCCTAATGCTCCAGTGTCTATCCGTCTGTCTGTCACTAGGCTGTATATCATGAACCGTTATAGCTCGAAAGTACAAAATATTTTCATAGATGATTGAGGTGGTCTCACACTGCCTATATTTTGCTTAGGAGCAGAGCTCAGCAAACACTGCATTTTATTTACTTGCCGAATTTGTACCGAGCTCTCGGAGCAACAGTCCAACTCGCACTTGGCTGGTTTTTATTATTCAATCGTCATCTCTATTCTTTGTTCGCAGTCGCGCCCTCTATATGGGCAGGAAAAGTAGCCATTCGCGCGCCATCGGGTAGCGCGGTCACGCTTCAGTGCACAGCAGAGGCATATCCCATGCCTCAGGTCTACTGGACGCTGAACGGCGAACAGAGGATCGCTAATAGTAAGTACCCTCATCGTCACCTGAAAACTATCACTGTTGAACAAAACCCTCATAGAACGCCACAGTGAACAACAACTTGCCACGTGCTTTCTCTCAGGGCAAAGGTGATTATTAGCCTACTTTATCTCATAAATAATTAACAGCGTATTAGCTTCGTTTAATGACGTATCAAAAATATGGTTGAGTGCACGTTTAAGTGACCGTTTAACAGCCTAGTAAAATATTCCATACAGATCAACAATAATGATCTAGTATTATCATGTCTGCATAGAAACAAACAGCGATCGATTATCATAATATAATTCTTCTTGCCATAAAAATTTGCTTGATGCTTTTTCCAAGAACGCACTGTACTCGATTTTACTACAATGAACAAACACAATAGAAATTACCCAAGGGGCATTGCTTTTCTGCAAAGAAAGGGTATAATTTGTTTCAATATTTCAATCCGACAACTGAATAGGTTTCTCAAACAAACCGTAACCCATAACTGAGTACCATAACTGAGTATCTTTATTTTTAGTTTTAAAATTGCTTAGAATGTATTATGGACCACATGGGGTGAATTTGACGAAAAAGGAACAATGAAAAAGCGACTTTGCGTAGCAAACGCAAATGAAAATTTGTGAATTTATCGTTCAACTACTTTTGCAGTTGTGCCGGCAATTCAATGTTATACCGATCCATGTTACTATAACGGCTTGCAGCCTGGGGGTGGATTTATATCTTCAATTTAAAACACGTTTCAACTGGAAATTATAATTATTTATTCACTTGAGGCTTACAGCACGACGGTTCCGTGAGTAGTCTAAACAATATTTACTACTGACAAAGTAGGTAAATATTACATACAATAAAAGTGATCAAACAGATGCATATTATGTAAGCTACTTCAACCACGTATGTACCTATAGATTATGTATTTTATATCATGCAAACAGACTTTTAATATAAAATAACGTTACTTACTGAATAATATTAAAAGGGCAGAGTAATATTAAAAACCTAAGTAGCCACTAAGTCTTCGCAGCTTTTAATTAAGTGCAAGGAACTCCCTGCCATTTCGTGTTTTAAGATTAAAAATCTAATTCGTTAAGGAAACTTTCTAATTGAGAATCTAGAGCGCGGGATTTTTAATTAGAAGTTTCCTGGGAATTCCGCAATGTATGCAATGAGTTCCAAATTAGTTGCGAAGTTCAATCGAAGGTTACTCCACGTATGGCGCTGAAGTTGACTCATTAAATTTAATTTCAAAAGGATGGTAACCGATACGAGACGAATATTGAAGATGAAGTTCCTAGAACTAATTAACCTTGTGCCTAAGTGGATAATGATTTCAAATTATCCGAGTGAGGACACAATCATAACTTTAACGAGTCACTTTGATGTTATAAGCATTACATTTCATATTAATACCTAACGTTAAGTATAAGCAAAATGAGAAACTTAACGATCTGGCTGTCCTATTGCATCGTCATCAGAATTGAGGACGTGCACGGAATTTCAATTCGATTCGATACCTTTAAGTGGGTCACGGGCTGTTTGTTCGATTTTCACATTTAACTGATACTAAATGAGTAAGCGACTGTAACGAATACAATTTTCAGTTAAATTTAAGTAATCGCGTAGTCACATAATCGCGATGTTTATTGTTTCCACTAATTTCGTAATTTACTCTTAATTACAATATGAACACTTTCATTTCGTTAGCACTTATTTTGCTGAACTAATTTTTATTTTTAGTAAACATATTCTAGGAGCTTTTGCACCTCCAGCGAAATAGTAGCATCCAATAAAATGAATTCATAAATGTTTAGAAAATATTAACTTGCAATATTTACCATTTTTCAATTGTACTTAATGGAATTTTAAAATCGTCAAAAGGTTTCAGTGGTCCAATAATGGATTGGGTTGGGGGTTGGTCTTTTATCGCCCAATGAATATTCTATCAAAGGCTTTATTTGTATAGTACTGATGTGATTTCATCTCGATCCATTGTTCGATGTATTGTGCTCGTTTGATATTGTTTTTCATGTGTTACACTGAGACAATATTTCAATTTTCGAGATGATATTCAATCCGACCACTTTGTAAGAAGTCGTTGCTTTTTTCGAAAAGGTGAAAATAAAATAACGCTTTCTAAATTAGCTTACTGAGCAAAAAAATTGCATTAAGTATATGACATTTGCTTTTATAAGTAAATAAATTAGTTTAGGCACCGTTGTTGCCCAAGGTGCACCGCTCAGTCGCTATAAATTCCTTTTAGAGAAACCATAACGCTTGTACAAGAAGGAGGCCCTGCCCCTCAACGAACCTCTCAATATTAATGTCTTATTCAGGGCCTCTTTTTTTTTTTTTTTTTTTTTATATGAATAGGAATGCAAACGAGCAAGTGGGTCACCTGATGGTAAGTGATCACCACTGCCCATAGACAACCGCAACCCCGGAGGGATTGCAGATGCGTTGCCAACCCAGAGGACTAAGATGAAATGCCTCTTGTGCCCGTAATTTCCCCGGCTGTCTTACTCTCCGCACCGGAACACAGCAGTGCAAGCACTGCTGCTTAGCGGCAGGATTAGCGAGTAAGATGGTGGTAACGATCCGGACGGGCCTTGCACAAGGCCCTACCACCCGCAAACCCCACCCCACCTTTATCTCTTAAGTTTCCGATATCTCACGTGTCGCTTATCTATCGTGCTGTCTCTGTAGGTTTTTAAAGAATGAACAAAGATGACATCACAGATATTTAACATTTAAGGTGTCAAGAACTTAATAGGAAGAGACCCCAAAGGGCTCGTTTCCCCACTATCTGTTCCTGATAGATTGAGTATCAGAGAGTTATATTGATATCATTTGTTTTTATTTTAAACGAGTAACTAGAGACGATATAGGTGGATGTATAGTGTATATATAGGTGTATGTATAAAAATGTATTTTATCTCTTTCCCGCAGGTACTAAACACAGGATAAGCGTAACGTCACGCGGTTACCGCCATTCACTGTCGCTGCTTGTGGCAGGGATGTCCCGCGACGACGCCGGCGCATACCGCTGCGGCGCGGAAAACACGTACGGACGCGCTCAGGCTGAACTATTTTTGCACAGTAAGACACAAGTTTTAACCGAGAGCAACTTTTCTATCACTTGCTCGTTTGATTTCCTCCTACCATTGGCGAAATACGACGAAACATAGAACTTCTCGTCCGGCGTAGATGGTAAAAGCCCATCGAGGGAATGGGCGAAATTCATAGGAATCATGTTATAGGCGATGCGGCTAGCAACCCATCACTATTTTGATTCCCCTTTCCACCTATACGCCTACAATCATGTTAAACATGGCCTAAAGGTTATGTTACCTCAGGCTCTGTTTACCCCGCAAGGGATATAGACGTGATTTGTGTATGTATGTATGTATTGGCGATATACTTAGTCTGCCAGTCTAGAGTTGAAAATCATTTGCACGTCATTGATTAATAAATGTCAGTAAAACGTGGCTGTAAACTTGAAAGTTTAACTTTATCGATTTGGTAGAAAGTTGGACGAAAAGTGATAGATCACTTACTTATTTGACTTATTTCTCTTATTGGTTATCTGGAAGAGATCGCTATTAAGCGATAAGACCGCCTGTTGTCTACTTTGTTCTTTGTTTCTGTATTGTTTTGTACTGATTTGTGGTGTTCAATAAAGAGTATTTGTATTGTATTGTATTGTTATTTGGCCGACTGTATTGCTAAAGTTTACAGAAAACTAGAACTCGAATAATAAAGCTATGGCCGGGAATCAAATCACCATAGAAGGCAGATTCTGGGTTGATGTTCCTCAATGTGTTCTCTCAACAGTTATTTCAATAATGTAGTAAGAAAATTTTGTCGTTAAGCGACGTCTATGGTATCTATTTGAAAAATGTCTTTACCCAATACAAATACTCGTACAAACTAATATGAAATGTTGCAGTGCTAACAACAACGACAACAACGACAACTACAACGACGACAACAACCACTACAACCACCACGCCGCCACCCACCACTACTACTATAATATGTAAGAAACTTACTTCACTACATAAAACAAAGTCTCTTTCCGCTGTCTGTCTGTCCCTATGTATGCTTTGTATCTTTAAAACTACGCAACGGATTTTGATGCGATTTTTTTATCAGATAGAGTGATTCAAGAGGAAGGTGTATGCGTATAATTCTACGCAGACGAAGTCGCGGGCAAAAGCTAGTTATAATACAAGGCGTTCTTTTTTATCTACGGGATACAGACCGCGATTATCTATAACGAGTTTCCGATGTTTCAAAGCAGTTGTATGCACGTTTTGATATTTAAAGAGCAAATGTATGTTACTACTTAGTTTTCCATCTGTATTTCAACCATTAAGTAATCGTTTGCACATTAATATTCAATTCTTATTCAACGCCGAAAGTATAGCTCACTTGGAGGCAGTTATATATTTGAGGCATTTGGAGTCGAAACTCTGGCGCCATGGGGGCCAAGCGCGCGCCGTGTGTACAAAAATATCTCGACGCGCTTTATAGAGGCCTCCCGTGACCAGAGGGCTGGCCAATATTTCGCTCAGCGAATAAGCATTGCCATACAACGTGGCAATGCTGCCAGCCTTCTGGGCACCCTCCCCATTGGCGGCGATTTGGGAGATTTTTTTTATCTTTAATTTAATAATAGTTTTAGCTAGGTTTAAGTTATTTTTAAGTTTTCACTGTTTTTTATTATGTTTTTTTTTCTTTTCCAATAAAATCAAAATTCTTGTATAACATTGTACCTATAGACTCACGTTTTTACCCTTATTCAGATGACGCTGAGCAGCATTTGGAGCAGCTGCACCGAGGAGTGTTGGAGGATCCAAGTCTTGGGGATCCTTACATAGTGCTTAGCCAACACCAGATGCAGAATATTGGTGAGATAAATAAGCCGTTTTGCTTTCAGATTGACGATTATTGTTTAGTTATTATAACAAACATTATTTTGCAATTTTCGTAAGATTTTTTTATTTCAGATAATATGTTATAGGTACGTTTGAAGCTTCCGTTGCACAAGTTCCTATCTCGCGGAAAAATTGTAGGTATGATGTTTTTCTTACGGTTGACGTTTAATATTATGTCATGTCGGTTGGCAGATATGGTGACGACAATGTGACCAGAGGTTGGAGGCCGCGGCCACTCCTCGTGGAGTGAGGGCTGGCCGCCGCTGCCGGGCCGCTCCCCGCGCCCGACCCTAGCCTGGGCCCTTCTAGCCCTCGCTCTCCTCGCCGCGTGACCTCCAGGCCTAACGAGAAAACTCTAAATCAGACTTTAACTTCCCTTCAGATCGTTAGTGGTTTCAAAAGTTACTCAAAGCCGATTCCGTTTGTTAACTCCCATAAAGTATATTTTTAATCGTTTACTCCACAGCTGTGTTATGATTAATGTACTTTTTTGTATATTTTCAGTGTTAGCTAAGCTAGTTAAGGTAAGGTTAAGGCGTTCGCTGTAAATAATTTTGCACTGAGCTAGTCATATCAAAGTTAGAACACGGGGATGTTGTGTTAAAATTTGTATAATGTTAAGAGTATACGTGTCCCTACGTCCTGATTAGACATAAATAAAGTGTAATTTAATTTTAATGTTAATAAGTATTACGCTGTATTAATTTTAATTCCTTGCTGAGCATGAAACAGGGTTAGTAAGTTGTTAATTGTTAAGCACCAAAGACGCAGTTTAAATGGATTACTTTTTACTTTTCTATGATTGCGGCTTGTTATCAGCCTATAGATTTGTGTTTCAATTTGTCATTTTATTGTTGAAGGATGGTATTTCAAGTAAAGAACATCCTTTCCCGATCAAAGAGGAATTAATCAGCGTGAGATACCTCCGATGGAATTTTCCCTTAAAGCAAGTACACAAAGGACAAGGGATCCGATACATTGGATGAACCCTTTCAAGAGATTCGGAGAATGCCACTTTTGTGGATCGCTTTCCAAAATTCCCAATAGCCTCTCTTAATTTGGAGAGATCATGTTTTTTATTTGTATCGATATAACAGACCGTTGTTTGTAATAGTGTTTAATATAAAAGAGCTGTATCGAACGTTTCGTTGTACAAAATGAAATAAAGATTTGGAAAAGTGCCTGTTGAATTTATTCCCAATGTTTACTTAGTTACTTCTTTTTTTATAAATAGGTGCAAAATGCAGAGAGTTGTTCGATTATTTAATAATAGAATTGCGAGAACTAGGTAACTGACAGCTAGCATTAATAACGCGAGGAAAACATAACGTATGGTTTGCGTGGGGTAATTTATGTTACTCTAAGGAATCTTCATTATAACATAACAAACGTGCAGCAGTCTTCCGCATTATGATAGACGTTGGTGTATAATATATATAACATAACCTATCTTATTAGACCGTGACTCGTGATTTTACCGCGTAAAAAACTTAGCACAGTTATTAAAATAGTACATTATGATACAAGTTTAGTGTGCTATGTTGGTAATTACACATGAGGCGTATTGTACGCGCGAGCGCTAGCGAGCGCGGGTAAGAGAGCCGAGATGTGTAATTACCAAAGCACACGCGTCACATACGACGTTTTTCAACACATTTGCTAGGAAAACTAAATAAAATTTAGTTAATAAAAGGACTTTAAGAACTTTAGTTTACCTTTGTTACCAGACATTGCTTACCTGGAGCTGCTTTAGAACTACTTTATCATTTGGTAATTAACACCTTGGATTTCTTACTGATATAACTGTCCGAACATATCTATGACTATGCACTCGTGCGGTAATATTATTACAGCACTTGTGCGTAATAAGCTGTATTATGAGTTTAAATGCGGTGCAATAAGATTCAATTTACGAGCAACTGTGTTGAAAAATAAGTTTCTAAGCTATATTACAAACTAGAACGCAAAAAAATCGGAATAGTTGGATAATTATGACGTGTAATCGTAAAAATAGAAACGAAATCGGGATGAAAAGTTTTCGGTCACTAAAACCAGCAAAAACAAGTAAATTAGGAATTGGATTCGATATTAAGAACAGATTAAAATAGAATAGAATAACGTTTATTGTTTAACTGTGTACAGAGATGTTAACAAATAACTAAATAATTAGAACCAACAGTTTATCCATCACGGACGTACAATATTATGACACATAAAAAAACAACAACACACAATATAAAAGTTAATACAGGCATGATCTATAAGGGCATGTTTCACCACCCTCTGTTAAGTTCCAGTTATCTTAAGTGTCAGTTATCTATGATGTCGTCTCTGTCTGTTTTGTTATAGTAAAATGGAGACGGAATCATTGATAACTGACACTAAACTTGTGATAACTGGAACTTAACTGAGAGTGGTCAAACAGCCCTTATAATTATATTACAAAATTATAATATTTATGCTGCATTTTTAAATTGTGTTCAAATTTCATTCATCAATCATCATCGTTATCAGCCATAGGCCTCCCCCATAGACCTCCAGTCGCGTCGGTTGGAAGCGGCTTACATCCACCGTGAACCCGCAACTTTAATCAGGTCATCCGTCCACTTCGTTGGTGGACGTCCTACGCTGCGCTTGCCGATCCTCGGTCTTCACTCGAGAAGTTTTCGGCCCCAACGACCATCTGTTCTCCGTGCTATAAGGCCTGCCCATTGCCACTTCAACGGGCTAATTCGCTTAGCTATGTCGGTGACCTCTTGTTTCTTCAACGTATCTCCTCATTTCTTATTCGATCTAATAGAGTAACCCCAAGCATAGCTCATTTCATTATAATTTTGTTCATCAGTATACTCTTGAAAAAAATTGTAATAGGATAAAAGTAACAGTATAAATAAAATAAAAAATCGGAGAAGAATATTTTTAGAAACAACGACTATAGTCTGTGCAATCATTTATTTTCTCGATGACAGCTCCCGTGGAATGTAACTGCGCTTTTTACGCAAAAATTAACTTTTAAATGCGAGGTATAAAAAATATGACGACTGCCTAATTTTGTTCCTTGGTCCCATATAATAATATGCATCTAAGACAAATTGAGTCCAGATATGCAGTAATATCTTTTTAAAGTACGATAAACAATAAACGTTTTAATAAAGTTACATTCTATGGGAATGCAAATAGCTAATAATGTTATGATTGAAATATCGATATTGTATCGGTATTGAATATATTGAACTAGATGTGTTCCTGCGACTTTGTACACGTTGTAATTTTTTACCGGGATAAAAATAGCCTATGTTACTCAGGAATAATGTCGTAGCATTTTAATGGTGAAATATTTTTTGTTTTTCCAGTAGTTTTTACTTTATTCATTACAAACATACTATCATTTGGCCATTTCGCACGCTTAGTAATAAATTAGCATTCAAGTCGGTTGTTTCATTGGCTCCATAGCTGAATACTTCTCAACTACTCGTATATATAATAAAATTGGATCGATATTGTATCTACTGATCACTTATTAGGTCACAACACTATAACTATCAAACTACATCTGTCATCGAGAAAATAAATGGTTGGAAAGACTATAAGGTACATACTGACCTAAATAAACATCGTGAGGTGTATACGTAGTCTAGTACTCAGTACCTAGCTATTGTTACGAACTGTGCTATACGTATGATACAACAATTTTAATAAACGGAGACGCCCACGCTGCTCATCGCATTAGTATATACTGGTGAGTACGCTATTCGGAACTATTGGAAAAGGATAAGCCTTGTTCAAACTTACGCGGCGCCGCGTTCGGAATCATTGAACTCTATTAAGTTAGGAGTTTGAATGAGTTCGTTTTTATTTTAAGTATAGAAATAATTATGTGGGAATGAAGGTGAATCTGTGGACGAATGATTGATGCGAGAGAGCTGATTGAATGACTGGAAGAGATTTCCGTTGGAGTGAATGGTGAGAGCGAGTCAGTTAGAGAGTGGAAGATACGATCGGGTGCCCTTGGCGAACACAAGTCTTTTCTGTTGCCTAAATTATATTTTAATTACTTTACGTTCAGTTTTTTTTTCAATAAACTTTTTAAATTCTTTAGAAGTTTGTTTCTTTCATACGATCCCACAATAATATTATTGAAAACTATTTTAGTGTGTTACCTAATCAAGATTACTAATAATCTTTGCTTAAATTATTACGGCTCCAAATGGTTCCTGTAATATTAAACGCGGTGCTGCTCGCCAGTTCTGTTAGCTTGGACTTTGGCTTGACACGCTACCGCGTCTAGACACGAATAGAATCTAGATTCTCATCTATCACGTCGTTTTACCGTGAAAGAGTAACAAACACCGGACGAATTTGAGTCCATCCACTGTCCAAGGTCACCCTTACAGGCGCTATCTAAAAAAAATGTTTTCGATTTTAAAAAACACAATTTGAAAATACTATTCGATAGTGATGAAAAATCTTGCCGAATTTGAAATACAAGTAAGTACATTGAATAAAATTACAGCTCTTTGACAAGAGCTCTAATCGAAAATTTATGAGCTGTATTTACCTTTAGTTTATACGATTGCACAAATTTTTACCACTAAAAAATCTGGGCACAGTCCCGTATTAACATCACCATCCACGGATACAAATTTTCGACGATTCAGCATCACTACGGATAAATCAAACGACGCATCGAGCCGATATACTTCGTCTCTCTATATGCTAAAACAATGTCCCTGAATCTTATCCCAGTTCCTCTTTACTTATAAAGTAACGAGGTGAAATCCATCACACGGTGAATCAATCATAGTCAACGCGATACCTCTTAGCTAGGATTTTATGTGTAGCCTTTACGATGTATGTTGATCTGACACGCTTTTTACCTGCATGAGACGTTTTATTTTATGTTACAGAGACTTCCTGCTTGTTGATTCTTATTTTGGTGATGTTCGTTTGTTTAGATCTGCCGTGACGATATAAAAGTAACAGATGAGCTTTTGGAATTCTATTGAAGCTCAATAAACATACCCATGAATGTGTTAGGTCTAGTTTAGACTTGCAAAGACTATTCCATAAGTTACATTGCCAAGCCGCGATTAGAAAGGGATTTAAGTCGACTTGATCAAAAGATACAGTCATTAGAAAAGGTTTCCATACAAATTACCGTGCTTCCAAAAAAATATGTGGTACTTTCAGTTCTCCTAAAAATTTTGAATTTGGAACGAAAGTAGCTCTTATAGCACAACTAATTAAATACATCTAAATTTTATTTTACGTCTCTAGGTCTGTCTATGTGAGTAACCATTACTTGCTTAGGAGTAGGGTCTGTTTGATTTTATGTTCACTTGCTGTATTTGTACGAAAGCCTCGTTAAATCCAAATCGTACTTGACCAATTTATCAAAACAATATTACTAAACAAAAGACCAACAAGCCAGCATTTAAACTGTGTAGTAGCAGCGTATCAGAAAGGTTAAAGTTGAGACTGTAGCGAAACAGTATTTTTACAATAGATTTACGAAAAAACAACGACAGTGACTGGAGAAGGGTCACCCTAGCAGCGGAAAAAGGGTAAGAGAGTCATTTAAAAAAGTCCTTGCATTTTGGAGATCTGATTTTCAAATCTTGATAGATCAAGGGGTTGTCACGGTTAAGGCTTTTTGTTCAACTGTATTTATTTCCATGGGGTCGAAGTATTGAAGCGGATGGACTGATTACATTTTCCTTTTGTTTAAAAGCCGATACTTTGGTGTGCATTTGCTTTAACTGTTCAAAACTGGAAAGTTTTCTATTTTTAACGACAAGGAATAGCTAAACGAGTAAGTGGACATGATGGTAAGTGGACACCACCAGCCATGGACATCCGCTATATTAGAGTCATTCATAACTCACTCACTCGGTCTCACTCGTTCTCGTTAATTCTAGGGCGGGTGCGCGTCGCTTGCACCGCGCGCCTTTGCCGGCGTTTTCAAAGTGCGCGCCGCCGCCAGAACCGCAAACCGATTTTCAAATTCAAACACACGCGCAACTTCGCAATCAACTAACAATGTTAGCAGTCACACCATGACAAACATCTATCATTTACACCAAATCACATAATAGGTAAGAACGTGCTAACATGACGTGTGGAAATTATCCGTAAAATATCCGTACCTAACTAAAACACTACTGAATGAATAAGAACCAAAATAACCACTTGAAATATTGCTCATTTTAAGTACCACACATGCTCAGCACACACGAGTACACAAAAGTACACAACCAGAAGCCGTGATGATGCCTGCGTACATTCTTTCGGAACTCATGCGCGAACGTGACTGGAGAGTAGTAGACTAGAAGAGAAAGAGTGAGAGAGCGCCAGTGCTTCAATACTCATCCAAAAACCTCAAAATCTATTTCTTTTTCTCAAAGAAGACAAAAAGTAAATGTGAAACAGTCGTACGACAAATGCATGGCATGATGGCAATTGCACTCGCAAAATCGTCTTCTGCAAAAAATAGCGTTTATTAAAATAAATCCGATCTTACCGTACAACTGTACCTCGATTATCCTGGTTTTTTATCGAAAGAAGTTAAATGAAATATAATAGTAACATAATTAAATCGCAAAAATGACTTTCATGTATTACGAAAAGAGGTACCTACTTCGCACATTTTCGGGAAATTCCGCAGGCAACTCTTACTATATACCCCAGTGAATTATCGTACGGGGTGTCTGTTGCACCCTGTATAATGCAATATTTTTATTGTTATTATTAGCCTGAATGGTGTCCTACTGCTAGGAAAAGGCCAAGCCCCATAATTTCCACTACAAGAATAACAAAATAAATAGGTACTAACGGGAAGTTGAATCATAGTTGACAAATGTTTTTATTATATTGATCAATGTTCAAAGTGAATCGCGTCAAAGGCGGGACAAAATATTGAATCAAAAACTTAATTGAAAAATATTTGCAGCGGCGCTTTTAGTCAAACGAACCATCTGCTGAAAAATATTCCGGAACAATTTTAAGAGACCTTGTATAATCCAATTAAATACTGTCGCTACTGAAGACGCGCAAAACCTTAAGCCACAAATAATGAAGAACAAAAAATAAATGGATTACCTACGGGCGAAAATTTGTAAACTAAGAAAATAAAAAACATTTTTTTCACAAAATAACGGTTTTCTCAGACCCTTTTTAACAGTGGAAGACAAATTTCTAAACGACACTGAAAATTAAAACAGAAAAATTGAAAAAGGATTAAATAAATACAAAAACCAAGAATTCGAAAACACGATTAGTTTTGTTCCGGTTCACAATTTAAAATCTTTGAGCCTACGCATACAAATTGCCGACCCTAATTACAACTTGATTACTTGAGCAAAGACAGCAACCGAATAAGAACCTCAACGTCTATCAGTTAATTTATAACGTAATCCAAAGGCTGCAGTCAGGTACAACTTGAGAGCAAGCAGTGGAATTAACTCGCTACAAGTCTAGAGCCATTTGCCATAATTGATTAGTCTCTGGCCGACAATGTTGGCTTGGCGGAATATTAACACCGGCCACGCAGCTAACTATACCTACTACGATAGGTCTGTGCTAGAATTGTGTTGCTAGTAAGCTTCCTAGTCATCTACTGCATTTTTTTTTACTACAATTGCGAATAATAATTATGTTTACCATGCTGATCAGAGTTTTTAACGATTTTTTATTGTTTTTACAAATTAGAATTATGGAACCATCACTTTCACCGCCATTTTGACGGATGGAAATAACGGCATTGCGATGTCGAATTGTAAAATTAAGCAATATGGCGCAATAATGGCGGCCGACCGGTCGTTTCATAATATTATTATGGCGCAATATTCAAGTTTGAAGTGCTTATAAATACACTCTAAAAAATGAAGACCAACTAAGAGCAGTTTTCTCTTAGTTGACGTAAAGTTAATTATAATAATTACGATTTTATGTAAATCAAACAAAGGTGATCACTTAAAACAATAAGTGTATCTGTGATTGAACTAATAAAGAAAGTATGTTATTAATCCTAACAGTTGTATACCTTGCATCTATTATTTAACTTGTTGGTATAATTATGTAACGTAGGTTAATACAATCCTTAACAAATTCATTATCACAGATAAGTATGTTGATAGTTATGAACATTTTCGTAGTTTATTTGATTATTTTTGTCTTTGTTGATTCACATAAGATTTGGTATTTTAATCTACTAAGCATTAATATTTAGAACAACGAAGATAAAACATTCAATCCCATTATGATCAAGTTATTGTATTGAATTACGAAACTTTTATTCCATTCTACTAAGAATTATTTGTTAAATCGATTTTCATAATAATTAAATTAACTAAAATATAAAAGAGTAGGGTGAGAGCGCCTGTACACCCGCTCCCCGCCCGCGCCCCTCTCACGCCGGCGAGGGCGCCGCGCCGGTTAGTTGCGTTGCGTCATCCATCGTCAATTGTCATTCACTGCGAGCGCGAGCGAAGTTATTTGTTTATTTCGGTGCGGCGGTTAGAAATAGTACTGTCTGTAGTGTACTATCGGAAATTGTGCGAACTGTGAACACATATGTGCCAATATTCAATCGCTATAAAGACTAGTAAACATATAGCTTATAATGGAGGATGTAATTGAGTTACTAAAGTCTTGGGAGTTAGACCAGTTGATACCGGAATTCACCAGTAAGTACATTATATATGTATCTCATTATTTGTGTTTGTTTGGTCAGTGTCTTGTTAGGGGCGGTTTTTAAGACCTATGACGCGAGGGCGATTTTAATTAAATACCTACTTACTTAGCAACTATTCTATTCGTCGCAAAACAATCCTTAATACATACCTACTTAGTTTCATGCTCTTGGGCGCAGGCTCGTAATGATACACATGTACCTACTTAGGTACTATGTAGTTTGTTGCCCGCTTTTACGAATTGTGATAATTATTTTCAGAACAAGAAATAACATTACAGTCTTTAAGTGCTTTGACTGAGGAGGACGTCAAAGAACTTATTCCTTTAACTGGCCCTAGGTCCCTTTTTAAAAGATGTTGGAAGATTTGGAAAGCAGAGTTTTCGTCTGTTAATACATCTGTAAATACCACATACATTATACCTATAGTTTTATCATTACAAAGTAGAAAAAATTGCTAGCTGTTACTCAAAGGGTAATTTAATAGTTAATGCCAGAACTACTGGGATTGTTTTCCCTAGTAACTGGTAATAACTTGGTGGGAATAAAATAACCCAAACAGATGATACTTTCGTCTTGAATGAGGAAAGTTAGCATAATTTACAACATAATGTATAATTTAGTAGTTAGGTATGTCTGTCTGAATGTAACTTTGTGATATTAATTGCATCATTAATTTGTAGACTCTGATGGATTTGTCCATGATTGACTCGACGGACTTAATAGTCATCGATCTCGAAAAGAGAAATCTGCCACCAATCTTGGAAAAGGAAAATCTGCCACCTGCACATTGCACGGTAAGCTATTTTATATCATTTTCGTAATTGTACACATAGGTCTTGGACCTTAACACACAGTGCCACTATTTTCTAGTAGATGTAGTAGATGACTTATGTATGTAGTAAACACTTTATTGTTTCTGTAAATATACACACACACACACAAATCACGTCTTTATCCCTTACGGGGTAGACAGAGCCTAAGGCAACAGGTACCTACAGGCCACATTTAGCAAGATTGTGGGCGTATAGGTGGAAAATGGAATCAAAATAGTGATGGGTTTCTAGCCTCATCAACTAAACATGATTCCTATTATTATCGCCCATTCCCTCGATGGGCTTTTACCAACTGCGCGGGTAGAGAAGCAACTGGTACATTCTATGTTTTCCCTTTGCTCCCAGACCAGCATGGAAGACTTCTGTAAATATTAATGTAATATTATCTTTTGCCACACTACCTTGGTGGTTTCATGTATGTACTGTACTGTAAATAATGTAGGTAACTATAGTATGTTAACTGCAAATAAAGAAAAAAATAATTTTACAAATATTACATGAATATCACGTACTACTTAATAAATAAATATTACAAAGGCAGACATATCCCAGAGAGGGATTTCTTCCAATCAACTTAAGTAACATGTACACTTGACTATCACAACAATATTTTTAATATCACTGCATTGTGAGTCAAGTTACCTACACTTTATCTGTGAGCATTATAGGCTACTACTATGCAACCATTTTTTTCATCACTGTAGAATATATTCAATTGTACTAGGTACAATCATTTACATATATTATTTATTATTGTGGCAATCACTCGGGCCCCCAATTCACAAACTTAAATTAAATAGGTGAATGAAAAGTAAAATTTGTAAATAAATTTTCAGATTTTGGAAAATCTTTTGAAAGAGTCCCTCGATTCAGCATCGCTCCTTGCATTGAAAGGTAAATGCCTTGTTGGGGATAGCGCTCGAAATTTGTTGGCTGCTGTGATTGCGAAGGCAATCCTTACTGAAAATAAAAATTCACCTATCACAGGTTCAATTTATTACAAATGGGCCAATCGTATTAAAGCGCTTTTCCCTGGTGAAAGAAGCACAACATACTATATCCCAGCTTGCACAACTGCTAATGGCATTGTGCTGCAAGCTAGAGGTAAACTGGTACACCAGGTGTTAAATAAGCGAAGACGGTTACAAGACTTAGGTGCTCTACCTAAGGGAAAAGGGAAACGTAGCAGAGAAGATAGTCCAACATGCTCATCTAGTCCATCTCCGAGGCCTTTGCCTGGTTTATTCTCATGTGGTGAGGAAAATGACGAGAATACAGACGACGATATGCAATGGCTCGAAAATTCTTCTGATCCTTGGCATGTAGTGGAAGAGAAATGGGAGAGAACTTTAAAAGCAAGAACGCGCACTTTATACGACGCTGCTGGTAAAGAAAGTATTGAAAGCTACTTTGAAAAATACCCAGCACTAAAAAAGCCACAAGGATATTCTTTGGTAAATATATTAACTACCTATTCTTTTTTACTTACTTTATAATAATAACAACAGTTAGTTATAACCAGTTGTATTATACTACTATTTGGGGAACACCCAGACCGAGACAAATAGACACTCAAATATAGTAAATAATAAAAATATTTGTCTTGTGTGATCGAACCTGCGACCTATCCATCAGTTGGCAAGTGCACTACAAACTGAGCAATCATCTTTCTCTTTCTAATCTCTCAATTTATTTTTCACTACATATGTACAGAATCCAGCACCCACTGCCTATACACATTGGCACTCAATGCCCGTGGCTTATGGGCTATTTTACACCTGGCTTGTGTAACAGCATTTTTTTACTGACCACTGGTGAATAATCACTAATTGGCTATGTACTTATTTTATATGCTGTGCTGTTCAGCATTGCACTCAGTTTTCTTTACTTTTTGTTATTTATTGTATGCTTTATCATTCCAGCTACATAAAGACTTCAATGCTACGCATGAAATTTACAAGGACAATTTGTTCATTAATTTTCCATTAATGAAAATAAAGCTTCAAGAACTTTTGAAAAACAAAAAGTCAACTGATCCATTCCTCCACGAACTGATCGCACTTACCAATTGTAAGTATACGATAAAAATAAATATAATATACTCACGAGCAAAAATAACAGGTCACTTTTCATACAACTTTCTATGGGAAGTGACCCGTTATTTTTGCTCGTCAGTGTATTTTATTTCAGTTGTAAGTTCTACCTTGAGAATACATACATGCTTAGGGAATCTTTTGGAATGATTCTAAGTAATATAATGTGTACCGTACGCCGCATAATGAATTGGTATTATACATTTTTAATAACAGAATAAGGGGTGTGTAATGATCGGTATAAAAAACAATTAATATATTTTCATTCGATATAACAACATTTGATATAATTTCAAATTATATAATCGATCATTTTATATAATAAACGATTGGTATATAATATCAAAATATCTATTTTTATTTCATACTAGCTGTTGCCCGCAACTTCGCCTGCATAGAATTCGTTTATCGCTATCCCGCAGGAATTACGCAATTTTCCGGGATAAAAAGTAGCCTATGTGCTATTCCAGGCCATAATCTATCTATGTTCCAAATTTCATCTAGATCTATCCAGCCGTTTTGGCGTCAAAGAGTAACAAACATCGAAACTCACAAACTTTCACATTTATAATATTAGTAGGATAACGATCATTTGATATATCATTGATTTCATATAATAATTATTTGGTATAATGGTATAATGGTGATTTCATATAAAAACACATTTCTGGTAGCACTTAGTTTTGTGCACGTGCAGGGGGCTCAAAGGGCTTGTCGACGAAGCCCCGCTATCCCCGGGCTTCTATTACTGCTCTTAGGGTCACAAGGTAACTAACGAACCTACCCAATTATATCAAAAATTGTTATGCTAACTTTAACTTAACTTTATATCATAAGTTTATTATAGAAAATAATAATATGTAAATATATTTAGATTAAGTGATCGTTATAGAAAATGATAATTATATTAAATTTAAATATGTTAAATGTTGTTATCCTACTAATATTATAAATGTGAAAGTTTGTGAGTATGTTTGGATGTTTGTTACTCTTTCACGCCAGAACGGCTGGACAGATCTGGATGAAATTTGGAACATAGATAGGTTATAGTCTGGAATAATACATAGGCTACTTTTTATCCCGGAAAATTGCGTAATTCCTGCGGGATAGCGATGAACGATTTATATGCAGACGGAGTTGCGGGCAACAGCTAGTAATTTTCAACATGAAACTACCGTGAGACTTAATCATTATTACACATAAACGGATAACTCACGTATAAAAAGTCGAGTGATGCTCGACATGTTTCGGACTATTTCGTAGTCCTTTTTCCAAGAGCGCTCGCCCCGGCGGCAGCGACACGAACACTGCGCGCCAGCGCTCTGCTCCCGCGCCCCCCCCCCCCCCCCCGCCGCCGCCGCCGCCGGGGCGAGCGCTCTTGGAAAAAGGACTACGAAATAGTCCGAAACATGTCGAGCATCACTCGACTGTTTATACGTGAGTTATCCGTTTATGTGTAATAACAGCTAGTAATATTATAAATGTGAAAGTTTGTGAGTATGTTTGGATGTTTGTTACTCTTTCACGCCAGAACGGGTGGACAGATCTGGATGAAATTTGGAACATAGATTATAGTCTGTCTGGAATAACACATAGGCTTATTTTTATCCAATTGCATAATTCCTGCGGGATAGCGATAAACGGATTCTATGCAGACGAAGTTGCGGGCAACAGCTAGTGTTGTTATATGATGCAATAATTATATCAAATGAGCGTTATAACGATTAATATTATAGCAAAAGTTTTAAAGCCTTATGATAATTTTTTAGGGTTCTGTAATCTAAAGTTTAAGGAGTTCTTAAATTAAGGTAGCTCCTAACTAGCCGCAATTTTTGTTTTAGCGTCCAATGAGGAAACTACAAACATAGCCGGATTTTTGTCAATTCCACTTTTGCTGAACACTGCGGCAGTCCGGCAAAAGAAGAAGCGAGGTTCGGCTGTCGGCTGTCGCAGTTGGAAGCCCAGCAAAGTCGAAGTGAGAGAAGGCTTTATCAAACACGTCAGGTCCAGTGCGGAAATTTCCCAGGCTATCCAACTTCGTGTGACCGCATTACAAAACTTAGGTGTGTCATCGCAGCCATATATAATTGTAGTGGGTGAGTCGCTCGACAAAATAGATTCATTTTTAGTTATTGCCAACAGATCGGTGATGTTTGAAAGACAGTCCATTATGCACGCAATTGATACTTGCTACAAAGTAATATGGGCCCTAAATGCGGAGTACTCGATTGACACATACCCTGTATGGTACTTTATACAAAAAGGCATGTACAAAATGTCATCCGAATTTGACAAAGGGTCGACTGCTGCAGAATCCCTTCTCACCGATTGCAGTGTATGACTACCTATCTAGGTACCTACCTATATTTACAACATTAACTTACACAATTTCCGTACTGATTCGTCATCTTATTTTCGGTATCACAGTACTTACTTATATTGCAAATGCTATGTAATTATTTGGCGAACTTCAGTGACAATGTTGACTTGTTTTATATGTTATAAAGAATTTTCAGATATAAAACATCTTAGATCACATTTTCAATTAATACACACTCTTAAGGAACTTAGCGTTTACAAATGTGTACAAGACAACTGTAATCGGCCATTCCAATTATTTAATTCGTTTAGGAGACATATTTTGCGGGAACATTCTTCAGAAAATTCATGTGAACTAAATATTGTAGTGCAACCAGATAATGTAGAGACGGAAGTGTTAAGCCAAGCGTCACCTACTCATGATGTACAATACTTTCCACAATCTTCAGGTAATTCAGAAACTGTTGAAAAAGCACTGTCTATTTTTATAGCCAGTTTGTACGCCAATCAATCACTACCACGGAATATTGTTCAAAAAATAATTGACGGCTTTCATAAATTCTGTACAGAGAATTTACTTTCTGCGGTGAAGCAACGTCTTGAACATTTATCTACAGATAATATTATTTCACCTACTAATCTTAATACAGTTTTAGACTCCATTGAACCAATATTGACAACTCCTTGGAATCTTTTTGATACTGAGCATAAGCGAATAAAATACTTCCTTCAAAATCAAACTTATATAAAACCAGAATCAATAGTTATTGGTGAGAGATTAGAAAAAGTTAAAAGAATTGGTGTCAACCGCCTTGTACCAATCACTTGTGAAGAACATTTCATTCCACTTCGTAAAGTTTTGAAATCATTCTTTTCACTTGAAAATATATTAACTGATACTCTAAATTACATGAACAGTTTAAACCGTGACGGTGACTTAAATATAGCTATAGAAAATTTTATACAGGGATCATTTTGGCAAAATAGAATGAAAATAAATACAGGCAAAATTGTAATTCCAATTTTTCTTTTTTTCGACGATTATGAAACCGGAAATGCTTTAGGATCTAGATCAGGGCAACACAAATTGGGAGCTGTTTATGCCTCTATTCCTTGCCTACCACCATGTCGATTATCTGCACTTAGCAACATATTCCTGGTTCTGCTTTTTCACTCTACGGATAGAGTTAAATTCGGGAACAAAATTATTTTTCGCAGTGTGATAAATGAACTAAATTACCTTAGTGAACATGGTTTAGAATTTGATTTGCCTGATTTTACTGGTTTTATCTATTTTGAACTGGGCCTAATCTTGGGCGATAATCTAGGAATTCATTCCATAACCGGTTTTCTGGAGAGTTTTTCCGCAAATTTCCCGTGCAGGATTTGCAAAGTAAGAAAAGATGTTTTAAAAACGCAATGTTATGAAAACAAAGATTTATTACGTACTTTTGCACAATATGAATCAGATCTACTATTGAACAATCCATCAGTAACTGGAATTAAAGAAAAGTGCATTTGGCTTGATGTCAAAAATTTTGATTTATTCAACCAAGTAGGCGTAGATTGTATGCATGATATATTAGAAGGCGTTGCAAAATACGTCATGCAATTTATTTTGATTCAATACATAAGGCGATTGAAATTATTTTCCTTGAGTTTGCTTAACGACCGAATCCATGCTTTTGCATATGGACCTGATTTTAGGAACCAACCTTGCACTTTGTCTATGGAACATTTACTTCATGGTAATGTACGCATGTCAGCTTCAGAAATGCAAACATTTTTAAGATATTTTGGGTTATTGGTCGGAGAGTTTGTACCTAGGAGTGACGAAACGTGGGAATTATATAGGAAATTAAGAGAGCTCTTGGAACTCGTTTTGTCTACTGCGTTTGCAAAAGGGACTGAAGAAAAGTTACAAACGTTAGTAGCAGAGTTTAATTTGCTGTACATGTCACTGACCAAAGATTGTTTAAAACCAAAGTTCCATCATTTAATTCACTATCACTCTGCATTTGAAAAATACGGCCCCACTGTATTTTTATGGAGTATGCGATTCGAAGCAAAGCATAGGACATCTAAAATGGCCGCAAATGCTTCGTTAAATAAAAAAAATGTTACATTGACTTTAAGTACAAAACATCAACTACATATGAACGAAATTTTTTTGAAAGGTAAATTAGAAGACGTACTCCGCATAGGGGTTGCTACAGATACCACTTTAAGTGAAAAACAATTCATTTACGCCAGTTTGGATTTATGTCAAAATAATAATAATATGTCCTTAGTTAAAGTTTCTTGGGCAACTGTTACTTCAACCCGTTACGTTCCCGGTACTATACTGGTTTATAGTACCAGTTCCGACTATTTGCTGCCTGTATTTTTTAAAATACAAAACGTTTATTTATATGAATCTCGAAATCTCATTTTTATTGGAAATATTTTACGAACATTAGAGTTTGATAACCACTTCTGCTGTTATGAAGTTATGGAACCAAACACTGCACAGAGAGTTATCAAATTCTACAGTTCATTAGTATCTCCAATGCCGTGTAATATTAATGTTTTAAGCAATGGCAAAAAATATGTCACGTTGCGCTCTACCATTTAGAATATATAAGTAAAACCATAATGTTTTTGTTGAAATACTATTTTATAATTCATATATAATTAACCAATAACAATAATAGACAATCTCAACTAAACTAGGTTAGATAGAGGTGCTAAATCACTATATTCTAACAGTTTTGTTGAATAATAAACATGTTATATTGATTCTAAGTAAAATACATTGAGGCGGCCGCGGATTGACGGCATGGCATGGCATGGAGTGGCAAAAGATTTTTTCGTGTTTTTTTTTTATTAAAACTTTTTATACAAAATCTATCGCGACGTTTTTTTATTTACCTTCATTGCCTGACGGTTTCGAACACGGTTACACGCGTC
This sequence comes from Pandemis corylana, assembly GCA_949127965.1. Classification (NCBI taxonomy): domain Eukaryota; kingdom Metazoa; phylum Arthropoda; class Insecta; order Lepidoptera; family Tortricidae; genus Pandemis; species Pandemis corylana. Next base: position 10,473,218 of record OX421856.1, on the reverse strand, counting down.
GTGGACGTCGTGGTCTCAGGCGTAGGTACTGATGACATTTGACATTTCGTCGGGTAGTGATACATTTGGCCGTCATCTCCAGCAACAACTGGCCGTTTCATCAGTACGCCTGAAACCACGACGCGTGTAACCGTGTTCGAAACCGTCAGGCAATGAAGGTAAATAAAAACTTCGCGATAGACCCGGTATAATAAGTTTATTTTATTGTATTCAATGACTAGCGCTAAAATTGTTTTAAGACACAGGGGTTGAAACGTCTTGCGTGATGACGCTGTGCCTTGCCGTGCCGTCAGTGAGCGCCGGCCCTGAGTGTTCTCGGTTGATGATGACGAAGAAAGAATTGTAGTTAACATAAAAAATTATAATTTAATAATTTATTTATTTATTTCACAGCACCATTAACCAGGAACGCTCTACACAAAATTAAATTAATTAAAGGGCGTTTACCGTTGCATACTGCTGGCCCCTGTACTACTAAAACTATTGTTAACGAAACAAAAGCTACTAATTAAAAGTGCGTTCTATACCTATACCTACTTTTTATAATTAAATACATTAGAAATACTTGTAGTGGTTTTAACTTACAGATTAAGTTTTAGTTTTGCTCAAAATGGAAAGTTTTCAGAACTATCTTTCGATGTAGGTAAATGCAAAAGAAAAATCATTTTTACTTAGCTTTTGTTTCATTCAAGTCAACTTTACTCTTATTTGTTGTAATGCCGCTAGTCGTGTCAACCAAGAACTTAGATTTTAGATTAAGATTAAGATTTTAGAATTTGACATCATTTTTAAAAATTAAGTATCTTTAAGTATAAAATGATTATTAAACAAAAAATTGTCAGATGATTCTCAGTGACCAAAGCTAGTTTTTAAAATTTTAATTATAATAAGAGTTTCCTTATCCTAATTAAATTCAAAATAAAATTTGACAAAAGACTGACACAATTCGCACCCTTCGTGGAAGAGTGTGTAACAGAAACGTTTACTTTCAAAATGTTAAAATTAATAAATAACATCTTGGTATTAATGTTTTTGTTTTATTTATTTAAACTTGTACGAGTATAACATACCTGCTTAAAATAATATCAGCAACTATACTGAACTCAACTCTGCATACAAACGTAGTTTCGTTCTCATTTTGAAACAGCATGCTGGAATAACATGAAATTTTGCCATGGATATCCAGACTTGAAAAACTAGTTTCTGTTACTGAATGGAAAAAAAATAGCGCAAGTTTGTCAGTCTTTTAGATGGTGCATAAAAACCTTTACAACGGCTGTATTTTCTTCTCTATTATGATTTCTAGCAGAAACTAGTTTCAAGCCTAGATATCCCAGATCCCATGGTGTACCTACACAAAGTATCATGTTATTCTTGCATGCTGTTTAAAAATGAGAACGAAACTACGTTTGTAAGCATTGGGCGTACTGGCGACTCTTAACTACTTATTCGTTTAAATTTGATAAATTTCCTTTGTGCTAGTTTTTATACGCGCCGTGCTGAATAATGCTGGTCCTCTTACTCATATCATACTTAAGTCTTAAATAGGTACTAAGATATACATTTATTTCAGATCTTTTTGAGGATCACCTAGACCGGTTTGGCTTCATAAACACGCCTTCTACCGTGTTTGTGAAGCTAAACCGGTCTAGGTCGATCGCCAAAAAACTAGATCTGAACGAAATGTCTTAGTAAATGGGACAAAGTAAGGCATAGTACCATTGAACAAGAATGGTATTGCAGTGAATAAGCTTCTTAGTCCAAATGATTAAACAATTAAGATTTAAACTGACCAAAATCTTAGTTCAGTCTAATATGGTGCTTAAGTCGCTGTAATCATGTTCTTAGTTGAACTTATTTGGGTCAAATAGTTAACACAGTTATTCTTCATGTCAATATTGATCTACATCTTAGTTGAAATGATTAAACAATCAAGATTCAAATTTACCAATATCTTATTTCAGTCTAATACGGTGCTTAAGTCAATGTAATCATGTTCTTAGTTGAACTTATTTGGGTCAAATAGTTAATACAGTTATTCTTCATGTTAATATTGATCTACATCTTGGTTGCAATGATTAAACAATTAAGATCCAAATTGACCAATATCTTAGTTCAGTCTAATATGGCGCATAAGTCGATGTAATCATGTTCTTAGTTGAACTTATTTGGGTCAAATAGTTAATACAGTAATTCTTCATGTTAATATTGATCTACATCTTAGTTGAACTGACTTGTTTGTATAAGTTGGTTCAGTTACTTATCATGATAATGATTATGAAGCGCTTAGTTGATCTTGCTAGGATCAATTAGTTGGCATAATTATTTTTCATGTAAATATTGGACAAGATCTTAATTGGCTCAGTTACATAGCAATAGTAAGAGCAATCAGAATTACTTTATTTGATGTGTCTAAGTCCTTGTTAGGCTCGTATGGAATCAAGATGCTTGATTATGAATATCAAGATATTGATAGGGCCAACCAAATTTTTTTTACAGTGTACTAACGGATATATCGCTATTTTAGAATAAAATTAATTCCTAGTCCAAAAGTTCAGTTTAAGCTGAATGTAAAGCACATGGTTTAAATAACGTTCCATACAACCTTAATAATGAGAAATCAAAAGTTTTCTAACACGCGCCGTGAGACGGCGCTGAGAACGCAAAGGCCATCGACCATTATGTCACAGAAGATTAAAAAAATATCAGGTACATAAACATCAATGACTTAATATAATAACAATAACAAGAAAAAATACAAAATTAAAAGTAAAATAAAAAAAACAATGGAACAAAGACGTCACTCCAGACGTCATAACGAACCTTTCTATAAAGGCTTCCCAAAACACACATAAAACTCCAATTATCAAATTATTACCGCACAAGCTAGGGCATACAATTTCACACGTAACGCCTTATTACACCCAGACGTGATATTCAAGTAAATTATTTATTAATAGGGCCCACGCCGCAATGTTGACCCTGGGACCCTTCCAGGTACGGAGAACGAAGGTGGGTGGATATTGCCGAGATGAACCGAATGAACGCTAGCATTAGTGAGGGTAGAATTCAAAAGTTTCGTCCTGAACTTACGACCACGTAATGCTGTGATCGTAATATGAACATGTGACAGGTAAAAATCTTGAACAAGGTGTCTAAGGTTATGTACGCACTGTCCGGTTAGCAGTACTGCGGATGGCCGCTCAACTGCTATAGTATTTTTTGCAATCGTTACATAATAAAGGGTCCTTAAAACAGTGTGGTTTTTGAGACGAGCCTTGGCGAGTTTCAAAATAAGATCACACGAGTGTTTTAAGGCCTAATTGTGTACAGCTGCATGCATTACTTTATCTACATACATATCATTGTGCTCAATAACAGGAAGAGGGCCTCATTTACGCACAAGCGTGCATCGAGATTGAGGGCGGGCCGCGGGCGCTGTCCCGGCAGCATGGCTGTGGCAGCGCTGCGGCTGGGGAGCCGGCGAGCGAAATCTGTACTGTTATGGTTATAACAGTACAGATTTATAAGGGTGTAATAATGCTGATCATTTCCTTCGGTTTCTGAACGCAATATAGTGCACTAATGATATAAATGCTTCGATAAAATTAATAATGCAATTGTGTTTACAGCGTAATAACTTAACCTATTTTTTAAATACAAGCTTCCTAATACAATCATACAAACAGAGTTCTCTTCTGCGGAGACTGTCCTGGCTTAATCTTTTAAAAAGCCGTGGCAGCCCAGGGTTTGACATGTGGCCTCTTATGCAGAGAGGGTCGTGCTTTCAAACTCTAACCTAGAATCGGAGTTTTTCAGAATTTAAAGAAAGAAAGAAATAACAAATTAACAAATAAATAAACCTTCAAGCTTAAAATTCCTTCTTCGCGCTGAAACGACTGGACGGATTTGGATAAAACTTGGAACGGAGATAGCTGGTACCTACCCTAGATTAACACAGGCTACTTTTTGTCCCGGAAAATTGCATAGTTCCCGCGGGATAGCGATAAACATGTCAATTGTTAATTCAACGCGGATGAAGTCGCTGGCAGACAACAGTAAAAATAAACATAATACAGTAATTTATGTGCGACAGAAAACATTTTGAGGAGCATACACCTGCGAAGCAGTTGAATAGTGTGTGTAAGTCCTAATCCGCCATTCCCATTGGGCCAGCGTGGGAACTCCAGCCCAAACTCTCTCATTCCAAGAGGAGGTCTGTGCCCAGCAGTGAGACGTATATAGGGATGATTAATCTGTTTACTAAGCCCAACTAATAGGTACTTAAAAATCATTGTAATTAATGAACATAAAATTTACCGTTCTACTCCGCTACTCACGTGCAAGATGACCAAGCCTGTGTGAAATATATATGTTTTTCATGTAAACCCTCCCTCCTCTACTGCCAATAAAACACACATAAATCCCACAAACTTAATTATCCCTTACACCACACTAACACTGACGCGTTTCGATCCTTCTACGGGATCATTATCAAAGTTTAATGAGCACAACTGTTACACATGCAAACTAACGGTAATTTTTTTGTTCATTGAAATGGCCCTTCGCAAAGTAACACCTGATTCAATAAAATAAAGCATTGTTAATTTTCCGACCTTACGATAATTATATTAATATTAGAAGAGAACGGTCTCAAATATTATACTTCTTTTATATTGCTTACTTAGTACCTAACACCTATAATGGACCTACGTGATCTAAATGTCTATTACGTTTACCTAGCATAGCTATTTGGCTGGCGTAGCCTTCCTGCCCATTCAAAGTTTCTCTTCGCAATTTCCATTTTTTGTTACAAACACTTCAGTCGACCACGCTTTTGAATGTTTTTGCACGTATAATACTTTCATACCTGCGATATTCATTGAATGTACTGTAAAATATGGTAGTTGTCTTCACCCACTTTTAGAGATCGGATTGACTTGAAATTCGGTGTACCTACATAATTGTGGAATAGAAGACTAATGTACAGATATGAAAAAAGTTATAATAATATACTTATAGAGGATCCCTTATAAAATCACTTCCTTGGCCGTTTGTCTGTCTCTCTGTCTGTCTGTTTGTGTGTCTGTCTGTCTGTTTGTGTGTCTGTCTGTCAGTCAGTCTGACTGTCTGTCTGTCTGTCTGTCTGTCTGTCTGTCTGTCTGTCCGTCTGTCCGTCAAGACCCTTTTTCTCAGGAACGCTTCGAGATCTTAAATTGAAATTGATACCAAATACTGAAGTCTGCGGTCTCTTAGAGCTGTGAAAAAATGAACCTTCTAAGTCAACTAAATCAAAAGATACAGTTATTAGAAAACGGTGTTTCCATACAAATTGCCCAGCTTGAATAACCTATGGGGTACTTTCAGTTGTCCTAATAGAAACATGTTTTTTCCCCCCGATGGGATTTTAGCATCTACGCGGGATAAGAAGCAACTGCTACATTATGCGTTCTTTTTGCGTCGTGTGTTAAAATAACTTCCTTTTAATAAGATCCTTTTAGCGACTTTTACGCACCCTAAAATAAAACCTAATCCCGCCAATTGGGGCCATCTCATAAACACCTGTTCCAATCTCAACCTCCAATGAACGCTAAGCAGTATTAACAACATTGACTGATCAGGCCCGATTCCCTAAGTAATTAACGCTCCTGCATTTTCTCAGGGCGGTCGTTGGCTTAATGTGACGCATAAAATTACAATAAAACAGAGTTATCTTGAGCTAATGGCGCGAGGATCTTATTTATTGCACCTGGACGATAAATTCAAAATTCAACGTCGAGTTCATGGTTTGATTAGACTGGTGCCTTGCTGCGTTATTTGCTGGGGGAAGTTAGGAAACAAGATCAAATGATAAGGGTCGCCTGAAAATGTGTTTTGGTGTTCTGTGTATCACGGGATCCAATTGATTTTAGGGCGCGAGGAAGGATCGTACTTTGAAAATGGAGTCGTGTTGTTAATTTTAAGTCTCGTGTGTCTATTTGAGCGTGAAAATCAGCTCCTATAGCCTCGTAAGACCAGATATGTTTTGGACGTTTATTATAACGACACAGTGTACTTATTTAAGACACATATTCAATTGCTGTAAAACCAGAAAAGGGCTTAATTTAGTGCTGGAGTTGGATACCCGACAAATTCAAGGATCGGTACGTGCTTAAAAGTGTACGTCCTACTTTTGCGTTTCGATATTCACGTAGACTAGGAGAACTAGATTTCGCACTCCTAAAAATGGGACGTTCAGCCTTAAGAGTATATCATTTTAAGACAAAACTTTTTATAGTCAACTAATTTATATATTTAGGTACATTCAGGTGTTTTATTTGGCAACAAGAAAGACAACGCCACAGACGCCCACAACACTAAAGGATTACTGCGTTGCCAGCCTAGAAGGCTAACGTATCACGTATCTAACTGCAACAAACACTGCTGCTTGCGGACATGATTAGCAATAAAAAAGTGGTGGTCTTAGATAAGGGTTCAGAAAAATACAGCCTTAAAATAGTTATATCAGTTTTAACTCGTTAGTAGGAGGTTAGAAATTCAATGTCTGTGTTTTTCTCTGCGATTGTTGACACCAACATAATAAAGTTCATATGTGTATACGAAATACTAAGCAGTCATTTGTCCTTTATAGCGCCATTTTCTTTGTCCCGAATCGTTCCGAGGGTTTTTATTTCGTATGAAACCAACTCGTTAGGGTTCCGTTTTCCCAAAAAAAAGTTATTAATAGGTAAAATACATTCGTAAGAAAAAAAATGGATACACTACAAACCAAATCCACAGCGTGCTCGCGGATTCGTCAGGTGAACATAAATCCGCAACAGGCTTCGTCAAAAAATATTTAAAAACAAATAAATGATCCTCGATAAGCTTCGTCTTTAAAAACGGATTTAGAAACAGATGGAAACTCCAAATTAGGTAAACACCTACAAACAAATTGCTTCTGTTTGTGGTCTAACTTACTGAGTCACTTATTTTAAAGTAATTTCAAAGGTATTATAAAAACTGAAAATAAGAAAAACTTCAATTAACTTAACATTTGTTTCTCTTTGTCTAATACTTTGACATTTCGCTTTTGCCCGACCACACCCAAATACTTTTCTTCTAAATTTTTATGAATAACGGTACTTAAATAATTAACGGTTGACAATCCGACTTGTTTTTGACTCATCAAAAGACCTTTTTAAGGGTGAGTGCTTACACGGCGGAAGTTCATCTCGCGCTTCACAGTATGACTAACAGCATGCAACACCCGCTAGGTCTAGTTTTATGTAAAAGAAGGGGAAGGAACTAGTCCAATTGTCCCCCAACTTGTAACCTAAAATCGTCGCAAGTGGGTCGCAACACAAGACACTGATGCGTTGCCGGCCTAGTGGGCAAAGGTAGAATACGTTGACCCAGTAATTTCACCGGCTGCACTCTCCACGCCGGAGCACAACAATTCAGCACAAGCACTGCTGCTTGGCGGCAAGATTAGCGAGTAAGACGACATGGACGGACGTTAAACGAGGTTTTACCACCCACTATTTCTAATGTTTAAAAATTAATTTTACTTTCAAACGGTTTGCATCCACTAGTTTAACCTAACCTAAAAATTTCATTTTTAATTCAAGCTTTTCTTGTTGACTGTACTTTTTGCTGATGGTACTTGCATTGCCATTCGTCCTACATTATTTGTAATAAATTTCATGTCAATCGGACCAACCATAGAAGAGTTTTCTCCTGCGGGTCTCCGCAGGACACCAGGATTCCAGGTCACCAGGATTCTACTAACAGATTATTGTATTGTCATCCGACTTCAACACGTATGCAAAATTTCAGCTCAATCGGTTGAAGATGTCTGTTTTAAAATTGAGTTGCACGCGGACATACATACTTACCATACATTCATACGTTGCAAGTTAATAAAAAGTTCGTAATTAATATACGGAACCATTTGCCGTAATACTAACCCGGTTCTTCAGCGCGCTACCAACTCGTGGTCCATCTTTAGGATTTCTCTCTCAGGAAACGTGAGTTCGAAAACAATGACATCTTTCTCGGCTTCTTTTATTTTGCTTACGCTTTCTTTCAATGATATTGAGTTTTATTTTGTCGATTAAATAATGTTTGAAACTTCTTTTTATAATATGTACTTTCAAAAGTTTCACCTAAAACTTGCAAGTAGAGTTTTTTCCCTCTTGTAATCGTGAAGTTGACTTATATTTTGATAATAATTGTGTAAAAATCAGATGACTGAGCAACTTTTAGAGTTTCGCACCCAAAGAATAAAACCGGGACCGTATTTACTAAGATTCCACTGTCCGTCTGCTTATCTGTACGTCTATCACCTGTGTTAGGTAAAGAGTAGAAATTTTCACAGACTCATATTTCTGATGCTACTCTAACAACAAATACTAAAAAAAGAATATTTTTACGTTTGTTTTTCTATGTAAGTAACCAATATAAAATCACTTCGCACTGCCTACGTTTGGATTAAGAGACAGAGCTCTGCTAACAGCGGATTTTATATTCACTTGCCGAATTTGTACGGAGCTGTCAGACTCGCAATTGGGATTGTCTATTTTTTTACAATGTATAGTCAATCGAAAACCATTTCGAGATAAATGCTTTTTAAATCGTTTTCTGTATTTACTTTATTTTATTTTACTATAATGAATTTATTACATGAAAAATAAGCAATGACCTTCATTTGACATTCCCAGACATGACGTAGACGGTCCAAAATGTACTTTATTTGCAAATGTTACAAATTCTATGCTATTTACGCGTGGATTATACTACGGAGTTCAATTTGGACCCGCAATCTGACATTTCATTCATCTTATGACAGCTGACAAGCAAAATGACAATCTTGTTACTGTCATTCTTGTTTTTTCCACGGATTACTTTCATATTGTTGTATTATAGTTTAGATTTAGAAGCACTTTCGGTAGATAATTAGGCAAGAGTGTATCCGCACAGCGATGTGCTTCGCTCACATGAAAGATTTTCCGCTAAATATTTTAATGGATAGCGAAATATTACGTTTTTCGGTTTACTTTCACCTACTGAGTTTACTGTCTTATTTCCGGGTCCTGTTTTGTCTTGATCATACCTGGTATGTGTTTATGGACCTTTCTGCTTCGGGCAGAATGTTATGGTATGTGTAACGGCTGTGAAAATATAAAATTCATAGGAGAAGATCGCGTGAATCTTCCTGTGTTATTGTTGAATCATGTTGACATTGATACTAATGACAGTTTGCCAACTTCACCACAGATAGAAAAGACGTTAATGGCGGCGCTTCACATACGTTTTATGATCAATTTATCCAATAAGCAGATGTGTGACACCGGCAGTGGAAACTCTGACGTCATCAACCAAAATACTTTCAATAATTAATAGTGAAAAACATACCGAGTTATATGAGAAAATATTGAAATTGGTTTCTTATAATTGACTATTCTGCACAAAAAAAATATAGAAAGGACAGGTATTTTTTTTTAGACAATCCCAATTGGTCTGTTTTTTACACATTTCAGATGTGTTGCCAGCCTAGAGGGGTAAGATAGAATACCTCATGTGCCAGTAATTTTATCGGCTGTCTTGCTCCCTATGCCAAAACCCAGCAGCGTAAGCATCACTGCGTAGCGGCAGGATTAGCTATGACGTCGATAGTAGTGACCCGGGCGGACCTAGCACGAAGTCTTACCACCCGCAAAAAATTAAGATATTCAACCAACAAGATGTAAAATCGTTCGAGGCATTTGTATTCAGTAAGCTAATTACCCCATTGTCACTAACTTTTTTAAACTCAAATAAAGAAAATAAGCATGATATAAAAAAAATATAATTATGTAATTAAATTAAATTTTAACTAAAATATTTACTTGCTTAAATATATATTAAGACTAATGTTTCTAACAACAAATTTGTACTTTTACGCACAATTGTTTTATGGAACTTGTATACTTACGCAAGGAATAAAAACAATTAGAGCAAATTGTTATTTTCACGAACAAGCGGCGGGAGCGCTAAATTGCGCCGTGAGAAGTGCGTCGAACGTTAGGAAACAAAGGTCCCTCGTGCAATCAAACGTTGGTTAATTAAGAACCATGTCGCTCTAAGCCCGGGGGTCTGGATGTTTTACCCGGTCCCAACGGCAGTTACAATTTTAACAAATTGACGTTTTTTGGAAAACTTTTTGTGGTGAATTTGCAATTGGGTTCGTAGCTGAGGTTTGTTGGTTAAGAAGTTATACTTAAAAGTTTTCTTATTTTTTCATGTCGCATAGTTCAAACGGATAGACCGCGAGCAAAAATTACAGTAGATTACGGAAATACGGGGAATGACTGTACGAGACTGGAGCCTGTCAATTTTTGAATATGTACGAAACCGACTGTCGCAAACACTAGCGACCTTTTTTATAATTTATTTTTAAATATAGAATTGTATTTTTTTAATATTTTTATTATTTTATTTGACAGTAGGATTAAAAGTGTTTTTAAATAAGAAACATTGTTTTCCTGACACCGATTATTTTCTGACAAAATATTATTTATATTCTGTCAGCCGCCTGAATAAGAAGCCACCTGTATTAGTAGTTAAATTATGTATTCGTTATCAATAAATGACTTCCTGCCAAGTTTCTTGCGACATATTCTTCTTGGCAAAGATTCTTTCCGAAAGCGCTGGTAGTTGCAAAAAAGACACGTGAAAGAGCCTTTAGCCCTATTTGCAAAATAAACGTTTTTGATTTTTTTGAATAGCTTTGACCCGCACCATTTTCAATTTTCACTTTTATTAAAACTTAATCTCCGCAAGACGCAATGCTAGACTGAGTCACTGATTTAGGCAAACTCAACTTCGACAAACTAATTATTAAGTAGGTACCTACTTGTATTTTTCTGACATCCAAATCAGATCGAATTGCGTCTACTAAAGTTATGGGTCCAATTGCATAGACCAATTCGTATGCACTCGGCTTTATGCTTCAGTACAAACATACTATCTACATAGATGGCATAAATAGTTATAGGTTAGTAGGTGGTAGGTAAGTAAGTACTGAAATGGCAAGTTTCTGGTCGTAGAAAGCTAGAAGACCTGGAACCAAATGAAGATTGCAATATTTTTTATTGTAGGTACTCTTAAGATAGTAAAATAATAATATATATAACAATAATATTATAATGTATTCCTACTAATGTATCTGAGAAATTATCTTTTCATAACACACTTCACAAAAAAATTTAATCCAGATTTTCTTTGACAGAAATTTAAAATAAAAGTAATTAAAAAAATTAGTTGATTTACAATTAAATATTTTTTACAAAAAATAATAAAATATGCAAATACTAAAATTAGTTAATTAACATTATTTGCTAATAAAATATTAAAGCATCCTTTGCAGATATACCTTTTACTCATGAATAACTTTAATCTAAGTACCACAAAAACCTTTGACAAAATAATAAAACAAAACTGAAACAAACCACATTTATATGCTAATCCAGTGCAATCACCTGATACAAGTTTAATTTGAAAAGGTTGTAATCCGGTCATAAATATGGCGTTAATCATGGTAGCGAAACCTTTGCACATTACGTCCTCGTTTATTAAAGCGTTTAGTTTGTCTCGAGGTGTGAACGGTAGGATTTAATGCGAGTCCGTGTAGGGAAAACGAATAAGTACAGTTTTATGGTTTTCTTAATCTATAAGCTTTTATAAGGTTATGCGCGTCGAGTTGAGCAAGCCTTTTCCCCAATTAATGTTATATCTTTACTACGGGAAAACTAATATCAGTAGTAAGACAAGACGTGATCAAAATATTAAATGCGGGTAGTTTTCAAAATCCGCGCGAGTCAACTCCAGTGTGCGTTTATGTGTGCACGTGAATGTGTGTATGTGTTATAGGGAAATTTGCGAAATTTGTTAATCTAATTTGTGTGAGTCTAAGAGGCGTCGAAACAAAGATAGTGTATCGAGACAATAAATGAATGAAAAAAATATCAGGTAAGGTTATACATACATAAATCACGTTTTCATCCCTTACGGGGTAGACGGACCTTAAGGTAACAAAACCTAAACGCCACGTTTAGTATGATTTTGGGCGTATAAATTCAAATTCAAACATTTATTTCAGACCAGGGTTCATAGATAGTAGTTTACATTACCTTGTCCTATGCTTTAGTTAAGCCTAGGTTCACATTGATATCATATACAAGGCCTTTGGACCCCATATGTACTGAATCCCAGTGTTTCCTAAAAGCGCAAGCAGGTGACTCTTGCACCGACCGCACGAGGCTGTTGTCGCTGACGCCCACACGTCTCATCAGGGAGCCCGTGTATGTGTGGAAAGGAAATCAATATAGTGATGGGTTGCTAGCCGCGTCGCCTATAACAGATTCCTACGATTTTCGCTCATTCCCTCGATGGGCTTTTACTATCTGCGCGGGAAGAGAAGCAATTGGTACATTCTATGTTTTTTCTTTACTCCCAGACCAGCATGCAAAAGTTCATGATTTTCCTTTGTCGTCACTGAATAATCCTTAAAACAGATTTGTTGCGGATTTAAATGCGGATAAAAACTGCACTTAACTAAAAGATTAAATCTGGAGGTTACAAAGGCGAGGGATTAAAGTAAAGAAGCGATCCATATTAAAAGCAGGTGGTGCATAAATGGCTTGGCAGATCGCAAATCTTCTTAGGAAATTCCTTGAAATCATAATGGAAAAATTTAATCTCGGGACTTTATTAATAGCGCAAAGGATTCTCAGAATGTAATAAAAGACGTTTGAAACGGTTGATGCACATGTTTTGAATCGTAGTGTAAAAGTGAAAAATATCTTGGTATTTGCTGAAAGCATATGATAGTCACGCGATTGAAAATACCATCAAAAGCTTAACAATTGCCGGATTTTTCCCCTTCCATACATTCAAACCGCCATATTTGTGATTTATCACATACGTCGCTTTCCCCTAGCGCCATGTCCCTAAAAAGGGACCAAAAGGTGCTTTACGTTTATGATCGTCGTTCCCAAGGATTTTACAGGAGCGTTTAATACATGTTTTAGGCGATAGTGGGTTTTTGTATCCAAATAATGTATGGGGGAAAGCATTAATAACGTTTCAGATTGCGGGGATGTAATTGACTTTTGCTAATGTGTTTTGCGCTTTGCAATGTGATTTATATGGGGTCTGATATAGCGTGCGGAGGTTGGTTACTGTTGGAAGGATAATGATTTCTGTCAATGTCGTTATTTATTTTATAAACGTTGCTAGAATTGTTTTATCTTCTTCAGTGGTCTTTGTCTCGAAGTTACACCTTACAATTTTAAACAGGCAACAAAGCAGTTGTTGGGATTTGACAGATGTTGCTAGTTTACTTGTAATAGTACCTGCCAAAATTTTCATCTTGAATTCATTTTTTTTTTGCTGACTGTACTTGCATAGTCAGCCTTGTTACAATATGACTGTGTACCAAATTTCAAGTTTATTTAAAGCTGGGTTTAACAAAAATACGCACGTAAAGATTTAGATCGCTGAAATTGTATAGCTTTCATTTACATTTTTTTTTTCGTTACTGAATGTCAGTTTTATATCCTTTAAATATATACCCAAATCATTCAGTAGCGTTATTGACCAATAGAGAATTAAATCATTGCTCAATGCAGAAAACAAAACACATTTCAAATATATTTGTACGTCATTGTTAACGTCAAGAGGCAAATAACCGATTCTGCCTTTTGTCCTCGAACTGCAGACTCAAGAAACAATTGAATGCATTCGTAATCCTTTCAAAGCACTCAAAAGCGTCGTGCTGATTTGAATGTCTCTTTAAATTATTGGTTTTCCTTCGCTTTTTATTGCAACCCTGCAGTTAGTTTTTTGTTATAATGGCACCAGCACCGATTGAAAACCGTCTGCTTGTTTTAATTAAATTTGGGTTAGCGCTTTTATGTGTTTTCTTTAATTGCTTGTTAATAACCGGTAACCACTTTTTTTCGTTTATTACTTGCAGTATATTCTTGATTGAGCCACAAGTTGATTATTGTGGAAAAGTTACGATGTCAAAATATTTTTATCTAAAATTTCTACTTAATAAACTTAAACAATCGTAAAACTCGTGTCCAGGGTGCAAATTTAAGTTTTTCTGTTATTATCTTAAGTAAAAAAGTAAAATAATAATATAACCGCTAAACAGGGTCAATAAATACGATTTTGAACTTTCAAATAATTTCTAGACATGAATTCAAATAGAGATAAATCTAAGATTGTTTTTATATTGTGAATCCTTACTAGTTCTCCGAGTTGTCATGAGAAAAATGTTCTTTATAGAATAGGCGAGGACTCACAAGGATAGTGTATATTTTAAAATTATTTTTAATACTGCGCTGGTCAATGGCTTTCTCTTTCCACCCGTTTCTGTTTTTGCGAGACCTCCCAATTATCCCTCCATCTCTTTTTTAGTTTGCCTCTGCTGATAGTACATTATATAAAGTATTAATAGCGGCCTGTTTTTTATGTTCTGGGCACTAAACCTCTACACTGCAACTATCCCTTGTCTGCGCCGATACCAAGACTTTGTAAGTTTATCTGTTACAACTTTCCAGTAAGACAAACTAGAATTGTTCAGCTGAAACAACATGGACTCGCACGTATGTAGTTAGTTAAACATAAAGCTTCCTAACTAGTGCAGTGTTATGGAGGAGCTTGATTCCTGGGGATCTATTGGCTCGGTGAGCCAGCTATGAAGTTTGTCAGATAAAAAGGTTGCGTTGCAAAAAAAAACATTAATAACCTAACCTAAAAATTTCATTTTAGATGTAAGCTTTTTTGCTGACTGTACTTGCATTGCCATCCGTCTTACATTAGGTGTACCAAAATTGCAAGTCAATCGGACCAACCATTGTAGAGTTCCCTTCTGAGGAGACGGTCCTGGCTGGACGACCGCATTCTACTACCAGAGTACTGTAATTGTCATCTGACTTACATAGTGTGCAAAATCAGATGAAGATATCTGCTGCAAAATTGAGTCGCAAAATTCCACCCGGATAAACATAGATACACATATTATATGCATACGTTGCAAGTTAATATAAAGCTTTATATTAAGTTAAAAAAAACGGGGCATGGCTGAAATATTTAATATTTTTTTACGTTTTTACTACCGTAGCTCCACCATTCTGAAAATTTTCATACACCTGAATGAACATTAAAAATGATTAAAACGGATTAATGGGAGGCGTCATGATATCGTCTTTAAATTAACAAAAAATAACCAGCAAGTAAAATAACAAGTAAGGCAAGTAATGTAGCAAGGTAACTATTTTTCGTCCATTAATGAACCTCGGCAAAGTTAATAATAAAAGTCATTAAAAGAGGCACGCATGCAAATTATTAAAATCGTCATTCTTACACGTACAGGCACGTTTATTTATCAAAAGTTAATGAAACAGCACCGTTTAGGCAGCTCTGTTCCAAACATTTGGTTTTCAGTGATAGCGGAGTACAAGGTTAATATTTCTGGTTCTTTAATATGGACCTTCACAGAAAAACATCTTATTCAATAAATTAATGTCATCTTTTACTATTACACGGGTAAAAATAATGATTACAATAATTGCACCATGCTCCTGTCAGCTAAAGCTATAGAGATCATCCTGCCGTCAATTTCCACCCCGGCCCCGGTCACGGCTTGCCACGTTGCTGACAATCAGAGCATCAGAGCATCCGCTTAATGCACATTCAAATAATTTGCTGCTGATAAAGTTAAAGTTTGATATCGCTTTCATTAACCAGAATAAGACGGCTAAACCACGTTATTACGACACTTCAGCGCACTGTTTGACTTTTAGTTGCATCTACACTGTTTTAATCCTAACGTCAGCTTATATCTTACATCAATAATGAATTGTTCGTCTTCAAAATATTTCTAGTATCCTTCAAAGGAAACATTACATATAGCTTTTGTTCCCAGAATTTCCAAATCTGTTTTTATTCCACTCCGCTGCTATATTTTGACATAATACCCACTTAGGGAGCCACAATGGTGGCTTCCGGTCGTTTTTATCAACACGCTTTGTCCCGGACGGTAGTTCCGGTGGTTCCAACTTGCTCCTGAATTATTATATTATACTAGGTCAGGCTTAAATAAAATGTAAATAAAACTTGAGGGTTCGCTTCATCGTTTTTATTGTGTAATCTAAGGTTTTTGTTGTAAGTTCTAATTTTTTTTTTATGATTGTTTATTTCTTCCGTAGCGTGTGCCTATAGATTAGAGCCAACAGCCAGCGACAGCCGAAAAGGTTACTGATTAAAGAAATAATCATATATTTCATCTTGTAAGTGAACCCTTAGGTTTTGATGCTGAACCGGTACTCGATCACAATCTTGCCTCAAGCGTCATCATTTCTGCAATATGATCCGTCCACTGCCATGAGCCTGCATTTGACCCTAGTTTGAATTAATGAGATAATTTAACATACCCTATTAATACAAGAAGTATTTTATGTAAATGTATTATAGCGTAAACTTAAGTGCTATCAGAAAAACTACGAAAATAATCTTTTCCGAAGTTTTTTTTTTATTTATTTAGGCAACAAACAGTCACACAGTTGAACATAGTATTGATTGATACACGATTTATGTCAAATCTAAGCTAAGTAAGCCAGGGACGAAATTGGGGACATTTTGTAAAAAGGTCAGATCAAGAGTACCCGAAACCGACGAGCATGTATAAAGAGATTGATGAATGTGGATGAAGCGAAAGAGGTATGTCAGGATCGTAGCAAGTGGAACAAAGTGGTCTCTGCCTAACCCTGTGGGAAAGAGGCGTGACGGTATGTATGTATCTGTGTAAGCCAGGAAAAACTACTGCCTAACAGCCAATATTCGCAGTAGAGCTGCAATTCATTTGGAGTGTTCTCGACTCGGCTTTTAAAGGAGAGTTGATTTGATGGCTAGAATTGCTTATTGAAAAGTTTCTTCTTTGTATAATACATTTGGCAGATACTCTTACTATTGAATTATTAATTGGGTGAATTTCTGAACGGGACGTTTTTTGGTAATTTTCGTGGCGCGTTTTTTTTTTCTTTTATTTTATATTTTGATAATAGATTATGGCAGAGATTGGAATGATGAACAAAACGCAAAAAGAGGCACTCTTCTGTGTTGAATAGTTTAGCTAAAATTCGATGGCGAAAAAATTCATGCCACACAAATTACATTGTTGCCACGCAAATTACATTTTTAATTTTTTACTATCAATTTGCTAAATAAAACTAAACTTTGATTTTCCGATTTATTCATTAAAACAGAAAATGACGCTTTCTAAACAAATCAGTCTTAAGGTTGTTAATAAAAAAAAATTAAAAATCACACTGCGTTTCTACAGACTAATTGTATTATTTTCTGTCTTTGCCTGTAGTTCCTGACGTTGATTCTATTTCTTTCCCTCAATATACGCTTAGTATTCTGGGACTACCCACACATCGGAAGAATTTTTCTCTCTCTTTTCATTTGATCTTTGCCTGTAGTTCCTGACGTTGATTCTATTTCTTTCCCTCAATATACGCTTAGTATTCTGGGACTACCCACACATCGG
Organism: Pandemis corylana; assembly: GCA_949127965.1. Taxonomy (NCBI): domain Eukaryota; kingdom Metazoa; phylum Arthropoda; class Insecta; order Lepidoptera; family Tortricidae; genus Pandemis; species Pandemis corylana. The sequence continues at coordinate 10,455,634 of OX421856.1, read as the reverse complement.
AAGAATTTTTCTCTCTCTTTTCATTTGATGATATTTCTCTCTTTTTTCTCTTTTATATTTTTCATAATTTTCTGCATCGTTTTTAATTTTCTGTCTTCTTTTTCTTTCCACCAATTTCTTTTTCTCGAGTCTATCCTCTTTTTTTGACGCATTTTGAAATACCTTAAACAGAAAAGGTATAAATCAGAAACTAAAAGCAAGTTGTAATTAAACTAAACGTCAATTACAAAATTAAACAGTATCATAGATACGTAAGTTGTTCAAAAATAATAAATTAAAAAATACAACGTAAAATAGTAGAAAGTATTGTAATTGTATTTACGTTATTTTTTTAAAGATAGCAAGTGTTATTAACCATCATAAAATGCTCATTTTATTGAAATAAGACATAAAATGTAATTTGTGTGGCGCGTTTGTAATTTGCGTGGGCAAAAGTGACACACAAATTACGCCACACAAATTACGGCAAAAGTGTATTTATTTTTTTCTGTCGAAAGTATAAGCTTTAGGTAAATGACAATAGGACTGTTCATTCTCGATGTTCTAAACTATAAAACACTTAAATAGACATATCGATAAAGTAGTTGAACATGCAATATTTACTAGCCACACAAATTACCTTATAGGCTGACCAAAAGTATCGTGACACAAACTTACCTATTTTTAAAAATCACAGCGCAAACTACGCGTCCGCTTTGCTCGGTAATCGAACGCGAACTAGCATGTCTTCGACGTAATAACTTAAAAATGACGTTACATAGCTCAACCAATCAGTAACCAGCAGGTATTTGCGAGTCATCGAAAGACGCTCTCGCGCGGGACAAACACATTCCTATCCCTGTATTTTTAAATTACGAGATTTCTGCATTGTTTTTTGTTTTATAATATAGACCAGGAAGAGCTCTTTAAAATGCTTTTTACAGAAATAAATTACGACAATTATAGACGAAGTTGTATTCATTTTTCTGAGCTAAACTTGGCGTGTGACATACCTCACAGCTATGCTAATCGTGGATTTTCGAACTTTCAATATTTTTTTTCGGGGATTGGTAGCTCATCATCACTTATTCAAGGCTTTGCCTCGTCATAAATGATTGCAAAGAATACGATCATATTTTTTTTTTGGTACATATATGTCATAGTTTTTTTTTTGGTAGCGTGGGACAGTCAGAAAACTCGGTTTTGAAATTCACCCTAATTATTAAGTATGCGAGGGCTGACAAGGCAGCCACGAGGAAGCTTACTTGCTTAACTGCCTGCTTTTTGTATAATGTTGTGCACAAGCGTAGTCGCAGGCAAAAGATAGTTCACTGATAAAATAATGTGATCGACTAGAACCACTCGACTACAATTTATTAAACGAGACCACGAACTTTTTCAATTTTCTTCATTTACAGTAACCAACAGTTAGCTCGGCTCCCTAGCTACTTGACAACAACGATAAATAGCCTTAAAAAACCATCCAAGCGCGAGTTGGACTCGCCCACCGAGGCTTCATTTTTAAGTTTTAGCAGAGTCCAATTCCTAGGCAAAATGTAAGTTGTGTGAGGTCATGTTATATTGGCTTATTGCATAAATGGATGCATATGAAAATATATTTATTTTATTAGTTGTGCTATAAGAGCTATGTATCTATATCTATCTATATATCTTCCTAATTACAAATTTCTAGTGAGTTTTGTTAACACGGCCAAGTATAGGGCACCATATTTTCTAATGCCTGCATGTTTTGATTAAATTGACTTAAAAAGTTTAATTTCTTTACTGTCCCAAAGAGTACTTAGCAGATCTGAATATTTGATTTTGAGAATCGGCTCCACGCGTTTCTGAGAAAAAGGGGTCTTGGCCGACAGCCAAAGTCATCGTAATAAGGTCCCGTTTTTTCCTTGTGGGGTACGGAGCCCTAAAAATATTAAAATCTAATTAAAACAAATTTCTGGTGCGCTACAATTTTAATAAACTTAAGCCTTTTTCGGGTCCGTGTTTGAAGGAAGAAATTTGCGTACTGAATTAATTATTAACAGAGTTAGCTTTGTATGAAAGGTCTCGGGAAGAGGGTACGAAAAAGCAAAATAGGATTGATCCTCTTTTGATTCAGTTGGAGGGTAAGGTTTGTTTTGGCGGCATGTCTTACGAGAGTGCGAGGGTTGGCTAAACAGCGGCTATGTTTGTACTAACTCTGCACTTATGCGTAAGGGTGCTGCCTTACTGATACAGGAACACCATCGATTTTTACAATAATTTTCATTATGAATGTATATTTGTTGGTTAAATCTTGCAAGTCATTAACCCACCTCTAACAGTCGGGTTGAATTAAATTAAACGTAAGTACGAGAAATAAGCCTGAATGGTTGAAGTTACCAAAAATTACTAATAAAACTTATTACATTGTTATTACTACAAAATATTAGCCAACCACTTTTCTTATACTCCCAAATGGGGAATTTCAGAAATAAGTTACAATTATGTTTTTCTCTTTTTGCATTGATTTTAGTCATTTTTCATGTATCTGCTGAGAGTCCTCAGTTTTTCCTACATAAAATAGTGTCGGTTTTATTACCTTCAAACATTAATAATAACAGTAACAAAAATCACCTTGGGACACTTTTTTTCTCCTATATAGGAATTGCTAGTGATATTGATTCTGAGTAGATCCATACGAGAAAAATTAAAATCTAGGAAAAAAAATGTATTGTACCCTGTTTGTGAAATTTCCCAATTATTAAATTGACTTGAAATTTGGTATATTTATAAGTATTGATTAAGGTTGACAATACCATACAGTCAGCAACAAAAGTTATATTAAAAATATATTTTTTAATAAAGAATTCTTTACAATCAATGTCGAGCTCTTCTTTAGTGTACTCAGTTCCACTTACCTAAGCCAATGAAAACGAGTTTATTTTAAGCGTAAAAGCACTAGCTTATGATTGTGACAGGAGATGTTAACGGGTCTGAGCATAAGTTGACAGTTTTGTTTTAGTACGAGTTTATAAGAACATAACAAATAGTCATGAATGAGCTCATGAGTGTAGGCGTGTGCTATATATACAGGCTGTTCTCTAACGACAAACATAAGGGGGAATATGGGGGCAGGTCATCTACCAAATAGACAAATGAACTTGTAAAAGTGTGAAGAAAATGTCATCAAGAGAACTCAAAGCTTGCCCATGGCAATTTGGCCATAAGAATTTTTTTTATTAAAAATCGAAATACCGGTAACTTTTTCTATAATTGACACATGACTTAAGTTTGTCATATTACTTAAGTAAGGCAGTCTGTACAGTTTTAATACTGTTGACATAACTGCATTAAAACTGCAAACCGAATGCGCAGTCCGCTTGCAGTTGCCGTGCAGTCCTGTTGACCGTACACAGACTGCAGGGTAGGTAGCTGTATGGTTCTAATAAACTGCCATTTAGCTGCTGGGTGCCGGCTTTAATGCTGTTCGCCTGTATTGGCCCCTAAAGATCAACAACCAAAAATACCTTTTTTTTTTAACGTGTGGAAAATGCGCCTTATGCATCTCCGCGCTCGGGGCAGCACGAACGGAGGTATGACGGGCTCTCCAACTCGCCGCTGCCTTCCCCATGGAAGGAGGGGAGTGGCCTACCGTCTAAAAACACACACGTTCCCTCCAGGCCTTGAACTGCAGGCGTTGCGGGCGCACTACGGTGACCACCGCAAAACCAAAAATACCTAAAGCAAATCATTAATAACCAATTTTCGCGCTCCACCGTGCCCTAAACCTTATTCAAGATTCAAGTGTCCTACACAAAAGAGGTCCAATGTCACGCACTGATTGTCATACGAGAATTCGTTCAGGACCGGTTTAACCATTCACTCTTTCGCTCGTTCGTTCTTTTGAGTGAGGTTTAATTTCGTAAATTAAAAGTGAGCGGGTACCGGACACGCTGGAATGGGACTATTTGGATGGCGCAAAAGAGTTGTGGAGATTTTACGCTTTTCATTTGGTGATTAAGGCTGCGTCGAGGTAATTGCCACATAATTGCGTTTATTTGATCCCTTACTCTGTTGTTATTACTACATTTTTGGTTCTGCACTAAATATGTAGGATATTTTTAAAAAGCAGTAAAAAATTTGGTGTCCTCTAAAAAATATTATTAATCGTGAAAAAATAAATAAAGTAGGTACATATTAGTATGGGATACGTAAGAAAATAATTCACGGAAAAACATAGTTTTTATTTTAATAATAACACGACTAATCTACCCAAAAAATAAACGTAGAGATCCCATTTATAGATAAATTTGCCTATCTACACAAATATCTTCTTTCATGTTGAAAATATCTTATCTCTATCCCTCCGGGGTTGCGGGTGTCTATGGGCAGTGGTGATCACTTACCATCAGGTGACCCACTTGCTCGTTTGCCTTCCTATTCACATAAAAAAAAAAAATCTATTTCTAAATTGTATTTATTTCTTTATTTTGCACAATAAAGCATTTATTTCCCTACCTATTTTATAAATGTGAATGTGTTCTAAATTCGAGCGCGTTTCTTTGACACTATTTTTATGTCCGTCTGTTTATTGACAAAACCACTATATAATCGCCTCCCACTGCCTATTTATATTACTTAGGAACGAGGATTCTGCTAACACTAGAATGTTATATTCCCTCGCCGTACTGTTAATATTACTACAAAATTGAACAGTATCCTCAGTTTATCATTATTAGTTAATATTTATTATTAAGAACTTAACTTAACTTTGAAGAAATTTTGTTGAATAACCTTTTTCCTAGCCCAATATGTGACCGTCCTATGAATATAAGCTATTTAGTGAGATTCAGGGAGGCTGTAGATTGCGAACGTGTCTCCTATTGACAATACTGTACAATTCCACTCCCAATACGGCCTAGAGTAGAAGATTTGGCGATCAAGAAATATAGTATCTCGTAGCACGCCTACGGCGTAGCAAATTCTACGGAAGCGTAGCACTTTTACAATTCTGACGCCGTAGCCACGTCCTAAAAATATATTTCTAGATTTCACGTGTTTCAAAAAAGGCTTTCTTGTTCCTCGTACAGTCAAACCAGTCAAACTATAAACTTCTGCTGCTGCTGCATTTATGCCCAAGAGAGTGTTATGGAAAAAATGTAGCCTTTATTTTGGTCAATGTTGACTTTCATGTGTCGCCATACTGTTTGCCCTGCTGATAGACGCTATTACTTCAACTACCCTTCTTTGATCATAGGCTGGGCCGTCGCCTAAATGTGTAGTAATATGATGTTGATTCTTGTCAACTTTATAATCTAAACAGAGTGTCACTGTCACCGACATACTAACAATTTTTTTGTTTACAATATTTGAGAAAAAATCTGTACCGCTCAGAAATTAGTTTAAGATATAGTAACAGCCCTCTGAGTTTCATTCACGCTGGTTCATTTCACATGTTTTTTTTTTATGGGCTTGTGGTCTAGAACATGTAGTTCCGCTGCCTCTGATACAACAATCAAGTACAATCAACAAAATATCGTGTTAAAATAAAAATTGTATTACAAATGATTTATAGTTAATCGTTTTGTGAAAGATTAAAAATCACACAGTGCACTATATACACAATTTATTTATACAAAATATTTACAAATAACAATAAATTAAGACGGAGCGACATAGGAAAACAACCACGTGCATGTAAGCCTTATTAAAGAAGGCGCGCGCATGCGCAAGTTTTGTCAAACTCCCAGTTTCCACTGAAACTGGAATCGGAAGTCAAAGAAACACTTATTTAATAACATTTACTTCCATGCTGATCTGGGAGCAAAGGAAGAACATAGAATGTACCAGTTGCTTCTCGTCCCGCGCAGATGGTAAAAGCCCATGAGGGGATGGGCGAAATTCTTAGGAATCGTTATGGCGATGCGGCTGGCGACCCATCACTATTTTGATTCCTTTTTCAACCTATACGCCTACGATCATGCTAAACGTGGCCTTTAGGTCTTCTTACCTTGAGCTCTGTCCCCGTGAGAGATATAGACGTGATTTGTGTAAGTGTATGTATTTACAATAATATTATATACAAAAATAAGGCAGTCGCCACAGATTAAAAAGAAAAGTGAACCCAACAATGATTGGGGGTAGGAAATATAATTTATTCATATACTAAAAAATGTAACAAGCCTTTTAAATTTTGTTCGTGCCCGATTTATTTCTGTTAGTCCGCATCTTCTAACTTGTATCAAATCTGTATAAAACGATCTTCATGTGACATTGAGGTCGGCCCGTTAAATTGCGGGGTCTATTTTATCCCGGTATCCGGACAGGTGCTCTGTTATTGCTCGCTCGCTTCGCTTTTTTCCCCCATCCTGTTTTTTTTTGCCCTGTAGTTGGCTATAATATGATTATTGAATGTCGGATCTTTTGTGAAAAATAAAATAGGGATTAAAAAGAATTGCGATCGCTCATGTAATAACTTTAATGAGACGGAAGTGAGAAAGAAGACATTTATTCCTTTTTGCAGGACAGAAGTGTAAGAGAATATACACAATTTTATAGAAAATAAACAAGAAAAAAAACACACACATGAAGAATAGATCTGATGTTGTGTTTGTCTTCGCAATAGTAAAACGGTCGCTGGCTCAGCATTACGCTGAGGTGTTAGACACCTGCAGCGCTGATTTTCAGCCAGAACCGTCTATGACTCACGAAACGATACACAGATAAAATATACTACATAAACCATAAACGTTTACGTAAACCAAGCAATAAATAGATAGAACCCGACTTATGTGTACCTAAAAAAATACATAAATTATTAAGTAGCTTACAATAAATAAAAAATAAAAAGGATGGAAAACACAGAATACTAATAAACAGATAAAATTGAGATACTTATATTATTTACTAGCTGTTGCCCGCAACTTCGTTTGCATAAAATTCGTTTATCGCTTTCCCGCAGGAATTACGCAAATTTCCGGAATAAAAAGTAGCCTATGTGTTATTCCAGACTATAATCTATCTATGTTCCAAATTTCATCCCAATCTGTTCAGCCGTTCTGGCGTGAAAGAGTAACAAACATCCAAACATACTCACAAACTTTCACATTTTATAATATTAGTAGGATAAATGGAAGTGTTTCATTTTTTTTTCTTACACCTTTCAAATTAATTTCGTACGTAGGAATCGTGAATTGCTAATCACAGCGGTTCAAATTCCGTCCGGCATGACTCGATTTTTTTTTTCGTTTAAGTATAATGAAACTTAGTTTTCCCTGAGCCGGCGTACTGCTACGAGAAAACAAAATTAAATGATAACTACCACAAGTTATTTAAACTTGTAGGTACTACTTCCTTCATGGTGAGCAGAGGTGTGAACAAACAATCTTACTTGTGATGCTTTATCGTATGCTTCCATGGTGGTCTGTGAGCAAAGGAAAAACATAGAATGCCCCAGTTGCTTCTCGTCCCACGCAGATGGTAAAAGCCCATCGAGGGAATGGGCGAAAATGTTATGAAGCACGTTATAGGCGATGTGGCCTTTAGGTCTTGTTACCTCAGACTGTGTCTACCCCATAAGGGATGTATGTTTGTTCGTGTGTGATGCTCACTTATCAGTGCTATATTGCTACTTTACTTCCAAATTATACTCCAATATATCCACGCAAAACACACGCACACACAACACACACACGCACCGTTACATCATCAGCCGGTCTGTACCCCATAACCTCTAGGCAGCTTTCACACTACAAATAAAGTGTCTGGCTCTGTACGCCACGGGAAAAACAAACGACAAACTAACTTAATTTTAATTCCATTTCAGAAGGATTAATTTCAAGTTGAATGTTTGTCATGTAGTGATGATATTAGCGTGTGAGCATTGCCATTGGCTGTCACGATCGGATGACTAGGGCTTTCAAGACATTAAAAAAAATACGTTAAGAGAAAAGGTACAGTTTGACAACAAAAATAATGCTCCACGATGTACCTGCGCAGTAGACCAATTTTAGTAGCGCGGGAAATTACGATACACCAATGATAAAATAGAATTCTACGCGCGCTAAACTCTGGCGCTGTTATTGGTCGATCGATTTCGTACCAACATGGCGGCCGGGCCGTGCGCCAATGCCGCCATAGATTATTTACACGTTCGGCTACCATCGGAAACTGGTCTGCGCTTCTCTGCGCAAACGAATACTGCCGATGCGCATTATATTTGTTGTATGTATGTATGTATGTATGTATGTATAACTCTTTATTGTACATAAAACACAAGAAAAAGATGAATACAGGGTTGTCAAACTGTAACAGGCGTCTTAATGCAATTAAATTCCGACTCAGTTCAGGTTTTAGCTGTCATTTTTAGAATGGATCTGACAGCGAGCGAATCTAAACTGAAGACGTCATGGTAAGGCATCAGCACGTCTGGCACGAGAGCGCACTAAAGTCGCGTCGCGCGCGAGATAGATTGCCCGTCTTTTTCTTACTGTTCGTTCTAGAAAGAGACGGATAGTCCATTTCGCGCGCGATGCGACTCTCGTGCGCTCTCGTGCTAGCCGGGCCGATAATCAAACTTTCGCATTTATAATATTACAATCATATTAGTCGTTTTAGCGTGAAAAAGTAACGAGCATACCATCAGCCAAATATGTCGTCTACCACCCTAAGGTTAAAATTCCTTTCCACGTGACAATATAATCATGTTGATAAAACAGGCTGTCAACTTGAAAGTTCTACTTTAGCGACATTTTCATTTGATATGATGTTGTATGAAAAGTGGTAGACCACTTATTTGGGCGACCGTACCTACTCGCTCCAAAGCATTCGTATTTACGAAGCTGGATTTAACCAAATAAGAATGAAAAAACAAAACGTCCCTTTTCTGCTATTCGGTAGAACCAAAAAACCCTACGTCCTATTTCGCTTTGAATTCTGCTCATTAAAACTAAATAAATAATTCAGAAAACGTAAAATTTAAACGGTTTCCCTTTAATGAGTCGTTCGGTCCAGGTCACTCTACAATTAAAATGTTAATGAATAATGAGAGACGTAACGAAACGGGCTCGGCTATAACCTCCGGGAGAAATTTTAATTTTGACCGAAATTATAGCTTGTATTAAAGTGTTATGGTTTAAGTGATACAAGTTTTTTAGGTTGGACAATAAGTTTTCATTTACACTTAGAGTTGTTTTATAATACCATTTAGACTACAAGCCCATGGACAAAAAAACATGTGAAATGAACCAGCGTGAAACACGCTTAGAAGGCTGTTACTATATCATAAAATAACTCTGAGCGCTATGCCGTCTTTTCTGAGCGGTACATTTATGAAATTTCTCAGATACAAGTGAGGAATTACGACTAATTATTAATTTACGGCGTTTTCATAGCGTATAGATGATTAAAAATAAATGTCGAAAGACCTAGTGCCGCTTTAAAGTGGTGGTGCCGAAAGTTAGTGCAATTTTTTTTTTCAATGTGTGGGAAAAAATCTGTACCGCTCAGAAAAGACGGCATAGCGCTCAGAGTTATTTTATGAAATAGTAACAGCCTTCTAAGCGTGATTCATGCTGGTTCATTTCACATGTTTAGACCGCCTATTGTCTACTTTGTTCTTTGTTTCTGTATTGTTTTGTACTGATTTGTGGTGCTCAATAAAGAGTATTTGTATTGTATGTTTTTTTTACCATGGGCTTGTAGTCTAATTGCTAGTAAACGCTTATCAAGTGTATTGTCGTCTCATCTCCAGCCTGTACACACCCCACTGCTGGGCGCTAGCCCCTTATTATAATGAGTGGGCTTTAGCTTTAGTTCCCACGCAAGCCCGATGAGGATTGGGGCCTTCACACACACCATTGAATTGCCTCGCAGGTGTATGTGTGTCGGTATTATGATAAATAAATTTTGCGTATAAATTCCAAAAAATCAAAGGTGTGAGTCGAGGTTCAAAGAGACATCTCAGAGGCTATAAGTCAAACCACTAGGCTACCCACTGTTATTAGGCTAATGAAGCGTATGATATTTTAATATTTTGATATCTTTAGTGTTGATATTTTGTTTATCTTTGTCGATCATTTCAAGATTTGCATTTGCTAGACAGAGTCAAGACAAACATTATTTTAATATGACATGTTTGTAAGGGGTCTGCCTTTTCTTATAAAAATAAACACTTAAAGGTATAATTTCAAATGATATAAAACACTTTTAATAATTGCATAAAAATGTACCTTTAGGCAAATTTGTTTACTCTTTGACTATGGGTTTCAATGTTATGACGCACACTACGCCTACACTTATTACAAGAAGAGCACCAACATGCAATGCGAGAAAAAAGTTATTTATCAAACTCTGAAAAAAAAAAGTTTGCTTATACAGAAAAGTGTCTGAAAATTGTCCAAGGAGTCTTTAAATTTATCAGAAGGCTGCTTATAACATACCTGACATCGCCTCGGACCGTAAGTAACAATTTAGCGCCCGCTACGCGAGCGGTACAGGAAGCCTCAGCCAGCCCAGCCTAAGCCGGGTCGCATGTATGCCGCCCTCGCCTTTGGCTCGTACAATTAGTTCCTGCGATCTGAGACATTCTTTATTTTACCACCCTCAGGGTATACATACATACATACATACACAAATCACATCTTTATCCCTTACGGGGTGTAGTATTATTATTTTTCTGTCATGCTGATTATAGTCAGGAGCCATAAGGCGTGGAAGCCCCAAAACCAATAGGAGACCGGGACTAGGTTTCATCTACGAATTTATTTACTGCTTGCCAAATGTCAAGACCGGAACGCTGCGATCTACTACTAACCGTAACTTATCGGTCTTGGCAACCAAACTGAACACTATCTACGTACAACTACAGCTAAACATTACTTATACCTAGCTTTGATATAGCGCAAGCTAACAATATTTCCACAAAAACATTTTTATCGACAATTTCACTCAAAGGTGTCAAAATTCAGAGCGTGATATTCCATCAATATTCATGTTTTTTGCATTAAATAAAACGATAGCGCACAAAAGGTAAAAAATATCCTTATTCACGGTTGCTCGCACCTTAAAATGTCCGTGTCATTTCTATTGAAAAATACACACATAAAATTTAGCCAAGTTCGTTTATTAATTTTTTTTTTCTTTATTTTTGTAAGAATAAGGTGAACAAAAAACACTTTCCTGCTGCCACACGCGAAACGTGGAGTAGCAAGATAAATTTAATGTTTTTGTTCGTTGAAATCGGCCTCCACAAAGTAAAGCCAGATTAAAAAAACTAAGGCGAGCTGCGTTAACAAATTGCGTTAAAAAAAAGTTACACGTTATATATACCTGGTTCAGTTTTACAGGTTATTGCAATTTGACACTACTAAAACCGTGTTTTTCCTACAAGTGAAGTGATCACGAATGATTTACCTCAACTCCATGACCAGCCACTGCTGAAAATAAAAAAAGAGTTTAAAAATAAATCCTACAAATAAATGCCAAATAGCCCCCTATAATCAGATAAAATGTTACTTAAGTAAGTAAATACGAAAATACCTTATTGTACAGATGGTAAAGTCCCATCCAGGGAATAGGTGAAAATCATAGGAATCATGTTATAGGCGATGCGGCTAGCAAGCCATCACTATTTTGATTCCCTTTTCCACCTATACGCCTACAATCAAGCTAAACGTGGCCTTTAGGTCTTGTTACCTTAGTTAGACTCTGTCTACCCTGTAAGGGATCAAGGCGTGATTTATGTATGTATGTATTTATTGTACAAAAACATAAGATAAAGTACAAAGGCGAACTTACTGTTACTTCAAGTACTTGGCCACTTTTTGTATTGTACTAGCTGACATGCGACGCAATAAAGTGATACCAAAAAACGAGAAAATTGATCATCAAAGCTCTTTGAGTTCAATTCACGGCCAATTCGCGCCGAAAATTGTTCGTTTGCTATTCGTTTATCTAAAATAAATATTCCTGGTTCATATTTCTAGAAGAATCTTTATTTTTGTTCAATCATTTGGCATTGTTTGAAAAAAAAATATACCTCGAACCTTGGGAATGAAACTCATGTAGACACAAACACAGAAATATGAATAAGATACTACGGAAAATTCTCTCAGTTATTTTAGAGTAACATCGACGATTTTGTAACCATTAAATCGACTAATTTTGAACTATTGGCTAACATGAAAACTAATTGTTATTATTTGACCATAATGTACTTTATTTCCCTCATCAAAAACTGTTTTTACCCGAAGAAACTCGGAAACTCCTAATTGCTTCAATAAAAAAAACCGCCTAGTCATACTTGGGTAATATGATGCCGGTAAATCTGTCAAATCATGCAGCTGTCAAAAAAACAAAGGCTGGTCTGGATACTTGTTTACTGTTCGAGTAACTTTTATGCCTAAAGTCAAAGAAATGGAATTTATTTTAAGATCAGGCAAAAAAGTAGTTAAGTGTAGTTTGTCGTGGAACTTACGAATATCACGTTTGATCGACGATTTACTGCTTGTCTTTCTCTGTACTGTTTCAGAGTTCAGTTCCCAACTCCCTTTCTAGCTTGTATACCTACGTTCCACTATTGGGCACAGGCCTCCCCTCAGAATACGAGGGCTTGGGTTGAAACATGCCCAAAAGATGAAAAAACACTTTTTATAAGGCTCTGTTAACCGTCCGTTCGTGGATCTGTTTCAGAGTTATATAAGCAGATACTTGAAAATGTCACTGAATCCATTTTATGATGGTCGCTATAACAAAAATAAAAAATTAAAATAAAATAAAGTCAAAAACTGTATTGGGATTATTAAAGAGAAAGATGCAGATTTAAGCATCACTTATTTAATGTGACTAAAACAAGACACGCTTGATTTAAACCGATAAAAATGTTTAATAAAACTTTTTACGATACTTATAAACACCTATGAATTTTCATTAGACAAATTGCATTATTAATAATTAACCTTTCCTTATAATAAAGACACAAATACTAACAAAAGCAATAGATATCGCCAGAAAATCGTTTGCAGGCGTTTACCTAGTTAGTAGGGGCTCTCATATCAGTTTGCACTTTCCACTAACAATATTGCTATCCCTAACGGCAGGCCAGTGGCTAACGTATGGTTCTAACTTAGCCACTAAGTAGGTCTCACGAGAGAATTGTGTTCAGAAGTTGAGCGAACAGTTTATAGTATGTGAACTAGACACGTTTATGATACTTAGGCATTACCCAACCAAGTATTGGAGTTACATCAATATCATTCTAAAATATTCGATTAGGTACACTCTTACCAGAATGATCACCATCGTATTCTTCATTAAAAAACTTTAAAATATCTAAAAAAAACGTAAAACTGTACGTACATAATTAATCACGCGTTTATCCTATAGGGGTCAGATAAATCTTAACCTAGCAAGATCTAAAGGCCAGATTTAGCAATGATTGTGAGTGTATAAGTGGAAAAGGGAATCAAAATAGTGATGGTGAAGAAATACTCGTTTGTTGAGTATAGTTGTGAAAGTTGAGTATAGTATTACCTATTACATGTGTTTATATTTTGCAATGGTAAGTCCTTATGCAGGGCCCTGCCAAATCGCTACAACTATCTCAGTCGCTGATCCTGCCGCCAAGCAGCAATGCTTTCGCTGCTATGTTTCAGTGTAGAGAGTAGGACGGTCGGTGTAATTTTTGTCACTTAAAGTATTTTATCTTAGGGTCGACGCACAGGGGCCACAAAATAAAGCCACCACTGGGCCGCAAGAGGCTATGAAAGGCAATAAATTGGTTTTATTGCCTCGTTAGGAATGTAGAAGAACTATGAACTATATTAGGCAATAGTTATTTAATACGAGCCAACATAATTCACCAAACATCGGTGACCTTAACACCCCATAAAACAAGTTTAATAATTACCCATTTCCAAAGCAACACTGACAAGACATTTTCACCAAGCCCCTACTGTTGCAAATTTCCGCCACGGCATGCGCTGTGATCGTTTTCTATACCCCCACCATGCACTTCGCACGTCCCAATATTGTAGTTGTGAAGAAAAAGGTAAGTGCGTAGTTATTTTATGTCTTGGTGTGATCAAATTTCTTTCGCTACTTACGTGCCGTTACAGGGCCTTTGAAGTTTGTCGCAATTTCACTATCACAGTGCCTTCGCGTATATTTTCACACTGTTTCAAAAGTTTGAACAAAAGCTTTTCATAATATTGTAACTCATTTTAGAGGTGGGTGCAATTTTTCAGCGCTCTTTATGAAACCCAGTATCCTTTATGAAAGCCGTAACGAAATGCGTCTCCGGAGTACAGTACATTTGCGCCCGTGTTGCTGGACGCGTATTTACAATTTCTAGGAAACATTTTGTGGAGGAAAATAATAAATTGTTTCTGTAAAACAAAGTCTTAATTCCTGAAGAAATATAACATGTACACACGAACAAATAACTGAAATAAATAAATAAATAATTATCTTGGGACAATTTGCACCAACTGAACTAGTCCCAAACGAAGCAAAGCATACCAGGGAACCAGGCAATGGATACTTATATAATGTAGACACACAACATCCATGACTCGAGTACAAACATCCGCACTTAACATACAAATGCCTGCTCCTACCAGGATTCGAATCCAGGACTTATAGCTTCATAGTCATGGTCACTAACCGCTAGGCTATCTCGAAATAAAAGCAAGGTTAGTTGTTAAAAAGAATCACAGTTCTGCACGTATTGTAGCATTGATATTTTGCTGAATGCAAGAACAAGATACCGGTAAACGGTACACAGAGTCCCGGACACTAGAATAGATCTATTTGTACGAGCATCATCGATAACCTTATTTAATGATGAGGTTAAAAATGGAAAGCACAAGTGTGGTGATGTAATTATGATCATGATGTGATAGTATGAACATGATGATGTGATATTGATGTTTGGTAACCATTGAACTTAAGCCACAAATATCGGCCATTTTTCCTTATAACATTCTGAACAAGATTTGGACCTCGCGCGTCTGCATACAAGCCACATTATTCAGTAAATCCCGCAAACTTCTTACAAACTTCCATCGGTTCGAAACCATGCGGCGCTTTGCGTCTTTGTACTATAACATAGTTTGTTCAGTTATGAAGTCGCTGTTTTGTACGGGGGTTTATAAATAAATAAAAGTTTGTTTCATTTAACTACAACTGCTAAAATAAGGTAACGAAAGTATCTAAATATTAGTATTACGTAGACAGTTGAAGGTAGTTTGATTGACAAATAAACTAGCTACTTTTTGTCGCAGGAAAATGCTTTGTTCCCGCGGGATATAGACGAACGAGTTTTTTGCGAATGACGTCACGGACTACAGCTAAGAATATCTGTCGGTTCCATTATTGTCTTATTGTCAAAATTGACCTTTATACTTTAAAGAATTTAAGGTACTATTTTATACACCTTTACTACCTGTTACCTGCCCAAGTAACCACAATCGGAACTATAGTCGCAGGTCGTTCTTACCTGTGTTGGAGACATACACAGAGAAACTTTCAGCTTTTATAAAATAACGAAGATCTGGCCATCGCGGGCTCTTGCTCTATTATCTCAGGCTAAAAACGTAACGTTAGGTTCCTTCGTACATTATAGGTACTTGTATTTTTTAATATTTTCAGGGGCCTTACCATGACGTCTTAATACGATTCAATTCCGATTCAGTTTAGGTTCGCTCGCTGTCAGATCTATACTAAAAATTACAGCTAAAAGCTGAACGGAGTCGGAATATCATCGCTTTAAGACGTCATGGTAAGGCCCCTAAAGTTTAATACTTTAGACTTTAATACACTGTCTTAAAATTAATTTGGAATAATTGAGCAGGTGATTGGGTTACTTTGACCAAATACTCTCGTCAATTATTATTCAGGATTTTTAAATAATATCCAAAAAATATTTTTTCAAAGTGTCAAAGGCGTTACTTAATTTTTAATCAAAAAAATTCAATGAAAATTCTATTCAGTAGTGTTCAATCAAAGTAATCTAAATACCTGCTGAAGATATTCTAGATTCATTCTAAGTTACCTTGTATGTATAGGTATACTAACACATCTACAGTATGTACCTACAACAGAAACGAAACATAACACTTAGATTTATTACTGGTCAATAAAGAACAGGGGATCCTCAGGTCCGCGCCTATAAAACTTGCTTATCAGCTCTTATCGGGTTAATGTTGTCTGTTTGTCCTGCAGATTTAGTAGGGCGTTTTTCTTACGATTGGGCTCTTGATTTTCGAAGGAAAAATGGGCGCTTTATTACAAATAACTATTACAATGCAAAAAAAAACTGAAGTTGTCTCATTAATAATGCTACAATTCTTGACAAGACGCATTTAAAAATACCGTGGTTGCTAAGTTATTATCGTTCCAGTATTATAATCTTATTAAAATTTGTTGTGGAGCGCCTTAAACACTTTCTAAGCGGATGCCTACGCCATAATAACTATCTGTGTATCTAATTTCAGCGCAACCCGTTCAGTGATTTGCGCTATGCGTTGTTCGAACAGTCACTCACAGTTGGCTTCTATAATGTAAGACTAGCGACCCGCCCTAGCTTCACACAAGACATCAAACTATACATATAAACCTCCCTTCTCAATAACTTAGTACACACACACACACACACACACACAAATCACGACTTTGTCCCTTACGGGGTAAACAGAGCCTAAGGTAGCAGGTACCTACAGGCCACATTTAGCAAGATTGTGGGCGTATAGGTGGAAAATGGAATCAAAATAGTGATGGGTTGCTAGCCTCATCGCCTATTACATAACTCCCATGATTTTCGCCCATTCCATCGATGGGCTTTTACCATCTGCGCGGGTAGAGAAGCAACTGGTACATTCGATGTTTTTTTTTTGCTCCCAGACCAGCATGGAAGAATACAATAACTTAGTCTGTTAATGAAAGCCGTATGTAATCAGTTGTATACTTTTAAAGATCTAAGCGTACAAACATACAGACCGCGGAAAGTGACTTTGTATCACTCTATGTAAAGATTGTCTCTACACGTGTTTTCTACTACTCTCTAACATCTCAGGCAAAGCAATACGTCTTTATTAAGAAATACCTCAGAAACCTCTTAAGAACTGTATGAAAGGTGCCGTTCTAAGTTAAAACTGTGTTACGAGGGGCAAACCGAAATGATCGGGAATTTAAAAAACTAAGTACACTTGATACACAAATTATATATTATTGTTTTTCGAAGTACTCTCCGTTACAATCAATGCACTTTTGCATTCTTTTAAACCAGTCATTGAAACAGTAATTCCAGTTTAAACTAGACATTGCCAAAATGGCCGATTTATAGGCTTCCACGGCGGCTTCTGGGTTTTCAAACCGCTGACCACACAATAAATCTTTAATTCTAGGGAACGTAAAAAAATCATTTGGACTCAGGTCAGGGCTGTATGGAGGATGGGACATCAACTCAACGTTTTCCTCGTTCAAAAATTGATTTGTTTTACGGGCGGTGTGGGAACTCGCATTATCGTGATGTAAGATGACACGTCGTGTGGGGTTCCCTCGGCGAAGTTCGGCCAGCATCTCTGGCAAACAAACTGTAATATACCAATCAGCGGTAACCGTTCTTTGTTCTTGTAAAGGAATTGTGGCAATATGTCCTTTTTTTGAGACGAACGAAGCCACCATTTTCTTCGACACGCTGCGGGAACGCACAACTTTCGTTAGTTTGACCTCGTCATCGAAGACCCAAACTGCCGACTGGTGCTTTCTTTCAGGCTCATAGGAATAAATCCAGGATTCGTCACCCGAGACAATATTATAAACGGCTTTTGACCTTCCTCCATTGTAGCGTTTTAGAGTAGATCGGCACCAATCAATACGAGCCGCCTTTTGCTCTTCTGACAAATTATGGGGTACCCACCGGGAAATCAATTTTCTGACACCCAACTCACTATGCAGAATAGTGTGGATTGCAGTCATTCCAATGCCTATGGTTGCCCGAATCTGGTCGTATGTCACATGTCTATCTTCTTTTAGTATTTTTTCCACAGCCGCGACATTTTCAGGCGACACCGCTGTTTTCGGCCGACCTGTTGAAGGTACGGTGCTGAGAGAGGCACGACCCCGTCGAAACTCTGCATACCAACGATATATTGTCGTTTGACTAGGTGCTTCAATTTCATATATAGAAACAAGCTCATTAAGACAGTTATCTGGAGATAACCCTCGACGAAAGTTGTGATAAATAATTGCACGAAAATTTTCACGCGTGAGCTCCATTTTGTCCATCGACTTGTCAATTTGAAAATGGAATAAAAAAAATATGACGTTATTTTTTTTAATTGTGAAAACGGCATCGTGACTGTCAGTCGCCAGTACGCATGTGATAAAAAAGGATTTAATGTAACTCAGTTTAAAGTACTTTATTCTCGATCATTTCGGTGTGCCCCTCGTACATTCACAACGTAGTAGCTCCAACGTCGTTCCGCTTTGAAAGCAAACCTTTTCTCAAGCCAGTAAGGATACATTTTGTGCTACAGACGCAAGCATAAGAAGTCGCGGTAAGTTAAAAATTGGCTACAAATCCAATCAGTGGGAAGCTTTACGATACACCTACGTACAACGAAAGCTTTGGAAATATTATGTAGAGGCATTTTATTAGTATCGGTAAAGTGTTAATTTTAAATGTTCTTATATTTAAAGGAAGTTTTTGTGACTTTCAACATGAAACTACCGTGAGACTCACTCGTAATTACACATAAACGGATAACCCACGTAACAACAAAGCTAACAACAGTATTCGTTTCGCTGCCGCCGGGGCGAGCGCTCCAGGAAGAAGGACTACGAAATAGTCCGAAACATGTCGAGCATCACTTACTCGTTTATGTGTAATTATGAGGTTTTTGTGTTCCACGGTATGTATAAATGTTTCTAGTTCCAAATCCTGTTTTTAGGGTTTTGTAACTCAAACGAAAAGAACCCTGGAATGGAATAGGTACTTCCTTGTTTGTCTACTTATAATGTTTGTATATGTAATTTTCTCAGGAATTTTTAAAGGTATTATGTATAATTAAAGTGAAAGTCAAGTTCTAAGTGTTTTCGGATAGTCTTTTGAATCTGTAAAAACAAATGATTCTAAGTCCATGCAATTAAAATATACACCTTTTTAAAAGTTAACTTTACACAAAATCTGTGGATCTCAAAAAATTTCATTTCTATTATTGTTAATAACACACCTATTCAACGTCATTCAAGCATAGGAGTGCGCTCTCTGAACAAATGCTGTATTTTGCTGTCTTTAATATCAAGTATTTAATCATTTTCTTAAATTACACAGTAAATAAGTTCTTAGAAAATAATTTGTTGATGGAATTTCCTTTTATTTGTCTCTCATGTTTTTTCCTTGACTACGCTGTGACCATGGATACATTATACTCACTTCAAACGTTACTCCAATAAATGTCAAAATGTCGAAAAATATCTATAATTAAATTGAGGATAAAATAAGCAGTATTTACGTGTATTTTTCCTGTTTTAGATGGATGGTAATTAAATTACAAAATTCCTCCGAATTTAATTTTGTCATTAAAGATACTTATTTAGGAACATTGCTTGTGGTCAGAGATGGACATTTCGTAATCGATTCCTGATTACACGATTACTTGATTTTACTTTGTAATCCACTACTGGGTGTCAGATTACTTGTAATGTAATTAAGCAAAACGGTGAAATACGATTACATATTAAGGAATCAGTAATCATCTATACAAATATTATATAATTTCTCCAATTCCAAATTACTGAAATTGTTGACTTGATTACTTATCAACGGATTCAACACAAAAATTTAAATATAAATTGTGAAATAGAAATGCTAGAATGACATGTAATGATGTAAACCAAAAACAATTTTATTTGAGTGACATTAACAAAATTATAAAATAAGGTTTGCCAATGAAGTAATCTAGTGTGGAACAAAAGTTTAGTAATTCAGATTACTTAAGTACTTGATTACCGAGGAATCAATAGTACAGTAGTGATACCAAAAGAATGGATTACAAAGTGTAATCATAGTACAGTATTACAGTAATTTTGATTATCCAAGTAATCGATTACTGAAGAATCACGGTTACTGTAACGTAGTCGTGTAGTTAATTCCAAAAGTAATTGATTATGCCTAACTCTGCTTGCGATATAGTAATAAAAAAAATTGTGCAAAGTTGGCATACTAACAGTACGCCATTGCTGCTAGTACCTATACCTATGTAGCCTGATGGTACAGTGCAGTGCAAAATGTGAATAAAAAGCAATTTCGTGCCCGCTGTTAAAAGAGGAGCAAACTAATTTGGCAACTTTTATTTACCGGACGGGTCCGAAAGCCGGTAGAACGAAACCGTATGTAGCTCAGTTTGTAAATTAACTTGTTGTTTGTTCACAATTGGTACGAGTGAGCGAGATACAAAAATAAAATTTAACCAATTATTACACGATAATTTACAATAAAACAATTTTTTGTTGTTGAATTGCTCAGTTTTAGGCGTTGCAAATTTTTTAACAACAACACAAATAGGTAGGTATTGTTCCAACTAAACCTACGATCATAATTTTCTAACACATTCAGAACATTTCTAAGAAAACAGTTTCACGGCTTAGGATGACTATAGAAAGCATTGTTAATCCGAACGCGTCAGACAGTACCTTTCTATATAAATTATGTACTTAACAACCATAGTATCTGTGATTTTTAAACTAAACTCAGACATGCCTCGACATACATTTGTAAATGGTATACCTACATTTGTAATGGTATACCTACACATGCAATAGCCGAAGATAAGAATTACGACCAGAACTTAAACTGCCGTTTATTTAAACACCTCTTGTTAACACCCGGCCGCGCGTGAGCGGAAGGGCCGGTAAATGGTGAAATCTTGAACAGGTGGGAATATCGGTTAATTAAATCATGACTCTGTTCCGGTAAACTTTTCCCTTATTAAATTACTTTTTTCGCTTTGTTTTCGGGGTGTTCACAAAGTTTTTTTTATTAATGTTTCGTGAGTTAAATTGTTAAGTGAACTTTACGTTTCATCGGATCCGTTTGACCTAAACGATGTTTGAATTGTTAAAAACAAATTCGGTCTAGTGAAACACATTATTTAATTTTATGTTAAGGAACAACGTTTCAAGCAATGCAATGGTATGTGCGATGTTCCCAATCCGCACTGGGCCCACATGGGAACTAGCCAAAGTATTCTCATTCAGAAAGAAGGCCTGTGCCCAGCCGTGGGACACATAATAATTATTATTAACTCGTGATGACATTACAATGGCTCTTCATTGAATATCTTTATAATAAACTAGCTGTTGACCGGGGCTTCGCCCCCGCTGCTATTTCTTTTCAAAATATTATAATTATACACATCTTGCTCAAACACAACTAAAAAAGAATTATCCAATTCGGTGCAGTCGTTTAACGTGCATACATTTCGAAGATTCATTGTTATTTATATACATAAATAATTACACAATACTAGTTTTTTTAACTGTATTTTTTCTGTGACTCTCTCGGACACTTTCTCATACTCAACTGCAGTTACTTTTCCAAACACTGTCGACTGCCATTATATTGAGGGCGAAGCGTCAGCACGAGCGATGCCATGAAACATCGGAAGAAATGGAGCAGAAATTGTCCTTTCACGTGTTCCTTGGCGTAAAAGGCGTGCCTAAATTCGGTCAACTCTTATTCCAGCCCGACATCACTTACGTAGCCGGTTCTAAAAATTAATGGGGTAAAACGGCCCGTTGGATGCGATAACACCAGTCCTTAACACAAGATTAAACTGCACCCTTCCGCGCCGACTGCGTAAATCCACTAAACGGACGACTTACCTTCTTTGTAGACTTTTGGCGCTTTTTGGACTATTATTACATAGTTATACATGGTCTCTTACGATTGTTCTGGAATATTTTCACCACATGGTTGGGTTAGTTTTATGTTAGACTAGCTGTTGCCCGCAATTACCTAATTTATCGGGATAAAAAGTAGCCTATGTGTTATTCCAGACTATAATTTATCTATGTTCCAAATTTCATTCAGATCTGTCTAGCCGCTCTGACGTGAATGAGTAACAAACATCCATTACAAACTTTCGCGTTTATAATATTAGTTGGATTTTTATTAGCTGTTGTATGTAATTAAGAACTTTTCCTGAATAAAAGTAGCCAGTGATAATCAAATTAGTCGCATTAGTAGTACCTCTACATGCAAAGACCGTTGTGGTAGAGGAGTTCATTAGGCCACGTTTTGATGGGCGTAGTGTAGGACACCCTTCAGCTAGATGGGGCGACGGATGTGAAGACCCGAAGACTGGGCTCAATGACGCGCTTCGGGAGAGGCTTGTGTCCAGCGTGGACTGCAATAGGCTAATGATAATTATTGTAGTGTCTCTCCCTTCGCATTTCTGGGTCCTCAGGCAAAACATTTGTCTGGAAAAGATCCCTCTGTTGTGGCCTTTTCCGACAGCGATTATGAATGTTAGTCAGATATTAATGTAGATTTCTATTAAAGACAGAATTTTTACAGTTGGTTCGTCTATTTCAGAGTTTATCCCTTACATACATTCACAAACAAACAAAGTTTACCTCTTTATGATATTACCGAAGATAAAACTTTTACCGTTTTCTCGTGCCCCAAAATGCTTCAACACTTAGCAGCATACAAAATACAGCATTTCTAAAATATTACAGATTCAGAACAAAGTAAAAGTGTTGTTTTACAACTGCACCGGGTATGCAAACTGCATCGCAAATGTTGGAATTACGAGGAGTTGCAACTTGCTGTGGAAATAATGTAGAAATGTTGAGGAGCTATATCATTCGGAAAGCGTAATGTTTCTTGTGTTGTATTTATTCTGTGACTTGTTATAAGTCAACTTTATGCCAATTTCTTAATAAAGTTAACCGTTGTTGCCCCGACTGCACTAGCCCAAATAATGATCTCCTTCCCCCCGGGGATAAAATTTATTTATTTAATGACTTTTTAAAACTAACAGATTAACCGTGAGCTTAAGTAGATTAAGATTCAGCATAAAACATTGTTAATTAAAGACACTTGTATTTAAACTGAATACCAACAAATTAAACTATATTATAGTCACGTCTATTTTGTACCAAAATTCATTAATTGAAGAAATACAGTAATATTTTAACAAATTGCTCGAACGGAGACGGAGACTTTATTATTTCAATTTCTATTATCAAGAGTTCCAAGTAGACAGTAAATATTATATTTGAGCAATTAACTTTGACATTTAAATAAATGGCAATCTCTTAGCGTAATTACAACCTAGCTAAATAAACCTACCTTTCTAAATCTATAGAATAGACAAGTAAAATATTGATTGATGACATAGTATAACTATTTGTCATCTATTGTCTCGGTGTCATTATTGGTCAAGTTTGCCAAGCTTTGTAGCGCAAGTTCCAATCCCGTCTGGCTCGAAAAACTTTTTATTTCATTAGCTGTTGCCCGTGACTGAGTCCTTGCAGAATTCACTTATCTATGCCCGAAGGAATTATGCAATTTTTAACATGAATTATTTTTATTAATACCTAATGAGGTAAAAAATGCTGTCTAAACTGGCAACTACCTACTCGGGTTCGGGGGGCGCGTCCTAGCCAATTCGCAAGCCGTAGTCCGTCCGACCCTTAGGTCTGTCCGTCTTTCAGGTCCAACCACGACACCAAGAAAGTATAAATTTAATCGCAGACAGACACAAGCTTTTATTTATTTTCACCTGTTCCGTTGTCTGTCTGTAATCAAACATTGCAAGTGCATTTTGACCCAATTTTTGTGGTTGGATTGACGTGAAATTTGGCATACTTTTGTAATACATACAACGATCTTGAAGTGAAATTCCGGTGGCCCCCAGCCAGGACGTCTCCGCAGGAGAGAACTCTTCAATGGTTTGTTCGATTGACTTGAAATTTGACATAGATTATGTAGGATAGATTGCAATGTAAATACACAGTCAAGAAAAGGTTATAATCTGCAAAAAAAAACTTGTATTAAAATGGTTTTTTCACGTTAAATTATTACATGTATTTATGTACTTTAGCAACTTAATAAGGTTTTGGAACTACAACTAAATCCGTTCCCACCCAGAATTAACGGAGCAGCAATCTCTTACGTATAATATAAATATTAAACCTTGATTTTATGTGGGTTAGGCAGCTATACGGTCACAGCCTAGTCTGCTTAGATATTAGACTAATATTTTTCAATATTACTCGTACTTTTAAGTAAATGAATAACCTTACTTTGTTAAATTGAGAGGCCAAGTCATGCAAAATAGCCGTCACGTTGAATATTCCTATTTATGTACTCAACTCTACCAACCAATGTTTTATGATATAAAATTTAACCAATGCAAACTCAACTCACCACACAACCAAAACCTCTACCACAAAAACCAATACTCCGGAGAAAATCTTCACCTCTCTCAAAACTGTATTTGTCCTACTGTGTCTACTGCCAAATGCCTTTACCCAGTAATTTTAATATGTCTAATGTCACGCAAATAACCGTTGGGGGAGATAAGTTCTCGCAGACCTACACCATAGCGAGAGTTGCGGGGACCCAGCTGATGTAGGTGGCAGGTTGTCGTTCATTCTGACGCTCTAAGACGAAGGCCTTCATTCAACAGTAGAGATATTCTGTCTAGTGATGATGATGAACGACCAGTGTAATATAATCTAGAGTTTGTCTCACGAATGTACAGCAGAAAATACAAAAGTAATTAGCGTAAAGCTCAGCAATTAAAGGCTGAAGTGCTTCCACTAAGTGTAAAGGATATAATACTCGACCAATCACACTAGTTAAAATCCACATCTCGTCCGCTCGTGTTGTTGGTAAGTCTATTCCTACTTTCTTTTGAGGCAGCACCCTAAAGCATAATAAGTTTTAAATTATACAAACTAAATAAAACTAAGATCAAGTTTAGTTCTGAGAGCTTTACCACTACAAATTAGAAAGCTCTTGACTTGATTAACTCCATCTAGGCCAGCTTGTATTTACTAAGAGAGCGCACCGCTTACACCTATTTCATTGTAGAGATAATAAGCGATTTGATACACCTTACTATGTTCCCAACAATGTGGTTGTAATGGTTCAGAACTTGAACATCGACGATCCAAATCATTCGGTTAAAAATGTAGGTAGCGGCATGAATTATTTTTTTATGATGTTCTGTTTTATCAAGGTTGGATCTGCATAGTTAATATGGAGTTGCTTGTGTCAAAAAGTTCCGCTCTTCTGTAACTGCTACTCGTTGCTTCACAAATTATTGTATACAAGTAAAAAAGAGAAGAAAATATTATAAATAATGTCTAAACTTAAATCTTTGCAGAGTAGACGGGGAGAAAGAGAGAAAGGACTCTACATGACTAAAAAGAAAAACCATAACCTAATTATCGTGTATCTAAAATATAATTATATCCCATCGACAATTGGAAGAAGATAAACAAAATCCTGCCTGAAGCTAACTTTTACGACTTTGACCTGTAGGTAAGTCAGTGTAGGTACCTTTGTTTCGGTTATAATTTCTTTCCCACTGTTTACGAGTACCGCTTCAGTGGCAATAAATTGGGCACCAACAAGGAAAGATAAATTATCTCCCCTTTTTCATTACAAGGTCACGTTGCGGAACCTGCTTAGCGATTTAGATTTAGTTTTACTTATATTTAACCAGCGATTTAACCTTATGTCACCAAAAGTGCAGATGAAAATAAGAATATACCTCACTGATTCAGTAATAACCTGGGGTACTATCGAAATTCAAAGTTAGTATCCTGCTGTCCCCCTCGCTCTCACTTTAATGATAATTAAGTGTGAATGGGGCGCGAAACTAATTCTGAATATCGGAGTATACATGCATGTTCGCTCTGGCCTTGAATAACAATACGTTGTATCTTTCAGGAAACACAGACAAATTAGCAGCTCGCATAAAGCCTTTAAGATTAATATAACTAGTCTTGAAAAAATAATCTTCTTGCAGCAGTACCATTTCTTATTTCCAGATCAGCACTCAAAGTAGGAAAATAATGTTTCGTTCACAAAATTTAAGTTAAAATCGGCTTTCAACATTTTAGTAATTAACACACAAAAGTTAATAGTACACAAAAGTAATTTTGGCTAAGTGACGAAAAAAGTACATAATATTACCGAGAATAATTACATCTTTCATTAGGCACTTAACCGAAATTTACTACAGAAAACCGTTTCAGTGTAGAAAGTTTGGCAGTCCGTGAAGATATTTTGTCGCTTCGATACATCCAAGACGTAACCTTACCCAACCCTTCAGGTGAAGGTGTCCGTATCTGATCTCTAAACTAATGAACCCGTTATCTCAGTCTGCCTTTGATTTAACCCTGAGATTAACTGACAGATACGCTAACTAACGTTGTTCATCGAGAGGGTTAGTGTATAAAGTTTCTTTTTAATTTCGCTCTTTTAGACCATCAACCATTTATACTAGATTCAATGTTGCCTACTATTTTTCGCACCGCCGGTTAACGCATAGCTGTGCAAAAAACAGCTGTCAAAGTGTCTATGAAAGTGGTTTTGCCGGCTTACTTTCCGGATCGGATTTAGGAGAATCAAATTACAGTTTTACGTTTAGGTTTTGATGTATCAAGTAAATATTGCCCTCCACAACGTAAAACAATAACTTTTTGAATCAATCAAGGTAAGTGCAAGATTATTTTGATTAGATATTTGTTGCCAATGAAATAAATTATTTTATAAATAATAGGAAAAATATTATTAGAATATTGTTACCTAGTTAATATTAAGGTAGCCTGCGCCCTGCTTTTTCCTCCGTATTATGACCGCAACAAAATGGAAGCCGATTGTATGTTCTCGCGATTCTCAGCATTGAGGGAACGAGGAAGAAGTTAATATTGCAAGTGATGAAAAATAACGTTTCAAAAGCAAAACTGCTCCTGTCATGTTTTCAAAAATTCGAGACCGTTTTTGTTCTTTTACACGACGGCCCAAAAAAAAGGTGTAAATTGTTTTTATTCGTGTTAATGATTATGAGTATACTAGGGACTGAACTTCGAATCTTCACTTGTTTTGGAATGTTTTCAAACTACGCTTTTCCCCACTAGGGAGGGGGGGGGGGGGGCACGGTGACAAAGCCTCTTTGTAGTCATTGTGTAGCAGGCAACTGTTGTGTTAATTTTTTTGTAGCACGACACCATAGAGTTGATTGTTTTCGTTTCAATTGATAAGTTTCATGTTGCATTTAGTTGATAGTTTGGGAGTAACAAGTCACTTTATTTGCTAAAACTGAATGAAACTTTGCATATGTGGTGTTCAATAAAGAATATTTGTATTGTATTGTATTGTATGTGAGTTCCCGGGTTTTTATGTGTTTTTTGCTATGGTACTATTTGTTTGATTGTAAGCAAAATTTCAATTAAAAAAAAAAGGTTCAACTACCCCCTTTAATTTAAAATGTAAATACAACTTTTTTACGTGTTTCAAAAACACCACTCCCCATTAAATTCTGTTTTCACTGCAAAACAATTTAAGCAACCTAGTTAAGTCTAAAACGCTATCTAAAAGGATGGAACAAAGTGCCAATTGATCTGTTATTCCTAAATGGAACTGTATTCGAGAAATGTCTACCTCACATTATTTAAGCGACATTCTAAGTATGGATGTTGTGTTTCTGTCTTACCTATTATCTATAACGCGTGTGAGTGAGATAGAATTTATAATTTTCACTAGGTTTTGGGCACCTTGACAGAGTGAATAGAATCCCTGCGCAGCTGCGCCATAATCGCATGCTAATTTACGCAAATCTGAACCCTACCCGACTCATTAATATGAAAGCTTCGGCTAATGTTGAGTTTGTTAAATCACCTATTGATTTTTGAGAGCACACAGCTGAGATAGTTGGATTGCTTTAGTGAAGTAGTTTTTTATATTTAAATAGAATGGAAGACACGTAAGCGGGTCATCTGACAGTAGGAGTAAGAGGAGCACGACGCCATGGTTCCACGCGACACTATAGCAGATTGAAAACGTTCTTGAATGTTGTAAAATTCACCATCTGCTAATGTGTAGTTTTATTATTTTAAATTGTAATATTTTTTTAAATTTCATGAGTTGTTCTTGACATGAAATGACATAAAATAATGATAAAAATGACATGTAATAACTATAATTATTATGAATAAATGAGTATAAGTATGAGTATGTGTGTTCCTTTTTTTTCTATTGTAAAAGTTGCTCGAAACTCATCGCTTTGAGGCGAAGTATGCCATCTATAAAATATTTTCTTTGCATCTACCGTTTTTCTCTATTATACTAAACATGATGTTCAATAAAAATTTACTTCTTGTAGCACTTCGCACTAATTTTAGTAACTTAAACCAAATAAAACCAAAAATAAATCCGTTATGAAAAACTTGAACGATTTTCATCTCGAAGGTAGACTACCTGGATTAAATATACAAAAAAGCGTTTCACTTTTTTTCCCTACTATCCTGATAGGACGTGGGTGACGTTAAGCCACTACTATTTCTGAGACAGGCCGAAGCTAGGTCGCCAGACTTGATTTAACTTAAGTCTATAAAGAATAATCCCTCTTCCAAAGAATAGACGTAAGTGCCCGATAAAGATCTTTGAAAGGTGAGTAAAAAAAATCGAATCAAATCTAATGTAGTCAATATTAGACTTCGTCATATATACTGTTTTTTGCCTGAGATCAAGTAAAGTTCTTGTTAAATAAATCATTTTTAATACAAGTTTTTTGATGTTTATTCTTATATTGTCCTCTATCCTACATAGGTGTACCAAATTTGAAGGCAATCCGACTACTAGAACTGAGTCAAATTTTACTTGAAAGATTTGACCTCAGCAAAAACAAACACGCCAATTTAAATAAAAGCTTTTCAAGAGTCAAAACGAAATTCTGCGAACGGAAAAATTTAAACTACGCCTTGCGCGCACTACGGCCATACCATGACGTCTTAATGCCATTCAATTCCGACTCAGTTTAGGTTTTAGCTGTCATTTTTAGTATGGATCTGACAGCTAGCAAACCTAAACTGAATCGGAATTGAATCGCATTAAACGTCATGGTAAGTCCCCTGGTGTCAGTAGCTTAAATATTTTGCTTGGCGAAGTTTGGTTGTATCTATAACGATAAAGGCACAAAACTTAATATCTGATGTACTCACACAGAGTTACGTTGAATATACAAGATAAATGTGTATTCACCTACACAAACAAAAGATCATTGTTTTTTTACTTATACATACGGAAGGGCGTAATTTTAACCGGGTTCACTTTTCCATTCGCAGAACTTCGTCTTGGCTTTTGTTTGAATCTTATAATTTTTAAAGTATCATCTAGGGATGAACCGTGATATTCCGGTCTCCGCCAATCCACGCTCTCTATTAGTTACTGTCCGAATGATGAATATCAGCAACATGACTTCAAAAAGTGAGAACAGGCGGCGCGCATCATCTGCGTCATCGGAGACCAATAAATCAGGGTTCAGTAATGATTGACAGGATCGCATGTTGCTATGAGTGGCGCAAGGCATAGACTTAACAAGGTTTCTCTGCGGGAGGCTAGAGGTCCGATTTTGAAAGCACATCATTCTAAAATACCACCCAAAAGTGGTTAAAAATTACGAGTTGCTGCAATAATTAGATTTGCGGCCAGTTAATGCAATTATTTGTTGCTTTCAACATGAAACTACCGTGAGACTCAATGATAGTTACACAAACGGATAACTCACGTATAAAAGTCGAGTAATGGCGGGCGAGCGCTCTAGGAGGAAGGACTACGAAGAAGAAACACTGATATAAATAAATAAAAAATGATCCCTTAACGTGTCAACTTGGGAATGGCTTGACCAAATTACATAATTATTTTTGTTGTGTGCGTTAGTGTCAGAGCAAGGTTGTTATAGAACAATGTTTTTAAGAAAAAAAAACTGGAACAGATGCAAAGCAGCGTGAAACAGCTACTTATGAAAAAAAAGTGTAAAAAACTTCTACCGCAACAAAAAAAAATGGCTATCAAAAAGTAGGTTAGGTTAAAAAATATATTCATGAATAGAAAATAAAAAAATACTTTCAATATGTTTAACGAAGCTTTAAAGTTACTAAATGTACATTTGCCGAGTATTTTTTTATAAAATGAGCATAGTTGGAAATTACAGCTTTGTGAAATTAATAGTTCGTTATTTTGCTGCGATTATTAAATTTGAGAAATGTTTTTCAGTAAATGATGGTATAACCGTTGATCATATGGGAGTCCCATACATATATACATACACAAATCACGTCTTTATCCCTTACGGGGTAGACAGAGCCTAAGATAACAGGTACTTACAGGCCACATTTAGCAAAATTGAGGGCGTACAAGTGGAAAATGGAATCAAAATAGTGATGGGTTGCTAGCCTCATCGCCTATAACATGATTTCAATGATTTTCGCCCATTCCCTCGATGGGCTTTTACCATCTGCGTGGGAAGGGAAGCAACTGGTACATTCTATGTTTTATCTTTGCCCCCAGACCAGCATGGAAGATGGGGGCATGGGAGTCCCAAAACTAAAGAATGATCGAAAAGCCCTTGGTAAGTTATTCGGCGTACGCTTGTCACTTGACAACTGCGCGGGCGGCGTAATCATACGGACCAT
The DNA here is from genome assembly GCA_949127965.1 of Pandemis corylana. Lineage (NCBI taxonomy): Eukaryota > Metazoa > Arthropoda > Insecta > Lepidoptera > Tortricidae > Pandemis > Pandemis corylana. Next base: position 10,424,953 of record OX421856.1, on the reverse strand, counting down.
TGCTCGGCTACATCGCCCGCGAATGACAAACTTCACATCCCGCGTCACGCTTATGTCTGACAGAGTAGTTTAGAGTACTGGCCAAAGTGCATTGCGATGTCTAATAAATCGAACATTGAGCTGGCTGTGAACTTAGATATTTAGGCTATTGTAAAAAAAACTTTACGTAACAAAAGATCCGTTTTTTAACTGCCGTTGATTTTTCAAAATTAAGTAATTTTGATTTTTTTCTGAATCACAAGCACTAGCTGCTGCAATACTCCTTTTTGTAAAGATATACGTAGGTAGGTAGGGGTAGGTTACAAAATCAGGTGCTCCATGACACCATTGCACCAATCTGTCGCCAGAATCGCTACCCATTGACGATGGAAAATGAACCTGGTTTTGTACCCTTGTGTACCCTTCAACGGCCAAGTAACACAACATTAACTATAATAATAAAGAAATCGCAGTAAGCAACCTTAGACTTGGAACGACTTTGTCTAGATTTCAATACTTTTTAGAGATAAACAAGCAGCTCCATCGAGACTTGGCTAGTTTTTTACGGAATGTTTTTGGTGGGATTTTTTTTTATAAATACAAATGGTGCTTGATTTTGTTTCGGAAAAAGCCAAAATTTCTTCATTTTGAAAAAAAAAGTAAGGGATACACTTTTCTTGAAAACGCTAAGCTAACTAAATAAATATATAATATATGTGTTCCCACATACCTAATCATCGTCATCAGCCTATGTACGTCCCACTGCTAGTCACAGGGCTTGGGCTGTATGTATGTATGTATGTATAACTCTTTATTGTACATAAAACACAAGAAAAAGATGAATACAGGATAACACACATGCACAAAGCTGCATGCTGCATGCTGCATGCTGTATATCCCAGACAGGCTCAGTGTGAATTGAGAGCTTCAGACAAATACAATTGAGCAGTCGTGTATGTGCAACTTTTTCTTTTTCCTTAACCGAAATGAAATTTTGCACATATTCCAAAAACTCAGTTATTGCGATTCTGTTGTTGGAACATGGCTTTTCATTGTATTTTTGTTATTTGAATTTTATTTTATTTTGAATGGAATAGTTCTATGTAGTAAAATTTATCCTACGAGTCGTGTGTACTCGTATTGTGCATGCAACTTTAACGAACGAAGTGTATCGAAAAAATAAATAAATGGAAGGTTTTATAAGACGTAATAATGTAACGAAAAAGTCCTGAGCATGCGGCGAATAAGAAAAAGTAGGACGCCTACCTATCTGCAAATGTACGTTTTAAGCTTTACTACGTTATAAAAGAACAAAATTAAATTTTTAATCCCACCAAAATACAGAGCCTCTATTTTTGACACAGAAAATATCTCCAAAGCGTTCGTATTAAGGTCTCTATAACTCTGGGATCCTAGTGAAAAGGGGCACAATTGTAAATGTTTTACATAGCTAATTTAGACTACACTCTTTTTGCACTATAAAAGAAAATAGTTTGTCACTTATTTCAGATTTTAATCCCTTTTTCACTAGAAACTATGGAAAATTTGACAGCGGCGCGTAACAGCAACAAACTAATCTCATAATATTTGACACTAACTAGAACGTGTACAAAACGTGTTTTGTTATTGAAAAGTTACACTAAACACTTTGATTTTTCGAAAATAACATACTGTAATAAAATCACGTCTTTATCCCTTGCGAGGTTGACATGACCCAAGGTGACAAGACCTAAAGGCCACGTTTACCATGATTGTGGGCGTATAGGTGGAAAGCGGAATTAAAATAGTAATAGGTTGCTAGCCGCACCGCCTATAACATGATTCCAAAGATTTTCACCCATTCCCTCGATGGACTTTTACCATCAGCGCGGGAAAAGAAGCAACTGGTACATTCTATGTTTTTACATTACTCCCAGACCAGCATGAATGAAAATAAGTCGGTGTTAAAACAACTTGCAAGGTTGAGAGTGCGACGTTGGTTGAAGCCGGGCATTAGGCAGGTATTAGTACAATTAACCAAAATCATTTATTAAGGCGCTGTAGATAGTGAAAACTACAATTTTAGAAAATATTAATAAAATACTTGCACAGAACTTACAACTGCAATTTTTTTATATGTATATTTTCAGTCTATTCCCTAGATTTTTACTTCATCAGAAACACGATTGCTGAAAAAAACCTCGATAGTTTTTTTTTTTGAAAATAACCCTTTTTTTAAACCTTAAACCAAATATTTCGATGACTATTATGAATATCTGCACAAAATTTGTTTTATTTAATAGTTTTTTAGTAGATCTCGATTTGTGCTTCATAGATTTTTAATAAGTTGAGTACATCAATCATACCAACTTATTTCGTTTTTGGCAAAATAAAATGGTTCAACGCGCGGCGGCGGCCGACTATTGCCCAGTCGCCAGTACGCTCGTGGCCGCTGCCGACGCCGGACCTGTGCACATTTTTCTAACTCGGTAATAGTACTTTAGACAGCAAGCAATATGGGTAATCGCAGTGTAAATAAAGTTAAGCGAAAGAGGAAACGCTTAAGTGAACTAAGAGAACATAATGAGAAACATTAGAGTGCCTAAACGGTAAGTACCTACATACCAGACCGCGTCGTAGCGATTTCACATTCGTTTTGACGTAGTTGGTTTGCAGTTTTACTAATTGTGTGTTATACAGTTCTATTCTATTCTAGTTATTTTCAAGTGAGTTACAGCCGTTATTTCCTTAATGAGTATTAAATATGTCTTACGATAATTTAAAATCCGGTTTGTAATGCATTAATTTGTAACTAAACTACACGTGAATTAAGTATCATTATTTTAGAGGTGTTGAATAAATACCATCCTACTAATATTATAAATGTGAAAGTTTGTGAGTATGGATGTTTGGATGTTTGTTACTCTTTCACGCCAGAACGGCTGGACAGATCTGGATGAAATTTGGAACATAGATAGATTATAGTCTGGAATAACACATAGGATAGGCTACTTTTATCCTGGAAAATTGCGTAATTCCTGTGGGATAGCGATAAACGAATTCTATGCAGATGGAGTTGCGGGCAACAGCTAGTTTAGTATAATTGTAATTTTAGAGCAAAACAGGACTCTCTCAGCTTGAAAACCCCGGAACGTCACTTAGAACCCTGACACCGATAGATGCGTCACTGCCAAACTCAACGGACACTGAAACCCCTAATCCTTCTCGTAAGGAGTAAGTTTCATTACCATAACTTAGATAATTCTTAACTCACATTATTACTGTATTTTCCCCGGATAGTTTAATTCGAGAAATGCTTTATTATTCCATATCTCACTCGTGTCGTCCTTGTCTCAGAAAATAAAATAAAAAAGAAGCGCGAGACACCCATGAACATTATAAGTAGTCGATATACGCTTGACATGTGTCGGGTTCGTCCGAAACCCTTAATCAGAGCGGCCGCAGCACATTTACTGCGCGTGGTCGCTCACTCAGCTCAGCAGAATTATTATGAATTATTATGAAATATTAGAGCTTATTACGAAAACGCTTGATTATTATCCTATCTCTAAGTCGGAATATCATTATATGACTTCTATGTTACTTTAAAAAAAAAATGGCGATGCTCGCCAGTTTGTTAGGTGAACTAGGCTGGAATGGCTGGTCATGCTGCCGCTTGTCTAGATGTTTCAATTTCTGCCGTCTAAAAATAATGTTTTTATTTCAGGGCAGAAATAACTTGTCGGCTTAATTACCTTAGGCCATCTCTATCAACTCTAGAACACCTACAATCACCAACCATGTGGGTCAATTTCAACAGTACTCATTTTTTGTATCATTTCGGTGTGGTCCCTTATATGTGTTTTTTTTTAGATTTTTAAATGTCGAACGACACCTTAGGCAATTTTACAAGACATAATGTAAAAGGGAACCTAAAACCTTAAATAGTTTTCGAGTTATTAGAGGTCGAATTTCTAAACACACAGCGGAACGGAATTATACAATGTACACCGGAATGAATGACACCTTACAACGGAATGATAAATATACACGGGGATGATAATATCAGCCCACTGGAATGAAATATGGACCACCGGAATTAAAGTAATAAATAAGGCTCCATAATCACGTCTTTTATTTAGAAAAAATACAGACAGATATATTTTAATAGTCCTAAGAGCGAAAATTTGGTGCCAGTTAATGAATATTTTTTAAGTAGGTATTTCATCACTTGGTAAACAACATTTCATGAATTCATTTTACAAACTACGTTAGGCAAATCAACGATTCACAAATTAGAAATTGCATAAAACATTAGATACTTGAAAAAACATCATATTATGTTGTAGAATAGATAGATATATGAGATTATTACCGAGTAATTATTTGTAAATTGAATATTTTTAGGAATGACAGGTGTCTGAAATGAATAGTTTGTAAATCGTTGTTTGTTAAGAAGTGATTATAAACCTGAGTTAATCTTTTGTACATAATTTTGCTGATATTTTATCTCCAGTTCCTTTATTTACGATGAAATAGTTAAAAAATTACAAAAATAAGACGTTTTGAGGTTAGAATTTTGTTTACCAAATAGGACAGGTAAGAATGACACTACCTTACATAGACAGACCAACATAAAAATAATTCTGTCTTTAGTATTTATTGTGTAGCTGCGAAAGAATCCTACATCGTATGTGAAAATTAACTGTCTAGCTATCACGGTATTCACGGTTCATGAGATTCCCCTGGTGACAGACAGAGAGACGAGCAGTGATCTTAGTAATAGGGTCCTGTTTTTGCCCTTTGGGTACGGAAACCAAATTTTTAAGCCTTTTTTGTAGCACCCCCTGATAGCCTAAAAGCGTAAATTTTATCTTAGACATGAGCTGTGGTACAATAAAATAAGTTCAGTATTTGATTTTAGAAATTATGCTACGGAACCATTTCATAATAATAAAGTGAAGCTACATTTGATGTCATTCCGGTGTTATTTTCATTTTGGTGAGTATTTAAGTCATTTTACTACACCGGAAACACCGGAATAAATATGGTGGAATGAGAAACTTGACATAAAAATAAATATTAAAAAAAAGTAAGCCTCGTGTTCTTAAACTAATTAAACTCTTGAAATCAGAACTACATTAGACGTGACATAATATAAATTTAAAACAAAAGTGATACAAAATACAAAAGCTATGACTAACTCCGGAATGAAACTTTTTTTGTCCCCACACCATGGCGATGATAAATGCCCACGTTTTGCTCGGAAACGTTCGCCGTTACACACGTCTACTCTCGCTGAGCGCCGCAGTTTGATTATCGCTCGGGGTGCGCGGGAGACGGAGGGGCTTAAGGGTCAAACTCGGCAAATAAATCGTTCCCAAAATTTGCCCGCGGAATGAGAGCGTGTCTCCGGACAAATATATATGCATATATTCAGAGGTTTACAAATGAGGTAAAAATCAGGCGATGTGCTTTTTTTGTTACCTGTTTATTATGGTAATAAAACAAAGATATTTTTTTTTGTTGTCACGCATAGTGTTCGACTTATCCGGCATTTTGTAACTTAAACCGGCTCCGGGACAACCCACCTCGATGAGAAATATGGTCTAAATATATTTTTTTAAATGATTAAATAACATAATATTTTAATTTTAGCTGTTGCCCGCGGTAGACAATATATATATATTTTTTTTTATTTGTCTACCCCGTAAGGGATACAGACGTGATATATGAATGTATGTGTATATTTTATATGAATAGGAAGGCAAAAGAGCAAGTGGATCACCTGATGGTAAGTGATCACCACTGCCCATAGACACCCGCAACCCCGGAGGGATTGCAGATGCGTTGCCAACCTAGAGGATTAAGATGAAACGCCTCTTGTGCCCGTAATTTCTGCTGCACTGCTGCTTAGCGGCAGGAAGCACTAAACTTAATTATATGTTCAGAGAAATTACTGAAGATCTGCAAGTCGAGACCAGATCGAATGAAGAGAATTGGTCACAAATTCAGGACGAAACTTATTGACATAACTTATTTTATTCAGCAGCTGCAGACACAGCTGCCAGCCACGATTCCTTGTTTAATTGCAATTTTACTCATGTGTCACTTATAGGAGAATTACAGGAATTACTTCGGCTGGAATCGGCTATTCCCACACACACACACACACAAATCACGTCTTTATCCCTTACGGGGTAGACAGAGCCTAAGGAAACAGGTACCTACAGGCCACATTTAGCAAGATTGTGGGCGTATAGGTGGAAAATCAAATCAAAATAGTGATGGGTTGCTAGCCTCATCGCCTATAACATGTTTCCTATTTTAATCGCCCATTCCCTCGATGGGCTTTTACCATCTGCGCGGGTAGAGAAGCAACTGGTACATTCTATGTTTTTTCTTTGCTCCCAGACCAGCATGGAAGTATTCCCAGTTTACAGAAATCACAGCGTGCATGGATATACCAATATTTACGGCAGCAACTTATTCAAAAAGTCAAGATATTATCTATGATAACTGGGAATTAACCGCTGTTGAATCCATGGCAGCAGCAGCTAAGCGTGAGCGTGAAGCGGCGATAGAAGAAGGCAAACTCAGAAAAACGTCAGATTTACAATGAAAGCCCGACATGTCCATATTTTACAAGTGACGAAAATAAGGAAAACATCGCTTCTTGCTCCAAACAATTAAACTTTGAAGAGCTATAACTACGGTGTGCGCTGTCAATGCCGTCATTGATAAAAACACGGTTTATTGTTACCACTAAGTGTTACTATTTACATTAAATTAGTATCAAATGAAGCATTTCTTTTAATTAACCAAAACTAAAGTATTTTATAATTTTCGGAAAGCTCCGGAATTTACTTCACCCAGAATACGGTTACGAACAGAATAAGGCCGTGCGCGGGGCGCCCCGCATGCGCCTCCACTTCATGTCTGCTTCACCCCCGCAAATACCTAAAATTCGTCTATAAGCGCGCCTTAACACAAATGTAACATTTTACTATGAATTTCAACACTATTGTCACTTTGAAACTGTCATATACTCAGTTATCAAAGGAGCTCGCGAAACCTTGCACTAGCACTCAAGCTCGTTCTCTTGTCAAATGCTCCCAGGGGCCCCATGCTGCGATGTTGGTACATTTCAGTGGCAACGTACCGATATCAAATTCCGGTACAAAAAAGTGTTACAATTTTATTACAATCATGGCGTCTCAAATACATACCTAACTAGTTTTTTTTAATAAGGGCAAAATATTTTAAAGTGGGAACATACTATTTTTTATCTAACAACTGCGTGTCTTTAAGTACCTATATTTATTTGACAGTCATGATATTAACCGATTTCACCGAGTTTCTATAAACTCTATCTAAGTTAGTTTATTGGGCAACAAAATCATTATTTTTGTTCAATTGGAAACCAGTAAAGTCAATGTAACAAATTGATACCGTCATTGCGGTACAGAAAATCCGGTACAATACGAAACTTGGTACACGCTACAACATTAATTGTCTTGCCAAACGTGCACAGCGGGCGAGAGTGCACTAACGGGTGCTTGCGTGACGTCTTTGTTTGCGTCATTGTGCCACAAGAGTCACGGCAGTGCTCGAGCGCTAGTGACGTGCAAACTGGAATATGTACCAAGTACCGAGCGTGCATTTAATGTAATTTTCTTTCGAGTTTCAGGAATCCGTTAAGCTATTTAGGATTTTTTTTGATCATTCTTTATTCTTTATCATGAGTAGATTTTGATTGTCTTACCCCGTAAGCTGCGCTGCGCCTGGCCATTCGTGTGGCAGATTTTCCTACTACATTGATTGTATTGTTACATAGTTAATATTTTTAAGTTTTTTAACCAACTTCAAAAAGAAGGGAGGCAGTTTTATGTTCTATGCGTTTTTGTATGAAATATAAGGAGTTGAAAAAAGAAGCGTTGAACATTATCATGCGATCTTTTAGCTCATAATAGACCATTCTTACAACTTCTTTTTTAACTTTCAATGAATATTTTTGGAATATGGAATTTTATTGTCTACTTCCAGTCCATTTTCCAATTTTTCTAGTTGAGAACTAGACTTACAGTCCGCAAAATCTTAATTTTCTTGCTTGTTCGACTTTTAGCTAACGCTTTAATTTCCAAAAAAAAATCAAAACCTCAAAAAATAAATAAAAATAAAGTCCAAAAAAATTTACAATAAACGTGAAAAAATTTATAATGTTAGCCTTTATAAAAAATATTCATGGGCTCGAATACATCAAAAGGTATCCTTTGATCGTCTAACGTTACGTTCTTTAAATGTTTGTATGGTTTGTTTTACCATAATACACAATACACACTCGAATTTGGAAGTGGAATTTGCAAAACTTACCCCAGTCGCCATTTTATTTTTTACTAGAAGGAGGTTACGTACGTACCTAGATGTCCCTAGATGTACGTACCTAGATGTCCCATTCTGGGAAGCCACAAATCCAGCTCACTGTTTTCCTCTATCGACACGAGAGTGCCGCATTCTGTAAATGACACTGGTTTAGCTATATATACACCTCTGTCTACTAAACCTTTGATAATTGCTTTGCCTCTAACCTCGCATTCCCGTTTCTTAATTATCTCACAGTTTATTAGAAAATACTATTACGTATCCTTTTTCAGTTACCCGTTTTCAGCGTTCACTCTCATTAAGTTGCTGATAATATTGGCACGTATATGATATTACTTACAGACATCCCCATTGATTCCCGCTGTTTCGTACCTTTTCCTTCTCTTAATACCTTTTGGCCGTTTTTGCACATCACAGTGAAACGATCAATACTTTTATAGTCTTTAAACCACTACTTTTTGCCTGTCATTATGTCAAGACGCTCCGGAATCCAAGATCCGTTTTTTCACAATCATCAGCTATGCAAATACAGCACTAGGCGCTTAATTCTGTTTGCTTGGTTTATTAAGACATTCATATGCTTTGACCAGACCATCGCAAATAAAACACTTTATTTTCTTCTTTATTTCAGCTTACTTTTACCTTTTGCTACAACAAAGCCGAATCAAGCGAATATTAATATGGGAAATGTTTGAAATGTTACGGATATTGCCCATCTCTACACGGTGCGGTACTCTAGTACCGAAATCACTTGAGTGAGACAGACTATTGTGACATGAACATATCTCCCGTATGATTTATACCAGAGTTGTGTCTAAACTTGCATTTGCAGTAGTGCTCAATTTTTTAACATTTTGCTGACAGATTTCCTTTGTGGGAAAATTATTTCAGGCGTAAAATAAGGTCCACAACGTTTAAAAAAACAAAAAAGGACAACTTAGTGACAAAGTTTAAAAAAACGAGGTAATCACGGCCGCTTTTTCTCAATGTTTTTAAAAAACTTTAATTGTCCACCCATAAATTAGTTTTATTTTTTAAACGAAATTAAAATGTATAATTTTTAAAATCTTTTCTTACGGATCATATAATATTATTATTTGAATTACACCAGTAAAGATTTGCAAGAGGGCACATAAACAATAACAAATCTAGTCTTTTCTCAAAAACGGAAATTTTAATAGCAATGTAATACGTTATCCCTGTTATTGTATCTGCATATTGAAAGACTAGGTACCGTGAATTTAGTTTACCTAACAGCCTAATACTTAAAGCACCATATTCAGCACTTTATTTGCGCTAATTAATATTTAATTTGCTATTAGTGCCTGCATTTTCCTTTGTAGCCTGTTAATTAACGCTGTTCAAAGCCAGCTATTGTCATTTACTTAACAATTTCTTTACAATTTTAAAGACAAAGGACTTGTTTCTTGGTAACAAATTTTGTAGTGCATAATTGGCATTATCTTTGCAGCAATACTTACACTTTGCGACGTCACCTCTCTTTTAGAGTGTTTTACCCGATTAGTTTTTTCGCACATACCCTAAAACGGTGGGAGTAGGGACAAAATTGAAGTTCAAATCACAATAAAAAAATATTTAAATAAGTACCAAATTGTTTTTTACATATAAAAAATGTTCCAGTGGTATTATTTTAGTTTAATAATGATTATACGTCGTTTAGTTTTGTAGTTTAAACAATAAACACTAAAGTATAGGCAAATCCCAGGTCACTCCGTAGTGGGGTTAGAAGAGATAGGAACAAATAAAAAAACATGACGATTGCAAATTACCAAAAAAAGGAAATGTAATTTGTCTAAAAATATAGCACGTGAAAACACAAAATTAGTTCTATCCCTTCTCCCCCCGTTTAACGTTATGTATATCTAGTATGTATTACTTGTATTGGACGGTTACAAGTTAATTTTCACTTCTTATGCTCTTAAAGTATATCAATACGCTCATAGCTAACTTAGCAAGGTTTAGTCCCCAAGAACAAAAGTTTTTTTTTTATTTACTTTGAATGACTTAGCCAAACTCAAAAAGCCACTACTACCAAGTACATTGGCTAAGGCAATGCAGTGGTAGTCCATTGACAGTTTTATGATTTGAAAAACATTAAATTAAAAAAAAAAACCCTCCGCAATAATCCAGTAATATATAAATAAATAAATAAATAAATATATATATATATATACCAAAAATGCCTTACATCATTTGAAAAAGAGCATAATAATAATACTCTTCAAACTGCTGGACCGATTTTTGCCAAACATGGCTAAGAACTATTGCAAGGAAAATGGCTTTCGAAATGATAAAACCGCATCGAAATCCATCGATCCTTTTGAACACACAGACATCGACGTCAATCTTATAATACCCTATTTTTTGCGTTGGGGGTTAATAAACGGTCATAAAATTAATCTAAGTAAACCTTTCACAAATCACGCTTAGACGGTGGCGTGATTTCATTTTCACAATGACACAATGCTTAAACGCGTGTGAAGCGCGTGAGTGAGTAGCGGAGTAGCAAGGTGCAAGTTAGATTGCACTTCGGTCTTTGGAAAGAGATAATTGGCGTCACGTAAGTTAGAGCGAGACAACGCTCTACGAAACCGAAACTAGCCGAGAAGACCGATGTGCGATCTGGATGGCTGGGAACTGTAATTGTTTTTTGTTCATTGAAATTGACCTCCACTAAATAACGCCTGATTGATTAAAGCCATTTAATTAAATAATTCAGCAGTAATAAATGATAAAAAAAAACATTAATTCAACTCAAAATGAAAACCACTTCCAAGTATTTGTCTTTGTCTTAAAACTTTCAAACACGAAACTGGTTTTAACATCTAAGTTTAATTACAAACAAGTCATTATTCGAACGCTCATCAGCAACGAATTTCAAAGTAATCCACTAACCCAACAGTGTAAATAAAATAAAAATCTCATACCTTTTACCGTCAAAAAGTACGGTCAACACTAAAGCACAGTCAAAGCCTGGCGTCGACAAAGAGCGTAAAATTAAAATTGCCTCGAATGCCTGCGCTGTGCACGGTACTTTGTAAATTTCTCGGACTAGATTGGAGGAACAAAAACTGGCTGAGTTGTAAGCAGCGTCTAATTAAAGAGTTGAAAAACATGAGGCTCGGAGGTTTTGTAAGTTTTATAGGTTTTGTGTAATAAAGCAAGTCTTAATGCAACTAAGACATTATCAAGTCAATTTTTTCGCGTTTCTTTGAACTGTGAACTAAACATGTTTTAAGTTAGCTTAACTACACGTAGAAAATGTCACTAAAAAGTTTACTGACCATGTATTTAAGTGAGTAAAATTTTTAATATAAATTTTACAATGTTTTCATCTGCATTTATTATTATTAAATCTTAACACAAAATAATATTTTTTGTTAAAAATAGAATTAAAATATTTTCGATACATCATATCAGATGTACATACATCGAACTCATTAAACCCATTCTGATCATTTCATTTGTACATACCTACACAAATACATAGGTATATAAATATACATAGACCTTGGAGGGGGTATCTTTTGAAAAATATTAAAGTTACCAGCTAAGTACAAAATATGGGATCTTCACTTTTAAAAACAATTATATTTATAATTTTATTGGCGATACAGAAAGATTGGTAGAACTATATAATTAACTATTGTTTATTTTGTATAAAATTGAATTGTTTGTCTTCAAATCTGCACATCTTTACCATCACACTGGGCCACTGCATGGTCCAGTTCTTATAACAGAGCGCATTATTTTCCTTTTGCGGAACATATAATTTGAACAAAAGCTGGCCAGGCATATCATATCCAAAAAACCTCTTTGATGTTCAGGCTGGCACAAATTAAGGTTCCGCAGGCAGACCCTTGATAATGGACGTCGATTTATTAAATGTGTAGATACGGGCTTAATCGTTGTGATAAAGTATTATTAATGAGTTTAACCCAAATTTAATTGCAGAAGGCTCCACTCTTCGCGGTTATGTAACAAAAACTTTTATGTCGGTGAAATGTTTGTTAGGGTTCCGTATGCAATGGGAGTCAAATCACACTTCGTCGGTTTCATAACACTACCACATTTTTTATTTATTTTTGAGAGCGTTGACAATTGATTGCGATCTTCATCGGTTTTCAAAGGTTATTCTAAACATAAAGATTACTTGTTTATGTTGAACTACAAAATAAGCAGATTCATTTTCAATTTTAAATCTAAATATCATACAAAAAATAATTGTTGCAAATTCCTTGTGTAAATATATTATTAGTAGATAATAAGTAGAATTTAATTATTTTAAGTATTTATTTTCAAACAATTACTTTGTGCCAAATTTTTCGCCATGCATTCTTTTTGGCAATGATGGTATTTCCGAATACGCTGGTAGTTTGAAAAAAGGCATGAAAAGGAGCCCTTGGCGGCCTATTTGCAAAATAAAAGTTTTTGATTTTTTGATCAAGACATTAATCTTTCACTATCAACATGAGGCAAATCAAAATAATAGATAATAATATTGTGATATGCAAAATACTGGTTTTTCTTTATACGACAAGGAAGTAAATGTAATAAAATGAATTTAACAGACGAGCAAATGGGTCACAAGTGAACACCACCACCCAGAGACACCTGCAACACTGGAGAATTGTAGATGCATTGCCAGCCTACGGGGCTTAGATAGAATACCTCATGTGCTAGTAGTAATTTCACTGATTGTCTTACTCTCCTCGCCCAAACACAGCAGCGCAAGCACTGCTGCATGGCGGCAGGATTAACGAGGAAGGCGGTGGTAATGATCCGGACAGACCTTGCAAACCACTAATTTAAACATAATACACATTAGGAACGAGAAGGTATAACATATAAGATACTAAATAATCTTAATTATGACAGCATAGATTAGAAAGAGTAAATGACGTATCTAAACAATTTAAATACATCTAAAATATCAATTGAAGGCAAATCGACTTGCCCCTCCGAAGTCGTATCGAATACACATTGAACACAATTTCGCAAACGCATACGCAAAATGGTAATACAATCCCTCTCAGTTACTATTTATTATTAAATTCAACCGAAATAAACTTATCTATTTGCGTGCCCCGTTGAATTTTTGGTAGTTTCGGTGTCATTAAAATCTGTTATACCCAATATAAATCGAGGAAGACATTTAATTTTCAAACAAGTTTTTCTTTATTCTTATACTACGCTTTTGATTTAGCTGAACAAAGTTCAAAGTGTGTTCGTTTTTTTCATAGAGTAAGTAACCATAGAGTGGCAAGCTATCCAATTATGGCAACACAATCAGTTTAGTTTCACTAATACAATACTAACACTTATTTTCCACGTTTGCTTATTGGAGGCTGTGTAAATAAAATATTACAATTTAGTTACTTACGTGTATTGTCTTGGATTCAAACAGTTGTCTAAACAACGTAGAATGTTTGGTTTAGGCTTGACTTCTTGCTGATTGTTGATCTAGAGCTGACGTGTAAGTATACATCGTGTGTTTATATTATTTTTTCTTTTATATAATCCCTTTACTTTTACCTCTGGCTAATCATTTCCTCATAATCTCTTTTTCGCTTTTCCTTTGTCGCCTACATAAAACGAAGCCATTTTAATAATAAAAACTTAATTATGTTATGTGTATATTTACTTTTTAGTTTTTATAAAAAATAATTGAGTTTCATTCACTATGCCACACATTGACTAAATATTAACTATCCATATCGGTCACAATAGCTGCTTGATTAACTCTAGTCACCTGCTTAACCTTCTCCTAACCAGTCAAAGTGAAGTAATCGCTAATTTCAGCTTGGCTTAATTTTATTACAAATTCATTACAAAAAATAATATTAATTGGTGGCTGTAATTTTAATGTAATCCTATCTTATTTTAATTGGAAACATGTGTTAATTTTAATCTAATCTTAAGTACCATTATGAGCCCTTACAGGGCGTCATGGACCAACATGAATACATTATAACATCTATAACTATATGTACATGAAATAAATAATGAATAAATGAAATAATTATTATGACATTTCCACTCTATTAGGTTGTTTGGTCTTTGGTATTTTTTATTACAAACTTGCAGCATTTTCGCAAACAGTAGGTAATTGAGTTCAGTCACATGTTTAATCAAATTACTTACTCATTAAAGGACAGACTATACTCAGAAGCAATGTTTATCAGGGCGTTACTAAAGTACAGCCAGGCATGTTCAGTTTTCCTGTTCCGTTATGAAGGAAAGCCCAATTGAAAAAATATTAAACCTTTTTAACATAAGCTTTATTACGCTTGTACTTGAATTGTCCCTTATTTTACAAGTGTATACTACAAGTTGATCCGATCCAATAATTGAAGACAATTGGACATGCTAGCTGAATAAAATGACTATAAGTTATATAGAACGAAGTGACATAATGTAACAATAATGCAAGAGGACAGTAAGCAAAATCTGGAACAGATCTCATCCCACATTCGAAATCGAAATTCTCACTAATGTAATCTAATTTAAAAGAAATTTGAATTTAGTAATAAATTGTGTCATTGATTGATGCGTGGTCAACATAATTCAAATTAATAAACTTATAATAACTTTAGATAAATATAAAACACTCGAGATAAATTAACTAAACTAAAACTAAAATCTTATATATAAAATTCTCGTGTCACAATGTTCGTTCCAGTACTCCTTCGAAACGGCTTTACCGATTCTTACCAAATTTTATATGCGTATTCAGTAGGTCTGAGAATCGGCTACTATCTATTTTTCATATTGAAATTTAGAAGAAAAAATAAACGGGAGCGAAGCCGCGGGCAACAGCTAGTAAATCTATAAATCAGCTCCCCAACGGTATAGAACCAAAGATGCTGGCAGCATTTCCTCGCTGTATCGCAATACTGATTCGTTGTGCGAGGAAGCTGCCAGCTCTTCGATTTCAGAAAATAACAACCGTACTGCAATTTAGTTCACCTCTAATGATCGAAGACTGGTCATCTGTTCTACTGTTGACGACCGTATAGCCTAGTGGTTAGTGACCCTGACTATGACGCTAGAGGTCCTGGGATCGAATCCCGGTAGGGGCAGACATAGTTGTATGATGAATACGAATATTTGAGCCTGAGTCATGGATGTTGTATGTATTTATTATAAGTATGTTTATCCGTTGCCTGGTACCCATTGTACAAGCTTTGCTTAGTTTGGGGCTGGGTCAATTGGTGTAATTTATCCCAAGATATTTATTTATTTATTACTCCCGTTATACTCCCATATCAGCAATTGGTACCATACCGCCCCTATTTCTTTAATATACCTCCGAATCTGACATTATAACAATTAAAACACGATTCAGTTACTTCGGCAGTGCAACACAATTCAAAATCGAACCACTAACAACATCAATTCAACAATAAATAGGACTTAGTCGTCCCTTTGGGCTTTGAGTAAATATTAGACTCCCAGCAAATACTGCCTGAACCCGCTGAGTCGACGCGCTCAAAGAAAGGCCCCCGAGCTAAAGGACCATTTACAACAAAAGGTATGAAATCAAAGCCAATTATTCGACTGTGGTTTTTTTATTTGGAAAAGCAAAGTCTTACACAACGGGATGTTTCAGTCTCATGGAAAAACAAACTTATTTAGTAAGAAATTTGTTTGATTATGATTAGACATTATGATCACATCGATGTCCGAAATTTCGCTTTGATTATAAATTGCTTAAAAAGTATAACAACTGTGTTTCTTAATTTTGAAGTCATAAACATACGTACTAGAAATTGGCAAGCTTATTTTAGATAATTTTATCACTATTGGTAATTAGTATCCATAAGTAACTTACATTCTTTGTTTTGCAATGCGATGGCGGGCACAGAGTAGTGGCCTTAATTGCGTCAAAGGTCAGTGAGCAGACCACCAGCCCGTTGGTCAGATGACATCTGGCATTCGGCTGGAAAACTGTGGATGAGGCTGGCACAGGACTGAGCAAAGTGGCGCGAAAATGAAGAGGTCTTTACTCAGCAGTGGGTGGATGTGGGCTGATTAGATAAATATATTGCATTGATGATGAATAGCTCGTAGCACGGCCAATTGTATGGCAAGCATATTAAATAAATGGTCTGCAGCTTAGGCCTGGCCATTCAAAACGTCTATGCGTTTAATAAAATTAAAAAATATTTTTAACCCCCTACGCAAAAGGAGGGGTGCTATAAGTTTGAAGTCGATGTCTGTGTGTTTATATCTATCTGCGGTATCGTTGCCTTTAAATGGATGGACCGATTTGGATGCAGTTCTTTTCATTCTTGCGGTAGTTCTTAGCCATGTTTGGTTAAAATCAGTCCAGTAGTATAAAGAATATCACTCGCCCTCACTCTGGAGCTCTTTTCCAAAATGATGTAAGGCATTTTTGGCATAATTTTGTTTTTTTTTTATTTGCATAATAATATTATGATTAGGTACTCGATTAATGCGTGGGGGCTTGTTTTTTTTTTAAATTTAATGTTAAGTTAATTCTTACTGGTTAACCAACGTGAAACCAAACACTATTATGTAACTTTTTCTCTTAACACTACTATTTGGGAGCACAATAAAAGGCACTGGTTTTCGGTAGAAACAAAAGTCTAATCCATCAAAATCATCTTAAAACCATAAACAATTAAAAAAGGTACAAAAAAACTATATAAAAAGGTTGTGCAGTCTTGCACATTCTCCCCTTTTTTAAGAGATGGGAACTAGCTTCTTCAGGGGTCTACGAAAGATGCCAGCAGCAGTGATAACGTCTGCCACCCGAACTACCCCATCACGGCCAGGGTATAGTCGAGTGATGCGACCTTTGGGCCACGAACCCCTCGGCAGGTTGGAATCGCAAATGACTACGACGTCGCCTTCTGCAATGGTGGGCGGAGTGCCGCCTCCAATTCTGGGTGACAAGGAAGGCAGATACTCATTTATCCAGCGCTGCCAGAAATGGTCGGCTAGCCTCATCGCTCTTCGCCATCTGTTTCTGCTGAGGAGATCCGATTCATCAAGAGTGGCAGGAATAGAGCGCCCAGACGATGATCCGAGAATAAAATGAGCTGGCGTCAGCGTCTCGTCGGTATCGGAGTCTAGCGAGACATGTGTAAGTGGCCGCGAATTTACCAAAGCCTCAGCTTCTGTCAAGAGAGTCAAGAGGACTTCATCAGAGGGGGCACGTTCTCGAAGCGTCACTTTCAGCGCATTCTTGACACTACGTACCAGTCTCTCCCACGCGCCGCCCATAAAGGGAGCTCCAGGAGGGATAAAACGCCAACTCATCGACTCGTTGGCAGCGTAATCTTCAACCGACTCGCCGTAGAGAGCTTGCAGTTCCCTGCTAGCTCCGACAAAAGCAGTACCATTATCGGACCAGATTTCTGAAGGTGTTCCTCTACGAGCTGAAAAACGGCGGAGACACATTATGGCTGCATCGGTCGACAGGCTGTGGACCACTTCAAGGTGTATGGCACGAACGACAAGACATGTGAAAAGGGCCACGTAACGCTTCTCTTGCCGTCGGCCAATAGTGACATGAATGGGGCCGAAGTAATCGAGGCCAACAAAAGAAAAGGGCCTCTGGTGGTGAGCTAAACGAGCCTCCGGCAGATCTCCCATTGGCGGTTGGAACGCCCTAGCGCGGCGAAGTTTGCACAGCTGACAGTTATGGGTCACTGACCGGACGGCATTTCTAAGGCCTATGATCCAAAATCTTTGGTGCAGCTCGTTCATAACTAACTCGTTGTGTGCGTGGGCAGCTTTTTGATGGTATCGGGCTATCAGAAGTCGAACAGTCTCATGTTTTCCATGCAGAATTAACGGACGCTTAACTTCGTCTGTGACAGCTGTTGCTGCGACGATGCGACTGGACATCCGAAGCTGGTTACTTTCATCTATGAAGGGTGACAACTTGAAGAGGCGGCTGCTTCGAGGTAAGGGCTCTCGGTTTTTGATGCGCAGGATATCTTCTTTAAAAGAATCTAGCTGGCTTTGGCGTAAAATGTGGGCTTCAGCTAAGCGTAAATCCCCCGCAGATAGAATTCTTCTTGATGAAGAGGGAATATTAGGAGAGGATGTGCAAGTATGTTGGAAGGTACATAAACTTCCTTCAAGACGAGTGAGATTAGAGCTAGGATCTCGTCTTTGCAGACTACGCATGCGTGATAATGAAATGAATTGATGCGCTCTTGCTGTTGCTCGCAGCATTCTCAACCATGAGCTGAAACGATTTGGATTAGCAGAGATTGGTGCGGGCAGGTCGGTTTCAGTAATGAGATGAACGAATGTATTATTTTTATACTCTTCACGGCCTAGACCACTGATGTCAATCTGAGGCTCAGTGGGCCAGTCCGAAGAAAGAAGGAAGGCAGGTCCTGCAATCCAGCGACATTCTGGAGAGAGTACGGAACGCTTAACGCGCGTGGCATCATCAGCTGCATTGAAATCAGTAGGGACCCAATGCCACTCGCCAACGTTTGTGAGTTCCAGAATCTCGCCAATTCGGTGAGACACGAAAGGCTTGAGGGTGCGGCCATCACTGCGAAGCCACCCAAGAACAGTCATTGAATCACACCAGAAAACACGTCTTGAAGGTTTCATACGGTGGGCTTCGCATATGGACGTCGCAAGACGTGCAGCCATTAGAGCACCTTGAAGCTCTAATCGGGGTATCGAGACAGGTTTCAGCGGCGATACCCGAACCTTGCTACAGATGAGAGAGAGTCTAACATCACCGTTTCCATAAAGAAAGCGCCAGTAGGCGACGGCTGCGAATGCTGACTCGCTCGCATCTGAAAACAAATGTAGTTCACAACCCAGTACCTCGAGATCACTCAAGTTATAGCGCCGCGGAATACGCAAATTCGAAATCGAACTGAGGTCTTCGTACCATAATTTCCACGCAGCGCAGTCACCTTGAGGAAGCTCTTGGTCCCAGTCTACACCCTTGCGCCAAGCGTCTTGGAACATGATGCGACCGCGAACAACGATTGGCGCAAGGATTCCGAGTGGGTCATAGATACGCATCACGTGCACCAGCACCTCACGCTTTGTAACCTTATTTGGCAATGGGGCCTCTTTCTTAACACCCGTATTAAAACTGATCACGTCGTGGGCGGGTTGCCAAATGAGGCCCAAAGTGCGAACGGGAGTGGCTAGACGACCCAAATCTATGTCAATATCTTTGTTCGCAGTTGTCTCGAGTAAGGATCCCTCAGGCAGCATTGAGAGTGCTGAAGGATCATTAGATGTCCAGCCGCGCATTTCGAAACCAGCACGAGCGTGGACGGTATATATGTCGGCAGCTAGTTTAGCGGCTTCGCGGGCATTATCTAAACTAGTTATGCAATCGTCCATATAATGGTCAGCGATGATTGCTCGAGCTGCTTCCGGGTAAGTCTCCTGCCATTCCAAAGCATTTTTATTTTTGATGTAAATGGCAGTAAACGGGCTGGACGCCGCACCAAAAATCATGGACGACATGCGAAAAGTTCTGATGGGTTCATTCGGGGTGTCGCGCCACAGAAATCTCTGCGCGTCCCTATCTTTTTCTATAATCTTTATCTGTGGAAACATTTCTCGAATATCAGCATTTAGAGCGACTTTACCCTCTCGAAACCGCATCAGAACACCTAGCAAAGATTGTAATAAGTCCGGGCCGGTTAATAACAAAGAATTCAGTGATACACCGTGAGACTTGGCAGCCGCGTCATGTACCGTTCGCAATTTCAAAGGTTTATTTGGGTTTATTACACCAAAATGCGGCAGGAACCAAAGAGGACGTTCCGAAACGAGATACGATGAGCACGGTTCGGCGTATCCCTTTGACAACATGTCATGTATGTTGCGTCGGTAGCGTCCGGCATAGGATGGATCTTTCAGCATTTTCTTTTCTAAACTGAGAAACCTGGAGAGAGCTAACTTATAACTATCTGGTATAACCAGCTTATCAGCTTTCCACAACAAGCCTACTTCAAAACGGCCACCCGGTAGACGGTGTGCCGTACGCTCAAGAACCTGTACGGCGCGCTCGTCGTCAGCGTTGCGGGCTTCGTTTTTTGATATCCCTATAGAATCTAGTTTAAATTGTTCCCTGACAAGGCGTTCTAGAACAGACTGATCATTTATTAACTCAGGTTCATTTACTGTGGTATGATTTATGACGTCAACTCGTCTAGTTTTGCTGCATCCGAAACCAAACAAGACCCAGCCCAAAGCAGTCAGGATAGCTACAGGTTGTGACTTGGTGCCTTGGCGTATCGTTTTGGCGAGTGATAAATGCCAGTTATCTATACCTATAATCACCATTGGTTTAACGTCCTCATAACAAAATTCATTGGCAATATCGGTCAGGTACGGATACTTACGCACGCTGTCGTGATGCACAGACTGACGCGCAGCACCTAAACCATTGATTGACCTAGCCTTTTTGATGTGGTGTATTTCGTTTGAGTGACGACCTTTAATATTGAAATTGACGTATTGTACGCTAACGTCTTTGCCTAGACCACCTACACAATCTAAATGGATTTGTTTTTCGGGTCCTGTAGCACCAATCCGAGCAGAAATCTCAGAGTCTAAAAACGTCGCCGTGGAACCGTCATCCAACAAAGCGAAAGTGTCAACACTGCCAGAAGGTCCCGACACAGTCACGGCCACTATTTTTAGTAACGGGCGTTCAGAAAGCTCTTTGGGTGAAGAGGACGTTGCATGTAAAAGAATTTCATGGTCCGAGTCGTCGGACGGCGGTGCAGCGGCGGGCGCGGCGGGCGCGGCGGGCGCGCCGGGAGCCGCCAGCGCGGTCGCGCCGGAGGTCGAGGGCGCGGGCTCGGCGTCGTCGTCCTCCACGTCGACGTGCGCGGCAACCGCGCGCTCGGGCCCAGACCCATGCAGTAAAGCATGATGACGCATGTCGCAACCGTCTACGCTACATACCTTTTTTATACAAGAAGTTTTATATTTATGGAAACCTTTTTTTAAACATCTGTGACATAACTTATTATTTTTAATGAACTGCCACTTATCATTTAATGACATTTTGACGAATCTGTTACAGCTAGACAGTTCATGGGTTTGTTTACACAGCGAACAAATGTTATTGGAATTATCAAGTGTGTTGGAATTATCGGACTGAATTGGTGTTGGAATGCTATTCGTGTTACAATTTTCAGCAACAATGTTTACCCTATCTCTATAGGCGGTCTGCCGAGCAGCGGCGGGCGGCGTGTACTCGATCGCGCCTCCAAACCTACACTGCAAATCGACTTCACGCGATAGGAAATCCGCGAACATTTCGATCTTGGAAACACAACCGTCACATGAATTAGCATAATCCAGCCACCGTGGACGCAACAGCGGGGGCAGCTTGCTCCACAACGCTTGAAAAAGCTCGGGCGAACGTAGGTGGTCCGGCTGATTTAGCAGGCGGACTACCTCCACGCAATTGCGCACCCGACTTGCGAACAGAATTAAATCCTTGCTGTCGTAACTCACCTTAGGCAGTGCGCGCACCGCCGCCACTTCGTTCATGACAATGATCTCGGGGCGGCCGAAGCGCGCGTCGAGCGCGGCCAGCACCGGGCCGGGCGCGCGCGCCGCCGCCAGCAGCCCCGCCACGGCCTCGCGCGCCGCTCCGCGCAGAGCGCACGACAGTCTGGCTAAATTGTCGGCCGCCGACATACTGTGAGCTGTATTTTCATACACTCTTTTCATAGCCAACCAATCTAAATAGGACTTGCCGTCGAAGGTGGGCAAATCCATCTTCGAAACGTGGGGTTGAGGATTAACTTTATTTATCAACTTCTCCAACGCATTGACTAAGCGCGTCACTCCTCCGTCTTCAGCACGACTCTGCTCGGGAGCGCGATCGCATGCCACGGCATCCGTGCCGCGCGGCGCTATCGGTCCCTGTGCCTCGCATTGGGCCGCAGTGTCGACGTACCTGAAAGGTGGGTTGGCGCCGAGTAAATGTTGTTCATTGGGAACAGGAAACACATTACTTACCCATTCCTGTACACTAGCGCAACTGCGCGTAGCGTGGCTGCTGCCGCGCTGGCTAGCGCTCGCCTCTATGGCAGCGAGATTGGCTTTTAGCTCAAGCGCGGCAACATGCCGCTCTCGCTCGGCAGCCGAGCGCTCGCGTTCCGCAGCCTGGCGCTCGCGTTCCGCAGCCTGACGCTCGCGTTCGCTTTCAATGTCAGCTAGACGACGCGCGTGCAGCGCTTGTGCCTCTAGCTGACGAGCTATAATAGTGGAGCGCGAGGTGCCAGCGC
This sequence comes from Pandemis corylana, assembly GCA_949127965.1. Taxonomy (NCBI): domain Eukaryota; kingdom Metazoa; phylum Arthropoda; class Insecta; order Lepidoptera; family Tortricidae; genus Pandemis; species Pandemis corylana. The sequence goes on along the minus strand of OX421856.1, from coordinate 10,402,316 downwards.
TCGAAGTGCGGGAAGGTGCCCAGTCCTCGGCATGAAAGGGCGAGTCCGCGCTTACCTCAGCTGACGGGGTTGAAACCCTTTCTTCTGCCACGACTTTCGCACCGTCTCCCTCGCGGGACGCGATGGCTTTTGCACTTTTAGAACGTGTAAACATCTTTATTTTCTCGGTAGAAAGACCAATATTTGGGAGCACAATAAAAGGCACTGGTTTTCGGTAGAAACAAAAGTCTAATCCATCAAAATCATCTTAAAACCATAAACAATTAAAAAAGGTACAAAAAAACTATATAAAAAGGTTGTGCAGTCTTGCACAACTACTGTGAATAAAAATTACATTGTAAACACAGATTATAAGACGAAATAGAAGTTTTTACCTTTTTGAAGTCGGTTAATGAATAGATTGGCTATTGTGAACGGGCCTTAAGCAAGGTGTGCGTCAGCGCGGTAATTCATAGGTGCTCGCTGTTTCCTCTTCAGTAAATATATGATGTTTAAATAGCTTAACAAACGCAATTGCGTAACGTTCCAAACCTACCGCTATCGCTAGAAGGTCGGGAAAGCTTTGCCAATAAAATACTTACTAAGTCATCATCATCATCATCAGCCTAATCATCAGCATAAGTCCCACTGCAGAGCACAGGCCACATAGCAGCGGCGTAACTATAGGGTGGCAGGGGTGGCAAAATGCCACGGGCCCGTAGCTCAACGGGGCCCCGGACTGGCATGGTTTAGAGCACAGAAGGGACGCTGATGCACTTCTTTATATTGAGGAAGGAGCCCCATCTGACGAATTTGCCACGGGCCCCAGACGTCATAGTTACGCCACTGCCACATAGCACAGTGTTTGGGCATTTCACATATCATTGATTTCCCTCGCAGTTGTATGCAGGTATTTTCAGTAGGTATGTTTATGTTATGCCTTCATCGGAAAGCTTATGATTAATTTCAAATATAATTTTCAGAGCAACACAGCTCACTTGCTCTACCCTCCTCTTACTCCTCCTCTCCTCCTCCTCCTCTCCTCGACGGAACGCAGCAGCGCAAACAATGCTGCAAGGAAATGCAGGGTACAAGTAAAATGGTGGTAGTGATCAGTATTCTTATCGTCTCACTCGCTCGCAATCGCCATCGTGTTCGTTTTGACAGTTCATGCATGGGCTGACAATTGGCATCGGAATCAGCTAGCAGTCACATTTAGACAAGAACTGTCATTTCGATCTGATGCCGATTGTCAAAATAGTTACACAAGTACCCTGCTGGATAGGCCTTAATTGTTTTTGATACAACCATCGGCTAGAAAAAAAAAGTCAAAAGAAAGTGTATTTTGCAATTATGATCTAGCCTTATCACTTCAAATTATAAAACTGTTTGTCTGTTAGATAAACTGAAACACAACTGCACGGATTTTCACGCGGTTTTAACCTAATAGTTTAGAAAGAGTAATTCACGAGGTAGGTTTAGGGATATAATTTTTCAAGGTTCCGAGTAAACATAACTGCAATTGTTGGAAGTGTCGGGATTTATGCTGCCTGGGATACAAATTTTAATTATGAGCGGGTGAAGTCGCGGGGATCAGCTGCACCAAACTTCCTCACATGTCTTCGCAGAAGACATACACACACACACACACACACACACACTCACACGCACACACACACACACACACACACACACACGCACACACACACACACACACACACACACACAAATCACGTCTTCATCCCTTACGGGGTAGACAGAGCCTAAGGTAACAGGTACCTACAGGCCACATTTAGCAAGATTGTGGGCGTATAGGTGGAAAATGGAATCAAAATAGTGATGGGTTGCTAGCCGCATCGCCTATAACATGATTCCTATTATAATCGCCCATTCCCTTGAGATGCACGCAGAAGACATGCTTTAAGAAATTGCCTCAAGGGAGTGTGGTTATGAATCAATACAGATCCAATTTATGCGATATCACGTCTAGTCCAATCACTGCATAATGTTCTATGTAGTAAAATAAATCGTGCCGTATTTTCATTTGATTCCGCAGTTTAATTAATAAGGCATACATAAAGCAAATATTAAGGGAGACCGAGGCGAGTTGAGACAGAGGTGAGTTGATACAAAGCCTTTTTCTCTGCACCTATGACAGTTAGCGAGGTCACAACTTCACACAAACTGTGGAGTGTAGAAAGAGCAACGAATTAGCGAAGTTACGAGCCCGATAAATTGTTACAGTTCAGAGAAATCGGATTTGTATCAACTCACCTCTGTCTCAACTTCCTCGGTCTCCCCTACTCATTCAAATTAAGTTGAATTTTTTGTTAAAATAACGTGTTATTCATTTCAGCTGCACCCATACAGTATAACTATGACTTTTACCATACACAATACAAAATTATCTCCTCGTTTAATCTAATTGGTTTGACGGTGGTGAAATAAAAAATGTCTCAAACTGCAGGGACTAGTCACACGAGTCGAAGGCGAGGGCGATAAACATGCAACCTGAAGCTTTCTTTATCACCGCCCGAGGTGTGTACACAATTTTACGTCTTCCCCTGGCCAGGATAGGGAAATTTTCTCTCGCATAGCGGGCGGTAAATGGCTATTTACGGCCCAGAGCGACATAAAATTCATAAAACCTGGGGCCTACCAGTCCACAACCCTCGAGAAGCGAAAATGTGGCAAGTTTCTCGTCTTGCCGTATACTTCCGCTCGAGTGTTCCCAATCGATGTGTTTTTACCAACTTTATAGGGAGTTTACTGTGGAGAAAGAGAAAAAGGTTTTGCAGAGCCTCAGCGAAACATCTCACAAGCTGTTAAGTAGTTGCTGACTCAATTGCTGAATTCGCGTTAGTCTTGTCACACTACACATTGCACTGCATGCCAGAGCCAAAATGCACTTGTGGCAGAATGAAGATTCAAAGCTGAAATGATCGTGGCTCCATTATTGGCACAATAAGGCAGACGCACGTTTGTCCAGTGATACCATTATAAATGAAACAGCGAAACTTCCAAGCGCTATGCTAAACTTATGAATTGTCTTTCAAGTATTCTTGACTTCGATTGTTGGTTTAGTATAGAAATAAATGGTACTATCAAATGAATCAAGAATTTTTGCTTGTCGATTTTACTCCGGATCCGGGTCCGGTTTCGATTTCCGGCTAAAGCTTTAATTTTCCTATGTGTTCTGATTTTCAGTATCGTCTAGAAATTTAATTTCTAACGATAAAACCGTAAAAGTAAACAAAAAACCGAGAGGTAGGTAAATAAATTTGGAAAACAGCGCCTTCTCTCGTCCCTGGTGAGCAGTAGATGTTCCACGGGAGTTTGTAATTGTGTCGTACAGACACATCATTCAAACAGATGACACTTAGCGATAAAAATTTACCATATGTAAAGTCCATCGGTACCACCACTCGCTGATTCTGCCGTCAAGCAGCTCTAGTGTTACGGGTACCCTCGGGCAGTGGTGCTATCTTACCATCGGGGACTCACTTGCAAGTTTGCCAAAAAATCTCATAAAATAACAAACATAAGAACCATTGACCGTGTTACTTACGAGTCACCAGGTTTACTCTAAGGATATGTCTTTAAGGCTGTTATTAATACTAAGGCTTGATTACCATTACTGTTTAAAACAAATAACGTGCCCTTTTATTTAAAGATGCAGAAAATCAAAAATAATACTGGTATTGAGTTTTCAAAATAGATCACCATTGTACTCATCGTCCTGACATAATTTACTCGTACATTTGACAAAACAATGTGATTTAAATCATTTAAAGTAACGTGAGCCCGATGTTAATGAGAGTGGTTACTGGTGGTAGCGTGGTAAATCGAGTGGCTCTTAAATTAACTTGGTAAACTGATAAAATAAATAATTAAAAGCCAATTTTGACTGAATTCATCTGTCGAACGGATCACAACATTTTAATAATAAACCCGTGCAATCTTCTTCTATTTATTATATCTACATAATTGTACATACAACAAAGTCGCGTTATTTTACACGATTTATAACTCAATAACGGCTGCACCGATTTTTTAAACATTTATTTGTTGGGTTTGTCTCTACCCCAAATAGCAGAATAACCATAAAAAATATTAAAAATTGACAAAAAAAGGAACGCAATCTCTGATGACACGATAAAAGCTGATTCTGAGGTAAAACGAAGTTTACTGGGTCAGCTAGCATGGCATAAACAACAAAATCCCAAGTTAAGCCTGACCTTTTGTATCCATTTCAAGAACTTTAATTAGTCTGTTTCACAATGGACCATGCACGGAACTGCGTCATATGAAAAGCATCGTCCGTCGACTCAGAAGGTGTTCACATAGGGTTTAATGACTGTTTTCTGCCTTGTGAATACAATGGATGTAAGAAAATGGACAACCCTTTTAGTGGTCAGGGACGAACTCAACACGACAGTGTAATCAGACCATGTTTCGCCACGATTATTTTGAAGTACCTATACACAAGTGAAGTGTATGCTAATGTAAAAACGGACAACGGATACTTTGTCCACGGTTTCACCATCATGCGCCAACAATGGCAATCGCCAACAGCTAGCCACTGTGGGCCATTGTTTTCGGGCCGTGATAAAAACTATTCTTGAAGGATCCCGCCGACTTCAAAACTCACTTATCTCGTCTTGCAAAGTGAAATATATTGCTTTGGGGGCAAAAAACCGACGGTATTCAGAAACAATGTTGAGGGCGCGGGGCGTAATTTATTCGTAGCTTCGAGGCTGTATTAAAGGCGGGGGTGCAGGAGGTGGATTTCAAAATGTTTTGTAGATTGTATTTATTTTTCTATACTAATATTATAAAGAGGAAAAATTTGATTGTTTGTTTGTTTGCATTGAATAGGCTCCGAAACTACTGGACCGATTTTAAAAATTATTTTGCCGTTAGAAGACTACTTTATCACTGAGTGACATAGGCTACTTTTCACCGCGGGAAAATACCTATTCCTACGGGAAAATTTATTTATCGCGGGCGAAGCTGCGGACGGAAGGCTAGTGGAAAATAAAGTAGTAGGGTGCATACATTTTAGTATGCCACACAAATTACTCTGTCAAAATCCACCCTTAACTACCAAAATTATTGACTGTCATTTATTTAACGTACCGGATTTCAAGACAAATCCGACCACAATTATACTAAAAGGTATGCCACGCAAATAACACTGTCCAAAATCAGCAGAAATGATGATTCTGATCTTAAGATTGCATCATTGGATCGATAGAGCTTCATTTATAATTTAACTAGCTTTTGCCCGCGACTTCGTCCGCGCAGATAACGTCAGAGTGACGACATACCCTATACATCCACTCATGTCTCCAAGTATATGGTTTTTATTGCCTATCCCGTGGGAAATTCGGAAAATCCCTTCTTAGAGCACCTAGGTGATCCTCTAGCAATATTATTTACTACCTAATTATAGTCTTAACTATTTACCTCGTGTTTGTATCCCGTGGGAAATTTGAAAAAAAATCCTTCGTTGTAGTGCACCTTTATACTAATCAAGGAATAATATGTACGTATGCCAAATGTAATGTAGCTTTATTGGTACATCATTTCGGGATCATCCAATCCCGCGGGAAGATCGGGATAAAAAGTATCCTATATCCGTCTCCTGGTTTTAAATTCCCACAAATTTTCAGCCAAATTGGTTCAGCCGTTCTCGAGTTATAAATAATGTAACTAACACGACTTTCTTTTATAAATATTATATATTAGATTGGTTGCCTTTTGCTGATATAAAAGGCAACGAAAAAGTACTCCATTTTTCATTTAAATATTGTTGAATTTTTATTCGGTATTTAAAAATGAATCACATTGCGGTCTCTATTCAATTAAATCTCAATACTCGTGGATCAGAATCACAGCCCGATTCATTTAACTAAAGCTTTTTAAGCGGTTTCCATCATGTTTCCGATATACTCCCGTTATTCACAAACGTTATAAGTTCTGATAATTCAATAAATCAATGCTTAAAAAGAAATAGCGCCATCGATACTGTCGATGATTCCGCCAATGTCGAGGTTGAAGAAGACAGTGTCGTTATTTATTTAACCGTTCTTCTTCTTCTTCTTCTTTTGATTGTGGCGTTACAAGTCGTTATAGCGACGACAACTTCGCCAATGTCGGTAAAAAATCTTAATTATAAAATCTTGTGACAAAATGTCGGCAACGTTGTACGGTAACACGGTCAAAGACCTCCCTACCCCCCTGTCGGGCTCTTAGCCAACGGTCAATGATATCCCTCAGATACTGCCAGGAAATCATTAGCCGTTGCCCAGGGTGCACCGGACCAAGCACTGCTCTTTCCCCCGGACGGATCCGAAAACGAACCGCAGCTCTTGTTCACACGTGGAGGTAACCCGACTCGCACCCCTTAACCGTTGTTCGGTGGCTTTCTGATAATTTAAACTTGTCATTTGTTGATCTGCCACAGCTGGCTTTATTTACCCCCTACGGAAAAATAATGTTGTTTTAAGTTTGATGTCAATGTCAGTGGCATCGTAGCTCTTAAGTAGATGAACCGATTTGGATGCAGTTTTTTTCATTCGAAAGCTAGTTTCTTTGCGGTGGTACTTAGCTAAGCTTAGTAAGAATCGGTCCAGCGATTTGTAGAGTATCAGGTCTTTTCCGAAATGCTTAAGGCATTTTTGTCATAAAATTGAATTATTTCTAGATTGAAGTATAATTATTAAAGTACCCATTGCCTTTTTTAATTTTTTTAATTTTATTTTTATTTGGCACAAGGGATAAATGTGTTGCCATACAGCGTGACAATGTGTAACGCATTGTTTGGTCGAATTTTCGTTCGGTCTAACATTTAACTCGCTGAAATTGAGCGAAAATTTTAAGAATAATGTCCGAGGCAAATGCGGCTAGCAACCTATCACTATTTTTTGGTTCCCCTTTTATTTATTTATTTATTTATTCATTGTCAAGTCATGTACATAACTTTCCACCAATGCGCTTGCAATCATGTTAAACGTGGCCTTTGGGTCTTTTTACTTTAGGCTTTGTCTACCCCTAAGGGAAAAACACGTGATTCGTGCATGTATGCATGAAATTGACAATATTTTGGAAAATACTTTACACAGGCTATGTAGAATTATTTATTTATTTGTTCATAAAACCTTGCTCAGCATAACAGATTATGATTTATTATGTTAGGTTATGTGAGGTTTATTTTATAATTTTTCTGTTAAAACAACGTTTTCAGCATAAATTTACTTTAGACCAAACGATAGTTCGACTAAACAATTATTTTTTCCATCCGATACAGACCCTTCAGTAAAAATAAAAAGCAACAATGTGCTCACTCGGTGTACCGCAGTTCAGTATAAGTGGAAGGGTGTAAAGCAAGCATTTTACTAAAGGCCGGAGTAATATTAGATTTCGTAATATTCTTTATATTCCTTGCGAGGGAAAACAACTTAACATGGGAGCAATATGAATAAAAGCGTTACCTCGAATGTGCGTTCAGCCTTGATTCATGTTTGTTGGTTTTGTTTGAGATGCTTTTATTAGGCAATGGGGCAAAAATCGAAGTATTCAAGGCTTGTTATGTTTTTTTTTTATTACGAGCCGTTTTATTAAAATTATATTGAAAACTAAATATATTTGAAAAATATGTTTGCTATTATGATGTGATGTTTAAGTGTTTGTTTAATTAATTTTGAAGAAAATATCAGACATGAGTACGCAATAGAAACTACATCAGGAGTCACCAGATTGATATGCTTAACAAAGATACTAATGACATAATAACAAACCGGTTTATTTTAAACTAGCTTCTGCCTGCGACTTCGTCTTTTTTTTATATGAATAGGAAGGCAAACGAGCAAGTGGGTCACCTGATGGTAAGTGATCACCACTGCCCATAGACACCCGCAACCCCTACTTAGAATTCTACATAAAAACCTTCCTCTTGAATCACTCTATCTATTAAAAAAAACCGCATCAAAATCCGTTGTGTAGTTTTGATATTGCTGTGAAAATATCCTAATACATACACATACCCAAATCACATCTATATCCCTTACGGGGTAAACAAAGCCTGAGGTAACAAGACCTAAAGGACAGGTTTAGCATGATTGCAGCCGTATAGGTGGAAAAGGGAATCAAAATATCCTAGTGGTAATATTTTCGTCTTTCTTAAAAGATTGGCAAAGCGTCCAGCAACCCATCACTATTTTGACTCCCCTTTCCACCTATACGCCCACAATTACGCTAAACGTGACCAGGTCTTGTTACTTTCACTATCACTACATAGTATAAAACAAAGTCAATTTCTCTGTCCCTATATCCCTATGTATACTTATATCTTCAAAACTACACAACGGATTTTGATGCGGTTTTTTTTAATAGATAGAGTGATTCAAGAGGAAGGTTTTTATGTATAATTCTACGCAGACGAAGTCGCGGGCAGAAGCTAGTAAGGGATAAAGACGTGATTTTTGTATGCATCTATGGAAAAAAATATTGATGATTGTTGAGAGCGTGGACTCTGGTTGATTTTTGGCTGGTTGGTTAATCAAAAGCTTGCTGTTTGACTGCGTTTTTTTTATTAGAAATGTAACACCTTAACACAATAGTGCGTTATAACGTACAACAGAGCAAGAAGAGGGTTTCACGACACCACTAAATCCATTAAATTCGCTGCGATAGACGGAAGTAAAGTAGTAAGGAGGCACGTTTTGCCAACATAATAGAGCTAACCTTGTGTTGCCAGCAACAACGATGAACTTGAACACTTGTTCAAAATGTAACTTATAGCTAACTTTCAAATTTGAAAGTGAATCGCTTTTCTCAACTGTGCACAGCGAATATAAGACAGTAATTAAAAGGTAAGAGCACAATTAGAAACACAGGGCTCCCACAATTCATTTTATATTATCTACTTTTAGTGCGCACGGCCCTATTGTGAGCACCCGTGGCGTTCTTATAATAGAATAAGTATGAGCAGCGAATGCATTCTATATAACTAAACTAAACGTTCAAACGTGAACAAAACTACAATTCCTTGACGAATGAATTTATTTATGTGTTATATACCTTGCAAGACAAATCTTGCCAGCGCGATTCAGGAATGGGTTGTGTTCGTTATAGCGACATCTATCGACATATAAAAGTAACAAACACAAACTACGTATATTATAACAATACAACTAAATGCGAATTCAACATTCCGCCGCCCGCCATGGACATGTCTAGCAATCAAGTCCGTAACTAAACTTTATTCATGGGATAACTTACACCAATTCAACAGTCCCAGGGAAAGACGTAGACATTTTTAATCCTCGAAAGCGGCATGCCTATTTCAGCATGGCCTGGGATTAAAAATAAGAGAGCTCTGCCGCGCATCGCACCACTTAGTTGCCCTGTCAAGACGGCCGAGTCACCTCACTAGTAGCTATAATTACGCTATGGAAACTATTGAGAAAAGGCCTCCAACCGTGAAAATCGAGAGTCACTGTCTATGTTAGGAACTTCGTAAAAAAGTAAACTCACTGGCCTGTTAGTAGCTGTACCATGACGCCTGTTTTAGCGGCATGCAACAATTTACATTTTATTTATGGTTTTTTAACGACCCACTCCGGTAATAAGGATTCAGAGTTATGCTCGTATTTGCAAGAGACTTTCTTGCTTTTTTTATTGCTTCATTCTTCATTTCTCTTGCGGTTTATTTTGTGTCGTTATAAGGCATTATACAACTGTTAAAGAACACTTTTATAGCTCGCTATGGAAGTTATGTTGGGTTTGCGTTGTGGAGTGCCATGCCACAAAATATAGTTGTTTTATGAAGGCTGGTCGAGTATCGGTGCAAATGTTCTGCGTAGAAAATGGCAAATTTTCTTCGTGCTTTAAGGATTTTCAGGTTGTAAAAATATGAAGTTATAAGGAAATGCTGGGATTGTTTTCTGTACCTACTTTATGTATGAAGTGGCTACTTTTTTTACATAGTAACCATTATCATGTACCTACCAGCCTAAAGCGTAGGCGTAAATTGGTACTTTATCTATCTCTATATTCATAAACGCTTTTCAAGACTACGCCGACGTAACATTAGTTTGTTTTTAAGTATCTGTTTAATATTTACCTTTTTCATTATCATATACCGACAAAACGTACATTTTAATATAGATATCATGACAATATTTATTTATCCGTAAAAAATTGAAAAATCTTGACGTTTTTTTTGAGTTACCAGCAATTAACCTAAATATTCCATATATCCCTGGCGAAAATTAAAAACTGCAACGATTCTTTTTACAAAAGCACTGGTAGAGTCCAAAAAAGAGATAAAAAACATCTACTTGCGGCCAAGTTACAGAATAAACATTTTGAGTTTTGAAGTCTGTACTAACCTTACTTTTTATGAATGAGAAGTTTTATTCCGTATAGTATCTTTCATTATTGTAGTTCAATCTTTTGTTTCGATTTCGCGTCCCTTCGCGAATTCAAAGCAAATACCGCAGCCTCTAACTTTAGATTGCAGCGCGGCTGGAGCTGCAGAAACAAACTTAATAGGGCTCTAGGGAACCGAGCCAACGCAGACAACTTTACTGAGATATTTGCGCTTCTCTTTATAGGGATCGCGTGAAAATATGGCTTTAATTATGGCTGAAAGTACGCTGAGAACAGTTCAAGACGAAACTATTAGGAACATTCATATGCTTAGTCATGAATAATTTTACTAAAATGGTTCGGATTATTCGCGATCTTATTTAGAATTTGAACCTTTTTCAGGTCGCATTTTGGATATTTTTTGATTTATTTTGTGCGCGTTATGTCACTTGGCTGTCGTTTTAAACTTAAAGAATATTTTATTTGATGCCTTCGAGTCCATAAATTTATTGATACAGAAAAGGTAAGTTTTCTTTCTTATTCTGTGATAGGATGACCCGCTTCGTTTATTTCGTTTAGGCATTCTGAAACAAAATTCTATTATTATTCTGAATTTTTGTGCATGTATCTCAATGTTTGTCCGTTGTATTTGTCTTGTTTATTTTGCACAATAAAGAGTTTACATACATACATACATACAGTCTATTTACATCGTCTATGAAATGAACTTATTAGTTGGTTAATAGTGCAATAGGTATAATCGATTAAGTAAGAACATTCCCAATTTTTCTACATCAGATCACGTAAGAGACGTGAGATACTTTTAAGTGAAAATAGTCTTTGGTATTTTAATGCCGGTCAAATCGGAACCTTAGAATGGGAAAAGAATGTCTAGGCAGTTACAACAACTACCCGAAACTTATACAACAACAGTGCAATAAATATATAATTATTCCTTCAAATTTGGTGTTTCCAAGGTACACACAGCAAAGCGAATCGGTGAGCACCCTAGTTATCCACGTGTGTCATTCTATACACACATCCGCACTTATCCGCTGCCTTATTACGCACGCAACAAAATGCCCTATCTGTGCTAATTGTGTTTTCTGACTACCTTCACGCATAGTTATTCAAACCTGCTGGTATTTTGTTCAATGGAAGCATAATTTTGCCACCAGTATTATAAGCGTGGTGGCTCAGGTGTATTAACCTAGAGATATGAAACCTAAAGAACCGGGTTCGAATCCTGCACAAGTGTATCTTTTTTGTTTTCAATTTTAAATTACTAATCTCAAAATAAACTCATGTTTACCTAAAACAAGAAAAAAAGGACGTAAAAGAATAAAACAATAAAATGCAATTATTGGTTCAAATTGTTTATTGCAACTTTTAATTTTTATTGTATTAGCCTTTATTTGTGTTATTATTATTATTACCAAAAGTAATTAAATTAGCTAAATAAAACTGCACACTTTTCCTTATAGAATAATATTCATAAAATAACACACACTTTAGAGGCCAGTATGATTTTATGTTTACTAAAAAGTCTTATGTCACTAACATAATAATTATCTTGCAAATTGAATACACAACCATAATAGGGCTATTTTTAAGATGACACATAATTAATATCTTAAATTCTGGTTTATTAGGTTTAAGTCTGATAAAGATGAACGAAACGTTTTATTTGCGGACGTGTAAGTCAGTGGTGAAATGAATAGACATGTTAAATGACAGCCATTAACAATAACATCATTTCACACTGGGTTATAATCTCCACTTTGAAGCGACTAAGCTACCTATCTCGATTTGGTTTGGATTTGGACACCAGGGCCCATCGATGACATCCAACCCCATAGCCTAAAGTAACACTGCCACTCGTTCTGCACTGTAAAACATTACTGTGTTTATATATTTAATTAATTTAATATATTTCGTCTTCATCACTAAAAATCACTACATTTGACTTTGATTGATGTAATAATCAAAGTCAAGATATTCACGAGCAAAGGTTTCTTCTATGCTGGTCCGTTAAAGCATGTTTTTTGCTGGTCTACGGCAATGCAATCCTGCAGCATGCAGATGGTTTCGCACAGGTTGCAACGTAGCATTGTGTCTTGTTGCTGTGGGAGCAATGGGTCACTAGCGGGTGCGGCAATACATAATGTCCAAACGAAATGGCAGGAGATGAGGCTTCAGGTTTAGGCCCAGAACGAATATTTTTATCGTGTCCGAAGTCTGCGTAAGGGTGAATCCATAATTGCACAGTCTTCCGCTGCAAAATAAATGAAGTTTAAATAAAATCATTTTTCGTCAAAGAAAGTTGTTTAAAACATTACCGATAAAATAATAAGTCATTGTTTTTAACACCGTTTGTCTACTTACCCAAATCAAAAAACGCCTAGCGATTCCTTATATAAATAGTTATATTGTTTTGCTCTTTTCAACAAAGATAAATGAAAATCCATGTTTTGCAAATCACAAGGTATTCGAAAGGCAAAATTAAACAGCGAAGGGTTCATTCCGCAGCTAATAATGGCTGCCAGCGGTGACAGTTGTTTGTTCACAAAATCATATTATTAGAAATTTGAGGGTAGAAAACACTTTATATTGTTTAAGACGATAACGACCAAAATAGCCATCAGCTAGCAACTTTTAAACTCCAGTAAAAAGAGTCATACCTATTAATAATTATATTAAAAGAAAACACAATGCGTTTGCGTTTTTAACATATTATATAAGAGTAAAATTAAACATACAACAGACTGCAACCACCATAAAATTAAATAGTTACGGAAAAAAATAAATTATAATTTCAACCTTATTTCAAAGCTCATAAAACAGCTATTTACACAAATTGCAATACAGTAGTCGCAGATTGAACATAATTCATAAATTCACCATGTAACTTGCATACCTCGGTGGCCTAGCGGTCAAAGACAGGTCGAAGATTTGACTTCTGCTTTAGTGAACCGGGTTCGTATCCGAAGAAAACGGAATATAAAATAGTAATAATAAAATGACATTTTTGGATGTTATTTCAATGGCCATGCTGGTTGTGAGGAATATTGCTTTGGAATTGGAATCTCAGACTTGTTGAGAAATATTAATATAACATCGTCGCATCAGTGAGATGGTATCTTATCTTATCTTATCTTAGTCTAGGGGTCCCTACGGATACACTTCGACCCATTCGTGGATCTTTTGTGTAATTACCCCTCCTTCGCACTATTCCATCGCTTTTACCACCTCATTCATGAATTGGGTGATTGGGCGTAGTGGTAGTGCCTTGAAATCTCCTGGTTCAGGGTATCCGATGTCGAAGAGTTCCATTCTTAGTCTGGCGAGGGCATCACATTCGCACATAATGTGTTCCATTGTTTCAACCTCTTCGCCGCATATTCTACAATCATTGTCGTTATTGTCATGTAGTCCCATCTTTGCTAATAGGTATTTAGTTCCGAAGTGACCTGTGAACGCCCCCATTATATATTGGAGTTGTCTTCTGCTGAGTGTCCAAAGTTTTTTGGACCAGCTTGAGTTGACATTTCCTATGAAACGTTTTGAGTGCTTTAGTCCTACCAATGCTCTCCACTCTTGCTGGTGTTTGGCTTTGGATTGGTCTTTTATCGCCGTTTTTATGGTGCCCTGTGAGAGTCCCACAAATGGTTCAGGTCCGATGTACTCGTTGTTTGACCCTTCCCTTGCTAGCTCGTCTGCTTTTTCGTTGCCGGCGAAGCCTTTGTGTCCTGGTATCCACACCAGTCTCACTTTGTTGTGTCTGCCAAGCTTATTTAGAGCTTGTAAACCATTGTAGACTAGCCTCGAGTCAATTTTTGGCGCTGTGAGTGCCTTCAATGCTGCTTGGCTGTCACTGAGTATATAGATGGTTGTGTCTCTTACTTTCCTGTCTATATTCTCCTGCGCACAGGCGATTATCGCGTACGTCTCCGCTTGGAAGACGGTTGCGAAGCTCCCCATGCTTACGCTACTATTAAAATCCTTCGCATGTATGCCTGCTCCCGTACCGGATTCCATTTTGGATCCATCCGTGTACCATGAGTTACCGCTACCGTCAGGTAGTGTTAGTCCTTCAGCCCATTCAGCCCTTGTGGGAACGTATGCCTTGAAGTTTCTCCGAAATATATACTTCGGCTGCATTTTGTCGCAGCTCATCGTTGTTATACTGTCAAGGATTTTGTTTCGTTCCATTTTGGTGTGCTTCGTCTTTGGAGCCCAATCATTCCACAAACCACTCATCTTCATTCTGTGCAATGATTTGCGCGCCTCAGATTGGATAGCAATGTGCAGTGGTGGTAGATCCAATAGAACCTCCATCGCCGCCGTTGGCGTTGTTCTGAACGCCCCCGAGATGGCCATGCAAGCCATTCTCTGGATTTTGGCCAGTGAGTTCCTGCATGTCGTCAGTTTTGTCCTTGGCCACCAGGCCAGGCATCCGTACAGTATAATGGGTTTTACCATCATGGTATATATCCATCTTAGTACTTTTGGGTTCAGGCCCCATGTTTTTCCATACGCAGATCTACACATGCCAAAAACTCTTGTTGCCTTTGTCATGGTGTGTTCCACCTGTTTCTTCCAGTTGAGTTCTTTATCTAGGATTACGCCGAGATATTTTACCTCACTGGACAGTTTCAGTTCCTTACCATACAATTTAAGTGTTTGCATGTTCTTAAGGTCCCTTTTCCTGGTGAATGGTATTATCACTGTTTTGCTCGGATTTATGGAGAGTTGGTGTCTATCGCACCATTCCTCTACTTTATTCAGAGCATCGTCCATGATACCTGCTACCGTACTTGGGAACTTCCCGTTGACTAGTATTACCAGGTCGTCTGCATACCCTACTGTGTGTACTGGGCCTGTGTTGAGTTCCACCAGTAGCGAGTCCACAACCAAGCTCCATAGCGTGGGTGATAAGACTCCTCCCTGTGGGCATCCTTTCGTGGCAGTAGCTAATATTTCTTCCCCTAGCAGGGTTGATCTTATTAGTCTGCTGTTTAGCATGTTGTCCATCCATCTGCAGATAGTGGGTTCGATGCCGTGTTGACCCGCAGCACACCTGATGGCTTGATATGTGGTGCGATCGAATGCTCCCTCCACATCAAGAAACGCAGCAAGACATAGTTATTTGTTCTCTATTGCCTGCTCCGCTTTGCTTACTACCAGGTGTAGTGCTGAGTCTGTAGATTTTCCTGGTTGATAGGCACATTGCATCTTGTGCAGTGGATGCCGTTTTAGTGGTCCGTCCCTTATATATCTGTCAACCATCTTTTCCAGTGTTTTGAGGAAAAATGATGACAGACTTATCGGCCTGTATGATTTGGCATCATTGTAGTCTCCTCTGCCGGGTTTCGGCAGGTATATTACCTTGACTTGCCTCCATACACGCGGCACGTGTCCAAAGGCTATGCACGCTCTGTACAGCCTGCTGAGATGCGGTATTATTACATTGGCGCCTTCTTGTAGTAGTATTGGATAGACACCATCTGGTCCTGGTGCTTTATATGGGCGGAATGTGGACAGAGCCCATTTTATCTTATCATGGTCTACTACTTTTTTGGCGGTATCCCAATTGTGCCTGGTAGTGGTGAGCACTTGTTCGGCAGCGCCGATGGGGATATCGTCGGTTATACCCTTATGTATGATAGAGCCTGGAAAGTGTGTGTCACACATTACCTTTAGTGTGTCTAGCCCAGTCTCTGTCATTATCCCGTCTTTACCTCTTATAGTGGTAAGTGGAACAGATCTGGTTGTCGCTAGAGCCTTTGTAAGTCTCATGCCTTCTGGTATTGAGCCTATTTGATCGCAGTGGTCTCTCCATGCTTTCCTTTTTGCTTTCCTCACAGCTTTACTGTATTCTGTGAGCTTTTTTGCATAGGTCTCGAAGTTTCTCGAAGCCTTCGCATCATTGAAAGTCGCCCTGGTTTCTTTCCTGAGTTTTGCAATCTCGGGGTTCCACCATGGTACCTTCTTTGTTACAACCTTCTTCTCCGGGCAGTTCTTGGTCCAGGCATTGGTAATTGCCCTTACCACGTTGTCCGCTTCAAATTCTATATCTATTATGGAATTGAGCTTACCTATTGGGTCACCTAGTTCAACTTTCAGGTCAGTCTTAAAACATGTCCAGTCTGTATTCCTAGGGTTCCTTTTACGCACAGTTTCTACGGGTGTGTTAGTACTGAGCCTAAAGCATAATATACCTATGATCCGACAGAGAAATTTCATTGGATACATGCCATGTCGTTATGTTATTACAGATGTTATTTGAAGCTAACGTTATATCAATAACCTCACCTCTCCTTGCGTTAACAAAAGTTGGGTCATTGCCTTTATTAAGAAATTGTAAAGAAGAGCTCACCAGAAAGTCCAGTAACTTCTCTCCTCTCCTATTGACATCCGAGCTACCCCAGATGACATGGTGTGCATTGGCTTCACAGCCAATAATTAGGCCGGTGTTCGCCTCGCTGCTGTGTTCGACGAGACGCCGAAATAATGGTGTGATCGGGTCCGTCGCCTCGTAGGG
This sequence comes from Pandemis corylana, assembly GCA_949127965.1. NCBI lineage: Eukaryota > Metazoa > Arthropoda > Insecta > Lepidoptera > Tortricidae > Pandemis > Pandemis corylana. The sequence goes on along the minus strand of OX421856.1, from coordinate 10,385,416 downwards.
AAGGTAGGCTGATGAGATGATGAGTGCCTTGCCTCCCCCCCTCCCCGGGATCATGATGGTCGTGAGATCCCTGCAACATAAAGCATTCAAGGGCATGGCATTGATGCAATTTCGTTGTCGGGGCAGAAGTGAAATAATGTGCCTCCTGTCCCGCCTAAGCCTCTAATTTCTCCCTTATAAACATAAGGTTCCTGTATGAGGGCAATATCGAATCTCTCGCTTTTTAACTGTCTCGCCAGAATGGCAGTGGCAGCCTTGTTATGTTGTAAGTTTATTTGAACGTACCTTAGATGTTCCATTGGGGACGTCGTTATTTCGGCATGCTGAGATCAGCAGCCCTCTCCTGCGGCTCTTGGCACTGCGACGCCGGGGACGAGCAGCCGTCCAGGTACAGCTCCGACAGAGCGTGCAGATCTGCGAGGGAGATCTGCGACGATGCCACAGACGATCCCCGCACCCTGCGCGCCCCGTCATCCTCGCTGTACGAGTCCGGCCCCACATCCTCGACCTCAACCCCCGTCCAAGCCACCGCCCCCCCGGCCTCGGCGTCTCCAGACACAGCCTGGGCGCCGCCCGCATGATCCGTGGTGTCACCAGTACTCGCTTCGGTGTCACCGGGAGCCCTCCTGGCATCTCCGGGAGCTTCCTCAGCTTTCTTGGGAGCTTCCACGTTATCAGCGGCAGCAGCACCAGGGTCTCTGGGAGCAGCCTTGGCCCCGCCGCGAGCAGTACCCGGATCGTCGCCAGCCCCCTCGAGCGTCCTCTCCACGTCTTCCAGGAGCTTGAAGGAGCTGACGTCGATCCCCGAGTGCAGACAGTAGCCGGCCTCCTTGATGACATCAGCCGACTCCCGGTCCATCAAAATGATTCGCCGGGCGCTGGCCTCTGCCACCACGGTGTCGACCACCTTCCACTGCTCTGTGTGCAGCCGCGGGTTGAAGCGCTGCAGCAGCCGCAGCAAAGTCCTGCTGTCCTGCACGCCAACGATCTTCGTCTTCCAGGCCATTTTGACCGGTTTCGGAAGATCCCTGGCGTACATGACTTTTAGGCTCATCCCAGCAATTTCCCCCTCCCTAATTGCTGAGCTGAGCCACGCATACGACTCTGCATTGGCGCAGTTGACATGCAGTGCCCCACCCACGATGTTGCCGAAGGTCAACTGAGGAAGCGGGTCGGGGGCATCCAGAAGGCGTGTAATCACGGCCTCCTGTATGGCCCTAACATGCCCCATCAGGACCCTGTCGACGGGAAAGTCCACCGGAACAACCGCAGCCCTCTCACCCGCCAGGGCCTCCGCATACGAACCTGCCACCTTCGTCCTCTTGGCGTCCCTAGCGGAGTGTGAGGGCTCACCGGTCGCTACCAGTGGCCTTTTTTGCGGCACAGGTTTTTCCGAGGAACCTGCCGAAAGTGTGCCTTCGGACGGGCTGTCCTTCAGGCCTTCCAGCGCCCTCAGAATCGCCTGACCCCTCCTCTTCCTCCTCCTGCTCATCTTCGTCCAACCCTCGTAGGATGGGGCACTCACACCTTCCGGTGTTCGCTCCCCCCCCACAGGGGCCTGACTCCGTTGAGCCGGATTCGGTTTCGTCGGGGCTGCCGTCTTACCGCTACTTGGCGCAGCTCCGCCTTTCACCTTACCGGCACCGACACCGCTCGGTCCCTTTGCAGGGTGAGTGGTGCGTCCCCTCTTCGACCCTCCGGGAAGAGATCGGACAGTGCCTTTCGGGTGAGCAGCTCCGCCGCGCCTTTCGCCTTTCGATGTGGCGCCAGGCGCCATTGGAACCCTTGCGGGTCCACTTTTGGAACTGGTTCCGGCTCCCGCGTCCCTGCCAGTGACAGTTTCACGTCGCACCTTCCCACAGTCCTTTTGTGCCTCATCCCCTACGGGTCCGGCCTCCCTTCTCGTACAACAACCCCTGGATTCCATGGACAGTGTACACAGCTTCATCCTGCTAGCTCCCCACCCACCACGGAGCCTCACATTTGGGATGGTTTGACCCATCAGGGCTACCAGCAGGATATAGGTTCCCAGAGTGTGCTGCCAGTGAGTCCGCACGTTGCCTCCCCCGCTGCCGCTTGTTGCGGTCGGCATTGGGTTTGTGCCCCCCCGACTACCGACCTCATCACCCCAGGACCCTCCCCCATATCCAGCCTCCTGGATACGACAGCCGATTGATCTCGACTGGCTAGGTCTCGACCGCCCGTGTGAAGTGAATCCCGAGCCAAAGTGGCGTGTTGCCTTCAGGGGGCTACGACACCAACCCCCATCAGGCTCAGCCTACCAGGATCTCGTTCTCCACTCGTACGGGTCCCTGCGCACGGCACAAACACGCAGGTGGCATTCTACCGCTTTGCATCCTGATGTTTCGGATATAAAGCCCGCTGCGACATGCCACATCATCGCCTGCAGCTGATTTAGACGGGAAGAGCGGGATGGGAATGGTTAGCGGATGTCTCAGGAAACGACTGCTTGTTTCTGTTCTACCTGTTTCGTCCGATGGAACCAGGCAGTTAACGGGCGGCAACCACGGGAAGGAGTCCAAACAGTCTTGTCAGGGATATCATTGCAACTGTGAGCTCCATCCCAGACCATTCGCCAAGTTAACTGCCGGTCAGGCAATTAATATAGGGTCAGACACGATCCAGCTGGTGACCGGTCACAAACTAACGCTGGGCCAAACCTGACCCCGCCCCAGTGAGATGGTAACTACTCTTCGCTAGTAATAATAGTTCAATGCGTGGGATTGCATAAATTTGAAGATTCAAGGTCGAAGGAAGCTTCGATTCGGTTCTCTCGCTTACACTGGGGATGACAATATCCAATGTAAGATTAGGTAAAATATTTTTAGGACAGTCTAAATAAAAAAAAATACTTTTACATTATTTTTGTAGAAGTAACTGAAACCGGAGATATTGCATTTTCAGCCTTTGAGTGTGACACGATACCGGGGGGGATTATTTTCATTTAATTTGTAATTATTTTTTACTTAATTTATTATAAACTAACTTAAATAGTTGTAACTTTCTTCATTGTTATTTTATAGTTAGTTCTTGTTTATTCAATAAACAGGTAATTTACAGCGACATTGCTCATTCATCTTGTTGCTAAAAAATCTGTACTTAGGGGGTAGATTTTATGATCGAACTCACTCACACATTCACATGCCATAGATTCTACTTAACGTTCATGTCGATACTCAACACGCGTAGACGTGTGCGTGGCTGTGCTAACCGCATTATTTTGCTGTGTGTACATCCTGACTCATAATAACATAAATGATCTTACGTAACATTTATCGATGGGGTATTACGAATGGTTTTCTCATATTTAGACTGTTGTTTATGCCAGCCTTGACAGACTTCAATTCCTTGACCTTTAAACTTGTTATTCAAAAGGGAATAACGCCGTAACATCGTTTCGGCTTCGGCGTCCGGTATACCGCTGGCAGTCTGTTGACTGGGTCCACTTAGTCCGGACATTCCAATTTATAGTGACCTAAATAATAGCAAGTTGAAATAGGGTTCTATAAACTCAAAGTTTTGGAAGTTCTGGTTATCTGTCCTTTTTTCTTTTATTCATAAACTAGCTTCTGCCCGCGACTTTGTCTGCGTAGAGTTATACATAAAAACCTTCCTCTTGAATCACTCTATCTATTAAAAAAAACCGCATCAAAATCCGTTGTGTAGTTTTGAAGATATAAGCATACAATAGGGACATACGGACAGAGAAAGCGACTTTGTTTTATACTATGTAGCGATAGTAACCTTGGTGCAGCAAAGTGTATGTTTTGTTTGTGTCTGGTCTGGTGTTTATGAATAATGGAATAAGAGTGCAATAAAAAAATGACATACCTACTTCTTTAAGTTATGCGCGTTCGTAAATTATAATAAAAAATCCATGCTGGTCTGGGAGTAAAGAAAAAACATAGAATGTACCAGTTGCTTCTCTTCCCGCGCAGATGATAAAAGTCCATCGAGGGAAAATCGAGTGAGCGAAAATCTTAGGTATCATGTTATAGGCGATGCGGCTGGCAACCCATCACTATTTTGATTCCCCTTTTCACCTATACGCCCACAATCATGCTAAACGTGGCCTTTAGGTCTTGTTACCTGAGGCCCTGTCTACCCTGTAAGGGATACAGGCGTGATTTATATATGTATGTTTAAAAAAAAACTGAATAAGTGTGAGTCGGACTCATGCACTCAGGGTTCCGTACAAGTTCGGCAAGTGAATTCAACTCCGAGTAAACTAGGTGTAATCCAGTTAAATTGTCTCATAAACCATAACCCTCAGAGCTCGAAGGCTTCAAACCGCACCGCTATTCAGTTAACCTCAAACAGCTCCGTAGCAATCTATCGGTTAACAAGAACCTCGGCAACATTTATACAGCGTAATTACGTAAACAACTGTTAATTCATCAGTGCGGTATTTGCAAACGCTATTAAATGAGACCGCGGATCTGTTAATGAATTTTTGGTGGCTTACTCGTTAGTCAACCTAAAAATAAATGCTAGTTATTGTAGCTTAATATACCTTAATGTCAAATTGAGACAAGAGTAATTATGGTCTAATCTAACACTTTAACAAACGCCTGAAAACGGTAGGTACCTTAACGTGTGACTACGACTTTTCAAGCTTGAATTATGTGTCTCTACACAGTGATAATTGTGTACTATAGTATCGTATCGTATGATATTTACAACGAAAGCATCTTGGTAGGGTCTGTGTCGATTTTCTTGTTTCTACAGTAACTTCGTTTAATTCGTGACCTGAAAATGTTCTTAAATACTTTTTCAGCGTCGTTATTTGTCGTAGTTGGGTTTTACTTTTCTACTTTTTTTATTATTGCTCAATGTTGCCAGTGTTGCCTACTAATGAATTATAAAATAACATTTTAATGAAGGCTAGTTAGTTAAGTGCGAAAATTAATTATAAATATCCCACATAATTCGCACAAATGTTTTAACACGAGTTTAAATGCTTTTGTTTTAAACCGTACCTTTATTACTGCAAACCATTCCGCGATTGTTGTTTTATAAAATAGAATCAGAATTCCTATATTATCAGAGGAAGTTATAATTAACAAATTAGAATTCGTCCGGATCGCTACCACCATCTTACTCGCTAATCCTGCCGCTAAGTAGCAGTGCTTGCACTGCTGTGTTCCGGTGGGGAGAGTAAGACAGCCGGGGAAATAACGGGCACAAGAGGCATTTCATCTTAGTCCTCTAGGTTGGCAACGCATCTGCAATCCCTCCGGGGTTTGCGGGTGTCTATGGGCAGTGGTGATCACTTACCATCAGGTGACCCACTTGCTCGTTTGCCTTCCTATTCATATAAAAAAAAATAACAATAATAATGAACTGGGTTACAGTTTATAGAGCTGAGCCCTTGTTTTTATTAGTAAACGTGTTTTGTCGAAAGAATCGTCTCGATCACGTTCCTGTAAATGTGTCAACCGTCCTAACTTTTTTTCTCAATGTTGAGTTTGCCTAACGAGTTGGCATGCAAAATCGTGAATTGTGAATTGTAAACTGAGCGAAAGAATCCTTATTTTGACGTAGGTAAAAATTGCTTTAACAGACTTAAAAAAATCACGGTTACTAACATCCTACTAATATTATATACGCGAAAGTTTGTAAGTATGGATGGATGGATGGATGTTTGCTACTCTTTCACGGCTGGACAGATCTGGATGAAATTTAGAACATAGATAGATTCTAGTCTGGAATAACACATAGGTTACTTTTTATCCCGGAAAATTGCATAATTCATGCGGGATAGCGATAAACGAATTCTATGCAGACGAAGTTGCGGGCAACAGCTAGTAAGACATATTATCAACGGTATATAAGGAGCTCGTTAAATATAATCGCGGTCTACATACATCCCGTTGATTATTATTATTGCAAGCTTTTGCAATGTATGTATGTATGTATATTTGTCCGGGTGGAATCTTGCGAATCAATTATGAAGCAGATAATTATCTTCAACCGATTGAGCTAATATTTTGCATACTTAAGTAAGTCGGATGACAATACAATAATCTGGCAGTTGAGTTCTGGTGACCCAGTCAGGATCGTCTCCGCAGGAGGGAACATTTCAACGGTTGGTCCGATGAACTTGAAATTTGGTACATTTATGTATCTGAAGGATGGATGACAATCATGCAAGCAAAAAAAACAGGTTGGCTCTGGGAGCGGCGACTGAAGTGAAAACTACACACATGTAAACTCACGCAAGCGCCAAGCGCCGCTTAAACGACCCAGTCCTGACGGTCACCTTTTTTTTTTTAACGTGTGGAAAATGCACCTTATGCATTCCCGCGCTCGGGGCAGCAACGGGAGTATGACGGGCTCTCCAGCTCGCCGCTGCCTTCCCTAATGGAAGGAGGGGAGAGGCCTACCGTCTAAAAACCGACACGTTCCCTCCTGGCACTAGGTGTCACCGCAACGCCAACTGGCCGCCCCGGGATGGGGCAGATGGCAACGGCACCGTTGAGTGCGGGTTCCGGATAGTCCTGACGGTCACCTGACCTGACGCGAGCTTAACATTTTTTTATCTATCCAAAAAGTGCACAACGCAGCTAAAGAAGTTTTCATTTCAAAATGCTTATATTAAAAATGTTTTTTTTTTTAACAGAAACTTATATAACTGCGGACAAGGTTAGGTGTAGCAACAGCGGGGGCCGACCTCTCTTGAGAAAGATAGGTTATTTTTAAGGAAAAAGGGGGTTTAATTTCAATGACACGCAATAAAACAAAGTGTCACATCTACACCATTAATCTAAGACGTTATTTTAAGGGTTTACTTTGCGCGACAATTATTTACCGAGCCACACAATGGATGCGGCATTTGTTTTAGCAAACTTGAATCGTTGCCATTCATCACCTTGAACGGCTTGAACACATTAGCTGGTGTGGCGCGATAACGGGTTATGTTAGAAGAGGGTGATTAAATTAATTGTACTCATAAGAAGAATATAAGAAGATGTTGGGAGGCTTAAAACAACAAGTGCTTTACCATGACTAATTTTAATGATCTTACAATGATTATTACAAAAGCATTACGCATTTGGTCACATCTTTGATAAATACAGATTTTACGCTTATCCTGCATTTTCAACAAATGGTTGCGTGTTTAGTTTTCATTTATACGTTAGACCTACATTTACTCATTTTGGGGATATCCGAAACGGCTGTAAAGATTTAAATGTGTTTGATGTGTTGGAGTTCAGACGCAAAACATCGATCTAGCTAGGTCTTATCTTAGAAAAGGTTTTTATCAAGTTTTGTCACCGAGCTCAGCTCAGTCGGGAAAGTACAAGATACTAGAAGTATTTAAAGGTTTAGATATAACTATAGATAGATAAATATTTATTGCAACAATGAATTGTCATTAAATATAGTTCTCATGGTTTCGCAACTATGCTTAATTATATATCTGGTACACGCACAAAAGCGCGCCCTTCTGCAGAAAATTTATTAATAGGCAATAGTTCAGTACCTTAAGCTCGTCTTTACAAGTTGTCTTGATCTTGGTGTGTGATTTGGTAGCAACGCGTTCTTATCACGCACACATAGACGTCTTTATGCAGATACGTAATAAAAGGAGCGCGCCTATATCTCACTAGCATTATAATTCTATCTAAGTCTTTAATAATAAGGTCACAAGTGACCTTCAAGTTAGGAATATCTGTAAATATTTGACCTTATGAACCAGAGAATAAAGTTCATTTTGTGCCGACCTTGTCACGTGTAGGTTAGGTAACTTTACTAACGAGCACGGGCATGTCCACTCCTTGTTTCATTAATACGTATGTTTCCAGAGAGGGCAGCTCGACCAATTAGCAGGCCCTTGTTCGGGCCAATTACCTTACGCTATCGACACGATTCAGGGCCAAGGCCGGGAAAAGGGTCCGGCATAGTATGTATGTACTTAGTTGAAACGTTATGTTAAAGATGTTACAATTTATTTTTAAATGATTACAAAAGAATTGATAAACATATAAACTAAGGTTAAGTAATGTTTTTTTTTTCTAGTAGACAATGAACGTTAAGTTTTTTTATACAATTAGCGTTATATTTTTTTAAATAGACACTGAACTGTTTTGATATTTTTTTATCTACATCCATCTTATAACAACTTTTCTATAATAAATGTCCAGAGCCGATAAGCAACTGAACTGAAACTTTGAAGTTGTATCTTAATGTTTACATTAAAGTATCAATATCGATACTTCAATCACATAAAAATATCAAACATGCTGTATAATAAATGACAGCCATTTCATTTGATTCGAACTTTCGAAGAACAGAAAAAATGTTACTTACGTATTTTTCCATTTGTCTGTCTATTCACCATAATCTCAAAAACTCTTGAATAGATTTTGATGCAATTTTCACTAATGGATAAAGTGATTTACGAGGAAGGTTTAAGTATATAATTTGTCCAATTTTTTTGTAAAATAGTTGAAAAAGTTTGAGAAATATAGCGATACTAGTTCGAAGTGTCGGGAAACATCGAAATGCTGGATACAAATTTTAATTCTGCGCGGATGAATTCGCGGGCGACAGCTAGAAGAAATAATAAAATATCAACAGAGAAACTGCGTAAAAAGCACACGCCAAATTTTAACCTAAGATCTACATGAAGTACACGCCTATACTCCCAAATTCGAAAATCGACGTTCGAATCGTGCGATCTCGCTCACAGTAATAGTGTTTCTTATTAGAGTGAAAAGAACAGTATAACACGAACTTCGAATTTGGAAGTTGATTTCCACTTTATAACTTTTCTCTTCTCTCGTTTGTTCGTCACCAGCCTAAATTGATTATAATTTTCGCTTTGACTTTGTATACAACAACAAACATATTTATAATCACATTCTTGTAGTTCTACTAACAATAACCGCACCGCGACACAATCTCTTTACAAGCATTGTTATAAACTTGGCTGAAACATTCGATTAGAGTGATTACTTAACAAGTCATTAACGCAAACATCATTACTGGGGTTTAATTTAATTAAATGAGCGTATCACTGTCGTATCTTTGCGTGCCTATCTAGCTTATTCAGACCCTACTCGTACTGATTACACGTCTCAATTATTGAATTTACTTGGTTATTTTACGTAGCTACGTTATTTTAGACGATCCGAGGGATTACTGGAGGATCTTTATTTAAAAAGGTTTCTTTTTAATAATGACATTTTTATTCATCTCAAAGTGTGCTAGTAGCTATTATGAACACCAAAGTTTTTTTTTTCTTTTTGGCTGTTGGTGGCTGATTTGCGTTAATCCAATGCCACGTGGTGAAGCATCTGAAAAAGAGTATCTGTCAGCTAAAAAATTAAAATAATTGTTGTAGTGATTGGGTTAAAGTTGTTTTATGCGTCCTTTGCCTACTTGCCTTTACTAATGAGTGATGGTGGCTTTCACGAACTGTACGGATAAACATAGCGGTGTATCGTAACTTGAGTTTTACAAATTATTCGTCAGATTCAATTATTAACAAATCTATGCGGGGAGTGTGAGTGGATGCGTTGGGAGGGGAAGTAGTTAACGAGCTAAGATACCACAGACAGACACATACAGAGTCATCAGCATCAAACTTATAACAACTTTTCCTTCTTTTGCGCCAGTGGTTAAAATTTTTCTCTTTTTACGGCAGCAAAATTAAAAAATCCTCGAATTCAACTCCTACCATTCGAATTTAATGAACTCAGTTAATTACAGTGGCTGCAAAGAAAAGCGTGTTAAAATAATTTCAAACCTCTTCTACCAGGCATTGTAAAACCTTTGACATCTCAATACGGGAAAGGGATGCAAGTTAAAAAGCCTTTGGAAAGACATTGCCATAAAGTTCCCTTTCAGCCCGACGGGTGCTATCGGCGCGGCGAAATATGAAAATGTCGTGTTCAGGACACTGGCTAAGGCGGTTGTGTACTGAGAATAGAGTTTTACAACCACAAACTTATGTTTTCGCCCACCCATATCAGTTGTGTGATTCTCTAACAAAAACCTCGCCCGAGAAGTGATCGCTGCGATCGAGAGATAATCATTTGACCGTTCATTCGCAGGCATCACACGGATTTAGATGTCTTCCCACTGGCGGTCCGCACGACTGATGGCAAAACACGGAACATACCTGCACGGCTAGCACAGCGCGAGGGCTGTGTTACGCGCGAGATATACCCGTCCTTTTCTTACGTTCTAGAATCAGAACGGGTAGTCTATCTCTCACGCAGTTGTGCTATAGCTGTGCTGACTCCATGTAATGTCCCTGAGCAAACAGGTCCAGGTAATGTAGATTACCTGCCAAACGCAGAGATCGAAAAAGTTTTTTTAGCTTTGAGAGCTATTAGCGCAGACCACCGATGCCAAACAATGTCTCAAAGTATTAAAAAACTATAAAACTATGCGCAATTAAGGTGTAAATGAAGAGCTGTATGTATTAGCCAACCCGTGATCATGATGCATGTCCAATTGCATGGTCACTCATGGTCCCAGGTCACTGAAGGTAAGTCTCAGTTATATCCTGTTTTGCAAAATCAGTCCTCACTGAACCCCGGCCTTTACTATGGGAAGGCTAACTTTATTCCACGCTCCTTTACGGCCGCTCTCGCGCGTTGTCGTAAAGAACGTATAACCTCCGACTTGGTACCTTTGCCTGCGTTAAAAGCTAAGAACATTCTCTACATGAAGATGAACGATGTGATTAAGGCAGTATTAGAACAATAAATCAGCAAGAATTTAAAAGATACCTTTTGAATTGGAAGTTTTTGTAAAAAAAAAACAGTTTTGTACACACATTTTTGATCGTATACTACTCCTATATAGTATACTAGATCATTGCATGGTTTAGAGTTTTTACAAATGTAACAAATTTCGATGCAATCGAATTGAACGTAAAAAAAAGTTTATAAAATGGAGCTAGTAGTTTGTCAATTACAAAATAAATTAATAGTGCTAATATTAATTACCTAACAATCTTATTTGTATAAAGCTACAGTCATTGCAGTGTCATATAGTTTGAAGCATCCAAGTCGGCCAAATAGTTCGGTACACCATAGACGGTTTGTCGAACATTTTGGTCACCTTAGATGTTTCATACTATTTATGACGCTGACTGTAACCACTTGTAGTCATAGTCAACATACGTATAGCATAAAATCCTATTTGTAAACTAATAACGGTAAATGAATCTTCTTTGTCTAAATAAAGATATTTGTGTACCTACCACACAATAAACCTAAATTGCGCGGCCGTTTTACCTCTATCTTATTATTAGGGGTATTTTGAATACACTTCGGTCTACAGAGTGATATATTTTGCACTCTTACTCTATCGCTTTTACCACCTCATCCATAAATTAGTTAATTTGGCGCAGTGCCTGAAATCTCAAGAGATTTACGGATCAGGGTGTGAAGTATTTGATGCTAACCAGTTTCATTCTCAGTTTGGCGAGAGCATGTGTTCCATCGCTTTAACCTCTTCGCCACATATTCTACAATAAAATTGTCTTGTAAGCCTCTTCATTGCTAATATGAATCACGGGAGTAATACCCTCCCCACCAGAACAAAAATAGTAGTGCTAGCTTAGCAATCCGGATGGACATAGCAGAAAGTTCTAATATTGTCATCATCATCGTCAGCCAAAAGAAGCTCACTGTTGATCATAGGCGCTCATCCAGCGTACTCCTGCGACCTTAACCAGGTTATAAGTCCACCATGAAAGGAACCTTCTAACGCCGCGTGTTCTAGCCGGCCGTCGGTCTTGCGAGCCACGTGAGCTCCCGCCCAATGCCACTTGAGCGTGGCAATTCTTCAGGCTATCTCAACCACCTTGTTCTTCTGCAGATCTCATTATTTTCGGATACAATCACGCAGAGAAACTCCGAGAATAGCCCTCACCATTGCTCTTTGAGTGGCATTTAGCCTCCTGATGGGTTCCATAGTGATCAACCACGTTTTAATGCCATAAATCATGACTCACACTGGTCATAAACTTTGGCCTTGAGACACTGGAAGTAACAGAAAGCTCTACTTCTCTTCTAATGACGTTCGAAGTTCGTTTGCAATTGTAGTCGTCACAATACCTAAAAGAATATAAAAATATCACTATGACAAGATTTGATGGTGCCTTAGGACAAATTTATTGAATATATCTAACGCAGCGTACTCATGCTCGCGCAATAACCGCATGTAAGCCGCGAGTACCACAAACTCGAGAAGCAACTCCAACTGGCGTTCATCACAACAGTAGTTAACATTGTTGCGTTTTATTATAATTATGTTCATTATTGCCGCAGAGAGCATAACTCCGCGTGTACTGCGTAAAGTTTCTGCCGCGTAAGAGGGCCAAGTTCATTAAACTTGTCTCGTTAATCGCGAACTTGGCTGTGACAATGCTTAATCGAATTCCAGGTCCTTCGAGGGCTAAGGGGAAAGTGAGGAAAGAATAAATTCACGCATTTTATGGGCCAAAGTTTAATTTTCAATGAATTTTGTAAGGTATTTTGTAGAAGTTAAATACTAACATTAGTTTCGCTAGAATTTCTCAACTCATTGAAAATTTGTTAGGCGTAACTAGTAAAGTAAGAAAAACTCAACTACACTTTTATTTCACATTAAAACTGTGTTTTTTTTCGTCAGACCATTAAAATCGTTTTTAGTAATAAATTTACTACAGAAACAGACTTACATGATGCGACCGTATTAGGACTGTTTCTTTGAATTTGATAGACACATGTATGTATGACCTCTCTAAAAAATATTGTAATGATGTAGGTAATTAAATTAAAGTTACGAATTTATAACATTTTCCATAAAAGAAACGTGTTATTCTAAGTATTCTGCTCGATCTTATCTATGACAATCACTAGACCAGTGGTTCCTAACCTTTCCAGTTGCGTTGCCCTTGTGACCTAACTAGGGTCACGGATTTTACCCCTCACGGACGAATTTATTCGTTCTTAAGGCAAGGAAATCATCCAGCCAACCAGCTCATGAGCCCCGTGAAAAATCAATTTTACCCCCGAGGGCGTAATTGGAGGTTTGGACCCTAGGCACTAGACACTTGACAATTTCGACAACGTGTATTATCCATAACCACCACAACACATAACCACACAAAATTAATAATGATAATTACACTGACGAGTAAAAATAACGAGTCACTTTCGTATGAAAAAATAAGTTGTAGTTGCATGTTTTTTTTTAATTTTATGTATTTGCACTAGTCTATTTTTTTTGACAAGACACTTAATATTAATTCCAATAGTGACACAAGGAGGTTGAAAACGATGCAAAAACGGAACTTTCGTACAGTAATATCAAAAAAGAACGCAATTTCGCTAACTAAAACCTGTCTCGACCGTCCTCAACAAACAGCCATTTTTAACCCATTCTGGAATAGTTTTTCGCAATGATTAATGACTCGAGTACTGACCCGCAAAACTTGGTCCCATAAGGGTACATACTGGCAGTAGGTACACGGAACTGTCATAAAAGTAAGAACAACGAGGGACAGTTTTATTTTTATTTTTTAATCAAATTCTGAAGCATAATTACAATCCATGAATTTTGATTGCGCTGCCAGTGTCATGTTCAAAGGCACTACTGCATCTAAAAAAAACATTTTGGTTCTGCACATCGAACTTAAACAGTGTCAAAAAAGAATATTGTATTTTTATTTTATTAAAAAGCAAAATTATTTCTGTGTAAAAACCCACGACAGATACAAAGGTAAAAATTACCTAATGATCACAAACATTTGAAAAGTAATATTAACGCATTATTATTGGTTACATTTAAAAAGTACTTAGTAATATTTGTTTATTCTTTGAACGTTTGTGATCATTAATATGCTTTTAACCGTTGTGGATTCTTACAAAATATTTAATTTGCTTTTTTTAGCTTAACGACTAATCACGTACCAAAAATACTCGGCAAGCCTTATGGCCTAATCGCGGTACTTCATTTAATGACCCCTTTTAAGCAACGACTATATACATATAAAGTACTATTTCGTAAGTAAAAACTTCACAAGAGTATATTAAAAAAAGATAACATGAACCGGGACAAACGAAGTCAGTGTTTTAAAACTTCCACCGCACATGGAAGTGTTGCCAACGCAAAAAGATACAAATCCCTAAAATCAATGTCAAAATGCACTAGGAAGACGCTTACATGTGGCGCTAGTTCCAGAAAAATGCCATCTGTTGGGATCAAAACCATCAACAAAGGCCGCCACAATATTACGTTTTTATGGCTTTAAAAATGTATAAATTATGGAAATTAGTAACTATCCACAGCCCGAAATTAAAAAAAATAAAAGTGAGTAGTGACCCCAAAAACACCAGAAAATTCGCCAACACTTTTTTTGTAGCTTACCATAAGACCTAACCATAAGCCACCATTTTTAGCCACAAAGTCGTTAAATTGGCAACACTTGTGGCACCAGAGTAAACTAACCTACTGCAATTTTATTACCGCGCCGGCAACTTTTTCAATAGAGCTCAACCCTTTGTGTTTGTACCAAAGTTGCGAATTAGTTCAGCGTTAGAAACGTTAGTTTCCTCCCAGCAAATTAATTATACCGCTGTGATTCACTTTCCCATTCTGATTTAAGTGCTGTGTGCCTATATTGATTTTTTTGAAAGCTGAGAAGGACGTTTTACATTAAGATGGAGACAATATGTGTCGAACAGACTTAGCTGTCTTGTACTTGAGTTTTAATACACATAACACGCGTGTTTATTGAGTTTAAAAAATAATTAACGGATAAGTATATAATATGGGGGTGGCAATGTAACGAAGTATAATTAAAACGTAAATTTTCAGACCAATCAAAAAGTCAAGACAGAGTTTATCGTTTGTTTGAAGGATTTTTATTGCATGTCCCAACTAGGCTTAATGCTCACACTCATTCATAATCTGAAGAATACATTATTTATTCTATCCCATAAATTTTAGGTTTCGAATGTATAGTTTGACATATTTTTTTAGTCATAACGCGTTTTATTTCTACAAGTTTTTTAAATCTATACTAATATCTGTACTAATATTATAAAGAGTAAAAATTTGATTGTTTGTTTGCATTGAATAGGCTCCGAAACTACTGGACAGATTTCAAAAATTATTTTGCCGTTAGAAAGCTACTTTATCACTGAGTGACATAGACTACTCTTTACCGCAGGAAAGTACCTTTTCCTACGGGAAAATTAATTTACCGCGGGCGAAGCTGCGGACGGAAGGCTAGTTGATAATAAACTAACTTAACCTAACCTAGGTACTACATTCTGATGGTTTTTTCAGAATCATTCAAAAACGCTGGATTTCATGTTTTATGAAAAAAAGACGATAAGGAAAATTATGAGACTAAAAAAGACCCGCTACGGTCGCTACAAAAACTACATATTATTATAATTATGACTTCGCTTCTTGCTATTTAAAAAACAATGTACCATCAATTTTTTATCCGCACTTTGCACAACATTTTCGTAAGTTAATTATCAGGATACATCAACGGATAGAAGCGGAAGGTAATTAAATACGAGCACCTGTCCCCACGCCCCGAGCAGTGGCGGACAAAATAAACAGCGAAAATATAATTTTGTTTGAGCTCACTGCTAATCGGTGAATTGCCGAGTGTGGATTAATTTAACAAATAAATTGGGATTGTTAATTCCGTTGACTATCTCTTAAATATATATCTACAATATCTTAGCTTATCCCACGCGAGCTCAGTGTGGATTGACACACATGCCATATATAGGTAAGCCGTTTAAATAAGTCTTCGCCCGCGCGGGTACAGGGGCGCGGGGTAGGACGACAAAGGGGACCGAGAGAGGTGCGTGCGGGTAGTGCGCCTGCCGCCCGCACCTCTCTTGGTCCCCTTTGTCACCCTTCACCGAAAGCCTCAACTTAAACTCAAAGAAAAGTCTTTTTGCACATAAATTTCAAAAAACACAAAATACTACTTTGTGAAGGATCCCTCTGGGTCACTGTCATGGTCTTGCTCACGTGTCGCCAAGCTCCAGTGCTTGCGCTGATTTGTTTTCGTGGAAAAAAGGACAACCAATGAAATTACTGGCAAATGACGTGCAGTACACGGCCATAAAGATTGCACATCGATCTTTACGGCTAATTTCGGCTTTGTAGTGTTATCTCGCTCTAACTTACGTGATGCCAATTGTCTCTTTCCAAAGACCGAAGTGCAATCTGTTAGAAATGTGTCAACATTTATTATAAACCAAACAGTTTATGAAGTCATTTAATATTAGTTTATTCAGTCGCCACAGATGGCGCTCTATGTTGACTTTCTCTCTTGGTCGCCTAACACCTATTGCAATGGCGGTGTATAATTGTTCCTCTGAATAAAACGATAATTCTAAACCCAATCCTGGTTTATTTTCCTCATAATCTATCACAATCTTTATTTATTTATTTATTTATTTATGCCCGAATACTGTATTTCATCTTAGCCCTCTAGGCTGGTCACACATTCAATCTTTTTATTTTGCGGGTTTCCAAGGGTACCAAGGGTTTTCAAGAGTATTTACCATCTGGGGCCTGATTTTTGAAAGATCACTCGAAAGTGGTATAAATCAGCTTATATCTCCAAAACTCTCATCAAAGTTTTGACTAGTTCACAAGATAAGTGAGAGCTGCAATTGTCTTCTATGCTACTCGTATTTCATATTCAGCATAATTATTCACCACTTTCAACTAGTATTTAGTAGTAGTAGTATTTCTTGCGATTATCGAAATAAAACTGTACTCAGCCTAGATGATCATACTTACCATTTTTCACTGTAGTGGACATCCATCTGGTTGATATGCTGATGATAGAAGAAGTAAAATAGGTCTTTTCTTGTCCCCCAATGTCCGGTAATAAGCGTTGGCTGATCAGCCGGGTCGAGTGTCGCTACGTGATCGCATATCTCGGGATCGTGCCTTGAATCGCGCGCGACACGCCGCCTGTGTCTAAAGCTAAGCGCACAATGAATGCGAACTTAGATACAAACATTATTATGCGCGTATATTACGAGTACAAGCTTTTTTATTTGTCTTGCAATTTTTGCTCGTTCGGCAATCTTGTAACTCAATTTTATACCAGCAGGCTTATTATGTAACTCGCTCGCGATCGTAATCGTCGTCGAAGTTGATTATGATTACGATTCCAAGCTCCTTGAAACATTGGTATTACGTAAAAAAATGATTCCGATTACCCTCGCAATTGGTTTCAAAAGTGGCTCGAGCTTTCGAATGCGATCGAGTTACGTGGAACGATTGTTTTCATTTTGAAAGCAATCTCGCCATCAACTATCAAAAATGAAGACGATGGTGATTGCGAGCGAGTTACGTAATAAGCCTGCAGGTATCCTAAACCGATTGAGCTGAAATTTTGCACACTTGTGTTAATGAGATAACATTGCAATAATCTGATGCTGAAATTCTGTTGTGGTGACTCAGCCAGGCCCGTCATCGCAAGAGAGAAATCTTCAACGGTTGGTTCGATTGTCACAATAAAAGTGTCAATTTTTTGTCAATAAACGTCTTTTACGTGTCTTTATTGGAGTGTTTAACGGTGAGATCAGCTGTCGTAACGTACCGCTAGTAGCGCTGAAAATATTTTTATCTAACTGAGATGTAACGCTTTCTATTCTTGGGTGTTTCGAAAGGTTACTCTAAAGTGACATCATGCTTATAAAAACGATATGGCTTCATACGTGTATTTCGTATTTGACGTGATTCTTCTGCCTACACAAAGCTAACGTAATTATTCATTAAATAAATGTATGCTATTTTCGTATTTCGCCTACGCAAATGGCAAAATGTTAAATAAAGACGAATTAATTATTAAGTTAACAAGCTTAATAAGCGTTTATTTCTAATTGGGTGGGAACAATTCTCTAGTTACTCTGTACCTAGACGACATTAAGTAAATACAATTTATTGGCGTTGATAGTTATACAACATCATAACGAATCACACGTTCCTTTACATGCCATGTTACTTTAACAGCGAAATCTCGATCCTGCGCGTATAGGCTCGATTGCTTAGGTTAAGTGATAGGTTAAGATTTAATTTAATTTAATTTGTAATGATATGGGTTCAATTAATGCCTAAATAAATAAATACATTATTATTATTATTATATTATGTTATGATACTAGCTCCTGCGCGCGACTCCGTCCGCGCAGAATTAAATATAGCGCTCACATAAAATGTCCAGTGTAGATCCAGAGATCATGTAAAGCAATTTATAAAGTCAGCCAGATATTAAATTTGTATTTCATCGAAACATTTAAATTACAAAAAAAAGGAAACCAATAGCCGATAGCGGTATGGATGACGGTATAGACTGTAGGTAAATTCATAATACAAATATATTATTACTAAAAAGTTGTTATTTATTCCTCCACGCCAGTCTGGGAGCAAAGAAAAACATAGAATGTTCCAGTTGCTTCTCTTTCCGCGCCGACGGTAAAATCCCATCGAGGGAATGCGCGAAAAACATAGGAATCATGTTACAGGCGACGCCGCTAGTAACCCATAACTATTTTGATTCCACTTTCCACCTATAAGTGCTCCTACAATCTTGCTAAAGCTGGCCTGTAGGTACGTGACTTGTGTATGTATGTGTATTTTATTTATTATTTTTAACAAAAGTCAACCAAGCCAGTAGGTACTTAGCTGACCGCCCCCAATGTGGCCATGCCTTATGATTCATGTGCATTATTGAATGCGACAACCTTTGAGTGGAAGGGTTGAAAGGAAATCGGGTGGAATCTTTGACGGTCTATGGTTGTTAAGTAGGAGTTTGGGTTTTATTTATTGCTCGGTGGATGTTAAGATAACTATTTTATTTTTCTTTTTTCCATACAATAGTATGTATGTAAACACTTTATTGTGCAACAAAGCAAAGACACAACTGACAAGCATACCTTATACTATACACTTGTCTACCCTTTTCTTCACAAGTCGGAATAAGTATACTCAATTCAAGCCTCATTATGTTCTTGTAAAACTAACAAAAATAATTTAAATGAAACAGAGACGATCTTTAAAAACAACGAAACAATCAAACAAATACGTTGAGACGTAAGTTCAATTCAAAATTCAAATCTTTATTTTGCTAATAGGCCGCCAAGGGCCATTTTTTGAAAATAACAATATGCCTTTCGGGAGACAAAGCCTATGGTAACAAGACCTAAACGACGGTTAGCATAATTGTCGACGTCTAAGTGGAAAGGGGAATCAAAGTAGTAATCGATTGGTAGCCGCATCGCCTATAACATGATTCCTTAGATTTTCACCCCGTCCCTCGATGGGCTTTTACCTGTGCAGGCAGAGAAGCAAGTGGTACATTCTATGTTACCTATTTCTATGCTCCCAGAGCAGTAGTACTGTACGATCCTAACGCTGCTAAGAAAAGGGTTACTTTGCTAAAAATAATGTCCAATTAAAAAAAAACTGTTCCAAATCACTACCAATTGTTGTATCTCAAGACAACATTATTAGCATTAGTTAAGTAGTATCCTGCAATTTCAACCGCTCTGATTGTTCATGCGAGCAGTGCCGTGGGTAACAGCTGGTATTTAAATAGGTATTTCCATTTTATTTCTGGCGGATTTTTATCTAATTACGAAACTGTTGGTAAATCGGGTATGATGCATTACGTAAGTTCCAGTTTAAACCAGTTCTGGGCGACGAAATTTGTTCCCAAAATAAGCGTTTGTACCGCAAATTTTCGCTTTTAATTAAAATTTATGCCCCTCGTGGTGCTGTTTATAACTCCGAACAATGGGCCCTTCCGCGGAGCTCATTTGTTCTTACCTAATTCAATTAATTAGGTACTTGTCATTTTCTTAAGTAGGTTTTTTTACACAAACTTTATTAAATTTATTTTAACTTGCAGTGTTAGTTTGTTATGCAGTGAGAAAAAAAAATGTGGAACCTAATCAATGTTTTGCCCTCGGAAAGATGAAAAAAATAACCGGGACCTAAAGCTTTTTATGTACTTACTTAGAAGAATTTTTTAATACTACCTACAGTCGAGGACAGGAATATCGACACGTTACAGCCATCATGTTAATATACCTATTATGTATCACATAGATGTTTTTGACGTCTTGGTAATGTACATTATGTTTATTTCATACCCTGACTGTGCTCGTAGTCAGCAGTGTAAATTTATTTATTACTTGATGTTTATACCTATTTGAAGTCGAGCTACAGTATATTTTTTAATACCTATTCTTTTATTTAATTTGTTGTCTTTGCCTCATATACATGTATTTTATGTATGTATTTTCTTTCTTTTCTTTATGCAAATCACCTACGTAATTGTAGTAATCTTTTACGATAAAATTACAACAAGAGCAGATTTAAGTTGTAAATAATGATCATGAATTGTAATATAATCATGTAGAAAACTGAAACGAACCTAAGCATAATTTCGTAAATAAATCAAATCTAATATCCACCGATTCTTTACAAAGCTTTCAATACTTCTTGCTTACTAAATTGAATTTTAGATTTAGTTTGTTTTTTCTAGTTTTTTTTTTGTCAAAACGCTTTCAATGGCCTAAAACAAATTATTCAACCCGCGTTCCATAGAACAAAGCGTAAATTAATATCAGCTTCAGATTCAATATGGACCCCGCCTTTAACAATTTCTTTGGGCAACAAATCTTGTTGACAGTTATAAAAATTCATCGCACCCAGTTTTATTGGGTTTGTTTGAGAATTCATAAATAACGCTGGCTCTCTAGTGATGTTTCGTTAAAAATTGTAATTTATTATGTTTCGAAGTGGATTTTGATTGATGGGGCGTGAAACTAGACGTAGTACAACATCGTTGAACCTCTCAAAATATAATATGTAAGTATATAAAATGAACAGAACTTACGTTAGTTTTGTTCGCGAGTTCATACAAATAATATGATAAAGAGTAATATCTAACAATACCAACTTCAAAGAAATCTTTTTCACGGTACACTTATCCAAATCTTACCATTCATAAAAACAGTCTGATCCTACAAGCGCTCAGCTAAAACAAATCTTACAGACAGATTACACCTGAAAGCCTCGTACGAAAAATTCCTGCCTTAATGCTTTGATGCCAACGACTCCAAAAGGAAT
Organism: Pandemis corylana; assembly: GCA_949127965.1. NCBI lineage: Eukaryota > Metazoa > Arthropoda > Insecta > Lepidoptera > Tortricidae > Pandemis > Pandemis corylana. The sequence goes on along the minus strand of OX421856.1, from coordinate 10,364,260 downwards.
CAGCCCTTCATACAAAATAATACCCCCGTGGCATTCTAGACGCAAATGGATCACAGAGATTACAAACTTACATTTACGGCAGAAAAAAACTGTGAAGACTTTGTTTCATTCATAGTCCTTTAAGATTTCGAACAGTTTCTCGTTTTCGTTTGATTCTGCGGAGTGCAATGTTAACTTTGTGCGAATGCGGTTTAATTGATCGGCAAAAGATTTTCTTGAGTAAACTAACTAATTGTGGTTTCTCGGAGTGTTAGTACACAACTGAACTTGATTTTTACTGTTTCTAGCGATGCTACGGAAAAATATTTAAGGGACTGTTAATAATCTGTTAATGTTAGAGTTTTGCGGGTGGTAGGGCCTTGTGCAAGGTCCGTCCGGATCGCTACCACCATCTTACTCGCTAATCCTGCCGCTAAGTAGCAGTGCTTGTACTGCTATGTTCCGGTGTGGAGAGTAAGACAGCCGGGGAAATTACGGGCACAAGAGGCATTTCATCTTAGTCCTCTAGGTTGGCAACGCATCTGCAATCCCTCCGGGGTTGCGGGTGTCTATGGGCAGTGGTGATCACTTACCATCAGGTGCTCCACTTGCTCGTTTGCCTTCCTATTCATATAAAAAAAAAAACTACATTTATCTGCCACTTATTCTTGACGAACAGCCTCTGCCCAACAGTGGAATGGGCAATTAAAAAAAAACTGTTTACTTCTTACGGACGATTATAATTTACAAGCTCACTTGAACCACGAGTAAAAAAAAATGAATGTTGTATCGTTGAACGAATGTAATGCGAAAATGTCTGGCGCGAATATAAGTCTAAGTAGGTACGCCAGTTGGAAAACGTAACACTGGCGAGTACGCGTATTACAATAGGCGCTTACTCGGGGCTGTTCTCCTATTGTTAGCCTCACAATGCGTTTGCAACTACTGCACATCATAAAACATATGAGTGTGGCTGGTACACTTGTAGTAAACAATTATTTTCCATCTGCGGCTCATCATTATCAATAAACTAGCTTTTGCCCGCGACTTCATCCGCGCAGATAACGTCAGAGTGACGACATACCCCATACATCCACTCATGTCTCCAAGTATAAGGTTTTTATTTCCTATCCCGTGGGAATTTCGGAAAATCCCTTCCTAGAGCACCTGCGTGATCCTCTAGGAATATTATCTAGGTACTGACTAATTATAGTCTTTAATTATTTACCTCGTGTTTTTATCCCGTGGGAAATTTGAAAAATTCCTTTGTAAGTACATCTTTATACTAATCAAGAAACAACATGTAGGCTTTCCAAATTTAATGTCTGTAGCTTTATTGGTACAACATTTCGGGATTTTCCAATCCCGCAGAAAAATCAGGATAAAAAGTATCCTATGCCCGTCTCCTGGTTATAAGCTACCTACCTCCCCACCATTTTTCAGCCAAGTCGGTCCAGCCGTTCTTGAGTTATAAATAGTGTAACTAACACGACTTTCTTTTATAAATATAGAATCAATAAATTATCCAATATTAGCTTTGGGTCGCGGATCTGCTCGCGTGATACAAATGTGGTGGTTGAAGTCTCGGGATTTTACTGAATTCCCATAGAACTTATTCTCATGGAAATTACATAAAAATACGTCGTGGTTTTTATTTACGTTGCACGAAGATAACTCGCGTGTATGTTCCATCCCGTGGATATACAGATAAAAAAAATTAATTCTTGTTATTCCAGAGATACAGATAGATAGCTAATACTCGTAAACATAATTAGCTATCTATAATTTCACTCAAATCCGTGCAGCCGTTTACACGTATAAGAGTTGGTACCTAACATACATACTCACAGATATCCACAAAGTTTCGCATTTTTTGTATTAGTGTAAATCCCTATTTAATATTAGGTATAATAGCGAAGCTAGCTCTGTCTGTCTGCCTCTTACTCTATCACACCTAAACTATAGAAGCAATTTAAATAAAAATGTGGTACATAGAAAGTTTCAGTCCTGGAAAAGGACATAGGATAGTTTTTATCCCGGAAAATCGCAAATTTCCCGCGGGATAGCAACAAGCGAATTCTGCGCAGACAGAGTCGCGGGCAACAGCTTGTCCCTACTAATATTATAAATGTGAAAGTAACTTCTGTTTATCGGTCTATCTGTCTGTCTGCCTGTCTGTCTGTCTGTATGTCTGTCTGTCTTTACGATTTCACAACTAAACCACTGAACCAATTGTAATTAAATTTGATGTAGAGATAGTTTCAGTCCCGAAGATGGACATAGGGTAGTTTTATTCCGGATTTGCGGCCGCTATTAATATATAAAAGCTGTTTATGTATATGTTATACTTCTTGAGTCCGTACATCTGCACCTACTAGATAAGTACATAATATGACTATGTTAGAATAGGTACTAAGATTGGAAAATGTTATTTTTGCGTATGCTCTTTTTTGAAAATATTAATGTTACAATAATATTTAATGTTTCCAATATTAAATTTTATATTTCCATGGTTACTTTAATCTCATTTATCATATGTATGTAAATCACTTTGTCTCAAATAAGATTTTTAATTTTGACTATCACCTACTTATACTATTTTTATGGATATTTTTTTTTATTGTAATATTTTTAACAGACATCTCGCAGCATGGACAATGATATGTACTCCGTTATTGTCGCGTATATCAGACTAATGTACCAATTAATAGTTTCTATGGCTCACACTGTAATATACATGATGTGGATGTACTGAATAAATAAATAAAATAAATAAAACAAAACACTTTTCGTGAAAGACAAAAACAATGTTAACCCATTGACGTTGTCTTTTAAGCAAGCTTTTATTGGCACACACGGGGGTTTAACAGAAGGGTTGTATTTTAACATGTCAAAAGCTAACGGTCACTAATTTTATGCCTTTCAGAGATCCACGTTCGAAAAACACAACCCCTTTTTTCTAGCAACTTTCGTGTAGAAAATGCGCAGCATAATTTTTCTACAACCAACAACTTTGAAAGCTAAGTATACAATGCGGCTCAATACAGAGCCTTGTGGAACTGTACGCGACAGACAGAAGGTATTACTTGCATCGTAGGCATACTTGTATTGTAGTTCTTTAAGCGCTGTAAAAGAAAGTTTGTAAAAGTATTGTATTCCCGACCATAAAAGTGCTCACTGCGGCGATGAGGTTTCCAACTTCAATTCTAGCACTCGGTTACTGTAAGACTACGAATAAGGTGCATTGTTCATTGATATGGAAGATTTAAGTTTCTTGTATTTTGGTAAATTGTATTCATTACAGGATAAACCATGAGTCAGTTGCGGTCTTACTAAGAAATCAAGATTTTCATTTTACCCCTTTGTGAACAAAATTTATATTTCTGAAATATTGAACAGGTTTTATTTAAGAAAAATAAGTTGTACCTATACTTAACATTACGAAATAAAAGGTTCAAGTAAAATATAAACGCTGATTTCGTTTCTATGTCATATTTATAAGCTACAAGCTGTTGTCCATGGATTCGCCTCGTCCCAGTTTTTTTCCATCAAAATAAAATAGAATCTTCTCCTGACAATAACAGACCCAAAAATAGCGAAAACGGCCGAGTCGATCACGCATTATGTCTAGACCAAGGGAAATAGGAATTAATACACCTATATTATACAGATTGAGATTTAGAAATCGGTTTCGATAGAAACGTCAGAGTATAATGCTTACTTTTAATTCATAGAATTAAACTTATACAGTGAAGATAAAACACTGTCATAGCTTACTTATTTTCTCTTGAAACGCTATTAAAGCTGAAGTTAAAATGCTCCTGGGTTAATCTTCAGCTTCGCTTTGGGTATCTTTCCAGAGTTATACGTATTCAGCTTCTGCTTTCGCAATACAAAATAGTCTTCAACGCAAGCAGTCGTGCATTAACAAGGCTATTTGCACAATGATAGGCATGAACATGAATGATCTAGCTACAGAATCAATTTGCTAATAGGGAAAGCCAGGGCATTTTCATTCTCGCTGCAAATCTCGAATTCCCTCATAGGGAGCGATGCTTGGCTATCCATTAGCTTATACAACAAATTGTATTTATCCAGTCGAAACTGGATAAAACAGAAGCTTCCCGGAATACAAGTAAAATTTGTTTAGATCGAATCGGTATCAATTGATATTTGCATCGTTTTGAGGTCTGTGCGTTTTAGGCTGCGAAGAAAATATTAAAGCAAATACCTACGCATATTAATAATTCTGACGAATTATTTATATTCTTGTATTTTCGTAAATTTCATTCACAAGAATACAGGCGTAAAATACAAGTAGTTACAATATAATACATGAGTCACTTGCATGCTAACTAAGAATGCAATATGTTCATTTTAACCTCCGCCTAGCTCTTAAGTTTAAGAAGAAGAAGATTAAATATATATGCGTAGTGTGGTAGATTGTCCTTCCTTCTCGGAGCAACAGATACGGTTATGGAGAAAATTTTCACGTTTCTCTCAGTCGACACTTCATTCGTTCAATTTTTACTGAAACGGGAACATAATAGAAAACAACATAACATAATAAATACAATAGGGACTTCAAACTCAGTTCGTCGTCGTGTAAAACGCTTCCGCTGTCAAGCCGTTATTACAATCTTGACAATACAATAAATTACAACGACTCTTTACTGAACACCACATAATAAACAATACAGAAAACCGGTAGGTACAGAGTTATTTACAAGCTACTTAAGCTATATAGGTGGCCTTATCGCTAGTCTGCGCAGCCCAGGTACCTATCCTTAAAAAAGTAACGAGGACAGGCGCAGATGTAGAAATTTTAACTTGTTAAGAATTTTTATTGGGCTTATGAATATAATATGGCAATCTCTTCCGCTCGCCCTGTGTCAGCAGTGCTATACCCCGCGAGTCCTCACGTCATCTAAGTTAGAGCACAATCTAACTCCACGCTCCTGCCGCCACACCTCGCCTCTCAGTAGACTTACACTTAAATTAACTCACAGCGAATGTGGAAATTATAAAATACTAGATATGGTTCCCAATAAAAATACTCAATAGTGCATCTCAAAACTCTAACTAGGTAAAAGTGCGAAGAGCCAAGAAATGAAATTCCTTTTTCACTTCTCATGCTCTAAAAGTAGGTCAATATAGCCTTACGAGGCGGGGCTAAAGTGAGTACTTAGTCCCTAGGGAGTAAAAGTAATATTTTTTTTAATTTACTTTGAGTGACTTAGATAAACTCAAACAGCCAGTACTTGCTTAGTTTTTGGCATAAAGTAAATTTTCAATAAGTGAAGGAATTTCATTACCACTCTTTAAACCACATTTAAAAATTATCACACGAAACGATGATAAAAATAATTTAACAATCACAATAAATAAACTTACAGTTTCACACAGATCGTTGTAATGCGGAAACAAAATAAAAAAGTATGCTTGTGTGTGGACCATTTTCATGACGGAAATGTTACGTTCTTAGTCTACGTGGACTTAGTTCTATGCTTTTTCCGCATAGAAGGTGGCGCCATTCTATTTTTTTCAGTTTGTGTATGGACCATTTCGCCGATGCGATTTTGTTATATCTGTGTCTGGTTGGAAAAAAAAATACCGCGAAAACTTTGGAATTGTTGTAGAGCGTAAATCGTAAACGATTAAAATAAATTGATTATTCTCACATTGTCGTCAAGTGATAGTGAAAATTATGATGTCGAGCAAAGAGCAAAAGACATAATTGATAATCTTTTGCCGCCGAAATCTAGAAAGATTTATTTAAAAACCTATGAAAGTTTTATGGACTGGAGGAATAAACGCAAATTTGATTGCATTGCTAAAACGATTGTCTAGTGGACATAAAAGAAAAAAGTCGAAAGTTTTTAGGTCTGAGGACGTAGAAACGTTTTTAAATAACGCTCCTAATGAAAAATATTTAGCAACCAAGGTATGTTTATGTACAATTTTAACACTTTTATTATTCAATTAAAGGCAACAAGTACGTTATGTATATTTTTAACAAAAACTTATTTACAGGTCGCCTTGATTTTCGGCATAAGTGGCGCATGCAGAGGGATGGAACTGGTGAACATTAGGTACTCTGGCACATGTCGAAAACGACACTAAATTACAGGCTATAAATTTGCCTAATACGAAGACAAATAAACAGCGAAAATTCGTAATATCTGGAGAGTACTTGAAAATAGTTAAAGTTTAAAAGACATGGTGGTTGGAGGTCGGACCAAGTAGCTGAAGGGTACATTGAAGAGTCCATACAAAATAAGTACAATATCACCCAGCAAATTACATCAGGCATTAACATAACTTCACAAAATGAGCCACGTCCGTCTACATCGCGTGATATGTCACATGAATTCCAGCAGTCGAATAATCGAAATGAGATCTGTGACGAAAAGTCTGAAATTTTGCCGACATCTCCGACTTTTAACACAACAGCTGACATCAGACTTCTCACAAAATTCCCAAATACAAGCTACGAGTACGCGTGTCAATATTCCCGGACCGATCATAATTTACAATATTAAAAATAATTCAAATTGTACATTTAACTTTTTATTTTTTATTTTTTGATTAAATCTTTTTGTACTAAATTGTCTATTTTTTTCTCGCAATTGAAGTGAAAAATAGAGTTTTCACCTCGAGACTAAAAGCCAATATAAACCCTCGGATAAATAGACACCCTCGCTGTCGCTCGGGTGGCTAACCACCTCGGGTATATATTGGCTTAGTTTAGTCCCTCGATAAAAAATATACTATTGCGGAGTTCCATTTGAATGAATATAAAACATTTACCTCGCTACCTCCACCAACCACGTGGCACGTGGCGGCGGGAGTGGTAGCGAAGTAGCAAGGTAAATTCTTTTTACCCACGGTGGAACGGAGAGGGTATATGTATGTGTTTAGGATGAGAGGTTGTTTGTTTGTTTGTGCGCAATCGAATGTTCCCATTTATCTCGAGAACGGATTGACCGATTTATTTGTTCGTCAAGAAAATCGTGTAAAATGAAAATAAAAAATTGTTAAGAAAATGTTCCATATTCGCATTAAAAAAATGCTTTTAAATTCGTATTACTAGTTTGCGCTTATTCATGAGTGATTTTATGATGGTATTATTTGAACATTCACTTTACGTGCCTCTCTGCGTTTTCAGATATTGTTTTATTAAAACCAAATAAAATTAATAAACTGCCAACTAGAAAATCGAATGTATTGTACTTGATAATAACTAAAAGTTGTCATTTTTAATTTTTGTCAATGTTTAGTTCATTTGAGGATTTCTCAAATTGTTACATTCCATTCTGAACTGGTATTTAAAAATCGTTCGTTCAAACCTTCTCCTTTTGCTATTTGAGACTTAATCAAATAAAATTATAGGCGGGTGAATTAATCAACTTAGTGTCTCTAGGGGCTGTGTGAATTACTCGACTCACACCTCACATTTCAGCTAAGTGCTAAGATAGCCGTGCGAGCGGTTAAACTTGCATGTTGCCCAAGTACGTCTAAAATTGGGAGTAGGTACGTTTGGTTTTAACGTCGCAACGCCAAATCATGCATAAAAAAAAACATATACACTTTTTGGTCTTGACTACGAAACATTTAAGCACGTTTTGGTGTGGGTTGCAGTTATTTTAGCAATAACTTTAACTAAAGCCGACAATATTGACGTAAAATTAACAGAAAACCTTGAAAAATATATGACAAACTCGTCAAAAATGCTATGTAATTCATATGAGATAAAAATGAAGCCAAGCCGGAATTGGCGATTACTGCATTCTGATTGACTAACCGAAGGTTCACTAGAGTCAAGTAAGCAATTACCTATGACCAATATGAATAATTAATGTTTAGTTATTCTGTGGCCTTTTGAGTGAAACTCGATTAATTTTGATAAAAACCATAAAGTAAATTTATAATCAAAATTCGAATTACCTACTTAAATGACATTGTTCCGTGTAGAAAATAAAAGGAAAGCAATCGTGGAAAATAAGCTCTAGTATGTATATCGCGAATAATCCAGATGTGTTGTCATAATTGTATAGCCCTTATACTTTAATTTTAATCTAGTTACCTTGCTATGGGTGGTGCAGGGGTATAGATACAGTACCGCTCAGAAATGACGGCATAGCGCTCAGAGTTATTTTATAATATAGTAACAGCCTTCTAAGCGTGTTTCACGCTGGTTCATTTCACATGTTTTTTTTTTTCATGGGCTTGTAGTCTAATAGCTTTACTTTTTGGATTTTTCTGTGTGTTCTAATTTTCAGTGACGGTTAGAAATTAGTTCCTCTATGTTGACGCGTCCTCGTCCTAGGTCCTTCCCGGGTGGCTTGCATCTTAGGATTCAGGAGACCGCGGTCATAACTTAACTAGTAATAACGTATTTTGTACCTGTAAATTCATCAATGTGTTGAAAACAATTTTTACCTGATCAATACTCTTAGCGTTGCCTGTTTCATCTATTTGTTTCTTTTACCTGAGTTTATTTCGTAGTGACATAGTTTCACCACAAAAACAATGTCGTGTTCCAAATTGTTCCGAGCGTCGGACCGGAAGTAGCAAAGACATTTTGTTTTCCCTTCCTTTGAGTCTTTTCCGGTTGGTTTTATTGTTCTACGTTATTAAATGTTGAAGGCGAGGTGACAGAATGCACTGACAGAAATTTTTGTTGCTTTGTGTATTTTTTTTGTAGTATCCTAGGTGGGTAAGACGGCGTTTGCAACGATAGATGACCACGAATTTTTTTTAAATCCTCTACAATAACACCGTGCAATTTAGACTTCAAAAACATGGGAGCTCCTTTATTTTCTATTTAGTTTTATTATTTAGTGGTTATTGTAGCTTTAGTCGGTCTAACAGTGATCCGAGATAGAGGCAAATTCAAAATATCTGCGTGGTAGTACGCGGTACATTCATCATGGCTAGATTAAAGTTGTAGGCTAAGTAAGGTGGTACTAGTACCAATATACGAATTTGTGACTGCCTTTTCCGGACTAAAAAAATTGAAATATTTCATAGAGGGGCCCTTTTTGACATAGACGTGAAATATGGATTGATTTAGCATATTTATATTTAATATGGCTTTGTATCGTCCATGTCTAATATTTTACGGCAGTAATTCTAAATTATGATGAAAAATGTATTTCAAGATTGTATGCCTATGCCGAAGAAATCCATCACCACCATTCATTGCCCAAAACACGAACCATATAATAATGTAGCTTTGAGAATAAAATTATATTTCGGTCGCAAAACATAGCAATGCGTATTTCAGATTTCCCCATTTTTTCCCTAAAAACATTGTCCGTAAATAAAACTCATCGTATTGCAATTCCACATTTCCCGGTAAGGCGATCTCAACAAAAATTCAACGTTCTCGAAGGTTCGAAATAAACAACTTATTTTATTAAGGCCACGTTACGTTTCTCAAGGACTCCTAATTGAAATAAGCCGTGTTTACCTTTTCACATTTTGGGCAATGAATGCCCAATTTGCCTACGAAATTGCTATATCTTGATATATTGCGAGAGGCCTCATCACTCACTCTGCCTCCTGAGACTCCCTGTCATACAACATAAGCGCTTATATTATTTAAATACACTACGACAGAGGTATTATCGTAATTGTTTACTTCTATAGCCTAACAATTTTCAATTTTGCAGGTGTCCCTGAGCGATGGTGATTACTTTCCATCAGGTGACCCGTCTGTTCGTTTGCCCCCTCTGATATAAAAAATAAAATTTGGCCCTGAGATGGTGTCGTAACAAGCAGCTTACATTAAGGCAATAATATGCGGACGTCATGAATAGTACTAGGCTCTGAGTAGACTACTCAGAGCCTAGGAAACTAAGTTTCCTGTAAAAATTTTTAATTTTTAATATAAACTTTTTTTGCTGACTGTACTTGCATTGTCATCCGTCTTAAATATGTGTGTACCAATTTTCAAGTCTATCGGACCAAGCGTTGAAGAGAGGTCACCAGAACTCCACTACCAGATTATTGTATTGTCAAGCGACCTTGTTTTAAGCAATCACAATCAATCGTCTGACTATGACAAAGTTTCATATACGCTTTGCAACTAAATTGGTTGAACAAAGCAATTTAACAATATCCCCGGACAACTTTATTGTCACTGGGTTGGCGTGTAAAACTATGCTCCATTTTTTCTCATTATAAGAGCAGTTACTACTCGTTTTGTTCTGGCATCCTCTTTGGATGCTTCGCCAACTAGTACACTTGGTTCTTACGATGATTAAACGGTTGCCATATAAGAAAAAAATCTAAACGTGTTACGCAAGAAAAATAATTCTAGAATAATTTTATTTATTAATATAATTATGATCATCCAAGGCAATTGAGCGCAGCGTGGTGTTTTGGATTCTATCTATCCTTTTCAACCCTAATATGCTGATCTCCATCGCTTTTTGGCAAAATAATCTTACTGAACAAAAAAATATTTACCTTGCTACTCCGCTAACTCACGTGTAAGATAACCAAGCCTGTGTGAAATGTATATTATTATGTTTTTCATGCTATCCCTCCCCCCAGTAATGCCAATGTAGCAATGTGGCAATGTTCATTGAAAATAGACCTCCGCAAAGTAACGCCTGATTCAATAAAATAATCTTAGGCTTAATGATTTTCGGTCAAAGGCCACGTTTGCGCACCGTAGGTTAGGATGGTCAGTATGCACATATCGACGAGTTTTCGCTTGAGTGTTACTGGAAGGTTTTCCGTCATAAAACTCTGGCTGGAAACGTTTAAAAAATTACATTGAAAATAACAAATCTCATAAGTCAAGTAAATGCCTACCTATATTTCTAGACTTTCTTTAATCTGCAAAACTAGTTTCACAGAATAGGGAGACCATACGGTTGGTAATTTTCACTACTTAATATCAACAAATTTTAATTGTTAGATTCTAGAGCTAGAACACTGAATTTGCCTTGAAATGCTACTTTCGAATTTAAAACAATAATTTGTATTCACGACTCATACGTCGTGACTCCTAAGTCACCCTATATTTTGTAGAAGCTATTACAAAATAAAACATGTGACAAACATTTGCAGTAAACATAGTGAAACCTCGAAATAAATAAATAGTAAATCGTGTTGGTAAAGCTCTGTGTTTATTCAGTTTGGGGGCATCCCTAACTTGCACTGTTTCGGACCGCTGGTACAGTCGGTCGTTAATGCCACTCGTAAGTAAATATCTTCATGGATTACAAAAAACCTAAAAACCGCTCCAGCTATAGCGATAGGTAGTTGTTTGTTGTACAAACTTTTATTTATGTTTTGTGAAAAAAATTCACCTACTTTGACGTGAAATATAAATGTGTGTATGTATACAGACACAAATTGAAATAATGTACTCTTTTAATACAAAGTTTACGTGACAGTTGATATTAAAATGAAATCCGGTCACCGGGGCTTTTGAAAAGTAGATATTTAAATGAACTGCTGTCGTTCCCTCCATCTAATGTCTCCGGAAAGAGCATGAAAGGGACAACTGCATACCGAAAGAAAACTGATGAAAACGACCTCTCGCAGTCCCCTGTTTCCTCGTTCAAAACTGAATTGATTTTTTCACGTTTAGCTACTATAACGACTCAGGCTTTGTTTCAATGTGATCCTTTTGTTTAATATTTATTTGTATAACTAACGCCACCAAAGTTGCCTTCGTAAACCTTAGTATATTTAAGCAACTGTACAATTGGCGTTTCGCCAGCGGTTGGCTAGTTTATTTATTCGCCGCGCCGCGCCGCCACCGTCACGCGACCCGAAATTATCATTCGACTGTACTACTCTTCGATTGAACATAATGCAATACTGACACTGAAAACGTTATATTTAGCCTCGTTTAGTAAATATACATCCCACCAAAAACATTCTGTAAAAAACTAGCCAAGTCTCGATGGAGCTGCTTGTTTATCTCTAAAAAGTAATGAAATCTAGACAAAATCGTGCCAAGTTTAAGGTTCCTTACTGCGATTTCTTTATTATTATAGTTAATGTTGTGTGGCTTGGCCGTTGAAGGGTACACAAGGGTACAAAACCAGGTGCTCCATGACACCATTGCACCAATCTGTTGCCAGAACCGCTACCCATTGACGATTGCAGATTGGTGCAATGATGTCATGGAGCACCTGGTTTTGTACCAAGGGTGTAATAATGCTGGTCATTTCCTGCGGTTTCTGAACGCATTTTAGAGCACTAATGATACGTGCGTAGATAAAGTATTTTACCTATAGTTGACAAAAGAAACATGTACCTATTAAATTATCGAATAGTTATTTATAGTAGGACCATTTCGATTGAAATTGAGTTCAATTGACTCGTTGAGTATTGACATCAGGCTCAGTTATGTCCCCAGTAGGTACCTAAACTGAATAACAGATCCCATAATCTTCACCCATTAACTAAGCCTCTCCACCGTTAGACGATTATTATTTTATTAACGCATTATTATAATTGTTATTGCTTCGCTTCTGAATACAGCCCGGATTGCGAGTTCGGGCAATAAAGCGAACTTACTTTGTAATGAGGTAATAAAGAGATTGTTAAGTCTTTAGCTTTAAGCAGATGTGTTTAAACTTGGCGATTAAAGCATTAATCTATTTTAGATTTTCACACTCCACTTTTGGTAATTGAGTTTTGGGGTAGTTGTTTATGTGTTATGGTTCTTCTTCGTAAGTTGTATTTGATTGTGGTTCAATTAAATCGTCATATAATTCAGATGGCATTCATTGTTGGACTGTATCCGTCAATCACATAACGTGATGTAATAGTGACGTAACTGATGTCGAGTCTCAGTTTAAATGTTTTGAAATAAGTTAGAAGTGCGTGGTACATTTAAACCGAAAGCCAGATAGAAGTAGGTTTCGAGTACGAAAATCGTGTCATATCTTATACTCTATACTATGATAAATAATGTTAGTGTCCGAGTTTGTACGAAAGCTTCGAATGTGGAAGCATAAAACCAGCGCACTTGAAAACTGGCGTGTAGCTCTGCTTGTAGAGCAGCCAATCTGGTAGCTCGCTCTCTTTCTGGTAAGTTGTAAAAGCCATCAGAGGCTAACAATAGTAGTAGTCGGTTACGAAAAAAAAAGACTGGCGTAGCGCGACCGTTTCATTTGGCAGCGTCTTTAAATTCTTCTAGAAATTACTCGGATAAATATTTGAGCGTTTTGACTGTTTGGTTTCACATCATTATACAGTTTGACAACAAATATAATGCGCATCGGCAGTATTCGTTTGCGCAGAGAAGCGCAGACCAGTTTCCGATGGTAGCCGAACGTGTAAATAATCTATATTGAACTTTATTTGCAAGCGCAACTGGCAGAGTATTGCTTGCTTTGCATTCTTAGCTCTGTCCCGCTTACACGATTTTGCCATTGTTGGTACGAAATCGATCGACCAATAACAGCGCCAGAGTTTCCCGCGCTACTAAAATTGGTCTACTGCGCAGGTACATCGTGGAGCATTATTTTTGTTGTCAAACTGTAATTCAGCGATTATTTCTACTAAGAAAGGACAATTGCAACTACTTCATCAACGAGGCAGATGACCAAAAAAACCGCCTCAAGGACACTGAACATTTACCCACCCCCGACAGTAGCTTTCTACCATACTTTCTTACTTAGACACCATGTGTTGATTACTTACTGTGCAGTTGATATTGCACTTGCTTTAGTGTAATGCAACTTTATTTATCGAACACGAATATTATAAATTTTGCGCTGACAGCACTACTGCAAATTTCATATTCCTGCAAGCTCTTATTTGGTTTCCCTAATTGCTTTCCGAACGTAGTATATCGAATGAATGTTAGACCCAGAGGGGCTGCTCCGAAAATCTAAATTAGAAGTTCATATTATACCGTCCCTTTCACTCTCAGAATTGATGACTGAGTGCGAGCGGGAAGGCCGGATACGAACTTCCAAATTCGAATTTCGAAGTATAACACCAGAGAACAGAGAACCCAAATGAGAAGTGACTTTTCAAAAGGACTTAGGTCCATTTGATTACATTTCAAAATATAACTTTTAAGTCAGAAGTTTAGAGTTTATATTTAAAATGTCGCGGCGGGTGGTATAAGCTGTCAAAACTCCCTTACCTACTATTCTGCATTCCTTAATTATTACTGCTTGTAATAAAGTCAATATGTGTTCACAACTTTTCGCCATATAAGCAAATAAAAGGCAAATTGCGAGCTTCTTTTTCATAGAAAAATTCGAAGCGAAACGGTATCAAAATACGAGAAGTTAATTATACTCTTAATTGCTTATGCATATCTGCATAGTGGAGATTTTTAATTTGCCTGAATTTTGTTTGTATAACGTATTTTCATTTTGCCGAGAATTTAGTATTTTATACCGGATGTCAAATATACCTTTTTCAATATAGTTGCTCAAAAGTGTTCTATTTTTGGCTGTTTTGCGTGCGCAAAGTTCGTGTTTGCGCACTAATGCGATTTACTTTTCTATTTTTTTTGTACTTGTTCCAATTCACGTCTACTTACCGAAGAGTTATTATAATATTAGTTTGTACCAAGACATAATAAAACTAAAAACCTATTATTAATGTAAAAGTATCAAAATATTGATTTTTTATATTTTATTACTAGTCTCTTTTCCATTATTTTTAAATATTGAATTCCTAAAATTAGTTATTTTTAAGGTGTCTGAATGGAACGGAATAGCGTGGGAATAGCTGCCGAAACGCCTGTCAAAGTTGAGGCGTTTTTCCAACTGCAAACATGGAAAGGTAACAGTAGTTATTGTGTTTACACAATTTAAATATTTAAAATATTTCTATACACAAGTAATCGATCAATTAAAAATATTAAGAAATTGTTTTCATTCTTCCTCTAAATAAGAAAAGCCATTACCTTATGAGATATGAAAGCTAACCAAAACGCCTTTAATTTGTCAAAAATGTTCACTGTGAAAGTTAGAACTTACTTTATTCTGTGTTGTTTTTAGTAGATACACATTATAAAACAAAGTCGTCCACCGCATCTGCCTGGCCCCTATTTGACCAATTCGAGGTCGGTGACAAGTGACAATTGGAATTGCAATGCGTGGTCAATACGAAGCCAACCGGCGTAGATTCTCGTCGAGTTTGTAATGTAAACAGAATTGTCACTTGTCACCGACAATTGTCGCTTTGGTGAAATAGAAGCCTGTCTGTTCGCGACAAATTCAAAACTACCGAATGGATTTTCAGGCCGTTTTCACCCATAGGTAGACCGATTCACGAGGAACGTTTTAAATATATTATAATATGAATTTGTCAACGTTTTGTGTACATTATATTTATACTTAAGTCACGTCTTTATCCCTACAGGCAGGGCCTACGGTAACAAGACTTAAAGGCCACGTTTAGCATGATTGTGGGCGTATAGGGGTGGTTTTGTGTAAATTGGTTGAAATATATCGATAATTATTGGAAGTGTCGAAAAAAGGCAACTTTCCTGAGATACAAATTTTTATTCTGTGCGGACGAAGTTTTGAATAAACGGACGTTTTAGTTTTTGTTATTTTGTAGGGTTCCGTTTCTGGGCTTATGACTGTTCTATCACTAAGCCTTAGCTGTCCATCCGTCTGTCACAGCGCTATGATATATTCTGTAGGTATTGCATTTTTTTCCCCAGTACAGTATTCAGCTTGTTCTCCCCTAGGTACATAACCGGCACTGGTAAAACCAATGTAGGATGATTATTTTGGATTAATTTAGGTTTAGGTGTGGTAGGCCATGCACATGTTTGTTTTAATTTAGAAATAGTCTTTATTTTACTTTAGAATGTCCTGGTTATATAAAATAGTTACGTACGAGGAACAAGCGAAAATTTCGTCACTACATAGTTTAAAACAAAGTCGCTTTCTCTGTCCCTATGTCCCTATGTCTCTATGTCCCTATGTATGCTTATATCTTCAAAACTACACAACGGATTTTGATGCGGTTTTTATTAATAGATAGAGTGATTCCAGAGGAAGGTTTTTATGTATAATTCTACGCAAACGAAGTCGCGGGCACAAGCTAGTTTATTTATAAACTTAACATAAGCAAAAAACGTAAAAGATAAAGGCATGATCATGATGTCACATATACTTCTCCCTGCTGCTGGGCGCAGACCTCTTCTCAGAATGACAGTAGAGCTTGGACCAAGGTTCCCACGTGGGCACACACAGACACAATTGAACCGTTTCACAATTTACACTAAATCGATGACTTTACTTTGTTACTCCGGCATAAAAATAAAAATAGCCGCAAGTGTGTGCAGGTTTCCTCGCGATGTTTTCCTTCACGAATAAGCTACACACATTGGGAAAAACTCGGCGGTTTGAGTCCATGTTAGAACCCACTATCGTCTGCGTTTAAAGACTATAGTCAAACATCTAGGTTACCACGAATTTGCTGCTAAATAATAAAAAGAAAATAAATAAAAAAATAGAAGGCTATGCTTTCGGTGCGGCATCATAGAACCATTCGTGTGCATAGCCCGATTCGCTCTTAGCCAGTTTTTAGAACTTTACTACAAATTTACACTTTTAGAAAATATAACTCCATTTTCCATTTCGTAAATATAACAGAAACATTTTTGAACATAAATAACTTTGGTCAAAGGAAAGGCACTCATATATTGGAGTCAGCCAACATAGCACAAACATGAAAAGCGCACAGAAAACATAGAAGAAATAACTAACAGATCGGTAATGTCATACATACACATACACAACTCACGTCTTTATCCCTTACGCCGTAAGGCTTACGGGGTAGACAGAGCCTAAGGCAACAGGTACCTACAGGCCACATTTAGCAATATTGTGGGCGTATAGGTGGAAAATGGAATCAAAATAGTGATGGGTTGCTAGCCTCATCGCCTAAACATGATTCCTATTATTTTCGCCCATTCCCTCCATGGGCTTTTACCATCTGCGCGGGTAGAGAAGCAACTGGTACATTCTATGTAATGTAATGTACGGTAATGTCATACAATCTATATAAAAGAAATTCGCCTTGCCAGTGTGGACATCGAGCTGAAGATAAAGCAGTTCACTATTGGGCACCTGCCCAACTATCATGATCGATATAATGGATTCGTTGCGTGGCATTGAATGAAGCTTATTTAATTTTACAAAATCACTACATAGTATAAAACAAAGTCGCTTTCGGTGTCCCTATTTCCCTATGTCCCTATGTATGCTTATATCTTCAAAACTACACAACGGATTTTGATGCGGTTTTTTTAATAGATAGAGTGATTCAAGAGGAAGGTTTTTACATATAATTCTACGTAGACGAAGTCGCTGGCAGAAGCTAGTAATAAATATACTCAAAATTTTAATCGTAACTTAAATAGCTTTGTTCTCTTACTACATAATATCGTAAAACAAAGTCCTCCACTAATGTTGGGTTAAGTCAAACTGCCTGGGACAGAAATCTTAATTCTCCGCACACAAAGAGGTAGCAGATAAAAGAAGATCAGTCGCAATAAATTGTGTAAATATAGTTAAGTGACAAACCATAAATGTGTTCCTGAATTAGATAGCCATTACCTACTACTCTATTCGTTTCTTTGCTCTATGAGAAACAGTCCATTCGAGAAGCAAGTAAGGTTTGACGACGTCATTAGCCCCCGGAAGTGTACCTACCCGCCGCTTCAACGATAGTTTGTTGCAGTACTTTCCATGCAAAATGCACTTAAAATGTGCATTGCAAATTCATTTCGCAGAAATGGTAGGTAATTATTTTCAACATGAAACTACATACATACATACTAAAATCACGTCTTTATCCCTTACGGGGTAGACTACTACCATGAAACTACCGTGAGACTCAATCATAATTGCACATACGAGTAACTCACGTATAAAATTTGAGTAATGCTCCAGTGCTCTAGGAGGAAGGACTACGAATTAGCGCGAAACATGTTGAGTATTACTCGACTTTTATACGTAAGTTATCCGTTTGTATAAATATGTAAGTAAATAGTATTCGTTTTCAATGAGTTATTGTGTTATCTTTTTAATGAGAATGTCTTATCGGTAGTTAAGCGTAGACAGGGGCCTGCGTAAGCATAATTTATCCGTGAAAAACTAACCGTACCTGTCGAAAGTGGAAAAATCTGTGTATTGCTACAATACTAAGCTCAAATTAAATTATCAAGTAGTTGACTAGACTATTTGGTGCTGTCATTGTTAGGGTTCCGTACCTCAAAAGGAAAAAACGGAACCCTTATAGGATCACTTTGTTGTCCGTCTGTCCGTCCGTCTGTCAAGACCCTTTTTCTCAGTAACGCGTGGAGGTATGAAGCTGAAATTTATATCAATTACTCAAGTCTACTGTCCCTTGAAGCTGTGAAAAAATCAAACTTCTAAGCCAACGCAATCAAAAGATACAGCCGTTTATGCCGCAAATTTCCGCAAATTTTCAACTCTCAAGGGAATCAAAACCTACAAGGTAGTTCCCGTGAACGCAGAATCTTGAAATTTGGTATGAAGGTAGGTCTTATAGCACAGATTAAAGAATAATTGCGAAAACCGTAAATGTGTATGTATGTCTGTATATAGCAGTGACCAATATAAAGTAACCCCACACTGCGTACATTTTGCTTTGGAACAGGGCTCTGCTTACATTGGTTTTAGATATTTATAGATAATGATACGGAACCCTCGGTGCGCGAGTCCGACTCGCACTTGACCGGTTTTTTGTTTAGATACTATACTCGTACTTCGATTTCAGCAAATTTTCAAACCAGTTTCGAGTAATATTTTTAAATTTATGCTTTAAAATCGAACAGTCTGGTGGTTATTGACTCTGTCAAGAAAGGTTCTGGGTTCCAATCTCGGTAGAACCAGTTGATTTGACAACATTGAAATCACATAGTAAACCTGTCATTTCAACATCACAGTATTATAATCATCATAGCTAGATGGCAATACAATTGTAATAGTTACATAGATACACACACAAATCACGTCTTTATCCTTTACGGGGTCGACAGAGCTTAAGGTAGCAAGACCCACTGGCCACATTTAGCAAGGTGGTGGGCGTATAGGTGGAAAATGGAATCAATATAGTGATGCGCTGCTCGCCTTAACATGATTCCTATGATTTTCACCCATTCCCTCGATGGGCTTTTACCGTCTGCGCGGGAAGAGAAGCAACTGGTACATTCTATGTTTTTTCTTTGCTTCCAAACCAGCATGGAAGTTAGTTGTAATAGTTAGATAGATCAAAATTAAATTGTAGCTTACCATTCATTCCAGAGATATCAAATTTAATAGCTAGCATTCAAACTTAAGTAATATCGTATCACGTTTATTGCCTGTATGATATTCGTATTACAAGACTAGTTGGGGTTACTAAGTAACACTTGTTATAATAATTAAGGATTTAA
Source organism: Pandemis corylana (assembly GCA_949127965.1). Taxonomy (NCBI): domain Eukaryota; kingdom Metazoa; phylum Arthropoda; class Insecta; order Lepidoptera; family Tortricidae; genus Pandemis; species Pandemis corylana. Next base: position 10,344,861 of record OX421856.1, on the reverse strand, counting down.
GTAGAGACGTTAACAAATTATTTAGCTACTTACCTATTTATGTTAACACGTCTCAATAACTAAAGAAGTGGTTTAACATTTTGGCTGAAATTTCGGGTGTAAAAAGTTACCAAGGGGTGGATTTGACAGCCAACCCATAGCATACTAATTTAATTATTGGAAATATATCATCTATTACAGTAATTATGATGAGACAGTCAAATGCTATGCATTTTCATTAGGTCATCAATCGTGTTGCATCATAAGAACCTACGGGTACCGCCATCTGTTATAATTGCAAGGTACTAAATCTAAACCAGTTCTCGACAAACTTTCTTCTTCCTGTTTAGTACGAAGGAATGAGTTTGCTAGAATTTTCATTATTGTTCTGGGTGTCTCGATAGATGGCGTGCTTTGGTACTTTTACAGTAAGAATGTACACGAGAAAATTAGTAGACGTGGGCACGGGGTGTCAGGTGTTTTATTTAAGCCAATTGCCAAATGCATTCACATCCATACATAACGTCACGCCTCTTTCCCTTAGGGGTAGGCATAGTAGGTACTTAGTTCCACTTGCTACGATCCTGACATACCTATTTCTCTTCAACCACAATCTCTTCACAACGAATAAAACGAATCATCTAGATTGGTACCTACGTTATTTTATTGGAAACAGATTGCGATTTCAAACCTCTGGAGTTTACTTAAGTATTTTGGTTAACGGGTGCTCTACTTATTAAAGTTCAACAGATAGGTATTGTTCTCTGACCGACGGACGGACAGACAGCGACGCGTTAATAGCAATTCTGCAACAATAGTCGTTATTACTAGCTTTTATTTAACTTGCAATGTATGTATGTGTAGGTAAATAATTATTTATGTATGTTTGGCGGGTGGAATCTTGCGACTCAATTTTGAAGCAAATATCTTCAACCGATTGCTGAAATTTTGCATACTTGAGTATAAGTCGAATGACCATACAATAATTTGGTAGCTTTTTATTAATAGCTTAGGTAATAGGTACTAGTATGTATAATAATGTAGAGGACGGAACCCTAAGGATGAATGGAAGGAATAGGCAAGAGTCAGCAACAAATATTTTTTATTATTTATTATCTTGTATAATATAAGTGAATAAATTAATTGTTTTATGCTGTATTGTAGGATGCTACAGTTACAATGTGAAGTACAAAATATGATAGTCAAATACATATTTCTAAAGATGGTGTGTAAACATAAAGCGTATCCGTAAATTTTAATGTAGGACTATTTGCGTACAATTGTAACTTAAGTGTAAGAAAATGAGGAAAAATCTGACAAAGATCATAAACTATCATAAAATGAACAAACTTTGCGGGCAACCTCTTGGACCCTCCCTTTTTGGTAGTAGGTTCTATTTGATGGATGATGTAATGCAAACGTTGCAGAATTAGATAAACGATGAGTTATAATTATAAAATCCTACAAAAAAGCATTTTACTTTCATTTTCAGCACAGTTTATAGTAAATATAAAAACGTAGAAAGTATGCTTGATAAAATGTTTAATTACAAATAAATACGTCCAGATTTTAATTTCTGTTACAAGTTTATTATATTATATTATTATGTATGTACGAAAAAAGTGTTACTACAAATCCAACTGCTAAAATAAAAGGTTCTATTGTTCGAGTTATTACAAATTTAATTTCATATAGCTGACGATAAACATACTTATAAACATCAACAGATACTATATCTATCGATAGCATCATAACGTCACATATATTATTATACAACGCGCTCTGCAAGGCAGTATGTAACAATTATAAGCATGACAGACAGACAAATATACAAAACGGGGTTATAAAAAAAAAGTAAGGTTTATATCCGCAATGCAAATACAAAGAGTAAACACATGCAATTGTCACATTATTGAACATGGCACCAATTTTGTGTGAAAACTAGTTCTTTTTTCATCCGTTTTCATCTCACTATTTATCGTATTCTAGCAGCAATAGAATTATATTCTAGTGACTAAATTCAGCACAGGGATGGTATATTCTGGTATAAAAGCAAAGCGTAGTAATTTCTGATTGTGGTCACACTTTATTGTCTCGGTCTAACTGCTTGCAATCGGCCGGATTTCGGCGATAGAAATGGTACTCGCCCGTATCGCACCAAATAGTTGGTCGATCTAGACCTAGACGACAGAGTTACCTCGCTAGAGGCCATAATAACGCGCCGAGGGATAAAACACCAACAGTTTTACAAAGAGTCAAACAAGATATTATCTAGTCCATCAAAATTTATTATTTATATAATAATCGTGCAACCATGCTAACATTTTGAAGAAAAATGTGTTTTACACAACAGAATTTAAAAACTAATACATTAAAATATTGTATTTTTGTCCATCTGTCATGAATGCCAAGCGGTGTTTATACTTATGGTACTGTCTAAAAGGCATCTTGTTTATAATTATTTAAGTTATCAACATTTTACAAAGATTGTGTCACTCTACAATGATGACATTGTTGTAGTGATAAAACTCTAGTAAACTTTTGCAATTTTTGTTGAAAATTTAGTGACCTATTTTATACTGACCATAGAAATACTGTTTCGTTCTGCTTCAAAAAGTGGACTTTTTTTGGTCATCCTTTTCGAAACAATATTATGGAAAACTCTTCAAGGTCAACTTTACTGATGCAAAAATAGTTTGTTAAATGTCGAAAATGTATAAGAATTGGCAAACTATTGAGATAAGTTTGATATTTTATGGAATTTTACTCAAATTGTACACAGTAATGAACTAGCGGTTAATTTGTCATCTGTATTGCAATAGTATTTTATCGAATTAAATTCCAAATCAGCTTATTCATTTATTTGCAAAAATCTAGTTTTAATTCTTCTTAAAAGCCTGATTTTTAAAACTGAGTTTAAAATGTTTTACAAGACTAGAATACTTATGATTATTTAAGAAATTAGAAAAGCGCAAAATTAAAAATTACACAATTCCTCTTAACATTAGTTAAATTATAAGATATGACACTTTATCGTTTAATTACATTCCTTATACACACTATTTTACAATATTTTTACACGCTTGCGTTAGTTTATCACATTATTTCTGCTATCGTAGGTACGGTTCAATTCAAAAGTTCAAGCACCGTGTTCAAAACCAAATAACCGGCGTAAGAATTAAAAGGAGATCTTAAAAACCGTCGGGTTTTAACTCTTTGCCGCGCAAGTTTTCATTATACCATTTTTGCTTAATAAAACAATGTTGAACTCGTGAATTGAAATGTAACTTGAATTAACCTCAAACATCCAACGGCTACTAGTAGAGCACATTAATTTAATGACTTTTAGATGACTAAATATTTCGAAATTTTGAAGCCTTCCTATACATCATATTTATGAACACAGTCAACCGATTTGATTTCTAGGCCACCAAATTAACTTGTCGTGATGACGTTTGCGTCATTAGATATAGGTACATTGTCATAGACGCCACAGACCAAAAACATAATCCTCGTTCAAGCGCAGTCGGGTAAAGAAAAATTGTGATAATTAGATAAGGTTCTATGGTGACACAGGAATCAAATTGGTTGACAGAACCTGTACAAAAAAAGTTCAATGATGGTCATAATTCATTTGATTTCAGTTAGGAATCCTTGCGAGACTCGGCGCTCACAACTACAATTATATTCACTGACTTTTTTACACCATCATGTAGCACTGTGTGTGATCGCGATTGTACCCGCGTTGATCTTTTAGATAGATCAATATAGTACTATTCAGATACGCAGGGCTAGACGTCAAAATAACGAGACTGATGTGATAGTCAGATACTTCAAGTATACAAAGGTATTCCGTTTGGTTTTGATCACAAATCACACGATGGGCTTGCCTATGTCCGAAATGTCTTTGATTTATCATTATTCTGCCACTTTTCCCAGCGGAGGTATCCACATACAGCACGTTTACACACATGTCACCAAAGTACGTAACCAAGACGTCAAAAAACTATACACCTTTATGCCACAAAGAATAAGAACTGTGATATATATATATATATTTGACATGATGGCTGGATCGATATTTTATGCCCGACTGTACATACGTCACACAAATGCGTAATACACACACGACTGAACTATTATTCATGTAATCATGTACCTTTGTGGTCATATTGTCTGTCATATTTTGTGCATAACAGTGCTTCTATTTTCTTAATGACTCTCGGCAACTTCTTTTCTTTTTTTTCTTCTGTTCGGACGTGACTCATAATGAAATCAAAGATTGCTGAAAGACATTCAGAAAATAAATCCGTAGTCCTATTATTAGTGCTCTGTGGCTTTAACTATCAGAGGCCACATTACTTGAAAATCCAACACTACCTATCCTTATGTAAAAGCAATCCTGCATTGCATATTATAAATCCTTTCTTTTCTAGCTGCATTTGTTCTTCACTCAAGCCCAAACATAAGGAGCACCGCCTGAGTTTTCAAGTTACTTAATGTGCAACCATTTTAGTAATTTTAAACAGATTACATTATGAGAGAATGACTAATAAGCATTGACAATCAATATCAGAAAGCCGCGATCTGCTCAGTGTTTGGGCGTTTTTTTTTTCAAATGATATTTCCTCTCCTTTTTTGTCGACCGATCGCACGATAAGCTTGCGGCACGACTTACATCTAGCTTTACAGGATTTGCTTTTACTGCAGCAGATACTAGACGTCCAGTTGCGGTCGGAACGGTAGATGCCGTCGCGCAGGCGTCTGCTGCGGCGTGTGGGGAGGATGTGGCGAGTCCAAGTCGGCGTGATGCGGCCGAGGAGCCGGCGGCCGGCGGGCGAGGCGCAACGGGCACGGCAACAGCTCCGGCATTACGCTGTGATGAGTTACTAGCGCTGAGAGCGACGTGAACTCTTTCGTAAAACCCTGGAATCATAAGATGATAATGATTAGCATAAGGATTCAACTCACGCACGGCTTCTTTTGTTACTGGCACTGCAGATTTTGATTTGGATCTCTGAATTGATTTTTTTGATTCTGAACTCTCCGAACTTCAACAAACTCACCTTCATCACTACCTATCACGTCGTCCATAAGCAGCTGATCAAAAAACTGCATGTAGAGCTCTGCCTCACTGGGACGCCATGGCAAAGAAGTCAGCTACCGTAGCGAAACAGTTCATGTAGTATATGTATTAGCTGTCACTCAGAAAAGTATTGGCGACATCTGATTTGTAGGTATAGGATAAGTAGCTGGCGACGTTGCCGCGGTGTCTCGGTGAGACAAGGCTCATAGTGATACCCACAGTCAATGGTTTCCCGTGATCTTCACCAGATCGTTAGTCCACCTCACGAAAGGTAATTTTTTTAACACTTCACCTCGTACCCCAAGTTTATCAAATTAAACCAGTACAGTTATATTATCTTACCTTAATCTTGTAACCCTTCGGCGTCCTCAATATCAGATAGTGTGCAATGCCAGCAGGTTGAAAGTCCCGAGGCACGCGCACTGACAGCGCGAAGCATCCAGTCTGCGTCGTGCTGCAGCGCACCATAAAAGCTCCTACTGGTTGATTGCTCAGTACTTCTAGTGCTATCTGAAAATGCAACATAAGATTATTTAAAAAATTATTACCAGCCGTTGTTGAACAATGGCCTTGGCCTTAGAATTGAATGACAAATTGCCAACTCCATCCAGCGGTGGTTTCCTGTAACTATCACGTTACGACTTCCCATTACTAGGTTAGCCTAATCGCCACTAGAGGACCTTTTTTTCTCAACCTCTCTCTCTCAACAGTTAACTGTTCCATGAGTACAAATATTGATATTTTATTGACATACATTTTCAAAAAAGGTTTAATTCCACTTTAAAGTCATAAATTCATCAAACCGCCGTGGTACATAGTAAGCTATTCCAATTCGTAGGTATTTATTGGTCAGTGAATGGCGGACGCACATTTCTAGGCAGAGGCTTCATAATGATCGCACAAATAACTTATAGAAGATGTTATGCTTTAAGTAGTTTTGATAAACGAAAATGACCGGAATACCTACCAGTGGAATTCTGTTACAGATTGTTTCTTAGTTCTGTAGAGTTTAATTTGAAGAATTGTGGCAGTTCCAACCTACAAGAATGAAAAATGTAAATACCTCTCTTGGAATTCCAGCTTGAAACCACGGTGCCAAGCGCAGTTCAGGCTCAGCCCGAGGTACATTGTTGTTGCCGGAACCATGCGAGCCACCGCAGGACGACGCTCCTGACGATGATGATGTCGCGGCACTGCAACCAGCTGATCCGCTACTGAAAAACAAAGAAACAAGATTAAAATACCTGATGAAAGTAAGATGTTGCAAGTGATCGTGATGCTTTGAGAGCCACGAATGTTCATTCCTAGACATGTTAGTGAGAAGTATTAAATGCTTTAGATAACAACCAAAGATTCCCTTTGCAAAGGTCAATAAGTATAATATATGTAATAAGCGTCTTGAACGGTAACTACTATTTCTATGTACATAATAATAAAAGCGTATGCGTATCTGTAGATTTCAAAGCTTTTAAAGACCGAGTAACAATTTGAATAGAACAGAAACTTTTGCATCTGCACCACAAGCGACTTACCCATTTTTGATATGGTTACACTTAGTGAACTCTTCTAGATCGTTCTGTAGACTGTCATGGCGCGGCGTAAGCTCTCGATTCGACTCACGAGTGCGAGCCTCCGCCTCCGAAGCCTCGTTGATGTAGCCACCGTTCATGCACAGCGGCAGATTTGTAGGACTGCAAGCAGAAGCACCCAAAAGCGATGAGAATAGGCAAGCAGAAACATATCCCGTCACCACCACATAAAATAATATATATTATAATGTTAGTGTATATATATAAAATCGAAAGTGATTATGTATTGATATCAAATTGAGAATTGGAACCGCTCAACAATATAAGGATCCTGATCACATTTTTGTAAATGATTAATAAAGAGAGGAAAGTTTCCTGGACCAAAATACAGATAAATTAGACTCTGAAAGAGGTTTTCCTTTTATTAATCAACTGTTCCTTCTACCACCATTATAAGCACCAACACCAATCATATCATCATAATACAACGCACGTTTACGCGTACTTATTAATTCAGAATAACTCTCGGTCAAAAGACTGTTGCCATGAACTCACGTTGTTGGTGTATCTGCAACTAGCGGCGTCGAGTCATCATCCGATGGCTGCAACAGGGCCCCGCTGAAACCCATAGCTAGCCGCTTCATGAGTGGTGCTCGCTCGCCTAATCTTCGGTAGCAGTTCAGTTCCGTTGGTGAGTTCGACTCTTCCGAAGAACTTGGACTCGCCTCGTGCTGTGACATTCCCATTATGTTGCATTTCGATGGAGACCTGAAACAGAGAAGAGACAAAAGATGTAACAGACGCGTGAGAAAGATTTTAAAAGTAAATTCTGGATTTTGCTCAGATTGTTGGCAAATTTTATAAACAAAAAAAAACAACATGCTACTCCGCTATTGCTATTGGTAGTGGAGTAGCAAGATAATCATTTTTTGTTCATAAATGTAAACCTTTGCAAAATAACGCCTGATTCAATAAATTATTGGCCAATTTCATGATTAGCTATTCAACAAGTCAATCAAATTTGAATCTTATGTTTCAAAATGATATTTCCTACTCCAGTACTTTTATGTGACAGTTAAAGGGTCACCAACACGTATATAATGATACACATAATAATACTGGCGACAAGTATATGCTCTATGGCCCGCAACTGCACTTTAATGTAGGCATATGTATGTATGTATGTATGTATGTATGTATGTATGTAAACTCTTTATTGTGCAAAATAAACAAGACAAAATACAATTGACAGACACTGAGATACATGCACAAAGGCGGACTTATCCCTTTAAGGGATCTCTTAAAAATATAAGTGCAGGGGAAGTTTTTTTTTAAATTAAGACCCCCTCCAAATGGACTGATGACCTGGTGAAGATCGCGGGATTTCGCTGTAGAGGACCGCGCAAGACCGGTTTTTATGGCGCTCCTTGTTATCATTGATCAGTGTTTGAAGTAATTACACAGCGTCAAATGGGTGAGTTATTTTGGAATTCAAAACTACGGTGGATAACGATTAAAGTAGTGTTCAGTCAAGCTGATCCAGCTACCTGCTGAAATATTCCAGATACCTTCTAGATAGTTTAAATAAATAGGGACCTGTCTCTGGAGTGCGGGTAGTGGTGCGTGAGGCCGGGCAGCGAGTCTGGTGCGCGCGCGCATTCGCCGCCGCTCAGCTCCGCGCTCTGAAGACAAACAAACCAACTTATTATGTTTACACATCTCTCTACCCCGTAAGGGATAAGGACCTGATTTATGTATGTATGTATTTGTGTACCCGAGTCATGGATGTTATAAATATATGTATGTGAATGTTTATCGTTAACATTTCGGCTGTTTAATATTTTTTGTGGAATTCTGTATAGTTTTTTTTGTGCCAAATAAATATTTTTTGTCTTTCTAACCGTTGATTGCTACTCATAGTACAAACTTTGCTAAGTTATGTCCCACGACATTTATTTATTTATTTTCAAGTGTGGTTGGTGAACTAATTGCTAAGCTTCTATTATTTATGCGTAAAATACTTTTCATTAATGGAAAGTGCTAAATTACGGGCAACAGCTTGGATGTGTTGACACAGAATTAGTTATGTTTTTGTACGAAATTACATTTTTATACACGAATGATTTGAAGCAAGCAACAAATGGAAAGTGAAGTTAAACATGAGCTTGTAATGAAGTCGATTAAAACGGGACTTAATTACGTTCACCGTAGGCGCCTTTGCATTGTTTGTCTTGCCGTATTACAACAACTGTGTTAGCAGCCTTACCGGCGCGCTCAGAGACGTCAATATATTTTTTTAGTCAACTATCTTACTCGCCACTACGCCCCGGTGAAACAAGAAAAAATTAAGCTATGCTTCATTCCAATCCATTGCAAACAAATAAATTTCATCTAAACTCCCACACAGTCACTTATTTCATGCAAATAGTTTTTATTGTCCACTGTAATTTTAAAACTTGATAATTATATAAATAATAATTGTGATTGACATATAAAATGGATTGGAATTGACTGTTAGTAGAATTGACTGTATATATCCTACAGAAAAAAAAACTTCTCAAGTCATGGCCATGGGCATGGGTTTGCATCTGGTAATTTAAGTGCGAAATAACATTCGAAATTTACCATGAGCTTTTTGTTGAAGCAATTCAGTGGTGTGTGTAACATTCTCAATCTGGTTCCCAATCCCAACTGAGCCCGCGTGGGAATTGTAGACCAGTCTTCTTAATCTGAGACGAGGCCTGTGCTCAGCAGATATCTCTTTATTACCCGTGGCACTACTGTCCAAAGATTTATATTTCAAAATCAAGTTTAACATAGTCGACGGGCTGTTGCGGAGCTCCTACTTTTGGGTATTTTTGGCCCTTCGGGCCTGCTGAAGATCTAACATAGCCTAAACCTACCTTCCACTTATGATATTTATTTTGGTCTGTAGTGCCACGTAGTAGTGCCATGGGTAATACTCTCAGATATTCCCTAGAAACTGTTCTTGGTGAACTTTTATGATAGTAGAGTTATATTTCCACCAAACAAGTCACTAGCTCCAACCTTAGCCTTTGAGATTGTGTGATAACTCATAGTAAGTGAATATATCATACTGTTTTGTTTATAATAATAATGGGTAAATGACAAAGCTAAGAAAATTTGAAATTAGACTATTTTTAAATCTTCCTTGTTTTGGTAACCAACTTAAATGAAACAACGGCGTCCCAAAATTACAAATTCCATTACCTCCCCGGTAAACAATGGTACCCGGGCAATAACAGGGGCATTATTATTCTGTAATTTAACGAGCCAGTAAAATCGCTTTAATTGTGATTTAGACGCGCATTAATAAGCTCAGACCGTCGTAAAAACGGTCTGCCATCTCTTGTTGAAGGAAATAACATTAATAACTTGAAAGATTTGTTTTGTATACGTAATGACCGATATAAAGTATGGCTTTACGATGGTAATTCGTCTCGTTTTTGGCAAGGTAAGGGAACTTGTTCAGGATTCAGGATCTCCTGATGGTAATCGCTTGAATACCAGAGAGATTGTAAATGTGCAGCGTAATAAAAAACCAATTACAACTTAAGTTTGAACATTAGAGCTGTAGGCTTATTACCTAACTCGCTCGCAATCGCCATCGTCTACATTTTGACAATTCATGTATGGGCTGACAATTGGCATCGCAATCAGCTAGCTGTCATATTCATACAAGAACTGTCAACATGAACACGATGGCGGTTGCGAGCGAGTAGGTAATAAGCCTACAGGACTTTACAGTAGATAAAACCAATAACGTCGTAATCGTAACCCTTACGTGTTTTTTTTTTTTGGTAAAATCTACTATAAGTTATTGAAACATGGAGATATTAATACAAAGAATCTGAATGTAAATTTTATTGTGCACCATTTTGGTAGTACTGAGTCAATTAAAAAAAAAAGCAATTTAAACTATTTTAAAACTCAACACATAGCAACAATAAACCACAAATGTTAAAAGGCCAATTAAGTAACGCACCGCTTCCCGCTTCCTTTCCATTTGGAATGCAAGTCTTCCGAAACGACGTTATTTTATTGTTTTTTTACTACTGCTCAAAGAAAAAAAAGTATATTGTTTTGTTTAATTTTAGCCGACAAATGGAGAGGACCGGAAGTGGCGTGTGTCGACATCCTGCACAGGATATATTTATGCGTGTTTTTTGTTTATAGTGGCATGACATCGATTGGACTTACAACCTAAGACTAGCACGTGCTGTTATTTTCCTTGTCGATCAATGCATACTTTTATCAGTATTATTGTTGAAGGAACCCGCGTTACTCGCAGACGTGATGTTTGAGGATACTATAGTAGTGCTGTATGTAAACCAGGGTAATTTTAAAAATGAGGTGAACGTTTGGCGCGCAGGCAAAAAAAAATTCAACAAACTACATATTTTTAAAATTGATCGCGTAGTTCATATTCAAAGTCACCCAGGTTTATGATATCGTTATATGTATTGTGGTTTACCAATGCCAAAGTCTATACAAATACATACTGTCATCTCATCACTTTCAAATTACAGCGCTTGTTAAGAAATATCCCAGCTCGTCGTTGCAGACCGAATATTTCCTGTGCGTATTTTTTCCTGCCCAAAATTAGAAATAAGGTGAGACAAATTGCCTAAAACGAAAACAATTGTGTCCCTCAAACAGACAAGATAATTCCATTGCGCTCTTAGATCCCAAGTCTAATTTACACGTCATGCCTCATATGCTTTGGTCCCAGCGCAATATCCCACGTCGCATAGATGCCGCGCGGCACTTTGCCTCGCCCTTGTTTGCCGTTTTAAGTGTGACAGCTTTATTCAAAAATGGGAACGTGTGTTGGCCTAGTTTAAAATCTGGGACCCTTCTTTCATTAGTGTGATTACTGATTAAGCAGTTGTGGGACGTGTGACAGTGATAGCATGATTGACCGACGAGGACACTTAATTATCATATCAATTTCGCTCAGATCGCTTAATAATTTCCTTTTAATAGCCCTTCTTTCATAGGTCGGGATCTACACCCTTGTGTTGTTAGCATCCCTAAAATTCGCACGAAGCGGTACTGGAAGGACGAATGTCCTTTATTTTTCAGACTGCTGAGGAATGGATGCCCTGCCAGCGTCTATGTTCCCTGACCACTACAATCTGGCCGTCTTCAAATCAAGGGTGAATGGGCATTCACTAGGCAACCGTGCTCCACCCTAGATCACTAGGCTAATCGTCTAACTTGCTCGCAATCGTCATCGTGTTCATTTCGACAGTTCTTGTATGAATGTGTTAGTTAGCTGATTCCGATGCTAAATGTCAGCCCATACATGAACTGTCAAAATGAACACGATGGCGATTGCGAGCAAGATAGACAATAAGCCTACACATCTATGCTTACCATCAGGCGTGATTGTGATCAAACGCAAGCCTATTTCGCATATAAAAAACCCTATCAACCTACTATGTTGGCATTGTCATTCATCCTACATCATGTTTACTCAAATATGCCTAGCAGGATTTGACTCAAAAACAAACAGAAAGAGTTAAAAAAAACTTAAAAAACGAATGACTTTGGTTAGCGGAATAAGCTGGATAGTGGCCGATTGAGACGCCTTATGAGAGTACTTGATAATAAGCGCATGCACATTCAGTTATTCCATGAGGCAGCTCACTCGGTCAGTACCTGCAACTACGATTAAAACAGCGAAGTACCTATCGAATTGTTTGATACACGTAACTGTGAAAGTAACTAACTATCTAACTCAAGTCTGGAATCAAAATGTTCTGTTAAAATGCCGGAACTGTTAATTAACAAAAACGCATCAATCATAAAGGGACACTTTGGTTCCACTTCTCTAAATTACTTTTTTCTGTGCACTCATGATTGCTTGCAGTTTTTTGTAACATGCCCGTAATGGTGGATGTTTTAATTTGTTAATGACTTTTTTCGCAAATTACGAAAAGGAAAAATGTCCTATGTTTCATGTTCTAGAAAAAGTTACGTATTAATAAAATACGGACATTATGTAACTCAACTGCTTTTAATTTAAATAATTGGGGTTTACTTGACTTGCAAAATTTTGATGAATTTAATCTTCACTTGAATATCTACACAAAAATTATTATTCATAAATTGTCCATAATATTAAGTAAACGTTCAAATCAGTACTTATACGTATCATCCAATTCTATACCAATAATCGTTCAGGGGGCCTTTTTTGAAAGCATATCACTTGAAAGAGCCATTAAAACGTGGAAAAAAAATGTATACGAGTATTGCTACAAAATTATGGCTGCAATTACATTCCCGACCAGTTGAATAGTTTAATTAGAGCTGTAGTTTTCTTCTAAGCTAATCGTATTTCTGATCCAGTACAGTTTTTCACTACTTTCCTGTGGCGTTTTCACATAATGTGTTTTCAAAAATCGGGCCCCAGCTTTCAAAGCCTTAAGCTAGGCAGCCTATCTATACTGCCGTTGCCTAGTCATAAATAAAAGTTACAGTAGAATATTGTATTCTTAAATTAGATGAATTTTCGTAGCCTCGCGTGCCGCGCCGCAGTTACAGAGTGGAACGCATCTATCACGCACCGCCTGATCCGTATCTGTTATTTATATCATCTACAGTGAACGATCAAATTTCAAAATTATTTTCAACTGGGTGCTTAAAGCATGGATTAATATTAGCCACTTGTAATGTACCTGAATTATATCACTTTCTGTCTACGAAGTTCTAGTTTAGTATTTATTTGGATTCGCTAAAGGAAGACTTTGACTACAAGGGAACTTTCAATTAACCTGTGGATTGTTCATTTCATTGTTGACATTTGTTCTCATTTTGGTCACTGTGGAAATCAAAAGCGTTTGCCTATGACGATTCAAAAGATACAGCCTTCTTACGGACTGATAGGCAACAAAGTCTCTCTCTAAAAAGCAGAAACTCTGAAATAAACAAATTTTATCCTTCCTTATTATGCTACTAACATTCTTTAGTTATTTGTTTATGCATAACATTAAATTAAAAGACCTCCCACGCATATTCGAGTAATCAAACTGTGAAAAAAAAAAAAAAATTTTGGCCAAAAATGCCTAACACCACTTATATTAGGAAAAGTGCTGATATTCTTCAAACTGCTTTATTGATTTTTACCAGACATGGCTAAGAAGCACCGCAAAGAAACTGGCTTTCGAATGAAATAAACCGTGTCGAAATGGGTCCATCGGCTTGAGAGCTATGATGTCACAGACAGAGACACACACGCACATACAGAGAGAGAGAGAGAGAGAGACATTGACATCAAACTGGTAACAACACCCGATTTTGCATCGGGGGTTAAGACATTACTTAGGAGTATTATTAATTATAAACAATAATAATAATGTAGGATTGGAACGTAAGATGATCGGGTGAAACGGGACGTATCTAAGTGTGTGAAGGATGGAGAGAGATGTGAAAGAGACGGGGGGAACAGTTTGAACGGCGAACGGAAAAGTAAGATGTGCGTGTGTAAAAATTATATTAAATAGTATTTGGAGTTTAAATAATAAAACCAGTGATCAAACGAAGTTGTTTTATTGAGGCAAGATAGATTCCCACAACAATACTAATTTTTAATGTAAAATAGGCATCGTTTCACTACAATCAAGCCTAACGGTAAGCCAAGATATGCGAACGACGAAGCATGTTTGCCTAGTAAATTGAAAACGGCCATATTACAACATTCAGGAAAAACAGGCAGGAATTTCTAATCATCAGCTTCGTCATCGTAAGACTCAAAAAGTCTTGCCACGCCAAGCCCAATAGGTTCGAGCAATCTGCACGTTTTCTATCAAGGCTGTGATTTCAGTTCGGAAAACCCAGTCTTGAATGTCTTAGGTGCGGCGTGAGGTAAAGGAGGGCTCCATTTTTAAATGTCACGGTGCGATGAGATTGATTCAATTATTTATTTAACGCAAGCATAACTAACAGTATAATTGTCATATATTTAGTCACAGTTAGCTAAAATGTTGTGTACACAACATGTAGCATAGTTTCTTTTTGTATTCATTATTATTTTGTATTGTTACTTTACGAAGGTCCATTTCAATGAAAAAAAAACATTTATGCCGCTAGTAGCGGAGTAGCAAGGTATTCTGGTTTCGGGCTTTCATGCCATCGGCCGATCCAAATAAGATAGAAGAAGAGAACCCATAAGAGTGAGAGAGACAGCAACACAAACAATGGCATTCTAAGAGCTCACGGACTGTAAATGTTTTTTTTTTCAATACAAGTACAGCCAGCCAAGAAATCGTGTATTTTTTAAGATAGGTTATTTTTTAGGCATTCGCTCCTCCCTTCCCCTTGCACCCCCATTCACCCCCAAAAGCCGTCGGTTATCGCTCGCGCCGTACAATTCTTTTTGTGTGTTTAGTGCCGCTTCACACGACATGCTGGCGACACGTGGAACCCTAGAGCATGAACCCATGGAGACGTCTAGGCATACCTACCTTTCTGTAAGACGTATTAATTATGACCAGTAATCATATTCGCTTCTTATATATGTGTGAGTGTGATGATACGGCGAACCCCTTGTTAATGTTTAGCAATGTCAATGTATGTATGTAAACAATAATCTGGACACGTGTTTCACCTTTCTCCGAGCCATCCTCAGCGGTTGTTGACGCTTCGACGGTCGGTCAATTAACCCTGCTCAGAACGGCTGGCAGTACTATTTCACTACTGTTACCACTCAATGAATTTAACAATATCCTCGTAATGACGTCAAATTTGGTAAATTTTGGTATTTTTAAATGAAGCCCATATTTAAATTGTTCCCATTATGCAGTTAGTTTAATATAGATCTCCATAAAGTACCTATTATTATAGTGCCATATTTAAATTGTTCCCATTGTGCAGTTAGTTTAACATGGATCTCCATAAAGTACCTATTATTACAGTGCCTAAGACTCAGTCATTAGTAATTAGTGGTTAGCGAAACTGATACACCAAAATCTTGACTAACTCAACCAGGGTAACCAGGGTAAGTTAAGCAGATTAATGTACAATCAGCACTAAAAGTTGATAAACAGTTGAACAGCGCATTGTCATAACATAATCATCTACATACGACGCTATTGCCAAGAAAATATACATAGGAGCATAATCTCCTGACACAAGACAAGTATACCTGTACTTACTAGGAGGTCCCAAATTATATAATATAAACCAGAAAAATAAATAAACGTTTTTCATTTTTAAGGAAATTGAGGTGTAGATGCGTAGATTTTTTTGGGTTCTTCGAATGTCTTTCTGTCATTGGTCTGTGCAGGTCAGCAAAAAAGAGTGCGCACGAATTCTATAAGCGTGCAACGCAACGATTTACCGGCTGTTACACCCTTTGCCTGTTTGACCTTCGTGCTGATTGGCCACGTCTGAAGGTTTATGACTGCGCTACATGTAATTGGATGTAGGATTTAGTTTGGACATGGTCTGAGATTTGTGAGCTATATGAGTAATGAAATCAAGCGAACGGCTAAACTTGATTAGACACGTATTGGACTAAGGGACGTCATCAGTTCGAAAGAAACTGGTAAATGGCATAAAAATAACAAAACTTCGCTTCACTTGGTCTTGTGCGAGTAAAATCCGATTAATGCAATAATTAATTTACGTGTGCCTACATGTAAGGATTCAAGTAATCAGAAAGCATAGCAGTTAGTGTAGAAATTTAAAACTCTGAGCAAAGAATCAATGAAAGACATACATTACGAGGGCAACTACAAATTACCTATATTCTCACTGTAAAAAATATATTATTGATCTCGATAGCTGTGAGAATTGGTGCCCTTATTTATCGACACGTCTTTACCTAAGACTTTTTATCTTCCGATATTATATTTTTTGTTATGGGAAGAGATAACAAAAGGGATATCTTCTTTAAGTCATGATGCTTCGCATTCAACTAATTGCATTTTTGTGCTGGTGATTAAAGATTTTTTCACGAAGAAAACATTTGACATGAGAGCCACAAAATTGTTACCAGCCTTATGTATTCTCAATTAAATTTCGCAATCATGGGCTACCCGTAACTCGCCGTTGGATCTTGATATTCTTTTTTTAAATAATTGTAAAAGTTCTGTATGATCGTGAATACGCACTTAATAGTAATTAATAAAGAATTAGAGCGTAAAATGTAGAAGGTTTTTGACGATTTTATATTTCAGCAACACGAAATGTTTACTACGGCCTTGTCAGCTTTCCACGTCGCTCGTAAATTATACGACTTTACAACTTAACCAGAGAACTTTATTGCTTAAAATATGCCCACAGTTTAACTGGGCTAATATACCTGAATTTATATAAATGTAAAAGGCTTGTTCTTTTTAATAAAGTCGCTACGACACTGGCACCCTTATACTTTATCTCATTTAAATAACAGAAAGTCATCATCTTGTCTAACCTTTATTTATCCCACTGCTGGGCACAGGCCTCCTCTCAGAATTGCTCGTTCGCCTTCCTTGTCGTATAAGAAAATTAAATAAATAAGCAGACCAAAAAGATGTCAAAACGACTTACACGCATATCAAATAGATTTGCAGGAGCACGTTCTGTACAAAGTACTTTTAGATATATTGTAACATTATTAAACAGAGACGTGTCAGAAACAAACCATACAGTCTTTAAGTGTAGTTAATTTAAAAGAAACGTATACCTCGACTGCAAAGCATCTAACTGAAAACGCGCCTGCCCTCCTCCTCCCAACAAGACCTGATAATAATATTATTACACTCTATGTTCAACGCAATTAAGAAAACCTTATCGCAGAGTGTCTAAGAAATAGACGTTCGCCCTCTTTTCTGGCGGCAGTTGGGCCAAAACGCCCAAGTCCGACCTCACAAACCGAGGTTTCAGCTTGAATGGTACCATTATTTATGATTTACAGTGCCATGCGTAAGGTAAAAGACGTTTATGGTATGTGTAACAAGTACTACTGAAATACGTGCGACTTTAATGTTACAATATTTTCGTAATAAAGGTCACAATGACATTTAAGATAATGTGGCAATAAAATGTAAAAAAAAACGTAAACCAAATAAAAAGTCAAGATCGAGTTCTGAGAACGGTAAATTGAGGTCGGTTTAAACTACGCCTTGCCGTGTACTTACATACAGTTGCAGGCAGACACAGGTGCGACCAAACGTTGAAGGCGGCGATGAATCAGTCAGTCAACCCAAACTTCTCATATTGTATAATTACTTGCTATTCGTTGCGACTTCATATGCGAAGGATTCCGCGGGAATTATACATACTTAAACAATTTCGCAAGAAAAAAGTATCCTAGATTTGATCCAATTTGTAAACCATGTAAGAGATACATTTCATCACAATCCGTTCAGTAGATTTTGTGTGACCCATCAACAAAATTGTTAACAGATTATTAATGTTTCACACATCTAAAAAAGTTTAAATTAGTATGTAATATTATAGAGAGTGACAAGTTGAGCAAAAACTAAAAAACCATCCAATTTCAAAATGGCAGAGAAAACTAATCTGTATAACCACAGACCTATTCCATTTTCAACGCGAAATAAGAACAGCGGTTTTAAAACAAGACTGTTCTAAAATTCAACATTCACTTTTTAATTTTCGAACCCGTCCCCAAGTGGACAGTACGAAACGTAACACTTTCTAAACCTTCTTGCCGTAATTAAATCCGGGCCCTAAGTTATGCGTTATTGCTACTTCGCACGACAGTCCCTACATTCCTTCTCCCTTTCACACAACCCTTTTTTTCGTATATAAGCGTCCTTGTCTAAGCGAGAGTGAGTTCGGACGGAATTCCCATTACGACCGGTATTACAAAGGAGCATGCACTGTTTTTGAAACAATGTAGTTTTTGTTTGTTTATGCGTGGATATTTATATGGTGGCGTTAGTGTTTCTGGAGCACAATTAAATAGCGAATAAAAGGTTAATGTTACCCAAAATAAATGCAAAACATTCTTAAAATAAATTTCTGTATTTATTTTAAAATTTACTCAGGTTTGTAGGTAAGAGGAGGTAATAAGAACTCGATATGAATCTAGACAATTTGTAAAAGTGGCTATCATTGTCATCATCACCACCGTCAGTTGGAAGACGCCCACTGTTGGACATAAGTTTTCCCCAAGAATTTCTGTGATGATTGATTTTGTGCTACCCGCCACTCCATTGCCCGCGAACTTTACCAGATGGTGGCCTCAGCGGCCATCTGTTCAAAAAGCATTATGGCCTTCATTCACCAATGACTCTTTCTACGAGTAAAACCCCTGGTAAAAAACTAGTGGATGGTTAAAGAAAAATCTTATAAAACACTAAACAAACACAACTTAATAAGCACCCAACATTATTTAGTGAAGGTCGCACAGTAAAAAACTCAAAAAGAACTCTGCCATTAAACCCAAGAGAGCGTGGTCCTCAAAATAGACCCATTCACAAATCCAGTTCACTTAAAAAAGGCAGCTTTAGAACAACAGTTCTAAAAACAAAGCGTCTATAAACTTTTATTATAGTTAGCAGTTTTCCTTATCACGGACAATGGACAGGGACGACTGAGCCAGTAAATTTTGTTGGTTATCGGCCCCGCGCGCAGTGGGGCCCCGCCCTAATTACTTGATTATTCTAACAGCTGTTTAAAAGTATGGTAAGAGGTTATTTTGGGGATGCAATTGTCTCCGTCGACTTTAAAGTCATTATATTTATCATGGAATACGTTCAGACAATTTAGAACGACTCTCAAAATGCTTGCCTTTTGAATACAAACTTTTGAAACGATAAGAAACGTAGTGTCTTTTGAGAATGGTTAGTACTTAATTTTTTTATGTACTTACCTAATTAAAAAAAAACACTTAGCGTGTGTATTTACGTATGTCATAAAGTTGTAAACAGAACACAAGAAATTTACAGGTTTCAGAACAAACAGGTGTACAAAGGCGAGCTTATCCCTAAAAAGGATTTCTTCATGTTAACCCCCGTTGTGCAATGGAATTAGGAACATTTGTTTTGTCTTACGTGACGCGTGGCCCACTGACCCATTTCTAAGGGTCTAAAACAGGTTATTGACCCTTATTCATTAGGTAAATGTTACAGGCCGGGGGGCGATTATTAAAGTATCATTGGAAAGTGGCGAAAAATTCATTTTTAATTCATCCTGTCAATCAGTTCATTTGATTTGAGCAGAGATTTTGTGAGCTTTTTAAAAACTGTGCCCCTATTCTAGCTACATTGTTCTATTGGTACGTGGCAAATGACAGTGATCGAGAAACGAATATTAAAAGTTAACAAGCAAAAGAGTTAAGAGCTTAACATTGCTAGCATTATTCTAACTACGTATCACGATCTAAATACACACGATAGAAAATCTCTTCACATATTGGAGCAGGATGAACCACCAGAAGAAGAAGTGAAGACAGCTACTAGAGAATGGTAGATAACGCTGTCTTACTCTCAAACGAAAAAGTCCGACTTCGTCATTTTTTTTTTATCGGTTGTCTGGTAGAGATCACTATTAAGCGATAAGACCGCCTATTGTCTACCTTGTTCTTTGTTTCGGTATATTTTTGTCTTTGTCTTGTCTTTTGGATATGTTCGTAAGAGAGCTTCACATTTAATCAACACATTCTTCTTTTGAAAGTGGTACTCCATTACTGGAGGTTGACCGTTAGCTCTGGAAACTTCTCTCTGTCTTGGGCCATTCTGAATATTTGTTCTGTACTTCTGATTCCGGTCCTCTATGGACATACACTATATTATTATAAGCTGTTGAATTGACAGAGACAAACTTCTCAAAACCTACAACACCATCTAAACTAATCATATGAGTGTTGGATTATAGCCTCGTCGAGGCGGAGGCGGCAAAATCTATAAATCAAAAGGGTATAAGTGATTTAGATTATTGGTTACTGGTGTGTGTTATATTGTGGGTCATAAATCAGATTCGGGATGTCGAGTTACTAATAACTCGACAACCCCTAAGGGTTAAGAGACTTTGTTGATGTGATAAAAATATTGACTGAATAGGCTAATAAAAAATATAATTCTATAGATATTGTTTAACAAATAATAAACCAATATAACTCTTCAAGAGTTCGATTCCAAACCTCAATCATGAAATTTAGTTCACATAATCCGTAGTTCCTTTTCTTTGCCATAATTATAAGCAATTTTTAAGTAATATGACCGTTTAGAGCTAAAGGCTGAGTTAGTGAAGAAGTCAGGATTTTTCTTATATTGAGTAGGTATATTATTATACACTGACGAGAAAAAATATCGAGGCACTTTACAAACAACTTTCTAAGGGAAACGACCCGTTATTTTTACTATTCTGTACTGCACCTGTCTAATATTTATTCAGATTATTATAGCCTTTTTTATTCCGAATTCGCTACAATTTCATTTTTGTTGTTTATTTGTGTTGTTTTTTTATTATTAAATTGTCGCGTAATTCGGAGTGCCTCATGGCATAGGCCTCCTCCGTGTATTGGAGGGTTTGGGCGATAGTTCCCACGCGCGCCCAGTGCGGATTGGGAACTTAACACACACCATTGAATTTCTTCGCAGATGTGTCCAAGGATTCCTTCACCGAATACAATTATTCAGATACAAACCTCTAAATTTTAATTTTTCATTTTGTCACAAAACAATTACCCCCCTTTTTCGACATCACAAATCACCGTCCATATTTCAAAACCGAGCTCAATTTTCACACCCTACCCCACCATTACCACAACAGAGTGCATTTAGACACTAACATCCCCACCATTCTAGATCGGTTGCTGATTTTGTACTACGTTGCGTTTGTTATTAATCAACCGCTGCGTAGTGCCCGTGTCAATCGCGCAATGAACAGTGAATTCTCCCACCGCGTCGCTTGTTATTCGTAATCGTAGCCGGTCCCTTATAATTATAATAAGTGGACCAGGAACATGTATCATTACGACAAATTTACCGGGAGCTGGGCAGGCGCAGATTAAAGTAATAGCTGGTGATGTTACTTAAGGATTGTTTGTTTTGTATGTATATGAAATTATAGCCTTCTTGATTGTTATAAAGTTGTTTGTTGGTCGGATTGCGTAAAAGGCTGTTGCGTTTGTCGATTGTTTTGCCCGCGGAATATAAAAAGCAAGTGAAAATTATGCAGTCTGTTACTCGTAAAATTGTTCGGGAATATTTCGAGAGGTGGTTGGTTCGAATGAATAACTCTGTGTTTTTTTTTATGATTTTTGAATCATAGTTGACAAATGTTTCCTTAGATTGGGATGTTGAAAGTGACCGCGTCAACGGGATAACATTTTGAATCAAAAATTTTAATGAAAGAATCCATCCAATGAAATTCTTCCATGCTGGTCTGGGAGTAAAGAAAAAACATAGAATTTACCAGTTCCTTCTCTTCTCGCGCATATGGTAAAAGCCCATCTAGGGAATGGGCGAAAGTCTTAGGAATCATATTATAGGCGACGCGGCTAGCAACCCATCCCTATTTTGATTTTCCTTTCCAGCTATACGCCCTTAATCATGCTAAACGTGGCCGTAAGGTTTGGTTACCTTAGGCTCTGTCTACCCCGTGTCGTGGGGCGTCGCGGTGACACCGAGTGCTCCCGTAGCGCCTCACAAACGACTGAATAGGGAATCCGTGTGGTTTTTAGTGGGTATGCCTGCCGTCGCGGGAGAGCCCCACATACCCCCGGTAAACCCGTACCGGGCGGATGCATAAGGCGCATTTTCCACACCATAAAAAAAGGCTCTGTCTACCCCGTAAGGGATAAAGACGTGATATATGTATGTATGTATAATGTAAAATTTGAATGAAAAACCTTTGTAAGGGTGTTCAGTCATACTAACCCAACCACCTGCTCTAATATTCCGGAAAAATTCTGAGAAATTCCAATCAAAACCGGTGTTGCCAAAACTTATGCTTAAAACTTACTGCTTATCACTGGTATCACGCATGAGTTGGATACGTACCAAAATACATAACATTTCAAATACATTACGACCATTATAGGTCAAAATACATAATGGTTCAAATATATAAATGTAGAGGCGCTGTACTTAAAATTCCGTAAATCCGGGTAAAGTCATGGGTTGCGGCTAGTTAACAAATATAACAAATATAACTTACCCAAAGCGGTGCGGAGGGCTGTAGCTGCGAAGCAAACGCCATTCGGAACGCATCTCCTACCAGCGTGTTTAGTTCCTCCGCCTGACAGACAAACAGATAAAACGATTATTTACTAGTAATTTCATTGATAAGGAAAATAAGGAACAGTCTGATAAGGGAACGTGCTGGTGTGAAAGAGGATATAGACTAGGATAGAAAAAAGTATGCTTAGTTGGTTTGGGCATGTAGAGCGGATGGATGAAAGTAGACTAACTAAACAGATCTATATGGGGAGTACGAATGGTTGCGTTGGGAGGGGAAGGCCTAGACGGACGTTCCGAGACCAAATAGGAGACGTTTTGGAAAAAGGTCAGGTCAGGAGTACCCGAAACCGACGAGCATGTATGAAGAGATTGATGACTGTGGATGAAGCGAAAGAAATATGTCAGGATCGTAGCAAGTGGAATAAAGTAGTCTCTGCCTACCCCTGTGGGAAAGAGGCGTGACGGTATGTATGTATGTATGTATGTATGTAATTTCATTGATGATAAACTAACTCTGCTCTTGTTTGTGACAGTCGCGCAGAATTTGCTAATTCGCAAGGGGAAGAATTGGATATGCCCAGATAAAAACTATTCTATGTCCTTCCCGGTGATTGAAAGTATCTCTATACTAATTTCCAACTAATTCAGTTCAGCGGTGTTATAATGAAGAGGTTACAGACAGAGAGACACACTACCAAATCTATATTATAAGTATGGATTTTCTAAACGAACGCACAGGAATAGGACAGGTTGTTATCAAAATGAATTTGAGGATCAAATTTAATTTTAATATGGGGATAACCGCAATGTGATAGAGGTTTTAAAACTGTATGCTGCGGGTGGTAGGGCCTTGTGCAAGGTCCGTCCGGATCGCTACCATCATCTGACTCGCTAATCCTGCCGCTAAGTAGCAGTGCTTGCACTGCTGTGTTCCGGTGTGGAGAATAAGACAGCCGGAGAAATTACGGGCACAAGAGGCATTTCATCTTAGTCCTCTAGGTTGGCAACGCATCTGCAATCCCTCCGGGGTTGCGGGTGTCTATGGGCAGTGGTGATCACTTACCATGAGGTGACCCACTTGCTCGATTGCCTTCCTATTCATATAAAAAAATATATATATATATATATATACTAAAACTTATAAATGAAAAAACTTTATATATTACTCCTTTACTAACTTTAGATAATACTAATATAATACTCCTTTCATCCACTCAAAGGTTGACTGGAAGAGATCCCTTAAAGGGATAAGTCCGCCTCTGTGCATGTATCTCAGTGTTTGTCAATTGTATTTCTCTTGTTTATTTTGCACAATAAAGAGTTTACATACATACATACTTTGATCACAGTAGGAGATCAAACAATCTTGGCTACCAATGAGATCAAAATAGACTTGATCGCTTTAGATATCAAGCAATCGGGATCACCACAGGGATCACAAAATCTTGATCACTATAGGGATCACAAAATTTTGATCACTATTGGGATCATAATTAAAACCGTGATCACAAACGCAAAACAATAAACTAAGAGCGGAATTTCCATTAACCGACATCCACCATTAGGTATCAGCTTTCTTAAAAGAAATGGTAGTGCAGTAAATATTTTAAGAATGCCTCTCAGAGCATTTAAATGTCCACGTTTCGGCAAAACTTTAAGCATCTCCGCTCATTTAAACGCAATGCAAGTAAAAGCATTATTTGCCCGCACAAAACCTCGTTCAGACATCGAACGCTTGCGGTATTTATCGTATTACCATGATGCTGAGTGCTGTAAAAGGCAAAAGGTAAATGGAGATTCAGTCGGCTTGGGGAGCGGTTTTAAGTTGACAGTTTAACGTTTTCCAGGAATTAAAAAAAATACAATTTTGAAAAAAAAGATCCCACTGCCTATGCGACGCCAAATTATACCAACACAAAATTGAATATTTTATGTTCTATCTATCTTTTAATCTCTTTGCTTTTGCAGTCATCTGATCGCCATTTTGTCTATGTCACACGCTACCTTCGTGTGACGATGCATAAAACTAGAACTTTCAGAACAAAACGATACAGTCCACGTAAAGTTTTAATACGTAGTCATAAATTTGGCTTCACGTATCGAAATCGTGCATGCAAGTCGCGTCGCTTTGTTCCTTTCTCACCAAATTTATTTCCAACAACTGTTACAAGCGAACAAACAAACCACTACATTTTTCAACTCCGGAATGTGTTACTAACGCCAAAGACAAACCATAGCACTATAAACATGACAAAGTCACTAATATTAAGGCATCTCCTTCACCAAATCACGTTTCACCCAAAACATACAACATACAACCCAAATTCTTTAAACACAATGACTTTTCGAACACACAAATAAAACTCATGAAAACTTAGTCCAATTTCACATGAATTTTTGACAATTAATTCTTAAGGCTTGCGTCTTAAGGTTAAGTGTAGCGCAAACCGAAACTTTGTAAACCACGTTCCCACTTGCAGGTATTACACTCGATTATGGACTTTATATCTATTAGTATTAGAGGTTTATCGACTGATGATGCTGTGGTAGTTGTGAGATATGTGACGGCCGCCCACGTGGATCTTGATGCATGAGGGTAAGAGGAAAGTTCAACGTAACTGAGAAATAGTCCCATAGTGATTATTGCATGCAATTAAAAAATAAAAATACATGCAAACGGACATACAACCATTTTTTTGTAAAGCCATAAAAAAAATAACAGAATGCCAACGGAACAAAGTGAACCTACAAATTGTAATTTTATTGAAGTTATACAGTTTGAGACTAAAAACATCATAATACAATTATTTTTAACTGTACTTCCATGATGGTCTGGGAGCAAAGAAAAAACCTAGAATGTACCAGTTCCTTCTCTTCCCGCGCAGATAGTAAAAGCCCATCGAGGGAATGGGCGTAAATCTTTGGAATCATGTTATAGGCGATGCGGCTATCCATCACTATTTTGATTCCCTTTTCCACCTATACGCCCACAATCATGCTAAAAGTGGCATTTAAGTCTTGTTACCTTAGGATCTGTCTACCCCGTAAGGGATAAAGACGTGATTTATGTATGTTTGTATGTTTATAAACACATTAACTACTTTATGTTATTCTGACATGAAAATATGAAACTTGTTTTAAAATGGGTACATTTTAAGCTGAAACTTACTAACATTAACAAGCAGTACTAAAAGCATACATAATAATAATTACGCATGTAGCCATAAGATCCCATTCCATATTTCCCTGAAGTGTACTTTGAAAGTACGTTCGATGTTAATCGTGAAAGTTTCAAATATATTACTCAACGTACAAGATTTAACTACTCTATATTTTAGAAAAAAAAACATTTCTGATTTGTTACGTTTGTGGCTAGAATTTGAAAGCAGAGATATAACATCAGCAAGAGAAGCAGCAAAAAACGAAGGTGAATTAAAAAAACTTGAAGCCCAAATATTTTCTTGACACCTTGATTATAATATGATGAAACTAAGTTAGGAGTTATAAAATTAAATGAGAATATTTTTGTTAGTGAGTGACCAGCTTTAAATTATAACATTACCTCCAATAAACCCCTTACGTTGTCATTCAGGATGACGTCACGTATTTGTGGCATTACACTTTGTACATCAACCTGAATCAACCATTTGTTAGCAAGACTTCTTTAATTTACCTACCATAACACCGTCCCCGTGGGAACTATAGCCCTAGCCCCTCTCATTGTGAGACATATATAGGCTGGGGATGATGATGATGATGAAAACTGCTAAATTAAGCATACCGCAAAAGTTTTTTAGGGCCGATTTTTCAATCCTCAGATAAGCTCTTAATTTGCAGATACCCATATAGTTGTTCGCCGAATAGGTCCTATCTGACGATTGAAAAATCGGCCCTTATTTAACTAAAATTGACAGATTGATTCAGGGGCCCAATTTTTGAAACACATCACTCGAATATAACATTCGAAAGTGGTAAATATCTGTGGATTGCTATAAAACTACAGCTCTACTCGTATTTCAATTTTTTACCACTTTCAAGTGATGTGCTTTCAACAATCGGCACCTTGATCTGCATCCCACCTAAATGAGTACAGAATCCGGGAAAATCAGAGACAACCATTACTTTCGCACGTGCCTACCAACTCAACACAATCTCGCCTAATACCTAAGATGAAACGCCAACAGCTGGGGCCTCAGATCATATGATCGGCTGGGGCGGTACAAGCGGGTACAATACAGTACAATACAATCTAATGACTATTTACTTATTTATCTGAGTAGCGCACATCAAAGCTGGCGAACAAAGTCTAAATAAAAACTACTGTCTTTGTCAACATCTTTTTATTTGATAACACAAAAAAGATACGCAGGGAAATATATCATTTTACACAACCAGTCGGCTTATTACTTAACTCGTTTGCAATCGCCATCGTGTTCGTTCATGTATGGGCTGACAATTGGCATCGGAATCAGCTAGCTGTCACATTCATACAAGTACTGTCAAAATGAACACGATGGCGATTGCGAGCGAGTTAGGTAATAAGCCTACAGAAACAAGCACTGTAAAACACTGATTATGGTAGTATATCAGTATAGCTCTGCTGAAAACAAGGTTTTTTTTCAATGTTTTGTCCCAGAGCCTGTTTATATTTATCTAATCACACGCTAAAGAAACTTGATTCACAAGAGTATTCTATCAACACGACAAAATCAACCGTAGTGCTAACATAATAAAATAAAACACGGTTGTTTTCGCGGCATGGCGAAAACATTGTCTAACAAATACTTCCGTGCAATCGTGACAAGATATATTGAGACCTGCTTCTTTGTAATTAAGTTTAATCAATCAGCATTATTTAACTCGGTGGCTTGCCCGCGGGTGGTAGTTAGGTCGTAATTATTAAGGATTGCTGAAGGCCTATTATGAAGTAAGAAATTTTATGTTCGCTTTGTGCCGTTCCGCTCACACTAATAGTTGTCTATAGAAGAGCAAGAGGGACAGTATGATACGAACTTCGAATCACGTATTTCCTGGTTCAAGCTCAGTGGAACCAAATTGAGAGCCGCAGGCGCTGGTGTCAAATGGATATCAGGAGTTGCTGTTTGCAGAAGTGTAATTAGTGCAATTCTTAAAGGTAAAAGAGAAGGCAGAAACGTCAACGGCAACGTTTTGAATTTTCCTAAGTCACAAAGCGGTCTTAGTTTGAATAAAGTTACCGTTTGATTTTGTCATTTATTGTGAGTTGCAACTAGTTATTATAACAATGACATTAACCATAACTGGTGATTTTACCGTATAGGTTTTCTATCAAATATACATGAACATCGTCCGTTATGGTTAAAGTTCGGTGCAACTTACGCTTAGCAAAATTTTAACTAAATTAACTTAACTATTTTTCAACCCTCAACGCAAAAAGAGGGGTAAAATAAGTTTGACGACGATGGACCGATTTCGATGCGGTTTTTTCATTCGAAAGCCACTTTCCTTGCGGTGGTTTTAAAGAATATAAGTTCTTTTCCAAAGCAAAGTGGACTATTTTTTAATTTACGGTTTGATTACTCGATTCATGCTTGGGGCGTTTTTATATATTTTTTAATTTAATGTTATCTTGATATCGTATTTTTCTTTCAGACTAAGGCTAAGGTTTGTAATTACCGAAGTCATTTAGCTAAACTAATCTGAAACGATTGATTTTTCCCCAAACTCCCAATATGTTTCTGGTCCTTCTAGCCAGATTTGCCTTCGATTTATGAACACTCCGCCACAACAAGATGGTCGTGTGAGCTCGTAATTAGTTTATTAGGCATGCGGCCCGCGCGCCGCGCATCCATCCCACAAACGGGCATCGGATTGAACACGTTCGGGTAACATCGGGACACGAACGTTTCCGAACGTGACGCGTACATGCAATTTTATTTTGTGTGGATTTAAGAAAAAAATTAATGGTTTGACAACTCACTATTTTCTGTTAAATGCATACTAAGTTAACCTAATCTTAGTCTTGCTTAACGTAATCTATGCGATTAGATTTAAACGGTTGTCAAATGAATATGTTTGTCAAACGAATCATTTTGTAATTTTTTTTTAATTGTTTGGATAATTACCTAGTTTTGTGTGTACTTTACTTTGGTTCGGATGAAAAGGAAACTACGAGTATTAATACGTTTGTTTCAATTTGCCTTTTAATTTTGTTTGGAGACAATGGGTCCTTGGTCGGCTGACATGAGGGCCTTCATGAGAGCCTTGTCGTCCCGGCTGATAGAGACCTCAGGAGACCCCAGAGCTGGCGCTTACCTCTCCCAGCGAATTTCTCTGGCTGTACAGAGAGGTAATGCCGCCAGTGTGTTGGGGTCTATGCCGCAGGAGGGCCTTTTAGATGGTGTTTTCTTTTTTTTTTTTTTTTTTTTTTTTTTATATGAATAGGAAGGCAAACGAGCAAGTGGGTCACCTGATGGTAAGTGATCACCACTGCCCATAGACACCCGCACCCCGGAGGGATTGCAGATGCGTTGCCAACCTAGAGGACTAAGATGAATTTTATAGTTAGTTATATTTTATTTAGTTTTAAGTTTTGTATATTTAGTTAACTTTTAGATTTTATCATAGTTTATTTTTTTTGTAATTCCCCTCTTATATCCGCAACGACGACGTCTTAGTTGATACTAATAAATAAATTTAATTTTAATTATTTGCTTAAAAGATACGAGTATTATAAATTCGAGGGTTCTGAGTTGTATACACTCTAGCACACTTCGGTTTAAATTATCATTCTCTTACACCCACTTATGCACGTTAAAAAGGACATTGCCAAAATTTAAGATTTAGTTAAACAAATTAAATTATAACAACATAGATTTCCAAATTGAACGTATGTCACCGTTAGGAACCAACCAATGACACCAATGACATCACCAACCTAATCTTTACATATATGTATAAACTTGTCTCGTGACGCTAACCTAAAATGATACCTAATCAATTTATATAAATGTCAGTGAGAAGACACGGACTTCCGAAAAGTTTATGTGTTAATCTAGCAAACAACGGTTAAGCTCACGGTATGGCAGTCTGACTTTGATTAGGAACACAATGTGAATGTACATAATACATATGGTAATGAAATGAGCTGGAAGACAGAACTGCCGCTGAGATGTAGCGGACACGATACGACCACGACTCAATCATAAAATTAAGCGTGTAGGCACCAGGTCAACGTTGGTTTTGTTACTCTGGATATGAAATTATTTGAAATAATTTGACGCTAACAATTTATGAATTACTAGCTTCTGCCCGCGACTTTGTCTGCGTAGAATTATACATAAAAACCATCTTCTTGAATCATTCTATCTATTAAAAAAAACTGCATCAAAATCCGTTCTGTAGTTTTGAAGATATAAGCATACATAGGGACATAGGGAGAGAGAAAGCGACTTTGTTTTATACTATGTGTAGTGATGATGAATATTTGTGGAATATCGTCTCTATATCTATAATAATACTTAGCGGTAAAAAATGTGACCCTCAAAATGTATGCAATATAGGTAATTTTGTGTGGAGACGTGGCTAAATTTTGTACCGCTGAGTATATTTTCTGTAGTTTTTCCAGTCTGTTGTTTAAGCCGCCTACTTTAGTCTATTCGTATTTTCTTTCTCTGTCTATAATGATTGCTTGGAAAAGAACATTTGAACATAACGAAAAGAACGCCTAATTGATTACTCTATTAAAATTATTTGTAGATTCACTTTACTGTTTTGTGGTTCAATAAAGAGTATAATAATATGTATTGTATACTTATATTCTTACTCTGTTGTTGTAACTTTGTCGTGTACTCTAAATGCATTCGCATACCCTGCGCTAAATGGAAATAATGTTGGTGGGTAATTAAGTATCGTCGAGAGAGTTGACTTTGCGGAGTTAGACGTACGAAAGAGAACCATCGGAATCGCTATGTAGTCGTAAAAATATACGATTTCCTCTATAAATTGTCAACATTAGTTATAAACAGTACCAACATGATTGAACGTATGACTAAGAATCTTCTCTCATGGCCTTTTTTTCTGAACTATTTTATTACTTTTTTAATGTCAGTTACAATTGAAAACTGATGTCATCGTCGGTACCTAATTGATTGAAGTGTCGATGAAATTGAATTAGAATAACAAATATAGGTTTAATTATTTAGTAGACATTTTGTTTCATTAAGAGAACAGTAGAACAAGGACTCCGCGGGTACAAGTTACGTTGTCAAAATATTATTATAAAAGTTTTTAGAACGTCGGTTTTTTTCATCTGTTTGTTCACAATAATCTTGGAAACTTCAAAACGTATTTTCATGGAGTTTTTAGTTCGGTCTAAAATTAAATATCAAAAAGCTAATAGACTGATCAAAATTATAATACCATTTCAAATTCGTCGTTCTTCTAAAAATGGAGCCTACACGTAATAAATTACGAACGTCAGATATTAAAAAAAAATGTACATTAAAACATTACGCTTCCTAATTAATCATGCATAACAATAAATTTCCTCAATGAACGCCCGTCGCTGTTGCATTTAACATAACCCAAGCCTCATCTTGCATCCCATAAATATCTCTCGCATTAAGAGTTATCATAACCATACGCATCATGATTTATATTTAAGAACGACCCACATTACGGAACACTAATATTTTTACTTCCAGTTAAAAATACCCGCCTTACTAAGACGGTGCACGGTGGGACTATTACATCGTCAACAAAATGTTTAAGAATTCGTGTTTCCTTTGATTCCAATCTTTAATAAAAAATACTTAAGAGTTTTTGTGCTGTTTCTGTGATGTTAGTACTCTTTCAATGCGGTCGCGTTAATTTTTATCGCACTTTGGATATATTAACAAAACAATATTATAATTTTGTTAGTAGTTAAGAAGCCTTTTGGACTAAATAAACAGTTTATCACTAAATCTACAAAAGTATATTAATTTGAGCGTTTCAGCATCATCATTTCAAAAACCCATCATGTGGCATACATCACTTCATAGCCTGATAATTTGTGTTACAATTTTAAAGCGGACTCTGCTCCCTCGGACATTGGACGCAGAACTTCGAGTAACAAGATTATCTGGTAAGTAAAACACTGCAGTAGAAGTGGAACTGAAAACTAAGAAGGTGACAGTTTTCATCTCTTAGGTTAGCCGGTCAAACAGTAGCAAAAAACCTGAGAAAGTGACTTGTTATGGAATAGAAAATTGTGCTAGATCCGAATCCCGTTTCCATTTCCATTTTATTCAAGTAAACGCTCGGATATTCAATTCCTCGATGCTTACAAATTGATATTCGGTATCTGCCCGACTGCCCGAGGCATGGTCGAAGCGGAGGCGAGCACTATAAATTTGGCATGATATTATGATTCAGTTAGTTAGACTAAACTTCCACACTATGATAATTACACATAAACGGATAACTCACGGTTATTATATGTAACTAGCTTTTGCCCGCGGCTTCGCACGCGTGAACCATGAGCATTTCAAAGAAGCTAGCAATCAAGCAAGCGAACACCCAAACCTATGCAAGCAGGCATGCAAGCAGGCAAGCAAGCATGCAAGCAAGCACGCATGCAAGTAAGCACGCAAGCATGCATGAAAGCAAGTATGCAATCAAGCATGCAAAGCAAGGACTCAAGCAAGCATGCAAGCAAGCGTGCAAGCAAGCATGCATGCAAGTAAGCATGCAAGCAAGCATGCATGCAAGTAAGCATGCAAGCAAGCATGCATGCAAGTAAGCATGCATGCATGCAAGCATGCATGAAAGCAAGTATGCAATCAAGCATGCAAAGCAAGGACTCAAGCAAGCATGCAAGCAAGCCCCCGCATTGCCCCGCTGCCTTAATTTTTCTGAAACTGTAAATATTACAGGATTTTTATAAAACAAACCTAACCTAACCTAAAGGGCTGTCCTAAAATATACCTAACCCAGATAGCTTTTGCCCGCGATTTCGTACGCGCTAAGATGTAAAACGAAAAAATAAGTTTTTTCCCGTTCCCGTGAAAATTTTGGGGAGTGCTTTCGGAGTACACTTAAAGCCTTTAAAGAAACACACGTTATAAATGTTAAGTCTCTTTCTTCCGCTGTTTCGTCTGGAAACGTAAAATCCCGGTTTTTCCCGTTCCCGTAAAAATGTTAGAAAATCCTTTGTTAATGCTTCCTTACACTCCCTAAGGAAGCTAAATGCTAAATGCTAAATTTCATCTTTCTATAACCAGTAAAACGAAAAACCCCGTTTTTCCTGTTCTCGTGGGAATTTCTGGAAACCCTTTCTTAGTGCTCCCATACACTCATCAAGGAAGGTTCTTACCAATTTCTACGACCAGTAAAACAAAAAATCCCGTTTTTTCCCTATCCCGTGGGAATTTCGAAAAATACCTTCTTAGTGCACCTCTAGGATACTCAAGGTATATGTGTGCCAAATTTCAATTTTCTAGCCATATTATGCCTACCGCAGTATTTCTTTGTAAACAAATATTTTTCCCGTTCCCGTGGGAATTTGGGAAAGTACTCTCTTAATGCTCCTCTGCACTCCCGAAGCAACCTACATGCCGAATTTCAGCTTTCTGCAACCAGTAAAACGAAAAGTCCCGTTTTTCCGGTTCCAGTGGGAATTTCGGGAAATCCTTTTTTTATTGTTTACACTCCCCAAGGGAACTTGAAGGCCAAATTTCAGTTTTATACGACCAGTAAAACGAAAAATCGATCCCGTAGAACTGAAAATATAAATCCCGTTTTTTTCCTTATCCCGTGGGAATTTCCAAAAATCATTAAGACATTATTTTACTATTATAATCACCTACTTCTATGCCAAATTTGAACAGTCTAGTAATTATAGTTCATAGGATTTCGTTTAACTGAATATATAAATCCCGTTTTTTTCCTTATCCCGTTTGAATTTCCAAAAATCCTGAAATTAGTTTCTTCGTTTTGTAATCACCTACTTTTGTATCAAATTTGAAGAGTCTAGTTATTATAGTTACTGAGATAGCGTCACTCGGAGTCGAATATATAATTCCCGTTTTTTCCTTATCCCGTAGGAATTTCCAAAAATCCTTCCTTAGTGGATGCCTACATTGTATAAGGTATCTATGTGCAAAATTTCAAGTCTCTAAGTCCAGTGGTTTGGGCTGTGCGTTGATATATAGTTAAGTCAGTCAGTCAGTCAGTCAGTCAGTCAGTCAGGACTTTGAATTTTATATGTATAGAAAAAATGTCGATGAAAACGAGGGTAGTTGTGCGCCGCTGTCAGTTGCGTGGAGTAGCCGCGCGAACAGAGCGCTGGCGCGCAGTGTTCGTTTCGCTGCCGCCGGGGCGAGCGCTCCAGGAAGAAGGACTACGAAATAGTCCGAAACATGTCGAGCATCACTCGACCTTTTATA
Organism: Pandemis corylana; assembly: GCA_949127965.1. Taxonomy (NCBI): domain Eukaryota; kingdom Metazoa; phylum Arthropoda; class Insecta; order Lepidoptera; family Tortricidae; genus Pandemis; species Pandemis corylana. The sequence goes on along the minus strand of OX421856.1, from coordinate 10,310,696 downwards.
CGTGAGTTATCCGTTTATGTGTAATTATGATTGAGTCTCACGGTAGTTTCATGTTGAAAGTTCCACACTATGCTAAATTAAAATGAAAAAAAAAACATTTTAAAATTGAGTTTTTTTGCATCCTTTCGCAAATAGCATTCCACAAATGTATCATAGTCATGATTATTATTTGGCTACGCTTTATTATATGCCTATATTTTAAGTTTTTAAAATGCGTCTGGCCAGATATAAGTGTGGACAGGGGGATTTGAAAGTTTAAGGGAGACCTTTGCCTGACAGTGGAACTCTATAATATTACGGGTTGCGAAAAAAATACAAAACTAATGTAATAGTCCAACGTCAGCCACAATATATTTTTGTATTTGTTGAATGTTTGTAATTGCATCTTTTCTGTGTCTGGGATAGGTACATGTCCAAGTGATGGATAATAAACAAACGAGTCTTAATTTAACTTATTGATCAATAATAACATATTGATAAGGATATACGTATCTAGAAGATTGCAAGCAAAATAAATAATTTAACTCAAGAGCTGTATTAATAAACACGTCTCTACATAAGATATCGCTACATTGTCTTTGTTCATGTTTGTTTACAACTGAGGGGAGAGGGGAGGTATTCAAATGGAACATCCCACAACGGAAATAGGGTGGTGCAACGCGGAAATGAAATACGAGGGAAATGTTTTGCGAACAACTAAACAGCATATATGCGATACATCTAACCTCTAGTGGTAGAACGAGACTTTGTAATTAAAACTTTTACAAAGAAAAGTTAAGATTAAATATGGTGGAGAACAAACGAAAAAGTCAGTTTTAATGATAGCCTTTTTTGGACTAGGTAGGTACAACATAATAATATTAATAATGTCGCGCAACCTACCAATCCACCAGTCCACCAGTCTTCCATGCTGGTCTGGGAGCAAAAAAAAAAACATAGAATGTGCCAGTTGCTTCTCTACCCGCGCAGCTGGTAAAATCCCATCGAAGGAATGGGCGAAAATAATAGGAATAATGTTATAGGCGATTAGGCTAGCAACCCATCACTATTTTGATTTCATTTTCCACCTATACGCCCACAATTTTGCTAAATGTGGCCTGTAGGTACTTACCTGTTACCTTGCTCTGTCTACCCCGTAAGGGATAAAGAAGTGATTTACGTATGTATGCGTATGTATGTAACCTACCAATAGAATCGTCAGAATATTTGGACACGCAATTAGATCTCAGGACCGATAAATTTCATTTTTTTATCTTATCTCCATAAAACCATGCAATATTGTTGCTAGAGATTTACTGCCGTATTATGGCAATCTCCATGCATCGCGCGTTACGATCCCTAGATGAAGGCTTTATCCGCCCGGACTGCCTGCAGCGAACGAATAGCTCGTAAAGCTGCTATCGCCACGTCCTGTCATCTATTGTGTGTCATGTAATCCTGGTCGCTCAAAATTAAAGTTAGGAGGAAAATCTACAAATTTGTTATTAAAAGGATGCGTCCAAATGCTAACAAACAAGCCAAAAGTTTCTGAACTTAATTCTATTATATTTTTTTTTATCTCATTTGTTGGTTTCCTATAACATAGATCATAACATCGTTTTGATAAGCATCGTAACTTCCACAACTCTATGGCAATACATTGGATTTCAATGAATGAGAAAACTAAAGGAATGTTGACAAGCTGTCCGCTTAGGTGAATAATTTTCTAAGCGTAAGTAACGAACCCGAGTGCAACAGAAACCAAGTCTGCAAAACCCTAAAAAACCTTTTCAAATCAAAACAACGTAATTGAGTCAACGCAGCCTGCAGCCGGAACAGATAGGTCGTAAAGTGGCGATGGCGATGGCCCAGCCATCTGTTTTGTTTCATGCAACCCTGGTAGTTAAATAAGAGAGATGCAATACAAATACTTTTTATTGAAGAACAACACGCATGGATACGTAAAATGTAGACGACAAGTTAAGTCAACACATCAAACAATTTGAAACAAGGGTTTCAACTTGGAATACTGAATGAAAACTTTGTAAACGTTTTTAACGTACGATGAAGGAAAAAGCAAAAGTATCCGCGGTTCTAGAGACCTAAGTTAACGTTAAAGAAATGAACGAAGAGAAAATTATGTCAAGTCAAACACCGTGAATTATTTTTTGCTGTCAAAAATTGCATTGATTAAACTAATTATTTCAGAGCTAACAATTCATAATAGCAGTAGTTTTTGCACAAAAGTTTTCATTAAAAAAACCACGTAGAGCGTACAGACACAACAATTTACATACCTAGTTACCCAGTCAGGTATAAAAACGAACTTGAAAGTCTAACGGATTATGTTTTATGAGAAATCCGAAAACAAACAAACCTGAACCACAAGAAACATTTCAGACTTTCTTTAACTGGGTCACACTGCCATCATTAAATTTTAAAATCGGATCGCGCATCGCCATAAGCAAAGTGAGCCGCATTGTCGCATGGGCAAGGAGGACCGACAATAAATCAATCATTTCTCGATTAACATACACGACAGAGAAAGTCGCATAAATAAGAAAAGGGTCTGCGACGTGCACCAGAGATATTGCGAGAGAATGTAAAAAAAATATTTGAGACGCTTTGACCTATTTGCATAGGTACTCAAGTGATTTACAATATTGTGGTTTATTTCAAAGTGTACTCATGAATCTTTAATTACGAGTGTTTGGAGTATTATGCGTAATGAAGGAATTCCAAGTTATTCCTCAGTGTCACTATTATGATCATCACTAAATATTACAAAACAAGGTCCACTGCCATGTCTGTTTCTCTAACTGTTCGCGATAAACTCGAAAAGTACTGGACGCATTTTCATGCAATTTTCACCAATACACAGTATTTTACGACGACGAGGTTTTTTTGCATAGGTTTTTTGTAAATGGGTCAGATAGGTAACTTTTTATTAAAATGAAGGCATCTTTTAATTCATAAAATCTTTCCAATAAGTACGTAAATAAGCTGTTTGATTCATATTTTTTTTAGATACTTTCAGTGGTTTTAAGAATATTAACAAAAAATAAAAAAATTAACATTATTAACTGCGTACGCAAAAGTTCAACTCTTTCCACGTTTCTCATGGCAGACCGCGGCGCGGCACGAGCGAAATTTATATCTGGTGCGGACCGGAATGCCGAGCGAACCGTGATCGGAGATAATAAAATATTTGAGAGCCTCTGCCTACCCTGCCCACACAGTATAAACCCAGGAACTAATCGAGACGTTTGGTGGATTTTGTATAGCAACAAACGTTTTGCTTTCGCATTACTGTCTCAATTACTATGGGTGAATTGATGGCGACATTGGCGACACTAGCGGCATGTAACGGCAACAAACTAATACGGTGGTATAGCGCTATACCGCATAACTTTTCGGATTATTCTATTGTTCTTATTTTTTGTGTCGTTTAAAAAAAAAAATTGTGACGGGTAAAACCGTAAAAATTAATTTACTTAATATAAAAAATCAAGTAGTAAAAATCTTGATTTATTTTATAGTAGGTACCTAATCTCATTGTATTTGACGCTTCGACGCAAACGCGCTCGAGACGAATGTTGCGACGGCAACTATAGACCGGTCTAAGCATTTATCCACCGAAGATGAGCCAAGATGAAACATCTTAATTACGAATTTCTATTGGTTGTTAACAACACATCTCTTTTCTTTGTCTTCATTTTAATGCGAATGTATTGTTGGTTCCTCAGGCTAAGAAAAAGTCAAGTTGTTCATACACAAGCGCATCTAAAATACCAAGTAAGGGTGAGACACGCACACGCGCATGGAGTAAGGCGTAAAAACCGAAGAAATCTGCTTAACTTTGGGGTTCGCAGAACTCAGTCTTGACTTTTTATTTAATATGAGTGCGCGTTTTATGTAGAGATTACTTACTGGTTTACACTGTGCCGCAAGGTTCGCGGCGCGGCCGTGGGACAAAGCCAATGCAGTAAGATGAGTTTTCAATAAAGAAACGTCTTGTCCATATCAATGGAAAACGCTTTTGTTGTCGAGATTGGACGGACCTCGATTTTTATTTGACTTTTGCATATTATTCAAAGATAATTAAAACCATTGTCCATGGCTTTTCTTTACAGACTTTTGCAAGAAAAAATATTGTTCAAAAGGTTGGTTTCTCTTTTCATCGATACAATATTCTATCTCTAAGATTTTATTTTTATTCAAAGTTTTAAAATGGAAAAATAAACGGTTTGTTGAAAAAATATCTTGAATCCAATTTTGGTCTAATTTCTAAATTGTATTTTTAACTCGATTCCAGTTGACCTAAGAAACTCAATCCTTTGGAAAATACTGCTTCTATCCTGACAATCTTTATCAGACATCGCATGGAAGGTCCAGCCATTTCGGTAAACGCATTGTCCTATTTGAATCTCAATGGGAGGAAAAAATGGCGTCGATTTTGATGGCCCACATTCGGAACCCAAGGGTCTGTACGCTCGTAAAACTATCCAGGGCGGGACATCTGGGGAATTGGGAATCAAATTTGGGAACATTTGGTACACACCGCCTGCACAAGTATAGGTGGGTTTTGGGAAAGTTTAGTCAATACGGTTGTTTCGAAAAAAATTACGAGGATGTATCGATGCCATAAAAAAATATAAAACTACTATATTGCAATGGCTTTTGAGTTCCGTTCTGTCATGTTTTTAGGTAATTTCGAAAAAAACTTACTGGTATTCGTATCAAAAATAATTTTGTACCCAGGTCAGTAAATGTAACAAAACCTACAGCGAAAATTAATACTCGTATAATGTAAAATAAAGTTGAGGGCATTTTTTTTCTTGTATAAGAAACGACAGTATTCCTGACCCTGAGCAGAAACAATCCAAAACGTAAGAAAAAATATTGCGTCATTTGCTGTTAAATTCCTTTTCACTGTATTTTTATATTTTTTAAATATTTTTATCAATAAGGTTAGTAGCGTCTTAGTGGACACTTTCAGTAAGTATTTGATATTACAACTTTAGAACTCGTAGTACGATACCTCTATACGTTCCCGAGGAAAAGGATTTTAACTGACGGACTGACAGAAGAACAAAAACTTGAGCTATCCTTTTTTTTGAAGTACAGAACCTTTAAAGGCTATTGTTGTCATTGTGACTATCGACCATGCTTAGCTCCCGTTAAAACGTTTACATAGTAAAACTTAAATTTATAATACTAGATTCATCTTTCCCTTCTAACAATGTAAAGTAAAAGCCAACAAGACTCGTTAAAACTCAACACACCTTTTAAATTCTGCCACAAACATTTAACGGTGCAAGTGTTACAAAATTGTGTTTATTTGTGCGTAAACCGAGCATCTAAACCGGATATTTACACGGCCGTAAAGGGTATTTTTACCGTCTTTGATCCCGGTTCACCCGGTTTATTGATATCTTCCTCTGGCAATTAAACTCTGGATACACCGGTTTATGATCATTAGCCGTGTTGATAGATATCACATGGTTTTCTGTTCTTGTATTTTTAACTTGTCCAAGCCAGTTTGGTTCGAAGCGATAAATAATTTCGATTCATTCATCTATTTGCCTGCTCGCTTTTTGTTCGTAGATACTTTAGATTGTGTTCATTATTACGTGAGCTCTGTAGGTTAGTGGATTTCTGCGTGAAAAAATACTTGTGCCGCATAGGTAGAGCAGCATTATACGGATAATCTTGAACTTGCTTGTAATTGGTTTTGGTTAACCTTTTTGCACCTGCAGGCAGCCCGGGCCACAATTAGCAGGGGTTCGATCCCAGCGGCACCATTATTCAATCGCGTCGGGTCTAGAGAGAAATGGGAACTATCTGTCAGCAGGCGTGGCTTTGCGAGGGACGACTTTTTGTAAACGGTGGCTTCTAGGTCGCATCGACATCAGGTGAAATAATAGATGAAGGAAAAAACAGACAGCTCGCTATTTGCGGGTTTGAGCCATGCTGCTTCAATGGATTCCGTGTCAAGATTTACATTCTGGCTGTTGCTTGAAACTTCGTCTCCGAAAAAGAAATTCTTTATCAATATCCCGTGAGTAATACGCAAGTTTTCAAGGAATAAGTTTCTTTTGTGTCAATCTAGGTATTGAACCACATAATCCGTTTGCCAAATTTCATTGAAACCCATTTAGTAGTATTTTAGTGTAGTAGTAACAAATATACGTACAAACGTCATTCAGATATAGAACATTCATACCTCCTCTTAAACTATCGCATTATAATATGAGTAATTAATAACAAGACTCGTAATACGAGATAAAGATTTTACGCAGTTTTTTTGGCAAGGGATTCATGTATTTTTAAATAGTATACCTACTACTTTTGGTATTAGGTAATTGACACCATGTTTTGCAATGATTAAAATTTAACGGTCTTTCACATATGCACTCCCCAAAACCATACAAGAAAAAAGTAACGATTTCCATTTCTATAGTTTTTCATGTTCACGGCCACGTCCGCGTGAAAATATGGAAAACCAGGGTCCTATTATGTAAACCGAATACCCAAAAAATTTGCTAATTCATTCACACAAATGTCGATCGTCCAAATTGCTCGCAAAGCTGACTGTCCGGAAAGTTTCTCCCCCGATACAATCGGCGCACGAATTTCTACAGACTCATTTTCGAATATTCGAAATAACTTTTTCCACATTAATTGCCATCAGATTGGTTTCTCAGAAATTAGCCCGTACCCGATCCAACCGATTATCACATTTTGGTGTAACATTACTCGAATAATTAACTATAATTTTACCGCTATGGCAAATTTGCGAGCAAATCTGATCTGATCACGTGTAAAATCCTTAGCCTTTATTTTATTCTCATTAAGGTTCAAATTTGAAACACGTTTTTTTTTTAAACCGGGACACTAAAAGCCTTTTATAGTACTTTAAAACATTGTAAGCACTAATAAAATGACAACAAACAAGATTTGGGCGACTTTTTTGGTAGTTTATAACTGTTATTTCATATTTTTAACCCTTGCGATGTTAGCGCCGCCTATCAAAGCTTAACGGAAGTTTTATGCCATTTTTTGCAAATTTTTGACCCGCTTCTGATCGATTAACATTTCAAGGGATATTCTGCAAAATAAAGAGGTCTGGTATGAACATATCCATCATCAGGTAAGCCTACAAATGTCCCACAGTTGGGTGCAGTCGTCTTTCTTTTCTTTCTCTTCCCACGTGGCCTAATTGTGTACGTAAAAAGAGGTGCATTAACTTAGGCTGTTTGTGTGATAGTTTATATAGTCCGCTACAAAATCTATACCTAAATCATTTTTCTAGCTATCTGAAGCTATCTAAAAAATGTAACCCCAGAATAGAAATAACTTAAAAAACGATTAATTATTTTTTCATAAATCGAGAATTTTACAGAAGTAACAATTTTACAAAGTATCCGGAGCTCTTTCAATAAGCAATCTTTATTACAAAACTTAGGTACCATCAGCATTAGATACTTGAAGTATTTATTTTAAGTACAATTTAAATGCCTGTCTGTTAGTCAAACATAAATAACGAGTGATATATTGGCCGGTAGGAGCTTTTAAGATTAGAGTAAAACAGAAGTTTTATGGTTGGTACGATATCGAATAACACTTAAGCTGATTGCTTCCAGCAATACCTTGTCGGATTTTTGTTACATTTCTTGCGTAGTACTTCGCACTGCTAAAACAAAAGAGTATCAACTCAAAATTAACACTGTTATAAAAATAACTCTATTCAATTTGCGTATTGTTTTGTATAAATGGTGTATTATTTAGATACAACTCTTTTCTACCTACTTCCTATAAACCCAGCACTCCTTCGTCATTTTACACACAGTTTCAAACAATGAAACACCAATAACGCGAAAACGTCTAACAATGAATAGGTATGAATGAAGTGTTCTGACCACAGCATCAACAATGCAGACAGACGATGTGTTATTGTGTTGAGACAATGTGCACCGCCGGACCAGCAGACTTCCATTAGTTATTTGTCTTATAGATAGCATGTGGTGGCGTACTGTATTTAGCGAAATACATAGAGCCAATCTCTTACATCTGTAATTTAGTAAATTTTGGTGATAGCGTTAAAAACGGGAAACTTGGTGATCACGACTTTTTCTTTTTTTTTATTGCTTGTTCGAAATTTTTTGTTAGCTATTCCTAACGTAAACTTAATTTCACACAAGTAACTGAAATGCATAACTGCATACCTAATTACTTTTAAAATCACAATACTCGAGCATACCTACGCGCTATTGTAAAAGTTTTTAAGCTTATTGTCGGCAAAAAACAAAAAGAAAGCCGAATTGTAAACAAAAACCATTGAAAAAAACCAGCGACGCGAACTGGGATCAGGTAGACAGAGACCACCCTGTACTTTGTACCCTGTTTTAGAAGTCTTAAAACAAAGTAATTAATACCACAATGAATAGGCATTAATAATTTTCATAAAAGGTATTTAAGAAGATACTAAATTTTAATTTACTGCTTTTTATGTAGATTGTGTCCTTTTTTGTTCAACTTCAGTACCCCAAACAGAAAAAAATCGATTTAAACATTGACTATTACAACAAGCTTCTGCTATTTAAGTTTTCATATCTTCATTGGTAATTAATTAAATGGTATTTATATTAAAGTGGATAGAGTCGCTTTTACAACATTCAAGAGTGCACCCGTTCATTATGAAGTTCACATGCAAGGGGGTCACGCGCATCACACCTATTATCATTACTTCCTGCTTCATCCCTCGGTGATCTAGTTAACGTACTACATATATAGTAACAGAGCCAGAGTACATTAGAGAATACGTACAGTCAAGGCCATAAATAACATGTACGTTACCAAAACGTCAAAAACATCAATACACCCTTATGCCATAAACAATTAGGTCGGTACCACATATATTTGACATGATGGCTGTATACATATTTATGCTCTCGACTGTATTTAGTATTCGTCTAACTGTTTACTACACTTCTAAAAACAACAGCTTCACTAAGCGTTAATTCTATCGGATGACAGAAGTATTCTTCCTGCCTTTATCAATAAAACACCCTGCTTTTGAGAAAGAAAAGCAAAGCAAATCAACCTAATTGTAGAACTTAATTTGCTGTAAGTCTCGTTGATGCCACCACATCTCCATCAACTGGCAAAAGATCGGCGCGCACGCCAAAAGCATTCCATCATCCAGAACAAGTATTAATATCAGCCAGTTTATTCATGAATGGACAACAAAAACCGATCGCATCACGCAGAGCCTGACAAACTAACGATAATCATTTAAATTATACAACAGTGGTCTTATTAGTACGGGAACGGCAAGAATTTCTCGGCATCACTCAACTCACACAAAAGCTCGCATTCCAACGTAAGCTCCCAAGACACTAAAACACCAACACTCCGCTAGCACGTTTAACTATCACCAAAAACAAAAGACTATCACTGTAACAGGGATCACTGACAATTCGCGTTAATTTTTGAACGAATTTTGGTAGCACGCAACACGTTCGTACTCTCCACGCGTTGATTCCCAACTGAGTAGAAGTAGATGCAAGGCGTCTGAGAACTCGTTCCCTGGCGAAGCCTTCACGGTTGCGCTGGCGCACAATGGAAACACGAGCGCACCTGTGTTGGGTATTGCTATTTTTTATTTTATGAGGTTGATGAACTTGGCGAATATACAGATGATATAACATAACCTTTGGTCAATGAGGTCAGTGGTCTTATAATTTATATTAAGGAGAAAAAGTTTCATTTGCATGAGTGGTTTATCGTAAGCGCTTCATGTTGGGAATTGGAGAAGCGAGTAGTTTTTTTAAACAGGTATCTAACCTATTAATGATAGTTTTTTCTGTAACTTTCTAGAACGATTTCTAGTTTCTTATGATATTTCTTATAAAGTTAGAAGGGATATTGAAAGTACAGACCTACTAAAATCACATTAAGCAGGATAGATAGTATTAATTAAAAACTGAATTAATAAAAGTTTGTGAAAAAACCACAGATGATGGCTATTTATCCAAGCTTAGCTTACTATTCGAAGGAAATATATTTTCATAACTGTATTTTCTATGAGCTAATGTACAGTCAAGTGTAATAATATGTATCTAGACAAAGTTTCAAAAATAAGTACCATACGCTCTTACACCAGCGTAATAAGGTCGTGGGACATATTTTTGAGAAGTTCCTATCGATACTTATTTTTGCACTTGACCGTACTACAATTCATTTAATTCTAGATTTTTATCAGTGTTTTTACCAGATGATTTGTTGATTTTCACAGAGCAACATAAATAAGATACTAAAAAACAAATGAAAAATGGTGAATTTACCTTCCGTGCTACAACAAAAACAATAATAAATTTTAAATAGAAAAGAAGCCAAGTTGGCCAAATAATTCCCAAAAGTAATTTTTTGCTTTTAAACCACATCCATCTACAGACCCACTAATATGCATTAGGTAATTCATGGTTTGAAAACGCCAATGCCGGGTCTTATTACAGTCTGCGAGCTTTGGAATGTCCCCCCACCACGCAAGGTCACGCGCAGGCCGTGCAAGAAAGTCACCGCATGCCACCACTAACACAGCTAACGCAAAAGGGCGTATCTTCAAAGGAAACTCGTGGCAGTTACGTCCTTAAGCATTAAAACTGCAGTCAGTTGAGAAAGCTAGATAAATTACGAAGGAAAATTTAAAGGCTATATAAGGTCCTACTCTTACCCAAAATTACAAAAGCTAAAAAACAGACTAGTCAACAAGAAGACAACCCGGTAGTGTCTTTAGATGAAATCGGGTCACCGAGACTTTGGAAAAGTAGGTAGGTATATTAATAAAATATTGCTGGTCCCTCCAACTAATCTCCAAGGAAAGAGTATAAAGGGGACAAATCCACAGCCCGGACTGATAATAAGTACAGAAAACTGATGAAACGGTTTTTCGTACTCCCCGGTTTCCTCTATCAAAATTAAAACCTTTTTTTTCAGTTATAACATAAGAATGACTGGCTATGCTTCTATGTTTTAAAGGCCCCTATGTTATAACAAGTTGGAAAAATCAGCCGCCAGTCCATTCCAAATCTTACACGTACGAGGTAATAAACACCGCTTAAACCGCACAGTGGTGGAGCACCATTCATCGAGATGGTGTTGATGAAAGCTACCTTTACGTCGAGAAGTACAAAAATAATAAAACCTACAAACGTGACAGAGATGTAAAAATCGTGTAATTAGAAATATCAGTTCTAATTGTGATTATCTAGAGATGAAACAAGGAAATACGTCACCCGTATGGAGAAACGGTCATCCAATTTTGTCTTAATTTTGATATTTGGCATTATAATGGATTTCTCATACAGTTCAAACGATTGTAATCCAACGAGCGTTAGTAATAATATCTCTAGAAAATAGCCTTCTAGCTAACTGTCATTCTATCACTTTCAATTTGAAAAGTAGGCCGTCTAAGCGCGCTGATGACTATCTAGTTAGGGACGTCTATCAATGTCTCGAGTCGACGCGGACTAGGGCTAAATGCCAATTTATTTGTTTATTAAATCAGCATATCATTTTATAAAGAAAAAGGAAGTTACTGAAACTTAGTCAAACGAATTCTTACACCTTTGATGGAGATGGAGTTCAAAATGTGATCTGATGTCAAGCCAAGAGAGCAATTAACAACGGCTGGTGGATGTTAAATTTCACTAAACGTAAGGAAGTATAAATGTAACTTATAGATTACAAAATGACGACGCTAGAAGGTACTAGTAGTTATCTGAAAAGCTTGAGTTCTTTTTTTAAGGATAAACTTGCGTAATGTTCTAACCAAAATAAAACACCAAGAAATAATAAATGCAAAAAGCGACATAAACTAGTCTGCCGTCATACGGAAAAAGGACGCATCTAACATTTTTGTTGAAATTGAGTTAGGTATATATTCGGAATCAGGAAAAAAAGGCGGATCTACCAGTATTTTTAATTTTTACTAAAAAGAACTACAACCCCTTGAAACCCACAAGCAATTAGGGCACATCTGCGACAAAAATTCAATATTCCTAAATTGAAAAAACATTTCTTATCTATACTAAGTAAAAAAGAAACAATTATGCAGAAGCGTTTTATTTATTTAAGAATTATTTACGTGGTCATAAAATGAAATGACGTTTCTGCATGTTCTTAAGAAGAAAAAACGGTTCTGCTAAATATGCGCCCTTTCATCTTGGTAATAGAACTATTATTCGGGCGCAAGTGGCAGTAGCGTATTTTCTACTTAGTAAGGTAAGCTGTGAGGGGTGAAGTGGGGATCGCGGTAGGAAACCAGTTGAATTAGTTGCGCCCAGGCTTTACGTGCCGAAATTATGAAACCATCCCATAAAATATTTTATGTTTTATTATATTATATCAAATACTAAAAATAAGCCGTGGTAGCCTAGTGGTTTGACCTGTGGCCTCTCAAGCAGAGCGTCGTGGGTTCAAATCCCGGGCGCACCTCTGAGTTTTTCGGAATATATGTGCGAAAATTACATTTGAAATTTGCCATGAGCTTTTCGGTGAAGGAAAACATCGTGAGGAAACCTTGCCCACATCTGCGAAGAAATTCAATGGTGTGTGTTAAGTTCCCAATTCGCACTGGGCGCGCGTGGGAACTATAGCCCAAACCCTCCAAAAACACGGAGGAGGCCTATGCCATGAGGCACGCCGAATCGCGCGACAATTTAATAATAAAAAAAAACACAATAACAACAACAAAAATGAAATTGTAGCGAACTCGGAATAAAAAAGGCTATAATATAATATAAATACTAAAAATTACGATCTGTCTATGCCTAATATTACAAATACTAACAATGAGGATCTGCCTTTGCCTAGTATTACAAATACTAACAATAAGGACCTGCCTTTGCCTAATATTACAAATACTAACAATAAGGATCTGTCTTTGCCTAATATTACAAATACTAACAATGAGGATCTGCCTTTGCTTAACACTGCAAATACTAACAACGAAGATCTGCCTTTGCCTAGTATTACAAATACTAACAACTATGAGCTGACTTTACCTGATAGTACAAATACAAATAACGAGGAGCTGATTTGGTTTATAGTCACAAATGAAAATAACGAAGATCTCTTAAATAACATCGATCTGGATTTTGATTCGGATGATTCAGTTTTTGATAAAGATTATGTTCCTCCAAGTTTAGAGCTTGAAATGTTTTTGGAATAATCTGATAGCTCTGTGAATACCATCCCCAATTCGCAGCCGGACAATTTGATCGTTCCTGAGTCACCTTAAGTCGCGAGCGTCGAAAACACACCACAAAGTCTAACAAAGATATTGTAAATAAATAAAAACTAAAACCAGGATGTAAATGTTAATGAATGTAAAACAAAAGTCATCAATTTAGTTTACAATTATTAAGTAAATATAGTATCGTAAATTTAAATTGATACCACTTAGGTTGTAATTAAATAATATGGTTCCTATCGTATTAGTTTAAGACTGCACGTTTGTATTGATAGTCTTTATTTTTGTACGTGAAAAAATTAAATGTTGTACGTTACAGAGGTTTGTAACTGTTACAGTTTTTTTATACGTAAATTTGGTCTAAAGTTTTTTTTATTTCACAAAATGTCCAATATATAAAAATCTCGTTTGTTATCGAACTCCTCCGAGACGGCTTGACTTTCTTTTTATCTGTATTCGGTAGGTCTGAGAATAGGTCGTAGGCTATTATTCTTCGCGAACGGGGTCGCGGGCAACAGCTAGTATTCCTATAATATATTGTTTAAGGTTTGCTAGATGGTTTCAAAACTAAAAAAATGTAACTGGTGCATGTAGAAATATTCTCAACGTTCATAGAAATATAGCTCGTAAACTAAGTTGAAACGCAGCTAGTGGCTAAATACGTTATTTTTATTTAGTTAACTTAAAACTAAAATCACGTTACCACTAAGTTGGAAAGGCGTTTCATAAAATTACTAAGTTGAAAGAACGTATCTAGCCAGAAACGTCTTTTCATTGCAGTTTTTCGTATTTTGTTGTATTTTTTTTACCAAGAAGAAAAAGAAAATTAATTTTGTTTATTATAATAATAAAAAAAACTATAATTTGAATTTACACTAAAATAGTTCAAGCATTTCTACACATTTTTGCATTAAAAAACTGTTAAATTGTTTATTTTCCTTGAGGCAGCGAATTTTTTAATTTTTAAATTACAAAACATTTTTTTTCTCCGTTTCGACTTTAGCGTAGAAACGTCCTTTTACCATATGACGGCAGTAGTACTCACCAAAGAAAAAATAACTAATATTGTAGCAGACAACTTTGGTACCAACTTACTTTGTTTAGGTCCTAGCGACAAAGAAAAAAACTGCGTCTTTATTAGGCGAATATTGGGCTCATGTTAATTATTAATTTTTTCAGTTTCAGGCGGTGGATATTTACTATTTTCGATTATTCATCAATCTTCAATTGCAGAAAAATGCAGAAGCCTTTGTAACAGTACTTAACGAAGTTTACCGTTAAATTCAAAAAATTATGAGCATTATTATGTATTAATGTGAATATTGAATAAATCAATATTTTGTATGAATGAAATTTCTGTATGAATGAAATATAAAAAGTAATCTCATTCGATAGGTATTTTGTAACATTGAAATAGATCAGAGGGGGGTTTCTTGAGACCTTTCATTGTCAGTTCTGACCGCCCCTCCTCCTTGGCCCAGAGACCCGATTGTCAACTAGTCAAAAATGGAATTAGAGCTGTGGTTTTGTAGCAATATATAGATTTTTCTCTTTTGAACAGTACTTTCGAGTGATATACGCTTTCAAAAATTGGGCCACCGGTGCTTTGGAACTAACGCCACATCTAAGCTAGTTTTGAGCAACATTTGACTTTGTACTTAGCGACTTGGATCTCTTGGAGATGGCAACACATAGGTACTAACTTTGCAAATTAAATCATCATCATCATCATCAGCGTACCGTCCACCGCTGGACATAGGCCTTTCCAACTACACGCTGCTGTGCAAGTTAAATAAAATATTGCAAAAAGCACACCAAGAAACAAACTGTAAAGAAAGGCATTTTGAAACCTCATTAGGCACGAATGAGTGGGCTTAACTTTTTAATGCAACTAATGAGGCGATGTTAATGCACACGAAATTGGTAATAGCCTTACTGACGACACGCTTTTGCAATCCAATGTGCGTGAGATTAATTGCGTGATGATATTGTGATGGTGATTATCTGACTTTTGTTTTTTGAGGTTCCGTAGAGACCGAGAATTCACTTAGGTTTAAGTTAACACTTAGTAAATATTTTTGTCTATCAGACCTGTGAACATTTTTTCATACGTACAGTAAGATTTAGATATCAATTTGTTTTTAATAATTAAAGTCAAAAATTACGGAAGCTTTACAATGCTTTGGAATTTGTAAATGAAATCTATCTATCTAATCAGCCCACTTCAACCGACTGCTGAGTAAAGGCCTCTTCATTTTCACCCCACTTTGCCCGGTCCCGTGCCAGTCTCATCCACAGTTTTCCAGCCGAATGACAAATGTCATCTGACCAACAAATTATAAACAGATTATATATTTTTTTAAATTAATGAAACAGTACAATTTGCCACAAAGCTACAGCTTTAATCCTACTCCATCTAATAACGCGAATAAATGTAAAATTTTTCAAATTTGCCGGTTTTCATAAATTTACTTTTCGCGTAATATATAGGATAGGTCAAACTGAAATACTAGTTTATTCTAGTAAACATATTAACTAAGGCTACCTTAAAAATAATTTAATAAAATACGAATATTTTTATTCCGGAAAGTTATAGTATCAAATTCTACGTTGATGAAATCACAATCAACAACTGGTTCCGCCTAAAATAAATCTCCTAAGTTTTCTTAGCTAGCATAATGCACAAGAATTCAAGAGTATAAGGGCTTGGTACTTTGCCTCATTAATACAGAACACTACACACTTAACGCGTTACAAATTCAAATTAAACTGGATACTTATCGAGATTCTCGCGTGTGCTGTGGCCATTAAACATGATTTTTAACCAGATTTATTGGACGTGGGTGTGAAACCGGTGGATATCGCTGTCCGTGCAAAATTGCGCTAAAACCGTTTGAATTTGGAGCAAATTAGCGCCAAACCACACGAATTCAGAGCTGAATTAACTCACGTGATTAGGGTTGGCTATTAGTCAGGACTAGGATTTAGGTCTTCCTGTGAAATGGGTTCTCGTTTTGTTTAACGCTCCATGTCGATAAATAAGGCGAGTCAAAACTGCGCAATGCTTGCATAAAATGTAGATTATCCCCTAATTTTTTCCACCAAACTTAAAAATCTTCATTTTTTTTTAAACTGAACTTAAAATTAAATGAACTATATTATTTATAAAAAAACACTAGCTATTACCCGCGACTTCGTCCGCGTAGTATTCGACCAATCGATTTTTTCCCCTCAGGAGTTGAATTTCTAAGAATCCCTTTACAATGTTGCTTTATTTATACCTAAGTATATTTATATTTTGAAAAAATTCTACTTTCTAAGTCAAACGGTATAAGCCGAGCGTTGATAAGTCACTTAGTCGGGACTGTAATGTTTGTATTATGTATAGAAGAAGAATTGATTAACAACAAAGATTATACCCAATTAAATGCCATGCCTAACTAATAAAGCGCTTACAATTCTAATAATAAATATTTTCGTCAACTCCTTTTATCGCTCATACAGCACTTCGTCTTCCGGATTTTATATGGCACCTAACACAAAACGGGAAACAGTACTTGGCGACAGGCGGCGTCTGGGAACTCTAGACGAAGTTCAGACGTAATCATGGCAAGTGCATTGAGAAGTGAACGGGCCGACCGACTGCGGTGTGATTAAAGAGAGATAGACGATAGTGGAACAGCCGTAGTTAATTTATTTAATTCGACCCATGCTGCTCATGTAGAAGGTTATGGCATATCTTTGAGTAATGCATAAGACTTTTAATGTGCAACATTTGTATTTAAATTAGAACCTTTGACGTTGACGTATTGACGAAGAGCTGGGGCGTTACCATGACGTCTTCAGTTTAGGTTCGCTCGCTGTCAGAGCCATACTAAAAATTACAGCTAAAACCTGAACTGGATCGCATTAAGACGTCATTGTAAGGCTCCTGGGAGAAAGTAGAATTTCGGAGATAGAAAACATCGGAAGTAAAACACAATAAATTATAATGTGTAGGACAATCTGTAATTAGGGGGTGTAATTATTTAAAAGTTTATACAATTATCGTATGCGGACTCTGCATTGAATTCAATAAACAGTCATAATTTTACCTGTAGTAAAATGGACTACTCGTCGTTGGTTAATGTCAATCGAGATTTCGCAATTTGTACAAGGCGTACGAGCAATTAGACACAGTTGAGAGCGTAAACTTCAGCAGTGAGTGTAGGCTGATAAGGAGCATTACAAAGACAAGATAACGTCACTATAACTTAAAACAGTACAGAATTACAGTACTCGGCTAATTTCGGCTACGTAGAGCGTTGTCTCGCTCTAACTTACGTGACGCCAATGGTCTCTTTCCAAAGACCGAAGCGTAATCTTTGTGGCCGGGTACTGTTTTTGCATAACGTTAATTTTTTTTTTGTTTTAAATTTTACATTTGCTTCCCCGTACGCTTTACAGTTAGACCACGTGAAACAACAGCTCGTGGTTCCACAATACGCTCCCAATACGTTCGAGTGCTGGCAGAATTGCGGTTACGTTCTCGGATGGTCGTCCATTTCACCGCTATGGATTACTTACCATTGTCTTATGCGAATTACCTTCGATTGTTGGGCTACGGTGTGGGTTATCTATACGGAATTGGAACAATCTCTTTCAGTTTAGGAAACATGACTGTGGGTTAACGGTTACCGATTTAATCTGAAATGGAATCACATTTAAATTCTACCTGCCCTAAAATCGGAAGTGGAGCTAATCACATTAAGGTTTGTTTTTTTTTTTATTAATCTATTGGTCAAGTTAAACAATTGCTGCTCCAGCCTTTTTGTTATTTTTTCTTAAACTTAAGTCCACTCGACTCTTTTGACTACAAAAAAATGTTTTTTTTGTTTCTTGGCTGATAATTTGATCATCTAACTACAGATTTCAAAATTAAGACAAGTATTATTAATGTAAGCATTTTCTTAGTAAGTCCTTATTTAGCCCAGTGTTCACTACCCTGGCAGAATGTATAGAGCGGCCATTTGGGATTCGTTATGTTGATTCAAAGTGCTGGGCCACCACCTTGGCCCATCACCATCATTAACTGACCTGTTTGGGCGTGTCAGTCCTGAACGCGTGGCAGTAGTGGCGCGGCGTTGGTTCGGGCGGAGGTTCGCTTCGCGGCTCGCGCGCAACGAACGCGAACAGCGCGCGCGCGCCCTCACACGTCGCGAACGATATGCGACGTAGCGCGTGGTACATGCGCAAGCTCTGGTAAACAAATAACGAACTACATCAGGATTTGTCAATATTTTACGTATTCAAATAAATAATAAATAAAAATATGTAGTGAAAAATATTACACTAAGCAAACTAGGCAACTAGACAATGGTTCTACTTACAGATGTTACCAAATCTATTTATTTATATATATAGGTACCTACCTACATGGCAACATCCATGAGTTGGATACAAAATGGATAAAACGCGGGTATATTTATCATAGAAGTGCTTGCAATTACGGCAATTCGAAACTGAAACCTCTACCTTCATAATCATGCAGGGTTACTATTCAATTCACTAACTACAAACCTATCGTTACAGCCGCTGTTATGAGACACATCAGCCTAACTTATTATGAATTATTTATTGTTCAGAAGAAAAAAAAATTTCGCGCCGAAATTCAAAGAATAATTTTCTGAGCCAAGGATATTAAAAATAAAACATCAAATTATGACAACTAATTTAATCTTTTGATAAACTTGTAACTTGTGCTTAGATGGAATTACACTACCTACATTGTTTAATTTAGGTAGGTATCTTCTACCTAGTTCATAGATAGGTACCTAGTTATAGTTAGTTACCTGATCCTCGGGGTCGCATACTTTGACCCCAGATAGTGCGACTACCACCAAAACCGGAACCGCACACTCGTTATCCTGAAACAATGAAAAAAAAACATTGACGTTACATGAATATTATGGAGCGACTATCAATGTGACGAAGAGTAGAATCAAAACTTATAAGATCCCCACGACTGACGGCAAGACATGGAAGATAGAAAATAAGAAGATGAGGGAGTTGTAATCAGAGTTCATTAATCGCCATAATGGCTTGTCGTGATTTTATTTCACATGAACATACATTTCAGTGATATTTCCACTCTATTAGTTGTTTCCTCTATGTTCGTCTCCCACATGCACCCCCTGAGCTGTTTTATTTTAATAAAAACTCCAAAAACCAACTTTCGGCGCCGCAGTGATATTAAAACTGTGCTCTAGCTAAAAACTGGAAGGATTACCATTTCCATCAGGATCATAATGGGGTCCTTTGTGAGAGTAATTCTGTCGCTGCAGTGTGATCAAACCTTGCTTACGACGGACACAATGGGCTTACAAACAAATAGGTATGCAAGGGGAGCCATCTGAAAGACCGACCTTTTTATGGTTTTTTACTTCATTCTTATAATTATGAAGTGCCTTAGGCAAAGCCTTCAAAACTGGTTCAGTCCACCTTAGTGACACTCATATTAGTAGACCTGATGAAGTGCTGTGGTGGCGGAGTAGCAAGGTAACTCTTTTTTTTTAAATCTGTAGTAACCCGCCGCCTACAGAGAGGGTGCTGACATGGCTGGCAGTATTGTCACGTCTGTACATTAAATTTTACTTGTATGACCACAATGAACAAAACTCATGCATTCACGTACATATTCTGTTCGGAATTTGAAAATGTCTCCTACCGTAATGCTGCAACTTTGCCATTTAGACCCAACATTGCCTAATATACTGGTTTGGGAAAAATTGGTCGGCCTTCACAAATTTTGACATTTCGGGTAATTATCTCTTAATCAGTTTAGGCGATGTTGGGGCTTGATGGCAAAGTTGCAACAGTATACGGTACTTTTTCACTACAATTATGAGGCGGTCGGCACCGCGCTAAATTTAATGAAAATAAGCGACGTGTGTCAGGAAGCTTTTAATACTTCTCTTTGTTCCATTTATTGCGACCTGTTGCCTATTATTTTGTTCACTTCACGTTATTATTCAGTGCGTTATTCACTGGATTTCAATTGTGTGAATTAACGTTCTCGCTCATTTTGTGACCACGAGACGGATTTGGTTTTGGAATAATTGTTCGAAAGTAGAACCGCGGGGTAGTAATTGATTACTTAAGTTCCTATAAAGATGCTTGGTTAATATTTAACGATCATTGAGCGTTTTTTTAAATAATGATTGTGATAAAATATTAATAAAGCAAACTGAAACGACTTACGGTTAATTACGTCATTTACTTCAGAGCTAATGGTTATGATTTATGAATCTCAAAGAAAAATAATGAAAGGTAATAATAAATTAACATACTTTTTTTACTATAAACTGACCAGCGATTTACCTCAATCTCACCTGATGGTAAGTGCAGATGAGGCCGAAGATGTAGGTCACTGGTTCAGTAACAGCCTAAGCACTCTGGATTTGAATACTCCTAAGTTATACTTATCCGGGAAAACAGACGGAAGCGTATTCCATTCCATAGCAGTCCGCAATATAAGAGACGAAGCGAAGCGCTTCGTGCGAATAACCGGAATACAACATAAGAGGGAAGTCGTTCGCCTCGTCTAGTCGTATGGTAGTGAAAGGAAGAAGGTGGAATAAGCGCATGCAATTCCTGCGCACACTCTCCAAAGTGCATCCAATAAAGAAACAGCGAGACAAGCCACTCTGCGACGATGCTCAAGGCTTTGCAGTCTGACCCTGACCATTGGAGCATCACCAATGAGTCTTCAGGGTCTGCGCTCCACTGGATCCAACGCAACCAGCTGGGACTTGGCAGAACCGTCCCAAAGATGACAGCATTACTACATGCACGATCGAACCTGAGCTTGATACAGAATCAAAAGCTGTTCCGGCGTGACCTCACCTTATAAAGGAAGCCAAGTTTTTAGTTTAACTAAAACAAATTCACGCTCCTCCCAATTAAAAAAGAGTTATATTTAACTATTGAAATTGTTTTTAATAATACCATTAAATTTGGACTCTAAAGAGCTCGCGCTAATACACCAGTCCACGCAAAATCTTAACTATACGTCACAATACCACCAAAAAACCCAGCGAGTTAATGTAAAAGAAAACTTTAATCTATCCCACAAAAACCCCGGCCAACGGCTTTGTGCGCACTACCCTCATTAGGCTTTTAATTAAGACGCGCCAGATTGTGGCCAGTAACGGCCACTCCGCTACCTGCCCGGGGGACTTTTTAAATCTTCTATTTCACCACAATGGCTCTCGAAATGCAGGACAGCCAATCAGGCTTATTGAGCAAGTAATCAGTTGGAGGGTTTTAATTAAAATCAGGTTGACCTGACTTCGGTTACTGATTGCAGGACGTTGGTGACAATTGTATGGATATGCTTGATCTTGTAACTATTCACTAACATGAGAACGTTGGTGACAATATAGATGACTTTTTTTTTCTTTGTCTATCGGGTAGATTATCAAACAGTATAGAGTCATTCGGGTCAAGAGCACGCACTTTTTTTTTGATGGCCTCCCAGACCTATAAAGAAGTATATAATTGGCAAGTTATGATATTAAATCTGTAGAATATTTAATAAATTTTCACTATTTAAGAAAATTTTCCATCAAGATTAATTAGTTTTAGCCCTACATAGGCTTAACTGAAAACTTTTCTAATGCGTAATCTTGACCCGATGTGTGGGTAAAATTACGCAAGTCTTAGGGTAAAGTTACGCACGCGGGGTAAACGTACGCAGTCATTCGGGTCAAGAACACGCATTTTTTTTTTGATGGCCTCCCAGACCTATAAAGAATTGTATAATTGGCATGTTATGATATTAAATCTGTAGAATATTCAATAAATTTTCACTATTTAAGAAAATTTTCCATCAAGATTAATTAGTTTTAGCCCTACATAGGCTTAACTGAAAACTTTTCCAATGCGTACTCTTGACCCGATGTTTTTCGCCTTCATTATTTGGTCATCTGAGATGAGGATCTGCTCAGGGGCCTTCCTTATGTAATTTCTCGGCATTTTGGTGTATTCTGAAAGATTGATTTTTTTTGATATTTTTATTTCATTTGGGGTATAAGTACGCAACGGGGGTAAGTACGCGTGCGTACTATTAATCTCGTACTCTTACCCCAATCGGCAAATATACCAAATAATCAGTCACAACACACACGTTAAATACTTTTTACGAATATGATAAACTTACATAAAAACTACATTAAATGAACAATAGAAATATAGTATACTTACTGGCACAGAGCTATCCATTTAACTACAGCACACTTTTCCGTGGCACAAAAATTAAACGAAATAAGCGTGCTACAAATATTCGGCGACGTGTCGCGACCAGTACTAAGATTGCGTCGGCGCGGCTTGTGGCTCCTAAACGGCGACAGTAGCGCCACTCTGTTTTACAAACACAGACCTCGGCCCCCCCACCCCTGTCGGAGATCGGACCACCGCGTACTTTTACCCACCGCGTGCTGTTACCCCGAATGACTCTAATTAGTTTTTTTCGTTTTTTCCTTCTTTCACATAATTTAAAAATTACTGAAATGATTTATCCTATCTTGTAATGCTGCAACTTTGCCATTTAGACCCAACATTGCCTAAACCGGTTTATCAGCCCTCACATTTTTTTTCATTTCGGGTAATTTATCTAGTCATCTTAGGGTCGTTTCATAAACCCACACTCGTATTTTAATGCCCTTCATTATGATACAGTCACATAAACTACTAATTGTTTGTGTGACGAAAGAAGATTGTGTCTAATATTTTTAGATAATCTTACTGACGGATTTAATAGAACTGTATTTTCTTTATCCAGTCTACATAAGACCATGTCAGTCTTTGTTAAAAGTACCGTTCCCAAAATATTTTTTGCTTAAAAAAAATGTTATTTTGTTCACAGCGGAACAAAGTATATTAAGATTCATAATAGGGATTTATTCTTTCAACCCAAAATACAATTCAGTTTTCTTTACCCAGAGTGAAACTCATCTAAGTACATTTAATAAAGACGGCAACACTTCGGGTTCACTTAGGAGGCTAGCGCAGCTGCCTCAAATTGCAACCTAAACATTTCCGCAAGCCTTAAGTTCTCAAACTCAAAAGCAAATGAACATAAAAATTCCATCACTCAAGGTGTAGCTACAATGGAAATTTTACCTTCCCCGACCATTTAAGAGATAGCGGAGCTACATGATCCATTGACGCATAAGACGTAAGAGCACTCGTTGTTATTCTGGATAAGCCAGCGTTGTAAACCGTGATGAGGGAAGTTATCGCCGCAGTGTGTAGTGATGAAGGGCGCTGGGACAGTTTGTATGCAAATGGTGAATTATTTGGCGTGTTCGTGGCAATATTGTGACCTTGTGCGGGGTTGAGTATCATTTGTGTTATGATGCGAGAGCTGAAATGGATAAGGTGCTTAGCAGAAATGACCTCACCCGCAAAATGTACAATAATAGAGGTAAAACCACTAAAGGTAGTGAGCATGTAACTTTAGCCAGCCAAAAATGTTCTGAAGAAATTTTTAATCAGTGACAATATTCCATGCTAGTCTGGGAGTAAAGAAAAGACATAGAATGTACCAGTTGCTTCTCTTCCCGCACAAATGGTAAAAGCCCATCGAGAGATTGGGCGAAAATCTTAGGAATCATGTTATAGGCGATTGCGGCTAGCAACCCATCACTATTTTAAGTTCCCTTTCCACCTATACGCCCACAATCATGCTAAACGTGGCCTTTAGATTTGGTTACCTTAGGCTATGTCTACCCCTTAAAGGATAAAGACTTGATTTATGTATGTATGTATGTATGATAATATTTTGAATGAAATACCCTGAAAGTTCAATGCGTATAGAAAACTTTAAACTTAAAGATGATCATAATTTTCTTTACAAACAACAGTAGGTATATTAAATGTGAATAGATTTCCATAAAAAGAAGACAATAATGAAACCGACACTTTTATTGCTTTTGAAACGCAAAAGTTGACCGGGAACAAAAATTTGATCGGATTCATTACATTAAGCAGAATTCGGAATCTTATCAAAACAACTTCCTTACTCCGTCCGTTCACTTGATTACGCCGCGGTTTCGCATTTCTCCTCGGAATTCTAAGAGAAAAACAAAATCGACTGATAATTTAGACAAGATTGTATCTGGAAAAAGTGTTCGGGTAGAAAAAGGACTCTGTAGCAAGCACGTAAAGTCTTAATGGCGATAAAAGAAAAACGAGATACGGAGTTGAGGATATTTTCAGTGGAAATGTAAAATGGAAGATGTTACGAGCCTCGCAGGGACTGCCTGAACGCCGACCTATTGAAACTGCGGTGTAGGGTACGTAGCAGAGCTTATTTCTCGACTTGATTTAAATTCAAGAATTTAAAATGATTTCGTTAGTGTTTTGTTATGTTACTGGCCATTTAATTGAAAAAAGTAAGGCGATTATGTGTTAAAAAAACAGCGGTAACATTTTTTAATTTTACTCGTAAGTGAAAGGTATCTTTATCAGCGATAGTGTTATTCCTTGGTATGGATTGAGGCTCTCATTTAATATTACTTATTTTACCATTGGCATGGACATTTAATCTTTCTCAACATGACGTTTATTTTTATTCACCACCCATAAACCAACTGGTATTTAAGAAATCAATTGTTTCAGAACAAAAGTTAATTTAATCACATTTAATAATGTACCATGAAAATGAAAAATGAAAATGAAAATGAAAATGAAAATTTATTTTTGCAAATTGGCCGCCAGGGGCTCTTTTACATGTCTTTTTGAAACTACCAGCACATTCGGAAAGACCATCATTGCCAAGAAGAATGCGCCGCAAGAAACTTGGCAGAAAGTCATTTTTTCGAAATAAATGACGAAAGATGACCATTACTCGTATAACCAAAATCTGTCACCGCAGTTAACCGGTCATGTAATTGATTAACTCCACCGTTCACTCATTCACTCATTCACCCGTGAGCAGTGAAGCGCGAGAGATAAGAGTGAAAATACTCACTACATGACACGGATATCTGAAATTGGGACCAAAGATCTAATATTCTGCCGACATGGAAGTACTAACAGTTAAAAATATGTTAAGATCAAACGACAAAGAAGACCATTTTGTTTGCGTACAATTAGCCTCACGGCTTCTTGCGACAGTTCTACATCATCACAATTTAGCAGTTTCAGTTTTGTTGGTGGAGTTATTGCTACTTCACTCTTTGGCCTCTTGATATGCCGGCGGTGACATTCTCCATCATTTTGGTTGAAATAATTTAATCTGTAGAATTAATTTCATACTCTCAATGGAAGTGACGATTTTATGACGAACACAATAAAGTACAGTCCGTGAGCTCTTAGCATTCGTGTTTCGGGTACCATCGGCCGATGCAAGTACCAAACGCATAACAGTGAGTGAGGCAGCAAGACAACCAGAATTGCATTCTAAAAGCTGACGGACTGAAAGCTTATTTATACATTGCGTTCTAATTAACAATTATCATTTTTATCAATCTAAAAAACAGTAAAATATGAAGTTTAACATTCCGTCTGGCCGAATCTTTCCAAAATATAATAACAGACTTTATATTATCTTTCAGGGCAAGTTATGAAACTCCGCCCAAGATAAAGTTGCCTTCTAAGTGTCCCGTGCCGTAAGGTTAAAGACACGAAAGCAGCGTTAGATAACATAACTTTTCGTTCCAAATGTAAGTTAGAAGAAACTTCAACATCAGCTATATTACTTTAGTTGGAAAACTTTGAATTATTCATAATTCCTGCGAAAACGCTCCAAGGTTAATTTGCACTATTACCTTTCGTGGTCCATTGCTTCAGGCGGATACCCAGGAAAGGTAAGCGACAGGAGTTACGCAATAAATCCTGATTGACCAAAAATGATTCAAGGTTGACGGTAAAATATTGGTGAAACGTGTTAAATTTTCCCAATCCACATCAACAAACGAAAATTCTTTGAAAACATTTTTCTCATTTCATCTACAGCAAAAGTCGTAAATTCGCGATCCGATCGAGCGAAAACTCGGCGTGTATTTGATAGAATTGGCCCAGCCTTGCCGAGAACGCCAAAATAATGAATTCTCAGTTCCCATTTAGATTTTGGTGGTGTTTTTCGCCCGCAGTGGATTCCCGCAATGCGTGAGCAACGTGACATGCGGCGAGTGTACCATGTTCGTGGTTGTTGCTAATGTTTTGGTAAAGGTAGCTTTTGAGCTTTTACTATGACATGGTCATGCAAATTTAACAAACGAGTTGTTAGCCGCGATAGGTACTCGTACCTTCCGTAGCTCCGATGCTCCGCTTGGTATATCAAGGTAAGTGTTACCGCGTTCTATACTTAAGGCATTTTGATTCTGTTAACGTTCTTAAATCACTGCAACCGTATGAATAGGTACTTAAAACTCAAAATACTTAAAATTCAAATGACCTAAGCTATATTTCAATATTGTTAGCAAAATAAATGAGGTAGATAAAAAAACTTGACATGTCTTTTTATAAAAAAACATTTTTTTAAAACCGTCAACTGGAAAATATAAAACCATGAGAAAACAAGTCACAATATTTCAGAGATTTTAAATTGTAACTTTGTGTTATTTATTTTACTCCTGATTATTTTTTATTTATAAAACTTTTTTTCAATAAGAAGACACGTCAAGATAATTTACTTTACTTCCAAAGTAAATAAATTTGTAACTGCCAAGTACTGTTTTTTTTTTAATGTGCGTTAGTACTGTCTAGGACATGTATGCGTATCCAATCTTTAACAAAAAACAAAAATAAACATACCACGTTCGTCGAAGTTTTCGTTGAACATACACAATAGAAGTAAAGTGTCCCGGTACTCGCAACAACTAGGTAATGTCAGCATGTACATTGGAGGTCACTTGTGAGAAGAGTTTTATAGGGGTAGCACTAAAAATATGTAAGGTGCAAGCTCAACGCGGGAGCAACTTCAAATTTAGTTTTTAAATGACCTACTCAGTTATTTATTACCTATCGGTTTTCAAAGCCTTTGTTAACTTAATATTCATTTGTCTTTATATCTATCATTAGGTACGACATTCTGCCTTTGTTAGAAAGAAACAAAACATACATTTAGTCCATATTTTTAAATGAATACGGGGGTTTAACACCATTGGGTTAAGTAGCATCCCTCTCAATAATTTAAATAATTTTGTCTTAAATTAGTGTTACAATTAATCATCTAATAAAATTATACACTAAAATAAAATCAGACAGTTACCTATCAATTTTTAATTTCCCTTTATTTAAAGCTAATCACGTTTAATGTGTGTAATAAAAACGTACTGCTTTTATTCTTGCCTAGAAAATATAGAGATAAAAAATACAGTGCAGACGGAACACAATACCACTTCTCGCATCTCACCGACTTTTACGAGAAAGAAGCTAGTAAAATTGCATTTAAATATAAACGTAGCACTTCGCTGTTTGTTGCAAGTGAAAATTGCTTGCATTTTAAGATCCTGTAAGCTGATACGGTGGTCTGTTACGCTGGCGCCCATCCCTCACTCCGCTAAGTGCGATTCCATTAGAGCCTCTGGAGTGAGTTCCGGGCCTATTCACGGCAGCGATACGCTACAGATCCTGATGAAAGATTACGACGGTGCGATAGGCTGATCTATTTATTCATCATATAGCGGTTACACACTGGTTAAAAAGATCTATGACTAGGTGGACTGTCTCATTATAAAAATAAATAAAAATGAAAAGCATTTTAGGCATAAAACTGAATTCATTTTTTGACGTATCATGACTCGATTAAAACGTGAGCGGCTTTTAATGTTTTTTTTTTTAAATTGGTACTATGTAAATTTATATAGCTGTAAGACACATTTTGAGATTGAAAACTCATTAAAATTACTAGCGCTGTACTAATGAACCTTACGTGCCAAGTCCGTCTCGCACTTGACCGGTATATTCAAGAAACTCTTGCAACATACTTTCTACCCAATGCACAGCACGGCCCAGCATGCAATCAGATGCATATTGCATCTTCCATGCCCACTTCTGTGTGAAATTCAATTTTGGCCGAATGTATTTGCGTTCGGCCGAAAATGAAGTGTTGCTATTTACATTTTATTGAACGTGCTTTTAAATTTTTCAAGGATTTTTCGCGTAACAGGACTTGTAATACACTGAATTTAGTTTCCTAGAATTGTCATGTTTTTTTCCCAGCTAAGTTGATACTAAATCAGTAGGTACATGAGTTTATTAAAATATAAACCAAGGCTACCTTAAAAATAACTTAATAAAATAAAACTTAGGCTAAAAAATTAAAATTAAAATAAATTTGGACCCTTAGGTCTCCATCACGCAGGCAGCATTCCCGCGTTGTATCGCAATTGCAAGTCTTTGTGCGAGAAAGCTGCCATGTTCGCTTTTAGTTCAAAACTTTACCTAGTTTATTTCATGCTTGGTAAGTGCTACAAAATAGGTGAGTAAAACCTGAATTTGACATTTGCTTTCAAAAAAGTAAAGATAATTTTTTCGTTTCACTACCCTCCAAAATATTCCTTTTCTTACCTGAATAACAGTTACCTAACATGTAATAAATTACCTAATAAGCGCCTTTGAAGTAATTCTGCTGTGACATAACTTTAAAGTCTAACACATAGGCCAAGATTCGTATTAGCGTAAATTCTCGTATATTATCTACTCGTTAAGGCCACAAAGGACATCTTAAATCTTCGAGTCTACAATCCCCTAACGAGACTCCGCGATAACATGTAAGCTTTACTCCGTTTCGGTGTTTTTCTCAGTATTTTCTTTGGCTTGTAGTTGATTGTGCCGTGACTAGAATTACACTGGGGGTACGTTTCTATTAAAACAGATCGACGTGCAAAACCGATTCGAACGCATTAGTTGGAATACGCGTTACGTCGCATGAAAATCAAAAGTTTATGTTCCAAATAGGCCCCAAGGCTCTGGGACAGACCATCAATGCCACAAGAAACTTGGCAGAAAGACAATGAAAAAAGTATTATGGCATTCTAGTAACCGTAAAGCAAACAAAATAATATCGCCAATGGAAAGGAAGAACTGCTAAAGCGCCATATTGGTCAAAACGAGTTTTATATACAGTTCGGTTGATTTTTTTTTTCTGCGTTGATCTATGTTGGTTTCGTAGCAGTCGGAGCATTTTTTTTTTGGCGCTTTATTATTTTGAATATCTGAGGATTTTAATCAAAATCTGGTTTTCACTGCTACTAAAGCAAAGCCTTTTTGGCCGTTTGTAAGCCCAAATAATTATGTCAATTTCAGTGGAATTGTTGCTTTACCAGTCTATGCTTATCGAATTTTAAATCTTGTCTGTCAGTTAGTTCAGTTACGGTTACTCTGTAAATTAGGAAAAAAAAATACTATGTTTTCTCTCTTTGAACGAACTACTTAATATTAACATTGAAAGAGATATGATTTTTATTTTACAAAAAAAAAACTTTAAATTTCATTTACCAAAAGTATCGTTTTGGCGTTTTAGCAGTTCTTCCTTTCCACTGCGATAAAGAATTAAAACATAAAAATTGAAAGATTCTACAAATCTTCTGTTATATGGGATGTATAGATTCTCCCGGTCAAGTAATACAAGTAATTAATACAAGGGGAGTGAGATAAAGGAAAACTATCGCGAAAGTTAATGCCAATGGTGCTCTATGTATTAGTTTTGCCTTTGCCTTTGAAGATTTGCATTTTATTTTACACAATTATCAAAAAAAGTCATGAAATCACGTTTAAAAGTTTCATAGTATATTCCACAACATCCGTAACAACCATTTAGCTGAACTGTCAGTTATCTAAGCCCAGCCATTACGGGGTTAATCTTCAGGCGCCGGAGGGGGTGAGGCCCTCGGCAGGGAGTGGGGCAAGGTGACACGTTACAATGGGAAAAGTTACGCAATAACTGACTTCAAGTTTTACGCACTAACTACACCGTTGTAATGGGATCTCGTACACAGAAATGTGGCTCTTGGGACGTGATAATAAAGTCTTCGGAGACTGCAAAGGCGCTTCGGTGAAGCACGCCGTGTTTTATCCTTCCGTCAACTGCGTAGATTTATGTGCGTGCATGTTTTACGGGACTTTTGTTAATCTAGATGTATAAGGCGTTTGTTAATAACTTTTTCGGGGGTATTTTTAAGTGAATGTCACTTTTCACTGTCAATATTTAGAGTGCTGAAGCTGGTAATTAATTCACAGCTTTATTATCTTGCGTCATTAGTGACTTAACATTTTGTCCATCTTGAACAAACCGGTTAATACCGGTTTATTTTTGTTAGAGTTTAGTTTTGTTTTGTTTTTTTCTATTGTGATGTTTGTATTATTGTATTGTAATGTTTGTATTGTAATGTTTAATTAGTTTTTTAGTGAATTCTCTGATGCAGATATGTTAATTAAACAGTGTGTTTTTAACGAGTTTGGTAAAAGAGAGAACGTTCGCAAAATAATTTATATGAAAGTAAATTAGAAAATGGATGACATGTGTCATTGTATGTGTCATTTCCGATAAAGATGTGGCAAATAAGTTAGGATTGCAGGTTTTGTTTTGAAAATTAAAAAGTACACTGGTTTTTTTACTGTCATAAGGAGTCTGTGTTAAGGATCTCACTGGTTTAATTTAGGATGCACCGATCTCAGGTAACACTTAGGTAGGTTGTCACTTAAAAATACTTAAATGGTAAATATTTATAAGTAATGATTGCAATAAAACGGTAAAAATTTGATAAAAATATCTGGAATCTATACTTATGTAATAAAGAGATAAGCTTTGTTTGCACGTTCGTATGCAGCGTGAAATCTATGAAACTAAACAGAAAGTGCTAAAATTCTCGCATGATACTGCAACTAATATTTTGACAATTTCAATGATAGAAAATTAAACTATGACTAATCATTTCTATTAAAAAAACCCGTTCATAAAACGTATCATTTAATAGTAGGTACCTATGAGACAAAAACCGTAACGCTTTTAAACTAAACTAAAAGTGACAGTAAAACCATCGTATAGATAAAAACTTACCTAAATACTGCATAAATCTGCACACGTCTGCATTTAGTTTCAAGTTAACGTTTGCGTAAAGTTAGACCTCGCGGAGGCAGGCACGCGCCTAGCGCGGCGATCCGAACGCAACTGCCGCCCTAGCCGCCCTAGCCAGCCAAGAAGGGCTTAGATCGTATAAATAATGGTTTCTGCTAGTGGGTTTTAGTGTTTGTTAGTTAAACTTTTACATGAGTATTCAATCAAACTACCTCAAACATCTGCTAAAATATTCCAGAAGTTATAGACTACAGGCCCACGTACAAAAAATGTGGGTCATATGAACCACCAGGTGACGTATATAGGACGATATAAGAGCATAAAATAATAAGATTCAGCACTATGCCGTCACTTGTAAGCTGTCCAACTGGGTGCTGGTGAGAATTCAAAAGTGCAACCCTCGATTTTTTCCCCTTGTCGCATGATTTTTGTACGGCGTTGCGGAATAATGGATTAGAAGCTGTATTGAAACAGTATGAAACTGATGCCGTACAGAATCAAATGACTAAATTTACCCTGGAAATGGTCAGAAAATCAAAAAAAATTACCGACTTTGTGGCGCACCATTTGTACGGCATCAGTTTCATACTGTTTCAATACAGCTTCTTATCCATTATTCCGCAACGCCGTACAAGAATCATGCGACAAGGGGAAAAAATCGAGGGTTGCACTTTTGAATTCTCACCAGCACCCAGTTGGACAGCTTACAAGTGACGGCATAGTGCTGAATCTTATTATTTTATGCTCTTATATCGTCCTATATACGTCACCTGGTGGTTCATATGACCCACATTTTTTGTACGTGGGCCTGTAGTCTATTAGTAGATTTGTAGACCTCCGTCAATTAGTATCACAATGTAAAAAGCCAGAGACAAACAAGGGATACATTTTTATCCCGGAAAATTGCAGTTCCTGTCGCGTTGTCGCTTTTACCATAGTACCTAGTTAGTAAAATAATTGGCGTCTCTGAGTACGAGTTAACTCTTCATTTCTACTACGGATTCGAAGCAGACGAAGTCACGGGTAAATGCAGCAAGACGAAAAATCACATGACACTTTCCTGCAATCAATAAATCTATTAAATCATGCAGTAGTTAATTTCTAGCTTAGTGTTATAAATTAGGTGGGTACGTCATAAAATATAATATTGCAACTTGTTTGTTTTCAAAAACTCAAACACGATCTTGACAGACCATAAACAAACAACCTGGAAAACAATGCGGTAAACAAACCAATGGACAGACGTACAAACAGATGTTGTTGCGAAATCGATCGTTTTGTACTACATCATCCTTGACAAGCCATGCATCACAAGGGGACGAAACTGCTGAAGTAATTTCAAATAACGGTAAACAACACGTTTCAATACATCCTACTAATATTATAAATGTGAAAGTTTGTGAGTATGTTTGGATGTTTGTTACTCTTTCACGCCAGAACGGCTAGACAGATCTAGATGAAATTTGGAACATAGATAGATTATAGTCTGGAATAACACATAAGCTACTTTTTATCCCGGAAAATTGCGAAATTCCTGCGGGATAGCGATAAACGAATTCTATGCAGACGAAATTGCGGGCAACAGCTAGTCTTTCATAATTATGTGCAGTATATAAAGATTTTTCTTTTAACACTTCTCCTACATTTCCAAAATTATGCAGGGAGACCAAGAAACATTCTCATGTCGTACCTATTCTTTGCTTTATTTCAACCTTAAAACAACATTACTAACAAAATTATTTACTCGCGCTCTCAACATTGCTCTTTAACTCTTAACTAACATGAAAATGGTTAACTTCATTCGTTGCTTTGTAAGCATGCGCATTCGTAGATCCATAAATAGATTAAATACTTCATTAATTCTATCAAAACATATGACATGAGAGAGACTACAATACAACACAAGTTATGGATAAAAATTAAATTGTCACGGCACACAGTCACAAAAAGACGTCAACTAGGCTTGTAAGGCCGGCATTGCTGCCACTGCGCTGAAATTCTGTCGGAACTAAGACTACGTCAGATTCGGTCTTCGGATGCAGTTAGTAACTAACTTATGCTGTTGTGATGTTTGTTACCAATAATACAATAGTCAAGCCAGTTATTGGTTGCTGTTTGTGCAGAAATAGTGTTTAACAAACCGATCAGCAAAGATACCGTGTTTACATGTTTTTTTTTCCAATTGTTATGATGCATTCATTGCGCGGTAGAAACTCTTACTGCACACCTTTTCATTAGTATCACGCGCGATGAATTACAAAAATGCACGCAAAGTCGTGGCCGTACCGTAACTTACTTTGATAAGGGAACTTTCAAGGAAGAATCCGCATGATATTTAGCGGTCTTAGGCCCATTTCACAGTATTATAAATAAATGCTACTAGCTGTATTGTGAAATACAACTACATAAAGCCAGTCAACATTTGAGCCTTTGCATGGTTTCACCAAAGCCCATGGTCTCAAAGCCTAAATAACATAACTTATTTACATTTAAACAAGTAGAGACTGTCATGTTTTATTCATAAATCATAATCAATGGCGTAATTAAAATTTCTAAAAAAAAAATTCTTAAGGAGTTTGGAAGTTATGGCGTTTTTCGTGAGTTTTAATTAGATACGGCATAATTTTCACGGCGTCATGGTTCCGACTTAAAAATAACAACCTTGATAACACAAGGTAGCTCAATTTGGGCATATTTTTTCCTCCTTGTCCATCAGTTAATCATCTTTTTGTCGCTTACATAATATTTAACAAGTCATCAACCACACCATCATCATGTTTATATACAAACTGTTGTATGTTCTGATAAACATAACATATGACACGACGACCGACGACAAGAGCGGATAGCCTAGTGGTTAGTGACCCTGACTATGAAGCTAGATGTCCCGGGTTCGAATCCCGGTAGGGGCAGACATTTGTATGTATGTATGTATAACTCTTTATTGTACATAAAACACATTAATTTATTAATTCGTATGATTCATGGATGTTGCATGTATTTATCTACATTATGTAAGTATGTTTATCCGTTTCCTGTTAGCTAAAGACACGGCGCTATGGCGCTCATTAGGGGAGGCCTATGTCCAGCAGTGGACTAACACAGGCTGATGATGATGATGATGATGATCCGTTTCCTGGTACCCATAGTACAAGCTGTGCTTAGTTTGGGACTGCGTCAATTGGTGTAATTTGTCCCATGATATTTATAGATGAAAACGGTTTAATCGACCAAGATTCGAGAAAGAACATTCGTACTTCGTACATTTTTAACATTAAATAATAAACTTCGCTTCAAACATAAACACTTTTCTTTAGTATCGCAGCGTTTGTCTTTATAATCCTTCAAGCAAGACTTAGATACTTACACAATAAAATAATACAGTTTATTGCTATTGTAGACGGTAATTTGACAGTGCACGAACAAGATTTGACGTCACTAGTAACTTGCAGGCTTTTATACCATCAAGCGTTTAGTAACTAGAAACACGCACTTTGGATACTCGACACCGTTCAAGTGAAGTGACGCGCTATCGAGAATCGCATCTCGCTCTTAATAAGTAATGATAATGGGTGATAGTTCTAGTGTTTTGACCGCTGGAGTCAAAACCGTCATCATCATCACATGTGCACAGCAGAATCGTAAATCGAACTATTTTAAATTTTCATAAAAACGTAAGTCTGCCAACACGTTTAACAATTAGTTGGTCGTTTGCGCGAGATCACCTGGTTTTTTGTAGGCTTATGTCAATCCCATACAATTTCTTCGCATTGTCGTAGCGTTATCTTAGTCAAAAGTGACTTTTTTAGTCACACTGAGCATCATAATTTTTTAATAATATTTGCTCAGAGGATAGTGACGAACAAAACTGCAGGAAAGCACTGAATATGGAAACGGACTAGACTTGTGGATGTCGGAACTAGGATAACATAGCTGAAGTGGCGATGGGCGGGGCACTTGGCAAGACGGAACGACGACAGATGGTCGAAGGCGGTCACAGAGTGGCGGCCAAGACTGGGTCGAAGCCCGTTGGTCAGATGACATCTGTCATTCGGCTGGAAAACTGTGAATGAGACTGGCACGGGACCGGGCAAAGTGGTGTTAAAATGAAGAAGTCTTTACTCAGCAGTGGATGGATATGGGGTGATTAGATAGACTCAATATTAACCCCAAATGCATAAAGACCAGTTGTCAATAGTTTATTAAATGAATGAAACCAGAAGTAGGGACTCCAAATAGTCTAGGACCACATTACACTGTTGACTCGCCAAGTCCACCGACAACACAGACGACTTAACTCGAGAGCTTTGCAAGATGCATTCTCAAAAGATGGCTAAATGAGCAACTGGAGATGCAATTAAAGAGCTCGTCTAAAGCAGTACAAGAATTAAGTACTGTCTCTGCAGGGATTGGAGGAGTCTTTGTTAAAATATTTGCATTTATTGTATGATAATAAGTAAAAAAAGAATTGACGATTTTTTCGTAGTTTTTATTTTTATTCAGAAGGAGTTGCAGGAGTTGAGGAGGAGTTGCAGGTGAGTCGCCTGATAAAAAGCAATCATTGCCACATTTATGATGGGTTGTACGATAGCACATTTTTTCCACGACACTGAGGCGATCAGTAATAGACACAGACTGCTAAGATATACTACATGAAAGAGAGTAACGTGAAAATTCTAGATTAAAGTTACTAAAGCAAAACTAAATTTTACGCGGTTTTTCTTAAATTAAGAACGCTTTCAAATACACCATCATTATCAACTAAATAATGCACCGCAAGAAACTTGACAAAAGTGATTATTAAAAACAAAAATCACACCACAATTCACTTTTACAAACAAAACAAACTTAACAAAATTTATATAAATACGGAAAAATTACAAATGAAATGGTTAATCATAATCAACCTACTGCTCCATATTTTTAATCATTTTAAATAGGACCACCAAAAACGACAACACAGGATTACGAACATTTTAAAATAAAAGGCGGGCGTCGAGATGAGAATAATATTAAATTTAAGCCCCGCTTACTGCCGGGACGTGGAGTGCATGAAATGTGTAAAAAACGTCCGCTACTCGGAACATAGCTTACACAGGAAAAAGGAAGTTTCAGCGGAATTCAAACCTAAACTGTAACTTGAGTTTAGAAAGTTTTATCTTATAGTTTTACGACCATTTTATTGAGTCTTGAAATTATTCCCGAATATTTCAGAAGGTGGTTAGTTAAGTTTAACTAAACACCCCCGTAAGTACTTTACAGGTTTTTTTATTGTGATTGCAAATGTTTTCTCGCGTAAAAGAAATACCTAACTTAATTTTTAACCATTTTTAATCATTCATTGAAAAAGGTCAGGTTAGCAGTAACCGAAACCAACGAGCATGTATGAAGAGATTGATGAATGTGGATGAAGCGAAAGAAGTATGTCAGGATCATAGCAAGTGGAACAAAGTAGTCTCTGCCTACCTGTGGGAAAGAGGCGTGACGGTATGTATGTATGTATACATATATATTACAAAAAAGCTTGTAATAAAAACGCGTATACAGTGGCAAATCTGCAAAGTTGCTTCCAAACAGATCCGGCCGAGCCATATTTGAGCGCAACGGCAAACATCATTTGCCAATGGGCGCTTTAGTTTAATACCGTATTATTAGCCTGCAGGAAGTATTTGCAGTTTGCGCAGCATTCACAGCCGATGCACTGTATCGGAAAATTTTATGTTTATTTATATCTATATAATACTCGGGATCAAAAAACTGGGTCACTTCCCATAGAAAGGTGTATGAAAAGTGACTCGTTTTCTTTGCTCCCGGGTATATAAAAGAGTAATCTGACTGACTGACTGACTTATTGATTAACTGACAGACTACGCACAGCACAGCCTAAACCACTTCTTTAAACTACAGACTTGAAATTAGTCTGACATATTCCTTGTGTCGCGGGTTCACGGTTGTCCAACGGCTGACATAATAATGATGATGATAATTCCTTGGGTATCAGAAAGGTGCACTAAGAAGGTATTTTTGGAAATTCCCACGGTTTAGGGAATACATTTGGTTTAGTAGGGAATTATACCTGCTAAAAAGTAACTCAAGGTTTTTTAAAAAAAATCCGCGGCATAGGGAATAAAAACATAATATTTGAAGTCACGAGAAAGAGCTTCACCACTTATCCAGTTTCTTTATGTTTGGCGAACTACTTTATATGTATACATAATATGAACATCAAGTAGAGGTATTTAACGCTTGTTCTCCGTACATAATTATTTTACATTACCAGGACATTCTAAAAAGACATTCTGAAAAGACTTACAAAGACTATTTCTAAATTAAAACAAACACGTTCGCGGCTTAGGGGTGGTCCGAGGGCCACCCACGTCGCACCTACACCTAGATTAATCCAAATTAATCATCCTACATTGGTTTTACCAATGCCGATTATGTAACTTTGTTATGTACGGGCAACAAGCTGTATTAAATAACACCATGAAATAATTTTGCTACATTTACTTTAAGTAGTAATAGTAGTAGTAATAGTAATAGTAGTAGTAGTAGTAGTAGTAGTAGTAGGATGAAGAAGACAAGCTCAAAATTGATGTTGAATATTCAATCTCTAGGTACAATCTTAATACATACGTACAAGTAGGTGTAACTCGGATACTAGTACATCTATAGTCATGCTACAACGCTAGCTGATGGTTGGAATGATATGAGATCAGCGTAGGCCAGCATAGTATATTCCAAGCTATTGTTTAAGATATAGCATTATAGTGCTGGCTAAGCTTAAGACTGGCCTATTGTGGTCGGCTCTCTCGGCCGGGAGATATACTGGACGGATTATATTAATCACTGTGGTATATAGGGGGTTTAGTTAGTGTTCATTTACTCCCGTATATCTATTGCTTAACATATGCAACATTACTGTATAATGTAACTCAAAATAAAGCGCAACGTCCTCAAATAAGTTCCAAGCTTTTATAATAACTTGCAATGTATGTAATGTTTGTCCAGGTGGGATCTTGGAACTCAATTATGAGGCAGACATCTTCAACTGATTGCGCTGCGTGTAACTCAAATTACGATACAAAAATCTGGTCGTGAAATTCTAATGGCCCGGACAGGACCTTCTCCGCAGGAGAGAATTTTTCGACGGTAGGTCCGACTGACTCAAAAATTGGTATACGTAATGTAGAATCAAATAGATGACAACGCAATAAGTACAGTCAGCAAAATATTGGTAGGTATTAAAAAAAAAATTTGACGGCAACTTATTACCATGATATCCCGTACCTTTGACCTTTAGCAAGTAAATAACGATAGCTTATTAAATTTGCAATAAACGTCTCTAACGCGTGTCAAACATGATGAGATCAGTACTCGTATGTTGCCATTACTTGCTTCTAGGTGGCGCTGCTTATTCAATACAAATCGAAACGTTTACGCTATCGTGTTAGAGACTTGAGAAAAAAAATACAATAGAAGCTCAGTAATTTCTCGCCCACCATAGTAAACTAACGTGTACCTATTAGAAAGTAATAAATAGAGTCATACTGAAAGATGACAATATTATTGGAGTAACTAAACGACTTTTAAGTATCTTTGCGTTTCTTGCGGCGCATTCTTCTTGGCAATGATGGTCTTTCCGAATGCGCTGGTAGTTTCAAAAAGACATGTAAAAGAGCCCTTGGCGGCCAATTTGCAAAAAAAAATCATTTTCATTTTCATTTTCACTTATAAAAGAAAATGAGATTCACATTAAGTTCACGATGATAGTTCATTAATACCACTGAATTTATACTGTGGATAACATTTATTTATAATTAAATGGCAATGAGCTACAACAGTTCAAGCATGTACGAAGACATTCCCACATACGATCCGATATACTACAATCAGTAAGTTATTTTATGTTTTAAATAGTTATACTAACTTTATTTCTATTGAACACCAGACTGGAAGTTGAATTCCTTTTACTAAAGAGACGCTATAGTGTACCTAATAGAAGACCGTTTCCGTTAAAAATGGAAACTGTTAAGGATCGAAGTTATCGAGTACATAGCGACTGAGGGAGTGTTCTACAGTTCTTAAAAGTCGCCTTTGGAATTAGTACAAGTGTGAACGGATAGCGGAAAAAATATATGTCAGCGCGTTAGCGTTTTAAAGCAGACAATTATAGTAAGCCAAGCCTATGAGAATTGATACATGATGATCCATGATGATGATGATGATGACATATGCACACTGGATATTATACATGCATGAATGGATTCAAAAGACAAGTTTTGACATGCAATAAAAATTCCCGGTCGTGATGAGAACTGGATAGTCGGACGTCGCAATCTGCCTAATGCGACTTTCAGAATCCTTCCTGCAGGTCTAAACTTGATTGAACGCGCATCTTGTGCTTGGGTCGAGTATCGTTTGCATAGAAAAAGTTGTAACCTCACACTCATATAGAGATATTGGTTAAGTGAAAGTATAATAAGGAACCTAGGGTTTGTAATGAAAGACTTTAGATCATTCAAACCTTCTAATACAACATAATATGAGCGACATTAGTACAATTAACAGAAAATGGACAAATAACGAAAATAATATGCAGAGCCGTATGTTCAATTTTCCGCGTTCGCTTCTACATTGTACCGATCGGCTTAGCCAGCGAAAGTTGGAACGTGGCGAAAAGTGCTCTAAATCGCTCGAACTCGAGCAAGCGGAGCCGAAACGAGCACTAGAGCGCCGCCCAGACCTTACCAGAACTTCACAACTTCTGACTACATCATTCTACTTTTGTTCATCGATGTAGTTATGAAAAGTCAGCTAGTGCTCCAAAAACTTTTCATGAAGCAAATAGTTAATCGTGTACCCCCATTTTCAATGTTACTTGATCACAAATCTACGACATGGGTGTAACACATTGGTTCCTAATTTTGAGTATGCAGCTGTTTTTTTAATCTTGTTCTTGGAGGTGTATTTTAAATTTACACAGTTGTTCCCTTGTTCGTCGAACAAATTCATTTCATTTCTTTCTTTCCTTCTAAATAAACGAAATAAAAATGCTGCGTTCAATAACTGCCAGTACGTCTCGGACTAAGTTATGAAAAAGTATTTTCAAACTCCACGTAAGACCCGCCTACGTAATTAATTGGTTAGTTCTGCCTTGTTCACTAGTTTCACCGCCTACGCCAACCTAATTGGTTTAATTTTCTTGGAAAAGCTAATATGCGTAGGTGCGTCACTTTCAATAAGCGTAGTACGTCACTTCCAATGTAAAGCCGTGGCTTGCAAATGTACCTACTTTAAATACTAGAGCTATAGTTTCTCTAATGTCTAAAAATATCCCAGTAAGCTTAACTGTGTCCCATGTTAAGCAAATACCACTTCTTGACGAAGGTTTCTGAGCAAAAGCGTCTTTTCTTCACTTCCACAACTCTCAGACACCGACACAATGTAAGGCCAGTCTTCCATATAGATACGGGTCTAAGCTATCCCGCTATCTCTTTCTTGGCCTGTCTCGCCGCTACGCAGTCTCCGGCAACCAGCAACTGGCTGTTTGAGCCCTCTGTGGGTGCATGCGCAGACATGTCCAGCCCAGACCTATATCAGCTAAGCAGTTGTTTCCAAACATCGGTGACTCACGATTAATTTAAAACTACTGGTTTTTTGTACTTCCCAGCTGGTCTGGGAGCAAAGAAAAAACATAGAATGTACCAGTAGCATCTCATCCCGCGCATATGCTAAAAGCTCATCGAGGGAATGGGCGGAAATCATAGGAATCGTGTTATAGGCGATGTGGCTAGCAACGCATCAGTATTTTGATTCCATTTTCCATCTATACGCCCACAATCTTGCTAGACGTAGCCTAGGCTGTGGGTCTTGTCGCCTTGGGCTCTGTCAACCCCGTAAGGGATTAAGACGTGATTTGTGTATGCTTATGTGCATATGATACATATATCAACTGTTTTTGAGACGATTTTTCAAGATTTGGTCTGCAATGAACTATTAGCTGATACAAACAAAAATATGTGTAACTTCTGACACATGGACTAGATTTGAGCCGTAGGAGAAAAAATAAAGGAAGAGTAATTTTTAATTAATCAGAAATGATAAAGACATTATTTACGGGAAGCTCGTCCTGTTTGAGTCTCAGGCTAATAATCTAACCAGTTTCCTTTAAGGAGACCAATCTCTTATACTTATCTTTGTTTATGTGGCTTTTTATGCTACAAACACCGTTATAGCCCTAAGTCTATGTGAAAAAGTCGCTGTTTTTCGCTCTTCCCGTGGCGTGACGCCCACGCCGCCATTAGGCTGTTATCGGGTTACGAGTTGACAAACAAACTAGGCGGAAATAGTTTGCCGCGTATCCGTTCGGCTCCGCCATCCAATTCAATTTCAAGGGCCAAAGTGGACCATCAAGATAAAGTTGTTTGTTCAGCAAAGAATGTAACTGATGGGAATAGACTAATTTTCTGCTTTAGTATTGATAGGTTTAAGATAGAAATAAAAGATCAATGTCCGGAAAATATCTATGAAAAATAAGTTATTTTGGATTCAATACGGCAGAAAGCGTATATAAAGTTGCTTAAAAATTTGGTGATTGCCGATTGGTTTACGCAATGTTATAGTAAAACTGTTGCAGACTGTCAAAAAGATGTGTTATATTTATAAGAAAATGAAATAACTATCGAAAAAATGCGTTTTTCTAGCAGGATAGCGATTAGTGAATTTTTGCAGACTCATTCGTAGGCAACTGCTAGTTCGAAATAAAATCTACATATAGTATAGCCCGCGCGTCAGTAGAACTCATCATGTCCGTATATGTCGCATTGCTAAGGCACATGTCTCGTCACAAAGTGAAAGAGCTTCAGCTGTATACGGGGGCTGTGTTGTCTGTGAATTTCGCATATATCATTGAACTGCTTTGCAGACGTCAGCAGCTTTCCTAGTTACAATTTCCTTCGACGAAAGTTTGAAAACTTCGTTGTAGAATTTTACCACAGACTCAAAAAAACTTAGAAATATGAGCCTGG
Organism: Pandemis corylana; assembly: GCA_949127965.1. NCBI lineage: Eukaryota > Metazoa > Arthropoda > Insecta > Lepidoptera > Tortricidae > Pandemis > Pandemis corylana. The sequence goes on along the minus strand of OX421856.1, from coordinate 10,268,362 downwards.
TTTCAAACTCAACCTCCTCTTTAAAGAGCTTAGCTCAAACTAGTAGACTACGAAGGGAAGCTTGCTTTCTATGGGAAAGATGACACTTGCGTGTTACCTCACCGCACCGCGTAGGAACAGTCGACATCAAATATATCTTTACACTTTAGTGCCTTGTCGTTGTAACTTCATGTTTGAACTTTCGTATCAAAATATATGGACTTGGCATTATTTTCCCTTTCTATCTATCTAATCAGCCCACATCCACCCTCTGCTGAGGTGCTGAGTAAAGGCCTCTTCATTTTCACGCCACTTTGCCCGGTCCCGTGCCAGTCTCATCCATAGTTTTTCAGCCGAATGACAATAATGTCATCTGACCAACGGGCTGATGGTCAGCCCACTGACCTTCGACCCAGTCTCAACCACCATTCTGTCATTTCCGCTGTTGTCATTTTCCTTTTAACAGAATAATATGTTCGTGACAGATTGTTCATTTAGGCACAGTGGTTAGACAAGGACACTAAGGATAAATTAAGCCGAACCAGCGTTAATTTGTGTGCCAGCACTGCCAGCTGATTTACGTAGGCGTTTGCGGTCGCGCGGCACGTAGCGCGGATACCTACGGTAGCTGAGAACAGTGGGACCACTTTGTAGGGACAAAAACGCTTGAATTATTTATGCATATAACGCGACAAGGCTAAGCCGCAAAACGTTTAAAACGCCCGTGTGTTGTGACACTGTGACTTACAAAAATCGATGTCTATGTCCATGAACCACTACCCGCTTGCAGAGTAACTTCTATGTTATTTTATTGTTTTTTGTGGTTAAACACAAACCCTCTTATTCATAAACGCTTTATAATAGGCTTCTGCTAACTTAGCAATCGTTTGTCCTTATCGGTGAAAAGTAAATGTCAGAGTGACAGTAAGGACAAACGATTGCTAAGTTAACAGAAGCTTACAGAGCGTTTATGAATAAGAGGATATAAATACAGACGTTAGTCTGCGATGGTGTAAGTTAAAATAAAAGGATAACTTTACTCCGCGACATAGTGAGCTTAAAATCATGCAACAGCCGTACTTTTTCAATTTTTATTTTTATGATTTGGTTTTCGTTGTGTTTGTTACATTTGAGTTTGATGATTTCATTTTTAAAGCAGAGGGAGCCCTTACCCCGGTTAACTGAATGAAAAAAACAACCCTCTCCTTTTGTGCATCTCTGCAATGCGGTAAAAATATTCAACGCAAGCGCAGTCATTCTCGACCTCACTATTCCGCGGAGCTGCAAAGTTTATAGTTATCGATTAAGCTTAGTCGTAATAATTCGTCTGTAGTGTACTCTTTCCAAAGCTTTTCTGTGCCCGAAACCGCAGGCCGTCTCGCACTCGTCTCAATCCGGCCCGTAATTACTTTGCCACTAAACTTTACCCTTTCGATATATGCGCGGGCGTCGATTAATTTAACTTTTAATAGACGTAAGATGCGGTTGGAACGATGGCTACTCAAGCAGATGATCATCATTCAAAATTTTGAGTATTTCTGAATTTATGTTCGAAATTACAATACCATGAGCATTTCTTCGCAGAAAAATATCAGAGAACATACCCACTCCGGGAAGCGGTGATATAGTGTGTACCTATTATTAACGTAGCTGATTTTCTATTTGAGCTGGGCCTATGTGGGAGCTACATTTTATTCATAAAAAGGCCTGTGCTTCTCTGTGGGACGTATAAGGCTGGAAATGACAACGACGAGACTTTCGTTTCCAAATAGTTTTACTGTGTTTTTATTCGTCGTCATGCAAGAAAAGTTGGCAGCAAAATTAGCAGGATCTCAGGACGGTAACGTGTACAGCCAAGTTAAAAAAAGGAACTGGCAGCTCAGCAGTCGTGTGTATACATATTCATAAAAATAAACGTAATGATAAAACATATTTGTCTGCGTGTTACGAGTGTTTATTTTAACTTTAAACATGATATCACGAGTACTTTAACAGACATGATATGATAGTTAATTATGTATGAAATTTTGATCGTCATTTTTACGACCCTCCGTTCCGTTTCGTTGATGAACTGTCAAATTAATCATAAGTTACGAGCATTTTGGGAGGAGGGTGGCATCTTTTACTACTACCATTTCATAGACATACTCACAGGTCTATATTGAAGTGAATTGCGTTAGTACAGTGAAATATAATGATAAATGATAAAAATATCTACATTTTGCCGGTCGGCTGACAAGGAAAACAAACGAGTAAATGTGTTACGATGGTGGCACAATTTAGAGCTTTTTGTATCGGACTGGGAAAGCCTCGCAAAATACAGAAACGGGTGGAAAGAGAAACGGTAGGCTTTTGCTCAGCAGTGGTACATCAAAAAGACTACGAAAAAAATGTCTTCATGGAAATGAACGACAATCTTTCCGTAACATAAGAACAGGCAGGCCATCACAGTTGTAACTCAATTCTGATTTTATCCAAGCAATAACACAGTCTACTCTCATACAATTCCGTCGGATATATTGCGGCGACAACCCGCAAAGTAGTAGATATCATGGCTCGCCAATAGATGTATCTACCAGATAGCGTCAGAACCACGAGGCGCATGTTAGCCAATGGTAGTGACAATTTATTTTGCGAAATCGTTAAAGAACTTTACTTGCGTTGTATTTTGTTTGTAGAACTACTCTTTCATAAAACAATATTTTTATTAAAAAATAAATGTTTTGTCGGTGTCTGTTACAGGCAAATATCGAACTGATAGTTTAGAGACAAGCGAATGTATAAAGTTTTCAACACAATGCTTAGTAAGCGATTTTGAATAAATACATACATACGCATACACAAATCACGTCTTTATCCCTTACGGGGTAGACAGAGCCTAAGGTAACAAAACCTTAAGGCCACGTTTAGCATGATTTAGGGCGTATAGGTGGAAAATGGAATCAAAATAGATGGGTTGCCAGCCTCATCGCCTATAACATGATTCCTATGTTGCCTATTCCCTCGATGGGCTTTTACCATCTGCACGGGAAGAGATGCAACTGGTACATTCTATGTTTTTTCTTGCTCCCAGACCAGCGTGGAAACACGAACTATGTAGGGCGTACATAATTGGGTCGCACATTGGTCGTATTATTTGTCACTCTGACTTATCAGTATTATCGCCTTTTTAGTCCGAGAGCTAACACATTTTTGGGAAGGTATTTGACGTAAGCTTAAAAAATTTCTTATACCTCTTTTAGAAAACCCTAATACAGAGCTAGCCTCAAATGCGTACCCAAAAATGTTTACCATCTCTCCTACTATTTGTTTTTCATCGCCAGACTTTACGGAGGTATAATGCTAAGTAGTGGTCGCGTGAGCTGGCAGCGCATAGCTTATCAGACAAAAAAAATGGCGTCTTCATAAAAGTAACAAAAAAATTGGGACATTAACAATTTTTTTTCGGAATGACTGAAATGTCATGATGCTTTGTACATTGGCAAAAGAATAAGACAAAAAAGTGGAGACGGACTGCGGCTTACATGAGGGCAATTTTAGCCAAACTGAAACGGAGAGGCTTTGCTTGCGCTGCGAAATTTTGTGAGTGAGGATGTGAGTAGTGAGTGAGTGAGTGATGTTTGTTCCTTCTTCACGCTGATACGGCTGGGCAGATTCGGATCAAATTCGGAACGGAGACAGCTGGTACCCTAGATTAAAATGTAGGCTACTCTTCATCCCGGATATTGGCATAGTTCCCGCGGGATAGCGATAAACGAATTCTTTGCAGACGAAGTCGCGAGTAACAGCTAGTATGACTCTGATACAAACCCCATCCACATCACGCACCCAATTAGTGCACTCGGGGTCACGACAAACGTCGTTAACAGTTAACGTTAAAGCAATCGTTAACGTCACTAATGTCGTTTAGCATTCGTCGCTAATCTATCAACATCCGTGGCTTAAAGATGAATTAACTAATAGAGTGAAAAAAACACTCACTTTGTTTGGTTGATAAATCGACACACTGATTAGCTGGGCTAGGATCATGAAGGACACTAATCGGGTGAGCAGTTATATGATCGTTATCAATAAGCGTTTAGTCATTGCGTGGTATAGTCATCCTTGCAAAGCTTAGTGCTCAAATTACAACAAGAAAAAACACTTTTGTGACACCCAGTTGACCCGGAATTCTAATAACCAATATTGCTTAGTTCCATGTAGCAGATAAAGAAAAAAAACTATCGCGAAAACTACTCCTGGCACTGTACAAGTGACTAAAATATCAAATCATAACTCTATTGTTCAATTCCTCTATACCATGGCTGATCGACGGACGTGAGCTAACATCTCTCCCCAATAATAGGTACATACGCTCTGGCACACTTGAATTTATTGCGGAGCTAAAATCAATTACTTTGCTACTCCGCAACCACACGAAGACAGCTAAGTCTGTGCGCCACAATGTATATTGCTTCATCGTTCTCGTTGATTTTTAAATGTTCGTTTTTTGTTGTTGGTTACAGTTAGATCTGTGAGACAAATACAGGCTTCGATAGTTTTAAACCATGTCCTCACTTACTTACTCAGTTTTCCTACAATTTTATATTGTGTACCTAGATTTAGAAGGGGACTGTGTTTTCCCTGAAGAACTACAGTATGGGGTTCTTTAAGAAAGAAGTGTTAAGGTTTTTAAAGGGTCGTCAACGCCCATACTAGTTCCCTGGACTTGCAAGCGTCCGTAGGCTGCGGTAGCCGCTTACTATCAGGCGGGACGTACACTAGTTTGCCACTGAAGTGGTATAGAAAAACTTTACGGATATACCAGAGTTCCCTCTAACATCTATACTCGAACAGCTGACCGTTCAAAAACATCAACTCATACAAGTGGCGTACAGTGGTCGCCAAAGTAGACAGCGGTAGGCAGCAGTAAGGTGACGCAACATAATTTGTACATGCTGCCTGGCCTAGCGACCCCAGCACGCCACGGCGTTACGCATCACATGTAAAAGAAGGCCTATGTGTATTCTTGAACCGTTATCCTTATAGCTATCGGAGAATTCAACTATCATTATACCTCGGTATCTCAAGGTCACAGAGCAGTCCATAAAAACAGTTGTCTGTCTGCAAGTAATCTGCATTTAGATCTGCCGAGTTAATGTACAATTTAAGAGACCGTTAAGCAGGCTCGGCAATAAATACAAACGTAAGTCGAAGTCGACTTTGTCTTACGCAATGCAAGGTCGCGTTTAAGGCGGGGAAATTCCAGGTTTATCGATGATTTATTAAAATCATTACTTGCGTATTAAAGCCAGTTTTGTGCTTTGTTGACGACTGGATAGCCTTGTGATTAAGGAATCTGAGTAACTATAATGCTCGAGGGTTGTTGGCCCCTGTTTGACCCCTGTTTTAGCTTTTCAGAAAGATCTCGTTATATCAACAGTGGATAAATTTGAATCTTGTACTAAATTATATTTAAGTACATTATAATACTGTCAGTTAGGCAGCAAGGATTGCGACAAATAAGGCTTAACGTATTAGGTTGTATCAGCCGTTTAAATGTTCCCTGCACAGTCCTGGTAGAGCGTTTTTGAAAATAATTACCATGAATATGTTTTCCAGTGTTACTTTTTTGATTTTTTCTTACTCTGAATCGTTTACCATATCAATCATTATACAAGAAAACACGTGTTCCAAAACTTCCATTCCAGATCGTCATTTTTTTGTTCGTTGTTTTCTAAACATTAAATCTGGTTAAATCTGGGACACATTGGGGTACTGGGGTAAATATAACCCAAGGGTTCAATTCTGAAAAAAAATATTCATGGCCATTTTTTAAAAAAACGCTCGGTAACTACTGATGCAAACCAAATTGTGGGCAATTTTGTATCTGCAGTATTGAACGACCATTAGAATACCTATAACGTTTTGTATCGTGCAACAATAGTGTTTCGCTTGGGATCTTTATTCCATCTTTTTTATCGACAAATCCCCGCCTTAGTAACCGAGTAAGCAGCAAGAGGTCCCCAGGGCGACCTAGCGGACTCTAGTCGAACCTCAGCAGAGATTGGATATATTCCATCAAACAGCTTTGCCTCAATAAAACTGTATTAACCCTAAAGAATTAAGTAAGAGTGTAAGAGCAATTGAAGTTAATTAGGAAATTAAGTTTGGAAGGGCGAAACAAAAATTATTTAAATGTGCTATGTTGTCTGGCTCAATAGGTATCGACTGGGAAGCGCTAGAGGAAGCCGATATTGAGTATATTTTGAAACAGCATTTAAATCTGACACGCATGCACATTTTTTCTTGTGTTTCTGACAATAGCCATGTTGGTCAAGGGATAAGTTTAGCTTGTGTGCGTGTCCTGTATTTATGTTGGGTTTTTGCGTGTTGAAAAACGTAACACCTTTTCAAATCGTCAATTTCTTTTCAGTGCCATTTCAAAGCTTTTATGTTATAAAATATTTTAATAAAAGTAAGCAGGCAGTTTAACATACATAACATTGAAACGTAATCAAACACAAGCTGTATGTTTAGTCATATAAGTACAGTTAGCTTTAATAACCTTGTCACTGGACCCCTCTGTCTGTGAGTACAGTCGCAGCCGGATTAATCTCAACGTAGCCCGGAGCTGGATCCGGCTCCGACTGCGAAACCTAATACCTACTGGTACAGTCAGCTGCAGAAAAGCAGCAGGCTAGTACAGTCCCTTCTAATACTATAACACCTGATGGTAAATAAATGGGTAACACCAGCAGCAGATGTGTTGCCAGCTAAAATATAGAATACCTTCAAGCCAGAATATAGCAGCGCAAGTACTACTGGTTGGCAGCAAGGTTAAGGCATGTGTGATCGCGATTTTGCTTCAAGAAGTTAAGAAAGGATCTGGCCGGTCTACTATTATATAATACTAGCCTTCCGTCCGCAGCTTCGCCCGCGGTAAATTAATTTTCCCGTAGGAAAAGGTATTTTCCCGCGGTAAAGAGTAACCTATGTCACTCAGTGATAATGTAGCTTTCTAACGGCAAAAGAATTTTTGAAATCGGTCCAGTAGTTTCGGAGTCTATTCAATGCAAACAAACAAACAATCAATCAAATTTTTCCTCTTTATAATATTTATATAGTTATATAATAAAACTACCAACCATAAAATTATACTTTTTTAATGAGCGATTATAGTCTTATTATAAGAAATCACCATACTGTTTTACCATTTTTTAAACGTCGGTTTCGGCTTAAAACAGGTTTAAAAAAATGTAAGTAAACTTTATTCTTCGGTAGTTACACTAAAAACTTAAACATAACAAGTTCGAAATTATAACGCTACAACTGTGCTAGCTTTGCTTTATACCGACTGGCCATAGCTTGCTTAATATCTGCGAACGTATGTTCCATGAAACTACATTTCATAAAATTAATTTAATTTCACGTTCTAATTCTGTGAAAACTACACCCTGGCGTATTATTTGAAGCACGGAGAGGGTTTCTTGCAAAGGGTAGAACAAATACAAAATGCAAAATGGTGCGGGGGGCGCAACTAGCCACCCTTTAACCGAGCTCGCGGGAAGTACAATTAAGCAAAACATGAAACATACAGCTAGTAAAACCTTTTTTTTATGCATATGGTGGCCTGTTTAGACGAGTAAGAAAATTATGTAAGTACCTAGTAAGTATTAGGTATATTGCAATGCGGTGCTTGACTAATAATTTATATGTACTCTGCAACTTGAACAATAATATTATTTGGGCTAAGTACGTATTTCAACTAGAGGAAATTAAATAACAAAAAACGATGTTATTTACATGTGAAATTGCTTGCCTCCTATTAACTTTTTAAGTTAGGCATTGATCGTTCTCGCACGTCGACGTAAAAACGCAGCGGACGAGACCGACCGCTTCTGAACATTTACGATCACAGCATATAGACGCCGTCGGTGCAGAGTGCGAACCGTCAAGGCATATTATTATACTATTTTTTCTCTCAATAAAAACTGGGACGTGTAAAGCAGGAGATAACAAAAACGATGTTTTTTATTGAGTTTAACTTTCGTTGCGTACTGTTACGTTCTTCCACTGTGGTATTAGTCCCCACGTATGAATACAATCGTACTTCATAACTTTTACCCCGTCTTTTTACGCGGTTTTGAACATCAAGTGCGTCGAGTGCTTATTGCACGTCGGGTAAATACTATGGGATGAAAAACACGGCATCTAATGGGTTGCTTAGTATTTACCTATTTACTTATGTTCAATTGTTTTACATAAGTCTTAGGTACGTTTGTATAGAACCCCACGCTTTACGCTTGGCTGCGATACTTGTTTCAAATTCAAATCCAAGTAATAATAATCTGGCAAAAGGCGCCCGTTTTTTTCCGAAATGGTAGGAAACTGTGTATTTTGCTTTTTTTAAATAGTGATTCAAGAGGAAGCTTTTATGTATAATTCTACGCAGACGATGTCGCGGGCAGAAGCTAGATTCTAATAAAAGTAGGATTTCTATTTCGGTAGTACACACAAAAATATATCTAGTGATGAATAACAATTTGGCACAATATCATTGTCATTCAAATCGCTATGTGTATATGAAGTAGGAGATAGCAAAAACGTAAGTCAATGAATAAATTTGCACGCTGCGTGTGTCGAGAGGCACATTCAAGCAATATATACAAATACAACAGCTGGTGTGCTTGTTTTAAATATGAACCGTGCGTTTTCTGTACATTATTTGCACAGGTATCTTTATTAACTGCTCTGAAGTTATTAATTTGAGACGTTTTGCTTTATAGTCGTTATGCAATTAAATCATTTTGCTTTTTAAGCAAGGTGATCAAAATGGTATAAATTGAATCAGGTGTTACTTAGCGAGAGTCGATATTTATGAACTAACTCTTACTACTTACCCCCTTATTTATAAACGCTCTATAGGCTTCTGCTAACTTAGCAATCGTTTGTCCTTATCTGTGAAAGGTAAAGTCAAAGTGACATATAAGGACAAACGATTGCTAAGTTAGCAGAAGCCTACAGAGCGTTTATGAATAAGGAGGTTAATCTTTTAAGAGTGACCTTCACCAGTCTAAAAACCTGACGAAAACTATTTCAAATCGAAATTTTCATCACTAGGCATCTTCGCTTACCGCCAGGCGTCATTGTGGTCAAAACAAATGGGCATTATGCACAAAGGTCTTTGTCCAACTACACCGTATTGTACTATGAGCATAACCGTCACCAGTACACCTTGCTTTGTCTAATCGTACAAATGAGACAAGGCAAGGTGTACTGGGTGTTACGGTATTAAATAGTACGGTATGGTGTAGTGGGCAAAGACCTTGAAAACAGGACTGGATGTGATTCAGTCAGGACTCTCTACATAGCAGTAATAAGATTTCAATTTTAGTTTAGGTTACCGCATATTTTGTACCATCTAGAACTTAGCGCCACAAAAGCTTTACCAAACTTTTATGACCTGGGGCTCGATTTTTGAAAGCACAGCACTCGAAAGTGGTATAAATCGGTTTATATCTCCAAAACTATACAGCTCTAATCAAATTTTTGACTAGTTCACGAGATTATGCTACACGTATTTCAAATTCAGCACAATTATTCACCACATTCGAGTGGTATTTTCACACGTGTGCTTTCAAAATTGGGGCCCTGAAAGTGACAAAGAAACTGTCAAACTCACAATTCAGGTCACAAAACATAGTGCAAAGAGCTCTATTCATTAGAGCCGGCCTACATGTGAAGAGGCACCGTTTGACCTAGCTGTATTGTAGAGAGGGCTTAACAGGTCACATGTACAGTCAACAGTTTACAAAACAAAACCAAAAATTAGATTGCTAAATTTAATAGCTTTAAACGAGATATTGTTGTTTTTTTTTTCGGGGACATCGGAAACGGTTGTAACGGGCAAGAAATCGTTTTGCTAATCAATGCTAATTACATTAGAATAGTCTAACGAGCAAATGGGCCACCTGATGGTAAGCGAGCACCATAGACCCGCAACACTAGAGAATTGCAGATGCGTTTTCACCTGATGACTCCCACGTGCCAGTAATTTCACCATAATTTCATAATTTTGTTTTATTTTTTTTTTCTCTTCGACATTGGAGACATCTCCAATAAATTTATTTGACGGTGGAGGCGTTTTACACCTCTGAACTTATTTTTTTTTTTGTTGTTTTGACTAGTGAGACTATATATCTCTACTGTAGATTAATATAATTTAAGGCTCGGGGACCTTATACATCCCTTTTATAAATGTATTTAATTTAAGTAGAATTTAAATATTATATTCTTACTGTACCTATTTTATTTTGAAAAAAAATGACTTTCTGCCTACTTTTTTTGCGGCGCATTCTTCTTGGCAAAGATGGTCTTTCCGAATGCGCTGGTAGTTTCAAAAAGACATGTAAAAGAGCCCTTGGCGGCCAATTTGCAAAAATAAATTTTCATTCCCATTTTCATTTTCAGTGTCTTATTCTCCACGCCGGCTCACAGGTGCGCAATCATTGCAGCTTGCCGGCAGAATTAGTGAGTGAGATGGTACCTAGTGACCGAGATGCACTTTGCACAAAGTCCTCAATAGGTTAGTTCCATTGCAATTAGCTTTCTGTCGTAAAAACTGCCTGTCTGAGTTGGGTCGTCGGTTAGAGAGCTACGATGCCATGTTTTTTTAACTTATATCTAATCAATTTGGTGCTCGAACTCCAGCTTTCCATTCCTAACCACTCCCTACTTCTAAATGGCTGCACCCATCACTGCACCCGACTCGATTGCTACTTAACTGTATTAAAATCCTTTATCATAAACGCTAAGTTCGCATGTCACGACTGATGACGCAAACCTGTCTGCATATTTACTTAGTTGATTGAAAAACCGGCCAAGTGCGAGTCGGACTTGCGCACCGAGGGTTCCGTGCAAATTTTTAGGTTTTTAAAGTAATTCCCCAAAATATCAATCAATACATACCTAGTATAAAATAAAGTCGCTTTTTCTGTCCCCGTGTCCCTATGTATGCTTATATTTTCAAAACCACACAACGGATTTGGATGCGGTTTTTTTTAATAGATAGAGTGACTCAAGAGAAAGGTTTATATGTATAATACATGCATAATATACCGTGCGAAGCCGGGGCGGGTCGCTAGTATGATATAAACAGAGTTGGCAGATCCCTATTCTAAGGCTTCATATTGGTCAATGTCATCCGCTGATGCCGCTCTTCTTATACTTTCATTATAAACTAGTTTTTGCCAGCGACTTCGTCTTTGTGGAATTAGCATTTTGGGTAGCTTAAATTTAGTGACAAAACCTTCAATTAGAGCACAAATTATACTACCCTTCGGGTATCGCATCTTCGTAGTAAATTTCACTCTTTTTCCCTGCCCAAGTCCTGCAATCAAAAACTATTTTATGTTCTTTCTCGGGACCATAACTATATCCACACTAATTTTCGTTTGAATCGGTCCAGCGGTATAAATGTGAAGAGGCACAGGCAGGCGTACTTTCTTATAATAATAAGAATATAATATTAGTATGGATTCACATAAACCTCTCCGATATTCAGCTTCGTATTTGGTGCATATCAAGTATGTAGTAATTTTTCAAGGTTTTATTCAGGTAACTTGTACGCCATTTGATCCCTTAATTTTTTTAATAAAGTTTTCTAAGTCCGTTAGTCAGATGACATCTGGTATTCGGCTGGAAAACTATGGATGAGACTGGCAAGAGTGACGTGAAAATGAAGAGGCCTTTACTCAGCAGTGGGTGGATGTGAACTGATTAGATTAATATAAAGTTTTCTTCAAACGATAAGTTTTCATATAAACTTTCATCCCCATTCCTTCAAACCCCTCCCCCTCCCCTAGAGTGTTAAATTTCCTAAATGACTATTAGTGTGAGCAGAACAGGACGAAACCACCTTCGAACTTTTAACTTCAGAGGGCAGTAGGTGCACAGATATTTCCGCCAATTACTTACCTTCATGAGTAGCAGCTGGGCGGATATTTGCGCCTGCTCGCCGCCGCACACCGGGAACGAACCCAGGTACTGTAACAAACAAACACACGTATTAGACAGGACAATCAGTTGCCCATTCGTTAGACTACCCCGGCCCTGTGTCTCTCGAAACGAAACTTGGGATTTTTTTTAAGAGCACATTACTTGAAAGTGGTGAAATATTGAGCTGAATGAACAAGTTCATCCTATTTCCACCAACAGATAGCGATTCACGAGGAAGGTTTAGGCATACTTATTGCGCTCGGGAAACAGGTAATAACTTGTCAATTTAGTTCATAGACACTATTAGAAAGAGTGTTTTCAGTTGTTAACGCACGCATCATCTATGTATATATTATGACACTTGGCTGAATACAATGCCTGAAAGCGAACAGGTCAAGTTATGATAGTCTGCCGAGTGCACCGATCAGTTTCGTGAACGAGGTTCGATTTTTCTATTTTTCAGGGTGGCGTTTGTGGATTGTATATAAAGCGTGTTTATTTTTCAAAAATGTTGCGTGTGCGACAAGAGTGTGTTCAAAGAGTCTGATTCTAATAACGAATTTAAAGGAAGAAAGAAAGAAAACATTTATTCCTTTTTGCAAGACACACAATTATAAGAGAATTTGGTATGTATAGAAATGCCTGGCGATATGCATAAAAGAATACATACTAAACCAGGAAAAATTGTTGGATGCGAGGGTTATGCCAAGTACAATATATGGACGGGCAAATAAGTAGCCTATCACTTTTCATCCAACTTCTCATCAAAATGAATATGTCGCTAAAATCGAACTTTCAAGTTGACAGCCACGTCTTATCGACACTATTTTAAGACAGGCAAAGGATTTTCAACCTTAGTATAGTAGACCACATAATTGGCTGTTGGTACTGGCAAACAACACTCACCAACAACTTAACCCTTGTCATTGGCTCACCTGAACTCAATTATAACTGAATTCATTTTAACTACGGTCCGTAACAATGCCATACACACCCCTATTATTTAATTAACTGCACAATACCTTGGATATTGGTCCCAGGGGCGCATAGCTTTAAAGTAGGGTTAATGCTCAATTGTCGGTACAATTTTCTGTACCTTTAAAGCTATTAAACGTGCTGTACATGATGCGGTGTCGTGATGGGGTCAAAGACCGAATCATAAAAAGTTTCTGGCTGGCTGGTATTAAAGCCGACAAACGGACATGCGGAACATCTGATGTTAAATAATCACCGCCGCTAAAGCCGATCTGTGGTAGAAATAGAAACCTGATGTCATAAGGTAGAAATGACACCAATATTTTAGATCGACTGCTCCAAAGCATTATTTAGGAAAATTGTTAGTGCGTCGGTAAAAAAAAAATATCTAACGGAAAATTCATAGTATGACAGTTCGATACATTTTGTTTCACAGTAGGTAAATCAAATTTATCATTAAATCGATTTTTTTTTCAGCAGGTCGCCGTAATATCGTCAAAGAATAAAACTAGGTAAACTAACAATACCTAATGATAATGACTATCGTATAGACGTCGTATCATTCAAACAGATGACCGAAGGTCGCGTGACAGCTAGCAACAGATAGAAAAAATTCGAAGGCTTACCCACCTTTTTGGATTTTTCTGTGTTCTATTTTTCAGTGTCGTTTAGAAATTGAGGTAAACTAAATCAAATGAACCTGACAGCGACGGACTTGGTGTACTTATTTATTGCAAATCCATAGGTTTGTTCTTGCCCGTGACCACAGAGGTGACGAGATGACATATGAAAGCGCGACTGCGACGTAACCGCAACCGCAGCCCTCTGTGGTCTAAGGTTACACCCGCACTACTTCAAACGTTAGTCAAGAAATAAAAAGGTATTCCGTAACACAAAAATGCTTGAGCAATGGCATTACTGATAATAACGATTTTAAGATGATGTTAGTGAGTTTTTCATAAACCTTGTTAATGGTCTTTTGAGTAAATAACTAATTGTTATGTACTGATACTAAACGAAAATAATTTTTACAGAGTTGACTCTTAGCGCCATCTATGAGGTGGTTGCGATACTGCGATGGCACGAAACTAACTGCGATGTGGGAATCGCTCGTTCTGCACTTAGTTCATTAGTCACGGAAAACGCCGAAAGATGTCGTCTTTAATAAGCATACAAAATTTCCTATTTCGCGTCAAGTTGATGGTATCTTTTTACACGACTATCCTCCGAAAATAGAGGTTATTGTTTTTGTTGGAGGTTTTTAATATTAGTTTGAGAAATGCATATTCATTTAGATAAACGCTTTAATGTAACTCAAACTGTGATTAAAATCGCCCTTACATTTGTTTGTAATGTACCTACTTACTTAGATATTTTTTATAGAGACTAGGCTAAATTTTGTGCCGCTGAATATAGTTAGCGTGGAAGTAATAATATTTTTTATTTATTTCCTGGTTTTTCATATTTCATGGCATTTTTAATAGCCCTTTTAAACTAGTTAACTAAAGCAATTTTTATTTTTAGTAGGTATAATCATAATAATCATTTATTGTATGTGGAATTTAGGTTACAGATACAGATATGGTTGTACAAAAATGTTTCACTAAATCCTACCATTTCAGGTGTACACACATTTTTGATGGACTTAACATCAACATTAAAATTACAATACAATAAAATCAAAGTCAAAGTCGATTGTCCAAAATATTATAAAAATGAAGAATTTATCATTAAATATTAAATAATTAGATGCCGTTGCTAAAAATAATTAATACAATAAATAACTAAAACATTTTTCTCTTTAAATAGACGTCATGTCAAAAATCGTTAATACAATAAAAGCATTTTCCTACAAGCCAATCTTTTGTTCTTTGCTTAAAAATACTTAAACTTAATTGCACGAACAGCGTAGAATGTAACGAACGCCTCATTGAAATATTTAAAACCGTAACAAATTGGCTAGACGACCATAATTTAAAAATGAATCTAAAAAAAACAAAAATAATACAATTTAAACCGACACAAAAGAAACCTTTACAAATGACATTACAAATTAATAAAAATACCATCGAAGAAGTAAATGAATTTAAACTACTAGGCATTGAAATTGATTCCAATATAAACTGGAAATCACATATACAAAATGTTAAACTAAAATTGTCGAGATTTATATATGCATTAAGTGTCCTTAAAGTTAACACTAACATTGAAACAGCCTTATCAGCATATTATGCGTACGCACATGCTTGGTTGAAATATGGCGTGATTCTTTGGGGAGCGAGCACCGACTGCCACCAACTATTCGTTATGCAGAAGAAGTGTATACGCATTCTTACCAACACACGTATACCAAATAGCTGTCGTCCGCATTTTATAAATCAGAAAATCCTAACACTACCCTCCATATACATAATGGAAGCAGCGCTATTTGTTAGAAAACACCCAAACCTTTTTACAATAAGAAAAGAATTAAGATCACATAGGCAAAATAAAAATCAATTATTGTTACCAAAGTCGAACCTCGCGATATTCAGAAACGGCCCCTATTACCGATGCATACAGATAGCCAACAAAATACCGGAAAACATAAAAGTGGAAAAAGACGACAAAGTATTTAAAAGCAAATTAAAAAGCCTCCTTATCGATAAATGCTACTATAGGATCGACGACTTTTTAAGTGACAAATTCTGACATAAAAATTCCAACATCAATTTAGTGTATTTTCGCTGGTAAAATGTAAAAATAGCTAACAATTTTATTGTAGATTAAGAAAATCGTCATTGCCTTTGTATTGTACTATATTGGATTGGATTGTATTGGAAATGGCGTTTCTGCAGAAATTTAATAGTAAATCGACACTATCACTCAAGTTATTTATTTACTCTACAATATAATCTTTAACATTTAAAATTGACATTGTATTGAATTAATTAAATTGCTATAATAATGCTATATATATATTATTATTGACATGAAATATTCAATCCGTAGTTAATGAGTAAATGGCTGTAATAGTTTTAGTTTAGTTTATAGCTTTAGTATTGACATTGTATACCCTGACAGGGTGTCATGTACCTACCACCCTACCACGTAACACCGATAGCAAATGAACATGACTTAAAATGTGTATGAATAAATGAAAAATGAAATAAATAAATAAATATCTTGGGACAAATTACACCAATTGACCCAGCCCCAAACTAAGCAAAGCTTGTACTATGGGTACCAGGCAACGGATAAACATACTTATATAATGTAGATAAATACATACTTAAATACATACAACATCCATGACTCGGGCACAAACATTCGTATTCATCATACAACTGTCTGCCCCTACCGGGATTCGAACCCAGGACCTCTAGCTTCATAGTCAGGGTTACTAACCACTAGGCTATCCGGTCGGCCTTAATAGTTATCTGCTTTTAAATTTCTTACCGACTGACTGTATTCCATGCAGTAAATTAATTAAACTCTCGTAGTTCAGATCCCCGGCGCACAACTTGTAACATAATTTTCGACAACTCGTAGCCACAAGCAGCTTAGCTGACATTCCACATTACCCAATTACGGAATCAGTAGGTAACATTGAACTGTTTAATTCTCGAACTTCAAAATAGGTATATATCTATCTATCTACAGCCATTGTCCGTCCACTGCTGGACGTAGGCCTCCTTCATATTGCGCCAAATTTCGCGATCCTGGGCTTCCCTCATCCAGCCACTGCCAGCTGTCCTCCTAAGGTCATCCGTCCAACGCGTCGCAGGGCGTCCCACGCTACGCTTTCCCAAACATGGTCTCCACTCTAAAATAGGTATGGCTATTAATAAAAACTTCTCTGCTCACGGTTGCATAGGTACAGAAAATAAAACATACTTGTTAAGTAATATTTTTAACGATTAGGTGTTTAAACAATGCAGAACTCGACTGCTCAAAATTTTTAATCAATGCAATCACTGAAAGTTAGCTAGTCGCGTTATAGTAGAAAGCTTGTAAAATTATGAACACTTTTAATATTGGTAGTTCTGTTATACTTCTCATAATGGTATCTAGTGGAACAACGTCTAAAATAACCCGATCGTTTTCGTATTGCAACTTCCATTCCAGAAACAGTTAGCTACCAGAGAACCGCAAACTACTATCAAACGTAACCTCAGCAATGCATCTTAAGGTAAACTATTTTCTTTGAAGTGGCTTATTTGCCTTGAGCTTGTATTCACGTCACAGGCTTCCTTGTTAAACAGTGTTCCTGTTACTTTCAATTTGCAGAGTTGTGTTACTGTTTTCGCTTTGTCTACTGCGGTGAAACTTAATCTCAGTGTTGATAGTTCCCGGTATAGATGCTGCCAACTGTAACAAACTATTTAGGTACTGTGGGCGCCCTTTGAAGTAGATGCATCTTTGGCCTCATTAACAGGCTTCTTCTTCTGCCCAGTGGTGGGACGTAAATGTATAGGAAGGATATGTTGATGATGATGATGATGTGGGGCAATAGCCTGTGCCCAGTGGTGTAGCCAGAAACCACACATATGTAGTCAGTAAACACAATTAGCACACATATGCCATGTTAGATGCTCGTGTGGATACCACACCATTTTGTTGTGTGTAATTAAGGCAGCGGATACCGTGCGGATGTGTGTATAAAATGACACACATGAAAAACGAGGGTGCATACCGAATAGCTTTACTCTGTATACAGGCAGATTTGGGGCAATGGCCTATGCCCAGTAGAAAGACGTATATGTATGTATAGGCAGGAGGCGGTAATGATGTCGGGCAATCCTCTACGGTATTAATACGTGAGTTATCCATTTTACTTCACAATAGAAGTACTCCATAAATATCACTGTATATTGTATACCTCAGACTTGGACCGAGCAGAGCCGACGCTTATTAAATAGTTGGAGCTCGCGAGGAACGCCTTTGAGTAAGGAAAGCTGCTAGCGGCCCGGAATGAGACACACTAAATTAAAAACTAATGCGTGGAAACCGTGCTGTTGTATACACTAACCAGCTTTTGCCCACGACTTCGTCTAGCTCATCGTCACTTCATTAAACAAAGTCCTCCTCCGCATCTGGCTGTCTGTTTGCGATAAATTTAAAAACAGCGGAACGGATTTTCAAAATTGTTGACGTGAGCTCATATTTCAACCCTCACTATTTTATCGATATCGATAAAAAACGCAAGCGTACCTACATATAGTACACCACACTATTTTTGACACTACTGTTTTTTAACGTACATGTCGGCATTGTTTTGCCTTGTATACCTTGTGTCAACTGATGCTATTCGCTGGTATAGGAGTCCCGACTCTTAAGACGTAGTGGTTATATTCTCTTTGGGTTTTTCATGTGATTCATTAATAAATAGAGTGATTCACAAGGAAGTTAAATAATTTATATAGGTTCTTAGCGAATTTGTTGAAATGTAACGTTAATTGTTGGAAGTGTCGGAAGAAATTAAGCTGCTTGGGAAACAAATTTAAATTCTGACGACAAAATCACGGACAATAGCTAGTATTTACAATATTAGAAACTCGCGCTGGTCACCGCTGGGATTTTGCCCTTTAGTCTTTGAATAGTTGCTACTTTTTTTAACGCAAATATTTATTCCCTGCCTAGGGTATCGAATCTTTGTAGTTTCCCTGCACCCCCTGCACACTTCCTTAAAATGATGAGTTCTGTAATAAAAATTATACTGTCCTTCCTCGAGACCATAATAAGATTACAACAATTTGATTCAGTTAAGTACTCCTCAACACTTTGTTTAGTGCACACTGAGAAATAAACCTACCTTCTTCTCAATCAAAAACCTGTTCTAAATCCTATTGTCGATAAAACAACGTGATAAAAGCCTCACATCAACAGGTGCTGTATCGCTTTACTGCGGCGTCGTATTCTCCGACCCTTGAACGATAGTAAAAAAAGGTTGTGTGTAGAAAACAGCACAAGCGTTGAATTATTTGAAAGGTGCTCTTCTTAAGCAGATACTAAAATTGTAGTTTTACGAGACTTTAGATTAGAACAGAATTTGAAGCAGTAGAGTTCTGGAAGTAAATAGTATTTTTTGAAGTGAAAACTTATTTAGCGGCGTTGTGCGCTTTTTGGGATGGGTAATAAATGTTGAACTCGCGTCAGGAGACCTGTCACATTATCCTGATCGAAAATGCGTCCGACGGAGCAGGGCGCTTGCGCAAGTACCAGGACAGCAGCCTATAGTAAGAGGTTTAGTGCGTGTGTGTAATTTTTTTTTTTGTAAGCGGCCAGTACTGTTCGTATCTTGAGCATCATGGAGGTTCAACATGTTACAACATTAAAATGTAAACTGCTGTTTCGTTTAGGCGGCGCGTTTTTTTTTCTTCTTGCGCGAGTGTGCGTGTGTGTAGTTTTCACTTCTGCCGGCACTCCCGGAGTGCAAGCCGTTCGTTTTTTTTTTAACCAGAACTGGTTGAATCCAAAGCCACCGGCAGCCAACTACTACTCCCTTTTCCCTTCTAAAGCGTTCAGTGTAGTATAAATACACCATTTATACAAAAATGAGTTTTTTTTCTAGCTAGATTCATCCGAAAACTTTTTAAATTATTTGACCGGGCAATAATGTTTTTTTTGTACCGCATTCGAGCTAAAACAAGGAAATGTGAACTGGATACTGGTTACAATATAGCTAAGAATACGTACATTTGCGGAAATTGTAAGCAACCATAATTTCCGCAACAAGAACACCAACAAAGTATGATGTATTTTTAACTGGGAAATAAATCTTCTGTGCTTTATTTTTGCACCAATATAGAAACGTCAGATTTCGCAACCACGTTATTTCATCATACTAAAAGAAGCACCTAAACCGGTGCAGCTTGGGGAACGAAGGTTAACTATTCAATTGAGTTAGTTAGCTAGTTTAAAAATGGTAATTTAAATAAGATGCTTATAGGCGAAATGATTAATGGGAATTGAGACTGAAATGGATGCATCAAGTTTGCATTGATACAAGTATTTGGTCGGTAGCTATGGCCCTGAAACTAATCTAGATGCAATAAATAACGAATTCCACGGAACGAACTGCACTCAATAACTTCGATTAGTAGCTGACAAAACAATAGAAGAGATATGAATCAAAACTTCAGGCAGGCTTGTAACTTGTGAGCTAGATTTGAATTGACCACCGGCAAGCAGAAATCTATTCTTTTGGAACGATGTAAGGTATAAATTTGATGTGGTAAATATAGACAGAAAATGTAGCTGGCGCAAATGGCATTGGACCAGTTCTGAAGTGGAAGGGATATTAAAGCTACTGTGAGGAAAAAACTTTTTCCATACATGTAAACGTTTTATTATTTTCTACTGTTATTATATGCGGTAAAGTCTTCTAATTATCTTCATTCTTAAAACGTACGTGAACAAATTTCACAAACATCACATCACAAAAATACACAAACACACACAGAGAGAGACAGAGAGAGAGAGATCGACGTGAAACTTAAATATATAAATAACACCCCTTTTTTGCGTAGAGGATCAAAAACGAAAACCATTTATCTTGTTCGAAAATTCACTAGGTGAGGAATGGCTAGTGTATTTATTCCGGGAATCATCGCTTTTTACTCTTAATAACAGACTCTCCCGATCGCTATGCGAGGGAACGAGGGTCGGGGACCTCGAGATACCGCCCAACAACCACAAACAACGCTGAACCAACATCGTCAATCCTCGTAACTGTCACCGACATTGTTGCAATTGATCAACATGGCGCTCACCTGGCCAGGAGCGAGAATCGTCTGCAACCTCAAAAAAACCGGCCAAGTCCGAGACGGACTCGCGCATCAAGGGTTTCGTACAAATTCGGCAAGTTGTAATAAAATCCAGTGGTAGCAGAGCCCTGCTTTTAAGCAAAATGTATGCAGTGTGAAGTCATTTTACATTGGTTACTGAAGACGGACATGAAAAAATACGTATTTTGTTGTTATAGTGCAGTGGCAACAGAAATACATAATCTGTGAACATTTCAACTGTCTAGACGGTTCACGGTTCATGAGATAGTACCAGGTGACAGACAGCCGGACGGACAGACAGACAGACAGACAGACAGACGGACGGACAATGAAGTCTTAGTAATAGAGTTTCGTTTTGATGAAAACTTTGTGCATACGTACTCTTCATGAGTAGATAAGTAACAATTCAAAAATGTTTAGCAGTTCGTCTGTTTCATGGCTAGGTGGCGCTAGAGTCGTTTCATTAACAATAACTTCTCGCGGTCCTTGAGCGAGGACTGAAAGCACTCGTGATTGTTCAACAACAACAAACAAGGCTGAACCAACAACTTCAATCCAACTTATCTGTCAACAACATTGTTTTCAACAGTACTCGGAGGTTTATGTAAACGTTCATTTAATAAGAGTATGCACCAAGAATGCACTAAAAGCCACGAGGATAATCAAATTAAAAAATTAAATATGGTCGCTTATTCGTCAATAATGAAATGGGTGCCCTTCAAGTACATTAAAAATATTTTTTGTCACTGGCGACCATTAGAAGACGGCCATGTTTTTTCTTTGCCTTAAGAAATTAATGAATTGAAAGAAAATACGAGCGAGACATTCTTTCATTGGTCAGATATTCGTTCATATTCCCTGATAACAGAGTCTAAAAAAAAAATTTAATATAACTCAAACCTTTTAGGAGAACCAAATATGTAGGAGACGTTTTGGAAAAAGGTCAGGTCAGGAGTACCCGAAACCGACGAGCATGTATGAAGAGATTGATGACTGTGGATGAAGCGAAAGAAATATATCAGGATCGTAGCAAGTGGCATGAAGTAGTCTCTGCCTACCCCTGTGGGAAAGAGGCGTGACGGTATGTAGGTATGTATGTCAAACCTTTTTCTATCATAGTACATTTTGACACAAACCGAACAAGTCCAAAATCAAAGTAAGCAAACTTTGCGATATGAGTACTACAGATAAGTACCTAGGTAACATCGAAGAACGAACATTTGTAGGTTCATCATCAATATCTTCCTGAACCACGAATTGAACTCAGGATTTCAAGCTTCCAAGTCAGGTTCTCTAACCACTAGGCTATTCGGTCGTTTAAACTCAATGTGCCACTTTTTAATAAAATATCGTCAGTCTTTTTAATATATCATGAAAACTTTTAAAGTGACGTTCTGCCAATGACTTCTGCTTCCTGGAAACTCACTAACTTCATTATAAATCCACAAATAGTGGCGCAGTGTTTAAGGCCTCTATGCCAGCGTATGACAATAATAATTACCACTACATATTATAAAATGAAAGTCCTCCGCCGCGTCTGCCTGTCTCTCTGTCTGTTTGTGAACTAACTTAAAAACTACTAAATTGTTTTTTCACGCGGTTTTCGTCATTAGATAGTGATTCATGTGGAAGGATTAGGTACGCATGAGTATAGTTTGTCAAGGTTTTTTTTGTAAATTGGTTGATAATGTCGATAATTCTGCAGCGCGGTCTTGTAACCTACATTGCACCCGTGCGAAGCATAACATAGACGTAAAAGTCTTGACTGGCTGACTGACTAACTTCAATCAACGCCCGGTCCAAATAATTTGACCAACAAAACTGAAATTTAGACTACAGAATACCAGTCTAGTTATAGTTTTGACATAAAGATGGAATTGTCAAGGTAGTCGAATTAGTGTTCGGTCACTTAAAAAGCTTTATTAAACATTGTGTTACAAAAAACTTTAATTTATTTTAGTCCCGCTAACAGTGGCGCCTTACCCACTCCACTACTCAACTCAAGCCACTCAACTCGTTCCGTTTTGCATAAGTTTTAATCAAAGAACGTAGCCCAGTGCCTCACATGGCAGAAACTTAATAAACATCAACCGATTACGAATCCCTTCATACAACAAACTGATTTAAGTTTTTTTTTAATAAATATGACGAAGGCAACCGAGCAAGTGACACTAGAAAAATTCGAATGCGTTGCCGGCTTTACCGGTTGTCAATTCAGATCGTAACGTTTTTTACTCACCTGTGTATACACACTGAATATACGTTTATTTTACATGCTTTTATAATGTATTTTTCAATTTTTTATCATGTACCTATGTACTGTAATATCTTGAATATTAATATACCAAATCATCTGTAAGTAATAACTTTTTATTGCAGCTCCACAATATACATACGTACATACATAAACCACGTCTTTATCCCTTACGGGGTAGACGGAGCCAAGGGTAACAAGAACCAAAGGCCACGCCTACAAAATTGTGGGCGGAAGTGGAAAAGTGGAAAGAGGAATTAAAATAGTGATGGGTTGTTAGCCGCATCGCCTATAACATAAAGCCAGGTTTAGACGAAGCCAGTAACACTTGCGCGAGTCCACGGTTAAAGCGCTGGCCTGGCCCGTGTTGTTTAGATGAGGCCAACTGGGTTCATTTCATTCCTGGATAACAGTATATGGATGGATATGCGTCTACACGCGTCCTTACACTGGCGCGGGGGTTGCGGGGCACGCGGGCGGGGGTCACTGGCTCGAAAAATAGGCCGGCGCTCTATTGCCGTTGTCTTAAAAAACTGTTTATACGAGGCCAATAACAAGCCAATCCTGGCTACCAGTGTCACTGGCAGCCAGTGCTGGCTTCGTCTGAACCTGGCCTTATTCATAAGATTTTCGCCCATTCCCTCAATGGGCTTTTAGCATCCGCGCGGGAAGAGATACAGCTGGTAAATTCTATGTTTTTTTCTTTGCTTCCAGACCAGCATGATGACTTCACAATACGTTGGATTCTATTGAATCTAAACAATTTTTCTTCCGACAAAATCATTCGAAGAGCTGTGTCCGAATTTAATTTGAATCCAATAAACCAGGTACAATACAGCCAGTGTTTTACAGTACCTGTCCTACTGTTCGGGTCAAATTTTGCAAATCAGACCCACCTTCAGCGGTCGGATTGATGTGAAACTTGGCATATTTATGTAAGTCATGTAACAGTACAATATCATGGAAGCGAAAGTCTGGTAGTCTGGCCAGGATCATCTCAGTTAGTCCATTTCACTAGGGCACACATCATCGGTGTATCTTGCATCAAGTTTCACAATGTTACTGATACATCACACAAGAAAATGTGACTAATTTATCATGTCAACTCTTTAATAAATCAAACCGTCGTCATTCATATAAAGTTACAACTCTGTTTCAACAAAATGTACATTTCTCTGGAACAAACGTTTTAGGATAATATATTCACAGCATGCTTTAAGAACTTGACGGTCTTCCTCCGATAACTTGTCAAAGGCATTAAAAAAATGGACCGCATTAATTTTTGCAAACTTCCTTCATTCAACAAACATCAAAATACCATTTCATACTAAATACGTTCGACCTAGTTACTACCATACTTCATAAAAACAGGAAATAACCCGACAAAACAACAGCGCATCGCTCGTTAGCTCCATTGATGTCAACTTCGCTTCGGCTCATACGCTTCATTACTTGTATTGTAGCTGGTTGGTAGCCCGGAGAATCTTTGTAACATGTAACTTTAATGCCAGTAAGATTGGTGGGTAACTAGTACTATGTGGATAGACGTATAAGTACTTCAATAGATGTGTACAGTTCATGAACCTCTAGAACAACGTTCGGATTTCGGGTACGATCAGTCGATTCAATTATCAAATCCATATGAGTGAGTGAAATAGCAAGATAGATCCGAACGTCTTTTTAACAAACAGTCTGCTTGGAATCTCGGTCTTTTACTGGCGCAGTCGGTAGGGTACTGGTTTATTACCGCTGTATATAATGTGCTTGCGTCAAGTACAATAAACGTTGAAATGAGGAAGATGAATCCGTAGCATTGTGGGTGTTTGACAACTGGAAAGGGACCGGGTCTATTGGTGTAATTTGTCCCATGATATTTATTTATTTTATTTATTTATGTATTATATAACCACAAATCATCTATCAAAGTAGAAACTTTCCTTAATTTGGAACTAAGTAAATTGGTGTAAATTGACAGGGTACTTAAATGAGGATTGCTGCCACCATCTAACTTCGTAATGACCATTTTTCTAAGGTTTTGGCCGTCGTTTGGTGTATCTGTTGACCAACAAAAATACATGTACCATGTGAACCCATTTATGTAATTTTACCATCAACAAGCCTTTTATGGTCCGTTTGCGAGAGTGTATAAGCACTTTGTCTTCTGCTACCCCTTTTGCTATTACGAAGCTATTTGTGAAGCAAAATCGCGGTCAGGCCACGCTATATTCTAGATAGTCCAGCAGTACAAATTGCCCCATCCAGTATGTTAATTTTGTTCCGCCCCCGACACAGCTCTAAGACTACCACGGCCAACCAATTAGATACTGACTGCTATCATTAGGCTACAGTGTTACCCCCTTATTCATAAACGCTCTACAGCCTTCTGCTGACTTAGCTATCGTTTGTCCTTATCTGTCAAAGGTAAATGTCAAAGTGACAGATAAGGACAAACGATTGCTAAGTTAGCAGAAGCCTACAGAGCGTTTATGAATAAGGGGGTTATAATGTTACAAACACGATCAAATTTTTCTTGGCAGATTCGGTTGCTTTAAAAATCAAATTTACATTTAAGTAGATAGATTATTTTATTTCATTTAATCAAAATTACATCATAAACTAGGTTAAGGGAAGACAATTATAATTACCTTGGAGTAAAAAGCTTTGGTGGCGCTGTGGTTTAATCTGTGGCCTCTCAAGCAGAGGACCGTGGGTTCAAGCCTAGGACTGCCTGCACCTCTAAATTTTAGAAAATGTATGTCCGTGTTTACATTTGATATTTACTAGTGAAGCAATTTAATAGTGTGAAGTTCCCAATCCACTCTGGGGCTGCGTGGGAAGAGAACTATAGCCAAAGCCCTCTTATTCTGATAGGAGGCCTATGCCCAGCAGCGGGACGTTTATAGGCTGAAGATTACGTGTTCAATAAAACCCATTACTTTATAGTGCCATCAATTGATGAATCACGTTAATTGGCGATCAAAATTAATTTTCCCGGTAATAGTCCGAATGACGAGAGAGAACGAATAAATCCGATGAAATCATATTTGTCTCGCCCATGGTCGTTGGCTGTCGGCGGTTTTATTTAAAGCGATAATTTAATTGGTTTAAGATGGATTAAATCCAACTTATCTACTTATATATATATGTATATAAAATGAATCCTTATTTCCCTTGGTCACGGCATCAAGCGTGAACGGTCTGAGCGATTTCGCTAATTCTTTTTTTTTGTGCTTGTGATCGTCAGAAGAAGGTTCTTATAAAAAAGTATTGTTTATTTTTAAAATATTATTTAGTCCATTCCTACCACGGCTGTTATACATTGCTGTGGGTTTAACAAACAGAACTTTTTTGAAATCGATAAAAAATATACCTACACTGTGACAATATGGTCGCGTTCACATATTTTTTATCACGAATATCAGCATAACATTGTCAAATCGTAACCACAATTAAGTACGATCCTTCCAAAATAAAAATGACCTCATGGCAAGCAGTGCAAAAAAAACTGAAAGGTCTACGGCCCACGGACGGTTTTTAATTAAATATGCAGCTGAAGGTTACTGACCCGATGACACCAAAATGGCATTGTGTTTAAAACGGCAGAATCAGCATAAGTGAATTTTGTGTTTTAAGTGGCTGTTAAAATCATGCTAAATCTTAGCCCAGGTCTACCCCGTAAGGGATAAAGACGTGATTTGTGTATGTATCTATGTATGTTAAAATAAAATCAAATAATAATCCCATTAATGCAGTCACAGGCCACAACCCGTTGCAAATACAGGCAACTAGCGCCAAGATAATAAAGCGATCCTAATGCATTGACATCATCATGCTATGTATACATAATACCTAATGGTCAAATATTAATCTGATTGCACTTGTGATCCCCCGGGTCTTGCAGGTGTCCCTGGGTGACGGTGATTGCTTTCCATCAGGTGACCCGTCTGCTCGTTTGCCCCCTCTTTTATAAAAAAAAAAAAGTTTGGTAGTAAAATAAAAGCATGGATATTTGTGAGTTAACATTCAGATCGGATTGTAGGCTACAATACGATTTTCAAACAAAACTCTTCGAAAGCAAACGCTGAGCAATTCAATTATCAATTATTTGCATTATTCTTACTATTTGTACGAAGCGCTCTTTCATCTTAATTAATGAAACTGGAAGTACTGTGGACAAAAACAGTTATCTTTCGACTTTGGAACCACGGAGTAAGACAATATGTGTGTACGACACATTTACGTCATCTTGCATGGACCTTCACAGAGTACCACTCGATTCAATTAATAATTTGGTAATACTTTTTCATCAACATACATATAACTGTCAATTAAAAGGAATAAAATTTTACAGTGAAAATATTTTGACTAAAAATAATTAGAATTTTCTTCGGTCCCAGAGTTGAACTAATGTAAAAAGAAATATCTGTACCACACCCTATTTCAAAGAAGATCGTAAAAACTTATCAGTCCCCCTTTGAAATTCAAGTGCAATTTTCACTGGCCGAATTTTTTATATTCATTTCACTCTTTTAATAACTGTATAAATATTTTGTAACGACGCGGTAAGTAATTTATTACTTAAGTAGTGTTTTTCCATTTTTCTGGTGAAAAAGTAACTTTTTTTTAATGGAATACGGCATGATTTCTATGAAAACGTTATCGTTTCGTTATAGGATGGTAAAAAAAAATATTAAATTATTGAAAAAAAAAGAAAAAATAATCCCTATTTCACTTGGTCATGGATCATTGTGTGAACGGTTGGACTTCTCTAATTCTTTTTTTTGTATTCGTTATTACCAGGAGAAGGTCCTTATAAAACAATATTTTGAATATAAAATTGAAACGGGGGCGATAAAGAAAGGAAATTACCATTCTACTTTACCGTGGAAAGTGTAATTAAAATACTCTTTTAATACTCGGGTGCAGAAAATAACATGAGGAAGCAATTTAAAGTTTGGCTGCGACCGAATATTACGAACTACGGCGTAAGTTGCTGGGAACTTTTGCACAAAGTATTGTTTAATTCTCATTAAAATGTTATATACATAATTTTGGTAGGTGTTATGATTTTTACATACATAGGTAGGTATAATTATTATCTTCTTTATATAGTACAGATCGGTATGGATACGGGTGGTAGGGCCTCGCGCAAGATTTTTCCAAATCGCTACCACAAATAGAAAGTATAAGCCGGTGAAGTTACTGGTACATAGATATTCCAGCTTAGCTTTCTAGGCATATCCACATCCACAGAAAATACGCAAACAAAATGACGTGACATAAAACCTCTTTCATTACGTAGGGTCACTAACCGCTATGCATTGATCGTGGCAAGAAAACTATCACAGAATTTGCTAATAAAAACAAAGAACGGCATTAATAGTTCGTGTTTGTTTGCACACTGCGTCTCATAAATCCTCTGTTATCAAGAAAGTTGGAAGTTCATAATTCACGCAAGACGAGATATTAAACTATAGTAGAATATAAGCGTGCATACTTCTAGTTGCTTGCATAATTACTTAACCAACATTGGAGAACAATTAAATCCAGTTAGAAGGAAAATATGCGAAGACTATATTTTGCGGGTGGAAGGCCTTCGTGCAAGGTCCGTCCGGATTACAATCACCATCTTACTCGCTAATCCTACCGCTAACTAGCAGTGTTTGGCTTGGAGAGTACGACGGCTGGTGAAACTATCTAAGCGTCCTAGTACGGAACACATCTGCAATCCTCTGTTATGGGTGTCAATAGGTGCTTATCCACTAGAGGCAGCCTCGGGTCGAGCGGCTGCCTCGCTCCGAGGCCGCGCTAGTAGAGACACTGCTTCAACGCTGCCTCAATGTCTTAGGCAGCGTCTCCACTTGCGCGGCCTCGGAGCGAGGCAGCCGCTCGACTCGATGCTGCCTCTAGTGGACAAGCACCTTATGGTTGGTGCTGTTTACTCATCAGGTACTTTTCCGTTTGCCGTCCTAGTTGGTTAAAAAAAGTAGATACCCGATTTCGTTGCTATCAATTTAATAACTCAAGATTGTCGCTCATAAAGTCATTGAAATAACATCCCACATGTGGGGTGAGGTGGTATAATGAACAATTCCTTATAGTTAAGCTAAAGTATT
Source organism: Pandemis corylana (assembly GCA_949127965.1). Classification (NCBI taxonomy): domain Eukaryota; kingdom Metazoa; phylum Arthropoda; class Insecta; order Lepidoptera; family Tortricidae; genus Pandemis; species Pandemis corylana. The sequence goes on along the minus strand of OX421856.1, from coordinate 10,239,290 downwards.
TTGATCTTTTAAATATCACTAATTTAATATAGAAGCTTTGAAAGTAAAGTGCTGAGCTTGATGTCAAACAAACTTCCGCATAATTTTAGTTACGTGCGGGAAATTTGCATGATAGGTACTGCAACAGTGGAGCTTTAGGGTAGTTCTCACTTGTTATAAGCCTGCATCAGTAGTAGTAGTCACGTACTAATGTTAGAAGTGAATAAGAAGGAATTAAAAATATAATTTCGTAATTGACAACGCCCGGGAGAGCTCCTGGACCATGAAAGAGCTATTGAAGGGTAACCTTCCATTGTCACCCAAGCGGAAACTCGTTGACACATGTATACTGCCCATCCCAACCTACGATGCTCAAACATGGTCTTTAACCGAGATTTGGAAGTCTTAGTTGAAGGTTTGCCAAAGGGCTATGGAGCGCAGCATTTTAGGCGTCAAAAGAACTGATCGAGTCACGCAGACTTGCATCGTTGACGTGGGCAAAGCAACATACATTCATATATCACATTTTTATCCCTTCGGGGTAAACAGAGCCTAAGGTAACAAAACCTTAAGGCCACGTTTAGCATGATTGTGGGCGTATAGGTGAAAACCAAAATAGAGATGGGTTGCCAGCCGCATCGCCTATAACATGATTCCTAAGATTTTCGCCCATTCCCTCGATATACTTTTACACAAAGAAGCAACTGGTACATTCATGTTTTTTCTTTACTACCAGACCAGCATGGAAGAATAGCATGACCGGTGGGCACGTGTTACCACTCAGTGGATGCGGCTCCGCGGCAGGCCGAGGCGGAGATGGCGGGATCGCCTAGACGCGTTCTCGAGCGACTGGCCAGACATAAGTGCAAGTTGTTTTGGAAGTCTAGGAGAGAGGCCTTTGCCCAGCAGTGGAGCAAAATTACGTGCTATTTAAAAAACCGTGCTTTGGATGTGTTCGATCTCCGCCCGTATAATCGTGTATTAATAAAACAAATAATCGTTCTCAAGTATTAGATGTTTCACATACGTATTTGAGTACGTATTTATATATGTAAGTGTGACTAGGTACCCTTTGCCCATGGGTCAGCTACAGACATAGGTACTTATAATTTTTGTACCGTTAACCGGGGTGACTGATAATTTCGGTTCTACTTTGATCGTTTTAAAACTGCTATAAAATCGATACTGTCCATATGCGGAGAATGTTTGGCATGTAGACGCAAGGCGATCGATGAAGACATCGTTTGGAAGCAGTAAACGCATATAAAAATTAATGATTTCGACATTATAACTACTTTTTAAAGTCACCCCGGCTTACGGAGTTATCTACAATGCAAAGATATTCACATCTTCCTGTAGATGAGTTCCCAACCTTGACTTAGTTAGGGACTATGTAGGCCATTTGTTTTCAAATTTTTGCTTTGCATTTAATAATTCTACTAAGCCATTTCTTATTATAATTTCAGGAATGTACCTTTTTCTGGCGTACAATTAAAAACCATAAACCCTTACTCCCTTATTCATAACCGCTCTGTAGGCTTCTGCTAACTTAGCAATCGTTCGTCCTTATCTGTCACTTTGATATTTACCTTTCACAGATAAAGACTAACGATTGCCATGTTAGCAGAAGTCTATAAAGTGTTTATGAATAAGGGGGTTACTGTTTACTTTCCACCAATTTCTTTTATAAAAATCGCTTGAACACACACAGATATGAGACAAAAAACCAAATAAATAAACCTGTTTTTAATATATGTATATAATATATAGTAGGTATAGCTTAAACTAAGCTTAAAAGAAGTATAAAGTTATGCGAATTTCTCAATTCAAAAGTTCAAACATACAACCTCGGCATGGCGGAATGCCAGCATATCGCGACACTGCCGACATCCCCGACTTTCACTGACACTGACACGGCACTGACACTTTTAAATTGCACATTATCAAAACAAATACTTAATTTCAATGAGTTTTTGCGAGTCGCCGAATCGAGCGGAGGCTGAGAACTGGTCGGTGGTTATGTGGGGGCAGAGGGGGGGACCGGTTGGACCGGCGTGTGCGCCGAAATGCGCCGCGCCGCGCGCTACCGTCGTCTGTGTGAAGCAGGTGTGCAGGCGTACTTAGGAATAGAATTGAGGCTATCTAAGCCTGTAACGTAACAAACACCCCAAAAGATCTAAGGGATATAGACATTATTTAAATATAGAACACAAAAATATATTTTAAAAATAATATTATTTGTTGCTGTAGAAAAACGAACTATTTAATTTTCTTTAACAATTTTATTATAAGTCACTACACAGTATTATATCCCTCCTTTGGCTTTGCCGTAGTCGGGTCACAAAGTCGCTTTCAACTGTCTGTCTGTCCCTATGTATGCTTAAATCTTTCAGACTACAAAACGGATTTTGATGCGTTTTTATTTACAGGTAGTGTGATTAAAGACGAAGTTTTATATGTATAATTCTGCGCAGACGAAGTCGCGGGCAGAAGCTAGTTTTATATATAAATGGATAACTTTTAATTTTAAGATATAATTTTAAAAATGAATCGAAAATTTTACTTCACAATTTTTGTACATGCTATTATGGATACTGCTATTAATTATTATGGGTGGTGTAGCAGTATACGAGTAGTATGCATAACGGATTAATGAGGGTTCGAGTTCAATTTGCAGCCATAGATTTACTTGTCGGATTTTTCCATGTGTTTTAGTTTTCAGTATCGAAATAATAAATTATTTTTTTAATTACAGATATTTGTCAAAAAAAACTGTAAAACTAAGAATACCTAACCTAATACTACGTATATAATAGCTTAATTAAACTGAAGGTGATCTTTCCCAAATCCCCGCCCATGGAGACAGTGGCAAGAACCTTTATTTCCCGTGGCACTACTGTCCAAAGATTTATATTTCAAAATCAAGTTTAACATAGTCGACGGAGCTCCGCTATCGCGGAGCTCCTACTTTAGAATATTTTTGGCCCTCGGGCCTGTTAAAGATATAACATAACCTAAACCTACCTCCCATTTATGATATTTATTTTGGTCTGTAGGGCCACGTAGTAGTGCCATTATGTAATACTCTGGCAAGAAGGCTGACAGCATTACCAAGTGACCACGTCGTATGACAAAGTTTATTAGCTGAGCGAAGCCACCCTCTGGTCACGAGAGTCCCCTATAGAGCCCTTCTAGAGACAGCGCGTGCTAAAACGTAATGTAAAACGTACTAACACAAATAGACTAAGATTTCCCCCAAGCCATAACGAGGTCAATATCATTAAATTCAATTACAGTTTGATTGCTAGAATCTGACCGAAAAGGCACTTGGCACCATTCCTAACTGCGCCACCGAATTGGATTTTAAAGTGACACACTCTTACTTTAATTAGGATTGGCCGGCGAGAAATTATTTTATAGTTGCCCACAGCTTCGCCCCCGTTGCAATAATTTGTCTTCAAAATATTGTTCCATAACAACATTGTCTTGACAATAACAAACACAACAAAAAACGAATTATTGAAATATTATTACAGTCTAGCCGTTCTTGTATTTTGTGCTTAGCAATAGCAACTCATATAGTAATTACCTAGCTTCTGCCCGCAAGTTCATCTGCGTAGAATTATACATTTAACCTTCCTCTTGAATCACACTATCTATTAAAAAAACCGCATCCAAATCCAGACAGCGAAAAGCGATTTTGTTTTGTACTATGTAGTGATTAGAATTTTGATTATATGTATAACTAGCGACCCGCCCCGGCTTCGCACGGTATATTATGCATGTATTATAATATAAACCTTCCTCTTGAATCACTCTATCTATTAAAAAAAGCCGCATTAAAATCCGTTGCGTAGTTTTAAAGATTTAAGCATACATAGGGATATGGGGATAGAAAAAGCGACTTTGTTTTATACTATGTAGTGATGTGCCTTTTTGTTTTTATAAAATAAAACTAGTTCCATTCACTATGCTATACAACGATTAAACATTAACTATACATATCGATCATAGCACATGCTGGCTCAACTCTAGTGACCAGTAGGCTTATTGTCTAACTCGCTCGCAATCGCCATCGTGTTCATTTTGACATTTCTTGTATGAATATCACAGCTAGCCGATTACGATGCCAATTGTCAGCCCATACATGAACTGTCAAAATGAACACGATGGCGATTGCAAGCGAGTTAGATTGACCTTCATCTGCCCAATCAGATCGCAGTAAACGCTAATTTGGGCTTGGCGAAATTTTGTTCTAAATTAATTATATGACATTTCCTCTGTCTTAGGTTGTTTGCTCTATGCGGGATTGTATTGGATATATTTGTCAAGTGGTTCTAAAGTACATTAACCGCAGCTACCAGTGATGCGGATAGTTGGAGAGGCTGTTGAGCGTGCTCGTGTTAAGGTCTGCCTTTGAGGCGTGACGGTAACAAACTTTAGCGAGCACTTCCTTGTTTCCAATATCTGTATAACCCTTTGTTAACCGCAACCTAGTGGGCGCTGTTTTGGAATAGTTTGGTGATATGTTATGTATGTACATATTATATCTATGTTATCAATCAGGAATCATCATGTTATAGACGAAGCGGCTAGCAACCCATCACTATTTTGATTTCACTTTCCAGCTATACGCCCTTAATCATGCTAGTGGCCTTAAGGTTCTGTTACCTTAAGAAATAAGAAATAAGAAACGTTTATTGTATAAAACCGTGTACAATTGTGATAACATGATTTTTATAACTTTCAACAGTTTATCCATTTCGGACGTACAATATTTAGATTTATTATTATAAATTATTAAGTAATATCTTTATTTTAATAATTTGTACAAAAGTATTCATTCAAGTTATAAAAGCACATTGAAAGTAAAAAATCCTTTAGTTTATTTTTAAATTTATTACCATCTAAAGATTTTATATATTCGGGCAAATGATTATAAATCTTTATACCGTTTACATAGGCGCTCTTTTTAAGAATATAGCTAGAAGGTCGGACTGTACACATATCATATTTATATTGTGATCGTAAGTTTTCCTTTAAGTCGCTTTTCTTTGTAAAATACTCATTATGTTCTTTAACAAACAAGCAAATTTCAAGTATATATATGCATGTCAGCGTTAATATTTTATTATTTATAAAGATGCTTCTTACAGACTCCATATTTTTAACATTATATATAATACGTAGACATTTCTTTTGAAGTATAAATGTAGATTGAACATTTACTGAATTGCCCCAAAATATTACACCATATGTAAGAAAAGGATAAACATTACCATAGTATGCTGTAGGCTCTGTCTACCACGTAAGGGATAAAGACGTGATATATACATATATGTATGTATGTGTGTTATCAATAATTTATGTACCGCAACTGACTGACTGACAGACAATGCACTGCTGAAACCACTGAAGTAAGAGAATATTATTACTTCAAGTGATTATTCTGTAGCGATAAGGCCGCCTGTTGTTACCTTGTAATATTCTGTATACCTTTTTCTGTTTTGGTTGTTATATGTGGTGTTCAATAAAGAGTTATTGTATTGTATTGTATTGTATTGTATTATCGAATTTTGTATTGCTATCAAATTGTGGGTAATAGGATCTTGCCAAAGTCTGTCTGTAATCCTGCCGTCAAGCAGCAGCGCTTGTGCTGTTTAATACATACATACATACATATATCACGTCTTTTTCCCTTACGGGGTAGACAGAGCCTAAGGTAACAAAACGTTTAGCATGATTAAGTGCGTATACGTGGACAGGGAAATCATAATAGTGATGGGTTGCTAGCCGCATCGCCTATAACATGATTCCTAAGACTCGCCTATTTCGCTTATTGTGCTGTTTAAGCGTGAAGAATAAGACAACCAGTGAAATTACTGGCACTTTATATCCCATGATAGCTCTATGGGTTGGCAACGCATCTGCAATCCTCTGGTGTTACGGGTGTCTGTAGGTAGTGGTGCTCACTTATCGATAGGTGGGCCACTTGCTCCTTTTAATAAATCATAAAAAAATATGCCAAATATGCATATTACGTCAGCCAGGTGGGATGACGATCTGCGAAAGACTGCAGGCAGATACTGGATGCGTCAAGCTAAAGACTGGGCGCTATGGCGCTCATTAGGGGAGGCCTATGTCCAGCAGTGGACTAACGTAGGCTGATGATGATGATGATGATGATGATAAAAAAATATTGCACACTGCCGAGGACCGCAAGAAGTGGAAACCGATCATCCACAAGATAATTCATGGAGGCCACGACCCTTAGCAATAAGCAACACGACGCAAGGAGAAGAATCATAAAAAACAATTGTATGGGAGTGACCTGTTATTTTTACTCGTCTTTGTATAGTATGATACATTAGAGGCCTTATATGTAAGCAAACTATGTGTAGAATTTCAGACGCGGAGTTGGTTAATTACTGAACAAGTAGCTACTATGCGCAAAATTCCTGACATAGTAAAACTTACATAACAACTCCTTAGCGTATATTGTTCGAAGACGCCGCAATTTACTGCGCTCCTTGTGATTAAGTACCATAACTCATGCACATAACTTTGGCCTAGAATGCCCGTGCTTCTAATCCGCGATGAATCCTGGCTCCGCGTGGAGTCAATGGCGACGTGAGTTAAGCACAGGTGTACGCGTTAGCTACTTTATAACAATCAAACTTTACGACGCCAAGTTGGCACTATTTGTCAGTGGTGCCAACTGTTAGGTTAACTGCTAATGTTACCAGCGCAAATAAAATAGTCAAGCTAAATGTAGTTCTTAACTTATTTCAAAAAATGAGGTTCTCAATTCAGTTACATATTTTTTTATGTTTGTTGCAGATGTAATGTAAAATCCTTTTCCGTGTCATGCTACTTCAGCGAGACTTTTAGTCACGTTAGCATCATTCGGAAGTAATCGTGTGTTCACGATGGGAAAGGATTATTTACTACTCGTACGTCTGTATCTCAGAACTTCGTCATTTGTTTGCCGATTTGAAAAGTTGAGTGTCGAACCTGGCCGAAAACAAAAGTTTCGAAATGTAAACATAAAACAATTATGAATCGGCTGTCATCCTATTCCCTACTACGTGGTGCTTGTTACACTCTTAATAGTGGTTTTATTTCAATACTATAAAATATCTAGTCTACAATAATGTCTAGGCGTCAAAATCTTGTAACAGCAGATGTCTTAAGCTCATCGGCTTGACTGTGAGAGTACAATAAACTTTGACCCGAGTTAATCTCAAGTTTCCGGCAGCTGCAGTCTCTGAGCATTTGGCAGTGAGTTCATCACAGCTGTTAGCCATAGCGGTTGGCTGCAGCCAAACGAACAAATAATTCAAATAGATCTATAAAGCCATCAAGACTATTTTTAGGGTTCCGTACCTCAAAAGGAAAAAACGGAACCCTTATAGGATCACTTTGTTGTCCGTCTGTCCGTCCGTCTGTCAAGACCCTTTTTCTCAGTAACGCGTGGAGGTATGAAGCTGAAATTTATATCAATTACTCAGGTCTACTGTCCCTTGAAGCTGTGAAAAAATCAAACTTCTAAGCCAACGCAATCAAAAGATACAGCCGTTTATGCCGCAAATTTCCGCAAATTTTCAACTCTCAAGGGAATCAAAACCTACAAGGTAGTTCCCGTGAACGCAGAATCTTGAAATTTGGTATGAAGGTAGGTCTTATAGCACAGATTAAAGAATAATTGCGAAAACCGTAAATGTGTATGTATGTCTGTATATAGCAGTGACCAATATAAAGTAACCCCACACTGCGTACATTTTGCTTTGGAACAGGGCTCTGCTTACACTGGTTTTAGATATTTATAGATAATGATACGGAACCCTCGGTGCGCGAGTCCGACTCGCACTTGACCGGTTTTTTTTAACATGCAATGTAATATTAATGTTATATTCCTTAAGACTGCGAGCATCACGTCACGTTTCGGGTGCAGCTACAGGATAGGTCTTTAATGGGATTTCAAACAAATTTAAAGGCTTTAGCCGGCCATACCACCGTCTTTTGTCTCAATGCACATTGTTTTTTATTTTTATTTTTCTCTTGTGGCTGTTTATTTTTAGGCGGCCAGTTAGATAAAAAGTTAATTATTTTTTATAAATAAAAATGAATCGTCGAAATGTTGTATGAACGCGCATAACTTCCAAATGACTGCACCGAATTGGATAATTCTTTTTGAGTAGTGTGGACAAGGTTTACATGGAATAAAATTTTGAAAAACAAAATTGGAACGGGGGCGAAGTCGCGAGCAACAGCTAGTTATTATTATATACTAGTTAACTAATTTTCAATTAGTATAATCGCTGAAGCCATACTCGTGTGTTTAAATCTCAGAGAATATAAAATGTCAAAATTGGTAGTCTTGCAAAAGTCAAAGTGAAGCCGGTTTGAACCACGCCTTAGTGTGTACGTACAATCGCACGCACATAAGGGCAAGCAAATTTTGCCAAGTAAACTCATACGCACGCGCACGCGCACGTGGTAAGGCGAGTTTAAACCGGCCTTACTTAGCCTTTCCTAGAACTCCACCTTTGTTCAGAGGTATAAAGATCTCGGCATTATTAACCAAGAACGTACACGTAATAAAAACATAGTGAGCAAATTCTTTGCGCAATACTACGAGTATAATTTTACGTATTTTGAAATATAAAAATGTATTTCCATGAAAAGATTCTGAATAAAATTTCCGCGAAAGAGTGCATTTATTACGCATCACGTCAGGAAATTCAAAATGCTCAAATAAAATAAGGCAGCGCGCTGAACAGAGCTGTAAGCAGCTCGGGAGAGCTTTCCTTCATAATATACTTATGTAGGTGAATATTAGCGTGTCATCTTGTCGCCTCCTTTCATTTCGTAGTCTCGTATGAACAGCTTACAGTACTACGGGACAAGGTAGGGATTTGTTGGGACTTTATTTAAGTACTTACAATGAGTACAAAATAATGCGGAGTGTGAAGAGAATGCGAAGCGCTGCTCTCATTAATCAGACATTTTCAAACTCACGGCACTAAGAGTTGCAGAACTGAACGTGCATTCGAAGTGTACAAAAAACTTTCAGTAGGGTATCATTGTGTGTAGGCGCTTGTACGTTTAAATTTTCACGTTTTTTAGTTCTTCTATGCTAATTACTTCTAGAATACATGCCGTCTCTTGCCAGAGTATATCTTTGGTCATAACTTATAATTTTGTTCGTCATAATGGCATAAATTATTCTTTAACATAAGTAATATTTGAAAGATCTATCCAACAACACCCCACACCATTGGTTAGATGAGAAAAAAATCATGCTCACTTCACATACCTATACGTAGCTCACTCCATAAGTTTGGAATCAAAAAATAAATTACATCTGTGTTAATATGTTTTTAAAAAACAAATTTATTTGAAAACGGTACGCAATAAACTATTTTCTCCTGAGATTGTCTCAGTTAAAACGTTGACGCATTTCACGGCATTAATCTTGAACATGTTTTTCAATTTCGAGGCTGACATACAGATGGATATTTCAAAACAAGAAATGTTCCCTTTTTGCCTACAGAAATTGGAATAAACTCGAATAAAGAAGTCATGTTTTGTTCTTCTCGTATATAAATAGGTATTTTTATATTGGTTTAAAGAATCGGCAATTTATTCCTTTTACCAAATCAATGCCTATTCAGTCAAACAAAATTCAATAAATAATAATTGAACACAAATTGGTTAGTACTTTCGAGTACCTCTCACTAATTGGCTAAGCCATTCCTCATTTTACGCAAATTTATTTCGTAATTCATCTTAGCAATTTATGAGAAATGGTGACCCTTGCTCTTTGGCTCATGACAAAGTGGTGTCACACACCCGTCTCATGTTACGCACAGTAAGGGAAATGTATAATTCAAATACCCCGTAAAACCTTATCGCAATAAGGTGAGATATTATTCGAATTAGAGTAACAGCAGCCTGTGAATTGCGACAGGGTTCTACGTGAGGGTGGTAAGCGACTACATTTTCTTCAGTGTACAGTGACGATAATTAACAGGGAAACATAGATTTGTTGGTTAAAATCCTTCGTTTAGCTTTGCAAAAGACCAAGCCTATTCCATTCTGAAAGGGCCGGTAAGACACTCTAAATGCCCTTTGTTATGAGTGTCCAAGGACGACAATAATTGTTTTCCATCAGGTGACCCGTATGATTGTTTGCCATTATCATGTAAGTTAATAACGACAATATCTCATAAATTAAATTTGAAACTTCAATCCGAACACGTTCGAGACACTGACATAAAACTTGCATTAACCGCTCATTACAAACAGAATTGAGAGGTGAGTGCAAAAGTTGAAGTGAAGAAAATATAGAGGTAGGTACTAATTATTGAACAAATTTTCCTTCCAAGTGAATTCATTATCCAGCGTGGAACGTGCTATTCAATGCAACGTCTCTAAATATAACGTTTACTGTGAAAATGTCCCGTAGTGGGCCAGGAGTCCGTTAATTCGATGTTTATTAATATTTATGGCAGAATTTATTTGAACTTTGAAATATCGTCTATTCAGCCGCTGCGACTGCCTACTAAACGGATTGTAGGAACTATGTACAGTCAAGGGCATAGTTTCGTTACCAATACGTCAAAAACATATATACACCTTTATGCCGCAAACAATAAAGTCGGGTTATAGTAGGTATTAAAATGAGACCGTCAAAAAGAATCCTCTAAATCCGTCAAGTTTCATCTAATAAAGCTGTCACAGTATTCCTGGCATGTCACGCTACGCGAGCTACACAATAGGCAACCCGTAATCGAGTTAAATAATCCCCCGCTGACCCCACTATATCACTATACACTTAATGATATTAGCCACTGTGCGGAGTGGCTGTGTTTTTTTAACTCGTACCATTGGAGCTATTGTTTTGAGGAAACCATTAATAAACTGACTAAATATTTATGTGCAGCCCGCCATTTTTGTGTTTCATATTGCATCGGGTTTTTCTACCGTTTGCGTTTGAAGCATATTGGACGCTTTTCATCGATGTATATTTGTGTGGTGAAAGTTAATAACTAATGTTCAATTATTTATTTTACGGCATGAACGAATGAATAAAATATATTTCTAAATAAAATAATATTTTATTTGTATTTTTCATTCATAATGGATGTTTCACGCAAAAATCACCGGTTTTTGGTGACATTTGGCATACGTTAAACTTATAACCAGAGGTTCCTAAGTTATTTATTTTCAACAAAAAAATACAGTCGGCAAAACAATCTTTTTTTAGCTAAAAACTAACCTTTTATTCCCTAGCCATAACAAGAGCTGTTTATATTTGTTTTTGTTTACACATAACGCAGTACTAGAGTCAAGACTATTCGGAATAATATCGGTACCATTTTCCTTTCCAGCGCACGCATTAAATTTTATGGAGTAGTTGCAGGTACTGAACTAGTTGTTTCCGCGGGTTTTATTATGTTAAAATAAGATGAATTCAAAATTTCCTCACAAAGTTTAATAAACAAAAAAACATTTTCGCAAGCTTATCCTGCAATATTTACATTATTTTTTAATAATGAAGACACGAAGTTAAACAAATTTATGGACGACGCCGGCCTTCATTGCTGGCCTTGGTCAATAATACATACATACATTATCACGTCTTTATCCCTTACGAGGTAGACAGAGCCTAAGGTAACAAAATCTTAAGGCTACGTTTTGCATGATTTAGGGCGTATAGGACTTCTTGCTGCAACATTCCCTGAGCGGTACAATTTAGGGATCTTTAAAAAGCGAGCCTTCCCGTTCCTCAAAGGGCCGGCAACGCACTTGTGATTCCCCAGGTCTTGCAGGTGTCCCTGGGCGACGGTGATTGCTTTCCATCAGGTGACCCGTCTGCTCGTTTGCCCCCTCTTATATATATATAAAAAAAAAAAAACGTGTTTTTCAGCGGTGCCGTATGGTTCCTTTTCTTAAAAGGATAACACGGCAGCACAAACTCAGGTGCTAGGCGGCTGAATAAGCATGGATGCTGGTACTGATCTGGACGTACTTTGCACAAGATTATATCGGGAACATAAAAATGTAAAGCTGCACATGTTGACGTGGTGATTAATACTGCCTTTAGCTTAGCCAGGAAGTGTCACGTGATTAATATGAGGGTTGCGCAGGTGAAAAAAAAAATAGGTGGAAAGAGAAATCAAAAAAATGATGGGTTGCTAATAATAATCACATCTTTATCCCTTACGGAGTAGACGTAGCCTAAGCCATAGAGTACATTTGGCCTAAGGTAAGAAGTCCTAAAGACCACGTTAAGCATGATTGTGGGCGTGTTGGTGGAAAAGGGAATCAAAATAAGAGATCTCTTTCACTCAATCTTTAGTGGATGAAAGGAGTATGTAGTAGTAACCTTGGTACAAAAAAAAGCATGTAGATGCAAGTATAGGTACGGTTTCTTTGATTGTCGATCACGTTGATCAGATTTCTGGTCGCAGAACAATACTTGTATTTATAGCTTTGAGGGAGGACCCGGAACCTGTACATCCGCGTGGTGTTTGTGCAGTTTCACGTGATTTTAAGTTACTAAAATTATTATGATTATTGATAGTGGTATGCTGGTCTGGGAACAAAGGATATACCACTCCACGCCTGTAGGCTTATTGTCTAACTCGCTCGCAATCGCCATCGTGTTCATTTTGACAGTTCTTGTATGAATGTGACAGCTAGCTGATTCCACTACCAATTGCCAGCCCATACATGAACTGTCAAAATGAACACAATGGCGATTGCGAGCGAGTTAGATAATAAGCCTACATACATACTTAATTTTTAATCTAGGTTTAGGAACTTGACATAAGACTGTTAGATTTTAATCATTTTATGAGTATTGTCATCACAACATAATTGTATTTACCTAAACCGTGTAATTAATGATGACTATTTACAATATTATAAGAATGGGATACCTTTAGATTAAGCATTGGAGACATTTTATACTCTGACAGGGTGTCATGTACTTATCGCCATTTAACACAGTAACATCTTGGTATATAATATATACATATTATGTAATGAACATGACTTTAATGATTAAATGAATTGAATTGAAGTAAAACATAGAATGTACCAGTTGCTTCTCGTCCCGCGCATGCTAAAAGCTCATCGAGGGAATGGGCGAAATTCTTAGGAGTCATGTTATAGGCGATGCGGCTAGCAACTCATCACTATTTTAATGCCAAACGTGGCTTTTAGTTCTTGTTACCTTAGGCCTTGTCACTCCGTAAGGGTTATAGACGTGATTTGTGTATGTGTATGTATGATTTTTTTAAAGCACTGGTAGTTTCAGAAAAATACTTCTATTCTTAAATAGTTTTTTTTTAATTAAAGCTTTGACTTCATAATAATTTATTCCTCAGCTGCAAACTGGCCTTACAACTACTTTTCCCGTGTCCGGTTTCCATAAAAATACATGAAAGTGTGAACGAGCAATATCGGTGGGCCCACATAAATATGAACAACAAAGCGCGATAGATTTTTACGAACCGATTCCGTTTTGGGTTTATTGGGCTGACCTTCGATTGCCCGCATTGCATGTTTGTGTACACTAGCCCTGACGACGGTGCAGAAGTGGCTTGAAGAAGTAGTTTCTTCATTAATAAACTCCGCAAATAACGCCTGGTTCGATCAATTAATGAAGAAAAAGGCCAGACAAAATGCTAATTAATTGCCAAGTACGTGCCTGAGACTTGCCTTGCCGGTTTTTTTTTTGCGGCCGAACATAATATAAAAAATAAATTTTAAAAATGTAACTAAATAAGAACAGCAATTTGAACACAAAACAGCGTAAAAAACGTTTATTGTTTATTTTAATATCGGCCTTAAATAAATATTATGTAATACTTACACACTTCGGGAAATCTTCAAGTGTTTACCTGTTAATTACTATTTAAAAGATATAACCCTGTGACATACGAACAGACGAGGCTTTGTAAGAGGGTCCTGTTATCCAAAACTGGCTACGGAACTCTAAGACACATAATTTACATACTGTTCATAAAGCAAATTAAATTTGCAACAAACAAACAAACGTTCCTCCATCGTCTATGAACTGAAACGTTAGAAACAATGTCTCGCTTCGCTAGGCGCGAAGTATCCGGGTTCGTCACCCTTGGGAAATTAAAAACATGGCCGATTGTACCCCGGGATGCTCTTAGCGTAAGCGGCTTTGCGTTCAAATCAATCATCTACAATAGTGCCGAAGAAATAGCGATTTCAATCAGACCCAATAAGGCATTAAAGAATAAAAGGCAAACTTGGAAAGGATTCCTTGAAGGGTTGGGCTTGTCGTATGGAAGTAATTTAGTGGACCGATGTCAGAGACTGGGTTCGTTTGAAGCACAAAGGATTGTGACAGGCTTCTATTAAATATTAGTGAAGACTAGCGACCCGCCCCGGCGTTGCACGGATGTAATTTCGATACTAACACAGCGCAGCACTACCACCGTCGTATATCAACCCATTCACAAACAACCATACCAAATCAAAAATTATATACCTAAATATCTTCTTCTTCCAAAATCTGTGTGAATTACGTTTCAAATTTACTATTTATAGCTTATAAGCTTTTGAAATTTCTAAACGACACAAAAAATTAGAAAACATAGAAAAATCCAAAAAGTAAAGCTATGGCTCGGAATTGAACCCGGATCCTCGTCATTCCGTGACGCGTACACCACCCATAGCAGGTGGGTACGTGTTACTATGCGATTTTTGTCGCCAAGCGTCGTCTGTTTCATCTGTCTGTACGACACAATTGCAAACTCCAGTGGAACATCTACTGCTCACCATGGACGAGAGAAAAGGCGCTGTTTTTCAAATGATACGTTAGTACGTAGTTAGTACGTACGTAGTTTGATAGTTCAAAGGAATGAAAAATGTTTACCTCTTGTTTTTTTTAAGCTTTTCGCTGAAGAATAACATCGTAAGAAAACTTGCACACCCGCAAAGCAATTCAATGTTGTATGTGAAGTTCCCGACCCGCGCTGGGCATGCGTGGAGACTAAAGCCCATGTCTTCTCATGAAGAAAAAAATAATAAAAAGAATCCATAATAGATACTACAACAAAAGGTTGGGTTAATTTGACTGAAGAAATACATACATACATAAATGACATAATTATCCCTTAGGGGCTGATAGAACATGATTTTGGGCGTATAGGTGAAAAGGGGAATAAAAACAGGGATGGGTTGCTAGCCGCATCGCCTACAACATGATTCCTAAGATTTTCGCCCAATCCCTTGATGGACTCTTACCAACTGCGCGGGAAGAGAAGCAACTGGTACATTCTAAGTTTTTTCTTTGCTCCCAGACCAACACTGCAGACCCCCCCCCCTACAACCTCACAAACTCACAAACTACCACTATAGAATATAGTAAGTATTGATTACGATGCAAAAAGTCCACATCCACAAAATGGTCCGGAAAAAGTTTAAGCTTACCTTCATTTTCAGAACGGCTGTTATAGCTCCATTTTGCAGCACTTAAGTAGGTATTAACAAAGAAATAAACTTGTCGGTAACTTTGACAACGCAATTTACTAGACATAACATTGTTACAACTTCATTACGCAACTTTACAACTGCAGAATAAAGAAGAGGGCGTAAACGATACGTTTATGTAGCACTACAATAAGGAACGGAGTTCAGTATGCTGTAGTAGTTTTCGGTCACAAAATACGTCTCGAAAGCGTTTGCGTTAATATGTCAAATACTATGAGAACAGTTTGTTGCCGTTTGGTTCCGCAAGTGGCGCTGCCAATTTTTCCAGAGTAATTGAGACGTTTACATGAACGCGTTCGAGATGTTTTTATATGCGAAAACTTACACTAGAGGCTCTGAGTGCTGATTTTAACCCCCGTCTAAAAAAGAGGCACCCCTATAAGTTTAAAGTCGATGTCTATGTCTGGGGCATCGTAACTCTCAAGCGGATGGACCAATTTGGATGCGGTTTTTCATTTGAAAGCCAATTTCCTTGCGGTGGTTCTTAGCGATATTTGGTAAAAATCGGTCCAGCAGTTTAAAGAGTATTAGCTGTTTTACAAATGATGTAAGGCATATTTAACATAATATTGTTTTTTGTATTAAACGTATGATATTTTACTCGTGAGGGTTTTTTTATTTGATGTTGTTTACTCAAAAAGAGGTTCGTTAAATGTTTGACCGCTTTGTATGTGTGTGTGTGTGTGTTATCGTAGCTCTTAAACGGGTAAACCATTTTGGATACGGTTTTTTCATTTGAAAGCAGTTCTTCTAGCGGTGGTTCTCAAAATGGGTTCGACTGTTATAAAATTTTCTTAACAATAATTATATACACGCATTTATTATGTAGATAGCTCGGTAATACTATTTCTATGAAAGTGAAATTATTTTTCCCGTGGTAAATTGAATAAAAATACTCTCTTTTACTTGTATGAAGCCAACCATGCAGTCTAACTCGCACTTCGCCGGCTTTTCATTCGAAAGATTGCCTTTATAAATTATCTGTAAAAGATCCTTTAAATATTAATATCAATTTCATTTTGATTATTGCTTATGGGTTCATTGTAAAAGAAAGGCTCGTTCTTGCAATAAAGCGGTACTACTACAGAGAAAACAATCACTAAAATGCTACGCCGTAGTAGTTTTGCGGTTCGTAGCACTGTCCGTAGCACGTAGCTCGTAGACAACCGCACTGTGCCACTAGATAGGCACAATGGTAGCGCTTTGTGCCGACCGCGCATTGTATGCGATTTCCTCACAATATTGTGGGAAAATTGTAAAATGATATTGAAAGAAATTCGAGCTTAAGGTATTGTGTTTCCTGAGTATAGACTGAGAGGATAATAGAATTTTCACCTGAAATTCAACAACCCCCAGTGCTGGGTTAATATCGATGGTTCCTTTTAACTTAACTTAGTTATCTTGTTATAGACTTTTTAACCCGTCAAGCGTCCAAGCGACTACAGTAGTCCCTAACTTTTTCGGGCGGGAGGCTTAAAGAGAGAGCGAGAAGCATATATAGCGAGTTGTCGCTGGCTCTTCCAAGGGAGGAAGACCTGGCCAGTGGCGTGAATGCATAATGCAGTCCCTAGGACATTTCCCGCCCGAAAAAGTTAGAGACTACTGTAGTCGCTTGGACGTTTGACGGGTTAACTTCGCCTTAAAGTAAGAAGGAAAATTGTTTCACGCAAATTGTTGCGGATAAAACAGTTGCAAAAAAAATCTTCTCAATATATATCGAGTAATGCAAAAAACCATCTTCAATCCTGTATCCCGCGTGTCACGAAAATCAACGAAAGAGAATCTGCATTGAGTGTAAGTTTTCGGTCACAACACGCAATTGCGTTAAAATGTCAAATACTATGAGAATTAGTGGCTGACGATGCGATTTAAGAGCGAGGTTTTTCTTTAATTTTATATTTACCATGCCCGCTTTCGCTCTCACGCACACTTTAACACGTATGGCAGATACGTGTTTAACACAAATAAAGCACAATCGCCATCGTTACCTTTAATTTGTCAATATGCATTTACTATAGTGAACATGTACTAAGAATCTTTTTGTATTTTTTTTAATAGAATTTTTAGGATTTAAATTACGATGAGGTTTGTATAGGAAGTTAGGGTCTATAATACATACATACATAAATCACGTCTTTCTCCCTTACGGGGTAGACAGAATCTAAAGTGACAAGACCCAAAGGCCACGCTTAGCATGATTGTGGGCGTATATGTGGAAAGGGGAATCAATAGTCAATAGTGATGGGTAGCTAGCCGCATCGCCTATATGATTCCTATGCCCATTCCCTCGATGGGCTTTTACCATCTGCGCGGGAGGAGAAGCAACTGGTACATTCTATGTTTTTTCTTTGTCTATGTCTATGTCTATAATATGAGAAATAAACGTTGTACGATCAATAACTTTCTTTTTATTTAGTTTATTTTTGTACTAGGAAGCAATGACACGCCCATTTTCTTTTCTAACAAAAAAGCGAAAGCGAAAAAAAAAGAAAAAGCGAGAGCAGGTACCCCTTTTTACAAATAGAATAGTGACAGTTCTTATCGTACTTTGATTTACCCACATTATTTTAATAATTCATTTTTGCACCATTGACAAGTAGAATAATTCAGTTTGAAACATGTTTTATTTTTAACTAGCAATCCGCCCTGGCTTCGCACGATATAATATACATGTATTATACATATAAACGTTCCTCTTGAATCACTCTATCTATTAAAGAAACCGCATCAAAATCCGTTGCGTAGCTTTAAAGATCTTAGCATACATATGGACGGACGGACAGCGGAAGTGACTTTGTAGTGATGATAGTGATGTAGTGATAATGTCAAATTAAGGGTTAATTGCAAGAGCTATTGCTACTCACGGGACACAGGTAAAAGCTCTGTTATAGCACACAGTTTTATTGGAAATTAATGTTCACGTTATGTATGTAAATATCTAAAGTGGCTTCGCGGCAAGAAATCCCATAATAGTCGTACCGCTGTCGCTGTTACACGTAAAAGCGCGTCTCTGTCAGCTGTCAAATTAGCAGTGAGGGGAGGCGATAACAAGCCGCTAGATTCATTTGCTTCCTCCACAGTATATGGAGGAAAAACAGTATATCAACGTGAAAGGGTTTGGAAAATCATTGGTTCAAAAGTTATATTAAAATCTTAGCCCTCGAGACTGGCAACGCATCTTCAATCCTCGTGTGTTGCAGGTGTCCATGGGTGGTGGTGCTCGCCACCCACTAGATCGTTTGCCTTCCTTGTTGTGTAAAAGAATCACTGTTATCACTTACATGTCAATGTGACACTCAACCCTTATCGTTTGTAGTTTGATGTCCTAGGATTTGTAAGAAATAAGCCTTCGTTAAAAAATTATTTATGTGGGTATTTATTCGTTATTTTTCTTTTCTGACGGTACTTCCACTGTCTTATAGTTCCAAATCAATCTAACTGAAAGTAGTAAAAAAATGGTTTCCAAATTTTGAAACGGACAACTGCACACGGACCGTTCAAGTCAAATAAAGGTTTTTTACTTCCGATACAAAAAGAAGGGTATTAAAGGTTTGTATGTGTCTCTCTGTGGCTCCATAGCTCCTAAACGGGAGAACTGATGCGGTTTTATTATTTGAAAACAGATTTCAGGTAGGCGATGCAGCTAGCACCCCATCACTATTTGGATTCCCCGTTCCACCTACACGCCCACAGTCATGCTAAAGGTGGCCTTTAGGTCATGTTACCTTCGATTCTGTCTACCCCGTAAGGGATAAAAACGGGATTTATTTATGTGTGTGTGTGTGTGTGTATTTCCTAGCGGTGGTAACTTGATATGTCTTATCGAAACCGATCTGAACATTTTTGAGTCAGGGTTTTTTTATAAATCTGCAGATGTTACTTTTTTTCTTATAAAGCACTTGGTCGAATACAGAACAAAGTTATTCTATAAATCGCTGACTAAATACAAAAGCGACACATTTCAAAATCGGACACTGTTGCATTTGAAACCTTATAATGACCGACTTTTGTTTTTAGATGCATATATGCAAATATTATGTTTTATATTTAATCAACAAAATGTAGAATTTTCTCCAGGCATAACCATTCTGTGCTCTGTGCCACTAAATCACTCGCAACACCTCTCAGCTCGAGTGTGTCGCGGAAAACAACATGCCTCTTAATAAAGTGTCGAGAACAACGATTTATTTAACACTTGCCTAAAGCGGGTTTAAATGTAATGCTTATATCAAGGCTGGAGCCTATTTTATTGCCTTGTGGCCATGGGATTGGTTAAGAGTGTTTTGTTCGTAGTACGACCAATTTCAGATGAGATATGTGGTCACTGGGCAGGTCATCTATTAATTAAAGACAAATTACATTCCTAAACGTGTCACCGTTAATGAGATTTGATTTTTAAATTTAACTTTTTCCTCTTCTTGACTTATCTTGGCAGTAAAATGTATTCTATGCTGGTCTTGGGGCAAACAAAAACCGTAGTATGTACCAGTTGCTTCTCTCTATGCGGAGATGGTTAAAGCCCATCGAGGGCATAGACGAAAATCTTAAGAATCTTGAGTGTTACAGGCGATGCGGTTAGCAACCCATCTCTATTTTGATTCCCTTTTCCACCTATACGCCCACAATCAGACTGACGTGGCCTTTAGGTGTTGTTACCCTAGGACCAGTCTACCCCGTAAGGGATAAATTTATCCCTTACGGGGTAGACCTAAAGACTACGTTTAGCATGGTTGTGGGCATATGGATGCAAAGGGGAATCAAAAAAGTGATAGGTTTCTAGCCACATCGTCTATAAAACATGATCCCTTTATGTATTTTTATACCTATGTATAAAATTTGGTGTAATTTTTACTAAGGTCACTTTTATATATTTATTAAATGACCTGCTTCCCCATATTTCTCTTCAATCGTTCTACTTCCAGGAATCCATGTTTACGTCCAATGATAAAAACAAAAGATGTTTTTGCAATTTTGCTATCTCTTTGAATTACCTATCCAACTATACTTCTCAACATAGACGAGGGAAAAAAACATCTCAATTTTCGTATATTGATAAAAAACAAACTGTATTTTTATAAATCTTAACTAAAACTGTAGTGCTAACGTGAGTTTATTTGTTTGCCACGCTTTCACGCGTAAATTTCTCAACTGAATGTGTTGAAATTTGGTAGATACGGATATAGATTGAGAACACTCTTAGTTCCCGCAGGCGCACAATAAACGAATTTTCCGTTAAATATAACTTTTTAGCTAGTTTAACATAACTTTTTCGGTCTAACTATTATATGCACCCAAACTACACTCAATTACAGCTTTCTAGTCAAGAGTTTTTGAGCCAAACTGTAGACAGACAAAAACGGTGAAACTATAAAAGTTCCCTTTTTATTACAAGCTTTTATTTAACTTGCAACGTATGTACGTATGTTTGTCCGGGTGGAATCTTGCGACTCAATTTTGAAGCAGATATCTTCAACTGATTGAGCTGAAATTCTAATAACTGTGTAAGTCGGATGACAATACAATAATCTGGTAGTGGAGTTCTGGTGACCCAGCCAGGATCGTCTCCGCAGGAGGGAGCTCTTCAACGGTTGGTCCGATAGACTTGAAATTTGGTACATACCTACGTGTGTAAAACGGATGACAATGCAAGTACAGACAGCAAAAAAAGCTTGTATTAAAAATGCTTTTTTTGATAGAAACTTATTAAAATTTTAACTACTAAAGAACCCAAAAAACTTCAACTTACGTATTAAATTAGCTCGCAAACTTTTAAAGATTATCATACCCTTTTTAATTAATGTTTAAAGACTATAGATTACATTCGAGTTTGTCTTAAGTTTAAACAGAACAATGCTTATCGGCTTGATTCAAATGCAAACTGGAAACAGAAGCTGTGGATCGATGCAAATATTTATTTTGGTACGGTACGGACTAATGTTTATTTTGGTGTATTGACGTGACTACGACGGCACAAAACGAGGTCTGTTGTCATATTTAATGTGACAAGAAATACACATTAATCTAATACTTTTACCGTACTACTTTTGTCTCTTACTGAACGGGACAGAATAACAGCAAGAAATAGTTTGATCCATCCAAAAGTGGAAATGTTTTTTTTTAAAGAGATTTTGCTTCACAGATGTGAAGCATTAGTCGTGGAGATGAAAATTCTCAGACCCGCGGTCTGGTGACATCACCAACACGATTCAACATCTGTAACCCAAGAAGTTAACTCTGTGTAACTTTAACTTGATCGTGTTATACGTGTGTACTTCGTTGAACGTGAAAAGGATTATTTTAGAGCTAACTTACTAATGCGGTTCTTGTATTTGTTTCATTTCATTGCACTTTTTCAATAAAATGTTTGAAATGAATTTATAAAAATAAAAATAAAAGACACACAAAGGTGGTCTTCTCAATTAAAAGTAATCTCTACCGCATAACCATTCTATTCCATTTATTTCGTTTTATTATATTTTTCTTAGCAAAATTCATAAAAAAGGTTCATGGAATTCCAGGATTTTCTATTTTTATATTTTTTTAAATAAGATAACTCTTTTTGTGTATGTATTTATCCCTTTAAAATAAATTACACTTTTTTCACAAATTTAAGATTTTGGTACAGTTGACATTTATTTAAAACCGGTTCAGGTTGCTTAAAAATAACGAAATAAAATTTAAAATAGGTTTACTCTACCTACCTACGTAAATCCTTCACAGGTGTTGACTGAGATTGAAGTCGTTGTACAAAGCAGCTGCCGCTTCGAGAGAGATCGCAGCTACGTTCAATTTTGACCAAGAGTTTATTTTAAATGAGATTGAGTAAATAGTTTCCGTATGAGTGGAGCGAGTACACCAAAATGCAAAAAGAAGTTTGGTAAATGAAGGTGGTTTATTCTCACCGTATTTTTTGAGCACTTGAGTACATACATACATACCACACAAGCAGAAACTACTTTGTTCCACTTGCTACGTTCCTGACATAGCACTTTTGTTTCATCACATTCATTAATCTCTTCATACACCTATGCTCGTCGGTTTAGATTGAGGCATAATTATTTATCGAAAACTAAAAATTAAACAGCTCCCTCGCGATTATTTCCTTAGTATGAAACGGATTAGTGGCAGTTTTTTTCCGTTTAAATGTTGTTCCGTGTAAAACGACAAGCTGGATCTTTTCGGTTGTTTTTACAAGCTTGCTCTGTTTATTGTTGTTTGTTTGTTTTTGACTTATACCTACCAATTTGTAGTGGTCGAATTGATATGAAATTTGATATATACATGTAAAATGCATGTCAATGAATCAACAAAGCCGTACTTTTGTACTATGTTATAAATGTAGAAGCTGCAATAAAGTTCGTTGTACAGGATATCAGTGACATCTTAGTTTAAGTCGGTTAATACAAGCATTACAACAAAACTGCAGTACTAAACTATTGTTTTTAAACCTCTTTAGACCTCTTTTAGTTTTCTGAGTGTCTTCCACGCTTGCCTATTCCTCAACGCAATAAAGAACAACTTCAATGCGTTCGGTAATTTTGTTTTTTATCCATATTTTATTACGGTGTCATTTTAATAGTCCATTTTATTATCAGTGCCATGGTATCGCAAATTGAATCGTGCGTGGATCGGGCCGTGTGAGCCTAAGGCCCTGTACACACAATTACACGGTGTACGTAAAATCAGGCAAGGTGTAATACCCTCCGGGTTTCGATCAATCGCGTTTAAGGACTCTAACCCACTGGGACGCCATGGCGGCGTCGCTAGGTACCGTATCCAACCATTATATTGATATCTAAGGCAGCTAACACACTTGGCGACAGCTAATTCTCTATAGGATACGTAAACAGCGACGTCGCCATGGCGTCCCAGTTGATTGGGGCCCTACTTGTCGCCACTTATTCCTGTTGACAACGGATCAAAATAAACCGTTCACGTCTTATTAACAATGATTGTAAACCGGTCGTTTTTCAAGCAGTCTAAGTGGTGGTTATGTTTTGCATTGTTTGAGACTAAATTGTATTATTTGTATTTTTTTTCTTTCGACGTTCATTTTTTCCCGTTTTCCATTGTTAATTTTCTTAATGACAGCTACTTTATGACGTTATTATACTAATTTACACTTAGCCGTTACAGTTACTGAATAAATGACAAAATGGCAGATAAGTGTTTAATTTTTACATTTTTTGCTACGGCATCCAGATAAAAACGGGTACTATTTTACATTATTTATTATTTATTTCTCAATTTCGAGCCGTCAAGTCAACAATGGTCGAAAACGCACACAACCATTTTCAACAGCTCAGTTGAAATCGTTAACAACCAGCTTCGTATCTGTAGTCCAGCGACCCCGCACTTCGCTACCGCTGTTCTCAAGATATAATACACCACACGCCGTGTAAACCCGGCCGTAAGTTGGTTCACGTCATAAAATATATCGCGATACTTATAGCAGATTCGCGAGATACGATAGTCAATATATGAAGTGCGTTACGTGGATAGAATTTTGTGAAATTTCTATAGAAAAGGTACAAGGTACACACACACATTTAGAATTCGCTTGGGTTCAGTTCTACTGTTTCACATGACCACGTTTTTAATCAGATAGTGATCATTTGGTAATCACTTTTAAAGCTGTTGGAATAATGTCACGGTAACATTCAACCAATCGTTATCTTCTACCTAACTTCTTGTATATAATTATGTCAAACAAAGTCGAGTTATTTACATGTTTCTTTACACAAGAACGGCTGCACCGATTTTTATCATCGTTGACATGTTGTATTTGTCTCCACTCCAAATGGCAGAATATAACTAATAACAAATATAAAAACTGTCGAAAAAAGAAACATTTCGTAAGCAATGCCATCTCTGTTGACATGACAAAAACTGATTCTAAGACGAAAATGAAGTTTACCGGGTCAGCTAGTTTCGTCATATAAGTAAGCGAATAATATCTTATGAGACAAGGAATCTTTGTAGGTACTAAATAATAATTGAATCGGGCATTTATTTGCGGAGGTCCACATCATGAACAAAATCTTTGCTTCTCCGCGACCGAACGTGGTAAGTAAGTAGTATTTAGTGATCGTGAATTTACTTAACCAGCATTTTTTTAAATTATCATTTTGTAAAAGGTTGAAATTCTGTGAATTGCTACATAATTTCTGCTCGAAGTCATATTGCCAGGTCTATATTTTAAGGCTTTTACCAATCAAAATGTGCCATGAGTTCCCGTAATTGACACAAAATACCTAACCTTAAAATGTTTGGAGCGTGCGATTTCCAAAACCGACCCCTGCCAAATATTCCCCGCTGTAAAAAAAGTGCCAATACATAACTTCTTATCACTACTAAACTGTTGAACGTGTCCATTTTTCAGAGGTTTATTCTGAGACAGTCGGCCCTTATAAATAAGACTCAGTGGCCGTGCGGGATGCGATAGCGGAGTCGATAGATACCAGTTTTTGCTAGAAAAGGCCTTTTTATTCGATTTTATATAGTGTAGTGCTGTTTTTTATGATGGAAATTTGAAGCATTTTTAAGAACTTAACGAGTACAAAAACAGATATCTATGCAATTTCTCCGGCATTCTTGCCTAAGTTGCTTAAGAAGGCTGTCGCAGCTTGACTGGAGACAAACAAATCACAATCATTATCTCCAGTCTAAATATACCTATGTCCCATTTCTGGGCATAGACCTTTTCCCATAGTGAGAGGGCCCAGCGGCCCTGGGCCACGCGGGCCCGGTGCGGATTGGGAACTCCACTCACGCCATTGAACTGCCTCGCAGGTTGCAGGTTTCCTCCGATTTTGTCATTCACCGAAAAGCTCATGGTAATTTCCATTAGCAAATTCCGAGTAGGCAACCACAGCTGTTAAACAAATAAATGGGATAAATTGCATATTGCGTTTAGCTACCGTGGAGGTATATGGCCTCAATAAAATATATAAGCGTATGCTTTATGTACTTTGAGCCGCGAGTTACAAGTTGTCGCGCATTTTACATTGCATTCAGTTTCATACGAGTAAAAAAGGACGCAAAATAAATTGATTCATTTTGCTCAACTCATAACTCAAAAATTACTTGAATTGGCACTTGTTATAATATAAGACACGACAGCGGATTGTCAGGGACTTTAAAAAGTGAAAAAACATACTCGAAGCTCCGAAAAAACGTTCAACTTTGTCAAGTTCAACATTAATAAATGTGCTAAATATCTTATATTCTCGTATGCGGAAAGTGACAAAAAACTATCTAGTCTCGTTTGTCTCCAATAATATCAAACTTACTGATTACGATAAATACAGAAAGCGTTAGCCTTAAATTTAAAGACCTGGATGACCGAAATTTGCTCGGCATTTTCTTTTGGTAGGTACTTTTTCAAAAAATCAAACCTAGCTAGATCAATTTATTACCGAGCCCCCCCCCCCCCCCCCTGGGATGCCAAATTTCATGAAAATTGTTGGGGCCGTTTCCGAGATTCATATTATATACATACAAGAATTGCTCTTTTAAAGGTACCTATTAGATTAGATTAGATAGATACCTAAGGATCCGTATTTCATGAAAACTGGAGGTTAAGCGTGGCAAAATATGTAACGACTAGCTTTTGCCCGCGGCTTCGCACGCGTGAACCATGAGCATTTCAAAGAAGCTAGCAATTAAGCAACCGAGCAACCAAACCTGCAAGCTTTCAAGCATACATGCAAGTATGCAAGCAGGCATGCAAGCCTTCAAGCATGTAAGTATGCAAGCAGGCATGCAAGCAGACATGCAAGCAGGCATGCAAGCAGGCATGCAAGCAGGCATGCAAGCAGGCATGCAAGCAGGCAAGCAAGCATGCAAGCAAGCGTGCAAGCAAGCATGCATGCAAGTAAGCACCCATGCAAGCAAGCATGCATGCAAGCAGGCAAGCAAGCATGCAAGCAAGTGTGCAAGCAAGCATGCATGCAAGTAAGGACCCATGCAAGCAAGCATGCAAGCATGCATGCAAGCAAGCGTGCAAGCAAGCATGCATGCAAGTAAGCACCCATGCAAGCAAGCATGCATGCAAGCAGGCATGCAAGCAGGCAAGCAAGCATGCAAGCAAGTGTGCAAGCAAGCATGCATGCAAGTAAGCACCCATGCAAGCAAGCATGCAAGCATGCATGCAAGCAAGCGTGCAAGCAAGCATGCATGCAAGTAAGCACCCATGCAAGCAAGCATGCAAGCATGCATGAAAGCAAGCATGCATGAAAGCAAGTATGCAATCAAGCATGCAAAGCAAGGACTCAAGCAAGCATGCAAGCCAGCCCCCGCATTGCCCCGCTGCCTTAATTTTTCTGAAACTGTAAATATTGCAGGATTTTTATAAAACAAACCTAACCTAACCTATAGGGCTGTCCTAAAATACATCCTAAATAGCTTTTGCCCGCGACTTCGTACGCGCTAAGATGTAAAATGAAAAAATAAGTTTTTTCCCGTTCCCGTGGAAATTTTGGGGAGTGCTTTCGGAGTACACTTAAAGCCTTTAAAGAAACACACGTTATAAATGTTAAGTCTCTTTCTTCCGCTGTTTCGTCTGGAAACGTAAAATCCGGTTTTTTCCCGTCCTTGTGGGCGTTTCGGAAAATCCTTTCTTAGTGTTCCCCTACGCTCCCGAATAAACCTACGTGACAAATTTCAACTTTCCCCCGCTTTTCGTTTTTCCCGTTTCCGTAAGAATTTCGCCAAATAAAGCATTTCCCGAAATTCTTACGGGAACGAAGAAGAAGAATTTTGGGAAATTATCTCATAATGCTCCCCTACACTCCCCAAGGAACCCACTTGCCGAATTTCAGCTTTCTACGACCAGTAAAACGTAAAATCCTGTTTTTTTCCCGTTCCCGTGGGAATTTTGGAAAGTACTCTCTTAATGCTCCTCTACATTCCCGAAACAACCTACATGCCGAATTTCAGCTTTCTGCAACCAGAAAACGAAAAGTCCCGTTTTTCCCGTTCCCGTGGGAATTTCGGGAAATCTTTTTGTAGCGCTCCCCTACACTCCCCAAGGGAAATTGAAGGCCAAATTTCAATTTTATACGACCAGTAAAACGAAAAATCGATCCCGTAGAACTGAATACATAAATCCCGTTTTTATCCCGTGGGAATTTCCAAAAAGCATTAAAACATTATTTTACTATTATAATCACCTACTTCTATGCCAAATTTGAAGAGTCTAGTAATTATAGTTCATAGGATTTCGTTAAACTGAATATATAAATCCTGTTTTTTTCCTTATCCCGTGGGAATTTCCAAAAATCCTGAAATGAGTTTCTTAGTTTTGTAATCACTTACTTTTGTATCAAATTTGAAGAGTCTACTTATTATAGTTACTGAGATAGTGTCACTCGGAATCGAATATATAATTCCCGTTTTTTCCTTATCCCGTGGGAATTTCCAAAAATCCTTTCTTAGCGGATGCCTACGTCATAAGATCTACCTGCATGCCAAATTTCAGCCCGATCCGTCCAGTGGTTTGAGCTGTGCGTTGATAGATCACTATGTCAGTCAGTCAGTCAGTCAGTCAGTCAGTCAGTCACCTTTGAGTTTTATATATATAGATAAATCAAAAAGATTTTTGCACATAATGTTAACCATAAGACATTATTGTCAACAGGATAAAGACCAACACAACACAATTTATTCAGTCTACCCGTATAAATCGAACTGCGTCGAAATATCGAGAGGTCGTTAAACGGAACCGCGGTCTATATACCATTAACAGTCTTATGTTTTTAACCGTCAATAACCTTAGTACAAATTTTTAATGTAGATAATAGCATTCATAGCGTGAATGTTTCGTTTCTTTCCGTATCTTTGTTGGCTTCCCACAGGGCACTTTCATTTGCGGCTTCGGATCGTTTATTTTAACGGTTTGGGTCAAAACACCATCTGTCCCAATTTGCTTGGTACTAAATGAGTAACAAAAAAAGTATGTTTAGATTTTATAATTGAAATTGTAATTAAAATTTAAGGAATTTGGTATACAGATTTGCTGGTGGTTTCTTCCATGCTGGTCTAGGAGTAAAAAAACAACATAGAATGTACCAGTTGCTTCTCTTCCCGCGCAGATGGTAAAAGCCCATCGAGGGAACGGGCGAAAATTTTAGGAATCATGTTATAGGCGATGAGGCTAGCAACCCATCACTATTTTGATTCCCCTTTCCACCTATAAGGCCACAATCATGCTGGGCGTGGTTTTGCTACCTTAGGCTCTGTCTACCCCATAAGGGATGAAGACGTGATATATATGTATGTATGGTGTACAGATAGTTTCAGCCCCGGGGAAGGACACAGGATAGTTTTTATCTCGGAAAAGTGCATAGTTTCCGTGGTGAGCTATAAGCGAAAATTGCGCAGACCGAGTTGCGGGTAACAGCTCGTATATTATATTACGGTAAATTCAATGGACATTTTACTCTCTTATTTATTATTTTTTATTTCGAAAGGTTTGTGACCTTATAATCAATATAGGGTAGAATCCAATTTTAGTACAATATTGCCAACCGACACCATAGCACGTCCCGTGGTGACTTTGTATGCAGGCGGTACGAGCCCCATATGTAACGATTTACCGTGGATCTAGGGGGAGGTGGTGGCTTCATAAAAGCACCGTTATTGTGGTCACAATGCTTTCGGGACAGAAATCCCAAATGCCTATTTAAAAAAAAAGTCAGTCGTCAAGTAGGAGAACTTTTCTTTAAACCTTTACTAGCTGTTGCCGACGAAATCATTAAAATCTGCTGGTACAGCTTGTTTTCAATAAAAATAAAGCTTTAATCACAATCCACGTGAACCCAAAGACACTTTCAAATACGTTGAAATTATTTGTATAGTACCTCTTGCTTACAAGTCTGCTTTGATTGCACAAAAGAGCTCAGTTTCATAAAAAAAACTCGCAGGCAGTTTCGTCCTTTTGTAAAAGGAGAGGAAGAACAGTAGGTTCTATTTCCATAATATACGCAAGGCAGGCATCTGTTTTTGGGTCGCACTCAGTTCGGTCCTTCAAAATTAGCATATCACAAGTGTCAACGAAACTTTATCTTGGATATGATATAGGCGTTCATAAAAACGTCTGATAACCTGATTTATTTGATTTATAAGTCTCAGTGCCAGCTTTCATGCCTTAGCATAAACCTGGCCTGAATCTAAAATACCTTTCTACTGTTATTCAGGTTAGGTGTTTCTTTTTCATGAATGAGATGTAAGGATATAAGTAAGTAAGTAAATAAATTCTTTACTGTACATTATTGATAAATAAAGAGATAAATTCCACAAAAAAACAATAAATATATGCACAAAGGCGAACTTATGTTTTTACCTGTAAATGAATAAAACAAGAAGTTGATTTATATACTAAGAGTTAAAACATCAAGAGTTTTTTTATTGAGTTCATGTGAAATCTCAAAAATATACGAAAATTCGCAGTGTAGACTGTAGAAACTAGTAAAATTAAACAAGTTAAATTATAGTGAAAATTCAACACGCAGCGCTGACAATAGCAATAACAAGACTCACTTCTTTTGTTTTTCTTTCTTTCAGCGCTGCATGCAAATAATTTTATTTGTGGTCAGTGCCAAAATAGAACAGTTTTATAAAAAGGTAGCTGCCTAAATAGGTGCGTCGCCTACACGCAGTATTTAAATCATTTCAGTTCGATAGTACCTATTAAAAAAAGCTGGTCTGTTTTGCACTCACTCTTTTGATACTTGAATAGGCCAATTTAACCCGAAACCCGAATGTCGAACTTAGAGCTTGCGGACTGTAAATTTATTTATACGAAGTACAAACAAGCTATGAAATGTACAACAAAAAAGAACACTATACATGTATCTTGTTATTCCGCTACTACACGAACTCGCACAAAGCTACGTCTGTGTGACACAAAGGTATAATATTAATATGCAAAATGCGCATTCGTTTGTATCTACATAAATTAGCATTAATGCCCCAGTTTACAGACCCAACTATCAACATCACACTGCAAATGATCATCATCGTCTTGGATTCCCTTTAAATCCGTAAAAATGCTTTTCCTATTTGACTGAAGCGGGTATCGTGCTCAGAATATAGTAGTTTGCATCTTATTCCTGTGCGAGTAGCAGTGAGACGTTAATAAGCAAAATAACAAGCAAGCGTCAGTCTGTTCCCGCGGCTGACTGGAGGCAATTATCCTTGTCTGTAGTACCAGTGACGCTGCGACAAATTTCGCAAATTAACTTTACACATTTCTGGTCTATGGGCACAGACCTCCTCTCAGAATTAGAGAGCTGGGGCTGCGGTTCCCACGAGTACAGTGCGGATTATGAACTTCACACACACCACTGAATTGCCTCGCAGGTGTGTGCAAGTTTCCTCGCGATGTTTTCCTTAACTGAAAAGCTCAAAGTATTTTTTTAAATATAATTTCGCAAATAAACTTCGAAAATCTCAGAGGTGCCAGCGCGCGGATTTGAACCCATAACCATCTGCTTGAGAGGCTACAGGTCAAACCACTAAACTACCACGGCTTAACAAACAACAAGTTAAAACAAAAATTGGTAGCGCCACTTGCGGATCGAAACGGCAACAAACTGTAATATTTGACATTTTAACATAAACGCAATCGAGATGAATTTTGTGACTGAAAAATTATACTAAACATACTGACCAATGGCGAGTAGAACCCGCATGCTGAAAGAAGAAGCCAAGCTTTATCTACGGGTATTTTAGTGTTTTTAGTAACTAAGAGACCTTAAAAACATCAAATCCTAGATTACTTCGTCAAAGCCTTGTCCTAACGCGCAAATCCCCATGGGCACCTTCTACTAACATGTAAATCAGACACGATTCGTCTCACCTTCATTTCGGCGGAGTGTCACACCCGAACATCACTTAGGCATCTCTCACAGAAATAATAATATGAGGAATAGAAATGTCACCGCTGTTTTTTTTTTTCAGAATCGATTGCGACATTTTTGGTCGTTCTGCTGTTAAAGTGCACATTTTTTTTTTTTATAGCTTTTATTAAATCACGGTACTTTTAAGTGAAACATTCTTCATTTACAACCACAGTCTCTACAACTGTGTGTTTTTAAAACAAATGCAGACGTTACTTTGTGGACGTCTACGTTTGTAAAATGAATGTGAATTAATGAAGCGGGATAATATCTTTATCGTCACACTACTATTTATCAATTTTTGTATCGCATTTAGTCACAGTTTCGGATAGATCAGTCAGTTGGTTAGTTCGTAATAAAAAAATAAAAAAAAATAAAAATAAAAAAAAAGATATTTCTGTCGGATATTTTGAAGCTTTCAGTTACGATTGCAGAATTCCATCAACTCATTCATCTTTGGTGGAACATGTAATATACTCGGGAGCAAAATAACCGGTTCACTTTTCATACAACTTTCTACGGGAATTGACCCGGTTCTTTCGCTACGGAGTAGATAAGTAAATAAAACAAACATAGACTACTAAAAGCATGACCTAGGTGTAGTCCAGAAAAAAGTGACTTGACAGACGATTCTAGTTCTAAAGCGGTCCAAGTGTGTCATGTATAAAGGGTTCCCAAAAAGAGTAATGTGAAACGGTGAACAATGAACCAAGGTTCAAGTTACAGTTAACAGAACGAGCTCTGCCCGAGCGGAACGCCTCTCAAATCCTTTACGTGCACAGAATGGATCACCCCATACGTCAATCTATCTTCAACCTTTTTCCATTCACACACAGCTGAGTTTTGGAAGATTGTAAAAGCTAACGGGAAGGATTTAAAGTAACATTCTAGATTTGGTTGCTGCGTGTCCGATTTTAGATTTATTTTACATTCATATTTACATACATAAGCTGAAATTAAGTGAATGAGTAGGTAGACAGAGACTAAATAAGGTAACGAGTCCTAAAAGCCACGTTTAGCATGATTGTATGTGGAAAGGAGAATCAAAATAGTGATGGGTTGCTAGCCGCATCGCCTATAATAATGATTCCAAAGATTTTTGCCCATTCTCTCAATGGGCGCCCATCCGCGCAGGAAAAGAAGCAACCGATACATTCTATGTCTTTCTTTGCTCCCAGACCAGCATGGATTATTCTACGGTATTTAGTATTAAAAAAGCGTTAATTCAGAAGCGCATTATTGTTTATATCGACGCTGCTGGTACTGATGCAGAATTCATGAAAAATTTAAACAATTTAAGAGATATGCCCGCGTGAGAACTAAAACCTAAACCCTTTCATTCTGAAAGGAGGCCTGTGGCTGGCATCGAGAAGTATATAGGCTGGAGATGAAGAAGATAAAGATATTTAGCGTTTAAATAAAAATAAAGTTTTCACACGATAAACCTGTTACCTGGCTATCATACGAGTATCTTTTAAAAAATATCAAAGCCAGCCAAAGTAAAAAAAGTTTCGCTAACATTTTTGCTACGTGAATACAATCGATTGCAATCAAACAACTGTGGCATTGCCAAACAATGTTCAGTTTAGCCGTGAGATGGGACGGTCGCCGGCCGGTGCGGTGGGCGGCAGAGCGATCCGGCTGCCGTGCGGTCAGGCTCGTAAATACGATTCTGCACTCGCAGAACTATTGGGTACACTGATGTAAACAAATGTTTAGGTCTGTTTCTCCGATGTTATTCGAATTCAGTACGAAGCACCTTCAACCTCTTTAATCCTTGCGGGGTAGACAGAGCCTAATAACTAGACCTAAAGGCCACGTTTAGCGTGATTGTGGGCATATACGTGGAAAGGGGAATCAAAATAGTGATGGGTTGATAGCCGCATCGCCTATTACATGATTACTATGATTTTCGTCCATTCCCTCGATGTGCGTTTACCATCTACGCAGAAAGGGAAGCAACTGGTACATTCTTTGTTTTTTCTTTGAGCCCAGACCAGCATGGAAGGAAAATTAAAATGGATACCAAATAGGCTTTAGAAAATATTCACGTTAATTAAAACCAGCGAGTGAGTTTTGTTCTTAATAAATTTTGAAATTGATAACAGCAACTTGTAAGAAATTAAAATTAAAATCTACTTTATTAAAAAAAGGAATTTTCCCTGTCCTTAACAAAATTTAAAAAAAAAACAATTTTAATAACAATTTATAACTTTTTGAAGAATGCGAAGACGAGAGCAATCCAAAAGATAAACGTGTTATTTTATAATTGTAACCGGCGGTAGGAGCGAAAGAGAACGCAGACTTCAATAGAACTTTTATTAATCTAGTTTTACAGGTATTAGTCGGATACCAAGTAGATGGACCGGGAGCCGTTCGCATCTCTTAGTTTTTATAACGAAGAAGCTTGCCCAGTGAGCCGGGGAACCGTCTGCACTGGATAGCTTACCACGAAATTTTGACATCGTAACAAAATCCTCCGAGCCTTATATGCATCGCCCGTCGGACAAACGTTAGCGCGATCTAACTCGATGGCAGCGCCATCTCTTGGCGTATCCGGTAACCGTTGTGCAGGGTTGTAGTGTTACAGTCTCCCCCTCTATCCATGAAGATGTCTCAACGAATAGGATAGGATAGGTTAGCACGTTTTAGTTGTTCTTGTGTAAAGCCTTGGCGGCGGTCTTTTTTGGCCTGCCTCTCTTTCGTATTGGCTGTAGGGGCTTCGGTAATGTTGGGTCTTCTCCCTTGTACGGGGTTAGTGCTGAGGTATGGTACGTTCCGATTGCCTTCTCGGGTTCGTTAGGGTAGGCCAGTTTATAGGTTGCCGCACCTTGCTTAGATTGCACAACATAGGGTCCGTCTCGTCGTGGCATTAACTTGTTGCTTATTCCTTGTGCGGAACGGCTGGCCATGTGCGTATCAGCTAGCACTAAGTCACCCGTTTTATATCCGGGATCAGGTCGTCTTGACTTGTCGGCTTGTTCTTTCCTGGTTTCTTCCTTGTCACTCCGGATTTGTCGTGTTCGTTTCAGTGTTTCGGCCAGTAACACGAGTTTTGGTGTTATCTCTGGCACGAAGTTTTCGGATAGTGCTATTTGTTTTAAGTCATGTTTGACATCGTCTGGTGAACGGAGTTCACGGCCAAAAGTCAGGAAGGCTGGTGTGTTGGCTGTCACTAGGCTCGCTGCTGTATTCATGGCAAATCTTATGCAGGCAAGCTTTTCAGACCATTCCCTGTGATTGTCCTGTACTAGAATGCCCAACTGAGTCTTTATGTCTCTGTTCTTTCGCTCTACTGGGTTTGCAGCTGGATGGAAGACAGGGGTGAACGTATGGTGAATACCAAGGCAAGAGGTCATCTTCTGCATGACTGTACTGACGAATTGCGGTCCGTTATCGCTGTGGATACGCCGAGGAACGCCAAATCGAAGAAATACTTCGTTTATCATGGTCATAGCGCATGTTTCGGCGTTGGCTGTCTCTAAAGCAAACAGTTCTACCCATCCTGTTGCTATATCTTCCACCACTAGGATCCAGTTTTTATTTGTTACCGAAGTTGGCAACGGTCCAAACAGGTCGAATGCTAAGCATTCAAATCTTTGGTTAACTGCAGTGGTTTGTAGCAGGCCAGCGGGTTTAAGGTTCGTCGGTTTATAGCGTTGACACATTAAGCAGTTCTTCACGTATGACTCAATAAATCGTCGCATACCCTTCCAGTAGTATCGGCATGATATCTTTTGGTGGGTCTTGTCGGCACCATAGTGTCCTGCTAGAGGGTCGTCGTGGTAGACCGTTAAAATGTTTTTCCATTCATGCTCAGGAACCAATAGCTGAGCGTCTTCGCCATTACCATCTGGATCGTACTTATAAAGCACACCATTGTTCAATACATATCCTTTACTGCCCCAGTACACAGCATCTTCGCCACCTGTCTCTAGTGTCTTTATGATTGTAGCTATGTGCTTATCTTTTACTTGTTCACTTCGTATTTCAGACGGCTTACGCGTGGGCAGGTCTATGACTACGGTGCACAATTCGCATTCACTGGGGTGCTGGGAGTCGCATTGAGGTCTGGATAGGGTATCAGCAACCACATTTGTTTTGCCTGGGGTGTACTTAATCGTAACATTGTAGGCTTGTACGATCAAGGCCCAACGTGCCAGTCTTCCTGTGGGCGTTTTAATCGAAAGGAGCCATTTTAAGGCTTGATGGTCCGTAACCACAGTGACTTGCCCGCCTTCAACATATCCGCGGAATTTATTGAGTGCCCATACTACTGCCAGCGCTTCTCGCTCCGTGGTGCTGTAGTTCTTCTCGGCAGGTATTAGCAACCTACTTGCATACTCAACCGGATGCTCATTTTCGCCCTCCCCCTGGACTAGTACTGCTCCGATAGCGTAATTGCTTGCGTCCGTCTTGATAATATAGGGCTGTGTCTCGTCCGCTTGTTTCAGAACTGGCGCTGTAGTTAGATGCGTTTTCAAGTCACTGAAAGCTTTCTCTTGCGCTTCCTTCCATTCCCACTGAGCATTTTTTTTTGTTAATCTCGTCAATGGTTCGCTGACTTTGGAGAAGTTTGGGATGAAGCGCCTGTACCAAGAGCAGGTTTGGATGAAGGTTAGTAGGTGTTTTAGGTTTTTCGGTTGTGGCAGACCGGTAATCACTTCCACCTTAGAAGGATCCACTTGTAAGCCGTTCGGGGTGATCAAATGTCCCAAATATTTGATAGAATCACAGCAGAAATGACATTTTGAGAGATTGAGAGTAAGGTTGTTGTCTTTGAGAACCTTCAACACTTTATCCAGATCATTAAGATGCAGCTCAAAAGTCGTGGACAGGATAATGAGGTCGTCCAGGTATGCCAGCATTTTTACGTCTCCTACCAGTGCCTGAATGCGGTCTATTAGGCGCTGAAAGGTTGCGGGAGCATTTCGTAAACCAAAAGGCATGCGGATGAATTTAAATATTCCAAATGGTGTTATAAAGCTTGTTTTGTCTTGATCTTCTTCGCGCACTTTAACTTGCCAGTAGCCAGAGCGTAAATCCAGGGTGGACATGAATGGAGTCGGCTTAGCGTCACGCAACAAGTCATCAATCCTAGGCATTGGGTAAGCGTCGGGCACGGTGATGGCGTTCAACCTTCTATAGTCGATGCAAGGGCGTAAAGTCCCGTCTTTCTTCGGTACTAGAACCGCAGGGGCGGACCATGGGGAAGAGGTAGGCTCGATAATACCTTCACTGAGCATCTTGTCTATCTCAATTTTCAGCTGTTCCCTTCGAGCGGGAGACAGTCGATAAGGCGGCACCGCTGTAGGCGGGTGTTCGCCCGTATTTATAGTATGCTCAATCAGTGTGGTTGGGTATCTACTCGGTAGGCACACTTCCTCATTCTTCATTATTGCTCGTTTGATCTGCCTTTTCTGCTCATCATTAATAGGCCCGATATTGACTTTCTCGATGTCCAACGCGCAAAGGTCAATATCTTCAGCAGTGTAGCCTGTGAACAGCGCTTGCGAGTTTGGTGACAAGACAACCTCCGTTTCTTCAATTGATCGTACCGCATCTGCGAACATATAGTCCATGTGGTGTGGCTCCGGTATATATCCGTCAAATGCCTCGCGACGCCGTTTGACTGGGAGGGGGTTCCCCTGAGGGGCGTCATCAGCGATTTTGGGTTCAGGATCAAACACCGGTTTGTTATTTCTGGGCGCAGTTACTGGGTGTAAATCTGAATCAAACTGAGCCATCGACACACCATCTGGTTGTTCCAGGGACAGGTTGTAATGAAAGTGTGGGCGGTCCACGAAATTCCAGGTGCGCTGAGGTATGTTGATTACCATTCCTGCGTCTTCTATGAAGCCCATGCCGAGCAATGTTTTGTTCTCCTTAGTATGCGGAAGTACTACGAACGTTGTAGGTATTACACGATCGCAGATTTTCACTGGTACTGTAATTGACAGAACTTCTTCCCTTCGTTTCAAACCATCGGCCATTGATACGTTAGCAACCTGTCTAGCAAAGCTGCACTTCCTTTTCTTCAGGCATTGGTATAGTTGATAGGAGGCGACACTGGATTTAGCGCCAGGGTCGATAAACGCAGTTCCCGTGACGTCATAGATGGCGATCCCTACCATAACTCTCGGGCGGGCGTCCAAGTTAATGTCCAGCGCACAAAATCCAGTCTTTTCAGTCTCGGTCTTAATTGGTTGAGTCACTTTGCACCTAGGACATTTGCAACTCGTGTAACCAGGCAACCCACATCCGTAGCAGTAAAGAGTCGATGCACTTGGTGAAGGCGCTTGGGTGGACTCGGTTTTAATTTCTTTAGGAGGACGGTAAGCTCCGCCCATTTGCTTAAGTTTCTTGCGACACTCGTCAACGGTGTGGCCCGTAGCGCGACAGTAGTCACAGCGCTTTTTCTTGGCCTGTCCCATTTGCCTTGCGGAGTCGCCTATCGATAGTGCCGATGAGGACTTCTCACGCAGAACCTGTTCCACATTCCTGGCAGCTGTTAGTAACTGGTCGAAAGTCGACACCGAATCACGTGGTATTCTTTCGCGTATATCAATGCGTAGTTGGCCATGAATCGCGTCGATCTGTAGCTCCTCGGTCAGGCCTGGTGAGCGTAACTGGGAAAGTAAGGCTCTGTTCTTAGCGATGAATGTTTCCGTCAGCATGTCTGATGGTTGCTTGTGAGAGAATACTTCCTGGAATACTTGGACGCCAGATATTTTCGGGGCAAAGGCGTGGCGCACTCTTGCCTCAAAGTCGGTCCAATGGGTTATGCCACCTTTTACGCCTTGCCACCACGTCGAAGCTTCCCCTTTCAGCACCAAAGGTAGGCTCATGATTGCAGCATCATCAGACATTTGATGAACACTTTTATAAACAGATGCAGCTGATAAAAATTCTTCCAAACGTATAGACTCTCTAGTACCATCATATGAAAACGACACATTAGCGAATGATGCCGTGGTAGGTACAGCACCGCCCGCGGCGGCTTGGATAGCGGCCGCCGTGAGTGACGTCACCAACTGCTGAAGCTGCTCCGGAGACATGCAGACGTTATCCATTTTGGATTTCGTATTCTTGTTCCGTGAAGTTCCGGAAGTTCCGTGAAGTTTACGTGGTCTTAGCCCCTCTCGAAGTGTCGGTCTGTATTTAGGGGTTTCCGAAGATCCGTCGCCAGAGTGCGCCAGCTTGAAGGGTAACTTCGGCCGTACGTTGAGCGCCAATGTAACCGGCGGTAGGAGCGAAAGAGAACGCAGACTTCAATAGAACTTTTATTAATCTAGTTTTACAGGTATTAGTCGGATACCAAGTAGATGGACCGGGAGCCGTTCGCATCTCTTAGTTTTTATAACGAAGAAGCTTGCCCAGTGAGCCGGGGAACCGTCTGCACTGGATAGCTTACCACGAAATTTTGACATCGTAACAAAATCCTCCGAGCCTTATATGCATCGCCCGTCGGACAAACGTTAGCGCGATCTAACTCGATGGCAGCGCCATCTCTTGGCGTATCCGGTAACCGTTGTGCAGGGTTGTAGTGTTACATAATCGATATTTTTAAACTCGACATCAAGCTTTTCTTTAATACTTGTTATTTCATTAGTTAAATCTCAACGTAAAATACAATTTCAAAAATCTTATAATATGCGGAAAAATAAGTTAAAAAAAACATTGCGAGAGAAACTATCTCTTTTGTTAGAAATACAAAAACGGCTGAATGGATCGAAATTAAGTTTGCAACAACATAATTTTTATTTCAAAAAATAGTGTATAGTTCTCACAAATTTATACAAGAAAATATTATTATGAAATGAAATGAAATATTTTTATTTATATCTTTGTTTAGTTCAAAATGACATCAACAACCAAACAAACTAGTGCCCTAATTAAACACATACCACAACGTGGCACCTAATTAAAAGAATACAACCCTAACTTAAAACTAATTAGCGAAATTGTTTACGCTACATTTTAGTAACACGTTAATTTTGGCAGTAATGTATTTACAGTCCTGTTGACGCAAATACATAGCTTGTCATCCGGGCTGTTTGTCAAAGCGTGCAACGCGGAAAATACAACATGTATCACGTTACTGCAACGTGGCATGCAACACGTAATGTATACCGTTAGAACTAGCCACACGCAGTGAGTGACCCATAAAAAAGAGTTTAGTGGCATTAATTGCACATAATGCATCCGTGACAATGTTCGTTATAGACATGTTGGCATAGTAGAATTTATTTTTAGCAGTAAAGATAACTATACTTTTATTCTATTTTAAGCCGCGTTACAGCTCGCAGATGAGTACCCAGGTTTAGGGTCGACAAGTTATATAATAATTTGCAGCTTACAATGTGTTATTTATATATATTATTATATTTTCAGCTTGCATACGCTACATTTACTATTTCACAACACTAGGTAGGTTTTCTGTAATTACGTAAAGTTTAATTATTTGTTGGCCCAGATTTAACTTATTTTTTATACGGCCTTCGAGTGTATACATGGTCCATAAAGGACGCGGAAGGTGAATCTTTCCGACAGTGTATAACTGGCTCGGCACAATTACACAAAGTATTCGAGAGGAATGCAAGAATTTCACTTAAAAGTTCCGGATGGGAGGGTGGGTTATTTCCAGAAATGAACCTGCTCTTAGTAACAAGAGTTGCTAGCTGTATACTTACATTAAAAATACAGTCAAGCGCGAGATGGAGTCGCACACTAAGGATTCCGTACAAGCTGGTTAAAAATAAAAATCAGCCCCCCAAGTCACAGTAAAGATCTGTAATTGGGACCCTTCCAAACTCTCAAGTTAGACCTTACTTATAAAAATGTACTCATACGACGTTACGCTACACATACGTATATTTAAAATTGAATAGCCCTTAAAACCTTTATAAATACCGTCCCATCGGCATCTGCGAGCCGGTACTCAACTCTCGTAGGGATTAATTATGAGAGTGAAGTCGTATCGAGATCGCCCGCGGTTTATAATTACCCCCATCTAATAATCTCCCCCCTCTATAATAGCCTCCTTCTCGACCGTAAAAATGTTTCACGGGCCAACAACAGATTATTGTAATACTCGAATACTAAGCGGCATGTTTATTTGGAGATTTACGTCTCGCTTTCATTATATTCGGCTTGTTATTTTTAGGATACTTTTTCTGGGGCCATTTGAGAAATATTATTCGGGTAACAGCTTACCTACACAGAGAATAATATTCAACGCTTTCACGTTTAACAACAGCATATTATGTTCCTCTGTTTTGTATTGTGGTCTAAAGAAGTTTTAACATTTTCAAGTGTATTCTGCTAAAAGTGCGCAACTTCGCAAACTTGACCTTATCGTCGGCTTTACCCTTTTAATTTGCCTGGAGACCGGTTCAACTCTTATCTAGTCTCCCCAAACTTCGTAAAGTATTGTTGGTCTGGCAATATAGTGCATGCGCAAACGCCAATAGAAGCGTGTTCGCCGACGCGAGTCCCCCCACGTACGCAATCGTTTACTGACTCAAAACCTTTTTACGTTAGCCGATCGACTCTCCCGCTTGAAACAGTCTCGTCGGCGAAAATAAATAAGTTCGTACCGAATCCGTTGGGATTGTAGCAGACAATTCCACCTACTATCGGTTGTTTAGAAGGGAATCTAGAACAAACAATAATATCCTGCGCCTCGGACCCGTGTCACCCGAAACGTACCTACTGCTTACGAGTATGATTAATTTTGTTTAACTAACACAAGTGGATGTGAATTATTTCGTTTATCTTTCAATTTAGGAGTTCCATATTACATATTGGGACAGTTTTCATTTATTCAAAGCTGGCTGCTGTCCGCAGCTTTGTTTGTATCCCGAAGGAACTTTGAATTTTCCCTGGATAAGAATATTATAATCAGGTATACTGTAGTGCTCTATTAGTGAAATATTAGAAGTTTAAGGGATTATTCTTTGCGTACAAAACAGACAAACGATTGTGAGAATCGAGTAGTGTACACGTCGTAACACTAGTGTAAATATTTTTTGTTTACGATGAATAGCAAGTAATTATTACAATTGCGGTTAATACATGTCACCACCAGACTCCCAAATTTACGGCATACAACGCGTTTTGACGTTCCCATAATCTGTCAGAGTCTACCCTGGGTCAGGTTACTTTTTACGACACCACGTTAGCCGCATTTTTTATTAATCCGCTCTTACACCTTGTATTATAATTAACGACGCCGGAAAGTTACGGCTTTCATTATATTTATGAGCGGCTAAGTTCTTGGCTCCTGTATAAGTTATTATCACATTCAAGGCTTTAGTTTCGCAACTGGCATTCTTTTCGCAGCATCCGCATCAAGTTTGAATATAAAAACACAGCGTTTGGAAAATACTTAACTTTATGCAAATCGTGGAAGTTTCGTGGTACGGAACAAACAAAATATTACGCTCCTTTTGCTTTGGAAATTATAAGGTTGCGTGGGCAAAGCTCGTGCTTGTTTAATTTGGGGATGTATTGTAGAATCGAGACAATTCGTAACTTATTTTGCTGGGTACGTATTAAAATACATAAAGTTTTTTTGTTACAGTGTTACAAAATGAACCTATCCTAACCGGAACTAATATGTAGATTACGCGATCAATAAAGTAAAGTAAGTAAATGCTTTATTGCACAAAAATAAAGAAACAGACACAAATCACAGAAAAAAAACATTAACTATATACACAAAGACAAACTTATGCCTATAAGATGAAGAAAGTCTGTTTGTTATTTGTGTTTGTCCATCTTAATAGTTTCACCGAAAAATTACATTACAAATTTAATATTTTGATTCACCACATATTGTGATACATTAAATAGGTATTTCAAGTTTTATGTATAAAAATACACAAAGTCACCTGCACCCTATTTTACTACTGCAGGTAGTTAGTCGATCAAACAAACCATAACTATCGATGTCTTTCGAGGTAGATCTGCCATTTATGAAGAAGTGGCGCCACAAATTAAAATTTGAATGTCTATTGATTCCATTTTCTCCCAGAGACGAGATTTAGCTTGATCTATTTCGCGCCCCGAATAATAAAGGTTCATTTCAAACCATACAATACACATTTTGATGTACAGTCGGTTTTCTAACTTATGTACCCAGTTTAATACCCTTTTAAGCATAAATTTAAATATTGGCAATGATTTAAGTAGATATTATGGAAAAGTATGAAGGAGTTCGAATCAGTAACAGTAATACAATCAACATTTTTTTAGCTACTAGCAAAGCTACTAGCTCGGGAATTTCCCTGTCCTCCGATCGGAACGGGTCAACATTGTAAATTACGAAATGGACTAAAAATTGGAATACCGAACCTCCATTGTTCTCAATAAACAAAAATATTTAAAAATGCTCCATTTAGGCAGTTTTATTTGACACAATCGAAAGCTATAAATGGACGCCGAGCACCGCCCTTTTTTACAGACTTCAAGGATTTCAAATATATTGAATAAAATCCCTTAGAGGAGGCGAAAATTGAAATAAGTAAAGCTGAAGTTTAATTTGAAGTATTTCGAAGAAATAGACGTTCAAATGTCGTCAGACGACGTAAAGTCTGAAATTAAACGAAAGTTAGTCGCTATGTTCGTAATAGCCTTTATCAATGAAGGGCACCCGTCGAATTAGTTTAAGGAACAGAAAATTCAATAAAGCCGGGTGTGGTCATGGCTTTATGC
This sequence comes from Pandemis corylana, assembly GCA_949127965.1. Lineage (NCBI taxonomy): Eukaryota > Metazoa > Arthropoda > Insecta > Lepidoptera > Tortricidae > Pandemis > Pandemis corylana. Next base: position 10,196,148 of record OX421856.1, on the reverse strand, counting down.
AGCTTCTAGGAGTTTTTGGTTACTCTAACGTACAATGGTCACGGTTACATTTCGCTGATGAGTGCCCCAATTAATACTTACTTAATTCTTAACAAAGCTTTGAAAAAGTTTTTACTTTGCTGCAAAATTCATATTTGTTGCAATTTAATCGCTAATCGATAAATCCAAAAAAGGTCATTTTTAAGGTAAGTAACTAGCCCTTTGTCGAAACGTGTTTTTCAGCGGTTCCGTATGGTTCCTTTTCTTAAAAGGATAACACGGCAGCACAAACTCAGCTTCTAGGCGGCTGAATAAGCATGGATGCTGGTACTGATCTGGACGTACTTTGCACAAGATTATATCGGGAACATAAAAATGTAAAGCTGCACATGTTGACGTGGTGATTAATACTGCCTTTAGCTTAGCCAGGAAGTGTCACGTGATTAATATGAGGGTTGCGCAGGTGACGGGAAAGATGGATGTTGCTGCGCTGCTTGTCTCGCAGTTTGCGCCATCAATAATGTCGTGATTGTAACTATACTTGAGATGAGGAGGTTAATGTGTTTCATCTCCGGGCGATAATTCGTGTAGCAAAATATCCTCATAACAATCGTTTTTTTTAAGTTTTTCGAAAGGTTGTTCGCCTCTGGATTTATTTGTAGTATTTATAGATTCAGGTGCCCGTAAACTAGCCCTGAGACGGTAATAATAATAAACTATACATATTTATATCTGGTGCTTAGCTTATTTTACTAAAGTTTTTTTTTACAAACTACTTCATTGAATATTTCAATCAATCTTTCTGTCAATCGTTCAAAGGTTAACTGGAAGTTCACCTTTGTGCATGTGTGGTCCTGTATTCATCTTTTTCTTGTGTTTTATGTACAATAAAGAGTTATACATACATACATACATATTTTGGTATAAGAACTGTTTTTCATATATTTTACAGTTTCTATAGCTTTATACAAACCGCAGTGAATCATCCGAAGTCATTGTTAAACAGCGTTCACGTTTCAACATGAAACTACCGTGAGACTCACTCATAATTACACATAAACGGATAACTCAAGTATAAAAAGTCGAGTGATGCTCGACATGTTTCGGACTATTTCGTAGTCCTTCTTTCTGGAGCGCTCGCCCCGGCGGCAGCGAAACGAACACCCACTGCCGCCGGGGCGAGCGCTCCAGGCTCAAGTTATTGTTTAAAAATATTTTTTAATACAAGTTATAATATTTTGCTGACTGTACTTGCATTGTCACATATCCCGCTTATGCGTTCCAAATAATCAAGGCAATGCAACCCCTAGAATTAGGTCAAGATATCGTGTACCTAAGTTTCCTGAACGCTGCCCATTCGAGTTGAATTCTTCGGGTGACCTCTTTGTCCACGTTAGACTTTTTTTTGCAACGCAGAAATCTTCGATGCCCTAGACGCGAGGTTATCTAGGGGTATATGAAAGGGGTATACTCAAACCAAAACCTCTCCGGTACTACCCTCCGATGTGATGGAATAACGTGGAATTGCAGTAGAAGTTTCACCGCAAATGCCTTCCCGAAGGTACCAACTTCCGCCAGGGCCGCGCCAAGACGAGGACCCGTACGCTGACTCGTCTTCTCTCAGACAATGAGATCCAGGTAAACGTAGTCGGCAACATTTTCAAGTGTATCGTTCCCCACGGCACCTGGTATGGATGTGGCATGAATATAAGACAGGATCGTAGTCGCAATGAAAGCGCAATAATCGTGATTCCGATGCTCGAGAAGGGCGACCCAGTTATAAATATTTTCTGGCTGGCAATGCAATGAGAATGACAAGTAAATAATGTAATTAATTTGTTAATTAACATGTTCTGAAAGTATTGTTATTGAAATGAGATTGTAGCTTGTTTTATTACGAGTGCTTATTTTGACTAATTATTAAATTGGTATGTACTTACTTCCATGTTGACATTGTCGCTAAAATATGAAACATTAAAAATTGCCCGGTTATTTCAGCTACAAAAAGCGCCAAGCAATGTAACCTCATTTATGTTGTTAATAATACAAAGGCAAAGCTGTGGCGGGATTCCAACGTAAATATAACTTCCTCTCGAGAGTATTTGTTAAGGAGGCGATACACTAATCGTGTAAAAAATCTCTAAAATTTATTCTGGAATATTTCAGAGAGTTACATTGTTTGAACACTACGTAGGTAGGTACCTGTTAAATTTTTTCATCGTAATTTTTCCCAAAATTAAAGTCACCTCTTTGACATCGTACCTATGGTTTAAAAGGTATGACAAAAAGGATTATTCACAATTAAAAATACTTAAAAATATTTAAAAAGTTTTCTGATAAAATACTCCACGGCTGATGAACCTATTCCGGATAATTTTTAAGACGCAATTGGCTAGCTTTATTTGCTTACTTTTTAATGTTTTTTTTATCCTAAGATAATTATAGTACTAAGTTTCCGCCGGGCACAGACGAAGTTGCGAGCAATAGCTAAGTTCATGAGACATGCGGCAGTATTTTTTAACTTCGTACGTGTGTGACAAACCCACGTGTGTACCCACAAAAAGATATTCAATAAACCCTTTCTAATGCAAACTCGGGCGACAACGTTATAATTTAATTACGGTTTCGGTTGACTGTTGCTTGGTACTCGTGTACTCGTGGCGTCGTGTGAATGGGTCTTAATTGTCAATTTGAATACTTACTTTTGGATGTGACTGGTTACTTTTACACGCGCGATCTGAGTGCAGTCGGAGATTGAGATGGCGGGTGGCGGGCAAGGCGACTGTGTCGACAGCGGGAGGCCACGCCTCATACCCTGACTGCACTCCAATCGCACGCGTAGTGTACGTCGAGTCCCATTTTTTTTTATAGTAGGGTGGCACCACTACCCATGGTCAACTGGAACACCTAAGTGACTACTGAAGCCTAAAGAGCCAAGATGGAATGACACAGCCAAGCCAGCAAGATGGTAGCAATCTGGAGAGAACAAAACGAAAAACACAACCGCGAGGCGCCTATCTGGTTGAAAAGCCTATTCATCTTCCGTAGGCCAATTTTCGCAAGCATACCGCTCACTCAAAATTTCTATACCTAAGTGACTGAAAATCGTGCTGAATTTCTATACTCGTAATATATAATATAGCCCCTTTTATTCCGTTTCGCTACAATTTCAGTACATTGTGTAGTTATAAATTATCGCGTGATTCAGCGTGCCTCATGGCATAGCCTCCTCCATTTATTGGAGGGTTTGGGCTATGGTTCCCACGCGGGCCCAGTGCGGATTGGGAACTTCACACACACCATGGTATTGCTTCCCAGATGTGTGCAGGTTTCCTCACGATGTTTTCCTTCACCGAAAAGCTCGTGGCAAATTTCAAATGTAATTTCGCATATAAATTCCGAAAAACTCAGAGGTTCGAACCCAGGTCTCAAACCCACGACCCTCTGCTTGAGAGGCCACAGGTCAAACCACTAGGCTACCACGGCTTTATTATACTTGTATTAAGGCCGATTTTTCAATCCTCAGACAAGCACTTAACTGACAGATACCCATAGAGTTGTTCGTCGAATAGAGCTTATCTGATGATTGAAAAATCGGCTCTTAGTAGAGTAGAATCAAAGTACAACTACATAATAATTCGTCTTGTCAAGTAGTCGAAAATCAATTTGAGTTGTATTTGGGTAGCAAGCGCAGCAAATCCTATAATATTATATTTATTTTATACTATATTGATACTTTTCTTTAGATCTTAACTAGGTATATCCCTTTTTTTGATGACGTGTACGTACATACATAGTTTAAAATTGTAAATGATGTTTATTCTTAATTATTTACACTAATGTATCACACGTATGTAGTTTTTTTCAACAAATAAAGAATTTATTATGCTTTACATTAAATGAAATATCAGTGGATAAAAGGTTAGTGTTCCAAGTTTTTAGCTCACAAAAACAGCAACAAATATAAAATTGTAAGTAATGACATCCAATAATATATTTACCTTGATTGGTATACTGTCGTGTCACAATGTTTGCGAGGCTATTCCTGGCGCCAGGGATAGGTCACAGGCAGCGGACCCAATTACCCACCCCCGGGAGGGGGGGGGGGGGGCGATTGGGAAATGCTGTTAGCGCTGCTGTATTACAACTGCCCTCATTGGTTTATTTTAAAATATGGTCCCCCTTGTTTACGCATTCTTTATGAAATCATTGCATAATTGTTTTATGCGCAGAAACTATACTCGCATAATTGTATTTCACAGAACTCTGTCACACATATCCAGTCTAAGTATAATATAAATAAGCATATTTAATAGAACTAAGGCTGATCTAACCAAACCTAATAATCAATTTTTCTTATCACTATGATACTATTTTACCATTTACCACTACGCTAATCAAAAAATTATTATTCAAAATTCACAAAATTTCGGTAAAGTCGGACATCAAAAGTTATGCCAGATAGATAGCACCCTTAAAATATATCGAGATTCAATTCGCAGAACTGCCGAGCTTTCCACCCAACCTTCCATATAAATCTTTTTTGTTGCATCTATTTGCATAGGTTACTAATGACCGCAAAATAGGACATTGTCGTATACCATTTTCCGATTGCCACTGTAGATGCCTCGCGAATCCAAATACATTATATACATAATAATATGTATGATTATGGGCCCATTATATACATTACATACATAGACCACGACTTTATCCCTTACGGGTTAAAGAGCCTCGGGTAAGAAGACCTGTAGGCCATTTTTAGCATGATTGTGGGCGTATGGGTGATAGATGGGTTGCTAGCCGCATCGCTTATAACATGATTACGAAAATAAAATTATCGCCCATTCTGTCGATGGGAACGAGGACAATTAGTATATTCTATGTTTTTCTCAACACGGAAGGGGATTGAAATAAAATTGAAAACATTAGAAGTCCGATGATGCTAGAGACATTAAGAATGATTAAAGTAGTAAAAATAACATTATATTAAAACAACATTAAAAACAAAATGAATTAAAAAAACGAACTGCTCACGTTATATTTTTTTGATTAAAACTTTCAATGGGTTTTATTTAGAGGCTGTGGCTTTTGTCAGGAATGTTGAGAGTACCAACTGTACACCACAAGAGCGCAGTAGCCTTCAAAGATGACTGCAAAGAAAGTGTTATTTGAACGTTATTTTTTTAAAGTGTAGGTAAAAGAATTAATCCAGAATTTAACTATTTTTAGCTTTCAACTGATACCCTTCACGTCTCGCAAAATATTAATCCTATAAGTATGGGTATAGTCTCATTCAATTCAGCGCAAAAAATGCATAAAAACGATACCTTGCATTTTATAAACCCCTGCCCCTTAACCTCCAAGGGGGCAGGTAAATATGTGGATATGAACTTCGCCAAATTAACCCCAGATTCGATAAATTATTCACTACGTATATAATCAATGAAAACTCTTACTTGTTAAAGGGGACACAGCTATTAATTCATATTTTGAGAACTTCATTGCAGTATACATTACAAGACTGACTTCACAAATTACATAAATTCCAATCATGCCAAGCCATGGTAGAGCCATCCAGCCTATATCCTAGAAAAAAAAATAGATAAGTTAATAAAATAAAAGAAAGCTGCCAATATGAAATCCTAGCTCACATCTTCGTTTACCATGAGGCGTTTTCGTGATCAAACGCACGCCTATTAAACATTTAAAACAAAGATTTTAGTGGCGATGAGTGAGTAAACCATACAAAAATCCAACAATTAGATTAAAAAAATATATATTGAACACGTATTCTTCCTTTCATCAATCAGGGCTTGTTCTACTTCTTTTCAGTTGAATGTTTTTTGTTCATTGAAATGGACCTCTGCAAAGTAACGCCTGATTCAATAAAATATTTAGTTTACAGTCGAGTTTTTTTGTCCCACTGATAATTAGTTAGGTACGAAGATTTCTTTAAGATACTATGAGTACTGAGATGTGACTTACACGACTTGACATCACTATATCGCGGAGATAGCAAAATAAAGTTATTCACTGCCATTTAAATTTACATTCCGTACGTAATGCTTAAAAAGTACTTTTCGCAGATTATATTTTGTTAGTCCAATAATATTATTGCATATCAAAAAATAAATGTAAAGTAATAAAGCTATATACACACAATGTTACAAAAATTAATCTTATCTATGAAATTACCGCGGTCGCTGCAAGAAGCAGCATTATAGAGGTGATTATCATAAGGAAGCCTAGCAGTGCTACGGCTATTTTCGCACCTGTAAAAAAAGACAGGATTAAAAACCAAACCAGCAAACCCCAGTTTTAGGGTCATTTGTCACTTAACTGACCAGCGATTGAGTCTCAACATTTTGTAACAGATTATAGTGCTTAAAACGGAAGTCAACATGTCAGCAACGCATAATAAGAGCTCCTTATCATTTATTTCACTGAAACTATTACCTGCTCTCTCTGAAAAACACCATTACCAAAAAGAATGAGCCGCAAGAAACTTGGCGAAAGTGTTTTTTTTTCAAAACAACAAAAACAGTTTTAACAAAATACTACAATGAAGAGGACTCAATGTTCATCGCGCTGTGCCCTATGACGCTATTCAAGATTAGAAAAGTCGAATATGACTAGATTTGAAAGTGTCGAACGATATTTTTAATACGTGAATTCATTGCTTTAGTTACCAATGTGTGTGTCTCACGGTAGTTTCCTATTTTTTACCCTCATTAGTACAAGGGGATATTATTACCCACTTCGACTATTCGTATAAAACCAATGTTATTTTTTAAACGGGAGCACTTAACGAAGCTTACCATACTGTTTTTTATTCTGGGAGATATTAATTTTATTTTACGTTATAAGTCTCTACCCTCTATTATGAGAAACAAGGTGAACCAACCACTAAGCTCTAGTTTGAAAGAACATTTTACAAGATGTTGTATACAGATAATGGTTTGTTGTAGGTGCTGAGTGAAACTTACCTTTGTCAAAAAAACATAATCCTGCGTATATCTCTGGGAGTACGGCGGGTTTATTGCTATTTGCTAACAAAGAAATTATACCAAACCCTTTAAACATCAAACTATATATCGATATCATGGTGCACGCGGTTTTCAGGTCAATGGTATTACAGCATTTTTCTACCTCTGAAAAAAAATATGTTTTTGTATTAAATTAATTCATAGTAATGTACTATATTATTATTATTATTCTGTATATTTATTTTTGTCTCAAGTTAGGTTTTTACAATATCCATATAAAAAGTAATAAAACAATATTAATACAAAATATAAAAACATTATAAAAACCTAACCTAGGGTACCGCCGGCAGCGAGGCGAGGCATAAGCTACCGGTGGTCAGGGCGACAGAGAAAGGAACCTCCTGACTATCCGAGCCGTGTCCAGGAGTACCGCCTTCTGTATCTGGCCCTTGACCCAACCACCTAGCGAGAGCCTTTTAAGGTGATGGTCAAGGCTCTTCGCTATTAAACCGTTTGCCGAAACGACTATCGGGACAGTGATCGTGGAATCAACAGGCCACATGGCGGTAACCTCGTGAGCCAAGTCAAGGTACTTGCTGACTTTGTCCTTCTCGGCCTTCACGAGGTTCACGTCATGGGGGATCGTGATGTCTACGAGCACTGCCTGGCGCTTCGATCGATCTATCAGCACGATATCAGGTTTATTGGCGACAATAGTCCTGTCCGTGATGATAGACCGATCCCAATAGAGCGTGACACGACCATTTTCAAGAACTGGTGCAGGTGTGTACTTATAGTAGGGCACTTCGAAGTCCACAAGACCGAATAAAAGAGCAAGTTGCTGGTGAATAATCCTGGCTACAAGGTTATGTCTGTGCAAGTACTCGCCGTTAGCAAGACTAGAACAACCAGAAATAATATGCCTGAGTGACTCTCCAGGACGGCGGCATGCCCGACAAATGTCGACCGTACCGTCCTTCAGGATATATCTCCGGTAGTTATTAGTCATGATAACTTCGTCCGCTATTGCACAGACAAAACCTTCGGTTTCCCCGAAGAGATCCCCGAAGCGTAGCCAGTTCACCGACGCGAGCCGGTCTACATCGAGCCCCATGAGGGCTTTATAGAACCGCCCGTGTAGCTCCTTACTCTCCCATACAGTCTTGCGATCCTCGATGCTCCATACCTTAGGTCTGCGCCAGTTCTCTTTTGCCAAGGTGAGAGGGGTGAAGGATTTTATTATTATTATTATTAAGACAAAACACCCCCCCCCCCCCCTACTGCAGCAGTAAAAGTAACACACAGAGATGCAACCTTGATATTTCGAAACACTTCGTTGCATAACACAGATAAAATCATAGATTTATACACCGGTTAAGATTAGCTAAGGTAGATAAGCACGCACTTATCCCTGGCATAATTACAGACTTATGCAACAACGATTCCTCGAACTTCTTCTTCGGTTCACGTCACCTCGTTCGAGGTGCACAAACAATTTCAACAAGGTTTTTGTGTTTTTTTAGCAGAATCCGCAAAGAATCCTAATCTTTAATGTGATGAACCGATGATGTTTTTCACTGTCATTGAAAATATGACATTACGTTGCTCAGGATGACACTTTGCTTCGTAATAGAGCGTATTTAAGATTGTATTCAGTTAGTAAAAAGTTTAATCATAAGTAAGGAACAGAAGAGGTTCAAATTTCACACACACACTTTTGAATTGTTATGTTGTGTCCTCCGTTGCGAACCTTCTGTCTCTCTTTATTTTGTAGTTTTGTTCACCTTTTGCATGCACTTCACAGTTGATTTTATAACGCCCATTTGTTAATGTATCTTAGTAACTACTTAGTTAATAATTCGCTCTCGCAGACGGCCAAGATACAGGCTCAGCCTAGTTTGGAGTCTGATGGATATTTCATTTGTAAAAACCGCTTATTTAAATAAAGTATTATTATTATTATTATTAAATCGTTGATAATATCACTGTAAGTATGTAAGTAAATACTTTATTGTACAAATATGAAGAAACAGAAATAAATCACAGAAAAAGACCTTTAATATATGCACAACGCCTTTGTTTAAATTAAATCCCTATAAGGGATACATTGTTAGCAGAACTCTGCCCCTGAACAAACTGGAGGCAGTGTGAGTGTTACGCCTCTTTGCTATAAGGGTGGGCAGAGACTACTTTATTCCACTTGCTACGGTCCTGCTGATGTACCTCTTTAGCTTCATCCTCATGTACATCAGCCTCTTCCTGCGTGCTAGTCGGTTTCGGGTAGGTACTCCTGATCTGATTTTATATTAGATTTATAATTTTTCGTCTATTTCTTCATTTGTGTTATAAGAATACTCAGTTTGCGTCGTCTGGTAGTAATGACCTCATCACCCGCTGGATCCAGTGAGGTTTCCGAATAATAGCAGTTAATCCATTCAATTATTAAAATAGAGTTCCGCGAAAACAACTTTAAAACCAATTTCACGCGGACGAAGTCCCGGGCAACAGGTCGTTGTGTTATAATAGGTAGGGGTAGGCTGTAGGTGTTTATTTATAAATTATTTTGTTTATATTTTCTTGGTTGACATTTCTCTTTTATAAAACGAATAACATTTCACTTCTGACGATCCCTAGTAGAGAACAAACTAGTACCTTATTATTATATTTTGCCTAATTTTGTTGTGTTTGCTTTAGAACTTGATTTTGTGACATTTGATATTTCTATTTTTATTGTATTGGTAGGTATTTCTTTATTTTTGTGACGTTTAGTATTCTTTTTTATTAATTATCTGATGACTTCAATTATAATCTTTGCTTGACATTTTATGTAAACCGATGTATTTCTTGTATTGAATGAATAATAAACTAAATTAATGGTAAATTCTGCCAATTCAAAAATTCGCCTGCAGTAAAATTAGATTTTCAGAAACTGATCGCCACACTCTATTGCCTCGTTATTATGGGGCAATAGATATCCGACAACCTAATGCTACTGAAATAAATCATACCGCTTTAACTGTACCAATAATATTTTTAAAGGTCAAAAGGCGTGAAATTCTATTGAATTTATTTCCAGTGAAAGCTTCTGTCGGGGAAGCAGGATGTCCGTCCTCTCAATCTTTATTCAAAGTATTCGTTATCATTGTAAAAATTCGCTGTAAATTTATTTTCAATTTTATTATTTTGTGACAAATTTAATAAATACAAACACACTGTAAATTTTGGTTCTGTTCAAAAAGCAATAAAACGAAGGTGACATTATTACTAGCCTATTTACTAACTGAAATTTGCTAGAGTATTACGGAGACGCTAAGCGTGGCTTTAGGTCTTGTTACCTTAGGCTCTGTCTACCCCGTAAGGGATAAAGACTTGATTTGTGTATACCTATGTCACTGCGTTACGGAGGCATACTAATTCGATCAGTGATTCTTATCAATCTTATACGTGTAAAAAAAACTGCTAACTGACTTACTGACTGACTGACAGACATCGCACAGTATAAGTGTGAGGTGCACCGGGTTACATAAATAATAACATTAACTGTACGAAAAGGCACAGTTTTTAGTTTAAAAAACGTGCATTAATTCCAGTGGTGACTCGAATATGCGTCGCAGCCTGTGCTGCACTTTTTACCAGAATCCACGACAATCTTCTAAGCTTTGTATTAAAATTGTAACAGTGTAACAATACCTAGTTTTTTTTCCGTTATAGGGCCATCTATTGGACACATTTGAAACAATATAATTACAGAAAATATTTCATTTTAATTGGATATATTATTGTTTTTACTAATGCATTACAATATAAATTTACATTAGAATAGCAATAAATTTTATTACGAGTATTAACAAAAACACACTTTAAATCAAATCAAAATATGACACTACTAGATCTATCTGTTATCCAATAGATGAACATGATCTCTTATTATTATGAATACGCTCAACCATTAACTGAAACCGACGATTTTGACAAATTTTTCATAGGTTTTCGATCAAATATGCGTCGAAATCTTTTGGTTATAGTTAAATTTATTGTTAAAGTAACTAGGTGTAACTCACACTGAATCACTGGAAAGAGAGACTGGAAAAATGTGCTCGCTAGCTACAGTAACGAGGTTGATCCTACTAATATTATAAATGCGAAAGTTTGTTACGTGAGTGAGTGAGTGAGTATGTTTTTTCCTTCTTCACGCTGAAATTACTGAACGGAAATCCGTTCAAAATTTAGAACGAAGATAGCTGGTACCCTAGAAAACATTGACTACTTTTTATCCCGGAAATTGCATAGTTCCCGCGGGCTAGCGATACACGTGTGAAAGGTCATAGCTGTTGTATTAGTCGTCAGTTCTAAAGTCTAATTTTTGGCCAATGGCTGTTCAGAGGCCGGTAGAGATTTGATTTATTTAAGTTTTTAACGAATTTTCTGAGGATTCCACTCTTCTTCCAGTCTTAGGGATACAACCGTAGAAACAGATTTAGATGCTCAAGCTTCTTTATAAAACAACGAAAATGAAAAGGGAAGCCTTACCAAAAACGCTAAACACGATTTAACTCGTATTAAAAAGCCTTTACCGCCAGCCCGCGTCTTCACAAAGAATCGGGGATACTAAATAATGTAAATCACAAAAGCCCCATTAACTCGACGTTTTAATATAAACGCTCAGAGTATTCGTAACATAGTAGAAACAGGAATAACAGAATAACTGAACAGTGAACAATTTGGGTGACACTGATTTGTGACAGTTCTGATTCAGCTACAATTAGCCTATCCTTTGCAATGTGACAGTTTTTTGTGTCCCACTTCTGGGCAAAGGCCTTTCCATTCGACCTCCACAACTTTCGGTCCGACGCAATTTCAAGTCAGTCCCCTATGCACATATCGACGAGTGTGATATTTGTACAATGTGACAGTATGATAAGTTTTAAATTCTAACCCCCTTATTCATAAACGCTCTCTAGGCTTCTGCTAACTTAGCAACCGTTTGTCCTTATCTGTGAAAGGTAAATATCAAAGTGACAGAGAAGGACAAACGATTGCTAAGCTAGCGGAAACCTACAGAGCGTTTATGAATAAGGGGGTTAGCTATTAGTATCAAGGAAGTTTTTTAAAACTTAGTTATGTAACCTTTGTGGTGACAGACTGAAGGGGTGTTATAAGTTTGACGTCAATGTCTGAGTGTGTGTCTGTCTGTGACGTCGTAGCTCTCAAACGGATGGACCGATTTCCATGTGGTTTTTTCATTTGGAAGCCAGTTTCCTTGCGGTGGTTCTCAGTTATGGTCGATATTAATCGGGCCCGCAGCTTGAAGAATATCTGCAGCTCTTTTCCAAAATGATGTAAAGCATGTTTGGCATAAAATTGAATAATGTTTTACTCACGTATGATTACTCGATTAAAATGCGTAAGAGGTTTTTTTTAATTTTTACATACGTACATACATACATATATCACGTCTTTATCCCTCACAGGGTAGACAGAGCCTAAGGTAACAAAACCTTAAGGCCACGTTTAGCATGATTAAGGGCGCGTAGGTGGAAAGGGAAATCAAAATAGTGATGGGTTGCTAGCCGCATCGCCTATATTATTATTATTATTATTATTATTATTCTTACGAACTGACCAGTGATTGACCTCTATCTCACTTGGTGGAAGGTGCAGATGAGGCCAAAGGATCACTGGTTCAGTAATAGCCTATTCACTCTAGCCTTGAAGAGCCCTAGGTTGTATCTGTCCGGAAATACAGACGATGGGAGCGAATTCCATTCCCTAGCAGTTCGCATTAGGAAGGATGAAGCAAACACCAACACAATAACATGATTCCTAAGACTTTCGCCCATTCCCTCGATGGGCTTTTACCATCTGCGCGGGAAGAGAAGCAACTGGTAAATTCTATGTTTTTTCTTTACTCCCAGACCAGCATGGAAGAAATTTTAATTTTTAATTTTATGTTATTAGTTTTAATGATCTTAATTTGTTGTTTGTGTTTAATTATCGGGTATAACTGCCGCTGTATTCACTCACAAGGTATGCACAATGATAAAAAGTATGTATGTTTGTATGTATGTATAACTCTTTATTGTACATAAAACACAAGAAAAAGATGACTACAGGACAATAACACGTGCACAAAAGAAAAGTGCTGGAAAACGGCTTTGATTAAATATGTTTAAATGTCTTACGAAAAGTGATTATTGTAGCATTGTCTATTTGGCCGTGTGTGAAAAGTGTAAAGTATTTTATTCTCCTTTTCCCATGGACCTGTTGCGAGCCCTTGTCAACTGTTAAATTAAGCCAACTGTACTAAGTACAATCAACACACACGGAAGCTTACGAACAAAGGCATTATCCTCTCAAATAAACAAAGAGTTCTTTAGTGAGCGTTCACAGTCACTGAATTTATTTGTAAAAGTGCTTTTTAGGGTTCTTTTGTCAACAAGGAACCCTTATAGTATCGCTATGTCCGTCCGTCCGCGGCTTCGCTTAGAGATTCTTAGTACTAGAAAGTTGTAATTTGGCTTGGGTGTACATATTAACAACGCCGACAAAGTGGGAAAATAAAATCTTGAATATCTTTTTCTAGGGTCCCTCCCTCCCCTACAAGTATCTTCCTGGTTTACTTCCATTAATAGCGTCGCCAACACAAAGCAACTGTATTAATCTGCCTCACTGTATTCTTAATTAAAATGCGTTTCCCCCTCGCCCGCGGCTGCACAATTTAATTAACGTATACAACTTGATGATTATGCCAAAGCGCCTTTCACTTCCAAGATTGCATGTACGTACTAAATAATTATAATATTTATGACAGTTTCATTCAACAAACGCTTCGGACTCGTTTCAAAAGGTTTGGAATGAAAATTTTCATTTCATACCGTATTTTTGTAGCGAAGTTTTCGAGCAATATCCGTGTTGAATCGCCGAGGCATCTGCCAGCTGATTAAAGCAAAGCGCGATATAGCTGCCGCTTCTAACCGTTAATTGAAAACGTATCCGGGTATCTCTTTCCGCGTCGCTTTCCAATTACAGGCACAGAGTGGAGATTTGAGGAGGCAATCGTGAAGGATTGTCGCACTGTGTTGCACCGGGATCAAAATACCTGCGAGATTATTCCGCTTGGGCCAGTCATTCCGCGAAGGTATTATTGGGTAGTTGAGAGACTGATTGCTTGGGACCTTTATCTCTTAGGATGGATTGGTTGAGAGTATTCAAAAGCCTTCAGAGCTTCGATTATACTCAAGATACAAAATAGAGGTAATCTACAATTTTATTATCTTTCGTAGAAATCATGATATAAGCGATACGGCTATCGCCCATCACTATTTTGAATCCCCTTTCCACTTTTACACTTATACGCCCACAATCATGCGTAACGTGGCCTTTAGGCTCTGCTTCAATGGCCACAGGGGGTGTGCGTTACCCGTATTATGCGTGGCTATGTGTGACAGTGGCGCACATGGCGGCATGCGTCCTCGCAAACACGCCGCCCTGGGAGCTGGACTCACAGGCGCTGGCAGAGACGCATCAGATAAAGGAGGATGCCCAAGCGAGGGGCCAGAAACTGGCTCCGGAGGTGGCGCAGGCTCGCCCAGTGGCCGAGCAGCGTATGCGGGATTGCTGGAAAATTGCTGGTCGATCTTATGTAGAGTTATCGTGGGATGAATCTAGCAACCTATGCAAATGATCGCAACCCGACAAATGTCAAAGAAGTTTGACGAGGGGCATTAAGAAAATAGATGCACTTTACATGGAAGGTTGGAGATTGGAAAACTCGACAATCAAGCAAATGTAATCTTGATATATTTTCCGCACAAACTCGCTGCGGGACGAGCCAACCATCGTCATTTGAAGGTCGCTGTTTCCAAAATCCGCCCCTCATCGAGCTACACAGCAAAGAGCAATCAGGAGAGTGTCTGTCCGACACGTATAAGCGAACTTCCACGTGTTTACACAGAAATCTTTAGAATTCACGCAAATAAATTATTTGCCCTAGTGGTGTTAATTGGTGGGCGAATAAAGTTGTAAAACCACCTGTTGTTTTCCTTAAAGCGATTCCCAGCAGCACCCCTTCACAATATCCTGCTAAACAGGGTATTGTTACAACGTAAAGTGGAGATGTATTTTTTCTCGTTTTTTCCTATAGTGTGGAGTGTCATTGAAAAGGTTGGTCAAAAATGTTGTGGGTGTGGTATAATCATTTTTCAATTCAGGGATCTGTATGCGAAGTCTTAAGTTTTAGTGTTCTAATTGTCGTTAGAGACAAGTATACCCCCACTTTGCCTGCTAAACGGTTGTATTTGGATTGGTGAAAAATGTATAACAGTGGTATATATATAACGAAATTTATAATAACTATCACAGCTAGGTTGGATTTACAATTTAACGAGTCGACCAACTTATGAAATGTACTTGAAACCATGAACTATGTTTATAGTATCGAATAACAATGAAGAATAATAATAAATTATGTTCATAATATCCGCATATTGTGACAGGCAACTACGGAACCCTACACTGCACTTGGCCCGACACCCTCTTGGCTGATTTTGATGTTGATTGGATAGGAAAGTGGCTTACAACATTTCAGCATCTTAGGTACAAGGGTTTGGGCAAAGCGTTTATGAATCAGTAAGTCACCATTCGGTTTTTATTAAGGTGTGTAAAGAATTCGTGTTAAAAAATATCAATGTAAAAGCCAATTTAAAACTTCTTTTAAATTTACGGTTAATTAGACGCAATAGTTGGTAAACTTAATTTCCAAGAATAGTTCTGTCTTTTGAATAGCTTGTTGCTTTCAGAAACGTTTCTCGAACAATCTGTGAGCTCATTAGTTTTCCAGGCGAATGTGTCTCAGAAACTAAATCAGAATTTGTGACCCAAATGAGATTAGCACTCGTAGATGGATTGTCGTAGTAGAGCTACGCGCAACACGCTACGTAAGTGCTACGCGGCCCACTCGATGCATATTTATGGCTACGAAATTTGAGCGCGAGCTGCATGAATAAAATTATTCTAATTCAACGTTTTTATTGAAACGGCGCAGGCTGTCCAGTTTACTCGATTGCGAAAGTTAATTTTTGGAAAAGAAGTTTTGGGATCGGATTAATAACTTTTGTTTAAAAATTCGTGGCTTGTAACAGATGTAACTGTCTGAAAAATGGAGATCGCAGATGTTTAAAAAGTTTACTTCTCCTTTTTCGACGACTTAACTTCAGATTCGAAGCCCCGGCCGTCTACTTGAGAGGCCGTAGGTTCAACCACTAGGCTAGGGAAGAACTTATATTATAATGTAATGCATGTAACTGCGTCGAAATCATCTCAGATAATAAATAAATACTCCATGAAAAATATGTCTGATGTATATCAACCGTTTCCAAGTTCAAATCCGACAGCTATTGTTAGTAGTCAAAAATTTCCTGATAGTTACGAACTGGGTTGTTTCCCCGCCCTGGGACATCGTATAACACTTCGGCTGGAATAACGAGCTTCGCAGTTCTACAACTTTGGTAAATCTGTAATTTTCCTGGTATTCCTGCATAATGCTGTACCGAAAATGTGATACCTAGATAATCCGTGAGCTAGTTAATTTGTGAGGTGTATACGGAGTCAAACGGTGTCAAATTTTACATAGCGGATAGACAGAGCTTAAAGTAAGAAGACCTAAAAGCCAGGTTGGAAAAGGGAATCAAAATACTGATGGGTTTAGACTACAGGCCCACGTACAAAAAATGTGGGTCATATGAACCACTAGGTGACGTATATAGGACGATATAAGAGCATAAAATAATAAGATTCAGCACTATGCCGTCACTTGTAAGCTGTCCAACTGGGTGCTGGTGAGAATTCAAAAGTGCAACCCTCGATTTTTTCCCCTTGTCGCATGATTTTTGTACGGCGTTGCGGAATAATGGATTAGAAGCTGTATTGAAACAGTATGAAACTGATGCCGTACAGAATCAAATGACCAAATTTACCCTGGAAATGGTCAGAAAATCAAAAAAAATTACCGACTTTGTGGCGCACCATTTGTACGGCATCAGTTTCATACTGATTCAATACAGCTTCTAATCCATTATTCCGCAACGCCGTACAAAAATCATGCGACAAGGGGAAAAAATCGAGGGTTGCACTTTTGAATTCTCACCAGCACCCAGTTGGACAGCTTACAAGTGACGGCATAGTGCTGAATCTTATTATTTTATGCTCTTATATCGTCCTATATACGTCACCTGGTGGTTCATGTGACCCACATTTTTTGTACGTGGGCCTGTAGTCTAGTTGTTAGTCGCCTTTAAGATGATTCCTAAGATTTTCTCGATGGGCTTAAAACGCAGGAAGAGAAGCAGATGGTGCATTCCATGTTTTTTTTTTGCTCCCAGACCATGGAAGCATGCCAAATTTTGTAAAAATAAAGTAGTTCTATAAATAAAACGGTTGGAGGGTCTTCAGTCGATGGTTGGAGGTCAATCAGAAATGAGGAGATCCGTAAATAAAACAAAGTGACTGACGTGGCTCAGCGAATTGCACACCTTAAGTGGCAATAGGCTTGGATACATTGCTTGTAGAACCGATGGCCGTTGGATAAGACCGATGTCCAGCAGTGAAAGAAAAAAGAAGACGTTTATTTTCTTTTGAAAGACACACAAATAAAGCATACACACAATTATACAAAAATGAAACATAAAACTCAGACATAAAAATAGATCAGCAATGTATTAATGAGTGTGTCTTCGCAAAAGTGAAACGGTCGCTGGCTCAGCTATGCTGAGGCGTTAAAAACCTGCAGTAGCTGCAGTGGGAAGCACTACACAAATGTTTCCTAAGAAAGTTGTCATGAAGGTTCCAACCCTCAACTGGCGACTTCTCAAGAGAGTGACTTAAAAGGAAGCAAAAGGAAAAGTATCCCAAAATGTCTAAGTAGCAATAGTAATTTGTAAGTAACAAAACACTAATGAGTTTCAGAATTGACTGGCCAGCATTTTCACTATATTGGTTTATAATGCTGGGTGTTGCCGATGGACCTGTCAAGCTGACATTTGTAGCGCTCTCAAGAAGTTAAATGGACTTTGTATAATGTAAATTGTTCAGAATCCCATCTGTATCTAATTTGCTCACTTGAGCGAGGTGTCACTGAAGCATAAATTCTAATAAACTAGTTTTGCCCAAATGCCCGGATCTAAACAATGGTTGTGTGTGACTTGATTTGTTTTTTTTACAAGCTTTTATTTAGTTTGCTCTGTTTGTTTATTTATTTGTTTGGGTCAAATCTAGTAATTGTAATTTTCTTTTTCTTTTCCTTTCTTGCTTCCAGTGGTCGAAACACTTATGTAATTCAGGTGACAATAAAATAATCTTGTAATAAAATTCTGGTGACCCTACCGTCTCCGCAAAAGGGAGCTCTTCAACGATTTGGCCGATTGACTTGAAATTTGGTATGCATATGCAAGATAGACGACAATGAAGTACAATCAATAAAAAGTACAGTCAGCAAAAAAAATGTGTTAAAAATGAAATTTTTAGTCGAGGTAATTTTGTTACGGGTCGTGATGGAATTTGATACGGAGATAGTTTGAGAGCCTGGGAAGGACAAAATAGTTTTCATTCCGGAAAATTAGGTATATAGTTCCCGCGGGCTCGCGATAAAAACGAATTTTTCGCAGACAAAGTCGCGGGCAACAGCTAGTATAAAATACGTGAAAGTACTGGGGTGCTGTGCAAGTAAGGGGGGGGGGGAATAATTGCCAACATAGAGATGTCGCATCGCAACCCATGACAGCCTAGAGGCGAATACGAATTCCGCAGGCTCTGTACCAGGCAATATTATAGTCTCCCTAGAATGCGATATGTCGACGGAATGAGATGCCTCGAGTGAGCTCTCTATTAGAGATATATCACTACAAGCGGGAGACGAGATATGGCTGTATTGTATGTTATTTTCATATTGTATTAAATCTTTTTGGAATTTGTAGCTTAGGTTTGTCCTTTCTTACACGGCTAGCATGAGAGCCCACGAGAACTGTGTCGCGCGCGAGATAGACTACCTATTTATTTTATAAACGAACAGTAAAAAAGAGAC
The DNA here is from genome assembly GCA_949127965.1 of Pandemis corylana. NCBI lineage: Eukaryota > Metazoa > Arthropoda > Insecta > Lepidoptera > Tortricidae > Pandemis > Pandemis corylana. Next base: position 10,177,104 of record OX421856.1, on the reverse strand, counting down.
AGGTAGTCTATCTCGCGCACGACACCGCTGTCACACTCTCTCGTGCTCGTCATGGTGCTGTATTTATTTAAATCAAAGAAATTTCTCTATTTTTGGACCGATTTCAAAAAGTCTTTCACCATTACAGTCATTATCACATAGGTTATGTTTAATTCTGTGGGGATGAAGACGCTGGGAACACCATATGACTAATGCCATAAAGTAGTCATCAACAAATGCCTACAATTATATTATTTTGAAACATTTTAACTTTTTAAGACATATTTTCGCGTCGGTGGTTGACGCTGCTCTCAAAGCGACTTTTAGAATGGTTTTGCCGGTATACTTTCGAGCGACTGATGTTATATCTTGAATGTATGCGTATGAAATTACTCTAAGCAGTATTGATGTGTGTAAAATAACCTACAAGTGCGTTGAGAGCTAGATTGCTTGCGTACACCCATCTTCGTTGAGGGAATAGGCACCTGTGCCCTAATTTAGTGAGTGAAACAACACGAACACTTTCAATTTTAAATAATGAAATTGTATCTCGAATTTTGAAAGCAAATGTGTGAAAATACCACACGAAAGTGGTGAAAAATTGTGCTGAATTTTAAATACGTGTAACATAGAAGATACTTAGGGCTCTCATTAATCTTGTGACCTAGTCAAAAAATTGATTAGAGCTATAGTTTTGAAGATATAAACAGATTTATATACCACTTTCGAGTGCGGTATTTTCACACACGTGTGCTTTCAAAAATCGGGTCCCAGGCGTTACATTGTTAATTATTCATCATCAATTTCAAGTTCTATGCTGGTCTGGGAGCAAAGGAAAAGCATAGAATGTACCAGTGGCTTCTCGTTCCACGCAGGTGGTAAAAGCCCATCGAGGGAATGGGCGAAATTCTTAGGAATCATGTTATAGGCGATGCGGCTAGCAACCCGTCACTATTTTGATTCCTTTTTACACCTACACGCCTACAATCGTGCTAAACGTGGCCTTTAGGTCTTGTTACCTTAGGCTCTGTCTACCCCGTAAGGGATATAGACGTGATTTTGTGTATGTATGTATGTATGTATGTAACTTCAAGTTATGTGTGTGTGACACGTGTTGGATGACAAAGCCAAGTTATTAAAGAACCTGACTATAAACCTATGTCTTAGTTCGACCCCTGGGCGAGGCATAAATATAAAAAACACACCCAAATATCACTTTCACATAAATAAGAACAATTATATCCTATAGGTACCTACTCATCCAACTATAGCACGTTCCCAACTCAACTTTCACAACGTCCTACTTTTTACTCCTTTAACTTTTTGCCATCGAAAAACCGAAAAAATACGCCTTATCGATAAAACACAAAGTACAGGCTTGCGTTGAAGTCAAAGAAATAAACCCTTGAAAAGTAAAGAGAAACGGGACTCAAAAGAAACGGGAGATGAAACGAATATCTGCTCAAATTTCGGTTACGATATTCGACACCTCTGAATGACAACTCGAGATGGGTTCACACAGAACGTGGTCACGCATTTGGCTAAGACATATTTCTATGCGAGAAGAAATTGCTGGCATACATTGCATGGCAGGGGTAGCCAACCGGTTGATCGCGGCTATTGGTCCAATCGATAGCGGCAATGTTAGAAAGAACATTTTTATGAAATAACATTAAGTTTAAATTAAAAAAAAAACATGCAATAACCGTGTAATACGTAAATAAAAATAATTCAAGTTTATGCAAAAAATGTCTGACGTCATTTTGGAAAATAACTGATACTCTTCAAACTGCTGGACCAATTTTACCAAACATAGCTAGGATCTACTTCAAGGAAACTGGTTTTCGAATGAAAAAAACTGTATCGAAATCGGTCCATCCGAGTGAGAGCTACGATACCACACACAGATACATACAGACACAACAGACATCGACGTAAGATAACAAGACCTAAAGGCCACGTTGAGCATGTTTATGGGCGTATAGGTGGAAAGGAAAATTAAAATAGTGATAGTTGCTAGCCGTATCGCCTATAACATTAGATATTTATTGTGTTTTTAATTGTGAACTCATTATTTTGTTAGCTTGTGAACAAACCGTGAGTATCTTAATAGCTTATTAATTAAGCGCGTGAAGACTTCCTTAATTCCAAGGGCGGATGTCGGCAAAGTAATTAAAATCTTCAAGCGACAGTGACAAGATGACACGCCAAATTCGTGACTTTTACAGCGTTTTTCTTGCACTTGCCGCTTTAAATTTGGGCACAAAAAGTCAGTATGAAAGCGGATTTTTTTCCCGAACAAAACGGAACTGCACAACATTGCGGCATAGCTACTCGATATGATGATAGTTATTTATAATTAACTAGCCTTCCGTCCGCAGCTTCGCCCGCGATAAATTTATTTTCCCGTAGGAAAAGGTATTTTCCCGCGGTAAAGAGTAGCCTATGTCACTCAGTGATAATGTAGCTTTCTAACAGCAAAAGAATTTTTGAAATCTGTCCAGTAGTTTCGGAGCCTATTCAATGCAAACAAACAAACAAACAATCAAATTTTTCCTCTTTATAATATTAGTATAGATAAATGGGGCTGCGATCCCCGCTCTGGTTCGTGGCTGGTTCAAAGGGTTTCCATTGCAGTTCAAACAGGCAACGCGGCCAGCATAATGGGAACCTCTGAACCAGGCACGAAACAGGGGGCATTTTTTAGGTTAGTTTTTAATCATTTTTAACATAGTTTACTTTAAATCAACTTTCCTAGTTTTAGTGTTCTTTATTGTTATTTAGTTTTTAATAGTTTGTATATTGATAAATTCCATGTATATATTAATAAATATATTAATAAACTTAATGAGATTCGAGTTTTAACTTTGTTTCGGCGCCGATCTTATAAAGTCGCCTTTGACAGCTATACCTCTGGACCTTAGTCAATAGTGGCGCCAACTGGTGAGCAAACAAACGATAGTCCCTAACTACCCCTAAACCTACACGAAGCTCAAATCTTAGCCGGCTTTTATTAAGCACATAATCACCTGGATTGCTCGGCAATTGTCCGCTGAATTATGACACGTGCCTTTTGTGCTCGCTGACACAATAACACAAAACAAGAGAAACAAAACCGCGCTAAATAAACGATTTTGACTAAGGGAGGGTCATTTTGTAGCATTCAGTTCATTTTAATACTAGGGTTGCCCACCGTCCTGCTAAAAAGCGAGAAGTCCCGTTTCTAAAGTCTTACCGCCTTATTCATAAACGCTCTGTGTAGGCCTCGGCTAGCTTAGCAATCGTTTGTCCTTATCTGTCACTTTGACATTTACCTTTGGCAGATAAGGACAAACGATTGCTAAGTTAGCAGAAGCCTATAGAGCGTTTATGAATAAGGGGGTTAGAGTATGCATCCCACAAAGGGTCTGTGATGTACGCCTGTTGTCCCATTTCTGAAATACTACAGTCTGCGTCCAGAACAGGTTTCGCGCGGTACTAATGTCGGATTGTCCCGTTTTCAGGCTAGAATAGCACTGCAATGTACATTCTGTTATAAATTACAGTAAGTCGGGCCCTGATTTCAATTTGAACTTATCGCAAGTGCAATTAATGATTCGAAAGAGTTGGTTTGATTTTTCTTGGCTTTCAATACTGTCTCAATGCGGTCAGGTGAAGGTGTTCGCGCGCTAAAAACCTTTTTGGTTGTATGCAGTGCAGGGGTGCTCTATGGCACATAAAAAGAAAATCATATATTACGTCAGTGTCTTCATGTGTTGTGCTACGTAATTTTTTCCACCGCTGTTTTCATCATCCGCCTTCTTACAATTTCCTGACCCGCATCGCCTTCCTCGCCTCAACGCCGCCAGGAGAACGCCCTAAGGTGAGTGCCTCTGCACTGTTCTAAATTGTATCTTTTTGAGCATCAGCGCACTCCTGGCCTTCCGCAAGAACGAAAATTGGCTATTTACACGCCCTAACCTAACATTTTCTTTGGTCCATTCGAACACCGGATTAATTGGTGCTAAATTATTCATCCGCATTTTTACTTCGCCTGTGACATAGCGTAATTTTGGCTCTCACAATAGGCATAATTTTCAACCGCCATATCTGTCATCATTTTCATTTGACAACATCATATAATTTTCGGAATTAAATTAAATTTTTCGCAAGGTTTTCGCGTTAAATAATGGCGAAACCAACTTTAGAAGCAAAATTATCCATATTAAAAACTAAAGAGGAACGTATTTTACGACGTTTTGCTTATTTATACGATCTGTCGAAAAAAATCTCTACGCTCGATTCTCGCAGTAACGAGAATTTCATGGCAGAGTCAGAGACGATTGACGATTTTCGTGTCAATTTCGAGAGTATTTTAGATCAGATAAACGAAATATCTCTCTCTCTGAATCCTAAACATGAGCCTGATTATGAGGCCCTGGATACTTTTGAAAATTTGTATGCCAGAATAAAGCGCTCTCGTGCTAATATTTTGAAAATAACCGCCCCGCAAACGAGTTCGTCTTGTTCACCCGCGCCACAGGTTAAAGGTCCAGCCATTAAGCTTCCGCCTATCGACCTTCCCTCCTTTGATGGTAGGACTGAAAACTGGCCCATATTCTACGAGTCCTTTAAGGCCAATATTCATAACAATGATCAGCTCTCTGACTCGCAACGCGTGCAATATCTCATGGGCAAACTGACTCATAGCGCCCTTAATATAACCGCGGGTTTAGTACCCACAGGCGAGACCTACGCTATTATTTGGGACAGTCTTGTCAAAAAGTACCAAGACAAGCGCGCCTTAGGTACTTACTATTTGAATAACATTCTCGATATGAAGCCATGCTCTAACTCGTCTAGCAGTCTCAACAGTTTCATCGAGAAATATTCCGCAACTGTAGCCGCTTTAAAACAACTAGATATTCCTGATCTGACAGATTTCTTCTTTTTACAATGCGCTTTAAGAAAGACTGACCAACAGACGTTACAAACTTTCGAAATGTCTGTGCGAGACGAAACGTTTCCCTCATATGAAAAATTTGTCTCATTTATGCAAAGCCAAGTTAAAATTTTGGAACGGTCAGGCAATACTTCTGTCATAAATACTCCGCGAACCGCTTTCAAACCCGCTGCCAATGCACCGGCACAACCCGCGCGTACTACTTACAAAGCGTTTGTAGCTAGTAACGATGTTCCTTCTTCTAGCTCCGCAAATAATAAACCCTGTGTATTGTGCAATAGCAATGATCATATTCAACTGTATGGTTGTTCCAAATTCAAAAATATGACTTCTCCGCAAACAAGATTTGAATTTATCAAAAATAATCGTGGTTGTGTGAACTGTTTAAGCTTGTCACACACTTTGCTCAATTGCAGCTCAAGTCACACGTGTAAACTATGTCAAAAACGTCACCATACGTTACTGCACTTTGACAACAATATTAATCCGCAATCACAAAAACGCTTTTCCGCAAAAGCAAACGTAAAATCTACGCAGTTGTTTGCGAACGCCGGTTCAACTTCGCCTGCCGCGCATGCGCCGAACGCCTCGTCTGCCGCATCGTTCCCGCGCGCGGAGCCTGCTGCGCCCCATCCGCGTGAGCTAGCAGCTGCTGCTGCGAACGTTGACCGCGCTCCGCTGCCGCCTGTAGCCATGTGCTCGTGTGCTCATCCGCCACCCGACGGTAATCAAATCGCGTCTCCGTCCTATAACATAGCAATTCCGCTGCCAGTCGGTAATCCAAATCCCGCGAACGCTTCGCTCTCTCTAAAGGTAGAGTCGCAACCACATTCGACTATTTTACTGTCAACCGCTCAAGTCTATGCTAAACAAAACAATAGCGACAATAAAATGATAATTAGATGCCTTATTGACAACGGATCTCAAAATAATTTAATAACGCTTGATTGCTGTAAATCATTAAACTTACCTATCATACCGCTGACAAACTCTTATATAAAGGGTGTTGGTTTAACTTCAAGACCAATACACGGATATGTTTACTTACATATTGAATCTCGCATTCATCCAAATAATAAATACTACATACACGCTTTAGTGGTAGATTGTATAACCGATCAATTGCCCTCACATTTCATCGAATATAATGAACGTGACATGGCTTACCTTAATAATATACCGCTCGCAGACCTCACATGGAACATTCCAGGCTGCATTGATGTAGTGCTCGGTGTCCAGCTCTTCCCGTACATCTACTTGGGGAATAGAGTAGAGTCTGGCACTTGTGCTCCTCCCGCTCTATTGACCGCTTTCGGTTACGTTCTGATGGGGGACTATCCTTATCAGTCTCACCCTAATACCGATGGTTCTTTCACCGCTTTGGTCCGCAATGACCTCGAGTCGAGCCTCGAGCGATTTTGGGAATTGGAAGAAATTCCATTCAAACTTCATTTAAGTCCAGAAGAGACTGAATGCGAGAATTTCTTCACTACTTCAGTCTCCCGCAATGAGAAAGGTAGATACACTGCGGCCTTACCTTTCTGTAAAGATCCTTCTGAACTAGGGAACTCTCGTTCTGTTGCTCAGCGTCGTCTCATGTATCTGGAGAAAAGGTTCAAGCAAATACCCACGCTTCGCGATGCCTATAATAAAGTCATCACTGAGTACATGCAAAATGGTTATCTCTCAGAAGTACCTGAATCCGAAGTTGCTGATGATGGTTATTACATTCCTCATCACCCTGTAATTCGTCCGGAGAAAGTAACGTCTTCTGTTAGAATCGTTCTTGATGCCAGTGCTAAGACTCATTCAGGTATGTCACTCAATGACATATTGCATACTGGTCCTAATCTACAGGCTGATTTATTTTTGCTTTTGCTGAACTTTCGCTTATTCCCAGTAGCTATGACGTCTGATATTAAACAAATGTATATGCAAATTTGTTTGCCTCCGCATGATTATAAATATGTCAAAATATTATTTCGCTTTTCTGAAAGCGAGCCTATCCGCACCTTTCAATTCACTCGTGTCCCTTTCGGACTCAAGTCGAGCCCATTTATGGCTATGCGTACTGTTAAACAGTTATGCTTAGATGAAAGTCACCGCTTTCCTGATGCTGCAAGTGTGGCCAGCTCCCAGCTGTACATGGATGACCTGGTCCACTCTTGTCTGGATAATGAAACCGCCATGCATTTATCGCAAGAATTAATCGCATTATTCAAGTCTGGCGCATTTGATTTAGTCAAATGGTCAAGTAACTCGCCTGCTCTGTTAGATAGTCTTCCTGATTCACACCGTGCTTCTGTCAACTTTAACGACAAGCAAAGTGTATCAAAGGTGTTAGGGTTGTCATGGGAACCCACAAATGACACTTTTTTCATAACTTCGTCTTCGCCTGCTGGTGGGAAGTGCACCAAGCGAATAATACTATCTACCGTAGCTCGCTTGTTTGATGTCCTTGGCTTAGTGGCTCCCGTTGTGTTATACGCCAAGTTGTTAATTAAGGAACTTTGGCTCTGTAAAATCGACTGGGATGACACACCCCCCGAGCATATAATAAAAAGCTACTCCATGTTGACGCAAGAATTTCCGATGCTGTCTACGTTAAAAATCCCGCGTCATATTGGTGTTTCTGCTGACTGTACGGTAAACATAGTCGGATTTTCAGATGCCAGTCTCAATGGATATGGATGTGTCATTTACTTGCACGTTATTGACCCAGTTGGTAATGTCACTGTTAGGTTGCTGTGCTCTAAGTCAAAGGTCTCTCCCGCGAAAATTACTACTCTCGCTCGTTTAGAGCTATGTGCCGCTCTCTTAATGTCCAAACTAATGAAAATTGTTCAGGAAACTTACCTGTCTCGTATTCCAATTGCAGGAATATACGCTTTTTCGGATTCAACAATTGCCCTTTCGTGGATTAAATCATCCCCCCATAGATGGTCTATTTTTGTTAGCAACCGTGTTGCCCAATGTCAAGAGAACGTGGCACCACAGAACTTCTATCACGTTGCCGGAGTTGACAACCCTAGTGATTGTTTGTCTCGCGGTATGCTACCATCGCAATTGATATCGCATGATTTGTGGTGGAATGGCCCATCTTGGCTACGAAACCCGCCTTCTGAATGGCCTATCCAATCTTTTTGTCCCACAGAAGTGGACAAGTTGCCTGAATGCAAGACTAATACCTTAACCGCAATAGTTCAAGCTGAACTACCCTTATTGTACACGCTAGCTCAACGCATTTCGTCGTGGAATAAGCTACTCCGCACAGTTGTTTACGTGTTGCGCTTAGCAAGAAAGTTAAAACCGAATGAAATGGTTAAAAATCTCGGTATTGCTGAAACCGCTTTATTAACCGCTATACAGAGTGTATATTTTTGTGAAGATATCGCTCGCATAAAAAATAATCTTTTACCGTCGCGCAAACTTTTAAAGTTATCGGTTTTCCTTGACGAGAACAATGTCTTACGAGTTGGTGGTCGCCTATCAAATGCAGATCTGCCATTCGAAGTTAAATATCCCGCACTTTTGCCAAAACATGATCATATGGTTGATTTAATTATAGATCATTGCCATACTGCTAATTGTCATGTGGGTGCCGGTCTTCTGATGTCCATCATTCGCCAGCGTTTCTGGATACTTGATGGTCGGACTGTCATTAGAGCTAGAGTACATAATTGTAATCAATGTTTCCGTGTTAAGCCGGCACACCCAACGCCAAAAATGGCTGACTTACCTTCTTATCGCTTGCAAGAAGCAAAGGCTTTTATGCATACCGGTGTCGATTACGCTGGTCCTCTCCGCATTACTCTTTGTCGTCGCCGTGGTCAGCACGCACAAAAGGCATACATTTGCTTGTTTGTCTGCCTCGTTACTAAGGCTGTTCATATAGAGTTGGCTTCCGACTTATCCTCAGATGCTTTCTTAGCCGCCTTTAAGCGCTTCATTTCTAGACGAGGCCCTGTCTCTTGTCTTTATTCCGACCACGGGACCAATTTTGTAGGTGCCAAAGCTCAATTGGATGAGATGTACAACATGATACTAAGTCCAGAGTTTAAGGCTAAATTTGATACTGAGTGTATTAATCACCGCATTGTATGGAAAATGATTCCTCCCCGTTCCCCTCATTTCGGTGGCATGTGGGAATCGAATATTAAGAGTTTTAAGACTCATTTGTACCGTGTAGTAGGTTCACAGCTTCTGACGTACGAAGAACTGCTCACCGTACTTATACAGATTGAGTGTATACTCAATTCGCGACCGCTAAGTGCCATATCTTCGGATCCGCACCCTGAAATATTAACGCCTGCACATTTCTTAATGTCAACACCGCTTCAGTACTTACCCGCTTCTAATTTGTCTGATGAGTGCCGGAATCTTCATAATAGGAAGAAGTTGCTAGACAGTATTGTTCAATCTTACTGGAAAAAATGGCGTATTGAATACCTGCACACTTTGCAAGTCAGAACTAAATGGTGTACCCAAGATCATCCCATCAAAGTAGGGACGGTGGTCTTAATGGGTGACGACAATGTACCTCCACTTCATTGGCCTCTGGGTGTTGTAACACACGTTTATCCAGGGTCCGATAATATTGTTCGTGTCGCCACGATCAAAACCGTCAAAGGATCATTTAAGCGTCCTGTTGTAAAATTATATCCTCTACCATCACAGTAGTTTCTTTCATATATCGTTTCATATTTTCATCCTGAAGTTCTAACTTCCTTATTCCTATCGCACCGCACCGCATCATACCTACACCTCACCGCACCTCATCTTCATTGAAATTTTCCAAATTTCAAGGCCGGGAGCATGTTCGCGCGCTAAAAACCTTTTTGGTTGTATGCAGTGCAGGGGTGCTCTATGGCACATAAAAAGAAAATCATATATTACGTCAGTGTCTTCATGTGTTGTGCTACGTAATTTTTTCCACCGCTGTTTTCATCATCCGCCTTCTTACAATTTCCTGACCCGCATCGCCTTCCTCGCCTCAACGCCGCCAGGAGAACGCCCTAAGGTGAGTGCCTCTGCACTGTTCTAAATTGTATCTTTTTGAGCATCAGCGCACTCCTGGCCTTCCGCAAGAACGAAAATTGGCTATTTACACGCCCTAACCTAACAGAAGGTGTCCCGCAAGTTGATCTTAAATGTACCGCAAATTTGTTGCACTAAGGTTGGCAACCCTTCTGAAGCTCTGAAATAATTAACACCTCAATTATTGTTTTGTTTGCTCGCCGTTTCTGGGTTACACGTTACACGAGAGTTACAAATTGGGAGATAATAGAGCAACATCAAAGCTAAGGTCATAGTCATAGATTACTAGACGCTATAGCTTCTTAGTTTCCAAGCACTTGAAACATCTGGTGACCTGTCTTGGTCATCTGTCTTTTCTCTGACGGGCTGCTGTCCCATTGGTGATTTCTCTTTCTCGCACTTTATTGGTCTTTAGGCGGATTCTAAATCTGTATCTGAAGAATTACTCAAAGGATGCCTGGGTGCAAAGAAAAAACCATAGAATGTACCAATTACTTATCTTCCCGCGCAGATGGTAAAAGCGCATCGAGGGAATGGGCGAAAATCATAGGAATCATGTTACAGGCAATGCGGCTAGCAACCATCTACGTGCCCACAATCATGCTAAAAGTGGACTTAAGGTCTTGTTACCTTGGGCGCACTGTCTACCCCGTAAAGGATAAAGACATGATTTATGAATGTATGTATGTATTGTCCACAGACTGCTTCAGTTAATAGTTTAAGTAGGATCTATATTTATACTCATCCCTTCATAAAAATTTAAAAAGGTATATAAACGTCTCAGCGCATCAACTACCCGCATTATATTTCGGCGAGGGTTAATCCCCCCTTTGTCACAGCTCTCCAATTTATTGGCTATTCCACTCGGGAAATTGCAGCTTTAAAATGCGAATGAATCGTTATAACATTAGCTGGAAGCGGCGAGAGAGGGAGCCACTCTATCATTAGGTATGACAGTTTAAGTGACGCTCTTTAAAAGTCGACGGTAAGAGCTAAAGGATTTCTAGCTGACCAACAGCGGCAATTTTTTTTTCTATGAGAAAATGCAATAAGAATCAAGCCCATACAGCCAAGTTTGATGCATAAATATACCTTATAGTGATTAGTAAGTCCTGTCACATTCTCGTCTAAGTTCATCCTGATTACCTGACCTGTCAGCTCCATTGCACCTGTAAAGTACGATACTCTATTCCACCATATACGGGTAAGATTAAGGGTCAATGACTTCCTTTCCATTTTATTCGGCCTCAAGTTGTAAGTGAAAATTACGACTCTATTTGTTTATGCTCGGTAGCGTCGGCCTTGGAGCGTGTTCAAATAAATTTAAGCACCTCGTCGGCTCAGATTTTTATGGTATACCTACGTCAAATTGACATACGAGTAAAAACAAATCGCTTTCGCTACATTCGACCATAAAATGCGGACGTCGCAATATCTGCGCTCGACAGCGACATATCGCCGGTCCGATGGGAAGCTCCGCCAAGATAGCTTGGTGTCCGCTTACTCGGTCTATAATAAAAATAAAAAATATTTTTTTTACACAACAAGGAAGGCAAACGATTGCGTGGCATATCGTAAGTAATCACCAATGCCCACGTCCGTCTCCATCACTGGAGCATTACAAAATTTATTATTGAATTGTAGCCCTAGAAGGCTAAGATAAAATACCTCATGTGCCAGTAAATTACGTTACAGAAATTAGCTACATTATACCTAGCTGTAGCCGCGCCTTCGTCTACGGAGAATTCATTTATCGCGCGATCACAAGAACTATGCAATTTCCGGGATGAAAATTATCCTTCCTATACCAAACTATCTCAATTCCATGTTTTATCACGACTGCTTGGGTAGCTAACGCGTAACAGACAAACGAACTCACATTTGCATTTATAATTTTAGTTGGGATTAGGATAGCTAGGATAGTTAGGACTAGGTTTTATTAACAACAAAAATGCACTACCTATTGACGAATTCTTCTGAAATAAGCTCTCTTTTTATCAGCACATCCTACATTCCTTAGTCTTTGGCGTTGCTACCTTGCGACGGCACGTGCAACCACTTTGATGCACTCGAGTGCACTGTACGGAAATGACACGATAGAGAATAATAAATGTCAGGATATAATATGTAGGTACTTTTTACAATTCGACCGAAGTATTTGGTGTCGTGTATGGTCCGCAGCTTTTCCTTTATAAATTTGCGAGTGCGGCAATATGTTTGTGAAAAAGTTGAAATTTGTATAATGGTTGTGGCAATCTAGTCACTCGATAGTTAATTATTGGTGTAGTAGACTAATGCCTTTTATCTATTATAAGTTTTTTTTTTACTAACCGTGACCTAACTTTATTACTGAAAAAAAACTTTGGACAAACGTACCTACCAGTAAAATGAGAAGTGTCCGACAATAAAATAGTAAAAATATCAAACCCATGAGAGTGAGTGAGGCAGCAAGATAGGCCCTAATGTATTTATAAGTTATTATCACACTGTAACTGTATTTAAACAGAAAATGGTAAAAGAGTATGCTATAGTGATGGCGACAAAAGCGAGGGTAGTTGGGCGCCGCCGTCAGGTTGTACCGAGCGACATCGCAAGCAAAGCGTTGGCGCGTAGTAGTGTTTGTAGGCGACGCACCTATTTAGGCAGCTATCTTTTTATCAAACTGTTATATTTTGGCACTGGTCACAAATAAAATTAATTGCACGCAGCGCTGAAAAGAAAGAAAAACAAAAGAAGTGAGTCTTGTTATTGCTCTCGTCAGCGCTGCGTGTTGAATTTTCACTATAATTTAAATTGTTTAATTTTACTAGTTTCTACAGTCTACAGTGTTTGTGTCTCGGCCGCCGAAACAAACGCTCCAGGAAGACGGATTCCGTAATAGTTTCAAATGTCCAACAAATAACGTCTTATGGCTAATTTGATGATGATGATGAGATTAATAACGTGTTATCCATATACCTATGTTGATCCCCACAAATGAATAACTTTACTTTGCTATCTCCACGATATAGTGAAGTTAAGTCATGCGATTATAATTATCAAAGAGATGAAACTGAACTGCACACACCTATCTATCTATCTAATCAGCCCACATTCACCCACTGCTGAGTAAAGGCGTCTTCATTTTCACGCCCCTTTGCCCGGTCCCGTGCCAGTCTCATCCACAGATTTCCAGCCGAATGACAGATGTCATCTGACCAACTTGCTACTACACCACCTACCACAGTATCTATGATCACGGTATTTCAGTAACAGTACGCACAACACCCGTTCGACATACAAAATAAAATAACGCAGCAACTCGATTAAACGCGAACAACCGCTCGGGACAAAACAGGAATCGAACAGCGGGAATGAAAAATTGCTGAAATAATCCGAATACGATTTTTGCTGATACCAACCTTATGCAAAGGTTATAAGAGCGTAGTGCGGTCCCCAGAGGCTCTATGGCCACGCATTTAAATCGTAATCGGTATACCACCAGCGGTCTTATTCGCATTCATATTCTCTTTATTGGTTTATCGCGCCCGGGACGGCCGATGGACGGACTGAAATCATCTGGATTTCATTATTTGAATCGTACAAAGGACATTTTTGGAATGAGTTTCGAGAACAAAGGCGAGAATTTGAGGTTATGAAAATGTCTGTAGAACTCTTAGATTAAATATTACTTAAGATTATAGGTTACACCCAAAATCAAAGCTAAGAGTTGTCCATGTGAGTACGATTATGCACATAATATTTCTATACGGCGTGTGTTATTCATAAGAATTCAGTGAAGCGATTGTTTTTTTTTTATTTACTTCTGCGTACTGGTTTCTCTATTTTCACATAGTAACACTTTAAGATAAACTACACTGTGTAAGCAATATGTACGTACTGGCCCGAAGCAATGCGCTGAACTTTTTTAATATAGTTGCGACGTTTGTAGCTCGGGAGCCCATGGCAAAAAAAACAAAGGACACGGCACACTTGTTTTAAAAAGACCAAATCGACAAAAGTTATTTTAGTTCTGTAAAGTTAAAGGGTTACCAGTACATTATTGACGAACAAAGATTTTTTTTTTTTTTATAAAATTATTTGAATACGAGTTTTTTACGTCAAACACTCCAACTTTGCCACCAGGGTATATTTTGCCCAAAACACAATTTCTAAGGAAATCTACTGATAATAAAAAAAGTTACAGAATTATGGCAGCATTCATGACATTGGTAGATAATAAACTATACCTGTGGCAACACAGAGTAGCGCGTGCGCTCCTGACTTCATCCGGTAACCTGTTGGCGCTTGTCGAGTACCGAGTATATTTTTGCGGGCCAATTACTGACGAAATTTAGTAGTCAATTGTGCGTGCAAAACTTCTACTAATTTTAGATTTTGATAAATCAATGCATGCACATGATCTCAGAGTTGCCACAGATACACAAATGTGTCCCGGGTTTCATACAAAAAACTTGAAAAAATAAAGTTTTTCTCAAAAAAGTGGGCAATCTTGGCGTGTTTGACGGTAAGTCAAATTTAACTTGCAAAATCAACTTACACAAACTAACACGACAAGTAAACTTAAATGTTTCTAAAAAAATTCAGCCAACATGATTAACAGCAGTTTGGTACATACATAAATACAAAAATCACGTCTTTATCCCTTACGGGGTAGACAGAGCCTAAGGTAACAAGACCTGAAGACCACGTTCAGCATTATTGTAGGTGGATGGAAAGGGGAATCAAATAGTGATGGGTTGCCACACAACATGATTCCTAAGATTTCTAATTTTCAGTTTCGTCAGTAAATTTGAGAGAGAGAGAGAGAGAGAGAGAGAGAGAGAGAGAGAGAGAAATATTTATTTACACACATTCGATGCACGTCGATATATAATAGGAATAAATACAATATACTTAAGAATAGTACCAACATGGTGTACAATGGGCCCCACCCAGCATAATGTTTGATTTAATATACTTTAACAAAATAATTAATTTATTAACTCTAGATACTTTTTTATTTCACGTGAAACCATACATCCTCGTTCCATTTTCAATATCACTTCGCTTGCAAAGAAATAATAATTCTGCGAAAGCATTTCTTATAATACCAATGTCTGCTATTTGCAGATCATCTGATGTTTATTTAAATGCTTCATAATGGAGCCAAGTTTTTCCTTTAGAAACCCTCAGGGAAACTTCTACGTATTTATGGTTTAAATCGGAACAAACCGAAAATAAATACTGCACCAGTAATGGTAAGAAATATCTTAAGAATTACAAATATAAATGCTTTTAAGTTTTTAATATAAATAAAAATCTTCTTTTATACATACATTATATCACGTCTTTATCCCTTACGAAGTAGACAGAGCCTAAGGTAACAAAACCTTAAGGCCGCGTTTTGCACCGTTAAGGGCGTATAGGTGGAAAGGGAAATCCAAATAATGTGGGCTACTAGCCGCATTGCCTATAACATGATTCCTAAGACTTTCGCCCATTCCCTCGATGGGCACCATTCTGCGCGGGAAGAGAAGCAACTGGTAAATTCTATGTTTTTTCTTTACTCCCAGACCAGCATGGAAGAATCTTTTATTATTTTACTAAATGGTGTCCTAAAATAGATCAGAAATGTTTCAGCAGATGGCTAGGTTAAGTTACGTTGAATACTCCTGTTAGTTTTTTTATCTAATTTTTTATTCAAAATCCAGTCACAGTCAGTCGACGTCGTATATTCTGAACACCGTGTAATGACAGAAACATTAAAATTTAAATATTTCAATCGTGATTCACAAAAATTGAGTTGATTGCCAAAAAAGGCTGGAAACTGGAGATAATGATAAATGAGCGTTTTCCAAAAAAAATAACTCAACATGTCATTTTTTTTAGATCTTCGTTTACCCTATCGATCCTTATACAAGAAAATATGTGTCCCAAAATGTCCTTTCCAGTTCGTCACTTTTTTCAACATAGTTTTTTTTTATATGAATAGGAAGGCAAACGACCAGGTGGGTCACCTGATGGTAAGTGATCACCACTGCCCAACCCCAGAGGGATTGCAGATGCGTTGCCAACCTAGAGGACTAAGATGCAATGCCTCTTGTGCCCGTAATTTCCCCGGCTGTCTTACTCTCCACACCGGAACACAGCAGTGCAAGCACTGCTACTTAGCGGCAGGATTAGCGAGTAAGATGGTGTTAGCGATCCGGACGGACCTTGCACAAGGCCCTACCACCCGCAGAGTTATGTATGGAACGTGACGAACAGGAAAATAAATTCCATTGTTAAATCTGGGACACACTTTTGCGGGTGGTAGGCATCAGGTGACCCACTTGCTCATTTGCCTTCCTATTCATATTAAAAAAAAAAAAAAACGCTTTTTCTTGTATGAGAATCGATAGGGTAAACGATTCTGAGTAAGAAAAACCCAAAATATTTAAATTCTGGATAATATGTTCATGTGGACTTTTTTTGGAAAACTCTCGTATATCGTATCGAAAATTAAATGAAAAGAGTTTAAATCCGCGGTAAAAATGCAAACAAGTCACGTGTTCTGGGCCGAGTAGGGTGACCAGATGATAATAAGTAGAAATTAATTAAGCAGCTAACTAATTGCGACTACCACTAGTGCTCAGTGTTAATCTTGGGCAGCTTTTTCGGAACATGTGGTTTCTGTTCACGATTTAGAAGTCATCCTATATAACGTAGATCGTATGTTCTCCAAAACAAAAACAGCAGCAAATATAAGTATAGGTACTTCGATTTTGAATTCCTACGCAGCACGCAGGACCAGTGTGGCTAGACAAAGTCGCTATCAACAATCGATAACACTAAGATAATGAAAAATGAAATGTTACATGATTGACACAAGCTTAAGAAAAACCACGTGATCTAACGGAGCAAATACTACTAGCAAGCGTATGTCGACATCGATACGCTTTGGAGCGTACGTCTTGACTAGCCACGCATGCATTTAGTACGCGATAACACGAGATAACTTTCCTTAGTTTAGCGAGACAACTGTTGTACTCGTATTGCTTATACGACCCACGGATTTGCTTTACGAGCGGTTCGGAGGCAATAAGGCTGTGGGCGCTCTCGTTACGCCCCTAACGATGCACTTTACGACCATTCTTTCACCAACTATACTTTAAAGTAGTCCAATGATCTGTCCACAAATAGTTTTATTAGTTTATTACCCATTCGAACATCCAAGTTGCTTTTACAATATCACTCCGTAAGTTGTGGCATCGGTTTCGACGACAAAGTTTGTGAAACAAATCTGTGTAATATTTTGCTTTGTACAAAACTTTTGTTCGTAACATTGTTTACTGGAGTTTGTTTCGTTGTGTAATTGTAAAATAAAATCTGAAAACACGAACCGGTCCGGTATTATGTTAGTCTGGTCGTTATGCTAGTTAATTAGCAGATAGTGTGTCGTAAAACCGTGCCGGCCACCGGGCGGCGCCGGCCGCCGCAAACCGCCGGACACAGATCTAAGCACCTACGACCTTCCTTGTAACTGAGGTTTAAGGTCGCATCTCGAATGAACTAAAAGCATATACAAAATTGACTTATAATGTTCGCGTGTGATATGACGCTGGAATAACAACTTTAGTGTGGTCATGTAAGGACCCGTGCCAAAAGATGACGATTCGGAACATATTAGTTGGCAAAAACTGTACTTGTCCAGACCGTGTAGACCTCGTGGGAGATGCAAGGTAGTAAAGAGTAGGAGTCGCTTTATATTGGTCTGTTTAACACATTTGTGTGGCGATGTGGGTGCGGATTTATAATTAAACCCTAACGGCAACATTTGCTGTTAACAACCGATAGAAGCAAGAATGGGAGCTATATGCGGAGTTCAGTAGCCTGCTTGTCCAATAGGTGTTTTTTTTTTAAATTCTTTACACTAACTTGTAAATAAAATTTACTGGTATTTTACGCAACCGTTACATAATGAGGGTCCTTAAAACACGAGTGTGGTTTTTGAAACGAGCCTTGGCGAGTTTTAAAATAAGATCACAGGAGTGTTTTGGGGCCTAATTATCAGTTGCATACATTAATTTATCTACATGTTCAAGCAAATTGAACATGGTTGTTAGTGTGGCAGCCGCGCTATTTTTTCTATGTTGTCTGTGGCCATCTCAGACTCTAGAATCACTATGAATGTTTTGTTGTTATAATAATGAAGACCAAGAGATAACGCAGTGATCGGTGCGATCCGCGCAATTTATTGTTTTTAATATTAGATTAGTGAATCCAGTGTAAGAACTGTCAATAAATATCAGTTACGGACTTACGGCCTGTTATTTACTCATCATTCAAGAAGTACACGCGATTGTGTAAACATTTTTGGTGGAACCCATGAGGGGATCGGATCGTGATCATCAGCACGAGAAAGGGGAAGTCAAGACGAGTCATCAGTCAATTCATTTCATCTCATCGGTGAAACAAGTCGCCATCGAGTCAAGGTTACCTGGCGGCGCGGGAGTAACCAACAACATCGAAAAGTCATCAGTCAATTCATTTCATCTCATCGGTGAAACAAGTCGGCATCGAGTCAAGGTTACCTGGCGGCGCGGGAGTACCTAAACAACATCAAAAAGTCATCATTCAGTTCATCTCAAGCGGAATCGGTGAAATCAAGTCGCCATTTTTGTCGTGTACAGCGTGCGTAGAAGCAAGCGACGTCAAGGACGAACGCCATCTTGCGGACCGGCGGCGCGACGCAGCGAGCGACGGATTTCGTGCAGAAATAAGTAGTTTTGTAGGTTGGCAGAACGTCACTGCTGTCATCCAGTAAGCGATTACCTGTTTCACTTGTCAAATAAAAATAAGTAGTTTTGTAGGTTGGCAGAACGTCACTGCTGTCATCCAGTAAGCGATTACCTGTTTCACTTGTCAAATAAAAATAAGTAGTTTTGTAGGTTGGCAGAACGTCACTGCTGTCATCCAGTAAGCGATTACCTGTTTCACTTGTCAAATAAAAATAAGTAGTTTTGTAGGTTGGCAGAACGTCACTGCTGTCATCCAGTAAGCGATTACCTGTTTCACTTGTCAAATAAAAATAAGTAGTTTTGTAGGTTGGCAGAACGTCACTGCTGTCATCCAGTAAGCGATTACCTGTTTCACTTGTCAAATAAAAATAAGTAGTTTTGTAGGTTGGCAGAACGTCACTGCTGTCATCCAGTAAGCGATTACCTGTTTCACTTGTCAAATAAAAATAAGTAGTTTTGTAGGTTGGCAGAACGTCACTGCTGTCATCCAGTAAGCGATTACCTGTTTCACTTGTCAAATAGAAATAAGTAGCTGTTTACATTGATTGAGCATTTGTTGCTAGGTGTAAGTAAAGTTAGCCATCATGTCACGAAATGAATTCATAAAATTCAAATCAAAATATCGTATGCTGGTAGATTTTGCAGGTACTATCACAGAAGCGAAAGGTTCAATAGCTGCATCAGTGGCAAAACGCCATTTTGACCACTATTATACACAATTGGTGGCCTCATATGAAGCTTTGCTTGGTCTGCCT
The DNA here is from genome assembly GCA_949127965.1 of Pandemis corylana. NCBI lineage: Eukaryota > Metazoa > Arthropoda > Insecta > Lepidoptera > Tortricidae > Pandemis > Pandemis corylana. Next base: position 10,157,629 of record OX421856.1, on the reverse strand, counting down.
GATGGTGAGGTAGGGTCTGAGCAGCTTCAGCTGATTGAGACTCAATTCACAGAAATTAATAAATTATTAATTTACATAGAGGAGAGGGTTGATCACGAGGGAACAACCCTCAGGGAATCAAAGGTGCCGCAGTCTCAGCAGGCAATGGCAAAGTTGCCAATGATTGAGATACCGAAGTTCTCAGGTGAGTTGATGGAGTGGATTCCCTTTCACGACCTCTTTCAATCATTAGTGCATACTAGGGACATCTCTGACGCAGAGAAGCATTACTACCTGAGGGCTTCGCTGGTTGGTGATGCAGCATCACTAATCAGACAGCTTCCGATGGATGACGCAAACTATTCAGTAGCAATGAAGCTGCTTAAGGATCGTTATCAAAACAACAGGTTGTTATTAGACACCTACATCGGTAGGATAGCAAACCTACCAGTCATTCACGACCACTCATCATCAATTCGTTCAGATTTCTATGATCCCTTAAGAGAGGCTCTTCAGGCATTAGAGAAGCTCAAGCAGCCGGTTACTGAGTGGTCATATCTCATTCTGTTCATGGTGTTGCAGAAACTACCAGAGCGTATAAGGTCATCATTCGAGGAGCGCTATGGCGGGGATCCAGAAGTCCTGCCGACCATCACGCAGCTACTCCAACTACTTGACGAGCACTGCCGAGTCCATCAAGTAGTTCAACCGGTGCCCGAGGCTGCCGCAGCCAGAGTACCACTCCAGACACCGTCGCGGGGACGGCAGGCGCCACCCGCTCAGAGGCAGTCAACATCAAGGAAGGTGTTGACTACACAATCATCACATCAGGTGACGTCAGATACATGCTCTTATTGCAATAAGCCAACTCACACCTTGTATAGATGCCAGGAATTTCTTCAGATGAATCACGGGGCTAGGAGGTCATGGGCCAGGAAAGGTGGTTATTGTTTCAAGTGTTTGAGGAAGCACTATGCACGTGAATGTACTCATACAAACTGGTGCGCCCATTGTGGATCACCACATCACAACTCGCTTATCTGCAACGCAGAGGCGGAGGCAAGGGCTCAGGGCTTCCCGGTTAGGAACCAACAGGGAGCGCCCACATCCCATCAATCAAGGGCATCACCACCACAACGCCAACCTCGAAATGAGGTCATCAATCAACTGCAGAGTGGGGATCAGAGCGGGGATCAGGGAGGTACCTCGGCACCATCACCTGCATTGAGCCAGCCGTTCACACATCAGCAGCCTTACCGCCAAGTAGGTGATAGGGCACGTCAGGCGCAGGAGACGTTTCATTCCCTCCGGTTCGGAACTCGGTTGGGTAGGGATGAGCCTATATGAAAGGCGATCGCTGTTGGTGCTACACAGCCGTTACCTGTCACCATATGCCCCACAGCAATGATTATGGTGAGATCAGGTGATGGTACATACATCAAAGCCAAGTCATTATTAGATACTGGTGCAAGTATCTCAGTCATCAAACAGTCATTAGTCAACAAGTTAAAATTGCACCAACAGAATAATAGTAACAGCATTTATGGCATAGGTCATCAAATTGTTAAGGTACCAGGTACCATGGTCAAGCTAGTTGTCAAACCTGTGGGAAAACAGGTCCTGTTTTGGACATGTCATTATGGGGGCGTTGACCTCAACGCATCGGTCAGCTGTGACGTCATCGCAGCCAGCGGGTACGTCAGTGGAGGACTACGGCCTGCACGCCACGAAACTGGAGGAGGTTCTCGAGCGGTTTTGGAAGGTAGAGGAACCACCTTCGAAGCCAGCCGCTCATCCGGACCACTTGGAATGCGAAAGGTTGTATAGTTCTACTACTCAGCGCATGCCGGATGGCAAGTACATGGTGAGACTACCATTGCTGTCATCAAGATCAATGCTAGGAGAGTCTAGGCCACAAGCTATGCATCGATTACGAGCATTGGAGAGAAAAATGTCAAAAGATCCGATATTTGCAGCAAAATATAAGGAGTTCATGCATGAATACGAAACTCTGGGTCATATGTCAAAATCAAGGTTCAATTTTGACTCGGAACACTTTGTCATTCCACATCATGGTATCTTCAAGAAGGGATCAGACAAACTCAGGGTAGTCTTTGACGGGTCAGGGCGATCTACTACCGGAGTATCACTAAATCAATGCCTACATTCAGGGCAACCACTCCAGAACGACATTACAAGAATCATTCTGAATTTCAGGCGCCACCAGGTGGTCTTCACGACCGACGTCAAAATGATGTTTCGTCAAACGTGGATACATCCGGACGACAGAAGGTATCAACTCGTTCTATGGAGAGAGGACCCGTCACAGGAGATACAGGTATACGAGTTGAATACTAATACCTACGGACTGCGATCAAGTCCATTCATCGCGATCAGGACAGTGCTGCAGCTAGCCGACGACTGGGAAGCGTCACATCCTAACTCAGCCGCAGCATGCGTATTACGACGAGATATATTCGTAGACGATATCCTCACAGGCGCTGATTCAGTCACAATGGCTCAAGAGCTCAAATCGGAGCTGATATCACTTGCGAAAAGCGCGGGCTACGAGCTCAGGAAATGGTCATCCAATCACAAGGACTTACTCAGCGACCTGCCGCAAGAATATTGCGAACTACCACATTCATTTGACAGTGAAGATAAGAGCTTCATCAAGGTGTTAGGAATACAATGGGACCCGAATTCCGACTCAATGTCATATCAAATCAACATACCCATTGGTCAGCCGATATCCAAGCGCAGCGTGCTCAGTACAATAGCCCGGCTGTATGACCCGTGCGGCTATTGTACGCCTATCATATTTAGATTCAAGGTATTCCTACAGTCACTATTTTCAGATGGTCTCAACTGGGACGAGCCCATCAGTCAGCATCAGAACGATCAGTGGTCAGAACTCATTCGAGATTTAAATCATCTATCACATTTACAGATCCCAAGGTGTGTATCAATACCCGGCGCTGTTTCAAACTCGCTTCACGGCTTTGGAGACGCGTCTGAATTGGGATACGCAGCGAGCATTTATCTACGGTCTGTGGACGACGCTGGAAACGTTAAGGTCAGCCTAGTCATCGCAAAATCACGCGTCGCTTCCAAAAAGACAACGCAGACCATACCAAAACTCGAGCTTAGTGCAGCACATCTCGTGTACAAGTTGCTGAATCATGTAGCAGAATCCTACGACGACTCTATTCAGCTGGATAGCATCAACGCTTGGTCAGATAGCACTATCGTATTGTCATGGCTCAACACGAAACCTCATATGTTACAAACATTCGAATGTAACAGAGTACAAGATATTCAAAATTCCAAGCGTCAAATGACCTGGCGTCACATCCGTTCAGAATTAAACCCAGCAGATGTCGCTTCACGGGGCATGTCAGCAAGGGAGCTCATTGGATTTAAGCTATGGTGGTCACCAACCTGGTTACATCATGATGAGAGTCAGTGGCAAAGCTTGCCAGTCACAATGCCTCATAACTTGCCAGGTTTCAAGAAAATGGTTAATTTCATCACCCCAGTAGAGTCATGGGAGGATTCTTTATTGTCACGTGTCAGTTCATACAGCAAGCTCATCAATATCACTTCATATGTACTCAGATTTTGCAAAAATGTCAGATTACCTAAGGAAGGGAGAAACCTTCAACCTGTGCTTTCTCTTGCGGAGACTCGTGAGGCTACGAAACATTGGATAAAGAAAATCCAATTGGACGCGTTCAAGGATGAAATAGTGTTAATCAACAAGGGGAAACTGGTATGTAAATCACTGCAGAAGCTCAGTGTATTCATAGATGATGAACACATCATACGCGTCGGCGGCCGACTTCGAAAATCAACGTTATCATACGGAGCGAAACACCCATTTCTTATACCTAAAGATCATAGGTGGGGTCAGCTGCTAATTGAATACTACCATAAATTGTATTGTCATGCATCAACCACTGCACTCATCGGGATACTCAGGAGACAGTATTGGATTACGTCACTCAAACGTCAAGTGTCAAAGGTCATACGAAAATGCTTGGTATGTTTCAGGTTTAACGCATCAACTCAGACGCCGTTCATGGCAGACCTGCCCGCTGATAGAGTCACAGCGGCACGCCCATTTTCAGGCGTTGCTACTGATTTTGCTGGGCCCTACCTGGTCAAAAGTAGTCTGTTGAGAAATGCAAAATCAGTCAAGGCTTATCTCTGTGTGTTTGTATGTTTAGGAACAAAGGCGGTTCATCTGGAGTTGGTGTCTTCATTGACCACGGAGGCGTTCATTGCCGCCTTCACCAGGTTTGTCAGCCGACGCGGGCTGCCGTCACTCGTAAGATCGGATCGAGGTACTAATTTTATTGGTTCCAATTCATACTTACGAGATGTCAATCGATTTTTGGTACAGAATGAAATTGTCCTCAAGGAGGAATTTCTGCGCCAAAATATTCACTGGGAGTTCAACCCAGCGGGTGCGCCTCACATGTCGGGCTTGGTCGAATCCGCCGTCAAAAGCGCCAAGACTCTGCTCAAAAGACAGGCTGGCAGCACTATATTCACGTTCGAGGAACTGTTGACTCTATTTTCCAAGGTAGAGTCGATTTTAAATTCACGCCCACTAGTACCTATGTCAGAAGATCCTTCAGATCTCGAAGTGCTCACACCTGGTCATTTCCTTATTGGTCAACCCTTGGTCGCCTTACCTGAACCTCACTGGAAGGACACCAAGTTTTCTAGACTCTCACGTTTTCAACTCATTCAGCAAATGTATCAATCAATATGGTCACGATGGCATGTAGAGTACCTTCACAATTTACAGCTACGTAACAAATGGTTCAATCATGTAGACAATTTAGAATTAAATGACTTGGTATTGATAATAGATGAAACGTCGCCACCTCTTCACTGGCGTAGAGGTAGAGTCATTGAATTATATAAGGGCTCAGATCAAATTGTACGATCAGTAAAACTAAAAATTCAAAGCGGCGAACTCATACGCCCAGTAGTCAAACTGTGTAAATTGCCACTAGATACTACGTAAGTTAGTCATAGCTGTGTATTGCTTTAGAAGCACTAATACTATCAATCTTGTATAATTTAATCACTTGTTCATGAGTAGATACTTATTTAAGGTGATATTGTGTCATTCCTTGTGTATGTTACAGGTAGAGCGTTTATTCAAATCAATGAGTTTAGTCATCGAGGATGTCATGTTTTTTATGTTAGTTAAGCGATTGTTTACCTTTGTAAGATTCAAATTTACTTCCATGTATTCAGTGTTTCTTCTCCTTGCGGGGCAGGAAATGTTCAAGCAAATTGAACATGGTTGTTAGTGTGGCAGCCGCGCTATTTTTTCTATGTTGTCTGTGGCCATCTCAGACTCTAGAATCACTATGAATGTTTTGTTGTTATAATAATGAAGACCAAGAGATAACGCAGTGATCGGTGCGATCCGCGCAATTTATTGTTTTTAATATTAGATTAGTGAATCCAGTGTAAGAACTGTCAATAAATATCAGTTACGGACTTACGGCCTGTTATTTACTCATCATTCAAGAAGTACACGCGATTGTGTAAACACTACACACATATCATAAGTACTCTAAGATGGGTTCAGAAGCAACAGGGAAATGACCAGCATAATTACAACCAATTATACTAGGACCTGTCTATCCCGTAAGGGACACAGACGTTATTTATGTAAGTACTTTCTTGTCAGTGGCAGTACGTATTTTTGTACGGTTTGTGAACGTATTTTATGATATTTGCGTAGATAAAAAATTAAACGGGAGTATGTATTATGTATGTATGTATGTAAACTCTTTATTGTGCAAAATAAACAAGACAAAATACAATTGACAAACACTGAGATACATGCACAAAGGCGGACTTATCCCTTTAAGGGATCTCTTCCAGTCAACCTTTGAGTGGATGAAAGGAGTATTATATTAGGGATAGACGAGTGAGTTCAAAAATTGCAAACACTGAGAGCCACAATACATAACTTTACCGAATATAATACATAAACTCCTAAAACCTACCAGTCAATAAACTACTTTATACTACCTATAATATATATCAATAAAATATACTACATAAAATAAATAAATAAAGAAGTTTCGGAAACGGCAAGGTTACACGTACACATACAAGTGCAAACAATCTTTGCCAAGCAAACTATAGTAGACCTACGCACCCACAAACGTGGCAAAGCTTAGTTTAAGCCGGCCTCACTTGGCGTTTCGCAGAACTGCGGCTTTCTTTTTAATACAGTCTGAGCGGAGACCTAGAAATCACCTCGATGACACAAAAAGGCTCTCAGTCGTTTCAAAAAATTCATCAACTATTATTATATTTTCATTATGAAACTCCACTATGGATTTAGATTATTTTTTGTGCCATTTGCGGGATGATCCTGATATTGCGGGATCGCACGCATATTGAGGCTTATCGGCAAAAAGCTATGAGCGTTGTGAAAGGTCGTTGGATATTGCAACTGGTAAATGCGGAGTAAAAAAACTGCGTGTGCATCTCCTAAACCAGCCAGTGCTAAAGTCTGAAGTATTTAAAACAATATGCCAAGAATTAAAAAAAAAACTTCTGACTAATACGTGTGTGACATTGGTGAATTTTTCTGTAACTTACTAATTTATTATTAATCTCTTTTATAAATGACTTAAGGCGGATGCTCGCGTTAGCTCATTGAAGAAGTCCCGCTAGATGGCGCTGTAATCAATGATGTGTGTTTTTTGTAGTTTTTAGAAAATTCTTAGAACGCTTATAGATTATCAATTGATTTGCGCACACAGTTTAATACGGCCGATTTTTTGAGACTACACTCAGAGGGTAATAATGCACCAATTCGGAGAATAGCTGCACAAACGCTGGTGTCACTAACGGCCCTATACAGATACTAGTCTTACACACACATGCAAATAGGCGGCAACTGGCGGAAAAATATTGCAACACCTTGCTAAGCTGGTTAGCGTAATTTTTCAAGTTATATTTACGTTTTTATATCAACTTTACTTTTACCAAGAAATTTTACAAATCTATACGTACAAAACTTAAATCGTATTATTTCAACCACTTATAACTTTGGAATGGCTGCACGGATTTTTATGATTTTTGATTGGTTAGCTTTCTCTCTTCTTCGAATAGCCAAATATCTTATCATAAATATGAAAAATGCACAAAAAAAACTCTTTAATTTTTCGTATGCAGCGCCATCTCTGACAAAAACTGACTTTAAGGCGGAATATTTTTTGCCAGCTCGGCTAGTTACAAATACAGAATAATATTATATATGAGTCTAGCAGATGCAAACATGTGAATCAATGCCACCTTCAACCCTTTTTGAATATTAGGGAGTATTTTTTTGTACTTTGTTAGATAGAGGGCTATCGTATTTGTACTCACTAGTTGGCGCCACTGTAGAGTAAGGTATATCATATCAGATTATTCAGAATTTCTTTTAATTTATCTTTAATAGCAAGCTATTTATTACCCACAGTGTTGCACAGTCCCGTTTATCCTCTAAATTAGCTGTCATTTTATTTGCCTTCTTAGTTTGGCTCCTACTTTTCATAGCTTTTCTTTTAACATTTTAATAAACCTGTCGTATGTCTGCGAAAATATTCGGAAACAATGTAAAGTAAAGCCGGAATATGCAACTTGTAGGTAGTACTAATTTTACGTTTATTTGTAATACCTCAAGTTACAATAGCGCCTCTAGCGGCGAATTCATATGCCGTCATTGCTAGTATCTTTGAGTATTTAGTATGTAGGAACCCGCGATTCATAATATGAATCGCGGGTTATCAGCGAATATCAGATATTATCTGATATTCGCTCACACGTAGAGACATCATCATCACCATCGTCTGACATTTTATTAATACTCCTATGCATTGCATTACAAACGTTTCGTCTGGGGCATCTAAACAAGTAGCGCTGTACTATAGGTATTGTCGTTTCGCGTCATAGGCTTTCGTAAACAGGTAACTTGAGAATCAGCCTGCTTACAACAATGAGACGAAGTCATTCGTGCTAGCCATTCGGATCCTTTCCTTTCACCAAAATGCATTGGAGTATAGGATCACATAAAGGAAATTAAATAATAACGCATAGCGCGTAGGGACTACGTCTGACTGCTTTTTGGCTAGGGATTTCGATAGTTATCGGTCGTGGGCCACCTGCCTAGTTCACCTGGGTGGACCACGGGCACATTTTCTTGCCGATGTTCCACCTCAGAACACCTAGGTGAACCACGGGCAAATATGACTATGGGTCATGGTCCAAAAAGTGCCCATGGTTCACCTAGGTGTACTGAAGTGGACCATTGGCAAGAAAAATTGTCCGTGGTCCACCCAGGTGAGCTAGACAGGTGGTTTTCGGTTAGATATTTGTTCCGGAGTTGCGACCTGCCTTTTTATGTTGTGTCATCATAATTCATATCACTAATTCATGGTACATCGCATAAAAGGAAAAATAATATTAGATAACTAGTATTAGATAATTATGATGACTTTGCAATAGGTAGGTACGACAAATAAATAATGACAACTCCAAAACAAATTGAATCCATCTGAACTCACTTTTACTTACTGATACTTACTTCCACAAAAGTCGAACTTCATCCATCGATGGTTTTGAGTAGCGTTACCAACAGTGGGATAAAGCAGATTCTCGCGGTGTCTAGTCCACACGCGAAAAATAAAAATTGCAGCTCGACGCGAATTATATCAGTGCATGGACCAACTCTATATGCACAACTGGTTGTGTCAATAGGAATTTCGGGCTTATAAAAATAAAAATTCTCATTAGAGATAGTAAAATTAGGTTAGGTTCATTAGGCATCTTCAAATTCCCGAAGGGCAAACCGAATAGAAATAGGAACCCCGCCGTCAATCTTACGGTGGAGTGAAATTCCTAATGGCACAACTAGTAGTCCATAATATAGAGTAGGCCCAGGAGAAAAACGTCATACATTTAGGCACAAATCGTGTGCATAAAAATGACATAGAATTTAGCTAGCGTCGTGCAGCAATAGCGCCTGTACTATACGCGCGTCGACCAGTGAAACAGGGAACAGAGACGTGCTAAACTACGAAACTCTCTAGATATTTTTTTCGGTCTGTAACCATGATCCACCTGCAGTTTGGCCACCTGGTTTTTGACAGAGCTCCGCTCCTGGGCGGAGCTCCTTTTTCTGGGTATTGAAATTTCTGTGGTTTTCTGGGTGGACAAATTAGGTGAGCTACGGGTAGACTTCAAACAAACTGCACAGTCGATTTGCAGCTAGCTTGCAGTTCAAATCCTGACCGTCTAGTTTATTATAGGCGTTAGATAAGATCCCACAATAGCTAGGCCAATACGCCACGCAACACGTGGTATGCGCACATAAGGGTTGATTTAGCAAAGCACTGATAGTTTAAAAAAACCTCGATATTTTTTAAATAAAAGTTAATACTTTTTTAAATGAAAACTCTTTTATGATGTATGTAATCAATCATATTGGCAAAATTCAGGCCATTATTATCAGGGTATTTAAAAGGAAACATTGACATAACTACACACTTCAAAGTCAAGAACATATATTGTAATGATTAGATGTTTTCTATACCAGGCGTCAGGCTCCAAATGAAAGAGACGAGACGATCACTGACAAGTTAGTACTCTTCTCGGTGATTGTCAACGTCAAGAGATGAGCTTCGCTAGAATCAAAAACACGTCAGGCCATATTAAATCTTATGACGTGTTTATTTATTTTTCACTTGACACGAGATTAAATCTTATACCATTTTAAATAAAGCTCAGTTTTCTAGTGTGTTCCATACTTTTGGATACTTTGGCTACTACTACTACGCTATCAGTGGCGGTTCGGATGTTACGGTACTAATGTTGGCTTGAATGTTACTAAGTATTTGGCGATGTGCGTGCTCCAGTATATTTTTGCACGATGGATGTCCCGAACAATTTGACCGCTTTGGTTGAGTCACTGTTAATGACCATTTTGGGTGTTTCCAAGTAAATGAAGGTCTTGACTTCTACTTACTATATAACGCTGACTGTACATACACACATAAAACACGTCTTTATTCCTTGTGTAGTATATACAGTGTAGTTATCACCTAAGAAAATAAGACGAAAAATACAGGCCTTTCCAAATACACGAGTATCTCGATACGAAACTCAAAATATTTATTAACTTATCAAAGGATGTCACGAAATTGTAGTTTGTAGATCACGCAACATACTCAATTCATAACTGAATTGCATGTAATGGAAATTTGCCACTTATTTATTGTTCACAAAAAATATTTTTTTACATGCATACAAGAACAATCATAACTTATTTTACTAGGTACTTAGAATTATATAGGCTGACTTTTTTATCACCGTCAAAAGAAACAACACGACGAATACAAGCATTATTTTTAAGTTTGGTGTTAAAATATTGCAAATGGTATCATTAAATGATACCTGTCATCATTAGGTATCATCCTCATCATATCAGGTGTGTGACGTCCACTGTTGGATATAGGCCTTCAGATACCGCCCATAGAACTCCAGTTGCCTCGGTTGGAAGTGGCTTGCATCCACCATGAACCCGCGACTTACGATACCTATACGGTTGCATGTGATACCTAGGTCAACCTAAAACTTGCGACGGTGATATTAATATCATTCTGTATCATACAGTTTCCTTTTCCTTCTTTCTACTGATCATAGGTAATGGGAACATGAAAGACGGACTAAAAGTCTTCAAGTCTTCAGAACAGGGTTGACAAATCTCCGCTGTTGGACATCTGGAAATTCACGGTCTTGATAATTTCCCTAGTAACATAAAGTAATTAACCAATTAGAGTGGAAATAGGGGTTACAAAATTTTGCAACACCGCACTATGGATACATACATACATACATACATATCACGTCTTTATCCTTTACGGGGTAGACAGAGCCTAAGGTAACAAGACCTAAAGGCCACATTTAGCGTGATTTTGAGCGTATAGATAAATAAATAATAAATAATAAAATAAATATCTTGGGACAAATTACACCAATTGACCTAGTCCCAAACTAAGCAAAGCTTGTGCTATGGGTACCAGGCAACGGATAAACATACTTATATAATGTAGATAAATACATAATTAAATACATACAACATCCATGACTCGGGCTCAAACATTCGTATTCATCATACAACTGTCTGCCCCTACCGGGATTCGAACCCGGGACCTCTAGCTTCATAGTCAGGGTCACTAACCACTAGGCTATCCGGTCGTTGGAAGAGAGGAATCAAAATAGTGATGGATTGCTAGCCACATCGCCTATAACATGATTCCTAAGATTTTCGCCCATTTCCTCGATGGGCTTTTACCATCTGCGCGGGAAGAGAAGCAACTGGTACATTCTACGCTTTCTTTACTTCCAGACCAGCATGTAAGAACATATATTGATAGTTTGGATGAAACAAAAACAGACCATATCGATTAAATCGAGAATTTTACTTCCCAATACTGTAATTAAGACTTTCTTAGGTTTTTCTATGACAGTTTTTGGGTCTCCTGTGCATATATAGATATGTATACATACATACTCAGTAAAGCATAACGAGGTTTTTACCTCGTAACGCTATTACAAATTACGTCAATAAAAATCAGTGTTTTTAGACCCAACCAATTTTTTTGTCATCACACCAGCAGTAAAGTTCTTGCTCTTCTAGCACAATAATAGCTTGTAAAATCTCGCGTCCAGTGGATGTATGATTCACTTATTTCCTGCTAATGCACAAAAAATACCTTCCGAATCCAATGTGAATCTGAAAAATTAACGTACAGTCAGTACAACAAAAGGATAAATAGATATTTTTTAGGCTTGCATACTATGACATGATATTTGACTAAGAATTAAACTCAATTCAAACGTTTTCTGGATACAAAAATACTTGTTTTGCACATTTATACTAGTTAAGATGAGTAACATAGACCAATTGAATGCTATTGCTATCTCACTCGCAAAATAAAAATAAAACAATTGAAATAAAAATCAGTTCACAACATAGGAAACCAACAAACATACATACTGACACTCACAAACATAAACAGACCACATAAACTTCCGCAAGTTAAATTCAAAGATTATACAAATTTATCCCCACTTTATAAACACTCAGAAAAACGTAACCAAAAAAAGTTACATGATGATAAACTGCTCGGCCCGAAAATTCTTGAAAAAATCTTTAAAAATGAAGTACTCGAAAACTACAAAAATCGGCCAACATACATGGGGTATATTCGGATCGGATAGCCCCGGATGTGAGGCATGTAAATTTTTTTTTAGACGTCAGTTTTTGGACCATCCTGTATATAATAACATTATATTTATTGTTGAAAACCGCATGAAAATCCGTCCAAAAGTTTTGAGTTTATCGTAAATAAACACACAGACAGACAAAACGACGCGGCAGATGACTTTATTTTATAATCATACTATTAGCGACAGGCAGACGGACAAACAGAAAGACAAACGGACGGATAATTGGACGTACAGAATAACAAGCAGACGGACGGACGGACGGATGGTCGGAAGCATAGACAAACAGACAGACAAACCAACGGATGGACCGCCGGATTGATGGTTGGACAAACAGACAAACTGACAGACAGACATACATACATACAGACAGGCAGGCAGACAGATAGACGTACGGATGGATGGACTGTCGGATGGATGATCGGACGCACAGACAAAAAGACAGACAGTCAGAAATATTTAAAGAAAATTTTTATTTATCACAAAAGAAGTTAAAAAAACAGAAGTATCTAAACATAAAGAAAGCTAAAAATATAAAAGCCACTGATAAATAAATTGTCACAAAATGGCCCGGAAGACTGGACAGACGGAAAGATAGGCCGACAAACGGACGGACCTACAAAATATATGTGCTTCTAAGAATGGTTCCTTTTTTCTATATGACGTAAGAAACCCTAAAAAAATCAGACAATACAGTCATGTGTGTTTATTTCACCTCTCTTATACCTTTCAATGTATACGTAGTTTTTAATTATCATTTTGACTTGCGTTCGCCGATTCGGACGTAAAATATACATTCATACACAAATCACGTCTATATACCTGACGGGGTAGACAGAGCCTAAGATATCACCTTAAAGCCACCAAGAACAAGCATGATTGTGGGCGTGTAGGTGGAAAGCGGAATCAAAATAGTGATGGATTGCCCTATCGCGTATAACTTGCAGGTTAGCTGGAAGAGATCCCTTCTTAGGGATAAGTTCGCCTTTGTACTTCTTGTCTGAATTTCTGTATTTTTTAAATTTTTTATGTGCAATAAAGAGTTTACATACATACATTCCTAATATTTTTGCATTTACCATCAACGCGGGAAGAGAAGCAACTGATACATTCTATGTTTTTTCTTTACTTCCAGACTAGCATGAAAGGGAGTAGAAGATAGCTACCTAATATGGGTAAAAAAGCTATAGTTAAACAGACGGACAGATAGACGGACGGATTTGAACAATGTGGCTATAAAATAAACCACGATACAGCGTGAACTTGGTAATAGATAAGCTCCTTTGTGTTCCGAACACCAAAACCTGGCCAAGTGCGAGTCGGACTCTCGTACCAAGGGTTTCGTCCAAATTCGGCAAGTAAATATAAAATCCAGTGTTAGCAAAGCCCTGCCAACTAAGCAAATTGTAGGCTGTGTGAGGTCATTTTATATCGGTTACTTACATACTTAGACAAACAAAAATATTCTGTTTTTAGTATTTGATGTTAGAGCGGCAACAGAGAAACGTCATTTGTGAACTGTCGCCAGACAATCATGATAGCTGATAGCCATATCACGGTTCATAAGATACAGCTTGGTGACAGACAGACAGACGGACAGTGGCTCCTAAATGAAAAAAATATAGCTAAGTAATATGGGTAAAAAAGCTATAAAGTTAGGACAGACGGACAGATAGACAGATATAGACGGACGGATTTGAACAATGTGGCCATAAAATAAACCACGATACAGCGTGAACTTAGTAATACATAAGCTCCTCCATTGGTTACTTACATAGACAGATTGACAAAAATATTCGGTTTTAGTATCTGTATAGCGGCCACAGAAATACATCATCTATGAAAATTTCCTTTATCACGGTTCACGAGATACAGCTTGGTGACACACAGACGGACAGACAAACATATACACATACAGACGGACAGTGGAATCTTAGTAATAGAGTCCCGTTTTCACCCTTTGGGTACGGAACCCTAAAAAAGCTGGTCAATAGCAAGTTCGATTCGAGCACTAAAGATTCCTCTAAGTTCTAAGAGTTATAATTAGATGTAAGCGTAATGTATGGTTAGTTGTTACTCTTTCTGTTGATGAGTTTCCAACTGCGGAAGCGACCCTGGCTGCAGCCAGGGTCGCTTCCGCAGTTGGAAACTCGGGTCACCAGAATTTCACTTCAAGATTACTGTATTGTCATCAGACTTATGCCAGATTTCACGTCAATCTGATCAATTAGAAATGGGTCAAAATTCACTTGCAAGATTTGATTACATGCAGACACCGGGACTGAGCACTTCAATTGCGTTTACAAAAATAATTTGTACCAATCACACAAACGTTGGAATGTTGTATCTTACAAAAATTTATTATGATTAATTGATAAGTACATACCTGTACGTGTACGTACAAATAAATGTCTACGCTGCGTCCAATATCGTAGCTTGTAACGTCTTTTACTTCCTTTCTTTGACTTCAATTAATTACGAATAAAATGAATAGATTATTTTTATTTTAAGACACCATGTTCTGTCAACCATTAGTTTATGACAATTCATATCATTGTTTTTTTTATTACCTGTCTAACCAGCCAGGTTTTTGACTCGCATGTTTTTTTTTAATTGTTCTGCAATTGAGAAAACCTATTTACTCGGCCTATTTTGTATTTAGCACTTGTCGGATTCCACGAATCATTGCCGTGGTATATGGCCGTGATTTGATGTAGAGGGTTAGGGTTCGATTCTCGTGAGAAGCATTAGTGCAAAATTAACTGGAAGCCTTTTTTATTTTTAACTTGCTGTGGTCGAGTACTTTTTTTTAAATATATAAGGCAAAACGTGTTTTTAAGGCGGCAATATGACTGGGGGGCGCCACCATCTATGCCAAATTAATAAGCACGTGTGATCCTAATACTACAGAACTTACTAGGCATGAAAGCTTTGCCAAGTTTAGGACTGGCAATGCCACCCGCTAAACCATTCAAATTGGCGATGCCTCACTGCTACAAGGTTATACAAATAAAAAATACGAAACTATGTGTTAGTTTAAAAAAAAATCTTGGCTAGAATAAGTTTACCATCACAAGTGTATATTTTATTTTCAACTAATTAATAAATAAAATAAATATCTTGGGACAAATTACACCAATTGACCCAGCCCCAAACTAAGCAAAGCTTGTGCTATGGGTACCAGGCAACGGATAAACATACTTATATAGTGTAGATAAATACATACTTAAATACATACAACATCCATAACTCGGGCACAAACATTCGTATTCACCATACAACTGTCTGCCCCTACCGGGATTCGAACCCGGGACCTCTAGCTTCATAGTCAGGGTCACTAACCACTAGGCTATCCGGTCGTCAATTGATGGTATAGACCATTTATCGTAAACAGTAAAATCTAACTAGGGTAAGCTTGTGGTTGTTTAAAATATTGAATTTACCATAAAGTTTTCTACATCTCATCGAGATAGTATTACTAAGTAAGTAAGTTATTAAAAACAATGTTTATAAAATCAAAAAAGAATCGTTCACGACCTCGAGATTTGAACTTGGTTACTAACTATTCAGTTCTTTAAGTCACGACCACTGAGCCAGATTGGAGGTCACGTGACAGCTCGAAATAGCCGATTGGTTTTTACAACATGTTTTATTTGACACTAGCTACTCACACTATTGTAAAATGCATCGAAATTTACTGCATCATACTGCAATTTAGGTATGATAAATGCACTCCGTTTTGTAATTTGCGCAGACAATATATCCATAGCTAACTATCCTCAAAAAACCGCATTGAAATTAAGCCTGTGGACGAAATGCAGCTGCACGGAAGGTTTGTATGGAAGAGCAACCGCCTTAAGTAGAATTTAAGTAGGTATTGTAGTAAATGTATTTTATTTTTATAAAATAACTCTGGCAAGTTTCTTGCGGCGTATTCTTCTTGGGAATGATGGTCTTTCCGAATGCGCGCTATTTGTAATAAAGTTTTGAATTTTTGAATTTGAATTTATGCAAAATTTCTGCTCAATCAATTGAAGATATCTCCTTTAAATTTAAGTTGCAAGATTCCACCCGGATAAACATACCTCCTTACATACATACACACATTACGAGTTAAAAGAAAGCACAGTTAGCAAAAAAAGGTACCTATCAGAAAATCAATTTCTGTCATTTAAATTCTTATTTCGTGGCCTCAATGTCAGTAAGACAGACGCAAAAACATGAGGGCGAGGTCTCGTTAGAGCGTCACAAAAAAGCGTCATTTCACTGAGAACGCATGCACTGCCGTTTACCAAACCACCGCAGTGTAGATACAGCCTAATCAAAAAACCGGCCAAGTGCGAGTCGGGCTATACTAAGGATTCGTGCGTACTGAATCAGGATTCAGTTGAAGGAGGATGCTTGCAGTCACTTCATAATAAAAGTACCGCTAGATGGCGCTCTAAAATGATCAAAAATGTACACTCCTGCATTTCTGTTACGTAAATAATGGTTAACTTTTCTTGGTAACTGTGTGATATATCAGATGAAAGTGCTTTTTTTAGGAGTCTCAAATAAATTCTGCGAGTTCTTTTTTCTTTTATTGCGATTTTTTTTTTCAAAATTTCTTTTCTTAATTTCAGAATTGTAAATGAAATACATATGAGACCCTCGCAACAAGTCCTTTCATTACCACACGGTGGTGAGTTTTTCCTCTTTTAACTTTTTTTTTTAACAATCTCACTCTTGTTTCTGATTTCTTGTTAATCGTTCCAAGGCAAAAATTTGGCTATTGAAAATCTGTTTTCTTCTGTAATTTCCTGTGTATTTTTTTAGTTTCATGTTTCCCCACTCAGTACGTCTCTAAAGCACAATCTTCTCTCCAAATTAAAGCACCCTTCCTTCTCAAAGGCGAAAAATATACATAAATTTGGCTAAAATTCTCACTTCCTGCTCGAGAAATGGCATTTATGGCGCAATTTTTGTGATGTGAAATAACCGACGCACATATCAAGGATATCATTCTTAAATATTTATTCACCTTTGCTCCACCAAAATTATCATTTACTTTGAGCACCCTCTCATTCTCTTTTAATTTCCATAATGAGAATGGCGTACTTCGTTCTGAGACATATATTGCGAGATAAGATGAGATGCCGCGGGCCGTGCGTCCTGGTAATAAGGTTGTAATTGGCACAGTAATTCCTGGGTACCGGGGCGGGTAATAAGGCGCGGCGAGGCGCGACCTCCTCCTAGATAATTTTCACAATATTTTGTAGCGTAACGGTGCGACTCGTAGCCTCTACTCCGTAGCCCCTCTACGCCGTAGCATCTCTACGAACTCTGCGAATCTTGCAGCGCCGGAAAATAGTGTAATGGAAATTGTTAACACTGCGTTTTTTTTTCAAAGAAAGACTTTTTGCGATCTCATATTGAAAGTTTGTGTAAGCAGTTGTTTTTGAATAAAGCTATTGATTGAAAATTCTAAAAATGTAATGCCAAGTCTTCTTGAGTGTCATACAACAATACATTCATAATCGTATTAGAGATCAAATAGCTTATAATACTTATAGTTTGAAACAGTGTTCCACCGACTTCAAAAAAACTGGTTTTCAATTAGTCTAGCTAAATTTATTCAATCTTTTTTAGTGTATTTTTATCGATAACTCAGAGATTTACAAGCAAGATGGTTCTAACTGCCAAAATGCACCATTGGTTTGTAATAATTTATCTGCCCGTACGAATATTAACCAAGCGTCCAACGAACGAAGGGTCCCATTAAAAGTTGCTCGTAAATATATCGCCTGGCGTCGTGGAACAAAGGACACAGCTGCGAGTGTCCGGCAACTTCTCTCTCAGAGCAGAATAGATACCTCGGAGACAATGCAAGTGCAAATGTGTATACGTACGAAACATAGACTAGGATCCTCAAGACGTTTGTACGGAAAAGAGACACCCTCATCTTTTTTCTTCTTAAGAAGAAAAAAAGTCTGCAGATACAAGGATTTGGGTTAAGCCTTAATTAGTCGATTCAATGACTGACAATTCGGGCTTTTTTTACTCATGTTAACATTACATTATAATCAAGTTTGATAGTATCATTATATTATTCCAGTCCAGCCGAGTGCTCCAGTCTAGTACTAGACTTGAATAATATTCGGGTATTACGAGTAATTACTTAGTTAACTTTTTAACACTCAACCGGTACAACTTCAATAAACAAGCCTATTCTTTTCTTTAAGGGCCGGCAACGCACTCTTTGACCCTATGTCATGAGTGTCCATAGGCGGCGGTGATTGCTTTCTATCAGGTAATCCGCACACTCGTTTGACTCTTATTACATAAATATATAATTGTTGATCGATCAATAGACATCACAAAGTGCCAAAATATGTATGCCAATATGCACGAAAAATGGCCTAAATATGAACTAAAAACTGATGTTACGCCCAAAATATGCACAATGCAAAATCAGAAACCATATTTATTTTTATACATTTTAAATAAAGATGGTACTAAAACAGTTTTTGTGACAATATACAAAAGTATTTTTCAATATTTGCGATCGCAAATTTGGGACTTTTGTCACCTAGTATCAGTTTATACGCCAAAAACGAGCTCTCTACATCAACTTACGTCATTCCGTAATCCACGACGGAACTAAGCTGAGATATTTGTACAATTTGACAGTTACTTTGATGCCCTTGCGGCTTGCTTCATTTCTGATTCCATCCCAAGAGAAAACCGACAGCATCGACTATATTCAAATATTAAAGCGAAATTTATACAGATTACGTAAATACTGACAGGGCTTTGGAAAATACAATTTATCAAACTGGATTGAACCAGAAAAAGATTATTTACCATTAATGTTAATTGTATCCATCGCGGAAATGCAGCCAGCCTTAGGCACATTGCCGTTCTTTTATTTTATAATTGATAATAGCGTTTTTAACAAAATACTATTTGCGATGCGTTTGCTTAACTTTAAATTGCGCTTCTATGAGTCTAAGTATGAATTGCGCTAAGTTAGTTAAACGATAACAATAACCGACAATTTTGACATATATTTAGGTTTCTGTCAAATGTACGCCATCAAAACCATCGGTTATCATTAAAGTTATTGTTAACGTAACTCGTAGCAATTCACACTAAAAAGATATCAAACTAGCGGGCAATTTTTTTTTGCAATATTTGAACATCAAAAATGACACCCAAAAATAGCAATTCAAACGAAAGCTTGAAAAAGTAGCCGATACGTTGGTTTCACTTTTAACAGATTTTATTCTCATACGATACCTCTCTTAAATGTCCGGATTCTCGCAAATGTAAGCTCCATAATGAGGTTATAGTGCATTATGTCCATAATAAGTGCAGTGATAGTCCGTGCGCCCGTGGGATTAGCGCAAATTGCGTCCAACGTCGACAGCGGGGCTGCCAACAAAAGGATATCACACGCGTGGACGCAGCGTTAAATTCACTAACGGAACACGCGCTTATGACTTCATTACCTTTTTTCACGCATGGCCACTTTAATGGATTGGAAGCGGGATTTCGTAGTTTGGTTTGACACTGTTTTTTTTTTTAAAGTTGGTAACTAGATTTTTTTTTCTGATAGTGTTTGATGTTGGCTAACATGCACTGGCAGCTTCCTTGGACAATGTATTAGTATCGCTGTTCAAAGGGGGAATGCTGCCAGCGTCTGTAGTGCTATGGCACGGGGACATCTCTTTTTTAAATTGTTTTATTTTAGTTTATAATTTAACTATAGTTTAATTTGTTTTTACTTTTTATTTGTAAATGTGATCCCAATAAAACAACGGCGTTAATTCTCAAAATATGTAAGCTTTAAATTTGTAAATTTTAATGTAGTTTTTAAAAATGAAGAAAGAGAATACTATGGCATTTTTATCGAAATAATTATAAACTTTATTATAATATAACTAACTATGATAATGTGGCAACTGATGAAAATCATTTCTGAACTTACTTTCTCCTTCAGTTTTCTGGCGCTGATTACTACAAAAGTTACTTCTATTAAGTATAATATATAGTATATTGATGAAAACGAGGGTAGTTGTGCGCCGCTGTCAGTTGCGTCGAACAGCCGCGGGAGCAGAGCGCTGGCGCGCAGTGTTCGTGTCGCTGCCGCCGGGGCGAGCGCTCTTGGAAAAAGGACTATGAAATAGTCCGAAACATGTCGAGCATCACTCGACTTTTTATACGTGAGTTATCCGTTTATGATAAAGATAAAGATAAAGATAAAGAAATATGTGTAATAATGATTAAGTCTCACGGTAGTTTCATGTTGAAAGTATTATATACTTATTAATTTACTCTAACAAAAATATAAAGAACTTTAACTTTCAACTAAACTAACAAACAGGGAGTGCTTCTAGCACTAACACTAGAACATTGAACAGACCTATATCTTAGAGAATGTTAAGAAGTTGTTCCTTGCTATTTCAGTGGGTAGGTACGTTCTCGGTATGTGAGAGTTGCAAGGGGCGCTGTGGACTGGGGAATTTATATTGCCCCGCCACTCAAAGTGGCTAAGACGCTTGTAATTTCCTCCATTATCACTCAGTGTGTCTCTTTCTTGCTAAGTTTGTAAGAAAAGAACACACATAGTTTTGCATAATATGTAATAGTCATGGGAAATGTTTAGACATGCGTTTCGCTTTGAGTGGGTTTAGATTTAGCTAATTTTGACTAATAAATATACATCATGTAAAACTTTAATAATAAGCCTTTATTGATCCTTAAATAGTATTTAAAGGTACCTACACAAAAAGTTTTTTAATTAATTTAGTATAAGTAGGTAGTCTTGGCCTCTTCTCGCGTATGTACATATATAGGCCTCCTCCAATCTGTAATCATAGTATGACTTAATCTGAGTAACCTATACAGGGTGGAAAGTTGAAATGGGGCAGTAAGGGCAGCCACTAGATCCCTTGCTGCTACGCGAAAATGCTCTTAGGAGACCTTTACTAACTTTTTGAGTGATGACAATCGACATTCACAGATTTTTGATAAAATGTATATATAGTCAGCGAAAAAATCGACAGTTTTGACTTTTTTTTAATGCCAATCGGTCCCATATCTATCAAGGATTAAAACACTCTTTGAGACCAACCGAGGTTACAGTACTAGAACACCTACAAATCAAAGAAAACTTTTTCCATACAGTTCGTAGGGTAATTAATTACAATGTGAAATTTTCGCGTAACAGCAAGGGATCTAGTAGCTGCCCTTGATGCCCCATTTCAACTTTCCACCCTGTATACATCCCAGAGAACAGAATGTTCGAATTGTTTTTAATTATGCTTTGTGTTAATTGCACAAGTGGTTAAGTAGAATTTAGTGTGTATACGTAATTTAATAATTTTCATGCGGCGCATTAAAGATTTGCAAAAAGTCTATATGCAAAAAAATGACAGGTAGCACTCCGGGAGTGAAGACAGAAGTGAAAACTTCACAACGCACTTCTCAAAGAAAAAGAAAAAACTTTTTCTACACGAGATTTAAACCGCGGTCAGCGGAGCGAACGCACTGAAATTCCACACCTTATACCACTAGGCCAAACGTAGCTTAAGAATGAGTGACGAAATCAACGTACGTATTATTACGACCCTCCGTCTTACCTGACGGTCAGAAACTGACGCGAGTTTAACATTTTTACCCATTCCCAAAAAGTGCTCAACGCCGCTAAAGAAGTTTTCACTTCAATAAACCTTTTATTTTTATTCTGGACGGAAAGTGTTTGAAAAAGGCAGTGTTAATTTGAGCTAAAACTAACTCCCGTAGTTTAATGCTCTGTGACCGTGAGGTAAAGCCAGACTCTGTTATTGTTTAGATTAAGTTTTAAAGTTTACAGACTAGTAAATAATGCATAGAATAATTATTTGGTGAAGCAAAACACGTTTATATGTTGATCATGATCACACATTCTAAATGTGCGATCGACCAAGGAGGATATTTATTTATTTCAGAAAAATACATAATATATGTATATAGTTTAGAAGTTTTTTGAACGCATTATTTCCTATTGATGTCATAACCTATTTGCAGGTCATTGAGTTGAAAATCCTTTCTAAAATGTAATACCTTGTCCTAGATAAACAAGTTTTCTCGAAAAGAACTAAGTTAATTATAATAGTAAATTCGACATGGCTTTGGCACCTTGCCAGCACCAACAGCTTCGCTGGCAGCGACAAATAACTAAGGTGGTTTTAAAACACTAGCATTGGAAAAAAGTAAGGATTTGTGAAGCTCTGACGCAACACCTGTAATGTCATCAAGTACTGCCTCATTTAAAATCAAAAATTAAAAACGTTATATCACACATAGGCTGCCAAGGGCTCTTTAACACGTCTTTGTTCGAAACCAGCGAATTCGGATTAGGAAAGACGAAGAAGATTGCGTCGCAATAAACGTGGCAAAAAGTCATTTTTCAAATCAAACACACTTGCAGTAAGTTAATTCTTACTTAAACTAAATGAACTATGTAAGTAATCATTCCATTTTCAATTTAGTTCTGGACATGAACCTCTACCAAACCTCTAGTTTGTCAAGTGTCCATTGGTGGTGGAACTCACTTACCATCAGACCCACACATGCTCGTTTACAATACAAGATTATAGTTGTTCAACCTTATCCTTATCCTTAGTGGTCCCCATATTAAGGAACTTGACCGTAATTACCAAATCAAAACTTGTCTCTTGTGCCTGTCTCCTGTGAGATCTACTTTCGGCATGGTTTTACACAAACTAAAAGTCATGCCTCGTGTGGTTTGTCTCGCGAGGCGGTTCGCTTAGTCAGTATTCAGCTATTAGTGCCCGCGGGGAATGCCGGCCGCGCTAAACTACACAGTTTAAAGCACGTAATACATTCTCCGTGGTCCGACTTGTTTACTATGTGATTACATACTTGCTCGTTTATTTGCGAAACAAGATTTATACACCTTGAACACGAAGCAAAGAGTGATGGATCCGAATTGTGACGGTAGCGAACATTTTTATGATTAAATGTGTATTCATTAATAGTAACATTTACAATCATAATTTAGACTACCTCGCCTGGGTTCACGTTTAGAAAAGTGTTGAATTTTAAATTGCTATCAAACTTTTAATTACACCGCTATCTTTTCGTCCCGAAATTCGATTTTGATTAAATCTACACAAAGACGTAAAATTAACTCATGAAATTCATTTACTATTTAACTAATTATTTAAGAACTAGGAGCTCTCT
Organism: Pandemis corylana; assembly: GCA_949127965.1. Classification (NCBI taxonomy): domain Eukaryota; kingdom Metazoa; phylum Arthropoda; class Insecta; order Lepidoptera; family Tortricidae; genus Pandemis; species Pandemis corylana. Next base: position 10,134,103 of record OX421856.1, on the reverse strand, counting down.
TGCACAAAGAACATTTCAACATTGCAATAGAGCGAGGAAATGCTGTCAGCATCTTTAAGTCCATTTCGTGAGGTAGCTCTTTCCTTCATTTATTTCAGTTATTCGTAGTATTTATTTGTTTACCCTTTACATTCTCTTTTATTATTTCTTTACAAGGCCTTTGCAATGCTAGCATTGCATCGTAAAAATGTCAAATCAATGGAAACTATCAAGAAAAACTTGACGTCAGATAAGTAATTAACCTAATGTTTCTTTTTACATTATAATCTTCAACACGTTCAATATATGTCCACACACTTCACAAGGAATCTACCAGCATATCAATAAATTATTCGAAAGTTTGTAATGAGTAAAAGTTAGTAGGCGAAGAAGCCTCCATTGAATTAGTGGCTAAGCAGACAAGTAATGTATCGTTGGAGTCGCGCTAATCAAGTTAGCTAGTTTCGGAGAGGGGTGAGGGGGAAGAGTGACGGGCCGCCATATTTGAAAGAAAGGCTGTATAGTCTGGTCCCTATTTCATCAACGCGACTGTACGTTGAGTTTAATGGCATTTGTATAGTAAGTCATCACTAACTAAGGTATGACATCATGAAGTCAACAATCTCAGGACTTAATTTGGCGCACAAACAATATTCCAGCTAAAACACAAAGTTTTAAGTTGATTAATGACGTAAAAGAACAATCTATATAGACTATATATAGGAGTGTTCAATCCCCAATCATATGCTGAAATAATCCATATAAATTTTAAGACACCCAGAATATTTTATTGAATCAGGTGTTACTTTGCGGAGGTCCATTTCAATGAACAAAAAATTTACTCGCTACTCCGCTACTCACGTGCAAGATAACCAAGCCTGTGTGAAATATATATGTTTTTCATGCAATCCCTCCCTCCACTACTGCCAATAAAACGCGTCAGTGTTTGTGTGGTGTATGGGATAATTAAGTTTGTGGGATTTATATGTGTTTTATTGGCAGTAGTGGAGGGAGGGGCTGCATGAAAAACATATATATTTGACACAGGCTTGGTCATCTTACACGTGAGTAGCGGAGTAGCAAGGTAAATTTTTTGTTCATTTACACCTAGTACAAACAAATAATTATTGTGATTAATTACGTATGTATGTGTGTAATGTACCTAAGCAAAGAAACAATTAATTACACCATCGGCTCATTGTCAAGCTTACTCTACTGTATGGCTACGAGCACGCCAGCTACTTAGCAGACCTTCCCACGAGTGGAACTAATGCGTTGCCCTCGACCCTCTCGCTTGAGTGATTGTGGCGCGTGATTGCTTTTAACAGATTTGTTGGCTCCTTACGACAACCGTCCACTGGACGGAGAAAAAGTAGCCAGAAGAAACTTCTTCGGTCACTCTTTAGATTTTTCCAGCCTTACTAATTATTGCGTCACAATATTGTGACCCTGTGTGGCGTGCTAATTAGACGAAGCGCACAGATCTGGAGAATAACGGCAATTCTCCAAATTTGGTGCACTCCGTGTATAAATAGTGGTAAATGCGTCACTCAAGTGGAAAAATTGTGACGCGTTAACTAGATGCGGTGCACAAGTTTGGATAGTGACCGCAATGATTCTCCAAATTCGGTGCACTCCGTGTATAAATAGTGGTAAATGCGTCACACAAGTGGAAAAATTGTGACGCGTTAATTAGATGCAGCGCACAATTTTGGATAGTGACCGCAATGATTCTCCAAATTCGGTGCACTCCGTGTATAAATAGTGGTAAATGCGTCACACAACTGGAAAGAATTGTGACGTGCTAATTAGACGGAGTGCACAAATCTGGAAAATGGCTACAATTATTCTTGTGAATGAAAGCGTACTAAGTGAATGTTTTTTTTATACGACAAGGAAGGCAAGCGAGCAATGTTATTAATTATGTACCTATTTTAGTTTGTTTTGTGTGTTTGTGTAAATCAATGTTTTTAAATATAGCATTCCCCTCCATGCTGATGTGGAAGCAAAGATAAAATTATAGAATGTACCAGTTGTTTCTCTTCGTGAGCAAATGGTAAAAACCCATCGAGGGAATCGGCAAAAATCATGTTTTAGGCGATGCGGCTAGCAACCCATGTTTCCACCCTATTTTGATTTCCCTTTCCACCTGTCAATCATGTTAAACGTGCCCTAGGTTTGTCACCTTAGGCTCTGTCTAGCCCGTAAAAAGGAGACGTGATTTATATAATGTTAATAATATAATTATTTATATTTTATATGTTAATTTGTAACTATGTATCCTGACAGAATGGTCGTTAAGTCAGCAGCTATATTAAACGTAAGTCACACTCATAATCTTGTGTTTCAACCGTGCCTAGCTAAACCTTCTCCTAAATTTGAGCGATTTCGAAAACACAGCGATCGCAAAGGAAGGCGTTATCAGAAGACAAGCTGTGCCCACAAACTAGTTATAATAAAAGTTGATGCAACTTGTCGACCCCTCCGGCATAATTTGTCACGTACTAGCACCATCTGTTGTCTACATTGAAACTCAATTTCTTATCATAGTTCCTTTGTTTTTAGAATGCCGCACCTCCAAAAATGTAACCCTTATAAAGGTATGCACTCACAACTTCGTTACTGTCTCTCTGTTTGTCTAATTTATTCAATCTTGCGTTTATCTAAACATTACATTTATCTAAACGTTTTTTGTTCGTTCTCTATTTGTCGTCCAAGATTTTTTTTCAGAAACGCGTTGAAATACCGTGTTGAAATTATTACGGAATACTTAAGGTATATGGTATATCGCAATCGTACTAAATTTAGTTTTTAAGTTCATGCCATTAAAAAGATGTAACGTTCTGAAAGTGTTTCCATACAAAACCTTCATCATCATCATCATCTCCAGCCTATATACGTCCCACTGCTGGGCACAGACCTCCTCCCATAATGAGAGGGCTTGGGATATAGTTCCCACGCGGGCCCAGTGCGGATTGGGAACTTCACACACACCATTTAATTGCTTCACAGATGTGTGCAGGTTTCCTCACGATGTTTTCCTTCGCCTCATGGTAAATTTCAAATGTAATACAAAACCTGTGGCAAGCAAAAATTTGGCAAGATTTTTTTTTTCAAATCAGTGCTATTACAATTTTATTTTTTACTTATTATTATTCATTAAGAAGAAGCACAAGCTAGTCTAGGTACATGACAGAGTACACAGTTCCTGCGGGACAACTACAAACGATACTAATGACCTAAAAAAACTTTTAAACGGTTTAATCGCCCGTCTGTTTTCCTCTTGGTAACGGCAGAAGAAGATTAATGCGCCACAGGACGAGTACGTATGTGCTCCGAGCGCTAATGTACCAGACTAAACAAATATGGCCGCAACGGAGTAGTAACAGAGGATGGTTCAACAGTGTTTACGTGTGCTTTGGGACTAATTACACGCTTGCGACATGATAAGAGCATAGAAATAATGGCTGCGCTGATTCAAGATAGATTGGAATATTCATTTCAACTATTCATGTTTTTGGAGACGTCGCCTGCTAAGAGTCGCCACCATTTTTACCCGACTACGGCAAAGCCAAAGGCGGGTTATGACTTTTAACAGTATATGTATTTCCGCCAAAAGGTCCTCTCACAAGTGGCCTCGGCGATTCGATATTCACCATTGATTTGCCGGCAAAAGGAACACATTTGCAAGTGAAACTGCATACACGGGCGCTAGAGGAGTCCTGGGGCCTTACCATGTCTTAATGCGATTTAATTCCGAGCCAAAATTGGATCGATCGCTGTCAGATCCATACTAGAAGTGTCTAAAATTAAAGCTAAAGAATTGGAAATGAATCGCACAGGAGTAAGACGCATATAGAAGACGTTGATGATGCTTTTAAAAACGTCTCAAAGACCACACTTGATTATTGGATTATTTTAGGTTTTGATCGGTTCTTTTACTTTTTCTGTGTCTACTCTTGCTTAATACTTGTCCTGTCAATCGTTCAAAGGTGGAAGACATCCCTTTTAGGGATAAGTATGCTTTTGTGCATGTGTGTGTTGTCCTGTATTCATCTTTTTCTTGTGTTTTATGTACAATAAAAAGTTATGCATACATACACTTGACAAGATAGACCGATGAGAGATGCAATGGCATGGCACGCGAATGTGTGGTGGCCAAGATTTGGTAGTCAGCTAGGAAAGCTTGAAACTGATATAAGGATCAGGCTGAATGGTGTGAAAATGAAGAAGCGCTTATTCAGCAGTGGGTGGACGTGGACTGATTTAAAAACAAAAGTATATTTTTGACATCGATTTAAATGTAGAACGAAACAATACTTTTACTTATAAGCTCTACAGCTTACATTTAGCTACATCTACATGTAGCTGTCAGTAGCACGTTTCGTGTAAACATGTAAACATGGAGCTGGAAAGATATTTGGAATAGTCTGCGAAAGCTATTTGTTTGAAACACAATACCAAACGGCTTGTACCGATTTGCATTGTAAAGTTGTGTACATTTCTCAACGAAGTGAAACTTTAAAATGGTAGCTAGTAGGTTTTTTTTAAAGTAAATCACCGCTGGTTACAACAGACGGGAAATTAACTTTGCAAGTCGATTTTTATCCCACTTCAGCCTAACATCCCACTGCTGGGCGTAGGCCTCCTCTGATACCAAACCTTTATCCTGTGTTGATAATAATATATCAACTGAAAAAAGCTGAAAACTAATCTAACTCAAAGTAAATCACGCCAATAGGTTTCTTTTTTTTAGCAGTTTACAATTCCTTTAATTGTTTGAGAACAGCAATTGTATCACCACGTACTAGCAACTGACATTATGAACTTACTGCATTAAGTTACTGATGTTTGAAGTTTAAAATTTAGTAAATAATAAAGATTTGCCACACGATTCATTTCTCAAATAACGGTTTCGCCAAATGATGCAATTGCCAAATATTGCTTGAGGAAAATGATTGGATCTTGTAGAAATGCTGTCAAGAATGGAATAACTCGCAGTTCCTTTGGATGAGCCCCCAGCCTTCTAATACAGTCTCCAGCATCTGTCGGATTAACAGCTTTCTCTCCCGTTACCGGATTACGGCCGCACACGTAAATTACTCCAATTTTCAGTGTTTATACAATTCGGGTGTTACTTGAATTTAATTTCGATTCAGGAATTAGTCTGCATGTAGAATGAGTGTGAATTCATTCCGGTTCTAACAGTATTTCAGAGGTAATTTGCTATTGCGCTACATTGAGTTAGTATCCCTGTACCTACTTCTGTGACTTAGATTGTTGGAAAAAGTTTGTCTCTTTTGTAGTGGAAGTAGCTGAGTAAATGTTTTAAGTTCATTAATATGGACCACCGCGAAGTAACCCTGGTTCAATCAATTGTTTTGCCTTTCTAATGTAGAGTACTGGGATGACCGAGCTTTGCTCGTTTTTCTGTACGTTTTCTAATAATTAAAGCTTGCCAGATCGATTTATGCATGCTAAATTTCATGGAAATCGTTTAGAAACCTTTCCGAGATTCGCAGGATAGAACAGAGCCTAATCTACCTATGTAAATATTTTAAGTTCCATGTGGAAAAATGTTAGGCCAGACGATAATTCGATCAAAACGAAGGTCTCCCACAAGTACTTAGTCCAACTAAGAAGTAGTTAAGGGATATGAAATCTCGCAAGCATCGCAAAGGCGAGACGAGGCGCGAAGTAAACAAATCAATCCATAAATATGTAAGCATTGTTGGTATAGGTTGTTTCATAATAAATTGCTAGCGACGGAGTGGCTCGACGTGAGCCCACATACTTCACGCGTCCCGTGAGTCACGGCTTCAAACGTATATGGGCCCTGCTGCGTAGAAACAAAGCAGATAACGGCAAAGTAAATGCGCAAGGGTGCGAATCTATTAATCAAACGTTATTAAACGCCGCGCGCGGCTGCAATACACTCGTCAATCAAGATACATGTGATTTAGGTGTTTCTGCTCGAGCACCGAAGTCTTACGGAGTGGGTTTGGCTTTAAAGCTTCGCTGTTCATCCTTCGTTAACTTGTGTTGTGTTCTAAACATAGATATCTCCAGTCCAGTCTATACAAGGTGTCTTAAAATTATCCTGGAATATTTCCGCAGGTGTTTACTGTTTAGGTTACTTTGAACCGTTTACACGCATCTTGTCAGGATTGCTAAATGCCAGGTACGCAAAATGCCAGAAACGCAGAAGGCCAGAAAAGCAATATCGTCACGAGAGATAATAAAATTAGGTTAGATTCGTTGGGTATCTTCAAATGTCCGAAGGGCAATCCGAATATAAATAGGAACCCCGTCGACCTTATAGTGGAGTGCGATTCGTCATTTTTTATAACAGTGGGTCCACGGGTAATAGCCGAAGAATTCAGGCAAAGAAAACTAAACAAATATTTGTGACATACCTATTGCTTTTCTGGCCTTCTGCTTTTGTGGTATTTTGCATTCCTGGCATTTTGCGTTTCTGGCCTTCTGCGTTTCTGGCTTCTTGTCGAACTGGCATTTTGCGTTCCTGACAAGATGCATTTAAATGCCCACTGATGAAGTTTATTTTAAGACGCAGTGTGTACGTCCCACTGCTGGTCAAAGGCCTCCCCTTCCCCTCAGAATTGGCATGGTCTATAGTTCCCACGCGGGCTCAATGTAGATTGAGAACTTCACACACACCATTGAATTCCTTATCAGGTGTATGCAGGGTCACGATGTTTTGGTGTTGTACGGGGCTGGACTTAGCGGCGGGGTGGGGGAGCGCGGCCCTGTCCTGCACAGCGTAGTTCCGTCTAGACGGCCGGGTAACCTCACTATTAGTATTTATTACGCTATGGTTTTTGACAGTGTTATTTTTTATGATATAAATATTAAAATATAAACGATATTGATAGGCAGAAAGAAGATCGATGATAAAAAGGCTGGAAGTTGTGAATGCGAAGAAATATGTTCGTCTCAAAACTATTTTAAACAGCGCCCCGGCGGTTCAAATTTATCCCGTGTTACAGTACCTAGTCACAAATGTAGGTAAATAGTTGAGTAATTAAAAAAGATCCACACATCCTCTTAGCACCTTGGCGATAATCTCGTGTAGATTTAGTTTGAGCTCTGTGCCTAACTGATTTTTAAGTCTTTCTATTGATGAGCGAGGGTTTTAGTGGAAAAAGTGACATGACAGATTTAAATTAAATTTACAACTTAAAAGACATTTACAACTTTTAGCCTATAAATTGACTGTCTCCTGTAATTGTTGTAATTGATTGGCGAAATAAATTCGAGTCCATCTGTACCTTCTAAGCATCGTTCCGCTAACGACCACTCTCGCGTAACTCTGGGCTATCAATCGAGCGATAGGGTATCCCCGCCCCTCCCCGCCCCCGCTAGTTCCATTAATTGATAAGCCGGGAATGATCGCCGGTTCATTTCCGAGCTATCTCCTGATAGTCCTGATCTCGCGCATGCTCGTATCACTCGATCGGCGGTAGTTAAAGGCCCGGCGACGTGATGACACTCACAATGCTGATGATTACAGGAAGGCACGCTACTAGCTTGTTAGACTATATAGAGGTTTCATTAAAGGTTTAGCTGCTTATAAGGTATTACGCTATATTGTGGCTGTTTCTATTTGGAATTTTAACTCACTCTTTTTCGGTCCCTCGTTTAATGCTGCTCTCATCTACTCAAAGGTTAACTGGTAGAGATACTTTGTATTAAATGACAGCTTATTTTCTTTTCTAGTATGAAAGTTGGAAACAGCGATGTACAAAATTGTGAATCACTCCCCTTTTGAAGCTGTTTTCAACGTATTCGTGCGAGGTCCACCGATGTGAAGCAACGTTTCAATTTTTTTTTTAATGTAGTTGTAAACAAGCAATGTTGTGTCTAAAGTATAAATAAATCGCGAGAATCGTTCATTGCTAGCGCTGAAGTATGCGCATATAATTATTTTTGGTCACGCGTAAATACCAAAAAGTTGGCCACCTTAACGAAATTTAATAAAAATTGTATGCAAGTTTTCCCTTGTGACAAAAAATCGACCATATAATAACGACGGAGACCAAAGCACTGGCAGCTTCCTCGCACAGCGAATTATTATTACAAAACAGCGGGGAAATGCTGCCAGCATCTTTGGCTCAATGCCGCGGGGAGTACGTTTTTAGATTTATTTTAGTTTTAATTTAATTAATTTATCTTGTTATACATTTATATTTACATATTAAGCTTATAAGTGTATTGTTACTAAAAATAAATATATTTCATTAGACCAATTCCATAAGCCCGTATGGTTAATATTCGTATCACAACAAAACTTTTTCAAGTCAGGCGTTTTAAGTACAATTAACTACCATTTAATGTGGCCCAACTTAGTCTTTACCCGCGCAAAGTCGCATCGCAATGAAACAAACAATATTTCTATTAGTTATTTTACAATATATTTATTATAATATTTATAAGAGATCCACGAAGGTCGAAGTGTATCCGTGAGGACCCCTTTGAAGCCTCTATAGATGTATAATCCATTTTAACTTGCATGCTGGTGTGGGAGCAAAGAAAAAACATAGAATGTATCAATTGCTTCTATTCTCGCGCAGATGGTAAAAGCCCATCGAGGGAATGGGCGAAAATCATGCGGCTACCAACCCGTTACTATTTTGATTCCACTTTCCACCTATACGCCCACAGTGTCTTGCTAAACGTGGCATGTAGATCTTGTTACGTGATTTGTGTATGTATGTATATATAATCCATTTTTACGCATTTTAAAACAAACATGTCCCTCTAATAAAAATGCCCCTTATATAAAAATTTAACTGAGAATGTTACAAAATGTTTTGAGATATCTAGTATGACCCTTCAACATTCCGGTGGATGTAATGTTTGTGGGATTTATATGTGTTTTATGTGGCAGTAGGCTTGGTTATCTTGCACGTGAGTAGCGGAGTAGCAAGTTAAATATTATTTGTTAATTGAAATCATGGACGTAAAGTAACACCTGATTCAATAAGATATTTGAAATTGGTTTGTTTACAAAGGCGTTGAAATGGATTGGAACGGAGAATATCTATCACCATTTCATTGATAAGACAAACAATAGAACGATGTTTCTGATGATGTAAAGCGATCCCATGTGGGTTATTAGAAACCAGAATGTTATGGGAAGAACAGAACCAGTTTCGTAAAATTTCCCCAACAGTGGGATTAATTAATTAATGATTTTTGCATATCAGCAACAAATTTGGAATGTTACTTTATTATAATGCTATATTGGTTTCTCTCGTCATTTATTTTGCCATCAGAAATCTGAATTCAGTGCTAGCTTAAGCTCGCTCTCAAGTTATTTTTAAGTTATCTTTCCACCTCATTTTAGACTTTTCTTAGCAATACCTAAATAAAATTACCCCACTTTACGTATAAAGAAGGTGACTCTACCAAAGTACATCTTTTTTATCAAACTATAGCTTTGTAGCACTAAGTAAGAGTATCTGCGTTACGCCGCATGTACTGACGAACAGACGGCGCATGTATAGCAAATTAAGTGTTCCGTTGCCATTGATAATTAATAACGTAAATCGATTATTTCCAGTTAATATTTATTGCCCAGTAATCCAGGCTAAATTGGACCAACCACTGAAATAATGTCTGTCGCAGAGCTAGCTTCATTAATAGTTCTAATCCATACTTAATTAGTACAATTATTCAAATGCTCGCCGTTATATTTTAGTTTCTGAAATATTTCCATACGTAATATATAATTTCTGACTATGTGGTGTAACTGATTAAATTAGAGTTAATTATAAATTAAGCAGTAGCACTAAAAATGACAATAAACATTACAGCTAGTCATTATATGTATTTTTTACCTATAAAAACCCCATCGCGGGAACGGGCAAAAATCTTAGGAATCATGTTATAGGCGATGCGACTAGCAACGCATCAAAATTTTGGTTCCCCTTTCCACCTATCTGCCCACAATCATGCTAAACGTGGCCTTTGGGTCTTGTTACGTTAGCCTCTGTCTACTCCGTAAGGGATATAGACGTGATTTGTGTATGCACATAGATAATGTACAATAATTAGTATTCAATATTTATTAGTACTTAGCCGCCTTCTGTTTAGTTCGAGTACACTAGAGTTCGCGATCTTTCTTAATATAAGGAAAGCAAAAGTTATAACAGGCTCCAGTTAGAAAGATGGATTGTGGAAAATATTCGTATTATATTGCCTTTGTTTACTGATCCTTTACAACCTCACTCGGCTCAAATGCGAAAACTTGAGACAAAATAAACTCACTTCAACACCACGTGTTTACACGGAATTAGCAATAGACAAATGAATCGTAAATAACTATTAGTACGCATTTTCAAATAGCCAGAAATCTTAGTGAAATAAATGGATCACTCAAGTATCAAAATCAAGTAGGGGTTAGTCCGAACTCGACTTTCAGTCTCTTAAATTTTGCTATTAACTTTTGCATACGACATCGTTCGCGTAGAATTCTTTTATCGCCATCCTATGAACCCTAACGAATATTCCTGCTAAATATTATGTGTACATTTTTTATCCCGTTTTTCATCCTTTGGAAAATACCTTCTCATGCACCTCTATAATCCTCAAGAAACAAAGCTGCCAAATTTCAGGTCTCTCCAGTGATTTACGCTGTACGTTTTCTGTCAGACTCATGTTATTTTTTTATAGGCATAGATGTTTGAGTCTCGCGATAGTTTTATTTCAAAAGTAGGTAGAAATTCTAACTCTCTGTTGGAAGTTGGAGCGTTGTCGGCTCGAACCCGATCGATCGTCAACAGCTGGAGCGCCAACACAAACACTCCCGCGCTCATCAAACGCCACTCAGCGGCCACTCAAGGGTCATACGGACAAAAACAAAACTATTTTATTATACTGTGTCTTAAAACTAATCCGGAATACTTCAGAATATGGTTGAGTATTAAAATGTTTTATCTGTGAAGGATTGGACGATGTTCAATGTGCCTTTATTTTGAATGCAAAATGACGATGAAAACCTTTACATTACAGGTCGTCAACTTTGTTTTGTAAAATAGCCAAGTCGTCAAGTCATCGAACCATTTCCAAGCTACTAAAATAAAAATTCACAAGACCAGAAATAGTTCTAGACAAAATATTTATAACTTGTAACATATTGTTGGCTATTCGCTGAAGTTCTTGCGTTTTCTTTTCGAATACACAAATGTATTACTTCACCTTCCACAGCTGAGGAGAAACAACACAAATACCTAATACTCCCGCGCTTATCAAATGCCACTCAAAGCTCGTTTGATGCCCGACGGACAAAATCGAACAATGATTCTATGCGGATGAATAAGCAGGGAATCTACAACCACCTGGTACCTAAGTCTAAGTACATTAAAACAATGTGTATTTCGAGAAGGTTAGGGATCTCCTAGAAGGTATCTAGCCTGCGCCAGGAAACCTTGCTCCTCTTCACTTGAACAAACCCTAGTCTAGTGTAAGTTTTTGTTAGAAGAAACATCTCGAACGCGTTCGCGTAAATGCGAAAGCCGGAACACAGTATCGCAAAAACTGTTTTATTGGTGGCAGAATTAGCTAGTAAGATGTTGGTAGCAGTCCAGACGAAGCTTGCTCAAGGAAGTCCCACCAGCAAACGTGAAGCCCTCTTGAATTATAAATTACTTTCTCGGAAGACGTAGTGTGGGGCGCTCCCCGCTAGATGGAGCGACAGTCAGAATAGTACAGCTGGAAGTTAGCCGGATGTGTAGACCCGAAGACCGGTCTCAAAAACGTGCATTGTGCGTGCATGGTGGTGATAACTAAATTATAACACTACGGGGTTTTGTGTTATCATTAACCAGTTGCACGTTAGCTACATATCGCCATGCATTGTAATCAGGTTTTTTGTTATATCGTGTAAAGTTTAGTTAAGGTAGCCTTCAAAATGGCGGCCAAAACTCGTCGCGTCGCCAACCGCCGACGTCCCGTTATCAGGTACACAGCGATAACGCGCGGGGTCGAGCTTTACAACTCGCTCTAACTCGCATTAAACTCTTGTTGTCTACGTTTCGTGTTGTTCGCCGGCTAAATTTAGGACAATTCCGTCTACTACGTAACTTAATTGATGTGTTTTGTCTCATAATTTGAGCCCCGTCGTGAATTTAAAATGTCATTTTGGCCTCTAGGGAAGAAAGTTCTAGTGTTGGTTGAGACGAGTTAGGTTAGGTTTCAATAAATTATTTGAGAAACTTATGAAACCTCAAGGTTTCTAGGCAAACTCTTTAATATTCTTAAAAATCTATAAATGCAGTTTAAATTGTTTTTTTAATTAAAATAATGTCTTCTTTCAGTAAAATGTTCCATCTACATTCAAGGTACTTTCCCTCCACGTGGCATAGCCGTGGGACACCCTGTGTATAGATTATAACGGTTTTAAATGATGCACGCATATTTATTTTAGACTGTGACTGTATTGTATATTTGCACTGAGATTCATTCTGCTTAATTACAAAACTTTGATATAAAACTTCGCTTTTTTAGTTCGCGAGCTCCACTGACACTTTGTGCGCTGTCAGCGTTGTATCAATATTTATGCAGCAAAGTTTTTGCCGGTCCACCGATGGGGCACCGGCCGGAGGCTAGTGCAGCCATGAATATTCAACTGGTCGGGGCTCAGACATTTCTATGACTATTCCTAGCAAGAGATACTAATACCGTGTGCATGCATTAATCGGTATGTTTCAGTACGTTAACTCTTTATGACATTTAAAAAAATATAGTGGACAAATTAGTGCCTAGGTCAACCTTAACTATTTCTAACTATATTTTTTCTAGTTTACTGTATTGAAAATATCTTAAGCATCCCCTTAATGAATCAGGCGTTACTTTGCGGAGGTCCATCTCAATGAACAAAAAATGTTTACCTTGTTACACTGCTACTCATAGCGGCGGTTTTGGGTAGCGGTGTAGCAAGGTAAATTTTTTTGTTCATCGCCTTAATAGTATTGACAGACATGTCTATCATAATTTTTACAAGTTACACGCTTTATATTAACTTGCAACGTATGTATGTTTGTCCGGGTGGAATCTTGCGACTCAATTTTGAATCAGATATCTTTATCCGATTGAGCTGAAAATTTGCATACTTATGTAAGTCAAATAACAATACAATAATCTGGTGGTTCATCCAGGACCGTCTCCGCAAGAGGGAACTCTTCTTTAAAACTTGAAATTTGGTTTACATATGTAGGATGGAGGACAATGCAAATACAGTCAACGAAAAGTACAATCAGCACAAAAGCTTGTATCTTGAATGAAATTTTTAGGTTAGGTTATTATTGTCGTTTCAAACTTTACCTGTAATCATCATATTTTTTTTTCCTGATACTATAATAAAATAATGAAGTTTATAAGATTGCACAACGTAGTATCAAATTATCTGGTGCAATAAATTAAATGTATACATTTAATATCATCAGAAGACTCGCTGCGCTCAAATTTCATGTGCGTACAAACAATGAATACCTATCACTGCAGGAGTAGTCCCAAGTTAAAAACTCGAAGTTCACCTCACGCCGTACCGCTTACACTAAGAGTCATTAACATGAGAGCGAGAGAGACGGTACGATACAGACTTCAAACTCCGCAATAGCACCCCTAGTTTTGCTGTCGCACGGACTGTAGCTCGGCCCCTGAAACTGCAACAAGCCTTATCATCCTGAATTAATGCATCCCCACTCGCACCTACTTGTTGAAACCCACCCCCTCTGTCACAGTATAAATACAGTAACTGATCTATGAACAATGAACCGCTACCAAAAATGGCTTAAGATGTACTTAAAATTTATGCCATGCTGATTATCATGTTGTTTTCCACAATCCATCCTGGCAAACCACAAAGTTGATTATTATTTATGATACTTTACGGTTTTATTGTTCTGAACTGTGTTAGGACGAATTGTAGTAAAACATGTAAGTTGGTGTGTGTCTGTGAACAAATAAGTGCCGATTAAAGGTCCGGCCACAGCAGCGCGTAAAAGACGTCGACGGTGCGTTTACGCAACAAAATGTATGAAGAAACGGTGAGAGAACGTAACGCATGCGACACGTCACTACGTATACGCATCGGTGTGGTCGCTCCTTTAGTGGGCTGATGCTTGTAGTGACTTACATCATATGAATAAATAAATTTCTGTTCGTTTGTCTCGCTAAAACTCGAGAATGGCTGTACCGATTTCAATAATTTGATTTTGAACCGTTCGTGCAAGTCCAAGTTTAAACGTTGAGAAAACATTAAACAAAAACGGGAACGGTGTGATGTCTCGGGCAACAGCTAGTTGTGAATAAAAATTGTATTTTTTGGGAGAGTGACGGTCCTAGTAAGACACAAGTAGACGGAACAGAGTTACGGGATTTAAACTGTGCCACAGTGCAGTGCAGGTACAAAGCATCAAAACTTCGTTTGCAGCTTATCATAATAATATTTGAGGTGATTAAGTTCAGTTATGACGGCAAACTTGCTGTACCTTTGTTTCTATTGAATTAACGAGTTTTACCATGAAGCGACGGTTTATCTAGGCTACAAAATCATGCATAGAGCTCTCTTAGGCTTATATATGGGAACGTTTGTCGCAGAAACTGAACGATGCAATTTTTTGTAGACAACCATTTCCTGAAACTTTAAGAAAATACTGCAATATTTTTGGTGATTTTCCAAAAATCTAAATGTATCTAAGTTTCAACACATCTTTTATAATCGAAAACAAAAAAGAAAGAAGTGAAGTGTTAACTTACTTTAGGGTTAACTGCAGCAAAACATTAAATCTGGTTTGACAGTTCCAAACGTTTTTGACAGTGCTAAAGTATACTTAATTTATTGTCCTTTATAGTTGTTATCAAAGTTTAATGAGCACAACTGTTACACATGCAAACCAACGTCGTACTCAGTTTTTGGATATTTTTCTATATTCTAAAAATGTTCAAGGCCTAAAGCTCACATACTAGTTAATTAGGTTTGTCTCATGCCTCTTTGTCGCTCCTTCAACTACAAAGGACTATAAAAAGATAATGGACTACGAATTAATGTTACGTTAAGTTGGGATTTCTCCCTCCACCGGCCGCTGACAGCGAGGTACACTCATCCATCAATTAGTTAGTGCCGCGTCACGCACGCCGCCGACTGTACGTACACACATAATAGTCGGTTAAATGCCGTAGAGTTGTGTGGCATTTCTAATGGTTATGCGATTTAAAACGTGGTCAAGTATGAATTATGTCGAAAATTATGTTTACAACAGAGTTCTTTAGATCCCAAGGCTAAGTAGAGATGAGAGATCTTAGATAGAATTGAAAGATACTCTAATCTAGTTAAGTCGGGGTGTCTTTTCCGATCTTTCTTTTGAAGCAACCTTACTACATTTGGCGACCACGACAGTCACGACTTTTGAACAGTCTAGTGGTTAGAGAAGCTGACTATGAAGCTTGAGGTCCGTAGTTATCTTGCTTGTGTGATCGTGAAGTAGCGAGGCGTGAAGGCTTGACTCAATTAAGATTAACTGTGTCAACCTTGCACTAAAGCTTTGATTAATTCAGTATCTGGGTGCAGCAAGCGTATGATCACCTGCAACCCACACGCTCTGCAGTCACATTCCAGTAAACCTTGTCTGCCAGTGTGAACTAAGTTAATCTTGCTTTTAATTTTTGCTGACATACAGTCGCTACTATCACTACATAGTATAAAACAAAGTCGCTTTTTCTGTCCCCAAGTCTGTTTGCATGCTTATATCTTGAAAACTACACAACGGATTTTGATGCGGGTTTTTTTAATAGATAGAGTGATTCAAGAGGAAGGTTTATATGTATAATACATGCATAATATACCGTGCGAAGCCGGGGCAGGTCGCTAGTTACAACTTATTCTTTACTAGCTCTTGTAGACCTTAAATTCGGTGAATTTGGTAAAGGCGCCACTTGCGCTTATTTTCATATCCAAATTATTCTCATATCATTTAATATTTTAACACAACGTTCATGACGTTTCGCGACCAAAAACTTACAATGACTACTGGTGACTTTGATGTCACGAAACATGAATCCACGATCATTTTATCGATGAGATTTCTTTTGAGAATCACGCCCCAGCGACCCGATTTTTGAAAACACGTATTATGAAAATGCCACTCCAAAGTGGTGAAAAATTGCGCTGAAGTTTATAAAATTTCTAAGCGACACTGAAAATTAGAACACATAGAAATCCGAAAAGTAAAGCTATGGCCGGGACTCGAACCCGGATCCTCATCAATCCGTGATGCGTGATATACCGCTACACCACTCATAGCAGGTGAGCAAGCCTTCGAATTTTTCTATCTGTACCAGCTGTAACGTGACCTTGATACTATGCGATTTTTTGTCGCCAAGCGTCATCTGTTTGAATGATGTGTCTGTACGACACTATTACAAACTCCCGAGGAACATCTAGTGCCCACCAGGGACGTGAGAAGGCGCTGTTTTTCAAATGATAGGTAATATCAAATGAATCAAGAAGTTTAATTCAAGAAGAAGCCAGAAAGTCAGAAGTTTATAAATAAACGTTAAAGTTTTTCAAGTGTCAGAAGGGATTTTAACCCGCGCTTCAGATGCGCTTTCAAAAATCGGGCCCTAGTGCATAAATCGCTAGAATCCCGCTCGCTGTGTAAACCAGGTTTTACTTCAGAGCAAGCTCGCAACTCACATCTAACCTAATTTCATAACACACTACATTATCTAGGTCTAGAACACAGTGTTCTTAGCACCAAGTCGAGCAATATTAAATACAGAAGGAAACTTGGGTTGGTTTGATTTAATAATACTCCGTTCTATTCTTCTTCTATGCCTACTGCTTAGTAACGTCAACAATCGATCGTATGCATTCCTAAAAATAGATGTTGTGCAGAAACATTTTAATTAGTAGTAACTTTTTATTAATTTTCTAAACCGATAGTTTGTTTTTCTCAAACAAGCAATAACATATTTATGTTGTGTTCGTTTAGGCCGCGAAGTGTCACGTTTCAGGTGCGTTTAGACGAGAGGTCTTTAATGGAATTTCATTCAACGTTTCCGGCCTAGGCCGAGGCTCTGGATGGCCTTGTTAAAACGCGGCCATCTATAACTACTCGGCTGGCAATCCCCTACTTCGCGGCCGCTACAGTAATGTACTATTACTTGTATTAGTGAGTTAGTACCGATAATTTAAAATAAACAAAAGAATGGGATATGTAGTGTAGGATGGTTGATATTACAAGTACAGTGCGCAAAAGCGTACATTTAAAAAAAACTACGTAGGTATATCATGTAGTTTAAAGAAGCAGAATAAAATAAAATTCAGCTGCAAAAAGCGATTCAGGGATTTTAATCTTTTGATAACCGAGACAATTGTCTGTGATGTGTGGAGCGCGTCCCCGTGGAATTTATTAATCGAGGGATTATGTGTGAGAGTAATTGAAGAAAAGATTCTGCGTCGAGCCGTGAAATTGAAACAATAGCTGTGCGATGTGAAAGCAGGTAAAGGCGCACTTTGACGAACAAATTGCAACCACCAAGAGAATAACAAGCCGACGCTTCATAATTTTATAAAATTTATTCCATTTTAATTCAAACGAAATGCTATTGCAAGGGTTTCGGGTATTGTTTTTCATCATTCCAGTTACAGTTCCTAGCGGTCAGGTTTCGTTTTTATTGAACTTTTTTGTTTTAACTGTGTGATCTGCCCTCGTTCAGCTCTAGCGCGCCCGTCCACCTGATAATGGTTGCTAACCAACTTTAAGCCCTTAGAAATCCTAAACGATCATTAAATATGAATAATTACTTGGAAAACCTAAGACCTAAATCACTCAAAGGAATAATTAATGTGGTTCGGTTGGCTTGATTGAACACTCCTAAGTTAAGTAATAAGTCGCTCAAAGAGCTATTGAGACCATGCTCGGAGGGTCTTTGAGCGACAGAATCCGGAATACGGAGATTAGTCGAAGAACTGGAGTTACCGAAGACTACGTACGTTAAAGTGGCAATGGGCAGGCCAGGTAGCTCGTGGGGTGCGACGTTGGAAACCTCCTCAAGAGCTCTAGCGTTACAGTTCTCTTCTAACATAGGCTCTTGGCTTCATGAGGGGGAAGGGTAACGCTTAGGCCGGTGTACCCTAGGCAAAAACGGTTAATTTATTTATTTAGTTAGTTAGTTAACTGTTGGCTAATATCCGACTGGGGGGGAGGGGTGGTAAGGTGAACCCGCAATTTGTTACGAGGGATCTGAGCCAGCTTAAGATTTAAAATTAATCTTTGAAAATAATCAGTCTTAAAATTAGACTACTTTGACCATTGCTGAACATAGACCTTCCCCAGAGAGTACCATAAAGATCGTTCTTGCCTGGCCCTCATCCAGCGAACTCCCGCGACTTTCACCAGGTCATTTGTCCATCTTGTGGAGGACCTTCCCATGCTGCGCCTTCCGGTACGCAGCGTAAAATTGCTTAAAAATTGATATTGTTATGACTAAAAGATTAAGACACGCGACCGCCTTGCCGTACGCCTGTCGTATCACAATTCACATCACCGTAAAAATCTCGCATATATACCGAATATTTTACTGCAAATGGGTGCATACATTATCTGGTAAAAGGCCTATTGGAAGTGAGAGGCGAGATACTAGGCCTTTTAATATTGTACTCAACCAGCGTCTGCTTTAGGGTAGCCATATGTTTGGAATAATTTGGACCAGTCTCAGCTAGAATCGTTAGGGCAAAACAAAATCTTGTCTTCGTCGTCGTCTCTGCTTCATTAAATGCCATTAAAAGCAGAACGATAACCTTTATAGTTTTCACTTAGCTTCCGTATTTTTCAAGCAATTGTGTGGTATCCTCTTTTTCTAATGGATCATTCAATCACATCAAAAGATTAATTATATTTATTTAGTGACATTTGAGGAACGACTATACTATTATGGCTGTAAGCACTTCTCGAAAAATTTAAGTAGGTATGAATTTTTTTACTTTAAAACATGTTCTTATTCAAAAAAATAAAATTAAAATTAAAAAATATTTTACATAGCCCTTGTATATTTGTGTTCAGTATTATTTTCAAAACATCGTCAAATGCAAAAATTTACTTGTAAATTCTGCTGATTTGTAACTTTTACGGATGCCTTTGCTTATTTCTGCATAACTCGACAAGGTATAGGCTTGGAGATAGGTCTTGCAGTCTTACAGCTGCTACAATGATAATAATGACGGCTGAACTTTGAGGACGCATATAGTGATTAGTATTTTAATGTACTCTCTGTTTCTTTATCTAAGTAAATAAAAATATATTTCTTATAAGCAATAAAAAATTACAAGATGATAAATTAACGCAGACACTGGGTTGTCTATGAATGATCCCACAATAAGTAAATGAAGGTTATAAAATAAAAGCAAAAACTTTTACTGAAAATCCTTAAGATTCAAGCCCTTCGTCTAGACAGATAGATGTAATTTATATTAGCCCTAGTACTTTATATGCAGCGCGTGGCCCGGCATGGCGAGTACCGCAGGTATCCCGGTAATACTGGTAATACTCGTAGACTTGCCGTGGGGCGTGAGTGGGAGGCGTGGGGCACACGTGGCCGCTAATACTATGCTAATGCCCTACGCGCCGGCTCGTATGCGAGAGAACGTTAAATAAAATCGCGTGGGGTTACGGTAGCTCTCTAGATGTGTCAAAAAAGTAATATAAAATGAACCATTTCTGTTCTCCAGTTTAAAAAAATCTAGTGAAGGGAGGAATCGTTTTGTTGAAAAGAGTCAGTCTTTAAAATGTTACAAACGTCTTAGAGCTAAATTACATTGTCAGTTTCTTACTAAGGGAAATGACAAAACGCAAAATAAAAACTAGCGTACTAAAGATTTTTGGTTGAGGTACAGTCAGCCAAATAAGTTTAGTGGTCTCTCACTTTTCATTTAACTTAAGTCGAACTCTTATTGACATTATAATATTAGACCACATATTTTTGAAGGTAACGTACGCCCGACATGCTTCTGGCCGCGATAACAAACATTCGGTCGTAAAGAACCGCGTGAATGCACATACAAATACGACTATAGTAGGTACATATACGAAATATTTAAGCAATAATGTCCTATTGTTTGGCATTCGCGATAAACAACGCTCATGTTGCTTCCTTACGTCCCATCTATACACGTTCGACACACCATCAAACACTTTGTTTGCGGCATCTCCAGGGAGTCTACTCCGAATGACGATTTTTGAAGTTCGTTTCTTGCGGTTTCGCTCGCACTACAGTTATTATTATGAGAGTGAGGGGGTAAGGATCATACGAGCTTCGAATTGCGAAGTAGCCCCGCTGGTTTCAATAAGCGAACGATCACGGTTTATCTTCGCGAGTCGCCGCGCGGCAACAGTCGACACGTACCTACTGAATACTAAACACATTAGTCTGTAACAACATGGGTATTTTGAGGAAAGAATTAAATTGAGTCTTCGGAGGAAAATGACGTATGATTGTTTTCAGATTACATTTTACGGCATCAATCTACTTGGTTTTTCAGTTTTCCAGTTTCGGAGAGCAAACGCGGGATCCAACGACAAAAAAGCTACCCAACTCTAAAATGTTGTTGTAGAATGGTGTTCACGCTACCTGAAATAATGCCCAGGATCTTCTCGATGTTCTTATATGTCGTGGGTCTTCCCATTACTAGTCTGCATATATTTTCTGCAGTTACAGCTATTTGAGGGCGTCCTCTTCTTAGATCTTCTTCAATGTAAGTGTTACCCCTTTTAAATACACTAAACCACCTAAATATGGTTGCCCGTGAAGGAGCAGACTTTCAATGCTGACTGTAGTCGATGCCAACTTAACTGTTCGGGTAAACCAAATTTAAAATTGTAATAGATCATGGCACGCAAATGTTCGCTGTTAAGTTCCATCGTTTTAGCCAAAAACGCGAGGAGCGTTGTAGCAAAATGAATGGAACATCTAAGTTTTTTATTAATTGAAAAAATGAGTCATTGTGTTCTGTTTTTAAATAAATTTGCTTTTTAAAATAATTTTAAATTTTAAATTAGGGCATCTCAAAACATATTGAGTGAGTTATTTATTTATTCATAAAACTTACTCAGCGTAACAGATGTTCTGTGTACCAGTACCAAGAAGAAGAGGCCACAATGAGCCAAGCTACACAAGCAACCTTGTATCTTAGCTTTCCAATGACATGTTTTTCGTAAAGATCAAGATCTCGCGTAATAGAGTATCGATTGAGCAGGGCAGGGAAGCAGAAGACGCGTGTTTGCGACCTTGTGCGATCTATTTTGCGTGTCTGGCCTTAGACTCCGAAATTCGATATTCGAAGTTCGCTTCGTGTTGTTCCGCTCACACTAATAGTCATTTAACTTTAGTGATAGGGACGGAATGATAAAACTTCAAAAAACACATTTTGGAGTAGCCCCCCTGTACACAGGCGATGGACTTAGGAAAAAGCCGTCAAGAACTATTTTTTTAATACAACAAGGAGGGTATACGAGCAGGGTGGGGTTTATCATAATAGTAAGTTATCACCACTATCCATAGACTTCCGCAACACCAGAGCAAGCATTACAGATTCATGACCAGCCTAGAGGGCAAAGTTAAAACACCTACTGCTTTAATAATCAGAAAATACAAACCATAATAAGCTTAAAAAAACGAGAAATATCTAAACATTGGTAGGTACTAAATGTGCAATTACATCAAACCACCTCTTAAGTGCATTTCAATTATTATGTACGTTAGAAGTGGGCGTAGGTGGAAAGGGGCATCACAATAGTGATGGGTTGCTAGCCGCATCGCATATAATACGATTCTTAAGAATTTTGCCCATTCCCTCGATAGGTTTTCCATCTGCATACATTTAATGGGACATAAATTACGCAATATTTGGTCAACAGTGTACACAACGCGCTTCACACCAGGTTTCGCACAATACTTTACCAACCAACTATATCGATGCACCGGCTATGTGCCATTTGCAGCAACGCTTGTCCCCAAATGGCTCTGATAACGACTGCAAATTGATTCACTGTGCACTGCACGTCCGCTACCAATTGGCCCAATGTCGACGTTAGCGCTTGTACATAAAGTATAATTTTCCCAATGTTCCGTGCAGCCAGACATAGGATGGTTGAGCCACTCAATATTCAATATTGGCACGTCCACACAAAATCTAGTTTTCCTTGTCTATTGTAAGGTAAGTTGTATGGGTTTGTAATTAAGGCGTCAATGATTCGAGCGATTTGGTCTCTAATGACGCGGGTTGGCGGATGATTTTGCTAAATCGTTCCGTAGAGTAATTGGGTTGTAAAATAAAGCGTTTTAAATATAATACACTCGCTGAAAAATACTCGGAATTTTTCGATGGAATATTTTTATTTGCGGACACGGACCGAATATCAAGTGCAATCAGGGGTTCTTCTTCTATATAAATATTGGTACAATTAACGAGATTGTTCTGGAAGTTTTTTATGAGCCTTTATTTAGTTTCATCGGTCCCATCGTAAGTAAGGTTGTAAATCAGGAAGGTAACGGTCAACCTTCACTACTCAGAAAGGCACTAAAAGAAGATTTGAAGACGGCCAGATTATATTATTACCAGAGATCACACATTCGGGCACTTGCAACTGAAATTCTCTTTTATGTAGCACAACAGATTAACATGGACATGTTTTTCTGAGTAGATTTAAATTAAAACAATCCCGAAATTCCGGAATTGATTAATCATTTTGTAAAACATGTGAAATGTGATAAATGTAGAAATGCTCTATTCGAAAGCGTTATTTGAATACGTTTTTTAGTTTAATAAAATACCTACAATTAAAGTTTATAAACCGGCCAAGTGCGAGTCGGATTCGCAAATTCAGCAAGTGAATATAATTCCAATGTTGGTATTAATTTTAAGTTTATACCCTAACGCGTTTCTGAGAAAAAGAGTCTTGACAAACGGACGGACGGACGGACAAAGTGATCCTATATAAGGGTTGCATTTTTTCTTTTTGATGTACGGAACAATAAAAGAAAATTTTATTTGGAAACAACTCTCTTAAAAGCATAAGTGTAAAACACAAGATTTTAAAATTAAAAAAGGCATGCCCATATTAACCTCATCGTGAACTGAAGTTTAGGTATACGTATATCCGATCCCTGTTTATTAACTCTCAAATGTTTATGATGTACTAGATTTCTTTTATCAATTTCTGCTGAATCTTACGCTTGGTACGTAATGATATCTGATACCGTGTCGGTGCAAATCGGTATGCTCCACATCGCGCACGCATCAGAGGGAATACATTAGCACCCACACACGCCACATAATTCACTCAGTTTTACGCAAATGATATTTACAATAACTATTCATAAAATAGACACACAAAACAGACTGTGTAATGGAAAAAAAATGTAAAATAAGTAGCAAGCAGTAGTTTACTAATGAACTAAAAACGCTTACCTAGCTATTCCGATACCATTCCTTATGGTAGCGGAGTAGCAAGAAAGGTAAATGTTTTTTGCTCATTGAAATTGACCTCCGCAAAGTAACGCCTGATTCAATAAAATACTAGTAATTATTACTACCTACTAACTAAATAACTAAAATTTTATTGAGAATGTCCCCCTTCTTTTGAAGTGGATCAAAAAGAGTGAAAGTGTAAATAATTATGACGTAGCCGTTTTCCTGTAATAACATACATACGTACATAAATCACGGCGGTTAAATTACGGGGTAGACAGAGCCGTTATAATGCTGTTGCAAATTTCCATTTTGTTGAAAAAAAAAAAACTTCTTTTATAGACGGTTCGAAACAAAATTAAATAAGTAGCACTTCAACATCTTTTTCTGGTCTCAATTCTAAATTTCTCTTGATGTGTCTACTCGTTTCTGATTTCCTGCCAATCGTCGAAGATTAACTGGTAAATATCCCTTTAAGGGACAAGTCAGCTTGGCTCACCTAATTCGTCGCGTAGGTAGCCTACTAATTTTCCGTGTTTTACGTGCATGCACATAGGTACGTACAAAATAAAGACACGGTGACTTCCCAGAAATGCCGGTAATAAGTAGGTGTCGGCGCCGCGTGCGCCCGACAGTGTCGTTTGTGAGTCGACGTCACGCGCGATCCTAATGCGATATGAACCAGCGACGATATATAGCACACCTGCTGTGTTGGACTGGGATAGTTTTAAAGAGACCGCCCGGAAGTGGAAGAGCGAATCGCAGATATGTACAGTCAAGGAATTTAATTCCTAACCCACCGTGGTACCTTTTATAGTAAGCGTCGTAACGATTTTCCTTGTTAAGTAATGCGATGTCACTGTGACATTTTATGTGACGTTTCAGTATTCTTACTGCATTTTATTTTGAAAAAATGAGTTTCTGCCAAGTTTCTTGCGGCGCATTCTTCTTGGCAATGATGGTCTTTCCGAATGCGCTGGTAGTTTCAAAAAAGACACATAAATAGCGGCCAATTTGCTAAAATAAAAATTTGATTTTGTGAAGAGGTTCCTCGATTGTACACTGTGTCTTAAAATTAATCTGGAACACTTTAGCAGCAGTTTTGCCGGTGGAAGAACTTTGCATAAGGTCTCTCTGGATTGCTATCACCTGTTATTGGCTGAACCTACCGCCCAGCAGCAGTGCTGGCTCCGGAAGAGTAAGTCAGCCCATGAAATTACTGACGCACGAGGTATTTTATCTTCTGTCTGGTAACTTATCTGTAATGCTCCGGGGTGTTACGGACGTCAATGGCAGTGGTGATTGCTTGCCATCAAGTAACCTTCTTGCTTGTTTGCCTTTCACATTGTATAAAAAATGTAACATTCGACATGGGTGTGCTTAATTCGCAGACGTGCGCTGTGAGCATAATCGTCGCTTCCCTCGAGAAATGGCTTCGAAAAATGTAATGCAAATCCAAGCTATAGGTAACTCCTATCAGAGTTTCCAGTGGGTAAGTCTAAGTCTTGGCATATAGGTATGAAAAGTGTCTTACATTGTTCCAGAATATATCCACAGGTGGTTGGGTTAACTAAAAACACCTGTACCTAAATTTTTTATCCTAATTTTGAATTCAAAATTACGTTACTCCTTGGACGCCCTACACCTTGAAATATCGACCAGTGTAAGGGAACATTTTCTCAATTACTATCAAAACAACACTTCCATGCTGGTCTGGGAAGAAATAAAAACATAGAGTGTACCAGTTGCTTCTCTTCCCGGGCAGATGGTAAAAGCCCATCGAGGGAATGGGCGAAAATCATAGGAATCATGTTATAGGCGATGCGACCAGCAACCCATTAACTATTTTGATTCCATTTTCCATCTATACCTAGCCCCACAATCTTGCTAAACGTGGCCTGTAGGTATTGTCACCTTAGGCTCTGTCTACCCCATAAGGGATACAGACGTGATTTGTGTATTGTATTGTATTGTGTACTATCAAAAATCCTTAGAAACGCTAACTGCTGAAGTATTCTGAAATAATTTTAAGACAGCGTATTATGTTTTAAAATGTTGAAGCAGAAGATCAAGCACGCATTAATTGGAATTAAATTCCGAGGGTGGTGAAATAAAGAATATCTCAGATCGCAGGAACTTGCCGTACGAGCCAAAGGCGAGGGCGGTAAACATGCGACCTGAGGCTTTCATTATCACCACCCGAGGTGTGTACACAAGTTTAGGTCTCCTGGCCAGGAAGTGGAAATTTCCGCTCGCGTAGCAGGTGGTAAATTGCTTCTTACGGAAGTAGGCTTATTACCTAACTCGCTCGCAATCGCCATCGTGTTCATTTTGACAGTTCTTGTATGAATGTGACAGCTAGCTGATTGCGATACCAATTGTCAGCCCATACATGAACTGTCAAAATGAACACGATGGCGATTGCGAGCGAGTTAGGTAATAAGCCTACAGGGCGACGTAAAAAAATGTAGTTGCAGAGGACAGTGGTCTAGCCGTCTAGCACGCGTGGTATCGGAGTTGCAAGGTAAAGGTATTTTGATTATTAGTAGTGGATCTCGGCGAAATAACGTCTGATTCAGTAAATTATCCCCATCATACTTACAGTAACATAATTCCACGCTTAACCTTAGTTTTTCCATATATTTGAACTCCCGTTCCTCGGCTCGGTTTTACGACGCACGCAGAAGTAATTGAAGCATACTTGAGCGTTTCATTTGGAGTGTGTTTTACGACTGGCAAGTCTGTATGGAAAGCGAGTCACCTGCGCGAGATGTAGGATAAGTATAACAGTGCAGGCCAAATAAAAAGTCAAGACCGAGTATTGCAAATTGCAAGGCCAATTTTAAATTTTTGCAGCGTGTGTGTCTCATCCAATTTGCTTGATAAAGTTTGGTTCCATCGCAAGGCTTGTTTACATTGGCCTCTCTTCACAGTTTATACAAATCCGTGTTCGCTTTTTTTATTATAGTCTAAGGATAAAAGTGCGATAGGTTAAGATTCACCATTCACAAAGGGACTGCGTGAAATCATGACGAGTTTTTCGTCGATCAATCGTGATCGGTTTTGACACAATATTTTGTCAAATTTACGTCAAAATCATCGATAATAGTTATTGTTAAGCTTGGTGTAACTCAATGTAAGAAAATAGTTGTAGTGGTTATATTTATGTAGTTTATATGTACCATATTTCTGACATATATTAATTTATCGTATTTTTTTATATGTATCAGGGTGTACCTGTATTGTTGTGTAGGTGTATTCTTATTATTATTATTATTTTAATGCTTTATTTGTTTAGGTTAAGCTAGGGTCTTTGGTCTTAGCTTTTTAGTATGTCTACTCTCTATACTCTGGTTTTTGTTGTCATGTCAATCGTTCGAAGGTTAGCTGGAAAAGATCCCTTACCCCATTACCTGTAAAATTGAATGTGTTTTATGTACAATAAATACATACATGTAAGAAAATAGAAGCACTGTAATGTTCTATAGGTACCTACAGAAGATTAACTGAGCAATTCCAATAGGAACAAACAAACCATTCTTTCCAACGTTAAACATTTTCAAACTCAACATTCATTTTAGAATCGACGTCCGGATGTCGTAAAAATTGATTCAATGGCCAGTTATGCCAGTTTCAAGTCGTGAGAATTATGGAGAGTTGTAATAATCCCGCAGAGTAGGGAACCGTACACGGTCGAGTGGACGGACCGGAAATAAAGAGATCTTGCTGATTACTCTCACATGGAGAACAGACGCTATGGGGGCCGATGAGACCCTAGAAAAGCTCTCACAAAGCTAGAAGAGGCAAGAGCCCATGTGTATAATTTCTTGTCTTTGTGAAAGAAAGAAAGCACACAAACACTAACGCATGTCGATCCCTCTACGGGATCATTCTCAAAGTTATCACAACTGTGACACATGTAACATGATGTGTTGTTGGAGTAGCAAGTTGTATATTTTTTGTTCATTGAAATGGACCTCCGCAAAGTAACGCCTGATTCAATAAAATATATAACTTAGGTTATGTGGCTAGCAGACCATCATTAAGTATTTTAATTCACTTTCCACCTACAAGTCCGCCCACAATTATTCTAAACGTGGGCTTTTAGATCTAGCTACCTTGGGCTCTGTCTACTCGTAAGGGATTAAGACGTGATTTATGTATGTATGTACACTCCGTGAGCCTCTAGAACGCCTTTCGAGTGTCAGGTACCATCGGCCGATTCCAGTATCAAACCCATAAGAGTGAGTGAAACAGCTAAACAGACCCGAAGCTCTTTTTAAAACCTATGGCACTGTGTGTTATGTACTACTTCATCAACATGTTAACTACCTGAAGTCCACAAAAGTTCGCTCAGCTAAAACCGCCGCGTCATTTTGTGCCTCTAATTCGTTCATTAGCAAGGCATGAAACATTCCGCTTACTCTGAATTATCTCCACCTTTTCACAGTCTAGCTACTAAATAGGTATTAACTTCTTTGAACTGAATTCTCGTGTTTCCAAGGTTGACTCAACGTTCGATCACAGTAAAAAGTAAGTAAGCAATCTGAAAACACCGCGCCGAGGAAAAGCAAGTCGCATCTAGTGCGTATGCAAACTTGGCGTGTTGTTTGTAGATTGTGTACTGGATTTATACTGTGCTTCAGTGACGGGGTTGGGATCTAGCCGAGTAGGCGCAAAACTCTATCAAGAAACGGTTAATTACTAAATAAGATTACGTTACTGTACAGTCATAGGCAATTACTAATAAAATTTCCTTTGATTACAAACATGGAAGGCGGGGACAAACCTAAGCTCCAAATCACAAGATAATTGGCCCAGCTGTAGGTTTATTTGTTAATTGTGTTTTCAGGTGAATGTTTTAACAGTTGGGTTTATGTTTTTGAATTAGTTACTTATTTAATTAAAATAACTTTTTTTTGTGCAGAAGTACGTCAAATCATTCGTCTGTTACATTACACAATAAATTCTACTGACGAACACGGACCAAAAAAGTAAGTAAGTAAGTAAGTAAGTAAGTAAATGCTTTATTGTACAAATATAAAGATACAATTTACAAAAAAAAAAAAAAAAATAACATTAATACATGCACAAAGGCGAACTTATCCCTATAAGGGATCTCTACCAGTTAACCTTTGAGTAGATGAGAGGAGCATTAAACGAGGGACCGACAAAATGAGAGTTTAAAATTCCAGATAGTGAAAGCCACAATAGAGCGTACATATCTAAGTACAATAAACAAAACATAAAATACTACTAAATATCATTACACACATGCATACATACAAAATACAATAAGAGTACACACACAATATCTAAGAAGATGGTGTGAGCCACATCTTCCTCAAGCCTTCCTTGAACGACGCCACGGAGGCAGACTGCCTAATGGAGGTCGGTAACCGATTCCACAGCCTAGCAGAGTCAACTGTGAAGGATTTGGAGTAAGTTTTGGAAGATGAAGGAGGACAGGCCAAAAGAAGATTAAAAAGTAAAGACAGATGCACATCTGTCTATCTTAACAATAAATTTAGGCCGGAGAAATTACACCTCGCCGTGCATTACAGTCGCACGCAAACGTCGCAAACTCATTCATGACCAGCTGGGTCATGTCTGCAGTCCTAGGACCGCATTAAATAGAAACATTGCACTCCCATGTGTCTAAAAAAATTAACAAGCTAACAGGCTATCCCTAAATATATTTAAAAATAGGTTAATGCAGATACTTTCCTCTTACAAGAAAACTTTGTATAATGTATGCAACGCAAAAAATTAATAAATTTGCATGCTAGTATCATAAAATTGTACCAAATAGCAACCTATTGTCTCTGTGCCACATTATGACATAATATTGTTATACCAATTTAATCTTTACAAATAAATATATTGTATTATATTCTAGTCTTCATTCAAACTTCGCCAAAGTTGAGTTACGCACACGCATAGGAGGCAAAGCGTAGTTTTACCGTCTTCATTTTGCTGTTAACAAACAGAACTCCGTCTTTAGTTTTTATTTGGTCTCGGTTAGCGAATAGACAATTTATCATATTGGACAATATTAAAATTAGCAATTTTCTAACACAAAATATAATTGTTCTCTCTTAAATTTAAAAAAAGATTTTGATATTTTTAAGACTAACTTTACTTTACTCCGTCATCAAAATAAATACAAGAAATATAATTGGAGCAATAGCGTTTCCAAAATATCTCATCTTGTAGCCGATCGAAAATAATGAGTTTATAAGTTTTTAGCACATTACAACGTCATTTTTGTTTTGTTTTAACTATTACTAGTACTATCTTCGCTTTAGCATGCTCAATAAA
Organism: Pandemis corylana; assembly: GCA_949127965.1. Classification (NCBI taxonomy): domain Eukaryota; kingdom Metazoa; phylum Arthropoda; class Insecta; order Lepidoptera; family Tortricidae; genus Pandemis; species Pandemis corylana. The sequence goes on along the minus strand of OX421856.1, from coordinate 10,104,312 downwards.
AAAACGTTTTTTTATGAAATCTTTCACTGCAATTACCAGGCAAGGGTAAAAAGTACCTCACGTATTTATTTATCCGTGCCATAATCAATCTTCATACCAAATTTCATCTGAAACTGCTTCGGCAAATACGAGTACAATGTGAAGGGAAACCTTCTTAATAAACTTTCGGACTTTATAAATCATACCAAATCGGCCCACATCCGCCCACTGATGGGTAAAAAGTTTTTCATTTTCAGATCATTAGTCCTAACGCTTTTACGTTTAAAACATTGCTTAGCTATTAGTTATAACTGAGGTACTAGCTTCACGATAAAAATGTCAGATCATTATGTTTCAGAATTGATTAGTTCATTATTATCTCTCTACTAGCTGTTGCCTGCAACTTCGTCTGCACAGAATTCGTTTATCGTTATCCCGCAGAAATTACGCAATCCGTTCTTAGAGGATGCCTACGTCATAGTACCTTTATGCATGCAGTCTCAGCCCGATCGGTTTAAAATTGACAAAGTTTCATACAAACTTTCATCCCCTATTTTATCCCTTTGGGGGTGGAATTGATCAAAATCCTTTCTTAGCGGATGCCTACCTCATAACATCTACCTGCATGCCAAATTTCAGCCCGATCCGTCCAGTGGTTTGGGCTGTGCGTTGATAGATCACTATGTCAGTCAGTCAGTCACCTTTGAGTTATATATATTTAGAGATTACTTCCATCCTCTATAGTTCAGAGAATTTATAAGTGTTTTGAATGTTTTATCCTAACTAATATTATAAATGCGAATGTGATTTCCAGTAGATCGTGTTAAAATTTGGTATGGTTTGAGGTACTATGACGGACATAGTATAGTTTTTATCCCGGAAAATTCAATAGTTCCCACGGGCGCGCGATGAGCGAATTCATCGCAGATGAAGTCGCGGACTACTGCTAGTCTTTTGTACGTTTAGTGTGCCTATAGATAGCAGAGATTTATATTGGACTAGCTGTTGCCCGCAACATCATCTGCACGAATTTGTAAGTATGGATGGATGGATGTTTGATACTCTTTCACGCCAGAACGGCTGGACAGATCTAGATGAAATTTGGAACATAGATAGATTATAGTCTGGAATAACACATATGCTACTTTTTATCCCGGAAAATTGCAATTCTATGCAGACAAAGTTGCGGGCAACAGCTAGTGTAGAATAATAAAGTCAACAAAAAGTGCAATCAGCAAAAAATAGATTAATAGCGTTTATTAACAAAGTAAATTCATAATAACACGTTCAAAGCCCTTGTGACCATCCCGGCAAATATTTGAGCAAATGTTCCCGTTACAAAGAGGTTCTTTGTGCTCGTTCAAACAATACATGTCTATTCATGTTTATTCATGTTTGCACAAAAAACTCGCTGCCTACTCCACAACTTTTTAGTAACTGACGTATTACTCGTAAATAGCCTTTTTAACCTCCGACGCAAATAAGGGATGTTATAAATAGATGTGTGTGTGTGTGTGTGTGTGTGTGTGTGTGTGTGTGTGTGTGTATCTGTCTGTGACATCGTAGCGCTCAAACGGGTGGACAGATTTCGATGCGATCAGAATTAAATAAAATTGAAACTTTAAATCGTTTGTGGCAAAATGTACGAAAAGTAAGCCTCCAATGTTCGTATGTATGTGTTATAGTGTAGTCTGATGGTAGAACCAATCATTAATTGGGATTTGACCAATGTGACTAGTTTAGACTTATAAAGTAACTCGTAGCTTTGAGATACAGGCCACAGATTGAAGGCATTTTTCTTCTTCGTAGCGTGTAGCGTACAGCGTAGCTCGTAGCGCGTAGCTTTCACAGTATACATCGGGAGTTTTAATTTTTATCAGTTCCAATCCATACTTTTAACACAGAATTCGATCTTTCTTCACGGAACAATAACACCGTCAACTATCAAGAACTATTCAAAATCAAAATAAGATCTCACTCCGCTAGAGGCGTTATTTGCTGAGACGATTTTTGTGCTACCCCTAGTTTAATAAGAATCATTATATTTTGTGTCTGTCTAAACAGCTGCTATATACGTACATATTTATATACCAATATGTATATTTAACGGAGGCCTTAACGTGACAACGTTCTAAGTATAACGAGAACATAATAAAACCTGTGTCAAATTCGCGGCCGTGTGGACTGAGCCCTCACGCGCCGACCGCCGTCACTTAGCTAGTGATGTACTAAATCGGTATAAAAATTTAAAAGACCGATTTTTAATTTTATTCATTCCTACTAGGTAACCTATAAGCAACTTGATATAAACCATGAACCTGTTGTCCATTCAACTTAATTTTGCACTAAAATTAATACGCAACTTAAATTGCTCCGGTGCCGGTCTTTCCGTTACCGTCCGTCATACAAACTTCTATGAATGAAGTGACGGAACTTAAAAGGCAATTTTGGGACGTTTTTTTCTCCTATTAGGATGGATAGAGCTCGTGATTTTGAGTAGAAAACCGAAAAAAGATTCCCAGAAAAAATTTAGAGCACAACTTTAAAAAAAACGAATCTGATCTTCGTTTTTGTTCAAATTTCATTTTTTTCTTATTTTAAAAACGAGATAATATAGTGCAGGTATTCTTTATTTCTTGAATGCGTCGCTTGAGCGCATAACTATCGTCAAACCGTAAAAATGCACCAATAATACCCGCTACTTCTCGTAGCCACCGTCACCGTAATCATCCGGCCCTTTACCGGTTTTGATAAGTGTGGGTCACATCACTACCCTTAACAGCCATCAACCGCGGGTGGGTCGTTACCGCCGCGACAGAATTAAGCGCCCAATTATGACATCTCCGTTATTGCCATTTTTATTTCATGCTAATTGCGAGTTATTTTATAACTCCTGAGGTAAAGAAATGTTAAATTTCCACAGTCATCCTTTAAAATTATGCACATTATTTCGGGATTGTTTTAGGCATCTTTAAACATTCATTTTTGTACCCACCGGATTCAATATCAAAATAAAGAAAGAAAATTAACCAATGAAGGCAATCGAGCAAGTTGCCACTGTGCGTTCATGGACATTCGCGCCACCGGAGCATTGCAGATAATATTCTTCAAATGCCAATGTCAATGGCTGTCTTACTCTCCACGCCGACAACAGCGCAAGCACTGCTGCTTGGCGGCAGGTTTGGCAAGTAATATAGTAGCAGCAATCCGGACGGACCTATCATAAGGTTCTTACTTTTTTTTTTTTTTTTTTTTATATGAATAGGAAGGCAAACGAGCAAGTGGGTCACCTGATGGTAAGTGATCACCACTGCCCATTTACTACCCGCAAAACATTAAAAACCAATACGCAAATAAAAAAAATATGCCAAAAATGCCATACATTATTTTGGAAAGGAACTGATGCTCTTCAAACAGCTGGACCGATTTTTAGCAAACATGGCTAAGAAACCGCAAGGAAACTGGCAGCCCTCCTACAACTACTCGTTCACTTCTAGCTAGCGGACAGTTATACTAGCCCACTTGTGATAGTGTGTGAACAAGTTGGGGTTCTCTCACATTCGCGCGCTTGCCAGCAATAGTGGGCAGGGTGGCGCTGTAGACGTACACGTCTAGGCCTAGATTCGAATAAAAAAACCGCAGCAAATTCGGTCCACCCGTTTGAGAGCTACGATGCCACAGATGGACAGACACACACAAACATTGATGGCAACTTATATTATAACCCCTCGTTTTGCGTCGGGGGTTAAAAAAGGAAGAAAAAGAAACGGGCCAATTTTCATGAAATTGGTCCAAAGTTATGAATCCGGAAATCGAATGGAACAGAGCTCTCAAACACATCTGATATGCTCTAATGGCTATTTGAGTATAGTTGCGTTAAGATGTTTTTGGGCGCTTTGTTCTGTCCGCGTATAATATCATTATTGCCAATGACGTATTTTATGTACGAGAGTTTTTTGGGTTCTTGAGTTAAACAGATCAGACGGTCGTGATTCGTGAATATTTGAAATTGTTAGGAATTATTTATAGGTAGGTACGCGTTCTAGTTATCGTGTCAACAATTTTGCTGATTACCACGCTCGAATTATCAGGTTCGATCTCCGGTTGGGCCAGATATTATGTCATAGGTACCTATCTGCACAGGGATCACCTTGATCTCGATTTTTGGATGTTTATTTAATCATATCAAGTAAATAATATTAAGTAACCATTTATACTTGACCTGACCAACATTAGTCGACACAATTTTGAATTGCACGTTTGTATTGCTATATGTTAATTGAAGTAATTTGCCTTTTATAATAATGAACAGATAAAAATACATAGACCGACCATAGTTTCTATTTCGTATGACTCGGTATACTCGAAGTAGGAACACTAAAAACTTACCTTGGCTGGGCGCGAGTGTTCCGGCGGTGGCGTCACAGGGGGTGGGGTAAGGACGCGGGGCGCGGGATTAACGGCGCGCGCGCCGGGCGTGCGGCTGCGCCGTGGCGGCGAAGAGCCTGCGGAGAGGGAACAAACACTGAAGTATACGTACCTACTGAGTTAGTACCTACTAAGTACTAACTACTACAAACATGGATTTTGTATGCGAGGCGTCTAAAAATTGTTACGGTTGTTGGGTCAGTTTGAGTGACTTTTGTGTTGGTTTTTCTATCGCAATTGTGGGTTGGGTTCACAATAAATTAGAGGTGACTATAGTAAGAGTATAGATTTACACTTTGAACATCGATCCAATGTATGGAAAGATTTGACGCCGCAAGCAATGTATGAATCCTGAAAAACATTTACAGGGGTGTTTAATGTAACTAATCCATTTCCAGCAGTATTCTCAATGAGTTTTAAAATACAGCGTAAACAGCGTTTGTTATTATTTTGTAGGCCTCCCGCAAGATGGACCGACGATCTGGTGACTAAAGATCGCGGGAAGTAACTACAAGTGGCACAAAACCTATCGCCGTGGGGAAGGCATGGCCAGCAGCAGACGTCCCCCGACTGATATGGTGAAAACGTTTTCGCGTTCATTTAATACTATAGGCAAATTGGCAGCGCCACTAGCGGCACGTAAAGGCAATAAGCTTTCACTAAGGCCTCAGTATAATACGACGAGGCAGAATCTGCTTCGAAAGAGTAGTGACGATAGGTTCGCTCGTTTTCCGACATGAGTTAGACGCCCTTCGTGCCATTTGTCGAGTTGAATTATACGTCGGTGAGTAATGGCTTTCTCCATCTTTAGGTACTGATATTATTATTTTGATGAATCGCACTTGGCATTAGCTTGTAGTCATAAGAAAGGCCCGATTTGACGGTGGCACTGTACGGATGTTCTAATAGTGTAAAGGTGAATAGGTAGGTACATTGTAAATTATGTTCTAGGTCAATTTTGTAATGCTTAATTTTCAGGTGTAAAACTTTTGTCTTGACTCAAATTTGATGTGTGTGCAAGGACTAAATTCTAGATTTAAATGTACCACTGCCCATGACTAGGGTATCGCCAAGAGGGAGCAGGAGGGCTGCTGCCCTGGAACTATAGCCCAAACTTCATAATTCTGAGAGGTCTGTGCCCAGCAGTGGGAGGTAGGGGCCACGGTTTTTTTTTATAACTCGACCGATCTAAGTTTGTACCTCGCTGGAATGTGGCGTTGGCGTCCCGCCTGCTTCCTCGCTCACCATCCCGTGATCGCCCTATCGCGTCAGTACGGTTAGCATCTTTGTCGCAGATAAGAACGCGTATTACGAATTTTAATTGAATTAAAAAAAATAACTGTTCTTGTTAAAACGCGTGATGCAAACTTAGCTCGGTCGAATTGTAGGTCACTTATGTACTATTAGAAAAGCCATACAAACCTCTGTTCTTTGTCGGCGCGGGATCAGGCGTGCGCGCGCGACGACGGGGCGTGGCTGCAGCAGGGGCGAGGGGTATCGCTAGCAGCTGCCGGTAGAGCTCCAGCTCGTGGTAGAACTCCAGCGAGTCTGGTGAGCCCCCGGACCCCTCTTGCACGTCCCCGCCCCCCTCTTCTACCTCCGCGGTGAGCCCGTTCAGCACGAGCCGGCGCGCCGCCATGCCGCGCGCCCCGCGCCCGCCCCCGCCGGCGCCCGCGCATCCGCTTAACACTGGCCCGTCAGCCGTGGTTACACTGACACATCATTGACACACTGTTAACACTATTGGCACGTTCACAAAATGACAACAGCGTCGGTTAGATTCGAAACGACGTATTCCTTCGAGATTTTAAAACAGCATCATTTCTACAAAATCATAGGTATAATTTAAGCGATTAAATTAATAAATTGATACCTAGGTAGATTTAGCCGTTTCGCTCCAAACTGAACTTTAATATTCAGCTAACAAATATCCATCTTTGTACGAAGTTAATAATTTAATGTTGGTACATCAGGTAGCTAGTTCCTATGATTAAACATTAAACATGGTATCTGGTTTAACTACAATTACATATCCGTCCCGCCAAATATGCAGTGAATTAGCAATTGCAATCCTGCTTAATTATTCTGCATATCAATTAGTAAATTTGGTAATATTACGCGTCACTGAGTCACTAACACTGATTGCTAACGGCAAATAATTTATGAAATCACTGAATAGTCTTAACTATCGAGAACCTACCGCGTTGAAAAGTTAAGGTAACACTGGCATCGCATCGCAATAGCCTTCAGAAGTTGAGAAGGTATTCCAAACTTTATCCTGTCCTATTGTTTACAGCGGCCGCAGCACGTTTTGGTTTTATTAGCAATCAAAACAAAGTGCTAGCGCTTTAATCTCTTGCAGAAGTCTCGTTCTCCTCGCCCATTCGAGATCCATAAAGAACTTTTCAAAAGTTATTGAGGAAGTTTGCGATTTTTCCGCTACCGTAGCAGTGCTAAAGAAGCAAAGTTAATAATAGTTACAGCCTTTTTGACTTTCGTAAATGTTGTATGCAATTGTTTGATCGTGTTGTTTACACATACGTAAGTTCGCGAGCATACGCGGGCAGGAGCGAAATAGTAGACGTCCGCCGCGCGGCGTGTCGCCGGTAGACTGAAACTCGCTGAAGACTGAAGAGCCACGCGATATGGGTCAGTAGGTATCTATAGGAAACAGGGAATCACGAGGCACTAGATATAACAAATGAAAAGCACTATATTTTAAAATAAAACTAAATAAAACAGACTACTGATTCGACATTTTGAGCGGGTTTTGGTTCAATTGAAATGACGCTCTGCCCGCCTCACAGCTCTCGAGTTTTTTCAAATTTATATAGGAAAATTAATCTGAAATTTGCGATGAGATTTCCTGTGAAGGGAACATCGTGAGGAAACCTGCACACACCTGCGAATTAAATTTGAATGGTGTTCTTAGTTCCCAAGTTCTACCCGAGCTGACGACATAACACATAATACATTGATGACAAATAAAGTGGTTCTAATTCAAAATTTAGCATTTTATTGGCAATTAGTGCATCATGCAAAGCGTTCGGGCGAATTAGGATGAAGGTTCAGTGATTGTGAATCCTAAGTCTATGGTCCGCGCCAATCCTTTGTCCAATCTTTTTATCGTCTTGTAAAGGTCAAGTGACAAAATTAGAAGACAGGTAAAAACACAAACAACCGTTCTCTCAGAAAGTGTTTTATTAGGGAATCTATTGTCACAAATTAAAACAATTGTACACATCACATGACACATAATACTTATAGCATATTCAATACATAATACTTTCAGATCTTGATAAAATGTTTTGGCGATTTTAAATAAAACAATGTGATATCGATGGAATTTTAAATTTAAATTCTTTTGGATTACGAATTTCATTTAAAAATAATATTCACATCACAACTTAAACAATTTTAAATAACTTAAAGCTATCTTACATCACAATACCAATGTTATTTTATCTAAAAAGTTTAGGTTATACAGTTGGTAGCTAATAGATTCGTAAAGCGAATTTACTAATAAGTACCAGCAAAAATGGGATTTTCTCCTAATTACCTACTTAAATGTTTTATATTATTTTAAAACTGTTTTGTCACTGCCGGCCTACGATAGTATCTTGGGCTAACTAGTGCAAGAAAAAAATTGTCACGAGTCTTCCCGTACCTACCTAGATGCTGATGACCACTTTATTTTTTCGACCGCACATCAATATCAAACAATAAAATGACACAATTATTGACTTTTCCTTCTTACTTTTAGTTCGAGACCTAGCATTTTCAATTTAAAATACTTTTTACTATACATTACTAGCTGTAACCCGCGACTTCATCTACAAATAATTTGTTTATCGCTATCCCGCAGGAACTATGGAATTTTCCGGGATAAAAAGTAGCTTATGTTTTAATCCAGCTATCTTCATTCCAAATTTGATCTTAATCCGTCCAGTCGTTTCAGCGTGAAGAAGGAACAAACATACGCACTCACTCACTCACTCTCTTACTCACAAGCTTTCGTATTAATAATAATAACATTAGGATGTATTCAAACGGCGTGGAGCAGCTTGAGCACGTGCATGGGTGCTATAGCGCGGGCGGCGTCCGGCCAGCGCGCGGCGGCCAGCGCGAGCAGCGCGGCGGCCACGCACAGCGCGCCGGCCAGCGGCAGCGCGGCGCCGCGCGCACGCCGCCAGCCCGGCCCCGCGTGGTGCGCCGGCAGCAGCTCGCGGTCCGCGCACATCGAGCACGCGGCGTACGGCGCCACGGGCCCGCCGCAACGCTCCGCCGCCTGAACAAACACGACACTTTAACCTCGTAAGGCCCAACGCCTCAGGACTGCGAAATATAGTTCCGGCCCGAACAAATATCGAAACTTATCAATTAGTGACGCAACGTCCCAAAAGTAGGATATACACTAGAAAACACGTACCGATTTCAGATTTTATAGCAATTGCAAGATCTGGACCCCAACGGGTGCCCCAAAAAGAAAATCGCGTAAAGCGCTGCGGGTGTCTGTGGACAGTGGTGATCATTTAACATCAGGTGACCCACTAGTTTGTTTGTCTGGCCTCTCTAACATAAATAAAAAAATAAAATAAAATAAAAATAAAATGTTTTTATTTCAGATTAAAAATCCATAATTATAAATAATAAAAAAAAGAAGGCACGATTTGAATTTGCCGCCAATTTCGCATTTTAGTACTGGCAATCTTAAAAAACTATTTTACAGCTGAATGTTTAGGGTTTGTAAAAATGGCGGGTTAGACGAAAGAACAACGCGTATTCATTATTGAACAATATTTCAAAAGTAATGAACATTTGGCGGGCACAGTTCGAAAATTCCGTACAAAATATGGTCAGAACATTGTGTATCGTAGAACGTACCCACCCTTTAAACATGAACCCCTAAAAAATGTAACTTGTCAATAGAACAGACATAATATTTCCAGTAACCCGCTATTGTATCCAAAGTTCTCACCCATGGACTTCCATGTTCGATCTGTCACTACGTCAAGCCGGTTTGATGGTATGCCAATTTACCTGACAAGCAGCGGCCAGTAAAGCTAGCGCGCCTTCCGTGTTCTGCCAGTGCCGCAGGTGGAAGAACGCGTACGCTAGGGCTTCGCTGTCGCCCCGGCGCAACACGTGCTCCGGGGGTAGCGTTAGCGCTCGCAACTCCAGCAAGTACGCAGGAACGTGCGGGTTAAACTCCATGGCGCGACGTATCGCCTGGGGAACAAGAGGAGCGTCTTTATTACTTTCATAATAAAATCGAAAATCTTTATAACATCGAATTTGGTTTTAGATTACATACCCATCTTTTCTGGTGTAGATAGAGCTTAGGCTTGATACCTTAGGGTAACAAGACCTAAAGGCCACGTCTAGCATCATTGTCAGTGTATAGGAAAGGAGGAAACAAACTAGCTAGCCGCATCGCCTAACATAATTCCTAAAATTTTCGCCCACTCCTTTGATGGCATTTTACCATCCACGCGGGTTGAGAGCAACTGGTACATTCTGTTTTGTTTGCTCCCAAACTATCATAGAAGTAGGAAGATAAAATTATTGTGACAGCAAAAAAATTGGATAATTTTTTATTGTGTTTGAAGTTTGTTGAATAGAAAAAAACAAACGAAGCGGGAAAAGAAAGAACATAAAATTCGAGGTTCAGTTATTTGGCTTCAATAGGCTCACTCTTCCTCTAATCAAAGAGAACTTATGACTAATGGCTAGAAAAAAATAAACCCCGATTTATTGTTAAGTTCAATTTAGTAGTGTCAAAATGTATCTGTCAAACTTAACCCAAGTTGGAGGGGTGCGAGTCGGGTTACCTCCGCGTGTGGTCAAGAGCTGCGAGTCGTTTTTGGATCTGTCCGAGGGGAAGAGCAGTGCTTGGTCCGTTGCACCCTGGGCATCGGTTAATGATTTCCTGGTGGTGGGGTCTTTTAAGCGTGTTCTACCGTACAACGTTGCCGACATTTTTGTCACAAGATATTTGAATATTGTATTTATTACTTTGACATTGGCGAAATCAGCGATCGATGGGGCCATATTAAAAAAAAGAAGAAGTAACCCAAGTTTAACGTCTAAATCGAGGTTTAGTTTTCTCCTGCATTCAGCCTCTTTGGTGTAACCTCAAGTGCAGCAGCCTCAGCGCCCGGCCGTGGCGCCTGCGCCGCAGCTCGTGCACGCAACAAAGCCGTCGTGTACACTATCGTTGCCGACTTGGGCAACGACGGGTCGTCGTATCGCGCTAGCACCGCCTGAAATCAATTAAAAAATATATTATAGGTATAAAATTTGGTGGTAATGATGATGGTCATTTTTTTTTTGTGAGAATTACCGGCCCGTTGTTAGCAGCTCATACTCTTTTTTTGAAGGTCCCAATGTCATAGTCATTTCAGAACACGCTGACGGGGACGGGAGCCGATTCCACAACCTCACAATACCTAACGAGGTAGGAAATGCCGCAGGAAACGTACTGTTGTTAAACGCCTTTCATCGAGAAATACGATAATGAAAGTTAAAGGTTGCTATTAGGTTGAAAAACTCCTCAGATGGTAATTAATTGTGGCTATGATGTTGATGACGATGATGATAATGATAGTGATGACAATGGTGATAGCGATGGTGGTAATGTTAATTATGGTAATGGCGGTTATGCCGATAATGATGGTGATGGCGATGGCGATGGTGATGGCTATGGTGATGGTTATGATGGTGGTGAGTGATGGAGATGATAATGATTCCATGGTGATGGCGACGGTGGTAATGACAGTGTCAATGATGGTGATCATGGCGATACCGATGAGGATTCGAAGATGATTATGGTTATGATGATGGTGATAGCAAAGGTGACGGTGATGATAATTACGATTACAATCTTGACGACGGTGACAACGATAGTGATGTTTAGTGTACCTGCACGTCAGCGTAGGCGCGCTGCTCGAGCAGCACCTCGAGCAGGTTCTCGTGCGCGTGCAGCGCCTGGAGCGCGGGCGGCGCGTCCTTGGCCAGCTCGCGGAAAAGGCGCGCGGCGTCGCGCAGGCGGCCCAGGCGGCGCGCGCACATGGCGGCGCGGCGCTTCACGTGCGCCAGCACCGCCGCGTCGCGCCGCGCCACGCCGCCGCACGTGCCCACGCGGCACGCCGCCTCCGCGCAACGCCACGCGCGCTGCACGCACCAACTACCTTAAGGCGACGCCCCACTGCTGCGCACGCTATACATGTCACCCACGTGAGTCCATTGGTCATTTCGTGGGTAGCGTGTGCGTGCACTGCTGTGGAAACGACCGCCTGCATTTTGATACGCAGCGAATATGTACCCACATGCGTAGCGTGACCGTGCGCTGCAGTGGGCCGTCGCTTTTACACAGCTGTCGACCTCTAAGACAGGACTTCTCAACCAGGGGGGGAATTTTTGCATTTAAAATAATTTTAAAATCAATCGATCCTATTTTAAAGCAATAAATGAACCGGGAAGCGTTTTTAGCCGGAAATAGTCCAGCACTACCTACCTGGGCCCTACATGCCCAGTTGTCCTATGAGCATTTTCCCGCTTCACGCCCTAACTATTCCGCAAAAAGCGACGAACGAGTGCACTCAAAATCTACTCTACATCAGTGGTTGTCAAGATGCCCCTTACCTATGCTCAAAACCGTAACTTTACCATTACTAAAAATTGTATAGAAATGACGTAGCATGGCAGCAATGGGTACCTTAAGCACTCTTTCAGCCTCTTGCACAGTGGGAGCATCTTCCTCAGCCAACAGGAGTAATGCAGCAGCACAGTCGGGCCGCAGCGCTAAAGCCGCGCGGGCGGCTGCGACCCTGGCGGCCGGCTCTCGCTCGCGCCACGCCCGCGCCAGAGCCAGCTCGGCCGGAGCGTCTGCCCCGGGCCCAGACACCCCAAACCACGCCTGATGCTCTTGTGCTGATAGGTTCATGTCGTAGTATGTTAGAGGTGCCCGACGCGCCGCTGCCCAGAGGCGAGCGTATTCTGCGCCTCGCAGTAAGGACATAGGGTTACGCCAGACCTAAAAAAAACATTTTTCAGTCGTCGGTCGTGGTCCACCTGCTCAGTTCACCTGGTTGGACTACAAGCACTTTTTCTTGCCGATGGTGCACAGTACATCTAGGTGAACCACGGGCACTTTCTCTTGCTGGTGGCTCACCTTCAGTTGGTCCACCTCGATTTTGACGGAGCTCCACTCAAAGGCGCCCTCCGAGCAAACGGAGATACCTGCCCAGTCCACCCAGGTGAACTAGGCAGGTGAACTATGACCAATGACCTATTTTTCAGTTTCATATTATATATAATAATAATATTATGATAACATTTAACGGGCATATTAAGAACATTTCTAACATTCCAAAAAATATAAAATCAATGTATTTTTGATTCTCAAATTGTAACTGGATATGTATCACAAAGGGTAGTCTCAACGAAAACTCTACAGCCAAATGCTTCTGCAGCATGATAAAGGTAATATTCCTCATCCCAGTTCAATAAATAGTTTTTATTATTTCTACAGTCCCATTAGACATATCCGTGTTGTCTAGGAGTCCAAAAACATTTGAACATAAATATTTTATTCAATGAGGCGTTACTTTGCGGAGGTCCATTTCAATGAACAAAAATATTTACCTTGCTACTTTGCTATTCCACTAGCGGAGTAGCAAGGTAAATATTTTTTGTTCATTTTGTTCATCTGAACATAACTGTTCACATCTTGGCAATCACATCATTGCATTTTCAGATATTTTGACCTAGACAGCAATGTTTCAGATAACAACTGTACAGAGCAAATCTTGTGAGCTCAAAAGATGTTTTGCCTTCTGAAGCTAGCCGTCTTCAAATCAAGTTGGATTAAGAGTTTAGGCAAAATGTCATAACATATTCCAAAAATAAATGCTGTAATTGATACACTTGAGCAGAAACATTCAGAACTGACCTATCAAATATCTTGAAATCACATTACAAGAGGAGCAGAATAGATCTCAACTACTATGACTCACTACAAGTTGGAAAAAGCTGCTTTTTTCTTCATAAAAGTAAAACTGAGGGGAGCAGACTGCCAAAAAATTGAATCTTATTGGATTAGTAGAAATACCTGGAATAGCTCAGCTCACCTTGCACTCGCTAGGAGCCGGCCCCGGCGGCGCGCCCCCTCCCCCGGAGCCGTTACCACCCCCCGCCCCCGGAGCTGGCTCGTCACCGCCAGCGAACCACGGCCCGAGGTGCGCCAGAGATACTTGCTCAATAAACGACGCGCCGTACTTGCGGTAATACCACCACTCGAAGATCAATATAAGACCCGAGATCAGAGACGAAGTCCCCGTCAAAGCCACGTAGAACTTGGGCGTGAGAGCCGAGAGGAATGTTGAGGAGTCCCACATCCCGCCGCCCGGCCTCCAATACAGCCACGACACAAGGTAATGCAGACGGCTAAACATGCATGCAACGATTGATACAACTGCTACGACTAATTAGAATAGACGTGCCATTGTATTTTACACGATATGTTTATGTTATTAATTTAAAAAGTGAATAAACAAACACTGCAATAATTCAATAACACTTTCAGAAGCAGTATTTTCTTTAAAAATTCCGCTGCTGTCCAACCAATGTAAAACGCGAGGCTGTTCGCAAAATTTTACGAGACCGTGATTGGTCGGTCACGTTGCCGTGACTCAAAGCGGTTTTTGTTTTGGGAGAAAAATACGACGGGAAGCTGTCAACTGGTCACAATAGCATTTTGCTTTTTTAATGTTTTTGCTCACTGGCAAGTTTTTCGTTGCCTCAAAGTGCCTCAGACTGTTTCTAAAAATAAAGAAAGAGTGTCATGTTGATGAAGAAATTTAGGTTCAATGAAGTAATAAAATTGAAAACTCATTTTTCTAATTTTTCTAATTTAGTTTCTGACTCAAAGTGTGAGTATTCGGGCAATTGCAAATGACATAATGTTGTTTTCAATTAACGTCACGTCACATTTTACTTTGCTTTGCTTTGACGTTTGACGTTTACGTAACCCAGCGTTTCGCATCAAGTCAAGAATTTCTTCGAGTTTTCATCTGAAAAAGATCTTTAAAAATGCTGGCGCGACTGGGCAAGAAGCACGTGGAGACGGCGGCGGCGTTTGCGACCTCGGGGGCTGGCTTCGGTGGCGCGGCCTTCCTTGGACTTCTCTTCATGACCGATTGGCGCGTGTTCGTCACTTACATCCCATTCTACGGCAGCAAGTTCGCGAACGAAAAGACGGAATGAATTCCTGGTCTATCTGAACTACATCTTAACTTATTATGTACATTACTTAGTGTATCATCGTTATTATTATAAGGATTAGCCCTCGCTAACTACGTTGTTTCATTTGCAATCCTTATGTAAGTACTTGCGCACATTCTGAAAATTGATACTAACTTGTGCCAAAAGCTATGCTTACAGTGAACTTGTCTTGTAGTAGTGTTTCTTATCACAATACCAAAAAAATAGCTTCATGCTATTTTCTGCTGTTAAAGAAGTATTCAATCTTCTTTATGAACTTACCCTTTACACATGCGACCTTTTATAAAATTGTTTTCAACGCTGCATCCCTATCATTAAACTGAAGTTTCGGTAAAATTGGCCATGTAGAAAATATACACAATGTTCTCAATAAATAAATATTCATCTGTCTGGGAGCAACAAAAAAACGTAGAATGTACCAGATGCTTCTCTTCCCCAGCAGATAGTAAAAGCTCATTGGGGTGATGAGCTAAAATCTTAGGAATCATGTTATAGACCAGGGGATTGGCAAGTAGTTTTAGGTGGGGTTTGGATACTATGAGAAAATTTTAAGGAGATAGAGAAAAATAAAAGTATACCTTATCTATGTATTAATTGATACTTGACTGTCATTCGCCTGTTGCTGGCCATTGTTAAGTAAGCCATCACTATTTTGATTCCCCTTTTCACCTTTACATTACACCCACAATCATGCTATACATGGCCTTTAGGTTTTGTTACCTTAGACTATCCTGTAAGGGATGAAGGTGTGCTTAACATATTTCATTACTTATTTCATTGTCTTGATTTTGTTTCTCATAATAAAATAATCCTTTGGCAGAATCATCATTTTGCAAAATTTCATTTGTAATCCAGAAACAAAAAAGGTAAAAGAAACTACAATACTATTAAGTACCATACGGGCTAATTTTATTCATTTTGTTACAATACAATACAGTGAGATTTAAAAAAGTGCAAACAATTGTCTATAATGTGACTTGTTCAAGGAGGGCTAACCACTCCGAGGGTGGTCTAAGAGTAACACCTACACAACGCAACATAACAATCATCAATGGCACACAGAAGTGAAACAAACACGGTACCACAGCCTCGGAGCGAAACCTCATAAACACTAATATTAAACATTCATAAGCTTACTCGTTATTTATAACTAAGATGTTTGTTACAAGTACAGATTATGGCTGATTAATTTCTGGAAGTCTCCCACGGTCCAAAATATTTAATGGTTCAACATTAACATATTATCCTATACAATACATATTATAATTTACTTTAATTAGTGCCTTATACCATAAGAACAAATACTATGAGTATCTTTTGCATCAAAATAATGTTGATGCGATGATCATTAACTTGACCACTGATTTGATTTATGCCAATATTTGAAGACCATTTTGATGGATTTTTTCAAAAGATATTCTGGAAAAAATCTCACACACTTAACATTCTAAGAGACTGAAACTGTAGTGAAAATTAATTATTTAAGTATAGGTACATGCTTTTTCAGATTAAAACAATTAGGAGACGCAGATATAGATAATAATATTTATAATATGATTCACGGGTCACTACATATTATTTATAGTCAAGATATTATGCCCATCTCAAGCAGAGCAGCTTGCAGAATGTCGCCTTTGAATTTTTCGGAATTTATGTATGAAAGGCCGTGCCAGGATAACCTAAGTGATTCAGCCCCCCTCGAGTTTGGGCTTGTAATTTTTATGAACGTGGTGCAAAATTGAAACACCTTATACTTTGTTTTTTTTTTTTTAAATAAGTATAATTTTTCTTCGATTTTTTTTTCTAGCCAACCGATTTTAGTGTGCTACACATTATATTATACACTTACTATCTTTAGTAATATGTAGTGATTATATGACCGAATTTATATTTTCTATATGTCATAGAAAAAAAAAAAAAAGCTGACTAAACTTTTCAGATATTTTTTATTTAAGTACTTCCATGCTAGAGACCGTTCCATTTTTTTCACTAATAATACACCCACCAACGACCTAATATACATATCGCTGCTTATAAACTGAAGGGCCACAAATCAAAATTGTCCAAAATCACTTTTATTTAAAAAATGTGGCCAAAATCAACCTTATTTTCATATGACACAAAGACACCGGTCAAAATCGGTCTCTAAATCGC
The DNA here is from genome assembly GCA_949127965.1 of Pandemis corylana. NCBI lineage: Eukaryota > Metazoa > Arthropoda > Insecta > Lepidoptera > Tortricidae > Pandemis > Pandemis corylana. Next base: position 10,087,467 of record OX421856.1, on the reverse strand, counting down.
AGTTTTATGCATGCGCCCTTTCGGCATTTTTACGCATTGATGGTTAAGTTCAGAGCAAAGCGGCCATTATTTGAGTTGCGACCCGACCAGTCGGCGCGAGCGCACCTTAGCTTGTGGATTTTATGGGTAACAGGGCCACATTTGGGAATGCAACCGTTTCGCCTATAAAGAACAAGTAAGTACTCAATTATTTATAAGACTAAGGTGCCACGTTTTGATAAGTGTTTGTCTCGCTTATAAAAACAAAGAAGGACAGGATCATTTTTTAAGCAAAGGTGCCATGTTTCGGAAAGTGTCCGCTTAGTAATAAAAAAATCCAATAATATTATTATTGTTACAACTTTTTTTGTAAAATGTCTGTTTTGCTCAAAACATTGTTGTTTTTGCGATGTTTTCTTTCAAGACAAAAAAGGCTTTGATACAATTTTGAATTGCTGTTTGGCAGGAATCCTTTATTTTATGATATGGTATTTTATGTTGTGCAATAAAAATAGCACACATTTACTATTTATCTATATTTTAACTAACTATTCTTATAAGCGCAAATTTCTATTTCTTTTATACCATTCAAATGAAAGAGGTTTGTGACGCTCCTGAATCAACGGCACTATGCCACTCGCTTTATTATTAATTTCTGCTTTTTTCTTTCATCTTTCACCCTTTCTTCCATGTCAAAACCAACGCAACATACTTGTATCGATTCTTGCCTTGTCTTTTTCTGCCTACCTCTATCTATAGTTTGTGTAAGTATTTATTTTCACTTGCAGAATGAGTACCAGATCACACAGAATTTTGAACATGGTTCTACCTAAAACCAATAATTCCGTCCATCAACAAATACAAGAGCCCGATCAAGATTTACCTATACCAAAGAAAAGAAAAAAAACGCTCATCAATTTACAGAAGCGTGATTCTCAGTCTTTACTTAGTTATCAAAGATTCTGATGATGACTCTAGCTCAAATTCTGATAGTGATTTTGGCAAATCTGCGAGCTCAGATGGTACAGAAGATTGTTAAATATATTAAAAATTAAAGATTTGATTGTTTCTTTGTTTGATAACGTTGAATATGCTCCGAAACTACTGGGCCGATTTGAAAAATTCTTTCACCTTAAGAATCCTACATTATCCCTGATGAACATAGGTTATATTTGATTCGTCCCGGCCGAAGTTGCGGGCAACAGCTAGTCTATATAAATAAAAATGAATCGTCGAAATGCACGTAGCTACCGCTTAACTTCCGGACAACTGCACCAAATTTAATAATTATTTTTTTGCTGTGTTCTTTATTGCCAGGACATGGTTTGTAGATAGTAAAATTATGAAAAAAAATCTAGTGGGGACAAAGCCCCAGGCAATAGCTAGTAATAAATAATTGAGAAGTTATTTAGTAATTATTGCTTAGAAATCGCATAATTATAAAAATATATTATACAATAAGTGAAAATTTTGATCTCTTGTTAGAACTAGTAAGGTACGATATTATTACAATTGCATAAGAAGCTATAATTATGGTTTTACCTATACTTATTTATGCCTGTTGAGGTTCTAGAAGCATTTATTGTTGTTAAATATTTATTTTGTACGGTGCCAAAACACTTTTTATATAATTAAAATTTAAGTTTTTGATTTATTTAAAAAATAGCAATTTGCAAAGATAAGTTTTTTTTCATGATTTTTTTTAATTATAATATTGTGTTTATTCAGCTTGGTTGTGATAAAAAAATTAAAGAAAACATTTTTATTTTTTCGACTTGTGGCCTTTTATTCAAATTATTTATTTACTTGTGAAGAAAATTTTATATGCTAAACGGACTTATGTGCTGCTAGGCGTCTTTGGGTTATAGTTACCTCAACGTTAAAATAAACAAAAGGTAGAGAATTAAAATACGCATCGACGGTATTATGATTCAAAAGCATTGGACGTAGGAGTGCAAAAAAACAATTAAAAAATAAAATGAAAATTTTAATTGTGCTCTCCCCAAAAAAACTTGTTTTTGATTTGTGGCCCTTCTGTTTATAAGCAGCGATATGTATTTTTTACGAAATTATTAAAAAAAGAATGATTGAAATATTATATTATAACGGTTATAGGAAATGTATCTACCTATGTTCTCCCACTGCTATAATTTCGAAAAAAAAACTTATTATAGTCGTTGGTGGGTGTATTATTGGTGAAAAAAATGGAGCGGTCTCTAACGTGGACGTAAATAAAAAAATATCTGAAAAGTTTAGTCAGCTTTTTTTAACTTTTTTAAAATCAAAAACTATAAAGTTTAAGGTGCTCAAATTTTGCACATTAATTTACTACTAATGAGGCTACACCGTCCATAAAAATTATAAGCCCAAACTCGAGGGGGCAGAATCACTTAGCTTATCCTGGCACGGCCTTTTATTTGAAATTTATCATGAGCTTTACTGTAAAAGAAAACATAGTGAGGAAATCTCCATACGCTTGCAAAGCAATTCAACAGTGTGTGTGAAGTTCCCAATACGCACTAAGCGCGCGGGGGAACTATACCCCAAGCTCTCTTAATCTGGGAGGAGGCCTGTACCCAGCAGTCGGACGTACATTATAAAGGCTGGGGACAATGATTATGCCCAACATCTCATCAGTTCTCGGTTGGGTCTCTGTTCGAGCTCACCTTGAGGATGAACCAGGGACTGATCTGAAACAAGTCCAACATTCATCGAATACAAATATTTAAATGACCAGTGTATCCTATTTTAAGATATATGCTGAATCATACACTGCAAAATAAGCAAATAAGTTTCATCAAAAACAAATTATTTTTTTGTTTCAAACTGGCAACATTGCTCTAAAAAATCCCCTACGAAATTGGAAAAGATATTCCGTAACTCAGTACCCTAAAGAATCTCTACCAACAAAAAGTTTCACTCCACCCTAGTTTGACAGTAAAGGTAGCTTTTTCTCTTTAGGTAGGTTCAATAAAAAACAGTAAAATTTTACTAGGTACGTAGCTTTTGTTTGTTCTTTGGACGGTAGCTTTTTAGAAAAGCAAAATGATTTAAAAATGACAATTGAGTATATTAATTAAGACTCGATTTTCCAAATGTTCATGAGATCTACAGCATGCATTATAATCATTCAACTTTAGACATTCGATCACCAATATCAACAGAATAGTACCTACGGCTAATTAGATAAAAAAATACCTAGAATAGGTACACAAAAACTAGGTAACCTAGTTAGCTACTCGGCTAGTTGTGTTCTTTACTTTCTCTAGCTTTTAACATTGTGGTCCGCTATTGTAGAGTAGGTATATACGAGTAGGTATCATGTAAGTACCATGGTATTATGTTCCTACCTTCCTACTAAGGTAGATCTTTCTGGGAAAACGGTAGAACTCGAAACGGCAACAACCTAATCGATGTGAAATTGATCAATATCTAATTTACGGTTACCTATTTCGGTAGAAAAAATAGCTCCTGTCGTTGCATACTTATAACTACTTATCTGAAGGAAATAACGTAACTACTTTTACTTAAGTACAATTTGGCGAATCAAGCACGTCAGAGTCGCGCGTGAGTAATTTTGCTATTGTAACAAAATAGATGGTACTCAGATGACAACATAACTAGGTAGGTATTTAGGCTTAGAACTTTAACCACTTAATTGGTGGTCAGTGGTTACCAACGTACTAAAATAACGTCTAAACTAGACTCAGCAAGGCCGGCACGGCTGCATGGCTTATAACTATCGCTTGCTAAGTCAGTAAAAGTACGAATGTCGGACACAGCAAGTCGAAGCCATTCTGCTATCAGATCGTGGTTTTATTTCTAGGATTTCTGGTTCGGTCTTACGACGGCTTTGCACGGTGTTTCTGACTGTAATTTAGGCGACGAAATAAGGGGAACCACTACACTTCTACAGTCAGCGTCAGATAAGATTATACTGCCACGAACAAGGTCCCAAAAATATGGATACGTTTTTATCGGTATACTTAATCGAGGATGTAAAAGGTCATGTGCAGAACCTGTTATTCGCGCGCTGTATCCTGTTTGTCTGGGCGTATTTTCCCTCAGATTCATCAAAAACTAATGCACAGAGCAACAAGAGAAAACGTTTCGCAAACAAGGACCCCGATGGTTTGGGTACTTTATCTACGATATTATCTGACGCTGAATGTGCTAGCTGTGCTGTGCTGGCATTAAGTGTCTAGAAGCGCAGCTCAGAGTCGCCACTGCCTGAGGCCAAGGCGTCCTCGTCGTCGGACGGCGCGCCGCGAGTCTCGTGAGTCTCGTGCAAGCGATGGGACCCCCGCTCGCGCGCCTCCTGCGCCTCTTGCGCCTCTTCGCCAGTCTCGTTGCTCAGACTGATCGCATTAGCTGACAGCTTGTCTCCTGGAAGGTTAAAAGGGCATTGTTACTGTTAAAAGATTTATAGAGCAGCATCGGTACCAGCACGCGTGCCAACCGTGCATTAAGTAGCTTCCCAATTCCAGACATTTACCATCAGACTATCACTGCTGCGCTAATACCGCTGTAATCTTGAGTAGAGTAGAGCGAGATTTTCTTTCAGCGCTTCGGTTGACAGTGTCTACTCCCCTCCCCCCACTATGTTGCTATTTGCACGTCGTATGCCATGGGGCCGCAGTTGCTCTACCTAGAGGTCTGCGTCTGTAGCTCACCTGGACAAGTCGGCGCGCCCTTCCCACGCGAGCCCGGCACCTCCTGGCCGTGCGCATCAACGCACCAGCAGACACCGAGTGCGGCATGGCACTGCCGTGGGCGATAGTAGCCGGCGGCGTCGCACGCCGGCACATAGGCCCCGGGCGCCGCGGCGTGCGCCCGCGCGAGCGCCGTGCAGGGCCGCGCCGCGCGGCGCAGGCAGCCGCACCACGCCGCGCGCGTCACGCCCGCGTCCTCGCCTCCCTCTGCCTCCCCCGCCGCGCCGCACGACGACAGGAATGGCCGCAGGCAACGCTCGCGATCGTCATGTCCTGCACACGTGATTCATGACAAACCGGTGTCATATAATAGGATGGACCTCTTACTGATATTGTCGTGAAAGGCTGCTAATGTGAGAGTGAGGAGCAGTGTTCTATTGCCGGAACCCTCCTCGGTGTCGATGGGCGGCGGTGATTGCTTAACCATCAGGGGATTCGCAAGCTCGTTTCCTCCCCATTATATCAAAAAACGGCGAATTCCGGACTTCAGCAGTGCGGTATAGAAAGCAAAGGGATACCTACCACCGCAGAATTTTTACCATGTAAGTCGTCATGATGGTTTAAATCGTTCCCCAACGACTGAGTGGTCGTTACATGGGTGCATCGACTTAGAAATAATTAAAGTAGCTACCTACTTACCCTAATCTGTTTTAAGCATTCCAGTCGTGAGTATGAGAGTATGACACAATGAGACATAGAAGGTATTGTTTACGCAGCTGCCTAATGTTCGATTGATCGATTGAAACTTATCAAAGTATCTATTGCACAGAAACGGCTTGTTTCTATAGGACGATACAAAATACGTGCCAAAACGATTCTAATTAATTTGTTGGTGGTTTTGGAAATGGCCCAATTTTAGAGCTTATCATAAAATGTAGCTCGTATTGATGCTAGAATTAAAACAGTGCCCTGAATACTTACTTAGCGCATAGAGTTCGGAAGATGACAGCAAATTATCATTGTCGGTGTCGAGATGCGCGAACATCCAACGGGTTTCCGGCTTACAGTCACGGGGAAAACCTGAAGATCATGGAAAGGAAATGATTACGCTCCTCATCGTATGAAATGGCAAAAAAATTGACAACCTGATTGGTTGATTGGTTCTTAACAACTATATACCTAAGCCTAAGACCCTCCTAAGAAGAGCTATTTGGAGTCGAAGGGAAAAGCGAGGTCTTTCGGCGTCTTTCGGTCTACGTAGGTATAAACCGTCGACCGAAAGACACTGAAAGACTCATTCTCCCCCGGTTGCTTTTCGCGTCCCGTTGGTATCACTTGATCTTGGCTTCCCTTGCCATCTGCTCACGTCTAGGGCGGCCGCTTCGCTTCCTTTTCCAGGGCCGGTCAAGGCCTTATTCCATAAAGTGTCGCTCACGCTAATAGTCATTGCCACGATAGTGAAACGATAGTGAAAGGGATGTTAGGATACGAACTTGGAATTTAGCAGTATTCCCGTGTTTGTGATATTCTAATGATTAAGTAGGTATTAGTTTGGCTTACCGTGGCGATCGGGAGGAGAGGCACCAGCGTCTCCCATCAGCACCGAGAACCAATCCAGCAGTCGATCAGCCATCTTGTCAAGCGCGCAGCCTTCACCTTCTGTAGAATTAGTTGAGAGATGAAGTAGGAGCAGAGACAGGAACTTATGTTTTTTTTTTTAATTTGAAGATGAAAGCTTGAATAACGCAGAGCAAATGCAGTAGTTAGGTCTGTCTTCCAAAAGGTAGGTACGTCATCGCAGCTTTGGATCTACCCGTTCAACTGTCAAATAACCCTCGTTGTTAATAAATTGAGTTTCCAAACATTTAGATACTTGCTGAAATATTTATAAGGCAGAATAAGTCTAATCTAAAGTCCGTTTTAATCTCGCAAATCGCATTTTATTTCGGCTCTGGGCCATGCCTTTTAACCCTTTCGCAACACGGCCTGACAACGTAATGAAACTGACAAGACTTATTACTACGTAGTCATAATTGAGCTACACCTAAAGGTAGAATGCGACACGCCACGAAAGCTAGGTACCTATTCGCGAGACACGAAACTATCGTCATGAGTGCTAAGACTGCTAAGTCACCAATAAGTATTGGTATAAGCCATTTGGACCTACCTACATAAATTATGTACCCGTAAGTTGAAGCATTTGTTTGGGAACTTACCAGCCGGACGCCGACGAGCTGGGATGGCGTTATCCCGGATGGCACCAGGTCGGCGGTTGCGACGACGACCTCGCCGCCTCCACTCCTGGAAGATCAATTTGTGTGCGGTACTTAACCATCGACTGACGAAACGTTTTGTATGTCTTTTGGAAGGTAGGTACCTACTAGCCTTATAAAACTTAGAAACAGAGAGACTATTCCGAAATTCAATTTTCGAAGTTCGTATCGTACCATCCCTCTCTCTCTCTCTCTCTCAAATTAATGACTCTGAGCGTTGACTGACGTGACTGACGGACGTGACTTGACGTGAGCGTGGCACGTAACGAACTTCGTAACGGATTTCGGAGGCCAGCCTTACATCATGTTCATCCCGAGCGTCGTGTTCGCGGTGTTCGCCGTGCGCGCGGGCGCGGGAGCGGGGGCGGAGACGCGCGGGGGGTGCGGGTGCCGCGCAGGGGCAGAAGCCGCGGCACGCCAGCGATACCGGCGCGGCGGGCCGGCGCACGCAGTTGTGCAGGTCCAGCCGACAGAGGGAACTGTATGTCCTGGGCAGGAATAGCAAACCATTGGCACATGACAAAATATTTCAAGCACGTTGTACTAGAAATTTGGAATTTGGTATGAAAGTAGGTCTTAGCACAACAAATGAAATAAGTCTAAAATTTTATACGTGTGCTGGCTCGCCTGGTAAGATCAATAGTCAGTAACTTGGTGATAACTGTCACGTTACGTATAAACAGACAAGAGCATGCATGACGTCCTTACTTAAATAATAAATTAGGTAATTATCCCTACCTGTTATCCGAGCCGCAAAGGAATTGCGCGCGTGGCACAGAGCCGCACCCGACACAGTGGCCCGCCCGGTCCGACTCCAGCCCGACCCTATCCGCCTCCAACACGGTCCGGTCCGTCTCCGGCTCGCGCGTCTCCGGCGCCGTCTCGTAGAACACGTCATCGTCGCGGCTCCAGTCCGAGTTCGGATCGCCTTTCACGCGCGTTTCGCCGTCTGACTCATTCGCATTCACCACCACGTCACTGTTAGGGCGAATTTCAAAAATATTATGATTAAAAGAAGCTCAGCAACAAAATCATACTATTATGGGAAGGTATAATAAAAAGTTGACAATCTTAATTGGTTGCACGGAGGCGCTCCTCCACCACAATGACTCAGTCTAGCTAGAGTACCTACCAAATACAGGTATACATAGTTGTATCGTGGTGTCATACCTAACTATAGGTACACACGTTTCAATTCGGACGTACGTACGCTTGTGCCCGAATAAATATTCAAACATACGATCTTTGATTAGGTAGATACAAGTAAAGTTAAAAGATAGTGTTTAGAAAAAAGTAAAAATCTGAGACTAATTGGTGTCTAATGCCCTCGAAAAAACAATTGCATCCTATCAAACGTTAAAGGATGACGGTAGAAAAGGATGGTGAATCCTTATGCTGTACTTACCGTGTTCTTGAGATTTAGGGTCAGTCTCCATACTCTGTAAAGTTCCTGTTATCTTAATTGTCAGATATCAATGATTCCCTCTCTATTTCTTACTACGAAACAGACAGAGATGACATCATAGATAACCGACACTTAAAATATCAGGGTCTTAACTGAGAGTGGTGAAACAGAGGCCCTTAAGGTCAGTGATTATAAAAGTAAAGTGTAAATCTAAATACCCGTTGCGCAGGAGTCTTGCTCGGTCGGCGCAGAGCGCGGTGCCGGCGTCGCGCAGCACGCATTCTTCACGTCGCGCGCACACCAATGCTCGACACAGCGGGCCTGGATCACAGAATAATTAACTATAAACCTTCCAGGGGGGTTACTCCGACATTCGAAAATCGAATTTCGTATCATACCGTCCCTCTCGCTATCAAATTACCTAATAGCTCTTAGTGTGAGCGGAACGACACGAAACGAACTTCCAAAATCGTATTCCGGATTATAAAGCCATAGTTCCACGTCACAGGACTGTGAATTATTGCGAATTTCCGATAATGGCAGGATTCTAATAATACCTAGTTTGTGGGCTAAACTACAACATTTAACTACGAGTCCAGTGGCTGGTTGTGTTTGTTATACAGTGTGCAAAGACCTTTATTTGGTTTGAGTTTGGAAAATTCAAGGATTGAATGAACGCTTTCAAAAGACCTGATCATTTTATAGCTCAATAGGGCGGGATGGGAAGTAGATATATACCTACATTTTAAGGAAACGTAATAAGTATTAAGTGCTTTCGGGCATTGTATCCATTGAATCTAATAGAGGTACATAAAAAAGATTCTCTGGCCCGTACTGTCGTCGAAAACATGTAAATTTGGGGAGTCCCTTCGCCCCTTATATTTACTTATTTTATTTTACATTCACCAAAGAGACCTGGGGCTCTGTTTATTCAACCCGAGTACTCGGTTTGGGTAGTATAGTCAGCAACACTTTTAACTGTTCATTCGTGAACGTTATCAAAAGGCGACATGACGTAGGTACGATTCCCATAAATGAACTTAGTATAGAGTGGAAATGCTATTGTATTGCTATACCCCACCGGGATCCACGTGAAACTTCTTTAGTACCTACCTATTAGTTTAGTTATCAACATTATAGGACCATTGGTTGTGATAATAAAATAAATCAGTAAATCAGTAAATGTCAATATGAGAAACAAATCGCCAAATCAATGTGGTGTTTGCTGGATTCTTATTAGCCGGCCGAAGGTTAAACAGGTTACTAGAGTTGCCATGTTGTATCATGCTTTCTGATTACCTATTAATATTAGGTATTAGTGTAATTAATTTAAGTCTGTGGTGAGGCAAACGGAATAAAAAGTGGTTGTTGTATGGACTTGGAAAGCGAGCTTTAATTAAGAAAACCCTATCACAACAGCCAGCAGTTACCTATTATGTTCGATATAGATATTTATTATATTTAATCTTTAATCGTTTCATGGCATAGTGAATGAAAACACACCTTAAGTAAATATTTAATCAAAATCCAATTCACTTAAATGCCTTTGTTGATTTTTGCAGAGTTGGATAACCTGTAGATACGTATTATATTTCCTCTATGACGAACGCTACGAACGTTGGCGATTGTACATTAAGGGGATTTTCACTTGTTTTAAGGTGCTTTTGTCACAAACAGACGGTTGTGCTGACCTCGGTCGCAGGCTATTGTTGCGGATCCTCACAGTTAGTGGCATTCAAAAAGCTTTGCTACACTGCATTGATCGACATGGTCGTGCGCGCGTTCACATTAAGGTGAGTCGTATTTGTTACTACAGTATCGTCAATAAGGTGAGGTCACGTATGTATGTATTATACTGCAAAGTTTCATAAATAGGTTAGCAGACTTTCTCAGGTAACTTCCTACTTACAAAATAAGGTATAGGTTAGGTACCTACCTACTGCGCTACGCATATTTTCCACGTAGTAAGTATGATGGGCGATGTACTCGTACACATTGGGCCAAGGTAGTGGACCATCACGTTGGGCCAAAATAACGAATCCCAAATGTCGCTGTTTACACAGTGGTGCATCGATCATACTGCATTGGCTCAGTTTTCAATAAATTGTAACACCTCATTACTTGTCCACGCCAAATCGTAACTGGGAACTATAGGTACTGATACTCTGTCTTATGACGAATAAAAACGAACTGAATCGCCATCGTGTGAACACAGTTTACGAAGAGCGCCAAGATCCTTTGATATTTACGAAAAATCGACACCATTCGGTTGGCCAGCAGCGTTGGCGCCAACTCTAACATACAGCCCAAGTAGATCTTAACACCCAAATCTACCAACGTGCTGGCCCACTATCTACAACGTGTACAGCGGCCAAGATGTATGCACAACTCGTAACTCGACCGAGCTAAGTTTGCACCCCGCTGGAATGCGGCGTCCCGCCTGCTTCCCCGCTCACCTTCCCGCTATCACCCTGTCGCGTTTGTAAGGTTGGTATATTTGTTACCGATACGCGTATTACGAATTTTCGTCTCCCATTTCTTGAATTTTACATTTTTGAACTATTACGAGGTGCATACTTAGCTTTTTCTTTGATTAAATCCTGAATCAAACTGAGGTGTGATTTCCTACATAGGTACTTGAAGGTCACCCTTAGACTACCTAGTGACCTATTTCTCAGCTTGTAAGGAATATATTACGCATTCCTGAGTTATCCTTGAGTTAGGTATCTACAGATTTTTGCTTAACAAGCGTTTAAGTACCTATGTGGGGTTATACGTACTGTGCGGATCGTAGAGGTAACGCCGCGGTCGCCGCGCTGCGCCGTCCTGCAAAACAAAATATTATTAAGTCCAAGATCTAGTCAAGTGCGAATCAGGCTCGCGCACTGAAGGTTCTACATTTGTTAAAGTTATATTCGTTTCAAAATCGTGCTAAACGTGGCCTTTATTTAAGTCCTTAACCTTAGGCTCTGTCTACTGCCTACCCCGTAGTCTATATTAGATATCACTGAGTGACATAGGCTACTCTTTACCGCGGGAAAATACCTTTTCCTACGGGAAAAATAATTTACCGCGGGCGAAGCTGCGGACAGAAGGCTAGTAATATTATAAAGAGGAAAAATTTGATTGTTTGTTTGTTTGTTTACATTGAATAGGCTCCGAAACTACTGGACCGATTTAAAAAATTATTTTGCCGTTAGAAAACTACATTATCACTGAGTGACATAGGCTACTTTTTACCGCGGGAAAATACCCATTCCTACGGGAAAATTAATTTATCGCGGGCGAAACTGCGGACGGAAGGCTAGTAAGAGATAAAGACATGATTTATGTATAGGTTTGTATGTATTCGTTTGAAGAACAAAGTCATTTTTATAAATGAAAAATATTTCGAACATGCAGAACAAATTATGCGTCACCTAAAGACCAGGTGATGCATAATTTGTTCTGCATGATCGAAATGTATCTTTAGACAATACTTATAAACTTATAATCTCCATTTTTTACGTTGCCAAAAGACTACGGTCTTAAGTACCTACCTCCTACTTCATATTATTTTCAACTAGATACATCACGCGCAGCCGAGAAAAAGGGTAATGTCTTGACAAACAAAACGACCAAAAATATAAAAACAACAAAAAATACAAACTGTTGACAAAAAAATATGTAAATCTATATTTTTAACCCCTACGTAACTAGGTAGGTATTTCAAATTCAGCTCAACGTCTCAACATTTCCAAACGGTATTTTCGCAGATGTGATTCCAAACCCCCAGAGGATTTGGTAAAGTAAAAACGACCAACCGGCTTAACTACTTAACTAAGCCAAGCCTCAACTTAGTTAAACTATGTTTATATATAACAGTCTAATATAGCAGGCTTAAGTCCCGCCGAGCAGCCTGCATAGTGAATGAGCGTGTGATGGATCCCTCCCGCCTCTCCTTTCATAATTGACGAGAGCCTTTTCTATTACTCCCACGCCGTCCATCCCTTTTTACGTACCTACCTGTCAATTTTATTATGTATTTTGTGTGGCCACATCTGTAATATGCGGACACAGCGGACCCATCTCGTCAATCAACTGCCAACGGGGATATTGAGCGCGTGTGGAGTTTGGAAGTTTGTGTAAATAAGTATACGAGCAAAACATAATTTTAAAAAAAACCGCCTTCAAATGTAACGTATATCCCGGGGTGCGAGTTGGGTTACCTCCGCGTGTGGTCAAGAACTGCGGTTCGTTTTTGGATTCGTCCGGGGGGAAGAGCAGTGCTTGGTTCGGTGCACCCTGGGCATCGGCTAATGATTTCCTGGCAGTTTCTGAGGGATATCATTGATCGTTGGCTAAGAGCCCGACTGGGGGGAGGGAGTTGTTTTGACCGTATTAGTACAACTATATGTTGTCACAAGACTTTTTGAATTATATCTTTATTACTTTGACATTGGCGAAGTATGTCGTTGCTATAACGACTTGATACGCCATAAATAAGAAGAAGAAGAACCTATATCCGCCTATATTTCGTAGTAAATTGTATTAATTACGATGCTACAGAAATTTTAAATCAAATTACTTTTAGGTGAGCTCTACCTAATATTTAGGTAGGTAGCTATATGTTTGAAGTCGGTGCACAAGTCATCACTACATAGTATAAAACAAAGTCGCTTTCTCTGTCCCTATATCCATATGTATGCTTAAATCTTCAAAACTACGCAACGGATTTTGATGCGGTTTTTTTAATAGGTTGTGATTCAAGAGGAAGGTTTATATGCAGCATAATATACCGTGCGAAGCCGGGGCGGGTCGCTAGTATTAAAGTATACCTAAATCGCTATCGCTATGCCTATTAGATTTGAAGAGTTACTTCAGTTTCTCCCAGATCTCGTCATCAGATCCCGATTTGGTATTAAGGTGACCAAACTGGAAGTATTTATTATCTTTTCACAAAAAAAATAGTTTTCCAAGTTGGTCCACATAATATTGACGAACATTAAAAAAAGGAAAATAAATTTAAGTTAAATATTTGATTTGACTAGCTATCTTTAGACGGGTTACTCAGTGTGAGTGAATTGCACCAAGTTACTTTAACAATAACTCTAACCCTAACCGACGATTTTGACGTGTATTTGACAGAAACCCTATGAAAGATACGTCAAAATCGTCGGTTACGGTTATGTTACTTATAATTATTAATGTAGGTAACTTAATGTAACTTACTAAGATAATGTTGGCCACACTTAAATTGTACAATACAATACAAATACATTCATACACACATATACACAAATCACGTCTTTATACCTTACGGGGTAGACAGAGCCATACAGGCCACGTTTAGCAAAATTGTGGCCGTATAGGTGGAAAATGGAATACAATACAATACAAATACTCTTTATTGAACACCACAAATCAGTAGAAAACAATACAGGAACAAAGAACAAGGTAGACAATATAGGCGGTCTTATCGCTTAATAGCGATCTCTACCAACTAAGCAATAACTTTAAAAGAAATAAGTCGGAGACAGTTGAAGTAGGTGGCGGAAACAAATAGACAGGAGCAACGCAGGGATGATAAAAATAACAATACTAACATAAATTTCTAAATGTCAGTGAATATTAGAACACACAGAAAAATCCGAAAAGTAAAGCTATGGCCGGAAATTGAACCCGGAGCCTCGTCATTCCGTGACGCGTGCTATACCCCTACACCACCCATAGCAGCATACTAACATAAATATAATAGTTACATAGCTAAATAAATAAAATAAAGTAATACTTACATTACAGGGACTAAAGACAGGAAGTGCCTATTGTTAGGATAATGATGTCGTTATAATTACTTACAATAGTTACAATACAAATGACAAAGAACATTGCTAAGTTGATTAGCAAAATACAAGATTATTCTATAATGGATAGCAATCATGTAACCCTTCTACACCCTTATTCAAGAGGTATTGAGAGGGTGCTTTGATTCTTAGGCCTCCGTCGTTCTCACTCGCGGTCCGCGGCGTCTTTACGCTGTGTTCGTAAATCAATGGGAGCGATCATTATCACCCGCTGCGTTCAAAAAAACGCGGCGGGCGAGAACGTCCGCTCCCACACATTTCCAAACACAGTAAACTACCGCGCTGGGTGGGTGAGAGGATGCCGGGTGAGGACGACCAAGGCTTTATAAAATGACTTGAGGCCTTACTAAACGACTACGCTTACGCTTTACAGTCGGCGACGATTGAAATAGTAATTTTACGATTAACTGCCAATTCTTAGAAGACCATTGTTCACATTGTTGACGCATCAGTCACTATACACGCTCCACTACGAGTAAATGTTATCCTCAGACTGAATGGTCAAGCGATTGATTGATTGTTATCGATTGAGTCCATTTGATACAACTCGACTCTGTATTGAACACCCCATAAGCAGTACAAAACAGCTAAATGGGGAACGTTTAAGCAGACAGAAGTGTTGGCAGCTTCAGACCGATCTGTAACTGCCAAACAGTACAAAAAAGGAAGGACTTCTTATAAACCATTAACTTAATAATTAATTAATTAACTTAATTAATTGACTTAATTATTATATTCAGAAAACATTTGGTTTGTATTTTTGTTTGCTACGAATATACTCACAACACAAACTAACTACTCAACCGACTTTAAAAATTCTTTCACCTTTAAAATGCTACGAAAAGTCAATCGTCAAGTCATAGAGACGATGAACAATGCGAGAATTTCAGTGAAAATGAAGAGTTTACATCATTTTTTACAATTCGACTGCGTACAAACATAATATAAGGTTATAACAGGCAGCTCTAACCTCAGCCCGTTTTGGTTTCGCATTCCACATACTTAAACAAAAGCCTCCAGCGCTGCTAATTGCCTCGGCGTGCCGTTTGAGGGGACTAGCAGGAAAAAACGGTTAACATTGCCGCAGAAAAACACGCAACAAAAATGGGAAACTCAGAAATGTACGGAACAGCAAAGTTTTTTTACTTCACAATAATTGGTATTTTTGGCTCTGGACAATTTACTAGTTTTTTTACAATTCGTGCAATTTCTTTTCGTTAGCTAAGTCGACGAAGCCTCGCTCACCGGAGCTCCTATATTTCTTAGCGGTTAAGTAATTCCTTCGATCCAGTATCGTAGGTAGAGTCGCCTAACGAACCTAATCTACCTGGTGTATTGAATGCCTTCTTTTAGTAGATTTAGAGTGTAAGTACCTATTGTACGAATAGTTTAAGATAATTTGTACAAATTGGGATTTGTAAGAAAATGTCCCTACCCAATTTTTTTTAAATACCTAAATCCATTTGTAGATAAGCCACGAAAAAGTGTAAACATTTTTAAAGAGTCGGCAACGAGCACTTTGCTAGTTCCTTGGACTTGTAGGCCAAAGAGAATATTAACATTACGTTCTTGTAGGCTGCGGTAGCCACTTACTTATTTGCCATAAGTCATAAAAAACACAAGCAAAAATAAATATGTAACGTACACTAACTTTTACTGTTCGCACTTCTAGCATTAGGAGCAAACTTATTTCCAGAAATTTGTTCACTACATGCAGATATCGGTTGTAGTCTTACTTTCATTCTAGCAAAACATAGGTGTTGTCAAAGTGATGTAAATATTTCACGACTCTACGGTAGAGCTTGTACCTAAACTACTTGTACGTATTACTTAGAAGCTTATTACAGCAATATTATGATGCTGTTTGATACCCCCGTATTTATAAACATAGTAAAGCGTTAACCTAAGCGTAGGGGCATAGGTAGGTCGCGGTAGGCCAATACAATATGTGAAAGCTTTCTCTTGCTAACACAGCATGTTTCAAATTCAATTAAGATTTTAGCTTTCATTTCTAAGTATTCGCTGTCGCGTTTACGCGGTGTCTTGCAGACCGTTTAATACGACAAATCCCCGAGCAATATAAATAAGGGTTGGAAGTAGCGTTAGCCATAAATTAATCGGCAAGTCCCCGAAGCATTAGCCCTAATTACTTTCCCTCGGAACGCGACCCTGAACCGTTGCGGTCTAACACAGCGTATTGGCTATAAGCCAATGCCGTATTTCTGACATTTTTACAGCCACATACCGTCTCTAACTTAAGGAATAAGAAAGGGGTACAATGTTAAATCTTGACAAATGAGCGTCGAGAGATATCCTTTCACGCATAAACGCTTAGGTATTCATATGATCGGTGTATCCCTTGGTATTGTAAAATTATGACAAAAGACAGTCGTCGCGATCGCGGGATGGTGTGGTGATACAGTACTGTAAAGTAAAGTAGGTAGTGACAAATGACAGTCGCGAGGTGTTATTCTAGTGCGTACCGCGTCGTCGTCGAACTCGAAGTCCTGGTCGATCCGTCTGGCGGCTGTGGCCACGACCAGCGCGGCCAGGAGGCCCAGCGCGCCGCGCATGATCAGCAAGGACAGCGGAGGCTGGTCGCGTCGGTTTGGCGAGGAGGCGCGCCGTACACTGCCGCGCCGCCGCGCGGTTCCGATATGCCCGGAGATGTAGGGAAGTAAGTGCCTATAGGCATAGAGCCTCTGTGAGGCATGGGGCCGCTGAATCCATTTATACAATTGATCGTCGTGGTGTTTACACGTAAAAACAATGCAAGTATTTATTAGCATAGTAAGTAACCCATAACTATTCAGACGATGTACATTTTGACTGCCCATCATTAGTGGAATACCGTGAGGACTGAGGTACCGTCAGCGTCAAATAATTTGAAGCATCCAATCCAAGTCAGCCAAATAGACACCATAGAAATAGTATGGTGTGTCGAAGTTTTTGATTACCTTGGATGTTTCATAATATATGACTCTACTGTACATTCATAACTTTTATAAACTTGCGTCGTAAAGTAAAGAAGTATAAATTAAATTATGCATAGGAATTCGGCTCTACCAGGCGCACGTAACGGGGACTAGGTACAGTTTAAAATGGATTAGTGTTTATTTGAAACTATCGATTTCATAAAAAAAAATCCTCTCTCCTTGTAGGTACCCCCACTTTCCCAAATATCAACCGTCCCCTCTACCCCATCGCTACTCTATCCGCTGCGTCCCGAGGCATCCTGTTTGCCTCCTCCCTTCCCTCCTACCCCCTTGCCGCTGCACCCGAGCCTCTACATTAACCCATAGCTAAAACTGGCTGGGAACGTTTCAGTAGCGCAACAGCAAGTGTACCTAAGAAGGATTTGAGGCGCATTGTTGTTCTAGAATTAATGGCGCTGTGCTTGGGTAAGGCGCCGCCGCGAGAGCTAGCCGTCGCGGCGCCGCGCGCAATCGATTAGACTCGATGTCGCTAGTTACTTTTGCCACAGAGTTGGGAGATTAAAAAAAATGGGCATTCGGAGAGGGGAGGCGTTTCCGTCAATTTTCGAGTGAGCGAATACCTACTGCCAATTCGAAGGAAGGGTTTGTTTTCTTTAATAGCGTATTATTTTCTTTAATGTCAATAAAATGTAAAAATTCTAGCCAGAATTGTTTTAATATTAGGATTTTTAAGTACAAGTATACTCGTGCCCATGGCAGTTGTAGGTATGCGTAATGCGATGTGGCCGAAACGTCGAGGTAATTATTTTTGTTTTTAAACTCCCATATTCAATTCACCTTAAACGATAATCGTGCATTGTGCAAATCCGATTCCAACTTGATTCAAACGCAGGCGGAATAGGTAGATACCTTTTTCCCACTGAAGTACGAGTAATTTAATCTATAGATGAACATACCTAACCAAAAATTGAAATGCACTGTTCTCAAACAGTTCACCGTACCAACTTGGACCGCCACTTCGATGTGTATAAGTCCGTACCCTGCGACGCTAGGGCTCCAGAAAATACGTTAGGGCTTCCTCCATCGAATCGACAATCCAACTAAAAAAAGCCAATCTCAGCCCATCATCTCTAAATCTTCATAATCGCGCGTTTACCGTTGGAATCAAAAATTGAATCAGGCGTTAATTAACGGAGGACCACATCCGTGAAAATCTGTCCCATTCCACAGACGAAGCTGTCTCACGTGTCCTCTTGTGTAGAGTAGGAAAGCTATATTTTATAAACGAAACGCTTTTCAAGAATTCGATGTGTAAATAAAGGAATACATAGTCAACATGAAACTAGCGTGAGACTCGATCATAATTTACAAACTAATCCGAACTATACACTACACTAACTATACTATTATATACAATGTATTTCGAACTAGTCTGAAACGTGTCGAACATCACAATTGGCTTTTATACGTGAGTTATCCGTTTGTATAATTATGAACACATTAATTTAATTTTCAATAGGTACCTACGCTACAGCAATGGGAAAATAATTATAACGTAAGGATTACGGATGAATGAACAAATATTTTTTACATGGGGATTTGTTGCCATGTTTCAGAATTTTAGTGTCAGATGCGTAGAAAGTAGTATCTTCGTACAATTTCTTTACTACGCTTTATTCCCAAACTTAGGGGCGGTGGACGGTGGATTCCTACAAAGTTTAAGGTCATGCTTATGTTTAGGTTTTTTATCGTAGGATGAGGGTTGGTTCGGGGCATGTCATAAGATTTAATTAATTACCCTAGCACGCGTCGTAATTGCGTTGACGTGGATGGCGTTTGACATCGTATTTAATTAGTTTGCCATCACTCAAACCAGCGCACCCGCCCAATTATTAGAATCATGACA
The DNA here is from genome assembly GCA_949127965.1 of Pandemis corylana. NCBI lineage: Eukaryota > Metazoa > Arthropoda > Insecta > Lepidoptera > Tortricidae > Pandemis > Pandemis corylana. The sequence continues at coordinate 10,068,473 of OX421856.1, read as the reverse complement.
TTTCATTTATTAGATAGATTTTAACTTTTAAACTGTGAATTAAACGTATCACTCACATAATAATATCAAAGTCGAGTAATAACTTCTGCTAGTCATATTCCGGACGAATCCGTACCTACTTACTTTTTTCTCTGGACGAGTTTTCGTTGTGCTGCCGCCGAGCCACACGCTTCGGAAAAAACAAAACTACGAATTAGTCCGATTTAGCTAGTCCGCAACATGTCAAGCAGTATATACCTACTATACATATAGGTCTCGTGTTTGTTTGATGTCAAATAATTTGTAACTGTTTGTTGCCGTTTAGTTCCGCTAGTGGGGCTCCTAATTAGCCCATAGTAGTTACCATAAGCCAAATATGTTGTGGTCTACCACGTCTAAGGCTAAAAATCTTTTGAATACCAACAATAGTAGATTGTGTACAACAAGAGCATAAAACAAGCCGTTTTACCCGAGACGTTCATATTATATAGCCACGTCGCCACATAGATGGATAGACACGTCGAGGGGTAAATTTACCTACACTCTGCTTTCCACTCCGATTGCAAGGAAATAAAACGAACTCTTAGAAATCGTATAACGTCGATTAATTTGTCAATTTTTTAAAACCACACCACAACAAATTCAGCTAGTTTTGACAAATTAATTGTACCCCAAGGGGGTACCGCCACCTCTGGTGGAGGAGAATCCCCCCCTGACCGTACGCGCTCAGGCTGCCCTTCGTATTTTGGGGTGGGCAGAATCCCGCTCGATGCTGGTTGCGGGGGCAGAAAAGGACGGGCACCACCGGCATCCCCTCTGTCCCTCAGTGTGGACTTCTGCAACATAAGGGGAATCCACTCAAACCTGAATGCTGTCCATCACCACCTCGAGACTGCGAAGCCGGCCCTGTTATTTCTCACTGAGACTCAAATATCCTCCCCTTCTGACATCTCGTACCTGCGCTACCCGGGCTACAGCGTGGAGCACACTTTTGTGCCCCGCGCTGGGGTCTGCGCCTATGTCAGACAGGATATGCGCGTCCGTCGCCTCAGCAGCCTTGAGATAGGGGACCTGTCCGTTATCTGGCTTCGCGTAGACAGTGACGACCATCCTCGCATCTACGCCTGCCTCTACAGGTCCCATAGTGGAGATGCCGAAACTGACCGGCTCATCGAGCACCTCCAATCGGTGGCAGATTCCCTTCTTCAACAGATTCCCTCCGCCGAAATTATCATTTTGGGTGATTTTAATGCCCATCATGCCAATTGGCTGGGGTCGCGTATAACTGACCATGCGGGGAGATCTGTGCACGATTTCGCTTTGGCCTACGGTCTGACCCAACTGGTTGCCTCGCCTACGAGGGTCCCGGACATTGTCGACCAGGTCCCTTCGTTACTGGACCTCATGCTGACCTCCCACCCAGACACATACCAAGTCTCTGTTGATGCACCACTAGGCTCGTCTGACCACTGTCTGGTCCATAGCACTGTGCCTCTCACAAGACCGACTCGCTCGCATTTCCAAACAAGCCGCCGTGTCTGGCATTATAAATCAGCGGACTGGGACGGGATGCGTGCCTTCTTTGCATCCTACCCTTGGGCGCAAGTCTGCTTCTCGGTGTCTGATCCGGACGCTAGTGCTAGCGCCGACTCTATCACCGATGTAATCCTACAGGGGATGGAATTGTATATCCCAAATACCTTGGTACGCATCGGTGGTAGATCCCAACCATGGTTTAGCCGTTCCTGCAAATTGGCCTCCCGCCAGAAGCAGGAATGTTACCGGACATGGGCTAACGCGGTGGCGTCTCGGGATCCCAACACTAGCGCATACAAAAAGAGGCTTAATGCTGCCTCTAGGTCTTTTAAGGCAACTATCGCTTCAGCGAAATCTGCGTTTATTGGCAGGATTGGCGAGAAGCTAATGCGTCTTCCTTCGGGTACTCGTGCATTCTGGTCTCTCGCCAAGGCTGTCCTTGGAAATTTCTGCCAGCCGTCCTTTCCACCATTGAGCGCGAATGGCGGTTCCACGGCCCATTCTGCAAAGGAAAAGGCCGATCTTCTAGGCTCTCTGTTCGCATCTAACTCGACTTTGGATGACGGGGGTAATACACCGCCTACTATCCCGCGGTGTGCTCACGCTATGCAGAACATTCGGTTCTTGCATAAGACCGTCCGCAAAACCCTCCTTGCTCTAGACATCCATAAGTCGAGTGGGCCAGATGGAATCCCGCCAATTGTGCTCAAGACGTGTGCTCCAGAGTTGGCGCCGGTGCTTACGCGTCTTTTCCGGCTTTCCTACTCTACTGGCGTTGTCCCATGCGCGTGGAAGACAGCTCTTGTGCATCCGATCCCTAAAAAGGGCGATCGCTCGGACCCGTCCAACTACAGACCGATTGCTATCACCTCTTTGCTCTCCAAGGTAATGGAGTCCGTTATCAACAGCCAGCTCTTAGGGTATCTAGAGGAGCACCAGCTGATTAGTGACCGCCAATACGGTTTTCGCCGTGGTCGCTCAGCTGGTGATCTTTTAGTTTATCTTACGCACCGATGGGCTATGGCAATTGAGAGTAAAGGGGAAGCCCTGGCAGTTAGTTTGGACATAGCGAAAGCCTTTGATCGGGTTTGGCATAGAGCTCTGCTCTCCAAGCTTCCTGCGTACGGAATACCTGGGATGTTGTGCTCTTGGGTGGCCAGTTTTCTTTCTGATCGGAGCATCAAAGTCGTAGTTGACGGCTCATGCTCCGACTTAAAGCCTGTGAATTCTGGTGTCCCACAAGGTTGTGTGCTGTCCCCCACGTTATTTCTTCTGCATATCAATGACATGTTGGGTGACACCAATATTCATTGCTATGCGGATGACAGTACTGGGGATGCGCTTTATACCGGTAGCGCTAACATACCCAGGGAGCATGTCACTGAAAGCCGGAACATACTTGTGTCTCAAATTGAGATCATGCTGAAGCATGTCTCGGATTGGGGTAGACTCAACCTGGTTCGGTTTAATCCCCAAAAGACACAGGTATGCGCGTTCTCCACAAAAAAGGATACTTTTATTGTTTCGCCTTGTTTCGAAGGTACCCCCCTTGATGCCAAGTTGTCTATCGGGGTCCTGGGTGTCGACATTTCGAGTGATGTTCAGTTCCGTGGTCATTTGGAAGGCAAAGCTAAATTAGCTTCTAGAAAATTGGGGGTGCTCAATAGAGCGGGACAGTACTTCTCGCCAGCCTATCGCCTTCAACTCTACAAGGCGCAGGTTAGGCCGCATATGGAGTACTGTTCTCATCTCTGGGCTGGGGCACCTAAGTACCAAATCCTTCCATTTGACCGCATCCAACGCAGAGCTGCTCGATTTGTCGATAACCAGGCACTTTCCGGTAGGCTCGATTCTTTGGCTGTGCGGAGGGATGTAGCATCCCTCTGCATACTGTACCGTATCTATCATGGGGAGTGCTCCGATGAACTCTTCGGATTGCTGCCTGCTGCTAAATTTCACTACCGTACTTCGCGGCACCGTCTGTCCTTCCATCCGCAACATCTTGATGGTTGGCAGTCAAGCACCGTGCGTTTTAAACGCAATTTCTTTCCTCGCACGGTAAAGATCTGGAACCAACTTCCTGCTGCAGCATTCCCTGAGCGGTACAATTTAGGGATCTTTAAAAAGCGAGCCTTCCTGTTCCTCAAAGGGCTGGCAACGCACTTGTGATCCCCCGGGTCTTGCAGGTGTCCCTGGGCGACGGTGATTGCTTTCCATCAGGTGACCCGTCTGCTCGTTTGCCCCCTCTTTTATAAAAAAAAAAAAAAAAAAAATGTTTCGTTTCCCGGCACAAAATTATTCTTTTGTTTTTTTTTCAGGTTTTGATATTTAACTATGGTCAGAGATCCGTAATGCCTAGTTACAAAATAAATACCTATTTGTTTTTTTACGACCTTTTTTATGTAACGCCTACATAAATTTACGCTTATTAATCTCAAATTTGTATTTAGATAAATATTTTTTTATTAAATTAAGATATAACTTACCTTATCTCATAAAAATGAAGGTGTATAATGTGGCTGTAAAGCCTAGTTGCCTGAGACTATAAAGAAGAAGTAACTTTATGCACGAGACGATTAAAAGCAATTTTATGCAGCATATTCCTCTCGACATAATGAACAACTTTACGAGCACGAGAAGTGAAAAATATAATGTCGATAAGAACGTCGCTGTCAACTTGAAAGTTCGACTTTAGCGACATTTTCATTTGAATGGAAGTTGGATGAAAGGTGATAGAACACTTTTTTGACCGATTGTACCTTAGTGTTTGAAACTTAAATTAGAGGCTCAGTAGGTACAGTACAGTACCCGCCCATAAAGATTGCACTTCGGTATTTGGAAAGAGACAATTGACATCACTTAAATTAGAGGGAGACAACACTCTACGAAGCCGAAATTAGTCGAAAAGACCGTTGTGCAGTATAGACTGCACTGCGATTTCGATACACGAATGATCGATCCGTTTATTTGGCAATGTTTGTTTTATTAAGAGTTTACTTGCCTACTTACGTACTTAGGCACTTGTTTTGTGCTGATTTGTGGTGTTCAATAAAGAGTATTTGTATTGTATTGTTGTATTGTAATTACTTATAATTTCAGCTTCAATTTTGTACCAATACCTAACCCTTTATTTGACTCACTTTTACAGGGTCTTGTACCACTTTTAAATGGTACCTACCTACACGGAGTGATGTTTCTCAAAAATCGAGCTCCAGGTTAGGAGTCACATTAGTTGAACGAACCTGGAGACTCAAGTTGTCTCGTCGGCGGCGCGACCTCGTGGCGCCAAAAACTAGATCAAAAACCAGCACAAATTACAACTCTAATTCCTTGACATAGAATCGGTTTTAGCTGTTCGTGGGCTATATTTCTGTCTGTCGTACACACGTAGTTTTATTGCTTGAAAACAATTTAGACGGGATTCCCTGAAGTTTCGGGAGGAAATGTTTTTCGCTGGAAGTCAAAATCTGCAGATTATATTTCACTAGTTGTTGCCCGCGGCTTCGCCCCCGTTCCAGTCCTTTTTTTTAAATTTTGACCAAACTGTGATCAAATGAAGGGCAAATGAAAAAATAACAATAACAAATTAAAGACAACATTCTTATGAAATCTGGTTACTGCAAATAAGCCTGAAAAACTATTCCTCGAAATGGTTTTTGAATCTGTATAGGTGTATATTTGTAGTAGGACCATTTTTTTAAACAATCGATGGACGTATGAGGCTAGCAACCCATCACTATTTTGATTCCATTTTCCACCTATACGCCCACAATTTTGCTAAATGTGGCCTGTAGGTCTTGTTACCTTAGGCTCTGTCTACCCCGTAAGGGATAAAGACGTGATTTGTGTATAGGTAGTACATTGTAAAAACATAGACAACCCCAATTTGATGCAGTCGTTTGGAAGTTATGCGCGTACAATACCTACCTACATTTCGGCGATTCATTTAATTTGTATAATTATGTATGTATGTAGATGTTAGATTCTTTTGATACTGAGGGCGGACCAAAAATGGTGTTCCGATTAACTGATTCTTTTAGGAACGATCGCCTTTTTGATAATTCAATACACTTACATTGTATCAAAATAAGGACCTATATACTAATCCCGAATATGGATACAGATGGTGGGACTTACTTCTGAACACCCCTGTAAATGATTTTTAGGATTTTTACTAGTGGTTGACATACTTAACTTTCTTTCTATATATACATACATACATTTGTACATGTATACATTGGTCGTTGTTTAAAGTGTACGGCGACAAAGGGGCGACTTAATTTCGAATCCAAAATTACGATAAGAAACTTTTACTAGGGTGTTTAATTGAACTAAGACCTGAAATATTCCGGATTAATCCTAAACGACATGCTGTACATTGGGCCAGTACATAATGTCGATAAATAAGCTATTGTTATACATAATTTTCATTTTTGCTGTTTTTTTTTTGTTGACAGTACCTTTACTTTATTACTGTACTTGCACACAACATCTATCCTATACAAAAGATACTAAATTTTAAGACAATTTTATTAACAGAAAGAATAACAAAGAAAAAACTTCTTTGCTACGCCAAAATGAACATGAACATAAATGAAGATCTTCATAACTAACTTCTTGACAAGCTTCATTTATTTTGTAACGAAAGGTAAGGTAGGCTGATTTAAGGAATGAAACATGTTGTACAAAACATTAATTTAATAGTTATAATAAATATCATACACACCTTACAGGCATTATACTATTATCTAGCTAGGGCGCCTACCGGAGACGCTCCAGCCTTGCCACAACTTCAACTTACATTTCGGAATCAATAACCCATATTCTAGAAGTTTCTAGAAAATCTAGCTTTGATTCAAGGGTGGTAAAGAGTAAAGTTGAAAAAAGCACCTCATTCATTAGAACAACACATGACATTTTGAAATCTGACGTCATTGGTCAATTCGAAGATAACAGTTGCTAAAACACGACCTGATTGGTCCAATGAACGACGGGCTGTGGCAAGGCTTTAGATTTACAGCCACAACCAATGGACAATAACAACAAAAACAAAGTTTCACAGGCTTCATCCGTTTTACTACACTTATAATATAAACAAACGACACCGTGCAAAAACAACTGCAGAATAAAACTACGATTATGTGTAAAAGCGCCTTCACATTAGATCACAAGCAATATGATAGAAGGAGCAACAATGATGTTCTTCTTCTTCTTCTTCTTCTTCTTTTATTTGTGGCGTATCAAGTCGTTATAGTGACGACAACTTCGCCAATGTCAATGTAAAATTTTTTATTAAAAAATCTTGTGACAAAATGTCGGCAACGTTGTACGGTAATGGTCAAAGACCCCCCTCCCCCCCCCCTGTCGGGCTCTTAGCCAACGGTCAATGATATCCCTCAGAAACTGCCAGGAAATCATTAGCCGTTGCCCAGGGCGCACCGGACCAAGCACTGCTCTTCCCCCCTGACGGATCCAAAAACGAACAATGATGTTTCCTGTAGGCTTATTATCTAACTCGCTCGCAATCGCCATCGTGTTCATTTTGACAGTTCATGTATGGACTGACAATTGGCATCGGAATCTGCTAGCTGTCACATTCATACAAGAACTGTCAAAAAGAACACGATGGCGTCGATGGCTATTGCGAGCGAGTTCGATAATAAGCCTACTGGTTGTAATCCATTATTAGAATGAAGTGCGCCACGCAATCGAAAGTCGCGCGACTGTAGTTGTAATATTAAGGCATCTGTTGCTGTCGCGCTGCTTGCGAGCTAATGTGAACGAGCCCTAATGGTTAACAGGCGGGTTTGTTACATATAAACATAACCATTGTATAGATTTGTAAGTTTTCTGTTACGTAGAATGGGCGCTCTCCGATGAGAATTAAAATATCGCTTATATTTTACTCGATATTGGCCAAATTGTCCTCTTGGTGGACAGTGCGATATTTTATCTCTTAGGCCTCACTAAATTTCAATCGAACAAGCCCATTTTTTTTACTCGTTTTATTGTGGCAGTAACTAATCTTTATTCGGCGCTAATCACATATGCTTACTAAAGTGCAGAGGCTTTTCTCGGAACCATCGAGATGGAACTCTATTGCGAAATTTCCGGCCATAGAGGCATCTCGATTGTGGGAATTAGCCTGCTGTGCTGGTGTGGAGCACCTTTAACTCCTACCCTTTCGAAGTTGGTACGCTTATAGGTTAGCCAAGAAGTGTATTTTGTCCACTGTAACAAAGAAAAAATAGAGTCAGTGATATATATTAATAATTATCTGTGCTTAAGTAAAACCTTAAGGCCACGTTTAGCATGATTAAGGGCGTTTAGGTGGATAGGGAAATCAAAATAGTGATGGGTTGCTAGCCGCATCGCCTATACATGATTCCTAAGACTTTCGCCCATTCCCTCGATGGGCTTTTACCATCTGCGCGGGAAGAGAAGCAACTGGTAAATTCTATGTTTTTTCTTTACTCCCAGACCAGCATGGAAGAACAAGCTTATATGAAGCCTTTTTACAAGGTTATATTAACCTTCCAATGTATGTATGTATGTATGTTTGTCCGGGTGGTCTTGCAACTTAATTTTGAAGCAGATATCTTGAACCGATTGAGCTGAAATTTTGCATACTTGGGTAAGTCGGGTGACAATACAATAATCCAAGGTGACCCAGCCAGGATCGTCACCGCAGGAGGGAATTCTTCAACGGTTGGTCCGATTGACTTGAAATTTGGTACACGTAATGTAGGACGAATGACAATGCAAGTACAGTCAGCAAAAAAAAGCTTGTATTAAAACGATATTTTTGACAGAAATTTATATAAACACAGATTTGCGAAGAATTCAATCAAACCTACCCAACCAACCTGCTGAAACATTCTAGTACATTTTGAAACACCTTGTCTATGATTACGATCACTTCATCATTACATTACATATTATAAAACAAAGTCGCTTTCCGCTATCTGTCTGTCCCTATGTATGCTTAGATTTTTAAAACTATGCAACGGATTTTGATGCGGTTTTTTTAATAGATAGAGTGATTCAAGAGGAATGTTTATGTGTCTAATACAGGGGTGGCCAACAGGTCGATCGCGATCGACCGGTCGATCGCGACTGTTAGTCCAGTCGATCGTGGCAAGGCAAAAAATATAAATACGTAGACCAGACTGCGCACCGTGATCACCAACTGCTGATTTAAGGTTTCATGAAGTATGTAATTGGTAGATCGCACAGGGTTTCGTTAGTAAACAGGAGATCTTGGGTCTGATCAAGTTGGCCACCCCTGGTCTAATACATGCATGATATAGTAGAGAAACACAGATTGCACCCGTGCGAAGCAGGGGCGGATCGCTAGTAACAAAGTAGTAGTCATATAAAAAAACATGTATGGGATACCAGTAGCTGGCAGCGCCTGTGGAATAGCTCTCGGTGGCGCCTTGCCAAGCACGGCGGCCGCCTCTGCACGCTCGACACGACCTGGACTTTCGTCCACCGACACATTCATCCTGCAAACACAACAGGATTAAACATAACAACAAACACATAACCCTCCTTTTGAGCTTCGCCGCAGTCGATTAAAAATATTTGAGACCCCACGGTCTCTTACCAAAAAAGTGGTATGCAAAGATTATTTCAATGTAGTGAACGATCAACAATTCACGTCTTTATCCCTTACGGGGTAGACAGAGCTTAAGGTAAGAAGACCTAAAGGCCACGTATGACGTGATTGTGAGCGTATAGGTGGAAAGTAGGATTAAAATAGTGAGGCATATTGCCCAGCCGAGAGACAGAAAATATTTTGTGAGAAGTGCGCGAAACAAGTTTCAAATAAGTAATTCTAAGGAACAAGGGACTGACTTGTTGATATCTGTAGCGTCTGCGACATTGCCAGCAATCAAGTCACGCCAAAACTCGTTCACCTGTAAAGAAAATAATATTTGATCATGTATAGCAAGCAGCATGTGTTTTGGCGATTGTTACTTTTTATCACATCTCAGGCGCTTCATCCATTTCGCTATCATATCTGTATTAGATAGCAATTCTACTAATCTGATCGGTTATTCGATAACACATCGGTAACTCTTACATAATAAGATTTAAAAAGAAATAAAAAATAAGGAATGTCACGCCAAAAAATTTTTTTTTGTAAAATTTATTTTTAACTGTACTTTTCGCTGACTACACTCCCATTGCTGCATTATGTATGCCAAATTTCACGTCAATCAGACCATGACAGCTGGGTCAAAATTCACTTGCAAGATTTGTTTACAAAGGGGACATGTAAAACTATATAACCTTAATCTTTTATGTGAGTCTGTCCTGAATGGGGTCCGTTCAGCACCCATTATGCATTTTAAAGTGTATGTATTCTGACCAGCACCCTTTACAATACCTTATATTTATTCGGGCACAAACGGCACAATTTTACTTAAATCTAACAAAGTTACAAAGTAACAAAAGAGGCAAAGTAAATACCAGGTTGTGAGAAATGAAATGTTTAGCTACGTTCGATGACATGGGGTGGCATTACTGTCACTGAGTGCAATTTTAGGCAATTTAATTTACGTTTATCTATATTTACGCCCTCACACCACATTTTATTTACATTGTATCAAAATCAAAGACGTTCACAGCTATCTGGGTTATTTTCTGATTTCTTACTGTTATATTATAATTTCACGTGAAAAGGTATACAATCACTGATTCTAGTCTAATGTTATCCAGAACGTAACATAAATGAAAGCTTGTAGGAAGAGTAATGTATGTATGTATGTAAACTCTTTATTGCACATAAAAATCAAAAAATACAGTACACAGAAAATAGTACAAAGGCGAACTTATCCCCAAGAAGGGATTTCTTCCAGCTAACCTGACACAGAAAGGAATAGTTTACAAAGAAAGGCAAGCATTCATTGTTATGCGCAAATAAGTAGTCTTAGTACTTAATAAATTAACAACTAAAGTTAAAAGTAAAACCATTATAAATAATAATTACCTCATCAATGATTTTGTAAGCGAACTCCTTGTCCTTCGCCTCTCCGTCGAAGGCGAACTGGTTCTGTGGTTTCCCATCAGGCACTTTGTACAGGCGGAACCACTCCACTGTGGCCTTCAAGAGTCCAGGGAACATTGTCTCGACGTCGCCGATGTCGTTCAACGACGGGGCTAGGGAGTCGCGCGAGTCTGCGACAAGGATAGTTTACATATAAGGGATAGCTGCAGGACAAATAAATACCGGGTCTTATCCCTACTAATATTATAAATGTGAAAGTAACTCTGTCTGTCTGTCTGTTACCTTTTCACGCTTAAACCGTTCGACCGATATAGTTGAAATTTGGTATATAGATAGTTTGAGTCCCGAGGGAGGACATAGGATAGTTTCTGTCCCGGAAAATTGCATAGTTCCCGCGGGATAGCGATAAGCGAATTCTGCGCAGACGAAGTCGCGGGCAACAGCTAGTTTAATAATAAGACGTTGCCGTCAGTTCTAGATAAATAAGCTATTGCCCGCGACTTCCGTCTGCGAAGAATTCGTTTAAGTCTTCCCGCGCTAAGTACGCAATTTTCCGTAATAAAAAGTAGCCTATATGCTATTCCAGACTATGGTCTATCTCTGCGCCAAGTTTCATCTAGATTTGTTCAGCCGTTCTAGCGAGAAAGAGTAAAAAACATCCATACAAATAATACAACTTTCGCATTTCTTATAATAGGTATTTATAACAGGATAAATCAAATTTTATAGCAACAACAAGCAAAAAGCTAATAACTTGTTTCAAACTAGTTCGGCTAACGAATGACCCTGATTAGACGGTCAATATTATTGTGATACTGGTGTGTCCAATACAGGATCGTGGATTCCAAAACAACCGGATTCGCGGTATGGATCACGATATGACAGTATCCCACGACTTTAGACCAATTAATTTCAATTTCGTTCCATTAAAGTTTTTGCACTGTAAAACGGACATGAATTATTATTGTTTTCATTTAAATAAATAAAGCTAACCGATAGCAATGAGCTTCCAGTCAGTCTCCCCCTCGTCGATAAGTGCAAGGGTGCCTAATATCTTGACGGAGACGACGTCGCCTCTCGCCGCGACTCGAGAGCCGATCTCGAGCACGTCGATCGGATCGTTGTCGCCGCGCGCCTGCGTCGATGGATCCACGTGCTGGGGGTTCTCCCATGTCTGAAACAGAACTAGTGTTCGACCTTAACATGCTTTTTTGCCGAAACAAACCGAAGGTTCGGTTTTAATTATAATTTCGGCCAAAACCGAAACCGAGCCAATAAATGTGATTAAAACGTTTAATAAAATGTCAGTGGGCCATTATTTCCTGATATATATCTATGTAAATAAATATAAATCATCGAAATGTATGTACGCGCAGCGCATAACTTCCGATCGACTGTGCACCAAATAGGATAGTACCTTTTATGTGTTCGTTATTGTCACGACAAGGATTGTATAAAGTTAAAAGAAAAAAAAGACTAATATTAGAATGGGGGCGAAGCCGCGGGCACTAGCTAGTGAAACATCTCGCTGTTCCAATATTATTTCACTTTTCTCGGATTGAAATTTCAATATGGCCATAGCAGTGGGTCAAATTATACAACCGCAAAAGGGAAAATTTAACAATAAACTAGGTACGAGTAGAGTAGTTGTAAGTTTCGGAGCGGCCCAAAGGTTTCGCGGTTATTTTTTGCCAGAAACATGATTTTTAAACCGAAACCGGTTGAAATTGCAACTGAAACCGAAACTTCGTCGGACACTACATAGAACCATAGGAGTGTCAACATCCACTGGGGATGACTCCGAGGAGGTCGGTGGATAAATTTTATCGTTATATATTAGAGTTTATATGTGACGGCTATCTCTGGTATTATTGATCGACGCATGCATAAGTATCTGTTTATTTGCATACAATGACGTCAACGACTATGTCACGCTCAACGATGAGCTGTCCGTAGTAGTTATAGGTAGGTATGTGAGATTAAAATATCGCTCAGATTGTGGAATTATTTCGTCATAATCATGTCATTTTTTTTTATATTGGGAGAGTTCATTCGTAGTTTCACTTTATTCTAGCCACGGCAATATCTCACACACAAGATCTTGAACCTATGTAGGTATCGTAAATTTCCAATTTAATCACGTGATGTTTTTAGCAACTTTTTAGACCCCTCCCCCCTGGTGATATGTGGCGAGGTTTTGTACTACCCCTCCCCCACCTAATATCACGTGTATTTTTGTGTACAAACGCATCGATGCATCAATTAAAGTATTAAAATATCTTATTTGCTCTAATCGGAAAACAGCTGATACTATTTTTACCGCTGGACCGAGTTTTACCAAACGTGGCCAAGCAAAAAACTGGCTTTCGAATGAAAAAAAACCGCATCGAATTCGGTACATCCATTTGAGAGCTACGATACCACAGACACACATACATTGATGTCAAATAACACCCCTCGTTCTGCGTCAGGGGTTAAAGACTGACCTGTGGCAGCGCACCATAGTTCCAGATATATCCGTGATGCGGGAACACGTTGGCGACGAAACGCAGCGCACCCTTCTTCACATCTTGCTTGATAGGGTTGAGGGGCTCGCTCAAAGACAGCTCCATCTTGGCGTTACTCCATCGAGGCACCTCGACAACCATATTGACGAGGCGTTCCGCCTTGTTTGCCCATAGTGGAATGTCATGGAGGGGAGAGATGGGCCCACTTTCGTCACCTGGAATAAAAAAAAGCTATGGTAGCCTAGTGGTTTATGATAAGCCTTATAGACCGACCGCTTAAACGAGTCCTCGCCCGCGCGGCACAGGGGCGCGGGGCAGGGGCGTGCAGTGGATTTTGACAGAGTGTAGGCATATTGCCAACAAAATCCGTATTGGTACTAAGCGTGTCGGGCACATTTACGTATGCTTACAAGCACTGCTTATATGCCTGTAAGGGATGAACGCGTCTGGCGCGGGGTAGGATGACAAAGGGGACCTCTCTCGGTGCGGGCGGCTAGTGCGTCGGCCGTCCGAACGTCTTTCGGCCCCCGCGGTCTTCCCACCCCGCGCCCGTGTACCGCGCGGGCGAGGAGTCATTTAAGCGGTTGGTATATAATTACTTGATGATTTCATGATTCCAGATTTAGTTAAACAGAAGATACTGGCCACAAAGCCAATGCGCTGCAACAATTAAATTTCTCACGACTTTGAATCTTTAATGAAATAAGAAGGTTAAACTTTTTTTGCGCCTTTAATTTTTAATAGCTTGGCGTCGGCGGCCAATTCAGCTGAACTTTCAAATCGATAAACAGATTACTTTCACTGATATAACAGCTAGCTTACAGGTCTTACAAAACCATTGATTTGAAAATCTTTCTTTTATTACTTCCTAAATTGCTTTTGACTTTGCCAGTCACATGAAAATAGATTTTGTGAGTATTTATTAATATACATATAATTCTAATCAATATATTTATTATTTATCAGCTAAGACAAATAATTAACTTTGATCACACATATTAATTACATAGAACAAAACACTAACCTCAAGAAAAATATTTATTAGGTACAATAAAATGGCACATTATTATTACTAACATATTTCCTTGTTCATTTCAAGGTTGTCTTCATCATGTCATGTTACAGCAAAGTTTTTGTAAAATTCAATAATTTCTTTTTTTATATTAATTTTTATTTTATTACTGTAACTAGCTGTTCGCCCGCGACTCCGTCTGCGATGGATTCGCTCTTTGCTATAAACCTCACGGAGCCCGAGACCTTTCCAACGAATGCAAAACTGTGGAAATCGGTTAGTGCGTTCTGGAGTTATAGCGTCAGGAAGGAAAACCCAACTTATTTTTATTACTGTAATAAAGTAGGTATTAAATAATATTTCAAAAACTCAATATTAAAAAGAGTCTCCCGCATCTTAATGGAAAGCTACCTGTCAAACAAGTTTTATTTACATGAAGGTAGTTTCAAGTCTGTGTATGGTTTTATTTCAAATAGAAAAAAAAATATTTAGATCATATTTTGTAAGGCTCATATCAACTTTTGTTTTATCTGCAAGCATTTAACAAAACATAATTTTAATCAGTGATAATATTATTACATTTTACAGATAAAAATCCGCACAATTATTTTATCAGCTGCATTTGTAGGTAATATTACATAAATTTTCTAATGAATGTGGCAGCAACAATAAATTCTCAATAAGTGGATCGGACCACATACAATTTGTAGTTGTATATCGAGTTCTCAAATCTTCTAGCATATGCTAGCTTCAATACACAAAATACATTTTCTCTTACCTACCTCCATACTTGGTGTTTCTAAGGATTTTACACTTTTCTGCTTATATTTCATATAGGTAATTACATTCATATAAAACAAATAGATTTCAATGCGGTTTTCATCAATAAACAGTGATTCAAGAAGAATATACAATAATATAGTTGATAACCCGCATGGGTTCATTAGTATTTTCTAAATAGATGCTGGTGGAAATGGTTTAGTTTATGTTATCAAATTACTGCAATGACATCAATTATTGAACCTCAATTTGCAACAGATCTCAAGGCCCATGGCTAAAACCTTGAAGATACCATGGCATGGATCAATAATGATTCTATTATTGTAACATATTGTACAAAACAGTAGGTAGTTATATCAAGTTTTACATTACAAGTTAATTTTACTGACGTAACCGTGGTTAAATTAAGATAAAATAGTAAACCAGATGTCAACAGAGTCAAGGTTTCGCATGAAAATAATATTTTCGGACTTTATCAATATTACTGAAAACTTAAGACGATACGATTTAACCATGAATTTGAACTTTCAACTTAGCGAATGTCAATGTTATGACATCGACCCGGAAGTACTCCACGTGGGCAATTGAGATACGTGGTAAGTATCTTGTTATCTTTTTAAGAGATGGTTTGAGGCACACTTACGGAAGAAAACCCGGTAATCGGGCGAATATGCAGAGCCGCGTTCCTCGGCGATATACATGTTGCGTTTAGCTGGGGAATCTGGGAGGACTGTGGCTACGCCGCGAGACCACACTGGTGCACGAAATGTACTTTGAGAGCTTGCCGCACTGACCCCCGGTGCACACAGCTGCTTAACGAGTGACAGGAACAACGGAACACGAGCCGCCGCGCAGCGTGCCACTGACATCTTGCCTACCCCCCCGTTGATTATTCTGTTCTTTCACTTCCTACGTCAGTCACGTTTCGTTATGATTCGCTTCCGTAGTAGTTTATTACATAACATGGCACTATTTTTTTTCGTTAAATGGATTTGTCACATGTCACAAAATATTTTATATTGGATTTAATTTTCTGTGCGTTATTTTTCCTATTTTCATTAAGTTAGTCTGAATTTGCGAAATACGGTCAGCAGTTTTTTTTTTATGTTCTTAAGGTGTCTAACGTAAAATGGAACGTGCGGGACCAATGAACAGCAAAATAGCTTTTTCCCGCGAAAATAATAGTGATTTAACGGTGATTTAAAATATTCTTTCACTGGATTTAAATGCTTCCAAATAAAAATTGTACGATGTTCACCTCATAAAAAATGTATAATATTATAATACTATGGAAAAAATGGATTAACATTCTACCCATTGTTTGACTCCTTCATTTTTATTAGATTGAAACAGAACTGTTTTATATAATCACAATGAATGGCACAAATCTGCCTACTTTGTCAAGAGGTTATTTTCAACATTCTGAGTCTGACGGGTCATGACACGCACGGGACTGGAAAAAAAGAGTGGTTTGCATTTCGGGTTCAGTCAAGATAGAATATAATTATAAAAAATATAAATGAATAATTAAATAAAGATACCATAAATGTTCCGATATACGTACGGTACTGATGTAATTTCCTTTGCCATATCTGACGAATTCATAAAACCAAATTACGTCAATGTCAAGTCAATGTCGACAATTGTCACTTGTCAGTGTCATAATCATAAGTGTCAGTCAGTGTGATGTGAATGTGAAAGAAAAGAAAACTGAATTTAGACCAATTTTGTGTGATGTGTGATATTGGCGCGAAACAAAAGTAAAGTAAAGAAAAGGTGTGTTCTTGTATTGCATTGTAATTTATTTGTGTCAATTACTATGAAAATAAATGACTTAGACATCCTTTTAAATTAAAAACTTTTAATTCTTTTATTATTTAAAAAGAATACAATGGGCACTACTATGGACACAAAATTTCCATTTCCTTATGACCCTTATGAAATTCAAAAGAATTTCATGCAGGAGTTGTACTCTTCAATTGAAAAAAGTGAGCTTGGTATATTTGAAAGCCCTACAGGAACCGTAAGTACCTACTTTTTGTTGAGTAATCTTTATGAAGTCATCTCAAAGGTTGACTGGAATAGATCCCTCCTAAAAGCGATAAGTTCGACTTTGTACATGTATGTACCTTTCATATGCTTAATCTCGGATTGGGGCCAAGATTATAACTTATTTTTTTCTAATTTTCTTATGCACTGAAATTGGTATTATTTAAGACAAATGAGACTAGAATGCAGTTTTTTATTCTGACATACCTACATACAAACTGTTGTGTAGATTTAGGCGTTACTTTGCATAGGTCCATGTTAAAAGTAAAGTTATCCATCTATTTGTACAAAACATTTTGTAAATTGAGTTTGTTTTTTGTTTTTGCAGATTAAAGTGTTTATTTAAATGTCAAGGAAGATTGTTACTCTTTTTTTTATCCCTTTCCAGATGGCTGGATTTTATCTTGCAAATCCTTGTGTGAATTAGCTTTATTGCTAGATACTTCTAACTTGATAGTAAATATAATTTCATACATTATTTCAATCACCAAACAATTATAATTTCAGGGCAAATCTTTGAGTATCTGCTGTGGAGCGCTACAGTGGCTCAAAGAAAGCTATGAAAAATATGTACAATCAATACAAAAGGAAATAGCTGAATTGAAACAAAAGATTTCTAAAATGGAGTGTAAGTTGTGTTCTGAATTTTTAGTAAGTGCCTGAGTGTTTTTAATGGGACCATAGTTTTTTTTCCTTAAAAAGTTAAACCAATAAACAGTAACCCTGTACCTCAATATTACTAAACCACAATGAGAAAAAAAGAAGTGAGAAAGGACTGAAAAATCTGTTATCACTACATAGTATAAAATAAAGTCGCTTTTTCTGTCCTCATGTCCCGATGTATGCTTATATCTTCAGAACTACACAACGGATTTTCATGCGGTTTTTTTGAATAGATAGAGTGATTCAAGAGGAAGGTTTATATGTATAATACATGTATAATATACCGTGCGAAGCCGGGGCGGGTCGCTAGTTCCATATATATTTAGATGTAAGAATAGGGATTGACAGATTTTTCAATCCCTTTCCCTTCCAGGTTTAGTAATACTACTGGTGAAAACATTATCAATGGCTGGCTAGAACAATAACCAGTTCAATAAATTTTATTTGTTTACATTAAACTTTTCAGCATCAGACAACTGGTTAGAAGAAAAATTTGAAGAAATTATGCTAACCCGAAATTTAAAGGCATTAGAATTAAAATTATTAACACACCAGAAAAGAGTAGACTCCTTCAATGAAATGAAACAACGAGTAAAGAAAAGTGAAAAATATATCAAGAAAGCTTTAGATAGTAAACATAAAGAAAATTTTGAGTTTGAAGACAAAGAGAATGCCCAAGATGTAGATGATGGTGATCTCATCCTGGAAGAGTGTGACAAAGAGGACAGTGAGTCAGAAGATGAGGCTGATGAAGAATCAGAAACTGATATTCAAGATACAAAGGCATCTATTTTTTTTGCTAACTCAATTTGATCATGTACTGTTTGGTCCTCTTATTAAAAATAGACAGCCAGACAAATAGCTTAATAGGATACCTATCACTGGTGCTTATAACCTCCAAAATAAATACCAAACTATTATCAAAAATACCATTTTACCTTCTTACCTAATTCGGTTTACAGATTTACATAAGCAGTAGGACCCACAGCCAACTATCTCAGTTCATTGGTGAGATCAAGAAGACTATGTTCAAAGAAGAGACCAGGCTTGTCACGCTGGCTTCCAGGCAGCATTACTGCATCAACCCCGAAGTTACTAGGCTGAAGAATGTGAATTTAATTAATGAAAGGTGAGTATCTGAAAAAAATGTACCTACATAGGGTTTTTTACAAGGATCCCAGGTATTTATGAACCCGCTTGAGTGTTATTACACTTCACCCTACCCACCCTCCCCTACCCTCCACCCTATTGGGTAGAGCTAACTAATGTAATGCCTTCCTGCAGATGTTCCTGCACTCAAAGCTTTATAATTATCTATTTATGGATAAATAGTTTTAATTCCGCTATTATTGTGCAAGGTATATTGGCTTATAGGCAACAATTCCTAACTCCCTATGTCATGGGACCTATGGTGTATAAAATATGATCAGGAAAAACACAGAGAACCTCCTACTATACCTTTCCTCAAATGTTTTTTTTCTTTTTCTAGCTTCATTCTGTGCTTTTAAACAATTGTAAGCATAAATTAGCAGTAGAGTAGGGCAGAGCTCTAACTCTAATGTGTTTTAAATTCTATACGAATTTTCTAATTCTAACACAGAACAAAAACCATTCCTTGGCCCAACAACAAAGTTTTCAGTTTAATCATAAAATATCTTTACTTGGTACAGATGCCTAGACATGCAAAAGTCAAAAACGAAGTCAACATCAATAGCTGATGATGGTAAAGTGCTTAAAAAAACCAAAACTAGTTCTTGCACTGCATGTCCTTATTACAACCAGAACAACATTGCAAGACTCAAAGATACAATGCTAGTGGAGATGATGGACATGGAGGATTTAGTCAAATGTGGCAAAACGCTGAAGGCTTGTCCGTATTACGCATCGAGGATGGCTTTAGATGATGCTCAGGTAACTTAGTGATAACACTGTTCTGTTCATGCTTAGCTTCAAGCGACCAAGCATCAAGCCAAGAACTTAGCAAACAGTAGTGTAAGATTGGCCCGTAACTCTAGCAGAAGGGACGTTGATGCACTTCTTTGTACTAAAATGAAGCAACCCATCACTATTTTGCTTCCCCTTTCCACCTTAACGTCCACAATCATGCTTAACGTGGCTTTTAGGTATTGTTACCTTAGGCTATGTCTACCCCATAAGGGATGAAGACGTGTTTATGTATGTATGTTTATACTAAGGAGCCCCTGAATTTGCCATGGGCCACATACTTTAAAGTTGTGTTTATATCAGTTCAATTCTGAAAGTCTGATTATATCAGTAGACCTGCAGCAGTGCAGTGTCTTAGCTTAAGTACAAACTACATTGCGTTACCTTTAAATATACACTGTATTTTAAATTAATCCGTAATACTTCATCATAATGGTTGGCTTAGTTAAAAAGTATACGGCGCTAAAAGGGTGATTTATGTAACTTTTTTATTCAATACTGGCCAGCAACCCAACCACCTGCTAAAATATTGCAGAATAATTAAAAAAAAAATGTAAAAGGATGATAACCTCTATATCCAGGTGGTATTAGTAAGCCATGCGGGTATAGTGAGCGCCGGGGCCAGATCAGGAGTATCCCTAAAACTGCAGAACAACATACTAATATTGGACGAGGCTCACGGACTGACAGCGGCTTTGGAGAACGCCCACTCGGCACCTGTGTCCATGAAACAATTGAATGCAGTGAAGACCTTTCTGCAGTTTTACATAAACAAGTATAGAGGAAGGTTGAGCAGTAGGAACTTGTTGAGTCTCAATCAGATTAGCTTTGTCGTTGGGAAGCTCGTCGGTAAGTTTAACTTGATCTGTTTGTTTTGGTGTAGGTCAAATCTTGCAAGTTAAATTTGGCCCGCTTCTTGTGGTCAGATTGCCCTGAAATTCGGTACATATGTAGGATGAATGACAATGCAAGTACAGTTAGTAAAGAAGCTTGTATTTGAAAATGAAACTTTAACAAAAAACTATTGTTTTTTGTATCAAATGCATGCCTGCCATTTTCCAATAAAGTTTTCCACTTTTGTCACACACACAAACCTACTTACTGTACTTGTTTATTCATTACTAGCTGTTGCCCGCGTACAAAAATCGTTTATCGCTGCCCCATGGGCACTGCAATAAAAAGTATCTCTGTGCCAAATTTCATAAAGATCTGTGCAGCCGTTCTAGCCTGCAAAATTTACTAACATCAATACACTTACAATCTTCTCATTTATAATTATTATGGTAGGATTTAACAAAGTAGTCCTTAGGCTCTATGTACCTCGTAAGGTATAAAGACGTGATTTGTGTAAGTATGTATGTTTAACAAAGTCAGACTGTAATAAACATACATAAACATAATATATGGGTAGAATTACAACTGTCAAATGATACATAATACATACATAAATCACGTCTTTATCCCTTACGGGGTAGACAGAGCCTAGGGTAACGAGAACCAATGGCCGCGCTTAGCATGATTGCCATTATGATCACTTCTTAAATGTATCTAATCTAAATAATACCTAGCTACTATTATAACAGCTAGTTTGGATGGATGGACGCTTATTACTCAATTACTGCATGGCTGAACAGATTTTGATGAAATGTGGCACAGAGATAAATTACAGTCTGAAATAGCACATAAGTTAATTAGTCATTCATTATTTTTGTCCAGGAATGATAAAAGCAAAATCACCTACTGACAAACCAGATGAAACGACAATTTCAACTCTCGAAGACTTTGTAATAAAAGCTGAAATTGATCATTTGAATTTAAGACCGTTGGTAGAATTCTGTAGAAAAACGAGGCTTGCGCCAAAACTGCATGGGTTTTCTATGCGGTACAGTCAACAAGCGCTGGAAGAGCAAAACAAAAGTACTGTCAGCAAAAACAGTTCATTTAAAGATTTTCTGAGCAACATTTCAAAGAAAAAAGCTGAGGTGGTTGAAGTTAAACAGGAAGAAAAGCCCAACACACAGGTACTTCTATCACGCACTTAAAAATAGAGATACCTACTACCCTCATCTAAGTACGAGTTCATTCACCTTTTGACACGCCATTTTTGTAATATAGTTGAATTATATTTTGGTTTACGTAATGAGTAATTGATTGAGGACTCGATTAAAGAGTAGGGTTTTTTTAATTTAATGTTATTGTTTAAGGTTGCTACAGTAACATCGGCAGGTAGCGGCCTTTATGCTGTACTAGACCTCCTCGAGCGACTCTGCGATCGCAGTGAAAATGGGCGTGTATTGACTCAAAATGGTGGTGAAGGACAACTCAAGTACTTATTGTTGAATCCAGCTGAACATTTCGCTGATGTTGTCAGGCAATGCCGTTCTGTAAGTATGTTTTTATCTCATGCTCGGATAATGAGGCAAATCGTATCTATTAACCCGTCAAGCGTCCAAGCGACTACAGTAGTCCCTAACTTTTTCAGGCGGGAAATGTCCTAGGGACTGCATTATACATTCACGCCACTGGCCAGGTCGTCCTCCCTTGGAAGAGCCAGTGACAACTCGCTATATATGCTTCTCGCTCTCTCTTTAAGCCTCCCGCCCGAAAAAGTTAGGGACTACTGTAGTCGCTTGCACGCTTGACGGGTTAATGGGCACGTTCCCAATAATATCGTGACAATATCAAGTATGATCCTTCAACATAATTGTATACAATGAGCGATTATGTGGGAATTTAGATGATTTTGGTTTGTTTACAATTTACAATTAATATGAACTGGAAAGATTTTTGTAGCACTTGATATTTTATCAGAAAATAACTCTATTTTCAGGTGATCTTGGCAGGTGGTACAATGGAACCTATAGGCGAATTCGAAAGTTTATTAAAATCTGCCAATTCGAAAAAACAAGTGAACGTAGTGAAATGTGGTCACGTGGTACCTCCAGACAATGTACTTGGCGTGTGCCTAACGAAAGGGCCTTCTAATAAAAACCTCAACTTCTCCTATGAGAATAGAAGTAGTAATGAATTGGTGAGTTGTCAAGGATCCGGCCCACAGGACCATATCATATTACAACTATCACTGTCTCGAGGTTCCCATCATGGGGACCATTCAAGTATTACGTAAGCAGATTTTTTACAATTATTTACCCCCCCCCCCCCCTCCCTTTGTCAGCAAAAGTAAGCAAACCTCTTACCCCCCACCCATGCTTACGTAATGGTACCTATATGCATTTTTCTTTTAATGGATTCTGTTTTTTATTCATTCGTGAGCAGCAGTTCGAATCAAAACTGCTGACGTAATCACCATATCGACCCCCACACCCACCATGTCATCAGAAATAAGCAAAGCAAAGACCCCCCCGCCCCCTTCAAGGGCTTACGTAATACTTGAACGCCTCCATGCGAAAAAACATTCTTTGTTTTTGGGGTTCCTTACCCAAAAGGAAAAACGAAAGCCTTACAGGAACACTTTGTTGCCCGTCTGTCCGTCCGTCTGTCAAGAGCCTTTTTCTCAGGAACGCGTGCGACCCCTTAGAACTGTGAAAAAGTTAAGTCTCTAAGGGCCGATTTTTCAATCATCAGATAAGCCCTATTTGACTGACAACTCTATGGGTATCTGTCAGTTAAGTGCTTATCTGAGGATTGAAAAATCGGCCCTAAGACAACTCTATCAAAAGACACAGTAATTAGAAGAGGTTTTTCCGTACAAGTTGCCGTGCCCCAAAAATTGGGGTACTTTCAATTATTGTCCTAGATATTCGAAATTTGGTATGAAGTTAGCTAATAGCACAGCATTTAATTTTTTTTTATGTTTGTCTACATACCAATATAAAATGACTTAACACTGCCTACATTTTGGTAAGGACCAGGGGGTTACCAACCATGACGTCGTAATGCGATTCAATTCCGATTCAGTTTAAGTTCGCTCGCTGTCAGATCCGTACTAAAAATGACAGCTAAAACCTGAAATTCTGGCTGAAAATCAATGCTGCATGCAGGTGTCTGACACTTCAGCGTAATGCTGAGCCTGCGACCGTTTCACTTTTGCGAAGACACTCAACAGTCAACACTGATGATCTATTTTTCATGTCTGTGTTTTTTGATTATCTTATATATAAAATTCTCGTGTCACAATGTTCGTTCCCGTACTCCTCCGAAACTGCTTTACCGATTCTTACCAAATTTTATATGCGTATTCAGTAGGTCTGAGAATCGGCTACTATCTATTTTTCATATTGAAATTTAGAAGAAAAAAAAAACGGGAGCGAAGCCGCGGGCAACAGCTAGTTTTCTATAAAATTGTGTATATGCTCTTGTATTTATGTGTCTTGCAAAAACGAATAAATGTCTTCTTTCTTTCTTACATACATACATACACAAATCACGTCTTTATCCCTTACGGGGTAGACAGAGCCTAAGGCAACAGGTACCTACAGGCTACATTTAGCAAGATTGTGGGCGTATAGGTGGAAAATGGAATCAAAATAGTGATGGGTTGCTAGCCTCATCGCCTATAACATGATTCCTATGATTTTCGCCCATTTCCTCGATGGGCTTTTACCATCTGCGCGAGTAATGCAATTGGTACATTCTATGTTTTTTCTTTGCACTCAGACAAGCATGGAAGAACATTCCGCTTTCTTACATGTCCTTTCTGAAGTTTCAAACTATCGGTTGAGTAGTTTACGCGTGTAAAGCGTAACAAACAAACTATACGAGGGCTGATCCAAAAGTATCTAATGATAATTTATTTTCAGTTGAAAGAAGTCTGCAGCATCTTGCGTAACATTTGCAGCATCGTGCCAGGCGGCGTGGTGTGCTTCTTACCGTCTTACTGCTACGAACGAACAGTTTATGAACACATGAAGTCTACTAAAGTTATCGATAGCATCTGTAAGAAGAAAGCACTGTTCCGCGAGCCGAAATCTTCGGCGGAAGTTGACCAGGTATTTGGATTTACACTCCCGCACCGCCTTCCTGGTGGCGCATTTCTACTAAAGGCTACAGTTTGACAACAAATATAATGCGCATCGGCAGTATTCGTTTGCGCAGAGAAGCGCAGACCAGTTTCCGATGGTAGCCGAACGTGTAAATAATCTATATTGAACTTTATTTGCAAGCGCAACTGGCAGAATATAGCTTGCTTTGCATTCTTAGCTCTTACACGATTTTGCCATTGTTGGTACGAAATCGATCGACCAATAACAGCGCCAGAGTTTCCCGCGCTACTAAAATTGGTATACTGCGCAGGTACATCGTGGAGCATTATTTTTGTTGTCAAACTGTACTTCAGTCAAAGATTGTTCTCGTTCCGAACTTGAATTGATGATTTTGTTTATAGGTTTTGAATAAATATACTGCAGCTATAAAAAAGAAAGACGGGACTCAAAATGGTGCGCTGTTATTGAGTGTTGTTGGCGGGAAATTGAGCGAAGGTTTGAATTTTAGGTATGTTGTTGACATTTCCACTATTTCATCCTTATTTTGATCGAATTAAAAAAAAAGAGTTTATCAACTTTCATCGCATCTTTACTGCCTGTGCATGGCGATGATTATTTTTTAGTTCGGCAGTGTGCGTCTCTGTATCATTTTTCCAAAATTGCTTTAGTATAGTTATATCACATTTGGAGTCGTTAATAATTCCGTTTAAAAAAAGGCTGTCTTTGTGAAAATTCCTTTATACTCTGGGAAATATCAACTTCTTGAGCTCTAAATCAGGCAATAAGCTGCAATTCAAGAATGCTTATGAAGAGAAAAATGATTTATCACAAGTTAAAATCTGTTATTTCAGTGACGACCTAGGCCGTTGCATCGTGGTAGTTGGCATGCCATACCCGAACATAAAGTCGCCCGAACTTCAAGAAAAGATGAGCTATCTCAACAGAACAATAGGAAATGGATCGGGGAGTATTTACTACGAGAATTTGTGTATGAAAGCCGTCAATCAATGTATCGGGAGAGCCGTGAGACACGCGAACGATTACGCCTGCGTTTTGTTAGTGGATGACAGATATTCGAGGCCGCAGACTATGTCGGCTTTGCCGTCATTTGTACAAGTAAGATGGGAACAATTTATATACCTCTTAAAGAATAGATACCTCTCTATTATTCTGGAATCCAGCAGGTGGTTGGATTAGTTTCATGGAACACTGCTGTTAAGATTTTTCGTTATTTTTTATTTAAAATTCGGTTTTGCACAGGCTTGGCTGTCTTGCACGTGTGGTACTAGTAGTAGAATAGCAAAATATTTTTTGTTTGTGCGATCATAAGTATAAAAGTTCTTTTTTTCTTTTCAGAAATCTTTGATGTCAAATTGCACTTTTGGTGCGACCATTGGGAACATGGCGAAATTTTTTTCAAGACAGAAAAGCAAAACATCGTAAATAGTTAAAAAAAAAAATTCTTTGCATTTACTAAAATAAATAAGTTTTTTTTACATACATATAAACAGTTTTCTTAGAATGATATTATGACAGAACTTTATTCTTACTCCTATATCACAAGCCCTTCCGGTGGCAATTAACCTTGAGGTGGTTAACTTCAAAATTCAAAGCCTTCGGCAAGCAACCCACCCGATTTTGGTCGCGTTCGCGTGTGTTCTGCCGTCTGCCCGAGCCGGGCGAGAGGATGTTCAAGTCACTGCCACTTGAAGCTGATGCAATATACAATTTTTGTATCAACCGAAACCAAATTCGTAAAAGGCAATCCACATTGGCATCAATAACTTTTACATAATAAGTAAGACATCTCTCTTTTAAATAGCAATTCTTCTACCATTTACTCGGACAAAACTTGAGGCAGCGTTACTCCACATGGTCCTTCGAAGTAATAGTGAAAGTCGGGAGTAGCCGGCGTTGGTTCCAGGTTGAATTCGGCCACGACCGCTCCCCTGGCAGCGGCTTGTGGCGCAAACATGGCCGCCGGGTACACTACGGATGATGTTCCGACCACTAGGCAGTCGTCACAGGACGACATTACTGATTCTGCAATAAGCAAAGTCATTTAGGTACAGGACACATTTACTCCTAATCTTAAAGTGTCTTTTTTTATATAAGAAACAAGTAGACGGGTCACCTGACCCTCGCCCAGGCCTACTCTTACCTGCTTTGTCTAGCACAGCAGCTTCCAAACTTTCGCCGAACCATACAATATGTGGTCTCAGTAAACCCTTACATCCGGGTTTCTTGCAATGTGGCAGATCCCTCACAGGAATATCGGAACCCACTTGGTTAACATCTGGTGCGCCGCGGTTCAACAAAGCCTATGAAGTGGGAAATACTTAAGACTTATAAAGCATAAATAAAGCAGTTAAGAACCACTGGTATAAAGCAATACTAGACCACGGTTCTTCAGCCCAGTTCATATAAATTTACATAACATTACATTGTGGCACTGGATGGAGACTTCTAACCTATTTGCATCACAGCCTGGCAATGTAACGAAACTTGCAGGATTTCTCTTGTAAATCTAAACCGGCTATCCATCCAAGTGCACCAACATACAAACATGAAACTTGACATCAAAACTAACTTTTTTGGGATTTGTGACATGAGAGTAGTAAAATTCTGATTGATGCTATGCTAAAAATCAATACACTTCATGCTAAGACTGGTAGTCCAACTAACTGGTGGTCGCGATTTTATTCCTTTTTCGAAAAGCGCACATAGTAAATAAGTTAGAGAAACTCTTGGGTTAAACAAATAAATACCTCGCATATGGGGCTGTCAGTGTTGATCAGGACTTCTTTACACTTGGTGCATCGAGTCTTGTACAAGTTTCCATGGAGCTCCAACAAGTTCTTGGTGCCAGCTCTAGTATGCAATCCATCCACATTCTGTGTGATGACCGTCACAGTTTTGTCTGGATTTTTTTCCTCAAACTTTGCTATGGCTAAATGGCCCTGTTATCAATAATTTAAGTTAGTTTTCAGATGTGACAAGCTTGTGATCTTAATACTCTTAATCCACTAAGACACTAGGATAGTAACTTTGTGAATGCAGCCATTACCTCATGACTATACCTACCTAAGTATATATGTTCTTTAAGTTTGAATTTGTGGAGTAAAATGTTTCAGGTTTATGAACATCTCCTGAAGTCTCTTTGAAATTTGTTAAAACAGCAAAACACATGCTTCAACTTACAGGATTAGGTTGTACTTTAGCCGCTACCTCTCTTCTATAGTGATAGAACTCCCAAACTAGAGCCGGAGTTGTCCCAAAAGCTTCTGGTGTTGCTAAAGACGCAGACCGGTACTTCCTCCACATACCGCCAGCACCGCGAAAAGTTGGTATACCTGATTCAGCACTTATTCCAGCACCGGATAAGAAAACTATGTTCTTTGCCGCCTTTAATGCTTCTTTAAACTTGGCCATGTCACTGGATTGTCTTGAAGTCATGACTGAAGGTAAATGGAACAGTAGTCTCTTGTTGACAGTAATAAATAAACTTGCTAACATAATTATTATTACACCGAGCTTGTAGGAGTTACCAACTACCTACGACTACTCTAGTGAATAGCAACAGCTGATTTTGGTATGGCACGGGCGGGGCTGTCAGTTTGACATTTGTCACAACAATGTTTACGTCACGTGTTGACATAACGTTCAGAAACAGACTTTTTTTTACGCTTTCAACATTAAAATTTATTAATCGTCTAGGAAAAGCAAAGAGATGCAGCCCATACAGCCAAGTTAAATGTAAATATAAATATTTTCTAATTATTTAGTTTCGCCACTGACATGGTAGTCTTAGTCTGCCCTAGAACAATGTAATTTACAGCAAGCCATCAGCCGACAACTACTGTGAGGCCATAAAACAGTGGGAATAAGCATTTTCACGTAAATTATTAATTTGCTGGAAAAAATCTATTGCACAGAAAAAAAATTTTTTCCTATTGAATACACGATCACCAGAAACGGACTAAAAATTGGAATTTGAAGACTTATTTCCTACATAAAAGATTAGAGCTCCCATGCAATCAAAGAGGAAAATTTCGCATTGGCCACAGTTTTATAATTTAAAATATTCTTCCCGAACGACAAAACCAAAACGTTTTGAAGATTAATGTAATGAATATTTGGCGCATCGCCCATTTTCCAGCGATTCAAATTTCAGTGAATACTCATTAACATTATTAGGGAAATGCAAATCTAGTACCTACCTACCTAATGATTTTGCATAAACATTATTATTCAGAGTCCAACAGGTAGGTACTATCTGAAGCGTAACATTAATAATGAATGCACACTTAGCAAGAAGATACAAACACATTTCTTACAGTTCAGTTCTTTAGCTTTAAAACAATTTCCATTTTCTCGAGTAAGTTCAGCTATAATTTTGTAATATCTAGTTATTTATGTGGTTGGTGCATTGCATAATGATAATGAGAGGTATTAAAACATGAGCGCGGTTTTATGAAACATACGAACTCAGTATTACAAAGATCACACGAGTGTTTTAATGCCTCAATGTGAACAGTCGCATACTACTTCCACCTACCTACTTACAATTATCTATATGTATAATCGTAAGTTTTCATAGCAAAATGCGTAAGTAACATTATTTTATGTTCTTCGAAAGTTTGAAACAAATTAAATGGCTGCCGTTTAGCGTAGTGGCACCAATGACCGACAAGCGAACCAGTAACCGACACTTAATTCATAGCAATAAAAGTGACAAGCAGAGTGTGGGTACTAGAATAACGGTGTCGAGCATTGAGGCGTTTACGCTATATCTTTTTTAGTTAAAAATAAACTTAAAATCGAAATATAATGAAACTCAATGAAAAATAACAATAAAATTCAAAAATCATTGATATCATGATTGTGTTATAGGCGGTGCGGCTAGCAATAGCAACCCCATCTCTATTTTGATTCCCTTTTCCACCTATACGCACACGATCATGCTAAACATAGCCTTTAAGTTTAGGTGTTGTTATCCTAGGCTCTGTCTACCCCGTGTAACAGTCTTTTTCAAGACTTAATCGTTCTTTTCAGAGCGGCGGGGTCCTCCGGGACATGACGAAGCCGTCCTTTGAAGGGCGCATCCGCAACCGCATTCCTCCTTTTCAGAGCGAGCGGGTAACAGTCTTTTTCAAGACTTAATCGTTCTTTTCAGAGCGGCGGGGTCCTCCGGGACATGACGAAGCCGTCCTTTTAAGGGCGCATCCGCAACCGCATTCGTCCTTTTCAGAGCGAGCGGGTAACAGTCTTTTTCAAGACTTAATCGTTCTTTTCAGAGCGGCGGGGTCCTCCGGGACATGACGAAGTCGTCCTTTTAAGGGCGCATCCGCAACCGCATTCGTCCTTTTCAGAGCGAGCGGGTAACAGTCTTTTTCAAGACTTAATCGTTCTTTTCAGAGCGGCGGGGTCCTCCGGGACATGACGAAGCCGTCCTTTTAAGGGCGCATCCGCAACCGCATTCGTCCTTTTCAGAGCGAGCGGGTAACAGTCTTTTTCAAGACTTAATCGTTCTTTTCAGAGCGGCGGGGTCCTCCGGGACATGACGAAGTCGTCCTTTTAAGGGCGCATCCGCAACCGCATTCGTCCTTTTCAGAGCGAGCGGGTAACAGTCTTTTTCAAGACTTAATCGTTCTTTTCAGAGCGGCGGGGTCCTCCGGGACATGACGAAGCCGTCCTTTTAAGGGCGCATCCGCAACCGCACTCGTCCTTTTCAGAGCGAGCGGGTAACAGTCTTTTTCAAGACTTAATCGTTCTTTTCAGAGCGGCGGGGTCCTCCGGGACATGACGAAATCGTCCTTTTAAGGGCGCAAACGTCCTTTTCAGGGCGAGAGAGGGATCCTTCGGGATATTACGAATCCTTCGGGATGTCGGCAAAACGTCCTTCTTAGGACGAAACCAAAACCGTCCTTTTAAGGACGCAAACGTCCTTTTCAGGACGAAAGTGGGAGGGGGTGGCTCGAAAGTGCATTTTCAGCCCTGGAGAGCAACCCCCTTGTGAGGAATCCTTCGGGACTTTGAGAGGACAGGGGCGGCTTGAAGGGACATTTTCTGTCCTGGAAAACCACCCCTTTGTGACGGAGGCGCCTTAGGGTGCCTGTCGTGGCTACGCGTAACCTTGGTGTTCCTAATGCTGAGGCCGCGGGTTACTGCAGTGACTGTGAGGAGAAAACCTCTATAAAAAATCCGCGGCACCTGCGGGGGAGGGCGGGAATTCCCAATCCTGCATTGCACAGGTGTCGCAAGGAGGTAGCCCCATCCCGGGGTGGGCCTGCAGGGGTGCCTGCGGCTGGAAATGCTTATGCGATCACGCAGCCCCCTGCAATAGTGCCATGTGAGGGAAGCCGTGTGTTTTTTACTGGGTATGCCTGACGCCTCGGGAGAGCCCCAGATACCCTCGGTAACCCCGTACCGGGCCGGATGCATAAGGCGCATTTTTCACACCAAAAGCAAAAAAAAAAAGGCTCTGTCTACCCCGTAAGGGATAAAGATGTAATCTGTGTATTGTATTCATCTCCAGCCTATTATATGTCCCACTGCTGAATTGCTTTGCAGATGTGTGCAGGTTTCCTCGCGATGTTTTCCTTCACCGAAAAGCTCATGGTAAATTTTCAAATGTAATATCGCACATAAATTCTGAAACTTAGAGGAGACCCTCCGTTCGGGGGGCCTCAGGTCAAAACCACTAGGCTACCACGGATTTATTGGCTGGATGGTGTGTTGTAAATTGAAAAATGCTACAAAACTTAAGAGATCGAACAACTTAAACATACCTACATACTTAATAAGATCACAAAGTAAACAGGTATCAACAATCGTAGGTAATTAAGGTACAGATGAAGTCATTAACTTCGTTGTAAGTAGCATTTCATTAGAAATTCCTTAAATCGGCGTTTGAATATTATTAACGTT
Source organism: Pandemis corylana (assembly GCA_949127965.1). Classification (NCBI taxonomy): domain Eukaryota; kingdom Metazoa; phylum Arthropoda; class Insecta; order Lepidoptera; family Tortricidae; genus Pandemis; species Pandemis corylana. The sequence goes on along the minus strand of OX421856.1, from coordinate 10,037,114 downwards.
GTTTATTATTTACGCGCTGTATGGGCTACAGTTTTGCGATAATAATTATGAATCCAACTGTGTGACTACTATTACATACTACGAAGCAGGTTCACATCAAACTAAATTATGTAATTTACCCTAGTGAATTAACGTAGCGTTGATTAAATACAAAAGCGACACATTTCGGAATCATTTGCCATTGCATCTAAAAACAAAAGTCGGTCGTTATAAGGTTTCAAATGCAACAGTGTCTGATTTTGGAATGTGTCGCTTTTGTATTTAATCAGCGGTAGGTACTCGACTCGACTACCAACTCTTTCTTTCGCTATGACATGCAATTATTTATGCACAAAAAGGTCAGTATTATCCGTTTATTGACCGCCCGAAGAACGCTACGAGTGAAATATCTCAACTCAAGCACACCATGCAAGAAATGCTGTCATCAGCATCACAAACAACCCATATTAACCTTTTTGCGCTCTCTACGAGAAAAGAGCTGCAATTTAATACAAAAAGCGGACGTCCCAACATAAGATAAATACAGGCGTCAAAGATAAGCTTAACCGTGTGTTCGCTCAAACTTTCGCTGCAGAACCACGGTTGCGGTATCTCACATAATATAATAAACACGTGTATGCTTTGTGAACGAGCCATTGACGTCAGCACTACAATTTCAACACAAACCACCGTATTAAATACTCGGAAACAGATTAAGAATCAACCCATTACGCAAGGTCATACAGTTCCGTTTCGACTGTCGTTTGCTTTGCTTTTGTGCCATATCGTGATTGGTCGGCTACCGAAGGGTTACGCATGCGCTGTGGTGGACGACGCTAGAGATTCTGTGATTGTCAGAACGCGGTACTCGTTCATAGAGGGCGGTCACGTCCCTTTCTAATCGCGAACTTGTAACAGCGCGGGAACTGTCACCGGTAAGTGAAGCCGGCACAAATTGAATTAAATTTTATTATCTAATTTATCTTCTCTACGTCACCTTTTTTTAAAGTATGTGTTTTGTTTTTTTTATTGTCATAATTGTTGTTTACGAACACTGGGAAGTTATAAGGGTCGTGTTTATGAATATATTTTATGTTCACTTCGGAACAGTTTGTTTGCGCTCGTAATTACGGGTACTCTTAGAGTTATTGTTTTTAAAACTGAAAAATAAATGTAAATTACTTTTGATTACGTTAAATATTAAGTTTTAAATAAAAAAGTCTAATTATCTCTTTAGTTTGTTATTATTATTTTGATTAGGACGCATAATTCAAGTAGAATGATTTATTTTAAATTATACCGTAATCAACAGGTTTTATTTAATACTAATATGTGAACAGTTTAAATCACTATTAATTTATGTTAATCACAAAAGTTTTATCACTTTTAATATTTTTTATTACTAACGCTCGGCTGACGACGCACCGTTTGTAATTAAAACGAAGCGCTACGCTTCTACGCCGTGCTACGCCGTAGCGGTTGCCTTCATTTAAAGAATTCTTGACCGCTACGATTCTTGCACAAAAAAAATGATAGGTAGGTATTTGATTTGCTTAGAAAAATACAGATTGATGGCCATACTTACAAGATTAGCGTTAATACCAGCATAAGAAGTCACGGTACATCCCCAAGGTTTTAAAAACATAGATAAAATATAGATATATATTAATAATACGTTTCCAAACTGGTCTGGGAGCAAAGAAAAAACATAGAATGTACCAGTTGCTTCTCTTCCCGCGCATATGGTAAAGTAGTGATGGGTTGCTAGCCGCATCGCCTATAACATGATTTCTAAGACTTTGGCCCGTTCCCTCGATGGGCTTTTACCATCTGCGCGGGAAGAGAAGCAACTGGTAAATTCTATGTTTTTTCTTTACACCCAGACCAGCATGGAAGAATACCAAAAGTTAAAAATTACAAATAAAGAAGAATTACCAATATTTTGTCTACCATACTTTAAAAATCACGAAAAAAAATTACAGGGGCGTTCAATTAAAGCAATCTAACCATTTGCCGAAGTACTCAGTATTTCGAATTAATTTAATGATTATGATACAGTGTAGAAATAAATCTGAAACTGTTGCACATACATATACAGCAAGGGCATAAATATATGTACCAAGACGTCAAAAACATCTATACCTACACCTTTATGCCACAAACAATAAAGGCCGATGACACATATATTTGAGATGCCTTCGACTGTACATATTCACCCGGGAATTAACAATGACATTCGCCTTTGGATGGCGAAATTCAGAAAATCTTGTGTACATTGTACATTAAAACGTTATGTGCTTCCCACGCGCCTCGCATGCCGCCCTTTGTATGTATTTTTAGATAAAGGTTCACGGTTTTTTTTACTTCACTTGACTTAATAATTTATTGTTTCCGTATTTTATAAAAGCTGGAATATGTCTAAAGCTGAAAGTATAGTGTTATCTTAGTGATCTACTATCAAATAGGTACATAGATAAATCACTGTCCCTTACGGGGTGATTGTGGGCATATAGGTGGAAAGGGGAATCAAAATAGTGATGGGTTGCTAGCCGCATCGCCTATATGATTCCTAAGATTTTTCCCGTTCTCTCGCTGGCTTCTACCATCAGCGCGGAAAGAGAAGCAACTGTGGTACATTCTATGTTTTTTATGTGCTCCCAGACCATATGCCCGGTTAAGAATATTACCATGATTAATGTGTGAAAAATAAAGTACTAAAGCCAGTAGTCATATGCGAGCTGAACCGTATCCGAACCTTAACCGTGCGAGGTAGACTACCTGTCTTTGTCTTACTGTTTGTTCAAGAAAGAGATGGGTATTTACTCTATCTCGTGTGCGACATAGCGCTTTCTCGTTCTAGCCCTGCTATTGCAGGCAACGCTCGCGGCAGGTTTTTGGTTACTGTAACATGCATCTTTTTCTTCTGTTCGTTTTAGAAAGAGACAGGTAGACTATCGTGCGCGCGACACAGCGCTCGCGCGCACTCGTGCTAGCCGTTCAGTTTTTGAACCCCCCACGCAAATACTGCTACCGATTTTTAACAAACAGCTAAGAACCACCGCAAGGAAAGTTACGGTAGCACAGACTCTCTCTCTCTCTCTCTCTCTCTCTCTCTCTGACACACACACACACACACACACACACACACACACACACACACACACAGGCATTGACGTCAAACTTATAACTACCCTCTTTTTGCGCCGGGTTTAAAAAAATATGACTTGACCCGTTCTCTAATAAGTCATTACATTATCAATAACTTAAGACTCTTCAGGTCAATACATAATTCGGTAATTTGATAATGTAATGGATACCATCACCTCTTAGCTTAGGAGAAGGGCTCTGCTACCACCCGCAAAATGTGCCCTGTATGCATGGCGTTCGTACGAGTACGTATTTTACAAAAGTCAAAGGTCAGACGGCACCTGCGATCCTGGCCGCGGTCTACTTTATGGTAAAGTTAGAATTAGGTAAGCTCCGAATTTTAGGCCAGGGTTAGGAGACTTCAAAATTTGTTGCATACCTAAAAGTTTCAGACCTTTCTTAGGGACCTACGTTCGAGTAGTTGGCTACTTGCCAAGTAACAATTCTATTCCACCCGAAATGATTTATTTAACTTTGCCGTCTAAGATTTGAGAATGCTTTTAAATTAAAAACCATTCCATTCCATAATTACAAAAAAAGTTTAAATATAATAATACCTACTTACGCCCCTGATTTTGCAGTCGGTATCTACACTACACAAATAGAGAAATGGTTAAGAATATGAAACATATATTGCATCATTACTTAATTAAAAACTGTAATTTTTAAGATTCCTTGTATCGAGGGGAAAAAGGAACTTAAAAGATCATCTGTCTCTGTAGTACTTGCATTGTAAAGTCAAACCAATAATTACAAGTGGGTCTGTTCTGCAAATTTGGAAGACCAACTTTGTATACACATCAAGAGCATTGCAAATTATACACATAAAAGCTCGCAAAAAATAAATGTCAAAGAGAAGAGAGGAGGCTTTTCGAGCATAAGTTCGCCTTTATTATACTGTTTGTCTCTGTATGGAATAATTGTTGACTTATTTATTTTACAAAAGTAATTTTAATACCATTTCATTCAAACTTTGCTGTCATGTTTAAAATGCGTTATTAATGGCAACCCAATAAACAACATCAAACTATATCGAATTTAAATTTAAAACACATCGTTCTAAACGCAATTACGATTCTCAATTTTCTCCGCTTTATTTATTTAGAACTCAATTAAAATATAGCTGGTGGAAAATAGGCTTTAAATCGAATTTATTTCTAGTCACCTAGTGGCTAGCTAGACAAACAATTCTCTAACACTAACCGCGTCATTATTTTTGAAGTGTTTTGTTTTTTTGTTGCAATATAAAAACTTAAAAACCCTTACTTTCCATGCCGGTCTGCGGGTAAAGAAAAAACAGAATGTATGAGTTGCATTTCTCCTCGCGCAGATGGTAAAAGCTCATCGAGGGAATGGGCGAAAATCTTAGGAATCATGTTATAGGCTGCGGCTAGCAACTTATCACTATTTTGATTCCCCTTTCCACATACGCCCACAATCATGCTAAACGTGGCCTTTAAGTCTTGTTACCTTAGGCTCTATCGCGTGTGATTTTAATCAATTGTTTTTTTTACTTACGGGAAATTACATAGATGTCTGGAAGAAAAAAGATGTTGTGTTATTTCAATCAAAATACGTTGTTTTCATTTTAATAAATAACTGAACTGACTATTAAAAATACAAGAAAGTAAAAAAAAAGACTGAAAATCAAATTAATCTGATTATTATGGTTTTTTTAAAAAGATCTTGATTTTTATCAACCCCGAATTTTTATTACATTTCACTAAAGCTCCGCTGTCTGTCCCGTCTTTCACCTATTTAATTGTAATTATACAAGTTTTCTTAAGATTGTGCTGCGACATTTCAGTAGCTGATTGCGTCAATTTATTTGAATAATCCTGCAAAGGCTTTTCATAGTAACTTTTGATTCAAAATTAAGTCACCCCTTTGACGCCGTACAATTTGAACATCGACTAATCTATAGAAACATTCGTCAACAACAATCAAAATTTCCAGGAAATCATTAGTGTAAGTCGAGGTCATAAAAAATTTCGATACAGCAATCATGTTAAATATATGAGTCATCAGCCTTATTCAATCAATGAATTGAATGAATTGAATATGGCCCCATCGATCGGTGCGATGATTTCGCCTATGTCAAAGTAATAAACACGGTAGAACACGGTCAAAAGACCCCAAATAATATCCCTCGGAGACCGCCATGAAATCATTAACCGATGCCCAGGGTGCACCGGACCAAGCACTGCTCTTCCCCCCGGACAGATCCATCGGCCTTGTTGTTTACGGCATAAAGGTGTGTGGATGTTTTTGAAGACTTAGTAACGTACATATATTTATACCCTTGACTGGACCTTCAGCCAAATATATTATCTGCCATCCTGAGGTTGAAAATCCTTTGTACGTCATAAAAATATAATGTCTTGACGTGGCTGTCAACTAGAAAGTTCGACTTAAGCGACATTTTCATTTGATAGGAAGTTGGATGAAAAGTGCTAGACCACTTACTTGGCCGATCGTACTCAGTTAAAATAACCCAACTAACTGATGAAGTTTTTTGGATGATTTTTTTACCCCCAACGAAAATAAGAGGGATTTTATAAGTTTGACGTCAAAGGTCTGTGTGTGGCATCGTAGCTCTCAAGTGGATGGACCGATTACAATGCCGTTTTTTTCATTCGAAAGCTAGTTTCCTTGCGGTGGTTCTTAGCCATGTTTGGTAAAAATCGGTTTAAAAAGTATCAGCTCTTTACCAAAATGATGCAAGAAATTTTTGACATAAAATTGATTTATCAAGAGTCGTTTCTTAAACCGTAAGTATTTTTTGCGTGGGGGGTTTTTTATAACACATTGTATAGGATACCAACCTGAAATTTTCAGATTGCTTTAATATGGTTGGCTCTATGTAACGTGATATTATGACGTGAATTTTGCCTAATGGGATTGACCGATTATGCATGCCTTCGCTCCATTTTAACCCATAAGTCAATTATTCACGGCTTTGGTTAAGTGCTGCATCGCTAACGAAGTCTCTGGGCACAGGAAATTTTCAGTCCATCGGATAGCGCACAGTAAGCTGCTTGAGCGCTAATTGGACCGAGCAAGGACTACGAACAGTATCAATATTACAATACAGATAACTGTAGAGCCACGTGCGGTTCGAACATGCACACGCTGACCTAAATTATGAAACAGTATCGAAACGTTTGAAAATATGACTAGGTAACGAAACTTCAAACCTATTCAGGAATATATCAATAACCTTATTACTTCTGTTCCTTTTTCCTGTTTTGGTTATTATTATGTAGTTTTCAATGAAGAGTTATTGTATTGTGTTGTATAACCTAAAATTGTCGGTTATGGTTTATGTTATTGTTAAAATACCTTAGTGCAACTCAAGTATACATAGCTCCGGCTGGTTCTTAAAACAGTATTAAACCAGGCTTGAGCAAATTAGTCTCTTAAATCACATAACGCGACGACGTAATTGCTAAAATAAGGTTCCTTGGCAGCTCCGTATTCTCTTAAAAATATTTGCTTTATCGTGCTAGAATTTCGCAATCTTCCCGTTGAAAGCTTTTTCGTTAAAATGTGGTACAATGTAGGGAACAGGTAAATGCAATTATTATTTCACATGCCTTACGGAGGTTTCACTCCCATTTAAGCTTTGTTATTGCACGTGAGAGACGTTTACTTAGATACGAGTTGGTTAATCTTAGTAAATGGCGGCCATTATGAGCTTAGCGTCAGAATTTGTACGAAAAATTTGTTAGAAAAAAAAAACAAAATTTTGGTACAAAAATGTGAATTGGGCGATAAAACTGCCAATTGGGCAAGCTCCGTTCTGATCGCTAGAACCATTTTACTCACTAATCCTGCCAAAGGTGTCGCCAATAGAGGGGGGAGAGGTCTGCAGCCCTATGCCAGTGCCGACGTACTGTTTGACCTGCTCATGGACGGTATACTTCTACTATCCCATCTTCGGCTGGCGACGCCCTTGAATCCGGCTGCAGATCAGCAGTGCTTGCGCTGTTGTGTTCCGGCGTGGAGAGTAAGACAGTCGGTGAAATTACTGGCACAGTATCTTCACGAAGGCCGTCTGATTCATTTTTAAATGGTTAGCCGTTATAGTAATAAGAAAAAAAGGCAATCAAAGAGTAATAGAGTTAGGGTTCTACTCAGATTGGCTACTAATGGCGATATCAGCGGATATTGTCTATTTTTAGATCCCGCTGGGATCAATTGTGAATTTGCCACTAGAGGCGCTTGTGTCGCATGAGGTCCAATAACATTCACTTTTAACTGGTTTTGGCGGGCTTCGTACCATAAATTATAATTTCTTTCATTTACCTGTTGAAATAAAGTGATTCAAGAATTTAAACTTTGTTTTAGCGCCGATCTTAGAGGTGTAAAGTCGCGTTTGATAGCTATACCTGGCATGGAAGAATATCTAAATAGGGTAAAAAAAAACACAAAATAAACTACCTACTAAATATCATTACACACATGCATACGTACAAAATATAAGTTTTGAATCGAAAACTTAAATGATATTTGTAGTGGTGTTCGGTCGAACTAGTTCAACCACCTGCTGTAATTTAACGAAAACAATTTTAAAAGACTGTATAGGTATTCTGCAAGTAAACAATACGTATCGGTTCGGTGTCGGCCTAAAAGTTTTGTAATTTAAATCTCAACTCCACTGCGGCACGGAGGCACTAAGTTATCGTACCTATATATCTCTGTTTGTGCGATTTGGTAGTCAAATCGTGAATTCCCGGAACTTGACATACCCAAATTGAATTTCAGTTTCATGATGGCGCCGTCACGTCAACGGTTGCAATTTGCCTTCTCATTTGCCATATTGTTGAATATCAGATAATTATACGCTGTGTCATTAAATACACCCGGAATATGTCGGCAGGTTATTGGATTACTTACATACATATATCACGTCTTTATCACTTACGGGGTAGACAAAGCCTAAGGTAACAAAACCTTAAGGCCACTTTTAGCATGATTAAGGACCCGTGGCGTAACTATAACGTCTGGGGCCCGTGGCAAATTTGTCAGATGGGGCTCCTTCCTCAATATAAAGAAGTGCATCAGTTTCCCTTCTGTGCTCTAAACCAAGCCAGTTCGGGGCCCCTTGCATTTTGCCACCCCTGCCACCCTATAGTTACGCCACTGTTAAGGGCGTATAGCTGGAAAGGGAAATCAAAATAGTGATGGGTTGCTAGGCGCATCGCGTATAACATGATTCCTAAGACTTTCGCCCATTCCCTCGATAGGCTTAAGTTAACACCGCTGTAAATGTTTTCAGAATTTTTCAATTGTGTTTGATGAATGTTTCCGTACATTAGTCGATATTCAAAGTATACGGCGTCAAAATTGACTTAATTTTGAATCAAAAATCACGATTAAAAAATTAACAGCTGTGTTTAATCAAACTAGACTAACCTGCTGATTTTTTTCTGAATAATTATAATACGCCTTGCCTATAAAGTTTCATTAAGCGATGACTCTGTATTTCATTCATTACACATATTCGGTGACTTTGAATTAGTTAGCTAAAATTACATTGCTAGTACCTAACTCGAAAGTAACACTTAAATAGTATTTTGTGGAAATTAATTAAGTAAACTTTTTTTATTGCCTAAAACAAATAAACGGTGAAAGACAGAAAGTAAATAAGTAGTTTAAGGTGAGCTATGAACAGATTTAGTTCAAATAAACATGTCTGTTTAAGTAAACAAAAACTTCCAACAATACTTAATAAAAGTTTCAGGAAACTCCGTCAAAATCTTCGTTGGCAAGTCTAGCTCATATTCTTCGAATACGAAATTATTTTAAGGCTGAATAAATTGTGTTTCCACCCACGTAACAAAAAGTTATTTGATTATGAACTCGATGAAAGTTTCAGTCTTACATAATATTTATACCCATTTGCTATATTTTTTCCGTTTGTTAAAATGAAAGTATTAATCTATATACTTATTGAAATTATTTATAATTCATTGCCCTTAGCCTATGAAATCATTTTTATTTAACCCTTTTACCGCCCCCTGTTGAGATTTAATGAGCTAAAGTGACAATGTGAATGACACTTTTTCGAACTGTTACAAAGTTGAATATTTTTGACGTTTGGCATTACGTAAAAAGGACATTCGGCTCAGTATTTGGGGACACTTTTGGAATTTTCATGATCACTATTGATTACAGGTAGACTATTCTCACATTTTCCATATTTACTAGTAAGTATGTTTTAACAAGAATTTTGTGTACGTCTGGCAAATATCAGTAGCCTACTCCGTTCCGCTCACACCTATTCGTCATTAACATGAGAGTGAGAGAGACGGTATGACACGACTTTTTAGTTTCGAAATTTGGAGTAGTTCCCCAGTGACACATAAAGACAAACGATTTTTTTAAAAGGAAGTACCTACAAGTTTAGTGTCTGTTGGTTATCATTATTCTTCTATCCTATTTAAAAAAAGTCATTCAATTGTCTTTTTATAACATAGACTCTACATAGATTTAGAATGAAAAGAAAACACGGCCCTAACTGAGCGGCTTTGCAAATATCTACTTTAACGTTCAGACATGCGGTGCTCGAATTTTTCATGCAAAAGGGAATAAAAATCAGTGTCCCGTTAAATTCCTTTCCATAGAATGTCGAGAACGACGATAACAATATCTGAATTATTTTCTTATTTTTCGCCTACTTACGTTCAATTTAGAAGGCTTTGGAGTATGTAAGTTTCGTACCGCACGCTGAAGCTACCGAATAACGAGTAGTTCAAAACAGGTACTCCGAAAATCGATTTTTGAAATTCGATGTTTGCATACGGCAAACATCGAATTTCAAAAATCGAAACTTTAAGTTAAGGGATCTCTTCCAGTCAACCTTTGAGTGGATGAGAGGAGTGAGTTTAAAAATGGGAGTGGGTTTTTTAAATGTGGTCGACAAATGTTTCCATAACATCGATCGATTTTCAAAGTGAACCTCGCCAAAGGTGGGATTAAATTTTGAATCAAAAATTTAAATAAACAACTCTTGTCAAACTAATCGAACCACTTGCTGAAATATCCTGGAAGAATTTTGTGACACTTTTTTATACTGATTGCAATGTTACCTATTTGCCACACACTGTACCACTTTATGTCTGGAGGTCGTCAATCCTCACGTGTAACAATGAGTCATGAGTCTTGATGCACCAGATGACCAGGGCCTTTGTGCATGTATCTGTGATTGTCAATTGTATTTGCATACATACATACATAGGTACATACGCCACGTCTATATCCCTTACGGGGTAGACTGAGCCTAAGGTAACAAAAACTTAAGGCCATTTTTAGCATTTTTATTTCGAATGACAAAGCTTGGAGGACACCAATAATAAGGCTATTTAAAAAAAAACGATTTTATAACTTCTTTGTCTTACTGATACAATTGATTTAATCTGTTATCAGTTCGTATCTGTGGCCTAGAAAATATATGACTGATTGTGTTTCTAGTTCTAGCCATGCCCTCCTAATATGAGGTGACACTTATTTGAACAAATTGTAAGTCACACACCTATTTTCGAATTTCACAGTCGTAAACATTGAGTGTCAAGAGTATAGTGTACCTACCATTTGTAACTCAATTACGCGAAGGAAGAGACCAATGAATCTCAATGAAATACTTGCTGATTTAATGCCTAGGTCGGGTCTGTATCGCCTATATAAAAGCACCTGATTTTATTAAAAGTGCGCCGTGCACTTGTGGCTGGCAGGAAGATACATCAGTTTGGTTGCTAGGGTATAACCCTGACGGTTCTTTATGAGGTAAAATCCGGAAGGCAATTTCAATCAGCCAGATAGATACTTGCTAGATGTAAGAATAATTAAGTAATTTTACGATAGAGTTTATAGTTTTACTAGCTTATTTACGTAAAAAAGTCGTGGTAGCCTAGTGGTTTGACCGAGGGCTTATCAAGCAGAAGGCCGTGGGTTCAAATCCAGGCTCGCAGCTCTCAGATTTTCTGAAATTATTTGCGAAATTAAATTAAATTTGGAATTTACCATGAGCTTTTCGGAAAGAAATAAAAACGTCGCAAAGAGTTATGCACACTCCTGCGAAGCAATTCAATGGTGAGAGTGAAGTGCCCAAACTGTATTGGGCCCGCACGGAAACTATAGGTAGCCCATGTCGTGAGAGGAGGGCTGGTGTCCAGCAGTAGGACGCTTATAGGCTGAAGCTGACGCCTTTAGGATTGCCCCCGTTGCTAGACTCTGTACCTATCTGTTAATTGTTAGTATACGTGTGAGCCTGACCGTTTTTGTGTAACTTAGCGATGTTTAATACTGATACATTGGTATCGTGCGTATAGGCATTGTCAACGATCGTACATGAAGATACTTCTTACTCTTACTAATTCTGTTAAAAAAAACGAGTCTATTATTTTCTTAAAGGGCCGGCAAAACGCTCTTAACGCGCTATGCTATGAGGGTCTATGGACGGCGGTGATAACTTTCCATCAGGAGACCCGTTTGCTCCTTTGCCCACCTCATATGAAAAAGAAACTGCAGTGATTGATGATTATATCACGTGGACCTTAATGGCAGGGACAAAAGGCTTGTAGTAGAGACTTCCATGCATCGCGGTCCCCTGCCCTGGCTTCCGTTCTGCGGTGCAAACTGATTTGAATTACCAGTTAATAGTATAGTTAACCTATTTTACCTACTGCAAATACTGCAACTGCCTCAGTAGCTGTACTAAACTACGGTCCATAAAGCAAGTCTAACTGCAGAAAGATCGTGACTTATACGACTCTCGGATATGCCGCCATTCTAACGTGAATACGACTTGAACCAGACCCATTTGAAAGTGTACGACCACGACATTAGCTGATCGGATCAATGTAATAGCACCATTACTTTACTGTGTTTAACTATTTACGACTTCAAACAATAGTACAGCGATGTACACACGGCAATATAATCAGGTAAGCACCTACGCACGCTCGCGCCGTACCTATCCTGCTTACCGAATAGCTTTGCTGTGTGTACTGTTCACAGAACACTTATTACGGGTGTTGTTTAGTAGTTTGTCGTCTGTATAGATTCTGGTGTTACTTTGCGGAGGTCCATGTTAAAATAAACGGATAGCTTTATTTTGCTACTCCGAGATTAGTGCAAACAGCCACACTCGCAATGTATATTTTCTATTCATGCAGTCAATGCTTTAGAAAATGTAATACTATATAAAAGAGTAATGAAAAAGTAACCGAAATCACAATCGAAACCACCACCACCACAAAAAACTACTCGAGACACGTGTCTCTCTCTGAGGTATCTTCAGCGGTTGTGACTCCATGACACTCCGACGGTCGGTCGGGTTTTTGTTTTTCGAAAATATTCAACGGGAGTGTGGCTATTTTGCATGGTTTGACCACACTATAGCGCGAAATAGTAAAGTTATCCATTTATTTTCGTTTATCTTTACAATGCATTTTGTGCTGTAATTTTCAGTCGCAAAAAAAGACTTGAACGCATCTCGCGTTAAAATTACAAATATTATGAGACTAGTTTGCTGCTAGAGACGCTGTCAAATTTGCCCATATTAATTGAATTGTTTAGTAGTTAGTTTTTCTTCGTATAATAACATCGAAAGTTTAGCTTTCACGGCTTTTAAATCCAAGATGTACCAGCTAGTTACATCAGATTAATAGCCCACCCTCATATTTATAATAACTCACGTTAATTTCTTGCTTCAGCCAGGTACCTTTCGATTGTATAAGCCATGGAAAATGTGTCTCAAACTAGAACTTTAGTTGGAGTCTATAAGGTATAGTATATATTCGCATTACAGATTAAAGAAGTCAATGAACTCTTATCATTGTGCAGACCTTAAAGAAGTTTGCAGAAATTATTGTAATATGCGGGCATTTTAATCATAAGAACATAATTAAGAAAGTTATTTTATTTACGAACAAACAAGATTGCTTATTGATTTTTTGTACACCTGAAAATTTTGCACAGGTGTATGAACGTAAATGAGAACGAAAAGTCTTTTACATTCATTTATCTTCGCAACAAGTGGAAACGATCCTCAATTATTGAAGGATTAAAACTTGTCTTGTTGCTTCGCCTTGTTAAGCCGAGTAAAAACTTCCTGCTAATAAATACGGAGACTTATTTTACCACGGAATTGTATGCGGCCAGCCTTTGTTGGCCATAGCTTAGAGGAAAAGCTTCTGTTGTGTGGTAGTGTTTGCAAAATAAACTATGTTTACCCGGCGACCGCTTTATCTTCCTAGTGACAGTATCAGGGCGAACCCTCTGTAGAAAGAAGTGGTGAAACAATTTGGTATACCAGTATATCTACTTAACTGTGTAGTAAAGGGATATACTCTGTGGCGTAAATATAGGACTAGCAAAATGCCACGGGCCCCTATAGACCGACCACTTAATAAGTCCTGGCCCGCGCGGGTACAGGGGCGCAGGGTAGGACGACAAAGGTGCGGGCGGGTAGTGCGCTTGCTGTCCGCACCTCTCTCGGCCCCTTTTGTCGCCTACCCCGTGCCCCTGTACCCGCGCGGGCGAGGACTCATTTAAGCGGTCGGTCTATAGCTCTTCGTGGCCCCGAATTGGTTTAGCCTAGAGCACAGAAGGGACGCTGATGCACTTTATATTGAGGAAGGACGTTGATGAATTTGCCGCGGGCTCTAACGTTATAGTTGCGCCACTATTGTCTGAAAATCTGGAATACTTCGGCAGTTGGTAGGGTTAGATAAACCGAGTTTGCCTGTAAATACTTATAAAGATTTTACGGTTGTGTTTGACAAGGGTTTCTATGCATTGATCGACGCTCAACAACGTCAAAGAGGGATGCCTAAATAAATAAGTAATTACTGCCACTGTACGACATAATTTTTTTCTTTTTTTAATTTATTGTATTGTAATGTTTGGCATAATGTATTATCATGATTATTCATAATTATTGTATTTCAATGTTTGACATAATTTATTATCTTATTATTTTTTTTGACATAATTATTCCTGTATTCAGATTAGCATTACATTGTACCTAATTTGATTTTCGTATGCCTAATGGGCTCATCATGGTCTTCGTATGTACTGAAAACCCCATTTTTACAATCTGTTATTATTATTACCTGTGATGACGAAACAAACTTATTTGTATTTGTTTTTGAGGTGGTGTGACTTAATTTTGCATCCAAAATTACTTTGATAAACCTTAAAATGACTGTTTAATCTAACTAATGCAAGCAACGTTTTTAAACTTTACGCTGGTCTGCAAGCAAATAAAAAACATGAATGTACCAGTAGCTACTCTTCCCGCGCAGATGGTAAAAGCCCGTCGCCAACGACCAACAATCTTAGGAATCATGTTATAATATAAGCAATGCGGCTGGCAATGGCAACCCATCACTATTTTGATTCCCCATTCCACTTATACGCCGACAATCATGCTAAACGTGGCCCTTTAGGTGTTACCTTGGGCTCTGTCTACCCCGTAAAGGATAAAGACGTGATTTATGTATGTGTATTTATGTACTTTCTTAAAAATTGCAGAATAGTTTTCAGACAACTTTGTATGCCTATAAATTTCATACGTGGGACTTTTTGAGCACACAAGTAGATCACATTTTGTAGTGACCAAACACGCCAGAATTCTTAATTGCAAATTATACGCGTACATTTTCACTACTCTCTCGGGTCCAATTACGTTTCTGCTTAAAATTATAATCTAACGTTAGGCTTCGTGAATAAATTTCGCAACAATTTGTGGAAGGACATCGGGTGTTGGCGTCGCAAAATAATTTGCGAGTCACAAAGAAATTATGAGAAGTTATTAAACTTATTACCTAGACTAAGTTATTGCCTTAAATTTACCTACTTGATTATTGCATTGTTATCGGGGTTCTTGACCCAATATCAAATTGTCGATATGTCAAATATCAATCCGAACACTAGAGTCGAGAAAAAATCAAGCAGCAAATAAAAATAGAAGGAAAGAGAAATGACCCAAAAAAGAGAATTAAAATGATAGGTAGGTACTAACTTTTGTGGTTTATGGTAGGATCTTTCTTCACATAAATACTTTTTTTTTCGAAATAGGCGTTCCAAATTGTGATTCATAATTAATTTGTCAAATGGAAGTGCCGCAAGATTTCGCCGGCATGTTGTTAATAAAATTGTTAGAAGCAGTTGAAGAAGTTGACGCTTATCTTATTACTCTGACACAAACTTTAAAAGTTGATAGACATGATTAACTCACAAAATTTACACGCGATAACTGTAGTCTACTTACTCTGTACTCGTGCCAATTATTTTTTTCCATCACCCAAAACTTGATAGCGAAGTTATTATCAAAGTCGTGGTAATCAATACATCGAGGAGCACGGATCGTGCCCTGAATGCGGTGCTGACAAAGTCAGGCGACGAGATTGCTTTCCAAGTTATCGCATCTGGAGCTCTAAATTGCTTATATTTATTGATAATACAACCGGGAAAACTCTCCATGACAAATAGATACGCGTTTTTCTTCTACGTCTGAATCGTTCAACTGCAATTCGGACTCATTACTTGATCAAATACTCAGAACAATAACTAAAGCATAGAACCCGGACTAAAATAAAAACTAATTATTATAGTGCGTTGCTTCTTATTCCAGTGTACTGAAACGATAAGTTAAAAAGAGAACAAACTTGTCAGTTTCTTCTTATTTTTCTGTTTCGTACCTGTCCAAACGTCAAACTTGGTTCCTTTACGTCACTTGGTTCCGATATATGATGCCGATTTCAAGAGTCAGATTTCTTAGCCCAATGACTTGTGTTGAGTGTCAACTTAACTTGTCTGTATGTGCTTATTGTGCTTCGGATGCGTGAATGACGGACAACTGTTGGAGAATTTTTTGTTTATTATTGTTAAAAATTGATTAAATAACGAATATTGGTAAAGCCAATTACTTAGTGAAACTAGAAAATGTCTTGTGCAGTGCCAGGATGTAAATCTAATGCGTCCAGAAAACAAAATGATAATGCGTTTATAAGTTATCATCGTTAAGTGATTTTAATCAGCTTCAGGGTCGCATTAAAATATATTGAGAGTGTGTTCTATAAAATAACACCATTATTGAATCCTGTTCGTCAAAGATATCCCTATTTACATATTATTTTAAAGAAAATATGAAAACAGTATAGGTTATCTTAGTGATGTGCCTGTGATATCGACTAAACTGTCAATCGATATTAAATGTAAATATAGAGATATAATTAAATATGTTTAATTCTTTCAGTTTTTCGACTCCATTATTGTTCCATATTGTTCCCTTTCTTTGGCCATAACTTTACTATTTCACTTTTTTTTGACTTGGCAAGTTTTTACTAATCTATAGGTATGCATAAATGTTCCTTTTATAGGGTTCCGTATCCAAAAGGTAAAAACGGGACTCTATTACTAAGACTTCGCTGTCCGTCTATCAACAGGTTGTTCATGAGCCGTGATAGCTCGACAGTTGAAAGTTTCACAGATGATGTATTTCTGTTGCCGCTATAGCAAAAAATACTATGAAAATACTAATAAAACACATATGAATATAAAAATAAAATGAATATTTAAGGGGGGCTCCCATACCACAAACGTTTTTTTTTGCGATATTTGTTCGATATCAATAGCGGCAACAGGTAGACGCTTGAAATATTCAGTTTCATATTCACTTTAAAAATAGATAATTAAATCAAAATAAAATTAATATTTATCGGGTCCCATACAACAAACGTGATTTTTTGCCGTTGTTTTGTTACCAACCAATTCAAATACGAACGGACAAAAATGTGTTTTTGTTGTACGGTGAAACGGAATTCTCGGTGCGCGAGTCCGACTCGCACTTGGCCGATTTTCATAATAGATTTTTTTCATTATAATGATATCCGTTTAATATGTATTAATATCCACGACCGTCCCGATACCCATAAAAAATATCGATTGAAGACTAATCAATGACGGTTTGTTCCCTACACTAGCGAAATATATACATGTATAATTTAAAGCGCTTTGTATAGGTTACCCTGGTACGGAACAGACAGACGACTGTCTTGTGAATAGCATCTTTGTCTCTTTTTAACTTATTGTTTTAGTGCACTGGAATAAGAAGCAACGCACTATAATAATTAGTTTTTATTTTAGTCCGGGTTCTATGCTTTAGTTATTGTTCTGAGATCAAATATTAGCACGCTTCGTTCCGAATTGAACCAACACAACCTGTCAATATACATGATCAACGTGATTTATTATCTGTGAGCACACAAGTCACGAGAATTAGTTAGATCTGTAGCAGCTATAAAGCAATCATAATTATGTTGTGGAAATTACCTGTCAGAAGAAATTGTAATATATAAAACTTCGAACTTGCTAAACGGGCGGGCGGCTTGTTGTAGTTAGTGGGTTTATCAGATTTCAATTGCAGCATTTTATTTATTACTAGCTTTTGCCCGCGACTTCGTCCGCGCAGATAACGTTAGAGTGACGACATAATTTTTTTTAATAAAAAGTATCCTGTTACATCTAATACCTTCAAGAACATGTGTACAAAATTTCATGATGATCTGTTAAGTAGTTTTCGCGTGAAACCGTAACAAACAAACTTAAATTCGCATTTATAATATTAGTAGGGATTTACTCTGTTTTTTGTTTGAAGTGTAAAATTAAACTGCATCCGTTATTAAGAAATAAGTTTGTACATAATAATCTTTACTATTATTTTTTGTACTTAGCTATCACATTATAACTGTCCTGATCCTACCTTAATCCAAAATCCTGTGTTTCTTTTTTAATTTCGCGCCGCTTCCTCACTTTGAAATTGGCACAGTCACCTTCTTTGATTGTGTATATTGCCATTAAAAAAAAAACTGCATCCGCAAGTATTTAACATTATATGCACGTTAATTCTGTGGTATCAATAAAGTTACATATCCAACCCACCCACGTCCCCAAGGAACGGATTAAGAATATCTGTGACCCAGTTAAATTAGACTACATAATAACAAACGCCTTTCACATATTTATTAACATATCGAGAACTTTCATCACCCAAATTACCTGTCGACTGAATGCGATACAATTCTATTTAAGTTGTAAGAAAGCGCGTCAACAAAAGATGACCCTGATCGTCCAATTGGCATTGTTCATTTTTTTTAGTATGCTCCAATTCGAAAACCATTTCGAGGAAAACCATCAATTATCCGATTTATCTTGTCCGATTTCAAAAAAACTTTATGATTGCAGATATTTTTGTAAAAGTAATTTTAATCTTTGTTTGACCTAACGACCCGGTTTTTAGACAGAATCCATGATTGAATGTTTGCCACAAAAGTGAAAAAAAAAAAGTTTGGCTGTGGCAACTGTCACCTGTCACTGTCAAATCTACAAACATTAGAAATTGAAATTTCCAATTTGAAAATACGGCCGCAATATAATTAATTAATTAATTGAATAAATAAAACCACTTGTAAAACTGCCAAAAATACACAATGGATATTTATAAAAAATGTTTTGAAGAAGAAGAAGTTGAGACTTCACACACACATTCACAGATCTATGACATTGACGTATCGACAAAACCATAGACAAAGCCGTTTTTTTTTTATGGCTGAGCGAAGGCGATTGGGATTCTGTCTAAATTCACGAATTATCAAACAGCGCAAAAATATTTATTATTAATTAACAAAGCTACGTAAAAGCATAATATTCAAATTAGTTGCTTGAAATAGTCAATTTTATCAAATAAATGTGTTAAAAGCACAGCTTAAAAAAAATGAACAATGCCAATTGTACGAGTATTTATGGTGATGTCTGATACCGGACAGGGTACTTTTAGCCGGCTAACAAGACACCAGCCGGGACCCCGGGCCAGTGCACCGGGTCACAGTCCTGGATCTGGGTCACGAGGCCACTGCAAACCTACTAACACGGATTCGCTTAAAATCTATAACGTACCCTCAGGAGCGCGGGCTTCTCCCATTCAACAGGTAATCCGATCTGTTTACGAAGGAACGGTATTGATGTGCCATTATGTGAGGGCTTAAGCCCGTAATATGATAAATCGAGGAGACCGAAAGAATTTGGTACCAAAAGAAAACCTTAAATGACTTCAATTCAATGATACATGCTTAGTTTTAATTCATCGGAAACGATGGTAAAAGATAAATGCTTCCAACCACACTCCTTTTGTGTTGTTTTGGGTATATCGAAAATACGAGCTAAGCCTCAAAAGGGTGGAAGCACTTAGCTATTTGTTTTTGAGCAAAGAAGCAAATTAAGCAAAGTTAATAAAGCTGCGTTTCCATCAGAGCTGTGCGAGGACTTTATTTAAACAAACATATTTACAAGATCTAAAAGTTGTTATGAAAAAACCTTAAACTACCTTAATCTAATCCTAAATACCTATATTTACAAATATCGCCCAGATCGTTGCCATGGGGCAAGGTGCCCATAATGCTGGGACGTTTCCTCGTTGCTTTGCGTGAGATGTGTATTTTCATGAAGCAATAGAAACGCTTCATTTACCTATCCTCGTCAGCACACCTCTAGTGAAAATACCCCAGCGGAGCGAGGTTTTTGTATATATAAAAAAACAAGGGAAGGGTGTGTTGCGAGGGATGTGTTGCGAGGGATGTGTTGCGAGGGATGCTTTGCGATGACTGTGTTGCGAGGGATGTGTTGCTAGTTTACTTGAAAAGACATTCGCTACACTACTCAGCTATCATGCACATCTTTGGTGGAAACGCAGCCTCAGCCGTATTAAATTGCTTGTTGAAATTGTTACTTAAATATTCATTTGTCTTTATCTATCACTTTGACACTTTACGTCTCACTACATAAAGCATAATTTAGTACATTACAATTAGCAATTGTCAGTCCCTGTTCTAGTTTATCATTTACTGCAGCTTTACATTAAGTTAGCTACTTTGCAGCTTTGTTCTTACACTCAAGTTGTTACAATAATAACCGCCTCACTAGACATTCGGCTCGGGATCGCATAACTTACTAGGGTTGAGCGGGTCGGTTGCCCCAACAATCGGAAAGTTCTAGGGATCATCAAGTCGAGTCGTCACATAGGTAGTATATCAAAAATATTCGACGCTTATTTTCATTAACTAATCAACTTAGTTAACATCAACGTTTAGTTAGCCCCGCTTCTAAAGTGACAATGTTACCAGGATTTTCATTAGCAATTTGGAAATGTCTACCAATTTTTTTACGATATTTTTATGTAACGACTTACGCGACACTTACTAACATTTCACATCCCAACCAATTTGGTAAATGTGTCGTTTTTACAAAATTGTAATTTTTTTTGGTAATTCGTTCAGGTCAAATATCGCAAGTTTAGCATTCGATCCTCCGGGATCCGGGAATCCGGTGTGTATTCATAATCCCGGGATTGGATGCTCTATTGTTCACTAAATCATCTCTAGCCTATATACGTCCCACTACTGGGCACAGGCCTCCTCTCAGAATGAGATAGTTTGGGCTATAGTTCCCACGCGGGCCCAGTGCGGATTGCGAAGTTCATACACACACCCTAAGCTCAAATGATTGAATTGCTTCGCAGGCGTGTGCAGGTTTCGTCAGATCCTATACTGTAAGTTTTTCAATTAGTGTATCTACGATAATAACTACGATTAAAAAAAAAATTGAAGAACCTTAAGTCTAGTCGAAATTTGGGTGGCATATAACGTTTGAAACCCTCTTAGGTAATTAGTAGTAGACAGGGTCGCAGTTTCACCAAAAGGGATCAGTGAGAAAGGTTTCAGAATCCAATTCTTTTCTTTAGTTGATATTCACCCAGCAACACACTTTTAAGCTCAAAACCAAATTGAAGTAGCTATATCTAGTCCTAAACTACTGGTCCCGAGTATCGAGCATGTTTTATACTCATGTCATAAAAGCGACAATTTATGGGCACTAAAAAGTAATTATTCAAAATTGCCTGGAGAAGTTGGTTTAGCATACTCAAATATTCGAGTGTCGTGCGGATTGCAAATGTACTCGGAGTATCTAATAGAAATATTTATGATAGAACATAAAATTTTACGGGTATGTATATTATTTGGGCATCCGTGTCCTGAACAGAAACTTGTCTGGGTTTTACTCTTTGATGTATAAGCTAGGCTGGAATAAATTTGCGCAGATAATAATGTTAACCTCGGTACAGCTCGCGTGTGTGTACGTAGAAAAAACGAATGAAAAGCATAAAGACATCACGCAAACTGTTACGTTTTATGTTTTCCGATACTGTAAAATAAATTTAATTGTGAAAGTAAAGAATTTCGCAAACAAGTGTAAGTTAGACGTCGATTATTCCAGAAAACGTGCCCTCGTTTGCGCTGAAAAAACAATTGACGAAGGACACGCTAAAGTACTTACTTTCGAAACAAAATCAACGAAACATCAGCCACTTTCAGGACTTCTTCGGAAACAAGAAAGCCGGCCGTTTTAAAGATATCTGAACACAAATATGTTATTAATAGCGCGCACTCGCAACTTCGTTCGTTTAGCTTTAAATTCTGGAAAACTGCCGAGATTCCAACAATTGAGAGAAAATTGATACTGTTTTAAAAAAAAAAGTTTCAGCAAAATTATTGCGGCGCATATACAAGGCTTCTTAGAACTGTTATAGAAAACTTCGGCAGGTGGTTGAGTTGTTTTCACTGAGCGAAACATTTACAGGGGATGTAAATGTTTCGCAGGATTTTTCAATTGTGCTTGACAAATGTTAGTTGTACAACCAAAAAAAATGTTAGATTAGGGGGTGTAAATAGCCAATTTTACACTTAACGGAAGGCCAGGAGTGCGCTGATGCCCAAAGGTACAATTTAAACAGGGCAGAGGCACTCACCTTAGAGCGTTCTCCTGACGGCGTGGTTGAGGCGGAGGAAGGCAATGCGGGTGAGGATACTTCAAGAAGAATACAATAGTCGATGTCCAAAGTGTATGGCGTCAAAGGGGTGACTTAATTTGGAATCCATAACGCGATGAATTTGTACGAGAGTGTTTCTCCCACCTTTTTATTTTTTGTTAACTGTAAACTATTTGTATTTGTATTTTGTTTTGTACTGATTTGTGGTGTTCAATAAAGAGTATTTGTATTGTATTGTAACTATTTATAATGTATGTTTCTATGTATTTTTTTATGGTTTATGTAGTGCCTGAATAGAATTATACATATAAACCTTCCTCTTGAATTGCTCTATCTAATAAAAAAAACGCATCAAAATTCGTTGCATAGTGTTAAAAATCTAAGCATAAAGCGGAAAGCGACTTTGTTTAATAGTAGGTAGTGATATTTTATCTGTGTATCTTTTCGTGGGTCACAGACGGTTCAGGCTGAAAATCAGTACTGCAGGTGTCTAACACCTGAGCGTAATGCTGAGCCAGCGACCGTTTCACTTTTGCAAAGACACACACAACATTGATAATCTATTTTTCGTGTCTGTGTTTTTTTGTTAGTTTTCTATAAAATTGGGTGTACCTATGCACTTGTATTTGTGTGTCTTGCAAAAAGGAATAAATGTCTTCTTTGTTTCTTTCAATCACACTAAACTGGTGAAATTCTGATAGACCTTGTGTATACTTATTGCAAATGGCGGTCTTTCCAAATGCGCGGTAGTATCAAAACGACGCAGCCTCTCTGCAGCAGACCAAGCTGTTTATTTGGATATTAATGTGGATTTTAACTAATGTGGTCTATTTTGGGTGTCTCCACATCGTTGTCATACAGATTTAATGAAAGTGTATCCCTAAGCCTAATACGTTTTGCCGATAGTGTATCTGCCGGTTCCTTTTCCTCTCTTGTCTCGTATAAAATGTGTATCGGTGTCGTATGAAAATAAAAACACATGTTCACGACTTCATATTGACAAGCAATACATTTCAAACGTATCATATTGTGCTAGATACATTTTTATTGATATATTGTACAAATATTGTATATCCTGTAGGCACCGTTAAATATTTGAGTTGAAGTTGTATTTCTTCTTGGAAATGTTTGTTGAAATCGAATATCTTATAAGGGCGAGAGTGATTCATAGTATTGTTGGAATTTAACAACAACGGTCATACTATCAAATGAATCAAGAATTTTGCGATGACACTAGGACGTTTTATTATGTGAAGAGGTTCCGCGATGGGTCAGGAATTAAATTTCTTGACTGTAGTTTTGGATTTATGCCCACGCTTTACGCCGCCTCTACGAATAAACCTGTCCTTCATAAATGTGGGGATTACTTGCTCAAAGTGAACCAACGCTTATTTAAACACACTCTATTTATTTAATCGAAAACGACTCTCAGTACAATGTTACACAGATAACCCGCCATTAGCCTTCTTCCATCCCTCTCGCATTTCATCTCGCTCGCACCAACGTTCCGCATCCCACATAAATACATAGACCGTGATCGCCTTTGACGAGATCTCGACATGTCGATGCTTCTGTGCATCATGATCTGTTATAGGTACTGGTGGAATTGAATGCCTTATAGTGCTGAATGAACGACTTTTTACCAGTCTTTATATGTTCTTTCTTTAATGATGACTAAAGTGAGTGTTCATGCACATGACGAATAATGATAGATCTGCAATAATTGATGATGCGTATCAATAGCACAACAATCATACAATATCGTTAATAATATAGCCTTTTTATTCCGAATTCGCTACAATTTCAATATGTTGTTGTTTTTTTTTGTTATTATTAAATTGTCGCGTAATTCGGCGTGCCTCATGGCATAGGCCTCCTCCGTGTATTGGAGGGTTTGGGCTATAATAATTAAGAAAACTGATTTATTTTAGTCAGAGATTATTTAGCTTTCCAACTATAAGTGAATTATTTTTTGGTATCAGTTCAATAGTTACAAATATATGAGCCCCGACATTAAGCCACAAACAAAAGTTTATCGCTCTGTTATTATTTGTTGACGATATATTCAAAATGCCAATTTCCGCTACGGTTAGAGGGGTTTTACGCGTTCTTTTGCAGCTAAAAGACTATAAATGCTTGGATGTTGCCGATAAAGCCACTGACTAATAACTGCTCTGTCAGTGTGAACGCGATCGATTTTAAAACTAGAACCAATACAATAGATTATGAAGGCTTCAACCCAGCCAATGGCAATATTATTCAAGTTGTCTCAATTTTTTTCCTGGGATATTTCAGCAGGTTGATGGGCTAGTTTGACTGAACGCCGATACAAAGAGTTGTCATTTAAATTTTTGTTTTAAAATTGAGTCGAACATTGTACATCGATCAATGTACTTATGTATACAATACAATACACTACAATAACTCTTTATTGAACACCATATAACAACCAAAATAGAAAAAAGGAATACAGAATATTACAAGGTCACAATAGGCGGCCTTATCGCTACAGAGCGATCTCTATCAGGTAACCATAATGGACTGGAGAACAGAAGAGATCTGAGCAGGTGGTGCAATTTAGAATATATATTAATATAGTGTCTTTATCCCTTACGCCGTAAGGCTTACGGGGTAGACACAGCCTAAGTCAACAAGACCTAAAGACCACGTTTAGCATGGTCGTGGGCGTATGGATGGAAAGGGGAATCAAAACAGTGATGGGTTGCTAGCCACATCGCCTATATAACACGATCCCTAAGATTTTCGCCCAATCCCTCGATGGGCTTTTACCATCTGCGCGGGAAGAGAAGCAACTGGTACATTCTATGTTTTTCTTTGCTCCCAGACCAGCATGGAAGAAACACACAGCTTAACATACAGCTTGTAATAATAATAATTAGGGACCACCGCATCATTATTTCATGTAGTTTGGTCATCCTTTAAATAGTACGTACTCGTCTGTCATGCATGAAAAAGGTTTGACATTCAACTGGAACGATTTAGGGGAGCATTACTAAAAAAGTTTGTAACTACATTTACATGTACATATCTACATATGCCGCAGACTTCTCCATTTCCCCTCGATATACCACTTAAAGCTATTGACAAGTTGGTATATATAGACTACATACCTATTATTCACGGTAGCTAAGGCATTCCTCGACTAAAAAATGCAGATTTTGTAGCATTCAAAGTGCAAAGTGGTATTTGCAAAACGCTCCTTTTCATATCTTTACATTAAAATCGATGCAGACGTTTCCAAAGTCGATTCCATTATATTATATTATAGACTAGCTGTACCCGGAGGTTTCGTCCCCGTTTAGTTTTTTTTCTAGTTTTTTTTTTCATTTGATTTTTTCTTCATAGGCAAATTGGTGCAGACGTCCTTGAGTGATGTGCTTAGCAACGTTCATTTTCATCGATATAGATTTATACGATGTAATTCATTTTCCTTCGGTTACAAAAAACCAGCTTGTACTTGACATTCCCATTCGAATTTCAAATGCTTATTGCCAGTTCGAATTTGCTTATTTCGTGGAAATGTGGAAATCGAAGCGTGACCGAACGACAGGTAGGTACATGTTACCTCTGTCTGGAGGTATCGCCTATAATGTAGGTACATTAATATGAATGTATCCTATCAAGAAATGGTTGAATGACTTTGGGAATACTTTTTAATCAACTTTCAAACCGGAGGATGTTCTATGTCGTATGTTTTTTTAACGATACGGAATATCACCTCTCATACCAGACAATTAATAAAAGTGGCTACAGAGTATTTCAGTTTGATCTGCTCTTACATTTCTTGGTTGCGATAAGTTAGACTACTCAAAAGAAAATTGGGTTTTTTTTCATAGGATTTCATTACTACCTTAGAACAATGTACGAAAATATTCTTTAATGCATTCGAGTAAAAAATACGAATAATTTTATATTTTCATTTTGCATACGAAACTGAAGTGGTCCATATTTTCTTTAAAGCAGTATAATTAGTAGCTACCTAAGTATACATGACGGTAAAAAGTATAAACTTATTGCTCTTTATTCGTCTAATACCTATCTATTGTGGAAAACATAATTGCAAGTCTACTGTCTTTCCCTTATTCTGTGGCACCGAGTTCTTCAAGAGTTTGAGTTAAATATAGCTTTCTTTTATTTCGAAAGCCCCCGTATTTGTTCGGGATGGATTTCATCCTTGTTCAGACAGTTGCCTTCTAATGAGGAAACTTACCTTTGGATAAAGCCCACAGATTTCTTTTTTAGGGTTCTGTAGGCACTTTAAAGGGACAAATAGAATCTGATAAGACCACTCGTCAGGATTAATTTTGAAATTGAAAATTTAAACTCTGTAACTTGTTTCGAGAGAGACATCAAATATTCGGGTTTGTAGTTAGTGTCTTAAACATGTATTTTTTAAATAAATTTAACCAGAAATTCGTAAAATAAATATGATGTTAAGATTTTTTTTATTTAGGATTTAATTTTAAACCGAAATTATTGTCACCCTACGCCTGGTTACTACATTCTTTATCTTAACTGACAGTAACCTGAAATGGGTGAACGCCTGAAATATTATGCATCTCAAGACAAATGTAGGGTGACTCTACAATTAGAGTAGGTACATAATGTTTTATCACTTTATTTTTAGTTCTCATCACCTACAAAAAATAGTCTAATACCATCTGTAGCTTCTGTAGTTATCCAATTGTGGTAATGATACGATAAGTACTTATTACTAATTAGCGACTCACCCTGGCTTTGCATGGGTGCAATCAGTGTTTCTTCACTTTATTATGCATGTACTGACGAATCAAGTACGTTGATCACTGTTTTCGCCATTTTGACAGCTACGCAGTTAGCTCCCTAGAGTATATCCATATCCACACAAAACAGAAACCTTCCGCGTCTTAAACTCTACAATGGCATTCAGAAGTTCTTAAAATTACGTCGCGAGTCCCTGAATTTTATTTACCAAGTATTTTTTCACCTCCAAATGTTTTTGCGTTGAGGGAGCACTTTGACCTACTTCAAAAATATTGTTGGCTACCGACATTCGTAAATTTTGGAAATTCATTACTTACTGCCTCATTGTGTTCGACTAATTTCGTTAAATAGTTATTTTTATTTTGGGTTTGTCTAAGACTGATATTTTTTTTGTGGAAGGCTGTTTACGATTTACAGGTACCTACTTAATGTGAAATCAGAATAATCTTTGTTACATTACAAGTCACACCAACAACAATTTTCAATGCAAGCTTTTGTGCTGGCCGTACTTTTATCCATCTTATATATTATTTGTACCCAATTTCAAGGCAATCCGACCACAAGAACTGAGTCAAATTTGAATTACAAGATTTTAGACCCAAACAAATAAATAAATATCAAACAGGTCCAATTAATAAAAGCTTGCAAAATTAACTTAATTAGCTAAGAACGAAGCTATTCACGTCACACTTTGTATGAGCTATTAATTAGGTGCCAAATCGCATTACCTTTCTTTTTAATTTTATTTAGAGTTCCGTACCCCAAAAGGAAAGAACGGAACCCAGGAACACTTACGAGTATTATACTTTTTAGAATAAGTTTATTGCAAGTCACATTACATTTTAAAGGTCGAAATTGTAATCATCAAGTACTTTGTGACACCCTGCAAGGGCATGGAACATAAATATTTTAAACCTGGAGCTTTAATTCTTGCCTTTTTTACATTTTATTAAATTTGTGCTATCACTAGGACATTTTTTTTTAATTTGTGTGTTAACTTTTTTTCAGGAATGGCGGCGGCCACGTGGTTCTTGGCACTAGTTGTGCTCGCTCTCGGCGCGCCAGTCCTATCTGCGCCCGCGCCGCAGCAAGCAGGTAAGGTATTCAAACCGTCGCGCGTCAAGACATTTGAAATAGTTCCGTCATAATTAAAATAAAACAACATCTATCTCATGTTTCTGTGTGCAGCATTAAAGTAATGATTATTTAGAAATTCTACACCATTTTTTTTTTGTCAAATTAAATTTTAAAGACCATCAAAGGTTTATATAGTGTTTTAATAATAACTTTGATAACTTTAATAGCGAGAGTTTCAACAGCATAATTATGACAGAATTTACTGTTAAATAGTTCACCCATGAAGTTATTTGAAACAACTTTAAAGTACTCGAACTTTATAAAAATGTTTTTGTTCGTTAGCAGAAATTACTCAAAGAATTTTCTCTAAAAAAGGTGTTTTAGCAGAGATGTAAATTTAATTATTTACCAGCAGGCCATGCGTTTATTGCCTTTTAGCTAATCGTGAACTATGCACATTCATCGAGGATATGCATCTGTTGTGATCAGCTTCCTACAAATTTGACACTCTCATACTTTTTACATTGACCGCTGTGAACACAGCCATTGTAATACATAAAATAAATGAGCTAAATAGCTTTAAGCTAATAAATCAGTAAGACTAGTCCCACGGGACGCGAAGCATAAAAAAATCAGTAAAAGCAAGTCTACATTTCGGTATAATGAAGTCTGAAAGCGTGTTCGATCATCATCGTTCATGTCACCTTGGGAGTTATTGATACTCGAGGAAATAATTAGACTTGATACAAAATAAGGACACATTATTTTGAAAGTAAGCAACTATTATTTTGTTTACGAAAAGAAAAAATATATAATACCCAAAAAAATAAAAATATAAAAATATATAATATATATTTTCTGTGTACATACTTCTGTATTTTTTGATTTTATGTGCAATAAAGAGTGGATGCAAGCCGTTTCCAACCGCGACAACCTGAGGTCTTTGGGGGAGGCCATGTCTAACAGTGAACGTCCTATGTCTGAAATGATGATGATGATGTATTTAATAGTAGCTATGTGTGAAAAATAAAAAAAAAATAGTGTCTCAAAAGGCGCTAAGGAGTTGCACACCTGCTGAACTATTCTAGAACAATTAGATCTAATCTAGAACAATAGGACAACCTGTATGTATATTCTTTCACAAACGAGTATACATTATGTGTATATCAAATTGTATTCAATACAAGCCTATATGATATCACTTTCGTCCAGTGGGACTTCCTTTGTCACATCCAATATTATTTGGCCTTGTGTAAGAATTATCCATATTACGTAACGGACATTAGAATGCATAGATGAATTACCAAATAGAGTTTTAATACGCATCCGACTCTGCAACACATTAGTGATTCATCACTCACACTATAGGTACGAATACTAATTTATCACGATTATTTTTCGGGTTCCGTAATTAAAGGGTTATAACGAGACCCTATTACTAAGATTACTGCTATTATTACTGTCTGTCTGTCAGTCTGTCTATCACCAGGCTGTATCTCATGAACCTTGATAGCAAGACAATTGAAATTTTCACAGCTGATGTATTTCTGTTGCTATAACAACAAACACTAGAAACAGAATGTTTTCATGTCTCTTTCTATGCAAATAACCAATATAAAATGAACTCACACTGCGTACGTTTCGCTAACACTGGATTTAATATATTCACTTGCCGACTTTGTACGGAATCCTCAGTACGCGAGTCCGTCTCGCTCTTGGCCAATTTTTTTTTAAGGATCGTTTCGAGTTCATTACAATAAGGAAAGTAAAAATGTTAATCGAAAGTATAATAAATACTACGTGGATAAAGTCGCGGACATCAGCTATGAAATATGAAATCCCTTGGGATTAGTGGCGCTTCTGACGACACATTTATTCAAATAAATTGTCCATAGTCACGCACATGAAACAAAGCCATGTTGTTA
Source organism: Pandemis corylana (assembly GCA_949127965.1). Lineage (NCBI taxonomy): Eukaryota > Metazoa > Arthropoda > Insecta > Lepidoptera > Tortricidae > Pandemis > Pandemis corylana. Next base: position 10,007,330 of record OX421856.1, on the reverse strand, counting down.
CAATTTTGGTTCCAAGTTTACTTTTTATAAAAATTAATCGACATTCATTCACTATTCCATGCAACTACTAAACTTTAACATCTATATCGATCATAATACTGGTAGTGGTAGCTGCATGCCCAACTCTGGTGACCTGCTTGATTTTCGACCAGCCAATCAATGCAGCAACCTGCCACACTTTTTTTCACACCTATAAATTGTGTGAAATTTCCACGCTATTTGTCACTTACTCGGTGTTAAAAAGGCAGTTACATTTCCCCTTCCGTCACCCCGCTGCTTATGACAGTGGAGCTTTTTGTTTTGGATATTATTCCCTCTCACGAATACGAACGTTGTTTGCAACTCGAATGAAATTGCGTAATACTTATTAAATTTGTTTGTTATAGGATTTTGTTTTTTACAGAAGGTTTTCGTGAGAATAAGTATGGGATGATACAAACACCCGTATTGAACATAGCATATACTTACCTCGGTTTTTAGGGTTCCGTACCTCAAAAGGAAAAAACGGAACCCTTATAGGATCACTTTGTTGTCCGTCTGTCTGTCCGTCCGTCCGTCCGTCTGTCAAGACCCTTTTTCTCAGGAACGCGTGGAGGTATGAAGCTGAAATTTATATCAATTACTCAGGTCTACTGTCCCTTGAAGCTGTGAAAAAATCAAACTTCTAAGCCAACGCAATCAAAAGATACAGCCGTTTATGCCGCAAATTTCCGCAAATTTTCAACTCTCAAGGGAATCAAAACCTACAAGGTACTTCCCGTGAACGCAGAATCTTGAAATTTGGTATGAAGGTAGGTCTTATAGTACAGATTAAAGAATAATTGCGAAAACCGTAAATGTGTATGTATGTCTGTATATAGCAGTGACCAATATAAAGTAACCCCACACTGCGTACATTTTGCTTTGGAACAGGGCTCTGCTTACACTGGTTTTAGATATTTATAGATAATGATACGGAACCCTCGGTGCGCGAGTCCGACTCGCACTTGACCGGTTTTTTTTTAACAGTTTTACCAAGATTTTTATTGAAAAACAATTTTTACTTTTGCTTCCATGCTGGTCTGGGAGCAAAGAAAAAACAGAATGTACCAGTTGCTTCTCTTCCCGCGCAGATGATAAAAGCCAATCGAGGGAATGGGCGAAAATCTTTGGAATCATGTTACAGACGATGTGGCTAGCAACCCATCACTATTTTTATTCCCCTTTCCACCTACACGCCCAGAATCATGCTAAACGTGGCTTTTAGGTCTTGTTACCTTAGGCTCTGTCTAACCCGCAAGGGATAAAGACGTGATTTATGTATGTATGTAATAATTTCATTTCATGTAACAACTTTATAAATGTCTTGACATTTTGTACGTAATTGATGATTAATTGACTTTACAAATACTCTAATTGCCATGCAAAGTAATTCGAATAAGGGGAGGTTATAAATTAGTAGAACCGATGTAATGTAAGGCTATTACGTAAATGTTCTTTCACCGATTATATTTGGATGTCGCAGCTAGTCGTTTTATTGTTGTCTGTGTAGAAAAAATATTCAATAACTAACTGGTTATGGATCAACTGTTTTAATTTAAGCTGCAGTAAAACTTATTAATAAAAAAATGCAGAGTAATTAAATAAAATGTTTTTGAATAGAACATGAAGTATCATCACTACATAGTATAAAACAAAGTCGCTTTCCGTTGTCTGTCTTTGCATGCTTAGATCTTTGAAACTACGCAATGGATTTTGATGCGGTTTTTTTTAAAGATATAGTGAGTCAAGAGGAAGGTTTAAATGTATAATTCTACGCAGATGCAGTCGAGGGCAGAAACTAGTATTAAATAAAAATAGCGCAGATTAAAATTTTAATGATGGATGATATTTGGTTGTCATGTAACGTATAGGAATAAGTGCTACGAGTGTATATTTATACAAAAAAGTGTTTCTATTTTATTCTAGTCAATTATTGGACTATTCTAATTTTAGAATTATTCCTTCGGAAAATATTAATATTAGCATACTTTCTGTAGGTATAAAAGAATGTACGCTACAAGAATGAAAAAACGTATCTCATAGTTTTTCGTTTGACTCTTATGATCCGTTTAGTTAAGTAGATACCAAATTAATTTTATAGAGTTTCGTGCTGTTAATTTTAATTAATAACACATTATTGGCCAGTACTTTCTATCACTAAAGACGTATTAAGATCAAGAAAGTATGTAATTAAGAAAAAGGCCTATACCGCTTTTTTATTACACCATTTTCGTGATATAAGAGTAGGGGCGTGACGGTATGTGTATGTATGTATATGTACAATACATTTAGTAAAATATCACATAGAATCCTACTTTATCCCACACTGGGAATGTAATTGCCGGCTGCTGTGCTATTCTAACGAGATGCCTTTGACATTATCATATATCATAGAGAGAAAGAACAGAAAAATGAGCAGATACTAAATAATATCACTTACGTATATATAATGTATGTTTGGAAATGTAAAATAATATAAACTGAGTAATATACTCGTAATCCCTGACAATGAGCAAATTCATAGTTACTCGAAGGGCAATGGATAGAGCTATGATAGAGTAGAGCTAGGTATCGTTGCGGGGTGGAATCCGAAATGTAAAAACTATGGATATCCTAACTTGGTACATACCTCAGCAAATGTTTTCATTTTTGAAGTGTTTCGCCCCCATTTGAATCTTTTTATTTTTTTTCAAAAGTTTGTTTTATACAAACCTTCTCCTGCCAATAAAGAACACATTAAAAATAATTATAAATTTGGTGCAGTTGTTTCGTACATTTCGAAGATTCATTTTTATTTATAAGATTACAAGCTTTTTCCCACGACTTCGTTCGCGTAGATTTCGTTAATCAGCAATTAACTTTGCAACTTAGCTCTGAAACCACCTTAGTCCGGCCCTGTCTCTAAAAAAATCTCTTCTTAGGTATCGTGTCCTAACTATAAACTGCCATCTGCCCATATTTTAGGTCTCTAGTTTTAAAAATCAAGGGCCTTCACATAAAGTCGAGGAAGCACTAAAACCACCTTAATCCTTCCGTGTGGAAAAATCTTCTTAAATGACGTATCATAATTATATACTACCTTTCTTCCTAATTTCAAGTCTCTAGTTAAAAAAAAAAACAAGAGTCTTCATACAAATTTGCGAAAGCCGTAAAACCACCTTAATCCGGTCCTGTGGAAAATTCCTTTCTTAAATGACGCGTCCTACTTATAAACTACAGTGCTGCAGTATCTAAAAAACCTTCGGATTTGTCTTGTTGTCTCACTCACTCTTATGGTTTTGATACTTGAATCGGGAGATGGCACCCGAAACCCAAATTTCGTTCTATATCGTCGCTCACGGACTGTACTGTACATGTTCAAGGCTTTAGTTCAAAAACAAAAGACTTTCATACAAACTTGCGAGAGCCCTTTAACTAGCTTCATTGGGCCCTGTCGTAAAATTCTCTCTTAACAATAGCTTTCTACGTTCCAAATTTCAGCGCAATCTGTCCAGGCGTATGAGCTGTGCGTTGATTGATCGGTTTAATTTTTTAGACATAAAAAGAGATAAACTCAACATCCGATTTCGCGAGCTTTACTGGCTACTCGGAAGGAACAGTATTCTGTCTCTTGACAATAAGCTCCTTATATACAAGACTGTTCTGAAACCAATTTGGACTTATGGCATCCAGATTTGGGGCTCAGCATGCAAATCGAATGTCACCATGATAGGTACAGAGAGCCGAAGACTCTATCCTCAAAAAAATTGCCAACACACCCTGGTTCATTAAGAACTCAGAGGTCCACCACCACCTTAACATTAACACAGTTAAAGAGGAAATACGATCCTACTCGGCCAAGTACAAGGGGAGACTGCGACATCACCCAAACCAGCTGGCAGGCCTGCTTGCTGAGCCTGATGGGATAAGACGCCTTAAGAGGCGAGGAATCCTAGAACTGGATCAGCTGATATGAAGACTCAGCCACGAATAGAGAAGCTTCCACTGGGGAGCTGGCTCTGCACGACATGAGACTCCCACACCACATCTGCTCATAGTCGTCCGACTGATCGCAAGATAATACATACAAAAAAAAAAGATATAATATTAGTTACCAAAATTAAAGATACGATGCTTTTGTTCTCGAAGTTTTATTTAATTGGTGATAATCCCACAAAGTCATTTTACGTTTTAGTCATTGTGATCATAAAGGGCTTCGTCGTCCTTTTACTTTTAAACATGAAATTATTATTTAATTAGTGTCCAATTTGGACAAATAAAAGCTCATCCTTATCCTTTAGCTTAATAACCTCTCATTAACTTTTTTAACATAATACGTAAATTGAGTAAGATTTTTCAGAAGAAACTTAAACTGAAGGTAACTTTTCAGTGTACCTTTAATTACGAGTATCTAATTAAGTAATTAAGTACAAGCGAGGCGTCAATTAATTAGTCCGAATCACTTTCACGTCTCATTTGCTCAAAATATTTCTTGCGAGGTCCATTGACCTAAGGTCGTTGCCCTCAAAGGAACACCTTTAGATCCCTAAAATGTTGTAGAAGAGATTTCGTCCTTGTCGACGTGAAAAGTAATATGGCTCGAATGCTATTTCAGTATCAAAGGTGTTGACATCACTTTCCTTATTGCGTAGATTGATACTGGTCAATAAACTACATGAACTAAATCCACCTTGCTAGAATAATTCGAAGGCTTACTCTACTGCTATGGGTGGAGTAGCTGTATAGCACGCGTCACGGAATGACGAGGATTCGGGTTCAATTCCCGGCCATAGCTTTACTTTTAGGATTTTTCTATGTGCTCTAAATTGTCAGTGTCGTTTAGAAAGGAAAGAACAGTTTATTTCGCAGTTTTTATAAATCATGACACATACACATACACATACGTAAATCACGTCTTTATCCCTTACGGGGTAGACAGTGCCTAAGGTAACCAGACCTAAAGACCACGTTTAGCATGAATGTGGGCGTATGGATCGAAAGGGGAATCAAAATAGTGATGGGTTGCTAGCCACATCGCCTATATAACATGATCACAAAGATTTTCGCTCATTCACTCGATGGGCTTTTACCATCTGCACGGGAAGAGAAGCAACTGGCACATTCTATGTTTTTTCAGTGCTCCCAGACCAGCTTGGAAGAATGTCACCTGAAAGTTAAAATAATATTATATTTTATTCCGTAGTAAAAATAATGCCCTGTTACTACCTACCACTTTGTAAGAAATAACAGCAATACATTTTTCTTACCCACCTGTTTCTCCTAGTTCTCAACAAACTATACAGTTGTCAACAGACACACAGTACATAACTATTATAGTTCTCAACAGTCAACTTCTACCAAATACCCTCTTGCACGCTCATTTGTAACCTGTTTAAATCTCTCTAGAATGAAGTAGGTATAGCGCATACGAGTATTTGCAATTGTCACTACTGGTATGTCGCTAAAATGAGCACCGGGCTTGTCAGAATAATACGAAACGGTTAGTCTACGGGCATAAATTTCTCTCAGAACATAGGAATGCAAGTCGAAGCATTCCAAACCACAGACAGAGCCTAACGGGCTCTGTGGTTTCCAGTGTGAAGTGTCATTTCATGTAATGGACTGAGATAATAGTACATTATGATACAAGTGTGCTATGTTGGTAATGACACACGAGGCGTATTGTACGCGCGAGCGGCAGCGAGCGCGGGTAAGAGAGCCGAGATGTGTAATTACCAAAGCACACGCGTCGCATACGACGTTTTTCAACACATTTGCGAGGAAAAATAAATAAAATTCAGTTAATAAAAGGATTTTAAGAACTTTAGTTTACCTTTGTTACCAGACATTGCTTACCTGGAGCTGCTTTAGAACTTTACTTTATCATTTGGTAATTAACACCTTGGATTTCTTACTGATATAACTGTCCGAACATTGTCCGAACATATTTTAGTATTTCCAGCGACGGACACTACATTTCTTTATTAATTGAACTAGTAATTTTTAAAGTAATAAAATAACAAAGTCTGAATCAACAATATCAGTGAAAAATGGCGGCAGATATTATTTCTCCGCGCCAATCCGCACGCAGCACTCGCGCATGCGCGCTGTGCACTTAGCACGCGCGTGGCGAAGACACTGACAACAGACCGCTAAACAGCCTAATATTAAATTATAATAAAATAATTAATCAATGTCTTAAATATGCAAATTATGGTCCCTTTTTAGATAAAAATGAATAATTTGTCGAAATTAAATGTTTATTTATCATCTTTAAACTAAAATACTTTAATATTCACGAAAATAATATTCCTTGTTCCTATTGATACTGAACCGTTTGCTGAGATTAAAAAAAAGTTTATATTACCGCACTCGTGCGGTAATATTATTACAGCACTTGTGCGTAATAAGCTGTATTATGAGTTTAAATGCGGTGCAATAAGACTCAATTTACGAGCAACTGTGTTGAAAACGTTATTTTTAAACATAATCCGAACATTCACCGACGTAGCTCGAACAGTGTTTATTGTTTCAATTGAATCCTACAGTTTTGAAATTAAACGCGAAAAATAACTACAAATAATAATATTGTGAATATGAGGGTAAGTAGATCTTGGCGATTTCCCGGGATGAAAAGTAACAGCACATAAAAGTAGTCGGTGCTATTCAGATAGCGTTTTTTTAGATTCAGTAGATCCAAATATTTCCCATAAATTTTTGCTATACACAAACTAACAAAGTAGTTTTAAACTTAGGTTTACGGTAGCTGAACTTTGGACAAAATGTCTTTAGTTTTTTTGTTTGCAGTACATATGGCATTTTAAATGTAGGTCAAACTAAACGTTAGCTCATGAGTCTTTAGGAATTCTTATTATTAGAAAATAAGATTATCGAAGTATACTCGGGTGCAAAGAAACCGGGTCACATTTCATACAACTTTCTACGGGAAGTGGCCCGGTTTTTTTGCTGCCAAGTATATTATGTTTAGGAAATAATTTTGAATATTTTACTAAGTACCTACCCGACTTTAGTGTTTAACGTACTTTGAAGGTCAATGTTTTAATAGTTATTTTGAAAAATTACTAACCTTGGAAAACGGTGATTTTACTTGAGAACAACGGTAAAAAATGAGACACGTAGTCGCTGTTACAGGATAGAGTATCTAATTACTGTAGTACTCATGCTATTAATTACAGAAGCCGCGACAACGTCCTGCATAGGTGATAAGGGTGTGGATAGAGATATTCAGTAGTGTAGATGCGTTAAGATAAGTTTAATGAGATATATTTTTCAAACTTTTTATCTGTCACATATATGTACTCGTAGCAATAGCAATCAAATCCAACGTAAACCCCTTTTTTTACAATATCTCCATTTTATCTAAAAAATTCGACGCAGTACTGACAAAATCAAATGAAATACGTCCGAAATTCCGTCTAAACACTTAAATCCGGTTAAATCCGGATTTATTCGGTCTGGAAGTGACACTATTATTAGACACGATAAAAATAATTTTATTCTAGTTTACTTCGGCTATATACACTGTGTCAATAGGTAAATAAGAAAAACTGAATTTTAACTTGTACGATGTAAGAAAAACTGAAAAATTGCTGTATCTTATTCTCGCAATCGAAAATGCTGAGTGAAAAACAGAGTGTAAAACTCGTTTATAAAGCACGTTTACTCTCGACTTGACTATTCACCCTTGCCTGTAGCTAGTATGGATACAAACATCTCTGGGAACATGGCGTTTTTCTTGCACATTTAATACAATGCACCGATTTTGCCAAAATCCATATCCACATTACTACTAAAACCAAAAATTAACTTGCTACCATTTCCACTCTTCCGCTTCTGCGTCCGTCGCTATTCAATATTCATTGCTCGTTTAAAAAATGTTAGAGGAATTTTGGGCACGCACGTGATACTAGGTAGCTCTTGATTGAACAAATGACTGGAATTACTCGGGATAAAAGTCTGGGTTCTGATAACGCGTCCATTATTTTAATAGATCTCCTGGCGAGAAACTGTTTGCTTGGATTAATTATTAATGGCTAGAATATGTGTACCTCGGTACCTCACACAGGTTATATTATTCGGCGTAGCAATATTTATAACATTTGGTAGTCAGACACTTAACTGAATAAATAATTGAATTGAGTGAGCTGAGCTCTTGGCGTAAATCACAAGCCAGTTTCGACAATTCAACATTGACCTACTTCTAGAGGCGGGATTGACTTGCAATTTGCTATACATGAAGAAGATAGATGACAATACATTTACAGTTAGAAAATACAGTCAGTAATTTTTTTTCTAATAAAATTGCAATACAAAAAAATGTATATAAATGGATTAAAGAAGATAAGGATAGTAGTTAGGGAGCTGGCGAGCATTTCGGTATATGATTTGCACACGTTTCACGTCGAGGTGGATTGCAGTTTAAATCAGACTAGGTCCTTGATGTTTCTTAGAGCATAAATATCACTATTAATAACGTCTGCCTTGTGTGCTGATCATATAGAAATTTTGCTCGCCAGCTCCCTAACTATAGGTATCGTTATAGATAAAGAGAGGACAAAGACAAATGAAATGTTAATTGAACATTAGTTAATAAGCTATGATATAAAAATAGGTTACAAATTTAATAACAACTACATGTTTAAGGTTTGTGCCTATCTGTAATTCAGTTTTCTTCTCTGAAACAAACCAATTTGATTACGAGTCAATTCCAAATTGTTTCAATAAAGGTCCATTAACGATTTATGTAATTTAATTTAGATTCATTGGGAACCGCTTTTGCCGTTACTTCCAACCGCTTGTTAATTAAAATCGTTGAATTAAGGTAGATTCCATTTGCTTTGGCAATATTTATTTAAGCTTATCAATTTATAAATAAAATGCGGGTTAACAGTGCGTTGTTGTTCGGTTGTTTTTAATTTTAGAATTTCCACGAGCTCTGGATTGTTAAAGAAGCATCAAAGGAGAAATGCTGGCTACGCATCTGCTACCCCCTGGTGTTGCGGGTGCAATCAAATAATCCACTAGCTCTTTTACCTCCAAAGTTCATAAAAAAATACCTAGGTTTTGCTTGAGATCTAGTTTAACACTAAACTTTAACTTTAACTTAAAACATTTCGATTTTAAACAAAAATGTTCTCCGGAATAAAAATTATGCCGTAAAAGTTAATAATTCAGCCTTCAGCGAGGTTTACCGCACCTAACGTTCTGAAGTAACTCCCTGTACGACTTTCGACTTTAATACCAGAAAATAAGATTATAATTTAAACTTACTCGTAGCTTGCGGCGTAGAACCGCTACGCGTAGTCGGGCGTAGATGCCTACGCTTCGGCAACGCCATAGCGCCGTGATAACTGATTTAGTAATGCATTTTGATACCATCTTACTCGCTAATCCTGTCGCCAATCAGCAGTGCTTGCACTGCTGTGTTCCAAGCTTGGAGAGTTAGACAGCCGGTGAAATTACTGGAACATGAGGTATTTTATCTTAGCCCTCTAGGCTGAGGTTGGTATAGGTGAAACACTTAAGCAAAATGACCTGTTGTATGTAGTAGTGTACAGAACTGATATGGGAGTTAAGTCATTTTTCTAATTTGGGACGTCAATTTGTCTATTCGCACACATTACTCACACACAACACATTTAATTAACATACACATACATACATACACAAAATCACGTCTTTATCCCTTACGGGGTAAACAGAGCCTAAGGTAACAAGACCTACAGGCCACGTTTAGCAAGACACTGAGGGCGTAGAGGTGGAAAGTGGAATCAAAATAGTGATCGGTTGCTAGCCGCATCGCCTATAACATGATTCCTATGATTTTCGCCCATTCCCTCGATGGGTTTTTACCATTTGCGCGGGAAGAGAAGCAACTGGTACATTCACTCTGGTACAAGTTTTTCACTTATACGCAATTTTCCAGTGTTGCTCATGGGTGGTGGTGCTTACTTACCATCAGGTGACCTACTTACTCGTTTGCCTTCCTTGTATTTAAAAAACCTTATTATTTTAGTACATAATGTACTCACGAGCAAAAATCCGTGTAGATTTAAATCATGTTCGTTTTGAGACAATCACAGTAACACAATAAAATAAACCGTCTAACCGGATAATCAGTATGACAGTTGGCTGTCAGAAATAATTAATTTACCCCGAGAAAGTAATTTGCACGAATCTTATCCGTAATCAAGATGACTGGTGATGGAAAACGAAATGAGGTCGCTTTAAAGGAAAAATGAGGAGGATTAAGACAAGGAGGATTTTGTGTTAGGAAAAGTTTGCAGACAAGTAAATGTTTTCGAAGTATATATGGATGGATTACTGCGAACTAGTAGACTATAATCTATATATGTGCCATACTTTTTCATAAATTTATGATTTATGATATTAATTACTGAGGAACTTAAATTATTTTTATTGTTGTTTTGACTAGTAGAGACTTTATACATCTCTACTATAGATTAATATAATTTAAGGCTCGGGGACCTTATACATCCCTTTTATAAATGTATTTATGTATACTTACTGTATTTTATTTTGAAAAAATGACTTTCTGCCAAGTTTCTTGCGGCGCATTCTTCTTGGCAATGATGGTCATTCCGAATGCACTGGTAGTTTCAAAAAGACATAATAAAAGAGCCCTTGGCGGCCAATGTGCAAAAATTTTTTTTTTTTTTTTGAGATGGGTAAAGAATTATACATAAATCACGTCTTTATCCCTTACGGGGTCGACAGAGCCTAAGGTAACAAGACGTAAAAATGGCCACGTTTAGCATGATTGTGGGCGTATAGGTGGAAAAGGTAATTAAAATAGTGATGGGTTGCTAGCCGCATCGCCTCAAACATGATTCCTAAGATTTTCGCCCATTCCCTCGATGGGCTTTTACCATCCGCGTGGGAAGAGAAGCAACTGGTACATTCTATGTTGTTTCTTTACTCCCAGACCAGCATGGAAGATGAATAAAGAAAGATAAAGATTATTAAATTAGTAATTATATTATATTATAATCCATATTCGAATTCTACCTATAGATTTGAAAATCAGTTTGTTTGTGTTAGTTCCCCCTTGATGATTGACGAAATTTAGCATGCACATAGTCCTTGACACAGAAAAGGAAACATGTTACGTTTATCCCGATCCAGATTTAGTTCCTGCGGGATATTAATACTGCCGGTAATCCCGACAATGGGTAGACGTGCTTAACAAAACAAAAGCCTAACGATCACGGAGTACATTGACCTTTTGCTGATGATACTTGAATTAAATTTTGGAGCGGAATAATACTGAAAATAAACAAGTGTGTACTAAAATATAACAGTATCAAGTAAAATTATTGAATGCAAAAATAATCTGATACTTCCATTGCAAAGAATATTAGGATATCTTATTTGCAAAATTGCATCGAAAGTTCGAAATCAAGTTTACATAAATACTATCAGCCAGCCAAATTATGTGGTATGCCACTGGGTTTGCCACACAAAAAAAAATGACGTATAAGACATAGTTGTCAACTTGAAAGTTCGACTTCAGCGACATGTTCATTCATAGGAAGTTGGATGAAGTGATAGACCACTTATTCGGCCGACCGTACCACGTTGAAACCGTAAAGTAAATAACCCTCCTTTTGGAATTTGTGGTAAGGAGTAGAGCAGTAAAAAGGGCCATAACTTTTAGTTTTGCATATCCCATGTTATCACATTTGATAGCTCAACGCGTTGCTGAAAATGATCTTGATAGATAGATAACAGACAACTAGGTGATCCTTTAAGAGTTCCTTTTTACTTTTGAGGTACGGAACCACAAAAACGGTCTCTTCGTACATACACACACATACACAAATCACGTCTTTATCCCTTACGGGGTAGACAGAGCCTAAGGTAACAAGACCTACAGGCCACGTTTAGCAAGACACTGTGGCCGTATAGGTGGAAAGTGGAATCAAAATAGTGATGGATTGCCTACAACATGATTCTATGGTTTTCGCCCATTCCCTCGATGGGTTTTTACCATCTGCGCGGGTAGAGAAGCAACTGGTACATTCTATGTTTTTTCTTTGCTCCCAGACCAGCGTGGAAGTATAAGTCTCTTCGTACATTTAATTTAAATTGTAGCTTGTGGATAAAGCGAAAGAAGTATGTCAGGATCGTAGCAAGTGGAACAAAGTAGTCTCTGCCTACCCCTGTGGGAAAGAGGCGTGACGGTATGTATGTATGTGTATGTATGTGTATTTTGGCTATAAATAGCAGACTTGCGGTTATTTACCCGCGTAGGTTAAATGGAAAACACCTTCTGAATATGTAATACGTTGTTGTTTTGGCAAATGATAATTCTAAAGATAGATACAACGTCCATAACATTATGACATGATAAGAAATTTAATGTTTTGAATACTTTTGTGTTTTTAAGCAATTAAATATTCCGTGGACTTTAGGCCCTGTCTACCCTGTAAGGGATAAAGACGTGATTTATATGCATGTATGTAAATATTGCGTCGTATCAGTTTCTTAGTCATCTATTGTATAAAAATGAAATGAGTTTGTTAGTCGCGCATAAACTCGAGAACCGCTGGGCCGATTTCGCTAATTCTTAGCTTTTCTTCTTATTAAACAAAAATTCGAAAAAAAAGAAAAAAGCTGGGACGGGGGCGAAGCCGCGGGCATGAGCTAGTGTTTGATAAAAATCGGTCCCGCGGTTCTAAACTAAACTCTTTCCTAAAAGTTAGATGCATTTTTGGCATACAATACAATAACTCTTATTGAACACCACATATAACAACCAAAACAGAAAAAAGGTATACAGAATATTACAAGGTAACAATAGGCGGCCTTATCGCTACAGAGCGATCTCTACCAGGCAACCATAAAATTGAATTATTTTTTATTTACGTATGCTTAGTGCGCGGGGGTTTTAAAATAATAATTTAAGGTTATTTATTATAAATGAATCCTACGAAGCAATACACGTGCACTACAGAAAGCTACTCCAACAAAAGAAAAATACAATAGGAAGGAAAACGTTGATGGGAAATGGTAATTACTTTTCTTTCTTTTGGTATAAATTGTTGACCCTTTGCGAGACGATGCCAGTGCCTGTAGTCACGTGTTTTGAAGTTGGAATCGTTTTTTTCATAGAACTTTCTAAGGGAAATGACCCGATTTTTTTGCTCTCCATTATATTTCGATAAGGTTCAGTGAATATTTGCAAGATGTCTTGAAATTGTTCTAGAATGTACTAGAAATTTGAAAAGGTGGTTGGGTTCGTTTTAATAGAGATCTTGACAGTTGGAACTGTGTGCCATAAAAATAATAATTCCACCTATACGGTCCTGTTAGCTTAGGGTCTGTCTACCCCGTAAGGGATAAAGACGTGATTTTATATTATGTATGTACAAAAAATAATATCACTTTGACCAGTAGAGACTTTATACATGTCTATTATATACTAATATAATTCAAGGTAGGTACCTACTTAGCTTGGGGACCTTATACATCTCTTTTATAAATGTTATTATAAGTTAAGTTAGTTAGTTTCCATCCAGTCGCCCACAATCATGCTAAACGTGGTCTTTAGGTCTTGTCACCTTAGGCTCTGTTTACCCCGTAAGGGATAAAGACGTGATTTATGTTAGTATGTATGTTATAAGTTAATTAGAATTTAAGTATTGTTGTAAATTTATTTTATTCTGAAGAAATGACTTTCTGCCAAGTTTCTTGCGGCGCATTTTTCTTGGCAATGATGGTATTTTCGAATGCGCTGGTAGTTTGAAAAAATAACATGTAAAAGAGCCCTTTGACTTTGAATAATAAATAATCAAGTGATTTATTGCTACAAGCACGCAAAAAAGAAAGTTCAAAACACAAAAATAATTAAATAATAAGAGCACAATCTAAAAAATCCTGGGTTGAAGCGATAAGCCTTATGGTGGTTCACGTGGAAGTGACAGGAGGGTGGGTATTTGCATGAAAGCGTAGGTATATCTATGTTTTGCGCGTGTGGTCACGAAGAAGAAAAGTAATTGGTTTTACTTTACACGGAGCCTAGCAAAGTAACGCCTGATTCAATAAATGTGAGTGTGTATAAAATAGCTTCTTCCCTCTTTTATCAGAATAAGTGAAGTGTTAATTAATGAGATTAACGTACGGCACGCTGGCTAGTCGTCCGTTCGTAGATAACACACTTTGATCTCGATACGGACTAGACGGTCTCTTGGTAGTGCCCCAGGGTAAGGTCTGGGGCGCACTGATGTTATCAGAGTATATTGTTGAAGTTGAGATACTCGTAGTCAACCTTTACAAAACGTTCATCACGCAATTTTCTGCTTTAGTAGGACATTTTGATTTATTTTTGAAACTTGCTTTTTGTCTTGAGCCTTATGTAGGTTAGGTAAATATTTGCACTCTATCACGCTGGAATTCTGAACAAAAAAACCTAGTAAATGAAACCACTATGCATCGTGTCAGCTACATAAGTTCAACATTTTTAGCTAGACGTTAATGAGTTAGTCAGTCAGTCAGGTTTTTTATATAACAATAATAATATCAGTATACACATTCATATTTTTTCTATGGACGATGTACTAATATTTAAGACGCATAAGTTAATTACGTAGTCTAATGAAATAATGCTTCTGACAAGGTATTATGAATATGAAACAAAATCGGCTTCGTGACATTTTAGTTCTTAGATGTTATTCATTTTACTGGAATTACATTGTTACGAAATTTGCCTTAATATATCAGCGAATTCGTTAGGTTCTCTTTCCAAGATTCCTCGACTGGCTCGACAAAGCTTTCTTTTTTATTGGTTCGCAGGAATTTAATACAATATCAAATTCGTTGAGCGTCGGCTGAATATTTCGCAGAAGTAATGCAATTATCGTAAAAGGTGAATAAATAATGGTATAGATAACGTAGAAGTAGCACTCGTTTCTTAGTAACAATATTCTTCGCCAGACTCCCAAAAATACCTAACACATGACTTGCTTCTGTTAGTGTAACAAATGCCCAATGATTAAGACTAAACGCGACACCCTTTCAGCTGAATGCTTTGGACTTAATATGATGTGCCTGCCTGAATTGGCATCATGCACGAATGGGTACGAAGAAAGCCCTTTCAATATGATTTCGTTCAACTTGCAACGTATTCATTCCCTCGATTGCATTCAGCTTTTCAGTTCCTTTTCTATATCCGATTGAGTTTTAACTTTACGACAAGATCTTGAAGAGACGGAGATTATTGTGAATCTTGATTTTGTTTTCATGAAGAAGCGTTGTGGATCTTTGTCTGTTCTGTTACGGATATCTGATCGCTCATCTGCCGAAACGGGCGCTGTGGATTTGGTTTATAATTAACAACAAGCGTACGGCCCACCTAATGATAAGCGGACACCGTAGCCTATGGACGCTTACGTGTCCAGGGAACGAGCATGCGCGTTGCCGGCCCTTTAAAAATCTTAACACTCCTTTCTAAAAGAACCCCATACTGTAGTCTCTCGGGAAAATTTCGGCAGGGATCAAAGTTGGTACAATTACTTTGAATCCAGTTTATTTGACGTTATACTTTCCTATAAACAATGACGTAACTTCTTTATAGCTGGCCAATTGTTTACTTACGTAAGATTTGGACGATATTTGTAACAAAAGCGGATTCTACTTACAAATCGTTACGCAACCGGATCTGTTTACCTAATTAAATAAGCCTATCTCCTCTCATTCTTCCATTAACTATCCGACCTACTTTAAGCGTATGTCCTCTTATAGGCACACCATTCTTTTCAATGTGTTTTCTTACAGTTACTCCCGGTTGCTTTGACATGGTCGTCAGTTCACCGCATCGATTGTCTGTTTACATTTCTATATTTTACTCTGGGCTCTTTTATGTTCTCATTTACGGCACAAATGGCTTGCACACTCGAACTTAGTAAATGAGCACCACCAGTCCATAGCCACCCAAAACACCAGAGGATTGTAGATGCGTTGCCAGCCTAGGGGGCTAGGAACCCCATGGAAATACCTCATGTGCCAGTAATTTCACCGGCATTTGCGTCAGACCAATCATTTTGATTCTCCTTTAATTTTAGAGAGATAGCTTGGAGCTTATCTCTTGCTTTGTCTTGTCTGACTGTAAAAAAGCATTGTTCAAGTGTCCGATGTCTAAAATTAAGAGGCATACCCATGAATATTTCAGTAAATTTTCCAATGCGGCAGTCAGTTTCGTTGTTTTGTTCGATTTTTCGAAGGTTTGCCTGTCCCAAAAGCAAATAATTCGGTATAATTAAGTAGAAATTTTCGTAAATAAACTCTTTTTATGGTGACGTGATCTCTATTGGAATCATTGCACAATATTTCACTTGCAGTGACGCGGACATGTTATTCAATCCAATTATGCTAATTAAATGGCGAGCTGAAATGTTGCAGCTAATGAGGTTGGTCATATTTTTAAATGATAAGTTGAACGATGAAATATGGTGTATAGTTAAAAATAAACGTTCAGATTGTTTTATGAGTTCAGCAAAAACTGTTTATTCTTTTTTAATTTCGTTGTGATACTAACTAGTGTATTTGATCTAGTAACTAAGAAAGAAGGTTTAAAATTAAACTAGTATTAAAGAATTTGGTTTTTCTACTTCGCTAGTCTAGTGCTGCCAGTATTTTTTTTGTAAATCATATAATAAATATGTGGGTTGCCACTTTAAAAAGGGCACTTTTATATCTATTGTTTCGCTAACTAGAAACCAGTATTTTTAAATCCATTTAACATTCATAACAAGAAAAATTTAACAGCTAGCTTGGAAGAGGAACAGAGGACGAGGTGTGAATAAATTTTCCAGTTTAACTGGAACTTGGGAGCAAAACTTGTAGTTAACTTTTACCTTCCCCCGGGTATACAAACACCGCACACGTTGAGCAAATTTATTATGAGTTATGCGCTTGTTGTAATGGCTCTTTGCCACATTATATACTACCGACCATGCTTAATTAATAATATAAGTAGGCATTATGAACTCAAGAACCAAACAAAATTTCAATTCTCGTAATAATTGTATAGTTCTACCAAAAAATTACAGTTTGAAGTGGATCAACACTATTCAAATTAATGGAAAAGAAAAACGAGTCGCGAGGGTGACAAAAGGGTGGCAAAAGTAGGTACCTACATAATACTTTGCATCTTCCATCAGGCTATCTACCTCTGTGGCGTCATTCAAGGAGGGCTTGAAGAAGATGTGGCTCGCACCATCTCCTTAAATATTGTATGTGTGTACTCATATTGTATATAGTGTGTATGTATGCACGTGTTTAATGATATTTAGTAGTTTATTTATGAATTGTTTGTTGTATTTTGAGAAGTACGCTCTATTGTGGCTTTCACTATATGGATATTTTAAACTCACTCTTTGTCGGTCTCTCGCTTAATGCTCCTCTCATTTACTCAAAGGTTAACTTTGTGCATATATTTAAGGTCTTTTTTGTGATTTGTCTCTACTTCTCTATATTTGTACAATAAAGCATTTACTTACTTACTTACTTACTTACTTTGACTATAAAAGACTGGTTCTCACACACACACACACACACACACACACACACACACACACACACATACACACGCACACACACACACAAATCACGCCTTCATCCCTTACGGGGTAAACAAAGCCTAAGGTAACAGGTACTTACAGGCCACATTTAGCAAGGTTATGGGCATATAGGTGGAAAATGGAATCAAAATAGTGATGGGTTGCAGCCTCATCGCCTATAACATGATTCCTATTATAATCGCCCTAAAGACTGGTTCAATCACCCTTTTATCTCTACAAAGATTAATAGGAGACATTTCAGAATTTCTAAATAAAGCACTTCTTTGTCCCTCTCAAAACCAACACCTTGTCAATATAATCATCATCTCCAGCCTCTGAACGTTCCAATGCTGGGCCTTTAAGATTGAAATGTCAATATAAAATTAAATGTACGTTTACATATCACTTAATATCAGATTCAAAGGTCAGCTTATGACTTCAGCACTTACGTCATACAATGTGTGTGTTAATAAGACAACCCTACACTGGATTGCCGGCTAAACATTTTGATATAACTCCGCCTAGACGACGCCAGCCGAAAAACAGATATTTATGTACATATATAACTTATACTAAAAATATTCTACAAATCAATAATCTATAAGTAAGTAATTCAATAATGCTATGCAAACTTCTGTAGTATTTATCAACTAAACACACGAAATAAGACAGGGATGAGAAGACATTTTTAAAAAGGACGGAGGATTGGTCCGAAACATGTCGTGTCGGGCATACCTCGAGTGCAAACGTGATATCCACTTTACACCATATCGGTACTATTCCTTAGTATATTGTATTTTCTCCGTGTTTTATATGTACGTGTATCGAATGTGTGTAAATAAATGTTTTTTTTCTTTCTTTCTTTCTTTCTTTAAATAATCAATATGTATGTTCTCATCCCTGCTTCATTGTTCTTTATTCACTTTGCGTTAACAAAGGATTCGCGATTATAATTAAGTTTCACTCGTAAAAATTTACTCTCCTTCATCTTTCCGAACTCACATTTACATATTTGTTCAGTACCACAATAACGTTTTATTGTGTATTCTCCTGAAAACATTCCCAGGTTGCATTCAGTGTAACACCGCTATTAGGTAAGCTAACATTATCCGCCACCACTTCCCCAAATGGAAGGTACCTTTGTCCTAACACTCCCGAGTGATGTGCCCGCTCGTTAAAAATGCAGATTCACGGAATAACTTGCGTATCCGTAGCTCGGTCTATCCCGTGGGGAATTTTAAAATTCCGTTTTTATTTCTTGTCTACGTCATTGGAAAGCCTTAGATTTCTAGTCTCTAGAAGCAAGAGCCCGAGTGTTGGCAACGTTTGCAATTTACTGTGCAGAGTATCTGTGTAATGTGTGCCCACCTCTAGCGTAGAAATCACATGTAATTTTTGTAACAAATGCATTAAATGTTTGATTTTAACAAACTAAAATTATGGAACATCCACGGAAATAACGTATTTTTTTTATAATTTTTGTCCCCTATTCGAATATCACACGATTAATTGTATTACACTTAATAGCAGATGTATTGATTTCTAATTCTTTTTATAAGATACTTTAAAGATCCGCTGAAAAGTACGGAATACGGATGTTTTTCTTCCTCTAATACGTGGGTACGGATCTAAGTCCGCATATACCCATGCTCCTATATTCAGCACAACACTAGTACTGCTCTCCGAATAATGTTTTATGCGGTGCTGGTTTATCTTCGGGTCAAGGGCAGGATTTGACACGTGCCGTGTGGAAACGAATGTCACATGTCACAGATGTGTTGTGATGTATTGAGCTTATGGTTGGAAGACACACAATAACTGTTGTTTTGATGGATGTCTCTACTATAGGTAATATTGAGATATTTTTGTCGAGTGTCGCTAGGGACTCTCAGACTTATAGCGTGTACTTGGATTTGTCTATCTTGCTCTAACGTGCGCGTATTATATTGCTCTTTCTCTTGCGTTCGAAGTTTCTTAAACACTGATAAATAAATACAAATTCCATTCTTCTGCCATCCACAGGCATGACAAGCCCGGACAGAGAGATCTGTATTGTAGCCTCTCCTCACAATTACATTGTGTTCATGGCTTAGTACTTACAATGTTTTCTTCCATCTGTCGTACCAATGCTACAGAGATACTCAGTAATTAGAGTCGCCCAACTAAAGGAAATAGGCCTTTTTACGGATACTCTACGAGATGACAGCAATGTATCTATTTGGAAGAAAAATTATTTTCCTTGTTATTTGGGCGAGCGGAAATTTCGTTTTGTGGACTTAGTTCGAAGTCTTCTTACGCTGAGTTTGAAAAAAATAAACTGCTTCGTTATTTATGTTGAGCACATTTGGTGATTTGGTTCTTGGAAGTTTTTGAAGTACCTATCCATAATGATCTGTAGAAGTTTTGTTTTGTACATGCTGATTGCTTATAGCAGATAATCTGAGTTCCTGTTTGTACAGAATAAATTGAGAACTATTATAAATAAAAGCTAAGATACAGTTAAACTCAGACACATTTTAAGACATACTTTACCGACTACCTATTTTTGAAGTGAAAACTTCTTTAGCGGCGTTGAGCACTTTTTGGGATGGCTAAAAAATGTTAAACTCGCGTCAGGTAAGACGGAGGGAGTGTTTCTGCAGGGTCGTAATAATACGTACGTTGATTTCTATTATTTCGTTTATAGAAATTATTAGCAGTAAAAGGCAGGAGCTTAGTATGTACTCAGTGGGTTTTTATTTACAGAGTGACAAAGTCAATGAGACAGAGGAACAATAATATAATTTTGAATGTATTCGCTTATAGCCAGGATGATCTAAGATATACCGTATTCATTAAAAAGGTTCAACACCTCCCCGTAATAGAGCATCCTGTATAACGAATATATCAACACAAAAAAATAGCAACATGTATATACAAATAAGGACAAGTACAATATAAATCGGTACAAAAAACAACATCCTGTATATACATTTGTTGACATATAAAAGGTATAGAATTTACTAGCTACTCACTTTGAAATTAAACCTAATGAATTGGTGAATCTGTAATGTTTGATTTTTGTGAGAGGTTTGGTGAGTATGTCAGCTAGCATTTCATTTGTCGGAATGTAATGTAAATTAAAATCTGACTGTGAAAGTTCCCTAATGAAATGATGTCTTATGTCGATGTGCTTGGTGCGACTGTGAAAAGTGTCATTTCGAGTGAGTTTGATGGAACTTTGGTTGTCTGAATAAATGGTGATGGGCTGAATGACGTCGAATACTTCATTAATGAGTGATCTCAAGTAGATAGCTTCCTTGCAGGCTTCTGCAAGTGCCATGTATTCAGCCTCAGTGGTAGAGAGTGCAGGTGTGCGCTGCTTGCGCGACTCCCATGATATGCACGCACCACTCATTTTGAAGGCGTACCCTGTGTAGGATCGTCTGTCTACGACATTGCTGCCGTAGTCAGCGTCTACATATCCGACTGGGTAACTTTGTCCCTTTTTGAAACAGAGTTTCAGGTCCTTAGTTGCCTTGAGATACCTGAGTACCCGTTTGGCAGCTTTCCAATGCACCTCCCCGTAATGTACGTTGAACTGGCTCAGATATGACACTGTGTGTGAAATGTCAGGCCTTGTTCCGATTGCTACATACATTAGAGATCCGATAAGCTGTTGGTACGGTAGATCAGGTCTCTCGTCTTCCTTGGCAGGAATAGTGAGTTTCACACCAGCTTCCATTGGTGTGGTGATTGGAATTGCATCTGTCATTCCAAACTTTTCAATAATTCTTTCGATGTACTTAGTTTGATCGAGTGTAATATTTTCAGTGTCTTGAATGACTCGCATGCCTAAGCAGTCTTTTAAAGTACCAAGATCTTTCACAATAAAAAGTTTTTTAAGTGAGGTTTTGAAGGTCTCTTTCATGCATTCATTGTTACAAAGGATGAAAAAATCGTCCACGAACACCGCAATTACAAGTATGCTGTTGCCGTCTCGTCTGTAATAAATACAATGCTCGTTTGCTGCTTGCTTCATTGATAAGCTAGTCATAGCTTCACACACTTTTATATTCCACTGTCGAGGAGATTGCTTTAGACCATAAAGCGATTTTTTAAGTAAACAAACTTTTCCTTTTTTGTTGTTTTCAAAACCTGGCGGTTGTTCCATAAAAATTTCTTCTTCTAAATCGCCATTAAGAAAAGCGGTTTCTACATCGAGGTGGTCTAGCTGGACGTTAAGTTGTACGGCAAACGCAAGGAGTAGTCTGACTGACGAGAGTCGAGCTACTGGAGAAAAAGTCTCTCCGTAATCGATACCATGTACCTGAGTGAAGCCTTTTGCTACAAGTCTTGCTTTAAATTTAACAACTTCGCCGTTAGTATTCTTTTTAATTTTATACACCCATTTATTTTTGATAATTTTTCTATCTGTGGGTCTCTCCACTAATTCCCATGTTCCGTGTTTCATTAAACAGTCATACTCATTTTTCATAGCTTTTTGCCATTCGGAACTGTGAACATCTTCTACGGCTTGTTTATATGTTTCCGGCTCGTAGTCTGACACCATAAACATCGACGGGCTGTATCTCTCAGGCGGTCGTCGCTGTCGTTGTGGATATCTGGTTTCATTGATCGCGCTGTCTGATTCAGGAGACGTTGGTGCTGATTCACTGGATTCAGTGTCTGCAGTGAAGTACTCCTGTGAGTCCTGTGACGTTTCTGAAATTTCAGGCAGGTTATCAATATGTACATTTACTTCTGGTGTCGGTGGTTCTGGTTCCGTTTGAGTATCTGGGGTGGAGGTTGGTAATAATGGCGATGGTGATGGAGTTACTGTTTGTTCAGTAATGGGTTGCGGCTGTGAAGTGTGTGACTCTATCTGTACAAGAATTTGGCCGTCAGTGAGGGTAGTGTCGGCAGGCGTTGTGGATTCTGCTGCTAGAGCAGGGTTTGCCACTTTGTCTTCGATGAAGACTACATCGCGTGCGACGATGATCGCTCTCGGGTTACGAGGATCTATAAGGCGGTAGCCTTTACTCTCACTTGAATAACCTACAAAGATACAAGTCTTTGTTTTAGAGTCTAACTTGGAGCGCTTTTCCTTAGGAATTAGAGCATGCGCTTCGCAACCAAAAACACGAAGATGCGATAGATCAATCGGTTTTCCATACCACACTTCGTCAGGTATTTTATTATTTAAAGCTTGGGTTGGCGTTACATTTTTTAAATAGATAGCCGTATTAACTGCTTCGCCCCAGTAAGCTTTTGGTAGCTTGGAGTCATGAAGCATAGTCCTTGCTTTTTCAATAATGGAGCGGTTAGCTCGTTCTGAGATCCCATTCTGTTGAGGTGTGAACGGTATTGTGGTTTGATGGACAATCCCGTTTTCCTTAAAAAAAGTTGAAAACCTGTGATTAATATATTCCCGGCCGTTATCAGACCGAAACACTTTTATTTTGTGACCCGTTTGGTTTTCCGCTAAATATTTAAATTCTATAAATTTACTGAAAGCTTCATCTTTTGTTTTTAGAAAGTATCCAAAAGTTTTTCGACTGAAGTCGTCAGTAAAAGTAAGTAAGTACAGGGCTCCGCCCCACGAGTGCGTACTCATGGGACCGCAAAGGTCCGAATGAATAAGTTGCAATACGCAACTCGTCTTACTAATAGATTTCGGAAAAGGTCTTTTTGAAAGTTTGCCTTGTAAACAAGGGATGCAGGTTTCGTTTAGACTTCCTGTGTAGTCTATGCCTACTTTTTTATTTTTTAAGACGTTTAGGCTTTTGACATTTACATGGCCAAGACGTCTATGCCACAACATCGCTGATAGCTTCCTGTCAGTAATCAGCTGAGCTTGAGTTTCGGATACGTCAAGTTTATACATGCCATCTTTGTTCGACGCGGTAGCAACTGTTGTACCAGAAACTTTGCATTGTTGTCTCAGAAGAATAGTAGCGCCTTTAGGTGAAAATACAACAACAAAGCCTTTTTGGACTAGACTACTTACTGATAGTAAATTAGCAGCTAGTTTAGGTACAAAGAGAACGTTAGAAATTGAATGAACATGGTCATTTACATTTAATTGAATTGTACCCGTACCTTTGCATACCATTTTTTCATTGTTGGCTGCAGTGACATAGCTTGAGCTGTGTGCAAGGTCGCTGAACAGGCGTATGTCGTTACACATGTGAGCAGTGGCGCCAGAATCTAGATACCAGAATGTGGTGGATGAGGGAAGCTGAAATGGAGGTGTAGTAAAAGATGATAAAAGTGTAACATCATTAATATTAGAAATTAAGTTGGTCACAGCAATCTTCTTAAACTTCCTCTTGCGGCATTCAGACACGACGTGTCCTTTCTTCTTGCAGTATGTGCAAACTGGTGGGCGAGGGCTTGAGTTCTTCGTAGAATTCACGATCAACGCAGCACCTGGTTCTTTTGATGGCGAATGGCGTAGGTCTTCTTTCAGTAGGATTGTAGCTACGGAGTCCGAAGTTAGTTTTGTTCCCGAATTTTCGATAGCCATGACCATGGGATTAAACTTGTCGGTCAGTCCTGTCAGCATTATGAGTCCTATAAATTCGTCATCTACTGGTTCGTTCGCTTCAATGAGCTGTTGCTGTGTGGCTCGTATCTCGCTCACGTAAGCTTCCATCGTCTTAAACGAGGACAGTTTATAATTAAATAATCTGCGTAAAAGATTAAGTCGCCGCAGTAAGCCGCTGTCTGCGTATGCAGCTTGTAGCTTCTTCCACGTTTCTTCTGCCGTCGTGGCGCTCATCACGGTAGGATATACCTGAGGAGTCAGAGCAAGGCAGATTTTTGCCATCGCTTTGGCATCTAGACGCTTGAAGTTTTCATCTCCTAACACTAATTTATATTGTGTAGGATTACTCACGCAGTCCCAAAGATCGCATACAATGAGCACATTCTTCATTGCGAAGCTCCAAGAGGAAAAATTTTTTGTTCCTTCAAGTTTTTCAATGCTCTGAAAAATGTTCTGTGCCGGTGCCGTAGAGGTCGCCGATGGTGACGGATTTCCGTTTGTTTCCATAGCACGTATTTTAATTACTGGGCCATAACCTATTATTTCGTTTATAGAAATTATTAGCAGTAAAAGGCAGGAGCTTAGTATGTACTCAGTGGGTTTTTATTTACAGAGTGACAAAGTCAATGAGACAGAGGAACAATAATATAATTTTGAATGTATTCGCTTATAGCCAGGATGATCTAAGATATACCGTATTCATTAAAAAGGTTCAACAATTTCGTCACTCACTCGTGAGCTACGTTTGGCCTAGTGTGGTATACCTAAGGTGTGAAATAAAAGTGAGTTCGCTCCGGTGAGCGCGGTTCAAATCTTGTGTAGAAAAAGTTTATTTTTTATTTTTGAAGTTCTTTGTGCATTTTTTTTGGATGTTTTTTTGCGTTAGTGTGCGTGTGTGTAGTTTTCACTTCCGGCATTCCCGGAGTGCAACCCACCCTTTTTTCATGTAAAAGCAAACAAATGAGCATGCGTTTCACTTGATGAAATGATCACCGTCGCTCATAAACCACCTATGTTGTAGCAAATCAAGAAATCATCAGCCACTCCATTACAAATCTTGCACGTACAGGACAAAAAACATCGCTTAAACTGTACAGTGGAGGAGCATGATTCATCGATGTGGCGTTGGTAGAAGCTACCTCACCATCGAAAAGTATTAGGCAGCTGGGACACTGTTATAAAGTTCGTCAGAAATCCTAAACTAACTACTAAGAAATAATATAATGTCCACAGACTTAAGTTTAACACAGACATTACCAACAAACCAAGAAGTACAAACAATACACTACACTCAAACATAGTAATAGAAGATTCAAGAATAGACCCTAGTATCTTCACTTTAATTGCGACCTTCCTAACTTACACTCCGTAAAGTAAACCGTCCCCTCAAACTTATTCCCATCGCCATATACCCCACATGACTAAATCCTTTCGCGTAATGACCATTTCGGGTAAGTATTACCCATTTACCTTTGCCCTGACCCACTTTGATCCTACTGCGATTTGGATAAACGATAAAATCCCGGAACACTTTAGCCTTCGAGGTTTGTTTTAAATGTATGAAAACAAACGTACCTATCACGTTCCTATACTGATCCTAACTAATATAGGTAATATTTGTTTTTTTAGGTTTTCACTCAACCGATAGTTATAAAACTTGGTATGGAGATAAATTGAGACCCCGCGAAGAAAATAGTTTTTGTCCCGGAAAGTTGTATAGTTCCCGCGGGCGCGCTATACATGAATTCTCCGCAGACGAAGTCGCGGGTAACAACTACTATTATTACAAGTTGTAAATAAGAGCATAAGGTATAAGGTAAGGTACTTAAACTGCTCTGCTGTTTCGTAATAATAATTAATTACATTATAATTACGAATGTGGTCGTGCACTGAAATAATTTCGTAAACAGGAAATAAACAATAAATAATTAATTCGGAGCACATAATTATGAAAAATGAAACATTGGTACTAAGCTAGCATGAAATATTTTCTTTAAATATGTATACAGGGTGTTAGGTAATGAGTGGATAATCCTTGAACTATGGATAGAGGGCACTTAGGACGTTATAATAAAGCTAAAATAGGTTTTGTGAAAGTTGCACGGTTTCCGAGATATTCGGACTTTTAGGTTTTTTTCGAAAATGAACACCCTTGTTCAATGTTTTGATCATAGCACCATTTTAAGCTAACTTTTTAATTTTTTTTATTTTTGCTTAATATTCTCGAGTACGTGTATGTTCAGATAGGCATTACTATTTTTGTGAGACTACATGGGATTTTTTTAAAAAAAATCGCAAACTTAATTTTTGCCTTTTCAATCGTACATTGATCGAATTTTCAGCTCTCACGGTGAAAAAAAAATACACTACCGCCTAGTTGCCAATAAGCTTAAAAACATGCCGGTTTATTGACAATTTAAAAATGGTAATTACCTTTTGAATTTAAATTCTAAATGACAAAATAATTAAAAAAAAATACACGCTCACCCACATTTTTCCCGGTTTACTTTTTGTATCACGGGCATAGAACTCAATTTTTTTTGTTGCAAAAATAACATTATTGGCCACTTATTTAAATACAAATGGCATGTAAATAATTCCAAATTTAAAAAACATGTTGACTGCCTTTTGTTTTTTTTTTCTACTTCAATTTTGAATTTCGCTATTATTGCATAATGAATGGTGAAATTGTGCCTTGGCACTCACCATAAATGTAATGCATTTGGGCGTATTCTATCAGTATGTATTATGTTCGAAGCAGTATTAAAGTAAAAAACTTCAACACAACGATCTAAACGCAAAATTAACCATTCATTACGCAATAATAATAGCGAAAATCAAAATCGAATTCGAAAAAAAAAAAAGGCAGTTGACATGTTTTTTAAATTTGGAATTATTTAAATGCCATTTGCATTTAAATAAGTGGCCCATAATGTTATTTTTGCAACAAAAAATTTTGAGTTTTACGCCCGTGATACAAAAAGTAAACCGGGAAAAATGTGGGTGAGTGTGCATTTTTTTTAAATTATTTTGTCATTTTAAATTTAAATTCAAAAGGTAATTACCATTTTTAAATTTTCAATAAACCGGCATGTTTTTAAGCTTATTGGCAACTAGGCGGTAGTGTATTTTTTTTTCACCGTGAGAGCTGAAAATTCGATCAATGTACGATTGAAAAGACAAAAATAAAGTTTGCGATATTTTTTTTTAAAATCCCATGTAGTCTCACAAAAATAGTAATGCCTATCTGAACACACAAGTACTCGAGAATATTAAGCAAAAATAAAAAATTGAAAAAGTTAGCTTAAAATGGTGCTATGATCAAAACATTGAACAAGGGTGTTCATTTTCGAAAAAAACCTAAAAGTCCGAATATCTCGGAAACTGTGCAACTTTCACTAAACCTATTTTAGCTTTATTATAATGTCCTAAGTGCCCTCTATCCATAGTTCAAGGATTATCCACTCATTACCTAACACCCTGTATATAACTCAAAGGTGACTGACATAGTGATCTATCAACGCACAGCCCAAACCACTGGACGGATCGGGCTGAAATTTGGCATGCAGGTAGATGTTATGACGTAGGCATCCGCTAAGAAAGAATTTTGATCAATTCTACCCCTAAGGGGATAAAATAGGCGATGAACGTTTGCAAAGGCCGCAGCTGCCTAGAGTCGCGACGTTAATAATTATTGCAGCTTATACTATCAACCAGTTCTGAAGTCCAATTCTACGTGGACGAAGTCGCGAGCAGAAGCTAGTTTAACAATAAACGGCTCAACTGACGTTTAACGTAGCCTTTGAAGGTATTTAGAAAATACTGAAACTAGTCGGATTACCCGATTTATAATTATAAGTCTCAAAAGTAATTTTGAGTACTAACCTACACTTTTAAATTTAAAAAAAAGCTATGACTCTTGAAAAACAATTTATATTCAGTCAAATAAGATGACAAGTTAGAATAGTTATAAAACTTAAAGCCCACTCAGTTTATGCGGTACTGCCTTAGTTTAAATCAGATGAATATTCAGAACCCACCCACCTGTCTTCATCAATGTATTTCAGGATTCATTAATTAATCTCGTTTGAAAGTTAGATTTAGGATAGGATTGTATTATATTATCACTTCATTGAAAGAAATGTAAGCCAATTAATATAAACTTAACCTAACCAAAACCATGAAACCGGAAATAACTAATTCCTTCCATGCTGGTCTGGGAGTAAAGAAAAAACTTTTGGCATGATTGGCGTATAGGTTGAAAGGGGAACCAAAATAGTGATGTGTTGCTAGTCGCATCGCCTATAACATGATTGCTTAGATTTTCGCCCATTCCCTCGATGGGCTCTAACCATCTGCGCGGGAAGAGAAGCAACCGGTATATTCTATGTTTTTTCTTTGCTCTCAAACGAGCATTCTTTTACCACACCCTTGGTTATTCAAGCATATCTATCAAGTCGAGATATAAAGTTGCTGTACTACATAAACTCGAAAAGCTTCCCACGTAAGCTTATTTTGAACATAATATATGTCAATCACTCTTTATTTTCGCTCTGATGTTACATGTACTGGAAAACGAGTATCGCTGTCGGCTCTGATGTAAATGTAATACTTGCCAATGTTGTCTTTTCAACTGAAGTTTTCCCTTGAGTGCCTACTTACGTGTGTACAGATTTAAAGTTTTCAGATTTTAAAGCTCATCATTAGAGACCGGATTATATGCAACACAAAAAGCTTGTTATATGCATGCAAATATGCATGAAAAATGCTTGAAATATGCACGAAAATTGGCAGAATATGCGAAATTAAATGCACTAACTCACCTAATTTCACACAAATAAATAAAAAACTAAACTGCAGATCAATGAGCACGCACGTCAATTATGAACAAGTAACAATTTATATGCGTAATAGGTGGAACGACTTTGTAGTAGGCGAGCGCGACGTTCTTGTCTCTTTCATTTTATTATCGTAACTGTCAAAACAAAAGACGCGCGCGGCTACTGACTGCGTTCCGAAATGCAGTAAAAAGTCACAATTATTACTTATATTTTGTGACTGTTATTAAATTTCGGAACGCAGGGTGAGTGAAAAATATTGTAAAAGTACCGATATTATCGGCATCTTAACTAGATCGGTAAAATGCTTATACCGCTGAGAATGGGTGAAATATGCAAATGCATATAATCCGGTCTTTACTCATCATCATCGTCTCTTGCCTATACACGTCCACAGCTGGGCTCAGGTCACCTCTCAGAATGGGACGATTTAAAATACAATAACTTTTTATTGAACACCACATATACCTAACAACCGAAACAGAAAAAAAATTGGACTAATTAACTTAATTAGATTGAGGCTATATTATTAGTTCTCACGCGGGCCCAATGTGAATTATTACGAACTTCACACACACTATTGAATAAAATTGCTATACTAGTATGTTTCAAGTGTGATTTCGCACATTAATTCCGAAAAACTCAGATATGCGAGCCCGGAATTCGAACCCACGAACCTCTGTTTGAGAGGCCATAGGTCAAACCACTAGGCTACCACGGCTTTTTAAAAAGTATCGTTCAGGTTACGTTTTTAAAGGTATCGCTTATAAATTATTACCTATAAAATATCAATTTTATCTCATGATTTTAAGTCGAGAAAAACATCTTCCGTGATTGATGACCGGATAGCCTAGTAGTAATGATCCTGACTATGAAGCTTGAGGTACCCAATTCGAATCCCGGTAAGGGCGGGGCAGGCACTTGCATGATGTTGTTTGTATTTACAAATTTAAGTGAGTTTATGCGTTGGCTAGTAGTCATAGTACAAGCTTTGCTTAGTTTAAGACTAGGTCATTAAGTTGGGTTAACGGTTAGCTGTCCGCTCGATCCCACCTAGATAACGAACCGATTGGTTCGAAATATATCGGGGATATCTTGACGGTAGTTTTATTTCTATGAATTTAAAGCGGGCGTTGCGAAGAAATGCTTTTTTGTCACAAGTGGCTTTTTGTTCGGTTCGCTCTTACTCCGAATAAACGAAAAAGAAACAGTTGAAAGTAACAACCATTTGGCGTCAAAACTGTATCAGTAGTCGTTATTTCCTACGTTTTACTGAAATTTTACCCTTAGTTCAATAGTGATAGAGTAAATTACTGTTTAGGAAACGCGTCCGTTTTCTCTACAGAAAATAGTTTTAGTAAAAACTGATTGTGGTACTGCTAGGAAAGCGTCAGTTAGTTTCCTTCTGAAAAACGCTTTCACAAAACTGTTGTAAAAATATCAGTCCTAGAAGAATTCAGAGCTTTAAATAATATATCATCCGCCGTCGAATAATGTTAACCGCAAAGGTCGTAGAGTTCAAGTTCCGATGTTCTTGCATACCTAATGCTCGTGTTGGGCCTTTGCCGGCACGCGCTTCTGTTTGTCTTAGTTTCCTTTATGTAATATTAATTTGCGTGGGACGTAATAAGTCTGCTAATACAGATAAGGGTTGGTATATCACGTACGCTGTGTCACTTTTGCAGCTTATACAAATAATATTTGCGAGTGCGTCTTTGTTGTTCTGAGAAAAAAGCAGACAACGTGATTTTTGACGCGTCTAGGAGATTTATTTTTGGTGTGACTTAATGTTATTTAAAGTACTTAGAAAAGGGGTTTGTTTGCTAGCTAGGAGGTCAACGTTTCAATACTGTCTCTTTATAAGTAATGTTTATGTTTTGTCTATATCTTATTAAGGCAAATATTGAAATGATAGATAAAGACAAAAAATCTTAAATTATTAGAAAATTAACAAAGCGTTTACGGGTAAGAGTGAAAATTTACTTATGGTTTTGACGCAGTTGCTAACAGCGGTGGATATTAAAGATTTATAACACAGCAAGCTTCTGCCCGCGACTTCGTCTGCGTAGAATTATAAGTATAAACCTTCCTCTTGAATCACTCTATTTATTAAAAAAACTGCATCAAAATCCGTTGCGTACTTTTAAAGATCTGAGCATACATAGGGACAGACAGACAGCGTAAGCGACTTTGTTTTATACTATGTAGTGATATAAACGCCACGTAATTGCAACGGCTCAGGGTCGTAAGGACTAATTTGAAGAAAGACTACCTATGTAAGAAAAACTTTAAATTTGCAAGTCATGTTGGTAAAATGTCCAATCACGAAAAATTCCATGATGTTGAAGTTACTGCTGATACACAACTTCTTCCTCTGTATATTATACCACATATATATATATAGCTAAATATAGCTTTATAACAATTGGAACGTCCTTGGACAGCCAGCAAAGTTGTCATCAGCATTAGCGCTTGGAACGACTATAAATAACGATGTACTTTTCAATTTTGTTTGCCGATTTATTTTTAGCCGCCCTAAATACACCCCAACTTCGTTCACCGGTTTGAATGGTCCGTAATGGAAATTTTGCGAGGGAACGATTCGCGCTGTCAATGCGCCGTTATCGTAACGAGTACTCGATATATGTACAAGAAATATCGGAAGTAGAACCTATTCTTAGAACATGAACGTATTGCGTTCGTGATGATGACAGCACATGGAGGAAATTATCAAATAGAGTGGTAACACGGGCCATCTATCCCATTCTGCAACACATTAATGATTTGACATGAGGTGTCAATACAAACGTACATACATATATCACGTCGTTATACCTTATCTTATCTTATCTTATCTAAGGTAACAAAAGCTTAAGGCCACGCTTAGCTTGATTGTGGGCGTATAGGTGGAAAGTCAACGCTCATGATCTAATTTTCTTGTCTTGATTATTTTCTATAAAATTGTGTATATTCTCTTTTATTTGTGTGTCTTGCAAAAAGGAATAAAAATGTCTTCTTTCTTTCTTTCTTTCAACTCTAATTTCAACTCTAGCTGAAAAAAAAACCGAAAGGTTAAGCTATGGCCGGGAATTGAACCCGGATTCTCGTCTTTCCGTGACGTGTGCTATAATGCTACATCACCCGTAGCATACCCCCTTAGTTTACATTTCGGATTTTTCTATGTGTTCTAATTTTCAGTGTCGTTTAGACAAAAATTACATGTCAAAGAAATTATAATTGAAATCGTCAGATCAAAATAAAAATGCTAACAATTAAAATTTTCAATTAATATGTATAACGATTAAGTACTCACAAGTAAACTAAAATAATAGTACATTACTGTCTAGGCCAGGAAGTAGGCAATTGCTGGCTGAGTATTGGTTTGAACGGACGAGCTTGCGAGTCCGTTTAATAATACGAAGCCAGCAATGCTATTCTGGCCGAGGCAAGTATAGTGCTTTTCTCAAAAATCGAAAATATAACAACAACAAAAATAAATGAAAATAAAATAGTGAAAATTGTTTTGCTTTGCCACCTTTTTCTATCAATAGTATTTGAAGAGTGTATTTTTCTACCCAGAACACCTAAAGCTATTTCAGACACAGATAAACACGTTGTCGCACTAGTTTTTTTTTTTTTTTCATTTGATGATTTAAGTCTTGTGCCTTTCTTTTTTAATGGTGATTTGCATTTTTAAAAAGTTAATAACTAGACAGTAATGGAATTTGTATGCAACATTACTGTCGAGTTTAGCGCGACAGTAATGTTTTTTTTTTTTTTTAATTTTGGACTGACTGGCAACAATTAACTTCCTGTTCTGATATGTAGTTAACAATGACGACTTTAGGTACCGGACATTTTTGAGAAAAAGTATTTTCTCCTTCAAAGGTTCACTCCATCTCCTGGAATCCTTTTGTTCATAATTTTATGATCGGAACATTCTTCTGGTTGAGATTTTCAAAGGCAAAAAGCGCAAACGTTTTTGGCTGTGTTTACTCATAATATGACTGATGTTGTTTGATCATGTCGCGCTCCTTTCGAAAACTTGTATCAGGGCTATTAGGTTAGAAGTATCTGTGTGATATAAAGAAAGCACCTAAGCCGAATCTTTTGTTCGAACGGAGTAGCTACTATTATCCATTGTCTAGACTGCCCTCTAATGTCTCGGATTCAGACGTCGAGCTATTTTATATTTGGTCTGAGTTGGTTGCTGTCTTATTAAGAATGCTCTAATGATCAAGGCATTTGTTCTTCGAGTTACGACACTAAGTAGTCTTTTGAGCCTTGCGCTTCTAATTTTGTATTTTTGGTTAAACATTGGATTGAATGTAACGTTTCACCGGACCTTGCCATCTTCTGATCAACAAAATTGGTCACTTTATTATGACAGTATTGGTAATGCGAATACATTAACCAATAATGCCAATAACAGAATTTTGTACAATTTTACAGTAACTGGCAATATTAACAACAATCTTAGTAGTTAATCCTGAGGAAATGTCATTTATATGTCCTGAAAAAAAAACCTGCACTCTAAAGTTAAGTATTAGACTAGATTTATTTGGTCAGGCAGATATTTCTATCGATATCTATGACAATGTCTCTCACTTATCTATTATGTTTAAAAATGAATCCCTATTTTCCTTGGTCACGGCATCACGGCTGGACTGATGTCGCATATTCTTTTTTTACTGTGCTTTTTATTGTCAGTTAAAGGTTCTTATGAAAGAAAAATCAAGAAAATTGGGCGGAAAAGTAGACAATTGAAGAAAACTTCACGATCATATCAACTTTCTAATGTAACCTGAACAACATAACCATCAGCCATTAGACAGGTCGTCTGTGTGGTCAGCTAGTTTTTATAACGAAAAGTTCGTCGAGTCATAATTGTAATTGGTCTAGTTACTAAGATGGTTTCGTTCCGTGTAGGTTATAAATAAGGGCAGAAATTATCGTAAAAGGACTAGATTTAGTGCGCTATTATGGACAAAACACTCCACTCTAAATAGTTTCGGAATTGGATGGCCAGTATTAACGCTTGTTAATATGTTCTATGGGCCCACGAGGTAGTGGTTATATTATAATGGTTTTACAGCAAAGCCAGACAAACTACAGTTTTATTTTTTCCGAGATGTGACAAGAAAACTGGTATCTAGGGAGCTCCAGGCAATACGTGCAGTGAATGTCTTTACAACATCCACGGACCCAACTCCTACGTAATGATCGATGTCGACGGAAAACACAAAAACTTTGCCAAATGTTACCTAATGTTCGGCAATTGTTTTCCTTTTTACATGATTCTGCGGGGAACCTTGAGGAAGTTCCATCCGAAACAGAGTCTTGACATACTGATGGACGGACGGACGGACAGACAACCAACTGACCTTATAGGAATCCTTATTCCTAATCCGTTTTTTCTGATTGAGTGTACTGAACGCTAAAAACACAGCTCGCTCCACATTGCTTGACGTGTGTTCTGAATTCACTTGGAAATGCCTTCCGATATAAATGCACTATAAGTGCACTCGGATCATAATGCTACCTGCACTAGTATTGCGGTAGCTCGAGCACTCTGGAGAGCCTGCAATAAGTGCTTTTGAGCACTACTTCGTGTTCCTGCACATGCTCTAGGGCAGGGGTAGCGAACCTTTTTTGGCGGATGTGTCATTTTTTAAGGAAAAAATATTATGAGGATAGACGTATGTCACCAAAGGCCTATTTGGTGTTGCGGGTATTTATGGCAGGTGGTGCTCGTTTATCAATATCATCAGGTGACCTACTTACTTGCTTCCCACCATATTTCACTTGACTTAATGGTTCAATGGATATAGACAGACTTATTATAATTACATCTTGAAATTATGGGCGTGTCCGAATTATTTTCACTCCACATGCTCCATCAAAACAGTCGTATGCGGAACGAAGGATCTTAATGGTAACAGAAGATGGCCCAAAAGGGCGAAAATGACCACGCGTCTACGTTTATGCATGAGCAAAAATCCTTCTAGTATTATAAATGTGAAAGTTTGCGATGTTTTTTTAATAGAAAAGCAAACGAGCTAGTGAGTGCACCACCACCCATGGTCACCCGTAACCCCAAAACGTTGCAGATGCGTTGTCAGCCTATAGGGCTAAGACGCAACACGTCATGTGCCAGTAATCTCGTCGCCTG
Organism: Pandemis corylana; assembly: GCA_949127965.1. Classification (NCBI taxonomy): domain Eukaryota; kingdom Metazoa; phylum Arthropoda; class Insecta; order Lepidoptera; family Tortricidae; genus Pandemis; species Pandemis corylana. The sequence goes on along the minus strand of OX421856.1, from coordinate 9,972,191 downwards.
TCTTACTCTCCACGCTGGAACACAGCAGGGCAAGCACTGCTTGGCGGCAGGATTAGTGAGTAAGATGGGGAAAGCAATCTGGACGAAGCTTACACAAGGTCCTACCACCTGCAAAAGTTTTTATGACTTTAGCATTACCGTCAAAATATACTTAAGTACCTATGACCTACAAGATCTGAAATTCTATCCCCTCACTTGTAAGTCTCAGTGCCTGTAACTTGGCGATGACCCGGCTAAGGCTTCGTATTACGAGGAAAATGTACTATTTAAGGAATAAATTTACCTGTCAAGTAATAGAAGTTAATTTTAAGCCCGCGATTGTTTATCTCAAGTAATTTGTTTTTCGACCTTCCTCAGTCTTCGTCTTCAGTTACATTGAGCTTGACTTACTTAGTGCAATAACAAAAATGTTGTTTTAATTTTTAGCTACTTAAATATACGGATGGTCAGACCAAATAAAAAATCAAGACGGAGTCAGTAAACGCCATGAAAATGAATTCTGTGTCTTTTATAAGCTTTAATATTAACTTGCAACGTATGAAATTTTGCACACTTGTGTAAGTCAGATGACAATACAATAATCTGGTAGTAGAATTCTGGTGGTCCAGCCAGGACCCCTTCGCAGGAGAGAACTCTTCAACGGTTGGTCCGATTGACTTGAAATTTGGTTCACATAATGTAGGACGGACGACAATGCAAGTAAAGTAAAAAAAAAGTACAGTCAGCCCAAAAATATTGTATCTAAAATGAAATTTTTAGGTTAGGTTATTTGATTAGCGCGAAGACAAACAAAAAAACGATTGAAAATATAATATATTTTAATACCTCTTAGAGCTGTTTTTTTACAGACTTCAAAAAAGGAGCAGGTTCAAAAAAGGAGCAGAGTCGACTCTTAAAATATATTTTTCACATGAATGTCTTTATGTACCACATTTCTTTCTTCTGTTATAACGTATATAGATAGAACATATATTTCATGAAACTACCCTATTCCTCACGAGCCTTTCAATAAGAATTCAATATTGCGTAGTCATCGGCTCCATCTTGTAACATCTGGTCCAACGACCTTTTTCCTCACCCCGACTTATCCAATATCAAAAGAAAACTTTATTCACCTATAAGGATTCCTTTTAATTAATATTCTGCATAATAACGCTTTAGAAAACATATTCAATGAAAATAATTTGTTTTAAATGATATATAGCATAAAGCAAGTAATTACTTCCAATCTTTAGGGAAATTTAAATTATGATATTATTATCTTATCAAGATATGGCCGATATGGTTCCTTTTTGCCCATAAGCTGCCAAAAAATAAAGGTTAAGTATTCCTTATTACATTTTGTACAGTTTCCGATCTTGGCCCGCTGGGACTTGGACGTTGGAAGGCATTATTTGGCTGGAGCAAATATAAAAACCAATACCTCTTATTTATTTCGACGTTTAATTATAAATGAACTAGCTGTTGCCCGCGACTCCGTCTGCGATGGATTCGCTTATCGCTATCTCGCGGGAACTATGCTATTTTCCGGGATAAAAACTATCCTATGTCCTTCCTCGGAACTGTAACTATCTCTGTATCAAATTTCAATAAAATCGGTTTAGCCGTTTTGCCATGAAAGAGCAACAAACATCCAAACTTGCAAACTTTCGCTTTTAGTAAGATTACTTACCTTACTTACCGTAACTTTTGTAGGTTACAATTACTATATTCAACGGTATAGGTACATTTGTCAAAAGCTTGTCGATCAAATAATGATCGGATACAGAGTTATCAATAATATAGGTATTTAAAAAGGCGGCTTTCACTAAAATCCAAGTTAACTTATTCTATTGTGGTTATGCTATTTTTGTTTATTTCTATTTTCCTCCGATTTGGTACTGTGCTAAGGTTATTTCTACGCGCGCCTCGCGGGATGTTTTTTATTATCAGAGCATGTAAGGCCGCGGCGCCAGAGGACGTCTGAATATTTTTATCACAACCCTTTGGCTTCGCAGACACTTGACTACAATAAACTGAACATTTTATGCTATTACGTGTGGAAGGGATTCCCAGCTTGGTGTAATAAAACGTTATGGGGCTGATTCTAAAACGGTTATTTGTTGAAGCGTGATCTTTGACCAACAAGGGAACTACGTGTCACAGATTTGAGACGTTTGGACCTCTAGGTGTGTGAGTGTGTCTTTTTATGCGCTGAAGAGCATTTCTATGAAGTTTTTGATTCAAGTTCCGTGGTCTTCAAAATGATTGTGTTTGAATTTAAATTATAAAAAGCAAGTTCTCATTTTTTGCCATCCTTTAATTTATGAGGTTGCGAAAAATGCAAGACGCCTGACATAATGCTTGCTAGTTGAACGGGTGAAGTTATGACTGTCGTTCGAGTGCAGAAATCTCTTCACAGACGAGATTTTGCTTAGAAAACCACACCCGTGAAGTTGTTCCACAAAATATCCTATCTGTGATTGCACATCTCATTACTCGGATACCTACCAGCCACACTTTGCAAAGCATCGCCATCGTTCCCATCGAGGTTGTATCTTAGGTACTCCAGTGAAAATCTCTTTGTTTTCAACTCTACGCACCTGAAAGTAGAGTTCAAGAAGAGGTAAAGGTCATTACGTATAATAGGTAATGTTATGTTATAGGCCGTTCAACCTCGAGAAGCGTCAAGAACGTGTACCTAACTGTTTTTTTTCTGAGTTTGTTTTTGAATAGATAATGTAACGATTTTGTGTATAGCTTTGGAGAGAATGTAAAATGTTTACAAAGCAATTAAGGTTTTGTCATTGTATAGGCCTGTCGGTAGGCCAGTGGTTTTGCCAGTGGTCTCTCAAGCAGAGGGACCTGGGTTCGAGCCCGGCCTCGCACTTATTACATTTGAAATGTACCACGAGCTTTTCGGTGAAGGAAAACGTCGTGAGGAAACGTAGACACACCTGCAAAGCAGTTCAATGGTGTGTGTGAAATTCCCGATCCGCATTGGGCCCGTGTAAGAAGTGTGGGAACTAGAGCTGAAGCCCTCTCATTCTAAGAGAAGGCATGTGTCAAGCAGTGGGATGTAGAATAGACTAGGTTAGGTTAGGTAGGTTTCGCATTTAAATGCCGAAAAATTCAGAAGTGAGGGCTCGTATGGTTCGAGTCTACGATTGATGACTGGAGAGGCCATAATAGCTCACTAGTCTAGCACGGCTTTTTTTACCTACCCACCGGTTTTATTAGTTAATGACCTTTTAGTTCAGGGTTTCTTAAAAGAGTACGGTACAGGTGTGCGTGGGTTCCGCATCCGCAGCAACTCAATTAACTCTCAACATTATGTAATTAATGAAAATGAAAATGAAAATGAATTTTTATTTGCAAATTCGGCCAAGCGCTCTTTTACATGTATTTTTGAAACTATCAGCGCATTCGGAAATACCATCATTGCCAAGAAGAATGCGCCGCAAGAAACTTGGCAGCAAGTCATTTTTCAAAAATTAAAGTGATTCTTTATTTTTTTTCTTTTTTTTTCTTTTTCTGTAATAAGTTTTGACATTGGTTCATGCACTTTTTGAAATTTTGGCAGTGGTTCACGACCACAATTTCTTTTAAGAAACATTTTTTAAGCCTACGTATGTAAACTGATGATGAGTCGTGCTTTCCGAGATTATGCGATGGCTAATCATTATCTACTATATCTATGCTTTCTGTTGATTTTAATAGAAAACTAACACCGAATTAACTTGATTTCTAACTCCAAAAACCAGCAGTACATAATATACCACGTACAACTTTGTCTTAAAAAGTCTGGGCCGCCCTAAATACCTAATTGTTACAAATGGACCCGACGTTTTTACTTTTCTACCAGTTATTCTTTCAAAGTAATTCCAACTTTATTTCCTAACACGGTAAGTTAAATGTATGGCGAATAAACAGGTTAAGAAGCGTTAGAAACTGCTAAAGCCTGTGTTACAGGAAAATATAACAAAATAATGTTGATATTGCAAATCACCAAGTTCGTAAAAATACTAAATTTTTTGAATGTACTTACATTGTCATCTAAATATTTCGCACCTCTAATACAAGAACGTCTTTTCCATTTCTACTAATACCTAGAGTAGCTCAGTCACTTAGGCAGACCCTACCAAGAAATTTTTCTGCCACTATTATATTATATTCACTCAAAAAACAATGTGACAAAATAGCCTTGTGGTGTCTTCCTTCTGATGTAGGAACTGTCTTAAAAAATGTTGAGCACCATACTATTTTTAAAAGATGTTAAACTTGTGATGTGACCCAAGGCCTGGGGCTTTCCTCTCTCAAAGGCTAAGAATAGCAGTTCAGAGAGGTGATGCGGTCAGCGTCTTGGGGTCGATGCCTGTGGCGGAATATCATATCAACAAATAAAAACAATTGAAAATCTGTAGTCCTATAATTGCGTTTGTCTGCGCTACACTCGTTACGTTACTTGACGTTAATTAAAGTTGTTTTATTTAATTAGTTTTGCAGTCTATACACATTGCAACTGTTTTTATTGAAAACAAATAATAAAAGCTATTCACGATCCTATGCAGCTCGAAGGATGCATTCAACAGGCAGTAATTTTACTTGTTCATTTTGATTGTGAATTCGTTCCTTTTGTTGTGCGAAATTGGAAAACGAACCACGGTCGGATCGGTCACGAGTTTTGCGTACACAATGCATTTACAACTAAGCTAGGAAAATAAAACCAAAAATATTTTTAAACTAATGAGCAGAGTTACCTGATAGAATTTTTTTGATTAATAATTTATCACACAATTTAAAATGGAAAACTTATTTTCCACTCGGCTTTCTTAGAAATCATGATGTTCAGACAGCTTATTCTTATCAGACAAAATGATCGTGATCAGTTTTTCTATTTGCTTATTTCCTTTAGGCCACGTATACGAACTAATATTAATAATTGAAATTAGAGTAAGGATGACATGCACTTGCTTAGCAGTTAGCTCAAGGTGTAGTTACATTTTTTTTATGAATACAATTACAAGCCTGTTGTAAGTAAGGTTACGGTTTGTCTCCTTTTGACAAAGGCAAATGCCCAAACAAATGTTGAGTTAATATAAGCATAGTAAAGTCGTAATTTACTACTTTTTATTGTGGCACAATGAGTATTTTCCCTTCTTATAATTATCCCACAAAAATACAACAGGACCTTTACAAATTACCCTACATTTATCATTTCAGGTGAGATTACCCACGTATATTTGTTTCAAATCTTATGCGTATCAATTGATAATATAGAATAACAAAAACATAAACAGAAAAGGCAAAGAAGATTCGTAATAACTTTCTTCTCGTCCGGAATCACGGTCATTGGTTTTTCCAATCACTGCACAAGATCATTCCAAAATAAGTCCCGATTAACGTGGCTCACAAATAATTATACGTCAGTTCTGATATCCGAACGGTATAAGGAAACCTTTCAAGTGGAAATCAAGGTTTTAGGGTTCCTTAGCTATTCATATTTGAAGACGTAGTTCTGCGAACGGCAAAGTCGACTTAAACATCGCCTTGCTCAAATAATTTCTGATGTTTGATCGCACTTGTGTAAACGAAGTAAGTGTCTTTTTAAATTTCTACACGACACTGAAAACTAGAACACGTAGAAAAATTGGAAAAGTAAAGCTATGGCCGGGAATCGTACCCGGATTCCCATCATTCCGTGATTACCCCTACCCATAGTAGGTGAGTAGGCCTTCGATTTTTTTAAAAGTGTTTTCTGTGTGAAGTCCTTTTTTAAAGTCCTGGTGACATAAATAAAAACTCTTATACGTAGAGCAACAAAATCTTCACGACCTACATAGAATATAATAATAGATCGGTAATACGAAAGACAGAGCGATACTAACTATACTAAGTACGCGTAACGGCCAAAATGGGTAATTAGACCACTTTTCTTACTCGCTGTGTCTCTGAGAGGACCTAGTGATACTCATAATAATTGGCGTACACTATATTATCTCTGTAATACTACGTCTGAAGTTCCCAATCCACACTGGGCCCGCGTGGGAACTAATACCCAAGCCGTCTCATTGTGAAAGGAGGCCTGTCCCCAGGTATTCTATTCTAAACTTACTACAACATAATTTTAAAACATTGATTCCTAGCTTTGAAGTGCAAGGAAATAACATAGCAAGTAGTTTCCTTCGCTTCAGTGTGGGAAAACGGAAGTGCCGGAAATGGCGGGCGATAGGCTGTCAGTTGATTACCACGTTTACTTCCGGCGCCGGGTTTGGTGATGACAATCTATGTATATTTAAGCGACACATTGAGCTCGATAGTGAAAGCTTTGCTGAGGACAAACTAGCTGTGGTTGTTTAAAAGTTTTTTTTTTTTTTTTTTTTAAAGTGGTTTTGTTTAAAAGTGGGCTTAATATACTTCTTTATTAATTTGGTTAGTGAAATCTCACTAACGAAAGGTGGGGGAATAATGGTCAAAGTTGTGACCCCTTTTGTACTTTACACACCGCAAATTTTCCTCGTGTCAAGTTTTAGTTTAAAATTACGTGTCGTGTCCTTTTACTCCTGATTCTATTTCAACATCAAATATAACTGCATTAGTGAGTTTTTCAGCTCTAAATATGCGCATAAGAATAACAAAGAATCAAACTTTATGATATTTTCATACTCGGTAAAGCTCCGCAGAAATGCTCTTCTTTATAAAATTGAGCACATTTTGCTACGGGATGCAGTAACTTTTCGTATAACCAACTCGTTTTTAAATCTAACAAATAAAACAGCTGGAAAAGTGCAAATCGGACTAAATTCAAACCACTCCAATGCAATTTTAGAGACTCGAACAAACTCTATTTTACTCTTATTATTTGGTGTTTACTAGGTATTTAATGTACCTACTTGATTTTTTCGCCCTATATGAGTATATCTCACCAGGCCTGTGCCCTGTGGGACGTATATCGATATCGATACCTCGGGGTGCAAAGGGGATAGGCGGATTTATTGTGTTCGGTTTTCGTAAATAAGCAATTAGGTTTTCTATTAGGTATCTTTTCCGGTTTGTGTAGTTTAACTATTTATATTTTTCTTCTTAAAACAGAAAACACCCACATCGTCAATTTTAAAGCATCCACAGAGCCATAACTATAAAAAAGTTTAATTCTACTTATCTAAATAAAACTAGAACCTAATCTTGGACGTGAATAAAGAAAAGAAATATCTCGCACCGTTCATAATAACCTCAGAAAGTTTCATGAACCCTTCATTCATCTTTGACGTCCGGTCCTTCTATTATGTTGTTTAACAACCATAAAAAGCGATAAACAAAATAGTCCTTCCAAAAGTTAAGCACAAAATCCCCTGTTGACATTTATTATCTTGTCATCATTTAGACCGTAATTCTTTCGGCCGCAATTTTGAAGCACGTGACTACAATTCACAACGAGAAGGATGAACTTTGGCTGGACAGAGTGAGCTCTTGTTGTTTACGAGTAGATATAAACACAGAATTTCCACGATAAGTTATGACTGTAATATTAAGCTGGGTTTCCATTTTCAAACAAATGGAGGAGGCCTGTGTGCCATGAGGCACGTCGAATTACGCGATAATTAATAAAAAATAAAAACATACACAATGTACCTACTGAAATTGTAGCGAAACGGAATAAAAGGAGCTACATTATTTAATAATAATGTAGCTCCTTAGAGTAAGCTGGGTTTGTCTTTCTAAGATTTAAAGGTAAAGTAACTATGCGAAGTATAGCCATTTTTTTCGATCGGACTATTGCTGTTAGTCTCAGATGGGTTTTACAGCTTACGGGACAGAAAGCGGCTTAGCATTTCAAAGCGTGCTCCTATTGAGCGGACCTCGGACTTTAGACGCGAAGGGAGATTATTAGCAAGCTATTGGAATTTAGCAAACTATAGGAATTTGCGAAATGTCTTTGTGAGATCGCACCGAAAATAAAGAAATCCGTAGAAGAACTAAAGTTACCGACATAACTTTGCAAATTACTTAGCAAGTGGCAGTGGATGGCCGTTAGGGTCAGAAGGTTCTGGAGTGGCGACCGAGTCACGGAAGTTGAAGTGCTGGTAGGCCACCCGCAAGGACGTGAGATCTGCTAAAGACAGCGTGAAGCCATTAGCTACGAGTAGCAAAATACCGCCCGTCATAGATCTATACCTAACATTGGACCTCTCCCAGCTGATATGATGGTAATTCCTTTGAAATTAACCGTACCATTCTAAAAATTTGCTCACTTCGCCGGAGGTAAGATTTTGTGCAAGGTCAGCCACAAAACAGCTAGCAGTGCTTGCGCTGCTATGTTCCGACGTGAACATTTAGACAATCGGTAAAATTACTGGCACATAAGGTATCCCTCTTAGCTCTCTGGGCTGAAAACGCTTCTACAATTCTTTAATGTCGTGGATGACTATGGGATTTGGTGGGCCCTTACCATCAGGTGGCCCTCTTGCTCCCTTATAAAAAAGCCTTCTCAATTACTTGGGGTCCAGTTTGGTATTTTCTGACGCAGGTACCTACTTTGATTAAATAGGTTTAATACAAAGCCTCTAAAATAGAAATTCCGTGTGCAATTCCTTTCGTTTCTCCTGAATTATTCGAAGCGGAGTTCGTAATTCGATTCTCATTTCATCGAGTCCCCGAACGACTGAACCTTGCAAAGTTTCATTTAGTATCAGCAACTTCGATATCAAAGAGTGAGGCTCGTTTTTACTGGTGCTAAAGATTTGATCTTCTTTTTTAAGGTAACAAACGTTTCGAACAAAAATGATGAAAACGATTGTAGATATTGGTTCATTTCTCTGGCCAATGGCAATAAATTACCAACTGAATGATAAATTAATAGTAAAAGCTTTATTGTGCAAAATAAATAAACAAATATTATTCTCAAAAAAAAAGGTTATACAGAACCGAATTTATCCCTATAAGCATCGTCTTATTCATAAAAGTATGATTTCCATTGCCAAAGTATAGGAAGTAAAAGCTTTGCTAAGTTTGGAGAAAGGTCAGTGGGTGTCAAATTGTTCCGTGATATTTAAGAGTTATATAATTTAAAAACCTGCTTTTGCCTGTTTTTTTCTGTTGTAGGTAATACAAAATATAAACAGAGGTAAGGAACAAGGACGCTTGTAGCTTGGAAAAAGGGGTAAAGTTGGCCAAATTTCGATTACCACGTCTCGAGAACGACAATGCCACCTAAAGATTTATTGAAAAATTCCGCCACGCACGACTCGTAACGTAGACAAGCGTGTGATTGTTAGACAGTTTGACGTGAAGGATAGAAAGGGATTTGGATTCGCTGAAGGAAATAATAATATAAAAGGAAATATTCTGACTGACTTACTGCTCAACGCCCAGCCCAAACCCTTAGACCTAACTAGAAATGATAATGTTGACAATAATTAAGAACGGATTTTCCGAAATTCCCACGTGATAGGGAATTTTACAATGGGAGCGAAGCTGGAAGGTTTGTATTTCGAAAACGCCTACCTTCGTCTGCCAAGAATTTGTTTATCGCTATAACGCGGGAACTATTAAATTTTCAGGGACGAAATTTATCCTATGCCCTGTCCCGGGAGTCAAATTTTATTTTAACAAACGGAGCGATTTACATTCGTATTTATAATTTTATTAGGGAAGTAGGGATTCAAAGAATCAAGATTACTTTCAGTTGTCACTTTGAGCTAAAGGTGTAACAAAAAATAGACGAGCAAAAGGAATTATTAAAACAAAATGTTATAATTTTTAATCCTACTAATATTATAAATGTGAAAGTTTGTGAGTTTGGATGTTTGTTACTCTTTCACACCAGAACGGCTGGACAGATCTGGATGAAATCTGGAACATACATAGATTATAGTCTGGAATAACACATAGGCTACTTTTTATCCCGGAAAAATGAACGGTTCCCGAGGGATATATGATGATGATGATCATCATCCGGTGATGAATATATTACTACTAAGTAGGTACTATTACTACTATTGGGTGAATTTCAAAACCGAGTTTTCTGACTGTCCCACGCTACCAAAAAAAAAACTATGACATATATGTACCAAAAAAAAATATGATCGTATTCTTTGCAATCATTTATGACGAGGCAAAGCCTTGAATAAGTGATGATGAGCTACCAATCCCCGAAAAAAAATATTGAAAGTTCGAAAATCCACGATTAGCATAGCTGTGAGGTATGTCACACGCCAAGTTTAGCTCAGAAAAATGAATACAACTTCGTCTATAATTGTCGTAATTTATTTCTGTAAAAAGCATTTTAAAGAGCTCTTCCTGGTCTATATTATAAAACAAAAAACAATGCAAAAATCTCGTAATTTAAAAATACAGGGATAGGAATGTGTTTGTCCCGCGCGAGAGCGTCTTTCGATGACTCGCAAATACCTGCTGGTTACTGATTGGTTGAGCTATGTAACGCCATTTTTAAGTTATTACGTCGAAGACATGCTAGTTCGCGTTCGATTACCGAGCAAAGCGGACGCGTAGTCTGCGCTGTGATTTTTTAAAATAGGTAAGTTTGTGTCACGATACTTTTGGTCAGCCTATAAGGTAATTTGTGTGGCTAGTAAATATTGCATGTTCAACTACTTTATCGATGTGTCTATTTAAGTGTTTTATAGTTTAGAACATCGAGAATGAACAGTCCTATTGTCATTTACCTAAAGCTTATACTTTCGACAGAAAAAAATAAATACACTTTTGCCGTAATTTGTGTGGCGTAATTTGTGTGTCACTTTTGCCCACGCAAATTACAAACGCGCCACACAAATTACATTTTATGTCTTATTTCAATAAAATGAGCATTTTATGATGGTTAATAACACTTGCTATCTTTAAAAAAACAACGTAAATACAATTACAATACTTTCTACTATTTTACGTTGTATTTTTTAATTTATTATTTTTGAACAACTTACGTATCTATGATACTGTTTAATTTTGTAATTGACGTTTAGTTTAATTACAACTTGCTTTTAGTTTCTGATTTATACCTTTTCTGTTTAAGGTATTTCAAAATGCGTCAAAAAAAAGAGGATAGACTCGAGAAAAAGAAATTGGCGGAAAGAAAAAGGAGACAGAAAATTAAAAACGATGCAGAAAATTATGAAAAATATAAAAGAGAAAAAAGAGAGAAATATCATCAAATGAAAAGAGAGAGAAAAATTCTTCCGATGTGTGGGTAGTCCCAGAATACTAAGCGTATATTGAGGGAAAGAAATAGAATCAACGTCAGGAACTACAGGCAAAGACAGAAAATAATACAATTAGTCTGTAGAAACGCAGTGTGATTTTTAATTTTTTTTTATTAACAACCTTAAGACTGATTTGTTTAGAAAGTGTCATTTTCTGTTTTAATGAATAAATCGGAAAATCAAAAAGTTTAGTTTTATTTAGCAAATTGATAGTAAAAAATTAAAAATGTAATTTGCGTGGCAACAATGTAATTTGTGTGGCATGAATTTTTTCGCCATCGAATTTTAGCTAAACTATTCAACACAGAAGAGTGCCTCTTTTTGCGTTTTGTTCATCATTCCAATCTCTGCCATAATCTATTATCAAAATATAAAATAAAAGAAAAAAAAAACGCGCCACGAAAATTACCAAAAAACGTCCCGTTCAGAAATTCACCCTATTACGTTGAGATTTGTGATTGCAGGTAAGAAATCAAATTATTAGTAAAATTAGTAAAATATGTCCTACTAATATTATAAATGTGAAAGTTTGTATGGATGTTTGGATATTTGTTACTCTTTCACGCCAGAACGGCCTGACAGATCTGGATGAAATTTGGAACATAGATAGATTATAGTCTGGAATAACACATGGCTAATTTCTTTCTTTCTTATTCCGGAAAATTGCGTAATTCCTGCGGGATAACGATAAAGATAAAGCTAGATAAAGCTATTTAGGATATATTTTAGGACAGCCCTATAGGTTAGGTTGGGTTTGTTTTATAAAAATCCTGCAATATTTAGTATCAGAAAAATTAAGGCAGCGGGGCAATGCGGGGGGCTTGCTTGCATGTTTGCTTGAGTCCTTGCTTTGCATGCTTGATTGCATACTTGCTTTCATGCATGCTTGCATGCTTGCTTGCATGCATGCTTGCGTGCTTACTTGCATGCATGGATGCTTGCGTGCTTGCTTGCGCGCTTGCTTGCATGCTTGCTTGCCTGCTTGCATGCCTGCTTGCATACTTACATGGTTGCATGCATGCTTGAAAGCTTGCAGGTTTGGTTGCTCGCTTGCTTGATTGCTTCATGTTCAGGTTCATGCATTCTCGCTGAGTGCTTGCTTGCACGCTTGCTTGCATGCTTGCTTGCATGCCTGCTTTCATGCCTGCTTGCATGCCTGCTTGCATACCTGCTTGCATACTTACATGATTGCATGCTTGCTTGAAAGCTTGCAGGTTCGCTTGCTCGCTTGCATGCCTGTTTGCATGCCTGCTTGCATGTCTGCTTGCATACTTACATGCTTGCATGCATGCTTGAAAGCTTGCAGGTTTGGTTGCTCGCTTGCTTGATTGCTTCATGTTCAGGTTCATGCATTTTCGCTGAGTGCTTGCTTGCCTGCTTTCATGCCTGCTTGCATACTTACATGCTTGCATGCTTGCTTGAAAGCTTGCAGGTTCGCTTGCTCGCTTGCATGCCTGCTTGCATACTTACATGCTTGAAAGCTTGCAGGTTTGGTTGCTCGCTTGCATGCCTGTTTGCATACTTACATGCTTGCATGCATGCTTGAAAGCTTGCAGGTTTGGTTGCTCGCTTGCTTGATTGCTTCATGTTCAGGTTCATGCATTCTCGCTGAGTGCTTGCTCGCACGCTTGCTTGCATGCTTGCTTGCATGCTTGCTTGCCTGCTTTCATGCCTGCTGCTTGCATGCCTGCTTGCATACTTACATGCTTGCATGCTTGCTTGAAAGCTTGCAGGTTCGCTTGCTCGCTTGCTTGATTGCTTGCTTCTTTGAAAAGCTCATGGTTCACGCGTGCGAAGCCGCGGGCAAAAGCTAGTTTAATAAATAAAATAAGTCAAGAAAGAGCCTACCTGTACTTGTGTCAAAGGCTGAGACTGAGCTTACATAACTAAGTTAAAATCCTTTTTTAATTGAAGTATTTTCAGAAGCACTTCTAAACCGATTGTAATGAGTTGGCGAAAGTTGCAATTTTAATGATATACATTACTTTATTGTTAGCGTAAAATCGATGAATTTATCAGAAATGGTTAAAATAAATCCTCTGCTCTACACTGACGAGAAAAATAACGGGTCAGCTCCATACAAATTTGTATGAAAAGCAACCCGTTATTTTTGCTATGTAGATTCAGTGTTAACGCCGCAGCATGATAAAGAATTGCAAGCAAATAAGCATGCCATTTTGACTAATTATGTGTAGATAATGTAGAAGTATAACCTAAAACCACTTAAAGAACTCATTTCGACATGGATAAAGTATTCATGAATACCTTAACCTAATATTTCTTGCATAAACAATGTGAAAAAGAAAAGTAATTTCATCATTTTTACCTTTTTGTAATCTGTTTCAGATTAAATAGGCTTTTGTTTTATTATAATGGTTACGATATTTGTAAGAGAACGGATCCGCAAGCTTATTACGTAACTCGCTCGCAACCGGCATCGTCTTCATTTTTGACAGTTGATGGCGAGATTGGTTTCATTCGAAAGTGATTGCGAGCCATTTTTGAAACCAATTGAACGAATGATGCAATCAACTTTAAAATGTACCCTTAATGCTGGCTCTAATGCGGTGTTGTGCCAATTTTGTAAACCGGAAAATCACAGTCATTTTAAAAACAGAAATACTAAAATTGTGTCCATAATAAAATAATTATAAAAAGGTATTGTATCTTTTCTTTATACTTCTCTCTCTTCTCTAACGTTCCCTCGTTGTCGAGGATCGTGACTCTCTTTCAGTATGTCGACTGCCACTTTCGATCTGTTACGATCAGCTGCCTGGTGGAGTGCGGAGCGGATAGGTGGGCTGATGTGTTCCGAGAGCTGCAGGCTTTATACGTAACTCGCTCGCGATCGTAATCGTCATCGTAGTTGATTTTGATTACGATTCCGAGCGCCTTGAAACATTGGTATTACGTAAAAAAATGATTCCAATCCAACGCCTTGGGCTTCGGCCTCTAGAATTTTAACTTCAACATTTCCTGTTATCACCAGGCGTCCCATGTTATCAGCGTCCCCACGAGCAACGTGTCAAATCTTCTATCTATGCTATCTTTATCGTTAATTTCACTTTTGTGGCATTCGCCTATCGCTATCCCACGGGAACACAAAATTTCGGGTATATCTGAAAGCAATATTGATGACTAAAGTCTAAATCAATCTGCCGTTACTTCAATAAATTAAAGAAAAAAGATCACACTTTTGCAGTTTATACATGATATAAAGCTGAAGAGGGTTAAAAGTCTGTACATGAAAGATATTTTAAAAAAATGGCTGAGGTTACTTAGAATCGATAACAGAACACGTTCCAACAGTTTATCTGTTTGTCTGTACATTTGCGAGCGCATCACGTGAAAACGGCTGAACGGATTTAGACGCAAACTTTACTAGTCTGTTGGGAAAATCGCCGGCCAGGTTATAGGCTATAGACTTGGGATAGCGATGCACAAATGTCAATTGTTAATTCTACGCGGACGAAGTCGTGGGCAGAAGCTAGTAATATAATATAACTATTATAATTTGAGGCACTGGTCAGCTAAGTCATTAATTGCCCACTTACTCCTTTACGTACCATTGTTAATTAACTTTACGTATGTATAGTATGTAAGTACTACATTCAGGCGTGCCAGCGTGGGTTGATAATTACTGCGCCACTAAAGCCCATCGACTATCTACATAACACCGCCTTAAAACGAAATAAAAGTAATACACCATTGAAATGCAGACGTCAAGGAGATTAGCTGGTCTATAATAGTTTTATGCTCCATTAAGGATTTAATTAGACAGAAGGAAAAATAGTTCTTTACCTATAGTTCTAGTCTTAGTTTAATAAGTTAACTTCTTGAGTTAAGTGTCTCCAAACCCACTGCAAGCTAATTTTGGCCATTTTATTATTACACTGTATATTTTAATCACGTCTTTAACCTCTACTATGTAGACAGATCCTAAGGTAACGTTTAGCGTGATCGTGGGCGTTAGCCGCATGGCCTATAACATGGGTCCTAATATTTTCGTCTTTCACGATCAGCGCAGGAAGAGAAGCAGCTATAGTATATTCTATGTTTTTTCTTTGCTCCCAGCATATTTGATTAACTTCACTTATATCAATTCAAAAGATTTTATCATTATAAATATGTATGTATGTATGTATAACTCTTTATTGTACATAAAACACAAGAAAAAGATGAATACAGGACAACACACATGCACAAAGGCGAACTTATCCCTAAAATGGATCTCTTCCAGTTAACCTTTGAACGATTGACATAAGATAAGATTGATAAGTATAAGCACAAAGATTAAATCTAAAATATATACTCGCGAGCAAAATAACCGGGTAACTTTTCATACAACTTTCTACGGTTTTTTTGCTCCCGAGTATATATATTGTTATTTATATCATAAAAATTATATAATAACTTTTAGAGAAAAGGTTTACAATCACTGATTCTAGATTCTAATGTTATCCTGAATGGACCAAATTCACGGTTAAAAATGTTCGCTTAAGCATTTCAATGTATGACATCACGACACGATAGCCCAGTAAGTATGTAGAAGACCTGACTATAACTCTTGAGATCCTGGGTTCGATCCGGTTGGGGTAGATATTATGCATGAAAAATACAAATGTTTGCTCTCGGGTCTTGGATGTTAAATTTAAATAAGATGCGTTTATCTATATCTATACTTTATACTAGCTATCTGTTGCCTAGAATCCATAGTAGAAGCTTTGTTTCGTTAGGGCCTAACCCCCATATTCACAAACGCTTCTGCTAACTTAGCAATCGTTTGTCCTTATCTGTGAAAGGTAAATGTCAAAGTGACAGATAAGGACAAACGATTGCTAAGTTAGCAGAAGCCTACAGAGCGTTTATAAATAGGGAGGTCAGTCAATAATTGGTTTCAATTGTCCCATGAATATGAATAAATTGGTAGTAATTATAAATTGGCACCTTGTTTAAGGGCTCATAAGCGATGCCGCTAGTGCACGCTAAGCTATAGCATGCAAAAAACTCTCTTACACAGAAGTTGTTAGGCGTTCACGCTTAGGTATGCACAATTTGCATGTTGGTTTGCAGGGAACAATTTACATTTTCCTCATAATGTCATTTACGTGGGCACTCAATATCAAAGTGTTAGGTGTTTTTCAAGTTATTATAACGTCAAGGTTATTCTAGCTTAATCTGATTACGATGTCTGTGGTATCACACCGACACTTAGGTAAGTAGGTATCTTTTTGTAATTTTTTTTAGTGTTCATTTTCTTAACTAGAAGGCTCGATGTGTGAGTAACAGACTAGGTACTTACTCGATGCTGACTTGCTCGATGTTTATCTGGCCTTATACTCCGAAATTCGATTTTCGAACTTCGTGTCATACAGTCCCTTTCACTCTCAAATTAATGACTATTAGTGTGAGCGGAACGGAACGAAACGAACTTCGAAAATCGAATTTTGGAGTAGCCCCTCTGTTAACCTTTGTATATATTTATATATTATGTAGTATATTTTATTTGTTGTTTATTAGTTTATCGTATTTATCTATTATGTGTAGTTTATTATTATATCTTACATTATTTAAAATTTAGACATTTAGGATTATTTTAGGTTTCGATCGGTTCTTTTACTTTTTCTGTGTGTCTACTCTTGCTTAATACTCATGTCCTGTCAATCGTTCAAAGGTTAACTGGAAGAGATCCCTTTTAGGGATAAGTTCGCCTTTGTACATGTGTGTTGTCCTGTATTCATCTTTTTCTTGTGTTTTATGTACAATAAAGAGTTATACATACATACATACCTTTACGCTGCCGTGTCAAATACAAGAAACGTCACATATACGTCAGACTTCTTTATTGCGATGCCTTAAGTTGAACCTAAATCCAATTGAACGAAGCTTGCTTTTGCATTGAAGTAATGGACGTAGTTATGTCGTTGGCATTGAATCTGCGGTACTGAAAAGAACGGTGTGTCGCTGGCGTCGAAAAAGTTAGTCTCTGTCTTAACTCTATCAACATTATTATCCGCCTATTGTCTACTTTGTTCTTTGATTCTGTATTGTTTTGTACTGATTTGTGGTGTTCAGTAAAAAGTATTTGTATTGTATTGTATCATCGTCATCAGCCGGATAACGTCCACTGTTGATCAGCCTTTGTTCCCTGTACCCCTAAAAAAATTATAGCCATATAATTTATACGTTGACACAATTAACCACATTCTAAACAAAGATTTAGGGGAGACCGAGGAGAGTTGAGACAAGCCGATTTATATGCACCTATGACAGTTAGCGAGGTCACAACTTCACACAAACTGTGGAGTGTAGAAAGAGCAACGAATTAGCGAAGTTACTAGCCCGATAAACTGTCAAAGTTCAGAAAAATCGGCTTTGTATCAACTCACCTCTGTCTCAACTCTCCTCGGTCTACCCTACCTTAACATCTTTGAGTTAGAACAATAAATGTTAGACAGAAAACATATCCATAAGATAACATCTCTCGACATTACGACTGGTAGTTTACACGCTATTACAGGGATATTAAACAGATAGCGACAATGTTCTTACATTGTACCTATTAAGTGTTACTTTATGAACAAAGTCAGAAGTTATAATAGAAAGCAAAATAACCAGCTGTGGTAATGCAGGCTGTCCATTTCTACAATAGTCTATTGCGTATTATTGTTACATTAATGCACTCAATACATTACCTATACTGCTATTATAAATAAGAAAGAATTCCCGCGGGATGGCGATAAACAAATTCATCGCAGACGATGTCGCGGGCAACAGCTACATAATTATAATTATAACCCCCTTATTCGTAAACGCTCTATAGGCTTCTGCTAGCTTAACAATCGTTTGTCCTTATCTGTGATAGGTAAATGTCAAAGTGACAAAGGACAAACGATTGCTAAGTTAGCCGAAGGCTCTTTTTCCTGATCTTTGCGGGATTAAACCAATTTTAAAACCGGAACCCAATTTTAACCGGAAACAATTTTCCACTTTCTACTTTAAGTTAGCGGAGTTAAAAATATATGAAATTACGAATGCCAAATAACGTTCCTGTGGTCGCTTCGAAGGGCATTTCCTTGACCTCTTTTTCTCTCATCAACATTTTTGCCGCCTACATAATATTATGTTTAAACAGCTGACCATGGTAGGCTAGTGTAAACAAAATTCAAAGAAAAATAACAAAGCGCATAATTTGAGAGGGTTTCTCGAATGCCACTTTAAAGGTGTTAAAAGTTTTCATCAAAGGAGTTTACTTTGTTTCACCTAATGAGTTTATTCCTTGGAGTACGAAAAAGGGCAAATTAGAGAAAACAATTTTATAATTTATTTTATGTTTAAACAGTTTCTAATGAACAAAACCACATTTAGCTTGCTACTCTGCTACCACACGTGCAAGACAGCCAAGCCTGTTGGAAACATGACATGTTTCAAGCACTATAAGGGTCCATTCTCAAAGCACGAGCACATTTTCTGCCACCTAAGTGACGTCCACCGTCACAAAGGTATTTCAAATAAAACACTTAGTTTGTTACTCATAATTAGCTGTAGGTACGCGTCTACTCCCGCTGGATGACCGTACGCAACTGAGCCCTTTCACTGTCATCTCATGATCAGCGTACCCACATCTAAGTGCATATTTATTCCAATACACCACAACTTACGTCGACAAATTTATGCTGGACAGCATGGGCGTACCCAGGTTCTGGGCCAGGGGGGGGCTAATCAGATTTTTTATAAGCTAGGTGCTTAAAAAAAATTAAATTAAAATAGATATATTTTATATAAATTCTTTAATTAGTAGGGACGTCAACATTATCCAGGGGGGGGCAGCTGCCCCCCCCTGCCCCACCCTGCGTACGCCCATGCTGGACAGTGTACTCGCACTAAATGAAAAAAACTTCTTCTTCTTCTTTTTTAATATGGCCCCATCGATCGATGCGATGGTTTCGCCAATGTCAAAGTAATAAATATACAGTATTCAAAAATCTTGTGACAAAAATGTCGGCAACGTTGTACGGTAGAACACGGTCAAAAGACCCCTTTTCCTCCTGTCGGGCTCTTAGCCAACGGATAACGTATCCCTCAGAATCTGCCAGAAAATCATTAACTGATGCCCAGGGTGCACCGGACCAAGCACTGCTCTTCCCCTCGGATGGGTCCAAAAACGAACCGCAGCTCTTGACCACACGCGGAGATAACCCGACGCGCACCCCTGACAAAAACTAAAAAATAATTTTTTTATTGATTATAGAATTACAAAGTTTTAAAAAGAGAGAGAGAGAGAGAGAGAGAGAGAGAGAGAAACATTTATTTACACTCATTCGATACACGTAGATATATAATAGGAAGAAATACAATATCTTAGGAATAGTACCGATATGGTGTAACATGGGCCCCACTCAGCATAATGTTGCGGCGAGCCGCAACGCTGTTTTTCAGTAGGACCCACCTAAAGATTGTATGGCTAACTATATTTAGCCAACAAATTCTTAACTGAGAGCATTGTTTCAGAATTGTGACCATTGAAGGTAAATTATGCATATTGAAACCCTTACTGTGTCGAGCTACTTTGTTGATACACCCACTTTAGTAAACTAATCAAACTCCGCCTATCGAAACAATGTAAACGGTCCTAACAACAAACTTTACCTATCATCAATTCTAAAATAAAATCAAAGCTTGTACCTTCACTCCAACCAAGAGTGATTTTTGTTTACATATAAGAATATATACATACAAGATATATTGCGGAATATTTTAGTATGTACTTGGATTAGTTTGATTAAAAGCTATCGTAAAGGTTTTTTAGATTCAGAATTAAGTCATCCCTTCGTTGCTGTAGACTTTCACCGTCGACAATGTACGGAAACATTTGTCAACCACAATTTAAAATAAAAAGTAAGTGGTCCTTATAAACTTTAAAACAGTTACTTTTTTGCTGTGTGGCTTTGCGCGAACATTGTTAGAAGCGTGGGCGAGATACTATAATTATATCACATGCATATTATACTCCCCTCATTCGAATTACTTTGCATGGCAATTAGAGTATCTGTAAAGTCAATTAATCGTCAATTAGGTACAAAATGTGTAGAAATTTATAAAGTTGTTACATGAAATGAAATTACTACATAAGCCTTAGTTTAGCATGATTAAGGGCGTATAGCTGGAAAGGGAAATCAAAATAGTGATGGGTTGCTAGCCGCATCGCCTATAACATGATTCCTAAGACTTTCGCCCATACCCTCGATGGGCATTTACCATATAGTTTTATACATAGTAGTAAATCGAAAAATGTTCATAGTTTTCGATATATTTTTTTTTATTTAAATTTATGTATGTATGTATGTATGTAAACTCTTTATTGTGCAAAATAAACAAGACAAAATACAATTGACAAACACTGAGATACATGCACAAAGTGCAAAGTGCAAATTTAAGTGTTAATTATAAATAAGTGTCCTTCGTTGGTTGTGTGAAATTATAATTGAGCCCTGTAAAAGCCCGCGGCTTTGCCCACGTTCAAGTTTAGTATATTTTAAAAATGTTGCTCTGACAATAACGAACACAACAAAAAAAAATCTGATTTGATGTAGTTGTTTTTCGCTTAACACATTTTGAAGATTTATTTTAATGAGGAATATAGATGAAAGGGTTAATCTAAAATAGTTTTATCACAAAAATAAGTATAGAAAATAATTTTCGTCCATGCTGGTCTGGGAGCAAAGAAAACAATAGAATATACAACACAGATCGTAAAATCCAATCCAGGAAATTAGTGAAAATCTTAGGAATTGTGTTCATAGGGGATGCGGTTAGCAACCGATCACTATTTTGATCCCCCTTTCAACCTGTACGCCCGCAATGACGTTAAACTAGCTAGGTTTTGTTACCCTAGGCTCTGTCTACCCCATACAGGATAAAGCCGTGATTTGATTAGTATGTACGTATGAAAATAATCGAAATTAGTATCAATTAAGTATAGTGGTTATAACCGTAAAGATCAAACGCGCTGTTTCCTTGTTATTGCGGTTGCCTTTTCTCAAGAGAAACGGATAAATTTGATCACAAGATATTAGTTTTCCTGGAAATTTTACACGAGGAAATTATTCCCCCCCAAAAGCTATGATTGCGTGGAAATTAATTGGCATAACATAATATATGTTTTCTTTGTTTTTACTTGTACATGATTATATGTAGAACGTTTGTAAAACGAGTGAATTGTTTAAAATTGAATAAAATTAAATGTAGGAAAATTAAATTTAGGAAACGTGAAAGGGATTGTGCTGATTTTATTTCGCTGCAATAAAGCAACGGAGGCACCATCTGACCTAAAACAATAAACATCTGAGATGAAATGTATGTTCATCGTATTTATCTACATTTTTTTTTAATTACTGCCGTGCAAAGAGACGTCAAGCCAGCCACGTCATAGAGCCACACAGCCCATCTCATCGTCACTTGCCGTTCTTTGTTGCCCA
Source organism: Pandemis corylana (assembly GCA_949127965.1). NCBI lineage: Eukaryota > Metazoa > Arthropoda > Insecta > Lepidoptera > Tortricidae > Pandemis > Pandemis corylana. Next base: position 9,950,515 of record OX421856.1, on the reverse strand, counting down.
TCTAGTGGAAATGAACAGCTAGTTAACAGCTCCGTAGACTTCAGTCTAATTGGCTTGCGAAGCAGATCAGGGCTTGCCTGTACTTGACGCTGGGTCAAACTGGTTGCCATTCAGCATGTCTATTTTAATGAAAGGTATAAGATATTATTAAATTAAAAAAACCACACTAATGACAGAACCTGCTCATAAATTTTAACGACAGTCAGTTGAGAAATGGGACCTCTAGAAAATTTTATACAGCTTGACAGCTGGACATACCAAAACATTTTTACCCAATCTGAAATAGAAAAGATTGAAGTTTCGCTTCACTCGATGAAATAAATACATACATACCTAAATCACGTTCCTATAACTTACGTGGTAGACAGAGTCTAAGGTAACAAGACCTAAAGGCCACGTTTAGCTGGACTTCCACCATATGCGCGAGAAGAGAAGCAACTGGTACATTCTATCTTTTTCTTTGCTCCCAGACCAGCATGGAACAAATAAAGGTCAAATAAAGGTCATAAATAGTTGAAAATGCTTTTACGACACTCTTATAATACGACAATATCGCATGGTCCCTTAATAATTCTAGCCTTTAGATGCCCAATGCAAACTGAACCGTATCTGACCCTAAAGGTTCGGTGGAGCGGAAGGGCTATACAATTCATTCAGAGGCACATCGCTGGAAACTTTCAATTGAAACTGTGGATATTTCTCGGTAAAAGTGAAGGCTAAACTATATTCTCATGATAATATTGTTCTAACGAATAATGGTAGTGTTGTGTTGAAACCGTTTATAAATAGCGTATCTTTTAAATCGATAAACAAATGACAACACGATCTGACTGAGAGAATAAACTGTATAGGTACCAACCCCCTTATTCATAAACGCTCTGTAGGCTCCTGCTAACTTAGTAATCGTTTGTCCTTTTCTGTCACTTTGACATTTACCTTTCACAGATAAGAACAAGCGATTGCTAAATTAGCAGAAGCCTATAGTGCGTTTATAAATAAGGGGGTTGTCTTTAGGAATTAACTCATATATTATAACATTCAAAACGCATGTAGCGTCTTGTGGGTTTTTGGTGATAGATGGGTCTGTGTGACATTTACCTTTTATGTTGATTTATGTGGGAAAGAAGGTGGGCTAATTTCACGTGTAAATATATGTGTCGAATTAACGTAGCTGTCTTGCACGTGTGTCCACGGAGTACCAAGGTAAACATTCATAATGCAAAATACCAATTATGATTACGTACATAGTAATTCAATAAAAGCGTAGTTGTTTACAAAGTTAATTACATGACACCGTTCTCGTATTCGATTTACTTATGACACGGCGCATAAACCCGTCATCTTTGCCAAGCCAACAAAATAATATGTCTAACCTGCCCGAAAAATGGAGGCGCCTAAGGACTCTTAAAGGTAACTCGAACTCAGCCTGAAGGTATAACACGGCGATAATAAGCTTTTCGTTTACGATGGACTGTTAATTAAAATGTTTGAAGGACAGAATTGTTTTCACATTTTAAGTTAGAATTATGAAAAGTAGATTTGAGGTATTTTTATCGCTCTGGTTGAGCAGTAAACGTTGACTTGAAATTTAGTAGGTATGCGTTATGGTAGTGCATACCGCTAGCGAAAACATGTTGAGAGAGAGAGGATGTTTAAAAGTAAAATTAAGTGAATACGAACTTTTAATTATTGTAGACTGTAGAAACTAATAAATAAAACAATTTAAATTATAGTAAAAATTCAACACGCAGCGCTGACAAGAGCAATGACACGACTCTCTTTTGTTTTTGTTTTCTTTTAGCGCTACGTGCAATTAACTTTATTTGTGGCCAGTGCCAAAATATAATAGTTTGACAAAAAGGTAGCTGCTTAAATAGGTCCGTCGCCTACAATTATCATAATATTATTAGTGGTTTAGTAGCTTGTTTAATTAGCGGATTAGCGGAGGTCTATATTTATGAACAAAAATCACTTTTTTCTTGCTATTCTACTACCAAAGAGTAGTGTAAATATTTTTTGTTCGTCGGTGGTTTATTGTCGTTATTACTCAGCGTGTTAGTTGTAAATAACTAACTTTTACGCTCTACGCCACAGCTGCTACCGTACCGTCCTCGTACCAATATTAATCAAATTTATTGTTTGTTTCAGATGGGACCCGGGAAATGAAATCGGTAAGATATGGCCATTGTTCGGGAAATTGAAGGGGTAAAACCGACCGAAAGCCGATTACCTAGCTGTAATCTTTTATTTTTTTGTTAAATTAAAAACAAACAGCGTGAACCGTTGGCTTTTTGGAAATGTAAATATTACACTTTGTTTACAGTAGGACAGTAGGCTACGTGAGGTTTTATACGTAACTGACTTAAGCAATATTTCGGAAAAATGAGAGGGCTTGGGCCATAATTCCCACGCGGGCCCAGTACGGATTGGGAACTTCACACACACCATTGAATTGCTTCCCAGATGTGTGCATGTTTCCTCGCGATGTTTTCCTTCACCGAAAAGCTCATGGTAAATTTTAAATGTAATTTCGCACATAAATTCCGAAAACTCGGAGGTGCAAGCCCGAGATTCGAATCCACGATCCTCTGCTTGAGAGGCCACTAGGTCAAGCCACTAGATTACCACGGCTTCGTGTAAAAATGTCACAAAAGCGCATCGGCTTCCAATAGGTGAGTTATTTTTTATAATACCGAAATATTTATTAATCGGACCACAATAAATTGCCGAAATTATCAATCCCGAACTTTTCTTGTTCTGTTCTTAAAATTAACTGCCGTCACTATAAATATATTATTTTAACAATAATTTAAAGTCACTTTTCTGTAGTTAAGGCTTCTTTATATTCCACCTACAAACTCGGAGCTCTAAATATGTAAATTATTTTACTTTGACGCTAACTCGCACGAACATTTCGAATGTTTTAAATTGTAAATGTATAAATTTGCTACAAATATAATAAATATAATATTTTGCTTTGAACAAGATCCGAGTCAATAACAATTTCACTCCCTGAAATTATTTGGATGCAACGGTAATAACTTTGAAATAATTTCATTGTATTCAGGTGGCAATAAGTTAAAACAAGAGTTGAATAATCAATTAGGTAATAAAACTATTATGGCTAATCTGGCAAAGTTTTTGAGATAAAGTGGCCAGTGACAAGCATCAGCCACAAGGATGCGAATGTATAAACTCTGTACAGCTAAATTAAAAAGTTTGTGCATGAAAATTAAAAAAGTTCGTCAAATGAGTAGTATCAGTCGAGCTTGCTTCAGGTTTAAAGTAATGAATAATTAAGTGTATGTAATTCATTCAAATAAAAACATAATTACTATTAATTTGGTTTCGCTTTGTGATTATAAAGTTACAAAGTTCTATTACAGTTTAGTTGGTATCTCATAAATTTAAATGGGTCCTATTCTATTATTACGTTTGGCTGAAAATTTGCAACCGGTAATACTTACCTCTTCTCTATATTTGTACAATAAAGCATTTACTTACTTACTTACTTACTTACGTCGGTCGACCTGATCAAACATCCGAACAAAAGTATGCTAGTACTGTAACTTTTAGGTACGAGTTGATTTCCCAGAGGAATTAGAAAATTTAACCCTTTTCGGACCGATAACTACGTTGCATTTTGAATATTTTGATGCTTGTTTAAGTAAACTTCGACGTTAATATTTTGAACGGTACCTATTAAAATCCAGAAAGATCTGATTAACGATCCTTTATGTATTTTGTTACTAACTCAGTGCTAAATTAATCTTTGTCTTAGGGTTTATTCATGAACAGTTAGCTGGGATGACATTAATTTATTCTATAGTAGCTGCCACGTCACGTGTCAGGCGGTATCTCGAAATGTGGATATTCTCATTTTATTGAAAAACATTTTTTTGAAGATTGGAGTTTATAATTTTTCTTTGATAATTTGCGTTGCCCCGGGCCGCAAGTAAAAATTTACAGCCCGTTACGCGAGCGGAAATTTCCACTTTCTAGCCAGGGGAAAACGTAAAATTGTGTACACACCTCGGGAGGTTATAATAAATCCTCAGATCGCATGTTACTCGCCCTCGCCTTTGGCTCGTGCCACAAGTTTCTGCGATCTGAGACATTCTTTATTTCACCACCCTCGGGGTGTAAGTTACTTTTACATGTGGTTTAAATGTTTTTCAATGTAAGACGAATCCGTGGTTTTTTTTTAAGGTGAGTTCTACGAAAGCGAACCGAGAACTCTAACTACTAACATTTCCGTTCAAGCTCACCTTGATAATGAACCACGGGTTAGTTCGAAACGCGTAGGGCTTATCTCGACCACAAATACTTGAGTGGCCATGTGTTCTGTTTTTAAATTATATGCTCGTCTCAATGTGTTCCTTATAATAACTAAGAGCAAACTTGTCTTTAAAGTTAAACATGTTATTGGCGTTTTAATGTACTTAACAACTTTTTCCTCAATAAAAAAATGCTGCGATTGTTTCAGGATCTACCTGTCGAAGAATTAGAAAAATTAAAAACCGGTAAGTTCGAATATCTTTTATTAATAATTTTAGAATTACAAATCTCATTTAAAAAAGTAGAGAGAATGTGGTGTGGTGGAAGTGATGAAAATGGGGGAAGGCCTTTGCCCAACAGTGGGGCACATGTCCAGGCTAATAATAGTAATAATAATAGTAATAATAAATAAATCTCATTTTAAAAAGTAAGCACAAAAGTTAACTTAAAATTAACTGTCAGTACCTATTAGCAGTATAAAAGCATTACTTTTAAACAATTTTGAATTAAATTTGATCAGACCTAGTCGTTTTTACCGGACTACGACGAAGCCTTAAATGAGGGTTATGTTTTTGCCACGTATGTACATTCTTATGTCCGCTCATCACTTCTCAGCGGATAACCGATTTTGATAAATAATACGTCATTAGATTCGTCTCGATGACGCGAGTGTCACTGGGTACATTAAACTCTTAAAAAAATCAAGATGGCGGATACTATACGCTTAAATATCTGTTCTGAAAAAAAAGAACGTCAAGTGGGGCATCGTTGAATAGGTCTTTGAAAATCATTATTAGAATTCTCAAGTCATTCAAGTCAAGATCTACCTAACGATGTAAAGTTGAATTCTCATGCTTTATTTTGCGCAGCGGGAAGAGCTAGCTGTAAACAGTTACGACTAAAAAGAGTAAAATACAAATAAATTTATAAAAACCAAAAACTCGGCTGCAAAAACATGTAACTAAAAAAAAGAACAAGCCCTGAAATTCTGTACTTACCATACTAATGGGCACTAATTTTACGTGCTTTTTTCTCTTGTATCTCCTACAAGGAACAAAACCGTTTAAATAATTAGAATTTTGATTACATATTCACTTTTTGGTTTTTATAAAAAAAATATATTAATTCATTATGCCGCATGTTACGAAACGACTAAACATTCCATATCCGTCGGTCATAATAGCTTTTTCAACTTTAGCGACCTGCTTGACCTTCCGCCGGCCAATCAGAGTGCAGTAATCGCCAATTTCCACTTGGTGTAATCATATTTCATACAAATTACATGAAATTTCCATTCTATTAGGTGGCTTGCTCTATGGTTTAGGGCTTCGCCCTTTTCAAGTTAAGTATTTATAACAAAACAGTATCAAACAGAATCGTTCCGTTTACCAACTAGCAATGTAAACAGATTAACTTTAGTCTGTTTGTTTATGTGGGCGGATGGCTTTTACTAAGTCAACAAGGCCTCTGTTAGATGTTGCTCTATCTAATTGATTTAAGAGATTTGCTAAAATTTGTGACACTTATTTCGTACAGACTGGAGAGACGTAACGGAATAAGGCCGCGAGCTTAACATTTTCACTGTCAAGCAGCTTTAGTGTCACTCGCAACTGTAAATTTTATATTGTCAATTGAAATGGGCACTGTAGAAAATTACACTGAAGAATGATTGATGTTTATTTTTTTTAGCTGAACCTAAATTGGCTGCAGCTGAAGAAACGGCGCATGTTGAATACCACAGCCTTGGTGAGCATTTAAACAATATAGCTTGCTATTTATAACTAAAGGTGAGAGTTTGTACGAAACTTTAGTGCTTAAGTATGTGCTTTATAATTTCTTGCACCGCATTCTTCTTAGCAATGATGGTCTTTCCGAAAGCCCTGGTAGTAGAAGAAAAAGATAAGTAAGAGTTCTTGGCAGTCTACGAGTATTTACAAAATATTTTGAATTTGATTTACGTTCTGTAAGAACAGCAATGTCGTGTAGCGTCGAATATTGACGGGTACTTTTAATCCTACAACTGTTTAAGCTGCTGTGTTGTGTTAACCTTGTTATTTTGTACTTGATTTTGCTTTACCGGATCCGATGAAGAACCGGTTTTAACGGATTCTTGTTCTTTTAGTGCCTCTTCAACCAGTTTGCCGGATTGCAATTCCTAGTTTAGATCCTTAACGACTGGAGAGCCTAGGAGTTAGAGAACCTGACTACGAAACTTGAGGTCCAGGGTTCACAGATGTTATGTATGAATAATAAAATTGACAACTCTGGAGTCTTGAATATTCCAAACGTATTTTATTATAATATTTGTATATAGCTTACAATAGTACCTATCTTTATCCGTCTCTCCTAGTATCCGCATTATAAGTTTAGCTTACTTTGGGAATAGGTGAATTCCTATTCTATTGACCCAATTTTCCTAGTCTTCTTACCTTTTTACTAATTTCGCCAATCTACCCCTCTCATCAATTCAGCACCCAAGTTTGAAATTTTTACCGAGACGTCACGTCACTAACAATACCAAGTTCGTAGTAAAACGTAATTAGGAACCCTGGCCTAATACTCTGAAGTTACAGATTCGAAGTTTTGTGCCGTTTCGTTCACACTAATAGTCATTAATATGACTGTGAGAGGGACGGTATGATACTAACATCGAATTTCTAATTTCGGAATAGCCCCCTCCTCGTGCGGTAATTACGAATCGTTCCACACTCGTTCCAACTTTGCTTCAAGTTTTAATCTCTTCATTTAGTCTAAGCTGCTTATATTTAGGCTGTGCTGTGTAGGTGAATTAAATATGTCTGTTGTTTTAGAGGTTGTAAGTTAATTTTGTATTGTTGAATAAAATACCACTTGTTAAATACTGTAATGAAATTTAAAGTACAAGAGACGCCTAAAGTAAGAAAAATCTTTTATAACCTGTTAATAAATTCATACATTGTTCGTTCAACGTTCTTTGAATGCAAAACATAGGAGTTATATTAACCAACGTAAGCTCCGATAGATTGAGATTTGATAGTGTCCCATTATCTCATGTTGTTATGCTAACAACGATAATGGCTTGTCACACATACGCCTACGCTGTTTCCATCCAACATACTCATAATTCTGTAGCGGCGAATTCCTTTTCATCAAATATTTATATCATGCAAATGTTAAATTTCTTTTTAACGCTCTCTTGTTTTGTATTTTTGAAGCTTTTTCATGAATAACGTACCTATTCAGAAATGAAATGAATCGAAACTGACGAATCGTTGTCTAACCAGTTTGCTGTTGCTACACCATTTCTATGTGTCCAATGGTCCAAGATGGCGGTAGAAAGAGATGGTGAATGTGATCGCGATTGCGAGCTCGTCAGACAAATTGGTAAGTAGGTACCAAAATTAAAATCAAATCCAAAATGGAAATCAAAAGGCTTATTTTGCAATTAAGCCGCCAAAGACTTTTTACACGTCTTTTTTTAAACCAGCAGCGTATTCGGAACAACCATGATTGCCAAGAAGAATGCGCCTCAAGAAACTTGGTAGAAATATATATTTTTTCCATATAAGTATCCTGAAACAATTGACACCAATTATTGATCTAGTCCCAATCTAAACAAAGGTTATGCTATGGGTAGACCAACTAAGCAACGGATAAACAAACCTATACATAAAAGACATTCTTGAGTAGGTACAATATGTTCAACATTGAAGACTCGAGAGCAAAGCGGTGATCGAACCTGGGACTGGGAGCATTAGTTTCATAGATTAAACGATAGTACACCGAATCTTGTACGTCCAAGGGCGGATTTAGGTACGTACCTAATCAAGAATGGGAAACAAATTTTACTGCCACTTTTTCTTATTTATTATCTTCTTTATACCGAAACACAATTGAACTGTCATTTCGTGCCTTATCTGACTTGGGATACAAAATTGTTATTCTTATAAAACAATTTTTCGTCTCTATCTACGGGAGGAACGAAGTTCAATTATTTTTTGACACCTGGATTTCTTTATCTGCGTAGTGGCCTAGTTACTAAAGTAAATGTTCACTTTTTAGTAAGGTATAATATTTTCCTGTGAATGTGGCTTTTAGATCCGTGTAAGTATAGCTAACCTTTATTTTCTTTTGTAGGTATATGCAAGTTTATAAAATATTGATAACTATAGCTTCCACCCGCGATTTCATCTGCGTAGAATTATACTATAAACCTTCCTCTTGAATCACTTTATCTATTAAAAAACAGCATCAAAATCCATTGCGTAGTTTTAAAGATCTATTTACTTCAAAGTATAAAGTATGGATACCGCAGTTGCAACGCTAGTACTTGAGATTCCTCATAATAATTATCCTGTTTATTCGTAACTTAAATCATTGTATCCTTAAACCAAACACTATTTCAGACGCAGTGAAAGCCAACGGCGAGCTTATCTCACGACTAGAACAGCACGCGACTGCGGACGCGACGCCGGGCCAGAAGCCGCGCGTGCATGCGCAGGCGCAGCTGGACGTGCCCGCGGAGGGCGTGCGCGCCGTCATGCACGACGGCGTCGTCAGCGTGGACGTCGCGCCCACCGCGCCGTCTGCCGGCGAGGAGGTCACGCCTAAGGTATAATCTGAAGCTGAACACAGATTTTTGAAATCACATCACTCGAAAATCGTACAAATCGGGGTAATGCTACTGCAACGGGGTAATTGTGAAATAATTGCGTTCCTTTGACCATTTGCTGTATTGCCGTTAATAAAGCTTAAGTTTTCCAACAAGATAGCTAGTAATGTTTTGCTCCATAAATCATAAAACAACAAAGATTAATTAAATTGGTTGAAATTTCTTCGATAAATAAAGATCCTTAGCACGGAATAAATATTTCACGTTAGGGCACCAGTTTTAGATTAATAACAAGACTACATGTATCTTTGTACATGTATTTTTTCTGTTTTGGTTGTTATATGTGGTGTTCAATAAAGAGTTATTGTATTGTATTGTATTGTATCTTCTAGGTAGTTTATATATATAAATTATATAGGTACACTTTTATATTCTTAAAATGTCTTTTAATTTTAATAATACGATCGAAATATCTATTAAATAGTCGGACCCGCCACGCTTCCTCCCTGTAAATTTTGGCCCTGTTTCGACTGTCAGCAGACGTGTTATTCTCAGGTCTTCCACGGAGCAGCTCGCTTGGTGCAGCCAGGTTCCGCCACAAATAACCCGCAGAACGGTCACACCGCCATCCGACGAGCTTTCAACGCTGACATCACCAAAGAAACTAAGTATAACGTAAGTATACAGTACAAAGTTGGGGACTGACATGTTTCCCTTTTGTAAGAAAGCTTCAGGACCTTTGCTTGAGAGGCCATACTTTTTACTCTTTCTTTTATTTCGAATAAGATTGTGAAAAAGTAATTCCAGAAAACGTGTCCACTTTACATCACATCGAAACCAAAATATCCTTTTACGAAGTTTTGTTTTATTATTTACGTTACCTAATAACTTCGTTCAAATAATTCCAACCTGCCACGTGTAAGAGAAATTCCGATAACGCCCGCAAGTCTCGTAACACTAATCTCCATCATGAGGCTCATAATCTCTAGAGAAATTAGAGCAATCATAAACACCTTACTGACATTTGGGTCAAAGTCAGTTTATCTGGGTTATTAAGTTATTATAACACCAACACGTAACTAACTTATGTCAACTGCGTAGGAGGGAAGACTTTCGAACGCTTTCCGAGGTCTACCTTTGGAGTAAGTTGAGGGTATGATTTTTTTAGGCAAAAGAAAATGTTACTTTACTGCTCCGCTACCATACGATATAGGTAAATGTCTTGCGTAGAAGGAGAGGAGGGTGGGTTTTTCGTAAACAAATCTATTTCGCACAGGCTTGGCTGTCTTGCACGTGTGGTAACGAAGTACCAAGGTAATTTTTCTTTTCATTAATAATGAACCTCCAGAAGTGACGCCTGATTGATTAAGTTACAATACCTACACATTGTCACCGACTCACCGTATTTCTCTTCACACAGACGGACCATTACGCGTCTTACGCCGGCGTCCAGTACTCACCCCTCGACATGGCAGAGTATGTGTTCTGGACGGGCGATGAGCGAGGAGTCACTGCGGCCATCGAAGAGTTCCTACAGGAAGGCATGGTGAGGGGAAATTATTTTATTGAATATTTTGACTATAGACCTAACCGCATAAATGAGTCCTCGCCCGTGCGGCTCAGGGTCGCCACCGCCACACTAGGGTTTTTGGTTATTCTAAAATGCAACAGTTGGGGTTAAAACTCGAAGATGTACCCGGCTTTATAGGAATCTTTTGTTTTTTGTTTCTTTATTTGTAACTTACAATCTATACATATAAAATTCAAAGTCCTGACTGACTGACTGACTGACTGACATAGTGATCTATCAACGCACAGCCCAAACCACTGGACGGATCGGGCTGAAATTTGGCATGCAGGTAGATCTTATGACGTAGGCATCCGCTAAGAAAGGATTTTTGGAAATTCCCACGGGATAAGGAAAAAACGGGAATTATATATTCGATTCGGAGTGACGCTATCACAGTAACTATAATAAGTAGACTCTTCAAATTTGATACAAAAGTAGGTGATTACAAAACTAAGAAACTAATTTCAGGATTTTTGGAAATTCCCACGAGATAAGGAAAAAAACAGGATTTATATATTCAGTTTAACGAAATCCTATGAACTATAATTACTACACTCTTCAAATTTGGCATAGAAGTAGGTGATTATAATCTATATATATATAATTCAAAGGTGACTGACTGACTGACTGACTGACTGACATAGTGATCTATCAACGCACAGCCCAAACCACTGGACGGATCGGGCTGAAATTTGGCATGCAGGTAGATGTTATGACGTAGGCATCCGCTAAGAAAGGATTTTTGGAAATTCCCACGGGATAAGGAGAAAACGGGAATTATATATGCACAGCCTAAACCACTGAACGGATCGGGCTGAAATTTGGCATGCAGGTAGATGTTATGACGTAGGCATCCGCTAAGAAAGGATTTTTGGAAATTCCCACGGGATAAGGAGAAAACGGGAATTATATATTCGATTCCGAGTGACGCTATCTCAGTAACTATAATAACTAGGCTCTTCAAATTTGATACAAAAGTTGGTGATTACAAAACTAAGAAACTAATTTCAGGATTTTTGGAAATTCCCACGGGATAAGGAAAAAAACAGGATTTATATATTCAGTTTAACGAAATCCTATGAACTATAATTACTAGACTTCAAATTTGGCATAGAAGTAGGTGATTATAATAGTAAAATAAAGTTCTAATGCTTTTTGGAAATTCCCACGGGATAAAAACGGGATTTATGTATTCAGTTCTACGGGATCGATTTTTCGTTTTACTGGTCGTATAAAATTGAAATTTGGCCTTCAATTTCCCTTGGGGAGTGTAGGGGAGCGCTACAAAAGGATTTCCCGAAATTCCCACGGGAACGGGAAAAACGGGACTTTTCGTTTTCTGGTTGCAGAAAGCTGGAATTCGGCATGTAGGTTGCTTCGGGAGTGTAGAGGAGCATTAAGAGAGTACTTTCCAAAATTCCCACGGGAACGGGAAAAAACGGGATTTTAAATCGTAGGATTTTAGGTCGTAGAAAGCTGAAATTTGGCAAGTGGGTTCCTTGGGGAGTGTAGAGGAGCATTATGAGATAATTTCCCAAAATTCTTCTTCTTCGTTCCCGTAAGATATTCGGGAAATGCTTTATTTGGCGAAATTCTTACGGAAACGGGAAAAACGAAAAGCGGGGGAAAGTTGAAATTTGTCACGTAGGTTTATTCGGGAGTGTAGGGGAAAAGAAAGGATTTTCCGAAATGCCCACAGGGACGGGAAAAAACCGGATTTTACGTTTCCAGACGAAACAGCGGAAGAAAGAGACTTAACATTTATAACGTGTGTTTCTTTAAAGGCTTTAAGTGTACTCCGAAAGCACTTCCCAAAATTTCCACGGGAACGGGAAAAAACTTATTTTTTCATTTTACATCTTAGCGCGTACGATGTCGCGGGCAAAAGCTATTTAGGATGTATTTTAGGACAGCCCTATAGGTTAGGTTAGGTTTGTTTTATAAAAATCCTGCAATATTTACAGGTTCAGAAAAATTAAGGCATCGGGGCAATGCGGGGGCTGGCTTGCATGCTTGCTTGAGTCCTTGCTTTGCATGCTTGATTGCATACTTGCTTTCATGCATGCTTGCATGCTTGCTTGCATGGGTGCTTACTTGCATGCATGCTTGCTTGCACGCTTGCTTGCATGCATGCTTGCATGCTTGCTTGCATGGGTGCTTACTTGCATGCATGCTTGCTTGCACACTTGCTTGCCTGCTTGCATGCCTGCTTGCATGCATGCTTGCCTGCTTGCATGCCTGCTTGCATGCCTGCTTGCATGCCTGCTTCCATGCCTGCTTGCATGCCTGCTTGCATACTTACATGCTTGAAGGCTTGCATGCCTGCTTGCATACTTGCATGTATGCTTGAAAGCTTGCAGGTTTGGTTGCTCGCTTGCTTAATTGCTAGGTTCTTTGAAATGCTCATGGTTCACGCGTGCGAAGCCGCGGGCAAAAGCTAGTAAAACATTAAAGTAATTACACTTTACACCTAGACAGCTTCGATGTTTCTTAGGGCAACGTTTCTAGGACTAGGAAAAGTTAGGATAGGATAGGAATCATCTTCATCACGATCTTTTCTTTCTAGATGTCGAAGGAAGAAGCGATATCGTTCCTCCAAGAGATCAAGTTCAACATCGACTATCTGCGAGCTCATTATTCGCAAAACGTCCGCGCTGAGGAAACCGCACAGCAGGAGAAACTTCGAAGCCTGCTCATGGAACAAGCCAACAAGGTAAAACCCTCTTTATTAGCCAGGAGGTAGGTTGATTGGTTAGATACGACTGGGATGGCTTCAAGAAAAGAAACCCATTTTTTCGATGATTTCGTGTGTTTAAGAGTTTGAGTGGTACGTTTGACCACTTTTGAAACAACCACAGTCAGCAACAATTAGTTACCAAAAAAAACTTGTATTAAAAATATTCAAAAAAGAATTAGGTAAGTACTTTTGGAGCTGGTAAAAAAAAACAACATACCTACTACTCGTAACGTAACGTAGTTACCACAAAAATCTACCAATTCAGACGCGGCTTAAGCTTTGGGTTTAAGATATTACAGTGTGAAAATTTCTACAAGGCTGAGTCATAATTAGATATACGCCTGCAATAGGAACTCATCTGTTAAATAAAGACAGGAAGTTTATTCAGGCAGGTAGGTACCTACTCAATTTTCTTAGCTAACAAGGTTCTGTTTTATCGGACAACTTTGTGATCAATGTAAATTTATTTTGAACTTAAACCGCGTCGTCAATGTCTTTAATACTTTAATCTCCCCAGGGAATTTCAAAGGGTTTTCGTTAACCTACCTATCAATTTCCGCTAACTCCATTAGAGTTGCGACACCATACGAGTCGCTTCCATTGGCAACCTTGGTGAAAATGTGTAGCCTTATAAAGGTGGTGCTTTCCCATACACGGCGGGTTGAAATTTGTTAAAACAATATAGAAGTCAAATAATTTTAACCGACTTCAAAAAAGGAGGAAGTTCTCAATTCGGTAGTTTTTTTTATTGTTTGTTACCTCAGAACTTCACCATTTGTTAACCGATTTAGAAAAATGTTTTTTTGTTGGACAAGGTCATATGGCGGCCACTTTTTCCATTTTTGATAACGGATTCATGTTTGCGCCACTCGGATCCTCAAATATCGATTTTGAAAGCAATCTGTCCAAAAACAAAAGATTTCAAAATGGCGACCAGTTTTTTCATTTTTCATAACGGATTTGTGTTTGACGACCATTCGGACCCTCAGATATCGATTTTGAAAGTAATCGGTCGTAAAACTAAAAAAATTAAAATGGCGGCCACTTTTCCATTTTTGATAACGGATTCTTGTTTGGAGACCACTCGTACCGTGAACACGGTAAAACTGTTCTGAATTTCCACCGTCAGTCAATAAACCCGACAGGTCAATTAAAGCTAACTTCCACACTCAGAGACGTTTATTAAGTTCTAATAAACATAATATTTACTCATGTCTCTGAGAACGGCATTCGTTCAAGTTTTACTATATTCTGCAATAATTATTTACGTTGCGACTCTAGGCAGCTACGACTTTTGACATGTTTACCGCTATCCCGCGGGAACTATGCAATTTTCCGGGATAAAAAGTAGCCTATGTTTTAATCTAGGGTGCCAGCTATTTTCGTTCCAAATTTTATCCAAATCCATCCAGTCGTTTTAGCGTGAATAAGGTGAACATACTCGCTCACAACGTCACATCGTCGCAAACTTTTGGATTTATAATATTAGTAGGATAGTAGTAGGATAGTAGTAGGATTAGTAGGGTATTTTATGGCACCGTGTGGCATTTAAGTGCTCTGTAATCTGCGGTTCAATTAACAATGCCAATCCCTAGCAACGGATATGCAAACAATGGCGAACTATTGTCTATGTGACAAGGATCTTCGAGTATAATTATTAGTTCAACAAATAACTCAATTTGTTAAGCCTGTTGTGATTATAGGTATTTATACAGCTTAAGAGAGTTGATTAGCTGTGTGAAACGCTTCCATGCTGGTCTGGGAGCAAAGAAAAACATAGAATGTCCCAGTTGCTTCTCTTCCTGTGCAGATGGCAAAAGTCCATCGAGGGAATGAGCGAAAATCTTAGGAATCATGTTGTAGGCGATGTGCACTATTTTTATTCCCCTTTCCACCTATATGCCCACAATCATGCTAAACGTGGCCTTTAGGTGTTACCTTAGGCTCTGTCTAACCCGTAAGGGATAATGACGTGATTTATGTATGTATGTATATACGAGTATGTATGTGAAACGCTTCTGCTGTATTCTCGTGTATTTTATCTTCACCGTCTCTCCAGCCTATACTCGTAGGTATAAGTACTGTGAAGCTACCTTGGAGAGGTATTTTTACTAGTACGGGGAACGGGGAACGTTGTCGAAATCCTAATCAATCTTGTAGGGGGCTTGAGGCCAAGATAATAAAATATGAAATTGACTTAGACCATACTTTTATTGGTTACTTTATAACATTACAAATAATACCAGGGGAAGTGGTTTCGATCACCGTTCAAGTTGGTCTGAAGCTCGTCTCTCTGTTCTTAAAAAACAATCAACGTCGAATCGAACAAAGGTTCCATTTGTAAACCTCGAGTCTAGTCTCTTACCAACCAGCCCGAACATGTCCTACCTACTCCTACAGTACCTACTTACCTAAAGCTTGTTGGGCAGTGGGCACAGGGAGGCGATTTTTGAAATCGCATCAGATCTGTGACATATGAATAAAAATCTCTTCATTATTACTGAACTCTTACCCGCATTAAATTTTCTATAATTTTTAGGGTAATATACCTTTAAAAAAAACTGAATCCTTATAAGATCACTGCGTTGTCCATGTGGCGGTCTGTCTGTCTGTCTCTGTCCGTCAAGACCCTTTTTCTTAGGAACCCGTAAACCTCAGAGGTGCGAGTGGGAATGGGAACACACGATACTCTGCTTGAGGGACCTTTCGTGTAGTATAAGTCATACCAATAGTCTGCGATGGCTGCTGCAGCTGCTACCTATCGTCTTAATTACCTATTACTTTGTAGGTACTTGATATTATAAACAAGTAGGTAAACATTGTTATGTGTGAGGTAATCTGTAGATCTATTTTACTGATCCTAAAACTTCTTTCACCTGAAATGTGAGAAAATCCTATGAGACGAGGACGAAGTTGCAAACAATTGATTAGCTAATTATGCATTAATTTGTGAATTTGGTAACTCAACTATCATTTTTTTAAAGCGAGTCTTTACCGAAGTTAAATAGTACATAGTTTTTTTTTTATATTAAAACCGACAAACGGGCATGCGGTGCACCTGATGGTAAGTGATCACCGCCGCCCATGGACAACTACAGCACCGTTAAAATGTACCTACTGGACAAATTATACTTTACCAACAATACCTCTCCTCCTCTTTCATCTCATCTTAGGTACTTGAAAATTTTGCAACAACACCAAATTATGCGTAGATGCTTAATGAAAAAATTAAACACGACGAAATATAACCTCAAAGTAAACGTTCGGATACGGTGTTCTTTTTTTACAAAGCCAATAAAAGGTAAAAGGTTCCCTCAAAGGGAAAAGCTCCTCTTTTATTGCATTGTTTCTTACATACTTTTTGACTTAGTTCAGTCTTTTTACTTTTTAACCGACTTCAAAAAAAGGAGGAGGTTATCAATTCGTCTTAATTTTTTTTAGTAATCTATAAGTATTATTAACCAAAGAGCTTCCAGTCAACCTTTGAGTGGATGAGAGAACTATTATATTAGCGAGTGAGTTAAAAAAAATCAGAGACAGAAAAAAAAACTTTTATGGTTCTAAACCAATAGGAAATCAGATATATTTTTTTAGGTTTAAGTAGGTACTTGCGAGTGAAAATTTCGCAGGCAAGACAGATATTCGGACAACGAAGAGAATATTTTTCCTTTTAATGTATGGAACTCTTAAACGAACATTATCTCTGTCCCACCGCTGTCAGCGGTAAAAGCTATTCGTACATAGGTAAGTGACGTTAGCAACTTTTTTCCTTTTTTAGGCGTATCCTGAAGTGGCAACCGATACTGTTATTAGGGTTATCACCTTGTCAAAGTTGGTCCCATTTCGCAATATGACCCCAATAGGTGACATAAAGGAAGTCTAATCCCCGTTTATGACTCTGTAAAGATAAAAATAGAGTGAACGTGGTTAACGGACTAACTCGTAACGTTTTACTGGCTGTTAAGCTGCATTCTTACTTAGCGGGATTATTGATCGCTGTTTAGGGGTTAATTAAGTTATATTAGGTAGGGTTGTTATTGTTTGTTGTTATTAGAGGGAAACAGATAATTAGATACGGTAGCGGGGGACTCTTTAATGGTTAAGTGGTTGGTTTAAAACATTACCAGTTTGTTTTTCCTCCCAGGATTATCAATACCGGCCGATGGCTCTCCAGTCGTTCCCATTTGGCAACAGCCCTGACATCATCCGCTCCATCGCCAGCAAGAACTGGGAACTCAGCAACAACCTGTCACCAATGGCCTTGGCTGGTGAACTCCGACCCGATACCGTCAAGAGATTCGACCCGATGCTACAGACTAACATTATTGGTAAGTTTTCATTGGTAATAGTTCGGTTTTGACTCGCTCTATCTCTAATAAGGATTCGAAACTCTACAAGAACCTGTCATCAATGGCCTTGGCCGGAGAACTTCGACCCGATACCATCAAGAGATTCGACCCGATGCTACGGACTAACATTATCGGTAAGCGTTTTATTGGTAATAGTTCTATTCTGACTCGAAAAAATAAATAGATAACTTTACTTCGCTACTCCGTGATACACTTAGTGAGGTTAAGTCACGCAAAATAGCCGCGCTCCCGTTGAGTCTTTTCTATTCATAATTCATATAGTTAATTTTCTAGAGAAACAACAACAACACAAAACACTATTCAACGAAAAAGTAACCGAAATAACAATCAAAATTTTTCACCTCTCACCGAGGCATCTTCAGCGGATGTTGATACTTTAACGAACAGTTGAAGACACAGCGAAATAAAACGAGACCGAAGAAGAATTTCCGAGTATACTCGTACCTAACGCCTGAATCTGGACAGTTGTTCTGGCCCGCTCTATTTCTAATGAAAACTGAGAACTCAGCAAAATCCTGTCATCAATGGCTTTAGCTGGAGAATTGTGACCCGACACCGTCAAGAGATTCGACCCGATGCTGCAGGCTAAAATTATCGGTTGTTTGTTATTGTTACTTGTGGTACCTAGCTATTGTTGTTCAAGAGATTCAAATCGACGAAATGTAATTATTAAGTACAATACAAATCAAGTACAAAAAACCGGCCAAGAGCGAGTATACAACTTCGGCAGGTGAATATTTAAATCCAGTGTCAGCAGAGCCCTGCTCCTAAACAAAGTATAGGCAGTGTGAGGTCATTTTGTATTGGTTACTTACATGGACAACAAAAAGTTAGGTATTTAGTATGTTGCTAAAGCAGCAATAGAAAAACATCAGCATCATCTCTAGCCTATTTACGTCCCACTATTGGAGACAGGCCTCTTCTCAGAATGAGAGGGCTTGGGCTATAGTTCCCACGCGGGCCCAGTGTGGATTGAGAACATCACACACACCATTGAATTGCTTCGCATATGTGTGCAAGTGTCCCTCACAATGTTTTCCTTCACCGATAAACTAAGTAAATGTACCCGTTTTTACCCTTTAGGTACGGAACCCTAAAAACGCTCGACTGCTGCGTTATAAAAATTGAATGACAAAGCTATCATTCTTCAACGAAATCAACTTTTATGACTTGACCACTAAAAGTAACTGAGTTGAATTGCGCGAATCGGGAAGTGGACCGTGAAGGATACATTAATCTTTTATGATGTAACTTAGACGTTTGCATTTTCTTTCTAAGAGCTTTGATTTTTTATGAGGAAGAGACAAATGTAGTTGGAGTTATGGATTGTGTTTAAATTGATCAAAGACTTAGGTAACTATTTATAGGCTTAAAAAGCTCGTATAGCCGCTAACATTTGAACCTTGAAACTTGCGTCATGTTTACATGTATTATATGTTATTCTCTCTGAATGAGAGGCTCGTGAGGATCGGGAACTTCACACTCACTATGGAACTGCTTTGCAGATAGTTTCCTCGCAATGTTTTCCTATAGGTAGGTACCTACTGGAAAGCTCATGACAAATCTTCGCAAAAGTCGAGGAGTCCTTGCACACAGAAAAATAAAAACCTGGAACAGCTAGTTTCAAATAAAATTTCGCACATAAATTACAAAACGCTCAGAAGCGTGAACCCAAGACCCTCTGCTTGAAAACCTGTCACAGAATAAATAATAGTAACTAAAGTGGTTTGATACATAGAAAGGACGCAGCCTCTAGAGCAGTGGTTTCTAACCTTTTCAATGTCACTACCCCTGTGAACAAGTATGGGAATTGAGTTTACCCCTAGCTAATTTAAAATAATTAAAACCACACAAATTCGAACGAAAATATGTTTATTATGTAAGAAATTGCACGTTTAGGTAAATAGTAAGTAAAGTAATATATAAATCTCGGAGTTAACCGTACTATTATTTTGTTTATTGCTATTTTAATACTATTTCGTGCCGTCCCGTGTTACCCCCTAGAATCTCCGTTTTACCCCTGCGGGGGTAATTACCCCCAGGTTAAGAACCACAGCTCTAGAGCCTAGTGAGACTTTCACGTTGTGACTAAACTTGAGCAATCAGTTTGTATTCAGCTTATATAATTACTATACTATAATATAAATTACTATTATATAATAATTATACATAAAAACCTTCCTCTTGATTCTCTCTATTTATTAAAAAAACCGCATCAAAATCCGTTGTGTAGTTTTGAAGATATAAGCATACATAGGGACATAGGGACAGAGAAAGCGACTTTGTTTTATACTATGTAGTGATGTAGTGATGATGTTTATGTGATCAAAGATCGTGTTACCTTGGACTTCGTCTTAACTCGATTTAATTAAGAGCCACGCGTCAATTAATTATAAATTGTCAAGTTGAGACGCAATATTCAGGGACATGAGCGAGCTTACAGACGCAACGCCTTGAATACAAATTTTCCTCTAGCCGAGCGCTTCTATTTTCCTTCCACCGCCATTTCGTAAGTCGTGATGTGAATATTAAGCTGTCAGATCTATTTTTAACTTCGATAGCTGATATAATGGCGTTATAAACCAATTTCGTCACAACATATCTACATACCTACCTAGTAGGAATCGTTAAAACCGTTTTGAAGGGTTTGGGCAAATTTATTTCGTAATATCTTAATTTGGAAAGTGTGTGGCGATGAAAAAAACATGAATAAATTTTAGAGACGGCGTAAAATGGAGTGTTATTTAGGTATGCCGGAAATTGTGATAAATGTGATCATCTTAATGAGATTTAATTGTAGCACATACGTAGATGGAAAAGTACCTACCAACGTACATAAAAGGGATTAATACATGCTTCACGTCGTGTTTCGTCAGAGGAATGATTCGAAACAAGAAAACGCCGTTTTTTAATTGTATATTTAGATTGTACTGTTTGTTGTTTTTGAGTCAAAAGTAGGTAGTTAAGTACCTATTATTCACAAGTTAAATTTTCCGATTTTCTTAGTTACACTTTGATCTAGCTATTAGCTATTTGGCACAAGTAGGTAGGCAAGTAAATGATGTCAATAATACAATTGAATATAATTTAGTATAAATAGTTACATATTTTCACAATTCTTTATTTTACCGATTGAAAGCTGTGGGTTTTTAATAATTTTCAAACTGATAGGTAAGTAGGTAGGTTATTAATAATTCCCACGTAGCATAATCAAAAATTATTGGTAAAACAAAATTAGGTTTATGACGCCGCTTTTAATTATAACCGCGTCCTTATACATAGGTACCTAGCTATTTACGCCAACTTTTATATAAACGCTAACGGCTGTGGAGCTGTGATTTATATCCCTAGGGATATTAATATGTTCCATACCTAATATTGTTATGATTTCGAGTACGATCTAGTAATGTGATCTTACTAAATTAATCTAATGAAGTAATTATTGGGCGGGATTGAGCGAGCAGAGCGAAGGAAATCGAGGAGGCGGGGTCAGACGCTTTCTTTTAGGTTGAAGGCTAACTAATAAGCTTATTTCACTAGATTCATCTCGATTACCTAAGTGCTAGATAGTCGTAGGACTTATTATAGGGCTAGATCATTGGCGTAACCACTGGTAAAATGCCACGGGCCCTTATAAACCGCCCGCTTAAATGAGTCCTCGTCCGCGCGGTTCAGGGGCGCGGGGTAGGACGACAAAGAGGGCCGAGAGAGGTGCGGGCGGCAGGCGCACTACCCGCCCGCACCTCTCAGGGAGCAGGGTCTTTCAAAGGGTGGTATGTTATTCGAGGGGGTTCGCGTCAAGATTTAAGTAAATTGTCCAAAATTACTCCTAAATTTGACTCAATTTGCGACAAAAAACAAACCCATTAGATATTTTTTGGCAATGTATTTGTTACTTTTTATTGAAATATAGAAATCTTATTTTCTTCAAAATTACTTTCTTTGGGGGGGTTAGTTAGTTTAGGGGTTCGCTAACTATATTCTGCGGCACAAAATTGTGCTCTGTCTCCCTCCATACACGAGTATTATCTATAGCGACAGTAAGGACACATAGGGACATTAGAAACATTATATCTACACAGCAATGTAAATCAAGATTGTCTAGTATAATAGTACATTATGATACAAGTGTGCTATGTTGGTAATTACACACGAGGCGTATTGTACGCGCGAGCGCAAGCGAGCGCGGGTAAGAGAGCCGAGATGTGTAATTACCAAAGCACACGCGTCGCATACGACGTTTTTCAACACATTTGCGAGGAAAAATAATTAAAATTTAGTTAATAAAAGGACTTTAAGAACTTTAGTTTACCTTTGTTACTAGACATTGCTTACCTGGAGCTGCTTTAGAAGTTTACTTTATCATTTGGTAATTAACACCTTGGATTTCTTACTGATATAACTGTCCGAACATTGTCCGAACATATTTTAGTATTTCCAGCGACGGACACTAAATTTCTTTATTACTTGAACTAGTAATTTTTAAAGTAATAAAATAACAAAGCCTGAATCAACAATATCAGTGAAAAATGGCGGCAGATATTATTTCTCCGCGCCAATCCGCACGCAGCACTCGCGCATGCGCGCTGTGCACTTAGCACGCGCGTGACGAAGACACTGACAACAATGCTAAACAGCCTAATATTAAAATTATAATAAAATAATTAATCAATGTCTTAAATATGCAAATTATGGTCCCTTTTTAGATAAAAATGAATAATTTGTCGAAATTAAATGTTTATTTATCATATTTTACCTAAAATAGTCACGAAAATATCCCTTGTTCCTATAGATACTGAACCGTTTGCTGAGATTAAAAAATATATGTATTACCGCACTCGTGCGGTAATATATTACAGCACTTGTGCGTAATAAGCTGTATTATGAGTTTAAATGCGGTGCAATAAGACTCAATTTACGAGCAACTGTGTTGAAAAACTCCTTTATTTTCCAGGAACATCAGACTATGACCGAGACGGGCAAATCATTACCGAGGAGGAGTACGAAGAGATGATGGACAAACTAAAGGCGGCCGATACTCTCTACACTGAGTATACACTAGAGGAAATCATCTACCAGCTGGCTAAGGTAAAACTATACATTAACCAATTTAAAAGATTCACGGTTAATAACTTAAGACATATTACTGAACAAAAAACATTTGTGTAGTAGCTAGTGGAGTATCAAGGTAATGCATGTACCTGCAATGCGGACACATATACAGAGCACACATTCGCTACACAGTATTTGTAGCCGGTAGCAGCGTTTTTTCGCTTTGTAGTGAAAACTGCCTACCTACGAATAGAGAACTAACTCCCCTAGGGAGTTCTCGGCACTAAATGTGAGAACACCAAATATTATCGTGAGTCAGAATATCAATTACACTCAGAAGCTCAGTAGGTACCCTCTCGAAAAAAGTTACCTTATAATTTACGTATTTGGAACAGATGATGTTTTCGCAATCTCTATCCCGCGACCCTGCGTCGGCGCGAGCGGCTACGCAGCGTTTCATGGCGTTTTTGGAGCGCGAGGCTGAGCGAGGGCAGCTGTCACGGACCATTGAAAAGAAAGTGCTCGGTGAGTCGACGGAGAATTATAAACCTAGATACCTACCTACTTGTGAGAGGCCACAATTAATAGAGAGATCTCTCTCCAGGCAGATATGCCTGGGGACCGAAGTCCGAAGAAAGAGAGTTGAAGGTTTTATTTATGCATCCGCGTTAAGAAGTGTCGATAGCGCGATTTAAAACATGGGTGACGTCACTGGCGCAAGCTACTCGTGCGTCGTAGCAGTTGATATAGGTAGTCAATGTCTAGGTAGCGCTATAGGGTCGCCATGTTGCAAACTGTCTTGATCACGAGAGACTAGGGGAGACCGAGGCGAGTTGAGACAGAGGTGAGTTGATACAAAGCCGATTTCTCTGAACTGTGACAGTTTATCGGGCTGGTAACTTCGATAATTCGTTGCTTTTTCTACACTCCACAATTTGTGTGAAGTTGTGACCTCGCTAACTGTTATAGGTGCAGAGAAAAAGGCTTTGTATCAACTCACCTTTGTCTCAACTCGCCTCGGTCTCCCCTAAGTACCTAAGTAGGGCGGATATTTGTTTTGGTAGCTTCGCCGACGTTGTAGATCTCTATATACAGTGGAAAACTAGGAAAGTCTGTCCTTGCCTTATGGACAGAAACTCTGCATCTGCGCTAAATTTCAGCTATGGACTTTTCATGCATCACGATTAAAATAAAAAAAATAAAAATTTGCAATTTTTCAGACGTGATGATTGCCGCTTTGACAGACACTATCGGAGACCACCCGGAACTGATGCAGGCCAGAGACAACCTTGGAATCAACCCCGCTAATCGGTTGGTACCAATTATCATCTCTAATTTGTCCAACATTGACTGTGTGAGTGCATCTTAATGATGTGTTGCGTAATAGCGATTTAGTAAATAACTAATATAAATTGAAGTGATCCGGGCCCACTTTGGGCGCCAAATTACTTACTTAAACAACGATTAACTTAAACAATTTAACCACGAAACTAGGATATTTATGAAGTTGTTAATTGGTCCTTTACAAAGTACCTACATTTTTATGTTGTTCCTGATTAAGCATTAATATTATTACAGACTGATGCGTCAATTCTTGGAAGCGAGTGCATCTGAACCGAGCATGTCTCGCGCCATCCTCGCTGCATACAAGGATGAACTTCTGAAAGGCCCTCCCCACAAGCCGGCCTTCCCCGAACGAAACTAAATTAAACACTGACCCAGATAACGAAGCACTGTACCTATTTTGATTATTTTGTGGCCCAGGACCGCCTGTACTGACCATAGGCTGATTTATATTTAATAAATCCTGACCGTTACTTTTTAATCAAACTTTTAAGAAGCTTGTAATGTAATGATGATGAGACGAGGTTTATGTTTTAATTGAAATGTTTATTCTCCAGAAGATACTTGTTAATAAGTGGAAAAACTTAGTTTTTACTTGCATTTAAAATATTGTTCGATAACAAACGCTCAAAGTAATTATTGATTAATTACATACGTGCTTGTAATGGTCCATAAACTTATAATAAATATATGTTTGTATGAGTTTTTTTATGTACCTAAGTAATAACTTTTACACTGCGAGCTAAGATGAACAAAATTAATATTTCTGTCTCTTCACACAAACATAGTTGTAAATACCACTTAAGACAGTAAAGGATTATTATCATTATACTTAATCGCATTCATGCAATCAATTCAGTATTTTTAAATGAATTAAGGCTAAAAATTAAACGTTAAGTACCAGTCACAGAAAAAAGATCTTATTAAAATTGAATATAACCGTCAAAATTGTTAAAGTTTACGAAACACGTATTAACTGTTTGAATCATAGGTTTGAATACATTTTTGTATATTTAAAATAAAATAGTGTAGTGTCTATTATTTTATTTAGAAATAGCTTTCAATGTTTTGTAGGAGTCTTCGTTTAGCTTTACTTTAATATTAAATTTACCTAATTTAGGTACATTATAAATAAGTAATAGTTTAAGATAACGACATATTACCATATGATATAACTAGCTAGTCAAATATTCTTAATATTTTTCTACAGTATAAATTTTCAGGGGTGTGCAATTATTTTAATTTACTTATAAACATTGGTACAAGAGCTGAAAGGTCTTCCCACATATATATAAAGTTAAATAAAAGTCTTTGATGCCATAGGACTTTAAACTATTTTCTTATAAAGACTTAAGATTTTAAATTGTCGAGGTTCCTAGTAAAATCCGCTTTATTATCGAACTAAAATAGTTTTAGATTACTTAGCGGATTTGCAGGTGCCGAAATAATCTAGATTATGGTTTCGCTACTTACAGGGCAGGTACAATAAGATAAGTAGTTAATATTAAATTCATTCAGGATCACAATGTTACCAAAATACCAAATTTTATCAACAGTAGATGTAGTAGGGTGAACTAAAGTATCAGTACAATCATTTCATACTTATTAGGTCCCTGATTTTTGACCATTTTTCGTTCTTTGCATTGATAAGAGTACAAATTACAAAGGAGGTGCCAAAAATAGGGTACTTTACCCTAGTTCCAAGCAAAGAGGAATCTGGTAGGTGTTTATTTATTGAATAAGCTAGCTGAAAAATTTGACAAAGACAAATCATTTGCGATTTTCTACAAAAACTAGGCAAACTTCAGATCAATCATTCATTAAAAATAAAAATAGCATGGTTGGATGCATATCAAGTAAAGAATTGACATATCCCTAGATTGAATTTACTATATTAGCTAATCATCTCAACATAGTTAACTAATCATAATATACTTACCTAAGAAAAGATGGTATATATGTAAAAAATAAATAATTGCACACCAGAACTATCTCTTCATCTTAGCAACAATATAAAGTATAAATAAAACCTATGTACTTTATAAAGGACATAGTTTGTAAAAATAGATTAGAGCCATGTCTTTCTATTAGTACCTACCTACCTATCACAAATATTTACTTAATATAAGACTTGAAATATTATATTACTCAGCATTGTTGGAAATGATGCTATGTTAGTGATTGGCAAAATTTATTATATTTATATTATTCTTTGAAATATATTGTGGATTTAATAAAAAAGTTTAAATGTCATTGGTGTTTCATTTTAACCTCTATATAATAAGTGTAGTAAGTGTATTAAAAAAAAACTGTACTGTTTTAATTGTATACCTTTAATCTTCCTTATGAATAAAAATAACTAATTTTTTTAAGTCAGACCGGTACTTATAAAATATCAGTGTAACATTAAACAACACAAAACAATTAAGTGAAAAGAATACTTCAACTATCAGAACATTCTTTGATCATGATTATTCACCTCATTGCAAGTATTTTATATCTATACTGTTTAATCCTGCTTAATGTTACCTGATATTAAACATCTTTTACATAACTACAATCATCATTGTAATCAACTATACAACAAACACAATTACATTATATTACCACTCAATTAGTAAAGACTAGACAACGGCGGGAAGGCATTCGCTTTACTAACTACCACTTTTTTATGCTGGTAAGAAATGTACCCTTTGATTTTCCCGTCATATATAAGATTGGCCACAATGCACTGAGTCTCGTCCGCATCCACATCATCATGTCCCATCAACTGCAAAGCCGCTTGGAAGCTCGCAATATCAATTTGATGGTTACCTTCAGCCAAGTACACTTTCCTGAACAAATTCCTATATGCTGTTATCTTCAACTTCTCCACTATCAAGTAAATACCAGCTCTTATAAAGAAGATTTCATGCTCCTCCATCACTCTATCAATGCCTCTTAAGTCACCATTTTTAACTGCCGAAACCAAATCCCAGAATTGCATAAGGTCATACTTCTGCAGAAGATCTTGGGCTGGCATGAAACCAAGAAGCATCTTAACTGGCACTAAATATGTTAGGATCAGTCTCTTGTTCTTACTGCTATTATAATGACATTTTTGGAATGCAAATGACAAGAATTCATCAGCTGACCTGTAGTCTGAATCAAACATAGCTTTACGGCCAACAAAATACCTGTATGTAATCTGCTGAGCTAGTGGAAAATGATCTTTGAATGGAGAAGAGTCTATGGCCCTTATGAGGGGCTTGCACAAATGCAATTTGTTGATACGGAAATAGACTTTAAGTAGCTGGTTGACAAGATTCAACATGCCAAGCCTCTTTGTGTCAATGTCAGATGATCTGTTGTCAGCTGCACAAACTCTGAAGCATGCCAGTAAGCTGTCTGCAGCCTTTTCCATGATTTTGCCATTGCTCTGGACTGAAACAAAACAAAAATTATTGATAATACAAACATCGGACTTAGGGTGAGCCGTACTTTCAAAAAAGATTCACATCATCACTCTTATACAGTATGTCTACATTTGCATTAAAGCATCTATTGTTGTCAAGTCTACCTCAGACTAATGATTTTAACAGCAAACATTACATCTAAAATTTTAACAACACCACCCCACCTAAATAACAACAAATGTTAACACTAAAACTATGAGATCAGTGGCCCATTTCTCGAAGCTACAAATTATGTCCAATCTACCAATCAATTTTTTTTTTATAACTTGTATCTTTAAAGAGATAATGCGCCACGAGTAAAGTAACACTTACTACTACAGCCTTCCGCCTTCTGTGCCACCAATCGCAAGTCCAAGCACACGGTGTACATGAGTGGCAGACTCCAGTTTTCTTCTTTCTGGTTCTGCAGGAGGCGCACCACCGATGCCACACAGGAGCTTTGATAGTTGAATGCTTCCATGTAGTCTTTCATGAATAGCGCCTGTAAGCAGTGATGGGACCAACTTAAAGAAATGGTAACAATAGAATTTAAGGATACTTTCTGTTATGGCCACAACCCATTTATTTTCACAACAAACTGAAACTATAACTAAGTGTACTTCCAACCTCATAGATCAACCTATAGAACATCCTGCTCCTCCGAAATGCAATTTTCACTCACAAAGGTATGAATGTTAGTGTGAGCACAACGGCAATAAATGAACTTCGAAAATCGAATTTCAGTATAAGGCCAGCTCTGTTAGTACGACGGGTCGTAGTTTTTAAATCTAGAACTGCCCAAGCTGTGGGCACAGCAGGAGGATCGCAATAAAGCAATGTTGTTACTTACTCTGACACATAGCAAATGAGCGATCACAATATCATCTAAGGGAGCCACGCAGTTCCCGTCGACGAGCGTCGCTATGTCGCTGGAGCGGAGACTCCTATTTCCCACATGGTCATCACGTAGCGAGAACAGACGCGCGAGCAGATCACCTTGAGCGGTCCGGAAGGCCCGCTCCACGTGCTGAATGTACTGGTTGAGAGTGCCAATCGACATGGTCATTGTTTATTTTAATACACAAAATTAAGTGACTTCCCACTAAAAGATGAATGAGTGTGAGCTTTTGTATGATATATACTTGCTCATGGCAATTTTCAAATTGACATTGTATTGTTAAGTTTTGAAAACAAGATTCGCGGCCGGGTAACGATAAAAGCGAAAACTACTACGCGACTATATAATAAGTACTGTGATGTGATGTGAAAATTTAATGTTTGTTTGACTGACTGTCAGCTCAGCTCAGCACGACTCGACATGTCATAAACTTTTTTAGTTTATCCAAAAAGAAAAGGAACTAGCCCGTACAATTTGATCCTTAGTAACATGTTGCTTGAATATGGCATTGTCTGGGAAAAATATCCTTTCCAACAGAAACTTTTACAACAGGAAAGCATCATATATGTATACATATGAACAAAATGTAAAATACTCCATTTCGTGCAAGAACGCTTAAGACGTGTTTATTATGTCCCCAAGCGTAATTTATTTTGGGTCTATTCGGGGGTTCTATTTGGGTCTATCTGTGCTTGTCATTGTGACACTGACACTGACACCCCCTCTTAAAGACGGTCGGTGCGGTGTTCTCTCAGAACCTCAGAACAATAACTAAAGCATAGAACCCGGACTAAAATAAAAACTAATTATTATAGTGCGTTGCTTCTTATTCCAGTGCACTAAAACAATAAGTTAAAAAGAGACAAAGATGCTATTCACGAGACAGTCGTCTGTCTGTTCCGTACCAGGGTAACCTATACAAAGCGTTTTAAATTATACATGTATATATTTCGCTAGTGTAGGGAACAAACCGTCATTGATTAGTCTTCGTTCGATATTTTTTATGGGTATCGGGACGGTCGTGGATATTAATACATATTAAACGGATATCATTATAATGAAAAAAAATCTATTATGAAAATCGGCCAAGTGCGAGTCGGACTCGCGCACCGAGAATTCCGTTTCACCGTACAACAAAAACACATTTTTGTCCGTTCGTATTTGAATTGGTTGGTAACAAAACAACGGCAAAAAATCACGTTTGTTGTATGGGACCCGATAAATATTAATTTGATTTTGATTTAATTATCTATTTTTAAAGTGAATATGAAACTGAATATTTCAAGCGTCTACCTGTTGCCGCTATTGATATCGAACAAAAAAATATCGCAAAAAAAAAACGTTTGTGGTATGGGAGCCCCCCTTAAATATTCATTTTATTGTTATATTCATATGTGTTTTATTCATAGTATTTTTTGCTATAGCGGCAACAGAAATATATCATCTGTGAAACTTTCAACTGTCGAGCTATCACGGCTCATGAACAACCTGTTGATAGACGGACAGCGAAGTCTTAGTAATAGAGTCCCGTTTTTACCTTTTGGATACGGAACCCTATAAAAGGAACATTAATGCATACCTATAGATTAGTAAAAACTTGCCAAGTCAAAAAAAAGTGAAATAGTAAAGTTATGGCCAAAGAAAGGGAACAATATGGAACAATAATGGAGTCGGAAAACTGAAAGAATTAAACATATTTAATCATATCTCTATATTTACATTTAATATCGATTGACAGTTTAGTCGATATCACAGGCACATCACTAAGATAACCTATACTGTTTTTATATTTTCTTTAAAATAATATGTAAATAGGGATATCTTTGACAAACAGGATTCAATAATGGTGTTATTTTATAGAACACACTCTCAATATATTTTAATGCGACCCTGAAGCTGATTAAAATCACTTAACGATGATAACTTATAAACGCATTATCATTTTGTTTTCTGGACGCATTAGATTTACATCCTGGCACTGCACAAGACATTTTCTAGTTTCACTAAGTAATTGGCTTTACCAATATTCGTTATTTAATCAATTTTTAACAATAATAAACAAAAAATTCTCCAACAGTTGTCAGTCATTCACGCATCCGAAGTACAATAAGCACATACAGACAAGTTAAGTTGACACTCAACACAAGTCATTGGGCTAAGAAATCTGACTCTTGAAATCGGCATCATATATCGGAACCAAGTGACGTAAAGGAACCAAGTTTGACGTTTGGACAGGTACGAAACAGAAAAATAAGAAGAAACTGACAAGTTTGTTCTCTTTTTAACTTATCGTTTCAGTACACTGGAATAAGAAGCAACGCACTATAATAATTAGTTTTTATTTTAGTCCGGGTTCTATGCTTTAGTTGGACGTAGTTTAGCAGAAAGGATCCAATCCACGAAACAACCGGAATATGAGTTAAGTATACCAAACTATGCCTGAAGGCCAATACTTTCGATCAGCAACAAAGATCCAGCAAAAATACCAACGCATAACGTTTAAACCACATAGTGTTACCATCCCACATCTATGACAGGTTTATATTTTAATTCAATAGTAGGGATTCAACTCTTTTGGATCATTATGGATTTTTTATCACTACAAGGAACCAGGTGCGCAATACCTTAAGTAAAGTAATTCAATCTGCTTGGATTCTTTTGCAAAAAAACATATTTGTGACATTTAAATACTCCAGTGAAAACTCAAAAGTAATCCAGATTACTTGGATCCCTTCTGTTATTATGAGCGTTTCAAAATAAATTGAACTAAAAACGGATCCAAAGTGCTTGAATCATTTCTGATTAATTCATGTGCTTTATATACCGAAATTGACAAAAACAGCAGAAAAGATCCAAAACACATGAATTGTTTCTATTTAATTCGTCAATATTCATATCTCAACTTATTAAAAATGCCAGAAAAGACCCTTGGTTAAAAATATTTTTTTATTATTATTATTTCCTTGATTCATTGTACCTATTATAGCAAAATAATGGATGTCATTTAATCCCAATAAATGTACGTAGTTTAGCAAAAAGGATTCAATCCACGATGAGTTACACTTGAGTAATTAAGGTTTGAAGTTTAAACAGTGTTTCATGAATAAAGCCTGCATTTTAGTTTGATGTTTTTATGCAAATATATGAGTATTCTATTACTTTTCTAGTTTATATATACTTGCTCAGGTATATTGTTATAATTCTTAAGATATTTAGGCTAAAGTCCACTTGGATCCATTTTGATAAATTGTATCTTAAATGACACTTACTTGTATTTATTTTCACCATAAAGTTCCACATGTAAAACAGTGGTGAAAAAAAAATGATTTAAAAAGAATACTACTAATCTAAGCATTAATCACTTTTATTTCTTGTTGAAAAATAATTTTATAATTATATTAAATTATGAGATCAACTTTATTTTTTATATTTTGTGGCTATCTTAGCATATACAATAAACCTTTAAAAGAATTCAATATTTATCTCGTGTGGCCATAATAATTATTGTCTTTAAAGTTACTATACGTGACATTGAAGTTTCAGAGATATGTTTATAAATAATTTTCAAATTACACTTAAAAAAATTACACTGAACTATCTAGAATCAGGTTACACATTTTTGCCAAACAACACCGATTTTTCCAAAATAGAAACCCATCTAAAATTCCACGAAAGAATTTATACAGCTGATTGAATGTATCAATGTCATAAAAAGCTGTAAGAAAAAAAATCCACTGCAAGTGTACAAAATGAAGACTTTTGGGTACAGAAAAAATCGAAAAGAAAATAGTTAAAAGGAAAACGTACGTAAAAAAGACTAAAACTAACTGGCTGAAAACTAAACAAATTATGTTGAAGAATGAAGACGTATATGCTATTTTCATGAAAACTAATATTATGGAAGACTAATTTCAAGAGCTCAATATTGAGAAAAAAAATAGAAAAAGATCTATCGTAATATCGGAAAACGACCTATCCTGTGGCCAAATGGCAAAGAAATACCCCAGGCAAAGCTAGACGACTTGAGATCCATGTTTGATCTCATTCCAAAAGACTGTTTAGGATTTTACAAGTCTTTGAAGGGAAATCGTGAACTTGTGGATGATCTAGAAGCATTTGGGGGTCCTCTTGATTTTAATATTGAAATGATTGAAGACGAAGACGAACTTGATAATAATGTTCCTGAAGCTAATAATTTAGATAGGTAAAGATTGAACCTTTATTATTTTTGACGTAATAGTTTATTTTTGAGAAATTTCTTTTGTTTTCAGTATTTTAAAATTTTTAGCATCTATCACAGCATAAATAATGACTAAAAGGCCAATAAATAATGGCCAGGTAATAGTAAAAAATAGCAAATACACACGAGATAAATATTCAATTCTTTTAAAGTTTTATATATGCTTAGATAGCCACAAAATATAAAAAATAAAGTTGATCTCATAATTTAATACGATTATAAAATTATTTATCAACAAGAAATAAAAGTGAATAATGCTTAGAACTAGTAGTATTATTTTAAAAACATTTTTTTTTCACCACCGTTTTACATGTGGAACCTTATGGTGAAAATAAATACAAGTAAGTGTCATTTAAGATACAATTTATCAAAACGGATCCAAATGGACTTTATCCTAAATATCTTAAGAATTATAACAATATACCTGAGTAAGTATATATAAACTAGAAAAGTAATAGGATACGCATATATTTGCATAAAAACATCAAACTAAAATGCAGGCTGTATTCATGAAACACTGTTTAAACTTCAAACCTTAATTACTCAAGTGCAACTCACCGTGGATTGAATCCTTTCTGCTAAACTACGTCCAGTTATTGTTCTGAGGGTGTTCTATACACGAGCGTTTATGTGCCTTAAATAGATTTCGACCGTACTGCACATACTGTCAAGATTTGTCAAGTTGTAGATAATGAAGGCTACGTTTAGTTTACCGCTTCCCCCGCCTTCCTCTGTTTCCCCTCAACACAAAGCATAGTGATTTAATTATATTCTCTTTGCTCAACACTAGAACACTACAGTTTCTGCGTCAATTAATTTTTATACCTTTTCTTCCGCAAATCAAAGAATAAGAAAACTTTATTGGCTGATACAGAACAATACACATGGATAGTTATTCCAACCAGCCAATTGGCCGCCACTCAGCTATGTGTCACGAAAAGATCCAGGATAATATCAGGATGATTGTAATCTACATTTGAGTTACACAAAATGTTTCACCATTGTTGTGTACCTAACTGCGACAGTTAACGATAGGACGTTAAGTTGCATAAATTGCCCGTTAACCAAGATCGAGCTAAACTTTGGCTCGAAGTGATTTCGACGAGTGTCTCATCGGATTTTCTGGAGGAGTTTGAGGACCTAACATGGGAAGAACTTAATGTACGTACCAGAACCAGTGAGTCACACCTTTGGCCTCATCTGCATCTTCCACCAAGTGAGATGGAGGTCAATCACTGGTCAGTTCGTAATTTTGTCCAGCTTTGGTCCAGCTCTAATATCTGCCATCTTTTGAGCCTTGGTAGGTATTCATTGTCTTGTAGCAGGTCCCTGGCCAGTTCATTGGAGTGTTTTCGTAGCCTGTTCTTGTAGTTAGTACAGTATTTATTCACTTCTTGTTTTATAGTTGGTAGTTCTGACCAGATATGTTGGTCAGTTCGTAATAAATAAATAATAATAAATAAGTCATATATGTGCCACAAACACTTTGAAAGTAAATACGTGCGCCCAAATTTGAAATTAACATCTAATGCGTGCCCGACACTGTTTACTGCTCAAGAAATGCTGAGTGGATCACCGAAAAATACTTACGCTAAAATAAGTAAGTAGATAAAAATAAATATACAAATTATTATATAAGGTATGGGTATCGGAAGTGGTGATTTCGTAAACCAGTATGAACTGGGATGTGTGCCTGGTGACAGCCACCTCTGTAACTGGCGTCACTGAAAATCAGCGTCACGACATTATCCTGGATCTTTACGTGACACATAGCTGAGTGGCGGCCATTTGGCTGGTTGGAATAAGTAGGTATCCATGTAAAATATTCTGCTTGTTTCTGTATCAGATAATAAAGTTTTCTATCCTGGATCTTATCGTGACACATAGCTGAGCGGCGGCCATTTGGCTGGCTGGAATAAGTAGGTATCCATGTAAAATATTCTGGTTGTGTTTCTGTATCAGATAATAAAGTTTTCTTATTCTTATTTCAGAATCTATTTCAGTTTAGTTAGCTCACATAAATCGCACATAGATCCTGATTACAAGACATTGTAATTTTTGCAGCATTTTCATTGCGGCGTAGTGTTATGTTGATTAAATTGAATTTGTAACACTTCTACTCTTAAATGAAAATGCTACAAAATGTATGATGTCTAGATGATAATAAAGATCAAGCTAGGAATTTCATTGTTCAAATTTCCCGCGGTTGCACAGGAACTGCTGCAACATTCCCTGAGCGGTACAATTTAGGGAGCTTTTAAGAGCGAGCTTTCCTGTCCTGAAAGGGCCGGCAACGCACTTGTGATTCCCCAAGTCTTGCAGGTGTCCCTGGGCGACGGTGATTACTTTCCATCAGGTGACCCGTCTGCTCGTTTGCCCCCTCTTATATAATAAAAAAAAAGGAAGAGGATTTAAATTTGAGGTATATTCCCGCCTTTTGTTGGTTGTTTCAGCTTTTTGTCATAGCACGTCATTGGATCGCGTTTAAAAAAAAAAGTGTCACTATCGTAGTTTATATTTGACGTATCGTTAAAGCTTAAACCAAATGTATGAGAGATGGTCATCTGATGTACGGAGATGGTCATATGACGTAGTATCTCTTAGTAGTCTGTGGTTCTATAGGTTGGTCTCGTGCGTGCATGTACGTCCGTACGTTTCGAAACCTCATTGTATTATTTTGTTGAGTTTAAATAGCAAAGGTTCATCATGGAAGAAAATGTAGCATTAGATTCCTCAAAACAGAAGAAGTTTGCAAAATCAATAAAAGGAATTAAGAAGTTATTGAAGGTACGTTAGCCATCAAGCGGTTATAGGAGGTTATGTTTTGAAAACACATTGCTTTGAATAAAAATTGTTACAGAAAAAAGAAGGCAAACCTCACGTGCCAGCAGTTCTTGCACCAAAGGATTCTGACGGCAATGAGGGTAAAAAAAAGAGGACGCGCCCTGACAGAGGATTGGTTTATCTTTCACATATACCACACGGTTTTTACGAGGTTAGTATAATTTGTCACTAATTATTAATTTCATTTATCAGGGGCTCATTAAATGTGTCATGAGTCTGGCCATATCACTTACAGTTACTGTCAATATAAAACTTGCATTAATTTTTTACAGCATCAAATGACACAATACTTTAAGCAGTTCGGCATGGTCACCAATGTGCGCGTGATACGATCTCCTCACACTGGGCGGTCAAAGGGCTTTGCGTTTGTTGAGTTTCGGGAGCCTGCAGTGGCAGAAATTGTTGCAGAAACCATGAACAACTATCTCATGGGCAAGAGGTTGATCAAAGGTAAATAAAAAAGTCAATCGAATATAGGGTTGCCATCCGTCCGGGTTTCCCCGGATTTGTCCTAGTTTAGAGGGCATCCGGGGAGCGTCCGGGGAAGGTTTCATTTGTAGACCGAGTTTTAAAAAATAAATAAATAAAAAAAAATTGGGCCGCCCGCGAGACACGCACTATTTCACCGTTCCCCCACCCCTCCCGTCACGATCTTGTTGACATGTCCGGCTTTCGGACTCTAAAATCCGGGGTTTTCACGCGTCTTGTCCTGTTTTCCAAATTTAAGAGATGGCAACCCTAATCGAATATTATAAAATGTATGTTGTCCAATCCTAGATCAGCAAACCATGATAAGACCTATGAGCAAGTTTGAAAAAGGGTGGATTAACTTTTTCTTGTCACACATTGCTATGATTACATTCTCCTCGGTCTTGAAATCATAAGTTTCAATGGCATTTGTATTTGCGTCTATTACAGACGAATTATGGCATATCATTTGGGTGAACACACCTTCTGTGGCTATATAAACCAATGCGAGAGCCACATGTTCTGCCACACATGACTAGAGGAGTTCGCGGTGCTTGTTACCACCACCTTGATGTTGCTTCTGTCTCTTGTCAGAGAATTTATAGGTTTTAAATTTGCCAAATATGGATTTTGTGGTAGTTTTAAGCCTCTTTCTTCTACTATTGGTCATCTACAACGCATGTTAGTATGATGAGACAAAACATTTTGTTTAAAAAATTGTACTACTTTTGTCACCTTGCTGATAGGCTAGGATAGAATAACAATGAAAAATAGTTGATCTTCCCAAAAAATTGCTTATAAGTTACAGTAACAGAAATAACCAGTGGCCACTTAGAGATTTTGGTACAGTTCATCCAACTGTGAAAATCACTGTGGAGTCTTATGTTATACTGTGAGTTAGCTACAGTACTGCTATGTTAGCATTCATAAGGATTGCTATGAATTAAATGTCCAGTATGATATTTATCAGTTCTTTTAGGTCTGTAAAAAATAGATTGTGCTGATTTTGTGATGAACCAATTTTATTTATAGCCGTTGTCATTCCACCTGAAAAGCAGAAGCGTGGTGCCCGGAGAAAACATTGGACAACAACGCACAACCCTGGAGTTGAAATGAAAATCAAGCTGAAAAAGGTAGGAAAACATTTAGTTTATTAGTATTTATTTGAGTGTGAGAGACAGTATGATATGAACTTCAAAAATGGAATTTTCGAGTAGCCCATTTTAACATTTAACATGAATGAGGTGGTAAAAGCGATGGAATAGTGCGAAGGAGGGGTAATTACACAAAAGATCCACGAATGGGTCAAAATGTATCCGTAGGGACCCCTAGACTAAGATAAGATAAGATAAGAAGCCCATTTTAACATTGGCCTAATATAACAAAATATTTGCATAAAAAATAGGACAGGCATCTACCCATCTGGGTAGTGGTTCTTAAACCTAGTAAAAATGAAGAATCATTAGACTTGTTATTGTTATGTTAAAATTAAAACCATAGAAGAAAGAGAAACCTAGAAGTGGTATGTGCATGAGAGACGCATGCCACATATAAGCAGAAAATTACACACAATGAACATCAAGTTGAGGTTGACAGTTCGAGTAGCAGAAAGATTCTGCCGGAATCAGATTTTCTCGAGTGCTATCATCGGTTAGATTTTCAATCACGTAAACCTAAATACCAGTCAGCAGAGTTCATTTTGCAACATAGTATTTCAACGACGTGTTGTGCAATGGCAAAACTATTATTAAGACAACTGACCTTTTCAGACTGTTATCTTTTGGCTCTTTCACGCTAGATGGTGTTTATACACTGGTACAAAGAGCTTTAAGCAATATTCTGTGGGTGGAAAGTTCAAATTATAATACAGATTCAGAACTTATTAGATTTTAGTAATAGAAAAGCTACGACCAATAATTGTCAAAATTTCAAGGCAACAGTTGGCAAGGTGACAGTTTTGTCAATGTCAAAGTTTGGCGATACCGGTTTCCCTGGCGAAAGTGACTTATCGCAATTCTACTATAACTCTTTATTTTATGGTTAAAACCACTAAGCCAAAATTTTTTTTTTGTTTTACATGTTGTATTTTTATTATTTTAATCAAATCAATTCATTCTATTTTCAGGCCTTCAATGCTAATAAAGATGAAGCAGGAGATTTAAAAAATGCTAGAAAGCTACTGAAAACGTAAGTCAGTCAGGACATGACCACAGACAAAAAGCTTGAATTAGGAATGGAAGATTATTTAATTTTAAAAGTGCTTGATGATTTTTCTATTGAAAGGAATAACCATCATTAGCTTCAGAAAAAAGTTGCAGATTTTTCTGTTGAGCGATAAATATCGGAAAAAGCGGTCACTTTTTTTCTGTACCTAAGAATGGTTATTCTTATAAATAGAAAAATCATCGAGCACTTTTAAAATAGTCGTCCATTCGTCATAATCGTCCAAATTATGAAAATTTTTTTAGCAAGACATTTTTTTTTTACAGCCATGAGCAAAAGATAAAGAAGCTCAACGATTTGGGAATAAACTGTGACTTTTTCAAACCAGTGGACATCCCTGAAGAACTATTGAACAGAGTACAGGGACTAGAAGAAAGTAAACCTATTATCAAAGTTGAAGGCAAGAAGAAGGATAAAAAGCCTGCTGTGTCTGTGGAACAAGTATGTTGGTTTACTTTTTAATTGTGTAGTTACTAGTGGTTTGTCCTGTGACCTTGTAGCAGTTGTGCTTATTAACTAACTAAAGAAATAAAAATCATAAAATACAAAATAGATTTACTTTAAGTGCACACATCTGCGAAGCAATTCAATGGTGTGTGTGAAGTTCCCAATCCACTCTGGGCGCGCATGGGAACATTATACATGTGGGAATCTATCTTGCCTCAATAAAACAACTTCGTTTGATCACTAGTTTTATTATTTAAACTCCAAAGTACTATTAAATATGTATAATTTTACTCACGCACATCTTACTTTTCCGTTCGCCGTTCAAACTGTTCTCCCTGTCTCTCACATCTCTCTCCATCCTTCACACACACTTAGATACGTCCCGGTTCACCCGATCATCTTACGTTCCAATCCTACATACATAATATAGGATAGGGGGGATGATTGAATTTATTTACTTTCAGTATTTTATTGAATCAGGCGTTCTCCGCTACTCACGTGCAAGATAACCAAGCATGTGCAAAATATAAATATGTATATATGTTGTTCATGCATGAAAAACTTTTTGTTCATTTTACTTTCATTATTTTTGAGATTGATATTTTTTTATTAAATGTTTGAAATACAGGAAAGTACATACAAAAAAAAATGTTCATTGGAATATAAAACTGTTTTTTAAAGTTCATTTGGTTGAATGATTTTATTAGGACAGATAACATTTAAAACTTCTTGCATATTGAAACTTATTTCGTGTTTCTTTCGTTACAGAAAAAGAAAGCAGAACCAGAAGCTAAAAAAATTAAATCTACTGAAGTTAAGAGCAAAAAAGAACTCAAGAAAGTTCAAGAAAATGCTAACTTAAAACAGAATGAGAAACAAAAAAAAATGAAGAGTGCAGGTGTGACACTTCCAGAAAATTTCATACAGCTGCAGCAGGAATCTGGGGATGAGAGTGATGGCAGTTCTCTTGATTTTGACTCAGATGAGTATGAGAAGATGTTGGAAAATGACTCTGAGGCTTCTTCTGGTGATGACAGTGAAGGTGATGGTGATGATAATGAAAGTGATGAGGTAGATGATGAAAGCAGGTATGTTTATTATTTACATTTTGCAGACACCCTTGTTAGTACTTTGTATTGCTAAACTTTGAATAAACTTTGAACTTTTTAAAGTACACTTCAATAAAAGCGTAAATTTTAAATTTAAAATACCCCCCACGCATTAATCGAGTAAGCATACGTAAATTAAAACACATACCTACACATTAAGACTAATGATCAGATACTTAAAAAACTATTAAATACAAAGAAACTTGTTTTAATTAAATTTGTTTGTGTTTTATATTCAATAAAATATTTCAGTGAGGAGGAATTGCCACAGCTTATACCAATCAAAGAGAAGAAAGGCAAGAAGCAAGTACTAGCTCCACTGCCGCTTCCAAAGAACCAAAAGCAAAAGAAACCCCAACATAATCAGGGTGTGAAGAATCCCACACAAAATCAAGTGGCGAAAAAAGTCCAGCCCGAAATTAAAGTTGTAAAAGCCCAACAAAATCAGGCGGCGAAAAAGAGCCAGCCAGTGGCTCCACCTGCCAAACCTCAACAAAACCAGAGAGTGAAGAAACCCGAGGCAGAGCCACAAGGGACGAAAAGGAAAAACCAGCGTAAGTGCTTTATTCAAATACCATGTCAGTACAGTAGTACACATCTGATATGGCGCGTCGTGCATTTTCGGCCGCGCAGATACGAACAAACTATTCCGATGATAGCCGAAGGTACGATTCAAACTTTTAATCAGTCTTATGTCTTATAGATACAAGGTGCAAATTACAGTGCACCTGTTATTCGTCTCACTCACGCAAGCCACCCCTCTTTTTGAATTATAATGCAGGCCATTTTAACGGTAAATAAACAGTTTATATTTTTTATAAAAAATATAATTTTCCTTAATATAGCCTAATTCAATTGTATTGTATACCTAATAATAATTTAATTAATCTTTATAGTGTGATATTGACATTTTCGTATCGTATAATATAATATCTAGTTATATACATAAAAGAAAGTCGTGTTAGTTACACTATTTATAACTCGAGAACGGCTGAACCGATTTGGCTGAAAATTGGTAGGGAGGTAGCTTAGAACCAGGAGACGGACATATGATACTTTTTATCCCGATTTTCCCACGGGATTGAAAAATTCCGAAATGTTGTACTAATAAAGCTACAGACATTAAATTCAGCATGTCTACACATTATTCCTTGATTAGTATAAAGATGCACTTACAAAGGATTTTTCAAATTTCCCACGGGATAAAAATAAGACTATTTATAACTCAAGAACGGCCTAACCGATTTGGCTGAAAATTGGTAGGGAGGTAGCTTAGAACCAGGAAACGGACATAGGATACTTTTTATCCCGATTTTCCCACGGGATTGGAAAATTCCGAAATGTTGTATTAATAAAGCTACAGACATTAAATTTAGCATGCCTACACATTATTCCTTGATTAGTATAAAGATGCACTTACAAAGGAATTTTTCAAATTTCCCACGGGATAAAAATACGACTATTTATAACTCAAAAACGGCTTAACCGATTTGGCTGAAAATTGGTAGGGAGGTAGCTTAGAACCAGGAGATGGACATAGGATACCTACTTTTTATCCCGATTTTCCCACAGGATTGGAAAATTCCGAAATGTTGTACTAATAAAGCTACAGACATTAAATTTAGCATGCCAACACATTATTCCTTGATTAGTATAAAGATGCACTTACAAAGGAATTTTTCAAATTTCCCACGGGATAAAAACACAAGGTAAATAATTAAGACTATAATTAGTAGATAATATTCCTAGAGGATCTGTAGGTGCTCTAAGAAGGGATTTTCCGAATTTTTTATTTGTGAATTTTCTTTTATTTTTTATTGGAAGGATATGGGCTCATTTCAATTCAATAACTATGCACGATCTCCCTTGCTTGTCTTTTAAGCGGCCGGCCTCTTTTTAAAGAACTCATTTTGACACTGTCAAGAAATAGAATACTTTTTTTGCCACTATGTGTACTTTTGTCAGCAACGCGTGTACTCACTCGGAAGTTTGGCGACTGACTAACATGCCAAGCGGCGCGCGCTAACATGGTGGCAGCAACCCACCAATAGCGGCACAGGAAAAAGACGCGCCGTGCGTGCAGTATACCGATTGGTCAATTGCATTTCCCGCGCTTCTGAAATGCGTCTTCTGCGCAGGTATATCAGTTGTGTACTACTGTAAAACTTAGTAATCTTTATATTGATAACTAGCAGTTGCCCGCAACTTCGTCTGCGTAGAATTCGTTTATCGCTATCCCGCGGGAATCACGCAATTTTCCGGGATAAAAAGTAGCCTATGTGTTATTCCAGACTATAATCTATCTATGTTCCAAATTTCATCCAGATCGGCCCAGTACTTTT
Source organism: Pandemis corylana (assembly GCA_949127965.1). Lineage (NCBI taxonomy): Eukaryota > Metazoa > Arthropoda > Insecta > Lepidoptera > Tortricidae > Pandemis > Pandemis corylana. The sequence goes on along the minus strand of OX421856.1, from coordinate 9,908,568 downwards.
TGAGCCTATTCATTACAAACATACAAAAATAGGTACAAATCTTTCCTCTTTATAATATTAGTATAGATAATAATTTCTGCTTCCATGCTGGTCTGGGAGTAAAGAAAAAACATAGGTACAATGTAGCAGTTGGTTCTCTTCCCGCGCAGATGGTAAAAGCCTATCGAGGGAATGGGCATAAGGTTATAGGCGATGCGGCTAGCAACCCATCACTATTTTGATTCCCCTTTCCACCTATACACCTACAATCATGCTAAACGTGACCTTTTTTTTTTGCGTGGGAGTGGAGAATACTCATGACATACTGCCAGGCCGGTCCTGACAGCATGCTCTTTAGTGACCTTTAGGTCTTGTTACGTTAGGCTCTGTCTACCCCGTAAGGGATAAAGACGTAATTTATGTGTGTGTCGATAGTAATATGGTGGCAAATGGCTTTTGTAACTTTTTAAATTATAATCTTATTTTCCTTTTCAGATAATGATGTTTCGCCTAAGAAGCCGAAATTCGAGAAGAAAGATAATAAGCAGAGAAAACAGTTTAAAAAGAAAAATAAAGCTAATTGATGATTATGACCTTTAAAATGTTGTTTTATTATTTTATTATGACGCATACATCAAGCCATGTTTATGGTTCATTCAAGGTAACATTAGAATCCAGAATCCAGTGCCTGTGAACCTTTTCTCGCCGAGTTATAGACCTGTTGCCCGCGACTTCGTCTGCAAATAATTCATTTGTCGCTATCCCGCGGAAACAGCATTTTTCCGGGATAAGGTAGCCTATGTGTTATTCCACACTAATCTGTCTATTCCGAATTTCATTAAGATCTGTTCGGTCCTTCTTGCGTGAAAGAGTAACAAACATCCATACATACAGTCATACTCACAAACTTTTGATTTATAATATGTATTAGTAGGAAGTTAGATTTTTATCATAACTTCATAGTAGGTAATTATAAAAGTAAGTACAAGTACTATCTTTCAACTGACAGAATATAAGTAGAAATACTTAATCAAATATGCTGGTCTGTTAGCAAAGAAAAAAGATAGAATGTACCAGTTGCATCTCTTCCCGCACAGATTGTAAAAGCCCATCCAGGGGATCTTAAGAATAATGTAAAAGGCCATATTTAGAATCGCCTTTCCACCTATACGCTAAAAGTTAATCTAGGAGCGAGGAATTTTTGAATTTTATGTTGTTTATATTTTACAAGATGCATAGTTAGTTACTTAATCACCAAAAAAAATCTGAACCGTCAAATGGTACCTCTTAGCTGTGATGGACTAGTTTATTCGTGAATGAAAATAATATCATACAGGTACACTTCACTTTATTAAGAATAATAATGTATAATGTTTAATACTTGATAAAAGTAACAATAGTTCTGTTGAATTCACATAAATGACAATATATTATTTATTGCACTAATAATGTTGATCAGATTCCTTATTTTAAAATTGACATTAGTTATTGGGTGGGGATCACAAAGGATTATCTATGCTACATATAGTATTTTGATTTTACATGTACACAGTACACAATATTACAGTTTTAAACTGTACCTACTGTCTGCACTACGTAAATACACCATTTTTACTTGGAATAGAGTTGAACTCAAAGTTACCATAAATTTATAACAAACAGATATAATTGAACTGTGTAATTTCAAATAAACAGTTTTTCACTTAATGCCACGGTATTACACATAAACGGATAACTCACGTATAAAAAGTCGAGTGATGCTCGACATGTTTCGGACTATTTGTCGAGCATCACTCGACTTTTTATACGTGAGTTATCCGTTTATGTGTAATAATGATTAAGTCTCACGGTAGTTTCATGTTGAAAATGCCACGGTACTTCCATCAAAAGAACTTTTTTTGTTTGTCTGTTCCGGCTAATCTCTATAACGGTTGTTATAAGATGTAACTTAGACTTTTGTTTAGGAAAGAAAAATAGGCTTCCGCGAAAACAAAATTAACTGGCTGAAGAAGCTTTGCTACAAATTTTATTTCTACGCGCACGAAGTTGCTGTTGCTAGTCTTCCATATAGCGAAACACCGTGAAATCATTATACAATAACTATATAATGAAATTACATTCCACATCTTAGTAAAATAAGGTACTTCACGGCTTGTGACGGCCGAGACAGCAGAATCATACTTATAGACCGACCGCTTAAATAAATCGTCGCCCGCGCGGCACAGGGGCGCGGGGTAGGACGATAAAGGGGAGCTCTTTCGGTGCGGGCGGGTAGTGTGCCTGCCGCCCGCACCTCGGCCCCCGCGGTCGTCCCACCCCGCGTCCCGTAACCGCGCGGGGGAGGACTCATTTAAACGGTCGGTCTAGTCCTTTTTATTTTGACCGAGACTATTCCTTCAAACGCATACGGAAAACAGTCTTACAAATGCGAAACTTGTTTGTCATGACTATAGTGGTCAGCTGTTAGAAGCAAAAGCGCCAGTTGCCCGCTCGTGTTATTACACGACTGTGGCAAAATCCAAAAAGAGGGTTGTGTTTTTGTTAGATCCAGTTCAATAAGTCCCAGGCCTGGGTACTCAAAAACATGGAAACAAGTATGGTTAAATGGCTTTGTTCTGGTATTTTAAGCTTATAATGAATAATGCTTACATCTAAATATCCACGAGTTTTTTTTACAAAACTACTACTGGCTAGGAACTAATTGTCATAACAAATTTAAGAATGTATTTATTCAACAAAGATGACATCAGGTTGTTTATTTAGTCATTTGTATTATATTTCCGGAGACAAAATTATGTACTTGTCATAATTATTATATAGGTATAAATAGCAGAATAAGTAAAAAAAATCTATGTGCATGCTTAAATTTACTTAATAATATAAAAAATGTGCAGATTTATTCAAATTTAATGAAACAGTGAATTGTAAGTTTTTTCAATTATTGTGATAAAAGTAATATTATAGACCCCAAAAAATATTTTATTTTAAACTACTAGAAATGTACAAGCGTAATAACCACACGTTATTTTCAAAAAATTACATTATAGACTGGTTAGATCTTTGAAGTAAAATTTGCTATTATAATATTCTTGTCCTCTGGCGCGCGTTCATTTTTCGCATCCTGTATACTTTGCTACGATTGTAATTGTTACTAAGATGTTAATTGAACCATGTCTAACCAAATCTATTCCACATCCTCTGCTAGTTTGACTATGACCGGCCTCTCGTCATCTTCATCCGCATCTAGACCAGTAAAATCCCATTGCAGTTTCTCCGTAAGATTCTCTTTGAATCTCTCAATCATAGTGAGCAATCGTCCATCAACTTTGCTCATGTAAGCCGTCTTGAAAAACTCCCTCAACTTCTTGTAGACAAGATTTTTGTTCATGACAATATCAGCTAAAAAGTCCTCGGGCATTTCTTCTATCTGTATCTCTATTGTTCTTATGAAGTGGAAGAAGACGCTTCTGTATTTGTGTATGGCATCATCGCAGGAGCAGAGGAGAATGACTAGACTCTTCCAATGTTCAAAGCATTCCAAAGAGTGACCAATAAGAAAGCAGAGATATGCTAGTTGTAGCTCACCGATTATGTGCAGCGGTCTGAAAGGAAAGATTGACAATGTTTAAAATAAATAATTGTTCTAATGTAACAAGGGGTTTTTTTTCCTTTGACAAGTTGAAAGTTTGGCATTCGATCTATCATGAATGGGCAGTTACTGCAATCTAGCAATTGGTAAAGAAAAATACAGACACCCAAGTTTCACATAATCGCGTCCACTTGTGGGTAGAATGAGCATTACATAGCTCGGACAAGTCATCGCAAAAATAGATACACGGATATAGAACAAGATTAAAATGGAGTCGTGATATTGTCTGCATAGAATTCGTTTATCGCTATCCCGCAGGAATTACGCAATTTTCCGGGATAAAAAGTAGTCTATGTGTTACTATTCCAAACTATAATCTATCTACCTATCTTTAAAATTTCATCCAGATCTGTCCAGTTGTTCTAGCTTGAAAGAGTAACAAACATCCATCCATTCATACTTACAAACTTTCGCGTTTATAATATTAGTAGGATAGGATGTCCCACATATGGCACGCCACACTGATACCGGAGGTACGGATGTAGTGCAAAATGATTTTCCATGACATTTCGTTGAATCCCATGCGGTTTTCAAATTTAACGACATTTGTTCTTATTTATAAAATAATTTAATCTGACAGTTGCATTGTATACATGACTAATATTATGTCGCAAAAGTTGAAAACCGGATAAAATTCAACGAAATTTCATGGAAAAAATGTATGCACTACACCTGTAACAAGCTAGTCACCAAACCAGTCTAACATGAATGAAGCTAATCTACCTCCGATATCAGTGTGACGTGCCACATACGGGAAATCCTATATTATAGTGACCAGAATGCTTACCAAAGCCTAATTTTTTTTGTGTTTGGTACCAGATTTGGGCCCTGCTCCAACTTTATATATTATTTTACTACAAAATATCAAAAACAATTTCTTACTCGTCGTGTTGCGCAATCATCAGCTCCAAGGAGTATGACTGATCTAAATAATGCTTTGTGATTTCTTCCGGTGTAGACCCGGGCGGGTATTTGTCCTGAGGTATTTCTGTAAACCTCATTGATGCACCTGAAATTAGGTAGGTACCAATATAAATAGATCATTTTAGGTATATATTTTAAATTTAATTACCAGAATAAAATTACTAATAATTAGGTTGATGGCGGAGATAGAGGTGGCGCTGCTCTGCACAGCTAGTTACACACTAGAAATATGCCAAGCTAATCTATTGCAGTATTCCTAAGGTCCGGAAACGGATTTGCACGGACTAATGATATACGCATAGACGCGTAGACGATGGAACTAATATCATGTATTGCTTACCATGTTTGTTACCCATAATATTAGAAAGGTATATTATTTTAAATTTATACCTGGAACTGGTTTCAAATTTGGCAACATAGCATTTTCTTTCTGTTCCCTAGTAACCCTCTTGGCTCTTTTGGCATCAGACTGGCCCGGTGTCTCGTCAGGGCTTTCTTCCGCACTCTTTGATGCAGATTCAGAATCCTGACTTTCCATGGACTCAGACTTGACACCTCTTGGTCTGTCTTCATCCGTCATTGAGAGGAGCTCCACCGAAGCCCGGATTATTCCTTTTTCTGGTGAAAGTTTTGTAGCAAGCTCCGCTGTAAACAAATATTAAAATGTAATAGATAAAAAAAATTAAAACCCTTAACCTAAAAAACGTAAGTAACAAAAGATAAACATAAAATGTGTTTATAGTCAAACTCCACAAATGTGTCATGAATAAAAAATATTACACATACTTATTATTATTATAACAAACCTATAAAAATCCACTGGGGGCAGCCAGCTTTATTATGACTTATAACAAGCCCTGATAATTATATAAATATGTGCTTAGTACCTACCTACTTATAATTTTTAGCACTTACAAAAACAATTTTGATCGACTTGTGACTGTTTGTCTCTCAGGGGGCCTCGAGCTACTGAACCCCCCCAATCACTGATTAACAGCCACTGTTTACACTGGAAATGTGCAGTCCCATTCCATTCAAAGATAGTAATCTAATCATCCCATCTTTCCCTATTCTTCATTTCATGATGTATAAGACAAAGATAGAATTCATCATGGAACACAATGACAACCAATTATTCGTATGACACCATTATTGAGCCAATATGTGAAATTTTTCTGCCTGACACGATTATTAATCTTTTTGGTAGCTAAAAGCAATCAACCTGTTGTAAATGTTTTTTTTACAACAAAAAATACCTGAAAACATTTACAGGAGTTCACTTGAAGTAACCCAACCACCTGTTGAAGTTATTCCAGATCAATTTTAAGACAGTGCTTAAATTGTAAATGTGTGTAAATTGTATAAAGTGTATACATTGTTCATGTTAGGCTGGTTCGGTGGCGACCGGTGTCAGTGTGGAACATAGCCTAACAATGAATGCTCATTCTCAAGGCTTTTACCCGTAGTGTGGCATAAAGTGTATAAATGTACATACCTAAAATAATTCATGTTATGGAAGAGTTTATACTGCAGTTTTACCTGTAATCTGTGAACTCAGTAGTTTCCATTTCTGCCATATTTCGTATGGATATGGGGCGAGGTGTCTGTCCAAATTGAACAAGTTGTCTTTGAGCCTTTGGATGCTTTCTTCGCTAATCTCCTCTGTACTAATATCTTCAGTCTTCTTGTCCCACATTTTAACAAGAAACTCTTTCTTATTAAAATAGTGCATGAAGCCAGACCTATGATGAAAAAGTGTCAATCATGATTAGGTATTATTGCTGTTTCAATGATTGTTTAGTTTATTTCAAACACTAATAAACACTTTCTCCCCCCTCAGCTTATATAATAATATGCCTTACTGCCGAGCAGAGGCATCCTCTAAGTATGAGAGGGCTTGGGCCATATACTTCCTTCTAATATAAATATTATATACTTTATATACTAATGCACATTAGGAACTTAGGACACACCATTGAATTGCTCATAATTTTCAAATTTCGTGCAAAAATTCTAAAAACGGAGGTGTCTGGGTTTCACACTGGGAGCCTGTACTTGAGAGACTACAGTTCAGACTGAACTATCTTGGCTTTTTTACATATTAACCACTAATTACTCATAAGATACAACAATGCACAAAGTGTACTAGTAAAAAGTCCAAAGTATAGTTGTATTTAGCCACTAATAGCTTTTTCTATTTATTACAAGGAACATTTTTATTTTATTTACAATCATCTGCAAAATTGTATTCATAAAGAGCATTCTTTGGTAGAGACCAAGACAAAAGTTCATACAGCCAACAAATGGGTTAGAATAAAAAATTAACAGTTCACTGACCTCGGGCAAACATCTCCAGTGCCCTTGCTGACTGCAGAGTAGTGTACGTAGTGCAAACCAGGTGGAATCATCTTGATTCCCCGGAAATCTTCATCAGTGTTCCAACATTGCATGTCAATACCAAACTGCGTTTCCTGCGGCACACCGAGGAAAACGAAGGTTCCACCTTCAACAAGGAGCTTCTTTGCAGTCTCCTGGTCCATTTTGCAATGAAAGGTTTGCCGCTACTCAATAAAATGAGTTAAAAATACAACAGATCAATATGTTTACATTTACTCCAAATGTCAGAGGTTGTTGTAGGGTTGGCTGCGTGCGCTTGATTGACTGACTGTAGTACCGGTTGTCCGGTATCCGGTACCGCAACGAGAATGTTACTTTATGGTACAACTTATTCACCTAAAACTTCGTTCTAGGCTTGTGCATATTAGTCATTATAATAAGTTTAGTACGACCTTTAAACATAATGACGCAATTTATATTGAAATAAAATTATTTTTGTTTGACTTCTGACCGGTACTCGGTACTTTTCATTTTCACCAAATATGTGTGCAACCCTAACCTAACCACAGTAGAAAGATTGCGTTCAGAAATATTATTTATGGCTTTTACAGTGTAGTGACATCATGCATTAGCATCATGCAATGGCTGCAGTGTAAGTTATGGTAACAAAAATAGACAAGTAAGTGTATCATTTTGAAGGAAATTAATAAAAAAGAATTCGTTACAATGCGGTTCAGTTGTTTCCTATTTTTTCGTTAATCCGTTAAAAGCAAAATTGATTGTTAAATAAATTCACTGTGATAATTAATAGGTCCCCTACTAGGTATACAAACGCGAAAGTTTTTTGTTTGCGTTGCGTTTTCTGTTGATATTAGGTATAGTTTCGGTACCTATTAGCCATTGTAGGTATTAGCCCTTTTCGTGTCCTTTCAGGTGTGATTAGATGGAGGGAACTGCAATAATTTAAATTCATGAAGGTAGTAAGTACTTACCTAAACTTTTTCACGCAAAAACTGCAGAACATGTAGAGTACTTAATTTTTATCATGAAAAATTGCACAAGTAGGTAGTTTGGCAGGATAGCGAAAAACACAGTCTTCGCAGACGAACTTTCCTTATTCAAAGTAAGCGCTAAAGAATTACTGTGTCGACAGAACGGCTGGCATGAGAGGCAGTGACTGAAGGCTTTACTCCGAAAATCTGTGAAAGCTGGGTATTAATCGAATTCAAATTTACATTTTAACGCATTTGTACACAAACAAGTTTTCCCAAGTTCATATAAAATTAAAATATAATAATCATAGTACCTATAATTGTTATAACGCCTGCTGAATGCAAAAAGGGCCGAACTAAAAATTTTCGGTTTTTGAGTTTATCCCGGAATCGTGTTCTAATTTGATCGTTTTATCGTATACATTAAAGACTATTTTCAAAAGTTAACTCTAGCGGAATATAGAAGGCATAAATGCCCTTCTTGCATGTGACGAAATGGCCTACCCTGTTCATGCAATAACGGCATTTCTTAGTTGTGCCCTTATTGCATAATCATTCGAGTTAAATTTTAAGTTGTGTCTTGTGATATTATGTTCTTAGGACACATAACATTGATTGTGCATAATGAATTCACGAAAATATTCAAGAAAAACAATGAGCCAGATATTATATGCCTCACAGAAACTTTCATCGAATCTGGAAATGAAAAAAAATATATAAGTTCACAATTACGCATTGACCAGTAGCTATTCCCGAGACCAAAATAGAGGCTGAGTCTGTATCTTGGCAAAGCCAGAGGTAACTTTTAAGGAACTCGATTTTGTGCAGAAAATGTCGGTATCGAGGATCTTTGAGTACTGTGGTATTGAGGTACCCAAACATAATGCTGTAGTAATTTGTTTGTACAGAATTCCAAGTTCATCCGCTAACTTATTTCTTGACCAGCTAGATATTTTACTACACGAATTGAACACTAAATCTAAATTTAAAAAATATTCGTATGTGGTGACTTCAACATTAATACACTAGCAATTAGTAACGACTGTAACAGACTAATAGACATATCGAATAATTATAATTTAACAATTCATTTAAAAGACAAGGGATAAAACCTGCATAGAAAATAATATTGAGCAATGTAAAAAGGGCCTATGCTGCCATTTTACCTCTCGGCATTTCTGATCATGGCACAGCACAAATGTTAAGGTTTAAGGTCAAAACCAAGGACATTATTTTAAATGTAAAAGAGATTTTAACATTGATAGCATAAAATCAGTTTCAAAATACGTCTGCGCATCCGTTTACTGCAATGCTATATATGGTCCATACTTCTATACGGATGTGAAGCCTGGACCCTTAAAGAGCAACTCAGTAAACGTAGAAGCATTTGAAATGTGGGCATATAGACGCATGTTGGCCATAAGATGGACGGATCGGGTGACCAATGTTGAGGTCCTGCGTCGGGTTGGAAAGGAGTGTGAACTGATGCAGACCATCAAAAAAAGAAAAGTTGCTTATTTGGGACATGTGCTGAGGCACACAAGATACGAGCTTTTAAAGCTTATAATCATGGGCAAAGTGGCTGGAAAAAGAGCTGTTTGGCGCAGAAAGAAATCTTGTCTGCAAAATATCCGGGAATGGACTGGAATCACAAGTGCAGCGGAGCTTTTCAACCTGGCCAGGGACCGTGTAAAGTATGCGGAGCTGACTGCCAACCTTCACTAGTTGGAGAGGCACCATAAGAAGAAGAAGAATATAAATAAATTTCAGAAATGTTTGTCAAGTCCATCTTTTTCAGATATATATTTAGAAAAAAGTGATTTCATTGTCGCATTCAATCAGTTTCACGGCTTGATCGTATTGTTTTATAAGCTATGTTTTCCTGTTATGCGGAAAAAAATAACAATACAAATCATAATTCTCCAAAATGGATGACAACAGGAGTAAAAATTAGCTGCAAAAGAAAAGATTACTTCGTTTTCGATATTATAAAAACCAAGAACCGAACAAAATAAACATGAATATTACAGATACACTAAATTGTTAAAAAATGCAATAATAACAAATATTTGATCAACATTAAAAATAAATGCAGAGCCTCGTGGCAAATAATAAGTATGAGTTTATAAGTATGAGTATCGCTGTCTAGTACCCATAATACAAGCCTTACTAGCGCTTACTTTGGGATTAGCTTAGGTTGTGTGTGAATTGTTCCCTGATATTTATTTATTTATTTAAATAATAAAAAATGAAACTAATAATACTATAAACACACCGCAATATTAATAAACTGGTAATAAAACATAGAATGATAACGGACCCCTTTGAAATAGCATCAAATTTTAATACTTATTACACAGAACTAGCAGGTTCAGTTAAACAACCTTAAACACCCCAAATGCACAAACATGGTAATGCACGAAATAATAGCATCTTCATAACACCGGTGTCAGAAAAAGAAATGCATAGGAAGTCATTAAATAATACGAAATCTATAGGGTACGACGAAATTTCGTATGTTTTTGATTTTGATTTTATTTTATATTAGCATTTTCTTAAATTTGTCATTAATTTATTGCATTTATATTATTGATTATACTTATAATAATTAGCATGACTTCAGGCACATCACGAGATTGCATAAAATACTTTCTGCAACAAAGGCACAACACTAAGTACCCATGTTTAGGCCCTTACAATTTCAAATGTATATTATTATAAATGAAATTAACGGATTCATTCGAAGCTATCTATGCCAAAGAAAAAGAAAATCTCAGAAACAGGTACGTTTTTCTAAAATAAAAAAAAATATGGCCAATTTGGTGGTCATATACCTGTTTCTCAAAACTTTAAGTAGCCGTTTCTCGACTTATTGGTTTTTAGACTTGTGCCCTTATTGCATTCGGCAGGCGATAAAATGTTGTGAGTATGATCCATTAACATTCCGGTGGATGTGATTCTAATGTACGATTGTGTGGGAATTTTGTTTAGTTTAGATTAAATTGGTTTGTTCAAATTGGTTTGAAACTGTAAAAATGGATCGGAATGGAGAATAAGTGGGGAACTCGGAGAAAAACCTTGTTTAAAATCACAAAATCTTAGTTTTAGCTGGGATAATGGCAAAATAAACGCTGCGACCACCAATACCTATACTTTCTTAACTGCATCGGATCACGCAGCGACATTGCTTGTGCTTATCCTATACCTAGGTAGGTAGGTAAATAGGTACTAATTTAGGCGCCTACAGTATAATAATATATATTCCATCCAAAACTTTTACTTGTGTTAAAATTCGTTTTCAATTTCAAAAGTGTTTCAATAAAATCGAAAAAACTCTTAGCCCATAACCTTTAACAGAAAAAAACCGTTGAAGTGAAGAGGTTTGTTTTCCACTAGAAAATTCGTCAGCCGAGACCAGTTCGGAATTCAAAATAGTTCGCGTTCGAATATTCCCGTCGAAACCCCGTCTAAAAATTCCACGTTCGAGTCGAGTGGGCAACACAGAAGGCTGTTAAGCATTACAGCACCTGGATTTTTGTTTTAGCACAGATTTTTTTGCCTAATTATTTTCAACAGGTGACGAATTCGTCTCGAGCACCACTAGGCTGCGAGACGTGGCTGTAATCGCGAGAGCTTTAGCTTAGCTGTCGCTCGCAATTAGTGGGATTATGAATACAACTAACTATAAACTATAACCCGTAGTCTGGCTGTTGGATTGTACCTAGGTGTTCAAAGAGGAAATATCCAAGTAGAATCGTAACACGGGTTATCCATTCTACAACACATATACCTCTAGTGATTTATCACTTACGTTTCACACCATACTAACAAGTAACAAACACAAAATTCTCACGATTCTCTTTCGCGATTTTTCTTTTATCTTCAAAATTGTATGAAGCCACTTATTGTTTTTATAAAATTAAGTGAGATTTATTCACTGTGGCACTCAACGACTATATTCATACCAATCAAACCGCCCAGCTCTAGTGACCTGCTTGACTTTCGAATCATCAATCAGCGAGCAGCAATCGCCGCACTGGCTATTTTTTTTATATAAAGTACCTGGCTATAAAGATTGCACTTCGGTCTTTGGAAAGAGACGCGTCACGTACCTAAGTTAGAGCGAGACAACGCTCTACGAAGCCGAAATTAGATGTGAGGGTACTGTAAATTGTATGGTATTTCCACTCTATTCCTTATTTACTCTATGTATGCGGTTCCGTAGAAGCTACTGACTTACCTACATAAAGCGCAACAGTTTACTCGCCTTTGTGTCTAGTGTTTTAGTAGTAGTTGATTGAATGAGTTCGCCTGCTTTAATGATAAGCTTGCTATCTGGCTCATTCATTATCTATGATCAGCAGGTACTCGACTTCGATGTACGGAATTATAAAATGAACTGTTTAATACATGACGATAGGTTACCTAGTGGTAGATTTGAACAATAACTTAACATACCCTTCCAAATAAAATTTTTGTCTTTAAAACTAAGGAAAAAACGCAAGCGAAGGACTCCATATTATCAAGATGCAGGCCAGTTCAAATAACAAAAACGCGGGAACAAAATTTCATAGGTACTTAATATTATATAATATACTAGCTTCTGCCCGCGACTTCATCCACATAGAATTATCAATGGACATGTGACTGTTTATCCCTATCCCGCGGGAACAAAGCAATTTTCCGGGATAAAAAGTGGCCTATATTATGGCCGATGATTTTCTCAACAGATTAATAAAGTTTGCATCAATATATATAGCAAAAACGATAGCAGATAAACCCGAGGTCACGATTCCGTTGATAATTTTGTGTAAGTACCCTCCAATAATTAATTATTAATCTCGAAGTGTCAATAAGACCGTTGTCGTGGGTTCTTAAAATCATTCACGTTCCGTATTTGCTTCAATTTATAACTTAGTGTTCGTCATATATTTTTAAAAGTTTTGAGTCATGTAGGTATCGAAAACTTGATGGTAAGTTCTATTAATTTATTTTTATTTCAGACACAAATACTTTTGTTTTTGCTGAGAAAAATGTTGACGAGTGTGACGGATGTCACATTTTTAGTGCATATTTTATGTTACATAGACCAGAAACTACATGTACCATGCTGTACCATGGCTGTAATTTTTTATATGGTAGTCTCATTCATGAAAAATTGGGTAAAGAACATTTTTGATACAGCGGGTAGCTCCAAAACTATACAATATTTATAATTAAACCGAAGCGAAGTATTTTTTTCAGAAAACTTAATAAATATATCGCTGAGGGTTTTTTTACCACTATCCATACATTACATTTTATATTTTACCGCTAATTAACCCTTAGGGGGAATTGGTGCCCTAAGGTGCAGGCTATGTTTATACTGCACTACGTTCTTAATATTTTATTTAAATTGTGTCTGTATCTGTTTTTTTCCCCAATAAAGAAAATAAAATAAAAAAATTAGACCAAAAAAAAGACAAATATTATTAACATTGGTCTAATTAAGAGAAGACATAAATAAATGCACGACTTAAAACTGATTAAGAGCGTAAAATGATTTTGTCCAGCTATCGGGTATTTGCCCCATAGTGCTGTTGTGGCAAGTAGATTTTCATCTTACCTACATGATGCATACCAAATTTCAAGTCAATTAAGCCAACCGTTGAAGAATTCCTTCTGTGCAGGGCCGCCAGAATTTAACTTTAAGGTTATTGTATTAGTAATTAATGTACATTATAAGTTAAGTTACTTTAATTTACTATAATTATCTTAGCCATTTGGAGTGTTTCACTGCTGGAAAAAGGCCTAGCCTGTTTGCTGTTACTTAAGTACCTAAGTTAAATATTTGGTAAAGGCACTATGTACCTATGCCAAATTTCACGTCAATGCGATCACTGGAAGTGTGTCGAAATTCATTTGCAAGATGCTGACAGACGCCAGAACAGATGAAAATAAACAAGAGTTTGTAAAAACTATTGTACCACGTTCGCTCATAAGGTATCACATTGGATTTTTGATATCGCTGACAAACACAGACTCACGATATGAAACCACATGGGAAATTAGGATGTAAATTTCGATTCGACGCTCACGCGAACCTATATTCACGGATTCTTTGTTTTTATCGGAAATTTAAGGATACGAATTCTCAAAGGAGGATCGTAGCTGCCAGCTATATCGCGGGGTATCGGAGCCGAAGAAAGGGTATTTACATTATTTTTAGAAAATCTCACAAGACCGTCAATTATGTTTATTTTTTAAGGTTGGAGACAATATGCAAGTACAATCGTATTTTAGCAAAGAGTTTGTCGAGAATTTACAAAAACAAATTTTACTCTGATAACAGAAAATGAGAATATAATTATGATAGGTAAATAAGAAAGAATTAAACAAGTTCGGAAGCTTCAGCCGGTCGTTGATGTGTCAGTTAGTTGGGCAGGACTTTTCCTATTGTACCTATATTAAGTTTAGCTGTTGTCTACAACTTTAATATAGAGATAATAATACTTGCACACAGAAATGTTAATCAGTTTAAGTATCAAAGTTGTTGGTCACGGTCCAGTCAAAGATGCAACACGCAGATTTTTTTATTGGTCGCTATTTCCCAGGGTTTTCCCATCTTTTACAAGCCTACCTACACATTTGTTACTGTGATTCCCCAAACCAGAGCCCCGGAACGAAAACAATGCTCTAAGACCATCTGCCCTAATGAGCCCATCTACTTTAACTTTTTCTGTCCTCTCTTAAAGACCACAGACAAAAAATACCCAATTAGAGTTCCACAAACGTCCTCACTAATTAACTCGATCACGTTTCTTTATTTCAGTCCCTTTGCATTCGCTCCGCGTATTGTACGTTTTTGTGGTCATAAAGAAACTAAAATTTTCAGAGTAAAACCTAGTCATTCAGTTGTTTGAATGTTCACGTGGCACGAAATTGGCGTTTGTTGGGTACTTACCTACTACCATAAAAAATATTAAACACATTAAGTAGACAGATGAAAATTGGTAACTATCCGATATTTCTTTAGATTTTTCTTATTTCTTATATTTATCACACTGACTCTTCAATAACTGGTCTAATCCGTAAATACATACCAATCAATACGGATATTAAATGCGAAAGTGTATCTGTCTGTCTGTTACCTCTTAAGGCTTAAACCGCTAAACATATTTAGTTAAAATTGGGTATAGGTAGTGATAGTTTTAGTCCTGGGAATACATAAGATAGTTTTCAGTCCGGAAAGTCACATAGTTCCCGCGTGATAGAGATAACAGAATTCTGCACAGACGAAGTCGTGGACAGCTAGTAGGTGTACCTACATAAGTATGATATTAATTAATTTGATAACCTGAACCACATTATACGTATGTACAACAACGAAGTTTAACTGAAATCGACAGGCACCCTTCGAGATTAGAACTTTAAAAAAATACACAGAACACAGTTTTGATAACGCACTAAACACAGTAAACTACAAGCCCATGGACAAAAAAACATGTGAAATAAACCAGCGTGAATGAAGCTTAGAAGGCTGTTATCATAAAATAACTCTGAGCGCTATGCCGTCATGAGCCGAGCGGTACAGATTTTTTCTCATACATTGAAAAAAAAAATTGCACTAACTTCCGGCACCACCACTTTTCTTTTTTTTTTTTTAATCTTTATTTAATTAAAAAGGGCTTTTGTCAGACACTGACGATGTCAGCCCCGTAGAGTAAAGTGTACAGCAGGTAAACGACAATCATCAAACTCAAGCAAAATATTACTATGTCTTGCGCAATGTGGGTATCTGGATCTTACTTCTTAACCATTCTTACGCCGCCATCACTAGTGTATATACTTGAATAAGCGATTTAGCCTGTGCCGATAGCGGGCAAGCCAGCGCACTGTTACAGCTACCCACATTCCAATCCCTTATAATGCCCAAACGTTGCCGCTGGGTTTCGCTCCGAACACACTCCATCAGCACGTGGTGCACATCTTCTACCATGTCACATTCTAGGCAGTTGGGTGATTCAGCTAGCCTCATTAAGTATTTGAATTTGTTTGATGGAATGTGTCCAGAACGGAGTCTCATTAATACTACGATATCTCTCCTGCTCAGTTGCTGCTCTGTGAACCATGGGTCGCGAGGAGGACGACACTGTATCGTTTTGTACCATATTCCTTTAGACAGCGAACGCTCATCGAAATATTCTCGCCACCAATTACTACAGTTTGTCTTGACTCTTCCGAGTACTTCGCTGTGTAAAGGTAAACAATCATGTGTCACCCCTTCGCTTATAGCTTGCTTGGCCGCTAGATCGGCCTCCTCGTTGCCCATGATCCCAATATGAGAGGGTATCCATTGCATTACCACTTCTTTGTTCACTATCTGCCCACAGATTGTATCCAGGATGTTATAGGCTATCGGGTGTCCTCGACTACTCGAGGGTAACCGAGCCAAGTGGGAAAGGGCACTCTTAGAGTCGGATAAAATAACTACTTTGTTGACTTCCAAGGATGCCAAATATGACACCGCCTCAGATATTGCAATTAGTTCGCAATGCATTATTGAAATGTCACAATTCAATGAAAATTTGCTTCGTATATCGGCTTGCGGATCATAAAAGGCTGCGCCGCATCCCGTTTCATCTTTAGAGCCATCAGTAAACAGCAAGTAGTATGAGCTGTACCTTTTATTAAGATATTCGGAGCACTTTTTCCGGATATCTTGAGCATTCATATGTCGTTTTGGCAGCTTTAAACCGTCAACCTGTGTCCGAATAATTTTGTTTAAATTGTAATAGCTAATCCAATTTCTAAGCGAATATAAGGGTAGTTTAGAGAGCGCTGTTATGTTCATATCATTGTACTGTCTAGCAGTTTCCACAAGCAAAGGAAGTTTTTTCCTTCTCCAGTATGTATCTTGACATAAGTTATTAAGTTCCTCTAGAGCATGAATGGTAGTGTTGTTGGTCACTGATCTGGTCCTAAGCCAGAATTTTCCTGCAAGATATCTCCTACGAATGGACAGAGGTTGAAGACTTAATTCACTTTCCATGACATGCGTGGGGGTACTTCGGATGAAACCTCCTATCACTCTCATGGCCTGATTTTGCACCTTATCCAGCTTGTATAAATGACTTTTGACGCTAGTATCATACAAAAAGGATCCATAATCTATTCTACTACGAATAATTGCTATGTAAAGGCGTCTCAGATGCTTGGGGTGAATTCCCCATTTCGACCCTGCCAAGACTTTGAATACATTGAGGAACTTAAGTGTTTTCTCCTTAGTCTCATTTATGTGCCTACCCCATTTTAAATTTCTGTCAATCCACATGCCCAAATATTTGACGCTGTCAACTTGCTGGATTGGGTTATTGTTTATTGTTAACTTAGCATTGTACTTATCCCAATTTTTAGGGTAGCCTCTGATGAATACACAAACTTTGGTTTTTTTGTGAGATATATTCAGACCTATATTTTCTATCATAGAGTTGAATGTATACAACGCCTTTTGAATGGTTTTAGCCGCATTATCAACGGTATTACTACTAGAGTAAAGTGCAAAATCATCCGCATACTGTGATACGAATACCTCCTTTTCCATATCTTTACAGATATTGATTGTAATTACATTGAACAATAATGGCGATAAGGGATCACCCTGCGAAATACCGATGCTGCAGTTTCGGGTAATAGTTTCGAGGCCATTCAAATCAATAGACAGTTGTCTTGAATGTAGAAAACCCCACAAGTAATTACAGATCACCCTTCCTACT
This sequence comes from Pandemis corylana, assembly GCA_949127965.1. Taxonomy (NCBI): domain Eukaryota; kingdom Metazoa; phylum Arthropoda; class Insecta; order Lepidoptera; family Tortricidae; genus Pandemis; species Pandemis corylana. The sequence continues at coordinate 9,890,932 of OX421856.1, read as the reverse complement.
CCACAGTTGTCCAATGCATGCAAAAGACTAACTAGATTTACATTATTGTAGGCACTGTCGATGTCAACAAAGCACCCGACAGTCGCATACTTTTTCGTTATGGCGCTTTGAATTCGTGTTACTAGCCTAGATAAACTATCCATACAGGACTTGGATCTTCTGAAACCCACCGTCTCTTGAGAAAAGCTACCGCCTCTTTCAAAGAACCATTCCAATCTGCGGGCAACTATAGAGTGCAGTGTTTTACATACACACGACAACAGAGCAATAGGTCTAGCACCGGTAGGCGAGCCATTATTTGAACCTGGCTTCGGTATAGGAACTATTTTGATGTTCTTCCACTGATGTGGCACGAAACCCGAAAACAGGAACCTATTATACAAATCTACTAAAATATTTTTGCCTCTTTCTGGTAGGTGCTTAATCATTGAGTACGAAAGTCCATCATTCCCTGGAGCCGAGTCAGATTGTTTAATGACATTTGTTAGTTCCTCTAACGAAACCGGTACAGATAGCTGAGGATTACATGAGGCAAAGCCAGGAGCAGTTGGAGACACGTAATCGGGCGTTAAGCTGTTTAGTAAGTTTTGGGCTTCGTCTCTGTTGATTTCACTTCTTGGCCTCCTGCAGCCCTTTAACCACTTCATTTTTGCCCACATCTCGCTTGAGGTCGTTACGCAGTCTATACTACTACAAAAGTCTTGCCACGATTTAGTCCTACCGTTACGTATTATTCGCTGGGCTGCACTGATTTTGACCTGCAATTGTTGTAAATTGTCCGGAGTGGGGTTACGCCTAAAATGGGCCAAGGCTCGGCGCCTTTCCGCTACCGCCTTGGACATATCTGAATTCCAATAAGGTCTAGGAGTAAACTTGTTTTGGCGCACTGGGTCGTTACACACTCGGATCCATGGAATGCAATCATTAGCTGCTTTATTTAAAATTTCTATAAAGTTATCATAGGCTGTTTGTATATCTTCATCATTTGTGTAGTCCATCGCTAAACTATCAACCTTTGCTCTGTATTTTGTCCAGTCTGCCTTCTTAAAGTTTCTTTTCTTTTTGTTCAATCTGGATTTGGCCACATCGGTTTTTATTTTAATCATAAGATGATCACTGCCTAGGTTTTCATTAAGGACTTCCCACACAAAATTCAATGCAATATCATCGGATACCGAGGTTAGATCCGGAGATGATTTTTGGGTTTGACCGTTAACTAGCTTAATCCGTGTGTGCGTGCCATCGTTAAGCGTAGTATAATTATTTTCCAGTATAGCATCAAATATCTGCCCACCTCTAGTATCTATCTTATTAGACCAATTAGTGTGGTGGCCATTTAGGTCCCCCGCTATTAAAGTTTTATTGCTTACTAGGGAGAAAATCTGCTGCCAGTCACTCGGAGTAGTAGTGACTGATGGTGGACAGTACAGTGAAATTATGTTTTCTAAGTGCTCACAATTAAATACTTTGGCGTATAATATTTCAATTCTTGAGTTAGATAACTGCACATCGCTTTGCTGTACTTTGATTGATCTATGGCTTATAATAGCAACTCCTCCATAGCCATCGGGCCGGTCCGTTCTTAAGATATTGTAACCATTTAACTTAAAATCGCTGCCGCCCTCTAACCAAGTTTCACTTATTAGTGCTATATGTATTTTCTCTTGGTACAAAAGGGCTTCAAGTTCTAACTGTTTAGGTCGAATGCTTTGCGCATTCCATTGTAACACATTTATAGGGATCCGTTTGTTGTGCTGGTCCATAGTTGTTTTATAAGGTTCCACATAGGCCAGTCTTTCAAATACTCTCCAGTAAACGATAGTAAAGCTTCTATAATGACGAACGCGCACTCTTTTAATTTCTCAGTCCATGAACTGTTCTCTTCTAGCACCTTTTCTTTAAGTTTATTAAACAAAATTTTCCATGCCATTTATTTTGGTCTTTGAACTCTGATCGCCTGTTTGGTTCTTCTTCTGATTTTTCTTGCTCCTCATCACTTGCTTCTGCCCAAAATTGAAATACGTCATTCTTATTTACTTTCTGACTGACTACCTTTTTTCCCATGTGTTTGTTGTTCTTTTTCGACATAACTTTTTTCCCCTTTGTTACGTTTGCATAGGAGGGTGCAGTCTTATCATTTACTTCGTGTACTTCGTCGGGCTGTTGTCTTGCATGTGAGGTATTATTTGGCGGTATAGTCCCACAGAAAGCGTCTGAGCTTCTGTCGTTTGGATTAGGCGACGGTGGTACATAAATTGATAGTGCTCTCTTGTATGTGCAGTTGAATTGTGACATTACATCTCTAACCTTTTTCTCTTTTAGATAGACAGGGCACATCTTAGACATAGCCATATGTTGCCCTGAGCAGTTGTTGCATTGGAAGTTAGTTGTTACACAGTTTTCGTGGTTCTTAGCACACTTGGGGCAAACTATTTTGTATGATGGACACATTTTAATAGTATGCCCAAATCGCCAGCAGCGAGAACACTGTGTCACTGGGTAAATATAAGGGTCAATTTTAATTTTTGTGTCAAATACACCTACATAAGCAGGAAGTGATGGGCCTTGGAAGCAGATCCTGACTGCTTCACTGGGAACCCACTGACCGTCGATAGTATTTTTACGCTTTAGCCTCTTGACTGCCACTATTACTGTGTCACTTCGGAGTTCTTGCATAATTTCATCTTCGGTCAGGTCTAAGTCGATATTTTTGATGACGCCGTAGGACTGGTTCACTTCCAAGGTTTTTTGGCATCTGAAACCACTCTCCTTAAAGACTTTTGACTGTATGAGTGTGTCTGCATCGTCCTCATTTTCAAATTGCAGTACAACCTTATGTGCATTAATGTATTTAATTCTTGATATATTCTGTATATTTTCTGATCGTAACATTTTTGCCAATTTGAATTGCTTGGGTAATGCTTCGGTGCTTGTCATTGCCACTTCCGTTTTATTTTTCGGTATCATGAAATGCGAACTGTCCATGTTATGTGCTTTCGTCCCAATTCTCTTATATTTTCGACCAACCACTAAGTTCCATTCCGCCTGTTGATGCGATTCCAAATTCCTTTTCAGGTTTCTATCCATTTCTTCTTCTCTACACCCCACAGTTTCATTACCCGTTGTTAAAATACTCCCAACGTTACTTGATAGGTCGCATTCGATATCGTCACTACGCATCGCGTTCTCTTCCTCCTCATCACTTTGTGAGATATTATGTACCCCAACAGAATTCATCGCTAGTTTGCAACTCGTTTACATATTAGTATTTAATTATAATTATAAAGAAGGCGCACGTGAGCACGGGGCGGAGCGCTTAAACCGGTCCGGGATCGAACAATACGTCGACGCGTCCAACGATAACAAGCGCCCGCGCGCGAATGCCACCACTTTAAAGCGGCACTAGGTCTTTCGACATTTATTTTTAATCATCTATAAGCTATAAAAACGCCGTAAATTAATAATTAGTCGTAATTCCTCACTTGTACCTGAGAAATTCCATAAATGTACCGTTCTCAAACTGGCCGGACCGCATTGGCGCAATGCTCAATGATCACTCAAACGTCCACCTTCGCTTGTTTTTCCGGGTCTCGAATGTTACAAAGCGAAATAACCGCTTCCAACAGTAGTGTTGTGCAAATCTAAAACAGAATTGGAAAATGGAATGTTTGTTTTTGGGTCGGATCCCCGGCCGCATTGCAATCGCGGATCGCGGACAGATTCAATTTTCTCCACGCCCATAACAGAAACAATAACTAGTACCAACGTTGGGTTTACGGGGAGGGAGTGCAGCTTCGCAAAGTTAAGTTGCTGATAATGTTTCCATTGACTTCGACTGCAGTTGTTTTTCAGGGTGCATCCCCTAATTCGTTGGTTAACTTTGTCCTTATCTATTTATATTTGGATCTTTCAGTGGTCGGATACCCTTGACATATCGTAGGTATTATAGATAATGTAATTTTTGTTCCATTGAGTACATTGGTCTTTGGGCAATCCTGTAAACATAATCAGTAAAAAAGTAGAAATAGGCCGATTATATGTCACTGAACTGCTTCGTAAGTTACTCACGTTGTTTTCTTCAAATTTCAAGTGTTATTTGTGATGTGAGGCCATATCTCAAACCAGCGACCACGGATTCAACGGCAGAAAATAAATCAAAATGAAATTTTGTAGACACTTCGTCTCGTTAATCGAGTGCATACTTCAGTGTACCAAGGTAGGTTATACTAGCACTTTAAACTCAAAGAGAAACTTGTAGACCAAAATAGCCAAGTATCCAAGAGTAAAGACAAAACATTGAATGAACACGTCACTATTTTATTTCCCTTTTTACGCCCACAATCACGATAAGGGTGGTCTTTAGGTGTTGTTACCGTAGGCACTGTCGACCACGTAAGGGATAAAGATGTAATTGATATGAATAAATGTATTTATACCTATATATAATATCCATCTTCAAATCGTTCTCATAGTATTTCACGCTTCACCGCTAATTTGACCGAGACGTTGGTTGCAACAAAGAAGTTTCCTAAGCACTCAGCTTCAAAACTACATGCCAAGTTGCTATGTGGCTCTCAAGCTTTATTAATTTCACCGGTCCAGGTAAGTATTTGTGTTGTTGCTGTAATAAGTTGTTGGATACGGGACACTGTTGATATACTTCGACGTCCCTGCGGACGGGGGACTATTAAAAGTTGGACTAACTTTAGTAGCTGACGCAAGTTCGGCGTTGCTCGGGTGAGGATGTGCGAAGAAGCTGTATTGGTTTCTATACACCGTTTCTTAAAATTAAACAGGGCTCTTAAAATTGTTTCGGAATATTTCAGAAAGTTGTTGGGTTTTCGTGACTTAATAGGCCTGTCGATGGTCTTCTTGGATTTTTGATTCATATTCGACGAATGTTGCCATACATTGTATCTATGTACGAGTATGTATAACTCTTTATTGTACAAAAAACACATTAATTTTACAGGTAATGAGATAAATAAATGTACAAAGGCGAACTTGTTCCATGAAGGGATCTCTTCCAGTTAACCTTTGAACGATTGACAGGGCAACAGAAATCAGAGTATAGAGAGTAGATATATACTAGAAAGCTAGAAGCGCAATGACCCTAACTTAAACTTAAACAAACAAAGCATTAAAATAATAATAATCGCAGTAATAATAATATACCTACACAACAATATAGGTGCACCTAATACTTATATGTACAAAAATAAGATAAACTAATAAACGTCAGAAATACACTACATATAAAATACATAAAAACTACTTAAATATACACACACAAAACATACTACATTGATCAATGTTCATAGTGAACAAAATTTTGAATCAAAAATTAAAATTAACTTATAGCTACGAATACAATCTTTGTGTTCAGTCATACTAACCGAACCTGCTGATATGTTCCGGGATAATCTTAAGATACCGTGAATTGTACTGGAAGGAATTACAATCCCTTGCTCGTTTGCTATCATATAAAAAAATGAGCTGGCAATAGCTAGAGGCCACGGCACAGGATCGTCCCAAGTGGAAAAAATATGACGAGAGCCCTATGTTCCTGATTAGAGATTACTTCCTTGAAATGCTGATGATGCTATTGTGCTAGAATTATTTTTTAGTATAATGGGAGGGCAATCCCGCTTAAGTAAAAATAATGACGTGTAAACAGCACAAGAAGTCTATTTACATTTTACCTAATAATAAAGTTATCCTCGGAGATTAGTAACAATTCACAACATTTCAATTTTAAATAATTACTAAAGTACCGACAACCATTTCGAGCTTTGTGTTTAAGTATTCCATTCCATATTTTTTTGATTTTTTTTATTACTTATTTAACGTAATATTCACAAAAATCTTCAAAAAATCCGAAGTAAGGCATCGTCGTAGTATACCTTTGCCTTCCTAATTCTTTATGAATAAAAATGTCAATGTCAAAAAGGTGTCAATGTCAAATATCAGTGTTGTTTGCCGATCGATGTTGTTTGTTCGTTTTGTTTTGAAAAAGCATTGTTATATTTATTAAATTGATTTGATGAAAGTTTCGGACGGTTATGCCATGGCAGACAGCCGAAACCTTCCCAAGGTGGATTATATGATGTTGTTGCAATACATGCGTGAAAACGACTCGTTTAACGTTGCCGAAATCCGGGGAGCTAAGGTTTTGTTGTCATCAGGGGATGCTTACGTTGAAACTTCTGTAGGCTATGTGGAAGTAAACGAGAGAATGCTGTGTGTTTTATCAAGGGCAGAGTAACTCCTGAGCACCGAGTTCGTACTAAAATGTACTCTGTTGTCGCAAGCATTAACGAGGCAGAAGAAACTATATTGGATGTGAAATGTGAAGACTGTGCTGCAAGTCAGGGTGGATGCAAACATTCAATTTGTTTTATTATCTGGCTTATTTTGCTGTCAATTATTTCCAATTCAGTCCAGAAAATGCGAATAATTAAAATCCAATAAAAACCAATATCAAATCACCAAACGTCAATCAAAAATTCAAAATGACAACCCGTTGTGACAACCAGTAGACAATGTAGACATCAATCTTATATTATTTTTTTATGACCCAGGCAAAGGTAATGTGTAGATTCAACCTTACAAGCGTTTTTGAAATTTTCGAGATTTCTATATTTTTTTTGACTAACTTAGAATACAAATTTCGTGAAAAGAAAAAATATGGGTCTCCTAGTTTTCAAAGTACTATTTATTGAGCATAAGAAAACACAAGGTAAAAAAATTGAAATGTTGTGAATTAGAGATGCGCCGAGTAACACTTTTGCCGAGTAACGAGTACCGAGTTTTACTCGGCTCAATTTTTTTTCAACCAAGTACTCGGCCGAGTAACTCGGTTCAATCAAATTCGCATTTCGCGCGCGTAAACAAGTACAAACAGGTTTGCGCCGGTCAAGACGTCGGCTCGCGTTGATACACCCCTCACCCCGCCCACGCCTTTCAACTACTAGTCACTTGATTGTTTGCAAACAAACACGTCACGTTGCGCGTCATAGTAAATAAATATAAATATATTGCTTTTCTTAAACAAAGTATGTATACTCGTTACTCGTTATCTAATAACCGAGTTATTCGGCCGAGTACGAGTATCAAAAAACCCGCCGAGTACGCAGAGTACCGAGTATCAAACGAGTACTCGGCCCATCTCTAGTAACAATTTAAATGACTGGCATGACAGCCTGCCAGGGCTGACATTATTGTTGGTTTTGATACGTAGTTGGGGTGCGAGTCGGGTTACCTTCACGTGTGGTCAAGAGCTGCGGTTCGTTTTTGGATCCGTCCGGGGGGAAGAGCAGTGATTGGTCCGGTGCACCCTGGGCATCGGTTAATGATTTCCTGGCAGTTTCTGAGGGATATCATTGCCCGTTGGCTAAGAGCCCGACAGGGGGGGAGGGGGTCTTTGACCATTACCGTACAACGTATGCCGACATTTTGTCACAAGATTTTTGAATTACATTTTTACCACACTGACATTGGCCCAAGCCTTACGGCCGCCATTAAGGAGAGAAGAAGAAGAAGATACGTAGTTTTTTTTCTGTAAAACGCTTGTAAAAACTAGAGTACTCATATAAATTTACTATAATTGGATCTAAAAATTCGCCTTAACTGTTGGACAAATCGAAATGTGCAAATCTATGACCAAAGTTAGTTGCCGAAAATGCCGAAGTATTAACTAAAAACAATTTCATTGACTAAAAAGCTAATGTAAAGAATATATAAATGGTGTCAATTGGCGGTGACGAAATTCTGTTACAAATCGGGTACGAAGGCTGTTCAACCCTCCTCCTACCCATTTAAAAAACAGATGACAAAATAATGACAAATCATTCGCAAGCTAAAATACACAGAAGTGACAAACTAAATCAAGTTTATTAGTCGTTCCGAAGTAACAATGTAAATTATGAAATAGTTTCCATGTTTATTCGCCGCATAATTTAATTTTGTATTCGGATGAAACATCCGGAACCGCAATCAAAGTAAAACCGCTGAGTGAAGTTAATTAATTTCCGAGTAAGACTATAATCAGACAACGGACCTATTCTGAGATCTTTGCTTTGATCAAACTAATTTATTCTATAATTTTTTTTATATGACAACGAAAGCAGCTTCCATGGTCTGGTTTGGGAACAAAGAAAAATGGTGGAAAGTACCAGATGCTTCTCTTCCCGCGCAGATGATAATATGTATAGTACAATATAGGTGATGCGCCTAGCAACCCATTACTATTTTGATTCCCCTTTCCACCTATAGGTACGCCCACAATCATGCTAAGCATGGTCTTCTTTAGGTCTTGTTACCTTAGGCACTGTCTGCCGTAAGGGATAAATACGTGATTTATGTATGTATGTATGCAAAGAAAAGAGCAATTGAGCCACTTGATGGAAATGACCACTGCTCATGGACGCCCACAATACTTGATTATTACAGTTGCGTTGCCTGCCTAGAAGACTGCCAGAAACTTCACCGGCAAACTTAAGGCCCATTTAGACACATGACATAAGAACCACCTTCAATCAAATTTCAAATTTCGAGGACAACTGGACGTACCCCCTATTTATACGAACACGGCAATTTGTATGGAAACACCTTTTCTAATGACTTTATCTTTTGATTGAAATAACTAGAAGGGTTGATTTTCTTTACAGTTCTATAGGCCGCAGATCTAAGCATTTGTTATTAATTTCAACTTTATACATCTACGCCTTCCATACCATTTCTACCACTCCAATACTATTTACCCTCAGAATCAGGAGCTCATTTCATCCTTGTAAGAGAGCATGACCAAAAATTTTCATAGATTTGGAAAATAGTAACAAAAAAGGAAAAAAAAAACGCAACTTTTTGTCCCATTAAGATCGAAAGAGCTCGTGTTTCTAAGTAGGAACAACATCAAATTGTTAAATATAGTGATAATTTCTTTTGTTTTATTTTTAATTTTTTACTTCACTCACGTGATAAAGTATTCCAGAGAGGGTAGGTACAACACGTGACTGTTTGGTCTCCGCGCAGACTTAAAGTAATTAAAACTTGGTAAGAGCCTGCCTCCGATGGCCAGGGTAAACCATTTATGTCGTGGATACTTGGCTATTTTGGTCTACAAGTTTCTCTTTGAGTTTAAAGTGCTAGTATAACCTACCTTGGTACACCGAAGTATGCACACGATTCACGAGACGAAGTGTCTACAAAATTTCATTTTGATTTACTTTCTGCCGTTGAATCCGTGGTCGCTGGTTTGAGATTTATGGCCTCACATCACAAATAACACTTGAAATTTGAAGAAAACACCGTGAGTAACTTACGAAGCAGTTCAGTGACATATAATCGGCCTATTTCCACATTTTTACTGATTATGTTTAATGATTATCAGCAACTTAACTTTTCGAATACTCAAGTAATGTAGAACTATATTTTTAGTCGAATTTTCAAGTCAAAAATATATCGTTGAGTTGACTCAATAAGCAACAGTACATTGCGGTTCAATATATTTCATTAAAAATGTTATTACCTTGTACAATACTCATACTCATACTCATACTCATACTCATTTATTCGTAATAATTATAGTTATTACATGTCAATTACAATTTAAAATTTAAATAAAACGGCAGCACCAATAAAATAATAAAACAATTTTTTTCAATCATAAAGCTGTAGGCTTTGACTGCCAGGAAAAGAGTTCGTCGAAAAAAATGAAAAAATGATACACAATGATGATAATACACATTTGTCAGGTACTTCAACAATAGAATTGAACGCGCTGTCACTGTATTTCGGTAAAAATACCAAATCATATTTTTTTAAAACAACAAAGTTCTTAAAAAAGACTATTCCAACCTACCACCACAAATAATTACGTCATACTCGAAATTACCGGCACATATTGAAACGTTACTGTAAGCGTGACCTTACATTTTCTGAGCGTACAGTCACGCCCGCAACCGCAGCCTTTACCGCCTAGTTTTGTGGCTGAACCTGGGTCGCGTCTGTTGCTGACTGTACATAGTGCTGACTAACGAAGCCGTGTTCCGATGCGAGAAGGAATGAATGTTTTGTAACGCGCCTCATTAGGCAGACTCGATTCACGCACGATACAAAAAAAACATAAGGCTTGGGCGTTACTGGAGCTATAATATTCAATGAAAAACATTACTTACTAACAACAACATTACTCTTCCATACTGGTCTGGGAGCAAAGAAAAAACGTAGAATGTACCAGTTGCTTCTCTTCCTGTCGAGGGATTGGGCGAAAATCTTAAGGATCATGTTATATAGAGGCGATGTGGCTAGCAACCCATTACTGTTTTGATTCCCCTTTTCATCCATACTCCCACAATCATGCTAAACGTGGTCTTTAGGTCTTGTTACCTTAGGCTCTGTCTACCCCGTAAGGGATAAAGACGTGATTTATGTATGCATGTAAAAACATTAGGGTTTATACTTTCAGCCCTTTAAGTATAAATTCCCAGCGGCACAAAATTTGGCCCTGTCTCTCTGTCCCTATGTATGCTTAGATCTTCAAAACTACACAACGGAATTTGACACGGTTTTTTTAATAGATAGAGTAGAAGGTTTCTATGCATAATATACCGTCCGAAGCCGAGGTGGGTCGCTAGTTTGCTATAGTCAATAAATATATAAATAAATAAATAAATAAACATTTTATTTTGAAATATTGATTTGTCACTTCATTTCTGTCTCGGTGTTGTTATATGATCACTTTCTTTTGACTAATTAAAACTTCATTTAAAACTGACAGTTTGGTATGACTTGTTATATCTGGCACGTCATGATAGAAGTTGTTTGGAAACGTTGATTTTGATCACTTACTTTTGACGTTGACTGTACCATTACTAACTAAAATAAAATGCCTGTATGAAATCTAGTTAAGCTTTCATACAATGCACACGGCTCGCTCGGTGTGACTGCGTCTTTAATTTTCTCTCGCCTCACACAAATAAATTTTCCGCTTTTCGCTGTGAAAATTAGATGTGGTTTTCTCACTAAAAACAAGGTCGGCTTGCCATTTTCCCCGGTATATTTTCGCCTGGCTACATAGTTATCGCAGCTTGTTAAATAATACCATAGAAAGCATTGCCTTTGCAAATTTAATTTATAAAACTTTACTGTACCTAATCATTTTAGTAGAAAGGTTCTTAACATACACATACATACATATATCACGTCTTTATCCCTTACAGGGTAGACAGAGTCTATGGTAACAAAACCTTAAGGCCTTAAAGGGCTTTAAAATAAGTTTTTGGCAAATTTAGATGCCAATTATAAAATTTCTAATTGTACCTATAATGCATTTTGTTGCTGCGTACACATTTGCTTTAGCATGTGATCGCCGTCTTCCAATGAAAACAAGCATTGAAAAACGCCTGGACTGCAAAGTATGCAAATTACAGAAATGACGATTCAATAAAATTATTTTTTTGGGCTAACAAAGAAAGAAAGAAAGAAAGAAAGAAATATTTATTTCTCAACAACAACAATGATATAAGTACAGTTTGTATTTAAAAGAGCTTTATATCTAAAAGATGGCAAAAATTGTTAGTTGTTTCAAAATAGGATTCCAACTCGGCATGTGTCGGAGCACAGGGTGCAACGACGCTGTTTTTCAGTGGATCCATTAAACAACACAAAACATACAAGGCCCTGATCATTTCGATGTTTTTGCTAATGTTGAGGTTGGGTAAGACGCTACCAGATAACCAAGGGTTTTGTATGGTAAAATCGTGTTTAGTAGAATACCAACTAAATCCAAACTATAAAAAAATCTACCACTACGAAATGAAACAAACAATAATCCCTACTATTCCAATTAATATTTTAAATGCGAAAGTAACTCTCCTCCGTCTGTCTGTTACCTTTTGTCATTTAAACCGATGAACCAATTTATTTGGAATTTGGTTAACGGATAGTTTCAGTTCCGGGGAAGGACATAATGATAGTTTTTATCCCGAAAAATACCCATAAACGAATCCTGCACGGACGGAGTCGCAGGCAACAGCTAATTTATTATATTACCTTGCAACTATGCTGTCAAGGCAAATGGTTATGTTTATTATAATGGAGCTCCGCAAAGTGACGCCTGATTAAATCAATTAAGTAAATTTGCAAAACATTTTTTTGGAGGATCAGAAATTCGAAAATGTAAACATTAATTTAGATATTATCATTCCTAGACAAATACCCACGCAGACACATAGATGTCAAGAAGCTACAAACTTACTTCATTGAATTTGAAAAATACCTGTTTCGATTTAAAGAAGTTCCAATAAGCCTCCGTAACGCACCGAAAGCGCGGCGTTCACCAAGAGCCCTCCAAGAGGGATGATAGGGCACATTCCCTCTGTGGCAGTGCCTTCTTCAGTCCTCATTTTTGCCTTTTGTTCTTTTCTTAGCACCTGTACAGGACTGACACGTTCGGGCGTCTGACGCGTTTAGTGTTGAAGTGAGAAACTTAGTGAGGAAAATATACACTGCGTCTTAAAATTAATCCAGAATACTCCAGGAAACGTTTGGATTAGTTGACTGAACACCCTCGTAAATAATGGCGATTTCTTAATTGTAGTTTTCAAATATTACCATACTTACATTGATTGGTCGACATTCAAAGTGAACGAGTTAAAGGGGTGATTTAATTTTGAATCTAAAACTACAATATAAAATAAACCTTAACAGGAGTGTTCAATAACCAATCAATGCAACTGAACCTCCTATTGAAATAATACAGTATGAAACTATTTATATCCTGATGACTGCAGAAAAACCATATTCCGTGTACCAAATATTGATATTCATTCATAAATAATGCCAAACATCTTGTCCTTCACGCTCTATTGATATTTCTACCTCGAAAATACCCCTCATTGGACGTTCCAGGCAAAAGCTGTACGTAAATGAACGTTTAGTATCCAGACATGGTCTATAGCGCGGATAGATCGAACCTTTTGATATGTTAAGTAACTAGAATGGGCGTACATAGAAGATAAGCAACAGTCAAACGTTATTTTTAGGTTTCGACTCGTTGCTTTTGTAGATTCTTCTATGTAAGTCCTCTATGAAATAAAATTCAAGCATGCATTTTAAAACTACAAGTTGTGACTGGATAATATCTATTCACATTTTTAAATACAAATACTTTATTTTGCTTGAAAAAGGGTTACATAAGATGTTAACAATAGTTATTATGGCGCTCCTTATTCGGCTATACTAAAACAGCATGCAAAATGTCAAACTCAATAAAAGTCATTACATAAAAATAATTAGGCTATTACATTACTGCTTTGCATTGTATACAATTAGATTATTATCACATTAATTTAAATTGTCCTTACATTTTGAATTACATATTTATATTCCTATATCAAAGTTTTCACGTTGTCCTATTTACTGGATTGTACCCTGGAGAAAAAAAAACATTCAAATAGTAAAATGTGTGTTCTAAAAGCCACTTGTATAATATTTTATTAATTTTTTTCTGGGCGCCTCTTTGATATTTTGTGGTAAATTGTTCTAAATATTCACAAAAGTCGTAAAATCATTTCCTGAAATAAAATATACTAAATGTGACTGAAATGAACGGCAAAGTGAGGCAGTTTTAAAAACACTTGTCACACACGTCCCTTCCATGCTGGTCTGGAAGCAAATAAAATAGAATGTACCAGTTCCTTCTCTTCCTGCGCAGGCGGTAAAAGTTCATCGAGGGAACGGGTGAAAATCTTAGGAATCATGTTATAGGCGATACGGCTAGCAACCCACTATTTTGATTCCCTTTTTCACCTAAAAGCCGACAATCATGCTAAATGCGGTCTTCATCTTTCGTATTCACAACACGCCGAAAGGGCCTTGTGATAAAAGGACTATGAGCTAGCTATAGTAGCAGCTACTACCAAACGCCGTTCGAATTACTAATATGTTGCAGTGTGTCCGGGTGCAGTCATTAAAGGCCTTTGAAGTGTGGGCTGCGGCTAACTTGATTGATTAGTGCCAGAAGCTCTGGATCTCAGCGTTGTGCTAACAATTTGCACTTGCTTATCCTTACTTAACACTAGACAAAGTCACATGCATACACATATCACGTCTATATCCCTTACGGGGTACACAGAGCCTAAGGTCGGTAAGAAGATCTAAAGGCCACGATTAGCATGATTGTGGGTGTAAAGGTGAACTGGGGAATCAAAGTAGTGGTGGCTTGCTAGCCGCGTCGCCTATGACATGATTCCTAAGATCTGCGCGGGACGAGATGTCACTGGTACATTCTATGTTTTTTCATACTCCCAGACCAGTAGGTACCTATGGAAGACAAAGTCAGGTGCCTTAGAAAGCAGTTATGACTGGAGTAGACTTTAGCTTATATAAATATGTCGTTTGAAATAATCGTCCCACACCGTACCTGAAAATAATAATCCTAAACTGTCTTAATTGTCATCTCAAACTATATCTGAAAATCTGACAAAACAGGTTTTACTTAATATACTTAAATAAAATAAATCGGTCAATAAATCTCTTTAATTCACTGTACCACAATTCCACACAATGTTTACCACAATACAGTCATAATGGCAAAATATCGCAACGCATTAATTACTCTAATATTAGTAGATAACTATGGCTAAAGACAATGGGTCTTTGGACGTAGTTATCTTCCATTAGTTTTAGTTAAATCCAGCAAGTCGCTTTCTAGTGGGACTATGGCTCGCAATATAGTCCTACCAGTGAATAGTACCTACCACTAGTTTTGTATACTTATCCAGACTCAAATACAAGTCAAATAAAGCCCTAATAAGTATTCAAGTATTTCTTCCTGAATAGGTGAAATTGCCTAGATGTTTGACTTCAACACCTCGAAATTACGCGAGATTGGCAATTATTCCGTCGCGGCGTCTAAAGGCGCAATCAAATTAAACACAACAAAATAGGCAGGCGAGGCACCGAGTTAGCCGCGAAAAAGTATCCGACGAGTCAAATTGTGCGTAATACCCAACGCCCACAAAAAGGTGAGTTCCCCCCATTATGAATAACTTCTACCGCCTCACCTAATTTAACTTGTAAACATTACAATTTAGGCGCCCATCTCGACTTGATGCTTCCAAAAGTGCCATTTGCTACCTTCCTCTGGCGGATTTTTATTTCGTCCTTTACTTTCTTTTTTTTTGTTTGGTTATTCGTTCCGAGGTTACGCGCTTTCGGGTTTACGCCGTTTTCTAGGTGTATTAATGTCTGTACAGCGATTTTAGAAAATTGATTCGCTGCCTGCAATCTGTTTAAAATTTTCAATGAAATTTATTGGGAGTAAATTACGAATAACGCCATGGATGAGGTCGTGAAGTGTTTAATCGCTGTGTCTTCTGCGTTGCTAAAATCGACGAATTAGTTCATTAGCTAAAACCAACCTAGTCGCAAAGATTATACCACATCTGTCGCGGAGTAATAACTCAATTTGTTCAGTTTTTGAATATTTACCTTGCTACTCCGCTACTCAACGCGTTTTTGTTCATCGATTTTTAAATTTATGTTAACCTACATAATTATAATATTATTAAGACTTAAAAGGCCAATTCATGAACGTAGGGCAGCAGTCATATAAAACGTGTCTCCTGACCGGAATAGAGGCTTCGTAAATTAATTAGTCCTCTGAAAGCGATGCCAGGATGTTCCGACCCGATAATTGGGGCGGAGTACTCGGAGATTTTAGGATTCACCGTTTTAGAACTTTTTGCGCTGTAGCCACTGACATGGCAGAAATCTACCTAGTTTTGCTTACTATTTCTATAGATAGATAATTGAATCAGGCCTTACTTTGCGAGTTCATGCACCAACTGCCAATTAAGTTAATTTTAGATTTTTTGTCTGTTTGCCTGTTTATGAAATATCTTAACGGACGAGACAGACAGGACAACGAAGTGATCCTGGAAGGATTTGAAATACGGAACCCTTAACACTGGAATAATTCTCCAATTTTGGTTTAAAGTCACAATCCACGACTAAAAGCTGGAATAGTCCATGGAATATCACAAAATGGCGACCACGTGGAGTCCGTCGCAAATTGCCGTGTTCCTCCACTTTGACACTGCGGACATTTTGTCCGGCGGTAATTGCATCCGGTACAGACGCTCTGTTGGTGATCATTTACATTTTGCAGGTGCTAAGTTCTAGAAAATATATTTCGCTTTTTACCTGTAGCGTGGTGGAAGATTGTAACGAAAATAGTAGTCGGTACCATAGAAATAATTATAATTTCATAAGTTTGTGAGTAAAGAGAATACCTAGTAGCTTACATGTTATTTCGAGAGATCCCAGTAAAGACAAAAATAGCCTACTTATTCTTGTTATTTGAGAGACCATGGAGAGACCCAAGAGTCTACACATTGTCATACCAAATTTAATTCAAAACCGTTTTAGCGCGAAATAGTTATAAGCAGACGGTAGACAGACTGACAGATATATCCTCAAATTTCCGCATGTACAATAATTAGGAGGATTACAAGGAAAGTAGGACAAGTCGTGGTAAATGCAGCTAACAAGGACACATTGTTATTTATTTATTTGTTGCCAAGTGAAGTACTCAAAACACAAGAATAATTAGAAAGTGTGTGTAATTTGTATTATTCAAGAATGTATTCTTTTTTTAAATTGCAAATTTGGCAGCAAACGTCAGCAGTTGTTAAAAGCAAAATACTGGCCAAGACGGTCAGAACACGCATCACGATGGGTTCCGTAAAGTTGAAATCGAGTTAAAATAGTTACCGTAAAGATCGTCGGTATCCTAACACAAAAGAGAGTATCTTAGTCAAATCGGAGGCGGTATTTATATTTAATCTTGTATTATTCCAAATTTTTTTGGTGCTGTTTCAAAGTTAGAGGGGCTTGGACAACATTTTAAAGATCTGTTTAAGTAATGATAGACTCTATTGCATGAATGGCGGGCGTCCAACTTTTCTTACCTATTTCTAATAATTTGTTTCCTATAACTACAGAAACACGTAGCGGTTAGCAAAAATGCACCTCCATTCAAAATTTAATTTACATTGCCCTTATTTATTTATTTATTTATTTATTAAACACAATAATCATAGATTAACGTTTCGAATAAAATGCTTGTATGGCAAATAGACAGGACAGGACAGATAGACGGACAGGGCGAAACAAAAAAAAACATTTTTTTCCATTTTGGCTACGGAACCCTAAAAACCATGCATCTTCTTTTGCATGGGTACGTGTGTCTTTCTGAGGAGTTTTTATTTTCAAGAGAGGTATAGGTGAACAAGCCAAAATCTGAAAAGTAAATGAGAACACGCTCAAAATAAAGCCGGAAATCAGTTAAAATTTTTGTCAGTATGATTTTCTCAAATATGCAATGAAATATTAATTTAATGTTCCATATTTATATTAGGCTGCGAAGTGTCACGTTACAGTGCGACTAGGTCTTTAATGGGATTTCATACAACTTTGCAGGTCGAGGCCGACAATATGCTCTTTTTTAATTAACTAATCGGTTTAGAGGCTTAGGTGTGAAAGCGAAACAGACAGATAGACAGAGTTACCTACTTTCGCATTTACAATATTAGATAGAAGGGATGGCTGGCACAATATTTTTTCCACTCGGGACTGGTGGGATTGGGCGCCTGGGTGGATACCCTAGCGTCCAATCGCTTAAACAACCGAGAGCTGTATTTTCTAAATTGAAAATTTAAAAAACATGATCTCAAAGAGAATTCCCAAGCAAAGTCGAGCGGCGGAGGCTATCGGCCGCAGGTTACGTGCACCAATTTTGAACGTTTCTCTGGGATCACACTTGCCACATATTGGACAAGCGGTTGTGAAGCAAAATTTTAACGTATCCGTAATACCTACTTGGATTTTTACTTTGGCCGTGGAATGATCGGTACTAAGGCAAATATTTATTTATTGCGTAAAATTTTTAACTCGTAAGGGATAAAGACGTAATTTATGTATACACATAGGTACATACACATACACAAATCACGTCTTTATCCCTTACGGGGTAGACAGAGCCAAAGGTAACAAGACCTACAGGCCACGTTTAGCAAGACACTGAGGGTGTAGAGGTGGAAAGTGGAATCAAAATAGTGATGGGTTGCTAGCCGCGTCGCCTATAACAATGATTCCTATGATTTTCGCCCATTCCCTCGATGGGTTTTTATCATTTGCGCGGGAAGAGAAGCAACTGGTACACTCTATGTTTTTTCTTTGCTCCCAGACCAGTATGTTGTTTATGTATGTATGAATGTATTTTACTCTGCATAATATGCGGAAACAGGAAATACGTAATAAGCATTTTCATTTGTCATTAAAATAACAGGCATGAATTTTGGAATCCATTAAATTCATCCATTAATAATAGATGTAATATATTTTTGCCTTAACCCTTTGCAACGCCCGTCTATGCGACTATTTTGTGAAGAAATGACCCTTCCGTGGACGTTCGCTTTTTTATTTCCTCAGTAATTTTCTTGTACATTCTTAGCGCCTGTGAGTGCTAAGAACTAGGTTGCATCAATTCAATTTGGGCAGGTCGGAGTGCCGCCAATCGGGCCGGTCAGCGCGGCCCTTTGAAGGCGACGCAGTGTCATCGCGAATCACGGTCAAAGTGGCAATATCGATTATGTAGAAAAGAAAAACAATGTTTCCTTCCAGCTACGAGGATAAAACGTAGTGGTTATATTCTCTTTGTACTAGGGTACTAACCAGTGGCGTAACTATAGAGTGGCAGGGGTGGCAAAATGCCACGGGCCCCTAGCTCTAGGGGGCCCCGAACTGGCTTGGTTTAGAGCACAGAAGGAACGCTGATGCACTTCTTTATATTGAAGACTAGCGACCCGCCCCGGCTTCGCACGGTATATTATGCATGTATTATACATATAAACCTTCCTCTTGAATCACTATTAAAAAAACCGCATCCAAATCCGTTGTGTGGTTTTGAAGATATAAGCATACATCGGGACACGGGGACAGAAAAAGCGACTTTATTTTATACTATGTATTGATGATGATATTGATATTGATGATGATGATTGAAGGAGCCCCATCTGACGAATTTTCCACGAGCCCCCGACGTTATATTCTTCTATACATTCTATACATTCGACGAACTCTTTTCCTGGCAGTCAAAGCCTACGGCTTTATGATTGAAAAAAAAATGTTTTTTTATTTTATTGGTGCTCCAGTTTTATTATTTTAAATTGTAATATTTTTTTAAATTTCATGAGTTGTTCTTGACATGAAATGACATAAAATAATGATAAAAATGACATGTAATAACTATAATTATTATGAATAAATGAGTATGAGTATAGTTACGCCACTGGTACTAACCCAAACCATAATGCTCCACTAGCAAGTTCGTGGCTTTGCCCTCGTTAAAAACGAGATACACGCTAACTTCGTAATAATATTGAAATGTCCAATCTTTGTTCGCGACTACGTAACCGAAAGATTATTATAGTTTGGTATAGTAAGTTTTAAATTAAAAAAACTATTACCTTGCTAATACTAAACAACACGTGAGACAAGTTAAACGTAAGTGAGATACATTATTTTTAATTTTAAATTTGTATAAACATGGTCTTATGCGAGTGGTTGCACTATTGACAAATTGCATATTAGTTAGACCGGCTAACAAATAATATCGCGTACATCCGGAATTTTGAAAACAAACGTCTAACTAGCAATCTATACATATAATAAAATCGTTGAGACCAAAAAATCTGTACATTGAAGATTTAAAAAAAAAAACCGACCAGGGTGACTTAAAATCGGTAACTGAACATATTAAAACCATTTTTAAAATTTTTGTTTGTTTGTTTGTTTGACTGAGCATCACGTAAAAACTACTGAACGGATATTAATGAAATGTTCACAAATCGATTCCAATAAATTCAGAATAGGATATAGGCTACAGAAATTGTGGAAAATTTTGGAAAAAGGGGGTGAAAAGGGGGGTTAAAGTTTGTATAAAAAAAGAAAATTAGATTGTTCTAGAATCATGAAACTCAGAATAAATACTTAGTAATAAAAATAAAGAAATACCTGTTTTAGCATTTTTTTAAAATCTCATCCAGAGGCGCAAAAAAGAGGGTTTTGTGTTTAAAATTAATTAACTTCATACACCTATACAATAAAAACCAATGAAGCGTAACCTTTTGAAATTGCTAAATAATACTTCCAATTTAATACAGGTAAATATAATTTCTCAGTTTTCTTGAAATTTGATTTTTGAGGTAATTACGCACAAAATAGCGGAACTCAAGAAAATCAGCTTCCTCGGTATAAGTAGTTGGTAATAGTTACAAACAAAATAATACTACGAAGAAAATAGATAGATACAAATGTACGTAAGACATAATAGCCGGAAAAGCGTGTCAATTTTGAAAAAACATTAATATAATAATTACATGCTGTACAGGCATTTTTTCAACGAAGAGATTTTTGTCGATCCTAAATCAACCTAAATTGGCGTCCTAAATTGTGTTCTTTACCTAACACCTAAAGTTCAATATGCAATACCGTTACTTTTGTTTTTATTTATTGCGCCATTATTAACAACGTGTTCGGTTTTTGAACGCACTCTTATTTGAAAACCTGGGCTACGTTCAGTAACTAAAGTGTCAGTGTGATTATCGTCGGGTGAAAATCGTCCGATCATGAACACACTTACTGAACGACTTGGGGCGTTCTTCTGTCAAAAGTGTCAATTGAAGTATGATTTCGTATTCGTAATAATAAGTTGCGAGTCGGGTTACCTCCACGTGTGATCAAGAGCTGCGGTTCGTTTTTGGATCCGTCCGAGGGGAAGTGCAGTGCTTGTTCCGGTGCACCCTGGGCACCGGATAATGATTTCCTGGCGGTCTCCGAGGGATATCATTATCCGTTGGCTAAGAGCCCGACAGGGGGGGGGGGGGGTCTTATGACCATGTTCTACCGTACAACGTTGCCGACATTTTTGTCACAAGATTTTTGAATACTATATTTATTACCTTGACATTGGCGAAATCATCGCATGGTTCGATGGGGCCACATTAGAAAAGAAGAAGAAGAAGTTTATATCCCCAGCGTTCGAATTATAAATTTTGCCTCATATCAACTGTCAAAGTGACGTCTGTGCGTTTTTTACCCATCTATTTTACGGGGTGACCGGTGCGATCGCCCGACGACGCCCGACGATGTTACTGAACGACTTGGTGTGATCGTCCGATGATCGCACTGACTTACTGAACGGGCCAGTGCGTCGTCGGGCGTCGTCGGGTGATCAAACTGAACGCACCCCTATATTAATATGAGGGCGGCGTGAAACGCTTGGCTGTATGTTCTTGGTACCTTTGCGCATATAAAATCTAAATCAAAGGGCGCGTTTACGCCTGCGCTACGAACATGTCAGAATTTTATTGTGAAAAGTTGGTGCTTTTAGTATAAATCTGACAGCGAGCGAACCTAAACTGAATCGCATTAAGACATCATGGCAACTATGGCAAGGCCCCTGTAGGTAATTAATTTGTAGAATGATAATAAGTGTTAATAATCTGTAATTACGTACCTACTTAAACCAAGAAAATAAATTAAAAAAGCTTCTGCTAGAAAAAATTGAGTCGCAAAATATTAATTAAAACGGATTAGTAAATGAATTGTTAGTTGTAAGGTAAAAACAGGTAAACATTTATGTATTATTTGGTTAGAATAGATTTAATTTTTTAAATTAATCAGGGTACAAATATCGTTAAAGTGAGCGCAGTATTCGCCAATAAGCGTCATAGTTTGGCGAAATTAATAGTGATGTAATTAAAACTGTACTTAGCTTTTTTGAATAAAGAAACTATAAACAAAACTATAAATAAAACTATTTGTAAAATAAAGTATAAATAAATGTGATGAGTCATTAACCAGTTTGCACTTGATTTTTTTTTCAAGATTCCGTGTCGCAAATTATTATTTTCATGACGTAATTCTATAAGTATAGTTTCGTACATACTTTCAGTGGTTCACGGTGACGAAGTTAATAGTCATAATAATAATAATTTTGATATCGAGAAAAGCCGTAAGTATCACAAAAACACACGCGGACGAAGTCGCGGGCAACAGCTAGTAATAGTATAAATTACATAAATAGCTTAAACTGTTAAGGAGCTCGTCCCCCCCCCCCCCCCCCCATTTCCATACCTCTGCATACTGTAACGTTGCACTTACACTTAATTACTACTTGCTATACAAACTACGAAATTTCTTCAGTCTACCCGTGATCATGAATGCACGCAACATCGTCGAAATATGGCGAGCTCGTTAAGAGTAATCGGTCTCTATCCGTGTCCACGTCTTGTGCTTATTATATTTTTAATATTTCACCAAATGAAAACCCAACTGCCTTACTAAATACATGTATTATCAAACATTAGACTGCCGTGTCAGCGGTGGCGTAGTTGATCCTCATAGTGTTAGTGAACCCCGAACCCTGGCGGTACCCGGAGACGACCACTAATGGGTCACCGACCCTGATGAAGGCTTGTTCCAGCATCCACTTGGTGCAGAACTTGACACGGTGGTCAAGGTCTATCTGCCAGTCCGTCTCTGGTGAGTCTAGGGGATAAAAAATTACGATTAAACCTTTTGAAACCAAATGGCGTCAGTCATGGACAAAGTATACAAGAATTATCATAATGACAATGGTCATTATGGCATACATTACAATAATAATTAATGACATATGAAATAATTTGATATTGTAGTTATTATTTGTGTAATATGTGAAATCTCAGCGACAGTTCATTGAAAACTTACTTAAAGAACCTAACTATTTGGATTCCCCTTTTTCACCTATACGCCCACAATCATGCTAAGCGTGGCATGATATGTCTTGTTACCTTAGGCTCTGTCTACCCCGTAAGGAATATAGCCGTGATTTATGTATGTATATAATGTATGTATCTGAAACCTACCTTAATAATACATTTTAACGCAGCGATTCCTCGTTACGAATCAGTCTATTGAAACCTAATGAACGTCCGCACGAATAAAAGAAAAACGTCCTAAAAGTGGATGACCCTTTTCGCCTTTCAGGTTCATTCGATTACAGCTAGTAAAACCGACTGGGCACTGCCCCGGCTATTATTTTATCTTCGTGCTCAAACATGCTTATGGGTAATGTAACAACTTGAGTTTGTTTGTACAAAGGTTTGTATAAACAAACCAACTTGCTGGCAGCTAATGCAATTATTTGTAATTTGAGTTTAGAATTTTAATGGAATAAAGAAACAATGTGTTTCTTGAGGGCATTACCTGGACAGCTGCCTCCGTAGGCATGACTATTGTATGATAATTAATTAAGTACCTAAGTTTGAATATACAGTTGAAGTCCTTAACAATTTTATTATTTAAAAGTTACGCGCTGCGTTAGGTTCACGTACTTACGCTCAAATCCAGGAGTTTCCTGTTAGTGTAGACCTGGCTACAACCCTTACAGCACTATTCCTCAGTTTAATATTATTTACTTTTACTTCAATTAGAAGCTCACTAGATGTGCCCACGGCTTCACTTACGTTTTTGATGTGTTGATTTAATCGGTCTCGACTTTTCTTTTTTAACCCCCGACGCATAAAGGGAGGTGTTATAAAGTGTAACGTCGATATCTCTCTCTTTTGTGTGTGTGTACGGCATATGTGGATCACAAAGCTCCCAAACACAGGTATAGTGGTAGAGCAGTCGAATCCTTAAAATGTCTTCATGCTAACTACTAGCAACAATTGAAAATAAGGTCTATGACTTGGACGGTTAGAGCTGCACCTTGATATTGGAGACGAAGACTAAACCTTCAGTTGATAGAACTTACACACCAAGGTAGGACATAATACTGTATATAAGGGTTTTACTAAAACAAAGAAACTAATAAACAATGGGTAGCAATTTCCTAAGATTCAACACTGTACTTCTTGTCTTACCAAAGAGTGTGTCAGTTTTATAGTTAGATGAAATAGTTTTAACACGAAACGATACCTTCATAAATGATGGGAACGATGCCTCGAAACATGTGTAGTTGCCGAGCTATTGTCGCATATCTCGTTACGGCCACTATTGGGCACCTCGGTTTGAGCATAGAGACGATTTGGGCTGATTTGCCGGTGGTGGTCACTACTATGATTGCCGCCGCTATTGTCTTATTGGCGGCTATGACTGCAGCAACTGCAGTGCCAGTAGCTGCGTCGCAGGGTATTCTAATCTAATAAAAAAAGTTTTTTTAAGGAATTTCTAACATGTCCATGCATAATTACGACCAGCACAAAATAAAAATCTTATACTTTTTTGTTATTTATAAATAATCTATCACGCCACCTTCTATAAAATGAGCGGTATGTACATGAGTGAATAGGGCACAAGGATCAGAGTAATCCGAGATCAATGCCGCAATTACTGAGAGCTTATAATATGTGTGTAGATAAAGCAAAGTATGTGTACATAGATAGGCATTATTATGATACAGCCACTTAAACTATTATTAAGGATTTATTTGTAGTAGGTACTAGTGTATAATGGTATCATTGGTATTGACATCGCGAGAGTAGCAAGCAACCGATGGGTGCAGGTGGCAGGTTGTCATTCATTGTGGCGTTCTTAGGGCGGCATTTGTTCATCAGTGAACGTTTTCTTCTGGATGATGATGATAACTAACGGTGGACTTCTGTAGAAGTGGAACTGAGCGAAGATGTCGAATTCGACAAATCAAAAAGTTTAATACCGTTAACTTAAGTTAAAATACTAGACAACGCACCTCATAATGTAAAAGCTGCACGTGTTATAATAGTTTCTGATAAAAAAAATCTCACGTCGTCGTTATAAGTCTTGCCGATGGTCCACCTCAGTCCACCTAGGTGAACCACGGGCAAATGACCATGGTCAAAGGGCCGTGATCCACCTCAAATTAATTCCATGTGATCTTATCATTAAACTACAATAAAAGTAGGTAGGCTAAGTTAGTTAGGTATCTTCATTTGCCCGAAGGGAAAATACCCAGAAAAAAGGGATCTGCTCTCGTGTGGAGCTCCGTCGATAACCAGGTGGACAAACTGTAGATGGGCCACCGGCAAGAAAATGTGCCCGTGGTCCAACTATGTGTACTGAGGTGGACCATCGGCAAGAACAAGTGCCCGGGGTCCACCCAAGTGCACTAGGCAGGTGGACCACGACTGACGACTGACATCGAGATATACTGTAAAGATAATTGTAAATGTGGAAATAAATAAATAAATAAATAAATAAATAATATACCTCAAAGTAGGAATATGAAGAGGATTAAACAACCTACTTAGTTAACACACGCGTACCTTGTTAACCATGTCATGGTATATCTGTCTAGTCCATACGCAGGCTTCTGCTTCCTTGCACGCGCTAGCCATGCACATCACTGTCTCTAGAGGGTATTGGCCCACCGCAGTTTCCGCAGAAAGCATCAGTGCGTCAGCACCATCCAGAATGCAGTTGGAAATATCCAGGAGTTCAGCCCTCAGTGGCAGTTTCTGGTGTCTCATGCTGCTCAGGAGTTGCGCACTGATGCAAATAGGGACGTTAGCCTTTAAAGTGAAGATTTCTACTTAATAATCGTTTTTAGTGTTTACCATCTACTATTTAAGATTCTCATTGTGTATTTCATTTTTTGTTTTAATATTTTTCAAATATTCTCATCATGTTTGGAATTCATTGAAATTGGTTTTTAAAATATTTTACCTTATTGGCTCGAGCAATCATATTTTTCTGAGCAATCACTAGTTTTTTTGGAGTTATATCTGATCCTAATTCTTGTCTTGATACAATAATTCCATTAGCTACCTGAAATTCCATAATAATTTGTAAAAATTCCAGGTTGAACAATGTGTTCTTAATGCTACCAAACTTACAGTAAGAATATTATCAAAGTTATTAAATCCCTCAATGGTTTGGATTTGAGCCATGATAGCGATCTTCTTGCCTTTTTCGCCTAAAAGTATTTTCAGCTCCGTTATTGCATCCGCTGAATTTACAAACGGGGCAATAAGTATATCAACCTGCGGACACAGATATCAAATAAAAATGTCTTTATTGACAAATCATTGATAAATACTAAAACAGAAGCAGTAATTTGACAATACCTGATGATGAATTGACATTTCAATATCCAACTTATCTTTTTCGGAGAAATTAGGCATGTCTAAAAGCACATTAGGGATAAAAACATCTTTGTAGGAGCCTAAAAATCCACCTCTTTCAATTTTGCAAGTGATCGTAGACGCTGATATGACTTCGACTTTAAGCAAGATGGTTTCGTTATCTAGTAAGATTAAATCATTCTTTTTCACTTGATCTGCGAGGTACATGAAGTCCACAAATATGGTGTAAGTGGAACATCTCTCTCTGTATGTCTCATCTGATGTCAGTCTGACCACTTCGCCGGTTTTAAGGTCAACGGTCTCTCCGTAAGACTAAAACAAAGTCTTTCATTTTACTATGGTAGGTGAATTCTGTGTTACGAGTATGAATGCCGTCGCCCGATCATGAAATTCCTAGGTTAGGTTAGATTTACGATTGTATCCCCAGAAATTTCATGACAAGGCCAATTTAACGATCAGGCGATGACATAATTCATAAAATAAGGCACTTGTTGGATTAATGAAGTATAGTTATGAGCGTCAAAAAAGGAAAGAATTCCGAAAGTTAATTTAAGCGGTTTATTTTAATAATTGTATCAATTAGATACCTACAGACCCGGGGACTATTATTGAATAGCAAAGATATGCTCACTCTTCTTATTTAGTTATCTGTTTGGTTCACCTTGATAATAAATCACGGAATGTTTAAAAATATTTCGAATATATTACTTATCTTGGTTATAAAATTACACGAGTGATTCTTACCCTTATTTTATATAAATTGATATCTACAGTATAGAGGCTACATACAGGTCTAAGGAGTTAAAGGAATGGGCTGAAACAATTAAATATACCAGTACAAAAACACTCACGTCTGCTATACGTCCAGTTCTTATTTTTCTACCAGATAAACGAACAGCAATAGCTAACGGGTAGATTCTCCCCATCTTCGTACCATAGTTTTTCGCAGCTTGCCGCAGGGACTTAATGTTTTCAATGTGCTCTTCTCTGGCGCCAAATGACATATTCAACAAGGCTATATTCATACCAGCTGCTATCATACCCTCCATAGTTTCCAATTCGGTGGTCGATTTGCCTAAAAGCTCACTTGTTTCAGTTTTGCTTGAAATACTAGTTAGTAATAGTTTGTTCTGCATAATTAAAAATATAACAGAGAAGTATTTGTTAAAAATGGTTTGTGATTTCATTTTATAAGGCAATGCTTTTCTAAATAATCAGGGATTTGATTACTTAGGATCAGGCTCTACGCATTTTCGTTGGTTAGGCTAAACCTAATTTAATTCCAGTGCCTAAACTAACACTAGCTTTGAAATTGAAACTTTTTGCAATTTGTCTGTTTATGTAGGACATTTTGTAGATACTCCGTATATAATTTACCCATAGAAGCGATGATTCCTGTGAGGCGTTGACATCCTGGAGGTGCCTTGATGTCAAGGTTTAAGATGTGATCGAGAGGCCCAAGCGCATTAGCTGAGGGCAACTGCTGCCCAGGCAGATCCATAGCATCGTACTGTGGCATAATGTATTTGTTATTGTTTCTCATTAAAGTTTAGAAATAGTGATATTGAACCAACTAAGTGAACTCTATGTAAAATTGATCTCGCGCACTAATAAAGCGATCAGTGTTGTCCGCGTTCTGTATCTACTTCTGTATCATTAGTCGGGCTTAATTACAACAAAAACTAATTGTTTCCTTTGTGTTACGACCGTTACACCTTTATAATATTGCAATAAAATGAATTTGTAATAAGTAAGTAATCAAATGTCTACCCCGTAAGGGATGGGGACGTGATATATGTATGTATGTATGTATGTAATAAAATGAAAAAGCCATGACACAAAGGAATCAATCAACTTTTGTTTTAATTAAAGGTCTTAACACTGTGCACGATTCTCATAGTTTTTCTATTCTGCCATGAATGTTCATTGTTTTGTAAATTAACACTTGAAAACTGTACGCTTGGCTATTCTGAGTGGACAGCCTTGAAAAATGTCAAATTATTGGTGTTATTATAATAAATGTGGAATGTCCGTTTCAGTTATCCTGTAGGTACCCGACTACTCACTTCACCTAATTTAACATCAAAATCTGTAGGCCACACCATGTTTCTAAAAAATAAATTAATTCGTAAAAAATACGCAAACAACGTTACAAAACGTCACGTTGGTTATGTTATGTATTTTTTTTATAACGCAATGTCAGTGTGACAAAAGTATATAACCACCTTTTTATACATGCTCCGTGTTAGCAAAGTACGCGACGATTGAGATCTCGATGAGATGCGTCAAAAGTGTGATGATAATGAATTTAATTAGTTCTTGTGTTTATTTATATAAAAAAAATTAGGAAGCTACAAAGTCAAACAAATTCACGAGAACATCCACTTTGCTCTCAAAAGCACATAAACTCAATTTTGATAGAAGCCAAGAACGTCTTTGCGCTCGTTAAAAAACATTTCACCGGCAAATCGTAAAAAAACCTT
The DNA here is from genome assembly GCA_949127965.1 of Pandemis corylana. NCBI lineage: Eukaryota > Metazoa > Arthropoda > Insecta > Lepidoptera > Tortricidae > Pandemis > Pandemis corylana. The sequence goes on along the minus strand of OX421856.1, from coordinate 9,862,272 downwards.
TGTTACCTTCCGCTTTAACTGCGGATAAGCTTTATTTTTGTTTATACAAGTCAGAGGTAAATTAGAGGAGGCAAAGAATCCCGATCGTCAGGTAAGCGGTACGATAAACAGCGAGCAGCTGTCGGTAACAACGCTACAAAAATAAATACAGCCCACGAAAACAAACAAAGCCTTATTTGTGGGGAAACCATTAGGGGATCAAAACGACGTTTGCGAAAGATGAAAAACAAAAATGGGACATCCACAGGGGAACGATATCCGCTTTTAACTTTGGAGTCTCAGTGGTGTGGTCTTGAAATGCCATGTGGGGTAGTGTTAACTTGAGAAGATAAAGGCTAAGATGTGGCTTGGAAATGCTTCAGATTAATACCTAATAATAATAAGTGCATTTATTTCAAGCAACAATGACATCAAATAAATGATAATGTAATGAACTAATGTATTTCAGCAAGTCAAAATTTTAAATATTATTTTATCAAAATTAGCTTGTTTTTTTTGTATTGTTGTGTACCTACCCCGGAACAAAAAATAGGTACTCCATCGTGACTAAGTCACCGTCTTCCATTCTTTAGATGACAAATAGCTAATTAAAATCTAAATACGTAGAAGTAGAAACACACCTTATTTCTATGATTGCGGAATTTAATATTTTTCTTGTATATTTATTTTCTCATTTTTTGTGTCTCAATATAAACATTCTAAAATATAAAGCTACGTCAAAACTTTAATCTAGTTTCATAATTGTTTGCGATACTTTTCAAAACGAGCAATGACGACATGTTCAAAGCGTCCCAACTAAAAAAACACATTGTTTTAAGTTCATCTTTATTTACTGACGTGATAATATCGTGATTCTTCCATGCTGGTCTGGGAGTAAAGAAAAAACATAGAATTTACCAGTTGCTTCTCTTCCCGCGCAGATGATAAAATCCCATCGAGGGAATGGGCGAAACTCTTAGGAATCATGTTATAGGCGATGCGGCTAGCAAATCATCACTCTTTTGATTTCCCTTTTCACCTATACGCCCTTAATCATGCTAAACGTGGCCTTAAGGTTTTGTTACATTACCCCGTAAGGGATAAAGACGTGATATATGTATGTATGTATGTATGTATAATATCGAATCTGCTTAAGTTATACCTACAGAAAACTTTATGAAATATCAATCTTTTTGCAAAGGAAATAATCTGATTCCAAAAATGTTTCAGTCGGAATATTCCTGCTTCAATTGTATTCCCCGAACACGCCCGCGGTCTAGAGTCATGCAGTGCTCAATACAAATTGTTAAAGGAAATACAGCTCAGTCATTCCCAAGGGGGGCACAATCTATAAAATCCTCGTCCGTCCAATATGTACGCATAAACCCTTTGTGTTAGAAACTTGCGTCTCGGAGAGAGTACTCAGCGAATGAAATCAATTCGAAATTAATTCGATAGTTACTGTTATTTTAGACATAATAATTATGATTTATTTATTTTGTAAATGATTACAAAAGTATTAATTGAAATATAAACTACGGCTATCTTAAAATAACTTAATAAAATAAAACTTGGGTTAAAAATTAACCTTACGGCCGCCATTAAGGGAGAATAGAATAGAATAAAATTAAAATAAATAATTAAAATAAGTTATTTTAGTGATTCTTAGGCTGCCTTGCTGGGAAAAGTTAAAAAACGATTAAGTAGGTATAATTCGATTTAGGTAGTGTCAAAATGTACGGAACGGAACTATAAAACTTTAAACCAGATTCAACGAACTAGCAGATAGCCAATAACATAATGTAAAACTTGCTATATTATACAACAGTAATGTAATGTTTCAACTTGTAACTTTGTCAAAGCAACTCAAGCTTCTTAATTAATTTGCTGTGATGCAGCTACCTTGTCTGTCAAAAGAACATGCCGCTGCTTTGCTTTCTCGCATCAAGTGTAACAATGAAATTTAAGAATTCTGCCAGACTACAACGCGTCGTAAAACATTCCCCACTCGGGTTTCACTTCTTTGTGGCTTCAAAACTTCCGTGCTTCCTTGAGAATTACAACATTAAAACAACAAGGTTGTGGTAAAATTTGTTTATTTTCTGAACAGAGTTCAGTCATTATCTTCTTCGGAAACATCGCACCTAGAAAAGAGAATGAGCTGGTTCTTATCCACGTAGTAATTAGAAAAGCTACACAAATAGCAACTAAAAGTAAAGCAAAAAGAAACGAATCCATAAAACCAGTTGAGTCATTGAAATATAAATGCGTCACCATCGATTGACTTAGTTTTGAATTGCGTTATGTTTTACACGAGTCGCGTTAAACGTAGTAGGTACCTATAGTTCGTGAGCTCCTAGAACGAAATTCGGGTTTCACGAACGATCGGCCATAGGAGGGAGTGAAACAGCAAGACAGACCCGAAGGTCTATTTAAATGCTATCGCACTGTAGCAGGCTACAGCGACAAATATTTGAAAACTTTAATAATGTTGTTACTTTTACGTGAGTATTTAGCGTGTTATTTAAATGTTACCTAACTGTTAATTATTTGTTTATTGCAACGAACGCTAAAATGTTCAGCTACTAAAGCCGTACTGTTGTCACAATGAAATACTACATTTTGTCTTTTCTTTCCATTACTTACTCGACCAATGCTTTCTTCGAAATGGTAACGCTCCATACGCGGACCATGTCACAGAAGGAACTGGCTTCAGTTGATCGTTGTAAGGTGACGTAGATGTCTCCATAGGTAAGCCAGCCTCTTTTCACTCCGTACTCTATAGCAAAGTTGACCCGCGCTTCCACTGTCAGGTGCCACTTTTTTTGATGAGCTCCTGAAACATAAAATTGAATTCTAGTTCATTATGCAATTGACAGAGGAACGGCTTTAGTTAAGTAAGCCTAGATTAGGGTTAGTGGGGAATTTACCGCTAGCCAACTGACTACTTTGCTTGTGTGTGCTCATTTTTTACAATGTCTTTGGGCTCAGAAGCTCGTCTGGAAGAGAGGAGTGGAGAATCTGTCTCAGCTTGTATTGCACTTAAACGCTATAATCTGGCTTTCTTCAGATGGCACGAATGGTCCATCTTAGACCACATTGTCGCTTGATAATATTGGTAAATACAAGATGAGTCTGACCTGATGGAGAAAGAGATGGTCTTACCAGAGTAGAGTATCGGTACCATGCATCGGTATAAATGAAGCATTCTTGTGACTCTTATGTTGGTACAAACGGCCAGAACGAGACAGGATGGTCTCATCCAGAGCAGGGTTTTGGCAGTGTGACCAGTCACCGTTGGAAGGACTATGACTCGTGCTTTAATATGATTAGCTAGCACAGCGCATGACATCATGGCCGCTTCTGCTGCGTTTATTGGCATCTTCATCTGAAATCATGCTGACAATGACACTGAGTACCGATAATTATGTAATTTGTAGCGCTACAAAAAATGTGGCCAGGCCAAGCAGGCCATGATTCAAAAAATTGTGTATCCATTTACGTAGGCTGATTTTCATCAAATTGTTATACCAAGTTATAGATAACAGCATGCTCCATATTAAAATACAGATTGGTGATTGACTATCATATGCGCCAGAAGAAGCAACGGTCAAGAAGATTTAGCGCAGCATTTTACTGTCTAATATATGTTACGTGACCATAATTGCTCTCTCAGTGTATCCAATGAAGAAAAAGAAGACTGACTATTAATGGAATCTAAAGCGCGTAGGCCACGCAGAAGAGACGCGGGACGAAAACGTACTATAAAGCGTCGTTTAAAATTTCATACCGTGTCAGTTAATTCCCAGAATGGCGTCTTTGAAGTAATATACGGTTCAATAGCGCGGCTTATCTCGTCAATCAATTTGATAGCGTCTAAAGTTATATTGATATCATCACATTCTTTAAGAATAAAGCCCGAGACACCGTCAATTATGGAGTTAGCGATATCTGCTTTCTCGCTGTCACTGAATTGACCACGCAGGAAACCGCCACCACCGGATAGATACAAAGGCTTGCCGGCCTAGAAACAAATAACAGTACATAATACTTCAAGTAAACTAGTAGTTCATAGGATTCTCGGATTCTAGGATTCCCATTTCACCGAATTTTTATTTTATCGGATTTTTGCTTCGGCAATCTTTTACCATGTTTAAGATTAAACTATGCTTTAATCGTGGTCCTGTTTATGTTTTGACGATGGTACAGTTTAGCTCGTATTCGCGACAAGTTCGTATTTGCACTTACTGTTAACAATTATATATACTACGCCATTGTCAAAATAGCTAGTTCAGTCCATTGCAAATACGTCCTGTGAGACTGTGTGGTAATGTACGAACTTTATAGTACTGATAATAAAACGTCAATTTTAGTCACGCGACCACTCACAGATACTTCGCTCCTCTCGGGGGTTGAGGCGAAGTACGCAGGCTGGTACCTGGGTATGGGTAGCCATACAACGGATTTCGGCACCACGTGATACCACGATGTCATGTCTATGTTTAACAATCGGATTTACACGCTGTTATTATTTAATAATAATTAGTGGAACATTAAAAAAAACTGTAGTAGGCCCTGTAAGTTACATCTACACAGACATGAAAAATCAGATTATTAAATTACAATAATTATAAAACAGAGCTGTTTCTAGAATATCTACTACTATGAGAATAATATACATCCATTATTGTATAGTTATGAGTTCTTATACATTTTTACTGCTCTGGCCTACAAGCCGACAACTCATCTGCAATCTGGTATTGCGGGTATCCTTAGACGGTGATTCTCACTTACTATCAGGTAGTCACTTGCTCGTTTGGCACCTTCATAAATAACAACCTTTTTGCTTTTTCTTTAGTGCAATATGGTTTCGCCACATTGCGATGAGAAGCACATTTATTAATACTTTTGGACGTAAATCTGTACAATGTGTTACTTTGTAGAAAAATGCGATTGTATTTGTATGAAACCACTGAACAAACTCAATCTCAACTTTTGTTTGAAGCAAAACGACGCTGTCGCGTTTTACGTCTGCAAAAGTTAGGGTTGACCATTGCAGCCAAACAGCAAAGGAAATGCTTGAAGTAGGTAGGGTTTTTCTTTTTACTTTATTTCGTTTTACTTAGTAATAATGTGTCTTTACATACATACGTACATACGTCACGTCTCTTTCCCACAGGGGTAGGCAGAGACTACTTTGTTCCACTTGCTACGATCCAGACATGCCTCTATTTCTTCATACATGCACGTCAATTAACTAAACAGATTTATATGGGAAGTGTGAATGGGTTGCGTTTGGAGGGGAAGGGCTGTACGGACGTTCTGTGAAGAATTTGGGGAAGTTTTGAAAAAAGGTTAGGGCAAGAGTACCCGATTCCGACGAGCGTGTACGTATGTGTCTTTCATGTTTAATGTTCTTCTGTATCATGATGTGAGCATAGAGTCTGGCTAGCGAAAGTTGAGACTGGAATCGGGCGGAAAATTTCAAAATTCCGTGTGTTTTAAGATAGATATTTGCATTGAGTACAGTATGAACGATCAATACAGTATAATCGCGCACAATATTGTAGGTCACAACACACAGAATTATTAAATTTGACGGATGATTCCAATTAGGTACTTTAGTACCCACATTTTTGTTAAGTACATAATTTATTTTTTAGTGGCACAACGAAACTTTTTCGCGTAAGTGGTTTTGTATGTTTTTGTTATATTTACTACTAATTTCTGCCCGCGACTTCGTCCGCGTAGATTTAGACTTAAGAACTGATGTTGACAGTACATTCTGCAATTATCAACGTCGCGACTTTAGGCAGCTACGCCTTTGAGATGTTTAACTTTATCCCGTGGGAAATACCGTAAACCGGGGTGACTGATAATTTTGGGGCTACTTTGATAGTTTTAAAATTGCTATAAAATCAAAGCGAAAGAAGTAGGTATGTCAGGATCGTAGCAAGTGGAACAAAGTAGTCTCTGCCTACCCCTGTGGGAAAGAGGCGTGACGGTATGTATGTATAAAATCAATACTGTCCCTATGCGGTGAATGTTTGGCTTGTAGACTCGCGGGTGGTAGGGCCTTGTGCAAGGTCCGTCCGGATCGCTACCACCATCTTACTCGCTAATCCTGCCGCGAAGTAGCAGTGCTTGCACTGCTGTGTTCCGGTGTGGAGAGTAAGACAGCCGGGGAAATTACGGGCACAAGAGGCATTTCATCTTAGTCCTCTAGGTTGGCAACGCATCTGCAATCCCTCCGGGGTTGCGGGTGTCTATGGGCAGTGGTGATCACTTACCATCAGGTGACTATCTTGCTCGTTTGCCTTCCTATTCATATAAAAAAAAAAAGACGCAAAGACGATCGAGTCATCGATTGGAATCAGTAAACGCAAATGAAAATGAATGGTTTGGTCATTACAAGTACTTTTTAAAGTCACCCTGTAAATCAAAGTCACCCCGGTTAACTGTATGTAATTTTCCGGGATAAAAATTAGCTGTTTTAATCTAGGGTACCTATCTCCTTTCTAAATTTGATCCAAATCAGCCCAGCGGTGTCAGCGTGAAGAAGGAACAAACATACACACTCACTCACATCCTCCCTCACAAACTTTCGCGTTTATAATATTACATTACATTATACTAGCTGCTGCCCACGGTTTCGCCCCCGTTTCAACTGTTTTTTAAAATCTTGAACCATGTCCTGGCAATAACGACCACATCAAAAAAATAATTATCAAATTTGATCCAGTTTTCGGATGTTTCGCGTATTTTGGAGATTATTTTTTATCTATATAGATTACTAGCGACCCGCCTCGGCTTCGCACGGGTCCAAACAGTGTTTCTCTACTATATTATGCATGTATTATACATATAAACCTTCCTCTTGAATCACTCTGTCTATAAAACCGCTTAAAAATCCGTTGCGTAGTTTTAAAAATTTAAGCATACATAGGGACGGACAGACAGCGACAGCGACTTTGTTTTATACTATGTAGTGATTTGCTATGTCATGACCGTAATACCTGTTGACATTTCGCGGCAAGCCACTTCTGTATGTTGCACAGACGGTATTTCTTGCCCACTTCTAATTCATACGGCAGATATTCACGCGCCAGTATGATACCATCGGATACCTGAAATAATTATCGACATACTGAAAATAAACCACCCAAGTGCAAGTCGGACTGGCAAGTGAATATAAAATCCAGTGTCAGCAGAGCCCTGCTCAGGGAAAATATAAACAATGTGAGGATCATTTTATATTGGTCACTTACATAAAATTGCACATTAAGATGTTTAGTTTTATTTCACTAGCATTATGAGAGCTACCATCATACAAAGTTTCAAATTTATAGAACAACTGGAAGTAGGTTTTGGTAGCACGGCAATGTTTATGGAATCACTTTTTCTAATGATTGCATACTTCCATGCTGGTCTGGGAGCAAAGAAAAACATAGAATATACTAGAATCTTCTCTTCCCGCGCCCATCGTGAAAAGCCCATCGAGGGAATGGGCGAAAATCATAGGAATCATGTTTTTGTTTGTTTTGTTTCCCCTTTCCACCTACATGCCCACAATCATGCTAACGTGGCCTTTAGGTCTTGTTACCTTAGGCTCTGTCTACCCCGTAAGGGATAAAGACGTGGTTTGTATATGGATGTATGCGTTGCTTCTTATGATTGCGTAGACTTAGGGGGTTATTTTTTTTTCCAGAATACTTCACCACGTGGTTGGGTGAGTATTTAATGACACACCTGACAATGTTTTTCAGGATTTTTTAAACACTTTAATATATTGGTCGATGACCGATGTTCAAATCAAATCAAAGTGTGCGGCGTCAAAAAGGTGACTTAATTTTGAATCCAAAAATACAATAAAACAACAAATCTTAACAAGAGTGTCCAAACAAAGTAATCCAATCACCCGCTGAAATTATACATACATTAATATATCACGTCTTTATCCCTTACGGGGTAGACACAGCCTAAAGTAACAAAACCTTAAGGCCATGTTTAGCATGATTAAGGGCATATAGGTGGAAAAGGAAATCAAAATAGTGATGGGTTGCTAGCCGCATCGCCTATAACATGTTTCCTAAGACTTTCGCCCATTCCCTCGATGGGCCTTTACCATCTGCGCGGGAAGAGAAGCAACTGGTAAATTCTACGTCTTTCTTCACTCCCAGACCAGCATGGAAATAGGACACCTTGTATTTTTCATACTTTTAAAAGATCGTCGATAGCGTTGAGGCCCTCCTCAGTGCATATTCCGCTAAGAAGAATCGGTCTTCGAATCTTCTTGCCGATGTATTGTTTAGTCTTCTTGATTGTATCCACATGCCGTACGTAGTTTATCGTTATTATGTCCACCTTTATTCAAAAGTTAAGTACAATTTAAATTATATTTAATCTTCGTGGGCTGGTTACATCAACACAGATGAGTGGTGGCTTAAAACTGCAAGGCAAGGACTGAGGGCAGCAGAGCGATGTAAGAGAAAAATCCAAAACAAACGCAGTGCTAAGAAAACGCATTGTTTTTGTGATATAAGGTGGTAAACTAGCAACTTCGTCATCTGATGGTAAGTAAGCACCTCCACCGAATACACTTGCAACACAAGAGGATTGCGTAGAGGGCTTTTTAGGAATCCGTTGTGTTAGTAATTTTACCGGTTGTCTTACTTTCCACGTAGGGTCACAGCAGCGCATGCACTGCTGCTTGGTGGCAGGATTAGCGAGTAAGATGGTTGCAGCGATCTGGACAAACCTTGCTTAAGGTTATACGAAATTACTATACGAAATTCTAATTTCTGATTTTGGTGTATAAGAATTGATGGCGTAGCTTAAATTTAACAAAGGTATACCTGATATTCCAACGCAAAATGAACTAACTGCAAATCCCGCTTGGTAATATATGGTCTCGAATGCTTGATTCCTCTAACACAAACATTAGCCACATTCGGCAATTGACCTCCTTTAGTCACCACACACCTCACCGATTTGTCATCTATAATTTCAGTGCATCTCAGTATAATCTCATCACCGCCTATTAAAATCTCTCTGTCGACTTTCACGTCAATTGTTAGATGGTTGTTATCAATGAATATCTTATTCGCGCTGCACTTGTTTAAATCAGATAAGTTGCAGGTAAGTATAACTTCTGAATTCTCGATTATGTCTACGTAGGGCACTTCCTAAAAAAATAAGTTTAATATACGCTTAAGTTAAAAGAAAACCAGCAAAGTGAAATTCACACAAAATGGCTAACGAATCACGTTTCTTGTTTGAGGATCTCTTTTTATTTTTAACTTTTGTATCTCTTGTCATTATTATAGTAGGTAAGGAGCGTCGTAACTGAGAGCATTCTTACTCGAACACTTATAAACGACCAATCAATGTAACCTTTGTAACGCTTGGCTCAACGTCCACACCACTTGAATATTTGACGCCGAACGCTCATTACATGCAATGCTCTAAGTGAGGACGCTCTTCTAGTGATATACATTGTGTAAATTTTCAGTGACTACTTAAGTAAAACGGTTCAAAAGATACATCTCTTCTACAGACGGATGGAAGGATAGCGGGGACAAAGTAATTAGCGCTCCCCTTAGCACCCGTCGTCGCGTATCTACAGAAGTACAAACAAATTATATTAGAAAAATTCTTACCTCTTCAAGTATACCAGTCTTAATAATACAAGTCTTTAGTTCAATGCAAGTACCAATGGGCCAGTTCATCACACCGTACTTGCGACAGCAAGCCTCTGCCGCCATGTCCAGCTTACCAAGAAGCTTGATCCTGTCGCCTTTGGTGTTACTGGACATCTTGAAGCGAGCCACATTCATGCCGGCTTCCATCATCTTTTGCAGGTCCACTGATGTTATTTGAGAATCCGCTGTGGAAATAATTATGTAAGATTTGGACTGTGTCAATGAACAATACCTTGCTGCTGTTTTTTTTATGATGGATTTGTATGTAATTAGTATAATATGAAGGCTGGTTGTATTACTTGCGTTGCGAAGTATAAAATCAGAATGTCTAGATTAATAAAACAAAAGGACCGCTTACGAATTGCATCACTTTTAATAATTGTGAAATTTCTAAATAGTTTTGGCAAATAAGTATGAATTACCCATAGTTGCTATGATTGTGCATCGTCTTTGCTTGTATGGCTCGCAATTTAGTATATCGGGTCTGCTAAAATCGGGATCTTCAAACTTTATATCGTCATTCATTTTCAAATATTATCACTTTTATAATTTACTGCAAACACAAAGTATTCAAAACACCGTAACGAATAAATAAGCTAAAATAAAATCAAGGCGCCAGAGACACTAAATGGAAAAGTACAAATATTATTTCGATCGTAAAACTTAAAAATAAACTCAATTACAATACAATTCATTAGAAAATAATGTCAACTAAGTGTCAACTAAGTGAGTGATGTCACAGATGTCATTTATGAATGGTAAGTACCTAACATAGAGGTTGTGCTGACATTAATCAGGCCTCATCCCATATTCCTCACGCTAATAGTCATTTAAAGTAGAGAGAAAGAGACAATACGATACTGACTTCCAACTTCGGAGTTTTTATTAAATCATTGAGCATTGAGCAGTCACTCCCTCACCATACAGGCACGCGCACATCTATTAGGAATAACATAAAATTAGTTTTGGTTGATATTTCTTTACAGGTAGACTTTCGAAGCAAGAGTCAGTATTATACGATGCTAGCGAGCATGGTCTTTTTGGGCTCTATTGGAGTTCGGTTCCATATATTTGAGTAGAACTTCCATGCTGGTCTGGGAGCAAAGGAAAAACATAGAATGTACCAGTTGCTTTTCGTCCCGCGCAGATGGTAAAAGCCCATCAAGGGAATGGGCTAAATTCTTAGGAATCTTGTTATAGGCGATGTGGCTAGCAACCCATCACTATTTTGATTCCTTTTTCCACCTATACGCCTACAATCATGCTAAACTTGGCCTTCAGGTTTTGTTACCTCAGGCTCTGTCTACTCCGTAAGGGATATAGACTTGATTTGTGTATGTATGTATTATGTATGTATATTCTATTTACTTACTGTTCAGTCGCGATGAACGGCGCTAGATACTGACGCTACTGACGCTTACTTCGGAAGGGTAGCTTAAATGTTAATAAATGAATTACATTAATGTAATTCCCAAAATAGTATTCCAAATGAGCGAAAACAATCGTGAAAGCTAATAACGCGGCTTATTGCTGACCAAAAAGCAAGGTGGGGAAGGGCTAGTGAAAAAATTGTCGATATATTCATATCTTATCGATATATCTGCCCTCCTAAGGTAAAACGCAGTATGTACATATGAGCTGCATGCTGACTTACTGCATTTTTCCTTTGGACGGCAGATATTTACCCCAAGTTTTTATTATAATGTAATGTTTGTTGAGTAAATACCCCGTAAGAGATAAAGACGTGATTTATGCATGTATGTCTTTTTCTCATAATATTAGCCATCATCGTCAGCCTCGGCCTTATATACGTTCCATTAAGGCCCACAGGCGTCCTCTCAGAATGAAAAAATTGAATTTGATTTTGATACTAGTAAATAATATCGATCGATGTTTCGAGATTAAAAATAATATTTATCGATTATTTTCTCTGTAAGATATCGATGTTTTGATATTTCGTAATTTTTTACCCAAGCCTAAAGCAGGGTGCAGTAACAAAGTAAAACATAGTATCTTTGGTCGGTATTTCCTTTATATTTGCACAGTCTGCGGCAACTAATGGACAAACAAGGGGTCGCGGCCATGTTGATTTTCAGTTACCGCGTGCGCGAGACATTCTGCTTCTCGCAAGATTTATTTTCGCCGGGGCAACTAAAATAAGACGAATCACTTCGTTTGTCTTTGCATTCCAGTTTTCTGACAATGTGTTAGTTTTGTGAAGGTAGGGCTGAGGTTCTGAGTGCACATCGGAACTTGTAGATCAGCAATAGAATGTGTAGATGCATTCCCATTCCCATCCTATACTATAACTAGCTTCTGCTCGCGACTTCGTCTGCGTAGAATCATACATAAAAACCTTCCTCTTGAATCATTATATCTATTAAAAAAAACCGCATCAAAATCCGTTGTGTAGTTTTGAAGATATAAGCATACAAAGGGACATATGGACATAGGGACATAGGGATATGGGGACAGAGAAAGCGACTTTGTTTTATACTATGTAGTGAGTATAGTGATGTTATATGAAATACCAACAACACGCCGAATTAAAATTGGTAGCCTAGGCTGCTTGACTTTTCCTGACGTTACCAACATACAACATTACAAGTGAATTAGCTCGTTGAAGTGGCAATGGGCAGGTCATAATATATAGCACGAAGATAGCATATGTTATGGCCGATAGGTTCTCGAGTAGCGACCGCGGATCGGCAAGCGCAGCGTAGGACGTCCACCAACGAAGTCGCAGTTTTGCGGTAGATACAAGCCGTTTCCAACCGAGGTAGCTGGAGATCTATGTCCAACAGTGGACGTCCTATGACCAACAGACGTCGTTATATTTCAACCAATTTACACAAAGCCTTAATCAATTATACACCTTCCTTGTGAACATCTATCTACTGGTAAAACCGAATGAAAATCCATCCAGCACTTTTTAAGTTTATCACGAACAGACAGACAGTCAGACGCGGTGGAGGACTTTGTTTTATAATTATGTAGTCATTGATATATCTGAAGTTAGTTATTATTAAATTCCTACAGTAAATTCCCTGCAGCGTCTTACAATACTACATTGTTTGAAGTTAACGACTATTGCAGATCATTTCTTTTATTTTCCTCCCTTGGCAGCATCTCGCCCTGTCGCGTGTCACAGGCGTATCCCGGTAGTCCCTGGTGCAACAACTCCCGACGACATCAAACCTTCGATTCCTTGCGGACCAACCCCATGAATTATGGAAGTAAGGGATGGCCTTGTTTAAACTTTGCCTGTCGTATTAGAGACTCCGTTTTGTTTTGAATTGTTACCTTTTTAAACCCGATCCAAATCTGTAAGTACGTGGTGGGTATCATAAATTGTACTATTTACGTCCTGCATTGAGTGCATTTTATTTGGCCTGACTCTACCTAAACACTACGTATGTAATACTATACCTACGTGGTTAACTTATGGTCACTGATTTGCTCTGCAGAAGCATGAGAAGTAGACAAGCCCTGTAGAAATTACAAGTAATAAATAATTATGCTTTATGCACCTGGCTCAGTTCGGACTTACACTAAAAAATTGCAAGTCGCATTACATTGCGGCACTGGGTAGACAAGTTTTTCACTTAAATTTCAAATTTCTAGCTTCAATGGTTTAAATTGGACGATGCGTTGTCCATTAGTCAGTAAACGTTACTGTTCATACAACCTTTTAGCCGAGGAGGGAATCTTATTCCGCCAGCTGCTTTCTTCCACAGTTCAATCAGAGTTAACCAGCGTCTACATCCGTATATTGCAGGGGTGGCCAACTTGATCAGACCCAAGATCTCCTGTTTACTAACGAAACCCTGTGCGATCTACCAATTACATACTTCATGAAACCTTAAATATGCAGTTGGTGATAACGTTGGGCAGTCGGGTCTACGTATTTATATTTTTTGCCTTGCCACGATCGACTGGACTAACAGTCGCGATCGACCGGTCGATCGCGATCGACCTGTTGGCCACCCCTGGTATATTGTCAGCATTCTTAAAATTCACACAAAGTGTTTGGACAGCTATAAGGTTTGCGTCCCCTGCCTTGCCTGCGTCTGTGTTCCCTGAACATTACAATCGTCTTCAAATCTTGGGTTAGGTATTTACTAGGCAAAGCGTGCTTCATCCTTCGCTTACCATCAGGCGTGATTATGGTCAAACGCAAGACTACTTTGTATTAAAAGGATCTTGAACCCCATCCATTTAAGTAACCTTAACTTTCTTTTAAAATTTACTAAAGCGTTACAATATTTCTACGGATTTGTTTTCTCTGATAACAATATCGAATTATGCTCAAATTTACCTGAAAGTTAATTACGTTCGGGGTTCAATGTCTTTTACATTTTGGCTTGTTCACGAACAATTTCGGTGGCGGCGATGTGTAGCGGTAAATTTTAAAGAAAACAGCTGCCTGGGCTGCAAACAAATGGGGGAGCTATTAACCTGCCGCAGAGGCGAAGGTTGCTTAATTCGGTGGTAGTACTATTGATTCTCACTTTGTCGCTAATCATAGAAAAGTTTTGGCGAGGATTAGAAAACATCACAATATTACCTACAGTTTAATTTGTTTATATGTAATTACAATTGTAGGTACTAACTTGGTATTTAAGCTTTACTAACACCTAGAAGAATTTATACACCTTGTTATAAATATTAAAAAAATAAATTTCCTTTAATCTAATACATAAGCTTGTTTGAAACGTACATCGTTGCACATTATTTACTTTGCACTGCGCTCTATGTTATCTATACAAGACTTTGGCGCACAACATTGCTATGATTGGTCTCACTGATGGGCAAAGACCTCCCGTTTCGAACTCTACATCTCCACATTCAGAGCCAGATCGCGCACATCCGGCCACTCGGTCAGATCTGCTTCTAGGCCATCTCGCCATCTCCGCCTCGGCCTGCCTTGCCGCCGGTTACCATCGGTACTCAATATGTGACCAAGTGTGCTCATCCTTGTGGTTGCATCCGACAGACATGCCCGGTCCAGTCCCATTTAAGCCGGCGATTAAAAATGGAGTATATTATCTACATTACCCATACTGTGTTCTTCGCATGGTAGGGGTTTCGGTCGGGTTAATTTTACCGGGCAAGCCCTAAGGCGCGATGTCGTTAATTTCAGCCGCCTTTTGATATTAACGAGGAGGCTTTACGCGTAATTATATGTGGTATTCTATTTACTAGTGATGAACGGCGGTAATAGATTCAACCGTGAAGGCTGGCACATAAGTGTTTTAATTATTACTTAAAAACTGCTTTTCTAATACTCTTATACATAGATTAGCATGCTTGTTGAAGTGAAGTTTGTATAAACGCATGAAAAAAAATTCTACGTAGATAAATTACGTCTTCGATTCCTTACGGGGTCGACAGAGCTAAGGTAACAAGACCTAAAAATGGCCACGTTTAACCTGTTTGTTGGGCGTATAGGTGGAAAGGGGAATCAAAATAGTGATGAGTTGCTAGCCGCATCCGCTTTAACATGATTACTAAGATTTTCGCCCATTCCTTCGACGAGAAGCAGTTGGCACGTTCTGTGTTTTTCTTTGCTCTCATACCAGTATGACCAGCATGGAAAAGATACTAAAACACAAGAAACCAAACAAATACTTTGCAATTTGAATACCGGAAGTGTAACAAATCCAATAGGCTGCGAAATTGTTGGAGTATCGAATATGTGTCAGCACGGAAGGACAGAACGTCCAATCAGTTGCTGACAGATAGATTGGATCCAATATACGGCACGTTCGATGAAACCGTTCGAAAAAACATCGTGATTGATACTCTGTGAAGTTTATTTAATTAGGGGGTTGAGAGGCAACTGAGCGCGGATTTACCTCAAAGTTAAAACGTTTTTAGCACGATAAACGGAAAACAAGGAATGTTTGGGCAAAAAGTGTGAGTTCTAAAAATACTGCGTTATGTTTTGCCGTTACAATCATCATCACTAAATATTATAAAAGAAAGTCCTCCGCCACATCTGTCTGCTCAAAAACTTCATCAATAGCTAAGGTGATTCACGAAGAAGGTTTAGGGTTAAGTTATATACCTAGATGTCAAAGTTTTGTTTAAATCGGTTGAATTCTAACGATAGATTGTTGAATGTGTCGAAAAAAGTAAAGCAGCCTGGGATATAAATTTTAATTACGCACGGACGAAGTCGCGGAAAACAGCTAGTAAATTTATAATTTGAATCAAACTAGGTAATTTACTGGCTACAAGGAATTAATAATTTCAATTAATTATGAATTATTTTCATTCTGCTATAGAATTTAAAAACGTGGATATAGTCATTTAGTCTGAAACGAGATCATGTTTTGAGTGTATTTCCTAATGGCACCGCCGCACCTCTGAAAGGATTTACTGTAATAGGCTATTAGTGTCCCAAAGGTTTGCTCATTGCAGCTATTTGCGCGATGAGCTCTTTCTCTCTCGGGCCTAATAGGCCCGGGATGAAATTAATGATTTTTAACCTTGTTTGGGACGCCTTGTTATTGCAAGAATACCATTATTGGCTTTGTCATGAAGTCGAATAAGTTTGTAACGAAATAACAAGCACCATAGCCAACAGGATTCTGGCTATGATGGGGGGCCAGGTGGACTGCACTCGGCATGCGTGCTGTCATCGGCATGTAACCTGGGTATTTTTTTTATTAATTAGCTTTTGTCAGCGACTTCGTTTGCGTAGACTTCATTTAGTGGCAATGAACTACGCAATTTCTCGGTACAAAAGCAATTTACGTAGATAATAGTTATTAGTTATACAAGGGTGCAAAGTTGTATTTTACCCGCGATTGTGGGATTGAAACACAAGTAAGCGAAAGGATTCCATAGTTGAACCACGAGCAAAGCGAGTGGTTCTAAAATAGAATAATGAGCATAGCGAGTGTATTAACACACGAGAAGTAAATATTCACCAAAACTTTTCAGCTCACTGTAGCACACATGCAAAAAAAAACTTTTTGACAGCTTCCAGTAGTTCCACAGTTCTTTATCACTGGAATCACTATTTTTTAAAGATATTATAACAGAAAACTCTGGAAGTTGTGTACCTATTTTACGTGAGTCGGACGGAGTCGATGAGATTTTTTTTTTAACAATGTTGACATTTCTGACGATGCGTTTTGAAATTGCATCGACTCAACTTGTGCGTTCAGAATTATATTCAAAATCATTGAAAAAAAATGTTTGTTATGGAATTTTAAGGTTTATATGAGCTTGTGAGTATTGGCAGCCAATTTTACATTATATGTTTTCCGTGGGTTACTTATTACTTGCCCGCGACTTCGTCCGCCCAGAATAAAATATAGCCTAAGTTCATCAGGGATAATTCAGGATTCTAATCGTGAAATATTTTACAAATCGGTCCAGTACTTTCAGAGTCTATTCAATTCAAACAAACAAATCTTTCGTCTTTATAATACCAGTGTAGATGTAATTTTTTTGCCGATTGAATTGATCCCTTTTCGTGGTGTCAAAAGCGAAAATTCAGGCAGTTAGTTTTGACGTTAACATTTTATAATTTTTGTATTTTCATGTTTCACAATTCATGTTCTAACAGTCATTTACTTAGTCCGTGTTAAAATAATTGTGAAACCTGTTTTTTTAAATACTGCAACCATCGATTCGTGTTGGCAATAATTATCCAGTAAATTACTAACCATTCGATGAATTTTATAGCAAATTATTGTAGATTAAGTTCGTCATAACGTAAAGTTTAAAATGCGATATAATTACGATTAGGCATAATTCATGACGGAGAAAATAAACAATTTAGTCATCTGCTAGCGTAGAAGGGTACTCTATAGTCGTAGCACATATTTTAATAAGTTTCTATCAAAAATTACATTTTTAATACAAGCTTGTCTGCTGACTGTAATTGCGTTGTCATCCGTCCTACATTATGTGTACCAAATTGCCAGTCAATCGGACGAATCGTTGAAGAGTTCCCTCCTGCGGAGACGATCCTGGGTGGGTAATCAGCGCTCTCATCTCAAACGGTTGAAGATATCTGCTTACACACAGACATACATACATTTATAGTATATAATGGTGGCTTAAATCGGTCCCATTCATGGGTTTTCTTTGTAGGTACCTCTAAAGGAAAACGGAACTTCCGTAAGCTTAGTCTTGTATCTGTCTGTCCGTCGGTCACAGTCAAGAATTTTTGTGACTCACACACGTCAAATAGAATTTTGTTAATTAATTATTTATCTTACCTGTACAAATATCTTTTTACGTCAACGCCACTTAAATAATATAGGTATTTTACAACAATGATATAATTTGCATTTGACACATTGAAATGCATTGCGTTAAAGAAAAATACGAATGTTTATTCAGCTTTAGATTTACTTGAAAAACATTATGTTTATCCTGGTGCTAAATAATAGGCCGGGAGATAGTGACACAAATTACTGGGTCAAATTTTAGTATTAGCGGAAAAAAAATGCTGATTTTCGGCTATATGGCGACCATTTTGGAACCGTCCGAAAAGTATGGCATGGTGATTTTCGTAAATGGCTGCACGACGATGATTAACTGTGCAAAAATTAGCCTGGTACAAATGGTTGAATTTGTTTTTTTTTTTAATTAACGCATTCGCGTCGGTATGGCGGGCTGTAAGTCACACCGGAGAAGTATGGCATGACACTACCGCCTACTTCTTTTTTATGGACTATCGGAAAATACTAAAATGTTTGTGGAACAAATCGTTTGACACTCGTAATTTTTCCGACGAGTTCGACTAACGCCCACGTGATTGGGCCGCCGGTACCAGCCAGGTGGCCATCATTTTACTTTTTGTCATTGCGTACTGAGACCCCTGAAGAACCGCCATACTGGTACAAATGACCCAGTAATTTGTGTCACTATCTCCCGGCCTATAATCTTTCATTAATACCAGACTTAGTTATTACTCAAATTGCATACAATAGAGCTATTAATCGCACGTCTTGAGAAATAAATGTCTCATTAAGAACAACATTCTTAAAAGAACTTCACAAGAATACGATTCAGTAGATTTATACCCAGTCAAATCATTAAAAAAATGGAAGATCCTGTATCATACGTAAAGATTAATGAAATGACACGCAGAGATGCAAAGGAAATTCTCGAGAAAATCCCAATGAAGTGGAAGAATGTTGATGCAAGAGTTTTGGACATAGGCTGTGGAGATGGGGGTGTCACTTCGAATATACTGAAAAAGTATATGCCGGATAATTTTATGAAGTTAGTGGGGTGCGACAAGAATGAAGACTGCATAAAATATGCAAAAGAGCACTATGGAAGTAAGAAAGTCAATTTTGTGACGCTAAATGTAGAAGAAAAGATTCCGGATGAAATGAAGGAGAGCTTTGATCACATATTTTCCTCATATACTTTTAACTGGGTGCGGAAGCAAGAGTAAGTTTAAAGCTAATAAGACATTTATTGATTGTACTAATGACTTAGTTTATAATCTTGTAGTAACAACCTTATTTTTGGCGTCTCTGACTTTCTCAGAATTTATATGATGAATTGTATGTACATGTTCACTGACTAAATCAAGAGCCTGTTTCACCATTCTCTGTTAATTCCTGTTCCTGATATCTTATGTGTCAGATATTTGTAACGCAGTTTCTGTTTACATACATACATACATACCGTCACGCCTCTTTCCCACAGGGGTAGGAAAGAGAGGCTTTATTCCACTTGCTACGGTCCTTACATAATTTCTTTCGCTTCATCCACAGTCATCAATCTCTTCAATTCATACAAGCTCGTCGGTTTCGGGTACTCCTGACCTGACCTTTTTCCAAGTTTCTGTTTATTCCTTCAAAATATTAAAGAGTATATCGTAGCTAACTGACACTGAAGATATCAGAACCTTAACGTAGAGTGGTGAACCATGCCCTAAATGATTTTAATTTTATTCAACAGAATAGCGTTTACCAATGTCTACGATATGCTAGCAAAAGGAGGTAGCTGTCTTTTGATCTTCGTTGGACGCAGCAATGCATTTGAAGTGTTCGACAATCTCTCTCGCACACCGAAGTGGAAAGACCACCTGAAAGAAGTGCGCACAAAATTTTGCTCTCCCTACTTTGACAATCAGGTAACTGAAAACAAATGAATTGAAACGCTGTAACACCATGTTTATTTGTATTTGACCTACCTAAATTTTAAAAATAAAGTTTCACGCTTCAAAAATCACAAAACTTCTATACAAATTTTCAACCCCAATTTCTAATATACCTTGCCCCAACCAGGGTAATATTTTTTAAAACGATGAAGGTTATGTTAATTTATATCAAAAAGAAAGTTTCAAGCTTCAAAACAAAATTCCATACAAACTTTCATTTCCTATTTTAACCCTTTCAAGACTTTTTTCTCATTAAAAGTAGCCTATATCCTAAATCCTTTCTCAAGGTCTATTTTATTTCTGTACCAAATTTCATAATAATCAGTTCAACGGCACCGTTCCATTTCGGCAAGACAATATGATGTCCAGTGTTAGCAAAGCCCTGGTCCTAACCAAAATGCAGGCAGTGTTAGGTCAATATATTGGTTTTCATAGACAGGCATAAAAAATATATTTGAGTATTAGTTCATTTAAGCTGTGCTATAAGAGCTACCTTCAATTCTAATTTCTAATTTCTAGGCCAACTGGAAACACTAACTAACCCACATTTTTTAGGAGCACGGCATTTGTATGGAAGCACCTTTTCTAATCCGTAGGTATCTTGTGATTGCGTTGATTTAGTTTGCGGATGGATGTTTCACATCTCCAAGGGATACCTCCACGCGTTCCTGAAAAAAGGGTCTTGACAGACAGACGGACCTGTGGACAGACGGACAACTAAATGATCCTATATAAGGATTCCGTTTTTATTCCTGTTGACGCATGGAAAACCGATACTTCATTTAGTTAGTCCTATCTTAAAGGTATAGGAGTAATTTCATTCAAAGCGACATCTATTAATGAGTAGCGAAACTAATTCACCCATAGTAAATTTAGTTATTCTTCTGCTGCTTTGTATTATTGTAACTTATTACATGTACCACATTTTTGAACTCAGGACCCCTTTCATTTGGTATCCCATTAAATAATGTATCAAACAATATTTTTAGTGGATTCCCACCTTTTCTTTCATATCTCGACTTCTGGGTGAAATATCGAGAAAAACGTAACATGAGAGTTTAAGTTAGACCTTTAGCAATACAACATAGAAAACGGCTATCGGTTTAGTGCAGTAGTTTTTGCGTAGGGCGGTAACAAACAGACAGACAGACAAAAAATCTAAAAACTGTATTTTGGGTTTTATATCACTTATAGAGACCACTCAATTTATTTTTTCTTTAATATCTCCTATGTACAGACATCGACCAGTTACAATTACAATCTTATCATATGTGATCAAGGTAATTTAACACGTGTATTTTGTGATTTTCCTACACTAAGTGAGCAATCATAAAATATTTCAGACATAATATTTTATCAACGGGATGTAGACCGCGATTACCTTTACGAGGTGTTCACGTTCTATACCCCGTTGACAATATCACTAATGTTATAAACCGTGAATCTTTTAAACCTGTCATTTTGAAGGACCCAGCCGGCGATATAGAGAAAATGATGATTCGCATCGGATTCAAGGATGTCGACGTGACAGCAGCCCACACAACATATGCTTACGAAGACGGCGTGGACATGTTCAAAAGTAAATCATAGAATAACGAACAGTACTTTTTCAGCCGGGTATCTGCATGCTGTAACCGAAAACCCTAGTGTGGACGTGTATCGCGAACCTGCCGAGAGCGGAACGGCACGTCCACATCTAGGGTTGATCGAGAATAAGTCAGTGCTATTGATTCTGTATTGATATAAAAAATGAATTGGCATTGTTCATTTTTTTTAAGCTGTGCTTTTAACACCTTTATTTGATAAAATGGACTATTTCAAGCAACTAATTTGAATATTATGCTTTTACGTAGCTTTGTTAATTAATAATAAATATTTTTTCGCTGTTTGATAATTCGTGAATTTAGACAGAATCCCAATCGCCTTCGTTCGGCTGGCTATAAAAAAAACGGCTTTGTCTATGGTTTTGTAGATTTGACAGTGACACGTGACAGTTGCCGTAGCCAAACTTTTTTTTTCATTTTTGTGGCAAACATTCGATGCTGGATTCTGTCTAAAAACCCGGTCGTTCGGTCAAACAAAGGTTCAAAGTACTTTTACAAAAATATCTGCAATCATAAAGTTTTTTGAAATTGGACAAGATAAATCGGATAATTGATGGTTTTCCTCGAAATGGTTTTCGAATTGGAGCATACTAAAAAAAATGAACAATGCCAATTGTTATCAATCCCGTGTGTTTTAATTAATTAGGTGAACATATTTTATTGTTTCAGGTGTAATGAAATGTTTGAATCCTTTCCAAAGTCTTGAAGAACACTGGGAGGAGTTTATGAGCGACGCCCTAGCCTTGGACTCCGGACTAGGAACTGTGAAATATGTATTGATTGTCGCTTGTGGTTCTAAATAAACTTAATTGAAAAGTTTTTTGATAACTGTAGTTAGAGCTTTATTTTTACACTTTAACCTTTCACGAATACTTGAAGTTTCAAAATGGAGTTAAAATTGCGCAAAAATATACTCTACGTAATCACTACATAGTATAAAACAAAGTCGCTTTCTCTGTCCCCATGTCCCTATGTCCCTTTGTATGCTTATATCTTCAAAATTACACAACGGATTTTGATGCGGTTTTATTAAATAAATAGAATCTCTTGACTCAAGAGGAAGGTTTTTATGTATAATTCTACGCAGACGAAGTCGCGGGCAGAAGTTAGTGAGTTTGTAAATAAAACATTAGAATATTTTTTGGAATACTACAATACAATACAATAACTCTTTATCGAACATCACATATATAACAATAACCAACGCAGAAAAAAGGTATACTACAGAATATTACTAGGTAAACAATAGGCGGCCTTATCGCTACAGAGCGATATCTACCAGGCAACCATAATGGACTGGAGAACAGAACAGATCTAAGCAGGGTGGTACTACATTTAAATAATAGACACAAATACCTAATGTACAAAATTTTGGTATTAAATTTGACAGTATTATTTTAAACTAGCTTTTGCCTACGACTTCCGCGCAGAATCAAAATTTGCGCTAAAATTTCTTCTTCTCTCCCATCGAAAATATACAAAAACTAGCCAAATGCGAGTCGTACTTTAGCACGAAAGATTTTGTACTACCTACATACCTCAACGAAATAAACCAGTTTCCTGCATGGACACCCACTTCCATTATTTTTTATCCCATCC
Organism: Pandemis corylana; assembly: GCA_949127965.1. Lineage (NCBI taxonomy): Eukaryota > Metazoa > Arthropoda > Insecta > Lepidoptera > Tortricidae > Pandemis > Pandemis corylana. The sequence continues at coordinate 9,839,245 of OX421856.1, read as the reverse complement.
TTATGTTCTCTGGGAAATTCGAAAAATCTAATCTTATGACACCTACGTGATCTTGTCTACATGAACAATATGTCTACTAAATACAAAGTCTATGTTTTCTATTATCGTCCTTTCATCCCGTGGGCAAATTGGATAATCCCTTTGTAGTGCACCTCTTTCATACACATATCTCTGCCATATACCAAGAAACTATATTAGCAAGTCGGTTACTCTTTTTTCTTATCCCACGGGAATTTCGCAACATTCTGAAATAAATTTTCAGGTATTATAATTATGTACTGGTATGCCAAATTTAAAGATTCTAGTAATAATATTTACGGAGAGAAGTACATTTCAAAGTAATAATATAAATCCCTTTTTTCTCCCTATCCCGTGGGAATTTCGAAAAGTTTTGAAAATGATTTTTAGCAGATACGATTCCCTACTTGTGTGCTAAATTTATTTACTGTAGTATATAATAGTTATGGAGCTAGGCCCCTATTCAGTGGACATTTATTTCGTTTCCCGTGGGAATTTTTAAAAATCCCTCCGTTATACTGAAGCAATATTTATTTACGTTTTAACTCTAGGCAGCTGCGACTTTTGACATGTTTATCGCTATCCCGCGGAAATTATGCAATTTTCCGGGATCAAAAGTAGTCTATAATCTGGTCGGTGTTTTTCTCAACAGATAAGTAAAGTTTGCATCAAAATCCGTTCAGCCGTTTACACGTAATGCGCTCGCTAATATACAGACAAACAGATAAACAGACAAAAATTCTAAAAACTGTTGGAACGTGTTCTGCTATGGATTTTATGTATCCCCAGCCAAGTTTTTTAAATATCTTCCGTGTACAGACTTTCCACCCTCTTCAGCGTTATTATATGTATGGATACAAGATGGCGGATCACAATTTAACACTTCTGGCGTAAAAAGTTGTAATGGGCATTGATTTCCTGTATTTTGACGACGCTGAGCCCGAATTTTATGTTATCCTACCTGATATTATATTCACAAATGTGAGATCTTTGTTTGTTACGCTTTTACGCATAAACTACCTACTACCTAATTTGAAACCTTGGGAAGGACATTCAATAGTTTTTATCTCGGAATGTTGTATAGTTCAGGCGGCGCGCGATAAACGGATGCAGGCAGCAGCTAGCTTTTAAAATAAAGATGACATAACACAGGTTAAAAAAATTGACACCAAAACGGTAGGTAACCTACCAACCTGAAAATAATCAAGATTTTATTTTACCATTTTGTTGGCGTAGTTAATTAGCCAAAATTGCAGATTTCTAGTACTAAGAATATTTAAGCTAAGCCGCGGGTAGACAGACAGACAGACAGACGGAAGGACATGGCGAACTACGGAAACTACGGAACCCTAAAAATGAACACGGTACGTATTTATTTTGTTCGAACATATTTTTTTTTGAGTATTTACAAAGGTGCAAAAGAAATGAAAATTATTTGAGAGTAAACATGTCATTTTGACGCATGTGGTAGAAAAACAGGAAAATGAACTTCTTGAGCAAATTACACGATATTTACACAATTATTCGACATTACGTTAACATTACTAGGAAACTCATTTATGTAATTGACTGCAAGCCAGCTTATCACAATATAAAAAGGCTGAATAACAAAGCTGATTTATACTCAGTCCTGTAAAATTGTGCCGCTCACGCGTAAGTCCATGAGATTGATTTGCGTCATTATCTTTAGTAGTAGTTTATGTTTGCGTCATTATCTTTAGTAGTGTGACTGCTGAATGAAAGGCATTAAAATACGAATGTGGGCCGAATATTTTAGTTTCATAATAAGATCACACGAGTGTTTTAATGTCTTATTTTGTATAAAGTTACATAGATTGCTTTAATTACGCATTATTACATAATTATAAGTTCACAAGACATTGATAATCATCTATCGCTTATTTTACATGAAATTAAATGCAAATTATTTTCGGGTACAAGAAGTAGCCTATGTTTTAACCTAAGGAATCAGCTATCTACGTTCCGTAGTTGATCCACATCCGATAGGGTGAAGATAGCGTGAAGAAGGAACAAATATACACACTAACATCATCACATCCATCCATCCATCCTCACAAACTTTCGCATTTATAGTTAGTTCTATAGTTTTTTTTTTACGATACAACAAATTTAACGAAATGAAAACCGTAGTTTTTTTCCAGTGACAAACTAGAGTTGGCCTCAACAATCATATCGTTCGACATCAAATAGTGTGAAATTTTTCAAAATTGTTTGTTATTGACATTTACTTTCCAATACAACGTATCTCGTCTGATAATTATAAGAATTGAGGTCACATAAAAATTCTTTGTTTTTCAAAGAAAAAGCGAGTCGATGTCTGTATATAGGAGATATAAACGAATTGAAGGGTCTTTTTGTAAGGGTAAATTTTTGTCCGTCTGTCTGTTTACTTTATTGGCGCATCACGCAAAATTAATTTTATTGGTCAAAATTAGCAAGTAAGTAAGTAAATGCTGTACAAATTAAAGAAACAGATACGATTCACAGAAAAAAATGCTTGCAATTGACACTTCATTTTGAAACGATATCTCGACTGATATTAGAATTTAGCTCAAATCAAATAGTTTTGTTTTTCAGAGATGTTCCAAATTTGAATGTCGTAATATGAGGATTTTATCAATTTTGTCACATGTTTTGCGCCCCTGGTTGCGACGTCTGTTTCAATGGAAATGAAAATACTTCGATTTAAGGAACGTGTCAGCCATTTCGTTTCTTGTAATTAAGCAGTTTTTTTGTCTAACTACTATTTATCTCTCAGTCAGATCGCCATGGATGACCCCAAAATATATGAAACAATTAACAACTGGTCTCGAAGAGATGCGGAGGAATTTTTGAAACACATCCCCATCAAATGGAAGAAGCAAGATGCTAGAGTTTTGGACATAGGTTGTGGGGGCGGAGGGCTCACCACGAGTGTTTTGAAAAAATGCATGCCACAAAATTTTATGAAGCTTATTGGGTGCGACAGAAGTCAGGATTCTATAGATTATGCACGAGAACACTACGAGAGCGATAAAGTTCGATTCATCACGTTCGATATACAAGACAAGCTACCAGCTCAACTAAAGGAAAACTTTGATCATATTTTCTCGTTTTATACATTTCACTGGGCGCAACAGCAAGTGTAAGTTCAATGTGAATATTCTTTATTAATATAGGTCATCTCCTGTTTCTTGTAAGTATGCTAAACCGTATGGATGAGAATCTATGTACATGGTTTAATGAATTATTTTTATTTGGCAGGGCTGCTTTCACAAATGTATACAATATGTTGGCTGATGGTGGCAACTGTTACATCCTGTTTCTTGGACGCTCCAGATACTTTGAGTTGTTTGAAGAGTTATCCCGCTCCCCGAAGTGGAGCGCGGACCTTAAAGATATCCGCGCAAAATTTCTAACGCCGTATTATGATTCGCAGGTATCAATGGAATTCTCTCTATTCACGCTTTGTCAAGCTTTTTTATTTAGTTTCACCTTTCCCGGTGTTCGTAATCAAATCAGACAGACAATACAATAATCTTACATTAAAATTCTGATGGCTCGGCTAGGACCATATCCGCAAAAGGGAACTCTTCAATAGTTCATCCGACTGCCTTGAAATTAGGTGTGCATATGCATGCGTGTTTTCGAGCGCAGCGTGTATCGATCTCTTTTGTTTTTTGCTCGTCTTTTTTATTTCATTTTGGTCAGAGACCATGTTCGAGCACCGTGGGTTGCACAGGGTACATAATCAAACAGTTAATAAAAAATTACACATAACGTGTTGAGTGGCTATTATACGTTAATTTGCTGATCCTTCATATTATTTATATTCATTCACCACTCGTAGACCTGAAAAACATCTCCCATTTACGTAAAAATGAGATTTTATGAAATATGTTTTTAAAATATATTTCTGTCAGTGCGGCGTGATTATTATGTACTCACGTGTTATGTTTGACGTCGATGTCTGCCTGTGTGTGTGTGTGTGTGTGTGTGTGTGTGTGTGTGTGTGTGTGTGTGTGTGTGTGTGTGTGTGTGTGTGTGTTTGTCTGTCTGTGGCCTCGTAACTCTCAAGCGGATAGACCGATTTCGATGTCGTTTTTTCATTCGAAAGCTAGTTTCCTTGCAGTGGATCTTAGCGATGTTTGGTAAAAATTGATCCAGCAGTATGAAGAGTATCAGCTCTGGTCGAAAATGATTGAATTATTTTTTTATTTACGTATGATTAACTCAATTAATTCGAGGGGGTTTTTCAAATTTTTAAATTGAATGCTGTAGTAATAAGGGCCCAAATAATAGACAAAAAACAAATGGAAGTGCGGAAACTTTAATGGTTTCGTGAATAAATGAGTATGCTCAACAAAGTGACCTGAGCAATGAGCATGCTCAATAGACGCAAATGTAACTACTGTATACAAGTAATATTCTATCAGGATCCAGCAGACGAGGTCCGAAGCATGATGGAAAATATCGGATTCAAGGACGTCGACGTAAAAGCACCTCACAAAATATTTCGTCCTAAAGGAGGCGTGGATGAGTTCAAGGGTAATTATGAGTATATTTTGCATTTCATACCTGGTATTTTAGAATTGATATTTTTTGTAGCTCTTTTCAACTGACTTGCCCGCAATATGTCTCCTTGAGTGTTATTCTCATTAGAAATACAAATCTATGATTTTTGGACGTTTCTCTTCACTTGTCTTGTGAGATATACTACTTGTTGCCAAATTTCATAATTTATGTCAATAAACATAAACAGCACCTAGGTATAGATTCCCACGGTTTTTGTAAGAAAACACATTCTGAAAAGGTTGTATCTCTTGTCCGCATTAACTTAGAAACATAACTTTTTACTTCATTTTATATAAATTTCAAGTTGCTTGCAACCTTCACGCGTTCCTGGGGAAAATGGATTCTGATGACATTGAAACTTGGTTTTCGCTAAGCAGGCGTACTGCTGTGCTATATGAATTTTTTTTTTCTATTTCAGTTCTTATGAAGTGCCTGAACCCGTTTGACAGCCTCAACGACAGATGGGAAGAATTCATGGAAGACTGCGTGAAGTTGGACCCTGATTCTGGAACTTTTAAATATCGACTTATTGTAGCTTATGGCTCGAAATAAACGCATTCAACTGTTTTATTGACATCTACAAGTACACAGGAAGACACCCGATGTATAGTTTACTTAGTACTTTTGCTTTCACTGATGTTTAGGTTTTCATCGCTTTCTAGCGTCTGTCTGTGTGCCCTATGTATGCTTAGATATTTAAAACTACGCAACGGATGCTGATATGGTTTTTTTAATAGATAGAAGAGAAAGGTTTATATTGTATAATTCTAGGCAGGCTAAGTCTCGAGCAGAAGCTAGTTTCACATAATATTATTGTAAGTACTACTATCTTATTAAGAAGATTTTTAACATAGAAGTAAAAATCGGGAATTACTATACGAGGTACCCGCGAGCAACCCGAGAGATTTGAACAGCGTATTCCTGAGGCAATATGGAGTAAAAAAAAAAAATTAATGATCATAATTCGACCTAGGTTTATATAACATTTTATACTCCTTATGACCACAGGAATGCACTGTTCAAGTCTCTCGGGTTCCTCGCGGGCAGCCTGTATTTTCGAGCTCGGTTTTTGTTACTAATTTAATGCGTAAGAAAAAATATGTACCTACATCAGTTCGGAAATAAATTATTGATTTATAGTTTTGTTGATACGTTTGAATTATGCTCGCGCGCCATAGATGGTCAGTAATGGGGCCCCAAAACAATAGTACATTGTTGTAGAGGCTGGAAAGTGAGCAATAGATGGACGAGTGAGTTCGAGGGCCGAGCCGCAGGTGAGGCCCTCGAAGAGAGACGAGTCCATCTATTGCACTTTTGGCCGAGACATTACATAGTGCTTTTCACGACTACTGCGAGGAAATAAAAAACATGAGCGTAAATACAACAATAAAGTTTCACTCTCCCGCCGAATTATACTTAAAAAAAAAAACGAGAGCGCTCTAGTGGCCAGTCACGCAAAGGCTTTTTTTGTTATGTTATTTTATTAAGCAAAGCGCTTCGAAGTGCTTATTAAACACACCCATAATCGCTTATAGTTTTAATATGACGTGACAAGGACGGACTGACGACTCTGATTTTAAGACAGGGCTTAAACATTAAAGACAAAACAATTTACGTCAGACGTGGCTGTATGGACCTAGTTTCCTTTGCTTCTCCCTGATGGGATAAACCTTGAAAAAATTTAATATGCAGCACACAACGTGATCTGATTGGTCGATTTTGTGTAATAGCATCACAAATTGTGTTGTGATTGGTGGAATCAGGGATCAGCATGCCGATGTGATTGGACGACTTTGGTCTTTGAAACTGTCCAACAATGTTATTGTTGGTCTGTTTGAATTCATAGTTGGCCTGTTCATCGTCACTATTAATTGAAATTTGGTATACAGTTAGTTTCAGTCCCAGGGATAAACATAGGATAGTTTTATAGAATTCTACGCGACGGAGTCGCGGGCAACAGCTAGTAATGTAATAAATTAACGTCATATATTATCTTTATTTAACATTTGTCACGGTGGCAGGTGTAAGTGGAATAAGAAATGGATATTTTAACTTAATATGCATGATCATATTTTAGTACTTACAACGAAGCTATAAGATAGTGTTTAACTTCTCGAAGGTCTTTTTTTTAATTGGAAATTATGATTTTTTTTCAAAATAATTTTAGAGCTCATCGCTTGGTAAAAAAATCAAAAATGCATCATTAATCCAAAAAACTATTCGCGTGATAAGTCACGCCTAGTCATCGCTAGGATAGGTTAGGTTAGATTTACAATTAAAAAAAATATATATATATTACATATAAGCAGATAATAAAGATTTGTCAAATGGTAAGCTTGTGAAATGATGCATTTGTGAAAAGTTTTTAAGCAAGTGATGATAAACCATTCTAATATGTTTCATCGCCATATTTTTTTTTATCGCAAGATTAGGTGCCCAAAATGCAGGCCGTGACGTTATTTTATTAGATATAAAAAAAAGTTCTTCGATTGAGCAAACCGTCATTTTTTTCGTCATCTGTAACTTATTTTCATATTGCAATTTATTTCTTAGCCAGAACACCATGGATGACCCCATAGTATATGAGACAATCAACAACCCGTCAAGAATAGATGCGAAGGAATTTTTGGAGCGAATTCCCATCAAATGAAAGAAGCAAGATGACAGGGTCTTGGACATAGGTTGTGGAGGCGGAGGGCCCACCACGAATGTGTTAAAATCATTCATACCTACCTGAAAATTTTAAAAAGCTTGTTGTATGCGACAAAAGTCAGGATTCAATAGACTATGCACGTGAACACTACGAAAGTAATAAAGTTCAATTCATCACGTTCGATATACAAGACAAGTTACCAGTTGAACTAAAGGAGAACTTCGATCATATTTTCTCATTTTATACATTTCACTGGGCGCAACAGCAAGCGTTAGTGCAAAATGAAAACGCTTAGGCCAGTAGGGTCAATCGCTGACTTACTCGATCTGTGCTTAGTAAAAATATCTTCCGTTTCGACCCTCTTCAGCATTACTATTATGTAGGTATAGATAGATACAAGATGGCGGATCACAATTTAACACTTCTGGCGTAAAAAGTTGTAATGGGCATTGATTTCCTGTATTTTGACGGCGCTGAGCCCGAATTTTATGTTATCCTACCTACCTGATATTATATTCACAAAATAAATGTGAGATCTTTGATTTGAAACCTTGGGAAGGACATTCAATAGTTTTTATCTCGGAATGTTGTATAGTTCAGGCGGCGCGCGATAAACGGATGCAGGCAGCAGCTAGCTTTTGAAATAAAGATGACATAACACAGGTTAAAAAAAATTACACCAAAACGGTAGGTAACCTACCAACCTGAAAATATTCAAGATTTTATTTTACCATTTTGTTGGCGTAGTCAAAATTGCAGATTTCTAGTATTAAGAATGTTTGAGCTAAGCCGCGACACGACATAGTGTAACGTTGCGTTTTCGGACTTGCAGTTAAATTTCGCGGCACTACTTCAAGTGTCAAAATTTAAATCTTCGCGCGTAATAATTTCATAATTTTACAGCGTCATTGGTTGATGCCCGTGACGTGATTGGCCGAATCCTGTGAGGCTCCTTATTCGTCCTTCGTACCTACTTAAATAAAAAGGTGTTACCAGTAAAATTGCAATCTTTCAGTTGTGGTAGTAGCTTTCAAATAGTAAAGATAAGATTATGTCAATCAAGCTACGGATATTAACTTTCTTAATCTTAATTCGTTTCAGGAAATAAAAAATAACCTGGGTTTTTTCCCTACCTTTAGTAACTCTTTAACATTTTTTACAACAATAGTCAAATGGTAGTTTTGTCGATGGATGACAGTAGATTCTGGAAGCGTCTTGGCTTGTCATGGCAACTTTCTTTCCTCTTTGATTCTGCGAAGCGAAGCGACGCGCACGCACGCTTATTTTATCAAGACGAGCCCCAGGCTTTGATTTTTGAAAGTCTATAAGAATAAAGACGATGGAAATCGTCGGGTTGGCGGGTCCAGCCGAATTTTTCATTTAGGAACAATTTTTCTCGGTGTTCCGGTAAGTACTCTGGCTTGGCCGCCTTTCGTTCTTTTTTCTAACCATTGCTGGTGTGAGCACGCCTTTCCGCTCCGCCTTTTGCCGGTCTGTTGTTAACCTTGGGTTCCTTTTCGCTTTCAGGCTGGTGGGAAAGAAAAATAGAAACCATTTTTGTCTGCATTTGTATGTCTTCAATGCAAGAGACTGCATGTAGACGGGTCGTTCCACACCGTGGCGGCTAGTTGAGGGCCGAGAGTCTGCAGCTGCGCCGGAGGATAACCGCTGGGAGTAACCGGCGTGGTGACACGCCCTGTCCTATGAGGTGGGCCCCTTTTCTTCATGTACAATTCTAATTAATTTTAACATTTAAATTCACACAAGAAAGTAGAAATGGTGGTATAACGTAGGGAAACTTTCCTGTAAACTTAGGCTTAGATTTTAACACTTCCTACACATCGAACCGTCCCTGAGATTATAGAACTTAACTTAGGCATAAACCCTAAATTGTATTGTTCGTGTCATGCAAGTATTCCCTTCCGTATGAAAATAAACAGTGTGTTTACCCAACTATATTTTTCATTATCCAGTTTCCCTATTCTGTTCATTTAACTTTAACTTCTCTTCTTCATTTTTTTATCTTTGCAGCCTAGTCATTTACCCATTTAAAAGCCAGGTTGCAATAGACAAACAAACAGACTGACGGAAGGACATGGCGAACTACGGAAACTACGGAACCCTAAAAATGAATTTTAACAACGGTACGTATTTATTTTGTTCGAACATATTTTTTTAAGAATATTTACAAAGGTGCAAAGGAAAATAAATTTATTTGAGCGAAAACATGTTATTTTAATGCATATGGTAGTAAAAAAACAGCAAAATGAACTTCTTGAGCAAATTATACGATATTTACACAATTATTCGACATACGTTAACATTACTAGGAAACTCACTTATTTAATTGACTGAAAGCCAGCTATTGTAATAAAAATATAAAAAGGCGCTGAATAACAAAGCTGATTTATATTCAGTCCTGTAAAATTGTGCCGCTCACGCGTAAGTCCATGAGATTGATTTGCTTATTATCTTTTTAGTAGTACTTTATGTGACTGCTGAATGACATTAAAATACGAATGTGGGCCGAATATTTTAGTTTCATTAGATAGATAGATCGTACCTACATATTGCTAAGTAGAAATAGAAATTTGATTATTAAGTTATAGAAGAATATGCAATATTTTTTTTCTTTCTAGTGCGTATTAGTTTGTTTTGGAATAGTTTATTTTTGTGAAGTCGGTTTTTTTTTGTTAAAATTTTTGTTTATTCGTCATCTGTAACTTATTTTCTTATAGCAATTTATTTCTCAGCCAAAACACCATGGATGACCCCAAAATATATGAGACAATCAACAACCCGTCACGAATAGATGCGAAGGAATTTTTGGAGCGAATTCCCATCAAATGGAAGAAGCAAGATGCCATGGTCTTGGACATAGGTTGTGGAGGCGGAGGGCTCACCACGAGTGTGTTAAAATCATTCATACCTGAAAATTTTAAAAAGCTTGTTGGGTGCGACAAAAGTCAGGATTCAATAGATTATGCACGTGAACACCACGAAAGTGATAAAGTTCAATTCATCATATTCGATATACAAGACAAGTTACCAGTTGAACTTAAGGAAAACTTCGATCACATTTTCTCATTTTATACATTTCACTGGGCGCAACAGCAAGCGTAAGTACATAATGAAAACGCTTAATCCATAAGGGTCAACCCCTGACTTACTCGATCTGTGATTAACAAAATTTGTTTGTTCGCTTTCACTACATTACTCGTCCATTGTGTAAACGTGAAGTACATAATAAGGTAACGATTAAACGCCGCAATAGAAGTAGATATGTCATTTTTTGAGTTCGGTTGATGAAGGATAGCGCTTAGAAGAAGTTGTTGAAAACAAAGTTCTGAACCATAATGATTACGTGATTTAATGGAGTATTCTTATTGAATTTGGCAGGGCTGCTTTCACAAATGTGTACGACATGCTGGCAGATGGCGGCAACTGTCTCATTATATTTCTTGGACGCTCCAGATACTTTGAGTTGTTCGAAGAGTTATCCCGTTCGCCGAAATGGAGCGCGGACCTTAAGGATATTAGCACTAAATTTCTTACACCGTATTATGATTCGCAGGTAACAACAGACATTTATATTTACGACTTATTGTCGGAAATTTAATATTATTGCTTATGAATTGTGAATCGTCAGTAGCTTGAGCTAGCGTAGCATTGGTTGAGGGTGTTAGCTTGTGTCCAATCATTAGTGTATTCTGTGTATTTTCGTTTATAAAGATCGCACAGAACCTGACCCGTGCAAAGTAAAGTAAGACCATATATGGTCAAATAAAATTAAACGAGATAATATTATATTCTTACGTCCCTTTAATACGAAAATAAAATTCAATCACGATTCATTATTGCATTGGACAAATTGATACACTAAAAAAGGAGAACACGACAGACACATAATTTCAAACTTTCTTACAATTTCTGTAAAATAATCGTAAAGAACCACCAAAAATGCGCAGTTGCCAACTCAGTAGGAATAAACGCTCTTACAGTAAAGCGCTGCTCTCGACAGGGTCAAATCCAAATGTGACTTAGGGTTGGTAATCGTTTTTTTTTTAAGTATCCAGCAGGCGAGATCCGAAGCATGATGGAACGAATTGGTTTCAACGATGTCGATGTAAAAGTACATTATAAAACATATCTTCATAAAGGAGGCGTCAACGAGTTCAAAAGTAAGTCTTTTGTCATGTATTGTGTAAGTTGTATTTTTTAAATAACCGGTAAAGTGTAAGCCCATTACCAACTAATTACAACTAACATTAACATACGTCGTTAATTTAATTTTAAGTTTAATATCGAATGAATATTATTTTCTTAATAGGAAAAATATTTTCTTTGTAACATATTTCCGCTGTCTGTACTATACTTTTTATTGCTGAGCCTGTGTTGTCAACCAATCCACTGGCTGGTAACCACACTTCAGAAGGCTTATTATCTAAATCGCTCGCAATCGCCATCGTGTTCATTATGACAGTTCATGTATGGACAGACATGGCATCGGAATCAGCTAGCTGTCACATTCATACAAGAACTGTCAAAATGAACACAATGGTAATTGCGAGCGAGTTAGACAATAAGCCTACAGGTCAATTCAATCAGTGTGTAAAATTAGTTTGCAGGTTTTGAATAAAAGAAGCATATACATATATTATATAAAGACGTATATACCGTTTTAAGGTTTAATAAAGGCTCGAAATATGATAGGTACGTTTCTATAGCTCCAAAGCTGTGCAATTTAGTTCAAATATATAAACCATACCTACATATACAAAAATTGTAACTAGTTGATGTCATGTAAGAAACAGTGTAGGTAAAGATAGTAAATGGAGAGAAGATGAAGAAAAGATATAAATAATCTCTATAATTCTTTATCCTTTCAGTTCTCATGAAGTGCCTGAACCCGTTTGACAGCCTAAATGACAGATGGGATGACTTCATGGACGACTGCGTGATGTTGGATCCTGATTCCGGAACATTCAAATATCAACTTATTGTAGCTTACGGTTCTAAATAAACGCAATTACCTTACTGGTTTATCTTTATTGATATGTATTATTATCTACTAGCTGTTGCCCGTGCCTTCGGCTGCGCAGAATCAAAATTTGCGCTAAAACGTCTTCTTCTCTCCCATCGGAAATCTACAAATACCAGCCAAATGCGAGTCTTACTTTAACCCGAAGGATTTCGTACTACCTAGGTACTATATAACTAGTGGAAAAATATTGCAACACCTTGCCAAGCTGTTAGCGTAAGTTTTCACGTTATATTTACGTTTTTAGATCAACTTTAATTTTACTATAAATTTTACAAATCTATACGTACAATACGTACATACAAAACTAAGCCGTGTTATTTTAACCATTTATAACTTTGGAATAGCTGCACGGATTTTCATGATTTTTCATTCGTTGGCTTTCTCTCTTCCTCGAATAGCCGAATATCTAATCATAAATATGAAAAAATGCACTAAAAAAATCTTTCCTTTTTCGTATGCAGCGCCATCTCCGACAAATCTGACTTATAGGCGGAATATTTTTTGCCAGCTCGGCTAGTTATAAATAAGTGGCCATTAGTTATTGAGATTTTGCTAATTACAAAAGCGTGAGTCGTGAGACAATGGCAACTCATTATAACTATGTCAAAGCCTTGCATGCATTCAATTACTCAATTGTTACAAAGTAGCAAAGAATACTAAGTATCGTCAATTTGTCATTTTGTAGTTGTTCTGTAATTGAGATGTGCCATTTTGTTACAATGTCTGCTAATTAAAAAAGTAAATAAGTTTTCTTAATTTTCATATATTTTTAATGCTATATCTCTTCGATTAACAATTTCCTACAAAAGTAAATGGGTCACCAACCAAATCAAAGATAAATACTGTAAAATATAATAAAAATAGGGTGGAATTTCTTCCATGCTAGTGTGGGAGCAAAGAAAAAAATAGAATGCACCGGCTGCTTCGAGCCCACGGACGAAATGGGCAAAAATCATTCTAAACGTTACCTTTCGGTCGTGTTATCCTAGGCTGTCTACCCCGTAAGGGATAAAGCCGTGATCCATCCATGTATGTATTTAAAAAAATAAATAAAAAAAAAACAAATTGTGTATGGGTTTAAATGTCAAATGTCTGGATTCCGTTGGTTTACTCGTATAATTTACATTACTCTGTGGAGGTCCATTTCAATTAACAAAAAATATTTACCTTGCTACTCCGCTACTTACGTGCAAGACAACCATGCCTGTGCAAAATATATATGTTTTTCATACAAAAACACACGTAAATTGCACGAAACATTAATGTAAGTAGCGGAGTAGCAAGGTAAGGTTTTATACCTACTGTTTTGTCTCTATAATATAAGTAAAGATATAAGTCGTAACTATTTGTGAAAACCGCAATAAAATCCGTAGAGTAGTTTTGGATATTAGCGAACACAGACAATAATGAACACATCCAAACATACATACAAACAGACAAAAATTACGCAATCTACTTTTTTGTGTTTCATTGCTCTTCCCTGATCGTTAGCACTCTATTTTTGATGAATTCATATAATGTACATACACGAACTTTCTAGTGATTTATTATTATGTAGGTATAGACAAAATATAGATAAAATATTTATGACTTGGATACTTTGACAAACGTAACAGTATCGTGACATTAGGTTCTTACCTAAAGCACCTATCTTAATTATGTAGATTAAAAAGCAATAATACGGCTTCTTATTTAAACAAATGCTGTTTTCAGAATACGTTCATTTACTGCGCGCGTGGGGTATAAGTCAGAAGTAACTAATAAATTCTTCGAGTTATTATATTTTAATTCGTTCGGTCGAGCAACATGAATGACCCTAAATCATACGTGAAAGTTAATAACATGCCGCGAAAAGATGTTAAAGAAATTTTAGAACAAAATCCAATCAAATGGAAGGAAACAAATGCGAGAGTTCTAGACATTGGCTGTGGAGATGGGAGCGTGACTATGGAAATCTTGAAAAAATACATGCCTGATAATTTTATGAAACTAGTTGGGAGTGACGTTAGTGAAAACAGCGTAAAGTATGCTCAGGAGCACTATGGAAGCGATAAAGTGAAGTTTGTAACGCTGGACATAAAAGAAAAGGTTCCTGAACAGCTCAAGGGAAGCTTTGACCATGTTCTGTCATTTTACACTTTTCATTGGGTTATGCAACAAGAGTAAGTAAAATTTAAAGTTCTTTTTTTGATTTCTCATATGACATGATTTCGATAACTGGAAATTATGAAAACGAGGTGAAGGCTGTTTTGTCGAATAGGCTAGTCTGCCCATAAACTGGCGGCAGTTGGATAATTAAATATTAATTAACCTCCTTATCTACTTCACCTCAATCTCTTGATCCGTAAACGCTTGCTAAGTTGCCATCCATAAATTACGTTATTTTATTATGTTCACTTTTATATTCTCTTTTGTATCATCACATCAGCACATCCTGCTCTAGCAGTAGGGGCATTATTTTGCGTTTCGGCCTTTTCATTATGCCTTTGCAGGTGGCTACCGCTACCACCCGAGCTGTTCCATCAGGGCCAGTATCTCATTATCTCAGTAGTGAATATCTTTAGTTATCCGCCCTCTCGGCCAAGTTCCTCGTGGTATATTTTGGTCCACAATGAGAACGGGGTCATCCAATTGAAACGGAAGTCGTGACGTTCCGGCCTTTCTGAGAATTAAAGAAGGGTGATATTCACTTAGCCACCTGGCATAAATTTTCGGCTAGACGAAGCGCCCTTTTGTAGTCCTCACGGCGGAACAAGTTAGCGTCAGTGCAGGAATTCAGGACTTCTGTAGACGGTGTACCCAAGAGGAAGTGGAATAGGGTAAATGCCTGGAGAGTGTCTGGGTCTACTGCCACAAAAGTCAAGGGGCGTGAGTTGACGACCACCTCCACTTCCAGCAACAAAGTAGCCAATAGCTCTTCTTTCGGGGCCTTTCCGATGGTGGTTGCAGACACGGCAGCCTATACTGAACGGACAAGGTGTTCCCAGGAGCACCCCGTTGATGGAGCTGCAGGGGGTATGAACTCCCACTCAATCTTATTGTTAGCCGCAAAATCGAAGACATCTGGATAGCTGGTTGGTTGTACCAACTAATGACGTTCCATTATCGGAGACTATCCGTACTGGGAATCCCCGACGGGCGATGGACCGGCGTAGCACCATGATCGCCGCATCTGCTGAGAGGGATCCCACGATGTCCAAATGGACAGTCCTGGTAGTAAGACATGTAAAGAGAGCCACCCATCGCTTCTCTCACCTGTGTCCTATTGCGACCTCAACCCAGACGTCAAGGCCAGTGAAAGAAAATATATGGGCTAACCTGTCTTCAGGTAGATCGCCAAATCTGGGCAAAGCCGGAAGAAGCTTCTTTGCCCTACAAAACCTACATTATTTGACAACAGACTTGACACTGGGGCGTAAAGCCAAAATGTAATTCTTCCCGCGCAGGTTAACTACGGTGTAAGAAAGTTAATAGAAAATTTCTGGAGGCCTGGAATAATGCAAGGTCTGACTCACCAAAATAGACAAGCTGATGGTTTCCTGGGGGCCCCCGTCTGTATCTCCATAGGCCACTGGCTGAACTAGTCAGGGATTTTAACACTGCGGTGCTAATGAAGATTTTCAGGTGAAATTATATTGATCGTTTTCTAGTTACGGGCGTGCCGCCATTCGAAGTCACTACATAGTATAAAACAAAGTCGCTTTCTCTGTCCCTATGTCCCTATGTCCCTATTTATGCTTATATCTTCAAAACTACACAACGGATTTTGATGCGGTTTTTTTTAATAGATAGAGTGATTCATGAGGAAGGTTTTTATGTATAATTCTACGCAGACGAAGTCGCGGGCAGAAGCTAGTTGCTAATAAGAGCCTTTCAAGACTGTCGTAGGGGGGCAGCACTGTCGCTCCGTTCGGAAATCAGATATGCACCATTCCAGTGTCAATTTTCAAAAATGACGTTTAGAAATGGGAGATAAAATTGTATGTGCTAAACGATGCTAAAAGTATAAAAAAATAACTAATTTAAATGTAGGAAAGTACGGAACACACTGTCTCTATGTTTCCGTGGCCAAATTTTCTATGATAGTGATCGACAAGTAACCTAATAATTGGGTGTCGACCGTCCAAAACAATAGGATCGACATCCTGCGCGGGCGCTTCCAAAACAGCGGCAATTCCAACGTTTAGGTGAATTAGGTCGTCTTCACCCATTTTTAACCGACTTCAAAAAAAGGAGGAGGTTCTCAATTCGTCTGTATTTTTTTTTTTTTTTTTTTTTTTTATGTTTGTTACCTCATAACTTTCGACTGGGCGAAGCGATTTTAATGATTCTTTTTTTATTTGAAAGCTGGTGCTTACCGTGTGGTCCCATTTCAATTTAGTCCAGTTCTGACAATGGCACCCATGAGAAAACCATATAAGTCTGAAATTAGCATTAAGTCATCATCATCATCTCAGCCATTACAAGTCCACTGCTGGACGTAGGCCTCTCCTTTAGACCTCCATTTAGCATTAAGTATGTGTGCGACAAATCGTCAGTTTCATTTAAACGGCGCTGTCATATGAGCAGCACGTTTAGTAGGTCTACCCATATTCAGAAAAAAAATTTAGTGTACTTCAGAGTCACTAAAAATCAAAAAATAAACAAAAATTTTAACAAAAAAAACCGACTTATATTATTTATAATATTTGATACATTTTTAGTGAATCTGAAGTACACTAACATTTTTTTCTAAATATGGGTAGACCTACTAAACGTGCTGCTCATAATTATGACAGCGCCGTTTAAATGAAACGGACGATTTGTCGCACACATAGATACTTAATAATGCTAATTTCAGAGTTATACGGTTTTTTCAGGGGTGCCATTGTCAGAACTGGACCAAATTGAAATGGCAGCACGTTTAGTAGGTCTACCCATATTCAGAAAAAAGTGTTAGTGTTCTTCAGATTCACTAAAAATTAAAAAAATAAACAAACATTTTAACAAAAAAAAACCGACTTCACTACGCACTAAAAAGAAAAAAATAATTGCATAATATTCTTCTACAACTTAATAATTAACTTACTTTTTCTACTTATCAATATATAGGTACGATCTAATGTTGTTACAATTATTGTTATTTTTGTAGTCGGTGTCAGCCAAGGAAACACTACAATATACCCAGCAACAATAATACGAGAATACTTTAACAAATACTTTTTCACAAATTAACTTTTATACGGGAGCGGATCAGAATACATAAAGTTTAAAATGTATAATGGGTTAAAATACTAAATGGTTCAAAATGTATAACGCAATTTTCTGTAAAACTATTAGCTAAATGAACTTTTTTGATATCGTAATCTATAGATTGGTTTAGGTTTGGTTAGGTTTGTTTTATAACAATCCTGTTAATTTGTAACTTTCTGAGAAAATCGCATTATATATTATAAACCATTATGTATTTTAACCCATTATACATTTTAAACTTTATGTATTTTAATACGTACCCCTTTTATACACAAGCACATCTCACCTGTAACTATGTATGTAGTTACAAGCGTACGTTGGCTGACACCGACTCCAGAAATAACAATAATTGTAACAACATTAGATCGTACCTATATATTGATAGGTAGAAAAAGTAAGTTAATTATTAAGTTGTAGAAGAATATTATGCAATTATTTTTTTCTTTTTAGTGCGTAGTGAAGTCGGTTTTTTTTTGTTAAAATGTTTTTTTTTAAAGTTAATGTCTTTAGTTTTCTTTGATTGATTGGGGGAAAACCTGCCAAACCCCTGGTAAATTCGTCGTTAAAGGAATCCAGTTGGATTTCAATAAAAGGTGCGGTTCGCCCTCCATGGTTTCTTGTGATGACATAGGTTTTAAGACTATCGAAGAAACCCTGGGGGCGGCATAATTTTGAATTTAGAGCTTTACTCAATGATAGCCGAAATATTATAGCGCAATAATGTGCGCGGGCGGTGGCCCTGACCAAACGACTCCATCTACAGAAGTACGAGTAATCTGAAACAATAGGAGATGGTAATTGAGGTCGCTCGGACAGAATCTCAGAACAGTTAACGAATCTACCCAGAAAAATACTTTGGATGCAGTTATACGATGGGCCTCTCAGATGTAGGTTGCGAAGCGGGCCGCCATCAAAGCTGCCTGTTATTCTAATCACAGTATAGACGCAGGTTTTAACGGAGCTAAACGTCCCTTTCCGCCTATGAGAGCTAGTTTTACTGATCCGTCGTCACAGACGAAGCGCCACAAGGCCACACAAGCGTAAGCTAATTCGCTTGGAGCGTTGAGCAGACTCTCCCGTTTAGTTTTACTTTAATGGCAACGCAGTATGGTGATATTCGCAGAAACCAACTCTGCCATTTTATTTTTGCAGAACTACGCAGCTCCTCGTCCCATTCTATGCCCATTATCCATATCTCCTGAAAAGGATTTGACCTGTAATCACTACAGGCATTAAAAAGCCAAGAGGATCATACACCTGCATAAGGTGAGAAAGCACCTCCCTCTTGGTAAGTTTGAAAGGAAGTGCGGAAATGTTTCTAAAATTTATAGTGTCATCGTTGATGCTCCAGGCCACTTCTAAAATCCTTATCTGAGAAGGTGACAGCGGTTCGTATCTACTACGACGCACGAGTATACTCGCGGCAGCGACATCACACACATGTTCTGTACTGCGGCAACTAAGTTTATTAATGCGGATGCATAAATACAAATTCCAACTCTTTTCCTTTGGACTTCAGCTCCAAGGCATAAAAACTGTCTGGAGAGAGTCTCGCTGTTGTGGCCCGACTTTTCCGCTATATTAGTTAGATCTGTTTTCCACGGAATTCGGTGTCTATTTTGTACCCGATCGCGAATTTTACCTAATACTCAACATAGCCCTTGGCTTATCCTTGATATTATCGTTTAGTTTTTGACTAAAATGTTTAATCTTTACCACTTATACACCCAGAGGCGGGATCGCCAAGATACACAATTATTATATTTTTTTATTTTATTTTAAATACATACATGGATGGATCATGGCTTTATCCCTCACGGGGTAGACAGAGCCTAGGATAACACGACCGAAAGGCAACGTTTAGAATGATTTTTGCCCATTTCCTCCGTGGGCTTGAAGCAGCGGGTACATTCTTTTTTTTTCTTTGCTCCCAGACTAGCATGGAAGAAATTCCACCCTATTTTTATTTTATTTTACAGTATTTATTTTTGATTTGGCTGGTGACCCATTTGCTTTTGTAGGAAATTTTTAATCGAAGAGATACCTATAGCATTAAAAATATATGAAAATAAAGAAACTTATTTGCTTTTTTAATTAACAGACATTGTAACAAAATGGTACATCTCAATTACAGAACAACTACAAAATGACAAATTGACGATACTTAGTATTCTTTGCTACTTTGTAACAATTGAGTAATTGAATGCATGCAAGGCTTTGACATAATTATAATGAGTTGTCATTGTCTCACGACTCACGCTTTTGTAATTAGCAAAATCTCAATAACTAATGGCCACTTATTTATAACTAGCCGAGCTGGCAAAAAATATTCCGCCTATAAGTCAGATTTGTCAGAGATGGCGTTGCAAAATATTTACCTTGCTACTCCGCTACTTACGTGCAAGACAACCATGCCCGTGCAAAATATATATGTTTTTCATACAAAAACACACGTAAGTTGCACGAAACATTCATGTAAGTAGCGGAGTAGCAAGGTAAGGTTTTATACCTACTGTTTTGTCTTTATAATATAAGTAAAGATATAAGTTTTACCTATTTGTGAAAACCGCAATAAAATCCGTAGATTAGTTTTGGATATTAGCGAACACAGACAATAATGAACACATCCAAACAGACAAAAATTACGAAATCTACTTGTTTGTGTTTCATTGCTCTTCCCTGATCGTTAGCACTCTATTTTTGATGAATTCATATAATGTAATACACGAACTTTCTAGTGATTTATTATTATGTAGGTATAGACAAAATATAGATAAAATATTTATGACTTGGATACTTTGACAAACGTAACAGTATCGTGACATTAGGTTCTTACCTAAAGTACCTATCTTAATTATGTAGATTAAAAAGCAATAATACGGCTTCTTATTTAAACAAACGCTGTTTTCAGAATACGTTCATTTACTGCACGCGTGGGGTATAAGTCAGAAGTAACTAATAGATTCTTCGAGTTATTATATTTTAATTTGTTCGGTCCAGCAACATGAATGACCCTAAATCATACGTGAAAGTTAATAATATGTCGCGAAAAGATGTTAAAGAAATTTTAGAACAAAATCCGATCAAATGGAAGGAAACAAATGCGAGAGTTCTAGATATTGGCTGTGGAGATGGGAGCGTGACTATGGAAATCTTGAAAAAATATATGCCTGATAATTTTATGAAACTAGTTGGGAGTGACGTTAGTGAAAACAGCGTAAAGTATGCTCAGGAGCACTATGGAAGCGATAAAGTGAAGTTTGTAACGCTGAACATAAAAGAAAAGGTTCCTGAACAGCTCAAGGGAAGCTTTGACCATGTTCTGTCATTTTACACTTTTCATTGGGTTATGCAACAAGAGTAAGTAAAATTTAAAGTTCTTTTTTTGATTTCTCATATGACATGATTTCGAAAACTGGAAATTATGAAAACGAGGTGAAGGCTGTTTTGTCGAATAGGCTAGTCTGCCCATAAACTGGCGGCAGTTGGATAATTAAATATTAATTAACCTCCTTATCTACTTCACCTCAATCTCTTGATCCGTAAACGCTTGCTAAGTTGCCATCCATAAATTACGTTATTTTATTATTTTCACTTTTATATTATTTTTTGTGTCATCACATCAGCACATCCTGCTCTAGCAGTAGGGGCACTATTTTGGGTGTCGGCCTTTTCATTATGCCTAGCTGTTCCGTCAGGGCCAGTAGGTATATCATTATCTCAGTAGTGAATATCTTTAGTTATCCGCCCTCTCGACCAAGTTCCTCGTGGTATATTTTGGTCCACAATGAGAACGGGGTCATCCAATTGAAACGGAAGTCGTGACATTCCGGCCTTTCTGGGAATTAAAGAAGGGAGATATTCACTTAGCCACCTGGCCCATAAATTTTCGGCTAGACGAAGCGCCCTTTTGTAGTCCTCACGGCGGAGCAAGTTAGCGTCAGTGCCGGAATTCAGGACTTCTGTAGACGGTGTATCCAGGAGGAAGTGGAATAGAGTAAATGCCTGAAGTATCTGGGTCTACTGGCAGATAAGTCAAGGGGCGTGGGTTGACGACCGCGTCTAATTCCATCAACATAGTAGCCAATAGCTCTTCTTTCGGGGCTTTTCCGATGGTGGTTGCAGACACGGCAGCCTATACCGAACGGACCAGGCGTTCCCAGGAGCCCCCCGTTGATGGAGCTGCAGGGGGTATGAACTCCCACTCAATCTTATTGTTAGCCGCAAAATCGAAGACATCTGATAGCCGGTTGGCTGCACCAACAAATAATGTTCCATTATCGGAGACTATCCGTACTGGGAATCCCCGACGGGCTATGGACCGGCGCAGCACCATGATCGCCGCATCTGCTGAGAGGGATCCCATGATGTTCAAATGGACAGCCCTGGTAGTAAGACATGTAAAGAGAGCCACCTAACGCTTCTCTCGCCTGCGTCCTATTGCGACCTCAACCCAGACGTCAAGGCCAGTGAAAGAAAATATATGGGCTAACCTGTCTTCAGGTAGATCGCCAAATCTGGGCAAGGCCGGAAGAAGCTTTTTTGCCCTACAAAGCCTACATTGTTCAAACAATGTACAACGCCCCAGTGTCAAGTCTGTTGTCAACAACAGACTTGACACTGGGGCGTAAAGTCAAAATGTAATGCTTCCCGCGCAGGTTAACCACGGCCTCTAAGTTTCCGTGGCCAAATTTTCTATGATAGTGATCGAGAAGTAACCTAATAGTTGTGTTCACGCAAAACGTTAACATTGGTTCGATGTGTGACAGGTTCTTAAATTAACGTGTAGAAGAGCCTTTAAATACTGTCAATTGGTCTACATTGTCTTTGATCAGACTCTATTGTTGATGGACCAACGAAGATTGTCATTCATTCATCCTCTTCTTGTCAATTGATTGGTATTCAACGTTCTCTTACGGAAGGAACACGAGAAATAATCATTATCAAGGTTCATCATCCAATATTTCATTGAGTTGTTCGCGTTAAGACAGATTGTCATCTGTGTGTCTGTGTGAGTTCAATAAACAAATATTGCAAGTTCAGCTGCCAATGTTACTTACACATCGACCTCAACACTACACCACGTCACTAGGAGGAAGGGCATCCTCAAGTCAATCGTCAGAGCAGGGCGCTCAACTAGTCACCAACGTTTGGAATTTGGATGGCCCAGGGAGGAGCTGTTCAAAAACCCAACAAGTTGGGTGTCGACCGTCCAAAACAATAGGATCGACACCTTGCACTGGCACTTCCAAACCAGCGGCAATTCCAACGTTTAGGCGAATTAAGCCTTCTTCACCCAACTTTAAAGTTAATGTCTTTAGTTTTCTTTGATTAATTGGGGGAAAACCTGCCAAAAGCCTCGTAAATTCGTCGTTAAAGGAATCCAGTTGGGATTTCAATAAAAGGTGCGGTTCGGCCTCCAAGATTTCTTGTGATGATATAGGTTTTAAGACTATTGAAGAAACCCTGGGGGCGGCAGTACGTAATTTTGAATTTAGAGCTTTGTTCAATGATAGCCGAAATATTATAGCGCAATTATGTGCGAGGGCGGTGGCCCTGACCAAACGACTCCATCTACAGAAGTACGAGTAATCTGCAACAATAGGAGATGGTAATTGAGGTCGCTCGGTCAGAACCTCAAAACAGTTAACGAGTCTATCCAGAAAAATACTTTGGATGCAGTTATACGATGGGTCTCTCAGATGTAGGTAGCGAAGCGAGCCGCCATCAAAGCTGCCTGTTATTCTAATCACAGTATAGACGCAGGTTTTAACGGAGCTAAACGTCCCTTTCCGCCTATGAGAGCTAGTAAGTAAGTAAGTAAGTAAGTAAATGCTTTATTGTACAAATATAAAGAAACAGATACAATTCACAAATAAATAAAAATAACATTAATATATGCACAAAGGCGAACTTACTGATCGTGCTAGTTTTACTGATCCGTCGTCACAGACGAAGCGCCACAAGGCCACACAAGCGTAAGCTAATTCGCTTGGAGCGTGGAGCAGGCTCTCCTCTAGTTTTACTTTGATGGCAACGCAGTATGGTGATATTCGCAGAAACCAACTCTGCCATTTTGTTTTTGCGGAACTACGCAGCTCCTCGTCCCATTCTATGCCCATTATCCATATCTCCTGAAAAAGGATTTGACCTGTAATCACTACAGGCATTAAAAAGCCAAGAGGATCATACACCTGCATAAGGTGAGAAAGCACCTCCCTCTTGGTAAGTTTGAAAGGAAGTGCGGAAATGTTTCTAAAATTTATTATAGTGTCATCGTTGATGCTCCAGGCCACTTCTAAAATCCTTATCTGAGAAGGTGACAGCGGTCCGAATCTACTACGACGCACGAGTATACTTGCGGCAGCGACATCACACATGTTCTGTACTGCGGCAACTAAGTTTATTAATGCGGATGCATAAATACAAATTCCAACTCTTTTCCTTTGGACTTCAGCTCCAAGGCATAAAAACTGTCTGGAGAGAGTCTCGCTGTTGTGGCCCGACTTTTCCGCTATATCAGTTAGCTCTGTTTTCCATGGAATTCGGTACCTATTTTGTACCCGATCGCGAATTTTACCTAATACCCAACACAGCCCTTGGCTTATCCTTGATATAATCGTTTAGTTTTTGACTAAAACGTTTAATCTTTACCACTTATACTCATTTATTTAGTGTTCTCTAGCAGAAGTCTGATCTAATGCATTTAATTTGACAGAGTTGCGTTTAGAAATGTGTACGATCTGCTAGCAGAAGGTGGCAATTGTCTCATCATCTTTCTTGGACGCACTAGGGTCTTCGAGGTGTACGATAAGCTTTCTCGACAGTCAAAGTGGAAAGAAGATCTCATGAACGTTCGGACTAAATTTATTTCGCCGTATCATGACTCTCAGGTAACAGAAACTTATCTCAAACGTATAAATATAAACGCATGGTATGTTTTGATATCTTTCGACGAAAACGATTTTCATGAAACTCGCTTTTAAATATCTTTATAGTCACTACCTCTTACTTCCATTGAATATTTTTGTGTTAATGTCGTTTTTGGTCGAATGATCGTTTGGTATAATTTTTATATACTCGTAAGTGAAGGTACTTCAGAGATTAGGCATATTCTTTTAACTTTTGCAAAGTCGATGGTTTCAGCATAACTTTACTTTAATTAGATGAAACGATCGGTCGACCAAACATTTGGTAATTAGGACGAAATCCATTTCTCGTTTGGCCTCTGTCATATAAAAAAATAACTACCCGATATTCCTGTATTATAAACGTTAATGGAATACATTTCAGGGGGTAATTTTGTTGGCGTTACTTTGCGGAAATCCATATTAATAGTACATTACACGCCAAGGGTGGTGAAATAAAGAATCGCAGGAACTTGTCGTACGAACCAAAAGCGAGGGAAATAAACATGCGACTTGAGGCTTTCTTTAACACCGCCCGAGGTGTGGACATAATTTTACGTCTTCCCCTGGCCAGGAAGTGGAAATTTCCGCTCGCGTAGCAGTAGGCAAAGTGCTACTTTCGGCCTGGTCAATGTAAATGTTTTCTGTTTATTCATTTCAAAGATATTACAGTATGTGAGTTTTTAGAATGCCATTCGGGTTTTGGAAACATATCAAACCCATAAGGGCGAGTGAGACGGCCAGACAAACCCGAACGGCATTGTAAGAACTCACGGATTGTAGTAATTTTCGTCTGTATGTCTATCTGCTTGTTCACGCATAAGGTTATCGCACACAACCGCTCGGCACCAGATCGGCGCCGTCTCACCTCAACGGCACGCCGTCAACCATACGCAAGCTCGTAACGGAAGCAGCTCGGTGCCTTCAAGCCGTCAGCTCGGCTACAGCGCGCTTACCGCGAATCGGCGACTGGTTGGCAGCTAGCGGTCAACGTTGACGGTATATAGACAAGCAGCGCGGCGTTCGCGGGCCGCCCGCAGGGGAACTACCCGAGGCCCGCGCGCCGTGCTTAGCTTATGCCGAGGCGAGGCGTTGGCGTTCCGAAGCTGATAAGTGTGCGTTGCAGTATGGAGTTTCATACAAAGAATACTGAGCGGGTCGGGTTTAGCGGGTGCCGCGATGGCGCGGAGCGGTTAAGTGTGCGTCAACCATTATCTTTGCAGCAGGCTACTGAAAGGATTTATCACAAGGGTAGATTAAAATACTTCTAATGGCCTTATAGCAGGTAGACTAAATTGAGCATGGGGAAACTTAAATGGGCTGAGAAACAAATTATGTTGCATTTCAAAGTTTGGAACACAATTTTAAATTTGTTACTCTACTCTAAAGGATCCAGCAAACGAACTCCGGGGTATGATGAAACGTACCGGATTCAAGGATGTTGATGTGAGAGCACCTCACAAAACCTTTTATTTTGACGACGGCGAGAACGAATTGAGAAGTAAGTACAGGTATACTCTCAAATTCAAAATTTGGAGTTCGAAGCATACCAGTTTCATCTTAGGGTGCAGGGGATGGTATGATATGATACGAATTTAGTATTTTAATAAATATGTAGGATTACAAAGGCACATTTGAAGTCAATTAATCAGTGTAGGTACCTGTATTTTATGTATAATTATAATTTTGTTCAAAGGTAACTCACAAAAATAAATGAGATTCCATCAAAACATCCTACTATCCTACTAATATTATAAATATGAAAGTTTGTGAGTATGGATGTTTGGATGTTTGTTGCTCTTTCACGCCAGAACGGCTGGACAAATCTGGATGATATTTGGAACATAGATAGATTATAATCTGGAATAACACATAGGCTACTTTTTATCCCGGAATATTGTGTTTCCTGCGGGATAGCGATAAACGAATTCTATGCAGACGGAGTTGCGGGCAACAGCTAGTAACTTATAAAAAACAAGTCTCGCAACTCAGTTCTTCACCGTAAAAAGTTTTGAGATTGTGAGATCCATGTAATACCAAGTCATTCAATTTCAGTCCCTACTTAAGGGACCTTCTGTCTTAAGTTATTACGTTGTAATTAGCTAACCTAACAACATCTTATAGTGACTAAGTATATCAACAATAAAAATATTTTATGTTTTAAATAAATAGATTAACTTGGCAATCGCACTAAACCATCTAATTTAATATAATATGTATCACTAGTGAGATATATTGTGCTTTCATGCGATGGGCAAGTCATTCTGTTTATTTAAAACATAAAATATTTTTAATATTGATATGCTCACTATAAGATGTTGTTAGGTTAGCTAATTACGCAATAACTTAAGACAGAAGGTCCCTTAAGTAGGGACTGAATAAATTAACCGACTCTGTATTACATGGATCTCATAACTTTTTACGGTACAAGAACTGAGTTGCGAGACTTGTTTTTTTTACAAGTTATGTTTTTGGCCTTAGTTGACTGATTTAATTTATAATTTATTTTCAGATTTAATGAAGTGCTTAAATCCATTCGACAGTCTTAATGGAAAATGGGAGGATTTCATGGACGACTACGTTAAATTGGAGCCTAATGCAGGGATACTTAAATATCAGTTAATTATTGCTTATGGGTCTAAATAAAATGAGGAAACAGTGAATATAAACCAGTCTTCGATGTATTATTATTTTTCATAACACAATTTTTATGTTTTATTTGGAATTTACTTTGGCCATCTTAGAACTGTCTAAAGTCTCTTTTTTATTAGGTAATTGGAATTAAAATAAAATCAAAGCATACATTATAATCTTTTATGTACCTATTTCGTCATTCAAAACGGAAATTTTAAATAAAATAATTTAACTAAGTCACTATTAGTAAGTAAACTCACTTTTACTGTGTCATTGTGTGTAAGTCACTGTTAGTTAATAAGTCACTATTTTTTTATTAGTAAAATGAATAGCTTAATCTCCCTTTATCCGTATTTTAATTGATTGAAAGTTTACTTACAAAAAATTCCATTTATTTTAAATAATTTTAAACTTTGTCAATCCAACACATTAAAAAAAAATACATAATTAAGTAATTACCTTACGTTAACTGCTGGAATAATTTGTACCAAACTTAGAACCACCGCAAAGAAACTGGCTTTTCGAATGAAAACAACCGCATTAGAGTTATGCCACACAACAGACAGAAACACACAAACACACACTCACACACTCGCACACGCACACAAACGATGCATACTCACATGCACACACGCACGCGCGCACACACACACACACACACACACATATCGACTTCAAGCTTATAACACCGATCCTTTTGCGTCGAAGGTTAAAAATATTGATGTTTATGTTTTTTGTTTCTTAACTACTTGTGTTTGTCACAAATAAACTTTGTCTTTCTTTCTTTTATGGTGTGTTCACTAAATTCGCAAACATTAATAGCCAAAACTAAATAATTATAATACACTTGGCAATAGTGTAAACTTGCGGAGTTCCTATCATTTTATGAAGTGTGTTTCTCATTGTATCGACAACATGACGTTGATCGTGTTGAACTTATCATAAGCATTGGTTGGAAACTCACTGTGTACTGTATTTACCTTTCATTATTCAACAACAACAGCGTTTTGCGCTCCTATTGCCTGCGTCAGGAAACTGCTGTACTATTTAGTAAGCAAACGATGCAATGTCTGATAATTTTGTTTGTAATACCATATCAGTCTATTCAATTGTAGACAACATTGCACCTGAAAAATATACAGACGATACGAACCATGAAACATCAAGGATTACATAAACAACACCATAGTTCATAATTTTTAAACTCCGTCTAGACATTACCTATTTCATGGTATTGGAAGAATTTTTAATGATTTGTATGTGGTTTTTTTATTTAAACGTCACATTTTCAGTTTTCAGTCAGAGCATATCTAAATATTTTGTCATCACCAGTCTTTATCCCGACACTGTTATAACCGGCATTTGTTTTAGATGCCTGGACACGACCATGACTTTCGTTTTAGTTACACTCAAAGTGAAACCCAGCTTTTTAAATGCATTCATTCACTATGACGACAATCCTCTGCAGCTCAGGTTGCGATGCCGCTATCGACAGTTAGTCATAGGCGTTCCTCAGACTGTTAGTGGTGTGCACAGAGTTTTGAGACAGGTCAAAGAAAAAGAGTAACTACCTAACTTACCAAAAAGGCTGCCTGTTGATTTTGTTGTAAAGTCTGTTAATTATCAGGTAAGTGCTTAATTAAGTACCTCAAGTATCCGAAAACAGATGGCAATTACAGCAAGGGCAGTCTATGTTTTTTTGTCTTTATGAAGTGCACGCGGATGCAGACTGTTGACAATTATGACTGTTAATTTTGATTACACAATCGATTTCTTCAAGGGCTTCGTTGATAACAATGTTGGAGTGAAGGGTGAATAGGGTGGAAGACAGAAGCAACCCTTCTTTGATCGTTACTGTTTGTAGTCACCATCTATCAGAAATCATAACAAGTTAACGTCTAAGAAAAAGTAGCTATTTGTCCAGCAGAGAAAGATTGCAATGATAAAGTTCAAGTTTTAAATAACAATTTTTAAATACATACACACATAAATTTAATCACATCTTTGTCCCTTACGGGGTAGACAGACCCTAAGGTAACAAGACCTAAAGGCCATAATTTTCTAAATAGTTTCAGTTTTTCCATTTCAATTTGTGATCATAGATAGTCACATTTACATCAGGCTGCGAATTATAAATATGCAACAGCTGAATACTAGAAATCGAATAGAAACTGACTCACTATGATAGTGAAATTCAACCTGTGTCCACAGAAATGATTGCCTCTTACTAATCCGCAGGCGCGGTAATTTGTTTATACATTATCAACGGTAATCAAAGGTACCTTCTGCAAACACGATGAAAGCTTTGTTCGTCACAGTATGGACACTGACTTTTCAATGCCTTGTGATACCATTAGCCAAATTATGTGATCTGCCACCCGGTTAAAAATTCTTTGGACGTCATAAATTTGATGATTTGGACCGACCAATCATTTGTAACATCTTTTAATATAATGTACATGACATTACAATGTAATAATAAATAAATAAATAAAACGTAACGTCGATAAGACGAGGCTGTCAAATTGTGAGTTTGACTTTACCGACATCAATTTGATAGGAAATTGGATGAAAAATGATACAATTAGTTGATGTAAACCACTTGTTTGGCCCTATTTTATCGGTGACCCTTCTTCTTCTACGTATCTCTTCATTTTTGATTCGATCCCGTAGAGAAACCTCAAGCATAGCTCTCTCTATAGGTCGCTGAGCAACTCTGAGCCTATTCACAAGGCCTAGTGACACCATCTCGGGTCCGTATCTCATCACTGCTAACACAAATTGGTTTAAGACTTTCGTCTTGAGGCACTGAGGAATTTTGGATGAAAAAACATTGCGAAGTTTCCCAAACGCTGCCCATCCGAGTTGGATTCGACGATTGACCTCTTTCTCGAAGTTGGACCTACCTAATTGGATGGTTTGTCCTAAGTACATACCTATGCGTCAACAACTCAAGAATCGAACCGTATGTATATATTGAAAATAAAAAGCATGTGGGAATAAATAACTGTCTACTTTATTCTGTTTCTATTTTAATGATATTCTAATGCAGGAATTTATTTCCTTCTATTCAGTTAAATGTTGTTTATTTTTTAAAGATTTTTGTTTTGGCAGTCAGGTTTATTTTTAAATAATTTTCTCCTTTCATTTGGTGCATTGTTAACGCTCTATTTCATAAAACTAGATATAAATATGCAAACAGAAAGAAGAACTTACTTCCGAAAAATCTTATAAAAAAGAAATCGTCCTTAAAATTTTAGCAAAAAATGAAAAAGAAAATTATAAAGCAATGCACTGATAAATTAATTTCAGGTTATTGACTTGCTAGTTTGCTGTAAGCACATATTTTTCATTAAACAAAAAACATAATGTTCCAACATCCATTTATATCAGTACAGCTACATAAATATTATGAAAAATATTCTTTTATTCCACTCCCGCACTTCCGATTACTGTAGTGAATTAAATATTATGAGTATATGTAAAAAACTTAAGCAAATGACCTTTTTGTATGTGTGAGTAATGAGTGTCAATAAACAAAATTGTCTCATTTCAGTTCTGTATATACTACTACATACAACAGGTCATTTACTTAAGTTTTTACCTGTACTGTTGATTTAACTTTTGCAATTTAAATGGCAATCACTATTAGTATGAAATAAAATCGCTTTCCGCAGTCTGTCTGTCTGTCCCTAATCCCTATGTATGATTAGATCTTTAAAACTACGCGACGGATTTTGATGTGGTTATTTTTAATAGATAGTGATTTAAGAGGGAGGTTTATATGTATAATTCTACGCAGACGAAATCGCTGGCAGAAGCTAGTTATGTATAAATAATACTTTAGAATAATGCTTTAGGCACTGGCTCCACCGCCGACGATGAGCGTGAAGCGATTAAAGCGAGTTATCGCTAGCTGGTGTAATTTGGAGAACTAGTAGGGAAAATGTCTTCGAAATATATCTCTCTCTTTTACCGACACGGGCTCTATATCTTTTGTTCGTTTCTTGAGGGACAAAATAGTCGATAGCTAATCGCTTCCTCGCCCTCTGTAGGACCAGTGCCTAAGACCAAGTGTATGACACGGCGTGAACTCACCAAATGTGCTCAGCCGTATAGCCATTGCATTGATTATAATACTTATAATTATAGATACAGAAAATAGCAATTCATCGGTAGCGCAACGCAAGAGAAAGTGCGATATAATATATGTACCTACATAGAATAACAGGGCAAATTACTTCTTCTTCTTCTTTTTTAATATGACCCCATCGATTGATGTGATGATTTCGCTAATGTCAAAGTCATAAATACAGTATTCAAGAATCTTGTGACAAAAATGTCAACAACGTTGTACGGTAGAACACGAACAAAAGACCCCTCCCCCTGTCGGGATCTTAGCCAACGGATAATGATATCCCTCAGAATCTGTCAGGAAATCAGATGCCCAGGGTGCACAGGACCAAGCACTGCTCTTCCCCTCGGACTGATCCTAAAACTAACCGCAGCTCTTGACCACACGCGGAGGTAACCCGACTTGCACACCAAGGGCAGTTTCTTTTTTTTTTTAATTAATTGGTTGTCAAAGTATACATTTGTCCAACGTTTTTCGGTCAAATGTTACTGAACCAATAGGATTACGTGGATAGTAGTTAACCTATGTAGACTAGAAAGATAATAAGAGTCAAGGTCGATTGTCGCCCGCATCAGCCGCTAACAGCTTTTAAGAACTTCACAGTGACGCGTTCAGGGTTCCACGCTGTGTTATCTGGTATACTGGATGTTATTATGATTTTGTTTTATTACCTACATGACTGCCCCAATCAAGAAAACTGGTCAAGTACTTTAAATTTGTTATTCAATCTTTCAGCAACAGCTAGTAAAAAATTTAATACATACATAAGTACATACTGACATAAATCACCGTCTTTGTCCCTTACGAGGTAGAGAGAGCATAATAAGGTAACAAAACCTAAAAACAACTCGTTTATCATGAAGTGGAAAGGGGAATCAAAATAGTGATGGGCTGTTAGCCGCATCACCGATTTTCACGCAATATCTTGATGGGCTTTTACCATCTGCGCGGGAAGAGACGCAACTGGTACATTTTATCTTTTTTCTTTGCTCCCAGACCAGCAATACCAGCGTGGACGATTAAAGCGAATAAAATTACTCAAAAATACTACACAAGCACCACAGGATCATCCAAAATGTCCACAGCCATTTCCAGAGGCACGTCATCTTGGAGCTAACCGAATTACGGGCCCGCCGACCCACTAGTTTACGAGTTGTCAGCGGTTCCCGTACACAACAACTTTTACATCGCGACGACGCAACTTCCCACTTTGGAAGATATGCCCCAAATTAATGTGCGTTATGACGGAGTAGTTAACTTAGAGGGGTTGAGGACTAGGAAATATTTCGGTGGACGGCTTTAAGACGCGCGTAGGTTTCGTACGTTGAATAGCAATTGAAAAATAAACTCCCATGCTGGATTGGGAGCAAAGAAAAACATAGGATGTATCAGCCACTTCTCTTACCGAAAGGAGCGTAAAAGCCCATCGAAAGAATGGGCGAAAGCCTTAGGAATCATGTAATAGGCGATACGATTCCACTTTTACGCCCACAATCTTCCTTAACGTGGCTTTTAAATCTGGGACCGGAATAAATACATTAAAATTATATCAATCTTATTGATTACAATAAAAACCGAAAAATATAGCACGAATCTCATGCCTACATAATCGAATACCAATAATAATAATATAGCCCTTTTATTCCGAGTTCACTACAATTTGTTTTTTTTTCATTAAAATGTTGCTGTCATTTTTTTTTATAAAATCACGTAATTTGGCGTGCCTCTAGGCATAGGCCTCCTCCAGTAGTATTGGAAGGCTTGGGCTATAGTTCCCACGCGGGCTCAGTGCGGATTGGGAACTTCAAACACACCACGATGTTTTCCTTCACCGAAAAGCTCAAGGCAAAATTTCAAATGTAATTTCGCACATTGATTATTTGACGATCGATGACCTGAATTTAAAGTTTTTACATAGAAAACTAAAACATTAGGTATTCGAGCTTCATGATTATGTGTCTCAAGGCTAAGGCAAATGGGCCGCCAAGAGCTCTTTTAATGTATTTTTTTAAACTACCAGCGCATTTGGAAATACATACCATCATTGGCTAGACGAACGCGCCGCAAGAAACTTAGCAGGAGTCATTTTTACAGAATAAATGAATAAATACATTTACTATAAGTAAATTCTGCTTAACTAATAAACGTATGCAAGGAATTTATAATAACTAGTTTTGAGATAATATTACGGTCCCCAAGTTAAATTACGCAAAAGTGTTCATTATGTCTATCCTGACGGATATAATGAAATATCTGTAAAGCTTTTTGAATACCCGGTATTCAGGCTATTGGCACAAAACACTAATCGCGCAACAACGTAACAAAATTAGCGATGAAAGTTGTCTTCGTCCTCAATATGCCTGCCTACATAGGCTTTTAGGCAGTATTTAAAGTGTGACATCATTATGAAGTACATAACACCATTATAATTCTCTCGAGATCTATGTGGGCCGGTGTAATTGTCCATTAGTTAGCGAAGCAGCCAATTACCCCTCCATTAGCTTCGAATCTCCTTAATAGCAATTCCGTCGCTAAGGAGGCACGCGCTACCAACTTCAGAGGAATTCATATAATGAAGGTGTCCTGTCCTACATACAGCGATTACGGAAGTTTGCTGTGACGGTAGCTGTAGGTTGCGATTTGAATTTAGAACACTTGATACGTTAAATGAGTTTTACTGCATGCAGTTACGTTAAGTAAAACGTAAAGTAAGTAGAAAGCTCATGCAGAGGGTCGTGGGATGGAATCAGGGCTTGTAGTTTGGAATTACAGGTATTGTTTTATGCTACACTATTCATATGACGCAAATTTAATACAAATACATTGTCATAGACGCGATTTTAAAATCGATCACCAGGATGGAAGGGGTATTGGAGTAATTTACCACAGATTTAAAAGTTTCACGCAATGTTATGCAAGACTCAGAGCAGGCAAATTAGAAGTGTGAACCTTGACAAACTTCACAAAATAATCACAGATAATACAAAATCACTCGCAAATCAACTCTTCAACTGCCCTCGAGGTGGGGCAAATATGACGCATGATCGGCACACGGGATTAGCAAATATTGTCCGCGCCAGGTCGGCCGTGTGGACAGAGCACTCAACTTCTTCTATCCGATATCCACCGAACTCATGGACACTCTAGTGTTAGATATTGCCTTCCGGATAGTGTCCTTTGAGTATTTTGCGTATATGGAAAAGTGATAAAAGTCTTCACAAGGAGAATATGAAGGTAAGAAACGTGATTATTCTGTTCCTGATTTATAGGACCACTTAGCGCATTTAGGGAGAAAAAAGTAAAAGAGGCGCGGTTCGTTTGTCATTTTGAGCTTGTACGCCCGGAAAGTAAAGCTTAGAATGCTTATCATTGCACGCTCTGATAATACATGTACTGTATACAAGTTAATGAAAGACACAAATTAAAGGCCGTACATTGTCTAGACGCGTATTCCAGACAGAACATTACCACCAGTAAATCAAAACTAACGCTTCATTCGGCTGTCTCTATGTTTGATTATTTTTCAAATGAATCCCAGCCATTCATGTTCATTGAAAATAAATAGGACCATGCATTGAGCTGAAACAAAATTTGCATTTAGACAGATTTCATTATTGGCCCGAAAACAATTTGCTTTGGCGGCCTTTTATATTTAGCCCAGGGGTATATCAACGTCAATGTTTGAAGTCTCAATTAATTTGAATACTATCCAATTGCAACACAAAATCACGATGGTCCAGAAGACGAAATATTTGTACCTAATTAGTAAATTAGTCATTTAATTCCGACAGTTGAAACGTTAACATTACAATAAACAAATGCACTTAGTGCAATTGAAAATGTAAAAACTTTCCGACGAGATTTTCTTCTTTCTCTTTATTTTCTACGACATCACGCATCGTGTTCAGTTTGTGCAAGTTTATTTTTTCAGTATCGTTTTTTTTCAGAAATCGGACCTCAAGATGACCGGACTATTTAATGATAAATACCTATTTTGAGATAACAGGAACAGATAATGAAAATGAGGCGTTCCGGAGGCGAACCTAAGATAGCTGGCATCTGTTGGCGTAATCACTGGTAACAGAACAGGTAATAACATTACTCCTACCGCTTCACTACAGTGTAGAAAAATACAGTAACACCAATACGAGCTTGAAGAGACATAAGCATAATTGTGCTAGGCTGCGCATAGCTCGCTGGGAACGTGGGCCGCTGAGGGGGCTACGAGGAGTTAACCTCTTTAAAAAAACAGACGGTCACCGGCGGGGGAGGGCGGGGAATCCGGAACCCGCATTCAACGGTGCCGTCGCCACCTGCCCCATCCCGGGGCGGCCAGTGGACGTTGCGGTGGTCACCGTGTGCGCCCGCAACGCCCGCAGTTCAAGGCCTGGAGGGAACGTGTGTGTTTTTAGACGGTAGGCCTCTCCCCTTCTTCCATAGGGAAGGCAGCGGCGAGATGGAGAGCCCGTCATACCTCCGTTCGTATGCTGCCCCGAGCGCGGAGATGCATAAGGCGCATTTTCCACACGTTAAAAAAAAAAAAAAAAAAAAAAAAGGCTGCGCATAGCTTGTCGAAAATATCGATACATCGATACATCGCTACTAGGAGTTCGACGTCGTTCGTATTTTTCGATACATCGTTCTCATAGTAATTGACGGATTGGCTGGCGAAAGTATAAACAGATCACTAGAGTTGGACATACTATTATGATTGTTATGGAGAGTTCATGTTAAGTCGCTGTGTGGCATAGTAAATGAAGCTCACTTACTTTTTAATATTTAAATAAAAAATACAAGAACTTTTCTAATTAAAATTGTAATAACCTCAATGGCTTAGTTCCATGTCCATCGTTTAATGTCGTTATTATTTAAGAAAGTTAAAAAATATATATGGTGTAAGTGATAAACCACTAATTTGTTCCGTAATTGGATAGCCCGTATTACCAATCTATTGGGTTATTTCCTTCATGTTGATCTTTGATGTCCAATTCAGTTTGAGTGCGCTCGCTGTCAGGTCCATACTGAAAATGACAGTTAAAACCTGACCTGAGTCGAAATTGAATTGCATTAAGCCGTCATGGTAAAACCCCAGTTTACTGCCGTTTAGATCCACAAGTGGAGCTGCCAATTTTTTCACAGTAATTTCGCTCATTTCGCCAAGTAAACATGTTCGAGACGTTTTTTGAGTGAAAAATATACACTGGCTAGAAGCTTTCCCGTTGAACAAACTCACTGAATTCGGTGTAGACTGTGGTTACCGGGATATTCCCCACACGTGCTGCGTTTGTGCGTGCTTATTACACAACTGAGGCAGTTAACCGGAGTTTCTGATAATGGCTGTTGCTTCTTTTCCTCTTATTAACTTGGAACCAATTTGAATACGGGGTTTTTGAAAATCTAAAATTAATGAACTCGATCTAACTGAAAGCGCTACTTTAAAAAAAGTCATAAAAGAGTCGCGGCCTATACACAAAATATACATTGATTATATTGATTTTGTTACTGTAATGTCCAGGGAAACTTCAGGAGACACAGGATTTCAGGAGCACAATTAAACAGCCTGTACGGTATTCACGTATATTGCAAACTGAACCCTTGGCTTAAATCTACCCGCCACCTTATTAGTTCTCATCTACCTACATTATACTCCTCCACACTTATTCTATAATAGAGGTAGCTATAATATATAAATTGCACAGTTACAGCTGTGCTAACTCAAAATAAACCTTAAACCTTAATAACATCTACCTGCTATATGCCGCAGATGGCCATCTGAACTTACAACTAAACCTTATATTTAGGTGGGTTATCTAACCGACACTGACGTATAAGTCGTTCTGTGCGAGCCTGGGGCAGCTCGGGCGAGGCAGCGGCGGGCGCGGGTGTGCGGTGCGGCGGCGGCTGCCCGAGCCCAGTATCTTGCTCAGACTCATTTCTCCCTCTCGCTAACGCACTTCCCTCTGGCCTCACCTCTGACCCTTGACTACCGTCCTCCGGTTCCCGTATTTTATTTTTGGGACTCTTCGGACACACAAGTGAACTCCTAATACACCTTCGCTTTAACTGATCGATATGCCTATGTACCTCTTTACCCTGATTGTCAACTATCTTAAAATTGGTCTTTCCTACCTGCTGTGAGACTGTCCCTGGACGCCATTTTTCTCCTTGTAAATATTGCCTATACCAGACCTGATCACCCGGGTCTACACTCCTAAAACCCCCTCCCGCAGCCTCTGTCTGTTTCCTCTGTGCCGCGAGGGCCTTTTGACCCCTGTCCGGCTTCAAAGCGTCCAAACGCGTACGCAAACGCCGGTTCATTAATAGCATAGAGGGACTTTCTCCAGTCGAGCAGTGCTCGGTGTTACGATAGTACGTAAGATAAGTGTGTATTGACTCCAAAGCCGATTTACCTTCCGAAATAGCCTTTTTAACTACTCTTTTGATGGTTTTTACAGAATTTTCAGCGGCGCCATTAGACGCTGGATGGTATGGCGCCGTAAAAATATGTTCAATTATATTTGTATTCAAGTACTCCTTAAATTCTCGACTGGTGAAAGGGGGGCCATTATCCGTAACTAACTGCTTCGGCAGACCGAATCTGCTGAACAATTCCGTAAGCACGTTTATGGAAAAATTAGCTGCCGTACTCGGAACAACAAATACTTCCAGCCATTTGGACATAGCATCTAACACGATTAGATACGTTTTGCCACCAATGGGACCCATGAAATCCAAGTGTAACCTGGTCCATGGGCGCGCTGGCCAGGGCCAGGCGCGCGGCGCGTGGCGCGGCGGCTGGTCGGCGTGCGCCGCGCAGACCGCGCACGCGCGGCACGCCGCCTCCACCGCCTCGTCCGCGCCCGGCCACCACACGTAGCTACGCGCCAATGCTTTGGACTTCACTATGCCCATATGGGGCTCGTGAATCATATCTAATACCTTAGCCCTACAACCCTCCGGTATAACCACTCGATGGCCCCACATTAAGCAACCGAGCTCCTCGTATAGTTCCTGTTTCCTATTGAAATACGGTTTTAAATTGGTCAGTTCACATTCCGCCGGCCAACCGTCCCGAACGTAACTTAAAACCCTACTTAGTATACCGTCCTTAATTGTCATGCGCTTTACATCGTTATAGTCTAACATTAAAGCATCCTGAGCAAAATGCAAGTATGTCTGTTCAGGTAAAGTGATGTTCTCGGCGGGACCCTTCCGCGGTAATCGCGACAACCCGTCCGCACAGTTATCATCAGTCTTCACATATTCAATTTCGTAATCGTATGCCGATAAAATGACCGCCCAACGTTGCATCCGACTGGCTGTCATCTGCGGGATACCATTATTCGGCCCGAAGATGGACACCAGCGGTTTGTGGTCCGTTCGCAGCGTAAACCTACGTCCATATAAATATTGATGGAACTTCTTTAGTCCAAATATGATAGCCAAAGCTTCTCTATGTATTTGAGAATAATTTTTCTCCGCGTCGGTAAGTGTCCTCGAGGCGTAGGCGACGGGGCGCTCGCCGCGCGCGTCCCCGCCGGGCTGGGCCAGCACGGCGCCGACGCCGCGCGCGCTCGCGTCGCAAGTCAGCACCACGGGCCGGCTCGGCTCGTAATGCGACAAGATTTCCGCGCTCGTCAACATCTCCTTTACCCTCCGAAAAGATCTCTCACAATCTGCGGTCCAGTGCCATTCTACCTTTTTGCGTAAGAGGTTATACAATGGAGCTAACATTGAACTGATGTTTTTAATAAATTTGGCAAAGAAATTAACCATACCTAAAAATGAACGCAGTTCAGTTAAATTGGTTGGAACTTGCATTTGTAAAATTGCTTCGATCTTCGACTTATCCGCTTTTATACCCTCCTTCGATACAACATAACCCAAATAAGTTATTTCTTGCGCCAGGAAAACACATTTGCTCTTTTTTAATTTTAACCCGCTGTCTTTCAATCGTTGGAAAACCATCTCTAGAGCTTGCATGTGTTCCTTCTCCGATTTACCACCTATAATTACATCGTCTAAGAAAACTTGAACGTTCGGTATACCCTTAAATAGTTGTATCATAATCCTTTGAAAAATGCCAACGCTCGAAGCTAACCCATATACTAGTCTATTATACTGAAATAAACCTCTATGTGTGTTAATCACTGTATACCTTTTAGATTCATCGAGCTCGATTTGATTGTAGGCTTGTGATAAATCAATTTTACTAAAATATTGATTGCCGTTTAAATTAACTAAGACGTCCTCTATTCTAGGTAAAGGATAGCGATCGATCAGTAAGGCGGGATTAAGAGTGCACTTGTAGTCCGCACAAAGGCGGAGGGTGCCGTCTGGCTTATTAATAGGTACCAGTGGTGAGGCCCAGTCGGAGTGCTCCACGGGCTGGATGACGCCGGCGCGGAGCATAGCATCCAGCTCAGCGTCGACGCGCTCGCGCAGCGCATAGGGCAGCGGCCGCGCACGGTGGAATACGGGCACCGCACCCTCGCGCACCCGCAGCGTCGCCGCCCCGCCCGCGTACCGACCCAGGCTCCCATCGAATAGATTCTTATATCTGTCGAGTAAATTTACAATCATATCATTAGGTTTTCCGCTAT
Organism: Pandemis corylana; assembly: GCA_949127965.1. Classification (NCBI taxonomy): domain Eukaryota; kingdom Metazoa; phylum Arthropoda; class Insecta; order Lepidoptera; family Tortricidae; genus Pandemis; species Pandemis corylana. The sequence goes on along the minus strand of OX421856.1, from coordinate 9,799,443 downwards.
CACATAAGAAATTACAACGAAATTGGGGCACTTCGATATTCAATTCGGACAACCATTGCCTTCCTAATAAGGAAGTCGTGCCGCATTTTATGACAAATAGCTCCAAAACTTTCTCGATACTTCCATATCTTACAGTAGGTTTAATAATTCCCAACGGCTTAATTTTACTCCCATCAATAAATTTCAAGACAGTATTGTTTGGTTCCAAAATGAAATTACTAAAATATTTATCAAAAGTCGCTCGACTTATGCACGAAATCGCCGTGCCCGTGTCAATTTCCATGGAAATAAGTTTATTGTCAATATGCACAGAAACGCTTACTGGTCTGTAGTCGTTCAAACACAAGTGGTTCAACTCCTGTTCCATGTCATACTCCACTGCACCCTCGTCTTCCTCCGCTCCATCGCCCTGCGCCTGGCCGAAGTGCAGCCGTCCTCCGGCGGCCGCCCTCCACTCCGGGCATACCCGGCGCAGATGTCCCGTGCGTTGACACTTGCTACATATAAAGTTCCTATAGCGACAGCTGCCATAGTCGTGGTTGCGCGCTCCGCACGCTCCGCAAAAAGAATTATTGTACTGTGGCGCGCCATCTGCGCGCTGTAGGCTAGCTCGCCCCGAGCTAGCTCCGCCGCCCTCGCGTTGCCGGCCCCCTCGCGCCGAGCCCGCCGCTCGGCCAACCGCGCGCCCCCGCCGCGCGCCGCTCGCGGCCGGCGCGAGCGCATGCACCGCACTCGCCTCCCCGCCCGCTCCGCTGCCCGCCGACTCCCGTGCGTCCCGAGCATCTACCGCGGCCGCATCCCTCTCCGCGGCTTCAAGTGCGGTCGCAACCTTGACTGCTTCCACCAAGGTCACGTCATCTTTCTCGGCAAATAGCCGCTGACGAATAATATCACTCTTGATACCGCACACGAACTGGTCCCGCAGGTTTTCACTTAGCATATTTCCGAATTTGCAATACCTAGATAGCCTTCTTAATTCCGCTACGTAACTAGCTATGTTCTCCTCTGCCAACTGCCTCCTTTGTCTAAATCGATACCTTTCTGTAAGTGCCGATGGCGCTGGTTGTAAATGCTGACTCATGTACTTGACCGCTTGGTCGAATGTCAAATCCGCCGGATTTGTCGGGCTCGACAAATTCACTAACAACTCGTACGCCTCATCTCCGATCGAAGCAATCAGGATAGGCAATTTCATGTCGTCGGCAATCTTATTCACTTTGTAGTACATTCTTAATCTATCTACGTACGACGACCATACCCCGCACTTAGTATCGAACTCGCACAACTTCCCAATCGACATTTTTACAATGTTATTTTTTTTTTTTTTTTTCACTACAATGTTTTGCACACACACTACGCTTAGTCTATTTTTGTCCTCGTCGCCAATGTAATGTCCAGGGAAACTTCAGGAGACACAGGATTTCAGGAGCACAATTAAACAGCCTGTACGGTATTCACGTATATTGCAAACTGAACCCTTGGCTTAAATCTACCCGCCACCTTATTAGTTCTCATCTACCTACATTATAGTTACCAATTGATTACGTACATACATAAATCACGTCTTTATCCCTTAATTTCATGTCATTTTCTTCCATGCTGGTGTAAAGAAAAAACATAGAATGTAACAGTTGCTTCTCTTCCCGCGCAGATGGTAAAAGCCCATTGAGGGAATGGGCGAACATCTTAGGAATCATGTTATAGGCGATGCGGCAACCCATCACTATTTTGATTCCTCTTTCCACCTACACGCCCACAATCGGACTAAACGTGGCCTTTAGGTATTGTTACCTCAGGGTCCGTTTTACAATAAAAATAAGAAAAAAAAATCCTTACATTTGATACAGATACGGATCTTGAGCATACCAGGGGTTAAATAGTTACTTTGAATTTCCACTGAAAGAAGAACAAACTTAGCAAGGTATGATTTTTCAAATCAATTGCATCATAGCAAGTACCCCCCTAAAATTATTTTTTACATAAAGCAAAAGCTGTGACCATACACAACTCATAGCCGAGTAACATAACATATAAACAAGAAAAAACTTAATCTCCATTTGTTTGTTTGAACAGCAATTAAAATTTAAAAGTTTAGAATTATATTGTAAGAAACTTCAGCAAGGCAGCAACTCGAAACTTTTACCAGATTAATGTTTTTACAACGCATTTTAATAGTTGAGCTGAAGTATTCTGCTAAGAATACCCACGAGCTTAATGGTAAGCAAGAAATCTTAGGGAGTTGCGCTGGAGTTAGTTTGTCGGTTAAAAGTTGAAGCATTTAATAGGTATACAATAATGCTGTTTTCTACATCGAGATAAAAACCGTCCAAGTTTTTTCAAGCGCCTTCGTATCGACGTTATGATTTTGTGTTTCCAGAATTGCTCTTTTTCTTTTTACTTAACAGTTTTCAGAAATAAAGAGTTTGAGTTATAGTTCCTACACTGGCCCAGTGCGGATTGCAAACGTCACACCATTGTATTGCTTCGCAGGCGTATGCATGTTTCCTCACGATGTATTCCTTCACCGAAAAGCACATGGTGGTTTCAAATGTAGTATCGTTGCTAAATTCCGAAAAACTCAGAGGTGTGCGCCCGGATGGGAACCCACAACCCTGTGCTTGAGAGGCCGTAGGTCAAACCAGTATATATACTTACATCATGGGTCCTATAAAAATTAAAATTACTTTTTATCATCTCATCATCACCAACTAAACATGTCCTAGAAGGTTTGGACAGTAATCCTCACACTGGCTCTGTGCGGATTGGGAACTTCACACACACCATTTAATGCTTCGAAGGTGTATGCAGCTTTTTTGACATGTTTCAATCACTGTTTCATCCTTCCAACCGATTTCGGCCATGGCGACCATTTCGATTTCTTGTTAGTTCGACGCTCTTGTGCCCGAAGATGACTTATGTAGCCGATCTTAGAGGTGAAACCTCGCGCAAAATGAAGACACGTGAACACACCGTTGATAAAATAGTCGCGAAATGCGACAGGCCAGCCTGTTCCCATCATAGGTTACAAAATAAGCCTACAAAAAGTCACTTCTAACACAAATAAAATGTAGATTCTCGTGTTGAAAAGATTATTTAGTCCAATTAGTATACATGTAAGTATTATAGTAATCATTTACAAGCGTGTCCTATCGTAAATCAACCAGCCATGAAGTTCCCAACTGTAATATTAGTTTTCTTCAGCCGTATCGTATACTATTTTGATTACAACTTCTGAAGACACTAAAGTGTAGGAATATAAACATAGCGTCGGCGGTAAACTTTAGTGGTTATGTGTATTCTTGTTTGTCTTAACACCGAATGTTTTTAGCAAAACGCAAAAATGCAACATTACTTATTCAAATCATTGTCAACTGTACAAATATACTATCTTAACAAATACCTATTGTAAATAAATGCGAATGCGAGTTGGTTTAAATATTAGTCACGCTTACATTTTGTTACAATTTGGTCTGGGGATAGTTTGATACTCTTAGAAGGACATAAAATAGTTCTCAACTCGAAAATAATGTATAGTTCCTTCATCGGGTGCGCAATAAACTAATTTTCCGCAGACTAAGTCGTGGGCAACAGGTAGTTTACTAATAAGAATACTTTTAAGATGGTAATACCTACTTTGTCGAGTACTGAGAAAATATTTTCATGTAAGACTCTTAATTACTATGCAAAAGTTGGCAGCGCCACTTGCGGATCGAAAAGACACCCAACTGTTCTCATAGTATTTGACTTTTTAACGCAAACGCGTTCGAGGCGTATTTTGTGGCTGAAAACTAACATGAAGCCTACCTACTGGCAAAAAGATTATAACCAATTTACCGTCAACTAAGTATCTACGCCATCATAATATTTATGAGTTATTTGTGGTAAGCTTTTAACTACATAAACATTAACCCTCAAGCACCATAATCAAGCAGAACAAAACATTAAGAAACTTGAACAAAAGAACCGCTGAGCACCTACACTCCAAGGCAATAACATACATTGTCGCTAGCTTTTCTTCTAAAAGCAAAAATACTTTATGCGTCCCAGCGGGTCGATACGGGATACTTAGAAAGTGAATTATCCGCTCGGGAGCGAAGTAGGTAAATAAAATCCACCTACAAATAAATGGGGTTAACAACGTTCACGTAGGCAATCATTTCGTTAAGAAAGTACGCGTCGAGTTTTATTTCTCTGGGGTGTGGGCTGACCGGGATGCTCTACAAATCACTATTATGTCATCTTATAGTTGTGGCGGGGCTCAGTGTCGGTGCAGTTGCCTTGGTTATTGCATTGCATAAACAGCTCCACGAAAATCCGGATGACGAAATAAACACTCAATTCTAAGATAATAATATATCTGAAGAAAAAAACACAATATAATAAAAAAAATATTTACATGAAAAAAGAGAGCTCCTAAAATGTTACTATAACGTCTCAGAGCTGAGGTTAAGAAAATGGAAATGTAATTAGAATTTCGCTAAATGGACCAACTTTTTCTTGTCACTCGTTGCTATGATTACCCTCTCCTGGGGCACTCTTTAAGCCGTAGTATATTTTTGTGTTGTAAACCCCTTCCATAATTGGTTATCTACTAAGCATATTGTTATAACGTGTCACAACATTCCCTGGCCAGACAGGACAGAATAACAATAAGAAATTAACTAATTATGGCACCATAATATTATGTCATTAACAGCAAAATACTGTAGTTGCTACTACATCGAAACAATTGATCAAACGTAGTGTTCGTGGTTTGGTTTACAGCCAACCGCAACAAATTACATTGTGACGTCACAGTGAAGCTATATCCTAGCTCCGGACACGAAACAAAATAAATGGACAAGGCATGACGGTAAAAGATTTAAGAAAATAAATTTTCTTGGCTAATTTTTTATCATGTTGAGGTAGAGCCGTCACTAATAACGCGAGTTAATTGATATTTAAACCAATTGACCAATCAATTGTTGATGAGTATGTTTCTAGGCCTAATGAAGATTACAGTTAAACTTATTTAATAGTCCATGTCTAGTCATTCTAAAAATATTTTTTTTGGAATATTTGTTTTTGTAAAAATAATTTAATTAATTTTAAACTATCTTTAACAGTTTGAGCTTACGCCTCCCGCTGCCCGCGATCCGCGCGCGTTAAAATTTTTGCTAACCAGCTTTAAATCATTAAACAGTATTTTTGAAAATCTCATTAGTCATTTTAAATCTCATTAGTCGTTAAAAATCTCATTCAATAACTACCCCTTGTCTTCCTGGGTGATGTGTCACATCCAAACCGTGGCTTACTGCACGTCAGGGTCCTAAGTGACACAAATAGAGTGCCATCTCTGGCTGCATGCAGGCAATATAAAACGTGCTCCCGAGTTATTACGGCCACCGATATTGCTTCAAGTGCAATTTCGAATAAGGTTTAAAAACGTGATTATGAACATTGTCGAAGGTTAGGACTTGATTTGTACGGTTCTATCAAAAAACATTTTTAACCCTTTTTTATATCTCAATCATGAAAACATCTTTACTTTGATTCGTGATAAACTTGAGTTTGACGTGCCACATATTGCCACCATTTGGTTATCCATCATTTATAGTTTAGTACATTATGGTAGGTTACACAAAATTTGAGAGCGATTTTCAGCGCAGTCAACTGAATCACCGATGCGTAAAGATGTCTCAAAATATTTAAAATTGTATTGCCATGTTATTTCTAGAGTATTTATAGGTAAATGTTCTAAACATGTAGCGGTTATTATTTAACAGAAGCGAAAATTAGAAATTGTGCGAATCTTTATTCAAATATAAACGGCTGTCTGAATATACACATTTCTCATCGTAACTTGATGACATTATATCAAAATTTACACGCTCGGTTCTCTTTATTTCACTTCAATAGAAGGTATCTTAGAGTTTTCCTCGAATGTTTCGGCAGGTTGGGTTAGTCTGATTGAACACCCCTGTTAAGATTTTTTTATTCCTTTTTCATCACCCCTTTGACGCCGTTCACCTTTGATCACCGATCAGTAAATATTATTATGAAAACTTATTGTCGACCACAATTAAAAAAAACTGTAAAATATTAACATGTTACATGTTCAGTTAAACAAACAAAACCACGAGCTGAAATATTGTGGATTAATTTTAAAACTCATTGCATAGATCCGTACATTGTTTTTTATACCAAGATAGTGCAGTTCCAACGAGATGATGTTAAAACTTCTATTAGTAATTTTAACCCTCGTAACGCCCGAAGCTTTTTTAAAAAGTCTTCTTTTTAGTAATGGTACCGATCCAAGCTCTAAGCCAATTTCAACTTACAGGCGCCCGAAGTTCTTCTAAAAGTACTTCATTCAATCTTTCAAATAATACAATATTTTTTGCCTCGTATTTATTTCAAGTTATTTCTGAACGAAGACGTCAGAGGCCTTACCATGACGTCTTAATGCGATTCAATTCTGGTTCAACTTACGTTTTACCTGGCATTTTTGACACTTCTAGTATGGATCTGACAGCGAGCGATCCAACTTTTGTTCGGAATAGAATCGCATTAAGAAGTCATGGTAACGCCCCTGGCCTGTAGTTTTCAATGGATGCAAATAAAATAGGTTCATTTAACCACCACATTCATGACATTTAATGACCAACAAGCGTCGGACGTTGCTCTTTATCCAGGCAAACTGGTACCAACTACCAAAGTTAGAACGGCTAAGACTATTCTCGTGTCTTGGAGTTAGAAACCACAAATTGCTCACAAACTTACCTGCACGGTGACTGACAGGAAGTTCGTGTCAAGCAGCTTTAGGAGGCGAGCATATTGTACACTACACACAGTTACTTTGCTCCTAGTTATGATCAGGCTGAACTAAGAGTGCCTAAGTTTTGTCCGAATATTTGTAGCAACTTTTTACGGTATGTTGTGGCAATTACTTTTTATTCTGCTATAAATTTTATCGACTTAAAAGTCAATATTGTTATTTTAATAACACTAATATTATAAAGGCGAAAGTTTGTGAGTGTATTTGTGTGTATGTTTGTTACTACTTTACGCGCAAACGGCTGGACGGATTTGGATCAAATTTGGAATAGAGAGAGCTGGTACCCTAGATTAACACATAGGCCACTTTTTATCGTGAAAAATTGCATAGTTCCTGCGGGATAGTGATAAATATGTCAAAGGTCGTAGCTGCCTAAAGTTGCAACGTAAATTATTATTGCAGAATATAACTATTAACATCAAGTTCTTAAATGTAATTATATGCGGACAAAGTCGCGGGCAGAAACTAGTCAGTATATAAATGTCTGTTTCCACCATTTCTATGTAAACTGGCTTAATAAGCTTAATTGATACTTTCTATAGTACTGAGATAATAAATTTTAATTGCCATTTCACTATAATATTTCGTATACAGTACTCTTAAATTAAAGCAAAGACCAAGATAACTATAGATTACAAAGAGCTCTTGTTCACAACTAGTATTATACTACATTCAGTTAAAGTTCAACCGAGCATCCAGATGACCTAGCGTAACCCTGACGGTAACGAACCTTGGAAGGGGTGTTCCAAAATAACGCAAAATGAATGAAATCTAATTGGTACACGGTTTTTTACTGTTACTTTATTTTTACTGATATTATAAAGAGGAAAGATTTGTATTTTTTTATAAACTCAAAAACTATTGAATTGATTTAAAAAAATGTTTCACCTTGCTTGAATTTCAGAACACCATTTACTTAGTTCAAACCGCTGTAGAGAACAGTACATGTACCTAATGTGAATGAACTTTAATTCAACGTTGTTTTAATACATATAAAAGAAAAACAGTTTATCAGCCATTAATGTTTAGTAAATTACGAGGAGGGGTTTTACAAGGACGAATGTACGAAATTTACGAAACAAATTCGTTTCAAATTATATTGGAGATCGTTCTCAAAGTTACAACTAAGAGTAGTTACAGTCTTTGCTGAGCCCAACTGCAAGTTTTTTTTAGGTATAATAAATAAATGTCACTTAATAACTTGTTTTCACGGAAAACTAAGGTCCATGTGAAAATTTTGAGTATTCTACAAGCTTTTATTTAACTTGCAATGTATGTATGTTTTTCCGAGTGGAATCTTGTAACTCAATTTTAAAGCAGATTATCATACTCATACTCATACTCATACTCATTTATTCGTAATAATTATAGTTATTACATGTCAATTACAATTTAAAATTTAAATAAAACGGCAGCACCAATAAAATAATAAAACAAGTTTTTTCAATCATAAAGCTGTAGGCTTTGACTGCCAGGAAAAGAGTTCGTCGAATGTATAGAATGTGTGCTCGAGAAGCCAAAATATCTCCAACCGATTGAGCTGAAATTTAGCATACTTGCGTAAATCAGATGACAAATCAATAATCTGGTAGTAGAATTCTGGTGGTCCAGCCAGAACTGTCTCCTCAGGAGGGAACTCTTCAACGGTTGGTCAGATTGACTTGAAATTTGTGTACACATAATGACAATGCGAGTACAGTCAGCAAAAACGCTTGTATATTGAAAATGGTATTTAACATGACAACATTGTTTTACTCTGCCACTTTCTTTAAGTAGTTTCGTAACCCTTTGATTGCAAGTCCGAGGGTCTGGCCTTGCACGTAGCCATTCTCTAATCATTTTAGAGGGCATCAACAAAGGTTTCACTAATCTTTCATCTCAGAACGACCCCTTTGTCTTGTTTGTGTTGGATACATAGTAACTGGATGTGAACTACCTACCAAAAATATATTAGTAGAGCATTTGCAAAAATTTTAGATTTTTTCAAAATTGAACTATGGTGGGTTTTTCTTACTCAAAATCGTTGACGCTATCGGTCCTTATACTCGTACTAGATGTGTCCCAAAACTTCCATTCTAGTTCGTCACTTTTACTTTCAGCGTTTTTATTTTTATTTTTATGGGATGTGGCGAACGGGAAAAATGCCATAGTGAAATCCGGGTGATATTTTTTAGTTAGTCAATTATTTTTTTTGTATTTAAGTGTATGCTCCTATTATTGTGTGTATTATGGCTCTGGCTTTGTTGCTACTCCTATTAATACTTGCTAGAAACTGAAAAAAATGCGGGTAGAAATAATTCCAAATCTTGTAGTTAATATCAGAAAATAATTTTACAATGACATAACACGAACGACCAAAGGACTGGTTATCACTCCCCACAAATATCTGCATAACTATTCAACGAGGGAATGCTGCCAGCCTTTTAGGCATCATGCCACAATAGCCTTTTTTAATCTTAATTTAGCTTTAAGAAACTAGTCTTATTTTAGATTTAATTAAGTTATTCAATTTACCTATTTTCCTGTAGTTATTGTACTTGTAGCTAAATTTATATACTTTGTTCTCATTGTAATTATTATTGTGGAGTATTTTTTTAAAATCTTAACTTCAAGGTACTTTTATGCTGAACATTCTCTTCCAGCAGAATATATATCTTTGAGAAATCCCTATTAGGCCGTGCTTCTAATTCTTCACACCGGGTTATTTGTAATTAGAGCTCAAGTCGTTAACAATGTATGGCAAAGAACATTCAGGGACAAAAGAGTGCAAACATGAACAGTGCAAGTTTGGAATCAAAGCGGCGCAAACATACCCTTAACTGACATGCGGGCGTATAATTAATTAAACGTACATGTTAAAGTTTGTCTTTTATTTGCTCATTATTGTGTCATACAAAAGAGGAAATGCTGACTCGTTTCCTGTTTTATACTCTTCGGTTTGAATACATTCACTGTCGGCAACGCATATCTACGTTTTCGTGTTTTTTTTTCCTGTGCCATTGTCACAATTTATCAGTCATTCGAACTCACACTCACATGCCCGTTTTCAGCACTTAAAGACGTCCCGCGTGAGATAACCAGCAGTGAATGTGCTACAAAACTAAAGTTCAGTCTGTAAATAAAAAATTGATTGAAGACGTTATTTTGCGGTGGTCCATGTTAATTAATTTTGTTCATTGTTATAAATAATTACAAAATGAAAAGGATTTTAATGGAAATAATCTGAAAATTGCAAGCAGACCGAGATTCGTGACATCGCAAAGTAAATACTTAATAACAAGCAACCAAAGGCTCTAGTAAAAGGCCGAAAGCTGATCTAAAATAATGTAAATACCTAAAAGCATTCCGCGGAAACCTCATTGGAATGTCCATGCTAAGACAAGTTTCTGAATTAATACAGAGACGCAGATTTTGCTAAGCCCAGCCTCTCATTGGTTATGCAAGACGCTATGCCTCGCCGATGTAAACGGTATTTGAAGAGGCTAACAAAACAGTGAGTGTAGTGTAAGCAAGTTTTGTGAGATTGGATATGGCGGGTCTAACAAGATGGGTGCTGGTTTTAGTGCAGATTGCTTGCATATGATCGAAGGGTTTTGGTAGAATCGTAAAAACGTGAAGGTCGTGATTGCCTGAAACTGATCTGCTTTAGGTAGGTTTGATTGTTGTTGGCTATGTAGTAATATGGACCTTTTTTTCGTGCCCACGACAAAAAAGGTTGGGTTCTAATTTTATTGGAATGCTAGTTAGTGGTTGGTTTATCTTCGTAGTGTTTTCAAACCAGTAGGCTGCTGGTGTGGAAGCATTTCTGTCTTGAAAATATCAAAATATTCATCGAAAGAATCATTAAAAATCTCAGCCATCATTTTAGCGAGCTTTCCAAATTAGATAGATGAACAAAATATTCATCGAGCATGACATGACAATTAAAAGAAACAAATACCTACCGAATGAGTTACACATAAAGATGAAATTTTCGCGGCACAGCCGAGAAAAGGCGCCTACTCAGCATGTGTTCCCGAAATTGCTGCCACAGCGCTGACATTCTACAGGAACCACCGGCGTGCGAGTTGACGCACTCAGCAAGATAACTATACACATTCCAAGTAGTTACAACATATTTAAGCTTATTTAACAAACATAAGTCGTATGATACACACAACATAAAAGTATAATAGGAAACAGAGCAAAAGCACATCACTTATAAATCACGAACATCATCAGTCAGAACACCCTAATTTGCATTTGCACTCTTGCTCATAAAGCTCTTCTAGCCCTGTTATAGCTGTTTTGGACACTAGATTGGCTATTTTAATATGCATCCGCAACGTCTCAAGGCTCTGAAATTCAAATGTACTTTAGCTATTTAACCTGATTACTACTGTTTTAATTCTACATTTATTTCTAGTGGGTCGATTTTCGGCATACGAACATAAAAATCCTATTGTAATCGTAACTTAAGTCAGAACTTAGGCGAGGAATACTGGGAAAATCAACAAAGCACATGCGACAACGGAGCACAAAATAATAATACAAAAATCACTGTTCAAAGTTATCATAAATAATCACATTATAGAGAAGGCATGTGCCCCGCAGTGGGCCGTATATAGGCTGGAGATGACGATATTGATTGATTGGATACCTTGATAAATTAATTATAATGCATTTGGATCCAGTGACCTCATGCAAATCAGTTTGCAGTAATATTAGTCCAATGGGAGCGCTCAGGTGATTAATTACAATTATGTATGAATACTAATTTGTTTGGTTATATTATAATATAATTAATTATTAATAGAATAGTACCAATATTTTCCTTCATTATTTACTTGTACACTTGCAGAGATGTAGAGATGAAAAACAGTCATACTGGGCTGACTCATCGACGTGCAACCGAAATATTTCAATCTAGAAGTTTGCTTTATTATGTAGACAGGAGAGAGAGAAAAAGAGATGTTCATGTATATTTATTTCAGTTTTGCCACTCATAGATAAAAACAGTGTAAGTGAAAAAATAATATGAAAACCGACAATCATGACCGCCTATTAGTAAATACATGAAACCTGTATTTCGCGACGCGAAAAGTGACTTTGACATTTTCAAGCGGTTGACGTTGTATATTCTGAGTAGGAGTATAAAATAATCGATGCATAGTAGTGTAAAATAAGTAGGCCTTCCTCAGTGAAACGTTGCTGCGTTGATTTTAGCGAAGCCCATTTAAAATTGATTTAGAAATTTATTTTGTTCGATTAATTTAGTAAAAGTGTACAAAAGTTACATAAAGCGATTCCTTTAGAGCCAGGTCAGTCGCTCGGAGTCGTGAAAACGAGTTTTTATTTCACTTTGTCTTGTTCCACAACTCCAGAAAGTAGGTTAATTTTATCAATGAGAGTACACAACGGAGCTACGAGCTACGATCGTGGCAATGAATTCAGCTGTCGTAGCTTCGTAGGCGCTATCTCGAAGCACTGGTTCAGTGTCTGGCTTAGTTTGATTACCAACTAGGTATTAGCTAACTCTGCAGTCGAGACGATTTTAGTGCTAACTGGCTTTAACGTAGTTATGGGCGCTGGAACATAGCAACTTTAAATCTAGGTCGCTACGACACTGTTAAAATTATTCGCAACCGAAATCCTGCATTTTGCTGCACCGGTGTAGTACTGGTCGTCTTTTACGCGTAGATAAAACATGCAAGTGCTTTTATTGTGGTGTTTTTACAAAAATCTGAGAATTTAACATGAACATGTACATAATATATGGCGATTTTGTTCTGCAAATCTGCTTTCACATTTTGTTATTAGCCAAAATTATGTTTATATAAAATTGAATTTCTGTTTGTTTGTCTCGAAAATGGCTGTGCCGATTTGAATAATTTTGGTGTTGAACCATTTGTGCAAGTTCAGGGAAAGCTTAAACGGCGAGAAAACATTAAAAAAACAGGGACGAGGGAAAAGCCGCGGGCAACGGCTAGTCTTATCTAAAAAATAATTTCTGTTCGTTTGTTTCGCTTAAACTCGTGCATGGCTGGATCAATTTGGTTAATTTTGGTTTGAAATATTGAAAGTACATGGAAGGTTTAAACGGATATAAAATATATAAATTAAAAAAAAACAGAACGGGGGCGAAGCCACAGGCAACTGTTAATTTTATAATAAAAAGCTCGACGCTGAAATATTTGAAGCGAGATCAGAAAAAAATACTGTGTGTCAATGGAAAATAAATTTCACTCTTTTCATTTACGAGTGTCAGCCATATAAGCAAACTGGTCTCGTCTATATATCTTGCCCTGATGTTTAGCACGAGAGCGCGCAAGAGTCGCGTCGTGCGCGAGATAGATTTTTCTCTCTTTCTTACTGTTCGTTCTAGAAAGTGACGGGAAGTCTATCCCGGACGGATAGTCTTTATGCTATGTCGCTCTGTCCTCAGCATTAGGTACCGATCTGTTGCTAAATTCTATACTTGGGATAAGCAGTGTTGCGTTTAGAAACAAACAATGTAACACCAAAATAACAGTATGCAAACAACATGGCAATTCTACCGGTGATCGCCTCGATGTCTCGCTAGCAAGGCTAATCCGTATTTATTCCGAAACAGAGCTGCAGCGTTATTTATACCAGACGGCTCACGTACACGAAGCGGTTTCGGAAGCTAAGAAATAGCGACGTTGTTACACCACCTTTATCTCCTATCTAAGGGAAATATTTTATATCCAAAACAAATCTTAATGCGGCTTTCGCCTTGCCAAAAAGAGCGAGTGACAGGAAAACAAAAGTGCCTTGATAATTTGGTATCGGAATTTTATTATTCTTCAAATCATGCTCACATTATAAGACCATGCTACCATGATAAGTTGTTTGAATGTCCGCATTGGCATTGATAAATAGCATAATTTGTACCTAGTTACTAGTACTATACTAAGAAATTTCAGTAGCCCGACGACGGACCAGCAAAAACTAGAAAGCCGCATCAACCACTAAATCGCGAACACGGAGCCATGCCGCCTCACGAAGCAGAGCTAATAAAATCCAATAGATAATGGATCGTCCCGCATTTTCCCGGCAACTTTCTCATTTAAATAGTTCCCGCTCCCGCGGATCGCAGATAGGAAGCCTTCTGGGTCAATAAATCACTTGAGATCGCGGGCAGTCTTAGAAATTTAAAAAGTTTACCCGGACGGAACGTTGCAAGTCTATTCGGAGTGTCCTTTGTTAAATGGAAGTGTATCTTAACTTTTTGTTCTGGATCCACATTTAATTAAGCCGTTACTGCAATTTAGGTCGAAACTGTTCTTAAAATTTTGTGAGGTTTATTTTAAACTTAATATTTTATATCATAGTTACATAAAACAATAAAATAAGCATTAAATACACGTAAAACACAAAAAGTCCCTCTTAGGCCTGGAAATAATTTAAGTAAAGATTGTAATATTATATTTTCAACGTACAACTTTACAACACAAATTGAATTAACACTCCAAATTAGTTTTCTACACTAATACAAAGTACTAACTTCTGTCTCAGCGTTATGAACGATCAGTCAGTCAGGACAAACAATAAGAACTATTTAATAAGGACTAATTTACAAAAAACAATACGCTACAATATGGTCGTCTTAAAATCAAGGGTTAGTGGGCTTACATTCGAGAAACTATTTGTAGGATAAAAACGATCTTGTTGCTGGTGTTACTGCCAATTTCAAGTCGGTCAGAGGCACTCGATACACCAAGCGATCGGTATTTGTTACGCTTTTATCCTTCTTGCTAGTTTTTTTCTAGCAACTATAAGAAAAATCGGTTGTAAGAAAAGTTAAACGGTTTTACACTTCCATGTGAGCGAGTTCTATAGTAGAAACAAACAATAAAAAATCTTAAAAAATCAGTAAGTTTTACAATCAGTAAAAAAAATTGTGCATAATACAAAAATTTGAAACGTAATAGGTATATAATGCGTAAAAATACATGATACTTCAAAATATTTATAATATAAATTTTCTCAGAGAATGGCAACTTTTAAGAGGATTGTTTTAAAATAAACCTAACCCAATTAGCAATCCATAGCAAAAATAGTTCGTTTAGCTATTCGTTCCATCGAAAATTTAACCATTATAATATTGCATGAAAGCGAATCTAATCGGCAAAAAGGGTTGAATCGAGCAAAAAAACAACGAAACAAAAACACATTTCTTGTATGGGCCTTGGACCTTTAACTTTCAACTTTTTTTATAGCGGCTATTAGAATTAGTACTACTACCAACAATTAATATAACTCTACCACTATCCGAATTAATCCGTTTAGTTTTAAGCTGTATTGCGTTTTAAAGACGCGATTCCCGATAACCTAACCAATTGTCTGCAATTTGTACGGTTCCATTTTAAAAAGAACGACTATTGTATTTTCTCCATTTGCTATTTCGTTGTTAAAACTGTTGGATCAGTCGATTCCACGGCTCCAGTCGACGTCGAGTGTTATTGAGGTGTTTCTTTATCTACGTAATGGAGACCACTAATCTGAAGCCGCTTAAATCCCCCTTCAAAGGATCCATCCTATTCGAGATTGGTTAAGATCCGAGTTTTGAAAGTGGTCGACTCTTTTTTAACCCCCGACGCAAAAAAAGGGATATTACAAGCTTGACGTCGATCTCTTTCTCTCTCTCTCTCTCTCTCTCTCTCTCTCTTTCTGTGTGTGTGTGTATATGTGTGTGTGTGTATCTGTCTGTGGCATTGTAGCTCCCACACGGGTGGGTATTTGGATGCAGTTTTTTTCATTCGAAAGTCAATTTCCTTGTGGTGGTTCTTAGCTATGTTTGATAAAAATCGGTCCAGTAGTTTGAAGAGTAGCTCTTTTCCAAAATGATGTAAGGTGCGTGGGTTTTTTTTTTAAATTTATTGTTATTTCAATCGTATTATTATATTTTCATTGTGTTAAGAGGCCAATTTCTAACTCTTGCCGCAAGTGAGCAGCATAATGTTTTACAGGCAAACTTAGCTTAGCTAAATGAGGTATCTATGCTAGTTAACCTTTGAGCACATGAGAGGAACATTTAACCAGCGACTGGCAGAGTGTGTTCCAAATTACAAGAAATGAAAGCCACAATACGAACCACAAATTCGCAGGTAGGTAAGTAAAATTTTTATAGAGCACATTTAGAGATGGGACTGCTAACTTCAATTTTATGTTTCAAACCAGCAGTTATTTAAGTTTGTGCTATTTCGATAGCGTCTCCATTATAGCAGTTCTATATACCGCGGTCCATAAGTTGCGTAACGTATAAGGTCGAACAGCTCCTCCGGGCATACCACTTCTTACTCCACACATGGACGACCACTTCAAAACGTCTAAACCGCTCGCGTTCTTCTTGGTTCTTACGTCGTATTGTTCTTGGCGAAGAAGTATAAATGTGGGTACAATGAAAATTCTCGATTTACTGCAGAGCAGTTAAACTTTTTCGCTATTTGTGTGAAAGTTTTTGTTTTACGCGCGAAGTTTTATTGTGAGTTTGTATTGGGATTGGCGCGGTGCTGAAAACATTTTCTTTGATTATGATAGCGAATGTAGACGTAGAGATAGTACATTAGTAGAAAATCGGTTTAAGCGTAGCTCAAAACTCGGTCACTAACATTAACCGACAAACGTTTGACAAATGTATCGTTTGTCAACCCTTTGTTTTCTGCTAAAATGTTAACTTTATGGAAAAATTACAAAACAAACCTAAGCTAGTGAGCCTGCGAAAATATTTTGATTAAAAATGTTTAAAGTTTAGCATGTACTCGTAATAAAGGGTTGTCAAAAGAATTCTTTGGCAAACAATAAATTTGGCAAACGTTTGCCGATCAAATTATTGACAACTCTAAAATTATTTCGGCTCATGTTTATGATCACGAATCAATTAATGCATTTTTAAATGGTTTTAATAAAAATATCAAGTAATTAAATATTAACTGTATCTCTATAGTTTCAAGTTACGTTGCACCGGGCAATAACCCTTATAAAGCTGATTACAAGCGAGATTTAAGAGTGTTACGGTAGGCAACTCAAAAGTCGACTTTTTTTTCTATCACATTTTGCTACAGCGGAACGCGACGGAAGAAAAGTTTAATAGTGAACTAACCAAATTCGTTGGGATTTCGCATTCATGGCCTGAACGAGTAAGAAAAACCTCACCTTCTCGTTTAAAAGTACGCCATCAAGTATATACGTATCTCTTTTAAAAGTCGCAAAGTAAAACACCGCAGTACGAGCGTACGTCTTAAAATTTTGTACGAATATAAGCTCCCGCGGGCTGGGTGTCATTTACATAAAACTTGTTTAAATGGTAATATTAGAAGACGTCACCGCAGCTTGCCCCGAGGGAACCAAGCCACAGCCTAAGTAACTAACCAACTTTATTCCTCTGTACCACTAAATGTCACGTGTTAGTGGTATGCTTTTGTTTAGTCTGTGGTAGAAACGTTACGATTTACTCAGGACTTTTCTATTTCAAGGTGCTCGGTCCCGTAACGTCAGGTCTGAGGCAGGTTGTTATAGAATTTTATAAATCGTTCTTTCTTGCCTCCCCGGGTACTCAGTGGATAACTTTTGCCTTTCCAAGATAAATCTGAAAAATAAAACTTAAAAAAAATATAAAAGAGAAAAACCAAGCGGTTCATACCAAATAATAATAAGTAATACACCAAACCCACATTTTAATTCAAAATTCAGCCACCCCTTTGACTCCGCACACTTTGAACATCGACCAATGTATAGATTTTTTATAAGCCACAGTTAAAAAAGTCTTGAGAAACCTTTATACAGGGTTGTTTAGTCAAACCACCTACTGAAGTATTCTAGATTACTTTTAAGATACAGTGTATAGTTAATTAAGTGTTGTCCTGCACACACGGCCTTACCATAACGTCTTAATGCGATTCAATTCCGACTCAGTTCAGGTTATAGCTGTCATTTTTAGTATGAATCTGACAGCGAGCAAACCTTAACTGAATCGGAATTGAATCGTATTAAGACGTCATGGTAAGGCATGCACGGCTAGCACGAGCGCGCGAAAGCTGTGTCGACTAGGGACTTCGCCTCCGCCTCCGTTACTGCGGAAGTTCCGCAAGAAATCGTACCTCCGCCTCCGTCTCCGCATTTTTTTTGCGGACTTGTAACGGAGGTTTATATATGTCATAAATATTATGTTTAAGCCGTTCGGGCGCTTTTTGCGCATGAAATCACGACATTAACGAGTGCGCGGCGTGAACACATGACAGGAATCGACCTGTCAACTTGCTTGGACGTACGAAGTTGTAATGTAATTGTTTGAACCGCGATTGCTGTAAGCAATTTAGTACAACTATGAATTACTATTTCTTCCACATTTACTTTCGTCTTCGCATCCGCGGAGGTGAAACTCGTCAACTCCGCATCCGCCTCTGCTTCCGCTAATAATGCGACGCTATTGTGCTAGCCGTGCAGGTTTAAGATGAATACAATATGTATGTTTTACTATTCATTGTGAGTTATAATTTCATTATTTTCGACAGCAATACATGTTTCCTATAATAGATAGTAATTAAGGAAATGGCACCCTAGGGCTCTATGAGTTATGACGCGCCTGCGTGACTCGGGTACGTGAATTCTAGCCGACGCGAGAACGTGGCTACTATATACTAATTAACAAGATAATTTAAAAATGAAATTCATTAAATCAGGCGTTATTGTGAGGAAGTCTCTATTAATGAAAATGGAGACAACTGATGAAAAAACTGTATTAATTTTAAAAAATATAATAAAAATTAAAGAAACTACATAGATAGATGTAAACTGACTTTCTATTCTTTAAAATATAGAGCTGCAGAGAAAGCAGTGGGATTATAAAATACTTCATTATTTTGCTCAGACATTGCTTTATAATCTCGTCTTATCTTATTAACAACGATGCCTTTCCCACACTTCACTTTATCACCACAAAGCAACCTTGTCACAAATGTTCTAATATTATTTTAAGTTGTTTTGTTTGTGGAAACGTTATTCGGCGACCACCGTTGAAATGGAGTTTTGAACTATAAATTACTGCTTTCTGCATTTGTTTACGTGACTTGTTTTGAGAGGGTTTAGTTTCTCTGTGTTCACAGGTAGGTATATTAAAATGTAAGAGTTATGGAATATCAGCGTTTGAATTTTTCATTTATTACATACCAAGTTTCAGTACCTACATTTTGCAACATTGCGCATTTTCAAAACAAACGTGGACCTACCTTACCAAATGGTATTCTAACAAAATGATCTACGCTACATGTGTCGACACATTCGCTCTGTCCCACATCCAGGCAACTAGCTTACATGCCGGCGCTGCAACTGATCAGGCCCAAATCCTCAAGCGCCGCAAGTACTCCACCTTACTAAAGGATTATGAGTTTGCGGCGCTTGCGGTTGAGACTTTGGGGCCTTGGTCAGCCGACATGAAAGTCTTTGTAAAGGCCCTGTCGTCCCAGTTGATCGACGCCTCAGGGGACCCAAGAGCTGGCGTGTATTTATCCCAGCGGATCGCAGTTGCGGTCCATAGGGGTAATGCTGCCAGCGTCATGGGGACCCGCCGCAGCCAGTAGGGTTAGATGGGGTTTTCTTTTTATGACTTTTTTTTTCTTGTAGTAATTTCTTATTTGTAAATATAGTAGTTTTTGTAGTTAGTTTTAGTAAAGATAGGTTTTTAGGATTAGTGTATGTAATTAATGTTTGTTTTTTTTTCTATTAAACAAAATTATCTAAATTCCCCATTAAAAAAAATTGTGTCGGTTTTTTGATGACCCGTATTATAAATCGTATGAAAATAGTGTTACAAAAGTGATATAAAAACCGATGTACACTGCTGGTAACTCTGATTCAGAAAAACCCAACATAATTTTCTTCATTTTGGAAATGGAATTGTTGGGAAATAATTTTTGAGACAAAATGAGAATATTATGAAAGTTGGTATAGGTAAAAACTAAAGTAAAGGAGTAGATAACCTATGAAGCTTGAACTCCCGGGTAGGGTCCTCGGTCGGAGCATATATTTGTATGAAAACTATAATACGAATGTGTGTTCTCGAGTCTTGGATGTTTAATTATGTATTCAAATATCTATTTATCTATATAAGTATGTTTATCCGTTGTCTAGTACCCATATTACAATTGGTGCCAATCGTCCCAAGACATTTATTTATTTATTTTATTAGTCCCTAGTTTAAGTGAATTGATTATATTTTCCGTTTTTTTTACCGATATTACTTTAAATTTCACTTTTGGTCATCTTTTTTACAATAGTATATTTTGTTAAGATATGTGATAAAAAACTATGCATATCCCTATGTCACCATTCATTTTCGAACATTATTTTGAACATTTGGTTTGACTTTTTCACACGCAACAATAATACCGTCAAACCATCGGATTTTTCTCAATGACTAATTATCGAGACGGGAAATAATCAATAAAGGCGAGTGTAGTCGAGATGAAGTTAAAACAGACTTCCCTTTATATTGGGGAAGGTCGAGGGCCCTACATCGTGTAGACGGCCCTTAAGCGCTCGGGATAGAGCGGTGTATGTTCATATTACACGCAATTTTGACTCATTTGAATTATGGATATAGCAGTAACATGTATTTTCATAATGTAGTAAACATTTAATTAATTATCATTGGATTATCAATCAGTGAATACACCATGTAGGTACATTCAAATTATAAGGTAAGTAAGCAATATCAAGTTTCATTGAAAAAAAAAGGAAAAATATTTTCACAACATTTTCTTTCTGATGGCACTTTTTTATGAAATTGGGATCACAGTTGGCAACCTGACGGTAAGTCAACATTACCGATACCGACAACTAGATGGCTGAGATGGTTTTTCGTGTCAAAAACTTACACTAGAGCCTTATTTAAAGAACAAGTTTGAGCACTGTAAGTTATGATGGGAAGAGCGTACACGTGTCGTAGTAATGTGTTATAATTAATTTTATTAATAAACAGGATGTGCGCGAGGTGTGAACGCGTCGCGTCTGCTGACGAAGACCTCTTGCCAAACTCGAGGGCGGACGTCTCGGCTTTGTCAACTCGAACAAAGACCTGATTATGGCGCTTGTGCATGATACTTTGGGTATGACTTAAAGCTACGTACATTGGACTACGGTCAAAATAACTAACTATAAAAAACGTAAGCTTGCTTGCTTCTTTGTGGGTGGTATGACTTTGTCGCGAGGGTTAAACGTCGTTACATTTTTTTGCTAAGAGGACTAAGATAAAATACCAGTGCCAGCTACCCCAGCTGTCTTACTCTCCATGCCGAAACAGCAGCGCAAACTAGGTATTCAGTATTTTTGTATTCATTAGTAAAGTATACTTTTTTTATTCAACAAGGAAGGCGAACGAGTAAATGGGTCACCTGATAGTAAGCGAGCACCACCACCTATGGATACCCGCAACACTAGAGAATTACAGATGCGTTACCAGCCTAGAGTGCTAGGATAGAATACCTCTTGTGCCAGTAATTTCACCGACTGTCTTACTCTCCACACCGGAACACAGCAGTTAAACTAGTCTACCCTTTTTGGACCTGCTATGGGTGGTGTAGCGGTATAGCATGCGTCACGGAATGACGAGGATCCTGGTTCGATTCCCGGCCATAGCTTTACTTATCGGATTTTTCTGTGTTCTAATTTTCAGTGGCGTTTGGAATTTTTTAGTCTACCCTTTCCGTTATTTAGTCGAAATAGAAGTTTTCTTTTGGTGAGGCAACCGTTTTATAAAGTTTTAAAATTTATGTTCGCCACATAAATACAATGAAAACAATACAGCCTTCAATAAATCAATCATCGTACCTCAAGAACTCCTCAGTATTCAATAATAATCGAACGTCCCATACCTTACGCGCTTTGGGAGCCATTGAAACTATAATAATAGGGTATGTTAGTATGTCTGACAAAGCCTTTTGTTAATGATTTAATTGTTATATTTGCCGAAGTAACATTATCATGTTCGCTATGATGAGGTCGAGTGAACAGGAACATTGGATGGAATTTCATGATTCTCAATTTACTACCCTAAATACAGTCATAGGTTTCCGTACATCTAAGGGGAAAAAATGAACTCTCAAGATCACTTCGGAGTCCGTTTGTTGGTCTGTCTGTTCGATACCGTACATACATTGTAAGAGTTTATATCAAAACGTTTTGTATGTAAGAAGGAGTAGTTCTACGGTGACCGCCCATACAAAAGCATTAAAATATTGCACTAGACATTTGGAAGTGGAAATACAGTCTTTTCTAGTGTATGATTGGCGTTTCCTCTAATCAAGACCTGCGCCCTTCAAAGACCTTTTTTGTCAGGAACTCGTAGAGATATAAAGTTGAAATTTATATTGAATACTGAGTTCTACGGGACCTTGGAGCTGTGAAAAATCAACCCTTTGAGTCTACGCCAGGGTTTCTTAAACTTTTTGCAGTCACGGACCACTTTCACAATTTAAACAACTTCACGGACCCCTCTCAAAAATATTTTAGGGAAATAATAAAAAACCTTATTTAAATAAAAAAATATATTTTATTGCTAGTTTCGCTTATATATAATAGTTACCTTTTTGTTTTCTGTTGTTATTTATGTACCTATTTAGTTTAACATTCGATAATTTCACTACCCAAAGGTTGTCTGGAAGAGATCGCTCTTTAGCGATAAGACCGCCTGTTGTCTACCGTTATTTAAAGTTTTGTATGTCTGTGTTTCTTTTGTAAACTGTTTACTGGTGTGCAATAAAGTGTTATTCAATAAACTTAATAATAACAGTTATTGTATTGTTTCATTGCACTTACTGTTAATATTAAGTTAATGAGAAGGATGCTGCTGTTTGGCCTCAATGATAATGTTAAATTGTGGGATTGTCTTTGACAAGGCAAGGCGCATGTCATCTGCGACATTCAATCGATTGCGACTTTTTGTTTTTATTGACACCAGAGTTGAAAACCCTGCCTCGCAAAGATACGTAGTAGCAAAAGGTATCAGAACGGACATAGCTCGCTTGACAAGAAGAGGGTAAGCTTCACTCAAAGAACACCAAAACTCGCCAAGATCTTTGGCATGAAATTCAGCCTTCAAAACTTCTCTAGACCTACTGCGGACCCCTGATAGACATGCCACGGACCCCTAAGGGGTCCGTGGACCACACTTTAAGAAACCCTGGTCTACGCAATTAATACACTTATTAGGCATTAAAAAATATTTTTGCATACAATTTTGCCTTCACCCTAAACCTGCGGGGCACTTCCAGTTGTAGGTACTAGAAATTCGAAATTTGGTATGAAGATTTGGTATTTCTTACAAGTAATGAAATAAATCATACAATTTTGTCTTTTTTATGTCTGTCCGTCCATATAACTAACCAATAAGTCATTGCGTGCCTATATTTATGTTCCTTTGGAGCAATGTTGTTGTTGATCATGAAAGGTGTACCAAATACCTGTGAAAAGCAGCAGTTCAGCTTTGACATTTACGTCTGCACCTAAACTAAAGCAACGTAATTTCAACACAAAACAAGACTTTAACACTTTTTACACTCTTTGTTTTACTCTAAAGGGGCATAAAGTTTTGCATAAATTTGAGCTTTTGTTAAAAAGCTTTGTCATGGCTTTAAAACGATCGTAACTCCTTAAGTATCGCTTTAATTGCTCTCTCCAGTGTTTTCTAATTACAGCACAACTAAATCTCGGCTACAAAATAACCATTTTGAAGGTTTTTCATTCAATAAGTTTTACGGAAAGATGAAAAATTACAAGATTTAATGCAATATTATTAATTTGTTGACTATTGTTAGAACCTATTACTGAAATAGGGTGATACATTCAAGATTTGGCCTAAACATTGCAAGCTAAAATGAAAGCTTTTAAAAATAAACATTTATTTCATTATTATTTCCTCATAATTCATAATCTCAACTATAAATCCACGTGAGCAAATAAATACACAAAAAGGTTCACAGTTTTATAAGATGTCTAGATGTTAAGTCAAGACAAGGTTGTATTCAAACAAGTCATTCGTTTAAAACGAATACAACTCTAGCTGCTTAAAACCAAGAACACGAAACTGAGCTGAAAACAACATCGCCATAAAAATTGCGAAGGTGCCTTGTGAACTAACAAGCTCTTTTTGAATGCAAAATTTTATGCAGCAATCCTTCACGATATATGCAAAGTCGAGAGTGCGAGTCAAAAACGTTGAGGGCATAAAATGAAAAAGAAAAAATGCCCTGAGAACACTCGACTTTCCTTGCACAGACTACTTGCCTGCATTTGCATAGAAACGCGCTTTTTTTTCGACGTCCTGTTGTGTCTAAAGATGGCCACGTCCTTATGATGAGGTAGATGAGAAGGTTTTATGCGGCTCATGTTTTTAAAGAGGTCACAGGTTTGGAATGCCTGTGGATCGTGCTTTACCGTGGTGAGACGTTGTGAGATTGTACTTTTGTCGTCGATAATGAAAAAAAACATTATTTTCTTCGAACAGACAGAACAAATTTTGTAAATAACAGCTTCCTTTTTTAAATAATAAGCTCAGCTACTCAAAAAGGAAACACCGTCAGTATCTTCGTCGCCGTGCCGACTGGACTTCATTTAATAATGTTTTAGTTAAAGTAATTTAACTTCGATGTTGGTCTGGGAGCGATAAAATTTACTAGTTGCTTCTCTTCCAGCGCAGATTGTAAAAGCCCATAGAGGGATTGGGCGAAGACCATAGGAATCACGTTATAGGCGATGCGGTTAGCAAACCAACACATTTTTTATTTCCCTTTCTACCTATTTGCCCGCAATCATGCTAAACGTGGCTTTTACCTAGGTCTTGCTACCGTAGGCTCTGTCTACCCCGTAAGGGATAAAAACTAGATTTAAGTACCTATGTATGTGTGTAAAATAATTTTCTTTCGTTTCTTTTAAATGATTTGGCACAATAATTAATCAAGCTGCAGTTAAAATACATGTAACAAAATAAGTATCAATTTAACTAATTATTTCACATATAGCGAAAATGACTTGACGTATTTAAGAATACGCTCGAAAATAGCAAAAAACTTAATGGAGCAGAATATAATGTTACAAGCGCACTTTGGAACATATTAACACGTTTTTTTGCATCGTTCAATTAAGCCACTTGGCCAACGGACGTGCTGATGGCTTCTTTAATAAATGAATCAGCATAATTTAATGTAAAATAAATGACAATTCTGAGCACGTACTGAAACTGTGTGGCTGTGGTGTGAAACGACGCTTCTGCCGCATTTTGTATAGATACATCATTCTCTATCTACCTTTGTGTTCCAATAGAATTATAATATAACGAACCAAGAAGGAAAACATGGTTAGGAAATCTGCACACATCTGCGAAGCAATTCAATGGTGGATGTAAAGTTCCCAATTCGCACTAGACCCGCGTGGGGACTACGCTGAGATGATCTATTTTTCATGTCAATGTTTTTTTTTTGTTTTACCTTGTTTATTTTTTATAAAATGGTACATATTATCTTATATTTGTGTCTTGCAAAAAGGAATAAATGTCTTCTTTCTTTCTTTCTTCTTTCTATATATATATATATAGCCCAAGCCCTGTCACTGTGAGATGCATAGCTCCAGCAGTGGGACGTATATTATAGGCTGGAGATGAGATGATGAACCAAAAACTGCTTTAAAAGGAGCGAAGCCACGGGCAACGGCTGGTATAAAATGAAGTTGTAATTATTTAGATTCATTAAAATTACATTTAACTTTTTTTGTATAATACGCATGCGTTTGACCACAATTACGCCTGAAGAGTGAGATCTAAAAAAAAGCATTCTTGCCTAGTAGATGTTCTTTCACTATTCATTTAAAAACGGCCATATTCTAACTTTCAGGGAACATAAACACAGGCAAAGACAAAGACAGTAGTATACTTACAGGTGAAGAGGCCACTCGCTAATCCTGCCGCTAAGCCTGCAGCTTGCACTGCTGTGTTACAGTGTGGACAGTAACTTAACGGGTGAAATCACTAACACAATAGGTATTCCGTCTTAGCCCTCTAGGCTGGCAACTAATCTGCAGTTTTTTGGAGTTGCTGCTGTCCATGAGCGGTGACGCTCACTTACCATCAGCCCACTTGCTCGTTTTCCACCTTATTTTTATATGACTGAAAAAAATATTTATGAATACACCTTTTCCACTTTACTATAATAATTCAGGCCAGGATGTCGCCCATATAAATGTCAGCAGCAGTGACAAGGTTGAGTGCAGAACGATGAAAATTAAAAAAAAATGACGGCAAGCTTTTAAGTGAAGAGCATATCGCGGTCATTGGTACAACTTAACGTCAACACACGTAATGCCCCGTCACGAAAACATTTCCTTATATTTTTTCCAAAATAATTAACACGAATTACAATTACAATTTGGGAGACGAATATAGCGTCGATTCATCCTGAATAATCTTGATACTATTCTTTTATCCTATAATAGTTTTTTAAATTAATAATTGTTTATTGTCTGTTAAAATTGATTCAGAATACACCAACACGTACGTGGTTGGGTTAGTATGTCATTTTTCAGGATTATTTACTGTGTTTATTAAAATGTTTCCATACATTGATTGATATTCAAAGGGTGTGCAGTTAAAGGTGTGACCTAATTTTGTGTCAAAAATAGGATTAAAAACATGAATAGGAGTGTCATCATCACTCATCAAGTTCCTGAAGCAGAACCAGAGCAATAGGTATGCGTCTCAGTAACATACGACCTAGGGTTGTCGAGGTGTATAATATGATAAACATTTAAAATAATGTAGTATTATGTTGTTCCATGCTGGTCTGGGAGCAAAGAAAAAACATAGAATATACCAGTTGCTTCTCTGCCCGCGCAGCTGGTAAAAGGCCATCGAGGGAATGGGCGAAAATCATAGGAATCATGTTATAGGCGATGAGGCTAGCAACCCATCACTATTTTGATTTCATTTTTCACATATACGCCCACAATCTTGCTAAATGTGGCCTGTAGGTATCTGTTACCTAAGGCTCTGTCTACCCCGTAAGGGATAAAGACGTGATTTGTGTATGTTTGTATGTATTATGTTGTTCAAAATTCAAAACTACACTTTTTACTTCATCAGTTATAATAATTTATTACTGCACACCTCAAAACATAAAAAACATACAACCGAATTGAGAATCTCCCTCTTTTTGAAGTCGGTTAAAATATACACACAAAATATAAAACATAAAATTAAGGTCAACAGGTGGTTTTCAAGACGAGACTTGAATCGCGATTTATTGTTGAAAATTGTTATTTAATTACGAACGATCTCTATTATTACTTAGTTCTGACTTTAATTTTATTTGACTTTTGGTTCAGACCATTTAATATTAATATCTGTAACTATTAATATTGTTAACTTTAGCACTGCGACAAAAATGCTACAAAATTGCGATCACTGCTGATAGGCTCAAGGCCAGAGCTTCAAATCCAAGCACAAATTAGATATCCCAGATTAATCTGCAAAATATTACTTTTGTTTATCTAATAGGCCCATGTTTACAGCGCAACATAAATGAAAGCTTTCGGAGCTCAATTTTAATATCTTACTAAATTATACACGAACAAACAAACACGCCCGAGCTCATTACAATCCTTGTTTGTGTTTATACGTGGAGCAATGTGAAATTAATTACTCTGTAAGACTTGGCTGAGTTATTCGCGGGTTTGCCTCTACGCCATGGATGAAATTACTAATAGAGCGGAAATGTCATTCAATTTATATAAAAAAGAAGTCGAGCTAGAGGTTGATTGCAGATTGGCCGGCCAGAGGTTACTAAAGTTGAGCAAGCAATAGTATAATCGATATAGGTGTTTACACACAGTTTATTATAAGACCAATAGAGATTGGCGATAAGGCCGCCTATTGTTACCTTGTAATATTCTGTATACCTTTTTTCTGTTTTGGTTGTTATATGTGGTGTTCAATAAAGAGTTATTGTATTGTATTGTATTGTATTATATGTTGTCCCAAGATATATATTTATTCACAAAACAATTATCTTTGTGTACAAATATTACATAATACAGCAGTGGCGTGGGGTTGCTACTCCGCCATATAAATACGTACCTACCTACTTATTTTAATGTCCTCGTTAGTACTCGCATACTTTACAAAAAACAAATAAATAGTAAGACTAACTGCGAATTACAAGTTGTTTAACGAATAACGAACTTTAAATAAGCTTATAACGTTTCCAAAAGAACAAAATTGTTGAATCTCAATAATAAGGTGCTAAGAATAGCTGTGTGAGTTAAAATGGATAATACATCACTACAAAAAATATTATAAAAAAAGTTTTCCGCTGCGTCCGTCTGTCTGTCTGTTCACGATAAACTCAAAAACTGCTAGACGGTTTTTCATGCGGTTTTCAAAAATTGATCTCGAGGAAGGTTTAAGTATAATACTTTGTAAATTTTTTATATAAGTAAATTGTTGGAAGTATCAGGAAAGATGACATGCTGTCTGGGATACGAATTTTAATTTGCGCGGAAGAAGTCGCGGGCAAAAGTTGGTATATTATAAGTATCTATTTATCCTGCGGGAAAGCAATCTAATTAGATTAGCTTGTAGCCACTCTATTAGGTAATTCCTCTATGGTCTAGGTTGACGAGCCTCGTGCCCGTACATACTAAGTACTTGGTATTCGAGTTGTGTTTGACGACCATGGACTTCGTGGCTAAGGGACTAAGGTTTCTCGGTACCTACGCGAGACTGTGATAAATCGAGGGAAACTGTTGCCAAATGGAAACGTATTATGTAAAATCGGGCGAGTGCAACTTGGAAACTGTGTCGAGGTTGCCTTATGAAATCTAAACTAATGCCGAATCGTCACGTAAAGAAGAAATCAAGTGGCCGTTTCTCCTCACACTCGTATTCCATTGTTTCTTCCCTGGATAGGTAATCACATTGGTTTTTTTTACCGCACGATCTATACTCTCTGCCAAGCCCCTACATTTTACTTTTGTCCAATCCCGGTAGAGGCAGGCACTTTTATAAGTATGTTTATCCGTTGCTTGGTTACCCATAGTACAAGCTTTGCTTAGTTTGGGACTGTGTCAATTGGTGTAATTTGTCCCATGATATTTATTTATTTATTTAATTAATTAGTGAATAGTTTCCTTGCTGTGGTTCTTAGCTATATTTGATAAATGGATGTAGAAGTTTGAAGAGTGTCCGCTCTTTTCCCATAATGATGAAAGGCATTTTTGGAATGAGATTGAATTGTTTTTTATTTACGTAATAATTATTGTTATTGTATTTTTTTATTTAATGTTGTTACATCTGTCATAATACAAACATAGGGTGGACGGCACCCAGTAGTGGACATGGATCCAATAATGCACAGTAACTCTCATTTAAATGAATCGAAGGGATGATAATTTATTTTACAATAGTCATCTTACAACCACATTATTTTTAAATTAAAAATGAAGTGTCCATTACTCGTGGTTGTCGGCTTAAAGTATCCAACACTGGTGCTATCACCTTAATAAGCCTGCCTTCCAATGCAGTTAACTTTTAAACTACAGTTATACGACTTCGTTCCAAAAAAAGGTAAAAATCTTTCAGTTGCACGCTCGCACACGACGTCGAGGCCTCTCAAAAATTCATCGGCAGTCTGAGAGCGGTGTCTGCCCTCAATGACTGGTGGAGAATGGTAATCAGACTAATACGTATGTAATCCCGCTGTATGCAATATTATACGTAACTTTGTATGTAGACTGGACTAAACTTTGTGCCGCTGGTGGTTATTTATTATCAAATATCAAAAACTCTGGTATAAACTTTCCTAATTCATCGTACAAAAGCATGCCTCTGCCGTTAAATGATTGAAATGCCACAAGAAGGAATTTGTATAAGTTTTCATTAAAAATACCACAGCTTGTAGTTTAATCAAATAATGCTATACTCGTAGCCGTGGTAGTCCGAGATTAATGCACGGAAATATTAATTAATACATATCAGAACCCAAACAGTAAATAACTACACCGAAACACGGTTAAAAATTTCCCAACTATTGCACCGAAACATTCATAATTCTACCATCCCCGAAAATATCCAAGCGAGGAAGCACTTGATATTGAAATTCTGAAAGTACTCTCCTATGATGAACGAACGGCATGACGCGCCACGAAAACATTAAAAGATTAAAAATTTGTTACGTAAATGAGTTTTTCCTTTTTTGTACGACACGCTGGCAGTTTTTCAAGCGAAATATGCGCCCAGGCTCACACGGGTCCTCAAAAATTCAGCGACGCGTCTGTTGCACTCCTATTCCGATAGTTACTGAAGCAATCTTATTATTGTATGGAGTTTTTGTTGAAAAAGTTTAGACATAGGTAACATAATCATGCTTACCCTGCTTTGGCCGTTTACAAAATAGAAAATACAAGACCAAATTTGACGTATTCAAGTGGTTTAACACATCAATAATTAGGTTTTGGTGCAAACTGCGTTATCAGCAAGTTTATGAGTAGAAATTTTGCAGTAGATTACATGTACATTTGAACAAACAACCTTTATCAGTTTGGATTACGTATCTATCAATTATACGCAAAATGAACAAAGGTCCAGCCACGCCGCCCATAGTGGATTGTTTGACTTTAAGAGAACACCACTACTCGTAGACACCCGGTACACCGGAATGCAGATGCGGTTACCAGCTTTGAAGGCTAAGATAGAATACCAGTGTCAGTATTCTTAACAACTGTCTGTACATATACTGCATTGATATAAGAAAAACGTTTCAGTTTAAACTTCGGATTCTTAATCGATTATTCGTGCTCCACAAGTAAGAGTAAAATTACACATTGACATTAATCCACATCGTATTGCTATCGCAGTCAGTTCACTATCAACTCGCCTTCCCAGAATACCTCCCAGGATTTTGGGTGGCTGCGCCAGCCAAGTCTCCAGACAGTGTCTGATGAATATTTTACTTCATTATAACTGCCTCTGTGCCCGTGCAAGATTTAGAGCGATGACGGGCTAGAGGGACCTGCGCAAACAGATGCAGAGAATGAAACCGCTGTGTTTTTTAAGCTTTGTTTTTTTACGTGGTTTCTTTGTTGAATTTTGCTATGGGTAATCTTTATGTGCTATTTTTTAACTGGCTTTATTATTAAGACGCATTCTTTCCAACTCACCTCCTTTGCATTATTTACTAGTGAATTCTCTTTGTAGGCACTGACGCAACTGGAGGTCTGTGGCCTCCACCACATATGTCCAACAGTGGACGTTCTACGCCTGATATGATGATAATGAATAACCCAGTGACACTCGCGTCACTAAGACAAATCTAAGAGACGTATCATTTGTCAAAATCGGTTGAAGCATCGAGTAACAAGCGGACATAGGAATGGAGATATCTACATACGCGGCAAACACATAACCCTGCTTTTGGGCTTCGCAGCAGTCGTGTAAAAACACTAGATCCACTGGTTTTAACAGTGGCATTACACTAATGAGTTTCGGATGGCCAGTATAACCTCTCTATTGCTCGTGCTCTCAGTCCAAGATGACGGGGGATGGAGGCGTGCGTAAATTTCATTTATCGAGCAAAGTGCTGGTTGCTAGAACGCAAAATCCACTTAATTTCGTATCGTAAATTGCGAGTACTCGTTTTATTAATGAAACAGATCCACTAGTTTTATAAGTACTTCACTATTTTTCTTGGTAAAAAAGCACTAGTTTTATTACCGACATATCACTAAATTCACTCATTTTATTAGTGACAAAAAACCTATATTCACTAGTTTTATTACTGACAAAACACTATGTCCACTAGTTTTATTAGTGGCAATGCACAAATGAATTTCAGATGGCCAGTATAACCACTCTAGCTCGTGCTTTCTATCCAAAATGCCGGGAGATGGAGGCATACATAAATTTCATTTATCGAGCTAAGTGCTGGTTGCCAGAACGCAACCTCCACTTAATTTCGTATCATAGATTGCGAGTTATTAATTAAACAGATCCACTAGTTTTATAAGTAAGTGACAAAACACTAAATTCACTCATTTTCTTAGTTACTATTTTTCTTAGTAACAAAGCACTAAATCCTCTAGTTTTATTACCGACAAATCACTAAATTCACTCGTTCTATTAGTGACTAAATACTATATTCACCAGCTTTATTAGTGACTAAACACTATATTCACCAGCTTTATTAGTGACTAAACACTATATTCACTAGTTTTATTAGTGACAAAACACTACAACTACATCCACTAGTTTTATTAGTGGCAATACAGTAATGAATTTCGGATGACCAGTATATTATATAACCACTGTATTGCTCGTGCTTTCAATCCAAGACGCCGGGAGACGGAGGCGTACGTAAATTTCATTTAGCGAGCAAAGTGCCGGTCGCTAGAACGCAAACTCCACTTAATTACGTACCATAAATTGCGAGTGCTCTGCGCGATGGATGTACCCGCATTTTAACTCGTAAAACATGATTTGTTAGATGTATTTATTGGAAAGCCTACGAGTTTTCATTCGAGACGATTCAGTTATGTTACGCCTGGCTGAGCTTACGAAGTTATGATTCACTGAAGTTCGTGTGTATATTGGTGTATTTGCGGAAGCTTGCAACTGATTAATTAATGCGCAAGTGAGAGATACAATAGCTACTTCGTGATCCTCAAATAATACTTCCGAAAATCTTCAAAAGCATTAGGTAATTTAATGAACGTAATGTATAGTCCATTTCAATGCATTTTAACGCTTTTATAAACAAATCCCCTTCCATATGAAAATTAAACATAATAATCATAGGAATAAATATTGTTCTTCTTCTTCTTATTTGTGGCGTATCAAGTCGTTATAGCGACGACAACTTCGGCAATGTCAAAGTTACAAATATATTTTAAAAATCTTGTGACAAAATGTCGGTAACGTTGTGCGGTAATGGTCAAATACCCCCCTCCCCCTCTGTCGGGCTCTTAGCCAACGGTCAATGATATCCCTCAGAAACTGCCAGGAAATCATTAGCCATTGCCCAGGGTGCACCGGACCAAGCACTGCTCTTCCCCCCGGACGGATCCAAAAACGAACCGCAGCTCATGATCACACGTGGAGGTAACCCGACTCGCACCCCAATAATTATTGTTATAAAATGTCGTGAGATATGAAGTATGATATTATTATGATCCTTCAAAAGTCCGGCGAATGTGATGGTAATTGCATACAGTGAATGTTTATGTCGAAATTAAGAAGAAATTGGTTTATTTACAAAGGCGTTAAAATGGATTGAAATGGAGAATAGTGCTAGTGTTCAATCCGCTACAAGGTACGCAAAAAAAAATAGAAACAACTGTATTTTTTTTACTTTAATACGTTGTCTGAACTGAAATTAGATGAATAAACTTCGTGAGCGAGCAAACGTCATAAGTGCCATCACTCGATGTCGTTACTTTAGAGGTAGGTATATACTTCAGCTCAAACCCTAAATGCTGCCAGCTCCAGCAAAATAAAAACACTTAAAATCTAGATCAGTTGCGCGAATAGAAACACACATTAGCATAATGCGATGCAATTACCGCGCCCTGCTGGCAACGGGGAGGAACGCCTGTGTTTTGGCTCGACTAGTACTCGAAAATTGCTGAGCCAAATTAGTAGCGTAAGAAAACTGACATCCTTCTAAAAGTAAGTCAGTAGGTACTTTGTTCGTTTGGTGATAAAATAATAAATATTTGTTAAAAGTATCGATGTTTCTAACAAGTTTTGTTGCTGGCTGTACGTGCATTGGCACGTATCCTTAATATTTTATGCTAATTTACCTACAAGTTAATCCGACCACTAGAAGTGGGTCCGATTTAATTTGCAAGATTGACCTAAACAAACAACCTTAGTAACATGTTACATACCTACATACAAACAAACATTGCTATATAGTTAAAAATAAACCTTTAAGCTGCAATAATATGATAACCTGGCTCGCAACATCTACCTATATATAATGAAATCGTCGATATATAATATGTACGCGCATAACTTCCGAACGACTGCACCGAATTGGATATTTCTTTTTTAGTTGTGTTTGTTACTGTTTGGACAAGGATTGTACATGTACACCACCTTGCAAAAAAATCGGGCACCTATAGTTTTTCAGATTTTTAGGCATTATAGCTTAGAAAGTAAGCTTTTATGCACATTAAAAACAAAAACCATAGGTGCCCGTTATTTTTGCAAGGGGGTGTATAAAATAAAATTAAAAAAAAAAATGCAGCAGGTGCGACGCCCCGGGTAACAGCTAGTTTAAAATAAAAAAAATAATAAATTTAAAGTGTTAAAATTGATTAAAATGGACTATAATTACTGTGCGTGTAAAAAAAGTGACATAAATTTGTAAGTCCCTCTGCGGCATTTTTGCAAAATAAACTTTTGATTTTGGTAAAAAGTGGATCCATCTAAAACACGGTACCAATGTAGCACGATAAAAAGCTCCCATTGTTTCTGTTCCATCAGTTCTAAAATTAACGCAGTTTAGAAACATAATCTAACTCCGCAAAGTTACATGAAGCCAACACGGTTACCGGCAAATCTAATTATTGTTAGTTTATTTGCGTTGTTTTGCATAATTGAATAACCAATGCCGACCAAAATGTCTTAGAAATTATCATAGTATTTGTCCCGCTGTTTGTAGAGAAGTGATTTCGGTGTGTGTGTTTGCTTGATTAATATTGCAAGTGTATTTACTTAATCTATTAAGTACCTACATTGTTGAGCTTGTTAACCACTGTTTGTATTTATTTGTTGGTTTGCGGGAGAGGAAATCGATTAATAGCAAAACGAAGCAATTTTGGTAAAAGCCTGGTTTTAGACTTAAGGAAGGATCCACGTACAAAACACATAATACACACAAAGCTATGTACATTAGTAAACTTATTTATCTAGACACATCATAAACCCTGTATAATGCGTTCTACAACCGCAAATTACGACCAGGTTAAAGACCAATCTTCATAAAAACATCGAATTAGATTTTATTATGACATTCAAATTTAGAACATCTCTGAATCCCAGTCAAAATAACGTTTTATTCGAAATGAAATGACAATTGCAAACAATTTTGACAGATCGCACGTTACGTTGATATCGAGCGATATGAAAAATCGAACTGAAAAAAACTACCATTGGGGGACATACGTCGAAAAAGTTTTCATTTATCGCCATTTGTCGTTCAATTTGTTTTGTCGCAAAAATACTTTGTTTTTGTTATTTATAAAATAACTATCACGACACTTTCGTTTGAAGTGGGCGATAGATGAGCGAATATAATAGCACAGAGATCAGATTTATCAGAGATCAATGCCACAATACCGATCGCAACGTGCGATATCCTGGACACATCATAGAGAGCCTATAATAATTATGTGTGTACGTACTTAGGTAAAGCAGTGTAAGTGACTGTACATAATTAGGCGTTATGGATTAATACAGTCACATAAATTGTTTAGATAACGTAATGTGACTTTGTTTATTTTTTCCTCCTAAAAATATTTCATCAATTTATTTAATCCTTGTAAACATTCAACGTTACATACATCTCTACCGTCTGACTCTGACGTCAGAATGAAGACTGTAATGCACGTACAAGGAGCAACGTAAGTGCACCATTCGTCAGAGTCACTGTTACAGCGTAAAGGCTTTACTTTTCCGCCGGCTGTATCACCAGACACAAAGCATATCGCAAGTTGCTACAAGGATGCTTATTCGGATGCGCTCATCCAAAATTCAGTGACTATTCTTGAAATGGAATATGCTTCAAATATGACGTTAACACGCGACAGCATGAGAGATTTGGTGCCTCAATACAAACAAATATTATCATAAAAGATTTACCTGCATGCATTAAAAATATTTAACTCAAGCTATTTTGCATGATATGACCTCACTATTTCGTAGCTTGGTGGTGTAGCAAAGGTTACCCATTTAGTTTAATAAGTATAGTAAAGCATAGTAAAGTTTGAATCTTTGCAGAATTACTGTAATTAAAATGAAATATAATTTATTTAGTCAACAAATCAAGCTAAAACTGTTACTTTACGTTGGTTTGACGAAGGTTTAACCTAACAGTTAAGTAATTCGTTTTAGGAAAAAGAAAGAAAATACATTTACTTGACCCAAAAGACACCCAAAGTTAAAATATAAAATAGTAGCTGTTGACCGCGACTTCGTCTGCGTAGAATTCGTTTCTTACTATATAGAGTTAAAAAAGTATCCTATGTACTTTCCCAAGATTGAAACTACCATCTATACCAAATTCCAACAAAATTGGTTCAGTGCCAGTGGTTTAATCGTGAGGAGGTAATAGATAAACTAAAAGTAAATGTACCATTCTTCAAAACCTTTATTACAGTGGTGTAAAAACAGGTTCAAAAACCACCAACTAAAGAAAAAAATATCAGAATAGCGTCAGATTTTTTCGCGTCTGTCCTTAATGTCACGAGAAATAAGACTAAAACAGGGATATTAAGATGAGAGGTGCCTTTGAAAGATCGTGCTGAACCGAAAAGTGTGCATGATGGCACTAGAGGCGTGCATTGTTCCCACTGACGCTGCATCTGATATGTAAAAAATGACGAATGTTTACCTCCTTTCAAAGCTTTTGCCGTATACGTAGATGATGTTTTGGAATTGAAATTTCGGTGGTTGAATTTTCAGCATTCTTTTTCTGTTTCACCTCAATACGAGGATGGATTGAGCTCTTAGTAAATTTTTTCTTACTAAACGCTATATAGTGGTACGATTTGACTTAAGTTGCAGTTATAGCCCTTGTAGTACAATACCCCGTTGCTTACAAGGCGTGATGCCAAGCTGCATATTGGAATAGGAATTGTGAGTGTACTGGAACAGGTTTTAAAATATTTTATTCTGATGTATTATGTAGATAGGAATACAATACAAACATTCTTTATTGGTCACCACGGATCAGTACCAATTAGATAAGAAACATAAAAATGCCTTAGGTCTCAAATATTTCACGGAGTGCCATAATAACATGAGAAGAACAGTAAACTAGATAGAAATACGAATACTACCCTTCTGTTAAAATATTCTATGACAATTAAAGTTCACCGATATGATAGTTTATTGGATTGACACTATTTTAGACTTGGATGGTTTTTTTTTGTAATGTATGTATAAGTTAGTGTATACATTGTAATTCCTCCCTCTTCTACTGCCAGTTTATACATGCGTCAAAAATATTCTAGTTCCAGAGTAACTCTGACACTATCAAAGCACAAAAGCCAGCCGGCACTTTATACACCGCGAACAGTGGAATTTCCCAGTGGTATACGTTTCTACCTTTTTCATTGTTTCTTTAAACTGTTTCAATAAAAATGCAAATTGACTGTCAATGTGTTGTCCACGAATTGCCGGGAAACAGGTTTATATCGGGAAGTAGTTTTAACAACCCGTTTTATTCTGTCCAAAAATTACACTTGTTTTTGCTGGCTTTTGTGCTTTTTTTTGTTTTCTGAATTTCAGTAGAAATGTTTTGAAATATTTTTTGTATTGATGAATAAAACTTGAATTGACTAGTATAACCGGACTTATCACATGGTAGTAGTAACCTAGATGCAGCTATTAATGTCTTGCAAAATAAACAACAGTGAGTATTCAATTTACCTCTGACTTGCCAGAATTTTCAAGATAATTATTACACTCATTAGTTTTACTTAAATAACATTAAATTTTACAGGTTTTATGATTTTTATCCATTCTCCTGGTACGGAATTATTGTAAAAAATCCCGTCGAAAAAATATCAAATTTGTTAAGAAGTCAGCACATAAAACTTTCCATAATTTCCCAAGCGACGGCATTCCTCATTCGAACATTACACCTTATGCTTTTAACGCTGTACAGTTTTCTTTTTTGTTCGTTATCGTTGAAACTTTTTCATGGGGTAAAATCGAACAGATCTCAAACATAATTTATTTATACTTATAAAAAAAAATGTTTGAGGCTCATTAAATATTATTTCATGTTTATTTAGTAATCAAAGATTCGTTATAGGTAAATTAGTTCAGTTTCACACACCCACATACCCACACATAAATCACGTCCTTATCCCTTATGGGGTAGACAGAGCCTAAGGTAACAAGACTTAAAGGCCACGTTTAGCATGATTGCGGGCGTATAGGTGGAAAGGGGAATCAAAATAGTGATGGGTTGCTAGCCGCATCGCCCATAACATGATTCCCAAGATTTTCGCCCGTTCCCTCGATGGGCTTTTACCATCTGCGCGGGAAGAGAAGCAACTGGTACATTCTATGTTATTTCTTTACTCCCAGACCAGCACCGAAGTTCAGTTTCAAAACGCATTAAAGCAGGTTTTCACTATCAATTTGATAAAGTTTTTAAATGGATTTTGTAAACAGTTATAAAAGCAGATTTTATCAAAAAATTCATAACGTCTTTAAGTAGTTTCTGTGAACCAGTTGCTGATTCAACGTGAAACAGAAATCTTATTTAACGTCGGTTATTGCTAGGAAACGCTTTAAGCCGAACGGTAGGATAGAATGGAAACTGATTTATCATTTAAAATAAATATACCTTGTACATATTTAGATAAAAGAAACCATTCAATCCAATCTTTTACATCGCGTAAGCTCTTCCCCCCAAAAAGTTACGAGTACAATGAGTGGGTCTGGGTCCTCTAGTTACTATAGAGTCTTTGCACACGTGTCCCATATTTTGTGAAATATTGGTTAAGTAAATAAAAATAACATTTTATGATTCTGGACGTCAAGCCCATTTGCAATCATCATATCAGCCATAATACGTCCACTGTTGGACATAGGCCTCCAGTTGCCTGGGTTGTAAGCGGCTTGGGGTGAACTTCGTTGGTGGACGTCCTACGCTGCGCTTGCTGATCCGCGGTCTCCACTCGAGAATATTTCGGCTTGATTTGCACTATCACTACATAGTATAAAACAAAGTCGCTTTCTCTGTCCCTGTCCTTATGTCCCTATGTCCCTATGTATGCTTATATCTTCAAAAATACGCAACGGATTTTGATGCGGTTTTTTTAATAGATAGAGTGATTCAAGAGGAAGGTTTTTATGTATAATTCTACGCAGACGAAGTCGCGGGCAGAAGCTAGTTTAAATATAATAGCAAAAAGTACACTCACAAAAAGATGACAAATAAAATCGGTACTAATATGATAAAGAGGAAAAATTTGATTGTTTGTTTGTTTGTTTGCATTGAATAGACTCCGAGACTACTGGACCAATTTTAAAAATTCTTTCGCCGTTAGAAAACTACATTATATACGGGAAAATTAATCTTAACTAAACTTGGTTTATTAACGATGATGCTTTTGTAATTTGTTCTGATAAAATCGGAATGGGTGAGCCCATACAAATAAGAAAAACTGAATAGTGTAAATAGTCCTCTTCCACTTCATCTGAAATCGTGTTAGGGATCCAGTAGGATTGAAAAGAGTTTACAAGAAGCTGTAGCGACCCGTGGATCGTACATACCCGGTCATACCCGTTATACCCGCCACGGCTCGGCCCGGATAAAATTAAATTGAAGACTAAGCAAGACCCGGGATGACCGTTCCAAATTACTCGTTTTATACCATTTTGCGATACTTGCAGGCGGATCAACTGAATCCATGAAAAAGGAACGAAAAGATGAGATAAAAATAAGAACGTTTTACAAGATGCCTTCTTGTTGAGTTTCCAATTATGATGTACGTCGTTAATTAATTTTACTAGGTTATCAAGTAGCCAAAAACGTTTTTCAATAGGTATATATTTTTTTGCTGTCAACGGGGATACCTTTGACCTTTTGTCAGACATTTATATTGAACGCTATAAAAACAGTATTGAAGCCGTCTTGCTGCGGAAAAAAGGTATCTTAAAATGGTCTGTAATATTAGAATATTAGCTAGAGCAGGCATTTGGGTTAGCAGGATTGAACACCCACATTAAGGTTTATTGTCATTGTTATTTTTGATTTTAAATTAAGTTACCCCTTTGACGCGCCGTGTGTGGTACGGCAGGCACTTTAAACATGGACCAAAATATTCTACGTCTCCCCGGACCGTAAGTAGCAATTTAGTTTCTACTTCCTGGCCAGGAGAAGACGTCAAATTGAGTACACACCCCGGGTGGTGTTCAATGCAATAATTAACCGTGATTACCTTTTACTATCGTACCAAAGGGAAATAAGAATATAATCTCGTAGCACGTCGCTCAGTAGGAATAAACGCTCTTATGATAAAACGTATAAGGAAAGACACCTAGCTGCAACACATTTGTAACTTTTACCACTGTCGTCGTTCGTGCCTCACAGGTAGAGCCAACACTGTTTTATTTACGATAAATTAAATAAACGAACAAGTTAGGGGTTTTGTAATGAATATTAATGTTGGAAACTCTTGGAATGAAGCTTGACATGGGCTCGGAACTCCGCGGGCCCAGCATAAATCACGCTTAGTTCGGCCCCGAGTACTGTTCTGCTTTCGGCCATCTTTGCACTAGAATGAGATAACGCCCGCAGATACAGAGTATTTACGAAGTATAAAACTTTATTAGGTTTGTCAGTATCCCTACCCAATGTTTGGTTTAAAAAAAAAGTATAGACTGAATTCTCTGAACAATAAAGTGAGCAGGTTTGTCATATTTGTTACCAAATTATCGCCTAACCATTGCGGTGAGCTAAGCAAACGTTTAGTCATTGCGTGGTATACGTAGCGAACAAAACTCACTTATTTGAAATGAAAATATAAAATTCTTACTTATAGTTAACAGCTTGTGTGCAGGTTTCCTCATGATGTTTTCCTTTACCAAAATGCTCATGGTAAATTTAAAATGTAATTTTGCACATAAATTCAGAAAAACTCAGAGGTGCGAGCCCGGGTTTCGAACCCACGACCTTTTGCTTAAGAGGCCACAGGTCAAACCACTAGGCTACCGCGACTAGGCGCCAATATCATAAATATGTGTGTCCGTCTTGATACCTCTTCACGCTTAAACTGCTGAACCGATTTAATTAGAAATTGGTATAGATATAATTCCAGTCACGGGAAAGGAGATGAGATAGTTTTATAGCATAATATCGCATAGTTCCCGCGAAATTGATAAGCGAATTATGCACAGAGAGCCGTGACCAACAGCTAGTAAATAAAGGAAAAACTAACGTGAAAATTAATGCCAAACCACTTGAATTGGATCACCTGCCAGAGCCTCATAGAACGGCGTTCTAAAAATTGATATGAGAACCTCGATTATTTTTAACACCTTATTGAACGGCTGGTCCCAAGTGAAACAGCACCGGCCTCATCTCTGATATAATTTTATATTCCCAGTAGTAATGAAGACTAATCGATAGGCCCCGGCAGCACAATTTTTTCTGTTCGAGTCTTCGGCAATTTAGTGCGATCTGCGAGCAAATCACCTGGGAGGTCTATCTGTTAGGCTTTTAAAATAGTAGGTAGTTGCGGCACACAGTGTACTTTGGTCAATGGTCGGCTAACTTTTTAGATAAAGATACCGCAAATATAATATTTTTTCGAGGCTCAAAGTGCCGCAGTTTTCTTTTCAGTTTTCACTGGTTAATAAGTGCTTAAATTATTATTAAACGCGTTTTTTTAGCGAGCGCAAGTAACCAAGTGGTCTTACCTTCGTAATGACCTACTCGCTCATTATTTTAAAAATACTCGAAGTTTTTTGGATCTAACTTAAAGAGTCACAGCTAATTCTTCAAGAGGCCGCAGGCGTTCGCTAGCCGCGGTTTGCCGACCCCTAGCCTAGGCCTTTGATAGGTATTCAATCACAACACTATCACAACTTGAGACTTCGTCAAGAAGTAGAGTACTTAGACTCGCAAACCAATGAATATCGCGGAAATTTAAAACACTTAAGTACTCCTCTATACTAATATTATAAAGAGGCAAAGTTGTGACGTTGCAGGGGGAATTTTTGGATCTATTACTGCATCGATTTTGAAAATTCTTTTACCAAAAGAAAGCCAATTATTTGTGAGTTTCATTTGCTAAATTTAATTCTGCGCCGACGAAGTCGCCGACAGCTATGTTAGATAGTTATCAAGTAAACACATAAACGAAACAAAATAGCCAATGAAACAACAACAGATGCTACAAAAAAACGGCAGCAGTCGAAGTAAATTAAGGATGCAGCGGCGTAACTTCAGAACAACATCCAACGAGTTGTCATTACGGGCCTCGCGAGTGGAAAGTATCGGCGCTGCATTCCTTGATGTACTTCGGTCATTAGTAGTTAATGAATAATTTAGCTAACGAGTCAACTCCCTCGCCTCCCTGTTATTGGCTGAATTATTTCTACCTTTTCTACGTTCGAATAGCATTTCTCGTTAATTGCTGTCTGACTTGAGCTCACTAATTGCTTAAGTTCTGGGATCTCTTGGCTCTTCAGTAAAGTGGTCGACTACTATTAAAGTAAAAATTTCTTAAGAGTGTTCTGAACTTCGGCCTGTTCATAATTTTCAGACATTGCACGGCTGAGTTTGCGAACGCGGAAACTTTCAAGTGGAAATAGACAGATTTGTGTGAGACTTGGCTGTTTTAAACGTATTTCTCATTCTGTCAGTATGTAGAAGGGTTATTTAAAAAAAATAGTACGAAGTACTGACTAAATGGTTTTTGAACTCTTAAAACAAAAAATACTCGTATAAGATAAGTAATTTAAGGCAAGGCAGGATCGGGCCTTATTTTTGAAAACACATAACTAGAAATTGCAGTAAGTAAGAAATCGTTTGAAAATAGTGACTTTTTTTTGCTTAAAAATCGAAGACGACGTCAGCCCATGATCAAAGGGGAGAGGGAGCTAGGAGAAGTATAGCATCCATCGGTAGGTCAAACAGTACGGCGGCACTTGAATGTCAACATTAACAAACAATAAAGGCAACCGGTTTCGATTTTCTAGTGGGGGGGGGGGGGGGGGGGGTTTCTAGTGGGTAAGAGTAAAGTAAGAAAAATTGCTTTGGCAGACAGCAATACGCTGACTTTTTCCACTTTGAAATTTTACTTTCGAGTGATGTTTTTTCAAAAATTGGGCACCATAGTTTTACAAAAGTAGTCAAAATGTTAGATATAAAAGTATCTATGCTAAGAAAAAGACGGCGTGGCGCATCTGGCCTGTTGTATTATCACTCTGGAAAGTTTTTTCTTCTGTGTTTACACTCGAAATTAATTTTTAGTGAAATTGGCATTAAAAAATATTATTAGGATTCAACTGTACTATGGCTTAGAACAGATAATCAAATTAAACTAAAATTTAATTTCACCACTGTTTGATAAGTGTCTGATAGCTTAAGATTACGTCTCTGTATAGTACTATGAAGTACTTATCAGACAGTGGTGGAACGGCCCGTAGTATTGAAAATATGTATTCATACATTTTGAAGATGAATTCAAACGCATGACATAAAATCAAAATAGACACTTTTTAAAATTAATTTTATATTCCATGAAAGTAGATAAATGTAAAATAAACCATCAGCTCCTTATAACTGTTAGCTGTCAATCTGTCAAATTAACTCAATGAAGCGGTTCAAGAGTTTCATTGTCAAACTCGGAAGTAAAAGATGCTTGAATTCATTATTTGGCGACATTTAATCTGTACTAAAAACAGTCTCACAATGCCCATATGAGAAACGTGAGAATTTACTCGGACCGGTCCCGTCCTAAGCCGGTCTTATGGTCGCCCTAAGAATTGCGGGAACGAATAGCGGCTGTCCTACAAGCATGGTCCAGATGGTTACCGTTTTACACAGTCATCTGATTCTCTAAACATACTGCGCTCAGCACGTCTAGCACAAGAGCGCACAAGAGTCGCGTCGCGCGCGAGATAGATTGCCCGTCTTTTTCTTACTGTTCATTCTAGAAAGAGACGGGTAGTTTTTCTCGTGCGCGCCGCGACTTTCGTGCGTTCTCGTGCTAGCCGGGTAGGAGACAATCATTACTGGGCCTATGCGCTAAGGCAAGTATAGATCGTGTTGCGCTCAACATACATACATACTCATACATACACAAATCACGTCTTTATCCCTTACGTGGTAGAGAGAGCCCAAGATAACAAGACCTAAAGGCCACGTTTAGCATAATGTGGGTGTGTAGGCGGAAAAGGGAATCAAAAATAGTGACGGGTTGCTAGCCGCATCGCCCATAACATGATTCCTGAAGACTGAAGTGATGTCTTTAGACTCACACGGTCACGAGGCACTGACAGTACAGCTTGGCGAGGACGTGTTGAAGCAAGTAGACAAATTTCGCTACTTGGGGAGCACGATATCATCCAAGTGTGACCTTGATGCGGAGATCAACAGCAAAGTCGGTGCTGCAGCTGCGGCATTTGGGAAGCTGTATTCCAGGGTCTTCCGTTCTCACGACCTAAAGCTGGCCACAAAAATTTCTGTATACATGGCGATTGTGCTGCCAAACCTTCTATACTCGTCAGAGACGTGGTGTGTGTACCGTCACCACATTCGCACCTTAGACCGTTTCCACCTTAAATGCTTGCGTCTCATATTAAATATCAGATGGTCTGACCGAGTGCGAAATACCGAAGTACTGCGACAAGCTAAGGTTGGTGGTATCGAGGCTTATCTAATGCGTCGACA
The DNA here is from genome assembly GCA_949127965.1 of Pandemis corylana. Taxonomy (NCBI): domain Eukaryota; kingdom Metazoa; phylum Arthropoda; class Insecta; order Lepidoptera; family Tortricidae; genus Pandemis; species Pandemis corylana. The sequence continues at coordinate 9,754,944 of OX421856.1, read as the reverse complement.
GCTTCGGTGGTGCGGTCACGTATCGCGTATGGCGGAGAAGAGAGTGGCGAAGCGCGTCTTTTATTCTGAACTCAAGGAGGGCAAGCGAAAGCAGGGCGGGCAACTCCTCAGATACAAAGACGTTCAGAAACGTCATCTGAAAAGATGCGACATCGAGCCTTCTCAGTGGGAGGGTTTCGCGGCACAGCGCTCTGAATGGCGCAGGTTGGTGCAGGACAAGGTTCGCGAGTTCGAGGAGCAGCGTTTAGTTGACCTCGACGCTAAACGCGATGAACTGAAGACTCGCCAGCCAGTTGCCATTCGCTACCATTATGTCAACGGTGTGCTCACGTGCATTCATTGTGCGCGAGGTTTCACCGCTAAGATCGGCTATATAAGCCATCTTCGGGCGCATGAGCGTCATACTGACTAGGAGTCGAAGTGGTCGCCATGGCCGAAATCGGTCGGAAGGATCATCATCAACATGATTCCCACGATTTTCGCACATTCCCTCGAAGGGCTTTTACCATCTGCGCGGAGAGAAGCGGAGGGTTGCGAGCAAGACATCTGCTACGAGTAATTGAGTCCCGAGCGTAGCGAGTAGCGTAGCTGTAATGGGGAGTAGGTACACTGACAAAATTGACGTTATACTCGTAGTTAATTGTTACTTGTGTTTCATGCTATGCATCATTATCTGTAGTCTAATAATAATTATAGCATTGTGAACTGTAAACAAAATTTGGAAAAAATGACCATATTTTCGTTTTTACGTTTTTATGTTTATACCTACTTTATACTGTGTAAGACAACGAATAAGAGAATACAATAATGTATTTAGCAGTGTTTGAAGAAATGTTAGCGTGATAATTTATGAAGTAATATTGATCATTTGATGGATAAGAGTTTTGTTTAAACTAACCATTATATTCCATCTGTGTTGACTTTAAACACACATACACATTGTACATGATTTGTGCTGGTGTATGTTTTAATTACTTATTTTACAGTCAGAATCAAAAGTAGCCTAACACTTAGGTGATTTGTCACTTTCAGTAAGAAGAAGAAGAAACTGCCATGGTGTTGTCGTGTAATAATGCAATGAAGTAGTAGGTAAGTACTGGTGTTCAGCCACTTTTGTTTTGTACACAGGTTTGTTCATACTTAGTATCCATGTTATTTAGGTATTATTATTCGACCATATTTTATACTTAAAATACGGTTTTTTTATTTATTTTGTTTGGTAGACATCGTTTCGCATCGGTGGTCCACGCGCAACTGCTCAAAAATAAGCGCTCAAGTTGACTTTGGGAATTATTTTGTCGGTACGCTTTCTAGCGAGTGATGTTATAGCTGCAGTTTAAATTACTTATTCTATAAATAAATAGGTACTTAAGAATAAAATTACACTACAACAATTAAATATACATAAACGAAGTCAAGAGCGTAAAAGGCGTTGAACGCGAATAAATTCAGCAATAACCCAATTTCATTATTATGAAGTTTTATCACACAGTGAAAAGGCAATAATCTCCTGCGTTTAACACGGCCTAATCCATTTTATTCGTAGGTGTTTCGTTTGCAGTTAATTAACTTTACGGCCTCGTATCCGCCAATTGATGCAATAAAATGTGACGGTGAGCTTTCACTGTCTCCGGGAGAGAAGTGCTAAGTTTTAAATCAAGCTGCGGGGATAATGGTAAAGGCAATAAGAAGATCAGTATATGATTAAACCGAAAGGATAACAAAACGCAAGAAAAAGTTGACACGTAATAGCCAAGATTACAGAACATAGGTATTTTGTTAGCGCGAATAAATTTAGCTACTATTTGAGTAAACTTATTGAATGTATTTACACCGCAAATAAGCTTATAGCCACGTCTTCGCCCCAGTGGAAAAAGCAAAAATGGGCAACTCCTTTTTTGTCCTTTACTAACTTCCGCCCGCGACTTCGTCTGCGTAGAATTATACATAAAAACCTTCCTCTTGAATCACTCTATCTATTAAAAAAAACCGCAACAAAATCCGTTGTGTAGTTTTGAAGATATAAGCATACAAAGGGACATAGGGACATGGGGACAGAGAAAGCGACTTTGTTTTATACTATGTAGTGAAGAATTTTCAACAATTTCCTTACCTCTGCGACAGTCTAGCTAGGTCTTAGAAATTAATTTTCAGGCTCTAACCAAATTTCAGGCTCTAACTCTAGTGGTAAATACGCTGTGCGTTCTCTAACAAATATTCTGTATTTAACTTGAAAGGTATGTGTATATAATATGTGTGTTTGTCCAAGTGGAATCTTGCAACTCAATTTTGAAGCAGATAGTTTCAACCAGTGGAGCTGAAATTTTACATACTTGTGTTAGTCAGCTGACAATAAAATCTGGTAGTTAAATTCTGGTGGCGTGGTCGTGACCGTTTCCTCAGGAGGGAACTCTTCAACTGTTGGTCGGATTGACTTGAAATTTGGTATACATAATGTAAAATAGATGACATTGACAATGCAAGATCATTAACAACAAAAAGAGGTACCGCTAGCAAAAAAGCGATACAATTTCCTGCAAATTTGCACAATTTTATTACAAGAACACGGGATTCCTTTCGTCGCATTTTATGTTAAAACAACAACAGCTGTGCAAACTTCTTAAGCGCCAATTTGTGACGGTGGTTAGAATAATAATAATAGTATTATCATAATAATCGTTTTCGACAATTGCATTTCATTTTTTGTTTTTGTACAATAATTAATAATATATAATTGTATTGCTTTTAGATACCTAATGCTACTAATACTATCTATGCGACTCGTACGTAGATACTTACTGTTTTCCTTCACAAGAACTTAATTATGTCACCAGGTGGCACTGTAAATGTATCAAAATTAGAAACGTCTACGTCGACGCCTTCATAATCGTTACAGAGCTGTGACGGACCAAATTGGCGGGAAATTAAAGATAATTCCATCGGAAAAAAATGAAAAAGCCACTTTAAGGAAAATGAAGGCGATATCGTAAAATAAGTAATTATTAAAATACGATGAAGCGATTGCGGAAAAGGTCGGTTTTATTAGAATTCATTTACGTTGGAAACTTGAATGAGTGTAATAAGTATTAACCGGTAATAACGATTTTTTAAGTGTCTAAAATGTCCACAGTGTATGTTCTATAGACAGCTCCTTTTTCAGCGACTTTGAGAACTGTCTTGGCGGTACATTTTAGAGCAGCTGATGTAATATTATCATAAACTTGCCCACGGCTTCGTCCACGCAGAATTAGAGTTTGTTTCCTAAGCAGCTTCTCTTGTCCCTGGCTACACTTCCTACAGTTATCGTTATATTTCAACCAATTTACAGAAACCTAGACAAGTTATCACTTCACTATCACTACATAGTATATAACAAAGTCGTTTTCTCTGTCCCTTGTCCCTATGTATGCTTATATCTTCAAAAGTACACAACGGATTTTGATGCGTTTTTTTTATAGATAGAGTGATTCAAGAGGAAGGTTTTTATGTATAATTCTACGCAGACGAAGTCGCGGGCAGAAGCTAGTATTATTATATACTCGAGAGCGAAGTAACCGAATCACTTTTCATACAACTTTCTACGGGAAGTATCCCGATTTCTTTGCCTTCCGAGTATATTTATTTTAAACCTTCCTCGTAAATCACTATCTATTGGTGAACACGTCATGAAAATACGTTCAGTAGTTGTTGAGTTTATCGCGAATAGACAGAGAGATGCGATGGAGGACATTTTTTTGCAATATGACTGTAGTGATAAATGATCCATAATAATAACGTGACTCTCACTCTTTGTTGATCCCTCGTTTAATGTTCCTCTCATCTGTTCAAAGGTTAACTGGTACGGTTATTTATTTTATTGTGAATTGTATCTGTTTCTTTATATTTGTACAATAAAGCATTTACAATACAACAATACAATACAAATACTCTTTATTGAACACTACAAATCAGTACAAAACAATACAGAAACAAAGAACAAAGTAGACAATAGGCGGTCTTATCGCTTAATAGCGATCTCTTCCAGACAACCAATAAGATAAATAAGTCATTTACTTACTTACTATTGTTCGATAATAGTGTGGCGATTTTTTACTTTATATTTCTAACTAGCTTTTGCCCGCGGCTTCGCACGCGTGAACCATGAGCATTTCAAAGAACCTAGCAATTAAGCAAGCGAGCAACCAAACCTGCAAGCTTTCAAGCATACATGCAAGTATGCAAGCAGGCATGCAAGCCTTCAAGCATGTAAGTATGCAAGCAGGCATGCAAGCAGGCATGCAAGCAGGCATGCAAGCAGGCATGCAAGCAGGCATGCAAGCAGGCATGCAAGCAGGCATGCAAGCAGGCATGCAAGCAGGCATGCAAGCAGGCATGCAAGCAGGCAAGCAAGCATGCAAGCAAGCGTGCAAGCAAGCATGCATGCAAGTAAGCACCCATGCAAGCAAGCATGCAAGCATGCATGCAAGCAGGCATGCAAGCAGGCAAGCAAGCATGCAAGCAAGTGTGCAAGCAAGCATGCATGCAAGTAAGCACCCATGCAAGCAAGCATGCAAGCATGCATGCAAGCAAGCGTGCAAGCAAGCATGCATGCAAGTAAGCTCCCATGCAAGCAAGCATGCAAGCATGCATGAAAGCAAGTATGCAATCAAGCATGCAAAGCAAGGACTCAAGCAAGCATGCAAGCCAGCCCCCGCATTGCCCCGATGCCTTAATTTTTCTGAACCTGTAAATATTGCAGGATTTTTATAAAACAAACCTAACCTAACCTATAATACATCCTGTCCTAAAATACATCCTAAATAGCTTTTGCCCGCGACATCGTACGCGCTAAGATGTAAAATGAAAAAATAAGTTTTTTCCCGTTCCCGTGGAAATTTTGGGGAGTGCTTTCGGAGTACACTTAAAGCCTTTAAAGAAACACACGTTATAAATGTTAAGTCTCTTTCTTCCGCTGTTTCGTCTGGAAACGTAAAATCCGGTTTTTTCCCGTCCCTGTGGGCGTTTCGGAAAATCCTTTCTTAGTGTTCCCCTACACTCCCGAATAAACCTACGTGACAAATTTCAACTTTCCCCCGCTTTTCGTTTTTCCAGTTTCCGTAAGAATTTCGCCAAATAAAGCATTTCCCGAATATCTTACGGGAACGAAGAAGAAGAATTTTGGGAAATTATCTCATAATGCTCCTCTACACTCCCCAAGGAACCCACTTGCCCAATTTCAGCTTTCTACGACCAGTAAAACGTAAAATCCTGTTTTTTTCCCGTTCCCATGGGAATTTTGGAAAGTAGGTACTCTCTTAATGCTCCTCTACACTCCCGAAGCAACATACATGCCAAATTTCAGCTTTCTGCAACCAGAAAACGAAAAGTCCCGGTTTTCCCGTTCCCGTAGGAATTTCGGGAAATCCTTTTGTAGCGCTCCCCTACACTCCCCAAGGGAAATTGAAGGCCAAATTTCAATTTTATACGACCAGTAAAACGAAAAATCGATCCCGTAGAACTGAATACATAAATCCCGTTTTTATCCCGTGGGAATTTCCAAAAAGCATTAAAACATTATTTTACTATTATAATCACCTACTTCTATGCCAAATTTGAAGAGTCTAGTAATTATAGTTCATAGGATTTCGTTAAACTGAATATATAAATCCTGTTTTTTTCCTTATCCCGTGGGAATTTCCAAAAATCCTGAAATAAGTTTCTTAGTTTTGTAATCACCTACTTTTGTATCAAATTTGAAGAGTCTACTTTTTATAGTTACTGAGATAGCGTCACTCGGAATCGAATATATAATTCCCGTTTTTTCCTTATCCCGTGGGAATTTCCAAAAATCCTTTCTTAGCGGATGCCTACGTCATAAGATCTACCTGCATGCCAAATTTCAGCCCGATCCGTCCAGTGGTTTGGGCTGTGCGTTGATAGATCACTATGTCAGTCAGTCAGTCAGTCAGTCAGTCAGTCAGTCAGTCAGTCAGTCACCTTTGAGTTTTATATATATAGATTCAAAACTTTTCTCTTACATAGTTCAAGTAATCAACATAGCTAGTGCGGGTCTGCGGGAACATAAAACCGTTTTACGCGGCAGTTTAACGGCAGAATCGTGATTAAGTTACCACTTTCAATGTAAATCTGTTACAAATTGTTACGCATTTGTGAACTCCAATGTAGATTACGTGACTTGTGAATAGTCTACAATGTCTCAGATATGTGAAAAATTATCTTTCTAAAAACACGTCATCAAAAATGTACACAACGATTCAACAGTAATAGTAGATTAATGCCGAGGCCTGGGAAGTAGCCAACTGCGGTTCGTGTTTTTAAACAAGTTGTACATCCAGCAATGAAAACAAATTTTAAACTTTCTCGCAACTTAGGCGGTTTTCACGTTCCCGCCTTTTTTCTTAATTTTTTTTTATGTCATCTGTCACCGTAAGCTATTTCAGACATTAATAAAAACGTTAGACTCGAACAAAACGCGCACTCCTCGACCATCGACTTGGCTGTATGACATTGTTGTTCATTATTCCATAGTCTCTTTGACTTTTTAAAAATTTAAAAACAAATGAAAAACAGTCCAGCAATCCGATTTATGGTAAGAAAATCGCGCCTGCAATGTAATTCGGCTGTCAACAAGGCCCTGCGTGGTCTGTTACTTAGAATACAATGACGACATTTATGACAATGTTTGAGAAAAGTTATTTACCAAGTGTCATTTTTATCATATTGTAAATAAGTAAGCATACAAGGTCTCTCAGAATAACTCCAGAGTATTTCAGCAGTCGGTTGGATTAGTTTCGCTGAACACCCTTCAAATGTTTTTCAGGATTTTTCAATTGTGCTTGACAAAATAAATGTTTCCATACACAATCGATGTTCAAAGTGCACGGCATCAAAGGGGTGACATAATTTTAAATCCAAAACTACGATGAAAAATTTGTACAGCTTGAATATTCAATATTCCGGAATAATTTTGAGAGCTCCGAAAAACAAGACGCTAATAATCAGCTCGAAGGATTTTAATAAAGAAGAGTTACGTTCTAATCCACACTAGGTCAGCTTGTCGTGTAAACAAAGCAGTTGGATATTAAATTTTAATGACTTTGGCAACTTTACAAGCCATCTTTTGCTAACTTATTTCTAATAAATAAAATCTGGGTTATGTTTAGACGCGTTTTATAAGTTTTCAATTTATTCTCTTTTTGTAATAAAGTTAAAAATAGTAACAAAGTTTTCAGATAACGATGCAATTATTTGTGCTAAGAATCCCCTAAGCACCCCATTCCTGACCCCTTCGATCAACAATACAACTAGATTCAAGGTCCCATACAAAATCAAAGCGAAAAAGTGGCCCTGTTGCTTATGCTTATAGCTATATCTGTTTTACCTTCTTTATTAACGTAAAATAAACCTTAAGTCTAAGCAACAAAGATCCAAATTATTATAATTGTATATAATACTTACGACGTTTCGTCACAAGCGAGCGAAAGCGTTCGATAAACAAAAGAACTACCTTCGTTTCAAAAAGATGTCATTCTATTTGAGGAACGGGGTAATAATGGAGTCGCAATTAAGTATATAACTCAGATTTTTATTATTTGACAGATATTTACAAATACAAATATTAACATGAATTTTAATAATTAAGCCCATCTACGTTCCACTGCTGAGCACAGGCTTCCTTTAACAACGAGAGGGATTGGGTCATAGTTCCCACGCAGGCCCAGCCAGGCAACAGCCGTAGTAGCCTAGTTGTTCGACCTACCGCCTCTCAAGCAGAAAGTCGTCGAGGGAATGGGCGATTATAATAGGAATCATGTTATAGGCGATGAGGCTAGCAACCCATCACTATTTTGATTTGATTTTCCACCTAGTCGCCCACAATCTTGCTAAATGTGGCCTGTAGGTACCTGTTACCTTAGGCTCTGTGTACCCCGTAAGGGATAAAGACGTGATTTGTGTGTGTGTGTTATAAATATTGTACGCCTTGAACTTTTCTTGAAGCTTTACGTCTTCTTTAATAAGTATGCCCATATGCTCGTTTGCCCCCTCTTATATATATAAAAAAAAAGTGATAGCTCCTCTGTTCCATCTATACATCTACACTATACTTCATCTTATATTATTTTAAACATTGCTATGTAACTATACCTGCAATTTGGGAATCGCCTTTTTCTGTAATCTACGCCTTTGGCTATTTCCAGTTATGTCGAATTTGTCAAAATGAATCGAACATTATAGCAGAATTTTTGTAAGGCATGTAAAGTTCTTCTTCTCTTTCTCTCGCGACAATAGTTATCCATTCCGCACAGCAAAAAGGATCACTAGGAAATCTACAAAAAAATGCAATATATATTTTATTTTAAAACGAGAACTACTCCATGAATTTCTTGTTCTAAAACATCCGATTATTGTCAAGATGGTGGGCCAACGTTAGCCGAACAATAAATTATTGATTTTAAAATGTAAACTGCCAATTTTTACGTACTTTATGAAATACCGACTTGTATTTACTTAAAGAAAGATATTCCTTCCGAAACCTTAGTGTTCCGGTGGCTGTTTTTGCAATTTTTGAACGCACATTGTGGCATTTTGACACGTCCTCACGTTGGCCGAGGTTGGCGCATACTGTCAGAAAGAAGGCCACAAATTTATTTTGTGGCCTTATTTCTCGGAGCCGTTTTCAGAGCTATCACCGTGAATCTAGTTGTATTGTTGATCGAAGCCTGACCCGGATAAAAATCCTTCGTATTATCCATCTGAATGAAATATCAAGTGTTCGCGAGTAACTGAGTCGTAGTGCGGACAAATCACAGTCGCAAAAACGAAATCGGGATTCGAAGCGGTCCCTTCTGTGTTTTCTTAGGACGGTCCATTTGCGTCGAACATGTCTTTATACGAATGCGCTATTATACAAGAAATACGCAGTATGTTATCTGCTGTGAATACAGATAAATTGCGAATAGTTTTGCTGCTTCGGGAATAATCTTGGAAGTGGGTCGAATATTTATCTAGATCTGGCATCTGACCCAATTGCAATGTAGCCCCGGGCTACGGCTTCACTGTGTTGGCGTTTAATCGGTTAATTGCTTTGGAACTGCTTAGGGTTACTAATATACTCAGAGTGCTATGATCGTTATACGTAAGAACTAGATTCTAGGACAAAAGGGGGACTGTAGAAACCTTACAATAAAGCTACTTAGTGTTATTAGTTGGTCAATTTTGCGGACTGGTTGGGTGACTAGAAATCAACTGTCAGATTATTGTATTATCAGCCGACTTACTCAAGTATGCAAAATCGAAAATTTACAGAAAATAACATGTAACATCGGTAATGCCTATTTCCATTAATCACAGATCTATATTTGTGTTTCTTTTTCTAATTTACGTACAAATTTTATGATTATTGCAACGCTTTGAAATAAAAAGCAATAGTAGCATTGTTACCGCAAATATGTTTATCAACTGTCATCATCTAAGCCACCTAGCGGTTGATTTATAATTTTATATCCATTCTTCTCCAGAAAGAGAATCCAAGATAAAATACGGCAGTAGGTATGGCGCGTGCTATACACGACGGCTGCTTTATTTATGTCCTCAATATTTTACAAACCATAAAACTTCCTGCCGTGGAAAATAAGAAACGTTTTATCCTAATAGATTCTTTGGGATTCTGTTCGGATGTGTTTTAAAATTTAATTTATGTTCATACCTGGAAAGTAGGGCTTAGAGTTGGGAGATTTTTACACAAAAACCATGTTTTTTTTTTCAATTGTAACTGCAAAATAATTATTAAGTTACATTAAAAAAAATTGTTTCAAATATAAATTGAATCGCAGTTTGTTTTAGAGGTATATTTTCGAAATCCTAAGAAACATGAAAGCATATAATACAAACATACATGATACATAGACGTTTTCATGCCGTAATGGGCAGAGCCTAAGTTAACAAGACCTAAAGGCCAAGTAAACTTGATTATAGGCATACAGATGGAAATATGAAAGCTGACTAAGAAAATGCTATATTTACTATTTTAAATTTACATTTCACACGTCAGATAAAAACAATAAGTCTGATTGTATGTTAAAGTAGACTTTAACGTTTTAAGTCGTACCAATAACATTGAATGTAGCGCGGATATTAAAGGATGTTTCATGATCATACCAACTATAATGTACGGTCAGGTGTAAAAATAATTATCGATACAAGCTTCTTAAAAATTTGTCCCACGACTTCATTACGCCGGTGTAAGAGCGTACGGTATACTTATTTATAAAACTTTGACTTTATGCATATTATTACACTTGACTGTACAGTACCCAGCTACAAAGATAGATCGGTCTTCTCGGCTAATTTCGGCTTCGTAGAGCGTTGTCTCGCTCTAACTTTCGCCAATTGTCTTCTTCCAAAGGCCGAAGTGCAATCTTTATGGCCAGGTACAATAATAGAAACAAGGTTGGAATAAGCTGAACTATTGAATACCGTGATAATTAAAAAAGCTACGTTAGTCAGTGATACAAATACATAATTTACTATTGATTAACAAACAAATAAAAAATTTGTTCGTAATAACAGGTATTTCAAACAAATAAGTAGAAAAACATAAACTATTGAGTAGGAACAAATCTTCTTACAGACGGGTCTGGTGTTCCATTGGGACTATCATTATATACATGCAATATAATATGCAATAATACAATGAATTGCAGTGAAGACGAAACAAGAAACGTATAGTGTCCCCGAATCGCACGTGTCCATTTACGAGGGTTAGTTTAGAAATGATAAAAACTCAGTAGTTCCATTGTCGTGAAAATATAATGTGTGAATAATACAGACCTCCCTTTCAATAAGGGTCGTGCCTTTTTGTAGGCGTGTGCCCGGAAAATAGATATCCACCCTTTAGCCAGATTAAATTATGGACTATATTTTTTGGGTCGTCTTCCGTATGGCGTTAGCTCTTTTAACGTCGAGTAATACTTTTACCTGACGAGATTTTGTTGAAGAACCTTTTCCGTCAGATAAGAAAGAAGCGCCGAACTGAAATCCTATATGATTAAGGAAAAATTGTGCTTCACTTGAACAAAACTGGTGCGGACGGTGGAGATAAAATAAGTTTTTTTGGTGGAAAGCTTAGCGGGTGTTTCGAGTCCAAATAGTAGAGATACCGGCGTAAAGTAAATTAGATGGTTTACTGGGAATGGTATCAACGTTTTGGCAACGTTATTACTACCACCAGAGTGCTTATTAAGATTGTATTTTAACTTTAAAATTATTATAAGTGCTGAAGGTTAAAAATCAAAACGACTCAAAACACAAAAAAAAACGATTTTAAAGCAAGTTTAAATTTGATACATTCTCAGTATCTGTTTTAGATTGCATACACAAAAAACCGACCACTCTACGTTCCCTTATAAAGAATAGTTTATTTTATCGAAGGCAATAACTTAATTTCAACCGATTCCCGTATAAAAGGTAAAGTTGGAGCAGATATAAGATAAGCCGGCGGCTCGCCGCTTCCTGCTCATTTCCCATCTCACGGATTTCGATGTTCGTACAGCGATGGCCATTTCTTAGGACTAATGATAAAAAAGCAGCAACTGTTGCAACTAGTCCGAAAGAGTCAAACTAAATAAGTTGTAACTGTACTTGCTTTCTCATTCATTGTAAATTATGCATGCCAAATTCCAAGTCAGTTGGATCCACCGTTGAAGTGTTCCCTACCAGATTGTTGTATTGTCAAAATTTCAGCTCAATGGTTCAAAATTGAGTTCCAAGATTCCACACGAACAAAAATAGTTCCAAAAAATCTTTACAATTAGTCAATTAGTCATTTAGAGCGGGCGGGAGAGACGGTATGATAATAATTATGATTTTCATCGAATTTCAGGGGAGCCTCTAACGCTGTGGCAGCAATGCGGGCAGCGCATTCCTTCGATGGGCTTCTACCATCTGCGCGGTTAGAGAAGCAACTGGTACATTCTATGTTTTTTCTTTACTCCCAGACCAGCAAGGAAGAATTATTATTATTATTTGGCATTTTAGTATGAGGAAGCATAAACTTCAATTCGTATATAATACATTTAGTGATAGTACATAAAAGGAATGCTTAAAGAATCTGAAACTTAAAAAATTCTGCTCTACAGCTTTTTTGGGTAGAAAAATAAAATCTTGGCCCACATTTTACAAACGACCAATACGTATAACTTACTCGAAATAACAGGAGAGTTTAAGCATTCAAACGTAAAATGCATCATATTTTGACATGCGCTTTGTGGCACAGAAATCGTTGTTTTTTCCGTATGATTCATAAAAGTTATATCTCAGTTCCCACAATATCCAATGCAGATATTCTCCAAACGCTGAAATACACGTTGGGAGCCGATTCCCAGATTAATTGATTGCGATAGACAAGGTTTAACCCTAATATTAGTTAGCGGTAAACCCTTTAGGCTGAATGCCAATGCCAAACAACATGGAATATTAGATTAAAATGTTCGTGAAGTATTCACACCTAGAATTTCAAAAAGACTGGTATTAAATTTTTGTTTAATGTTGTTGGAAATAAAAATAAGTCATGCATTATTTGCTAACGGAAAAATATTTGCGGTTGTTAATGAAATTAGGAGAAATGGAAAGTAACTATAATATTAGTAGAAAAAATATGTTATATAAAAAGAATTAGACAATCATAAGATGATAATAATAATGACAGGGGAGGAAATTGTAAGTTATTTTATAAAGATGAAATGGCACAGTATAAGTAGACAAATTTTAAATCCTGTACAAATGTTCTTCAATCGTTTTCAAATGTATCATAAGCCGGATAATTTAAAATAATTAAATTTACATAATTTTCTTGTTTTCTGAGACACGGTAGCAACGAATTACATCTGTGGTATTTTGGCTGCTGCCGTCTAAATACTCGAAAATGTTCACTTAATCATACAATGTTGCTTGTGCAAGAATGAAGGACTCTGACAACATTCCAGGATGTACCGACAAGCTACTGTCTTGCATTGTGTTTTACTATTGCTTTAAGTGCATCTTAGAAGCCTTGGAGAATTTACGTTTGAAGAAAATGGTGAAGAGTGTATTCTGTGGTTTAATTATTGACGTACAATAAACAACTAGACTACCAATCGCAAACAAAAGTTTCTCAAAAATGTCCGAGCGGCGTTGTCTATGGGTTGTGTGTGTCATGTCAACACATCAACTCATACAGATAAAATTAACATATTCGTTCAAATTAACACCTTATTTCGTGGCAGTAATGTTTAATCTCAATTCCACACGATCGTGAGAAGTAATGACTCGACGCCACGCGCTCGAAACCTGTCTGTCTCTTTTGTTCTCAAGAGTTTGAGATTACGGTGCGAAAGAGACATACATTGTTATCAAAGCGCGATCGAAACACAACTTACACAACTGAACCAAAACTCTGCACAATAGACTCGTCGTGCTGACTTTTGCTTCAGACAGTTTTTAGCGTGATTGGGATTTATTTCTTCAATGATTCGTTTGCGTAGAAAATATTATAAAATTTGAAATAGGAATTTCATAAAACTAATTTATGATATTCGTAACTAAAATTAGAAAACATAATATAGATAGCTTGGACATACAGTCATAGTATTAATAACATAAATGTACATACATCATTTTCAATCAATAGATTGAAAAATAATTCCTTTTTGCTAGTAAACTAATGCAGTTGAATTAAAGTTTATTTTTTAAAATTGATTGATTTACGGGTGAACTAGAAACTTTCCCTCTGAGTATTAATTCCTAAGAATATATTTGTATTGTGTGTGTGTAAACGTACCTATACTGTACACTGTGCAAGGAACTATGCGCCAGTGAAGCGAAGTTTTCGATTAGCATAAGGGAGATAAAAACGGAACTACACAGCTTTCGTACTTACACCGGCTGTAGTATCAAAGACTAGGCTTGGGGGCTACTGAGAGAAATCTAATTAAACAAACATCATCATCATCATCAGGAGTAACAATTGATTTTAGCGTTAAAAAAAAGTTTATAGTTACTGTATTTCCAAAATGAAGAAATTTGGATTTTCTGAATTAGAATGACCAGCAATATTCATTTTCGAAAAAATCATTTTACTATATTAAACTATATTTTTTCTTTACTAAAATGAATATCGCTGGTGATTCTGATCCATAAATAAACAAAATTTCTTTATCTTGGAAAAAAGTATGAAATGAAATGAAATGAAATTCTTTATTTGCATAACATTATGTCCATTTAGATGTTAAGAATAATAATGTACGAATCCAGATAATGCTAAATTACTTTTAAGTAGTTTACTTGTAAGTAGCTTTATTACTTGTAAGTAACTTTTAACTAACTTTTTTAAGTAGGCATGCAAAGTAATATTGTTTGGTCTTAAGATCTAGAAACTGATTTAAATAAATTTATTTCAATACAATTTCTATCACACATTTAAAGTAAAGGTTACACTCATTAAAACGCTCTAATAACTGATTCCATCAGACTTTACTTTGCACAAAAACATATACCTTTCTACTCCACCACTACACAAATATACAAGACAACCAAGACTGTGCTATAATAATAATAATGCTCGATTTCTTACCCGCTAATCTGGCCGGAATGTGGCAGCGCTTGTGGTTCTGTGTTCTGGCGTAGAGATTACGAAAGACTACTGACTAAATTAATGGTACAAGAGGTAATCTTATAACCGTCTAATATTGCGAGTGTCCATGGATGGTGGCCATAACCTATCATCTTGTATATCACCTGCATAACTTGCTTCCCTTCCTGGAAAAATTGTTAATCTTGTATAGGTAACTAATTCTAATCTTGTTAAAATTGCTCTCAGTGTACCTGAAACATTTTCCGTCTGTACTGTTGTTGTTAGGAACAAACCACACGCGTCTCGTTTGCATTTTCAAACTGAATACCGCGACCACTTTTTAAATAAACAGCGCGGGCATTATGCAAGGGAATACCCCGAAAACATTCCATCTAAACCTTGCAAGCGGTTTAGTTTTTAACCGACGTTAAAAGCAGAATTTAGATGATCGAAGGCGCCTAGGTAGATACCCCAAGAAGGTAAAATTATCACAAGACCGTACAAAACAGCACTACTGGCTAGAAGTGTATTCGGTGTGGCATCCTAGATCTTCAACAAGTTTCCGTAAATTATTTCACGACCCAGGGTAATAAAAAAAAATTTTTTTTTGGCGGGTAAGGTTGTACCAACTCCTCCATTGAATAAGTAGTAAGCTGTTTAATAGAGTAGTATTTATAAGCGTGACAGTTTAAAAACTTTTTTGACGGTTTATTTTAATGCACACGCAAGACATAATATGAATACCTACAAGACATTTGAATGCCCTCTGGGCGCAGCATAGTAATACAAGTCTATGATTTTATGGTTAATCTAAGATTGAAAAAATATTTTGTATTTGTACTTCTTACCTGATTTCTAGAAAATCCTATGAAGATAAGAAGATAATAATAAAGCGTGGATACATCAATTAATGGTAATCTTGTAGATACTCGGCCCACATTTTATTTATACGACAAGGAAGGAAAATAAGGAAGTAGGTCACGTGATGGTAGATGGAGAGGATTGCAGATGCGTTGCCAGCCTAGAAGGCTAGGATACACCTCTTGTGTCAGTAATTTCATCGGCTGTCTTACCTTTCGCCGGAACCCAGCACTACAAGCACTGCTGCTTGGCGGCAGAATTAGCTAGTAAGACCGTGACAGCGATCCGGGCGGACCTTGCACGAGGTCCTTCCACCCGCATTTTGAATGCCATTCATAACTTAAGTGTAATAAAAGGAAGAGTGGTTTCGAAGCTGTGAATAATTTAGTTTTGTTCAACGAAAGGAGGCCTAGACTCGTGAAACCTTGAACGTATATTTTCTTTTAGTGCTTATTTTATAGTTTGTTTGTGTTGTGCTAAGAACATGTAGTATTACAGTAGTAATGCAGTTAGCTTAAATAGTACCTACAGGCTGCGTACGCAAATCCTATTATTTACCCGAATTTTATATGCAATAATGTACCTACCTAATGTTAGCCGAAATGATAATTTGTCTTAACTCTTTTTTCTCCGAAACCGTAATTTTTTCAGAAACTTTAGATGGCCACCCTGTAAATAATACTCTAGTTAGGTTAAGTTTAATAAAAATCAGGAACAATCAACAGTTTGAGAGAAAAATGAGTTATGGCAAAAGATCATTACAGGATAGACAGAACCTGGTATAATTGCTTGTAATAATACTGGTCATTTCTTTACTGCTTCTGAACCCATCTTAGGGTACTTATGATATGTGTTTGTAGATAAAGTAATGTATGCAACTGTACATAATTAGGCCTGAAAACACTCATTATGTATTGGTTGCATAAAATATTATTTTGGCATATGAAATTATGGCAATCAATAAGGAATCCTGTACGCTGTGGTGCCTAGTGGTTCAGCAAATAACCTCATGAGCCAGAGAATCGTGAGATCGAAGTTTCGCCTGTTTTGTTTGCCTTTGTATAATATGTAAACGAAACAACTTCTCTTTTATCACATTTTGTATTTTTTATGAATACACCTAGCCCCTATATTACACCCACCCCACGCGACAAGCAACAATTTTGTTTACATTGCAAACTTGACAACAATCTACGCCGGTTGGCTCATATCGACAACGCAATGCATTTTGAATTTGTCATTGTGTCACCGACTTATTGTCGTGTTAGTTAAATAGGGGACAGTTCTGCACTATTTGACTACTGATTTTTGATTTAAGTTTTTACTTTTAGGTACTAATGGCCTAAATAAAGTAAAGTACGCAAATATAATATTTACTTATAAGTGTGTAGTTAACATTGGTGCAACAGTAATACCGTACACTGCTGCAACTTTGTCATCTGGGTCCAACATTGCCCGAACTAGTTTAGGGGCAATTTAATCAGCTTTTGTATTTTAATTAGTTTTAATATTTTATCTTTTCGCGTAATTTACCCATCTCCAAACCAGTGCAGGCAATTTTGGGATCAATGTGGCAAAGTTGTAGTTGTAAGAAAGCGCCCATTACGGCCACTGTATCACAAATTCCAGTTCAAACCAGTTAATTCACGAGCGAGTTCGAGGATCCACGGCAAGACGCGCACGTTTCAGTTTCACAAATCTAATTTTTCCCCCTAGAGAATTCCTTTTTGAGAGCTATCGGGTACGGTACAGTATTGGCAATTCAACTGAATGTTCCTCTCCGGAACAAACTTTTTGTTTCCATGTTTGAAATCGTGTGTATTGTATGTGACGTTGCGATTTCGAATCTTTGAAACTGCATCTCTTCAGGAGTTAGACCAGTGCTTTTTTTTCGCACCGTGAAAGGGAAAAGCTTACAAACTATGCTGATAACGTTTCCCCGTGTAGTTGGCACAAACATCGTGCTAAAAAGCTTTAGAGGTAAGGCCATGAGTTCGTTTTTGACGCTGACTGTTTTCCAGATATTAACCCGTCAAGCGTCCAAGCGACTACAGTAGTCCCTAACTTTTTCGGGCGGGAAATGTCCTAGGGACTGCATAATGCAGTCCCTAAAAAGTTAGGGGCTACTGTAGTCGCTTGGACGCTTGACGGATTAAATTTACATTTTGGAAGATGGTTTATTACATGATTAGAATTCGTCAGTCTCCTCAAACTAGTTTGAATGCAAAACTGCTTTTTACTAAACATTTTATTTCAGTACTAACTTGCTTAATTAAGGTATAAGTACGACTATAAATTTAGTATCACCATTATCAGCCAGGACGTCACGATCGGTTTTATGCTATCCGTAACTGACGGCTTTTCATAAAATGTACATTTGCTGAGCTATGACAGTAATTTCAGTTAGGTATTTTATTACCAGATTTCCTCATAAACACTCCACACACACAGGCCTTTCATTGGCTTTTGTATAATAATATGCATTTAAGACGAGACGAAATTTAAGATTCTCATATTGAAGCGCGGTCGTTTACGAACAAAAATCTTCCTTAATTTTCTAAGAAACATTGTCTGCCTATATTTTAAACACTGACGCTACGTCGCCTTCATTGTAAGGAGAGGAAGGCGCAAAAACTCAATTTTCCCGCTCTGTAAAAAGGAAAACGAGCGAATCAAGTTAACTCACACTACCGTTGCTATTTCTGCGCCCTTTTACACGATCTTGAGCTCCACATTTATTTCCATTTGGATGTCTGGGAGATTAAAAGATGTGGGCGAAATAACCAAATAAATTTCGAGTTAATAATTAAACTCTGTTACAATACTAACTACATTTTTCTAAATGACATTCATAGGGTAGACGAAGGCCAAGGTAACAAGGCCTAATGGCCACGTTTGGCATGATTGTGGGCAAATAGGTAGGTGGAAAATGGGAATCAAAATAGTGATTGGGTTGCTAGCCGCATTGCTTATAACATGATTCCTAAAATTTTTGCCCATGCCCTCAATGGGCTTTTACCATCTGCGCGGGAAGAGAAGCAACTGGTACATTCTATGTTTTATCTTTGCTCCCAGATCAGCTTGGAAGTAAATGAAGAAAAGAAAATCATGTGTGTTCCACATGTTTGTGAGTATTATCTAAGGGCGAGCAATATTAATTCTGAAGTTGAATAATTCATACATACATACATAAATCACGTCTTTATCCCTTACGGGGTAGACAGAGCCTAAGGTAACAAGGCCTAAAGACCAAGAATAATTTACAATAATAATTTTATTGTATTTATTTGCATGTTCACCAATTTCCTGAAATAACTACCTATTGAAATCAGTCAGTTCGACGTACAACATTTGTCAGAAAGCACTTGTATCAAGGGTTATTCTTAGTTTATCTTTACCAAGAGGTTTAGTTGTGATAGTAGGCCCGAGATTATAACGATGCCATCAAAATTTACACCGTACCAAAACAACACCAATCGAGATATTTCACGTGACTAAGGTGATCATTGCCGATGATGTATTCTAGAATAGTATTTATTACATGAGCAGGCATCCGTCATTTGTTTGTGTCCACAACAGTAAGAAAATATCAATGTACATAGAGCTATTTCAACGTCATAAACAGCATTTTGCGCATTTAATTCAAACTAAGTTTTAAGTTGCTCACTTAAGTCCACAACTATACGATTTTTATACAACAATGTTTTTATATTAAAAATATAAATAAAACATGAAACATCTGATTCGGAGCATTACAGATACGTTGTCAGTCTAGAGGGCTAATATGAAATAGATCATGGTGTCAGTCATTTTGGAGGGATTGGGCGACAATCTTAGGAATCATAATTAGTATATGCGATGCGGCTAGCAACCCATCACTAACTTGACTCCCCTTTCCACCTATACGACCAAAAAACATGCTTAACGTAACCTTTAGGCTCTATCTACCCCATAAGGGATAAAATCCTGATGATGTATGTATGTACGTAATTTCTTTCCTTGTACGGTAAAGATCTGGAACCAACTTCCTGCTGCAACATTCCCTGAGCGGTACAATTTAGGGATCTTTAAAAAGCGAGCCTTCCTGTTCCTCAAAGGGCCGGCAACGCACTTGTGATTCCCCAGGTCTTGCAGGTGTCCCTGGGCGACGGTGATTGCTTTCCATAAGGTGACCCGTCTGCTCGTTTGCCCCCTCTTATATAAAAAATAAAATAAAAAATTACAGTAATTTCACCGGCCGTCTTACTCTCTACACTTGAACACAGCAGAGCAAGTACCTATTGTTGCTTGTCGACAGGTTTAGCGAGTAAAAAAGTGTACAAGGTTTACAAGGTCAGCACCTGCAAAAATATCAATAATCATTGCGGTTCTAACTCTATAAAAAAACATTGCGGCCCAGTCGCAGCGAACACCGTTAATCCAAACTAAGCTTGAAAAGATTCCGGCCTGATTAAAAAAGGCCGTCGCAAGTGTTGTGAAAATTGGATCCTCGAAACAGGTCCGGACCCAACAAATCGTTATATGATTCGGGACCGCCATTGCTTTGCTCTTGTTAATCCGAACATGTTTTGGAGCTACTTGTTTTTCGGATCGAGGATCCGTCATCGATTTTAAGGGACTTAGTTTGGGTTTCTATTGGCCGGTGGAGTGCTATTCAATTTTGTGGCAGTAGCCATGTTGGAAGGATGAACGTTTGTGTATACCTTATTTATTTAATACAAGTTTTTCACGTACTGCCAGTCATTTACTTATAAATCTCGCGACTTTTTAAACATTTTTCAATAAGGCTGAAATATAATAATTATATTTTTTACATTTTCATTCCTCACGGCTCCGCCAGTTTGAAGATTTTCCTAAAATATTATATCTCAAGACTTAGTAGTTTTAGCTACGAGTTGATTGTGAACCTTAGTACCAACTGTTACGTAAGTAGATCATTTTTGTTTAATCAAAACCTAAGCATTCAAAATTATACGTAGGAACAGCGCGATATATTTTTAAGTACTGATTCAAATTAAATATTGAAAAAATATAAAGTTTTAAAATTCGCTTGCTACGTACCCTTCTTCGACGAACTCGACTGCTAACCATAAAGAAATTAAGTCAAAATTTTCCCCATAGATGAAAGAAGCTATTTGTTAGAAATTCATCCTTTAAACAAGTGTAATGTAAATTTCAAGCAACCACTTGGAAGAGGCTTTTGATCTCGAAAATTCCGCAAAACCCAAAAGCTTTGGAAGTACAGTTAGAAATTTCGTTATAATCGTAGTCCATTATCGACAGAATCAGCGTTGCATTAGGGACGACTATTTTTTTTCTTCATCTATCAAGATTATTTATGATAATCTAACTGACGGAGTAAATTCAATTTCGCTTTCATTACCCAATCATCATCCGTATTTTGAAGGTGAAACCAATTTTCAACCAATTCGTCCTTGGAATCGTTATAAGATGAGATCAAGTGGGTGATTTTATAAAATAAACTCTTCCGTAAGTCATCGCTGCACTCTCGTAGGTATTATACTGAGCCGTGACTGTCTGGTGAAATGGTCAATTACTGACCAACAATATAAGACTCCTGACTCTAATGGCTCCCAGTGAACCGGGTCAAGTTATGTTTGCATGTCAATCTCAGCGTTCGCAGGAGAGTCTCATTTGGGGAATCGAACTCTTAGGTCTTCTGGCAGTTCGCTTACTCTCTGCATTTAACTGTAAAAGGCATCGGAGCTATGTTTATGACTATGTAAACGAAATATTTTCTGTGTTTTTAATATCGAAATACTACCTATTATTTTGTCTTGTTGATTTGTTAAGTAGCTGGACCGACAACATCAAAAGAGTTGCGGGTAAACTAATAGATGCAGGTGGCAAGTTGACTTCATTGTGTATTTCTGTAGTTTCTACAACTTATATCTTATTTAATATACGTGGTGTGTATGAACTTCTAAACGACTTTTTTCTTTTGACTACTTATAAACAGTATTGAAACCTTTATGCTTTTCAAGCGAAAACTTTGGAAACTCAATTCAGACGCTTGGCTTTGCCAAAGTAATTCCTACCTCACCACTGATTGTCGAAAAAACCTCGGACTCCTTCAAAGGGACTTGCATTCGTAAAGTGCTGAAAGTACGGTTGCAGTGGTCTGGGAACAACTTATAAAGAACAGATAAACAACTTCACGCTCCCATTACTATTTGACTGAATTCCGTTGGCAAGTATTTAAAGTTTCACATTCAGTGTCAAGGATAATCAACAAGTTACAGTTTTTGCTATAAAGCGGAAAAAGCTGCTTCCGGCGACGCATGTAGCGATGCGTGGCAGCGAATGTATTAAAGGTTAACCCGTCGAGCGTCCTGTGGACACACGTGTGGCCACAACGTTATGCGCCCTGTGCACACGGGACGCTCGACGGGTTAAATACTAAAGAACTTTCGATACGGTTGCTCCGTTTATATAAATTAAAATTAAAATCTGATTTTATTCTATTGAAAATTAAAATTATAGCAAACTAGCTTCTGCCCGCGACATCGCCTGCGCAGAATTATACATAAAAACCTTCCTCTTGAATCACTCTATCTATTAAAAAAACCCCATCAAAATCCGTTGTGTAGTTTTGAAGATATAAGCAGACATAGGGACATAGGGAAATGGGGACATAGGGACAGAGAAAGCGACTTTGTTTTATATTATGTAGTGCAGTCGAATTCCCTAATGATTCATTCTAAAAATATAGTACCTACTTTTATAAGTATACAAAAATCACGACATCCACGACCGTACTATACCATGTGCAAGTGATGAGGCTGTCTCCTCTAGGATAGGCAGCCGCCGTGGTCTGAATTCTCCAACACTGAATACCCATTCACTAACTGCAAGCTCTTTCTTTACCTTTTATAACTTGGAAAGACGCAGAGCTCATTCCTCCTAAGATCCTCTTTCTCGTTTTGCAATCATTAAGATTTTTTCGGGTTTCCTTCGCTTTTAAGCTGAAACGAAACCGTTATATTTCTAACCATCGAATCCTGTTTCTTTGTTCAAGCGAGACTGTTAAACAGTTTAGAGCGGAGAAAATTGATATGGCTGTACGAATACTGAAAAATAAAACTAAGACTTCGTAAAAAATTTACACACGATCTCGGGTAGAACATGTTGTCACATTGAACTGTTTAATGTCTAAAAGTCTGTTACAAAAATGTAAATCACTCTTTTTTCTGTATTTTTCCATTTAAAAAAGGCAAAGTGATTTAAGCCCGTGTATCTCCATACATAATATAACTATTATTTTCTAAGCAAGGACGTTGTCACAGTCTAGAGTCATGTTAGTCTGTTCTAGTCATGTCCTGTCAGATCCTCATCTCTTCCGTAAAGATAGTGAGCTCTTACGGCGAGCCACGGCGAGTAGCAGCCCGCAGCTACTTGGGGGTAATTAAAACAGAGGGAATGGGAATACACGTTTTCACTTGGATTCCCCATTTGCTGGGTACTCAGCTATAAAGCTACATATTTGTATAGAAACATTAAATACAGGATTTATTTCTATTGATTTCCCGCCAAGCAACAGAGCACTTTTGATGTACCTAATTGAATTATGTTAAACTTGGACACAGAATATTAGTTGTTTGGACTACTTAGTTACTAGTTAACTATTTGTTGGTAGTTCACTCACCAAGACACGTCCTTATAATTCGTTTACCGTATACAAGAGGCTATCAAGCATTGTACAAGCTCGTATCCTCACTTTTTTTTGGACACATCGCGACCCGGAAGCGAATTCATCGAACGCCTGGTAGTGCAGGGATAAATACACCAGGCACCAGACCACGCGGAAGATCGCCGATAAAATGGACAAACCAAATAAAAACCGCTATCGACGATCCTCTACACGAATGTAGCAAGTGATAGCCAATAGTGCTCTGGCAAGAATGTACCAAAGAAAATACAAATAAATTAAATTGAGCATACGAATTACATTCTAGGCCGTACATTGGCTGCACAGTGCGCTACCACACTCGAAGTTTTGTGTCGTGCAATATAAATCAGCCAAGTGCAAGTTGGACTTGCACACGAAGTGTTTGATACTTTGATAATTTCAATTGTCCGCCTGTTAAGAAAGGGCACTGGAACACTTACAAAAGTAGTACTATATGTCGTGAGTCACACTTACCCTAAAAAACCTCTAAGAAAGGCCCTACGCTGCATCAGCTCGCCAGCAGACGATTTTTTTAGTATCGACTGCGCTGCATTATAGGCAGTAATTCGGTGAGTATTTCCAGTTATCATAATGTTTTTAGAATAAGTTTTAGTCAAAGCTGTAAGTTCGCCACGAAAAAGAAACCATCTCTAGACTTATAATCCCATTGCGTTCATTGTAGTACATGTTCTATCCAGGACCTTTTCCTGGACATCTAAACAGTCATTCAACTCTCAAGTCATTTTGTTCTAGTAAATTACGTAAACCATTAAAGAAACATAGTTTTTCTATCCTTAGTTTTTCGTCATCATAAAACTTAGAAAACCAAGAATTATTTCACCGACCCCTCATATAATCCTCATATCAACGGCCATCACCCGTCATTGTTAATCAAAACAATGCCTAAGCATTTTTACGAGCGGGCTCGGTCGAACTCGTCATAACGGCTGCAATAAAACATGTCTAAGCACACACTGCTATAATATCTTTATCGCGACTTGCCAGCGCCCGTTTCCATTCGTCGCTTTCATCACAAAAGGGGGACTGGGGTGAGGCAGGGAAGCGATGGAGGTGACTCAAATATGTTTTATTTTAGGTATAAGTGAATTGTGGCGAATGAATATTTACTTTATGGATTTATGTTGAAAAATTGGATTTTATAATCGTCTGATAATCATAATATACCATTTCACCTCACTTGCTCGAAAAGGCTATCTTTCTCCTTCAAAATCTGCGTGGAAAAGTGCTTTTTCCCCGCTTGCGTGGAAAAGGTTTTTGAAATTCGAACGTGACGATGACCACCATTGCCCACCTACTCATATACTCAGAAATTAGAACTTTGAACTTCGTATGTTGTCGTCTCGCTTATACGAACAGTACTTAATTAGGTGAATGAGAAGGACGGAATAATATATACGAACTTCAAATGTCGAACTTGTTATCAGACCCCTAACTTTTCCATCCGATAAAAAAAAACATAATGTCACGTTCAGAAACGCGATCCGGTATCCATTATTAATTTATTTTAAAATCCGTTACTTCCATAGTTATTTTCAAGATTTGCTAACTTTCGTTGCTAAAAGAAAAAATGATATTATTATTGGTATTTATAAATTATTTTAATTTTTGGTTAACCACAAAAATAGCAACCAAGCAGGAAAAAACGGATATTATGATGCAAATTCAGAACGCGCCCCATTTTTTTTTAAATTCAGTCTAGTTAGTGCGATTTTTTAACTTTCTTTTTAAAAATATATCTATGATTAGAAAAAAAAATTAAAAGTTTTTAGAGATTGCTCGTCGGGAAACCGAAAAGTTGACCAAAATTGTTGTTTGGTTTATGCTAAAACAGTATAATACACAAGAAATTAATGTGATAGAACAATCAGAAAAAATAGTTTTACTTATTAGATTATTAGACTAGGCTGTATGGGCTTAGATCCTTTTACCTTTCTTATTTAGAAGAAAAAGAATAAAAAACTGATTTACTATTAGACTGTTTTTCTTTCATCCACCATTTTTCTCGCTGTAGTGAGGTGAAAAATTGTGTGTTTCGCTCGGCAGCAAAGTTGTTTAGTATCTCGTGCCTTGAAACCCTCGCGACGCTCAGGATTCTTCTTTTGAACCACTCGCTTCGCTCGTGGTTCAATCATAGAATCCTTCGCTTGCTCGTGTTTCAATTCAGGCACTCGCGCCAAACAAACACTTTGCAGCCTTGCATAACAAATAACTATAGTGTGTCATAAAACTATTCCAAAATATTTCCATGGTCCATGAATAAAGTTAACGACGTGAAAGCTGTGATGTGATGTTACCTTACATTTAATAACAATTTTTTTTTAATAAAACTTTACAGATCGATTCGAATGATCATGCCAAAGGATTTTCTGTAATGTTCTAGATTGTTTTTATAAGACGTGGTATGGCTGAGTAGGTAGTTACAAGGGTTTCAAGATGTATATTTCCCTCTCAATGTGTTTAGTAATGGACTACAGGACGTTCTGAAACAACGAATTATTTAAAACTATTTTCAGTGTACGCAGCTGGAGACACCGCCTTTTAAGCGTATTCAGTCACGAGCGCGCTTCCAAACTTAAAACAATGCTATGATTAAACCGTGACCAAAAATGTAATATATTAATCTCATAATTTTATTGTGTGCGTCCACCTCCCCTGATTTCTTCGCTCTGTGGCAGAGTACCATATAAATTACTGCGGAGCGTGCGTTTCTCCGCGAAACTTTGCGTTTTGAGGCTTGTTACAGCACCAGATAAACTGTAATTTTGCGTCATTCCGCGTCATCATAATTGTGCTTGAAAAAGCTGCCGTTTTTAATTTTATTTATTTTATCCTTTTGTCATTGAGTCATGCCTTAATTTACAATTTCTAAATTAATGCTGATACAGGAATTACAAAGAAAGTAGGTTCTAGGCTGGTAACGCATCCTGTCATGCTCCAGTGTTGTGCCAACTTTTACATTGTCATTATTTGTCATTCATCCTACATAAAGTGTTATATCAAATTTTAAGTCAAAACGATCTCTACTTATAATTTGACTTGCAGATTTGACCCAAAAAGTTTGTAATCTTATTATCATTGCCTCTTCAAGGTCGGCTTACCTTAGACCATGTATAAAATCATTTCGATTTGATATGCAATTTAATCTTGTTACCTACATAAAAAAACGACCGCAAAGATGACCAAAAATTTTTTTTTTGCACCACTTTCATTATCTAAATTTTTTCATCTAGATAGTTATGAGATAAACGTTATATTAGAAACACGATGAGCAAATGCTTTACATCTTGTAATTTTTTTTTATGAGTCAAGGAAAGCAAAAGAACATGTTGCCAGCCTAGAGGGCTAAAGATACCTCATGCGCCAGTAATTTTACATTTGAAACCAGTTTGAAAGTGTTGCCTGTCGATACCGTTTGCTAGTCTACCTATATTGTAAATGGTAAATAGAAACTGTAAATGTTAAGTAGTAAAAAGCAAAAATGTGAAAAGGCAAATGATGTAACATTCACTTCATTTTTACGGCGCTCATAACAAAGGTAAATAGGTACAAGCAAAAGTCAATACGGGCATAAATTCAGGTAGGGCTTTTACTCGTCGAAGCACCCGTCTCGGATCGAAAGCTATCACGGACGAGTGTACAGTTTATCTCATTTTATTGTCAAAGTTTAATAGAGAACTGTGAATCGGCCAATCAATACTTTAGCCCCCAGTTTCAAAGTACGGTACAAAATATAAGTACACAATCAAAAAGGGGTTTACGATTGAAACTGTAGCGAGATAAGTTTCCGTTTTGTTGCAATTGTGCCCTAAACGTGGCACGAGCAATTTTGTACAGTATTTTATACTTTTTCATACAATCCCATATTGGATTGGCTTTGTTGCGACATGTTTTCAATTTGCACATTGTACAGTGAATTTTTAACTTTGTTACACGCATGGGCGAAAAGCTAATTGAATCAGGCGGCGACGTTGACAGGATTTTTTTTCAATAATAGCTACATTCCAATATCAGTTTATTATTTAAATGGACATCAATAAAGTACATAAAAAGCACATGCTCTAATTTTCAATAAATTTTTTGTGCGTAAGCTTTGTGACCACTCATACTAATAATAATTATGAATTGCATGAAAAAAAAAGTAGGTAAGTAAATAAATAGAACCACCTTCAAATGTAGCCCAAATCCACCTATAGACTTAATATTGAATTGTATTAATTACGCTACTTTAGAAATGTCAAATTAAAATTATTATTCGGTGAGTGTTACCTATTTACTTTTAATATTATGTTTGAAGCCGGTGTCTCGGTGTGTAAGCGCATAAAAGCGTTAATCCGTTGACAAAAATAACGTCATTGTT
The DNA here is from genome assembly GCA_949127965.1 of Pandemis corylana. NCBI lineage: Eukaryota > Metazoa > Arthropoda > Insecta > Lepidoptera > Tortricidae > Pandemis > Pandemis corylana. The sequence continues at coordinate 9,727,407 of OX421856.1, read as the reverse complement.
GATCAGTTAGTGTTAGCCAGGCATGTTTCAAAATAAAACCCTAATTCATTCGCCGCACTTACTGTACTAAACTGAAGTGAAGTACCAACCTCAATACCTTTATCAACGTATTAATAACGCGTTTCGAGTTATTTCGTCAGTGCGTTCGACACGTCGCCGCCGGACCCTCTTCAATACTCACCTCGCAAATTGAATTTGATCTGTAACAGCGTCACTCGGTCGTTTGTCTGCGAACAGACGAGTGACGAGTTTGTCGGCATTTTTTTATTTATTTGTGACAGTAAACAAGGTAGTGATATGTTTCCAGGTAATGCTTGGGACAGGTCAATGTTCGGGAAAGTTTTTCTGCTTTTTAACAAAATTGATGCTTGAGTAGAGAGTTGTTTGGAATCACTAACAAATTTTCGGGGTAATATTAGTGAAAGTTGGCAACGCTACGCACTGTGCCTTCTATACTAAATATACATACACATAATCACGTCTTTATCCCTTACGGGATAGACAGAGCTTATGGTAACAAGACCTAAAGGCCACGGTTAGCATAATTGTGGGCATGTATACTATTTATCTATTAGTGGAACGTCGAGTGTTTTATTTTTGAAAAACCACACGCCATTAGACCATTTTTAACAACATAAACAGTGCATTCTTTACTTTATACTTATTCTAAACTTTAAAAATATTGTACGGAATTGAGCCCGTTTGTTCGAACCTAACAATATCAGAAACAGGTGGACAAACAAAAATAGACGAAGATTTTCCATCTTCACGTATTTTCTGCCAAGAATAAATCTTCTAACGCATTAACTTTCTTTACCCTAAAAATTCAAATTACTTTGAGTACCCGGTTTGTATACCTACCTACTATAAAAAAAATCAATCCGAAAAGCCAAATCCGCAGCTAGCAAACAAACTGCTGACAAGTGCTTCTCTCAGACTTAAGTTTTATTTTACTTTAAGGGTCCCGTACCTCAAAAGAAACAAACGGAACCCTTATAGGATCACTTTGTCGTCCATCTGTCCGTCCGTACGTCTGTCTGTCTGTCTGTCTGTCAAGATCATGTTTCTCAAGAACGCGTAGAGGTATAAAGTTGAAATTAAAACCAAACACTTCAAAGTTTGCGGCCTCTTAGAGCTGTGAAAAAATCAACCATCTAAGTCAACTCAATCAAAAGATACAGCCATTAGGTCCTAAAAGATAGGAGCACTTCCAGTGGTCCTAGAAATTTGAAATTAGTTTGAAATTAATTTCAAATTCGATTTTTAGACTTATTTCACTAGTTGTAATATAAATTACAACTAAAGAAATAAGTCTAAAAATCTAAATTTATTATGTCCCTCTGTATGGCTTAACTTATATACAATGACCTCACACACACACACACACACACACACACACACAAATCACGTCTCCATCCCTTACGGGGTAGACAGAGCCTAAGATAACAGGTACCTATAGGCCACATGACCATGACCTCACAATGCCTACATTTTACTTGAGAGCAGGATTCTGCTAACACTGGATTTTATAAACTGTACTTTGCAGAGTTCCATGTATGTTAATATAAATGGATAACTTTATTTTGCTACTCCGCGATATAAATATAATATCGCGGTATACCGCGGAGTGAAACAGTAAAGTTACCCATTTGTTTTGATTGGATTTTTGTATTCGCTTGTCAAATTTGTACGTAGCCCTCGGTGCGCGTGTTCGACTCGTACTTGGCCGGTTTTTTTGTTATTTTCGACACTTGCAACCCTTTAGCCAGCCTCAGATTCAATGGGCCTCTCAGATAGAATCTAAATTACGCTGGAATACACTCCTGAGATTAAAGGGGTGTCTGAAGCCTAAAGCGTGGACCCAAGCTAATGCCCACATTGTGACTGGAGGTGATGTGTGAAAAGCTAATGATTTCACTTAAGATTCTATCAGAACTTTGTTTCTATAAACATAGATCATTACTACTTACTTTACTTTTCTTGGCATTTTGATTCTAAGTTTGAATCGGCAATATTTTTAACAAATTCTCTGGACCGTATTATTAACCGCAAGAAAAAGAACGACACATTTTAATTAATTTATTATTATTTTTCTAAGACACCCGCCGACATGTGATAGCTTTTTAAGTCGTCTTAGTTAATTTAGAGCCGATCTAAAATTATGACAAGTGTATTCCAAGTTCCGTTATACATAGTACCGGTTCATAGAGGTAATTATTTCCCTTAAATCAAACAAATGGATGGAAAACGCAATAGGAATTAATAAAGAACTTCGGTTCCGAAGTAACTTGTATATATGTTGCACTCGGTAATTGCTTAGAGAGCTGTTCGCTGAGAGATCGCAGTTAAGAGTTCAAGGGGCCATGAGAAGTTTGAGTTCAGCAACTCGTGGACCGAACGCTGTCTTTAAAGAAATCCGGGTAGCCGACAAAAAATATGCGCCTGATTTTAGTCAGGTAGGACTAACTCGTACTACTTGAATTTGTTTTTGTTTTATACATGGGGTGCGAGTCCGGTTACCACCACGTATGGTCAAGAGCTGCGGTTCGTTTTTAGATCCGTCCGGGAGGAAGAGCAGTGCTTGTCCGGTGCACCCTGGGCAACGGCTAGTGATTTCCTGGCAGTTTCTGAGGGATATTATTGACCGGGGGGTCTTTGACCATTACCGTACAACGTTGCCGACATTTTGTCAACAAGATTTTTAATTATATTTTTGTACTTTAACATTGGCGAAGTTGTCGTCGGTATAACGACTTGATACGCCAAAAATAAGAAGAAGAAGAGGAAGTTTTATACATTTCACGGATTTTTGAATATCAGTAGTCAATTTTTTTTTATTAAATGTTTTAAGTTAATCGCGTCAAGGTCGGGCTTAAATTTTGAACCTGAAATGTAAATGCAAAATCTTTGTAGGGATTTTCAGGCAAACCAACTCAATCATCTGCAGTAATATTCCGGAATAATTCTTAGACATCCTGTATAGTATATATTTTTGAACACCTATGGAAATAATGGAAAATTTCAAATATAGAATGCCTATAAACACACAATAATAACACATAATGCAATTCCAAGCTCTCGCTAATTCATCTGTATCCCGTGTTTTGTGTACATAATTTATGGGGAATACTATAGACTATACTGTTGTAAATGGAAAATATCTAGAGCTTGATTGTACAATATTAATATAGATTTTGCGTCGGACATCCTTAGTTATTTAAAGAATGAAATGAATGAATGCATGAAAGTATGTATGTATGTATGTAAACTCTTTATTGTGCAAAATAAACAAGACAAATACAATTGACAAACACTGAGATACATGCACAAAGGCGGACTTATCCCTTTAAGGGATCTCTTCCAGACAACCTTTGAGTGAATGAATGGAGTATTATATTAGGGAAAGTGTACGTAATTGAATTTTTTGTTAAAGTTTTATTTGGTAATTACACAATTAAAAATGATTATTTTTTTATTTAAAATGGACTTCTCCAAACTGACACCTGATCCAGACTTATTAACAAATGAATCAAGAATTTTTACTTCTTGATTTTTTATGTTTACTTTTACGGTTTTGCCGTTAGAAATTAAATTTATAAACAACACTGAAAATAAGAACGCATAGAAAAATCCGAAAAGTAAAGCTATGGCATGTGTGGTGTAGGGGAATAGCACGCGTCACGGAATGAGGAGGATCCGGGTTCGATTCCCGGCCATAGCTTTACTTTTCGGATTTTTCTAAGTGTTGTTATTTTCAGTATCGTTTAGAAATCCAAAGACTTATAATAGCAAATTCTTTGAAGATGGAAATAAATTGTTTATAATAATTATTATGAAAAGTCTCAGTAAAAATTAAAATAATATTCGGACGTAATGTATTTCTCAGATACACCCTCCTACTTTCAAACACCGGATCAAGTTGACTTATTAATGTCAAACATACAACACTCAACTTGCCAGCTGGAGGACTGAGATAGCATTGTCCCACAAAGTCAACTTTCTGCACCCGCTTTGTATGTTTATCTTTTTTTAATATAGATGGCGTTATTTTTGTGTTGAACAGCTTAATTTGTTTTTTTTGGGTAAACAAAATAATATCTTTACTTTGTTACTGTGTGAAATAGTTAGGTCAAGTGACGCAAAAAGACTGCGGTCACTGAGTGGACGGAACTCAAAAGAGAGAACCCAATCTCTAAGCTAACGCTCTCTGACCGTTCGTTTATCTGCTTATCTCTTGTATGTTTGTGTGTATAACTCTTTGTTATACATAAAACACATTAATTTTACAGGTAATGAAATAAATAGATGTACCAGGCCAACTTATCCCTTAAAGGGATCTCTTCCTATCCTAACTGTAATCAAAGAATCCATACTAATATTATGATTGCGAAAGTAACTCCGTCTGTTTGTCTGTCTGTCTTTTACGCTTTCACACATAAAACGCTGAACTTATTTAAATGGAATTTGGTATAACGATAGTTTCAGTCTCGGGGAAGGACACACGATACTTTTTATCCCGGAAGATCGCGTAATTCCAATTCAATTCGGTGCAATTCGGCAAAGCGAAACGGAGTCACGGGCAATAGCTGATTACCCATAAAATATAGAGAGTGAAGAAAAAGCAACTATTATGATGCTGACTTCAACAGAACTGAAATTGAAATTTTGAAGGTCACTTAGTTTAGTGCTGCAAAAAGATAAACTAATTCAAGTCGCAAAATTGCCGAGAACGCCCAAGTAAAATATTTTCACGAAATTCCTTTGTAACATTTGGAAGTTAAATTTGAAATTGCTAATGTTCATTGAACAAAATAAATTGGACAAAGTTGAGGAGATAAAAGGGATTTGTTTATGAAGTTACATCAAACCCTTACATGTGGCTCTTAAGTTTATAACAATCTTGAAGTTTTAGCACATTTAAAGGTGTGATCAATAAAGAACTATTTCAATAATTGCTACACTACACTAAAGAGTTCGCCCATACTAATGTTAGAAAGTATTAAAAAAAATTCAAGCCAATAAGATCACTGAAGTGGTCAAAAATGGTTTAGGTAAAATCAAAAACTTGTAAAAAAGTACACCTTTGAGATGATTCAAAGAATTATTCTAGTAACAGAAAACCTTATTATCCGTGATTTTCACGAGACGAAAACATGAATAGAAAAGTAACCACTAAATTTGATTGCCCCTTGACAGATGGCAAAGACGCGACGGTCAAAAATACACTCAATATTGTTTGAAGAGTAAAATTCTACATTAAAATAATATTTTATCTACCACAGAACAAACATGTCTGGCACAGATGTTTTCTTAAATCAAACTGTTATGAAGAGGGGGTGGCCAGGCGGCATACACCGTAGCCCGGAGGCAAATGAAATTCGTACTCTGACATTGCTTAGCTAGGTAGAAAATGTATTACCGTCAAATAATATTTACCCAAGCTCGCGGTGCATTCGTAATTTTAAACCTGTAGTTCTTTTCTTTATAACTTAGTTATTTGTTCAGTGTATGGGGATGGTTTGTTATGAGAAGTAATGAAAACGTATTTTTAGAATTCCGTACCTCATAAAGGAAAAAACGGAACCCTTTTGGAATTTCTTTGCTGTCCGTCCGTCTGTCTGTCTGTCAAGACCTTTTTTCTCGTGATCATGTAGAGGTAGAGGTATAAAGTCTGCGCTGGTCAAGAACCCAGTGTTTCATTTTACGACGAACCATATTTGGTACCTACGCGGTATATGTTTCCGCGATAGCTCAACCAAGAGAAAAAGGTGAACGTCCTCTACGTACCGCCAAGAGAACAATTGGAGGATACCTTTACGACAGCCCTGCCCAAGGAAAGTTTTGTCAGAGCACGAACCTCACTAGGAGTGATAAGTAACCCCTGATGTGATGTAAGGGGAGTGTTGAAACCTCTTATTAGATATTGTGTTTTATCCATCTTATATACGTCCCACTGCTGAGCACAGGCCTCCTCTGAGAATGAAAGGGCTTGGGCTATATATAGTTCCCACGCGGGCCCAGTGCGAATTCGGAACTTCTGTCCATTGAATTACTTCGCAGATGAGTGCGTGTTTCCTCACCATGTTTTTCAAAATACACATTAGGTTCTATGATTATAAAATTGTTTTATTAAGGTTAAACACGTAGGTACTATTAATACACTCGGCAGTACAAAATTTGGCCCAGCCTCCATACAAAACTAGTTTTATTGCATACGTATGTGAGGGTCTCATTTTTGCCGCTGAGTATATTATAAATGCGAAAGTTTGTGGGTATATTATGGATGTTTGTTACTCTTCCAGGTCAGAACGGCAGAACAGATTTAGCTAAAATAAGGATAGCCTGGAATAACACATAGGCTACTTTTATCCCGGAAAATTGCGTAGTTCCCTCGGGAAAGCGATCAACGAATGCGTTGCAGACGAAGTCGCTGGCAACAGCTAAAAATTCAACTATATAAAAATACAATTTAAGCAAAACTGAAACAGTTTTAAGTAATTTAATTTAAATTTACACCGTCAGCGAATCAATATCTGAAACAGTTTTAAATTCACAAACGCAGCATTAGCCCTGAATTATTTACGCTGCAAGAACCTATCTCCTGAAAAATCCGTTACTTTTTAAAACGAGCGTTTATCCGCGAGACACATCCCGTGGGGCATCGTCTCATGCAATATTCATACAACATATAAAGCCCGCTGTACACCGGCGCCAATAAAAATCTTAGATAAATGACGCGCTATTGTTTTGATGGGCGTTTAATGCGAGGCGTTCAGAGGCGACTTTTAAAGGCGTTTAAAGGTGGCTAGTGTGAAGGGCGGGTGACGTCACAAAAAAGAGTCACTTATTCTGTTTTGCCAGAAGTAACTATATTTTAGTGTCATTTTTATCTATCCTAGTTTGCTACTGCTTGTTGTTGTAATTCATTTTGATTCTTTTATTCCTTTGTAATTCTAATTAGTTTCCTTGTTTGCTGTTCCTTTGTCTAATCCATATTGTTACGACATAGAATTTAGATGAACTCAAGCCCCTAAGACAAAGAGGTGCACACCTATTTTAGGGGTCGAAATCTTCAACGATGCTTACCCTGTTTGTACTAATGTGATAATTAATAATGGTTTACTCTACTCATGTAACGAACCCCATGTAACAATCATATACAATATGTAAAATTTATTCTTATTATTATTATCAGATACGCACACCTAGTAGGTAGGTACTTATTTCTTCGTATTTGCAATACATACTTACAGCTCTTTAGTACGAGACAAATTAATGGAACAGTATTTTTGTGTACCTAATGAGTTCGTTGTAAATTACTTAAGTTACAAATAAAAAAGGCTAAGAAAATTCTAGATTTATTTCTGACGAAAGACGTAGTATTAGTTCAAAGAGGCAACGCGGCCAGCATGATGGGAACCTTTGAACCAGGCACGAAACGGGGCATTTTTAGGTTAGTTTTTACTCATTTTTAACATACTTTAATTTAAATCAACTTTCCTAGTTTTAGTATTCTTTATTGTTCTTTAGTTTTTAATAGTTTGGTTATTAATAAAGAATCTTATACAAAGTTTAAACACAGTTATTATTAGTGTTAAACATGACGTATGTCCATACTAATTGGAGCATTGACGCGAACGCGTTTGTGCTGTTTTTTCTAGTGGCTAGTCCACTTCCTGTGTGACGCAGCTTTATACGTCCCACCCGAGAACCTTTGCCGTATGCTCGTGACAAATACCTATGCCATGTATCCTTTTGCATGTCAAAAAGCTGCCACTATTCCTATGAATTGATCCGTCAAACGTACACCAACGGAATGCACAAAAGGTTGTATTGAAACGACAATTGTTATCGACTTTTTTAGTGTTCTTTTGAAAACGGAAACGGACCCTGTAGAGGTTTTGGTTCGACAAGCATTTTTGTTTGATTCTAAGCGGATGTTTGTTAGACGGGGTTTTCATTTTTATTTTGTTTTTATCATTTCAATTGTTTTTATTGGGGGTACAAACTATTAGCTAGCCTCTGTACTGTATTTTAGGGTTTATGTCACGTAAGCTGAGCTCGACGGCAAAATAGTATTTAACTTGTAATATTATTTTAATCATGCCAAAACCTAAAATCATCAATCATTGACGAGGAGTTAGCAAAAACCTGTAACGATACATCAAAGTGGTAATTACCCTTGCTCCAGAAATTTACTATTAGACCTGTTGTGAAAAGCTAGCTTTCATGTTCGTAATTGATGTGTTGAGCCGGCTTGATCAGCACATAACGAAGTTAACTTCTACTTGGACTTTACTGTGGAATATCAGTGAAATAATATTTTGACACTACTTATAGCCACCACCAACCAAGATTGCAGTTAAAAGGATTGTTTTGGAGACAGCTAATTGTTGTTATTTTTTGATGTATTGATAACCTTATCTTCCTAAAATTATACCCTCTCTGATACCAAGTCATAGTGAGGCTAGACTTCGGAGTAAATCGGCCCCAACGTCCCCAGTGACACTGACGAGGCGACAAGGTGATAGTATATTATTATGTAGTATAAAAATGTGTATCAACTACCTCGCACTCATGGTCACTGTCGCCAGTTCGGCAAGGTGCTAACGCTGCGCTCGAATATAAGTTCATACATTTCCATACTACATAAAATTATTGCTCTGTTACCGCGTCAGAGTTGCTGCACACATGACGCCAGGGCCACTTTGGATGTTCACTAAAAGATAAATCTAATACATATGATAAAAGGTAACGTGTAGTCAGTTTAGTCAAGAGAAATATCCTACTAATATTATAAACGCGAAAGTTTGTAAGTATGGATGGATGGATGGATGTTTGTTACTCTTTTACGCCAGAACGGTTGGACAGATCTGTGTGAAATTTGGAAGAAGATTATAGTCTGGAATAACACATAGGCCCGGCCATTTATCCCGGAAAATTGCATAATTCCTGCGGGATAGCGATAAACGAATTCTATGCAGACGAAGTTGCGGGCAACAGCTAGTCTTTAATAAAAAATAATCCACTTCCTTGTTTAACACTACTGTCATAATCCCGGTAATTAAGTTTAATTACGCAATGGTAGCCACAATAATGTATCATCAAGCGCATACGCCCTGAAAGTTCATTATTACTTTTTCGCCAAAAAATACAGATTTCGCCAACCGTTGGCCCCAAAATGCGGTGCAATTCGCATAATGCCAAATAACGCACCTCAAAATTGTAGTTTACGATCTCTGGCTTACGCGGTCTTTGCTGGACTACCTTAATTAGTTGGATAGGCTTCTTGCGCACGCTTCGAATGGATTTATGGCTTAAGGCAGGCCTAGGGTTTAATAATAAGTCACATTGCTCCGTTGTGCCGTATTTCAAGAGAGGTCTGATTTCGAGTCGATTTGTAGCGAGCTTGGTTTACTGAGCTGGCTTGTCGGACCGGCTTATGCAGGTTAGTATGCCAGAGTAGTACGCAGAATAGGAACGGAAGGAACCTATAGATTTGAAGTGAAAATAACTAGTATGGTTCCCGAGATACCTAAAGTTCCGCAAAGCATAAGGTCTAAGTCGTCTATGAAGACTATTTTGATAGTGACATTATGTTGATGTAACTTGTATAAGTGTTGTACCAAATCAAAAAATCTTATTTTATTATTAGTACTCCATTACTGTGTTTAATGAGCCTTACAGTTATTAAAAACTAGTTGAAGGTTGGTTCTAGTAACTAGGATCAAATTGATCTTCAGGGATTTTATATTCGTGATTGGGTATTCCAAATGAAAAATCTAGTAAAAAGGCTTCAGTAATTAATAATTTCCTTATATGCCTCTCAGCGTCTTAATACGCTACACCTAACTAACACAAATTAAATTACTTTAACTGCTTATTTTTGTTTTTTGCCTATATTAGTATTTTGCGTGTGTTAATTCTGATTATTCCGTTACATTTTTAGCCGTATTCTGTGAGCCGCGATTTCGTCGTGTTATGAGAAAAGGCTTCCGAGTAATGAAAATAAATTGCTCAGTCTGCGCTTCCGTGCCTTCAGGTTGCAATCAGCCAGCCTTGCCACCTTCTAAAGAAAAACCTCGCGTTTTATAAAAAAAGTTATGTTTGAAACAGTAGCAGGCAGTAGACTGTTTTTTACAACATACATAAACCTATTTAAAAAAACTTCTTACGGCTATGTTTAATAGTAAAGGAAAACAAATTGATTGAATTTGATACTAATGTTTGTTGACTTCCACTTCAAGATCTTAATATCTAATTTAAGCTGATAAGACCCTTCTTTTAAATTTTGATGGATTAAAGTATTATTGTATTAAATTATTAGTAGGTACTTACAGTTTGTAGGCTGACCACCAATAAATTTAATAAATTAAGCCCAACGTCACTACCTTCGTGTTGTTTCTTTGGCTGCCAATCTCAATTTTAATCAATTTCTTAGACTCAAAACTATTTTGAAAAGTAAACAATGCGTTTTGAATAACGTGCTAAGTTTGTTCCCTCAGAAGCGAGTCTACGGGTTACTTTGGAATTAGCGAATTTTTCACTCAGCACCTTAATGTGATTCATCTTAGTTTAAACTCGAATTTATTGCACTCACAGAAACTGATTAAATCTATTGCACTGGAGGTTTTACAGCGCGAAAATTGCAAGGTGTTATAAAGTAAGAAAAAGTTAGTTTTAAAGTTATGATCTGTCTGAAATATGGCTCTTATTGTTATTGATATAGATAAAGTAAACCATTATCTATTACTTATTCTATTTATTCGACAATGATGATGAGTAATAAACAATAAAGCCGGAAAGTGTTAGGAATTTTCAGGATATCCTAATTTAAGCCGTAGAAAATTCCATTATATTCACCGGAGTATAGACCGCGATTACATTGGGTTTATTGTTGAGCTCACGAAGTTTCCACTACCTAACATACAGAATATTCTCGATGGAAATAAGTCTAGTGAAATTTACCGAATAATTATTAAAGAAGCACTGACAGTGTTTTGTTAATTAAATTCAGGTTTTTTTGTAGTACCTATATCTTTGCGTTGCGAGACTAGCGTCTTTTTACATTGTATTGTAATGTTTTTAATGATATTTACATATTTAACCTAAATACTATGAAACAGATTTTAAAGAAATTAGGTACACAGTTGATTTACAACCTGGGTTAAAATATAGGACTCTTTGTCCCAGAAAATTGTGTAGGGGAGACCGAGGCGAGTTGAGACAGAGGTGAGTTGACACAAAGCCGATTTCTCTGAACTGTGACAGTTTATCGGGCTGGTAACTTCGCTAATTCCTTGCTCTTTCTACACTCCACAGTTTGTGTGAAGTTGTGACCTCGCTAACTGTCATAGGTGCAGAGAAAAAGGCTTAGTATCAACTCACCTCTGTCTCAACTCGCCTCGGCCTCCCCTAACGGTATAACTCGCAAACAGCTAAGCTAGTATTACATATATTTCCGCGATCTGGCCCCTATTCTAACATCTCGACAATAGTCGGTGACAAATGACAATCCGAAATGCAATGCGTAGTCAATATGAAGCCAACTGGCGTGGATTTTGGTAGAGTTCGTAATGTAAACAGAATTGTCGTTGTCAGCGACTATTGTCGCATTGGTGAAATAGGAGCCTGGCTGTTATTACCAAAACAAACAACTAACAGAAGGTATACATGTCGTCTTAAGATTACCATAAGTATAATTTCCACAATCGCTAGGAAACTTGAGCGTCATTCGCGTTACGCGCAACCTTTGTCATTATCATAACCTATTATGTTCATTTAAGGACGCCAGCTGTAAAGGATGGAAACATACGGATAGTTTTGTTAGACGGGCGCGGGTAGTCAAGTGAGCATCTTAAAGAGAATCGACTACGACGCGAATTGTGACATTAGTGTCGGACACTATTGTTTGTTCCGGTCAAATGTATGTGCGATACCTTAACAAAATGTCGCAACCGCGGACAGTGGCGTTCAAACATAGACACTACAGTGTTTGGTTGAGAGTTGTACCAGTGGCGTGGTGTCCATAGAACTCGATTCCCACCGGCTGTTTGTATTTTAAGGCAGTTGGCCACTTTTATTGTGCAGAATTAGAGGAAAAGGCCTGTTAAATGCCCTTCGGCTTGCCTTCTGATATAATTGACGCCACGCTACTAATAGGTACATCAAAGTGTCGTAGTCTAAACTTACCTTAGTAGTTGTGAATGAGGGATCAAAACAGATCTGTCTGAAAATGTATATTTTTGGAACTTTTTTTTAGATTCGATTTTTTTGAGATTTTAATATGCTTAAGTGATGAAGTCTCTGAAATATATTTGGTAAAACCTCAAACCTTACAAACTATCTCAATGGTTTTCAAATGTAAGATTGTGGCATTCCAAATCAAAATGGCACCGGAAAAATGTATAAATGACTAAATAACTAACCATCAGGTTTGCCTTCTTATTGTATATAACTTACCTGTACCAATTTCGAGCTGCAAAATATAAAAGAGGTGCGTTTAAATAAGCGCGGTCGCGTGGAATAGCGCGCCGTGTACAAATTTAAGGCCCGTTGCTCGCACATGTTTATCCAATTTGGCGTTGTCTGGAAAGTTGTGAGCTCGCAACACGTGTGCCTCTCAAATTAGAGATTCATATTAATTTAGGGATTACAGTGACAGTGCTTTGCGGCCCTGGTAGTTGCTAAGACGCCTGAGTTTCACTAAACTTGGTACTGTATTAGGGGGCTTAGTTACTGGGGTGGTTAGTTCTTTGGGCTCTGTTGAGTTGAAAGTTTAACTACGCATAGTTTTAAGTTGACATTGTGACACTTATTACCAACACATTTTCCATTTTCTCTTGAACAGTTTCCTTAGTTGTTTTGCTCGTTATATATTAGTTAGTCGTATTTATTTAACATAAGAGTATTTTGTTAAATATTGCACTATTTAAGTAATTGTGTGTCAATCGTTCGAAGGTTAACTGAAAGAGATCCCGTTTAGGTATACCTAAGTTCAAGTTAGTACATCTGTTTTGTTCTGTAATCATTATTTTCATGTGTTTTGTGTACATACATACGTTAGAGTTAGAACTGAAGCGTTGCCGTTGGTTAGGCGTATACATAGTAAATGAAGCGAAACTCGGGTATTGCACCTAGTCTAATTAAGCGGAACGGCGTATATATGCAATTATCGAACACTGACAAAGCGGCGATGGTACAACAGACATAATTATGATGTGTTGATGTTTTTCGTATTCTTTCTGATGTCAGAATTCTTGAAAAGGTTTTCGTGAAATTTTGATTTAACCTGCAAGCATCAAGCACCTAATACTTTGTTCTTTGAAAACAGATGAATTATGTCGACCATTTCAAAATAGGTAGGTTATTAAAGAAAGAAAAGAAACTGAATACGATACAAAACCTTAATAAATACGTTAAATTAATCTATGAATGCCTCTCTTTTATCAAATATGTATGTATGCAATAGTGTAGAACAAACATTTTGAAACATAACATAAAAAAATCCAATCTGTACGTAAATAAGAATATAAAATTGTATCTACACACTACACCAATTAGACACTTAATTCCAATACATTTCACACTTACTGGTAATTATATTACTATTTAATGTGAACCAAGCCTCCATCTCGCAGACAAATATCTCTGCATTGAAATGCTATGCAGCGACAAGCCTAATTTGGATGCAAGCCGCGGATTTGAGCGAAATAAGTCATTTCCTAGGAGGGGACATGACAGTCGCAAGTAAATTTCTCTCGACTAAGGATCTATTAGGTGCTTTAAATAATACTGGATATTGCTTGTGAATTTATACGCGTAAAGCTCTGTATTTCCCACTGGAATTTTGTTGTTCCTTTATGCGTATTTTATTTCTCGTGACATATTTTTATAGATTAAATTGGACTGAGCTAAGTTAGTAATCTACGAATGTACTGTATTAACGGGATAGAGAACTTCTGGAAGCGTTTGATATGTGGTGCTGGCGGTGGATGGAGAGAATTAGAGGATTAGCTGGACCCAGAAAGTGTCGAATGAGGAAGTGCTTGATCGAGTGAATGAGAAGCGGTGCCTGTTGAAGAGCGTCGAGAATAGAAGAGAAAATATGTTGGCACACCTAATACGACACGACGAATACATTAAGTTCATAATTGAAGAAAAGGTTGAAGGGAAGTGGAAGAGAGGAAGGCCAAGAAGAACATTTATGGACCAGGTGAAAGAGAGGGTAAGAAGTCGTGTCGTATCAAGAAGTCAAAATAAAGGCCCTGGAAAGGACCACATGTCATGTAAATTTCTCCACCGACAAGAGCCTAGCTGCTCTTAAGTTTAAGAAGAAGACCAGTTAAACCACTGGTAGAACTACCCATTGCCGGGCCTTAGCGTCACCTCTTCACTGTCTCCTGTCCTCGTTGACAACGAAAGTCTCCAACCAACTCTTTTCGGCCTCTTATTGGCATGATCCTCCGTCAAGTATACTTTGGTCGACTTCTAGATATTTATTTTTCGACGGGAGAGTAACAGAGAGCAGAGATGAGACGGGAATACTCAAAATACCTATGAGCAATCGGTCACCGTTTTCTATCGAAGGTTTTTTTCATGAACAGGCTGTTGTTTCGACGCATATCAAGTATGGTAGACCCAAAAGATTTGCGTGAAAACTCTCGTTCTCGCAGTCAAACGTCCAAAGCGTCAGAAAGCATTCAGGGATCCTTTTATCCGTTGCATGCACGCCATGAGACCGCGCTCGTTACACGTCATTAAGCGATACTTTACGGCAGACGGCCCTCGAGACTGCCTACACCCACCCTTGCATATTCGTCGTGTGCACCGATGTAGGGTTACTGGATACAGCCCGTGTTGCCACAAAAACTAAGACTGTCGTTGAGCATTTTGTTTCCTTGGGCCTACTTTTGGGGTTGGACCGGTATGTCTTGGAGTGCCATGAAAACGCCATAACTTTTCGAATGCGAATTCGAGTAAATCAAAAATAGGCGGCAAACAGGCGGCGACTGAGAATGAAGATATTTTTGACTGTCCATTGCAATAGGTATACGTAAATGAGTGTTTTCTTATAAAACTGTTAATTTAGATTCGTCTAAGGCGTGTAAATTTTGTATGATAAATCCTGCGAGCTCTATGAACAACTAGCTGTTTCCAGTAACGTAATAATATACGAAGCATGCTTTAATTTAACTATTTATCAAATGATTTTGAAACATCAAAAACATCAAATTTTATAATATTTTCTGGACTCGTTTGTTGGTATAAAATCACTAAAACTGTTTAGTTATTTTATAATATTATGAAAAAATTTGAACACAATTCAAATTTCCATTCTTTTAACCCTTAACCAGGCAACGAGGGTTTTATTGAGTAAAATTTATGAAATTCAGGAATTAGTTTATATATGGCAAAAGCCAGTAAACCAGATTTTTTATTTATTTTTTTATTTATTATTAAAGAAAAAAAACCTTGTGGTCCCTGTGAGTACCTTGTATGAGCAAGTAAAAAACATGTGGTCCATATGAGTACCTTGCCCAATACGGTAAAAATCTTAAAGTAATTGTTTTTTGGCTTATTACAAATTATGAGGCTCGTAAGGCAAATGGAACCTTGTAAAACATGGTTCCATGCATAGTGGAACTTTACACACATTGCACTCTATTTGCGACCTTTTGGGATTAGTTCTAGTGCTGCAGAAACGGCACCGACGTTTGGTTCCTGCATAAGGCAAATGAACACCAATTGACTAGTCGCACCTCGTCAGGGATTCCATATACACCTCCTTTTTTATTTTTCAATATTGTTGCACACGCTTTGCGGGAAGTGAAGTTATTGACTAGCCCTCTTACTGTACCAGAGAATACGTCGAGTAAGTCATCTGTAGTAATATTTTGTAATTCATCTAGCCTTTGGTTGATATTGTCGAAAAAATCTACTTGAAAATCGTCATCGTCGGTATCCTCATCTTCTGATGAGACCAATCTTTGCAACAGTACTTCGATATATCTGTCTTTTAGCGGTCGAGGCTAAAAACAAAAAACCTCATCAATATAACTACCGATAATTTTGAATGCGTACCGGACAATGATCGTATATGGACCACATAATTCAAATTATCATTACAAGTACGAAACCGTTTGTTATGAAACATAAAATACATTCAGATAACGTAAAAACTCTCAAATATATGCTTAAAATCAACAAACAGTACTCACCGGATTTTTTTTCGGCATTTTCGGCTATTAACTTCACAGTACCCAACAAAAACGGCCCTTGTTTACGAAAAAGTTTCAACTGTAGAAACTTTTCTTTTTTTTTTTTTTTTTTTGGTGCGATCCGTTTCACGCAAATACTGATCAAACACAAGAGGTATTTCTTATCTATGAGTGTTTGACATATTGTGGTCCTCAGGGACACATTGCTCGATAAAAAAAATCAAACACAATGTGGTCCTATATAGTACATAGCCTGGTTAAGGGTTAATAGCATTAATTTTTCTTCGTCAATTATTATGAGGTACCATACTCCCCATTAATATCTTCATAAAACTACCGCATCTAGTCTTTCCGACTCTTTCTGCTAACGTGATTTTTGTCAGACTACCAAATGTATGGCAAATTTAATAAAATCATGCTCAACGCATTTAACGAATTCTGTGTTGCCGTGTATTAATTAATCCAGACTTTAATTTTAAGTACGGCAGAGAGCCCGTCATGAAATCATTAAAAATAAATTCGGAAAAGTTTAGCCGCAATTCCAATGGGGACGCTTCAGATTCAAGGCCTTTTTGCAACTCAATATTTTACCTAACATGTTGGTATCTATGATACCAGGAGCTAAACTTATCACAGTGTTGAATGAGGTCACTATTTAAAAGTATTTCGTATTAAATTGACAAAAACAAAAGCACAATACAAGCTTTTCATGTTCGAACGAGTGTGTTTTTGGGGTCAAATTTTGCAAGGAAAATTTGACTCACTTCTACTGATCGAATTGACTTGAAATTTGGTATAAATAATGCAAAAACAATTGACAAAGTTTAGTCAGCAATTAAAACTTGCATTTCAAGTGTAAACATTAGTACTCCAGTTTTATTATTATTTGTCGACACTCAAGATTTGATTCCTCTTTCCACTTATACTTTCACAATCATGCTAACAGTGGCGTTTGGGTATTCTTATCCTAGATTCTATCTACGTGATTTATGTATGCATGTAACATGCGTACAGTAATGCGACAATAAAAACAGAGAACTAACCAAGTTGATTCATTCACTCATTCCAGTTTTCCAGTGTCACAAAGACTGGCTCTGAGATAAAAGAAAACATTATAAAGCAATGATTTAATCATGATTCTACGTGCCTCGCATAATCAGGTTATCTCTCGCCGGTCTCGTCTTTCCTGAATTCGTACGCTTAATTAATTAACCTTTTTGTGAATGTTACGCTTTCTTTGTCGGCGGCAGGTGGATCGAGAGAAGGTGTGGCTGTAGCTATTATGCAGTTTATTTTATATTTTTAAAGTCTTCACTTTGAATGTGTGATTTGTTTACTGAACTTAATTGATTATTGAAGTGATTGAAGCTCAAATTTCAAGTCAATAGGAGTATCACTAAAGTTGGTAAGTTCACTTGCAAAATTAGAAGCAAATAAACAAGCATACAAAGTGAAGTTAAATCAATCATGAAAAAATAAAGGTGATGTCATATCACCGACAAGCGTCCGATAAAATTTATAGCATGTTAAAAAAAATTGACAACCCAGCTGAACCTAAAATTGTTTCAAAAGGCTTTGCAGATTATAACAGGTTAGATTTATTGTAAAATTTTCCTGAAATGTCGTTAGTTTCAGTATAAATTTAGTGATTGACCCTTATAAGGCTGATGGTGTAACTCACTGGTTCAGCAACAATACGATTTTCATTATGCTGCAAAACAAGTACCTTCAACACAATACAATCATCTAAACAAAGTGGTTTTGCAAGTTTACCAACCCGCATCCCTCAAGACGCTCCGGCTAATTTTCCAATAAAATACCTCAGTGTTTGCTTAAATTCAGATCGTCTCAAAGCCTCTTACGCCGAGGGATGCTAAATATTTAACAAATTGGTTTTCAAGGTAAGTTAGGGCGGCATCTGACCACACCCTTTCAGCAGCGGAAGCCTGTAAGGAGCTCCGAAGGTATCTCGCACGTTGGGGATCTGTTGTTACGTACTCGCATTAGCAACGTGTGCTTTGATCCTTAAGAATAAAATTATATTGCACGACGACCGGTTACTCCGGGTAGCCTAGTGGTTAGAGAATCTGACTATGAAGCTTTAAGTTCCGAATTAAAGTAATGTTTGATCCCAATGATTTATCTCCAGGACGGTTCGACCAATTTATGTATAGAAAATTCGAATGTTAGCTCAAGGCCTTTTCTTTAATAGAGGTGTGTATTCTATTGTCTAGTACTCATAGAACAATTTTTGCTAAGTTTGAGATAGATTAATTATTGTTGTCAATTTTACTGTCAAACACTTGTTGAAATCAAGCATTCATACTGAGCAGCTATTTTAACTCGCGAGGATAGAAACGGAGCACATCCCATAAAACTTTCCAGAGAACGCCCATTTTCATTTCCCTGGCTGTTTTTCCTTTACTTTATACCGAAGAGTGTCGAAAGAAGCAACATTTAACGGCAGTACCACTCAAGACACGTAAGTCTTCATTCTCATGCGGTTTCTGAGCAAAATTACATCAAGTCGTCTGAATTATTAAAAAGTTTAACCAAAGGGCTTCCTTGTGTACTTGTTTGGTTTCAGGGTAACTCCTAAGATGCGGTGTTGGTTAGGTATTGTCTAAAACTAAGTATTGTTTCTGTTATCAAAAGGATAGGTAAGGTATTTTTGTAGGAATATTAAGTATCGACTTCAAACTCATGTGACTCGCAAAGTACAATATTATAGACATAGCCTCATGTGCAAATTATTGATACAAGCGTTAAGAAGGCATTAGTTTATTAAAGACAGTAACAATGTGTTTATTTTTCATGCTGGTCTGAACTATGAGACTTGGGAGATAATTACAGAATTTTCCCTGTTTTTCCTGAATCATGCTTGGATGACATTTTCTAGGACTGCCAGCAAAACAACGTGACGTTTAGTTGGACAATCCTATTGACTTACATTTTATGTCATTTTGACAAAAAATTATTGTTGTATTTGTGTTGCGACATTTTTTTAAATAAATTCTCTTCCGTCCATCGCCTTTTACGAAAATGTTTAAGTAGACTGTCGTAATATACTTTAATGTTAATTTAACGTATACACTGACACCGACGCGATGCGTTTTCGTGGCCTTCGCCCAGTTCCGCTGTCATAATTTTACAGGCATTTGAACGCACATATGCGTCACTGGTACCTGAAGAAGTCTCGAGTTTGGCAGCTGGCAGCGAATGCGTTAATGTTAGTAAATTAGATGGTTTTCTAATTTCAAATAACAAGGCTCTAAGTATACCTACTCAACATTTTCATGGGCCTATTGTACAACTGAGGTGTGTTGTTTTAGCTAATTATGTACCTACCTAATAATTTTCTACAACCCGGCTAAAACAATCGTTATGTCTCAAACGAAAACAAACTCGACATTATTATTATCTACGAATAAACTATTTGACACATCTTCTAAAGGAGGTCATCCTACCTGTCCTAATTTCAATAAGTTTGGTGAAATGCCGTCCTAAGCCCAGAGAGGCGAGTAAATTACGTACTACGTAGCGCACCTTAGGCAAGTCCGTAATTAATTTTCAAGGGATTACGGGACAACGCGGGGATAAAGAAAGACAACGGACGCTGACGTTTTTGAGCGGAACAATGCCACTAATTAAAATGCTACTGGAATCATTGCTAGTAGAATTCAGGACGTATTTTTTATACACAGAATACCTCATGCGTTTGTTTTTTATGCACACTTAATAAAAAAACTGGTTGTTAAACGATTTTGTTACATATGTATAAATAAACATTTTGTAGTCATAATTCATTATGTTTCCCCCGACCGAGGATCAAACCGGGACCTCAAAGAATAACAAATATTTTATTGTTTACTAAAATCTTGAACGTGATTCATAGCAAACATGAACGGTTCACTCGTTCACCCATATCCAAGTTCAAAATGGCACTTGAATAAAAAAACGCCACTACATTCAATTCAAACAAATCTGTCGTAGACTACACACTCGCAATTTCACGAGGCACGAAAGCTTTCTCCACCTATCCACTATACAAACAAGGACGCCCACAAAAACGTTTCTATGCAAATAGGAGCAAATAAACCGGGTGCGCGGCGGCGAGGCAAAAGAGGTACGAATCAATGGAAGGGTTATGATTTTGATCGGAAAACATTAAATTAACCGGTCAAGTGCAAATCAGACTCGTGTACCGAGATTTCCGTACAAATTACAAATTCCAAAATAATATCCAGTATTAAAAGAGCCCTGTTCCGAAGTAAAATATAGGCTGTGTAAGATTATTTTATATTTTACATCCCAAATACAGTTATTGTTAATTCATTTTATAAGTGTATTATTAGTGAAGTAGAATTTAATTATTGTAAATGTTTATGAAAAAAAAAATACTTCCTGCCAAGCTTCTAGCGGCGCATTCTTCTTGGCAATGATGGTATTTCCGAATGCGCTGGTAGTTTAAAAAAAAGAGAAGTAAAAGAGCCCTTGGCGGCCTGGTAGCAAAATAATGTTTTGAATTTTGACATTTCTTTTTCTGGATTGACCCTTAAACCCAGTAGGTGGAGTCGTAAAAATAGTTGAAGCATTTTGTGAGAGCATCGTGACAGATCATTTTTTGTAGTCACGGTTAACGCAGGTCGGTGGGAAAGGGTTAGTTTTTCAGCCGCTTTCAGAGATACCTCATCGCTACATCCGTGTTAACCGACTCCTCCCGCGAGATCGCATTTTCGGCGTCGTTTTATACGCGACGCATGCTTGATTCACACTATACATATTTATGATGACTCGAACTTCGCTAACGTGGAAAAAGAATTTTATGCTCTCTTAGATAGGTGTCCAGCACGAGTGTACTTTGTTGTAACGGAAAATAATTTAATAGATCGTGCCCACTTTTTAATTGAAGATAGCAAGACACAGGAAGACATAATATAAGGTAGTAAACAATTTTATTTTTCTATGATAATGCTTATTTAATATACTTATAAATACATAATTAATCATCTAAAGACTAACTAGAACAAACATTCGTATTTTTTGGTACTTAATGTACAGCCGTTACAGCGTACTTAACTTTGTTTTTGTTTTGAGAGCTTTGTTTTATCTACCTAATATTATTCTCTTTTGCTTGTAATTCATGCTATGAAACACAGATACAATCGAAAAAATGCTACTCATCGCAAAGCTTGAAGTCTAAAAAGTAACCCTAACGCTCTCCAAATGAATATAACATCAATTATTTAAAACATGAATCCTGCCAAACTTCTTAAATCAAATCATTTTTCAAGCAGTCTAAACATTTCCAGTAACGCATTGGGTGGGATATAAAGTCAGAGTTAACAAGTCGACGTCGATAGTTTGTTCAATCAATCGCAACTTGCACAAGATTGTGTAGGTACTGAAAGTTCCGAGACTTGCTGGCTTGCGAACTTATCCGATGCCGAATGTGAAAATGTTATAATTGAAGCTATTCGCGTGCGGTTTGACGTTCAATTTTCCAGCTCCAAATGGGGCTTTAGTTCAATATTGGCAAATTAAAACCAATCTGGGGACAGAGTAAAACAATTTGTGTACAACGCAACAACTTGTGTCATTAATAAATAGAAATCCTGACTGTCCAGCATACTCATCAACCTTTAGCCGAGCCAAATTGCATTTTCGACGAACACAAAACTGTATTAACCCGAACCACTATACTAAACATAGTTGGTTCTAATTTACCAGAAACAAAGCAAAAACACGGTTGTGGATTTAGAAATTCTACACTGAACTAACCGGGTACGGAATTCTCACAAAATTCGGTAAGCTCCGTTAAACGTCGGCTGAACGAAATGTTGCACACGCTGCATGTGTTACGCCTGTGGCTTTTGATTTCGCTAAATTCTATAGCAAATTCAAGTACTTAGTATACCTTTATGTTTCATAAAGTAAATTAATTTAGTGATTCTTAATAACAAAAATGATTGATTATAGCAGTTAAAGCGCTAATCGTATATTTTTATGCTCAGGTCATAAAAATATAATGACGCAAAATCCTTGGGTTGATAACATTTCCAGTTTTGTTTGATGACTTCGTTTTTTAGCTTCGTAAATGGTGGTTCGGTCTTTCGACTTAAAATAAAAAAACAATTTAATATAGGTAAATGACACCTTAATTGTGGGCTGCTGTTTGATATCCTTTTATTAACCATGAAGGATGTTAGTAATTCGTTTTAAAATTCCAAAGATTGGTTTTCTGGAACTAATTACCTATAAACCAGTGTGCGGCGCTTACACAGTGTTTGTTAGTGTCTGTACCAAATTAGAGTACTTAAACTAAATTATCAATTCTGGACAAACTATTAATTGTAGACAGTTATTCAGCGGAACCTAAAACAGAAGAACAGATAAATTAAGTCGTATAGATTTTAAGCTTAATTATTCTTCAGCTCAAATGTAAAAGACAAAAAGCCGGTGTAATTGCCATGTGGCTAACAGGAAACTGCCTGAAATTACGGTAACAATGCCTCCCGTTGGCGACATTTTCACAAATTCACTGAATTTAGAGAGAGAAAAGATAAAAATAGACTTACTACCACTATGGACTAGCTTTTGTTTTAAACTTTTAACGAATAGTTTTTCTGTTTGGCTCTTTTATTTCGGTAAGGTTTTCGGTTTTAAATAACTTTGTTGCCAGAGTTTATAAAATAAAAAACTTTCACTGTTCCCAAGTTTTTGAATGATTGGATTAGTTACTCACCTTTTAAGATGTAAGGTCGCAAGAATTATGTTGCAAATTATTCAAATTCGAGAAATTTTACTAGTTAGTTACAAGCGAAGCTAATAATAATAACCACTGTGCTTTAAAAAGTCACGTCTTGTTACAAATATCTTTATACGGCCAGAGCATGTAGTACCTAATCACTATAACTTAGCAACGTACAACGATTATTCATACAATTATAACAACTGAAAGCCAGAACGTGTTACCCGGCAAAAAATATAATAAGAACTTCGTCCGTAGAGAAGCCATAAAATATGTTGGCATTACACAAATTTCAGAATAATTTAGCCGACGGCAGGCCTAAGCAAACAAGAGTTAGTCGAGGGTGTATAAAATGCTACACATGTATGTTACACAAGTACTTCACATACATGAAAGTGCCGAAAAAATGAGTTATTTCGCCCCTGGTTGGTTATGTATTAAAACAAAAACGCTGTGCGAATGCCGGAAAGATTAAGAAGAGCCAGTCCAACAGCTATTTATACACAAAGAAAATCTTATCCCACATTCAGACTACTATTTAAGCTGTGATTTTACCCAGCAACATGATTTTTTTAATGTGTGTCAATTTTATTTTTAACTGATAATCAAAACAATTCAAATGGTAATAGTTTTTTAAATGGTCTCAAACGAAGCTACATTTGCATCTCAGATTCCGAGAAAGCACGCCTCAGCAGTATTCAAATACAGCCTAAATTTGTCCCGAGTAAGTGGGCTGAAAGTTGGAAAAAGGTCGCATAGAAAGCGTTTATTTTCAACATTATTCGGCTTTGGAACTAGTAATAGGTACCCAGCAGTATGAAAGTGCACCTTTGGGCGGCTATCTTCCTATCTCGCTTGGAAAACAGTCAAATTTGCATGCTTATAAGAAGAGTAAAACATTCAATAGTTACCTGCTTGGGAGTCATATTTGTATGCAAGCGTGGTGGAGTGTTTCAGGTGTAGTTGAGTTTAGATCTTTTAAGCTTGTTGCCTTCATTTCCATTTTAAAGACTTGGGCGTGTGGGTTTGCCGCAGTAGTTTGCTTGTATGTTCTTTGTTTTGAGTAGGTACTCGTAGGTACCACGTGCTTTTTAAATTTTCGAAGTTTGAAAATTAAATAAGGCCTGCTTTTAAGCATATCAATTAGACTAAATAATTCATTTCAAACCAACCGTCGTAGTTCAAAAATGGAAAATCAAATTAAGGATTTCTCAGAGACAATTGTTGCCAATTCGGCTTATCCATTACAGTTTTATTTGTTTATTTGTTTCACCGAGTTTTAGAACAAAACAAAGGGTAGCCGAGATAAAGTAAACAGTTTCTTGGACGCCCCGGGAGAAGTATTAGCTAAGATTTCGTAATTAAGAACGGGAACATCTGCGTCCTCGTTCTGTTAATACTCATAAATTGGGCGGAGTGTATGTTTGTACATGAAATAATTTCGCCTGGAATGGTAAAAGCTTTCGTTTTCGTCCTATTTTACGCTGTTCTGGATGCCATCGGGTGTAAATTATTATGTTAAATCCTGTTTTCAATATTTGTGTATGCTTTTACATTCTTGCGAATTAAATTACTCTACCTATACCTATTTTATTATAACTCTGCCTATTTTTAAAAACCAACTCAAATCTCACTATTTATCACTAATTTAATCCACTCCCTGTCTTTAGTACCTTATCTTTTCTTTTTGCTTCTGATCAAATCCTTTTCTGTTGTATGGCCTTCTTATTTTTCATTGCTGCACAGAGCTTCTCACATTTATTTTATCTTAAGTATTATGTTATGTGTATATGTATGTATTATTTTATTTTATTTATTTAGCCATGTATTATATTTACGTTGATATTGTTGTTTTTGTTATCCCTGCGTTTATCCTGACTATTTGTTTCCGCCACCTACTTAAACTGTCTCCAACTTATTTCTATTATTGGTTGTCTGGAAGAGATCGCTATTAAGCGATAAGACCGCCTATTGTCTACTTTGTTCTTTGTTTCTGTATTGTTTTGTACTGATTTGTGGTGTTCAATAAAGAGTATTTGTATTGTATTGTATTATGGACATTTTACAGTAGCAGTAGTAGTTAAATTAAATACTATAAGCACGAGTCGGAGTCGCGTACCGAGGGCTTCGTACTTATCATTAAAACCTTAGTTAAATTCATGAACTCTGAAAGAACCAAAATATCCTTTTTTTTTGTGGGGCTGTTAGAAATTATTTCTTCTATCTTGGATAACGGGAAGTATTCTGTAGGTTCTGATTGATTTGCAATTCCGAAAACTTGAAAAACACAGACGGACAACAAAGTGATCCCTAAGATTTCCGATTTTGTAAAAGTAAACTTCATTGCCCAGATTAAAAAACAACATTCGATATTTCTATGACAGCAATTTTTGCACACGTAATACAATAGCAACACTTTGTTGCTTTTAAAATAAGTAGGTAGAACTAATAAATTTGATACTCTCAATAATTGGGTAGCTGTCATTGTATAAAACTACCAAAAATTTGGCGCTAATGTATCCCATTAAAATTCCGTTCGTCTGAAAGGAAAAAAGTGTCCAATAAATAATTATACCGCAGGTACTGTTCCGAAATCTTATAAATAATATAAGAGAGGAGAAATAAGAAGAGACCCTTAGAAGTGTTCGTCACAAGTTAGAAGAACAATGGCTGCAATATTTTCACTTCACTTCATTTTGCGATATTTCTTTCTTCTTTCTACGCTGCGTTCACCGATCCGCGGTCTCTACTCGAGAACCTTTTGGCCCCAACGACCATCAGGACGTCCACCAACAAGATGGATGGATGACCTGGTTAAAGTCACAGTGGAAAGGGTTCACGGTGGATGCAAGCCGCTTCCAATCAAAACTAGTTAGAGGTCTATGAGGGAGGCCTATGTCCACGGCTGTTATGATAATGATAACGATGAACCAGATCTGCTGCGCCTTGAAGCAGTGAAAAAAAATCAACCCTATAAGCCAATTCAATTAAAATATAGAGTCATAAGAAATTAGAAATTTGGTATTATAGCACAGCGAATTAAATAAATGTAACATTTTTTACTTCCATGCTGGTCTGGGAGCAAAGAAAAAACATAGAATGTACCAGTTGCTTCTCTTCCCGCGTAAATGGTAAAAACCCATCGAGGGAATGAGCGAAAATCATCGGAATCATGTTATAGGCGATGCGGCTAGCAACCCATCACTATTTTGATTCCACTTTCCACCTCTACGCCCTCAGTGTCTTGCTAAACGTGGCCTGTAGGTTTGGCTACCTTAGGCTCTGTCTACCTTGTAAGGGATAAAGACGTGATTTGTGTATGTATGTAGGTGTAACATTTTTTTTGTCTGTCTGTTTGATGTAAAATGACCTCGCTAAAATGACTAACATTTTATATTCACTTGCCAAATTTGTATGGAACCCTCAGTGTGGGAGTCAGACTTGCACTTGGCCGTTTTTTCAAGGGTTTTTCGGATCCAAATGAAATTAATTTGTCTTGTTATGTTTGAACAAATCAAGAAGCTTGTAACTTCTACCGTACCCTGAGAGTGCCTGCCGTAGCCCGCATAAATATTGTATGAAGAGACTGTGCAGGACAGACATTGGGCAGTAAACGGTGTTTTATAGGATAACTTTTATTGTTTAGCTCTCTAAGTCGCTATGAAATTTTATTTATTCCGTGTCTATTGTTTATGGCTCATCGTTTTTTCTGTACGTGAGATTTATGTTTATTTAAAGATAGCATTGTTTAATATTTTTTGTTCCAATGGAATGTTTGTCGGGCTGCAGCATTAAGCATTTTTGGGTGCCGTGGTCAAAAGGGCAAAAACGCATCAGTATAATATTGCTATGTCCGCTTTCTGTCCGTGCGTTAGCGCAGACACCCTTATTAGAACAAGAAAATATTAATTTGGTATGTAAAATGGGGACTTGGTATTATCCTCGGCTTTGTGCATATATTTAAGGTCTTTTTTTTGTGATTTGTCTGTGCTTCTTTATGTTTGTACAATAAAGCATTTACTTACTTACTTTTTTTGCCTATCTCATGATATAGGCAAAAAAAGAAAAAGGAAAAATAGAAAAAAAAAATTTACGAGAAAATAGTTATACAACGCAAGGCTTATTTTCAAAACATAAGGCATTAAAAATATACTTAACCGAAGATACTATCTATTCTAAGACGGTTTGTCATCATTACACAAAAATCAAAAAAGCGCCATTTGGCAAAAAAATATGCTTATTAACAAATACTACGAAAAAAAAACGTTCGGCTCTTAGATTATGTTTCACATTTACGACTTATTATACCAATAGTTTGTCAAATTATGGTCGTAAGATGATGTGAAATGATGATAAACTCTTAACTAGTAACCCGTGGTTACGTAGTAAGTAGTTCGTTTTTATTATTTATATGAAATGTTTTTTTGCAACTGATTGGATACCGTTATTAGCAACTCGGCCAGCACTAGTGTCAACTTTGTATAATCGGTTTATCTTTCCGCTGCGGTTGTGTCACCGTCAGACACACTGATAAATGGCTGTTTCAACCATTGACCAATGGGTTCAACAATTTAACGCAGTCATGTTTCAACATTTTTGCTAAAATGCAAATTTTAATACTATTTGGTATACACTTTAATACCATGTAATATTAAAGTATAGTATTTCTATGAAAATATAACCGAATACACACTACTTATAATTCTTACATGCTGGTCTGGGAGTAAAGAAAAAACATAGAATTTACCAGGCTTCTCTTCCCGCGTATATTATGGTAAAAGCCCATCGAAGGAATGAGCGAAAGTCTTAAAAATCATGTTATAGACGATGCGGATAGCAACCCATCACTATTTTGATTTCCCTTTCCAGCTATACGCCCTTAATCATGCTAAACGAGGCCTTAAGGTTTCGTTACCTTAGGCTCTGTCTATCCCGTAAGGGATAAAGACGTGATATATGTATGTATGTATGTACTATAATTCGTTAGCTAACAAAAACACAGTTAACAGTTGGGAACGCAAAATCTCTTTGGTAATTACATCAAAAACTATCCACAAAGGAGCTCAAAAAACGTTAAGCATTTTGCACACTCTCGTTTTAAAAATCTACATTGATAAACGCGTCTAAGTCTCAAGGATACGGCATCTCTCAGGCAATCAATACTCACCCTATCTAAGATAACCGAGTCGCCCACCCTTAGGGTCGCTCCGTTTTCAACCCCAAGATTTAAATTTCGCGATTGCTAGCAAAAGAAGCGACCTCTTTTGTTTTGTCATTTGGAGATCGGTAATGGCGGTGAAATGCTGAAAAAAGTAGTGATACTTATATTTAGGATGGAAAAAACAATGGAAATCATGTTTTAGGCGACGCGGCTAGCAACCCAACGCTATTTTGATTCCCCTTTACCACCAATACACCCACAATCATTCTAAACGTGGCCTTTAGGTTTGTTACTCTAGGCTCTTTTTTATTTTATTGAGTCAGGCGCAACTTTGCCGAGGTCCATTTCAATGAACAAAAAATTTACTCAACGCGTGAGTAGCGGAGTAGCAAAGTAAATTTTTTGTTCATTACTCTAGGCTCTGTCTATCTCGCTAGGGATAAAGATGTGATTATGTATCTATGTATGTAAAAAACATGCCTTACCTCATTTTGGAAAAGAGCTGACTCTTTGCAAACTACTTTACCGGTTTTTTTCAAACAGGGCTCAGAACCACCACTTCAAAACTGACTTTCAAATGAAAAAAACTGCATTGAAAACGGTCCATCTGCTTGAGATTTACGATGTCACAGACAGACACACGCACGCACACACAGACATCGACGTCAAAATTATAACACGCCTCTTTTTGAGTCGGGGGTTAAAAAAGGGGATACAATTTCAGCCGACTTTGCAATAGTCCGTCTTCAGATAATACGGCCGAAACAGCCCGTCATAAAGCAAAAAGCGCACGTAGTGAGAATGTTTTTGTAGCAATTTATCCTTGGTTCACCTGGGGGCGTCCGAGGTCATCAATCCAGGACCCGGAGGGCTAGTTTGCCAGTTCAGTCTGCAGGCATTTATTGCGCATCTGGGCCTGAGGATAGTAAATTTCTTTTACTAGCCTGCTGAAGGTTATGAAAGACGCGTGCTTAGGCGGGGTTTTTAATTAAAACTATCTTGTTGTTTTCAGTGAACTGGACGGTTCATTTTAAAACTCGCTTTCATATGCGGCTTGGCTCGTGAATCTTTAAACCACGAAATTTTGCAGAATTTCCATACTGGACGAAAAATCGCGGATATTCTCAATAAATCCACTCACCCTTTTTTCCTCAAATTCTACAACTTCGATGGCAGTTCTGCTCAGAATCACGAACACGATTGGCTTTAGTATAAGGTAAAAAGTGTCCCCAAGCATCGTAATAAATAACAAACAATTATGTTCAAGAATTCTCAATAAGTCTCAATTTCTGAACGAAGTAGGTACACCACCCGCTTTACATAGTGAAGGTGAAAAATTTTGAACTAGCACAGAACTGGCGTTATGAATACACAGAGTATGCATAAACAAAGCATTCATTCGCTTACCAAATCGATAGACATAGTGATGTATAAGTAATTAAAAGCACCCAGTCTCGGTCTATTAAACGCAGACGCCGTTTCGCTAAACGTTTATTTCCTTTGATGCCGAGGACTGCGACGCAGAAGCGTGATACAAGATGGTACACTATTTTATTTGAACGCCGGAATAATTGATGCGAGTTGAATGTTTGCGTCGTGCGTAATTAACACCGTTAGTTAATTAATGTGGCACGTTAATCTTTGGCAAGCCGCATGGGTTTACTTCCTGATACCTTTTTAATGTTTTAGGAATATATTTTTCAAGTATCGAGTTACTCGAGTTTCTGGTACATGTTTCTTTAGCACAAAAGAAGTTCTAAGTATTTTTATGATAGGAGGGGGTTTTAATGTAGTATTATTAGTAAATTGATCTCAAAACTTTTAAATCTTTATGTAAAAATTGTTATACTTATTAAAATGTTTCAATAATTTGAAATCTTATTTAAATTTGCTCTGAATTTAGTGTTCTCCAAATTATGAGTGAAAAATGGTTATGGCAGACATGATCTGTCCTCCCACATGTCACCTTAATCTTTTGTATAATCTTCATACTGAATTTTGTGATTTTCGACTGATCCTTCCCAAATTTTAGGCTGATACCGTGTCAAATAAAGTGCGACGTTTTGTGGTTGAAATGAACTTTCTTGCCTATTGTTAGAACTTTATATTTATCGCTGTATATCTCTAATTACGATGACTATGTTGCTAATGGAAGTGGTTTCTTTAATGAGTCATTAGAATGAAACTGGCAAGGCCCTCATTTTATACTCCGAATTGAAGGAACGCCATTTTGTTACAATTTACGCTTTGAACATTTAAACCTAAATTTAATTTAATTTTAAAACTTATGAACACTACACTGGTGGTGGCCGAAAAACTGGCTGTTTCCTCGCAGAACCCACCATTGCGAGACAGTGAAGTTTTTCTTTACGTATGACTGACCAGTGATATTATGTGTTAGTCACTGGTTCAGTAAGAGCCTATGCACTCTGGCTTTCTAGATTCTTTGTTTGTATCTTTCCGGCAATACAGACGATGGGAGCAAATTTTACTCCGAACCGTCTAGCATTACGCCAGCAGCAGCAGTGCGATATCCAATCCCAGCATCTTTGGGTTTGTTTATTTATTTATTCAGTTCATCCACATCATGTATATTACAGTGTGAGCCATAGAAACTGTTAATTGGTACATTAGTCTGATATACACGACAATAACGGAGTACATATCATTGTCCATACTGCGAGATGTCTATTAAAATATTACAATAAAAAAAAACCACCTACCTATCCATAAAAATAGTATAAGTAGGTGGTAGTCAAAATTAAAATCTTATTTGGGACAAAGTGATTTACATACATAATATGATAAATGAGATTAAAATAATCATGGAAATAGAATTCTAAATACAATACAATAAACATCAATTATGCCCAATCATGGATGCAAAATTAAAATTAAAAAGACAAGTCAACATGCATTACCGACCTGGGTTCACTCTGTACTATTTATACTGTACCGTACTGTTTATTTTTTTCCGTTGTTTTCCAATATAAGTAAATGTTGCTCTCATGTAAATATGCATTTATTTTTCAAAATGGCGTTATTTAAATAAAGATTTTTCCGACAGCCTATGCTAAGCTGTTAACTTTGAATAAATAGTCATTCCATTAGCAACCGATTGACATCGATGCGTTCGGCTTTTGAACACATGCCGCTTGGTAGCTCTTTTCTAAATCAAAAAACACCCAAGTATTAAAAAAAAGTAAGTAAGTACTTAACTAGTGTAAAAAGTGTCATCATCATCTTCAGCCTTTCGAGCACAAGTTTTGTCTTAGAATGTTGCGCTGTAGGTAATTTCCACGCGGACCCACTGCGGATTGGGAACTGATGCACACAGTACACACACCAATGAACTTTTTTGTGTTCCTTGCGAAGTTTTTCTTCACCGAAATAGCAAATGGTAAATTCCAAATGATCCAACCATGTGTTAGCCAGAATTTGAACCCATGACGTTCCGTTTTTGAGGCCATAAGTCAAACCACTTGGTTGACACGTATTGTAGTACGAAAAAAGAATTGAAGCTGCTTCCTGTATTCAAATTTCAACCGCGGTTTTAAAATCAGAACACGCAAAGAAACCTACTTATCGGGTACACGATTTATAGTATTTTCCCTCCTCACACTGATTCGTCACAATATATCACACGGAGCAAATAAAAGGCTAAGAGATAAATAAAAGCAAGCCTTTCACCTTCCGGTAAAGGTTTCGCTCAAATTCGTCTTTTTTGCATCTCGTTCCACTGTCGTAAGAAATGTTTAAGAAGTAATGAGGGCATCTGTTAAAGTAAATAGAATACGAACAGTATCCATCCGGGATTCGCAGTACACCTCTTTCTGGAAGCCTCACACGAAAGGCCATTAACCCGAAATGTGGTAAGATCCCTCATAGCAACGTGGAATTTTGATGCTTGCGTTGTTCACAACAAAGTCGAAATTGAGTGAGACTGCTTAAAAGGTTATACGGAAATTTGAGTCAAATGTAGGTGTTACTCTGGATCTTTATTACAATTTAAGCGATGTAACAAATTGTAAAACGTGCGGACGTGTGTATTCTGAACACGTATGTACTTTGCTTGGTACCTTCTTTCATCCTTTGTCGGAACATGACATGGAGAAACCCTTCGGAGCTGGACCGATTTGGTTTAACAATGAACGTTGAATAGTTAATACAGTGATCTCGATGAAGTTCTGTAACAAGTTTGTTTTTTGATGTGATTTTTGCTGATTTTGAAAATGTAGATACACATACACAAATCACGTCTCACCGGGCAGACAGAGTCCGAGGTAACAAGACCACAAGGCCACGCTTAGCATGATTGTAGGCGTACAGGTGGAAAGTGGAATCAAAATATTGAAATTGTAATATTATTAGAACAAACCGCTCCTGTTAGACAAACGGTAAGATATACACGTAATGAAGAGTCTGAAGACGGTGGGTTTCATACTTACTTAAGTAGACAGTTGTACATTATTGACGAACAAAAATTTTCTGTTTCATTTGTGTCCTGAAATTTTTCGGGTTTTTGACACCTCCGATATATTGATTTTACCTAAATAACAAAGCTAAGCTTTACTGCACATTTGGTAGTGTTTATTTTGGATCAGATTGAATGAAATGATTATACGGGATGAAATGAGGTACGACCAGTGTATGACTGTGAATGCGCTGTCTGCAAAAAAAGGGCTCTGCGACCTGATGATAATATACTTTATTTCTCTTTGAGTGTTTCTCCAACTAGTGAAGGTTGGCAGTCAGCGCCACATATCTGATTTGATTTCTTGCCAGGAACTCGCTCACGACTACGGCCTACTGCTCTTTTGTTTGCCACTTTCCCCATGACCTAAAAAGGCAACCTTTTTATAGAATTATCTGGTTCTACATACGAGTAAGTGCTTCATTCCAGTCCGCGCAATCCGAGGCCTTACTTTGGTCTCATAAAAGGTATTAAACATACTCTCCGACAGAACAAACTTCAAAGTGAGTGATATATCTGGCATAGTATGTAGTGATATCATAATTGTAGTCGTTATAGTTAGCCTCAAACTGTCCCGCGGGCTAGAGCGGGACTCAAATTAGTTCAATTTCACTCAAGGCTCGTCCAACCGCAACATGCTCCCCTAAGAAAAGTATTAAAAATATTAGAGACTGATAAAGCTCATCGTTAGAGAATCTGGAGCGCCTCCCCGGAGTGTCCGACGTCCCGGGATATTTCACGGTATTTTAACAATTTTAACGAGCTACCATATTTACTTCAATGCACGTCTCCTTGTGAGATGCGTACCTTTAATCATGTACCCTTCAAACTTGGTTGAAATATTGGAATTTGTACCTATGCTATTTTCGTACCCCTTTTTCTTGATATAAAACTACAGTGACATTCTAACATAGTAAAATTAACAAATCACTTTCGTAGGTATCAAAGTCGAGTCTATATACATACAATATAGTTATTAATCACATCTGTAACCCGGAGAGTTTGCATCATAGCTATTCTACTTTAGGTAAGACTTTAATTTTTTTATTGTGAAAAAATGCAACATAGACATTTTTGACCGCACGTTTTCCAAAGTGAAAGTGAATTGGCAACCATTTTATACAAAAATAATATTTTAAAACAATTTTTGGATTGCAAATACATATTTTACCGCTGCATCCGTTGCCTAGAGAAATCACAACCATGACTTGTTGAGTCATACAATGTAATATACCAAACGTAAGCTATACACTATGCTACTAAATTATTATTTTTCATGTAGGTGTATATAGCCGACCTCTTAAATGAGTCCTCGCCAGAGGCAAGGACTCATTTAACGACCGGATAGCCTAGTGGTTAGTGACCCTGACTATGAAGCTAGAGGTCCTGGGTTCGAATCCCGGTAGGGGCAGACAGTTGTATGATGAATACGAATGTTTGTGCCTGAGTCATGGATGTTGTATGTATTTAAGTATTGTATTTATCTACATTATTATAAGTATGTTTATCCGTTGCCTGGTACCCATAGTACAAGCTTTGCTTAGTTTGGGGCTGGGTCAATTGGTGTAATTTGTCCCAAGATATTTATTATTTATTATTGTTATTATTATTTAAACGGTCGCTCTATAGTTTGTAAACGACTACGCCTATAGTAGAAAAAATGCAACAATTTTGTTTAAATATCAAATATCAAACCTTAATATTAAATTTTTTTAATCAATTTAAAAATTTAACTCTTTTCTGAACCTACGACGAACAAAAATACTTTAAAGTTAGTCCAGCCAAAGAACGTTCAATTTAAAAAAAAAAGATATATCAATTTGGTCTCACAAAGCGAGAGGGGGCAGAAAATAGCAAAGCGAACGACTGAGCGAAGTAATTTATCAGAATAACGAGCTTTTCGAATCTCCTTTAGGTGACACTCGGTTCATTTATTTTTTTCTCATACATTTCAGCTCGATCACATACAGGGTGTTACTCTGCTTGGGTCCTTAAAACGTTATCGCTGCCTTGTCTCGCGCGAAAATAACTATTTGTCAAGTAGAGAATACGCTGCGAATGGGTAAAGAATTGTGCTGATAAATGGTTCTTAGTTAAATAAATTGATTGTTTTTGATGCAACTATTGACGCAACTTAAGTTTTAATATATAAAAAAAAGAGTACTGACACAGGTTGGCTAACTTATCAACAGTTGATTGAATCAGGTACTTTTTTGCGGACAGCCAAAAGGAAGATGATTGTCTTGCACGTTTGGTACTGTGTTTAACACACATCCATACATACATACATCACGTCTTTATCCCTTACGGGGTAGACAGAGCCTAAGGTAACAAGACCTAAAGACCACGCTTAGGACGATTATGGTTGTGTAGGTGGTAAGGGGAATCAAAATGGTGATACCCATGCTAGCCGCATCGCAATAAATAAATAAATAATAAATATATTATACCATATATTGGTTCATCATCTCCAGCCTATATCGTCCCAGAATGAGAGGGATTGGGCTATAGTTCCCACGCGGCCATAAGGCCCCATATAGGCTCCATATTTCCTCACGATGTTTCCCTTCACCGAAAAGCTCTTGGTAAATTTCAAATGTAATAATTGCACATAAATTCCGAAAAACTCAGAGGTGTGAGCCCGGGCTCGAACCCACGATCCTGTGCTTGAGAGGCCACAAGTTAAACCACTAGGCTACCACGGCATTTTAGATAAATTGGTTCCTGTATACTAGTTCAAGGTCATCGTGTTTAAAGTACACAGGCTAAGTTTGTGCACAGGCACAGTTTCCGAAGACCTTCTTAGAGAAAAAATAATTTGATTTGATTGGGGTTCATTTTATATGTACCTACATAGGTATCAGTGCTGAATTAATTTTAAATAGCAGAAAAAAACAAAATTGCGAGCGAGACGGGCCCGAAATCGCGACTTTCTAAAGAAGATATCAAACTTGAATCGTACTTAAATATTTATTCATGCAAGTGGTGAGACTGTAACTTTCTCTGAAAGGATTCGGATGAAATTATAATAATCTCTCCAAAGAAGCTGCGGAATTGAAAGTATGGATCAGACGGAATTAAGCATTAGCATTTATATTCAGATTTTCAAGTTAAAAGTTACTTATCGTTGTTTAGCTTACTGGCTGCTCTCGAGTTTCAAAACTTATACATTTAATAATTAACGTGGTATAGAATTACGAATGATATTGTTTTTAAGAGAAGCCGTTTCGACGTCTCCAATCAAATTTAATTTAATCATCAAACGATTATCGCTGCTATCAAATATCACTGCATTTTTTATTATTTTCTTTGGCTTTTATAAGAGCTACAAATTAAATAACGGGTAAAGTAGATGGACCCATAGTGGGTCTGAAACGCGTCATTGTTTTGTGTCGTGTAGGGATAGTTAAATTTGTGGGATTTATGAATCTATGTATTATGACAGAAGAGGAGAATCAAATGGGTTTGCATGTAAAGACATGGGCAAAAATCTTAGAAATCATGTTATAGGCGACGAGGCTAGCAATTCATCACTATTTTGATTCTCCTTTCCACCTAGGAACCCACAATCATACTAAATGTGGCCTTTCAGGTCTTGTTATCTTAGGCCCCGTCTACCCTGTAAGGGATAAAAACGTGATGTATATGACTTAAATTGATTTATTTCATGCAAGGGACCAAGGAAAACTATTATGAAAAGCTAGTGCTAGCTTATTTTTTTATTTTTTTTACATAAAATAGGCTTACGTTTGACCTGCTAGTGCAAATAACCCATGACTATATTGTGTTGTAGAAATATATAGCCAGTTTTACCACTGTAATTTTTCAAATTAATTATACGTCGCATGGCAACATTGTTCCAACCTTCAACCTATGGCCTTTTCTCGAAATTAATCCTCTCAAATTATCTCTTAAATAATGCTCATGTTATTTTTCATTGTAGCGCGTCACATCGCGAGGGTCTGTCTCCCAAATTGGGGTACAATTAAACGTAAACATTAATTCCATTGACCCCCCCCCCCCTGCCTTATTTCCCTTTTGCTTATTCAGCGTACGCTACTACATTGTAATGCGTTACTGGAAATGCCTTAACAGTATATTATGCATAACACTCTATTTTAAATTAATTATAATATGGCTGCAACAGCATTACTAAGTGGTTATTCAGTGCCACTCCAGCCTTCAGTAACTGAAAAACCTTTTATATCTACGATAGTGACAGGAAAAACAAAAGCCAATCGTAAATTTAGGATATTACATTTAGTTTTTTTGTTTGTAAGCGGCCAGTTCGCGCTTGGCGCTTCACGGAGGTTTACCATGTTACAGTGAGTTAACCCACTTACTCGTTTGGCTTCTTTGTTTTGTACTTATAAAAAAGTCCTATTTACTATCCGTATTAAAGAAATGACTACGCTCAAGCCTCTTCAAGTCAAATTCAACACCGAAGACGTCCCGATTTTATTGTAGGCAATTTACGACGCGATACACGGTCCCCCTCGCCAAGACAATAAGAAAGCGTCAATGAATTCCGACCATTAATGGAGTGTTACGTTACTTCTCATTAAACTTTAATGAATCGTTTCACAGCGATTAATTGCGTGAAAGGTTATTGGCATGCATGGGAATTTGGTGAACTGAGTTTACTGCATGTTACTTTCCGTTAAGTGGGCTGATTTTTGAAAGTACATTACTCAATAACCACTCAAAACTGGTGAAAAAATATCCTGAATTAGATTTGACCGACAACGGGCCCCTATTTTAACAACGAGATAATTATCGGTGACATGTGACAATTCGCTTCACATTATACTCGACAACAATCTACGCCATTTGGCTTCATATTGAAGACGCATTGAATTTCGAATTGTCACTTGTCACCGACAATTGTCGAGATAGGGAAATAGGGGCTTGTTTGACAAATGTATCGTTACAACGTTTGACTACCAACTCATTTGAAAACCGCTTATTTTCCACAAACATAATTATTAACTCGTCATCACTACATGAATGCACGAGGAAGGCGGCCATCAGAGAGGAGTGGCGGCGTGTTGTGAAGCTTGCCACCAATCCCTGAAGTGATGACCACGACCACTCTGTCAAGAGTGATACCGACAAGGAAGAATTATTAACTTTTTGGAAAAGTTATAAAATATATTCCAACTATGTTAAATTGACAAGTGAAAATGTCAAATTGTAAAATAATGATACCAGTTTTTATTGTTTAGTGGTGAACTCGAAACTATCGACAATGTTCGTGGCCTGGATACAAGTGGTTTGGCCGCGTTATATTTTAAGAAAAAAAAAAAGATTATCATAATCAAGAAAATTTTAAGTAGTAATCTACACTAACTATTATGCTGATTAAATAGTCTATTTCTGAATTGCTTAAGGCAACACAGGTAATGTCATTTTGGTATACGAGATGAATGAATAGACTAGATGTTTTGGAGCAGTAGTTGGAAATAATTAGGTACAATAGTGGGTCAATCATTAACGAACAGGTTAACTTGGTTTCTTCACCTTTGTCGCAAGTCCGTATTAGTGAAAAAAAAATGTTTTTGCTAAATACATACATAGGTACATATTTTTGTTTTGGCTTTAGCCGGTTACATTTTTGAAGGTAGTTTTTGGTTTAAAAACAAAAACATAAATATAAACAGTAGTTTGAAAAATATAATAACGTGAGTAGATTGTTTACGTTGAATGTTTTTAAATTAGTAGGTACGTCGTTGGTTTGCTTTGAGAACGATCCCATAGAGGTATCGAAACGCGTCAGCGTTTTGTGTGGTGTACAGCGGGACAGTTAAGTTTGTGTGATTTATGTATGTTTTATGAGGCAGTAGATGAAGGAGGGATTGCATATAAAAACATACAATAATTTTGCACAGGCTTGGCTATTTTAGGAGCTAGGTGTTTTTTGTTCATTAACACCAGCCACGCAAAAATTTTGTCAGTATTAAAAAAAAGTGGTGTTAAGATGTTAACTAAATCAAATCTATCTATCAACTATCAAAGCTGCTTACGAGCTAAATTCATAAAGACAGTGCAACCACGAACAACCGAACCACGCGGCTCCCTTTTTTGGGGTATTCTGGTAAAAGACAAATGTTTGAAAATACAATTTTTGCGCCACCCCGAGCCTGCCTGTTAACGTTGTTTGTACGAAGCAACGCAAACACGGGAATATTGTCTTAGGCCTCATAAATAATAACACAATAATTAGACTAAGCCGTGCCCTCGGACTAGATCCAACGAGGAATTACGACTGCCTCCTAAAATACGAGCTGCGACAATAAATTCTGAATACAAGGATTAGATAGATGTATTATGTTTATTTTTGCTTTAAAGGTTTATGAATTTAATGTACAATACTGGGCGAAAATGTTAGGAATCATATTACAGGCGATGCGGCCAGCAACCCATCATTATTTTGGTTCTCCTTTTCACCTATACGCCCACAATCATGCTAAACGTGGCCTTTAGGTCTTGTTACCTTAGGCTGTGTCTACCCCGTAAGGGATAAAGACGTGGTTTATGTATGTACGAGTGAATGGGCGAAAATCGTAGGAATCATGTTACAGGCGATGAGGTTAGCAAACCATCACTATTTTGATTCCATTTTCCACCTATACGCCCTCTTGCTAAATGTGGCCTGCAGGTACCTGTTACCTTAGGCTCTGTCTACCCCGTCAGGGATAAAGACGTGATTTGTGTGTATATGTGTATGTATGTACTTGAAATTAAAAATATCCGTGAAATTACCACCACTTAAACATTAAAATTTAAACTTGATCAGTTAATTGAGTACTTAACCATTACCAGCGGTAATTAGTTTCGGCGCGGGTTCCGCCAGGCGTGATATTGATATTAAATTTAATACCGAGAGAACCCCACGAATCTTTACTTTGAGTTATGTCTATGTCTTAATTATGATTTCAATTAATTTTATTCTCAAACGTTTCGTTTTGTCTTGCATTATAATTGCAACATTTATCTAGGCGTGCTAAAAACTTAATAACGAGCACCTTTATAGTATTTCCAATAATTTATTTTCTCGATGACAGCTCCCGTAGAATTTAACTGCGCTTTTTACGCAAAAATTAACTTTTAAATGCGAGACATAAAAAATATGACAACTGCCTAATTTTGTTCCTTGATCCCATATAATATTCATCTAAGACAAATTGAGTCCATATTATGCAGTAATATCTTTTTAGAGTACGATAAACAATAAACGTTTTAATAAAG
The DNA here is from genome assembly GCA_949127965.1 of Pandemis corylana. Classification (NCBI taxonomy): domain Eukaryota; kingdom Metazoa; phylum Arthropoda; class Insecta; order Lepidoptera; family Tortricidae; genus Pandemis; species Pandemis corylana. Next base: position 9,687,553 of record OX421856.1, on the reverse strand, counting down.
TTACATTCTATGGCAATGCAAATAGTGATGTTATGATTGAAATATCGATATTGTATCGATAAAAAATAGATAATGAGGTATAGTGTAATTATTCAATATGTTGTGAGATGTTTATTTTGTGTTTTTCTTGTCAGGTCTTAAAATTAACGGTGGAGAAATGATGTGTATTTGTTTCGAACACCAAAACAAACGCGTGCAACTGTCATTCGGCCATTTTGCACGCTTAGTAATAAATTAGCATTCAAGTAGTCGGTTGTTTTATTCGCTCCATAGCTGAATACTTCTAAACTACTCGTATATATAAAATTTAATCGATATCGTATCTACTGATCACTTATTAGGTCACAACACTATAACTATCAAACTACATCTGTCATCGAGAAAATAAATGGTTGGAACAACTATAGTTACAGTAGTTTGGTTGAAAAGTCCGGGGCCGAACTACTGCCACACTTTTAGTCTCATTTCTTCGGTTGTGACGTCAAACCGAACTAATGGGAATAAGCAACTGTAGGTAATCGTGTAAGACTATGTTTTGACTACTTTACGTCTTCAATCCTATTTTAAGAACACCGTACCCTTTCGTTTTTTTTTCATAATCCATTTTTGAGAATGTCTACGTTATTGACCTTACCTTCATTTTCAATTCTTTGTTTTATTTGTCTAGAGATTCGACTAGGACGTTAATTGGTTAGTCTGTCAACCCGCCAGATTGTTATTTTGTAACCTCGACCAAAAACTAGTGGCGTCATAAGTTTCATCTATCTATGTGTTTGCGGCATCGTATCTCCCGAACAAATGAACTGAATGTTTTAGCTGTGATTCTAGAAAATCGGTTCATCCATTTGGAAACCAGCTCGTTTTTGTTGATGACATCAAAAAGAAATGTCCACAGTTTAATAATATGTATAGGTAAAAGAGATTTAGTAGACCTTGTTTTATTTCAGTTATACTTTTTCAGATGTTTTTTTTGTCAACGATAACGTAAAACAAGTCCATTATGTTGATAAAAAGGCTCTGATTCCTTAAGATATATTAATGTTTTAACTTACAAATATTTCTACTTAACAATAATTTTCGGTCATTGATTTTGTTTTTTTTGTCTGTTCTGTAACACACTGTCTTAATTTTCTGCTACTATTAGTATAAAGCAAATTATACACGTACACACACATCGAAATAAGTGTCATATTTGCATATTAAAACAATACTGTGACACGCACACAACTAAACATATTTATCCTTTATACATACGTACAGGTTGATGTTGTATTAATTTTTTGTAAATAATTTCTAATTTCTAATGTACGGAGTGAGGTCCTCTTGCAGATATAATCTGGTTGGAACAACTCTGAAGAACTTTCCGGTGAAGGTAAACAAAATCTCTAGAGCTTTTTCTATGAAAGGTGCACCAAGATATGGAGCAAGGCTTTTTGCACTCTGGTTCAATAATCGCACCGCCGCTTCACCTGAAAATTTTTAAAATACAATTTGTTTACAAAATATAATAAATGTCAATATTATATTTGGATGGTCAATGTTAGAGATGTAACTCTGTTAGATTTTAGTAAAATTGTACCATTTGTGCCCAAAAAAACATTAAAACATTCAAACATAATGTGCTCCATATTCACAGCCTGACTAATAGACATAGCGCAGCCTAAAACAATGGAGCTATTTATTTACTTGAATTTTAGCAGACCTTGCTTCTTGAGTATGACAAAGGTTCATTAAAAAATGTTCGAAAATCCAACTGAATAAGAAACTGACCTATTTTTTATTCTTTAACAGAGGCGAATTAAGTCGTGGTATAAAGCTAATATAAGAAAATGGTAAAGTGACCATTATGGCAGACATATTCCATGAGGATGATCATAGAGTTGCACTAAGAAGGGATATATCGAAATTCCCACAGTAGGAAAAACATTTGGACCAAAAGAGCGCAAAACAAGGGCAAAACGTCTCTGTATGAATAAAATATTTCGAATTTTCGGCCGTATGTTCTCCTCTACAAAAAAAAATTGTGAGCAGGTTTGAAAATACGTGGTTTCTTTTGTCGAATCAGTTTTGGATATTTTTTTAATGGCTAAGTTAGTAAATGATACTTACTGACTTCCTCGTCTCCCAAAAATATGTTATTAGCAGCAAAAGTAATGTCTCCCATGAATTCGTATTGGTACTTAGTTGCGTTGTAAATGCCTGATAGATACACCTCTCCGTCGTCACCCTTAGTTACAGACATTGTGAAGTCAAATTTCAGGTGTACTTTTTCTGAAATGCATACAAAGATTAATTTGTGGTTTTAAAATTTTTGGTTCAGTTTTTGGGTTTCTTTTTCTATATTCAAATTTACCATACGATGAATAGATTAAATCACTACATAGTATAAAACAAAGTCGCTTTTTCTGTCCCCAAATCCGTATGTATGCTTATATCTTCAAAACTACACAACGGATTTTGATGCGGTTTTTTTTAATAGATAGAGTGATTCAAGAGGAAGGTTTATAATGCATAATACATGCATGATATACCGTGCGAAGCCGGGGCGGGTCGCTAGTATATAATCATATTATTTTTGTGTTTTTTATCAATTATGTTAACCATGTTTTTTGCGGTTTTGTTCCTTTATTTACGCGGAACAAAGCTATTTTAATTATTATTATTATAATGTACGCTAAGTGTATTTTCTTTTTTTTTATCAAAAAAGTGTCTTTATAGGCCAGGGTCGATACCTTTGAAAATGATAAAAAGTAAAATAAAATTATAGTAGGATGAAACCCATTAGAAATGGTAGAGAATATTACAAAAATTAAAGGAAAAATAAATTACGGTCGATCTGAGGTCGGGAAGGGGGGGGGGGGGTTTAAGGGTGAAAAACGGTTTATCTCGATTTCCGGCGAAACTACAAGTCTTATGAAAAAAAGTTAAATGGCAAAGTTGTAGGTAATAAAAAGATCTACAACTTTTGCTTTTACACTTTTTTCACATAACCTCAAAATTTATGTGAAAAATTCAAATAACCATGTTTTTGGTTTTTTATTTTTATCTTTTGCAAAAATAATAATTTTTTCACGAAACTTGGTGAAAACTTACCTTTTTATGTCCCAAACTTACAGTATTTTTTTTGATTTAAAAGATTCATTTTTTCACCTTATTTTGACTTAATATCGAAAAAGCACCCTAACTTTCAATCGAAAATTCTCACGTCAAAATATCTGTTTTTTTTTTAAAAGTCGGTGGCCTTTTTGTTCGTTGAAATCTCTACTTTCCGATGGTATAAAAAAATATATACATTACAATGGTAATTTTTGTCAGAAAATGCAAATAAAGGAATAAATCATTATGTTCAATTTTGAGCTATTTATTAAAAATTTACACCTTAATTACTTGTTAAACGTAAGATTACATGTTACATTGATAAACAAAAAAATTACGAATCCATAAAACATAAAGATTAGAAAAAACATGCGAAAATAATTATTCTAAATATTAAAAAAATAGGATTTAAAGGAGAGTTCATCTAAAAAATGTGACTGTTGCAATATTTTTCAGTAATGAAGTTGATTTATTAAATTCTAATTACATTTATGTCATAGAAAATCTCATCTTACTAATATTATAAATGTGAAAGTTTGTTACTCTTTCACGCCAGAACGGCTGGACAGATCGGGATGAAATTTGGAACATATATAGATTATAGTCTGGAATAACACATAGGCCACTTTTTATCCCGGAAAATTGCGCGATTCCCGTGGGATAGCGATAAACGAATTCTATGCAGACGAAGTTGCGCGCAACAGCTAGTAATATATAAATATACATGTAAATCGTACTATTGAATTTCGATACTTTATACTGATTACGTTATTCATAATAATTTTCTTAAATACAATAAAAATAGGATTTGAATCCTATTTTTAAATATTTAGAACAACTATTTTCGCATGTTTTTTGCAATCTTTATGTTTTATGGATTCCTATTTTTTTTGTTTATCAATGTAACATGTAATCTTACGTTTAACGAGTAATTAAGGTGTATATTTTAAATAAATAGCTCAAAATTAAACAATGTTTTTTTCCTTTATTTGCATTTTCTGACAAAAATTACCATTGTAATGTATATATATTTTTATACCATCAGAAAGTAGAGATTTCAACGAACAAAAAGGCCACCGACTTTTTAAAAAAAACAGATATTTTGACGTGAGAATTTTCGATTGAAAATTAGGGTGCTTTTTCGATATTAAGTCAAAATAAGGTAAAGAAATGAATCTTTTAAATCAAAAAAAATACTGTAAGTTCGGGACATAAAAAGGTAAGTTTTCACCAAGTTTCGTGAAAAAATTATTATTTTTGCAAAAGATAAAAATAAAAAACCAAAAACTTGGTTATTTGAATTTTTCACATAAATTTTGAGGTTATGTGAAAAAAGTGTAAAAGCAAAAGTTGTAGATCTTTTTATTACCTACAACTTTGCCATTTAACTTTTTTTCATAAGACTTGTAGTTTCGCCGGAAATCGAGATAAACCGTTTTTCACCCTTAAACCCCCCCCCCCCCCTTCCCGACCTCAGATCGACCGTAATTTATTTTTCCTTTAATTTTTGTAATATTCTCTACCATTTCTAATGGGTTTCATCCTACTATAATTTTATTTTGTCTCAAAAATTATCGACCCTGGCCTATTAATTGGCATTGTTCATTTTTTTTAAGCTGTGCTTTTAACACCTTTATTTGATAAAATGGACTATTTCAAGCAACTAATTTGAATATTATGCTTTTACGTAGCTTTGTTAATTAATAATAAATATTTTTTCGCTGTTTGATAATTCGTGAATTTAGACAGAATCCCAATCGCCTTCGTTCGGCTGGCTATAAAAAAAACGGCTTTGTCTATGGTTTTGTAGATTTGACAGTGACACGTGACAGTTGCCGTAGCCAAACTTTTTTTTTCATTTTTGTGGGCAAACATTTGATGCTGGATTCTGTCTAAAAACCCGGTCGTTCGGTCAAACAAAGGTTCAAAGTACTTTTACAAAAATATCTGCAATCATAAAGTATTTTTGAAATCGGACAAGATAAATCGGATAATTGATGGTTTTCCTCGAAATGGTTTTCGAATTGGAGCGTACTAAAAAAAATGAACAATGCCAATTCACTATTCTATAATAATAAACTTTTACTATCAATATCGATCGTAATAATTGCTTTCCCAACACTAGTGCCCTGCTTGACCTTGAGCCACTAGTTCATAGCTCAGAAATCGACGCAGCGGTTTGGCAAACAAAATCGGCATTTTAAAACCAATTTTATTAAATCTATTGGTAATTCCTCTATATTGGTGACAGATTCATGCGTGCAAACGGGCAAGTTTTTTAAAATTACTTACCGGCTCTAACTTTTCCAAAGCCATCACCTCGTAGAAAGTCTTTTCCCACTAGGGCCTTTACTAGGGGGCTATCAGAAGAAGCTTTGTAATGCCCTTTGATTGATATATCACACAGCACATCAACTGAAATACGTCCGCCGGGGATGTCAGTGCTGAAAAAAAAAAAACCCTTTTGTTGACTGTACTTTGCACTGTCATCTTGTTTAAAGTCCATCCACAACATAGTTACTTTTTGTGAAACAACGTTTCCAAGTGTTATTTATTTAGCAACATCCGTTGGCAAAAAGTGGTTTTAGTGGCCACAAAAGGTGCAAATAGTTACCTAATGTTACCGCGTTGCACAGCGCTCTACAAAAGTTAGCTACGGTGTGGATGCACCTTTAAACGCACCTGACAATTACACGTAAGTAAGGAATTGGACGAAATGAACGAAAAAAAGAAACATATTTCTTCTGTTAAAAATAAGTAAAGTAAGCGAGATAAATGTTCCTTAAAATTTCAGGGCTTCTTTTTCATTTCAGTTCAATGTTTTGCAGTCAAATATTTTGTTTTAATAATTTATTTCATTATCTTTTAATTCCGATCCTATTTTTTTGCTTTTGTATGACTTTGGTGGTTTTTTAATAATGTCTATAAATGTATTTATCGACGTAAATAAAACGCGCGGCGTATAATAAGAATGTACAGAAAATGGAAAACCATACAAATTATTGGATAAGCCATGTTGAGCCACTTGTCCCTTGTTTGTCTTAATTTAGTCGTATACTCGTAATGCAATTCTTTATAAAGTTTGTGCCTGAAGCACACCCGATTTGCTCTACACGGCTTAATTTAAGACAAAAGTGACAATGGGGACTATCGTTTCTTTGCTCACCAGTTGGCGCCACTGTTGTTTTCCATGGTTATTATTATGATGTTTACGTGAACGCGTTCGAGATGTTTTTTGTTGTATGAGCCTCTAGTGTAAGTTTTCACACAAAAAGCGAATAAACTGCGTCAACTACAGTACTCGGCCATAAAGATTGCACATGGGTCTTCTCGGCTAATTTCGGTTTCGTAGAGCGTCTCTCTAATTTACGTGACGCCGATTGTGAAAGACAGAAGTGCAATCACTATGGAATAATTGGCAGTGCCACTTACGCATCGAAACGGCAACAAACTATTCTCATAGTGTTTAACATTTTAAAGCAAACGCGTTCGAGACAAATTGTGTGATCACTAAACTTAGACTGGTGATGTAGGTACTAGGTAATTTGTTACTTACACCATACTGTTAATTTTGCAATCCTTTACTCCTGTACCCACACCGTCCACGAGAGTGATTTGAGCTAAATCAGCAATGGATATAGTCACATTCTTCAGCTCAATTGGATCTATAGGGGCGACTCCTAATTCTTCAATTCCAGTTTTTCCAACGTCTCTTATAATAACTTGTAACAATTCTCTGTGACACTCACTGTCGCTCATGCTACATTTTGGTAATGATGCCACTGAAATAAGGAGTTTATGTTAAATAAAAGTATGTAAAGACACAACTATTTCATAATCATAACAGTCGTAAACTAAAGCCTGTTAATTGAATAAACAAATTAATGTAATGGTGCATTTAAATTTGACCACAGAGCAGGAGCAGGAGCTCTCTTTCATGATTTATCTCAAGTATCTTAGCAGATTAGAAGTATCAGATACAAACAAACTGTTGTTTATTCAAAGTTTTATTAACTTTAAAACAATGTGTCCCAGATTTTGAGCGGTACCTTACCTAGCATAAATTGTATACATAGAAACCGCATATATGTTTTAGGGATTGCGTTAGTAACATATCTTTTTGAAATAAGACACATAAAACTGCGACTACGAATGAAAATAAGATAACTCAATTTTAATTTCTTTTTTGTACAGCGTCAGGCAACAAGTTGCTGCTAGCAATTTATTTAATTTTATGATGAAATACCTACAAACATATAATTAGTAGATAAACCAATTTGGTTGTGATAACATTCTTTTTACGCCAATTTTATTAAATTAAATAAATAATTGCAGCTTGACAAGATACCAACGGGCATAAACAATTACTCCGTCGAATTCAGAACCTCCTCTTTTTTAAATCGATTTAAGTACTTACCAAAAGCCGCGTCCACTAAATACAAAAATTGAGCTAAAACAAGAAAGAGCAACATTGTGACGTGTCGATACCAAGCAGGTACTAGCGCGAAACCAAATCTTTTCTGCCTTAAATACCCAAATTATTTATAGGTCTAGGTAATTATATATACAAGCGTGGCAGAACTTAGTCTAGGATGTGATCGCTGCGCTCGAGAAATTATCATAACTTGATCCTCACGCAAGGCTGCGTATATTATACGTGCTGTTTGTCCACCACTTCGCCTGCATTAAAATTTGTAGCGAAGCTCCTTGTACCACCTTAATCCAGCCCTTAGCAACAATCTTTTTTTTTACAGAAGTATGTTAGTAATAAATAACAAACAACTGCTTCTCCAAATTTCAGGTGTAGTACAAAAAACTGGTGGAAGCTCTTAAACAACCTTAATCCGGACCAATCGCAAAATCTTTTTATAGTTAGTGCCGTGTCCTATATTATATAAACTACCTTCTGTTCTTAAGTTTCTAACTTCTTAATAAAACCAGCTTAATCTGGCCCTGTGGCGTGTCACAGTATATACACCACACACACACACGCACACACATCACAGTTTAGACGACCGGATGGCCCAGTGGTTAGAGAACCTGACTATGAAGCTTGAGGTCCCGGGTTCGATCCCCGGTCGGGGCAGATATTTGTATGAAAAATGCGAATAGTTCTCGAGTCTTGGATGTTTAATATGTATTTAAGTATGTATTTATCTATATAAGTATGTTTATCCGTTGTCTAGTGTCCATATTACAAGCTTTGCTTAGTTTGGGGCTAGGTTAATTGGTGTCAATTGTCCCAAGATATTATTATTATTATTATACATATATATGTCGCAGGCGGATTGTACTGATCCGCCGTATTACATTTCGCCTGGCCGTTTTGAATGACAGGGCCGTTTTGCAATGCGGCGATTCGACAATTAGCCGGATTGGCATTCTTCAATAAGGCGGCCGACGTTTAGCCGCATCGTACTACTATCACCAAATAAGAAATAAAGATGGATTTTTAGTGGATAGGTTAGGTTAGAATTGCGTCAGGGCCGAAGGGCCAAACTGAGCGGAAATAGAAGCGAAGCGAAACGGAGCTCCGTCGACTGAACTGAAAACTGTCAAAGCAGCGGCTAATGACTCGCTGTATTACATTACGGCTAGCCGTGTTGAAGAACGTATGGCGCCGAATATATTCCGGCGGATTTTTATGGCGCCGCATCGCAAAACGACCAAAACGGCTAGGCGTAATGTAATACGGTGGATCACTACAATCTGCCTGCGACATATATATATATATATATATACTAGGTATACACAATTCGTAAAAAATCCAAATGGTGGATTTTATGAGGTTTAAAGCGCATTCTAAAAAAAAATGTTATTTTTATACTTGAAATTGATAATTGTTTTATCAATAAACTAGCTGTTTCCCGCTACTCTGCGTATCCTATGCGAGCTTATGACATTTTCCGGGATAAAAAATATCTTATACCAAATTCCAATGATATCGGTTCAGCGGTTTTAGCGTGAAGAGGTAACAGTCAAATAGACACTCTTTTGCATTAATAATAATATGGATGGGTTCAACGTCATACTCATTTATTATTATTATAGTCAGAAGAACCCTAATTTTTAAGTATCAACTATACTAGAATTAGAATACCTACATAACTGGTTGTAAAAATAGACAGATTCGAAATGCTTCTTTGTACGAAACCAGTACCAACCACTTATTAGTAAACATAAAATTCTACAGATACTATGTTATCAAGAATTCATTAAAATAGACATTAGTTCTATACGTGGCTCGGGGATAGCAAGGTCAACAAGGCAAAGGAATTGAACTAGGCGAACTGCGTCGTTATTTAAAAAAATCTTGTACTGGTAACTTTTTTTGGGATTACTCGGTCTGCTAATTTTTTAAGCATTCTAGAAGCATCTAATAAGCACCCCGTATGATGAGTTTTTTGTAAAGGCTACTCAACAGGTTTTTGTTTATTGATTAAAATACACTGAACAGCTCTTTTAGCGGGTATAAAAATAATTTTGCATTTTTATCGTTCTTAAAAAAGTTTTTTTTTTATTCATACAAAAAAGAATCATCAATAATTGTGTCTCTATAAATTATATGAGTGGTTAAACAAACACTTTATTTTTTTTTACTTTTTTTTGTTGGTTAAGAATCGCCTTCGCAAAACTTATTCAAAGCACTTAACCTTTCAAATAGAAGACACTATACTATTAAATAACCAGCGATGAATTCACATGTGCATTTTAAAATGAAAATCTTGACTAAGTTGTGAAACCGCTTAAATTAGTATTGCGCATACGGTAATATTCTTATCATAGGAAGCGGGTTTTATTTAAGCGTGTATCAAGTTTTCCGTACAAACGTGTATAAGATAAGCTCAAAGCTGGTAGGAAACTTCCAGAGTACGAGTATAATGCAAATACTAATATTTTGTGGTGCACAACTAAAGGAAATTCCCGATAACAATTTTGCTCCAAGTTGATGTTTAAATTTAGCTTATACATGTTTCTATACAAAATTATAATACTTGTGCTTTAGGTGTGTATAAGTACATATTAATTGCATTTTTATTACAAGCTTGTAACTTGTGTAAGTATTACAAAGTTCAATCAAACGTAAACTTCACTACAAACAATTACATTTCACCATAATATTAAATTGAGATTTGTAAGATTTGTCTTGCAAATGAAATATGCGCCATTTCAAATGGTCAGATTAATATCTAATTTTGTAAATGTAGGATGTATAGCAATCTTCTTATTTATTTGCGGCCTTCTTATTGCACAAAAATCCGCACTTGTTCGCCATTCTTTCTTATGAAGCTCTACTTAATTTTATAGAATTTTAAGAAATTGGGGCTTTGCTATAGAAAACTTCTTGAAAGGTGTTCTAGTACAACAACGACATCAATGCGATTTTGATGACGCGGTTGGCCTAGTTGGTAGTGATCCTGCCTGCGAAGCAAGCGTCCCGGGTTCGAATCTTGGTAAGGGCATATATTTGTGTGATGAGCACGAATATTTGTTCCTGAGTCATGGATGTTTCTATCTATTTAAGTATGTATTTCTCTATATAAGTATGTATATCGTTGTCTAGTACCCATAACACAAGCCTTACTAGCGCTTACTTTGGGACTATGTCAGTTTGAGTGAATTGTTCCCTAATTATTATTATTATTATTATTATTATAATGCGAGTAGGTATACTGATTTTGTCAATACCTAGAGAAGCTTTCTTGCCATGCCATGCCATTAGTGTAGTATTTTTTTTTATCGTAAAGGGGCTAACCCTACAGTGCATGTCTTTTTTTTTGAGAAATAAAATTATATGTGGTAAGTAATTGTGTTTGCTCCTAGAGAAAAATAATAAAAAAAGAAACAACCCAGTTTCTAAAAAAAAATATTTTTGTTACTGTTCCCGATGAGGAACTCCATGCATTAAGGTACAATTTAGAACATGGCATACCTGTACAATAAATATGGCGGTTTTATGTTTTAAAATATGCTGTATATGTTTTTATCCGGGTCGCTACGTCATTTTTGTTGAGGATTTTAAGCAGCTGTCGAAGTGTGGCAGGAAAAAAGAGGAATTCTGACCGCGTATCCTATCAAATCTATGACGAACTATATAATAATTATTTATTCAGTGCGATCACATCAAATTCGTCAAAATTTTAGCCATAATTAAGAAAAACTAAAACCCTCGAATTCCTAAGTAATCCGAGCCTTTGCAACATAATCGCAGACCGCAGAACGCATGGTCAGGATAGCTGTTCAGGTGGGCCAATCGCAAAAGCCAATTCAATGGAAACGTCTTTCTATAGCCCATACCATAGAAATGTCCTATTGCCTACTATAAATGTTAGTGACTTGACAATAAACTTACATACATACATACACAAATTACGTCTTTATCCCTTACGGGGTAGACAGAGCCTAAGGTAACAGGTAGCTACAGGCCACATTTAGCAAGATTGTGGGCGTATAGGTGGAAAATGGAATCAAAATAGTGGTGGGTTGCTAGCCTCATCGCCTATAACATGATTCCTATTATTTTCGCCCATTCTCTCGATGGGTTTTTACCATCTGCGCGGGTAGAGAAGCAACTGGTATATTCTATGTTTTTTCTTCGCTTGTTCCTCGTACATAACTATTTTAATAAAACAAACAATAAACTTAAGTATAGCAATTTATTGACAATTCTTTTTTTTTCAGTTATATTTCGTAACCCCCGTCCCAAAAAGAGGATGTTATAAGTTTGACGACGACGTGTCAGTGTTTGTGTATATGAGTGCGTGTATCCGACTGTGGCCTCGAAGCGCTCAAACGGATGGAACGATTTCGATACGGTTTTTCTCATTAGAAAGCCAGTTTACTTACGGTGGTACTTAGCCATGTTTGGTAAAAATCGGTGTAGCAGCTTAAAAAGTATCAGCTCCAAAATGATGTAAGGCGTTTTTGGCATAAAATTGAATTATGTCCGCGATTAATGCGTATTTTTTTACTTTAATGTTATACTCGTAAAATCTGAAAAGATGTTTTATATTTAACAATGTCACAAACTTTACGCCTTCATAATATTAGTATAGATTTGTAGCTGTGGCACTAAACCAAATGAAGTAATAGGAGAAATTCAAACACTTTTTTTTCATGTCAATATTTAATTCTACTGCCATATGACACCTATTTACCATTTAATGCAATTATGATTTAAAGTTTAATATTTGTTAATTTAGTAGAGTGATAAAGATAGAATTTTGTATGCTCAGGCAAAACATAGCCTATATTTTTGACCGCCAATGTAACCAGTTACACACCGCTGTTTACACAAATAAATCACTTTTGCCTTTGTCTTTCGACTTTGACTTTGGAAATCGATGACCCGACGACCGACGACCGGCCGACTTCAAAGTGTAGAGGTACGAAAAAGGCGATCCCGAAGTTTCGCCATATCGAATCGTGTGAACTCTAATGTTTAAGGAGACACTTTACCCTAGCTGTAAAAAACTATAATGTCATAGTTTAACGTACATACACATACACAAATCACGTATATTTACGGGGTAGACAGAGCCTGAGGTAATAAGACCTAAAGGCCACGTTTAGCATGATATAGTTTAACGAACTTAAAAAAGTAGGTTCAACATTGATAAATAGCACGTCAATTAATGAAGTCATCTTCTTACGAATAAACGTATAAATGAAATTCAAGTCTTACTTAGCAAGTTTCATTAAATTACTCTCTAAATTTTATTACAATTTATCTAAGAACACTCCGTCGGCTACGTGACCTCATTAAACTAAATTTTTATCGAGAGCCTGAAGGTCGGCCTTGAATTCTTTACGGGGGAGGGTTTTATGTCCTAACTTAAATTACTTCTTCATTGATGGCAGTGGCGAGATACTCAGAGTTTGAAATGATTACTATGTTGTGAAAAACCCCATTTTATGCCTCAGATACTTATGCACTTGTAATATTGATACATATATACATTTATCACGTCTTTATCCCTTACGGGGTAAAAAAGCCTAAGTTATCAAGACCTAAAGGCCATATAATAAGTGCTTGCACTGCTGTGTTCCGGTGTGGAGAGTAAGACAGCCGGGGAAATTACGGGCACAAGAGGCCATTCATCTCAGTCCTCTAGGTTGGCAACGCAACTGCAATCCCTCCGGGGTTGCGGGTGTCTATGAGCAGTGGTGATCACTTACCATCAGGTGACCCACCTGCTCGTTTGCCTTCCCATTCATATAAAAAAAAAAAAAAAAAAAATTAGCACGATTGTGGGCGTATAGGTGGATAGAGGAATCAACATATTGATGGGTTGCCAGCCGCATCACCTACAACATGATTCCTACGGTTTTCGCGCATTCTCTCGATGTGCTTTTACCATCTGCGTGGGATAATAATTATTGATCATTATATTGCGTAAGGAGTTGTTGGATGAAAGTAGGTAGTAGGTTTTGCAATCAACTTTATCAATATCTAAAAGTGTTCTAGACAATATTATTTGAACTGTAAACAATGTCAACCGATTTCAACTTTCATTTGAGAATGTTAAACAAAAATATTTAGGTACTTAAATAATATAATGTTACCGGACGGAAACTTCATAACTCGTCAGCTATTAAATAAGTCTTTAAAATACTTGTTAAAAGTGGCTACAATTATATTCAAATCCGTCATTGTAATTTTATACTAACTATTATATTATTGGTTTTTCTGTGCTCTGTTCTTGAAATTCGCCCAATAATATTATACAAAAACTGGATATACCTACCTTAAGAACACCGGGTCAAACTGTCATTAACAATAAAAAAACCTGTATTATTTTGTAAACATTTTACTTCTTTTCAGTGTTTTTTACTTAATAAACAAGTGAACATTTTCAAAGGTTACAAAAATTATTCAAACTCGGAAGTAGAAACAAGTTACACCGTTAGGTAATCACTAAGGTCTTCTTTAATATAGAATCTGGTTGGAACAACTTCGAAGAATTTTCCTGTCATATTGCACATGAATTCGTTAGTTTTCTCAATAAATGGTCCGCCAAAGAAGGGAGCTAAGCTTTTTCCATTCTGGTTGAGTATCCGTACTACGGCGTCGCCTGTGAGTAAATAAAATATTATTGTATATTATAGTGATATCTCGTTTTAATCAATACTTCAATAAAATTGATGAAAATGACAAATTTTATTTGTTTTAAATGCCTGATACAATTTTAACCCATTGTACCACGAATGAAAATATTTGATTAAATACACAATGGTTATAACTACAATTGCGTTGTGCAAATTCTCTTCGGAATATGTTTCTATTGCACTCACTTCCAGTACCGAATATTAAGTAGTAAAAAAAGAATAGCTCTACTTACTGACGTCTTCATTGCCCAAGAAAACATTGTTTGCAGCGAAATTGAGATTTCCTAAAATTTTAAATGTAGTCCTGGTTTGTCCATGGACTCCCGATAAATATACCTCTCCTTCGTCATCTTTGGTAACTTTGAGTTTGAATTCGAAGAGAAGGCGTATTTTTTCTGAAATGTTAAAGTTAGTTTAATGATTGTCGCACAGTGACGATCTCATTACTCTCTGTATTTCAATTCAGATTACATCAGAGGCAATGTGATCTAAGCATGGGTTTTCTTAGATTGCTTCTCTATCTATTAAATAGTATTGAAAATACACCAATGTCTGCTACAGAATTCAACTTTACATAGGTTTTAAAAAGTTGGATTACCCGGTTTATAAAATTGGTTTAAGTTTTCTAAAAAAAAGTCTAACACTTATGATGGGTAACTTACCAACTTTGACTTTCCCAAAACCATCGGCATGCACAAAGTCTCCCCCCAATAAAGTCTTGATTAAAGGACTAGTTGAAGAAGCTTTGTAATGTCCTTTGATTGTTATGTCACATGTCAAGTCCATCGATCCAACTCCACGCGGGATGTCAGTTCTAAAATAAAAATAAAATAAATATTAAAATCAAATTAAGGATCAAAATTTGTACTATCGCAATAGGCAGCAAAAGATTCTTTTACTTGTATATTTGACTGTAATAGCACTTTCGAAAAGACTATCACTGCAAAACATTATAATATGTTAATTTATTTCATCATTAAAATAAAAGGAAATAAAATAAAAATACAGTTGGCTACAAGGTGTGTCCCTAAAATAAACACTAATTTAAATAAACGTCTTGAGATGTCTCTAGTAGTGGAAACAAAAGTTATTATAGGTAGTGATAGTTCATTGGAGGTTTAGAGTAGGTAAGTAAGTAAATGCTTTATTGTAAAAATTTAAAGAAACAGACGCGAATGACAAAAAAAACTTATGCATATTATGCATAAAGGTACTTAAAATACGAATTCCAATCTACAGTCACAGCTAAAGAAAATTAGAAGAACAAAACGCAAAACCGGATTTGATTCGTTACCAACAGACGAACACAACGGCAACAGAAAACTTTTCAATTTTATTTCATAGTCTACGCGTGAAAATGTACCACACAAAGTAACTTACGTCCAAACATAAAAATGAATGAAGTTAAATAAAAGCTAGTACAAAAACAAACTTACACCATCTTATGAATTTCGCAATCCTTAACTCCTTTGGCTACTCCGTCAACAAGAGTGAGATCTACTAAATCGGCAACTGATACAGACACATTCTTCAGTTCAAGTGGATCTATGGGAGGAATACCCAATTCCTTCACTCCCGTTTTTCCTATGCCACTTAAAACTGACTGGAACAAATCTCTCTGGCATTCGTTGTCATACATACTACATTTTGGAAGTGAAGACACTGAAATCAAAAGAGTGTTTTAAATATTTTCTATAGGTATCTTAAAACAAATATCTTAACTACGTAATTTACTAAAACTAATAAGAATATTCATTTTACAGCGAGTTACTAAGAATGATCAAAACCTTTTTTTAATATTCCTGCTCAGAGTGATATAATCTTTTAGATTTTTTTGTGTTATATCCCTATATTATTTTGATTCTGAGTATAAATAACCAAACATTTACAAATTCTGTTAAATAAAAGTATTTGTATTTATTTTTCGTAACTCAAAAAGAAAGTAAAAAAAGCTGTGGTAGCCTAGTGGTTCAATCTATAAGCCTCTGAAGCAGAGGGTCGTGGGCTCGTACTTCTAAGTTTCCCTTTTTTTTTTTTTTTTTTTTTTAATTTATCGCGAGCTCTATGGTGAAGGTAAAACATCGTGAACAAGCCTACATACACATCAGCGAAGCAATTAAATAATGTTTGTGAAGGTCTCAATCCGCACTGGGCCCGCGTGGGACTATAGCGTATATGCTGAGAGGAGGCCTGTGCCCAGCTATGAGACGTATAAAAGCTGGTTTATTATTTTGATTATGATGTATTCTCGAAGTAATTAAAAAAAAAAAGATTTGCATCGCTCATGTGATGAACACCTTTGCGTCCGGAATTATATGGGGCGGGTTATTTAGTTATTTATATTTAGTTTGTTAATTTTAGATTTTTGTGAAAATAAATTGCAATGTTAAAACTTACCAAAAGATGCGTCTCCGAATAAGAAAACTGAACTCAGAACTATTATTCGTAACATTTCGTCGTCACTAGCAAGTGTGGACTAAACCGGCCCTCGAAATCTCGATCTTAAATACATAAGGCTTGCGCATAAAAAAATATCTAGATTTTGAGTAAAGGTTCCGCCGTCTCTACCTTTATTAAAGTAAGGTCTCTCAGATTTATTCGAAATATTTCAACAGGTGGTTCGGTTAGTTTGACAGAACATCCTCTACAAAAAAAAACATTCAAATTTTTGGTTCAATATTTGGTTATCTCGCAAGTAGCAAGGTAAATATTTTTCGTTCATTGAAATGGTCCACTGCAATGTAACGTCCGATTCAATAAAATATTTAGTCGCGCCTTTGACGCAGTTCACTTTGAACATCGATCAATGTATGGAAATATTTTTTAACTATGATTCAAAAAGGCTGAAAAACATTTACAGGGCTATTATTTTGTGAAAATAACCCAACAATCTGGTAACATATTCAGGAACAATTTTAAGAGACTTTATACAACGTTTTCTGTTTTCGACATTAACGAATGAAAAGAACATCGTTAGGGTGTTGTGAAATGAATAAAAATAAAAATAAATAAAAATGATTTATTGTACAATCAAAACACAAGCAAGTACAGTAACTTGGAGACTATCAAAATGTACCGAGAAGTCACATGAAGTGTCAAAAATTCCGACCCCCAAACTAGGTAAAAAAAAACCTGTGTCTTGGGGGACTGAGTTTGAGTGTCTCCGACTTCGGCGATCTACATATAAAAAGGCGCAGCGAACAATGGATAATTACTCGCTTAGCAAAATATAATAGCTTAAATGGATCACTCATGTACAAAAGTAAAGTTCCTACAGCTTGACATTGTTTCGGACTTATACGAAATCCTTCTTCCCTCATCATTTGTCTCGGTGGCAGCGAAACGGACATCAAATTTCTTCGTAACGTTGTTTTTTTAATAGCCTATTTGGTGTCTCCTTATGTATAGGCCTCCCCTTTCTCTTTTCACCCGTCTCAGTCTTTTGCGAGGCTTCTCCAGCCCGGCTCAAAAGACTCCAAATAGTCCGGTTATAATTTTCTTTATTTGGATGATTCATTTATTTCACTATAACTGAAACTCAAAATAGTTTCGTGTCAAATAATTGTCGTTATTTTCTAACGTGCGCACGGTCACAATAGAAATCACCATTCCAATCTGCTAAAAGATGTTGTAATAAATTATGGTGGTAGAAAGAAATATTTGATTGCGCGTAAACACAATGGGCACAGACTAGGTAATAGTTACTTTGTAACAGATATAATATCACATTCTTATAATCGGCCTATGCGAATCAGACTCTCGAAGCTAGGGTTCCGTTCGAATTCGATAAGTGAATATAAAATCATTATCAATCATTAAACTCATTTCGTTACTAGCTCTTATACCAAATGTCAAATTACTAGGACAACTGGAAGGACCCTCTATTATTTGGGAGTCCGGCTATTTGTATGGAAACACCTTTTCAAATTACTGCATCTTTCGATTGGCTTGACTTAGAGAGTTGACTTTTTCACAACTTCAATTTAAAAATTAAACCTCTACGCTTTCCTGAGAAAACGGGTCTTTTGGGGACGGACGAAAGGACGGACGGACAACAAAGTGATCTTATAGTGATTCCGTTTTGCATTTAGTGCTACGGAACCCTAAAAACGAAAATATGTCACGGTCTAACAGACTAAAATTTAAAAAAATAATTCAAGGAGATAATGTAAAAAAATGGGCCATCAAGGGCTCTACAACTATTCTTTGAAACTACCAAAGCTTTCGGAAATACGTTATTGGCAAAAAGAATGCGCAGCAAGAATCTCGGCAGAAAGTAATTTTTTCAAAACAAATACATAAAGGTATTAAAGTTTACTTAACCTCTTATATAATTAACGCAAGCAAAATCTTAAAAATAATTAAAAGATTCAAAAATATAGTTTTATCAATTTATTTCGACTTTGTACCGCATGTACGGTCAACACGGTCATCCGTTACATTACCTACAGGGACAAAAATAAAGCTCTTCGAATCTACTCAGAGGTTAAAGTTATTGCCAAAGTAATTTGGTGCAACTCAGACTAAGAAGTCGATCGATAAGATTTGTCACAGACAAACTGAATTGACTAAGATCAATTTCTATGCATCCACTGTGCATCACTTACCAAATTTTTATGATAATCGAACCACTAAAAAGGGTTAAAAACATGTCCGAATACAAAAGAGGGGGTTGTCAATTCTTCAAGAAATTTTTACTAGCAGAAAAAATAACTGCTAAGTCAATTTTTTTTGGGTATTTCAATGGTTCATCATTGGATATGTCATGTACCAAAATTAAGTAAATTATGATAACTGGAAGCGGGTCAAAATTCACCACTAACAAAAAGTTGGATTATTATTTTTCTTTTCCTTTCTGGTGTGACTTTTTGAGGATCCTCAAAACATTTATCGGCAACTTATTTACGTTTTACCAAAACCAGTTTATTAGGAGCCAGTTACGATCCACTTCTAATGCAAAGATATATTCAAGGATTGACCTTGACCGATCAAGATCCCAATTCTCATGTAATACTGTATTTACAATCTATTCTTTGTCTTTAATTTCAGCGAGTTTACATCCAAAAGTATCTACGTATGTTACATACAAACTAGAATACTATTGTACAAAGAAAAACAACCACAATTAACGAAATAGTAACATACATGTACAAAGGCGAACTTACTTCTTTAAGGGATCTCTTCCAGTTAACATTTGGGTGGATGCGAGGAGCATTATATTACACCATCAAAAGTGACACCGTCTGCCATGAATACAGTATTCTCTAATTTCTCTATGATTCTGAGTGATAATAAAACAAAAGAATGGTAGGTAATACATGAATAGCTATTCAATTCTTTATTACCTTACGGCTTGATTCCATACTTACACCATACCATAAAACAAAGCCATTTTAATTGTGAATTACGATTATATTTATTTTGTTTTATCAAATGCGAAAGTTCGTTTGCAGTTCCTGCGGGATAGCGATAAATGAATTCTTTGTAGATTAAGTTGCGAGCTAAAGCGAGTATAAAATAAGTGACTTTTGGTCACTTTCCCATGCTGTAACTAAACATTTACTATCAATATCGACCATAATGTCTGCATGCCCAACTCTGGCGTCCTGCTCGAGTTTCGGCTGGATCAGATTGCTACAATCGTCGTACTGCTTTGAAAAGATTTGTTCCATTCTGTTGGTAACTCCGGTTGTGATTCCCCACCAATTGGCATCATTATTTAGCACCAAGTAGCAAATACCTGCCAAGGTATTTGAATTGTTCACTATTTTATTCATTTACCCTAATTGGACGCTCTCTCTGAGAGAAAGGGACAGACAGCATGTCATCAAATAAGACAAGTTTTTGCGTTTTATAGCGTCCCGCCTTACCTTTTGGTGGACATAGTTTTGATAATAATTGTCGAATTGTGTCTCATTTGATTAGTAATTGTTATGAAACAAAGAAAGAAAGAAGACGTTTCCCTTTTTGGAAGACACACAAAGACAAAAAAGGGGGGATTTAGGGATAAGTTCGCCTTAGTGCATTTTGTGTTATTCTATATTCATCTTTTTCATGTGTTTTATGTACAACTAGCTTCCGCCTGCGACTTCGTCTGCATAGAATTATATGTATAAACCTTCCTCTTGAATCACTATCTATTAAAAAAACGCATCAAAATCCGTTGCGTAGTTTTAAAGATACAGGGACAGAAGACACACAGCGGAAAGCGACTTTGTTTTATACTATGTAGTGATGAAGAGTTATACATACATACATACCATCCGCCTCTTTCCCATAGGGGTAGACAGAGACTACTTGGTTCCTAAAATACCTTTTTCCGTTCATCCACATTCATCAATCTCTTCACACGATGAATACAGTAGACGAATTTTCATTGCAATCTTATAAACAATATCTTTTAAAGTGCATTAATTCATTGACTAACCAATAGTTATCTACTTCCTAATTCAATGCTAAAATAATGAAACAAATATGCAGAGTTTACCAAAAAAAGTTTATTTCTCTTCACCCTCTCACAATATAATAATTCATTATAAATTATGCTAAGTAAAATGTAGTTCATAAAAAGTCATAACACCAAATTTTATATTAATTTTTGTGTATTGTACTTTTTGTGTATATTGTATTTTGTGTTAATTTACGTTTTTACATATTGGCTAAGATCTTCTATAATGTAAAACCTGGCTGGGACAAATTCAAAGAATTTCCCTGTTAGTAAATACATATACTCTAAAGTTTTCTCCATAAAAGGTCCACCGAAGAAAGGTGCGAAGCTTTTTGCGCTCTGGTTGAGTATTCGCAGTACTGATTCACCTGTAAATAAATAAATAAAAGATTTACGACCGAAATAGCCAGCATTTAGCAGTAAACGATTAAATAGCCTAGGGTTAGAGAACCTGACTATGAAGCTTGAGGTCCCGGTTTCGATCTCCGCTCGGGGCTGATATTATGAAAAATACGAATTTGGTGTCAATTGTCTCAATATATTGAGACAATTTTCACATACATACACGTACACAAATCACGTCTTTATCCCTTACGGTGTAGACAAAGCCTAAGGTAACAAGACCTAAAGGCCACGTTTAGCATGATTTTGGGCGTATAGGTGGAAAGGGGAAATGAACATAGTGATGGGTTGCTAGCCACATCGCCGACAATAATGAAAGATTTTAGCCCATTCCCTCGATGAGTTTTTACCATCTGCGCAGGAAGAGAAGCAACTGGTATAGTTTTAGCTAGGTTTAAGTTATTTTTAAGTTTTGACTGTTTTATTATGATTTGTTTTTCTTTTCCAATAAAATAAGTCATTTAATAAACAATTAATTCTCAAATTGGTTTATTATTTAAAAGATAGTGATACTTACTGACGTCTTCGTTTCCCAAAAAAACGTTATTTCCTGAGAAAACAATGTTGCCCAATATGTCGAAGCTATACTGGGTTTGATTGTAAATTCCAGATAAGTACACCTCTCCATCATCGTCTCTATGGACGTAAACTTTGAAGTCAAAGTGCAGGCGTATTTTTTCTGAAATGATAAATATTACTCAATTTTATCATCATATAAGCTGTAATATCTTTGTTTATATCACCCTACAATATTATTATGTAAAAGTTAAGTTCAAATCAATCCGGTCACTAAAACTTTGTCAAGTTCTACTATTAAAATTAATTATTGACCATTTCCATTTTTCTCGGCATCTTTAAGTTTTACATTAATACTTTCTTCATTAAATGGCTATTTGTGACTTACCGATTTTGACTTTGCCAAAACCATCGCCATGTAGAAAGTCTCCTCCCAATAAAGTCTTGATTAAAGGACTAGATGAAGAAGCTTTGTAATGTCCTTTGATTGTTATGTCACATGTCAAGTCCATCGATGAATCTCCACGCGGGATGTCAGTTCTTAAATCAATAAATACGATTCAATCACAATCAAAATAATGTTGACATCACAATTTACCAATCGAATGTATTACACACACACACACACAACATATTTTAAAACCATCAGATCATTGATAGCGGGTGAAAATCAGCGACTTGATAATGTTGGTACCTATATACTTTCTAGCTCAAGAATTACGTAAGTTGAAGTAGCTGGCTGTTTACAATGTCTTGGGCAGTAGTTTCCACGCCTTTCCAAAGCTGACTGGTATAAATATATATACGATGGTTGTATTAATAAATACACAGTAAGAAATATTAGAAAAGGGCTACTTACACCATGCTATCAATTTTGCAGCCCGTAATTCCCTTAACCACTCCGTCGACAAGAGTGATATCTAACAAATCAGCAATTGATACGGACACATTTCTCAGCTCGAGTGGCTCTATGGGAGGAATGTCCAATTCTTTCAATCCTGTTGTTCTCATGGCAGTCAAAACTGTCAGATATAATTCTTTCTGGCACTCGTTGTCATTCATACCACATTTTGGAAGTGTATACACTGAAATTAAAAGTGAACTTAAAATCAATCCCATTAAAACTTTTATTGTTATAATGTTAGATGAACAAATAAATGTAACTAAACGCTAATTATTTTTTGTCTTAATTATAAAGCAAATTTAAATCATGTAAACCTATGCACGAAACGATTCTAAAAATGATTTGATTATGATTCTAAACTTACCAGAAAATGCGTCTCCTAATATGAAAATGGAGCTTAGGACGAGTAGTGTCAACATTTTGTTAGCATCGACTAAGGTGCACTAAACCAGTATCTGACTAGCTGGTGCTTAAATATTAGATTTGTTTCGTCGCAAGTGCCAGTATCAGGAACTGCCAAATTTTGTTATTCATTTCTAGCATACCTAAACAGCCAAGCATAAAGACTTATACCTACGAGTGATTTATAGTATCATTTTGTCAGTTGATTTTGAAATCCTAATCCTGATTGTTCATGCTTCTTTTATAGGAGTATAAAATGCAGATGGTGATAAAATTAGAATAAATTTTAGTTGCATAGTCAACCCATAACAAAGCATACAAATTGCAAACGGCATTTATTGCAACCCAACAAAAAAATTGTGTTAATGTTCAAAATGTATTTTTTTTCCAAATTCCTTGCAATGTAATTAATCTACTCTAGTCTAATACTAATTAGGAACGAACAACAGAAAACCTCACAAAATCTAAATTGACAATGCGTGATTAACATTTATTTATTTATTTACAGTGTGAAGTAATTTTTAATATACAGTGTGTAAATTTCACACAGGCATAATATTTCATCCAGATGCAGTTAACAGTCATACAAATCATATTATGAGATCAAGATCTATTTTTCAAAATGATGTACGGCAATTTTGACATAAAATTGTTTTTTTTTTTTAATTCGATGTATCTGTATGATTTTTAATGAATGCTTGGGGGTTTTACATTTTTGATTAATTGATATATAGTGCACTTTTACTTTTGAAAACTTTGAGTTCATATTGAGATTTAAATAGACCTTAAACTTAACTATTACCTACGTAACACGCTAAGTAACCAAACCTTTTGTCATCGCTTTAAAAATCCTGTGTCAAAACCGATATCGAAACGTTTCAGTTTACGAAAAAAGTTGTTTTACGAAATTAATAATGTTTTTGCTAACACGGAATGAATAAAGCAATTCGGCTGTTGCTCAACCTGTTTTATTTAAAAATAAACCTATGACGGCCAAATCCATGTCTTAACTAGATATAGAATGATTAGATAGAACTAGTTTAACAACCTGTTCATAATCATACGTCATATTTAATACTAAAATGCAGTTCGAGTTTGAATCAAAAATAGTGGATATCTAGAATATTTGTCAGTATGTCATAGTCTAATAGTAGGTACATTACATTCCGAGGCAGAGAAATGAAGAATGTCTCAGATCGAAGGAACTTGTCGCACAAGCCAAAGGCGAGGGCGATGAACATGCAACCTGAGGCTTTCTTTATCACCGCCTGAGGTGTGTTACAAATTTTAAGTCTCCCCCTGACCAGGAAGAGGAAATTTCCGCTCGCGTAACGGATATAAAAACACCATTAGTCATAAGAGAGGTACACAAGCAAGCGTTCTATCTGATGGAAAGCATTGGCTGCCACCCATCACACACATTACACCAGGCGATTTGCTGGCAACATCAGCTTCAATTTTTATTAGGTTAGCCGCTAACCGTTAGCCTAACAACTTTGATGTCGTGTTTATGTTTATGTTTATGTTTATTTGATCATTCAATATAAAATTACATCATCACTTAAAATTAAATGTCAAGGAATTTATATTGAAATCGTCAGCTTTAAATAAAAATGTCAACAATTAAAAATTAAATACAATTCAACTTAAATACAAATTAAAATAATAATAATGTAACAAAAAATAATAATAAATATGGATAAATTAGATACCTAAGTGTCAAATTTAAGAATTCATCTACAGAGTAAAATGGGTTTTCCAACAAAAGGACTTTAAGGCGACGACCAAACGATTCGTCATCTTGTTCACTCTTTAGGTCTGATGGTAGATGTTCATAGAACCGGGGGCCGATAACGCGTGGGTTTTTTTCCGCCAGCGCCATTCGATGTGGCACCGCTCTTAAACGACTTGTACTCCGAGTGAGCTTTCCCTCACGCCCATTCGCCCAAAACTAGAAATGTTTGTGCGCGTATACATAATAATAACTTGGAACAAATACAATGAGAACAGGGTCATGATACCGAGTTTCGTGAAAAGTTTCCTACACGAGTCCCTTTGCCCGATACCAGTGAGAATCCGAAGTGCTCGTTTTTGCAGAATCATAACTCTGCCAGAGTTTGTTGAGTTTCCCCATAGTATAGTGCCATAGGAAAGCAGTGAGTGGAAATAAGCAAAGTACACCTGCTTTAGTGCACCATCCGTGAGAATAGGCTCTAATTTGCGTAAAGCAAAAGCTGCACTGCTTAACCTACCACACAAGGAGTCCACATGGTTCTTCTAATTTAGGTTTGGATCACAAGTGAAACCTAAAAACCTACACTGCTGGCACAGCGGAATGGGACCTCTAATTGAAGGTGGTGTCACGATACCTCTACCAGAAAACAACATAACGTGCACATTCCCTTCTTGCATGTATACCTAAATTTAATATGTAATGAAGTGCTGTGATTAATATAATCTCAATAAACTGCAATCCTGCATATTATTGAGTATCCACGACTATTACAGTCCACAGTTGCGAATATCTGTCCTTTGAGCCGGCCCTAAACCACCGATTCAAGGTTACATTGTCATGGTACGAGTGATATTTTTAAATCATTCCGATTGACCGAGCCTTCGCAAAACGTTTCTGTTTCAGTTTGGACAAAAGTTATTTCATATGTCCATTATGTTCTCTCTACAGATCGCATTTCTCAACCGATTCAGATGAAACTTTGTGAACTGGTTCGATAATTACATGGAATTCTTAAGTTGGTTGAATTTTTGGATTTTTCAAAATGGTGGAGCCACGGGGGCCAAAGACAGACTTGCAAGATCTACAGCTCAGACAGCCGCTGATTCATTAAAAAACACGTTTGGAACGCATTCCCCGATTCTAGTTCTTTCCACGTCTGTGAAACAAATACCCACCTCCAACCGCCATGTTTTAACCGGCTCGGAAGAATTGGCATCGCGAATTCATACATGGCTCATTGCGATTCTATCCGCGTGTGCGATACTAGATCGATAAGCGAAACGACCCCGGCCACTTGAAAAAAGTGACGTCTGCTCCACTTGGGACTTTACACAAGACAACAAAACAAATAAGTCTGTATAAAAAGTCGAGTGATTTCGGATTCGATGTTCGCGCGGCTGCTCGACGCAACTGACAGCGGCGCACAACGATCCTCGTTTTCATCGTCATTTTTATTACTGATAAATGTAGGGCAGCACACAACACTGATCACGTCACTCCGTAAAGGTTCGCTCACACTCACCGTTTATAGTCCGAAACAGGTGAGTTATCCGTTTTACGTGTAATTATGATTACGGTAGTTTCATGTGGAAATAAGTCTGTAACTGAAAAAAAGACTCAACCACTAATGTCAATTTACACATACAAGTAATTGTATTGGCATTGCTTGCATGTCATGTTGCTTCAATACAGTAAGGCATTTTTTATCAGACCCTGTATTGACAGTAGGCTCTTTATGGTTGAATTATCTTTGATTTACACACAGATGTCAGTCGATTGGACCGTTAAAAGCGAGGAAGAGTCGTGCGCAATAGTTTTTGTTATTTGTATCTGCTTAATTCTGGGACTGATTTTAAATTATATGGTTTATACCCGTAGACGAATGACAAGCAAAATACAGTATCGTATATAATAAAATCAAAAAACAAAACGTGTATTCCTTCTGTATTCTCTAATAATGAGTAAGAACTAGCTAGCAAAGAGTAAGTTTGATTTAATAAGTAGGTAGTCGTTGAAAACACATAATGCCTAGTCTACCTATTAAATTTAATTTTATTTAGAAAAACATTACTATACTAAAACATTGTAACAGCACCCCAGTGTCAAGTGGAAAAGACCAGAAGTGAGATTCACCGCTTTGTTATTCAACTGGCGAAGCTTTGTCATTGAAAAAAGAATACTGCAGTCTTACTCGTGCCGGAAGTGATAAAAAGGGATAAAATATGATAAGTAGCGGCGGCGAGTCCTGGTAATTTGGATTCTAATGGTGTAAATAGGTGGCGAGGAAATGTCTCCAGTTTAGATATTTTAAATGGCTTTTTTGTAGCACGCTTATTTTAAGACGACACAATTTTACATAAAAGCGCAATTTTAACGTTCAGGAATCACTATACAAGGCATATTTTTTTGTAGAAGCATGAAGACATTTGTAAGCAAGAGAGTTACACTGAAAATCAGCGCTGCGGCTTGCCGCAACATCATGCTGAATATGACCCTTTCGGCACTTTTCGCTGTTTGTTTATGTTTAAGTTAGGTACTTTTTAACTTTCTATATTTTGTTTGTCTGTGTTAAATTTCTGACAATAATTTCATCTTCATCTTCTTCTTTATAAGTTACAAGATTCTGCTGGTAGCCCGTGAAACGATGTTACATATCTTGAGTTTAATGTTCGATAGTTAGTCGATAGTAAATTGGTGTGATAAAAACTCAGTTGACACATTAGCATAATTTTGTAAAAGATAGACAATATATAACGCCAAAAAGATGAAATATTACGGTAGGTTCAGTCAGCATTTAAGTTTTATAAAACGAGGTGAGGACCGACCGTCACAGAATCGTTTTAGGGTACCCTCATAAAATTAAGGATTAGTATTAACTTTTTTTTAAAACAAATTGTTTGGTCACTAGCAAAAAATGTTGCTAAGTGGTGATAAAGCCGCGTTTGAGAGTACCGGTTTTTGATATTAATATATGAAAAAGTAGCCTCCAAATTTTTGGTCGGACATAAATACTTAAAAAAAAAATAAGCCTCGTAACAACCATTACATGTGCCAGAAAAAAACCACCAATAGGAAACATGTACCTAATTCTAAATCTTATAAATTAATTGAAGCTACGACCTTGTCCAGAATATCCTGATACATCTTGCATTCAGCATTGATGTAATTGATTCACTTGTATTATTTATATCACTTCACTATCACTACATAGTATAAAACAAAGTCGCTTTTCGCTGTCTGTTCCTATGTATGCTTAGATCTTCAAAACTACGCAACGGATTTCGATACGGTTTTTTTAATAGATAGAGTGATTCGAGAGGAAGGTTTATAAATAATACGCAGACGAAGTCGCGGGCAGAAGCTAGTTATGAATAAAAACAGTCATCATTCTAATCCACAATCTTTCCCTTTTGATATTGTAATCACTACGGTATATTTTTAAGGGTAATAACATTTCATTTTATCACGTATACAGGTACCTACTTTTGTAACACTCACAGGTAAGTTTAATCAAATAAATCACTCCATAGTATAAAACAAAGTCGCTTTCTCAGTCCCTGTGCCCCTATGTCCATATGTCCCTATGTATGCTTATATCTTCAAAACTACACAACGGATTTTGATGCGGTTTTTTTTGATAGATAGAGTGATTCAAGAGGAAGGTTTTTATGTATAATTCTACGCAGACGAAGTCGCGAGCAGAAGCTAGTAAATAATAAATAAATATCTAATCGATCAAAAAAAAATTCCTTTGTGAGGAAGCTTTATGTAAACTTATGTGCCTTATTATCGTCATTCTTCTTGGTCAACTCTGCCCTCATAAGGCAATAGGCGGTATCTCAAAAAAAGTCACTTTTGAGTTTTTTACACCATCGTGTAGCTTACAAAATTCTGCATCAGATGAATTTAGTGAATTGGCCGTATCTTATCTACAACGTGACAAAAAAACCCTAAGAATATTTTTCATATCTCAATTTTCACAAGATTTACTAAGCCATTAGGTGATAACTTAATATTTCTAAGAGATATAGCGGTATGTACTTATTATGAAGGCATTTAGAGGTATACATCCCTACTTACGGCCAAACCGCTTAGTATTTCTGTACAAAATAGACATGTGATACTCAAGATGTTTAGTTGCCCGCCATCAGATCGTAGTGAATGATACTATAGTATGTTCAGCAAATCTACAGAAAGTCATTATTTGGCCTCGCACAGATATGTTTAAAACGGCTATTTTTACGCAAAGAATTGTCGTTTATAACGAAACCTTTGCTCCCACGGGAAAAAATCAACGAAACTGCAATATATATGTTCTATGGCACGAGTGTTATATGCGTGCGAATATATTGAAATCTAAAGTGCTCCCACCCCCTAAGAAAAAACAAAAATATGCGGGTAGGTATATCGGAAACATAGAAAAACAATCTAATAAAATCACTCGAAAGAATAATACCATGCAATAGAATGCCGTTTTGGAACTATTTACCTATTTCAAATACAAATCAAATGTCGATAAAAAACATAGGTGTCGATTTAATTCACTAAAAATTTAATTACAATTAGTCTCTAAAGGTATTGAATACACGATAATTAAATATACTTGTGACTTTTATTACTTATTAATATTGATTTTTGGCAAAATTGTGTAAACAATTTTTTGTATGGGACTTTGTATTGAT
Source organism: Pandemis corylana (assembly GCA_949127965.1). Classification (NCBI taxonomy): domain Eukaryota; kingdom Metazoa; phylum Arthropoda; class Insecta; order Lepidoptera; family Tortricidae; genus Pandemis; species Pandemis corylana. Next base: position 9,658,259 of record OX421856.1, on the reverse strand, counting down.
GCATAAATGTAAATAGCGGCAACTAGAAAGAATATTCTTATAATATGAAGCGTACTGGCGGTATCTCATATAAATGAAAGAATATATAATATTTCTTATTTTTATTTTATCCATAATAAATGTAATACAATATTGGTATGAATCTACCTTCATAGTAACAAATAAATCCTCCTTAAGGTGACGCGAAATCAAGTTTCAAGTTTCCTCAATTTACTTGATTTGACTAAAAATGAGATACCGCCTATTGCCTTATGAGGGCAGAACTTTACTTTATACTCCTCGCGGCGAATTATTATACCCAGGACACTTCTAGTGACAGTTCCTTTTATATAACCTTGTAATGACGTTCTATCACGTTGAATCGTTTAGAGGCGAAACTTAAAGTCTAATAAGTAATTTAATTAATAATATTATACCTAGCTAAATATAATATTTGAATAAGAATCTAATGAAATTATTAAGTCTATATCATATTTGATGGAATGTCGGTAAATTTAAACTGTATTTGTATTATATTATTAATATGAAATTTAGTATTTCATAATAATAAAAAAGTAAAGAAACATTGATATATCTTCACTTTACTTTCTGAACGTCGTATCCGACTCAAGCTTGTGATAACAGAAGTCTCTTTATCGATGACTAGCAGTTGCCCGCAACTTCGTCTGCGTAGAATTCGTTTATCGCTATCCCGCGGGAATCACGCAATTTTCCGGGATAAAAAGTAGCCTATGTGTTATTCCAGACTATAATCTATCTATGTTCCAAATTTCATCCAGATCGGCCCAGTACTTTTTGAGCCTATTCATTACAAACATACAAACATACAAAAATAGGTACAAATCTTTAATCTTTATAATATTAGTATAGATATAGATAAAGGCTGCTGTCCTGTCAAACGATTGCGCCAGATACGAGGTTGAGAGAGTAAAGCGACGATATCCTTTAAGCATAAAATGCATGTAAAAAACCTGATCGAATGAAAGATATTATAATCATCTTTGCCTGAAAATAGAAAAATCGATACTGGTGCATCATTATGAGAAATGTCAACGGAACTGTCATAGGGATCATGATTCGCCGCGAGGAGTATAGGGTTTCCATAAAACTACGGGACCCAGCTCGTAGCCCGCCGTTCCGCATTCGCTCTCCCTCGCCCAATCAGACATGAAACCAAACGATTTGACATTTCCAATGACAATAGAAATAATTGGCTGGAACCCTCGACCCAGTCACTTGTCATGTACAGGGACGATGTTACAGTCCACAGCACAGGTTAATAACTGAAAATTTATATTTTTGTAGCTTATTGGTAAAACATTTGCTGCATGTACCTATCCACTAATATGAAAAAGAGGATAGGTTGTAATGTGATGTAAAGAATCTGAAATGTAATGGCTGTCGATTTGTGTAGATAGTGGTCCCTAAATTACATATCGGGCACAGTCATGTTGTACCCGGACCAAGTTTTACAAGATAATCGTCGATTTTCTAAAACTTCATCCCTGCAGTATTAATTACCAACCTATCGCATCTACAATCCTTTGATATAACGGGTGTCAATGGGTGTTGTGTTGATGCTTATGTTATTATCATCATCAGGTAACCTATTTATTTCCCTGGTGAAAATCAGGTGAAACAGGTGACATCCACAAAATGACAATCGCTTATATTATCATCCGGTTTTCCGAGCGTTGGCGTTAGGTTGCGGATTCGTATATTCTCATCACGTCATTGTGGATGTTCGCACGCTAAAACATTTTTGGTCTTATGCAGTGCAGGGGTGCTCTATGGTACGAAAGAAAAAAATATAAAACTGTCATTGTTTACTTCCTTTTAAAATCTTGATCTTGTTACCGCTGCTGAATTTCCTCCGCTCTCGTCGCTTCTTCATGTTCAAGTTTCCTCACCCGCATCGCCTTCCTCCGCCTTCAACCATGCCGCCAGGAAAACGCCCCAAGGTGAGTGCCTCCGAACTGTTTAAATTGTAGGTACTTTTAGACATCAGCGCACTCCTGGCCTTGCGCTAGTTAGAATGGCTATTTATACGCGCTAACCTAACAGTGGTCGAGTCGACAGTTCAACTTCTTAATGGCGAGAAGAGTAGTTTTTTTCGATGCAAACTGGGCAACAAAAATTATATAATTTATTTGAATATTAGTTAGTTATTATCCGCCTGCTGAGGGACTAGGATAAGTAGTTAAGTTACAGAATAATGTGTTTGCTGTCTTTGTCTCGAGCGCATACGTCAATACTGTGATGTCGGGAATGACAATTATTATTAGACCAACGTCGAAACTGCTGGTGTGCTGGCAAGCCATGCTTGTATAAAGTGATCCCTTTTTTTTAAGAGCCTCTGTTAGAAGGGAACCGTAACGCTAGAGATCTCGAGGAGGTTTTCGACGTCGCACCACGTATAAAGTGATCCCTAACTTTATTAATATGTCCATAAAATATCTGGACCCTAAGATTGGCATACAGGTGGATATAGGCAACACCATCGATGATATGTATCGATAGAACCGTATTTAAAAAAAAAGCATTTGCGTTAGTAGAAAGCCAGTTATCTTCATGTTTTATAAGGAGCCCAAACAATTCATACCTTTAAGTATTCGCCCGGAAATATTTCAGCGCGGGGACGTCGGTACCGTAAAATTTTTCATAAAAATGCAAATTCCCCCCAACGTATTGCTCGGTGACGGCACTTACTGTTCCTTCATTAAATGTAAATTATACATCGCTTTTTGCTCATTGGATGCTCTTAGATGTCATCAAGTGGCACGGATGGAAATCAATAAAATTGTTATTGCCTGTGGAATCGCTTTAGAATATATGAACTGTACCACTTAAATGGATTTTGTATGACCTCAAATTCGTGTATGCATAATACATACATACATAAATCACGTCTTTATCCTTTACGGGGTTGACAGAGCCTATAGTAACAAGGCCTAAAAGGCCACGTTTAGCAAAATTAATAATATTAACTATTTTAGGTATAATGTTGGTGTATTTTATATACCTACTAAATGAATATTCCTACTACTGCATGTGATTACAAACTTTAATAGCGTTTATTCTTATTATGATAAAAAACTTCAGCCGTTAATCTAAAAACTTGTTGTCATCGCATTATCCTGATTTATATGGTAGATCAGTGTAAAAAATGGGTTATATTAAAATTCTGCAACATGATGCAAGATCGTATGTTAATGTTTTACCTTTATAGTAGGTTTTATTTTAAAAAAACCTCACATAAGCTTATTGAATATTTTGTTATTGTATGAAGAAAATTGTTTCCCCTCCGAAAAATGGATTCTCGCATCAAGTATTAGAACAAAATGGCGCCGTATAAAATATAGCGGCTGTGCTGTGAAGGTTTATTGACTTGCATTCTGCTCGGTGTCGTCGGATACTATGGTCACGGTGTTCAAAATAAAAACAGTAGAACATACTTATGTGTTGTTTTGTAAATACTGCGGCTTATATTTAAAAATAGCTGTTGCCTGCGGTTTCGACCCTGTTTTAATAATTTTTCCTTTAAAACGTTTGTTAGTAAAAACTTTGCTCTAACAATAACAAACACAACTCGTTTTGCATTTAGCAACACATTTAGCGATTCATTTTTTTTTTATTTATGTACATATACATTTGTCTCATAGAAGAGCCTTCAATGATATTATTGATCTTAGTATAAATTATGACAATATCGTCTATGTGTACATTTTTATTTAGTTATAAGTTTTGTTAAGTCTTTTTCTTCCAATCAGATTTAAAAATAATAGGTATTTAAAGGAATTGATTAAATCAGACGTTTCTTTGTTGGGGTTCACATTATTGAACAAAAAAATTTGGTAGTGCACTAGCAAGTTATATATTTTGTAGGTATATATAGTTTAAATGTATTATATATTTTATGTCAGATTTCTGTTCGTTAAATATATATTTTTAAATCGTAACGTTTAAAAATTACCGTCTCCTATTTAAATTTGGCTTAGGGACATAATTAGCCACTTCAAGCGTCATATGGAAATAAAAATCTGGCTTACTTAGAGATGTCAATGAGCTATGTAAATTTGTAGAAATGTGCAAGTCCATTGGATTTAATTGGGCTTAGTACGTGGCATCATGCCTATGTTTTTTTTTATAATTTTATTATTGCAGCTACGTACTTGTGTCACGATGCCCGAAATATTTATCGAATCGAAATACGAACTAAAAGCGGACTGTATATCGACAAGTAAGGGTGATTTCTTACGTGTGTTTTCTTGGTCTACGATTCAAATTAATCTAAGTACATCAACTGCTGTAAAATATAATAATTGCGATCGAGCTCACCTGATCTCCTGAAGCGGCGCCGGTCAGGGCATCTAGGGTTAAATCCAGAGCGGGGCCCAGTGTAGATCCTTCTCTTACTGCTAAACACTCAAGCACACTCCACATATATCCCGTTCGCAATCATAATGGTATGACTAGGATGATTTTAATTTATCTTGTGAAAACCTTGATCGAGGATTCCGCGACAGCAAATACGAAGAGAGACTTCTATGACAGACAACTTAAGAGTAGCTCGAAAGTGAAAGTAATCATTCCAACTCTCAAGTTTGAAACAAAAACGAATGGAGACCGAACACTACTGTTTCCGTGATATACGCACTGTGCCCGAAATGGCGGACTAGGCAAATGTTACGGACGTGAGAGCTTTCCCGTTCACGTGTTGCCTAGACAATAATACAATAACTACATAAATCTATGTTTTAAGTAGCTCTACTAGCGTTCCAAACTTTACCGGTATCCATAATTATATCGAAGAAATGAAACATGGGAAACATCAAATCAATGCAAGCTACCACCAGTTTTTTTTTAATGCGGGAGTTGTACTTCATTTCTGTTTGGGACTAGCTCAAATTGGTGTATATCGTTCTATGATACATCATTACTAGCTTTTGTCCGTGTTCTCTCGTGTGTTCACATATTAAGTTTTTAATGATATCCCCCGGCAATCTTAAAAAATCCTGAAATCATTTTAAGCAGCCACGATTTTCTACTGGCACGTCGAATTTCAAGACTCTAGTTATTGAAGTTAAGCAGGTAGGCCCTCTTTGCAGTGAACATAAAATAAATCCCAGTTCTTCTCTATCCCGTGGGAATTTCGAAAAATTCCTTATTAGTGCACCTCTATGATACTGAAGGAAAATGTCAGTCAAGTCTATAGCTATAGTGCGTTGTCTGTCAGTCAGTAACGTTAGGTACTTATAGTTATATAGGTATATAGTTATAGATATTTTAGCCTTTAAATTAAACGACCTCTTTTCTGTGTTTTTCAAAATCAAAGTAATTGGGTTTTGGAAGCAGTGCAGTCAGCAAAAATCATTGATTGAATTGAATTGAAGAGTTCCTTTCTTCGGAAACGAGCCCAGCTGCTGGTACACCAAAATTTCACTTCAAGATTATTGTATTGTCACCGGACTTTAAAAAATATGCCAACTCATATTAATCCAACCAATGAAAGTGAGTCGAAATTCACTTGCAGCTTTTGTTTCCACCTGGGTTAGCTGATAGCGACTGATCACCGCCCACAACGAAACAGATGAATCTAAATCAAAGCTTGGAAATATTAACAACCTTTTTCACCGTCGACAGTGCTAACGCAATTCTATTTGGTGATTCTATAATTTCCGCTCCTGTATTCTGTTGTGTCACGTTGCGATCTTCTGCAACAATGCTAACCGTAACAGATACAGGTAAATAAACAAAGTACGTTATTCTGTTACCTTATTTGCCACACGTCCTCGCATGCCGGCCCGGTTAATTGCCGGGTTGGTAAACGGATTTAAGTTTAGATTCAGTTAGTTGCCGTTTAACGAATTCAGTCTACGTTAGTTAGCGTGGCACGTGGCTTTTGTTCTAAGGACTAGAAGTTTAGATTCTTCTTAACTGTGTTATAATTATAATTATATCCAGTTAATCTGTAATTTTCTTTTCTTCGCTTACAAATACCTCCAGGTTATCAATATCACTACATAGTATAAAACAAAGTCGCTTTCCGCCTGTCTGTCCCTATGTATGCTTAGATCTTTAAAACTGTGCAACGGATTTTGATGTGTTTTTTTTAATACTTAGATAGAGTGATTCAAGAGGAAGGTTTATATGTATAATTCTACGCAGACGAAGTCGCGGGCAAAAGCTAGTTTTTTTTATAAAACAAAGTCCTTCGCCGCGTCTGTCTGTCTGTCTGGTAAACTCAAAAAGTAAGTAAGTAAGTAAGTAAGTAAATGCTTTATTGTACAAATATAAAGATACAATTTACAAAAAAAATAAAAATAACATTAATACATGCACAAAGGCGAACTTATCCCTATAAGGGATCTCTACCAGTTAACCTTTGAGTAGATGAGAGGAGCATTAAACGAGGGACCGACAAAATGAGAGTTTAAAATTCCAGATAGTGAAAGCCACAATAGAGCGTACATATCTAAGTACAATAAACAAAACATAAAATACTACTAAATATCATTACACACATGCATACATACAAAATACAATAAGAGTACACACACAATATCTAAGGAGATGGTGTGAGCCACATCTTCCTCAAGCCTTCCTTGAACGACGCCACGGAGGCAGACTGCCTAATGGAGGTCGGTAACCGATTCCACAGCCTAGCAGAGTGAACCGTGAAGGATTTGGAGTAAGTTTTAGAAGATGAAGGAGGACAGGCCAAAAGAAGATTAGCATTCGACCGTAGCCGACGCTGGCTACCGGCAGCCAAATAGCTGAATCGCCCGAAAAGGTACATAGGAGCAGAAAGATTGAAAAGTAGGTACAGAAAGGATATAATTTGTCAAGGTTTATTGTAAATTGGTTTAATATGACTAAAAATGTGGCAGCGCTGTGTTAGTATCTACACTGCTCCTGAGCGACACCGGAGCGGTCGCTCAGGATCAGGTCGCGCAATATACGTCCCACTGCTAGCAACTGGCCGCTTCTCACAATGAGAGGGCTTGGGCTATTAGTTCCCACGCGCAACTGTGGTTTGGGTTCTTACACCACTGAACTGCTTCGCACGTGTGTGCCACAACTTCGTAAGATATTTCTAATTATGTGGAATACGTGCCATTATGTTACGTACAAAAATACTTCTTCCATGTTAGATTGGGAAAAAAAAAACATAAAATGCAGCAGCTCCTTCTCTTCTCGCGCAGATCATAAAAGTCCAGTGAGGAAATCTTTCAATCATGTTATTCCCCTTTCCAACTATACGCCCACAATCACGCTAAACGGTCTTGTTACCGTAGGGTTTGCCTGCACCGTTATGAATATAGACGTGATTAATTATGAATAAATTTAATGATATTTATGTATGAACAAAGGTAATACTTAATTCTTTTAAAACAAGTGAATGCGCGCCTTACGCGTATAGCCCAGATGCTAGTTAAACATTCGCAGCACAGAAAACTAAATAACTTTAATCCAGACACCGCGTCTGTTGCTAGCATTCTGTCCTCGCTTCATAATACGCTTAATGAAAACACGCTCGACACGCCTGCAGGAGTAAGCCATGCTAATGATAGAGATGACCTTTAACGCATAAAGGTCCCATTGTTGCATTTAAGTGGTATGTGGTTTATTTTTAAATATAATGTCCTGTGTCAGACTGCAGTTGAGCACGATTCATTAAAAAAAAAACACGGATTTACACGCAGTTGAGTCCACACATTGCAGTTTTGAAAAAAATAGCAAAACATCCCATGTTATATTTTAATTCTACTCACTTTGCCATGTTACATTTTAGTAATTTTTAAGCATAATTTATTAGATTGCTGGCCATTGACGCGGTATTAGAAGAAATACTACCTATTAAGAACTTTTTTTAACTACGCAACATGATTAGAAGGATGATTGCGTGATTTGTGACACAGTAGTACGTATACGTATACGAGTACGTAATAAATTTTACATGTACCGACATGTAAAAAGCGAGGGGAAAGTGATCTTAAAAATATTGAAATTGATAATGTGATGAAAAAATTATTAAAATTATAGGTAATGTATAAACTAAGCACCGCAGTTTGCGATAAAAATGTCGGTATAAATATAAGAATAATTATATAACGTCCTTGAAATAAGTTTATAGTAAATTTGACCAACTGTTCCCGTTCAACAAGTATTGGATACTAAAAACAGTAATGTTACATGCGGCCTTTGAGAATAGAACAAAAACTTTACGACGTCATAAATCATCCCGATAGAAACCTCCAAAATTTGATCGAAAGGCTAAACTGTCAAGTAGAACTGCTATTAGATTAGAACCCATTAAACTTAGCTCGATAAATCTTTAAGTTTGATCCACGAACGATCCATCTGTCATTCCGCTTCATCCATTGCTGCTGTTCAGAATCCTTGCGATTTGTTGTATTTTTGTAGGCAGTTAAAAAAATTCTTGATTACTGATTTGATTCTAGGATGAAGAACACTAAAGGACAGTCTTGCAAAAGACCGTTCAATGAACCCCTCGTACCTGTTAAAGTACGTGGTATACGTAACCTAACTAACGAAGCAACTTAAACCAATCAATTACAAATTCTAACCTCATTCACGCAATGAAATCGTAACCACACACAAAAGCGTTTCCACCCAAATGTGACCCGACCACAGCCACGTATAGTTGAGCCGACACGGATTACAAGCCGTGCGTCACTAATAAACTCTTCGGGCTCAAACTAAGAGACGGCGTCATAAATCTACCATTAATACCTAGCCGCAGGCCACGTTGCTCCAATTTGTTCCAATTCCAAAGTTTGCTCAAACTTTGTTAGAAACTTTGCATGATTCCCGTGATTAAATCGATTTTGGATTGCCGGTAAACGGGATTCCGAAACTGCCGATTCGTCGTTAGAATTGAATGGCACCAAAAGTTTGCGAGCGTAAAATTTTAGCTTCCGACTTTATTCTGATTTGGAGCAAAATTTTCGGCGTGCGATGGGTGGTTATGAATTTTGTGGTCGTAAAGTGCATGTTTAGAATTGGATCCGGATATCGAGGTAACAATGACAACTTTGCCAGAGTTTCAGGTTAGGCTGCGAGGAATTTTTAAATGGGGCAGTTGGCACCAATAATTGCAAGGTAAAACTCTAATAAAAACTGTTTAGTTATGTAAATTTCTTGAATCAGACGTTATTTTTTGAAGGTCCTTATCAATAAACAATAGATAATTACTTTGCTACTTACTCTGCTACCATAGCCATTAGAAAAAGTTTTTCGTTCACTTTTATATTGGTCTGACCAAATTTAATGTTTCATTTGTACTTAGTACCATAATTGTTTTTCATTTAATTTTTAATGTTTAATTTCTATTGTTTGACATTTTATCGCATTTTATCGCGTAATTTTATTATATTTTTTATTTTATTTTTATTCTTAATCAGTTTGAATTTGAAATTTATTTCTTGATTGTATTATTGGCTTTCTGATTTTTATTTTTTGTATGAATTATTTTACTGTACCTTATCTTTTGACATAAAAATATAATGTAATTTACAAATAGAAATAAATGAATCTAATCTAATTTAATGAACATTTAATTAAAATAACCTTAAAATTGGATTTTAGTAACACGAAGTAATGTTTACCACCAGTTCTGCCGTGCAGATTTTAAAACGCAGTAAGTGCAAAAATGCTGTTTCGAGATAAACGCAAAAAACTACTTCAAACTTCGTTTTTTTCGTTATTTCGAAGAATTTTGCTAAATTTCCACTTTAACTATAGCGTAAATGTTACAAGGATTATTTACAAAAAAAAAAGAACATCCTGAGACTTATATTACGCATGAGAGGAGGTTTTTAAGAAAATCTGAGCTGTTACTGCAGACATATTTTTACTAAAAATCTTTTAGAATACCAAATAATATGCAGTATAAAAGCTTGATACTGCAATAGTTGAATCGTGTTTGCAGAGTAAAGTACTGTATGGTCATCATGTTTACTGCATTTTTGTTAGAATGTAGCACTCGTTTGAAATGCTACGAGTTATTTTACTGCTTATTGTAAGAAAATTGAACGTAAAAATGTGTAAAATGACTGAGTAAATTTCACATTCTATAATATTTATTTATCGGTATCATTAGTCACCATCATTATGTAATAATACAACTAATGGTATAACATTTTATTTGTGGCTAATAATGAATGATTACCATTAAAAACTTTAAATTACTTTCAGTCTTAATTGAGAATAAAGTCAAAATAGTACATAACGTTTCATTGTTTCTATAACTTTTTATTTACGTATAATTAAACCTGCCTTACTGAGATCAATGATAGGTACATTGGTTTAAAATAACAGTGCTTACTTACATAAAAAAACAAAACAATTGTGACCTAAATAAAACAAGGAACTTAGTTCTGAGATCAGACTTAATTAATAACATAATTATTTATTCATATTTGTTTTTTTAAATATATGTACCATACCTATAATATTCTGATAATATTTCCACATTTTGTGGTTTTATATTTTTATTATTTGACATTTTAAATTATTATTATTTTCTCTTTGTATGTACCCATGACGATCTTTTTGTGAATTTACATTGGCATTTCATTAAACTTTATTTTTGTTTGTTGTTGTTTTGTTTTTAATTTAATTTAAGTTATTATAATTATATCCTTTTGTGAATTACTTATGTTTGTCATTTAATTGTATTTTTAAAAGGGTGATAAATAAATCTATCTATCTATCTATATATTTCTTTTAGAAGTATAGGTAAAAAAAACTTAAGTAAAGTTCCACTTGCAAATAGTTGTGATATAAAAAAGGAATTTACAGCAAATCAAATGCAGAATTTCGAAAGGGTACAGCATTAATTACTTAAGTTTTTTACCTATCATTCTAAAAGATACAAAAAATCTACATGATCTTGTAAAATCAAACATCACAATTAAAAAAATTAAGCTTTAGCTTATTAAAACTTCACATATAAAATCAAATAAAAAACATTATCATAAAAAAAATTGTGACCGGGACTCCGGCTGCACGTCGTGCTATGTGGTGACAGTTGATTATATTTCGTAGATTTAGATTTTTGATCTCATGGTACATATATTTTTTAAGATTTTAAAAGAATGAATAATTATGTTATTAATTAAGTCTGATCTCAGAACTAAGTTCCTTGTTTTATTTGGGTCACAATTGTTTTTTTTTTTTTTATATAAGTAAACACTATTATTTTAAAACAATGCACCTAGCTCAGATTTTCTTAAAAACCTCCTTTCATGCGTAATATAAGTCTGAGGATGTTCTTTTTTTGTAAATAATCCTTGTAACATTTACGCTATAGTTAGTGTAAATTTAGCAAAATTCTTCGAAATAACGAAAAAAACGAAGTTTGAAGTAGTTTTTTGCGTTTATCTCGGAACAGCATTTTTGCACCTACTGCGTTTTAAATCTGCACGGCAGAATTGCTGAATAATATGCAGTAAGTTAGGCCAGAAACGTAATATAAAAATTAAAAAATATTGATTTTGAACGTATACTGCGATTAGATTGTAGACTTTTATATTCGTACGATTAGCAAATACCGATCAAAGAGCAGTTAAACTTTTATCCGCCGTGAAAATCGCAGTACAAAGTAAAAAAAAACTTTCATTTACAAAGTAATACGCAGTAAATTTGACGCATACTGCGATTTAAATAGAATATATTATTTTTATTTTTCAATAATTACTGACTAACTAAGAGTAAGTTGCCTAATCACTGCATTTTAAATGGTCCTTACAGATACGCGTAAATTGTATCTTTACAGTTCCAATAAAGTAAGTTGTTTGTTACTGCATTTTGGTTAGTGCTACGGTGCATTATTTACTGAGCACTTTGACATACTGCTCGTAGAGGCTTCGAAGGAGGCTCCGGACCAAAAAACCGATTACATACATGTGTGCGTTTCGATGCACTGATTCTGAATCACTAATAAACAGAAATCACTCAAAATGCCACGTACTGCGTTTTAAAATCTGCACGGCAGAGTTCTTAATATAATGCGATAGCTTACTTGTATGTAATCTACAATCGTTGCACTGCCATCTCTTGTGGCAATGAGGATAATGTACGTCTAACTTGCAAATTAAAGTCTACGTGAACCATCCTGCTAATAAAAGATGTTTCGGTTAAGTTAGACTGCCAAGTTTGGGATAACGTACTATTCAGTCAAGTCAGAACCTTGAAAGAACAGTCTCGCAGAGTTGTAGAAGCCAGATTTCACACTAGCGTATAAAAACTCTTCCTAATGTTCTTAAAATTTTTGAATGAGGGAACCTTAATAACCATGCAAACTGCTTGCTTTGTAACGTGCTTTGCGGTGTAGTTGGGTAATAAAACTGAGCTTCAATTGAGAAATTAAATCTCGAAAAATCAATGCAAATTATTCTCCAGTAATTTAATTGCACTGACTTATTGAGCCTCAGATATAAGTATATCTCTTTCTAACCAATATATATGTGAAGAGGTTTGTTTTTCTACAACATAGAACGAAAACAAGCAAGTGAGTTATACAATGGTAATCAATCACCACTGTACAAGGACATGTTGGACATCCGTAACAACAGGCAACGCATCTGCAATACCCCGGAGCATTGCAAAGGCTTTGCCTGCTTATTTAGAAGGGAATAAATATCATGTGCCAATAATTTCTCCTCTGCTACCGTTTGGTGGCAGAATTATTGAATAAAATGATAATTGCAATTTGTACGTCGCCAGAGTCGGGTACTTATCTGTGAGCTATAACCCTAACTGTTGCACGTTTACAGTAACCAAAAACCGTAGCTTGGACCGAGCCTGCTGCAAGTGGAAAGCCACGTCCACAGTAGGGATTCTGGATACCTTTGAACGTATAATAACGCCAATGTGTGTCCACCGACCGTCACGTATGGAGCGCTCTCTACAATTCACTTATCTGGCTGCCGGGCTGCCTTCGGATCCCAAGTGGGAGCCATAGAACGTGAGACTTTTGCACTAACTTTTACGAACCAACTTTATTTGTCCGACCGAATGAAGTGAGAGATGCTTTTGATTTCAAATTTAGGTGTCCTTTTCTTAACATCTCGCTAAGTGCGTCGATTGGCTTACAGCCGGTTTTGGTGGAACTTCAGCGTCCCGTGGCTGTATTGCTTGCGACACTAAACTTGTGGATGTGGAGTTGACACTTTTTAAGCAGCTGAAACTGTGGAAACTTTGCCATGAAGTTTTTATTAGATACTATGTGTCTCGGCCTCAAACTTGGCATTAACTTTTGTTTAACTCAAAAAACATTGTACAAAGACAGAAAAGACAAAGAGTATATTATTTTTTCTCATAATTAGTATGTACTTTTAATTCTGGCATGAGAAAGAAAAGGATATTGACAAAAAACGATAAACACAAGAACTATTTGTGAATTTACGTGAAATAACAAAACAGAAACAACCAAGGAAACCAAATTAAAGCATGAAAATAATTTGCAAATAAGATTTCATCCCGTAAAGGCGCGTTACTCGGGCTCATTCCTTTTTATACGGAGGTAGGTTGCTTGCAACATTAGTTTGCCGAGTTCCCGGTCCAAAAGTGGTAATATTTTCCGACGATAAATTTTAAATGCCCCATTTTACGTGCACTTTCTCTTAGTTTGTTAGATTATAGTCTGAATTTATTGCACTCGCGTCTGTTATAACTTAATGACGGACGTCTGGTTTATACGGGTGGTTCGTAACATTGTTTCGATACAGTAAATTTTACGGTTTGTTCTAATGTCACTTTGACATTGTTCACTTTGTATTTCCGTGTGTACGAGAAAACCAGTACATTCCACGGGAAGACCGAAGACTTCCCTATAAATATAATAATAGTACAGTAACTCTTTGTTGCACATACAAATAAAAGTAGCCAGGAAAGGCATGGTTTCTGTGAAGTATTATAAAAATACATTATGTCTCAGGGTACTCTTGATCTGACCTTTTGTCAAAACGTCCACTATTTGGTCACGGAACGTCTGTATAGGCCTTCCACTTCCATCGCACCCGTTCACACTCGCTGTATACATTATAATAATAAAAAAACAGATTTATACACTCTTAGAGCTTTATTCATTTTTCTAGTAAAGAGTTCCGACTTGTAGCTAAAACCTAATTATAAATGCGTTATTGTCTACGTGACTTGGTGCTTCAATTTAATCAGTTTCTTATAAGAATTTAATGCTTTCGCGGGATGTAAAAAAGCCTTAATTAATCAAGGGGAATGCTTTATTGAACAATAATTGTATAATGTTTAGTTTAACGAAATTTTAGAAATCAGCAGCTGTTTCGAAAGTTAAAACAAAGAATTTCGTATAAATTTTCATTTTGTTTTAATATTGCAAATAAAAATAGTGCACATTGGAAATTCGAAAGGTTTTTTCAGAATGGCGGTTTAAACAACGAAGTTTGAAATGATTTTTCCGTGAATTTTATAACCTAGTAAAAATATTTATCTGAATAAGGAGCTAAAGTCGTAAAAATCAAGAATTAAAGTCATAATTATAACATTAACATTAACACGCATTAATCGAGTAATCGAACTGCTGGAACTGACTTTTACCAAACATAGCTAAGAAGCATCGCAAGGAAACTGGCTTTCGAATGAAAAAAACCGCATTGAAAACGGTCATATGTTTGAGCGCTACGATACCACAGATAGATACACACACAGACATAGACTTCAAACTTATAACATCTTTCTTTTTGCGTCGGGGGTTAAAAACTAAAAATCACTCGTCATTCAAATAATGGGACTAGTAGATACCAAGTGATCTTATCGATAAAAGGATTTTGTGAATGATAAATAAGATCCAATGCCTTTGTTATTATTATATTCAAATTTTCAACATCACTCATTAAAAAAATATGTATACGATATTAAATAAAAGCGTAAAACAATGTAACGATGAAGAATAATTGGTGCCCGATCCTGCGAGATTAACATTAACGCATTTGGTGAACGCCCCTGAAAAATGTCCCTTTTGATATAAACTTTTCCTTTGATATAACTTTAGGCAGAGACAGATTTCCTCTCCATTAGACAAATTGTTTTAAAAAGTTTAGCATTGGGAAGGTCGGAGTT
Organism: Pandemis corylana; assembly: GCA_949127965.1. Taxonomy (NCBI): domain Eukaryota; kingdom Metazoa; phylum Arthropoda; class Insecta; order Lepidoptera; family Tortricidae; genus Pandemis; species Pandemis corylana. Next base: position 9,643,133 of record OX421856.1, on the reverse strand, counting down.
CGAACAATGGAAGCGTTCGTCACTAAGCGTCGGAATTACTGCGCTTCATTATTTGTACGTTCAGCTATTCATAATAACATTACGTTTGTATTTGTTTTACAATGAGTCATTTTAAATGTAGTACCTAATATTAAAACTTTCGTAAGACCATGACTTATAAAAAATACGAAATACGAAATAAACGGATTAACTCACGACTATAAGTCGGTAATATTATAATCCAGCTAGTTACGACCTTATCGGAAGATCTTCCTCAAGAGTGAGTGCGTCGACCTTTCTCGGCCTTTGCCGTGAAAGAAGTTAGTCGATTACTTTATTCCCAACCTTTGTACTTACAATCAAGCCGAAATTTAATTAGTATAATGTAAAACAATAAAATAATATGAGTCCCTTTACTCGAGATAAAACTTGAACTAAATACCTGAAAAGTTTAGTGCATTGTTTACTTCCCAGCTAACCACCTGATCTACCTAGGTACCTACCTGTTTTTCACGACTTGACTTCACTAAAAAAAAGATAGCTAAGAAAAGTTATTCAATTGTATTAAATAATTTCTAATGAATAATTAACACAAATTCGAGTAGGTACTACGTTTTCAGTGTATTTACACTATTACATTTTTCCTTTTTCTATACTTCTATACTAATCTTTCTATTATAAAGAGGAAAAATTTGATTGTTTGTTTGTTTGTTTGCATTGAATAGGCTCCGAAACTACTGGACCGATTTCAAAAATTATTTTTCCGTTAGAAAGCTACATTATCACTGAGTGACACAGGCTACTTTTTACCGCGGGAAAATACCTATTCCTACGGGAAAATTAATTTATCGCGGGCGAAGCTGCGGACGGAAGGCTAGCTTATTATGATTAAAGTACCTAGTACCTATTAAATTTTCACGGGTATTCAGATCTGACGATTTGTAAATTATCGTTATCCTTTTAGTGAAATTCGATTATATTCAAAGGAGGAGAGCAAGGAGAGGTGAGGTTTCAAATAAAACATTGTAAAACAAATAAGTTGTTAGAAACGAAAAATAAGAAAGTATGACCATTAAATGTGAATTTCTAAAATTTATGAAAGATCTGAACTGTAATCTGATTTACTATACATATTAAATCAAATGTACCTAAGTATAGCTGGAGACACTATTTCCGTAAGCCAAACTTTTTTCAGATAAAAATTGAAATAAAATAATAAAGATATTACAGGCCGAATAAAGAAACGAGAAATTTCGCGTTCCCCAATAAGAAACAAGGACGATCGACAAAATATCCACACATCCTTTCTGAAAGCTAATAGAGCCTAGTGCTACATCGATTTATAACAAATTGAACAAACATCGTTATCATCTCGTGCACAAAATGAAAAGCCGAGTTATCTCGGGGTCTTTCGGACCCAGCTCCCCGCGGCAATAATAACTTTGAGTGATGACCCACGATTTGTTGGGGCCCGTCCTCGGTCGTTACCGGATCTTTTCAGTTTTTATTCCCCTTACGATGTTTCATTTCTTGATTGTCTGTTGTATTAAGACGGTACGTGACACCATCATGTGTTCTTGATATATTTTATTTCGTTTCTTTTGAACGTCGCGCGGTCATGTTGCGAGATATCCTCTCAAAGCCGCAAGGAAACAGGGAATTAAAGTGTTTTGTGTTGAATGTTCTAAAAATATATTATTAAGAACTATTTACTATAGCAGTAAACTCGTCAAAGGAAACATCTTAATTTCAAAACAGGTACGTAATTAAAAAGTTGTAGACCATTCATTTTTGCATTTTGATAGACATTCTTAGCTGTCTTCTTCAATCATAACTAATTTATTCATTTTTAGAGTAAGACATTATGTCGCATCTAGTGATACCCGCAGTTGCGTTAAAAACAGCTGTCATAACAGCTTAGAGAATTGTTTTTCCGACTCATTTTCTATCTGCTAATATTTGACCATGATCAATGGCTGTCCTATTTAAATTACGACTTTGTTTCGATTCGCCACCTTGAACGCTTAGGTACTAGCAAATTCATAAATGCTTATTAACTTTATGTTAGGGTACTTAATTGTATCTGTCATTTTAATGTTGTCCTTCGTCAGACGTAGACCAAACATAATTTTATAACATATGTTCCTAACTTCTTATCAATGAGGGAATTAGAATAAAGTGTTTTCGCACTTTTTTTAGGCTTAAGCACTTTTACGTTTGAATTTTAACTGATCTAATATGACATATGAAAGCGCCTTCTGTTATGTTATAACCATGTGTATTCGTAAGCAAAAACCGACAGGTGAAAAACAAACGCGTTATTTCTTTCCACGCCCCAAAAACCTGATTAACACACGAGTCCTGAAACATCGTGTGTTCAAAACGACGCGTTGTTGCAAATCCGTTCCGCTCGTAAAGAAAATTGTGTAATATATCAACGTGTTAATACCGCGTGAGAGAGCCCGTTTATCAACTCAAGTCCTATAATAATATCTTTTGTAAAATTTTATTTTTACCTCTTTTCATCTTGGTTGTGTATGCGAGTTTGCAGGTGAGCCGTGGAAGGATTTGAGGCTTTATTCGCGTTGAGCTGTGTTAAAATGTTTCCCTTTGTTTCTATTTAAGCCCGGGTAAAGAAACTCCGTGGTCTTATTTCTCTATTTTAATACAATCCAAAAATTCTCCCTTTACAGTTGCAAAAGCTCTATTTCGCTTCTCTATTAATTCACCAAACACATTCTACATTGTTATCGCACCCTTACGATTCATTACGTTCCCATTCGTTCTTTATGTAAAATAAAATATTTTTATTTAACACATACAAGCTGTGTTTCCCATTCTTAACAATCCTCATGGGTGGCATCGCATGGATCCAGAAAATTCAATTTCAATGCGCTGCCTTGTACTGACGCAATATACGTTTTATAGACAGTTTTAATTTAATACATACGACGACACTTGCTTTGAAATAAAACAAATTTGTTTTCTTTTCAATTTCTTGACAAATCACTGAATCAGAAATTGCAGGTTGTGTATGATATTGAATATTATTTTGAATAAATACGCACATAAATGTACCTAAGTTCTTAATCTTATCAAGAACAGAAATGTTTTTGCATTGTAAACATGGTTGTATGGAAACACTCACATAATATTAAATATTACCGAACGTTGCAAATGTCAGGGGTTGGCGTTATGGCATTTTTTTAGTGCAACATCCAAGCTCGGCGTGCAGGTCGATAAATTTACATTCATCTAAACAGGTATGGAATAAAAAAAATATGGATGGAGTTTGTTTCTTTTGAATTTAAATTGAGATTGCAGTGACATTATTTACGTCTACAAATAAACTTTTGATCTCGTATCCAAAGTGTTCCTAAGTATGCTTATAGGAAATAAGTAAGTGTTGCATTCCTAAGGGTCTGTTGTCCTTCCGTCAGTTTGAGGCAGTATCTTTAAAATCATAATAGTTGGACATTTAAAATTGACGCGGCTGCCACTTAATTTCTTAAGAAATCAAAATGTCGAATTTTGAACGCTTTATGTGTGTTCTAAAAAAATAAAGTAAGTGTGAATTTCATTTTTGTATCTTAGATAATTTCAGTTGCAAAGTATTGGTGAATAATGAGCAAAATAATTTATAAAAACGTCGAAGGTGCATTTGTGATCTGAAATTGGAGAAAGTTAAGAAACGTGATAAATAGGAAAGTGGGGCACCTGGCGAGAGGACTGACGACGTCGTTAGATCAGGATGATCGTAGATGAGACTGACACAGACAAAGTACCTACCTACCTACTGCAGTAAAAGATTGAATGATAAAAAAAAAAATTATTTGAGGCGTAGTTTTACACATATTTATATATTGATGTGCTCACAAACATCGGGCCCCAGGATGTCTGAAGTACGATTAGCATCGTAAGCAAGATAAGATAATTAGCAACTTTGAAGATAATTGATCTAAGTACTGTTTTGATACTCCCACATTCGAATGCACCCAGAATCACTATCACTACATAGTATAAAACAAAGTCGCAGTCGCTGTCTGTCCGTCCCTATGTATGCTTAAGTCTTTAAAACTACGCAACGGATTTTGAAGCGGTTTTTTTAATAGATAGAATGATTCAAGAGGAAGGTTTACATGTATAATACATGCATAATATTGTAGAGAAACACTGATTGCACCCGTGCGAAGCCGGGGCGGGTCGCTAGTTTAAAATAAAACACACACACACACACACAAACAAATCACGTCTTTATCCCTTACGGAGTAGAGACCTAATTACAGGCCACGTTTAGCAAGTTTGTGAGCGTATAGGTGGAAAATGGAATCAAAATAGTGATGGGTTGCTAGCCGCATCGCCTATAACATGATTCCTATTTTCGCCCATTCCCTCCATAAATAAAAAAAGTTGTCAAAAATTGGGACTAACGCCTACTTTTTGGCTTCTTTTAGCAGCTTTACGATATTTTTTCGTCTCGTGCGATAATTTTAGGATTTTGGTACCTAAAATAATTTACTGTCACTCCCTATGTCTTGCTATGCTGCGCAATTGTGCATGTAAACTGTTACCTAAGCTAGTTGGGTGTCTGTTAGGAAGATCAACGTCGCTTAATCTGCTTCGCGCCTTAGAATACCTACCTTGTAGGCAGATCGTTGCAGTTCACTCAACAACTAGGGTTACTCAATTCACGTTACAGACTCACGTACCCACACACCCCCTTCAATTTGCCAGTCCCAAATTGAATTTGATCCAACATTCGGCTCGTTTATCTCAATCCCCGGACAAAGTGGGCCGTATATTGATGAACTATCCTAAATAATGTATGGTTATCATAAACAACCTGCATCATTCACCCGGTCTTATGCTAAGAGGCGGCTAATCCATCTGCTTAGACGTACAAATAATATTTATTCAGATACACAAGGATTTCCTGTGAAGAATGTTTGCGTTTTGTTAGACTTATGCTTTGGTTATGTTAGATTTATTTTTGTATGCCTATCGGCAAAACATTGTGTTGCTTGTGTAAGATTGGTCTGTTTTTATTTCATTTTAATACAAACATTTAGAATTGGTTGTACGGATTAAATTTAAAAGTAACGTAATTGACGTTTAAAAATAAGTATCGGCCGGTGGGTTGACAGTTGGACTGTGACGTCAGTCAAGACGGAGGAGCGGAGGTGTTGAGACGTGTTTCTTTTGTCTTGTGTTTTGAGAAATATATCTGTTTGGAGTGATCACGTGAGTTTTATTATATATCAGAAGTGGTAAGTACCATCGCATTTTTAATTGTATTAAGTACTTTATGCACATTGAAAGTAAAATTTCAACGAAATTATCCAATGTCGCATCAGTCCTGTGTAAATGAATAACACTGTAAGTATAGACAGTGTCGTATTTGGTTAATCTCTTCTTTATGCCGTATTCATAATATTTATATAATAGGTGTACATGATGCCCGTATTACCTAATTTTTCTAAATCGTGATGCGAAAGTTTCGTGAGAGAATTAAGTATTGATGATTATTAATATAGTACCTACCTACCTACATTTTATATTTCATAGCAATATCAATGCGAATTATCCTTATGTAATGGTGCATCTCATTATTTGCGAGGTGTATAATTAGAAAATATATGGTTTAAAAACTACTGCCCATTCGAACAAGTTACATACCATAAAAAAAAAAAAAAAAAAAAAAAATGGGTAGACATTACTACGATAAAGTAGAACTCAATTATTGCATTCCGTTGTATTATGAACATACTGTTGTCACCTGTTATCTACCCTGTACTAAAAATAAAGTTCATCTAGTTTAAATATTACTACAGAACAATAGCGAAGTAAATAAAAATAGGAACTACCCGATAAGTGAAGAGCAAATACATAGCCGTTATTGTTTCGAGTTCCAGATAATGGAGCAAGACGAGAGCCCGTCCAGGCGACACTTGGCAACCCCTGAGCGTGTGCTGCTTCTCGAATACGAAAATCGCCGCAGCCGCAGCCGTCAGCGTCGCGAGGCGAGCGACTGGAGCAGCCGCCGCCGCCGAAGCCGGAGCCGGAGCCGCAGTCGCCAGCGACTCGAAGCGCGCGCTCATAGCAACCGCGGCCGCCAAAGCCGGAGCCGCAGCCGCCAGGGACGCGAGGCGAGCGACCGCAGCAGCCGCGGCCGCCGAAGCCGAAGCCGGAGCCGCCTTTACGATCCTCGAAGTATTCACGAGCAGGTGCGGCTGCGTGAGAGGGCGCGGTGGTTGGAGCAGGAGCGCCAGCGTCTTCGGGATTTAGAAGATGAACTAGACAAGAGGAGTGCTCGGTTGCGAGAAATCGTAAGTAGGCAACAAGTATGTGAGGGTCGGGATATAGTGACTTACGTCGCCCCAAGTTCTCGTCGTCGACAGCTGAGCCCAGGGGATGAAGGTGGTCCTCAAAGACAAAGACTCTGTGGGCAGCCGGCGAGCGAGAACAATCAGCGACAAGGGGACCGTGTTAGTCGACCCGATAGTTTTTCTGCAGAAGACGTGGCTCACCTTCTCAATTTACTTAAGAGCCCTCAGCCACAGCCGTCAACTTTGGCAGCACCCATTCCCGTTACGAATAATCATACAAACATTTTGCCCGAGTTCGATCCTTCTTCTAAAAATCAAAGAATAGATGTGTGGCTGAAGAAAGTGAACGAGTGCGCCACAGTTTACGGCTGGAACGACAAAACTACGATCCATTTCGCTTTGCAGAAACTCAAGGGGTTGGCCAAAATCTGGTACGAGAGTCTGCCTACTCTCCTTTATAGCTGGGCCGAATGGCAAGAGAAGTTAAATAATGCATTCCCATATGAGCAGAATTATGGCCAATCCCTAGAGGATATGCTGAAACGTAAGAGTAGATATAATGAAGCTATTGAGATTTATTATTACGAGAAACTGTCTTTGTTGAACCTTTGTGAGATTTATGGTAAAAAGGCAGCCGACTGTATCATACATGGTTTGAGCGATAGAACAACAAAGTCAAGTGCACTTGCATTACGCTGCACGAACCCAGAGCAACTGCTACAATTTCTTATGAGTAACAAAGAAATGCCGCATCCTTATGAGCGTGCAAGCTATAGGAGTAGGCCCGTAGTCGAATCTAACCCAGTCAATTATATGCCTAGGGGTGTAACTAAACCGAATGCGACCACAAACGGTCAGCTGTTTTGTTTTAATTGTAAAGAGAAAGGGCACCCATTCATGAAATGCCCTAAACCAATGTTAAAATGTGCTCATTGCTTTAAAATTGGCCACACGGCAGAAAATTGTATGTCTAAATCTAATAACAAGGACAGCAAAACTGACACTGTGCACAAAACTATGTGTATTTCAAACACTAAACCTAATTCTAAGTTTTACAAACTTGCAAGCGTAAATGGCAGCACAGTGAAAGCTTTTGTTGACTTTGGCAGTGAAGTGACATTAGTAAGGCAGTCTGACGCTGCCACATTAAAACTGACTTGCGATACGGCGTCTTCGGCACTGAAAGGATTCGGCAATAGGGTGATTCAATCACTAGGTCAGACAAAAGTTGATTTGGTTGTTGATGACGTACATGCAAAGGTTATTTGTCAGGTCGTAGACGACGAATTTTTAGAAGTGCCCTTGCTTATAGGTCAGTCATTCACGGAGCAATCACACGTGGTAGTCTACAAAAATTCTAATGAATTGAAATTTCTAAGCATTGACCGGGAAATGCCCTTTTCGAAAAGTGAAGTAGATAACGATGACGTAATTAAGGTTATTGCTGATCGAGATATAAAGGTTTGTGGCCCAGTATCTTTTAGAGCTAGTGTGATGACCTTTAAGGATGGGCATGTTCTACTAAACTCGAAGGTCATAGGCAAGCCTTCACAACAATTTATGGTAGTCGGTGGGGTTTACGAGGTGAAAAATGGGACTGTAAAAGTATCAATAATTCCGGAGTCAGAGTCATGTTCGTTGCAAAAAGGTATGGTCATTGCTAGGGCGTTCGAAGTAAGCGTTGTTAACCGTATTTATTCTGAACATGCTCCGGACACTCATAAGTTAATAGATGCAAATCAGGTGCATATTGGCGAGGCGGTGGGGGAAAACCACAAGAAAATGTTGTTGGAATTACTTAACAGATTTAAACATTGTTTTGCATCATCGCTACAGGAGCTAGGATGTACAGATAAAACCGAAATGACTATCGAAGTTAATTCTAATCGTCCCATAGTATATCGTCCTTACCGGTTATCCCACAAAGAGCGAGAAAATGTGCGAGAAATGGTTAGTGAGATGTTGGATGCAGGAATTGTACGCGAGTCGGTGTCAGAATATGCTAGCCCTATTATTTTGGTACGGAAGAAGGATGGGAAATTTAGAATGTGTGTGGATTATAGGATGTTAAATTCGGTAACCGTGAAGGAACGATATCCTATGCCTAACATTGACGATGAAATTGCACGTTTGTCGGGGCAAGCATATTTTGTGACCTTGGACCTTGCCTCAGGGTATTATCAAGTTCCCATTTCGGAAAAGTCTCGATCATTGACGTCGTTTGTCACACCGGACGGCCAGTACGAATTTAATCGTATGCCGTTCGGTCTGGCAAACGCTCCCGCCATCTTTCAGAGGATGATGAATAGGGTCCTGGGGTCAGCGCGATTTAGTGACGCAACAGCATATATAGACGACGTCTTAGTTTACGGCAAGGACGTAGACGAATGTTTAAATAGACTCGAGAAGATCTTAAAGCTTTTAGAGGACGCTAAATTGACTTTAAATCTAAAAAAATGCCAGTTTTTACAGGATCAAATCGATTATTTGGGCTATGAAATTAGCGCAGAGGGCGTACGACCTGGAACGAAAAAAATTCAATACGTGCTAGATTTTCCTCGTCCTACCGATCAGCATACCGTACGGCAATTTCTCGGTCTAGTAGGGTACTTCCGGAAATTTATCAGGAACTTTGCTATGTTAGCCCACCCTTTGACCAACCTACTCGTTAAAGACGCAACTTGGACATGGATAGACGAACAAGAGACTGCTTTTAGTACGCTCAAAGGAAAGTTAGTGGATAGGCCGGTCCTAGCGATTTACGATCCGTCGGCAGTGACAGAGCTGCACACCGACGCAAGTAAACTTGGCGTAGGTGGAGTGCTTCTGCAGCGTTCAGCTGACAGTGATACCTTCCGACCGGTTGCATTCTATAGTCGGAAAACCTCTCCAGAGGAAAAGAATTTTCATGCGTACGAGCTGGAGACACTTGCGGTAGTGTGCTCGTTAAAGAAGTACAGAGTTTATTTGCTAGGTCAACAATTTCAAATCGTGACCGACTGTAGTGCCCTTCGCTCCACGTTCTCAAAACGCGATATCATCCCGCGAGTGGCGCGTTGGTGGCTTCTGTTACAGGAGTTCCAATGTACAGTTGAATATCGGCCAGGTGTAAAAATGGCTCACGTGGACGCCCTCTCTCGCAATCCAATCGAAGATTCTGAAACTTCGAGTTCTATAGATCATTACCCGTCGATACTTTCAATTAGTAGTGAGGATTGGCTACAAACTTTGCAATTGGGTGACTCTGAACTTGGCAGGATTCGGGAGATTCTCACATCTAATGTTGACGCCGATAGATTGCAGTACATTCATGATAATTACTTGATTAAAGACGATAGGTTGTATAAATACATCGATGGGGACAAAACAAATATTCGCTGGGCCGTGCCAAAGGGAGCAAGATGGCAACTTTGTCGCATGAATCACGATGACATGGGTCATTTTGGTCATGATAAAACATTAGAGCGCATAAAAAAATCCTATTGGTTCCCCAAAATGTCGCGATTTGTAAAAAAGTACGTGAGCGCCTGTGTAGAGTGTGCTTACGCCAAAAGAACTGATAATTCGAAAGAGGGTCATTTGCATCCTATTGATAAAATTGGGATTCCTTTCCACACTCTACACTTAGACCATCTTGGACCCTTTGTGCGGTCAAAACGCGGTAATACTCAGTTACTCGTTATTGTTGACGGTTTTACAAAATTTGTTTTTGCCAAGCCTGTTCGTAACACTAAGACGCAGACTGCTATTAGGGTCTTAGATGATGTATTCCAGACATTTAGAAACCCCGATCGAATTATTAGCGATAGAGGTACATGTTTTACGTCGCACGCTTTCAAAAAGTTTTGCTCTGATAGAGGCATCAAACACGTCTTAAATGCAGTGGCTAGTCCGCGAGCAAACGGGCAGGTTGAGAGGTACAACCGCACCATCCTCAATTCATTAACGGCACAAAATCTCAACCGAGACGAAAGAGAATGGGATGATGCGGTTGGCAAGGTGCAATGGGGACTAAACAATACCAGTCAAAAGACTACGGGTAGGACGCCGGCCGAGATCATGTTTGGGCCATGTATGAATTCGGAAGTAAATCCTAAGCTTAATGAAGTAAGACAGGAGACTCGGGAAGTTAGTGATTTGACGGAGATACGAGAACAAGTTAAAGACAAGGTTGAGGCGGAACAGGAAAAACAAAAACAGAGATATGATAACGGTAGGCGCCCTGCTCGTATCTACGCAGAAGGTGATTTAGTTAAAATTACTAAAATATCTTTTAACAACGACGGTAAAAGTAGAAAATTACTTCCCTCGTACATAGGACCATATAAAGTAGTAGCTGTATTAGGGAATGACCGATACCGCATATCTGCCGTGCCAGGTTTGACAGGTACTAAGAATAGACGGCAGACGACTGTTGCCGCCGACCGCATGTTACCCTGGGTTCACGTAGCTGCTCTCGAAGTAAATGAGTCCGAATCGACCGACCATGAGTCAGATAATTCTAGTGATAATCCTTAAATACTAAATCAGAAGAAATCATTAGGCATAGTTAATTAAGTGAAATTGTATAGTCGCATTAATCATAAATTAATTTATATTAATGATTATTTACTAGTTATTTAAAAAAAATGAGGATTGGAGTAGTTAAATGTTAAATCTAGAATTACAACAAACAGAGGTTAGGTAGTGATTACGTTTAGCAAATTATGTTTAACTTCACTGTAATTTAGTTACTTGTATAAATAGAACAGAAATAGATCATTGTATTATTATGTAAGAAGTAATAAAGATACCCGTTAAATAATAATATCATGAGAATGGATTGGTTCATGAGTATTATGATATAGTGCGCATTGTGAGAATGGATGGGTTCACACTGCACACCCCTAGCTATAAGAACACACAACTTACGAGAATTGATGGGTTCGTAAAATGTTGTGTCGTCTTCTATAAGAATGGATGGGTTTATGGAAGATTTTTGCAGATTTTTACTATTGCACAAATTTATATAGATTTGAGTGAGTACTTAAATGAATTAAGTTGTGAAGTACACGTATAAAGTATAAATAATAGCTGCATTCAATTGGAATGTTGTAGTAGTGAGAATGGATGGGTTCACTACTGCACATTTTACCGTCTTCTGTAAGAATGGATGGGTTTACAGAAGACGCTGATGACTGTCATCCAACATGCCGAGTGTAAGATTCGTTCTGTTTTCGTGCATGAGGACATGCACGATGTCAGGATGGACGAGTGTAAGATTGGTCTGTTTTTATTTCATTTTAATACAAACATTTAGAATTGGTTGTACGGATTAAATTTAAAAGTAACGTAATTGACGTTTAAAAATAAGTATCGGCCGGTGGGTTGACAGTTGGACTGTGACGTCAGTCAAGACGGAGGAGCGGAGGTGTTGAGACGTGTTTCTTTTGTCTTGTGTTTTGAGAAATATATCTGTTTGGAGTGATCACGTGAGTTTTATTATACTTGCCAAACTTATCTACCATGTATCCAGTTGTACCCATGTTTACAATTAAACCACTTTGACTTTGACCTCGGAATCAAATAGGAAGATAACTTATTTGTTCATCCATCCCTACTCCAATGCCTTCAGAAAGTATGTTTGTGCGTGTGTTTCTTTGGCAGCGTCTACAGCGGGAACGGCTAAAAGTGGTGTCTTTAAAACACTTGCCCCAGCCAGCTGTATTTTTTACTTCCTAATTTCATTTTATTTCACTTCACGGTGTTAGGTTAATAAAACGATGGATGGATTTTTCATACTTTTTGATAGAATTTTATGCTTGTGTTGTAGAGTTACAAAGGTAAGTTTGGTCGACGCAAGCTCGTCTTTCATGGTCATACATACATACATAAATCACGTCTTTATCCCTTACAGGGTAGACAAAGTCTAAGGTAACAAAACCTAAAGGCCACGCTTAGCTAGATTGTGGGCGTAATTGTGGAAAGGGAAGTCAAAATAGTGATGGGTTGCTAGCCGCATCGCCTATAACTTGATTCCTAAGATTTTCGTCCTTTCCCTCGATGGGATTTTACCATCTGCGCGGTAAGAGAAGCAACTGGTACATTCTATATTTTTTCTTTATTCCCAGACCAGCATGGAAGAACGATAATAATAACCATAGATTTCGATTGTAGCGAAAAGCAATAACAACTACGGTACAAATAATTACTACATTATATACGACTAGCAGTTGCCCGCAACTTCGTCTGCGTAGAATTCGTTTATCGCTATCCCGCGGGAATCACGCAATTTTCCGGGATAAAAAGTAGCCTATGTGTTATTCCAGACTATAATCTATCTATGTTCCAAATTTCATCCAGATCGGCCCAGTACTTTTTGAGCCTATTCATTACAAACATACAAAAATAGGTACAAATCTTTCCTCTTTATAATATTAGTATAGAAAACCTTTTGACGGAACATAAAATGACAACACATTAAAAAAAGTTCCATCAATAATTATTTAACTTAATTATTTACAGCAAATTATGAGCCTGCATGCATATTCTGCATAATGATCAGGCATTGTAAAAAATAACGAGAGAAATGCCCGTAATTTATCGGCAAACAACTATTTCCGGTCAATATACTTTTAATTGAGTATACGGTGTAATTGGATCATTCGCTTTGATAATTATTATGGTAATCGAATAAAACCATATTTGCATTTACCTTCCGAGCTTCCGACCAACCCTAGGAATTACGTCAAAATGGATGAATTCAATATTTACAATCGAATTTATAATAATCTCTGATATTTTCCGTTACTTGTTTATGAACGTAATAATTCATCTACAAAATGATTTACCAGATCACATTTGAATAAAATGTTAGTTTTCAATATTTAGTTTACACGCCAATTTGTTTCAATAAACATAGAAAATATACTTGATTTTAATTTTTCACATTTCAAAATAAATTTAACTCGTTTCTGATTCGAAACAACGTTCTCGCTCGTGTTTAACGTATAACATGTTAAGCCAATTTCACATGCCTGTTTTAATCTATCTTAGTTTGAATTTTTAAAGCCCCGGTGTCGAACCGCAAAGCGAGTCTGGCCATAAGCTTGAATTTCAGGCAATTTTCACAAAAATTCCACTCGAATTTCGGTTATAAGAGTTGCATATCTCTGAAGGATTAATTCGCTGACAGCTCATCGTTTTCGGTTTTCATTCAGTACCACAAAGTATTTTTAACATAATGTTAAATTTCCTTCGAAAAATGTTAATTAAGCTAGCTAGCTGTTTTACAGGATCTTCAGCAAATCATTTCAAAATTTACCGACATAGGGCTTTCATTAAACTTCACGAAGTGCGAAATTTATTTACCTAATCACCTTTCCTCTGAAAAAAAAATTGAAATTTTGACCAATTTTAACGCGATTTTGCCTAATATTTCGGTTCATTCAAATTCATCTCTCACACTTTTAGGCTCACCCATTTTTGATGAATCCGTCCACCCGATCATTAACTGTAAACTAAATTTATTCAATAGTACATCTGACACCCTTTTCGAGTTAAATCCCCACATGGCACTTTTTATTGTTCGGTTCTGTTTATTCACCCCAAAATTTATGTATTTACTTCGCAGTTGTCCGCTCTGGAAATTCCCGTCCATCCTTTCATCAATCGACAATTCTCTCCGGACAACTCTATCCAAAATTTTAAACATTAATTTCGATCCTGTGTCTTGGTCTCAAGCGGTTCTCCCTATTAGATTCGGTGGCTTGGGTGTTCGCTCCTCGTCAAGTGTGGCACTACCGGCTTTTTTATCCTCTGCCTACAGCTCACTCTCTCTCGTCGGTATCATTTTAAATAATCCACAGATAACCGACGTTGAGTTAGCGAGCCTGGCGGAAGCCGAGAAAGCTTGGTGTGACTCTTGCCCAGGAACGGATACCCCCACCCTCAAACACTTCCAGAAGGCCTGGGACACCCCTCGCCTTATTGCAACCCACGCTTCCCTCCTCGAAAACTTCCCGGACGAATCGGGACGCGCTCGACTCCTAGCCGTTTGTGCACCCGAGTCGGGCCACTGGCTAAACGCTTTGCCGTCGAGGAACATCGGCACAGTCCTGGACCCAAGCACTCTGAGGATTGCAATTTCCCTCAGACTGGGAGCCAGGATATGTGTTCCTCACACTTGCGTTTGCGGCAAAGCGGTAGATCAACTGGGACGACATGGCCTTTCATGTGTCAGGAGCGCCGGCCGTATGTACCGTCACGGCACGATTAATGACCTGGTACGTCGGTCGCTTGCTACCGTGTCAGTGCCTTCCATTTTGGAGCCAGCTGGCATGGCAAGGGACGATGGCAAGCGGCCAGACGGGGTCACTTTGGTGCCGTGGAAGCTAGGTAGGGCCCTGGTGTGGGACGCTACTTGCGTCGACACATTCGCTCTGTCCCACATCCAGGCAACCAGCTTACACGCCGGCGCTGCAGCTGATCAGGCCCAAATCCTCAAGCGCCGCAAGTACTCCACCTTACTAAAGGATTATGAGTTTGCGGCGCTTGCGGTTGAGACTTTGGGGCCTTGGTCAGGCGACATGAAAGTATTTGTAAAGGCCCTGTCGTCCCGGTTGATCGACGCCTCAAGGGACCCAAGAGCTGGCGTGTATTTATCCCAGCGGATCGCACTTGCGGTCCAAAGGGGTAATGCCGCCAGCGTCATGGGGACTCTGCCGCAGCCAGTAGGATTGGACGGGGTTTTCTTTTTATAACTTTTTTTTATTTTATTTGTAAATATAGGTATTTTATAGTTATTTTTAGGATAGATATGTGGTTTTTAGGATAAGTGTTTGTATATAAAATATTTGAATAGTGTATGTAACTAGATTAGATTAGATTATTTATTCAATTAAACGTTTATAAATTTAAGTAACGTTATAAAAACTTTATTACATTAAGCTAGAAGCAAAGGAGATTTTTTTATAACAACAAAATCATCATCATCTCCAACCTGTATACGTCCCACTGTCGGGCACAGGCCTCTCCGGTATAGTATTTTATACAACAGTTATATTAGAGGGGTCAAAAAGGCAAGTGGTGTGGGTTACGATGTGAGCGTAGCGAACATCGTAAGAAATACGCCACGAGCTTTTTTTGACTTGCTTATACAACGTTGCATACAATTCTTTTTCAACGACTAAGTAGGTACATAATAAATGAAAGTAATACGTTCTCCGAAAATGAAGAAGTCCGGTGTTCCAGTCTCCACGCTATGAAATTCTCGTAGGCTTTATCATTGCGGAGATTTTCTAGGCAACAAATTTTCCATCACATTCTGGGCCGCCGCGGATATTTCTTCCGATGTTGATTTAATTCTGTTTTCATCCAGGCGTTTTTATGATACGTTACAAAATATTGTTAAAACTATTGCAATCAAACGACAAAGCGAGCGGAAAACATGAAAACGACAAACGACAGAATTGGAGGTTTGTTTATAGTAAACTTTGTTTTTAATTAACGTTTACTTTTTTATAGAGTTGCGTTTATGGCGCATTTAGGCGAACACCAACTTGCCAGCGACGTTATTAGAAAATCTTGTTTGTTATATTGGCAGCTATTCATTTAGTTCAGAAAGTTTTAGTTCTATAAAAAAACCATATGAATGAAATAATTTGTTAAGTTGGTAGTAATGCATTTTCATCGTAAATTTAATGTTTTAACTAGGTACCATTGAATTACTTCGCAAGTGTGTTCAGTTTCCTCACAATAACCACCGCAAAGCTCATAGTAAATTTCAAATAATAATTTCGCATAAATAAATCCCGTAAACCGTCCCGTTGCAAGCCTGGATTTAAACACACGACCCTCTGCTCGAGACCACTAGGCTGCCACGGTTTTTTTCTTAGTCCTATTAAACTGTATTTTTTTTTCTTACTTCAGTATTTCAACGTATCAAGGCTTAAATAGTTTTACTTCTAACACTTTCGCAATTCTCTGTGCATGCATAATGCTGCTCCGACCGCCCAACTGTTCCAAATCCAAATCGCTCGCGCAACTTTCAACGTGTGAAATATTATGCAAATTGTATTAATTACACATAGTTCTCGTCCGTTGGTTGTTAAGCATTCTTTGGGTATTTAAGCAGTTTAACACTTTGTGGTTACTTAAATTATAATATTTAGGATACGTCGTAGGCTTTTATATTTTTATGAATTTTTAACGTCATTACTAATTTATTAAATACCTAGAGCGTTACTTAGGAGGCCAGGAGTACGCTAAACCGATGAGCAAGTATGAAGAGATTGATGAATGTAGATGAAGCGAAAGAGATATGTCAGGATTGTACCAAGTAAAACAAATGCCTACCCCTATGGGAAAGAGTAGGTATATACAAGGCATAATATGTACGTTACCAAGGCGTCAAAAATATCTATACACCTTTATGACATAAACAATAAGGTCGGTGACACATATATTTGACACGAAGCCTGACTATTGACATTTATGCCCTCGACTGCATGTCACTTTGCGGAAGTCTTTGTTACTCCGCTACCACATTTGCAAGACAGCTGCGTCCGTGCTGATACTGTACCTTAACAAGCAAACCCGACCTCTTCTACTCTCACATACTTAAGATACACACATCACACAAACGTAACAATCAGAAACACCACACTAAAATGCTGACGCGTTTCAAACCCTCTTCGGGTCCATCATCGATAAATATAAATATAAATATATCTTGGGACAAATTACACCAATTGACCCAGCCCCAAACTAAGCAAAGCTTGTACTATGGGTACCCAGGCAACGGATAAACATACTTATATAATGTAGATAAATACATACTTAAATACATACAACATCCAAGACTCGGGCACAAACATTCGTATTCATCATACAACTGTCTGCCCCTACCGGGATTCGAACCCAGGACCTCTAGCTTCATAGTCAGGGTCACTAACCACTGGGCTATCCGGTCGTCAAAATACCTAACTAATCGATGATACAAGTACACCGTTTTGCGAGCACAGCTTATTCATCATGCCAACCAACGACGTACACTGTGGTGTTGGTGATTGTTAAGCTTGTATTATATACAGGTTATAACTATTTCGAAAATGGACCCCTGAATCGGATAATGGTTTTCCCAAATTTGAACTAAGCCTAAGAGCAAAAATTTAAATTAAAAATCGAAATATCTCGAAAACGGAGATACTTAAGAGTAATTTTTCTATATTTGGTAGATGACTTTAGTACTTACTTGATAGACACTGTTACGTTTAAAGTAATTATATACTCCACAACTCCCCAATAACATTATAGAACTGAATGTCATTCGTTTTCCACTGCGGTCGACATGCCCGTAGCGCGGTGAATCGCCGCCCGCGCCGCCTGGCCCCACCGCAAAACTGCCTTTTGATAGACAGCCGCGGCCGGATTCCGACGTTCAATGCGCGTGTCGGAAACAGTGGAGAATTTTTCATTTAAACACCATTTTGTGATTAATTAGAGGTTTTTTGGTTGGATGTCGGCTCGGTAATTGTTTTGGTTTAATTATCGTATTGTTGTTTAACAGATAGTTATGGCTGGAAGTTCAGGCAAATAAACTGAATAGTTATATAATTGCGAACAAGATAGTACACGTTCATTTTAGTTAGGTATTTAGATGGTGATGATTAATATATACATAGACTTGACTTTAATGTTAGTAGTAGGATTGTTGTAGATTTGTTTCTGTTCAGTGCATTTTTTGCACTTATGCAATTTTTTACATACATACATACAGGGTGTTAGGTAATGAGTGGATAATCCTTGAACTATGGATAGAGGGCACTTAGGACGTTATAATAAAGCTAAAATAGGTTTAGTAAAAGTTGCACGGTTTCCGAGATATTCGGACTTTTAGGTTTTTTTCGAAAATGAACACCCTTGTTCAATGTTTTGATCATAGCACCATTTTAAGCTAATTTTTTCAATTTTTTATTTTTGCTTAATATTCTCGAGTACTTGTATGTTCAGATAGGCATTACTATTTTTGTGAGACTACATGGGATTTTAAAAAAAAAATCGCAAACTTAATTTTTGCCTTTTCAATCGTACATTGATCGAATTTTCAGCCCTCACGGTGAAAAAAAAATACACTACCGCCTAGTTGCCAATAAGCTTAAAAACATGCCGGTTTATTGACAGTTTAAAAATGGTAATTACCTTTTAAATTTAAATTCAAAATGACAAAATAATTAAAAAAAAATACACGCTCACCCACATTTTGTCCCGGTTTACTTTTTGTATCACGGGCATAGAACTCAATTTTTTTTGTTGCAAAAATAACATTATTGGCCACTTATTTAAATGCAAATGGCATTTAAATAATTCCAAATTTAAAAAACATGTTGACTGCCTTTTGTTTTTTTTTTCTACTTCGATTTTGAATTTCGCTATTATTCCATAATGAATGGTGAAATTGTGCCATGGCACTCACCATAAATGTAATGCATTTGCGCGTATTCTATCAGTGTGTATTATGTTCGAAGCAGTATTAAAGTAAAAAACTTCAACACAACGATCTAAACGCAAAATTAACCATTCATTACGCAATAATAATAGCGACATTCAAAATCGAATTCGAAAAAAAAAAACAAAAGGCAGTTGACATGTTTTTTAAATTTGGAATTATTTAAATGCCATTTGCATTTAAATAAGTGGCCCATAATGTTATTTTTGCAACAAAAAAATTTGAGTTCTACGCCCGTGATACAAAAAGTAAACCGGGAAAAATATGGGTGAGTGTGTATTTTTTTTTTAATTATTTTGTCATTTTGAATTTAAATTCAAAAGGTAATTACCATTTTTAAATTGTCAATAAACCGGCATGTTTTTAAGCTTATTGGCAACTAGGCGGTAGTGTATTTTTTTTTCACCGTGAGAGCTGAAAATTCGATCAGTGTACGATTGAAAAGGCAAAAATTAAGTTTGCGATTTTTTTAAAAAAAATCCCATGTAGTCTCACAAAAATAGTAATGCCTATCTGAACACACAAGTACTCGAGAATATTAAGCCAAAATAAAAAATTGAAAAAGTTAGCTTAAAATGGTGCTATGATCAAAACAATTAACAAGGGTGTTCATTTTCGAAAAAAACCTAAAAGTCCGAATATCTCGGAAACCGTGCAACTTTTACTAAACCTATTTTAGCTTTATTATAATGTCCTAAGTGCCCGCTATCCATAGTTCAAGGATTATCCACTCATTACCTAACACCCTGTATATCACGTCTTTGTCCCTATTTTTTTATCTATTTAAATATCAATTAGTTTCACTTCACGATAAAATTCAATAATTTAGATATAACATTAGATTTTTTTTTGCCCAAATCGCGCACCTTCTCATTTTTTTATTCATCATCAATGAAATCAAACTAGATTTTATAATACAAACTTTTCTACGCATTATGTCTGCGACTACTCTAAACTACCTACCTACCTAAAAATCCTACTTACCCCAAAACAATGAGCTCACCATTCCCGAAAATCACAATTACGCGATAAAGCAAAAAAAAAAGTTATCACGCTTTATCTCAGAAGCATAAAGCGCAATTACCCCGCCAAACGTTGATGGGAAGGAAGCACATTTCCCGGGAACGGGGAAAGCGTCCGCTGCGAAAAGCTAAATAGATATTTTATCACTTTTAATGCCCATTTAGCCGGCTTCGTTTGAATAACAACGTTTGCAATGAGTTTTTCGGATTGCTTCGCTATTCGGATAGTTAGTGTGTCCTTATAAAATTAAACTTAACTATGTCATAACGATTGAACCACTCACTGTAAACATGCAGGGATACTATGTATTGACTTATTATCACCTATTGTATCACATATTTATACTTCCCGATTTTCTTTTTATTCTTGCGGTCAATCCGTTGGAAATTATCCGTTAAAAACAGCACCATCTCTCGTCGTAGATGAGCACTAGATTCTGCAAGTGTTTTTAAATCGGAAACAGATGGCGCTTAGGGATAAAATTCGAATAGTAATGAAATAACTACTGCGAGAGCAAATAGGAGTATTTACACCAGCAACTTATGCTATTGGGTGATGTAGGGGTAAAACACGCATTACGGTTTGATTAGGTACTTTTTGATTCTTCTATGTGTTGTAGTTTTCATTATCTTTTGGCGTTTTAACTGATTATTTTCAATGTTTTCCACACGTCCCCCACACGCTTATCGTCCCTGGTGAGCAGTAGATGTTCCATGGGAGTTTGTAATTGTGTCGTACAGACACATCATTCAAACATATGACGCATAGCGACAAAAATTCGCATAGTAACAAAAGGTCACGTGACAGTTACTAACAGGTAGAACAATTCGGAGACTACCCACCTGCTATGGGTGATGTAGGGGTATAGCACGCGTCACGGAATGACGAGGATCCGGGTTCGATTCCCGGCCATAGCTTTACTTTTCGGATTTTTCTATGTGTTATAATTTTCACTGACATTTAGAAACTTTATTTTCCACACATATTTTTTACGCAAATGTATTGGCAATTTATTAGCTTTAACCTTGCAAAAAATGATAGAATACTTAGACTGCAAACTCAATCATTGAAACTATCTTTGAAAGCAACTACATTAAAGCATTCCTTTTAGTCACAGAACTTCTCAATTTGATTTAACGTAAAAAAACCTTTCCCGCCTCACCTTACTCAGCAATTTATCCAGAAAGCGACAGCGTTCCCCCTAAATCGAACACTAAATCTAAACATGCAAATATTTCATTCAAGTCACCGAAATGGGCAATTACAGAGAGCTCGGAGGAAGGAAGCGTTGTGTAAAAAAAACGTTTGCAACCACGAAACGTTAACCGGACGACGTAACGTCGGTCGGGCCGAATCATTGCAGCCATAATGTCGCGGCGTTCTTTGAGTTAATGTCTTTGTTATGCTGTCCAATTCTAGCCTTTTGTGTTATTAGTATGAGGCCTGTTTCGCGAGTTTTGAAGGGATCGTTTGTAAGCAGACTGGATTTTTCTTTCTATCTGACAAAGGCTAAAGTCAAAGTGATAAACGAATGTTCGTTAACATATTGAAGCTTGACAAGCGTTAATGAATAAGTAGATAAGTATCTGTATTGAATTATTGTAAAGACCTCTTTACTACCATAGCCGAACATACCTTCAAGTTAAAAATCCGACATATTGGATAACAATCTTCGCAGACATCTTGAAACAGTTTTAAATGACCGGTGAAAACATTTTTGGCTCGCGTAGCAACATAATTATGCGTTTAAAACCAACCGAAATCCATTCAGGATTAAACACAGGATGTACCGTAAACTAACAAAAAAATTGGCTTTTACAGCCACTGCACTGTGACACGCTCAACCATGGCAGAACCATAACCGTAAAGCTGGCTGCAAATAGAACAGTGTCACATTTTGTGGATCTCACGCGGCGTGCCGTGGCATAATCGGAGAGGCTTGTGCAGTTCATGCTGTAGACTGAGCATAGAAATTCTTATTAATTTATGAGTTGTTGGAACATCCTGTTAATCTTCGAAAAGAGTATTATTGCATTTGCAAATTAAACTATACTTGAAAACTGGGTCAGTTCCCGTGGGTCTTCTTTAGATCCTTATGACATTTTAGGAAATCACAATTATTTTATATCCGTTGTAAAGAAGTCACACTGTGACAAAAAGGTCTTCCGAAAGACCGAAACTAAAATACTTGGACAATTTTAATGTGTGATATTTTAAATTAAAAAAAACACATTTTTGGAATAAGGCTGTAAAGGAGATCTATTCCATCCATTTTTGTTACTTTTTATTGTCTACTAGCGTTTGAACCGTCGTCAATATCTTTAAAAAATAGAAAAAACTTTATTTTGCAAATAATTGATTGATGAAAATTCGAAAAGTTAAAAACCTTTAACTCGACTATGTAAATAATTTGAGGTATACATTCTGTCTTATCATTTTTATACAATTTAAATAGCCATGTCACCCGGGCCATTAATTACGAATCTATTGACACCTTATTCATTTAAAATCGGTTCAGTAGTTAAGGCACTACAGTGGAACATACAAACACACATACATACGTAGACTGCCAAAATCATTACACTTCCCTTTGGCTTCGCCGTAGTCGAGTAATAACCGCATTAAAGCCCGTTGCGTAGTTTAAAAGATCTAAGTGTACTGTACACACATAAAAGTCACCAGGTGAGGCCGAAAGTTCTTTTATTTCAAATCGTGTAAAGACAAGTGAAAACATTCTGACAGTGACAGTGTTTAATGTTACAGTATCACATACATGATCTCACTAATCTAGAAAAACATAGAAAAAAAATTAAAACCTCGCCACGCAATTAATCGTAACATAAGTAAAAAGTTAAAAAAAAAAAAAAAATTGTACCTACCAAAAACGCCACACACAATTTTGGAAAAGAGCTGATACTCTTTAAACTGCTGGACCGATCTTTACCAAACATGGCTAAGAACCACAGCAAAAAAACTAGCTTTCGAATGAAAAACTGCATCCATCCGTTTGAGAGCTACGATGCTACACACACACACATAGACATCGATTTCAAACTTATAAACACGCCTCTTCTTGCGTCGGTGGTTAAAAAACTGACAGCAGTTTAAACGCTAGTAGAATTACTCATTAGCATAGATGTGTATGTAGTTTAACATAACATGGCATAGTATACGTAACGTTGTTTATGCGTGACCAAGACGTAATTGATCCAACGGACTAGCCCACCTTACGTATATTGGGCTAGCATTACAAATGGCTGCCTGGCATGCGATCAGCCATGCAATGCGACATATTGTTTATAAATGGTTAAAAACAACAAGGCTTTGTTAATTTTACAAGCTTATTTAGTTCTATCTGTCTTGTGTATGTATCAAATCAAATCTTGCAATTGATTTTTTGAACCTACCTTGCTACTGTAAGACCAATGAAATTTAAATCACTTTGAAGTAATATTCTTGTGGCCCGGCTAATATCGTCGCCGCAGGATGGAAATCTTCCACGGTTGCTCCGATTTTCTTCAATTTGGTAAATATTTGGCAAAATTTTGTTTAACAAGTTTGAACAATTAGGTAAGACTATTTGCATCAAGCACGTCTTGATCAAAAAATAACGTTTGGTAAAAAGTTTCATCGTTAATACAACATTTTTGCTGACTGAAGGTAGGTACTTTCTTTTTGTTGACTGTACTTTCGTTGTCGTCTATCCTTAACATACATAATAAATTTCAAATCAATCCTATCATGATAAGCTGGTGCAAAATTTTATGCACACAATAATAATAATAATATTAACAATAATAATAATATTATTTTGCAAAAAAGTTCGTATTCTAGTGAAAGATAGGTACTTGAACACATTTCGGTCTAGTCAACCTGTATTAGAATTACCTTTTTTGGAATATTTCAGCAGATAGTTGGATTAATTAAATTAAACACTTTCCTAAAAGTTTCTCATCACAAATTGCATTTAAATTTAAATCACTCTGACGTCATACACTTCGAAGTTCAATCGTCGACCAATGTATAGAAATTTTGTCGAAGACAATTTTATTAAAAAATACTAAAAAACATTTTACAGGTAAGGGGTGTTCAGAAAAACTAACCCAACAATCTGCTGAAGTAATCCGGATTAATTTTACGACAGAATATAAAACAATAGAGTGACTCTGATAAAATAGGAGGGATAAGGAAACATACCTTATAATTACATTAATCCTGCAACTCAGTAGTGTGGTTGTATAGGGTGCTTGATAAATGACCTGATGACCGATAAACAATCACATTTGCTCTTTAATAGAATTAGTTTCAGTGATAGATTGATAAAAGCGACGTAATGGGCAAATTAAATCATGATTCTGAACTGATTAGGCATTAAAGGGGAAATAATGGAATTTATGGAGTAATAACGATCACGAATTCCTGTTATTTTGGTTCAAGGCCTCTTCACAAAACAGTACGCAGCGTAGAGCTGTTTAATAATAAGGTTCAAAACTCATTGAACCCATTTACATACCACTACACCGTCCACAGTGTCTTTTCAAAAAGAAACTTGGGTGCCCGTTTCCACGCAGATCTAGTTCGAAGCCTTACCAGAAACTCTTATTATTCTTCTTGTACTTCTTTTTTAATACCCCCATCGATCGATGCGATAATTTCGCCAATGTCAAAGTAATAAATTTATACAGTATTCAAAAATCTTGTGACAAAAATGTCGGCAACGTTGTACGGTAGAACACGGTCATAAGACCCCACCCCCTCAGAATCTGCCAGGAAATCATTAACCGATGCCCAGGGTGCACCGGACCAAGCACTGCTCTTCCCCTCGGACGGATCCAAAAACGAACCGCAGCTCTTGACCACACGCGAAGGTATCCCGGCTCGCACCCCGTCTTAATATTCAATTCCGATTCTGTAGCTGTCATTTTTGACACTTCTTGTAATTTATCTGACAGCGATCGATCCAACTTTCGGAACGGAATTGAATCTCATTAAGACTTCATGGTAAGTCCCCAGTACGGCTAGCACGAGTGCGGACGAAATAGATTGCCTGTTTTTTTCTTACTGTTCATTCTAGAAAGAGAAGGGTAGTCTTTCTCACGCGCGACACAGTTTCTCGCGCGCTCTTGTACTAGCTATGTTGATAGAAAGTTCACTTCACACATTTGAACTTTTTTTCCATAAAATAGGCTTACGTTTGACTTCAATCTCGCTTGATGGAAGGCGAAGATGAGGTTCAATATGGTACCTAGAAGGTATCTGTTCACTTTGGCCTTAAAGATCTCCAGATTATAGCGTTCCGGAAAAACTGACCTCGGTAGAGAGTTCCACTCCTTAGCCGTCTGCATAATGAAAGAAGAGGCAAACGGCTTCGTGGGTAATGGAGGAATGTCTACAATATAAGGGTGAAACTGCTCGCCGCGCCTAGTCGTTCAGTGACGGAAAGGGGAAGGGGGTATCAGGTTATGCAAAACCTCTGCACACTCACCGAAATGTAACCGATAAAAAACCGAGAGGCGGGCCACTCGTCTACGGTGTTCGAGGCTCAGAAGATTTGCCTCCACGAGTGAGTCTGCCTATGATCCTCTTCGCTTGGCGCTCCAAAAGTCCAAGGCATCCAGC
Source organism: Pandemis corylana (assembly GCA_949127965.1). Lineage (NCBI taxonomy): Eukaryota > Metazoa > Arthropoda > Insecta > Lepidoptera > Tortricidae > Pandemis > Pandemis corylana. Next base: position 9,617,699 of record OX421856.1, on the reverse strand, counting down.
TGACATCTAGCATACCCATCCCAGAGATGCGAACAGTATTCCATGCAAGAGGGAACATGAGCTTTGTAGAGATTTAAGAGGTGCTCCGAGGTACCGTCTCTCGTCGTCCCTGTGTTTGCTATGGACTCGATGTAGCAATCGAAATTTAAATTATTATTATTTCTACGTTTATAATGTTTAAACATCTAAATAACCACAGATAACGTTTTTTAGACACCCCCTATGCTAAAAGATTAAATGTGCATTGCCAACCTAGAGGACTAGTATTCCACGCCAGAATACAGCAACACGAGCACTGCTTCTTGACGGCAGGCTTAGCGAGTAAGATGGTGGTAGAGATCCGGACGGACCTTGCTGGGTCTACCACCCGCAAAAAAATGCGATTCAAAACAAGCAATCAAACCCCAGTTAATCAAGAAATCCAGAGTATACCTGTTACTACCCTTACTATCAATAATGCTTGTGACAAAGTATGAAAACAAACATTTGCAGAATTCATTTGCACGTAGCAACAGGATTGCAGACTGTTGCTTATGTCGGGAGCATGTTGACTGAGTTAATTTAAATTCAGCTGGCCAAAGAGGAGGAAATAACAGCAGCTCTGTTGTGAAATAGAATGTGACAGTAATTTGTCCTATTGAAAATTTAATTTCTCTAGATTTAACAGTCATTGCTTACTAGAGGATGGATCAACTGTTTCTTTTTGTTATTTTGTCCCGTCAACGAAGGAAAGATGATCAATTACTTATGGAACGAGCTTAAAACTACCACAAAAATACATGTTTGGCAAGTTGATTGACCTAAGATTTAAAGAGTGACCCAGGAAAACGTGACCATAGCAACGAGTAACATGAAAAAGTTAATCGACCCAAATGTATGATATCGTCGACAAATGCCTACCACCAAGTCAGTGTTCTACCATTCTTTATTAGAGTTTAAGTCAACTAAAATATCGATTAGGCTTGATTGAAACCAGAGTTTTACACCTTGACTTTTCGTGATAGATTTCCATTAAAGGAGCCAGATATCATGTTGTTTAACGAGCTCTGAACCACCATTTCACCATCTCTTTCGAACTTTACCCTTTACCATTTAAGAGTCAGGAATGGAAAATGCTATTATGGTTTAGGGTGCCTTGGCTAATACGGCCTCTAGTTTGTAGTTTTAATTATTATAACCAATTTCCTAATTACACACACAATGCATCGCAATTCTGTGCATGCCCAAAACTTTGGACAAAACAAATTGGCGAAGAATGAAATTCGCAAACCGCTACCGCTGGTGTTCCTGCAACGTGCGACTAAACTCGACTGCAGAGCGGCGACGCGACGTGCCTTGCATGTTTAATGTCGAAAAGCGGATTGAATGAAACTATTGTTCAGGAGAAGTTAAATAAAAAAAAGTTTGAGCCACACTGTTTGAGTTAGGTGGTTCCGTTATGTTTTGCTAAGAGTTGGTTTAACAGGACGTTTGCCTAATTGAACGGGTTCACTCCAGGTTTGGTTGCGCTTGGCAATTTTTACTAACTGCTTTGTGTTAAATGTGTGTGATATCACTAGCTTTTATTTAACTGGCTGTATACGTGGATCAAATGCAATTTCTAGTAATTATGTACATTATGTAAAATGTAATTACAATGCAATTACAGTCAACAAAAAGTACAGTTAGCCTGTATTAAATATGTTTTTTTGTTTAACAATAATTTATTACTTTCAAATTCCTATTTCTTACTCTATTCTTATACTTTCAGAACACACTTAGCTGTAAGAGAAAATTAAAACACATGGCCCCTGAGAAATAAGTTAGAATAACGATTGCATCGTCTTTAATAGACGTCTGTGGAACCCTGGCATTGGCGAACGAGGCGAAGAAGGTACACAATGGCTTTCAAACCGAACAGTTTGTCTCTTCAGTCAAATTGAATAAGAATCCGACCGAGCATTGTTATACTTACGGCCTGATTCAGGGAGGTTGCTTTGAATGAACTTCAGCGGTGCTTGTACGAGTTCATTGCTAGGTATTGTTTGATTGAGTTTGATGGGATTGTCATTGAATATTAAAGCATTCAGATATGTGTTTGCAAATTCTTCACTAAGCTTTGAAGATTTATGTATTGGTTTATTAGGTCTAGAGAAAAAAGAGCGTTTCTGCTAAACTCGTAAATATTCTTCAAAGATTACTCAAAAATTAACTCTAAGTGCCCGTTTAGTGCATTTTTAACTAGTGTAGTAAGATTTTGAATAAAATTATAAATAGTGATCATGACTGCGTAAAGAAAAATAGGGATGATGATTTTTTTTTCTTTGCCCGTTAAACAATATTTGACACGTATTTTTTTTTATTTGTAAAGCAATCAGAAACGAAAACAATAAACCATTTCTAAGTACTTCTGCTTCTTTTTTAATATGGCCCCATCGATCGATGCGATGATTTCGAAAATGTCAAAATAATAAATACAGTATTCAAAAATCTTGTAACAAAAATGTCGGCAATGTTGTACGGTAGAACACGGTCAAAAGCCCCTTCCGCCCCGTCGGCCTCTTAGCCAACGAATAATGATATCCCTTAGAATCTGCAAGGAAATCATTAATCGATGCCCAGGGTGCACCGGACCAAGCACTGCTATTCCCCTCGAACGGATCCAAAAACGAACTGCAGCTCTTGACCACACGCGGAGGTAACCCGACTCGCACCCCAAAAATTCCTAAGTAAAAATTGTGCTAAGGGGTGATGATGTCATGCGACATTTTAACTCAATATAATATTATTTGTGTAATATTTTTGTTATGTGAAAAAAACCGCACAAGTGCGAGTTGGACCGCGAGCCGAGGGTTCGCTACAAATTCGGCTAGTCAATTAAAAAATCCAGTGTTAGCAGACCCTTTCTCCTAAGCAAAATGTAGGCAGTGTGAGGTCATTTTATACTCCTTAAATCCTTAGATAGGACATAAGAAAATAGATTTTTATAATTAAATGTTTTTATTAGTTGTGCTATGAGGGCTACCTTCCCACCAAATCTTAAATTTCTAGGACAACTGGAAATACCCTCTATCTTTGGGAGCACGGCAATTTGCATAGAAAAACCTTTTCTAATGACTATCTTTTGATTGAGTTGACAGAGAGGACTGATTTTTTTCACAGCACAGGCAACCTTAGTATTTGGTATAAATTTCATCATTTCAAGTGTTAATAAATTTTTGAAAATTGTACCTGACGGCACAAATTGCACAAATTGATTGTTTTAGAACTTCCAGGACTTAATCAGTCTAGGTTTAGTGTTAAGACATTATTATTTATACAATAGACAATTTGGACAACGAAGGAAACGATTAATTGATTCAGTATGGATTCGTCTTCACACCAAGAACTCTCCAATGTATTTGAGCGCACCTTATCGAATAACGCCTTTGCTCCTAGGAGCTGCATTTCACGTAAGCTTGTTTGGACAAAACACGTCGTTTTAAGTCGTCTACACTAATATGGTTGATCATTGAGGATTTGTTTGGAGTGTTTCTTGTAATGCGTTTCATGTATCGTGTTCCCTGTTGGTACTTAAAGGATTTATTGCCGTGTCTGTTGTCTTGTTTTCCTTTTCTACTCTATTTTACTTCTTCGTCACTAATATTTTCTCCTTTCCTTAATATTAACATCGTCATCATTGTCTGTAAGACGTCTACTGTTAAACAAATGCCTCCTTAGAACGCCGCTATGACCCGTCTCCCTTATTTCTCGAGATGTCGTCGGTCCACCATTAAGGAGGTTTGCCAACGCTTCGTCTTTTGTCTTTTCACAATATAGTTTCTCTAAATTATTCAGTAAACTTTTTTATACTTACGTCGATTCAGTTAGCTAATGACTAAACATTTAACTAACTATCGCTTAAAATAAACAACAGCTTAATGAGACCACTCAAAGTTGTGGAAGAAAGTCAAGCAACCACGACAACGCCGGCCTCACCTGCGACCGAGAAAGTTGTCATGTTAATTACAAACACCGCCCTGTAGCACACAGAAGAATAAACAGTAAAAATCATAATTAGGAATGATTAAGATTTAGATTACGTTTATTTTATCTGGTATTTAAGCAGTTATATCCAACACTTCGTCGCTAGGTTTGTATGTTTATTTTGCTTGTAGGTTTTGATTTTTTTTGAAATTTAATGGAATCAAGTCACGTAATGAGGTAAGTTTAGCAAACAATTTGCTTGCTTTCCTCTAACTCCCTTGAGAATTTTTCGGGATAAAAATTTACAAAAAGTAGATCCATCAAGAGAATCAAGACACTTTGTAGAGCTTTCCATTAACGAAAGAATTTTTGACATCGGTTTCTAACTTGCAAATCTTACCCACTAAATACTAAAATAGGATTTTCTAATGACAGTAGGTTTTACCGTGAGATGTCAAATATAAAAGCACCCTTTGTTACGGTATGTCATAAAGACTATGCGAATACGCACACTGTTTTCAATATATGTACTGTGGCGTACCCAGGAGGGTAATGAAGGTGAAAGTGCATTCCCCTGTACATTATACGACCCAGGATAACTATGAACCTGATTTATATGCGTTTCTGTATTTCATCTGAAAATTCATATGTACAGGCTGATGTTTAGGGTTCCGTACCGCAAAAGGGATAAAGCCAAGCCGTTGTCCATCTGCCTGTCCGTATGACTGTCAAGACCTTTTTAGGGTTTTTGTTCTAGAAATTTTAAATTTGGTATGATTGCAGCACAACTAATTAAATCAATCTAAAAGGCTAACTTTTAAAATGTCTGTCTGTCTATGTAAGGAACCAATATAAAATGACCTCGCGCTGCCTACATTTTGCTCTACTAACACTGGATTTTTTATTGAACTCTCGGTGTGCTTGGCCGGTTTTTATAGAAACACTATGAAATACAATTTAATTGTTTCTTGTTTTTAAAATTGTACAGAATCCACAGTACGCGAGTACGACTCACTCTATGTCGGTTTATTGTAATTGTTGTTTGTCAAAAGATAAAAGATGTTTGTTTTTACAATGTTAGTTTGTGGGGTTGGCATGCTTTTGAACAGTTATTTTAGAGACTACACATTTCAAGTGCACACAAAACATAACTTTGAGTAAAGTTCAACGTGTAGGTCAGAACTGATTTAATACTATGAGCAGAAAAGACGTATTTAAAAAATATGTGCTTTAATATAACTGAACAAAGATCAAAATTTAGTGTCATCCACGTATCACATTTGTTAGAATGTACTTAAATTATGTAGAGCCAATAATCTGAATAGCGTTTCACTGTAGGTAGAACATTTTCATTGCAAATGTCATATTTACCACACTATTGTGCTCTGGGCTTATGTCAAAATTATGCTCTAAGACATTTTCTTAACGCAAAAATAAGGGACGGGGTAATTTTTGGACATGATACTTTTTGGTTCAGTTCGGCAGCATGCATCTGCAACAATAAATATTATGAAATTATTTTTGAAAAGATTTCACGGATAAGAGCGATTCTTCGGTCATACACTCCCGTAAAAAATGACCAACATTTAGTTTTAAAGCTTGCTAACACTTCACAAAAACGCCTCACCAAATCCGTCCAGAATAAAAGAGGCAACCGTATGGAAATGACCGGATGGGGGCGTACGGTCTAACTGCCGGAACGCGTGGAACATAAACTGAAAGCGCCGCCCGCCTCCGGTCCGTATCCGGTTGTATTGCGTATTTATAGACGAGTGTGATACCGCTTTATGGACCTGTTTATCTTACACCTGGGAAGCTTACGTGAATCTGACAAAAGGATGTCAGCTTCAAAGTAAACTGAACAGATCTTACTTGTTCGCAAGAAATTCTTTAGTTAGGTACCTAACTTTTATATTGTATTGATAACATCCCTTCGGCCGCGTATGAAACCGAAAGTTTGTAACCAGTGGCGGAAGAAGAAGAAAGTCTTATTTTTACGATACTATTTACTAAGCAATAGATCTTTTTAAGTTTCCTTGATGAAAATTATCATTGTGCGTTGGTAAACCTAAGCTAGCTCCTAGTTCAGTTTGTAAGTATTAGACATAACATGAAAAGTCTCAATAGCTATGTAAAAATAAACAGCGCTAATAGCAAAAACTTAGCAGGCCTACTCCGATGTTAAGAATTCGAAGTTCGTTACGTGCCATTCCACTCACACAAATAGTTATTAAAGTGAGTGAGTGCAACGGTATGATACGAACTTCGGAATTCCCTGAGTTACATAACGTCTGCCATTGTCGATGTGGCAGCACCCTCGATCCGAATTCGGATTCAACTTTTTATTTTATGCCAGTGCCAATGTGCGTTTGTCTATGAATTATATCACAGATCCGCGCCAAAACTGTACACATCGCAGCGGCGTAATACTCTCAATTCGCGAAAGGATTTATGCTAGGATCTAAAATTTGGGACACACTGTTCAATTTGTCATCAAGCCGACCCGTTTCAGTTTGTCTTAAAACGGGTTTATCATCATCATAATCCTCATCAGTCGAAGACGTCCGCTGTTGAACATAATGAACGACAACTCGCCACCTGTATCCACAGGTTTCCCGCAACTTTTACGTTGTTGTCGGTCCACTAAAATGTGTTGATTTCATTGGAATAGGGAATCCTTTATGGTTTTGTGATATAGTAACAATATGCACAATGTCAATGCGAGGTGAGTTTTCTTAGGTGAAGAGAAGATCAGGACTAGATTCATCGACTGGGAGTTGCAGACGTGGAGAAAAGTTATTACTTAAGCTCCACTTTTTACTATTATGTAATGTAACACTTAACGGAAGCGGCTCAGCCCTTTCGAGGTGTAAACACGATTACGGCTGGATGACGTCGCGCTTACGCCGAGGCGACTGCGACTATGAGTGGACCACAATGTTCTGCACCGTTCGCGCGCCGATGGCGAGCCGCGAGAGTGTAGGGACCACCTGAGCTAAGCGCGGTGATAGCAAATGTCAAGCTTGTGCAGAGTCGAAGCAATACTGATGAATGTGAATTTTAATTTAAAAATACTGAACGGCTTGAGCTGAGGAAGTGCCAATCCCGTACTGACTTGATAGTTGTGCGATAAACTGTTATGGCCAATAAGTCTGGTTAATAATTTAGTTGTAGCTGCAATTCAATCTGTCGATAATGCCACCGAACCATTGATTGGACTAGCATATTAGTAATTATCCGTTGGCACATAAAAATGCTATAATAGACTATATTTTATGACGAAATGTTTTAAGGTCTTACGTGATCCTGCTACGCGTAAAGTTCACGTAATACACGCGCAAGCGTGGAAGGCTCCAAAAGCGGAGCCTTACTTTATATATAAGTTGGTTGAGCTGGTCTGCAGTGTGACTCATCTCGCCGATACGTCTGGCAACAAGCCACGAGGTTCGTTTATATATCATCGTGTTTTGACGCGTCTACGTACCCTGACGACGGAAGGCGGTATGGAATGAAACGCCGGTAGAATGGAAGATGCTGGGATCGGTTGCAGTTGTCATTTGTTAATGTTTCTTTTGTTTTTTAACAGATTTAAAAGAGTCATGGTTAGATTAAAGAAATCAGGTTTAATCTCCTGGATTAAATTTGGATCGAGGGATAAAGAGAAGTCAGATAATTCGATAATTTCCAGTATTTAGTTTCAAAGAGCTTTCAACTTCATTTAGGGGCTTCAAATTGTGTTAAAACCTAAGAAAAACTTTTTAAAAAGCCAGTCACGCGAAGTGTCGACGAACTATAACTATCAGTGACACTGCTGACACCCCTAAGCCCTTCAAAGTAAAATTCCTCTGTAGCAATTTAAAGTTTTGACACAACTCCAGCGGGGAGAAAACTTAAATCGGTACGATTATCGATAGTTCAAAACTAACTATATTCTTTAGCACTTTGTCGCAGTAAATAATATCAATACTGGGACATACATATATACATACCGTCACACCTCTTGTGGAAGACGTTAGGTTAAATATGCTGAGGTGAATCACGGCGACTATATTCCGAAATTCGAACGTATATCGACTGCTTGTCTATGTTTGGAAATCGTCCTTCCACAATTGGATTGGCTGGAAGAGATCCATTTTTAGGAATAAGCTTTTATTTGTGCTACTTTCTTTTTATTGTTGTAATATTTTTAATCTTTCGTGTAATGAAGAATTTACATACATACATACATTAAACTCTTTTATATGCAGATTTCAGAAACTAAATAATATCAAGTTTAACTTTATACTCGTTGTAGCGTCTAAGCACTAAAAGTTTATTTCATTTACTGAACGTTTAATGCTAGCAACGTTTTCTTGGATCGTTATTCTTTATTTATTTGTAAACGTTTAGCAGGCGCTTTGTAGATAGTGGCCACTTACGAGAAAACCGTTCGAAAATTGAATTCAATATTGTTGTGTTTTATCGTAATTGCACCATTAATGGTCGACAAATGTTTCCATGGAAGCAAGGATCAACTTTTTCTTGCCACCCGTTGCTATGGTTACGTTCTCCTCGCTCACTCTTTAAACAGGTTTCTACAGGTTAAAAATTTGCCAAACATGTATTTTTGCGGTGCATCTTCTTGCTTCTTCCATAATTGGTCATTTATTAAGCATGTTAGTATAATGAGACACAACATTTCTTCTAACAAACTGTACTACTCTTGTCCCCTTGCTGATGGTACAGAATAACAGCAAGGAATAGTTGATCCACCCGTAAGTCGTAGTTCACAGATTACGGCTTCAAAGCAATAACTTAACAATTTTGCACCCAAACTTACAATTCAATCTAACGAATTCTACCTGCTGGAATATTCTAGATTAATTCCAAGACACATTGAGTTACTAAACCGCAATCTCATTCTGCGAGGAGGGCTGTGCCCAGCAGATGGTGATGAATGAGAATGGGATTGATGCTAGCAGTTATTCCATATTATTATAAGTACTTACGTTAAATTGCATACGAAACAACAGATCTTTCAATCCCATTTTCATTCTGGTTTAGTAATACTCTTTCTCTTACTTAGAAGTCTTCCACATTTTACTCGTAACAAGTAGCAGCCAGCAGTTTCTTCAATTGTGCAAACAAAACCTCAGAAGCCTTATTGTTTCAAAGAATTTCATATCACAGATGTAAATGCAAAGAGCCCAGGCGTTATTGCTAGCTGTTGGTTTTAATGCGACTCGACTTGATGTTATCGTTCCATATAATTGAATTCTGCCCGTTGTACCACCAGATGTCTATGCATCGCGACGGGAGCTTGCTATGAAATATTTGATAGGCGCTTCGATATGAAGCAGGCTTGAAAATTCGTGTTGTTTGTTTATTTACAATGGCGTCGCCAAGGGGGTAGAGGGGCCGCTGCACTCCCCCTCCCCTAGGGAATAGAAAAATTAAGCCTTTACTATTATTATTACTTACAAGCTACAAGCTGTTTGAATGTAACTTATGCAGGTTGGGTTGGTTTGACTAAGCATTTTTCAGGATGTTTTTGTTGTCGAATAAGAATAGAATAGAATAAATTTATTTCGTAAAAAATACATCAGCAGTATACAAAAACGATTATCTGGCAGACCCCAAACTAGGCAGAGCCTGTATCTTGGGACCTTGGAGTGCACTATACAAGACAAATTAGCTTACAGTGGTTAGTAGACGTCAGAAGTTAAGGTAATTTCTAACTAAAAATAAAAATAAAATTAATAAAAATAAAAATAGGAGCGAAACACAAAAACAAAAATGTCTTGTCGTATGACAAGGACGCAAGCCATTTTCTTACGATCAGTATGAGTCTACCTGTCGTGCAGCGCTGCACACCGTGCACTTTACAAACAGCGTTATAAATACGTAAGGGCATGAAGGCAGGGAAAAATTTTGCGAAAGCGGATCTGGTCTTTGGTAAGGGAGCTCTAAACCTACGTTTGGTCAGTAGCTGAGTGTAACTCGGCAGTGCTCGGCTCGGCAGCTTGTGGTTGACAATTTATTCCCTACATTGGCCAATGTTGCAAGTATACGGCGTCAGAGGGACGATTTAAGGAGCGACCACACCGCCGCGTATGCGAGTGACGTGTCGTAGGCGTCACGTCTTCTCACCGTTTTCTCATACATTTTGTTACGTAAACACACCGTCAACGTCTTTTACGCACCGGTGTGGTCGCACCTTTAATCCATACCTATAAAACAGTACCGTGACTGACTGACTGGCTGACTGACCAAACGAGGCATATGACAGCCTAAGCCACTGGACCTAGGATCTTGAAATTTGGCAAATGTATATCTTGAGTATCCCAGAGGAGCACTATGAAAGGATTTTTTGAAATTCCTACGGAATAGGGAATAAAATGAGATTTATATATTACTCAGTAACTATAATAACTAGACTCTTCAAATTTGGCACACCTGTAGATGATGTAACACTACAACATGTTCTCTGGGAAAATGCGAAATTCCCGCGGGACAAATTTAAGTGCATTCAACTTAATTTCCCACGGGATAAAAGGACAGGGTAGGAAATAATTACGTAATATTTGAAGAAATGAGTGGATGAAGGTGGTATGTCACTTTGACGTTATCCGCGCGGACGAAGTCGCGGGCAAAAGCTAGTATCGAATAAAGTAAGAAAGAAAAACCCAACCAACAGCTGAAATAGATATTCCGGGATTAAAACATCTCGGATACAGCTGTGTTAAGTATCCTAATAGTTATGATGGCATCTATGCCGTACTGTGTTCCTTTCTAGCCTTCGTATCCAGTTTAACTTCTGGAATATTTGATAGCGACATATTGCCAAGCATGGAATATTGTAAGACAACCGTGCACATTGCACCGTCAGGCATGATAGGTACAGGAAGCCTTTCACAGGCTATTCCTACCAAATTATCTTATTTCAAGCTCAAGCCAAGCACAGAGAACAAGTTCATGGATGTTTAAAAATGTTAATACGTGAGGGTGTTCATGAAAGTGGCTCCGTGATATTTAACGAGATGGTATAAGTTGTGCGTACTTTTAATTTGCACTGCAAAGTTTTAACCGGGGACCCGCGCGTTTAAAGAATTTGTTACTTGTAGGAACTTGAAGTCTTTGTTATTATACTATTACTAGCTTTTGCCCGCGGCTTCGCACGCGTGAACCATGAGCATTTCAAAGAAGCTAGCAATCAAGCAAGCGAGCACCCAAACCTGCAAGCATGTAAGTATGCAAGCAGGCATGCAAGCAGGCATGCAAGCAGGCATGCAAGCAGGCATGCAAGCAGGCAAGCAAGCATGCAGGCAAGCGTGCAAGCAAGCATGCATGCAAGCGAGCGTGCAAGCAAGCATGCATGAAAGTAAGCACGCAAGCATGCATGCATGCAAGCAAGTATGCAATCAAGCATGCAAAGCAAGGACTCAAGCAAGCATGCAAGCAAGCCCCCGCATTGCCCCGCTGCCTTAATTTTTCTGAAACTGTAAATATTGCAGGATTTTTATAAAACAAACCTAACCTAACCTATAGGGCTGTCCTAAAATATACCTACCCCAAATAACTTTTTCCCGCGACTTCGTAGTTACGCGCTAAGATGTAAAACGAAAAAATAAGTTTTTTCCCGTTCCCGTGAAAATTTTGGGGAGTGCTTTCGGAGTAGGTACACTTAAAGCCTTTAAAGAAAGACACGTTATAAATGTTGTCTCTTTCTTCCGCTGTTTCGTCTGGAAACGTAAAATCCCGTTTTTTCCCGTTTTAGTGTTCCCCTACACTCCCGAATAAACCTACGTGACAAATTTCAACTTTTTGTGTCCAGTAGGTAAAACGTAAAATCCCGGTTTTTCCCGTTCCCGTAAAAATGTTAGGAAATCCTTTGTTAATGCTCCCTTACACTCCCTAAGGAAGCTAAATGCTAAATTTCATCTTTCTACGACCAGTAAAACGAAAAATCCCGTTTTTCCCTATCCCGTAGGAATTTCGAAAAATACCTTCTTAGTGCACCTCTAGGATACTCAAGGTATATGTGTGCCAAATTTCAAGTTTCTAGCCATATTATGCCTACCGCAGTATTTCTTTGTAAACAATATTTTTCCCGTTCCCGTGGGAATTTTGGAAAGTACTATCTTAAATGCTCATTGACACTCCCGAAGCAATCTACATGCCGAATTTCAGCTTTCTGCAACCAGTAAAATGAAAAGTCCCGTTTTTCCCGTTCCCGTGAGAACTTCGAAAAATACCTTCTTAGTGCACCTCTAGAATACTTAAGGTATATGTGTGCCAAATTTCAAGTTTCTAGCCATATTATGCCTACCGCAGTATTTCTTTGTAAACAAATATTTTTCCCGTTCCCGTGGGAATTTTGGAAAGTACTATCTTAAATGCTCATTTACACTCCCGAAGCAATCTACATGCCGAATTTCAGCTTTCTGCAACCAGTAAAATGAAAAGTCCCGTTTTTCCCGTTCCGGTGGGAATTTCGGGAAATCCTTTTTTTAGTGCTCCCCTACACTCCCCAAAGGAACCTGAAGGCCAAATTTCAGTTTTATACGACCAGTAAAACGAAAAATCGATCCCGTAGAACTGAATATATAAATCCCGTTTTTTCCGTATCCCGTGGGAATTTCCAAAAATCATTAAAATATTATTTTACTATTATAATCACCTACTTCTATGCCAAATTTGAAGAGTCTAGTAATAATAGTTCATAGGATTTCGTTAAACTGAATATATAAATCCCGTTTTTTTCCTTATCCCGTGGGAATTTCCAAAAATCCTGAAATTAGTTTCTTTGTTTTGTAATCACCTACATTTGTATCAAAATTGAAGAGTGTAGTTATTATAGTTACTGAGATAGCGTCACTCGGAGTCGAATATATAATTCCCGTTTTTTCCTTATCCCGTGGGAATTTCATAAAATCCTTCCTTAGTGGATGCCTACATTATATAAGGTATCTATGTGCAAAATTTCAAGTCTCTAAGTCCAGTGGTTTGGGCTGTGCGTTGATATATAGTTAAGTCAGTCAGTCAGTCAGTCAGTCAGTCAGTCAGGACTTTGAATTTTATATGTATAGATTTATTATTATTAGTCTGCAAGTAAATGTGCAAACTGTTGGCGTAAAATGCAATTTGTCAAGTTTTATTTAAAACTTTGTTGGCTATAGACAGACGTCATATCCACGTGTTTGTTAATCCTGTGTAGGTGAGGTTAGGCCTTTGCTACAAAATATAATAACCACAAAAGTCATAATATTATTTAAATTAAACTCAAATATTAAATAAATAAATATCTTCGGATAATTGACACCAATTGACCTAGTCCCAAACTAAGCCAAGCTTGTAATAGGGTACCTACTAGACAACGGATAAACAAATTTAAATTAAACTTGAAGTTGATTAAATTAAACTTAAGTTTATTAATTTAAACGTAAAGTTTATTTATTTAAGAAAACTTAATTTAACCTAAGTTTAACTGAATTAAATTAAACTTGACCTTAATGATTATCATCTTTAAGAAGTTGAATCCGGCAGTGATCCAAAACAGCCCTATATTCCCACTACTGGGCTCAAACAATTTTAAGCCACAAACTAAACAGCACGTGTGGGTGACAGGAGCCGCCTGCGCTTTACATGGGTCGGTTAATTTGCTCGGCGACCGCGTAAATCACGAGCGCGCGCATCCCGCCTTGCGGCGCGAGCGCAGGTCAAAGAGGAAGATATTACAGATGAGATGAAACAAAGATTTTATGCCTATAAGTACCTACTGATAATTTGTTTCCTTTCTTCAATCTGGTAAACTGGAAGAGATCCCTTTTTAGGGCTAAGTTCCCAGTAATACTATTTTATGTCATTATTATTCATTTATGTTTGGTTGTCTGGAAGAGATCGCTACTAAGCGATAAGACCGCCTATTGTCTACTTTGTTCTTTGTTTCTGTATTGTTTTGTACTGATTTGTGGTGTTCAATAAAGAGTATTTGTATTGTATTGTATTGTATTGTATTGTATTGTATTATGTGTAATAATGAGTAACTGTCCCAATTTTTAACTGTACCGATACATAAAAAAGAAACCACTGAACCGAAAACCACATGAGTAACTCTTTTTTACCCTTAATACATAATTAATATTTAAAAAAAATGATAAATCATACTTTAGCATTATTTCTGCAAAACATATTGCAAGATTGTGTTGACATTATTATACAGTTGAAAGTTTAAGAAAAACATAGCCAGTAAAATTTATTTGTTTTCTTTACAAAATGAACGTTACTCGTTCAGGCTATGATACCTTTTTTCTTTTTTTACTCTATACTCTGTCTCTAATTATCTAAATTATAAAACTAATCCCTATTTTCCTTAGCTATGTCATACATTATGAAGGACTGCACTTTTTTTTTTTAATTTGTTCGTTATTGTCTGAGCAAGGTTTTGTAGCATTATTAAAAAATAGAAAAAAACGGAACAGTGGCAAAATCGCGTGCAACAGTGTAAGTATAAAACTTCTATATTCGTATTATCGTATATTATTACGAGCATGTAACTGCCACAATCCTCTATGAGACTTCATGTAGGCACAATACATCATCCTTCTAAAATCTCACTCTTTGTCGCTAAGCTGATTTATTTATTCCCATTCGCCGCACGCGCATAGCCGATATTTCATCGCCGTGACTTTTGATGGTGCCGCTTATTTGCTTGTATTGATTGTTAAACATAATTCGGGGCTTAATTGGATGCCAATAATAAAAGATTTATGTAATTGGCAATGAGCACATTTTTTAAAATAATTTAAGTAAATTAGTGATATTTTTTTAATACCTACTTAGATGATACCTAAAGAAAATTGCTGTATTTTTACGGTATTAGTAGTATGTCATCTACGTAGTACTTATTAATCGACAAATCGTATTTCAGAATACCCTTTTAGCTTATAAAAGATTTTAAATGTTATGCTTCCAAAAAATTCAAAGTACATATATTTAAGTACTACCATGAAACGGAGTGAATGGACACGAATCTGAACTTTGAATGCGAATTACTGATTATTTTTATGAAAAGCATACAAGTTAAAAAGTAAAACATTCGTCGATTTTTGTGTTTTTTACTATTTGTCCTTGGCCGTGCGAAGGTAAAAAGTAACTCCCCAAACTCCTCGAAAAAAACCCGTCCTACAAGTGTGTGCTGCAGCCTTCAATATTAATAACTAAATATGATCGATCATAGTTCATATTACATACCAACTGTACCTAGTGTAAATGTTTTCCCTTTGTTTTTGCAGATTAAACCTACCTTTGGCTTGAAAAAAAAATTTTTTTTTTATCAAAACCCTTTATATCTCGCAAAATATTGATTCTATAAGTATGTGTATAGTCGCGTTCGATTCAGCGCAAAAAATTGTATAGAAAATGACACCTTGCATTTTTTAATTTCTTCCCTGCCCTTACCCCCTGGGATGGGTAGGACTCCTAAACTTTGGTAGGACTCGGCACATCCTCACTTCGAGTCCCAAGATAAAGTTATAAACAAAGTTTCTTGATGTATATTACGTATTTTGCTGCCTTGCATATTAAGTCTTACTTTACCTGTTAATTAGTACCCGGTAAAGTTAGCGTACTTTAAAATCCTACTATACCTACTCAAATTCTTGGTAAAACCACACTTTTTAGTAAAGTTTTGAGTAGTACATTTTTGGGGCTATCAAGGCTCAACTTTAGACGGCTTTTTTGACAAATCAGTATTGCCGTAGCAGAAAGCAACAATTCTACTATTCATTACTGTTATTTAGTAGAATTCACAATCAGTAGTTTCTGAGAAAATTTGATGCAAAAGTTATTCCTTAGTGATTTTTATAGACACCGGTGGACGGTATTGCAATCTCCAAATTCTATTCCAAATAGCGAGAAAATGTGAAAATATTATTAAACGTAAAAACAAAAATAAATATCCCTTATAATTGCTTCACAAAACTGTTTCAGATTACGCGGTCAAAATGCTGAAACATACATAAAGTGCCGCTTATTCTGATGCTGACATTCGATACAGCAATGAAATCATTGCCATCAAGCTTGAGGTCTTACGGTTCAACGGATTTGGAATCACTACCACATTCACCATTCCTTCCATCTAGGTAGAAAGAGATGGTAAATGCGACTGCCAACATCCACGTGTTATAGACCGACCGCTTAAATGAGTCCTTGCCCGGTGCAGGGGCGTGGGGGATGTCAAAGGGGCCGAGAGAGGTGCAGGCGGCAGGCGCACTACCCACCCGGTCTATAGACAATATGGCTCCTTATCTCTTATGATCTTAAACTCCCCAATTCGAAATTCGATGTTCAAATCGTGCCCTCTCGCTCGCACAAACAGTGTAACATTAAAGTGAGAGGGGCGGTATAATTGCTTGCGCACTTTGACAAGAACCTTTGACACTGACCCTAATGAACCAATCGCAACATTGTTTTCTGACATTAAACTACTTATTTCCGTAACTCAGCGATTTAAAGAAGATCTTGCCCAACGGTGCAAGATTATGCTTTATATCTCTTCGGCAGCGTTTCACGTAAGTTGCACCTCACCAATTTAAGGATCATCAATTAAATTAAAGGTTATATATAAATCGCTACATTTCTTACAGTACCTAGTGACGGTTATAGCTGGGTACTCATCTGCGAGGTGTAACCGTTGCAGGTTACAATAACCAAATATGTTTACACTAAGAATTTTGGTTACTAATGTTTAACCTTTTCGCCACCAAGTCAAATTCAAGAGACGTCGCCCATACGCCAGACTTCTATACTGCGATGCCTTAAGTTGAGTCTAACTTAATTGGACGAAGGTTGCTTTTGCATTGAAGTAATGGACGTATATGCTGCGCTGCTGATGTATGCATACGAGTTTTGTCGTTGGCGTCGGAAAGGTTAACGTGCAACAGTTACGGTTACAGTTGGGATTCTGAACTTCTACCATGCTTTTCTTGAGAACATGGTGTGGTGGTTTTCCGTTGCCTACTACACCGCAGTGCTGGAGTCCGAAGTTCATAGAGAGCGTTGCTGCCAACTCTTATATCGCCTTTTTCGACACCCACAAGAAGAAACTGTTCTTTCTTATTGTATAGCCGACACGGTGACAAGAAATCATTATTATGTCTCTCAGCATCACCGGAATTTCAAAAATATGCAATTGTATTTGAATCTTAATGGTACATACAGTGGCAATTGGAAATGGTCTATTATGCGGTCTCAGGAACCAATGCAACTGATCGCAATCCGACAACAGTGGAATACCAGGTTTGACGACGGGCATTAAGAAAATAGACGCAGAATAAATAAGGACACAACTGCGAAGCAATTCAATGGTGTGTGTGAAGTTCCCAATCCGTACTGGGCCTGCATGGGAACTATATTATAGCCCAAGCTCAATCATTCTGAGAGGAGGCCTGTGCCCAGCAGTGGGACGTATATAGACTGGAGATGATGATGATGTAGAATAATGTAGATAAATAGAGACGTTGAATAAAAAAAAATCGGATTCCTAATAAAACTTACAAAACCTAGCCAGCTCCCGCTCTCGAGAATAACCCTTCGGCTAGATATAATTCAACCAGGCATAACAGTATGTCAACGCCGTTCTGTTAATCCTCGGTTATGGGCTCGCCTGTTATAATTTTAACCTGTATTATTTTATATTCCGAACATTATCGCGGCTTAAGCCGAGTATCGTATTATTTATACTCTCCACATGTATTAAACACGTTTACTTTAGCCGTATCATTTGTTTTACTTTGTGCGGTGAATTTATTTTTGTTTTATTTTTCACGGAAGCGGGGTTGGTTGATTTTGAATTTTAACGTTTAGTTACGATCGGACGTTAAAATAAGTTTAATAGCAGAATTTTGGGTGGGTAGTGAACTGTTTTTATAATAATAATAATTCATTTATTTCGGTCAGAATCCATAATAATTGTTAGTATACATTCTTGAAAATATTTTGAAATAGTAAACGAAAATTGGAAAATGAAGTCGTCTATATGTCGTCGGTATGTTTTGTCAATATATTGATGTTTTACTAACTAAAGAACTAATTTTATATCTTCGTCAAAGCATCGACATTGTTATGTATTTAAATAAGCAACGCTGCCTGCCTTTTGGGAGTTTTGTTTTTACGTGTATAATTTTTGTCCCTTTTTTTGCTGCTGTTATTATATACATAATGTACCTACAAAACTTAAAATAATAACTGATTATCAGGCTGCATAATTAAAAAGTAATAAACATTAAAAACAAACTTCCCAATCCTGCCAATAAATTTCTCCTAATTATCCCGAACCCAATTTGATTTTGACATGGTATTAACTAACTAATAATAATAAAAGCAATTATAAGCATGTCACATTCGATCCAAAGGATGGAAATAATTACGCTGATACAATATTAATAACAGTGAATGAGGAAGGAATTCTGTCTCTTGCCGAGACAAATGTAGTATTAATGAGTGCGTCGCTTGCCGACTGAACTCAGAGAGGTGAAAGCGACAGAGACTGCTCAGGGGCATGACTTTTGAAACCATTTCACTCGAAAGTGGAAAAATCTGTATATCGCAAATTAAATTGCCGACAAGTTGACAAGATAAAAAGCTGTAATTTTGTGCGATAATGCAAGTTTTTTTTAATTCACAACATTTTTCTCCACATTCGAGTGGTATTTTTGTGGTATTAAAAAAATGGGACTCCAAAGCCTCTGATGTAAGTGTTAGAGGCAAAAAACGTCTTGAACGTACGTGTAACCTATCGAACGCTCCGAAAGGAAGGACTACGGATTCTTCCGAACCATTAAACACATATTAGTCGAGTACTATGAACTGAAATAAAATGAAATGAAATATTTTTACTGCAAGAATACAATCTATTCGAATATTCTATAAGAATACAATCAATATGCTATAGAACAGTACTCGAATTAATCCGTTTACTTCACAATATTTGAATCTCACTGTACTTTTATCTTTTATGTCAGTTAGTTTATTTTTGATACAAAAATCTCTGACTCACCACAGGAGGTTCCTATCTTTGAGAACTCTTTATCTTGTGTATTTTCAATATTTTTTACAATGGCCATTTTGTATTAGCTTGTAGGCCAAAGTATCCCCGGTCTGAGGATGACTAGCCATGCCTTAAGTAGACTCTGAGAATAAAAACTTTTTTTTTTATGTTAAAGAGGCCAGACAAACGAACTAGTGGGTCACCTGATGGTAAATGATCACCACTGTCCATAGACACCCGCAGCGCTTTACGCGATGCCAGTGCGTTGTCGGCCCTGCAGAAAATTGTACACTCGCCTCTTAAAGTCACACAGGTCGTAACTCGATGGGAAGACCTCAGCGGGAAGCTCGTTCCAGATTTTGCAAGTTCGTGGCAAAAAATACCGATTAAACCGCACCGTTGTCTCTATTCCAAAGCTACTCTACACCTGCCGGCGTCCGGCGGCCGGCAACGCGCGTGTGACGTTTAATTTTGTTTGGAAATGATTGATGGAGCCGTTCATTTTCATACTTTTGTGCACGGAATCATTTGATCTAACTAGAATTGCTGGATGCAGGACAAAGGTAGATTGACCTGCCGATCGGAATAGCACAACATGTTTAGATATACCTATATGTAAGTATATGTCTACATTTGTTTGTAAGTATTTCTTGATGAGCATGGCGTGTTGCGAATGGGGATTGAATTATGCGTTGAATAGTATTCAAGTCTAAGTTAAGTGTAAGTAATAGTTCATTTGTTTCTCCTGTGTTTGCTCCTTCGCCGCCTGTTGAGACAGTCTAGTCATTTAAATGTTATAACTAACGATCAATAAGTCAATACAATAAATTTGCTTTGACACTGCGATGCGGGTGACATGTTACTAAAACGTCAGCAATGAAAATGAATCAACAATAGAAATACTAAAATCGTATACGGGTTTGTCTATCCAGCAGTGTATTTAACTATGACATGTAAGTCGAAAGCCACTTTATGTTTTAGCTAAGGCAGGGGAAGTTCTTCAGCGATGACCAATTTAGATCAGTACTGCCGCTTAAGCAAGTATTACACGAAATCTTTTTCCCATGCTACCGTCAGCAAAAAATACATATTTTGGTAACCATCAAAAACAACACAAACTTAATTGACCGCGACTGACAATACGAGAGCTAACGACCGGGCAAATATCAAACCGTGAATTACATGTCAAAACATACCGCTATCACTATTAAGCTGTGGACCGTACCTGTGGGAAAGTCAATATTGTTCTGTCGACGGTGTTAGGAGCTCGAGTGATTTGTAAAACGTAGGTTGAGTACAGTATACATAATGAACACAATTGTTTAAATCAAGAAGTAAAATTCTGGATACATTTGAAAATGTTTTACTGTTCATTACATTTGTGGAGTTTGACCACAATAGAGAAATCAAAACCTATCATTTTGAACAGAAGATGTTCCCCAGGAATTCGTGATTGTATCGTACAGACACATCATTAAAACAGATGACGATTGGTGACAAAAATTCGCGTAGTAACAGATAGAAAATTTCGAAGGCTTACTCACCTGCTATGGGTGGTGTAGCGGTTATAGCACACATCACGGAATGATGGATCCGGGTTCGATTCCCGGCCAATAGCTTTACTTTTAAGGGAGATATAAGACGTGATTTATATATGTAATTTTTTATATGTATTTAGGATATATGTATTTAAGGTTTTTTCGTATCAACTGTAAGATCTTGTAAATATGTTTGCTTAAATAAAGTTCTTCTATAGTAAAAAAAAACACATGAGTAATTCTGGTGTCTAAATGTGTGGAACTCGGGAAGAGATGGACCCATCTGATAAACCGGAGCTTCATCACTCAAACTAATAAAAAGGCCATCAAACAGTTTCAAGAGACTTCGCGGAACCGCTCATAATTTCTCGGTAGCCTCACAACGTTTTCACACTTAAGATTTACAGGCTGACAGTACTTTGACCTATTTCTTTGATATAAACGTTTTCGGGGATCCAATTAATATGTCAACGCGGAATACAAAAATAAACTGACACTTTTAATTCACATAGATATTGGCTTCATCCATTTGTTTAAGAAATTAAATAACTTTTACTTGCGTTGTTTTACTGTCCCTGTTTGTTGTTGTTGGGGTTAAATCTTACAAGTCAAATTTAATTTAATTTTATTCAGCAAAGTTCAGTTTTTAATCGAATTATCTTGAAATTTGGTACAGATTATTCAGCATGGATGTCAATGCAAGTATAGGTAAGAAAAAATAATTCAGTTTACAAAAACTTATTCCTTGTGATGGTGTGTCCTAAAAACTCTATATTCGTCATCGATTTAAAGATTAAAGGTGAATGTAGCGTGAGATCGCACGTCGAGACCGATCTTTCCGTTCCACAGAATTTATGACCGTTTTGAATTCTTCGTGTGAGGCATCCTGTTTTAAACTTCAGTATACATACAATTAAATAAACGCCTTTTACTAGCGATAAATTTAATCCAACACCCGATAAAAATACTGAGTACAAAAATAAATAGTGAAATTAGTGCGACCATGAGAATGGTCACGATTTCACTTACCAAGTAATGGAAATAAGCGATGCATATTTAGGTAGACTACATTATGAAATATATTTTGCGATGTTATGTTCCGGTGTGGAGATTGGTACCACTACTTGTACTACTGTTACTGGTACTGGTTAAATTACTGGCACATGAGGTATTCTATCTTAGCCTACTAGACTGGCAACGCATCTGCAATCCTCTATTGTTGCGAGTGTCTATGGGTGGTGGAGCTTACTTACCACCAGGTGACCCACTTGCTCGTCTGCCTTCCTTGTTGCACTTGTTGATTTTTAGACGACCTACATGATGATTCAGAACCACGATTCATCCAAAGCGGTTATTATTAATAAACATGTTAGTAACATTATTCTCATACCTATATTCATATTGTTATGTATTTTACCCGCGGCGTCAGTCATATTATATAAAATGCAAGCAAAATGTGCAAGTATACCAGCCGTTTCCTTTATTCATGGCAAGCATTGGAACGGTGTAATTATTGTAAGGAAAACTTTTATTGACAAAGGCAACTGTCGTTATCACGTGATCAGATTCTCTTAATCATTTATTACAAAATTTAACAGCTCACGGCAAAAGTTTATACTTATTCACGTCTTAACTTCCAAGTTAATAGTTTATTCACGTCTGCAAGAAGTTTTCCGGTAAGGAATCTCCTTTTTCATTCATACCCAAGTTGTTTCTATTTTGACGCATTGGTAATTTTGCATTGCTACTTGGCGGCAGGACCTTGCACGAGATCCTACCTATCGCAAAATATGCTCTTTTCTACAGCTATTTTCTGAAAAATGACTTATTTTTCACTATTTCAAACGATTTAAGAGTTCCGTGCAACGCCACCGATGCATACAGGTAAACTCTCTAGCGCTCTTTGCTCAGATATATCACCATTATTACTTCTCCAATATATATTCTCCAAGAGTAAAATTAAATCTACTTTTTATGTTTGTTTATAAATAGATACTAATCAGCCCACATTCACCCACTGCTAAATAAAGGCCACACTTTAACGCCTCTTTGCCCGGACCTATGCCAGTCTCATCCACAGTTTTCCGGCCGACCTCCAGATGTCATCTCACCAACGAACTGGTGGTCTGCACTCTGACCTTCGAACCAATTTTGGTCACCACTGTGTTGTTTACCAACAATTCACACATAATCTATTATATAAGAACACACAAATAAACACGTATGTAAATATGTACTTTTATTTATTCAATAAGTACCTACTTAAAACTAAAATTATAATGTTAAATAAAAACAATCTAAAGATTTATATGACTTATTTACTTAGGTGTAACCTCTTTTTGAATAAGACTTCTAAAATATGCGAAGTGTTCTTCAGGTGTTTTTGTGACACACTTTTATGTAGAGTGTAAATAAAATTGAAGCTTAAAATACGCACTAAAATCAAATTATTTTACCTGAATATTAAAAAATATATTTACGAGGAATTCTGTTTAACGACATCGTAAACGTTTAAGTATTTTTAAGACTTTCAAATTTAATGCTTTTGTCTTAAAAAATGTCAAACTTCAAAGCCAACGATATTATTAAATTTCAACTTTACCCGCTAGTGTCGCATTTTAATATTGTAATTATGACATTCGTTACTATCATAACGTAATTTTTTGTGGTATCAAAATGAAATTAGCGATAAGTTGCTGTGAAATTACCATTAAAATTAATATCACATATTAAGCTAAAATGTTGTCACTATAGTTCAACCCAGAGTGATGGTACAGCCACGTATAGTGCGGTCCAACGTCAGTATACACTACGTAGTATGTAGGATCGCATTCCGTCTGGCCTGGAGACACGCCACACTTGGACAGCACTCCACGAATGAACCAGCTGATCTTGTGGTCGCTCTGCATAGTGCCGACAACTAACCCGCCACCGCTATCGCCGTTGCGTGGGTTGATACCTATAATGTATGGTTAACACGTAAGTAGGTTATGAAACAAAAAACAATCAAAAGTTTGTAATGTCAATTGTTTAAACATACTTCAACCCGAAATATTTATATATTTTACGTGTTGTTTCCGACGACTTCGTCACCGCATAATAAAATATAGCCTTTGTTACTCAGGGATAACGATGTGTATTCTGATGATGAAAGATATATTATTTCAAAAACGGTCCAGTAGTTTTAAGTTTACTTATTCGTTACCAATAAAAAATCAAAAATATGTTTTTTCATTCCAATAATAAGTATAGAAGATATAGACCTAACTACGGAACGTTTCCAAAATTCTCTATACTAATACTAATAATATTATAAAGAGGAAAGTTTTGTTTGTTTGTTTGTTTGCATTGAATAGGCTCCAAACCTACTGGACCGATTTGAAAAATTCTTTGACCATTAGAATCCTACATTATCCCTGAACTTAGAGGCTTTATTTTTTAATTCGGCGCGGACGAAGTCACGTCAACAGCTAGTGTTTCATAAAGACGTGAGTAACAAAACTAAAAAAACAAGAACTACTAAGCATTTACGTATGTGTATTAGATATTTAGATATAGTAAACAAATTGTACGATATTTCGTAACTAACTATGAACGCAATCTGTTTAGCCTTACAAATCAGCATGCGCTTAAAAGTTCAAGAAGCATGCGTAAATTGTAAACAAAAACCATGACATTTACCAGAACTCGGCCCGTATCCAGCGCAGAAGGTGAACTCGTTTAGCAAACTGGAGTAGATGGCGGGCGAGAATGTAATACACGTCGAGTCGTTCTGGACCATACTGTACGCTGACCGAAGAACTTGCGATGGTTTATCATTCTCCGTGTAGCCAAACCCAACAACCTGTGTGGAATAAAGTTTTTTATTTTAATAATAGCAAAGTGAATTTCATATTTTTCTGAGGAGATGATTTTTCATCTATTTTTAACCCCTGACGCAAAGAGAAGGGTGTTATAAGTTTGACGTCTATGTCTGTGTGTGTATCTGTCTGTGGGACCGTAGCTCTTCAGAGGATGGACCTATTTGGATGCGGTTTTTTCATTCGAAAGCCAGTTTCCCTACGGTAATAACATCGGTTCAGCAATTTGGGGAGAGTCAGTTCTTTTCTAAAAATGATGTAAGGAATTTTGGTATAAAACTGTTTTTTATTTTATTTTCGTAACTATGATATATTGCTTGATTAATGCGTGGGGGTTTTTAATTTTTTAATTTTATGTACCTACTAAACATAGATCAACAAACATTCTTCTACAGTGCGTCTAATTTCTTAATGTCTCGTGTCTGAATCCAAATTGTACTTACGTACAATAGCAATAGAAGATTTGTATGCCCATATTGTTCTATGGCTGTCACTAGCAACCTATGAGACTGATCGCAATCCGACAACAGTCGAAACATGAAGTTTGACGAAGAACATTAAGAAAGTAGACGCACTGTATACCTCTACAATGATTGGCTTTACGCTTGAAAAATACTGGTATCTAGATTTTACAATTTAATAAAACAATTATTTCTTCCAAATGTAAAGTCAATTCGGAAATTTCATCAATACTAGTAAATATATTATGAATACATTCTCAAATTATATTACCGTCGCTTGTTTTCCATATAACTGCGTTTTGTCATACACTGGACCCCATATGCAAATAGGCTGGACATATTCGTTATAGCTGAACTTGTTTACTTTTATTATGGCTAAGTCTGAGGTAGCCAGGGCATCGGTATAACCCGGGTGCAGGATTATCTTTTCAGCCTAAAATGAAAAAAAATGTAGATAGAATTGGGCATATGCATTATAAAAAGTAAAAGGGATTTATATTAGGTATTACTTTGAAATGTTCTAATGTTCGGTACCTATCTATTATTACTAGAATCTGTAAATTTGATATATCAGTAGATAATTATAATTTCTTAAAACTGATTTCAGTATTTTGTAAAATTCCCGTGGGTAAGAAGCAAAGAGGATTATTCTTTGTAACGGAGTTGCTAAGATAGTTTCTTGGTACTTCTTTGGCAGACATATTCCTTGAGGTTCAAAAAACCCTTCGTGTCAAAATACGTCTCGCATTTGGCTAGTTTTCTACATTTCCGAGCGGAGAGTGGAAGAAGTTTTAGCGCAAATTTTGATTCGGCACGGACGAAGTTCCGGCAAAAAGTAGTACACAATTATATTATATATCAGTTATAAATATTTTCTGTTAGTTTTGTTTCTTGTTTCTTTTTTTCCATGGACTAGATTAGACTAAATAGGCATTTTAAAATGCTTACAAATCTTAATTTCGATTTCAATTATTATAATAACGAAGCATTTTCCTAAGCAGATTAGTAAGTGTGGATTACAGGTACACGCATACAAACATGACGCGATAGTTCTGTTATATATAATCACTTAATTTAAAACCAATCAGCCAAATTGTTTGAAAAGACAATTTAGGTCGTAGCTTAATTCATCACTCCAATTTGTAAATATTGATTAATCTGCACTAAACTCTACGTTGGTCTCCCGAGTATTACGCAACAAGAAAAGAGCCACGCTGGGATAAGATTTCTACCACAACGAAATTAAAACTAATCTGATTATGCTCAGAATAAGAAACTTTACTTAGAAGATTGTTATTCTGTCTTCATTTCTTGACGTTAATTTTTGTTTTAAGGTTTTGTTAGCCAGTCACAGTTTTTAAACTTACATTCTTATTTGGGATTGCTTACATTGTTAACAAAATTCTAACCTCAATGTACAAACGTTTGTAAAGAATAATGTGTATTACTTTATCAAGTAAACCTGAGGTAGTATTTTATATATAATTTTGCTGAATTTTTTTCGCCAGTTTCTGTATTTACGATAAAATAGTAAAAAACTAAGGCGTTTTGAGGCTAGAATTTTGTTTAGTAAAAAAATATTATCTTCATCTCAGTCATTCCTTAATTATATCATACATAAATCACGTATTTATCCCTTACGGGGTAGACAGAGCCTAAGGTAATAAGACCTATAGGCCACAAATAGCATAATTAAAAGAAATTAAATTATCAGAAACAGATAAAATCAAAAAACATGTAGCTTGCTGCTACTTCGTTATCATTAGGACCTCGGCCCAGAATAATTCAATCAACTAAGTACATAAAGAGCTTCAAAAACGAAGGTATTAGGTACTAACAATCTAAATTAATTACATTAGTTTTACGAATGCCAAAACGAACTACTAAACCATTACATAACGCTATCTTATTCATTGCAAACGTGTGTTTACAAACAATTGCAGACAGTTACCTCACTATGACAATCCGTATACGCTCAACAGTTAAACCTACGCTTTGTCTGTTTGTCAATACTTACAATGAAAGACTGCCGACCAACTTGGTAGATGTCCGAGTGGTTGTTTACTCCAGCAACAATCACCACTAGGTGAGCTGCTATCAAGTCTTCGTTTTTACTGACGCAGTGACCGGCTGAATACAAAATAATGTTATAAGTATTTATAGGACACACGTACCGTCGGGGATAGAGCAAATAAGAAGCACTGGATAAAGGACGCGTGTCTGACAAAAACAGTAAATAAACAAACTTTGCCTTGCTACTAGTACTCTGTTGTAAATTAGTAAAACTGACATTTCCCGCCAGATAATCTTTAAAAATACTACGGGTCCCCATTTATATTCGATTAATATATTCAAAAAGTAAATTGTCTGCTTGATTCTTTTCTCATTATTAAACTTTCTGTGGTCGAGTCGGGGTATGGAGTGAACTTTTTTGTTTACAAAAGCGTATTATACATCGATGTATACATGCAGCCTGTGAAATAAGCTTGCTTAGCGTCGCGTGGAAGCCGTCCATGCTTGCGTCCGCGCACATTCCCTGCAGTATCTCGGCAGCCGCAATAAAATCTTGAACGGATCATTGTACACGCGACGGTCGCTCAACGCTCTGCGCGTCCAGTACAATGATCCGTTCAGGATTTTATTGCGGCTGCCGAGATACTGCAGGGAATGTGCGCGGACGCAAGACGCTTCCACGCGACGCTAAGCAAGCACTGTGCCGTGGCCGAGAGGACGGGCAGTAGCCTTGCTAGGCACTAGTCCACTATTCATTTAAGTTTAACCAGTAACGTAGTTATATAAGATTCTTGTGTTACTAACAATAATATGAACAATAATTACGTAGTCTGAATTTTTGTTGTGTATTTTTTCATTTTTGTATTTAGATAGAGATAGTTACCAAAAATGTGTACCTGTTAAAACAGCAGTTCTGGATATAATGCTTCCTCCACATTCGTATCGTGTGGCACCATTGTATGGGTCCTTCTTTAACATAGCCACGTGCCACGGCCAATCACCGGCCAGGGATTCTGTTCTGACCGACGTCAGTTCGGCGTGCTCCAGCGACCGCCTTCCGCAGACTTGTCTGTACTTCCCATGGTCATTTGTTGTCCGATTCAGTGAGTCAATTGTAATAGATGCCTGAGAAAGTGCTGTTCTCATTAATATTTAGGTATATACTTTTCATTTTGTTGTCAGCAAATATACGAGTTGATGTGTCATTATTGTGTCACTTTAAAGTTTGGACGTCCATCCAAAAACAACAGGGAATAGGAATAATATTATAAAACTGTTGTAGTAATAAGTAACAAGGATAAGGAAAAATAGGTAGATAAGAGAAATATTTTTTATTTATTTATTTGAAAAATAAACTGATTGAAATGTTACTAAAACACGTTGGATATTCGCAACTGACTGACTTTATTCAATAACAAATAATAAGGGTACATGCTTAGTTCTGACATCTGAAATTTAGACACTAACTGTTCAATAAATTGTTGTTGATCTACAGTAATAACACTTTTATCTATATCTAAATTTATTCTCATGCCTAAATATTTACAGGACCAAGGTCCTTTAACTTAAATTCTGAAAACCAATACATTTCTCAATTTATTTGTTTCGGTCTCATTATTTGAAAAAATGAAAAAGTCATCGACATATTACACAGCAATAATAATCTTAATTTTATTAAGAGTTTTTGCGAACAAACGAGGTTCTTACTGTTTTTAAAACCTTATTTACTCAAACAATCTATCTCTGTCATACCATGCTAAAGACGATTGTTTTAAGCCATAAATAGCCCGTTTTAATTTTAACACATTTCCCCGACTTTTGTTTGCAAAACCTTCAGGTATTGACATATTATATATTTTTTTCTTTCAAAATTCAATTTAAAAATGCAGTTGTAACGATACATTTAAATGTGTAATACTCATTCTCATTTTTACGCTGAGAGCAAACAACAATCTAAGAGTGGAATAACGCACTACAGGTGAGAATGTTTCAGTATAATCAATTCCAGGCTTTTGCGTAAAACCGTTTTACCAGTCTTGCCCAAAAACGCTCATTATTGTCCACATAATTTTTTTTAACTAACACCCACCGGCACTTCACAATTGTCACATCACCTGGGTTGTTGACAACCTCCCATACATTGTTGTCTTCAAACGACTGCAATTCGTCAGCCATTACACGCCTCCACTGCTCCTTCTCAGGCCCTTCAAGAGCCACTGAGTATGTGATCTCTTTAAATGCTGGAACAGTACTGGAGACACACATGTTGGTAAAACCATATCTCTTAGGTTTTCTTCTCTGACGCTTAATCTTTTGATTTGACTCTAGTTCTGGTGTTGGTATTTTCTGTACTGCTTGTGGTGGTATGTCACTTAATTGTAGTTCGGGCAATGTTTTATTGCCATCAGTGTACACTGAAGAATCTGAAGAACTGACAGAATCATTCTCGACTTCTAAAATTATGTCACTTTCTTGCCATAATCATCGGAAAATAACGGTCGGACAAACCTGCTAAAATAATAATGATCCTAACCATTCATCGGTTATTGTAAATCCTGTTCTATTTAACCTTTGAGCTGTTTCCACCATTAAATTTGTGTGACATAGGTAGCCATTGAATCACAGTTATCTAGATTAATGGATATCAAATTCCGTAGTAAGGTTATCTTTCTTGAGAAACTAGTGTCATCAAACATGGTCTTCAACTTAGTCCATTATTTCCCTAAGCTCGTGGTTTTCCTGATATTCACGTACATGCTAGATTAATCGTTAAAATTAACTTTACCTTCGTTTTTGCATCTTTCGCTGGTTTTATTTGAAACATTTAACGCATAAAAGTTCTAGATTCTAGAACTAACAACTTTTCAGTCGCAAAACTCCACTCGTCGTAATTCTCCCTGCTTTTTAATTTCGGCACACTGGCAATATAATCTGTGGCCATGTTTCCGCGATTCTACGTGCACAATGTATCTATTTTTAACTTGAAAAATCATTGATAAATACGGGAGGAGCCCATAACCTATTAAACACGTTGGATATTCTCAACTGACTGTCTTTATTCAATAAGATAAAAAAAAACTTATACGTTTAGTTCCACATGCTGAGGATAGATGGCGCCGCAAGTACCAAAATCTACCATAACAAACAAATTTTGATACATCATCCTAACAAATGTAATATTACCCCTGAGTTCAAATGAAACAAGAAGGCCCTTTACTTTTAAAGATAGTGAAACCAGTCAGTTTTTGTTAAAAAGTGAAACGATAAATCGATACCTTCGACGCACAAGGTCGTAACAGGTTTTTATGCAAAATTAGATTTTTCAGTCGTTATAAAGATATTAATCCTAGCTATGAGTATAACTGCCAAAAACTCAAGTGTAAATATTTTTGATAATTACGGTGTTTTGTAATTGCTAATAGTTGCATCATTTGAACTTTTCCACGCAAATCGTCGCATCACAACATTCGACAATCTGCGCCACTCCATTAGTCTTCATTACACCCCACGCAATTGTGTAGTCTTAACTTCTAAGTTAGGTACGACTTTATGCGTAAACAATAGTTGTAGTTACGTATTTTTATTGCAGCTTTTTTTTACAATTATTCTTACGACTATAATGCGATGCTTTAGTGAGAAGGTATATCCGTTCATATAGTCGTATTTATAACATACGACTTTATACAATGGGCTTGATCAATCGCAAAAGGTTGTAACTTTCGGTTTTTAGCCATAATTTTAAAATTATGATATTTATTTTAATAAACATGTTTTTTATTTTATTTATGTTATTTGTTTCATGTTAATTAACCCGCTGTGATCAGATATGTCCAAGGTTTAAAGCAGTAATTATATTCCAACTTGAAGAGTACCTACACGAAAACTTTTTATAATCACTCTCCTGAAAAATCGGCGCTTTAGTGTACGACCTTATGCGTAGGTGTCGAAATATATCATTGAAAATAAATGACAGTTTTTCTATTTGAACTGTATATTTTCGAAAATTAGGGCTTATAGCAGCACAGCATACCTTTATCGCGTCGTTACAAAGCGTAGCATTGTTCAGTGAGAACTTCGTTACAGTGGGAACTTCGGTCCCACTGTCAGCCAATCTCAAGTGAAAGAAATATTGTTTCGGCAGCGTTCCCTCGGGCTTCAGGATGAAATTATGCCAGTCATCTCTTACAGACACTAAGGAATTTTGGGAGCTCTAGAAAAAAAAATTGTTCATTTTAGAATACATTATCCTAATAGATGGGAAAACTAAATATTTATAAAAGTATTTATTTTCTGTGTCAGATAAAAACACAATAATGTTGAAGTGGCATAAATTAACAATTTTATGAATAAGAAAGTTCAACCTCACCGACTTAGTTTCAGAGATTTAAATGAAAACTTTCAGTAACTTCTACGTAGATAGTAAATAATAACTTACCTCGTAAATTTCGACTTGCCGTTCGAATTGAATATCAATTTCCGCTTCAGTCAAATGAGGGTACAATTCAAAGTTCACTACCGCCCGCCATACAATTTGCGTGATTTTATCAAAATGGATGACACCCAAACCACAAGGATCATACCTTGTCAGAGGAGGGCCATGAATCGCCATAGAATGTACCTCATTTATTAAAAACACTGCGCAAACTCCACAGAACAAACGATTCATTTTAATATTGTTTGATTTTAATTTTATTTTTTACTTAGCTGCCACCCTAACTGCTTTTTCAAACAACCTAACAAACACTAAAACCACAGTAACGCATTCAAAATCACCACGCAATGTTACCGAACACTTCTTAATACAGCACGTCCTCATTTCACTCAAAACTATAATACCGTACGTTGTCGCACTCGTCAGTACAATTGTAGTCACTTGAATGAAACTCGGTCTTTTAAGTGAAATTTTTCAGTGACTCACGTGCGAGACATGTTGCAAAAAGTATTTGTTATAATTATCAGTTTTACATTATTAAATAGGTCAGTAATAATTAGTCATGATGACGAATTATTTATAGTTGTATGTACACAATTATTTTTCGTGTAGTTTTATTAAGGTGGTTGACCCAGTAACCCAAACATTTTGTTATACAATAATTCGCGGATGGTATGGACAGGTGTCTCTAATAAACTGGCTTTAGTGCACTTATTTAAATACTACATAACTTCGAACAATGACGATTATGTGTATTTATTGTTTGTGTGATTAAGAATGTGTGCGCACTTTGTTTGGTTTTGTTACTCATATTGATTTTATTGTCGGAGCCCTATTTAAAATAGAGGTGTGCGTAATCCACTGAAACAATTAAGTTGTAACAATGGTTTTAGAATTGTTAATTCATACAAAAAATTAACTTAAGACTTTTTAATGTAATGTAAATATAATGTAAATCAAAAATACTTTACCTCATACTATCTTCAACTATTTATCGCTACAACTATCTATTGACTAAGTATTTCTCGCTACACGGGGTCTTTTTGTGTCCTATAATTTTCATTGATCATAATTATTCGTTAATCTTTTTTTTCATAACACGTAAAATCGGGAAAAACAGGAATTTTGGAAATGTCATCAAAATTATATATTGTTTCAGAAACAAAATATTTTGTGACCTATACCACAATTGTGTGACACTATGCATTTAGAATTTCAATTTTATTTGACAAAATATAGACACTTCGCAATAGCATACGTCTACCTATAAATACAAATTTTAAATGCCTTCGATCCGTAAAAATCATCAAACTTTGCCCCACACTAATGCAATCCATCAGCTTAAAGGCAGATGGGATATTCTGCATCGAGAACACAATTACGTCAACTTTTGACGAATGGGCCCGTGACGTCGACAATACAAGTTCGACAGGAATCACCCAGCTCAGTAATAAGCCGAAACATAATACTACGGAACGGACGACAGTCACGTTCGGCAAATACTGAACTCGCGAAATTATATTGATGTTAGTGTAATTCTGCTTAAAATTTGCTTTCGATATTGACTCTGAGTTAAATGGATACTTAGAATTTGAAGGATCGATTCCGTTCATAAAGTTTACTTGTTTGAGATTACTAATGCTCCGCACGCAGTCGCGAACGAAATGTAGGCTCTTGTAAAACTCTCTATGTCGAAGATGACTCTAATTGACTGTAAATGGACTTTTCCATATCCCCTTCACGCAAATAAAATAAAATACAAATCCAATTCCTTTGTAAATTGAGCCCGTAAAGCCCATAACATTAAATATAATCAGGTAAATATATCTTATTTTATCTTTAGTTATAATTTAAGTCTAGCATTATGTATGTATTAATCTATGTATTATAAAACTCTATTGCACATAAAATAATATAATAAAAATAAAAACACAACAGCAAACAGCTTTCATCAAACCAAATTCTGAGAGGACAAATTACAAAATACAAACTTAAAAAACGTGTATTAGTTAAAAGTTATGTCCCTTCTGGGTGGATGAGTTCTCACACTTTCATGTAAAATTGTTTAACTATTTCGGTTTATTTGTTTTAGCCATGTATTTAGCCAGTGAATAGTTTTCGGTTTAGTTTTCCGGTTCGTTTGTTCTTATATAAATGTATCAATAAGTGGCAGCTTCATTGGTTTATATTTGTGCTCAAATAAAGATTAGAAAAAAACACGACAAAAGCAAGGCGTTGGTATAGGTACGTACAACCATATTAAACTTTATTATATTTTCAGTATATAAATGTAGCACTATCCACGACTTTTCCGCCACTTATTTGCCGCCAATGGTTTCCCGCGATCTTTACCAGATCGTTTGTTCAACTTGCGGGGGGCGGGGGGGCTACCAACAGTTAGCCTTTCGGTACGTGGTCGCCCTCCAGAACCTCAAGGCCACAACAGTCACATGATGTACGAGAAATCGCACACTTCGTGGAAGAAAGACGTAAGCCCTATTAAGGCTCTACAGGACTTACGTCTTTCTTCCACGAAGGGTGCGAAATGTACCCCTTCCGTATGTACACAGTTCCGAACTATAAATAGCTGAAATTATAAAAATATTGGCCATAAAATGCTATATTCACTTCATGCTCCGATTTATTATTTTCGGTGGCTTCGATCCGTAGCCGTTATAATTTTATGTGCGGATTATGCTGAGTCGTAAAAAGGTTTTTACGATACTATAAATACGCCGAGTATGAATCTTTCTTATGGTATCAATAAGTTTTTAAACGGAACAAGTATTTATCGATGGAAGGTTTACATTGTCTACAGGTTTTCGCTATCACCGGGTCTAACACAAAAAGCTTTATTTTTAGTGTACCTACGCGTTTTACTTCGAAATCTTGCTTTATATTTGAACTTGTTGTTGTTATTATTCGTTGTTTTTAATTACCTAATAAATTAACTCCCAGAAAGAAGGTACATCTAATCGTGGCTTTATGCACTGCAAATTAAAAGCCCAATTTAGTTTCACGTAATTTTATTTTAACGACATGGAAGGCAAACGAGCAACGGCTGTCTTAAGTATTCTCCGCACCGGAACACAACAGTAAGCTCTGCTGTTTAGGGGCAGGACTAGTGAGTTGATGCTAGTGATCCGGGCAGACCGTGTACAGACTTCTACCCTCTTAAGAAATTCTAAAAATTGTGATTCAAGGACAAAAGGAAGGAGGCTGTGGTTAGGGCAAATTCTATGTATGAAGGTAAAATGATTTCCAACAAAATTATGTCAAATCATATTTTATTCAGAAAATATATTTTATACTTCATATTTCAATAGAAACCCTATTACGAACAATGACACTATTGAAGTAGATATCGTTGGTTTGGATAAAAGTCATTTTGAGTGCAGTTAGCAATAAATCTGCCGGCTTAGCATTGGATGGCGGTTTCGAACCGAGACAGATGTTCGTTCTATAGTTAATGTCTCTTCATGTATCCTTAATATGTATCTACTTTACTATAATTTAATGTTCCTATGTTTACGTTACCTTTTCGTACTGATAGTTCAGTAAGAAACTTGTTAAATTACTAAGAAAATTAATTCCATCAATTTGATACCGTGAGATTCTACAATCTTGATAAATTGTAGAAAGTAACTAGTAATTAAATTAAATTTATCATTTACCTTTAAAATGAATGCACCAATTATCGTAACCTATCTCATTGTATTTTATCAAGAACTTCAAGCGGCTTTGAGGAAAATGAATGCGATTGATTTTATGCTCTGCCGAAAGTGCCGTAAAGTCTGAATTGGGTTGTAAAATTAAGTAAAGCGTACAGAATGATCTGACAGAGGTACATTATCTTAGTTTGTGGACGCAAAACTATTAAAACACGTTTGATATTCGCAACTGACTGGCTTTATTCAATAAAAAAAATGATAACTAGGGTACATTGTTTAATTCCACATGCTGAGGATAGATGGCGCCACAAGTACCAAAATCTACCATAAACATTTTGATACATCATCATTCTAACACCCGCACTTATCAAAATAAGCAAATCACGTAAAAAAAACTACATCGAAACAATACCAAGCATATTCATAAACTTGTAATGTTTTACAGAGAATAAACCTTTTGTTAATATATCAGCGGGCATTTCCCCAGTAGGAATGTACTTAATGTTGACATTTATATTTGACAACATCTCTTATATAATGATATCGTACATCTATGTGTTTTGACCTGTTATGACTCTGATGGCTAAATGCTAATTTCAAAGCACTTTGATTATCACAATGAAAATCAATTACGTACATTGTTTCAGTAATTTCATGTAGTAAACTTCTCAAATAAACAGCTTCTCTAGAAGCTTCAGACAGAGCAGTGTATTCTGCTTCTGTACTAGAAAGACAAATAGTTTTTTGTTTTCTGCTTTGCCTAGAAACAGCTGACCCTGACATCATAAAGCAAAAACCAGTAAATGATTTTCTGTCTAAGGCATCACTTGCGCAATCACTGTCAACAAAACCTTGTAAATCCATGTTTTTATTAGTATATCTTAAACAGTATTTTTTTGGTACACTGTAAGTATTTCAAAATAAAAATAATTTTGAAATACTTACATACACAACATACACGAATCACGTCTTTATCCCTTACGGGTTAGACAGAACCTAAGGTGGCAAGTCCTAGGCCACGATTAGCAAGATTGTGGGCGTATAGATGGCAAAAATGGAATTAAACCCATCCCGGGTTGCTAGCCGCATCGCCTATAATCATGATTCCTATGATTTTCACCCATTCCCTCGATGGGCTTTTTGCATTGTTATAACAATTTTTATTAAAGCAATTATTGAATTGACTGAGATAACTTACTGCATAGGCAATGTCTGGCCTTGTTAATACTGGTAAGTACATTAAGCTTCAAATAAGTTTTTGATAAGGAACATCAGTAAAGGTTTCTTCAGATTTCTCTATATTCAACTTTGGCTCAATATGCGTACTTTGCAATTTACAATCAGACAACTGAAATTTAGACACTAACTGTTCAATATATTGTCGTTGATCGACAGTTATAATACTTTTATCTCTATCTAAATTTATTCTCATGCCTAAATATTGCCTTACAGGGCCAAGGTCTTTTAACTTAAATTCTGAACCCAATACAGCTTTCAATTTATTTGATTCAGCCTCATTATTTGAAAAAATCATAAAGTCATCGACGTACAGAGCAATAATGATCTTAATTTTATTATGAGTTTTTGCAAACAAACAAGGCTTACTGTTTTTAAAACCTAATTTACTCAAACAACCATTAACTCTGTCATACCATGCTAAAGATCATTGTTTTAAGCCATAAATAGCCCGTTCTAATTTTAAAACATTTCCTCCACTTTTGTTTGCAAAACCTTCAGGTATTGACATATATATTGTTTCATTCAAAATACCATTTAAAAATGCAGTTGTAACATCTAAATGTGTAATACTCATTCTCATTTTTACACTGAGAGCAAACAACAATCTAAGAGTGGACTGACGCACTACAGGAGAGAATGTTTCAGTATAATCAATTTCAGGCTTTTGCGTAAAACCTTTTGCTACCAGTCTGGCCTGAAAACGCACATTATTGTTCACATCAAACTTTTTAACGAACACCCACCGGCACTTCACAATTGTCACATCACCTGGGTTGTTGACAACTTCCCATGCATTGTTGTCTTCAAAAGATTGCAATTCATCAGCCATTGCACGCCTCCACTGCTCCTTCTCGGGCCCTTCCAGAGCCTCTGAGTATTGTGATCTCCTCAGATGCTGGAAAAGTACTGGATACACACATGTTGGTATAAAACCATATCTATCAGGTTTTCTTCTCTGACGATTAATCTTCTGATTTGACTCTAGTTCTGGTGTTGGTATTTTCTGGACTGCTTATGGTGGTATTTCATTTGATTGCGGTTCAGGCAATGTTTTATTACCATCAGTGTACACTGAAGAATCTGAAGAACTGTCAGAATCATTTTTGTTTCTCAATAAATAAATTTAAAAAAATCATCCTCGACTTCTGGAACATCAGGACAGGGTTCCCCCACTGAATTTCTGCTCTTCTTCTCCACACTGTTTGGTGATGTCTCCTCATTTGAAATCCAGATGGCTTCACTGGTTTTACTATCAACCATCTCATTTTCCATTATAATAACATCCCTGCTGGTGATCATACATTTCTTCAAAGGATTATATAGTTTATAACCTTTGACATGTTCACCATATCGAACTAAAATGTGTTGTGCTGCTTTTTTATCCCATTTAAAGCGTTTCTCCTTAGGTATATGGACCATCACTTTGCTGTGATAATCTTGATCCGAAACGATCTCGACGCTTCCGGAACAAACAACCGACACTTTTGATTCATTTGCGACGACAATTTCTAGTAAACCCTGCGCTAAGTTCGTATTGTTTACCCAATCGCGATTCACAGTCATGTGCGCGCTAGTTAAAGGTGTTGACAGCCCTAACATCTCCTTTATCAGCAAAAACTAACGCATCTTCAGCACTGCCGAATTGAGGACAATACGTCAATGCTGAAATGCATAATATTAGTATAAATAGTAGTTATTAATTTATTTTAAGCTAGAATACTCTTAACTGTAAAACTGGATTGTTACTCTGTTAGTTTGAATAAAAATAAGTAATAAAAGTATTTTTTTTAAATTAAAGTCCTGACGATCCACTTAATTGGCGCAGCCGGTAGGATCCTTGTCGTTATCCTTCTGCGTCCTTAAATCGATAAAATTTCGGTTTCGCGTCGCGCCGGGAAACGTGTGTTTCTACACTTCAACAGGGAGACATCGAACAAACAAATCTATTAAGTATCGTCAAGAGGCCGCTGCAGAAGCTGTCCAGTTCCAGCCGATCCAGTTCATCCAGGAAGCTGTCCAGATCCAGCTCATCCTGCCAGTCCAGAGATTCCAACCAGCCATAAGGACGCGTGAAAGCTGCCGGGGGGAATGTGAGTCAATCTTTTTCATCATCCTTTCTGTTCCTTTTATATGTGTCCTTATTTGCATTAAATATATGTGTGTTATTAGGGATTAGCCAACGCCGTAATAACATCGTTATAATATTGCAGTGTTAAATTCCACTCGCAATATTGACCCAGTTATTGTAAAAGCATTGTGCCTGAGTTTTGTTGTGTGTTCTTTTTATTTTTTTTTTATTATAATGGAAGGCATTAACCGGGTTCCTGGGGAGATAGTCAAGATTATCCCGACCTTTGAAGGGGATGCGAGACAGCTCCCTTTATTCGTAAAAAAATGCGAGTACATTATAAGTAAATTTGCGGGGGGTGACGCTCAGAACGAGTATCTATTTCATGTAATTACGAGTAGACTCGCAGGACCTGCTGCTAACCTGGTAGGAGAACGGGACCAGATACATACCTGGGAAGAGTTAAAAAATTTACTCAGCCAACATTTTGGCGACCCTAGAACTGAGGAATGCCTACTGTTAGAACTAGAAGCATTAAAAATAAATAGGGGCGAAAGTTATTTGGATTTCTGTCATAGAGTTCAACACCATAGAAGTATTTTAATAGCAAAAGTAATCGAGACTGTTAATGACGCCACATTACGCACCGCCAAAACGCAGATTTATACACATACTTCCTTGAATGTTTTCCTCTATAATTTGCCACCATTTTTAGTTCGTTTAGTGAGATTAAGAAACATAACGACCTTAGAAGGTGCCCTTAAAACTGTCATGGAGGAACAAAACTTCCAGACGGTTTATGACATGAAAAATACATCTAAGACATTTAGAGTTAACAGATTGAATTCTAGTATTTCGGAAAATAGCCCTAGAAATAGTAGTATAGGTTATGAAAGTCAGCAACAGCAGAACATAGGCCATAGGCCACCGAATAATTTAGGTAGCTCAAGTCAGTTTAGAAATAATAGACCGCAGAATAGTAATAATTCACATAATTTTAGAAATCAAGCGCAACAGCTGAATAGGTTCCCGCATGGTCAGCAGATTGCGGCCAATGCACCTTTTAATGCATCGTCGAGTCAGCACAGACTGGTCAATGTACCTCCTCGCGCGACATACGGTAATACAACACCGCATGGGTCGTCGGGTTCAAACACCGATGTCACAATGCGAACGGCAAGTGCAAGGCGAGTCAATTATACAGAAAATAACGAGCAAAACAATCTGTTTTTTGAGCCCAACGGGGAACCCACACCGGGACCCTCACAGTATTATAACGGTGAAGTAGAAATTTTTTTCATAAGAGCCTCGAGAAACGGGAACGAATAGAACTAAATTGTAACAGAATAAGAAGCCTTCCGCACGTTTTGATACCAGAATTACAGGCCGTTTTTATGATAGACACCGGAAGTACAAGGTCTTTCATAAGCCCTCAGAAAGCCGAACAGTATTTCAGTAAGTTTAAACGGCAGGAAAGCTTCGAGGTAGTTAGCACTCATGCGACAAGTAAACATAATGAAGTTGTCTATATTCCGCTGCCAAACATTTTTAAAAGCCCTGATCGTCATAAGTTTTATGTTTATAGCGTAGATAGTAAGTACGACGGCTTGATAGGTAGTGATCTACTAAAACAGTTAGATGCAAACATCGACATGAAAAGCCAAATGCTTTTCACTAGAACGGCCCAGATACCGATAATTTACACACCTCCTATGAAGGAAACATATAAGCTGCCTCCGCGTAGCGAGCTTAGAGTTAAATTGCCGGTAAACATATTAAATGGCGATGCTATATTAAGTTTTAAACAATTCACGGAAGGGATAAGAATGCCCACCGCGTTAGTTAAGTGTGTGAATGGTTACGCAACCACTGTCATACAAAATTGCAAGCTTGAACATATGACGTTAGTGGTTACGGCACCTTTTATAGTAGAACCTTATGTTAGTAAACAAATTAGCATTAATTATTCTGATAGCGTAAACGATACGGATCGATTGTTGTCCGAAAATCTCTATAAATTGAGATTAGACGACCTGAATGTGGAAGAAAAAAAGGTGATAGGTCAATTGTGCGAGGAGTATAAGGACATTTTCTATTGTGAGGAAATACCCTTATCATTTACGAATCAAGTAAAACATAAGATTAGGACAGTTAACGAGGACCCAGTTTTTATTAGAGCACATAGGATGCCTCCGGTACAAACCGAGGAAATTAGAAGGCAGGTAGAAAAAATGCTAAAGGACGACGTAATCCGGGAGTCACATTCTCCTTGGAGTGCTCCAGTTCATTTAGTTCCTAAAAAGGCCGACATGTCAGGACAACAAAAGTGGCGTATGGTGGTCGACTATAGACGCCTTAACGACGTTACGGTCGATGACAAATACCCTTTGCCAAATATAAATGACTTGTTCGATATGTTAGGAAAAAGTATTTATTTTACTACATTAGACCTGGCCAGCGGGTATCACCAAATTGAGGTGGACCAACAGGACAAATCGAAAACGGGTTTCAGTACACCTTTTGGCCACTACGAGTTTAATAGAATGCCGTTTGGCTTAAAGACGGCTCCAGCCACGTTCCAGCGGGCAATGGACAACGTTCTCAGAGGTCTACAAGGCTTACATTGCCTCGTGTACCTCGACGATGTCATAATATTTTCTAAAAGCTTGGAGGAACACGTCCTTAAGCTTCGTGCTGTATTTGATAGATTTAGGGAAACAAACTTAAAAGTACAGTTAGATAAGTCTCATTTTCTTAGGAAGGAAGTCCTCTATCTAGGACATACCATTACGAGCGAAGGTCTTAAACCAAACAATGATAAGATTGAAGCGGTACTTAACTATCCGCTACCGAAGACAACAACTGAAATTAAGAGCTTTTTAGGACTTGTAGGTTATTATAGGAAATTTATTAAAGACTTCGCTAGGATAACTAGACCATTTACAGTATGTTTGAAGAAAGGAAAAAAGATTGTGATAGACGATGAATACAAGAAAAGCTTTCAGCTTTGCAAAGAGCTTTTAACGAATGCTCCTTTATTACAGTTCC
Source organism: Pandemis corylana (assembly GCA_949127965.1). Lineage (NCBI taxonomy): Eukaryota > Metazoa > Arthropoda > Insecta > Lepidoptera > Tortricidae > Pandemis > Pandemis corylana. Next base: position 9,576,396 of record OX421856.1, on the reverse strand, counting down.
CAGATTTTAAAAAGCCGTTTATCCTTACAACAGACGCGTCAAACTTCGCGATCGGTGCAGTCTTATCCCAAGGGACCATTGGGTCAGAAAAACCCATAGCTTATTTCAGCAAAACTTTAAGTGACACACAGGCAAGATATAGTGTGATAGAAAAAGAGCTTTTAGCAGTAATAGAAGGTGTCAAGCATTTCAGACCCTACTTATACGGGAATAAGTTTACCATTTTTACAGACCACAGACCATTGGCGTGGCTGTACTCATTAAAGGAACCCAATAGTAAGCTGACAAGATGGCGTTTAAGGTTACAGGAGTATAATTTCGAGATATGTTATAAAAAGGGGAGTCAAAACACAAACGCCGACGCATTGTCTCGTATAAGACTGAATATAACAAACGACGACGATGCATCCATGAAAGTTAACGTAGACGATGAAAACTTTGACTTAGACGAATTCGTTAACGAAGCAGCCACAAAAATGCTGGTAGACACAGAGTCAGACACACAGGTAGATTCGCCGGAACCTGAGATGGAAATTGTGGAAATCTCAGACTCTGACGATGGGGCCACTGCCCATTCTATTTCTAATAGGGAACACGAAGGTATCCCTATCATGAACGAAGCCATAGACACAAAACCTAGACAAATTCTCGTCTACACTTGGCTCAAAAATAGTATTAGCGTTAAGGATATATCTAATAAAAAACAGAAAATTTTAGAAGTACATATGCCTATAAACAACCCAGAGTTAGTTAAGAAGTTTTTAAAAGAATACACCAATATGAAAAATAAATATTACGTGTATTTTGAGGAATCTGCGTTCAGAAAAACCTTTAGTTGTGTCGTGACGAAACTTTACAAAAAAGGAACGCAAAACCTAATAGAATGTACAGAACGGGTTGTTAATTTAACAGAATCTGAGGAGGATCAAAAAACAATTACAATTCAGTACCACGAAGGTAAAACTTGCCATAGGGGTATAAATGAGACACTAGCGAAAATTAAAAGGCATTATTGGTGGAACAATATGAAAGAAACGATTTCCGCAATAATCAATGCATGTGAACAATGTCGTAAGATGAAGTATGAAAGAAAACCTATCAAACCACATATTCAACTTACCCAGACCCAAGAAACCCCATTCCAAGAAATTTTCATGGACCTTCTATTTATTGAAGGCAAGTATTACTTGACCGCAGTAGACGCTTTCAGTAAGCTAGGCCAAGCAATAGCCATACCTAACCGTAGCACTCCGGAGGTAGTAAGAGCTTTAATTAAGTATTTCAGTATCTATGGCATACCCCGAAAGCTCAGCTGTGACTCAGGAGCAGAGTTCAACAATGAACTCATGAAGGAGTTGTTAGTCTTGTACAAAATAGAGTTGCACATAGGTACGCCGAACAACCCCAACTCTATGTCAGTAGTAGAACGATTTCATTCAACTATAATAGAAATTTATCGTTTAGCTAAATACGATAAGAGCGAATTAGATGCCGCATCGGTTATGACATATGCTATCATGGCATATAATAATACTATTCATAGCGCGACAACGTTTACACCGTTTGAAATCGTTTTCGGACATACAGACTCCGGTAACCCATTCAATATAGATAGAGAAAGAAACCTCCTACAAAAATTACTTCAGGACCATAGAAAGAGACTTAAAGTCCTATATGAATATGTTAGTGAAAAATTAGTTAACGATAAAATTAAAGTTAGGGAGAAGAAAGGCGGCGAAACCCCACCCGAAATCAAGGAAGGCGATATCATATTTATGAAGGACACTCGAGTCCGTAAAGCGAAACAACTTCCTAGATATGACAAGGCCAAAGTAACAGGCACCCCAGTTAGAAACATTATCCCTGTACAGACTAAAAAGCGAAACACTCGCGTAGCAGTTAAAAATATGAAACGACCTCCACAGGTGGCGTGTGATATTACTGACGGTCCTGGCACATCAGGGATGCAGCCTCAACATCCAAAACCTGGAGCGGAATCCAGGGATAGCCCCAGTCAGGATAGGTACAGCTCTGATGAGGACTAGCTCTTGGAGTATAATTAAAGTAATAGATTTAGAATATATAAGTGCACTTTTCGAAAGTAATTTAGAACAGTATAATAAGTTAAAGCACCTTATCGATAATAATAGTGAATCTCGAAAAGAACTAATGGGTTTGGAAATCCAGGTTGAGTCCTTTATAGATTTATCCAGGGATAGACTACGCCAAATTTTGCCATCAGCGAGAGTAAAAAGAGGCATTCTTAACCCATTAGGATCAGTAGTAAAAATAATAACAGGAAATTTAGACAATGACGACGCCGTTAGATTTAACTCAATAATAGGTAGTTTAAAACATAAGGAAATTTCTGTAGAAAATAAAGTTACATTAATGCAAAGGGCATTTGATAAGTTAGTTAACGTTTCAGATGATATTAATTTTAATGTTAAACACTTGGGTTATAAAACCAAACAATTAGAAAACATTCAGAAGGAGGAAATTAAACATTTTAATATTATGTCTATGATGAACAGTATGTACCAAATCCTAAATAACTTTCGAACCATTTATAATATTATACAGGAAATTGAAACTGCTATTGCCTTCAGCAAATTAAGTACTCTACACCAATCTGTAATAAATTCAACTGAATTATTTAATATTCTCATAAATATCGAAAAACATGCTACCCTGACATATCCTGCTTCTAAAGAAAACCTACTCAATATAGAACGTAGTATAGAGTTAAAATCATATATTAGTAATGGTCATTTAACATTTGTATTGGAAATCCCATTAATAGAGAAAAACACATATATTTACTACAAAGTTGTTCCCATCCCAATATATAACCCAGACAAAAATCAAACCCTTGCTATCATTCCCAAATATCCTTACCTTATGATGAATAGATTTTTGCTCAGACCGGTAGCGAAATATTGCGAGGAAATGGAGGAAAACAAGTTCATCTGCACCGAGGATGACATAGTACAACAGCCAACAGCGACATGCATCGAACAACTAATGCTGCTACGAGACAACCTTGCGAACTGCAACCAGCAACTGATCAAAACCGAAGAACAAGTTATTCAAAAAATCACATCCGACCATTGGTTACTTTATACGCGAAAAAGTACGGTACTGACCGAGACCTGCGGAGACGAAGCGTCGAAGCACAACCTAGAAGGAACTTTTATACTAACTCCGAATAAACATTGCGAAACAAAGATAGATAACATCATTATAAAAGCAGTTAGCAACTCAACAAGAACAATATATAGTCTACCACCAGTTACGTTACCAGAGCTCCAGATCGAGACCCAGAGAGATGACAACGAAGTGGATCTTCGAGGAGTGGACTTCGGCGACATAAGAGACATCCTCAATAGTGTTAAATTCAATAGTGAAATTAAAAATAGTGATTTCTTCATTAATTATAAAGTCAGTGTATGGACCATAATACTATATGTCATAGCATCAGCGATAGCCTTTAGTTATTTGTCTTTTAAATTATATTCCATAGTTTTCAAACGAAATTATCTGAAGCCGACTAAGCCTCCTTCAGGTAATTTCTCTCTTGAGGAGGGAGGAGTTAAAGGTGTTGACAGCCCTAACATCTCCTTTATCAGCAAAAACTAACGCATCTTCAGCACTGCCGAATTGAGGACAATACGTCAATGCTGAAATGCATAATATTAGTATAAATAGTAGTTATTAATTTATTTTAAGCTAGAATACTCTTAACTGTAAAACTGGATTGTTACTCTGTTAGTTTGAATAAAAATAAGTAATAAAAGTATTTTTTTTAAATTAAAGTCCTGACGATCCACTTAATTCGCTCGCACCTGAATCTACGAACGATTCACTTTTATTAAACTTTCCGTTAAGGAAAACAACGTTACGCATTTACTTGCGGATTACGTTAACAATGGGCACTGATTTCGATAATGTCCATTACTCTTACACTTATAGCACGTGACTTCTTTTTATTTTTTTGTTCACTTTCTTGTTTGACGGTAATGAACCGCCATGTTTCTTAGGCTTAGTGTTGCCAGAGTAATATTTGTTTCTCGCTGCGAATGCAGCGCCGCTGACTTCAGAATCGTTGGCGACTTCCATGTCAAGGAATTTAAACTTGACGACATCCGCAGTTATCGAAATACACGAATGTTCAATTGCCATAATCATCGGAGAATAACGGTCGGACAAACCTGCTAATAATAATGATCCTAACCATTCATCGGTTATTGTAAATTCTGTGCCATTCAACCTTTGAGCTGTTTCCACCATTTGTGTGAGATAGGTAGCCATTGAATCACAGTTATCTAGTCTGATGGATATCAAATAAGTAAGGTTATCTTTCTTGAGAAACCAGAGTCATCAAACATGGTCTTCAACTTAGTCTATAATTCCGCTGAGCTCGTGGTGTTCCTGATATGCACGTACAATGCTGGATCAATCGTTAAAATTAACTTTGCCTTCGTTTTTGCATCTTCTACTGGTTTTATTTCGAAACTTGCCGGTGGTTATATGTACGCAGCGATTCCTTCTAGAACCAACAAGTTTTCAGCCGCAAAACTCCACTCGTCGTAATTCTCCCTGCCTTTTAATTTCGGCACACTGGCAATATAGTTTGTGGCCATGTTTCCGCGAATTAACGTGCACAATTTATCTATTTTAACTTCGAAAATCACTGATAAATACGGGAGGAGCTCATAACCTATTAAAACACGTTGAATATTCGCAACTGACTGACTTTATTCAATAATAAAAATTATAACTAGGGTACATGTTTAGTTCCACATAGTGAGGATAGATGGCACTACAATTACAAAAATATACCATAAACAATTTGATACAATGTCATCATCATTCTAACAAAAACTTTATAACTCTCGCTTTGAGATTTATTGTAATGAAATCGCATTCGATAGCGTTTTCCTGTGAGCGAATAGTTCCGTCGTAAATAGGCCAGTTTGGGTCCATAAATATTGTAGTTTGTCGTGGGAATGAACTCGCTTTGATTATAACATTGAAGATTCTGACTTTTGTATCTGGGACCCAATTTTTAAAAGCACATAATAATGTTCCATGCTGGTCTGGAAAAAACATAGAATGTACCAGTTGCTTTTCTTCCCGCGCAGACGGTAAAAGCCCATCGAGGGAATGGGCGAAAATCATAGGAATCATGTTTATGCGATGCGGCTAGCAACCCATCACTATTTTGATTCCATTTCCCACCTATACGCTCACAATCTTGCTGAACGTGGCCTGTAGGTCTTGTTACCTTAGGCTCTGTCTACCCTGTAAGGGATAAAGACGTGATTTGTGTATGTATGTATGCATAATATGTGAAAATACCACTCGAAAGTGGAGTTAAATACAAGAAAATTAGTGCTCTAATTGACATAGTCCGTATTACTCTCTACTCAAAAATTTAATTTGAGCTGTAGTTTTGTAGCATTAATTACACAGAATTTTCCACTTTCAATTAATGCATTCGAATAATAATAATGCTTACAAAACTCGGGCTCCAAGTGATTAATCTGAAAACTAGTTAATTTAGACAAATTTATGGACGCCAATAATCGCAGTCATTTATCACTTTTAATTTAAGTACTATAGCCGAGAGCTAAGTTTAGTTCTTAAGAAACTTCTAGCTAACTAGTGTTGCTTAAGTTTTTGTCTCTCGAGACCTGTTTGAGAGAGAACTTATCAAATTTATTTGATTAAATAAGCGCGCAAAGTTTATGAAGCTTCATAATATAATCTTAATAGATTCACGTCAACAAATGACTGGTTACAACGGTACTTTATGCACTTGAACAGCTTTCTTAGGATCTGTTTTAAATGCACGAATTGTTTTAATTCGATGAAAGGTAACAAACATATTATATTTTGTTTCTTCCGTTTTGTTAATCAATCGTCAGATACTGTCGCAAGAAATAGCCGAACATTTTATTGTCTTATGCCATTTTCAATACTGAGACACATTTCAAACTTAAAGATATAGATAATAATTGCGACAAAGTTCTATACTTTTAGCTAGTTCTGAAACCGATTATACCTGTGCTTTGTTTTGTTGGTAAGTTTAAATATTTGGGTCACAGCCGCAATAAATGCTTTTTTGTAACTAAAACTGGTGTAAAACTTGTCAGTTTCATACATTTCGACTATTCTAAACTGAGTATAACACTAAATCGAGATTTAACTTTTTCCAGCAAATGGCTCTACATACCTAAATCTAAAAGTTAGATGATAAAGCTCATTTTTTTTGTGCAATTTTACTTTATTTACTTTCTCAGTACGTATCATTTCAGTAACTGGGGGTATGAAAAGACATCTCGATTTTATTCTATCCAAGCTATAGAGATGAGGAAACCAGTGGAGGTCAACTGAGACTGCACACTTATCTAGCTTTAGTTGATTCACTTTATTAGGTACTAGATATCTTTCTAGGGATTTCCTTCTAAAGTTATTTGAAAATGTGAGACTAATTTATCTTATAAAGCTACTAGATTTCTCGACCTGGACCTTTGCGAAGTATCGCCTCGTTCAGTCAATTTCTAAATCGCTTGTACATCAAAAATTACAATAAAAATATGTTTTGTTTGTGTCTAGCAAAGGCACAGGACAAAGTGAGAGACAAAGACAAATGAATGTTCAGTTAACAGAGTAAACAAAACTCTGCTCGCTGAGCGACCCATCTAGCAACTTGCCTCTCTTCAGTAAGCTGTAAAAGCCATCTGAGGCTAAAAAAAGTTAACAGAATATTAAACACCCTTCAATTTAACCCCCAGCGTAACAAGAGGTTACGAGTTAGAGGTGTTATAATTATGTGTTTGTGTATGTTTGTGTTGTGTCTGAGACACCGTAGCTGCTTAAACGACTGAACCGATTTGGATACGGTTTTTTTATTATTTAAAAGAAGATTTACTAGCAGTGGTTCATAGACATATTTAATTCAAATCGGTTCAGCAGTTTTTATATTATTATATATTTATATATACACAAATCTACAGATTTTTATTAGCAGGTAGGTATATACAAAACATGGCATCCATAACTAGTTTATCATTGTTTTTTTTCATCCATTTTTTACTGAAGCCTCCGTTGTTTTCGTTGTTTTGTATTGTATTTTTATTATTTATCCATCTAACTTGTTATTATTCACTTATATCCTGTGAAAAAAAAATTACAAGGGTAAATTTTTTCGGGTTACATTTTATTCCACGTAATATTAATTTCAAAGCCGCACTATCTTTTAATCACGTCTAATTATACTATACGCCATACTTAATGTAAAGTTAATTAAAAATTAAAATTTTCAAGCTAACGCCCTAATATTTATATGTCACACTGTCAAATGGCCTCGCTGACAGTTGTAACGTCACGCAGTAACCCAATTCAGTCTGCTCTCGAGCCCGCAGTCCACAAATCACTGGTCTTTATTAGATTTGGGAGAATTTATCGCACCGTCGAATGCGAAAGACGGATCGTGTTGCTTCCAGTGACGGTCATGAGGCCACAGTAAAAGTTGCTAACAGTAACCTGTATCCACGAGCAGTAAGTAACTTATGGAGTTCGTTTACTGTCTGTCCGTCCGGTTGTCGGTTTGTTCGTTTGCCACTGGGCTATGTCTTTGAGCCGTTCAAGGTCGATAAATGAAAATTTATTAAAAGGTAATAATAAAATTTAACCTTTTTTACGAGACGATCTCCAAGTACAAAATCGTAGCTTTACGCATTTTTATGTTTTGTTAATTTATCGATGTACCGACTAAATTTACAGACAATACTTAAAGTTTTATATCTGACATTCACACGCAACAAATCTTTAAAGGGTCTTTGTTCCATTGGGAAAAGAAGTATTAATTTTTACCATTTATTTTTTTCCCTATTTATAAAATTGATAGCGTAAACTCGGTGCAGTGGGTGACATTTACGGTTTTACCGTTAGAAATTTAAAATATCATCTACTTTGATCCAACAATATATATTTAGTAAGTAATTAACTGGAAAGAAAAAACAAGTAAGAACCTAAGTATTTCCATTATTAATTAAGATTCACTTTATAATTAGGTAGCATCTGCCCGCGACTTCGTCTGCGTAGAATTATACATATAACTAAACCTTCCTCTTGAATCTCTCTATCTATAAAAAAAAACCGCATCAAAATTATTTGCGTAGTTTTAAAGATCTAACGTACATATAGGGACAGACAGAAAGCGACTTTATTTTACATTATGTATTGAAGTTCTGATTTAAGTCAAAGACAATTGCACCAAGTGGATTATTTAAGCTTTGGTTACGAACTGATAAGATTATATCCTGAAATACTTTTTTATATGAATTTAATTTTCATTTACTTCGACAGAGTTCAAATACTTAATAGTAGCTTGGCCAATAGAAAAGGGATTTTGGTAAAGTTAACAAAAAGGATTTTCTTTGAGATAATTTTGACCCTACTCCAGACTCAAGATCAAAGAAAACATTAAACGGAAAATCTCGATTCTTAGCGCTATTTTGTAAAACCGATCCTCAAAGTGAAATAAATCGGAAAAATGCAACTTTCAATTTAGCTTTTCTAGCAATTCCTCTCTGTTAGTGTCAGGGAAAGATTTTCAATCGTCGCGCAAAGTTGCAAGTTGTATTATAATAAATTTAGTTGTATTTACGGTGCTTTGTTTTACAAAAGTACCTTTATCTGGCAACGACTTCGAGGATTTCGAATTTTATTTACAACTTAAAAAATGTGTGTTCTGGATTTAATAAGACACATTCGTACAGAGGAGGTTTCATTTTGTTTCTTGATTAGTTACAAAGCTCAGATTTTGTTACATAAATAAAATGTCTTGTATACCTACATATGTGACAAACATCCATACATAACATCCTCACAACCTTTCGTATTTACAATATTAGTAGGATTCCTATCAACTACCTATGTGCAATATTTTTACAGTGGATCAAAATCAAGAAAATGTTTTTAACCATTCGAGAACTCTAAAAATCAAATGAAACCATTCCCACATTTGTATCCAGATCCCGTAGTTAGTTAATCCGCATTTGCGAATCCACTGCGGATTGTCCAGCTACCGCGCTCATTGAATTAAGTGGTCAAAGTGTTGAGGCTGCGGCGGCGCGTGTGTGGCATGCCTTAACAGTCCTTTGTATACTATGGAAAAAAACAGCGAATGGGGGATTTGCTGTTAAAATTGATACACGTTCGCAAAGACTACATAACTATAAGGAAGTCACTATTCGAGTATTCATTCATACGAAATAAGAAATGTTTATTCTTTAAAACGTTTAATATCTCATAATTCATTCGGAAAAAATGGACCGATATCATTACCCAATATGTTCTAATTTCTAATGATGGTCACTGGAGCAGATGTTGACCGAAAAGGTGATGACGGAATAGCCTGTAGTAGAATATCAACATCATCGTCACCCGTAAGATATGCACTATTGAATCAACCATAGACAGCCAAACAGGTGTAATTTTTTTTTAATTGTTGCTTTTCATTCACAACAGCTACATGCGGATTCTATCGCGCAAAAAAATGGTGCTTGACAACAGTAAAGTTTGCTTAGCTGAGAAGAAAAATAATTTATCCAACAAGGTACGCTTTAAAAACAAAAAACTTTCACGTCAAGTAGACTAAAGTAAAATTTTTCATTCTAACATTTTACTTTTAATAAAATATCGTAAAATAGCAACATTGTAGTTACAAAAATTTCCGTGAGTTTTTCGTTATTTTCATAAAGAAGAAAAATTTAGCGAATACTCGCGGGAAGTGCAGGTAGTCTCTTGCCGGATGCTGAGTATAGAATATTAAAATGCGCTCCTGGTGGGAATGCTAACAATCCCTGTATCAGTTGCTTAGTTTTATACTACGGGTTTTCATTTCTTTCTCACAATAATATTGCCGTTCGTCATTATAATATTCATCGCCGTTCATAGATAATTAACAAAAGTAATCGATTCGTGACTTTTTAAATTTATTTATTACCTAGAAACAAATACAACAAAGCTTTGCGGGAATACCTAAATCGTAGAAATTGTTGTTCTTTTAAGAAAAACTCTTTGTTTTAGTTCAGCAATAAATAAATATTTTAAAATTCATAATTTCAAAGATTTGAAGAATTGGGCGAAATCGGCTAATCGGTAAATTGCAAATATTGATCTTAAAAACATCATTAAACGGTCCTATGCTTTTATCCTTTTGACTTAAGGGGCTGCATTTAAAATCACAATTTGAACATTATTACCTAGCCCTATTATATAGGTATATAATATAGCCCTATATATTATTCCAATTACATCGTAACATAGAGAATGTAAAAGAATAAACGCAGAAAATATTCTAAAGAAGTAACAAATATTTCTTTATGCACCTAAGTGGAAAAGCAAGAGGTAGTGGTCGCCATTTTATTATATGAACAATACGAAGCTGACGACACAGTTGCGATGTTTTCTATGCGTATTCTACGTTTAATATTGAAATAGTGCTCATTTAGAACAAAATAATGCTTCACAAACTACAATAAACTAACAATACAATGCTTGCATCTGGTGCTTCTGCAACTAGATTTTTCACTCGATCGCTGATTTAATTTAACCTTCATAAAAATAACAAATCTATAGGATCTCCGCAAAGTAATGCATGATTCCATCAGTTAGAGTCACAGTAATTTATTGTATAGATATCAAGTTTGGACTATTTTGTGCCCCCTTTCCACCTTTACGCCTACAATCATGCTGAACGTGGCCTTTAGGTCTTGTTGCTTTGGACTCTGTCTACCCCGTAAGGACGTGATTTGTGTTTTACGTTTATATTCCATATCATTTTAGGATGAACTTGATATATTTTAAGTAACCGCAACTATCTTAAAATTTAAGTAAGATGGTCAAAACAAATGAAAATGTGTGTTGCATTTGGGTTGCAGGCGCAAATAACAAGCTACAATATCTAAAAGTGTGTGTGAACAGCAATAAAAGTATTTCAGCCACAATAGAGACTGAACCCAAAACGTAAACAACAACGTTTCGGTGACCCAATTTAGGAACCAAGCGACGCTAGCGACTACCGAGGTAATCAATCAAGTGACGTCCGAACTCCAAATACAATTATGAACTTAGTTCATGTCACTGGTACATAGTGTCATGTTCTGTCCCGTAGTGATTAATTAGGAAGTTGTAAAATTTTGTGGGACAGGTTCTTTGAAGTTTGATTGGAGAGGTAAGAGTTTAAGACGAGTTTCAAATAAAATTTGGATAATTGACCCAGCGGGCGCGAAGCGTCTCCGTTTCAGTTCCGTCTGTCCGACTGTTCCACTATCTTTTCTAGTACAGTCAGGTCGTTGGATAATTACATACCTATTTGATTTTTTTTATCGATTCGGTGTTTATAAAATACAACCCTCATTTGGACGCAGTCGGGTAAACATTTTCAAAATGGCTGAGCCACGGGGGTTGAAAACGTAAAAAAACGGTCAATTCCGAATTATATTTTTTTTAAAGTGAATAAAAAACTACCTATTTTTATTTCACTTTCCACCGATATGCCCTCAATCATGCTAAGCGTGGCCTTTAGGTCTTGTTGCGTTGGGCTTGGTTCTGCCCATAAGGTATACAAACGTGATTTATGTACCTATGTATGTAATAAAAAACTGTCCAATGTTAATATTTCACACATTTTCCCTGCCGCTGCGACGCCTACGTTAGAGATCAATGATTTTAACTTTTAAATTTTGCGTTGTCGTATGACGAAGAACTTTGCGTACTAGTTTTGATACAGTAAGGCTAGCATTTCTGAGCATAGTGGAGAAAAAATATCATATTTTAAGGAATTAAGGACTATTCGCAATCATTAACACACGTAACGCAGTGTTATTTTTTATCGAACTTAGCTTTATTTTACCTCCGCACAAAAAACTGTAGAGGCAAAACACTTTTAAAAAACCTATTCCGATTTCAAACATTGGCCGTACTGAAGCGAGCGGCTATCTCAATATCGGGGATTCTGAGCAAACACTGGTTTAGCAGCACTAACTAGATATTGGCTAGACCGCTATAGCGTGGAGGATTATACGGAGATACACCGAGTAACCTGGATGTAAAATAACAGGCAACGAAAAAGTAAGTTTAAACAAAAAGAAAGGACTTACTTAAACTCACTGCTTTGAGAAGGACCGGTTACGCGTGAGTTGTTTATGTGTGATATTTGTAATAGTTATTTTATTTTTCATTTGTTCCTATATTTATAATACATAAGTATATTTGAGTAAGTCAGTCCTATAATATACCTATCATTTTTGATGTAGGACAACATAAAAAAAAGCCTTGTTGTCTCATTGACACGAAAATTAAAACAGTCTTTGTGTTTGAAGTCGTATTGACAATGAACCTTGAGGTAAAGGACTTGGCCAACGTCCCTTATAAAGTTAGCCCGGCTAGCACGACTGCGCGCGAGTTTCGCGTCACACACGAGATAAACTACCCTTCTCTTTCCAGAACGAACATTAAGAAAAAGATAGGTAATGTGTCTTGCGCGCGACGCGACTCTTGCGCTCTCTCGTTTTAAATGCTCGTTTTAAACTAAGGGCGTCCACCATAGACGGACGTCAAGAGGACGCTGTCTTCGACCTGCAGTTTTGATAAAAAATAGACATACGCAATACACGGACTGCTCAAGCAGTCGCAGCCAAAATGCAGCCGGTCTGCGGCTTTAATACAAAATTCACGGCCGTGTTGAAGTCGACTCCAACTGCAACGCGAATCTGAGTAGACCGACTTTTTTTTTTTTTATATGAATAGAAAGGCAAACGAGCAAGTGGGTCACCTGATGGTAAGTGATCACCACTGCCCATAGACACCCGCAACCCCGGAGGGATTGCAGATGCGTTGCCAACCTAGAGGACTAAGATAAAATGCCTCTTGTGCCCGTAATTTCCCCGGCTGTCTTACTCTCCGCACCGGAACACAGCAGTGCAAGCACTGCTACTTAGCGGCAGGATTAGCGAGTAAGATGGTGGTAGCGATCCGGACGGACCTTGCACAAGGCCCTACCACCCGCAACTACGCCCTACTACTAGCGACTATGGCCTTACTTAATGCAAAATTATATTAGGATTTCCATTGTTTCTTATTCTTTGTAACATGCAAGTTCCTATGACGCGCTGACTCGCTGGTATCAGGGAAGCCAGAAACAATATTTTGGCGGTTTAAAAGTATAAAACGGAACGCTCGCCATGCAGCGGGCCGATTGCATTAGAAAAGCTGAAAAGCTTACCGTTTTTACCATAAATATTTTACCCTATACTCCTCATATGACATTATTAAAAATTGGATGGATGCATGTTTGTTTTAACTAGTTATGACTGGTTAAGTTTGTTGTAAGTAGTTTGGCTTCTATTTCCCAAAAAAACTTTACTTTTTAAAGTATTAATAAAATGAATGCTTGTTCTCGAGCCTTGGATACTTAATGGCACTTATTTAAGTATTAAAATATATATACACGGTGACTTGAAATCAGTATACAGGCACCAACTTTTCTTACATAGTAATTGATGGCAATCACATTTTAATCCAAGGTTCTTAAAAAATACTTTTTTTATTAGGATTTAATTTAAAACTTAAATTATTGTCACTTTATTCCTGGCTATTAACGTTCTTTGTTTTAACCGACAGTAACTGACGTATGCATCTGCATCTTAAAAAGTTAGGGTGACCATACAATTAGTCTTCATGCATAACGTCTTATCACTTTGTTATTAGTTAAATATTATTATTATTATTAATTAAGTAAGATAAATTGGTTTCTGTATACTAATTCATGGTCACCGTGCTTAAAATACACTAGTTGTTGCCCGCGATTTCGGCTGCGGATAATTCTATTCGTTTATCACGCGCCCGTAGACACTGTACAATTTTACGACATTCTCAGGGTCTCTAACTATATCCATAACAAAATATAATACGATCAGTTAAGTAGTTTACGTGTGAAAGCGTGACAAACAAACTCACATTAGCACTTACAATATTAGTTAGGATTAGGATTTATCTGTTACCCAGTAACCATAGCACAGGCTTTGCTAAGTTTAGGACTAAGCCAATTGGTGTGAAAAAGTTTACCAATTGCCATTAGGTACTATGATTGGGCAAACCGTCAAAAACACGTTACGAGAGAAAGCCTATTTCAGTTCAAAATATAGGTGGCGTGGCAGACAGTGAAGGCTTAGTAATGTACGAAACTTCAGAACCACCTAAGCAAGTTAAAAATGAAATCGATTTCTAACACCGTCGCCGCTATCGATAAACTACTATGGATCTTAGAAGCTAATTTTCTTTTATTCACTAACAAAAAATCTTAAGTCACACATCTTTTAATAGCATTCTCAATCTAAAGTTTAAAATAACATGCTTCAAAACAGCACTGACTGAAAGTGATAATATCTGAAGCTTGTGTAGATGCATGTACATAACTACGTTTAAAACGCTCCGAGCATTCTCTAATGAAGCTGGACGATTATGAATGTTAGTATCAGCTACTAATGTAGCGGACGCCCACAACAAGAAGACCCTCTTCCCTCCCCTTCGTATTTCCTTAAACAATAACCTCCGGGGTCATTGCCGATGCAACGGCAGGTCTAATAAGCTGGTCATTATTGAATGGAATGGCCATAATTTACATCACGATGAAAACAATCGGTAAATATAAAAGAGTTAACTGATATTTCTTACGCCTCCACTGCTCTGATTTATGTTACATGCATCGAGTTCATGAATATTTTTATGATCGATACAATTCATTTTTAAGTTCTTCACGAATGCCGTAAGTATTGTAAATTGAAATCATAAATATATTTTTGAGATCGTTTATAGTGATCTTTTATAGCTGATTGAATTGGGTATGGTTACTTTGCGGAGGTAAACATTTGTCCAACTACTTCGCAAGCTCAATGCAATTCCTGTGGACTGTTATTCGCTCATCTCTCTCTTCTGATACACCACGGTACAGGTCTAGGATTCATTATTTTGTTACAATCATTAAAATTCTGGTTAAATGCGAGTCGGGCCCGCGCTCGAATGGTTTCGTAATTAATTTTATTTAATCATTAAATTTGTACTGCCAAAGGCTAATTTTTGTACTTGGAAGAATTAAAATTAAATTTTCATGTTCGCATTAGAAAAGGAACTTGCCCAATTTTTTTAGGTTTTAATCACATGAAAAAGCACAATAAAATTCTTTTATATTTTGAATGTGTCTTAGAAACTTAATTTTTCGCTGTCATACCTCGGCCCTTACTAATATCAAAACCGACACCTTTACCCGTTCCTGAGAAAAAATGTCGGCATCCAGCCAGCCAGCCACATGGACAACAAAGTGAATATAAGCGTTAATTTTTTTCCATTTGAGGTACGGAGCCCTAAAAAGAGTAAATAAATTTAACACTTAACAACCGTATTTACTTCGTACGTGGTCAACTATTTCAGAGTAAACGTGAGCTTAACTTGAATTTACGGCTCAATAAATACTGCTTACTTACTAATAACTACCAGGACAGCATGACAGAACGAGATTATTTCTTCCAATACTCGCTTTAACACGCCCCCTAGGTCCCTTGAGATGCGTAGTGTGACCAGAATACATGTATATGTAGTATGTGTCAATGTATATGTCATGGAGGGTGCTGTGACATCGCCCAACAGTCACGTTGGTCAGGGGTCATGGAGGGACATAAAATAGCAGGGATTTTCGCTGTCACCGTATCTGTCTGACATAAATTTAATCCAACTTGTAGGATCTATTTCAGCGGGATGCTTAAAGTCTGTCTCAAAGGCATTATTTTTACGGCGTGTTGCTTTTATTACTGTTGTATTGGAGGCTCCGAATGGAGCTCTGACGTTTAAATGTTTGCAAGTAAACAAAACAAAATATTTAACCAATTACATCAAACATGTTGTTCGGGAAACATAAATGTGGTTGTCTAACCTTTTTAGTATAATTGATAATTTTTAGTTCTATACTAAGAGCAGATAGTCAATAATTTCTCAACATATTCTATTTATGTTTTAATAAAATTTATAGTTTAATAACTTGAGTTTTAACTTAAATATAGTGGTCCTTCGAGCCGGATATGAACCAGCGTCCTATGAATCTACAGTCCACTTTCATTAACTTTTCAAGCAGAGAAAGATCATTTTGCTATTGATTATATTCTGAAATTCGTTAATTCTTGAATATCATGTTTAAACAAGTTTGCTGCTCTAGTATTTTTCATTTACTTGCAGCTTTTTTTAAATATTTTAATTTATGTTTTTTTTCCAGATAGATGTGCAGCGATTCACCGGTGACATCGTTCTTTCTCTTTCATTTACAGACACCAGCTGCACATGAAGAGTGGTGCTTGTCGGCACCTGCCAGTATTTAGCAGATGGGTACTTACACCTACCCCTGCATTGAATGCCTCCGAAATATTCACCACGCAGACGTGATTAGGAAAAAAGAAAAGGCTAGCATCCCATGGGGATGTTATCACATTCCTCCGGGTTCCCCCGGGTAGAGGTTATCGGAGACAGTTAGACTAATGATGCCGAGAGGAACGAGAACAAGATGGTTAAAAGGTTAAACCAAACGGGAATTCTGTTAACCATTGATTGGTGATTTAAATAGTGATACGCAACAATGTTCAGAGCATCCTAATTCTTCTAATCCTAACTAATATTATTAATGCGAATGTGAGTTTGTTTATTCGTTTGTTTGTTATTCATAAACTACTCAACTGATTATGATAAAATTTCGTATCGAGATAATTTGAAACACTAAGAAGGACATAGGATAGTTTTATCCCGGATAAATGAACTCCGCAAACGTTTATAAATGCGAAAGTTTGCGATGATGTTTACATTGGTTACTTTCTCACGCCAAAATTTCTGTTCTGTATAAAATTTGGCACATCATGTTATAATTTAGTCCGGATAATTATGCGATTCGCGGGATAACTATAAACATATTTGCAGGTAAAACCGGGGGCTACAGCTAGTTAACGATTATGTCTGTCGAGCTGTAGAATACTTTTCTGTCATCCCCTGTCGTACAAAATATCTGCAATGTCTAAATGACGCTCATGACATTTGGCGTTTTTTTAGTGAGAAAATAACAATAAATAACATGAAAATGTAACAGCACCTTCTAATTATATTTTATTATGTTTAATGTCTATTTTTCTTACCGTTTATTTAATGTAATCACCCTATGGTCCCAACGGGAGACCAGCGCTGGCTGTAAGGCCAGCAAATGCTGAGTTGAGACCATTTTGTGACAATTTATTTGTGATAATTTATTTTGTTTAATTTATTTTATTTGATGTTTTGTGATTGTCATAAATAAACTTTTTTCTTTTTTTCTTTCTTTTTAATGCCTTTCAAACAAAATCACCTTTATTAATAAAAAGCCACTTCTGTCGCAAAATGCATGTTCTGTCTCTATTTGGTAATCGAAAAATTCAAAGTGATAAAGGCAATATAAAAATTAGTGCAAAAATTATAGTACCGAATTTATTAACATTGGATTAACATGTTTATAACGAGAACCGTTAACACCGAATACAAATGCCGTAATTAAACATAACCATTGGAACGGGGAAAATACGATAAGACTACAGTTCTAGGTTGACGTAAAATTTAACGGAGCCGGGGCAATAATAGCTCCTTTGCGCCCTACTGTCTATTACGACCTATAAAACAAAGTCAAATTATAAAGTTTGTTCAAATTGCGAGCTTTATGTGGCGGCCCTGAGGCTGCAGTGTCGGACCGCGACTCACAGCTTCCAAGAATAATCCATACGAATATTATAAATGCGAAAGTGTGTCTGTCGGTCTGCTACCTCTTCACGAACCATAATTTTATCATGCTACTTCGCTACAACACGTGTCGTGGAAAACAGCCAAACATGTAAATGCTTTTTTTTTTCAATTGCTTCCATGCTGGTCTGGGAGTAAAGAAAAAACATAGAACGTACCAGTTGCTTCTCCTCCCGCGCAGATGGCAAAAGCCCATAGAGGGAGTGGGCATAGGAATCATAATAGGCGATGCGGCTAGCTGCTCATCACTATTTTGATTCCCCTTTCCACCTGTACGCCCACAATCATGCTAAGCGTGGCCTTTGGGTCTTGTCACCTTAGGCTCTGTCTACCCCGTAAGGGAGAAAGACGTGATTTATGTATGTATGTATGTATTTTTTTTTTCAATTTAATGGACCTCCGTCAAGTAACGCCTGATTGAATAAATTACCTCTTCGCGCTTAAACCGCTGAAGGGATTTACACGAAGTTTAGTATGGATATTATGGTCCGAGGAAGGATGTCAAATAGTATATACTACGAAGAAGCGATATCCTACGGGTAATGTCATTTGTGTTCTAGTTAAATATTTGCCACAAATCGTCAGATATAAAAAGGATTATCAGTTGATAATGTTAACTGTTTTTATAAAGCACTATAAGTTACAAGCCTTATTGAAGTATAAGACAGTAGTTTCATAACACACAAATTACAGCAATTTGTTCACCACTGCACCCGTAGTCTTTACAAACCGCATAACTGTACTAGAATTTTAAACCGATTAGATCTAAGTCAATGTTTGGCCGGAGATAACAGACGGTTGGAAGTTTCACAGTTTACTGTTGACTGGTTAAGTGAGAGCAAAACAAGCTATCGCCTGATAAATGTAAATAACAGCTTGTTGAAACTTCCTCCGATATAATAAATCTCTCATAATCGTCACCTTTAGACGGCTCGTACCTTCACCATTTTACTGCGCTACCTACTTGTTTTAGAACGGACAATATTTTCTTGTAACTCTTTTTTTACTGAATTACTCTAGAACCATATTTTGGCTTTAACTTTGTCTGCCTTAGTGGGAACTTCGTATTTCGTTGGTTCACAAAGTAGCCTATATCACTGAGTGATTTAATATTCCATTAGTGAATTTTTTTTTTTATGTGATGAGTAGTTAGACGTTTGATCCTACATTTATACTCGCAAACATGTCTTATTTATTTATGAGTACGGAAACGTACGTATATTATGTTAACATCTTCATATGTATGTACATGACTTGACAATGAATAAATAAATAAATAAATAAATAAATAAATATTATGTATAATATTAGTAGGTACGTAAAGATTATAAAATGCAAATGCTTGTGACGAAACAGATGTATGGAATTTTGAAACACTTTTACGCAAATACTGCTGATTTTAACGAAAATTGGGACTCGGCTAGTTTGTAACCTGAAACAACGCCTTTGATTCTTTTTATTCCGGATATTTTGTGTGATTTTCGCAAGATAGCGATAGACGAATTCCCTGAAGAAGTCGCAGGTGGCAGCGCCTAAAAAAAACAAGTCCCAGCTATTTCTGAAATTTTGAAAAGATATAGCCTCAAAATTTAATTCAACCCTATCTTGCCTCGTTAAAAAAGTCATTACTTCTCATTCAGGAAACAATGCAAAAAATAATTAAATGACATAAAAACGTTAGCCCCATCAACGTAAAGAGGAAGATCATATCGCTTAGAAATAAAAAAGTTAAATATAACGTCGTTCTGAATTTAAGCGTTTGAATTGCAAGCAAACGTTAGTGCTTTGACATTTTAAAAGATTTTTTATTCTGTGCGCTTGCCACTTGGTTTGCTTTTAAGAGTTTACTGGGCGCACTTCACGTGCAGTGAGCTTGAAGATGCACCTAAAAAACTTTTTCATTTTAATTTTTTAAACAATACAAAAACAAAACATAATTTCCGATTCAGACTCGTGCACCGAAGGAACACATATACAAATAACTAGATCTTTAAATTGAATTACCTAGTGTAAAGTAATAATATAGGGTTCCCTTATAGTAAAAAAAAAGTTTTGCAAAGTGTGCCTTATGATTATATCAAATGAAAAACGTGTAATAATGTTCTTAAAACAAGTATTTTATAAGTTTTTATGTCATTTTTAGTTGCAGATATTTACCTACTTAAAATAAAAAATTTAACACAAGGTTTTTAAAGTTGTTTAAGACAACTTATAAAAGATTAACATTACCTACTTATTATATCTGAATCTGTCTTATAAGTTTTTAGATAAATATTTTTAAAAACCTTTAAACAGTCCGGTTACCTAAAAACAAAAAAGTTTGTGTTCCGTTTTAAAAAATAGATGGGCTCTCTGTTACAGCGGGAGGAGACATCATTAGGTTAATTGAATTGCTGATGGTATCGTCCGAGAATGGATAAGGCTTATCAAACGTATCTGTCGCTGCGAGATCAATCGACTGCCTCGTTACTGCCTCGCGTAGGAATCAGGAATCGACTATCAGTCTATTACTGAATTCGATATTTGATTTCAGTTTTTTTTTCGTTTCTGTTTTGTTTTCAGCCAGTGTCAATTCTGCACATCAATGTTTGAAATAACTAAAGGGCGGTTTACAAGTGGTAGAACCTTATGAAGAGTCTGTCTTAACTGCTATCACCACTTTACTAGCTGATTCTGCCACCAAGCAGCAGTGCTTGGGCTGCTATGTTCTGATGTGGAGAGTAGGAAAGCCGGTGAAATCACTAATTATTCTTTTGCCTTTCTTGTTGTATAAAAAAGTCAAGGAAGCATTCGATCATTTACAAAAGCGTACGTACCGCGTATGTAACCAAATCAATCATCACAAGAAGTGTACACTGTGGACAAACCGCAAAAATACTTTACGAGCGAGCAAGTGTTACAAGAGCGCGGTTTTTATTTTAAAAGGCCTGGCAGCAAAACTGTTTAACTTCCAAAGGACAGGCACCTAGGGGATAGGGATGTTGACAGTGAAAAAAATATCGATGTTGTCGATGTCTCGATGTTTATGAAAATGACAATATCAACCTTGACATCGATATACTTATTACTTAGTAAAATTTACGGAGATTTTCGGTTTTAAAATACTAGTAAAATAAAAACTAGTATTAGTAAAGTTAATTTTGCCATTCGTTCCAATCTTTCACGGCTTTGAATTTTTTTTAATATTCTTAAGAAATGAAATACTAGGGGGCTTTGTCCCGCCTTTTATCATGACGCCCAGTAGGTATATAGCAATAAAATGATGATGGCTTTACTTTTATGATTTTAATTGATACATTAGCTGAATAGGAACAGTTTACAAGTCAGTTGGGACCTTGGGATAGGTTGTGTCTTTCAAGCTGCCAGTGGCAGTAGAAGTTGTTAAAATTTTACGAGAGGTCAATTTCATTACTGCCATTACTTGAAACTGCCGGTCATTGAACTTTGGGCATTAAACGGAGCTCTCTCAAAACAAACATATTACTATGTCGTAAAATGCAAGAGAGAAAATTATTGTTTTAAAACATTAAAGCAGTCTTTTAGGGGTAATAAAGTTTTTTGCCAAAAGGCTTGGTCGAATTTAGCGTGAAACGTTATTTGTGTAATGTTGTATAAAATTCACATAGGGTTAAAGATCATGGCATTGTCTGGGATTCCTGAAGGTACCTATTTAAAAATAAATGTAAAAAAAACATTTGTCTTTAAATCACTTGTTATTGAACCTCTGCTATACTATGGGCTAAAGTCTTTGGATTAGGATCATGTTATAGGCGATGCGGCTAGCGACCCATCACTATTTTGATTTCCTTTTCCACCTATACGCCCTTAAACATGCTAAACGTGGCCTTAAGGTTTTGTTACCTTAGGCTAGACATACCCCGTAAGAGATAAAGACGTGATATAATTATGCATGTATGTTATTTGGTTTACGATTTAACTGAATTGATACATGTAAGTGTTCAAACGTCACATCCAAATTCTTCATTAAATACAACGTCAACATTTAGCAATACAATCGTAGACGGCGCAGGTATTATATTACAGCACCCGCATCACATTACCCGAACTTTCCTCTCAATAAAAATGCAAAATCATGAATAATTGAAGAGACAACTTACACGGCCGGCTCCAATCATAATGACGTTTTTAATATCCAATGCGGTTTGTCAGTCTACATCAAAGAGCTAAGTAGGGTACTGAACCTCCATCAAGCTGACCTCACTTGACGTCAGGATCCTTTCAATTCTGTCAGGGTACCTGATCAGGCCAATATTAACTCTTGAGGCGGCCGAGATTTGCATGAAACTTATTAAATTTTTAAATCTTGCTCGATCGAGAAAAAACTGTAGGTAAAGTGTTTAATCGATGCATCTAATTGTACTTAGCTGCAGGTACAAAATAAATATGTTTGGAGCGACTGACTAGACTAGACATGATGCGGAAAGGGTTCTTGGAAGTCTATGGGAGAGGCTTTTGCCCAGCTGTCAGGTCAGGTAGTATATACGGGCTAACATAAAAAAATAGTCATGGATGATATCCAGATGATGACCAGTTAGCCTAGAAGCTAGAGGTTTTGAGTTCGAATCCCGGTAGAGGTAGATGATGAATAATGTTTGTGAATGTTATACCCGAGTCATGGATTTTATTTGTATTTAAGTATGTATTTATTTATTGGTACTCGTATAGTCTGTTCGTTGCTTATCCATAGCACAAGTTTGCTTAGTTTGGGACTATGGAAATATGGGATATTTATTTATTGTTTATTGATTATCAGAGGTTTAACTGCAATATTTAGAAAGTTGGAGTTCTGTTGTCATAATGACGAATTTAAGACGTGACCATTGCTGAGGTGATTTCGAGA
Organism: Pandemis corylana; assembly: GCA_949127965.1. NCBI lineage: Eukaryota > Metazoa > Arthropoda > Insecta > Lepidoptera > Tortricidae > Pandemis > Pandemis corylana. The sequence continues at coordinate 9,553,661 of OX421856.1, read as the reverse complement.
GAAATCGGTCCACAATGGTTTCTTTGTACGTACATTATGTTGTACGTAAACACTTTGTTGACAAAGATAATGGAACAAATACAAAGTTTAAGATACAATAATGGCGAACCATATCCCTTTAAGCCTACCAGTCTTTTGAGTGGATGAGTAAGAATGTCGATGAAAACAATTTATTTATTTATAAGTTAAATAAATACAAACAGTAATAAAAAGTCTAGCTCACTAAGTCCTTTTCAAATACACTTAGACTTAGATACGAAAAAGGATGGAAAATAAGGAATTGGGTCACTTGATTGTAAGTGAGACCACCACAGCCAAAACGGCAAAGATAATACCTCAAGTGACAATTATTTCACCCACGGTCTCACAGCATCGAGTGAGTTGGTGGTGGTGATCCGAAACGACATTGTACAACGGCCTACCATCCGCGCAAAGTGTACATCCTCCAGACCCACCATACCCCTGGCACTACCGCTGGGGGTGCGTGGGACTGAACCATACCATCACAGTAGTGCTAGGATTAGAGAAATTGAAGAAAAATTTACGGACGCGTAGCGGGACTCTAATTCCTGGGCGGTTTGCCATTCAGGCATAAGGAACTACCTAACTAACCTAGCCTACCTGACACCGGAGCTTACTACAGCACTAAGGTGGTATGGTTCAGTCCCAGCTTACCCCCAGGGGTAGTGCCGGGGGTGAGTCTGGAGCCAAGCGGACAGATATGTGACAAAATATGCCTCCCTAATAACAAGACAGTTTTTTCCAAGAGTATATATTTATATGTAAGAGTCTCTTCACAAAATTAGGTCATAACATTAAATAATGATAAGAAAGTAATTACTACATAATTGGTGCCTACGTTAATATTATTAAGAAGTCCTCTTTATATGAGTAGGATATTATTGCCTACATTTCATTTATTGAGAGTTGGTACAGTATTGTTACGTTCGGCGTCCAATAAAATTACTCAGCCATAAATATGCAATTCGTTATTATAGGTGTTAAGTAGTTACCTACCTACCTATACTGATAAAATAAATCTAGTTTGCTTTAATTTTTAATTCTATGTGCAGCAACGTGTTTTAAATACCTTGATGATGATAGTGATGTGATTGATGATAAGCGCAACAAAACGGTAGAGTAGGGTGTGTAATTATCGCTATAAAAATAATTTATATATTTTCATTTCATATAACAACATTTGATATAATTTCAAAAGCAGGCAAGGGGTTTTTTAATAACTCATTTTATAAACGATTGATATAATAACGAAATATCTATTTTCATTCCATATAACAATCATTTGACTATTCATTGATTTCATATAGTAATCATTTGGTATAACCGTGATTTCATATAAAAATCATTTGGTATAATTGTGATTATATATGCAAATACGTACACTTCTGGTAGCACTTAGTTTTGTGCACGTGCAAGAGGTCCAAGAGCGAGTCGGGGAAGCCCCGTTGTCGCGGGGCTTCTGTTTCTGGTCTGAGGGTCACAAGGTAACTAACGAACCTACCCAATTACATCAAAAATTGCTATGCTAAATGTACTTTATATGAAATTAACTTTATATCATAATTATAGGAAATATGCATTATACTTAATGTATGTAATATGAAATATTATTAGATTGAATGATCATTATACAAAATGATAACTATATTATATTTAAATATGTTAAATGTTGTCATATGATTAAATAAGTGTATCAAATGAGCGTTATAGCGACTAAAATTATAGCAAATATTTTTATACCTATCGTTACGTACCCCAAAACGGTAATCCCTGTAGTGTTGCGGTTTAGCAGGGACCATTACTCGATGAACTTGATAAATCATCATCATAACCAGCCATAAGACGTCTACTGTTGGACATAGGTCTCCCCCATAGACCTCCAGTTGTCTCCATTGAAAGCGACTTGCATCTACCGTGAACCCGTGACTTTAACCAGGTCATCCGTCCACCTCGTTGGTCCTGAACTTGATAAATAAACTTCTATAAAGTAGATGACGAGGATGTTTCGCTTTTATTACCGATTGTCGGATAACGTTCGTAATAAGTCAACTTTTAGCTACCATCAGAGTTTAAATGTTGCAAACCGTAAAACACTCTCATCACGGTACTCCATAAAAGCGTTCGTTACTTGGCCTGCACCCCTCCATTATCATAAAATTATTCGGTTTCACTTTCTTTTGATGTGTCGTAAAAAATGAAAATACATGGGCATACACTCACGGGTCGGTTTCGATTATGTATGTACCTATATTTATAAATGTGCATGTTTTAATTTTATGATTTAGGTACGTAATATAATAAAAGGGACTTACCGTTATTACATAGGAGATTGAAAATTTTCCAAATGACGTCATTTATTTTCCATTAGGTACCAAAGTTGCAAAGTTCTGCTTTGATGCATATAGCGTTTATTATACCTTTTTTTAGAATCTTTCACTAAAATCAATCCAACTGAAAACTTCCGTGTTCTTAAACAACACACAAAAATTCTGAATCTCAAAAATCATTTTATTCAACCACCGACATCTTCAGAATTAATTTTAACACAACCAATTTGACCTAGCTGCTAAATTTCAGACGTTATAAAGCGCTCCACAAATTTTAAATCATCAAGGTACACCCCCAATAACCATACATCAATGGTGTCGAAATCCAACGATATATATATCCGCAGGCCGGTATATCAGATGCGAGGTGTCATTTGTCAGGGCATTCCTATTTAAAGGGTAAACCCCTTCGCCCGATGTGGTTTCCATAAGGCAGCCGTTTGCTCTGACAGCTTATAAAATGGTTTTGGTAGACTTGATTGTTTAACTGATACTATAGTTACTCGTGGTCTAACATCGTTTTGTTGATAAGATCCAAAGTAACAAACACATTACTAAAGCAAACACATTAATCAAATACCAAAACAATAGCGCAAACTACGTACATTATCTGAAAACAATACTATCTAAAGCATAATCCAGTCAATGCGAATCTAAATTGACTAAGCGAATAGCCTAGCCTTAGGCTGTTCACTGGGACCTTTTAATAACAAAGAGGGCAGTTCTGCTCCAAATTACCACAAAGTCCGAAGTGGCTAGCGTTACAAGTGTAGTTACAACTTTGTCATAGTTCGCTGAGCCATTGTAACACTAGATATTCGCCTATATGAGCTATTTACTTCTCCAGATGGAACACTAAGATACAATTTAACGTCGACGATGGGTATAACAGATAAGAACTAGTCGGCAAATTAGACAACACGTACGTATCGTATGTCCTCGGTTTGTTTTTTGGGTCGAACGAGTTTAATGGCAGTTCGCAACTCCGAAGGGTCAGCAATAAATTCATTGTATTGGAGAAATTTGGTCGGGTTTTAAAAGTTTAGTGACGGGAGGTTGTTTTGCCTACACATGGTCCTAATATCAGTTCGCTTTACGTAACTAGAAAACTGGGAGCATTTATTGGGTTGGTCCATATTATTTCGCGTTAGCTATGTTCTAATATCACTTACTTCTTTTTGATTGTATCGTTCACTTTTTCTCAGTCATTAATTTCAAAGTGCAGAATACAGCAAAAACTTTATCATTCTTAGCAAATACGAACATTTTTATTGCTTAACTCAACCTGAGGAATAACACTGCTAGTGGATTCACAATTGTAACAATACCTTATTCTAACCACATTTCAGTCTTTCGGATTGAAAATGTAAAGTCTTTTTCCCACTTTTCTATGAATAAGTTATTTGCAAAAAAAATCGTTTTTTACTTTTTTTTACTGATTACTGGGTACTTAATTAATTTAGTATCATCAATTAAAGACTGAAAATTTACTTGCAAGATTTTTAGCAAACAAAGAAATTTTGCAAAGTGAAGTTACTAAAAAGCTTATAAAAAATTAGGGAGAGCGCGAGGGAACCTTAAAAAACACAAGACGCGGCAAGCAATTAGGCCCCTCTTGATTCATTGTGTGTTTGTAACGTTAACTGGATTGAATTATAGGTCGCAGTTAAGTGCAATTAAGTTGATCGTCTGTTGGCCCCACTAGTCAGGGAAGTGCTAAGAATTCTAGTGAAAGGGGAACTTAGATGACCATCATCTATTTTACGATAAACTAGTCTGCGCCCGCGGCTTTGCCCCCTTTTCAGTCATAACAGCAATCCATCCTTAGTCATTCATTATCGTTATAATATTATTATTATGAGCCGGAAGACGTCCACAGCTGGACATAAGTAGGCCTTCCTCAAGGATCTACACGGCGATCGGGTTTGTGGTGCCAGTAGCCAAAGCAATTTTTCCACTTCGTTCGCCCATCTTGCGGGAAGCCGATCAAACTTACTTTATAATAAATTTATTTAAAGTATTTTTACATAGATATGTACAATATTCCCCTAACCCTCAAGTCGTATCAATTCATCAATAGTAATTCGAATGCAAAACATTCTATTACTTCAGTTGCCTTTCTTTTTGTTATGACTATGATCTACCCATATATATTTTATTCCCTAAAAGCATTTTATATTGCGTCGAGGTTATTTCCTACCGCTACAGACTATAAGCCTATAGCTTTCGGTTCATTGCCCCTGGACTTTATATTTTCAAAATATACTTCGGCGGTTTCAGTTTTAGAGACGTAATAAAGGGGCAAGACGCTGCCAAAAGTGTCGCCAAGTTCTGCACCTTTTGGCCAAATCAGCACGTAGGTATATTTGCAATGTCGGTACTAGGAGTATCATATTGTCAAAGTCTATGGTGTGTCGCAGTAATAGTTTTTGTTGAGAAAATGACGGTGTTACTTAATGAAAATGCTGTTATTTTTATTATGATTTAATCAGATGAGACTTTACAGTGGCTAAAAAAACATGTCAATTATTAAAATTAAAAATTTAATAAATAGATAAATATTGACCTAGTCTCAAACTTTTCAAAATTTGTACTATGGATACTAGACAACGAGTATTAATATTTTTATAATGAATCTCCTGTGACCCACTGCTGAGGTGTAAACGTTTGCACTCCTCGCGGTCTACGGCTGTGATTCGCCAGTCCTTTAATCCAACTGACTACCATTAAAAACAAAAAGTTCGTTAACTATTTTGTTGTACTGGCAACACTTACTTAACCAAGACAATTTGTACCAGAACAAGGGGCGCAGTAAACCATAACACTCATAAAGGGAAAGTGTCGCAAAGTACACAATGCGACATACAATCGGTGCCAATAAAAATAGCGCGCTGACACCCCCGGCAATAAGCAGGAGAAATAGCGCGGAAACCTAGGGGAAACAGTATTAATACTTATGGTTAATTGTAGCGGGGCTGAGGGATCGTAAAATGCTGCAAGCGCAGGAAATCATACCTTAGTCAGTTGGTAAAATTTAAGTGAGACATGTTTTCTACGGGCCTGTGAAAATACTGGCACATTAGGTATTCTATCTTAATACTCTAAGCTGACAACGCATCTGCAATTATCAGGAGACTCACTTGCTCGTTTTCCTTCCGTTTTGTATTCGAAAAAAAAATAGTGGAATGGGCGCTCTATTCTATTTTTGTTCTGTTTTTAGGACACTTTGAAACGACGCAATGTAAAAAAGCATTACAAGGTTCCATAAAGTTCATAGAAGTCGTATCGTATCCTAGTGGTTCGACATATGGCCTCTTGAGCAGAGAGGACAAACTCTTCTATTTGCTCGTTTGCCATCCTGGTCGTATAAAAAATAATCGCTTGAGATTCTACCTGACTATAGATACTTAAACAAACATTGCAAGTGCATAAAAGCTTGTAAAATACACGATCTCCTAATCACCATTTTAGCGGCCCGACATTAGAGGGTGACTCCACTGTCCTCCCTCGCGAGACGTGTCCGGACTCAATAATTGCCTTCCGAGGTGGGTACACGCAGTTCATTAAAGCAGACGTGTGATGGCGATTGAAATCCTACAGCCTGAGACGTCGCTAAAAAATCGTGATAACCCAGTGGTTAGGGATATGGTCTCCAAGTAACGGATTTTGGTTCGTTTTGTTCGGATTCGGGCTCGCATCTCTGAGTTTTCGTAATTTACGTCCGAAATTACAGTTTAATGTAGTTTTTCGGTAAAGGAAAACATCGTTATGGGAACCTGGACAAACCAAAGCAATGCAATTGTATGTATGAATGTATGTAAACTCTTCGTTGTGCAAAATAAACAAGAGAAATACAATTGACAATCATTGAGATACATGCACAAAGGTGGACTTATCCCTTGTTAATGTTGTTGTTAATTGTGTGTGTAAAGTTACCTATCCGCACTGCCCGCGTGTGATTTTTTGGCCCAAACTCGTGCATCCTAAGGAGGCCTGTACCAGCAGTTACTGGTACAAGACATCTCTCTGCCTAAAACTACATAAAAATTAGAAAGTCTTTTTTTTATATTAGCATAACTCTCTCAGAACAATTCTTTCGGAAATAATTAAATGATTAAGTAAGTTTTTTTTCTATTTTCTAATGTGTTTCTGAATATCAATACTTTGAAGTAACACACCCTGACAGCTACCTGACAATTTAGTATAATTTCAGAAGAAGTTAGGTCCATACGAAATTATGTCAAAAATACTTGAATCTTCATTACACAACATTGTTGTGAGATTTGTTAGAAAACACTATTTCCTCAAATTTGCCACGGGGTTTTCGAGAAAACTTACTTAAACTTGAAAATAAACAAAATTTATTTCTATTAACACTGTACGGGAGCTAAATCATTAGCATTACACTCACATTTTGATTATAATCTACTTGATACATTGCTGCACTCGCATGCCTCAAAAAAACCAACATCACTTGCAACACGTAAACGATTACAAACGACCACTTTACCATAATTTTTCAAAACAAATAGCTCAACGTAAACAAAGCATTCATAGAATGCGCCTTTTCTGAATAACAAATAGTGTGGCGCAATATGTTTCAATTTCTTAGTAAGTAAGTAAAAGTAGGGGGAGCCACTCGCTGTTATTAGTTGTATTGTAAGTGTCATGTGTGTTAAGCTGAACGTGACTCGCTGCTAGTGTTAGTGAGGCTCATTTTTACTCAGGGAAGGGATGGGCCAACAAAAAAAATTGTCGATATAATTATGCACTATCATCAGCGTCATTTCTAGCCTATATACGTCTATGCACAGTAAACTGTATAAATATACGTATGTTGCGTGTCTAGTCTAGATCGATATAATGAATATCGATTTTTACTCCAAGACGCGATTACCTTAAAATATTGTCAAAATACCTATTCGAAAGTAAAATACATGACACATATTTGGCAGTTTTATTAGTTTTATTTATTATTAAAGTAATCATAGGAATCATGTTATAGGCGATACGGCTAGCAACCCATCACTGTTTTGATTCCACTTTCCACCTCTACGCCCTCTGTGTCTTGCTAAACGTGGCCTGTAGCTCTTGTTGCCTTAGGCTCTGTCTACCCCGTAAGGGATAAAGACGTATAGCGTACGTGACCAACGACATTGGATGACGTTGCATATTGCAACCCAATCCGGAGCAAGTCACTACGCTACAGGCAGTCTCTCCTTGCTCACCGTAGTAATAACACTATATCGCAACTTTCTGTGTGTGAAATAAAACCAGTGCTTTATGATACCAGTGATTTTTATTAAGACAAAATAAACTATAGACTCCTATACACCCATCGGCACGTGATATGCACAGTGGTGACCCTCGACTTAGAACAATAGTGTTTTTCTCTAATAGTGAGTGTCAAGCAACGGGGAGAGCTCAACTTACACCATGCCTGCGGACGGCGCTGGACCAGACCATCAGGCGAACCCAGGACAGGCGGACGGAAATAAATATACACCTCAAGAATGGGCGGACTTAGCAGCAGTTTCTCTATCGACACGCCTTCCAGATTTTTGGACGGACCAAGCGAAAGACTGGTTCATACAAATAGAAGCGATAATGGCTCCACAACATTTGTCCGACGCACACAAATTTAACCTGGTAATTACAAAACTGGGTAAGGACGTCATCAAACACGTGACTGATGTACTTTCAAGACCGCCGGACACAGCCAAATACGAATTCCTGAAAAGCAGACTACTAGCCTTATACGAAGAATCGCAGAAGAGGCAGATGCAGAAACTCTTCAGAGAAATGAGTTTGGGAGACCAGCGACCTTCACAGTTGTTAAGGCGCATGAGAGAGCTAGCCAAGAACAAGCTTGAAGACGAAGTCGTGTTGGTGTTGTGGCAAGATCACCTTCCAGCAGCAGTCAGAACAGTGTTGGCAGCAAAGGAGACCAGAGAACTGGATATCCTTGCCGACGTAGCAGACAAAGCAATGGATAGCTTGAGCCCAATTTTCGTGGATGAGATATTGAATCGTCCAAGCTCTAGCAGACCGACAGCAAGCACCGATTCAACCTGTACGGTAGATATGCTAAGGAAAGAGATAGCCAAGCTACACCTGAAGATGGACAAGATTGGAGGAGAGCGACGACAACGTTTCAGTCGAAGCAAGAGCCGTAGCCGTAACCAGAAGAGCAGAGCAGGTACTCCAACAAGCAGAAACCGCGCATCAGGAAAACCCAACTGGATGTGTTTCTACCATTACCGTTTCAAGGAAAACGCCAGGAAATGCGTACAACCCTGCAGCTGGCAGCCTCAGGAAAACTAACACAGTTGGAGACGACGACGGACATCTCCATCGGTACAGTTAATCACCGTCTTTGCGTAAGTGATAGTAATAGTGGTTTAAAATTTTTAATTGACACAGGTGCTAATATCTCTGTGCTACCAAGGTCAGCAGTAACTAGAAACAGTGTAAATTGCAACCACCAGAAATATACGCTTTACGCCGCGAATGGCACCGAAATAAAAACTTTCGGCACCAAAACATTAGATTTAGACTTAAATTTAAGACGAGTGTTTCGTTGGACTTTCGTAGTCGCAAATGTAAACCAACCTATCTTGGGAGCTGATTTTTTAGGACATTATAAGCTTCTAGTCGATTTAAGTAAAAGCAAGCTCATCGATGAAATTACAAGGTTACATGTCATTGCAGCAGTAATAAACTGTCAGGATATTTTGTCAGTTAGTACTATCGATAAAGATCACCCGTATTACGATGTCATATCGATATTCCCTAGTATCACACAAGCAGTTTCGTTTAAAGAAACGCCCAAGCACCCAGTGGTTCACCATATAGAAACGACCGGACCACCAGTTCATGCTCGTGCTCGACCTTTACCACCCGAAAAATACGCGAGGGTTAAAGATGAGTTCAAAGTCATGCAAGAGATGGGCATTTGCAGACCATCCAAAAGCCCGTGGTCAAGTCCTTTGCATATGGTACCGAAAAAGGACGGTCAGTTACGACCGTGTGGAGACTATAGAGCGTTAAATTCCGTGACAAAACCTGACAGATACCCAATACCGCGCTTACACGATTTTACGTACTTACTTACAGGTAAGAAAGTATTTTCGCGCGTAGATATTAATCGTGCTTATCACTGTATCAGCGTTGCACCCGAAGACATTGATAAGACAGCTATAATAACACCGTTTGGGTTATTCGAGTTCGTAAAGCTATCTTTCGGATTACGTAACGCAGCACAAAGTTTTCAACGATTCATGAATCATTCTGTTTTAGAAGGTTTAGAAGGTATTTTTTGCTATATTGATGATGTAATAATCGCAAGTAATAACGTAGATGAACATAAAATTCATTTAAAAAAATTATTCGAAAGGTTCGATAAATTCGGTATAACGTTAAATTTGTCGAAGTGCGAATTCGGTAAAGATAAAATAAGTTTTCTAGGTTTTGAAGTATCGACAGAAGGTATTAGACCACTCAACGAGAAAGTCGAAGCCATCTGTAATTACCCCAAACCTGAAACAATTGAGCAGTTACGACGCTTTTTGGGAATGATTAATTTCTACAGAAGGCACATTCCAGAAGCAGTCAAGTATCAGTTAGAACTTAATAAGTATTTGCATAAGTCGAAGCGTAGGGACAAAACAAAGATTACGTGGAATGAGAGCGCCGAGTTAGCATTCTCACAGTGCAAAACAAGCCTGCAGAACGCTACATGTTTGACGTATCCATTACCAGGAGCACCGCTAGCTATAATGGCTGACGCAGCTAGTAACAGGATTGGTGCAGTGTTACAACAGAGGGACGGACACTGGAAACCGTTAGCATATTTTTCTAAGAAACTTACTTCAGTGCAAGAAAAATATAGCACGTTCGATCGTGAACTTCTAGCCATTTATGAAGCGATTAGGCACTTTAGAGACATGGTAGAAGGTTGTCCATTAGTTGTATACACCGATCACAAGCCGTTAACGTTTTCTTTTACTAAGTTACATAGCGATAAAGAAACACCGAGACGGATTAGGCAGCTTTTATATATTAGCGAATTTACAACCGACATCAGACATATCAGCGGAAACGAAAATGTTGTAGCAGACGCATTGTCCCGTATTGAAACGATATCGTGTCCCACGACGATTAATTACGATGAACTCGCAAAAGCTCAAGCAACCGATGCTAAGCTACAAGAACTGATGACACGTGTAGGTAGTAATATTATACTGCGCAAGATTATGTTGCCAGGTAGCACTATACCTTTAGTATGCGAACTAGCAACAAACAACGCAAGGCCATACCTTACAGAATCATTCAGGCAATTAGCTTTTAAAAGTGTCCATGATATAAGTCACCCAGGAATCCGTACTTCACGTAGAATGATTAAGGAAAGATTTTTCTGGGAAGGTATGAACGTAGATATACGAAATTGGGCAAAAACATGTTTATCTTGTCAGAGATGCAAAGTGCAACGACATACGATGTCAGATGTAGGTAAATTTGACAGGTCATCTCGCTTTAGTCACATTCACGTAGACATTGTCGGACCACTTCCACCGTCGGAAGATAATTATAGGTATTTGGTTACTATAGTAGATAGAGAGACTGGATGGCCAGAGGCATTTCCAGTGAAGGAAATTACGGCAGAAATAGTCGCAGCTAATATTTTTAACGGTTGGATAGCACGTTTCGGTTGTCCCGATAAAATTACAACTGACCAAGGACGACAATTTGAGAGTCATGTTTTCGCAAGTTTGACTAAATTATTAGGTATTGATAGAATTAGGACCACCCCATATCACCCGCAGTCAAATGCCAAGGTTGAGAGGTGGCATCGATCTTTAAAAGCAGCTTTAATGGCAAGAATGAATCATGGTAGTTGGATTCACGAATTACCAGTAGTACTATTAGGTTTGAGAGCAGCGACGCGTTGTGACACCAACGTCAGCGCAGCAGAGCTAACCTACGGCAGAACCTTAAGGCTACCAGGAGATTTCTATGATACGACGGACAATACAATCGAAGAACCGTCAGTTTACGTAAAAAACTTACGTAGAATCATAGACAGCCTAAAACCTATACCTTTAACAAATCGTAAAAGTCAAAAAACTTTCATACATAAGGATTTAAAGTCATGTACTCACGTTTTTGTAAGAAATGATTTAGTAAAAAAAGCATTGCAACCTCCGTACGACGGACCGTACAAAGTTCTTAAGAGGAGCGACAAAGTATTTACCCTACAACTTCCAACTAGGAAGAGTACTATTTCCATAGACAGATTAAAACCTGCTTATACTATAAACGATGACGAACAAAATCGAGTACTTAAAACGTCAGATCACCAAGATAAACCTAGAGTAAGATTTAATTTAGTTAAGGATAGTGATAAGAAATCTTTGTCAAGAAATACAGCGAGCAGCATTCCGCTACCGCTTGTGAAGTGTACTACACGCAGTGGTCGCATCATACAAACACCACGGCGTTTCGCTGATGAGTAACTAAAGTGAAATGCTTAGTGATAAGTTAGGCACAGTAAACAGTTATCGAACAGAGTACTGTTGTTGACATGCGTAGTTAAGATAATTATTGTATTAGTGTTTACTGATTTTATATGGTTTACTATGCAAATGACACCGATTTGTAATGAATTATAAATCGCATTGCAAAAAAATTTTAATTATTTTCGTAATATAAAGAGCATGTTTATGTTAAAAATCATCATTTAATTTGCAACACGTAACGAAGATTGTATCTTTTAATCCTAACAATGGGCAACTGGGGTAGCAAGAAAAGTACCGATACCGAGAATAACCAATCGGTTACAGCCGAAGCATCTATAAATATTTCTGGATTGGCATCCCAGATAAATACTTTCAGTGTTATGTTAATTTGTGTGATCGTGATACTTACAGTTATAATGCTGTATTGCCTCATTGTAAGTTGCCGCAAGAAAATGGATTCTTGGTTTCGCAAGAAAGTGAGTGCAATGAAAGTGCAAAGTGCGCAGGATCCACCTAAGATCATAATTTCCTAAATTTCAAATTTGTCATCCCACGGACAAACCGTGTTTAGCATGAGTTTTGATGCTAATATTACATTGTTTTTAATTATAAGTGTGTTAGATATAAGTGACGCCTGACAATAGCAACTCCATGTAATTTTACACCGTGTTTTGCGCGCAGCGACTGACTGCGATAACAGATGGCAAAACAAGGTCAGGCGCGAACGCTTAGCGTACCGTATTATTATACGTAAGTTCTGTGTATTTGTTTAGAAATAAGAAAATTTTGTACTTGAAAATTTTTTTTGGCAAGGGGAGTGTTTATAGCGTACGTGACCAACGACATTGGATGACGTTGCATATTGCAACCCAATCCGGAGCAAGTCACTACGCTACAGGCAGTCTCTCCTTGCTCACCGTAGTAATAACACTATATCGCAACTTTCTGTGTGTGAAATAAAACCAGTGCTTTATGATACCAGTGATTTTTATTAAGACAAAATAAACTATAGACTCCTATACACCCATCGGCACGTGATATGCACAGACGTGATTTGTGTATGTATGTATGTATGTAAAGTAAGTTGTTAAATTTAAGTTAAAATTATTAGTAGGTCAAAAATGTATACAGTAGTTTGTCATTAAAATATTTAATCACACTTTTTTTAATTTGAACATGACACTGATAATCAGAAATAAATATCTATATCTACCGATCATTAAATACAAATGTATCGATATTTTAATATACTAGTACCTATCGACATTTTTTATCCGAGCCTACTTCTGAGAAATGTGCCTGAATACAATGGGTGTGATATCTTCACACGGTCTGAAATTTTGTTCTGTGTACTTATTTTATACTAGCTACGTACGACCTTTTTCGAGACAAAGGGAAGCGTAAACCGATATTGAAGCGTTTTCTACAGGTTCCGTTTTAGAATTAACCAACAAATATTTTTTATAGATTTTTTATTTTCTTGGGTGTAGTCAGCTATTACAATACTACAAATCGAAATTCAAGCAGAACAATGTTAACAATTCTGAAATTAATTAGTGTTTAATTCAAAGCAAAAACTACCATCGCAATTTCACACAATCTCTTCGTGTTCTTTTAAAAAGTGACGTTACACTCGTAATACTAGCTATGTGTGTGTTTATGTTGGTTCTACAAAGTTTTATCGTACCCTCTAAACATAATGTGACCGACATTACACAGAAGTCAAAAGATATATCTATTATAATGTTTCCGTTAAGATAGTAAGTATCGAAATCGCTGAAAATCCTTCAATACCTACTTATCTCAACAAACTTTATGTTGTACATAATATAAATTGTATGTCGGTATAAGAACCGACGTGCCTAACTCATCTTTTATAGCGCCATGCTTTTTACGCTTCCAGTATATCCACAAAAGAGGGGAGGAAAACGAGAACATTTCATTTTCAAAAGGAAAAACAAATTCCTCTTCATTATTAATAAAAAAACCACTTCAAAGCACACAATCACATCCCCAATAATTGGTGGCACTAACAACTGAACATGCCTTCATTGTTTCCGATCAAGACGACTAACAATGGAAAATTTAAAATAATCGAAGGGGTGCGTATGGGGTCCTATTACAATGCTTTTTATGGCGCAATATCCCGAGTTGTTTTGCTTAAGCTACCATCAGCTAGCCTAATAACCGCTAGAGGGTTGGGAAACCCTCTTTTAGTGCTATCACCTGATCAAATTATCATACATCACCCGAATTATTGTCGAGTGAATTGGTCGTTAAAAAGTAATGTAGTTTGTTTAAATACAGCTTTCCGTTCGTAGCGCAGGAGGCTCTTTTTTTTAAAGGGGCCGGTAATTTATTGCACGGAATGATAAATTTCCTTAATGGATATTTTTCACGGGACGGAATGTCCGATGTCTATTAGGTTTTCTTTTACTTTAATGATATGAAAATTTTCGTTTTATCTTGTAAGTTGAAAAGTTTTATTTTCATGCTTTGACACATTATGCTTTAGTGATTGAACGAACTGACCGTAGTGGTATGTTATACGGACGTATTTAGCAAGTTCATGAACAAATAAATGCAAGTATCCTCTAATTGTGAAAACCATCGATATCATTCATATTTTCCTTTTATTTATCCTTTCTTACTTTACCGTAAGTTAGGTATGCTAAAGCAATATAAAGAGTAACAAGATGAGTCTTCTAGCTAAATAACTTTGACGCGAGATAAATCAAGTTGTCCCGCGTAATGAAAACACTCAACTGGAGGAAACAATTTAACTCCCCATAAACCCAGCGATCGTTTAAACTTTCACTATTTTTATCGCGAAGAAAAACGCAACAGTTCTATCACGGAAAAGAAAAAGGATATACAATTTATCAGTTGCGTAAATATGCTAAGTAACGCGTATAAAAGAATCGCGCCGTCCCCACTTCCTGGTGTAATAATGGATCGCCTAGCCGAGACGAAGCAATGGATGGGTCGGGTAAACGGATAGGATAACCTATTGGTTTCTTCATGCAATAAGAAAAAAAATAAAAATGACATTTTATTGCCCAAATTAGTGTTTTAAGTACAAAAACTAAAAATTGGTTATATCTTTTAAGCAAATTTGTGTCGGGAGTGTAAAGCAATCATTCATTTCAAATACGCTGTAATTCAGTTTGTGATAAATAAGAAATATTCATACAATTATATGACAATTTTAATAAAGAAACGGCAATTTTTATTGTGTTTTAAGTGTGACCTATTTTTAATTGCACGTTTTAATTTATAGCTTCAAGTGCAAATAAAGAAAGAGTGCGACGGAATTTTAAACTAACATTTTATGTCCAGAGACAAAGGCTCTGTGTGGCTCGCTGAAAGAAATAAATGTGTTTGTAAACAACATTACCATTTTAACGGGGCTAAAAAATCACAAAGAACTTAATTCCGATTTAAAAAAGCAGAGAGCTGCGCTATGCGTGCGGCCGAAAAGATTGATAGTGGGTTCACATGGCACCGCCGCCTTGAGCGAAGGCTGCTACCCTTCTGATGACTTCACTAACCGTTATATATGGCCAGGCTTTACACTGATCCCTAAATTCCGTGCTCTCTAAATTTTAAATCAGCTTTTTAGACTTGAAATGTTTTCGGCCAGATACATTTGCTTTTTTTAGCTGGGATTGTGTAAATTCGGACGAAAGCAAGTGAACAGTTTGGATTGGAGACTGCCTGCGGTAGAATGGTTTTATGGCGGTGCAGTGCATTGTGTTAGTCTAGGAAATATCTACGTATCAATAGAGTACGTTTACGATATGGAAATGGATAGTCTGGATGCTTTGGTGAAGGAAGTGCTTAAAATACAATATGGAGATCGACGTCGGTGGCTTAACGCTGCCCGGAAATTGCACCACTTACTTAAGTGCTCAAAATCTAGCATTTAAGCTCCCTAACTCTACCTAGATCCTAAGGTTAACTACAAACTGTTTAAACTATTTAAGAAAAACTTTTTTTTGCTGACACTGTGATTTCAATTTAATCATGTACCTACATACCTATATTAGTCTACTAGATTTGGGTGCGATAACGAATTGATTTGTAAGTAATTAAAGGCATTTGAAATATTTGAATGGCCTAAGAAGAACCATACCTGCACAAATGACTATCACCATGTACATACAAAATGAACATGTACTAAAATAAAGTTTGGCTTAAAATAAAAAGACATTTTTATTAAAATATCAATAAATCCACCTCCAAATTTTGTAACCATACGGAAAGTGAATATAAGTACAAAATAATGCTAATGTCGGCGGTTGATCTACAAAAATAAGTCATTCTGTAGAGTTAAAACCCAATTTACAACTAAGCGCACGAACAATATACTTACCAAGGCTAATAATTTAAATTTAACAGACGGTACGCGTACAAAAGACAAAGTTGAAGCACCTCGCATACGCAAAGAAAATGTTAAACTACAAAGAAAATAAGCAATGAACTTGCACACTCAGTAATCAAGTACAGTCTGCCTTGTTGCGAACTTTACATAGAAATTACCAAGTTAAAACAGTATTTTATTGAGAACTTTCTCAAATAGTCCTTTGGAGCGTCTAGCAAGCGCCTTGTGGAAGTTATATTGCTCTCAAATACTTGCTTTTATGAACATTTATTCGTGATAAAATAAGAAATTTACATTTTTCATACACTTTTGATTCAGGGTTCAGTATCCATAGTGAAACCCTATTGCTAAAACTTCTATGTCCATCCGTCCGTTAGTCAAAATGCCCTATCTTTTGCACAATAATAAAGAGATACGTCAAAATATCAGATCCATTACTACAACACATAACATAAACGAAATAAAGTTAAAAATGAAAACTAAGTACTTACCATCATTTTTATCCGGGTCAGTAGTCGACGAGTCCGTTTCGCACCAAAGTAGCTGTTTTTTTTTCTTTAATTCTCTATATTTTATCTAGTCAAATGCAGAGTTAAAAGATTTTTGCCAAACAACTTCAACAAAACTGTTTGCTTGGGTTCGTGTCGTTGCCGCCAAACCAAAACTTCCAGGAAGGACTACGGACTAGTCTGAAACGTGTCAAGCAAGTTTATGCGAGAGTTATCCGTTTTAAACTCACGGTAATTTAACTTTAGTAATCCAGCAAAACTACTCAAAAATTTGCAGTTTTCATCAAAACGACTATTGAAAATTTAATTTTAAGTACCTATATGAAAAAGTAAATAATATAAAGAAGTAAATGAAGAAGGACCACGGAATATCGTCCAAGATACGGCTTGCAGGTTGAAATTTATGTTGATTTTACATAAATGAATGCCTTTTCCGTAAGATTGGTATAAAAAAATCGTACGGAGTACTGCGTGATATCTAATACCTAATAACACTGGCAGCTAGATGAGTAGCTAACCATAATAATTAAGAATAGGAATTCATTAATAGGGCCTAATTGTTCGGTGCCCAAGTTGCCGTGTGTATTTTTACGATCCAAAGTAAATTCAGAATTCACGTTAACGGCTTCAGGTACTAATTTACGACTCCCGACCAGGATCAAAGTTTTGCTCTTAAACAATTTATGGCCAAATATTTCCCGTTTACGTAACAACTTTCTTGCCTCACTTTACTAACCTTTTTTCGGGGCAAGTGAGTTATGGCTAATACGAAATATGAGCTAGGAAATCATTAGCGTCCCTATGCGGTACGTTGTCGGGACGACGTTATTTTGCGCCTTTAAAATGCTTTTCTGGGGTTAGATACATATTTATAAGCGTTTAGTACCTATTACTTAAAAGAGAATGTTCACAAGAATATATTTTTGTAGATAGGTACCAAAATTTTGGCTCAATAGCATGCAATCATACGCTTTAATATTAAAACCAACTTTTAACTACTTTTCTGATCTAAATCTCTACATGGCCAGTAACTGGCATTCGGAATTCAAAAAGAATCACGCATTTCATTTCAAAATTCATATTGTATTTTGAATGGCTCCGGGTGTGATGGCCAGTGACAGCCGCACCCGACGCGTTAAGTCCACGGTGACAGGGCACGCGCACTTCCGTAGCCACCGGGCGATTAAAAAACAATAGTTTTTGAATTTCGATTGCCGTGCTTGGTTGTTTTTGACATTGCACTCATGATATGGGTTGACAGAGGGATCTGCATTATTTTAAAGTACAATTTGAAAACAATTTTGTAATTAGCTGGTATCTAAACTTTTTATTTGATAGTAGGTAAATTGTGTGTTTTAGGCAGAAGCAACATAACAAATATCTATAAATTTACATAAACAATATAGGTAGGTACGTATAAATAAAAATACTCTTTAAAATTATGTCAAAAATTGTGGGTAGTTGCACGTCCGACCGCCTGTCTCGAACGTGGACAGCATGCTTACACAGCTCGTTTGCTCCACAATTGACTTGTAATACGATGAAAGGTGATTTCAGATTGCACACGTAGACTAGCCATTGTTGTGGGCAGCGGGGTTTAGTTCAATTTTAACACAAGACAGTCAAGATCTTGATTATAAACTTGAAGTTTTGTGTCACTTTTGAGCGAACATCAGAGAAAATAAATAATAAAGCATTTATTTGTGCGTAGCTCGATTCTGCTTGGTGAAGTTTGGTTACGCTTGTGTCACTGACATCTCGAAGAGTAAATAACTAAAAATGACAATGGGCAGGCCACGTCGCTCGTAGACAGATAAGGAGGAAGGTTCTCAATTGGCGATAACAAACCCGAAGACACTGCTAGACCTAAGCGGACCAGCGACAATCCAAGAGTTGCGGGAAAACGATAAATGCATTGTGGTACTTTGTCGTCCATTGTGACGTTGTAAGGGGGAAGTCTTTGCTCAACAGTGGATGTCTACCAGCTGATGGTGATGATGATGATGATTGCTTCCATGATCTTTAATTCATTAAATTCCAAATGCCTAGTTTAAAACACGATCGACCAATATCGTGCCAAAACTTGTACCGTCACGTATATTACTCGTCAGAGCCGTAAAATATAATGTGCCTCGTGAATTTATACTACGGAATATTATGTTAACAACACACCAACTTCCGTGCTTCATAAAGCAGCTTCCACAATACCGTAAGGCTACCACAACACTAGCAGACCCATCCACCGAACCTGAGTCTGAGTGCTTTGTAGTAAATTAATACACCCTGCAAGATGCGATCATGACTTGTCTTGCCCTTCGTTGAAGAAGTCGTTATAGAGTCGGAATTTTGAAAAATAAGTCTATCCTTGTCTATGTTTATATTCTAGAAGTAATAATTTTAACACAGTATCTCTGAAGGAATGCGATGGATGCAGGTGGCTGTTTGTCATTCGTTGTGGCGTTCTAAAGAGAAGGTATTTATACAAGTGGACGTTTATGAGCTGATAATGATAAATCTCTGAGAAGTGAAAAAATAAACAAACCAGATTAGTTACTTAGGTCTATAAAGTAGCCAGATATCCTTGAAAAAATACTTTAACAATTCCGGTACCTAAAGTAATTTTAGGTAGAGATCGGTTCTTCTACGGTCTATCTTTAGTCGTGCGTGAATGATCCCCCAAGAAGCTTTCATACATATTTATATTATGTAAAAGAGGGATACATAAGTATTTATTCACAACACTTTACGATTATTCTTCATTGAACACCTCAAAACAGTACTTACAGCGAGTTTACAAATTAATTCTAAGTCAAAAACTAGGCCACACATCCATCAATCTCCAGCATATACATTACACAGCTGGGCAAAGGCCTCCTTTCCTAATAAGAGAGCTTGAGCTATACCTAGTTCCCATGCGGGCCCAATCAGTGAGGATGGGGAACTGCACACACACCACTAAATTACTTTGTAGATGTGTCATAACAAGGCGTGGTAGCCTAGTGGTTTGACCTATCGCAATCAGAGGGTTATGAGCTCGAACCCAGGATTGTATCGAAAGTTCTCGAAGTTTTATGATCGAAATGACAATGGCCTTTTCAATAAAAATAATTCGAGAGGATCTCTAGTGCTTAGAGGTTAAACATATCATCATTGTGAACCATAATTTTCCATAAAGTACGGCTAAATTGTAATTAATTAAACGGCCGACCCCTCCCCCTACCATAAGTAATATGAAAATAAAACTTAAGCAGTTGGCCAGGCGAGACGGATTACCTCGCATTAAGCAGCACACCCTCTTCGGATTAGTTTGTTTGTCACCACGCCACTTCGAGTGTCCGCTTGTATCTCTTTTTGTATAAAGAGGCAGAAAAGAGACACAATCAACGAGGGTTCATCGTAAGTTTTAGTGAAGTCATTGATAATGAAATCGTGGTAATTGACGAACTATGTAATAGTAAAGTACCTAGTAGGCTTCGAAGTAGGTATGTAAATATATTGACGAGTAAAAATAACAGAGCTTTTTCAAATTTGATTGATGTCTTTTGCTTACCATCAGATAACCCTTTTGCTTTACCTTCCGTGATTTAAAAAAACACTATATTCTATGGATATGTCATCTCATCGGTCATCGGTGCATTGTGCAGGATGAATATATTTTTTTTATTTAAATTAGTTGCATCAAAATAGATAAAATAAATTTACAGACATTACTAGCGGATATATTACTCTCACCATAACTCCACTTCGTTAATTCGTTACCACTTTGAACCCTACGCGCATGTCAATAAGAGTTAGCCATGTCAGTGTGTACCAGCCATTAGCGTACGAGTCGCAAAACTATTCGAATTAATTAAATTTAATTGTGTAGAAACGCGAGCG
Organism: Pandemis corylana; assembly: GCA_949127965.1. Taxonomy (NCBI): domain Eukaryota; kingdom Metazoa; phylum Arthropoda; class Insecta; order Lepidoptera; family Tortricidae; genus Pandemis; species Pandemis corylana. Next base: position 9,533,023 of record OX421856.1, on the reverse strand, counting down.
GACTGAGCTTGTCTCGTAAATGTGAGAATAAATTATGGTGTGCACTGTACTTCCATTAAAGTCTATAAGCAGAAAGTATTTCGCATTCTCATTCATTTGATCCACTGGAGTATTGGAAACTGATAAATTAAACCATCGTAATCCAAAGCGACTACTAATTTTACTTGATCAATTCAGTAAATGCCTTTAGTTTTTTATTTTTACAATCGATACAGCATAAACCCAATACTGACTTTATAAAAGTTTAAATAAATATCTAACCTTTTTTATTTTTGGAGCCTATGTTGACGACATGCTACTTTTTGTTAATTCGCTCAGCTCCGGTACTCCGCTTCAAAATTCTCCTGGTATATTTTTGATTATTATTTTTGCTAAACTAAACACCTGTCGTATTTTGTAATTCTTGAACTCAATGGAAAACAAAGCATTTGATTGATTAATTTTAGTTCGGCTGAATCACATCACAGGGGTACGGCAGTGCCCCCGCCAAGTCGAGCAATTGAATTTCTTCGTTAAAAAGATTATTTGCATGGGAAATCGTTGCCGAGGTACAGTTATCAAACTACACGTCTCAGCGCAGTTAGACAGCCATGGTCTTTTAATTAAATTAGAAGGTAGCTCCTGTATTTTTTTTGGTAGAATTACTGAGTAGGTAGGCAATTAAAATTATTTTAAAGAAGCGTTGAAATTAATGGGACATTTAATTTATGCATAGGTATTTGGGGATTGGTAACTTCACACACATCATTGAATTGTTTTGCAGGTGTGTGCCGGTTTCCTTGCGATGTTTTTCCTTCACCGAAACGCTTATGGTAAATTTCAACGTTATTTCACGCAAATTCAAAGGTTGCCCCAGGGTTGAAACCACGACCATCTGCTTAAGAAGCCGCAGGTCAAACCACTGGGCCCCCACCACCACAGATTTTGTAGTTACATCCCTAATTAATTGATGCACGGTAGATAATATGCAATTTGTTCATTTTCAGCGTAGCTCAAGTCATATTTCAGTTATTTCCAGTTATTTTGTATATCACCTGGTGCTCTCTCCACCGGGCAGAGAGTAACAAAGTGAAAACCTGCACCTAATCAAAACGCATAAATCACTATCCCCGTCATTACTAAACAATAATCTTGTAACGCAATCATTTTCGAAAAAGATTATGGAGCAAAAAAGCAATTCCAATCTAACGTTGGGGGATGAAAACTCAATTAGTGCTGTACCGACTGTAACATCTGGCCGTTCGTTGGACTTTTTGGTCGAGATGTTTTAAGAAAATGTCTTAGAGATTTTAAATGGAGTTATTAGGAGATTTATCTTTGTAGAAAGAGCCTTTATGGTGTAATTTACGCTATTTAAGCTCTCATGAGACGTGATTTATAAAAACTACAATATTAATAAATCGAGGAAGTTCCTTATTGTTGCGGGCGGCTTGAAGAACGTTAGTGCGAGGCGGGTCGTTGACGCAAACGCACACACCTTCCAAAAAATATTAACTTCTAGTTTTGATCTTATCGGAAGATTATGTTCGAAGGTGAGTCCGTTTACGTAAATAAGTTTACGTGCTCTCTCTATTCAAACTGCTGTCATTACAATATCCTTTAAAAGATAGATATGCATGATTCACAAAACATATTTCAGTTACATTAAAATGCGCCTACCTGAATAGAAATGCTAAAAACGAGCTTCACTTCTTCCTGACGGTTTGTACCTGCAGCCATTCGTCTGTTTTTCAAACTTTAACGTCACACACGAAGCATAGAAATTTTATTTTTGACTGTCATTAAAAATACCTGCCCGTTCCACTAGAGACGGTGTGGTTTGCGATTTCATGTCGTGAGAATTTCCAAGTCGGTTACCGCGATTATGAATGTGGAATAAAAAGGATCGTATTTTTTTTGAGATTTATTAAAACTAATCCTTAGCCATTTTGTTCAAGATGTGAGAAAACATGAATCGTTTATTTTGAATGTCTCTTAACATTTGAAACAAATATGATTATTAAAATGGTGGGACCCACCGAGGTACTACTTATGAAGGAATCAAAATAAATAGAAGTAGCGACCCGTAGCGTCGACACAAACACAACAATATCAAAAAACGACTTCCATTTTGCAGAGAAACATTGCAGCAAAATTGGAGAGCATACAGTCAAAACGCATTAGCAGGGTGAAGCGGCGTAAAATTGAACCACGTGTGATATGCTTTATTCATGATACCGACGCAGTTGCAATTGTTGGGTCGGCCTGTAATTTGTATTTCAATTCTGATAGCTCTTGACATTTGAAAATTGTTCAACGGTTGCTATGTTTGTGGTTTAAAAGAATTTCTGACGGCTTTTTTGAAGTAGCTATGACGTTTGTGAGATGGAAGTTGCGCTTTATATTTGGAGTCTTAATTTTTTTTCTATCAAAATGTGGTGAAGTTTATAGACAGTTCTCACTGAATTAACGATGATTTAACAAATTGATTAAGTAAATGCCTTCGTTAGTTTAAAGCAGCTGTGTTAAATTTCAATTTGTAGAATTTTATTACTCACTCGACTAAGGATAAGGTTATCAGCTCATTGGCGACGCGACGCATTAAAGAATGAAATCCCAAACGATATAAAGCTTGTAGAACTCAATGAAGCTTTTTATTTAACGCATTATTCCAGCAAAAGGGAAAGAAGATTTAGAATTAAGACAAGTGGCGCTTCCGTCTTCCCGAGTGACGCAAAATTAAATAAATAAATAAAGCCCCAACAGGAACGCGGTGAAAACATAAAAATGTTACCTCAAAAATTCTGTCAACGCTCCCGAATCCCGAACCTGTCTCATATATCACAAGGATTTATTTTCACCTACGTTTCTCGATTTCAGGGTATGGTAACACCTTAATTTAATATTAAATTTTGCTCTTTCCTCGCCTTCCTGAACAGGAGAGCAGATGTCCTTGGATACGTTTTGTTATTCATGTTTCGCTCGATTGTAACTTTGAGTTTTGGAGATTCGAGACGTCCTACGATTAGATAAGTGCGTGCTGGGTTTTATTATAATCATGTGGCATAGCTAATTGGTTTTTGTCGTTTCAATCATAAATCGTTATTCTGGTAGCGAAGATTTTAGACAGAAAACCTATGAGATATTATGTCAAATCTACGGTTACGGTTAAAGTTATTGTTAAAGTAACTTGGTGCAGCTCACGCTTAGAAGCTTTATATTATGATGTTTTAAAGTAGGTAGTAAATAAGTGTTATGAAATGGTGCTGCATTTTTGAAAGGGAGAAATAGACGATTACTTATATCAAGCATAATTATAGAAATATTATAAAATTAAATATTGCCAATCCCAAAACAAGTCAGGCTATTACAGTGTCTTAAATTGAACCTGAAATGAGTCTCGCTCTTATTTATTTTGCCGTGTTAGGATTGTACCTTTTGTCCAGAAGCAGCATGAAATGCTTGAATCAAATTACTTTATACGTATTGTATCTTACAAGGCAAACTTGACTCACTTCGAAGACATTTTATCAAAAAGTACCCTCTTAATTAATTAACAACCTCCTCCCGAGAATCGTATTCAAAATTCGTATTCAAAAACAATAAAAAATAATGGTATTTTGAAGCTACTTCCATTATCCGCGATCATCATTTTAAGTTTTCATTCATGACAATAGGCCTCCGAACTTACTCAAGTTACTGTTACGCAATAAGTCGTTATGCTTACGATTATTGTTTATCTTATCCCTTCAACACATCCATTCATATTTAATACGTTTCCTTTCCCAACCCCGTACGTTGATTACGCTGTGCTATCTTGAAAATACTCCCCTCTACACTCAAAGCATTGCACACCTTATACACGTACCTGAAGAGACTGAATTTGCGTGTGCGAAAGTAAATTAAGAGTTTTTGGAAGGCGACATTATAGTCACAATGGTAGACGCCCACGGAAGGGAGAATTATGATGTGGCCATTAAATACGCTTCTGGTGGTATTTAACAGGATTTGGATTTCAGGAGATGTTATGGAGTAGGGGAAGATTAAGAGAGCTTAACAAAACCAGCTACATCTCTGTTAGTATCTTTATAGGAACGCACTAATGCTTATAACTACTAACTACTCGGAATTTATCACTACTACAGCTGCATCACAATAATTTTTATATAATCGACTACGTGGTTAAGTTCTGAGTGGTAGGAATGATTAGGTATGAGTTAAAATCGCGAAAATTTCAAACTAGATGCTTACAGGTCGGTACAAAATAATACAACACAGTATGTCATAGGCTGTTTGTATGAGAAATTTATTCTGTTATAATGAGAGGTTTGAACTGAATGAGGTCTTAGTTTTTGTTAATTTTACTAGATATTCTTATTAAGGCTATCGGCGCTACACTAGTGCAGTGCAGTGCAGTGTTGCCAGGCAATGTATTTGATAGCCACAAAAACGATCGTTGTCATAAATACTCCAAATTTTTTTATAGTTATGAGTTATTAATTTTGTCGTACAGACACATAATTCAAGCAGATGACGCTTAGCGACAAAAATTTGCACAGTAACAAGATCACGTGACAGCTAGTAACAGATGGAAAAATTCGAAGGCTTACCCACCTGCTATGGGTGGTGTAGGGGTAGGTATAGCACGCGTCACGGTATGACGAGGATCCGGGTTTGATTCCCGGGCATAGCTCTACTTTTTGGGTTTTTCTATGTTGTGTTCTAATTTTCAGTGTCGTTAAGATTATTTTTTTTTGTTACGAGTGTTAAAATATTTTTGCAGAGATAAAAGTGGAATGTTATTTTCTTACTAAAACAACTCTTTAAATTTTCTTGTAGTTTTTGTGGCCCTAAAAATTAAGATACAGTGCTTAAGGCAACGCATAAATTTGGAAGCTCGAATACTGCATTTGAACATTCGTAGGGATTATTTAAAAGCTCTTAACTGTGCAGCCTCCAAAGCTCAGACTTGGAACATAATAAAATTGAAGCTTACCGTCAACCAGTTAGTATTACTTTATTATCTGGCTGTAGGTAAAGACATTGAATAGACTGTACAGTATGAAGAGAGATTGTCTTGGATTTTATCACTTTAGTAACTAATTTAATAACTGGTATAGGCCACAAATAAAATAAGACACAAAAGTAGGTACCTAACATTTTCATTCAAAATAATAGTCAAAAGTTTATTTTGCAAAAAGGCCGCTAAGGACTGTTTGTTTTTGATACTACCACTTTCGCTAAGTTAGCGCTTTTGGGAAGACCATCATTTACAAGAAGAATTCGCCGCAAAAGGCTTGGCTAAAATTCATTTTTCCCTTTTAGTGATAAGTTCGCCTTTGTGCATTTGTGTTATCCTATGCCTAGCGAACTACATTTCTATTCACAATTATATTTAAGGGCTGGTGATCACTAAACCGAAGATTTCTTTAGCGGGTTAAAAGTTGATTGATTAGGTGCAAAAAGTACTAAAAATATGAGCTTTAGGTGTTTTAGTCACCCCAGGTCCCCAGGTCTTGCAGGTGTCCCTGGGCGACGGTGATTGCTTTCCATCAGGTGACCCGTCTGCTCGTTTGCTCCCTCTTATATAAAAATAATAATAATAATAACTCTCTGAAATATTAATACGTTCTACCTTACACGAAAGAAGATTTTGATAGGCGATATGAAATATTTATTAAATCCATGGTATGTATATTAAAGCTAAAAGCTGAATAATCCAAAGTCCATACCCAACGTCGAAGCCACACAAATATCCCTCGACATTAAAGTACTTAAACCCCACACCGATACAACAGGCTCAACCATTTCACACAAAATTAAACAAGAATAACTCATCTGATAACACAAATAATTTTAACGTTTGACAAAACAAACATTCGCACGCTCTACTGCATCAAATTTATTATAATTTCTCTACGGGAATTACGTCCAGAATACGAAGAGCCGTAAGCGCGTGCGGCTTTACTTCGCTGGCTTCTTGTAAGGGGTTTTGAGGGGTTTGGCTCATTTTAGGCTGGTGGGTGTATTCTCAAGGCGGTTCAAGTTGTCACAGTCATTATTCTGTTCCAGTTGAGTGCTGCGATACTATCGCGCAGCCGGCCCGTCACTCAATGTAAATATAAGCTTCACACACGAAAACTCAGTGCTTTTAACGCGTGCGTTGATAGATGCAATTGCTTACTCGGACTTTCAACACCGATTGAGAATCGAGATTCATCACTCAAAAGATTTTTGCAATGAATTAACCGTTAAAGAACCAAAGTATTAGTGGGGAGTATAATATACGCTTTAGTTCACTGATATGGATTCCACAGAGTAGGTAAGTGACACCTGGTTCAATCAATTGGTTTAAGACATTTGTGGATAATGTCATTGATTTTTCTTGCAATTTTGGGGATATTTTATAGCATTATTGTTGTAAAATCGTTTATAATTGCGAAATAATATTGTCTTCTTATTTATGTCGGTGGCATACGAGGACTTTCAAATGAGGAATAATACTAGGTATCGTTTCTGGTACATGGAAAAAAGTAATTTTTGCTGTCGGTTTTGTTACCGTGAAAGTAACAAAACTGGCCTGGGGACACTTTTTTCTCGTGTGTAAGAATCAGTATTGTTGTTGATTCTGAGTAGAAATAACTCAAATTTTCCAAAAAAAGATATTGTGTATTTTTTTTTAATCCCCAGTTACCAACCTTTAATCCGCAACACGGCGAGGGCCAAATAGAAAGTTGTTGGGTTTTACTACTGAGAATATAATAATATAAGAATACCTACAGGTTATTTTGGACATAAACACCTATATCATAAAAAAATCCATTAGAAACAGCTTGGTTTAATCGATTTTAAAACCCCATTTTGCTTTCTGGTGTTAAAGGATTTAAAACTAAGCAAAGCGTAAAGTTCAATATTGTAAATGGAAAAACGCAGTGCATTTTAATCAAAATGGCATTAGTATAATCGCATAGGAATGTGTATAATGGTGCAGTGACACACGGCCATCTTGTGTATCAAATATTAACGTATGTAAGTTACAACGTAGATATATTTAGAAGTAATTTATATTTAGATTGTTGTTCAAGGCTTTATTTTGCGTATGTAAATTATAGCAATACATCCTCATTTCAAGGCTTGGGATTTTGTATAATATTTAAATAGTTCGAGTGCTACTTAAAAACTCTCGCTGTTGATCTGACAGTAGTACTAGTTAGATTAGTCGCTGCTGGCAACACTATTGAACAATTATTCTTTCTTGTAAAATATGTCGTGGAAAAATAAATTTTGTACCTTGATTTTAACAACAGGTGAAAGTTTGGCGTTTCAAAATTTACCGACGTTCGCCCGCCAGCCTGTGGAGAGGGGATGTCGCGTGAAGTGCTGGGGTAGAAGTTAACATCCATCCAAGGCTTTCATAAAAGTTCAATTTGTAATGTATTTTGTGGTACAACCATCTGCACTAGAGTCGAAGTGGCAGGAACAACCTTGTTGTGCATAGAAAAAAAATAAAGAATTGTGGAAAATACAATAACTGCTCGCACGTTCTGGTCGTGTGTATACTGTTAGCCATAGGGTGGCACGTGGCTGATGATATCGAGTCTGCGTGGGGTGCGCCGCTGGATTTGCAATATTTGTACCGATAACTTGCATACAACAGAGTACAGACCAGTGGCATGTCGTCCAAACAACTCGATTTGCACCGGGCCTGTGCCAAACTTTTCTCTAGATCTTTCTTCACTCACTTTATGGTAGGTGTTTTGTTTTGCGCAGGGTTGCCTACCGGTTTTTTTACAAGACGCCACGGATAGACAAATACTCTATCGCAAGCTGACATAGAACTAGAGCTTATTACAAACAATGCATATGAAAAAAAAACAGTAAACCAGTGTGACTATTGCTTCACTTTGATTCACCGTCCAAAGACAAAGTAGGTCACTAGAGTTGCAGATAATCGATATTATTATGAATATATTTCTACATATATCTTTCCAAAAATGGAAAAAATATTTTTGTAAAAAAAAAGAAAGAAAGAAAAAATGTTTATTGCCACAAAAAAAAAGAACTCATCCAACCAACATCTGCGTAAAATAAATTATTTAGATTCAACGCCGCTATCCTAACATGCGATTCAAATTACCCCGTTTATTCACAAAACACATGCGAGTATTTTTAAATATACAACCGAGATGTAAATATCGGAAAAAAACTCGATTAATAATCCGTCAACGGCTGTTTGACGGAATCGGCATATCAAAAGAGGGTTTTAATCAGTTACAAATTCAATTTACCCCGTCCGCCGATAGGGTAGGTATCGGAATAATTTGCATAATTATTATAAACATGGGTCAGTCCTGCATAAACCGCGTAGATGACAGCTCCGCTCCTCAAATGCAAATGTCAGACGACTGTATAGACACTGGATGAGATTTGGCTTGAATTTATATTTGAAAGAGGGCGCGGCAGATCACTGATGCGTTGTTCCGATTAGGTTAAGATTTATTTATTAATTCGTAAACAACTGTTGACGCCACAACATACGTCACGGCTGCTGCCCAGCTCACGCCGTGGTGACGTCACGAGGACGTCACGATTCATTCCAGGAGCGCGGCGATTTAGACTGCATCGTACAGCCAAGGCGGCAACACGTGTGACATACATACATATCTGTCAAATCACTGTACCTACCTATCCAGTTATAATTAAAGTAACTGGATGCTAATCACACTAAGTGTTATTAAAAACAAAAAAAGACGAGTATCTAGATCTATTTTCTCTCTTGAATAACAACATATGAGCAAAACTATCGAAATCTCAAAACATAATAACTACTACTCGTTTAATACTAAGGGAAAAGCCAACCATTTATAACATAAAAAGCCAAATCGTATAAATATTTTTATTTTCATTACCTTTTTTGTTGAAGCCATAGAATAATCAAGAAACCACGCTGCAATCAGCTTTCATATAAAAAGCAAGTGATTCTTGCGGTTTCCGTATCCGCATAATACCGGCTAACGAGCGTATTCTACATTTTCAGTGCTACATCAAGAAATATTTACATAAAGTTTCTTACATGGATTGGATTCTTAAATCCATGACAAAGTGTATCGTACAGCGTATCGTTTGGATTTTTGAATCACCATAAAACGTTATCATCCTAACTTATATTATAAATGCGAAAGTAATTCTGTCTGTCTGTCTGTCTGTTGACAGAGTGGTCGTAGTCGTTATATTAGGAGGACAGTTACGTCGCCTTTCCTCCCGCACTGTAGCCTTTCGGTGCAATCAGTTGGACCACGATGTTGGTATTTCCTTCAATTCGTTAGCCACATTCAAAAGTAAAATATCCAAGTAAACTTAAATATACCTTAGTATTTTATACACATTTTTTAATCTGTTTCTTTTTCAGTAGAAATATCATTTGTGTGCTGAAATGTTGTGTATAATTGTAAACACAGTACGTTTTTCTCTGTATGATTTGTTTTGCTATATTGTTGTTGTTAGGGCACTCCTCTTTGGTGTGGTTCTCTCCAGGCCAGGAATCAGGTTCGTAGAAGAAGAACTCAGGATGATGCACATTAACTTTTAATAATACATCACCGTCAATTTCGACTCATTTTTGACAGAAAACCTATGCGGTATGATCAAAATCTTTGGTTAACTTGAAGCTAATCATAATTTAGCCCAACTCTAGTCTACAATTTTATTAGAAGCCCAATTAAAGAAAAAATACATACATATATATATCACGTATTTATCCCTTACGGGGTAGACAGAGCCTAAGGTAACAAAACCTTAAGGCCACGTTTAGCATAAATGTGGGCGTATAGGTGAATAAAGAAAAATATGATTAATATATATTTGACGCGAACTCCTTAGTTTGATACTTTTTTATATTTTTTTTAATCGTTTTGTTTTTGAAGTCTTGTCATCGTATTTGTGTTAATTGTTACATATCAGTAAAGATTATCCTTCATTTTCGCTAGGTACATTATCATACAGTCCTCATATTGTACGCTTCAATATTGTTAATGTTCGATGTTTTCTAACTAAAATTGATCAAAAAGGGTACAAAACTTAAGAAGCCTACAATGTTTTAACGGAAAACTTCCGTGGCCGATATAATTGGCTACTAGTGACCGAATGGAGATCGCAATCCATTCAATCACTCGCCAACTACGCCCACTAATGATTCCAGTCAGACATACTCCCTACATGAAGGTTGTACGTAGAATTTCAGGTGAACTCACCTAATCTAAGTTGGCCTCCAGTAATCCTTTGATATACCTCTGCGTGGAAACTAATCGGTATAGCTTAGAGGGGGTTGGGAGGTCGGTTGAGACTGGTGGGTCTGGGTGTCGGCCGGCTTTGTATTCTATAATCAGATGCACCCGATGATTGAATGTTCAGGAACTGAATGGAGTGACGATTTCATTGTACGTTATAATAATTTTCTCCGATGGAATGGATCATGACTGGGTAAAGAAAATGAAATTCTATTTAGTCCAGCAGTTAAGTTGATCAAAAAATATTAAGTATTTTTTTTCTTTCGGTACCTAATCAAACAAAAAAAGGAAAGATAAAGCGCGTCAAAGTTCATGGAGTGGAGGCTAGTGACGTCATTTCTAATTAAAAATAGTACGTACCAAGAAGTCATCCGACATTTCTACGCAATATGTTCCGATTAATCGAAAAAAGAAAAAAATCTTCTATAATTCTTTTTGATAACTCACATGGTAGACAAAGAAAAAAACACAATCCCTATTACACTCGGTTGAAGTTCTACGATTCAGGAGTTGGGTATCTCTAGAGATAAGTTTTAACAGGGTTGCAGGATTTTCAATTAGTATTCTAAAATAACTTAAGTTTTAAATAAGTTAACACGAAACAAACGAAAAGCAAATTACAAAACTTGAAGACTTTTAAGTTCAAGTTTTAGTTTTTAACAATTAAGGAAATGATGTATAATTATTTACCCCGAATTTTTCAAAGGCGAAGTCAAAAGTGATATACAAAGAAAATTTAAGAAAGCCAACATAGCGAAACAAGTTTTTTTAGAAAACGACTAGAAAACAGAAATATCAAAGGTCACTTTTTACTGGTGAAGCACTAATTCAACCATAAATAAAAATGCAACATTAAAGGAACGGCTAAAAGCATTTGTTCACGTTATTAAAAAAGAAAGAACAACGGTTAAAAAATCGATTTAACAACAGTTCCCCGAAACTCGTACGATGATTGATATCTGACCGATAGCAGCCGAGGTAGAAATCATTCACAAATCTATCACAGCAATCAAACAAAACGACTATGACTATAGTCAACTTATACAGTCACACCCACAAAGGTAACTTGAACACACATCCGCGGAGTACCGCATAGTCACAGTGATAAATGTTCAGTAAAACTAGTTTCGAAACTCCACGTTCGTATCGCTAGGTCAAGTTTTAAAGGTACAGAAGTTTTAAAGCGATGAAATTCATTGTCCATGACAGGCTATTTTTACCGTAGCGAGTTTCAGTTTAGGTTGTAGTTTTCATGAGTTTCATTCCATTAATTAATAATAGGTAACCGTGCTTAGTAGAGTATTAATTACCGTTACGTTTAACTAACTGACAAAAGAAACTAAAGACAAAAGAAAAGTGACAAATTTTCCCTTCAACTTTCTTTCCTTTTACGATTTTATAATTATAGGTACTGACATACATACCCACATACACAAATCACGTCTTTATCTCTTACAGGGTAGACAGAGCCTATGCCTAAGGTAACAAGCCCCGAAGGCCAGGTTTAGCATGATTAATTGATAGGTACTGAAGTATCCAAAAAATAGTACCTACTTAAACTACCCATGCAGTTGCTTTTAGTGCCGTAATATAAAAATTAGCCTACCTAGCTAACAAACAATTACATCTTGTATACACATTATAGCGGTAATTATGTCATATTTTATTGCTATGTTGCTTTAAACTTTCGTTACTTTGATTCTTTACCACTCATCTACTCTACCATAATGACCATGGTCGCTGCAATGTGACTAAACTATGTTTTATTGCTGTTGGTACCGCAGATTTCGCGGCGTCTTGAACGTTTCGTACTGTCGCTACAATACTGCGGCTTAGACTGGTCGATAAGGATTAAGCCGAAAGGTCTGAACTGAATAAACAATGTGACGACCAACACCCTCACGTTCGCATAGCGTTAATGTAAAAACGGACTTCTGTATTATTTATTTAGATGTACAGAATGTTTTGTGCTGCAATGTCCGCGTAAGCTTATGTTTGGGCCCCGTAATGCGGTTTAATGTTTTAGTTTGATTCGGAACTTGCTTGCATTCCTTACGTGTTGTTTTCACGGGTTTATTGTTTGGATAATATAACTATTTGATGTTGCGTCAAAGCTTAGTCTCCTAGTGATTGATCGGTTGGTTGATGAAAACAATTCAGGCAAAATCTGGCTTTAAATATGAAGTAAACCATTAGCTAGTTTATTGCCTATTAACTACAGGGTAAATATTAGGTCGAATGGTTGTTTGATCTAACTAACTTGATATTTTATTGAAGCCATCGACATTTCAGAAAAAATATAAAATATACAAAACTAACCTGACCTATTCTATATACTTAGCCTAAGTTAAATAATTTCCAAGATATTTTCAGCTGGAGAAATTTTAGACCAAACGATCATTTCGACCAAAAAATATGTTAGACCAAAAAATTCTTCCATGCTGGTCTGGGAGCAAAGGAAAAACATAGAATGTACCAGTTGATTCTCGTCCCGTGCAGATGGTAAAAGCCCATCGAGGGAATGGGCAAAATCTTAGGAATCACGCTATAGGCGAAGCGGCCAGCAACCCATCACTATTTTGATTCCCCTTTCCACCTATACGCCTCCATTCATGCTAAACGTGGCCTTTAGGTCTTGTTACCTCAGGCTCAGTCTACCCCATAAGGGATATAGACGTGATTTGTGTACGTGTATGTGTTGTGTATGTATGTAAAAAATTATTCGGCCATACATTAATAAGCGTATCTATTTTACCCTTCTATCTTAACCAGCCTCCACTTCTGTGCTATATTTAATAATAAACAAATTTTTTATGAAGTTCTATTTACTAAAAATGGGCGTAGACCAGTTGACCATCCTAGGTATCGTTGGAGCGACTTGGTTCAGAGGGATTTTTTGGATCTCGGGGATGGCCGGCGAGACCTGGCTCAGGATCGCAAGGCATGGAGGCGTCTGGTGTCGGAGGCTCAGATCCACTTTGGGTCATTGCCCCCAGCCAGTTAGTAAATAATTATTCTATCACAATTAGGCTATTATTAAGAAAATAACCCTAATAATAACGCTGTAACAACCCAATTACGCAACGGTAAATACATGCCATCGTCTGGATCGCGCAAGTATAGTATGTCGTGTAAATTGGAGATTTACGCATGCAATAAATCAGTCAGGGATCGAGGTAAGCCCGCCGATACGTTACCGAGGTCGACCGCTGTCGCTACACCTTGGTAAAAATACCTACGTACAGGTCATATCTAATGTTAGATATGTAAGAGGGAATTATCTTTCAAGTTTAATAATTTGAGAACTTAATAATTTAATATAACTTTGTCCCTTTCGGTGTTGAGACCCTTGTTCCGTGGGGTCCTGGCGCTATTAGCCTCTTCAAAGATATTTCGAAGAGGCTAATAGACGCAACGGGTGACCGCAGAGCTGGCAGCTTCCTTGGACAGCGTATTAGTATCGCTGTCCAAAGGGGGAATGCTGCCAGCGTCTGCGGAACTATGCCACGGGGCCCCTCCTTTTTTAATTATTTTATTTTAGATTAGTTTTAGTTTAGTTTTTAATTTAATGGTTTAATTTGTTTTAATTCCATTTTGTATCCTATTAATTAATTTAATTTGAGAAGATTTGACCAGACTTTAATGAAGTTTGATACACAATTTCACTTCGTCTTTATCTTAAGTACCAATCACCACTGCCACTGCTGAGCTTCCTTTCTCAATTTGAAGGCTTGTTAGGCTCGACGTGTGTCCAAACCAAAGAGAATATTTATAAGAGTGTTTTTTATTCGACAAGGAACAAAAGTGCAAGCAACGAGCACGTGGGTCTCCTGATGGTAAGTAAGCACCTACATCCATGGACATCTGCAACACTAGAGGGCTACAGATGCGTTGCCAGCCTAGAGGGTTAAGACGGAATACCTCATGTGCCAGAAATTTCAACGGCTGTCTTACTCTCCTCGCTGGAACACAGCAGTGCAATCACTGCTGCTTGGCAGCCGGGTTAGTAAGTAGACAGTGGCAGGGATCCGGGCGGACCTTGCACTAGGTCCTACCTCCAACACATACACCAATATATGCAGATTCACAACGCAGTCTTCTTTCATGACAATAGGTAGGTACTTTAAAAACTTGAACCATGCAATTGAAACTTTGAATAATAAGGGTACGTGCGAAACAATCGATTATAGACGGACCGCTTAAATGGCTCCTCGCCCGCGCGGCACAGGGGCGCGGGGTAAGACGACAAAGGGGACCGAGAGAGGTGCGGGCGGCACGCGCACTATACTATCCGCCCGCACCTCTCTCAGTCCCCTTTGTCGTCTTACCCCACGCCCCTGTGCCGCGCGGGCGAAAACTCATTTAAGTGGTCGGGCTATAGTGCTTATTTATTTGAGTTAATAGACGATTGGGTATCAAATTAACACTAGTTCTAAACATAATAAACAAAATGTTTCAAACTTCTGTGATTTTGATTCATAACTTAGTAGTTCTGAATCCCACACCGCGCTCCGGAACTTAGTCACGAAATAAATTCATTTACAAATTAACTCGACGTTTTGCCCACGATGCAGTGGCCGTGGTCACGAGCGGACTGCAGGGTATCACAACGTCAAGTAAATGTAAAAAATAAGTTAGTTATTACTGTGTTCCTGTGGTAGTAGTTGTATGATCATCTTATTCAAACAATACAACTGCAATGGCTCCCATTTAAATCGCGGACGTGGTTCTGTTTGAAGTACAAGGAACCGCACTTCCCGTCTCATTACGCTTTGAGAGCTTTATTTAGGCTCATACTATAACTACGTACATGGTACGGACTACATGTTATATATCTAAAACTATTGTCATTCAATTAGCCAGGGAATGCTAAATAGGTTGTTTTTTTTTATTAAAAATCAATACGGTGAACACAAATGTTTACCTTGCTACTCCGCTACTCACGTGCAAGATAACCAAGCCTGCGTGAAATATATATAATTTCTAAATGTCAGTGAAAATTATAACACATAGAAAAATCCGAAAAGTAAAGCTATGGCCGGGAATCGAACCCGGGTCCTCGTCATTCCGTGACGCGTGCTATACTCCTACACCACCCATAGCAGGTTGGTAGTCTCCGAATTTTTCTACCTGTTACTAACTGTCACGTGACCTTATTGTTACTATGCGAATTTTTGTCGCTAAGCATCATCTGTTTGAATGATTAGCTTTACTTTTCGGATTTTTCTATGTGTTATAATTTTCACTGACATTTAGAAATTAAATTTCTAACGGTAAAACCGAAAAAGTAAAACATAAAAATCAAGAAATAAAAATTTCTTGATTTATTTGATAGTGAAATATATATGTTTTTCATGCAATCCCTCCCTCCACTACTGCCAATAAAACACACAAATACTGACGCGTTTCGATCCCTCTACGGGATCATTATCTATTTATTTATCAAAGTTTAATGAGCACAACTGTTACACATGCAAACCAACGTCGTACCTACAAAAAATATTTTGTTCATTGAAATGGACCTTCGCAAAGTAACGCCT
Source organism: Pandemis corylana (assembly GCA_949127965.1). Lineage (NCBI taxonomy): Eukaryota > Metazoa > Arthropoda > Insecta > Lepidoptera > Tortricidae > Pandemis > Pandemis corylana. The sequence goes on along the minus strand of OX421856.1, from coordinate 9,517,218 downwards.
GACTCAATAAATTAATCAATACTGTGTTATAAGGGGGTCAATACGGTCAAAGCATTTAGGTACCTAATTATTGTTGACCATCTGAGATTGTGATTAGAGAACCTGATTATAAAGTTTAAGGTCCCAGGTTTTATCCGTGATCGGGGAAGATAATTACTACGTGTATGAAAAATACGAATGTTCGTTCTCGAGTATACTCGTATACGAGGTTTCAACTTTATTTAAATAGTTTTTCCATCACTTTAAAAAATAATTTAATAGTTTTTTGTGCATGTATTAATGTTATTTTTATTTTTTTGTGAATTGTATCTGTTTCTTTATATTTGTACAATAAAGCATTTACTTACTTACTTACTTACTTACTACAAATAATTGCAAGCATTGGTAAGAGTTTTTTTAAACCCAATAAAACCAAGGCAATTTAACTTTTTTCTCTTTCATTATGGAAATTTCACTTACAAAAAAATTGTAAAGGATCCTTTGAGTTGCCACAACCGCGAAATCCATAAACCACAAAACTAACTTCATCTAACCTTGCATTTATATAATTTTACAGATAAATAGAAGTAGGTATGTACTAGCTAGCTAATTATGCGAATGGAAATTCTACAGTTCAGTTCTGATTAACTCTGTCGGGACCAGACTAATCAGTTGCCAAAATAATCCCCTACAGTCTGCAGTGCTGTATAGTATCGCAGTAAATTCCAGTTTTGATCAACATAACACGTAATAAATAAGAAAGACGTAGTTTCAAGTATATTTTAATTGCAAATGTGAATACAAAAGTGTGACGTTACTTACGGAATAACAGTTGACTGACTAACAGACAACGCACTGAACTACTGGAGCTGGAGACTAGAAATTTGACAGATTATGTTCTTTGGCAGTCATAAAGGCCGTGGCTTCGTAGGCGTGACTACCGCGGCAATTATAATGTTGCTAAAGTTTAATTATGGTCAATGTAAGTGTCTTCAATGATGGTACTATCTAAAATTAGGTAGAGATCTCAAACTTAGCGAATAATCTCGGTAGCGATTTCAATTTCACTCCGCTCTCTGCCAAATAACTTAGCGGATGATCTGGGTAGCGTCCGAGATTTCACTCCGCTCTCTGCCAAATAACTTAGCGGATGATCTGGGTAGCGTCCGAGATTTCACTCGGCTCTCTGCCAAATAACTTAGCGGATGATCTGGGTAGCGTCCGAGATTTCACTCCGCTCTCTGCCAAATAACTAAGCGGATGATCAGGGTAGCGTCCGAGATTTTACTCCGCTCTCTGCCAAATAACTTAGCGAAAGATCTGGGTAGCGTTGAAGATTTCACTCCAGTCTATGCCAAAAAACTTAGCGAACGATCTCGGTAGCGCTCGCGATTTCGCTCACCTCTTTGCGGAAAACTTAGCGATAAATCTCGGTAGCGTTCGCGATATTACTGCACTCTCTACCGTAGGTATTTAAGCAAAAAAATCTCAGTAGCGTTCGTAATTTCGTTTGATTCTCTGCCGAGTAATTTTAGACCACCAATTCCGAGTGATGTGCCCACTGTTACAATACAAGAAACCGAGAACCCTAAATCACGATCCTGCTACAACCGGGTCAACAGGCCGCGTGAAACGAAATCATAACCACGTACGTTTTTGAAATCGGATATGTGGATTTATTACAGTTGGTTGATTTGGTTTGTTTATTGCATTCGTGATCAAAATAATTATTTAGGTTCGGCCAGTTATAAGTTCGTGGAATAATCAAAGATGTGGTGAAAATTAGGCGAGGGTGATGGCGTAACGGTTTAATTTTAACTTCACTTGAAAATAATTACAAAAGTGGAAGTAACTATAGGTATGCATCTTTGTTACCGCTTCTGCGTCTTTAGTAGTGCTCATTCAATATTCATGAAAACTAGGAGATAGGAATAAAAAAGACTGTCTATGTGTTAAAAAATACATATTTCCACTGAAAGAGCGACAAACGAATTGCGCGCTGACGTAGTTGCGTATCGTAAATAATAATTTAGTGTTTCTTTAAACTGTTATGCGGGATATATTTTTATGCAACAAACAAGGTAAACGAGCTATGGGTCATCTGCTGGTAAATAAGGACTACAATCTATGGATATTGCAGTTGCGTTTCCACCCTAGAGAACTAAGATAGAATTCATCATGTGCACTGATGGTAAAAGCCCTTCGCTTTATAGGCGACTAGCTTCTGCCCGCGACTTCGTCTGCATAATTATGCGTAGTTATTTTTTAATATTTTAATTTAATTTTATTTTTTAATATTATATTTAAATAAACGCATCCAAATCCGTTGCGTAGTTTTTGAGATCTCAGCATACATATAGACAGACTGGCAAGGGAAAGCGACTATGATGTATTGTATACTATGTAGTGATGCGGCTAGCTTCCCCTTTCAACCCCACAATCATACTAAACGTGGCTTTTAGGTCTTGTTACCTTAGGCTCTGTCTGCCCCATAAGGGATAAAGACTTGATTATTTATGTATGTATGTGCCAGTAATTTTAGTGGTTTTCTTACTCTTTACATTGGAACACAGCTACTGCTTTGCAGCAAGGTTGTCTAGCAATCCGGACGAAACATCACAAAACGTTAGTAAAATGAAATCGTCTTAAATTAACTGAAATTAAACTACCCTAACCGCAATAAGGTCAACAACCTCGCGATATGAGAACTAGAAATAAACAAATCAATAACAAAACAAAGAAATGAAGCCTTCCATCGTACTAATAAGGGCGTTCGCCTGAACGTAATCACTCACAGCACTGCCTGGTTAACGTAAAAGAGCGTATCTTCATATAAAACTCACGGGCTGTTACTCCCTTTTGTACAAGAAGAGCAGAGTAGGCATACCAAAGTAGCTTTAGCTTTTTTATTTCACTTTGTAGATGTCAGTGTTTTTCTTTCCATAAAACTACATAAATAATTGAAAAGCGCGACAAGAGCAACTTATTTGAAGTGTACGTTTTCTTTAGCTAACGCTTGCAGTGCTTCTAGTTTCTTAATGTATTTGACTGCAACCTAAATTTTCCAAATTTCACGATTTCTTCCTTAAAAAACGTACATGTAGAAAATTTCAAAATTTCAAAAAAATCTAGTAGTTTATTTTTAAAACTGTTTTCCCTTTTATTGTGTTGTTCCCTTAAAAATTAATGATACTTTTATTTGGCAGTGGTGCAAAACAGTTTTTCATTATAACGCCTTTTCACCTAGTCTGAATTTATAAACACCAGTTTAATATGCTATCAACGATTATAACACTCACACATATTTAATTTTTTTTAAAGAATTTCAATTAAATAAAGTCTGGAATTTGTTATACCTATTTTTAATTTACGAAATGAAATGGCAATCAAAATATTTACAAAGGCTTGAGTTTCATATTAAATAATACGATTTGTTTTTGACGACAACTGGGTTTTATTTTTTTCAGTTTTCATATTTCCCAATGCAACCAGTGCATTTTTACATATTTATTTTCTTTAAGAAATTTTTCGTTTCAATTCATTACGTCCTTCATTACGTTTTTTCCGATAGAATAGAGGAACAGCGGATTCCATCACAAGCCCCAATAACTTAACAACTTTAACTGAATTACTTTGTTTTAACATAATACCCATGCGTGCATGCAATTTTTTGTTTTAAACACAATAAACCTTAAAATACGATTTTACAAAATATGCCCCAAATTAAGCTTAAGTTCAAATTGCATCGTCCAAAAGTAACTGACTAGACGTACAAATAGGGACGTTATAAAAAGCTGCAACTTTACATCACAATTTCAACAATGTCAGATCCGCAAACAATCTAATGCTCCCACGAATTTCTCCAATCACGAAAATTTAATTACAGCTAAACGCAAAGTAAACTTTGTGTAGTAGATAACTCAACAGTAGGTTTTTCTTAAACAAGGGATCTTGATCCAATTAGCGAACTCTCGGAGAGCCAAGTCACAAAGAGGCAGTGTTTGACAAAGATTAGTTGGATAGAGACAGTACCAGGATTTTAGTTATTTTTATTCCCGACGGATGATACAAGTTTAACAATGTGTATCTGTTTATCTCTGGGTACCTATGTTGATGGATGCATTTTTTTACAAAATGCTAATACTTTACTCACATTTGCTCTTGGATGTTATTTTAACTAAATCGGTGATCAAGGATCATACATAGTCTACAAACAATCCTATTCTATTCTATTTCCTAATCCTAATGATATTTAGTAGTTTATTTATGAAATGTTTGGTGTATTTTGAGATGTACGCTCTATTGTGGCTTTCACTATATGGATATTATAAACTCACTCTTTATCGGTCTCTCGCTTAATGCTCCTCTCATTTACTCAAAGGTTAACTGGTAGAGATCCCTTATAGGGATAAGTTCGCCTTTGTGCATATATTTAAGTTCTTTTTTGTGATTTGTCTCTGCTTCTTTATATTTGTACAATAAAGCATTTACTTACTTACTTACGAACAATCCTGGGCTATCTCAGCTTGCACGTTGCCACTAATCATTTCCTTACTTAACTGTCTACGTACGCTTCTATCCTAATCATTATTCTATGTGGAAATGAGACAATCGTCTTCGAGAATCGGCTGGAACATCAATTATTCAACAACAGTTCATTTGGGATGTTGCCTTTGCTTCGCTTGCATTCATCGCTCGATACCGGCCTGTCTTAAGTAACTCCATAGAATACGTCAAGTTTATCTTGATATGGTATTGGTGGCTATTGATACGTTGGTACAATTCTGCTTGAAGATAAGGCTTTGGTTATAAATTTACTCAGCGGCGCAAAATATGGGCCAGTCCCCGTACAAAATTATTTATATTGCATTACACAAGTGAACTGGTAGAATTGGTAGAGATCCCTTATAGGGATAAGTTCGCCTTAGTGCATATATTTAGTGGTTTTTATGTGATTTGTGTCTGTTTCTTTATAAACTTATAAGTAAGTGTGAAGGCATAATTTTTTGCTGCTTATTGTAATATTCATCATCATCATCATCTCAGCCATTACAAGTCCACTGCTGAACATAGGCCTCTCCTTTAGACCTCCAATAAGACCGGTTGGAAGCGGCTTGCATCCAGCGCGATCCTCCGATCTTAATGAGGTCATCGGTCCACCTTGTGGGTGGACGTCCCACGCTGCGCTTGCCCGTACGTGGTCTCCACTCGAGGACTTTCGACCCCATCGGTCATCCGTCCTCCGTGCTATGTGCCCTGCCCACTGCCATTTTAACTTGCTAATCCGCTGGGCTATGTCGGTAACTTTGGTTCTTCTACGGATCTCCTCATTTCTGATTCGATCTCGCAGAGAGACTCCCAGCATAGCCCTCTCCATAGCTCGTTGGGCTACTTTGAGCTTGTTCATAAGGCCCATAGTGAGGGACCACGTTTCAGTATTGTAATATTACTTGTGATAAAATACAAGGTGTCTATTATTTTGGATAATTTCAGTTGCATCATCATAATTGAAAACTCGTGTATAACTTTAAGTATTATCGTAATTTTGTAATCAAAATTAAGCCTCTACTTTGACATAGCAGGTACACTTTAGAGTATAGACTGATGCATAAATCTCATCATCATCATCTCAGCCATTACAAGTCCACTGCTGAACATGGGCCTCTCCTTTAGACCTCCAATAAGACCGGTTGGAAGCGGCTTGCATCCAGCGCGATCCTCCGATCTTAATGAGGTCATCGGTCCACCTTGTGGGTGGACGTCCCACGCTGCGCTTGCCGGTACGTGGTCTCCACTCGAGGACCTTTCGTCCCCATCGGTCATCCGTCCGTCATAAATCTAGTCAGCAAAAATTAAAAATATCTGAAAGCCACTAATTTACGGCGGTATCAGTCAAACTGAACCAATCACCTGATAAACCATTCTGGATTAATTTCACGATGCGGTTCATTTAGTTAAAGCTATTCTGTTAAAATAATTTTGCTATTATATTTGAATGTGTACCATAGATTAAATTTACAAATTTTTGATTAAAATAAAATGCAGGCAATCAATACCATAACGTTTAAATCATGTTTCAATAACGCTTTATTTTTGTAAAGTATCATTACATTTTTAAACGACGCTGAAAATTAGAACACAGAAAAATCCGAAAGTAAAGCTATGGCCGGGAATCGAACCCGGATCCTCGTCATTCCGTGACGCGTGCTATTACCCCTACACCCACCTATAAGGTGAGTAAGCCTTCGAATTTTTCTATCTATTACTAGGTGTCACGTGACCTTGTTACTATGCGAATTTTCAGTGACGAAGTATCATTACTTTTTCTATTATTTTTTAAACAGTCAATTTTACACATATCGTTAAGCCTTCATAGATCCATGAGAAAGTCATACATTACGCAATAAATCAGTTAATCAACTGATCGCTAAACTTGTTTCACAGACAGCTCATCGAACACGCTGACAGTTGTTCGATAATTGAACGGTGAACAATTAGCCGTGGAGTGGTTAATATCCGCTCGCAGGGTTGCTGCCGTCTGATTGGTTGAGCTGAAAAGATTTGTTTGACGGAGGCGCCACGAGTTGTGATGGCTCTCGCGGGACTTACATATACGAGTGCATGCATGGACGTCAGGAAATTGAATTTGAAGGTATTTAACAAGTTACGAGTATATTTAATAAAATACGAGGTTTGTTCTAGTGGCTCGTTGAAAAAAGAGGTGAAACAGTGTGAGCAAACGTTGTTAAATTCGAATGAATATCGCCGTGAGTGAGGCTTTCGGGTTTCGGGGACGATCGGCCGATTCAAGTATCAACCCCATAAGAGTGAGTGGGACGGCAAGACAGACCCGAAGGTTTTTTAAATACTGTACGTATAGGTAATAAATATACATTATACGAACATACTTTTTTTCTGAATATATAGAGACAGACAGAAAGCGGAAAGTGACTTTGTTTTATACTATGTAGTGAAGTGAAATCACGCACAAAATTAATTTAGAATATTAATTTAAAAATCCTTTCTTAATTTAAAAAGTCTTTTGAACCGGTCTGAGGAAGCCTTGCTAGAATCAGAGAAGGTTGAAAAGAAAAAAGGGAGGCCTTTGCTCAGCAGTGGGAGGCCAAATAAGCTATACAATGAAAAAAAATGCCAGCCTACAGGGCTAAGATGAAATACCTCATGGTGCTGTCCTACTCTCCACGCCGGAACATCGGGCAAACCCTGCACAAGGTCTTAAGTAAGCCAAGGACAGATTGGTTCTTACTTACCTATATAATTATTATTTGCTAAACGTCGGTACTTTGTTGTTAACTTAGCTCTGCTCGCAGCCCTAAACTAGATTCGGTCCCTAAGCAATCGGGGTCTCAGTATTATTGAGTGTAAATCGATTCGGAGATGTAAACCCTGATGAGATGTCTCCTATATTGTCATCGATCCTTATCCTTTTACGAACCGTATTACTCCCTAGACTCTGGTATCAGATGTCTTGATTTGTATACCCAACAGTTTGTTTAACTTATTAACGTACCTTGGTGCATTAATATACTCAAATGGTTGGTAGGTAGGTACTATCAAATGGATCAACAATTTTTATTTCTCGATTTTTTAATGTTTATTTTTACGGTTTTACCAGTTAGAAATTAAATTTCTTAACGAAGACTAGAACACAGAAAAATCCGAAAGTAAGCTCAGGCCGGGAATCGAACCCGGGCCCTCAACATTCCGTGGTGTGTGTTATCACCCCTACACCACCCATAGCAGGTGAGTAAGCCTTCGAGTTTTTCTATCTGTACCAGCTGTCACGTGACTTTTTTACTTAACGAATTTTTATCGCCAAGCGTCATCTGTTTGAATGATGCGCCCGTACAACTCAATTGGTGATTGAAAACAGTTATCCATAATTCGTAACCTCGTATGACTATTTAAGTAAATTCCAGTTGTGGAATACGTAATTATTCGTTTCTTTAACAAGATTGAAAAAGAAAGCTACATTGTCGCTCCGAGACACTTCTTACAATCCTTACATTCATTTAACTCCCAGTGCAACTTAAGATCTTAAAACATTAATTTCAACCGAACAAAAACTCTTGGCGAAGCACGTAACGTCACAAAAAAGCAATAACCTCGGGTTATCTCGGCAAGAGCTTTAACTTATGCGATTTTTCATAACTTGAAGCGGGCAGATCTGTAGTGACCCGCTCGAAAGTTGCACGTAGGAAGCGTTTGTAAAAATCCCTTTTTCCCATTTAATTTTATGGCGAGGGCGGCAAAGCGTTCGCTTCTCGCATCCTCTGTCCGTCTTTTATTGTTTGTATTTTTTCACAGCTCGACGAGGACGTAGTAAAAAAAGAAATATCCATTGTTAACGTTTGGTACGCGGCAGCGGAGCTAGTTCACATACGGGGATTAATTATTTTGCGTTCTATCGCTTTCAATTAAAACGATTGGAGAATAAGGATACGTGTCCACTTTCTTTGTGGAAGAATTAATTACTTTATCTTTTACATTAGGCAAGCATTTCCAGCACTTTCCGAAATTAAACTTCAGATTGCAATCTCGGACAAAAATAATAAGTTCTCGCGGGATGGCGGTAAATGAATTCCGGCGCATGACCGTCAAACTAACTAGTAGTTGAAGTGGTAGCCATGCCCGAATCGTCGTCATCATCAAATGAATTCCTCGAAAAACGAAGTATACTTCTATAACAAAAGTATAAAGAAAGCGAAAATATCACGTTTGCTTTTTCCCGTCACATTTGCGACTTTTGCTGGAGTACGGGGCGCATTCATTTTAAACCAATGAATTTATGATCCGCTTCCGTTTGTAATGTACGTGATGCTGAAACTGAAAAGGTATTCTTTATATGAAGGGAATTGTTGTATTTATATTGTAATGTGTTTTTGAGTTTCATACCTTAGAAGCCAAAACCCTGATAGGATCGTATACACAACCTGAACCTGTATTTACAAATAACAAAATATGACTGAAATAGACAAAATATAAATATACTAAAATATGTATACCAAAAATATACCTTAAAACTACATAAAAAATCACAAATAAAGAGGAAAAAACCTAAAAAAAGAAAACCCTACTGACTGCGGCAATAGGATCATTGGTGTGGTCCAGTACATCTTTCACGTCAAATTTGTAGCTAGCCTCAGAGCCTACAGATTTTAGCATTTATTCTGTAAAACAAAAACTTTGTGGATAAGAACTCACTTTTTGGCCAAATCAAACAGTAAAAAAAAGTTGCACGCTTTTTCCTCTAATGTTTCGAAGAATAGTCGACAAGGTAATTTTTTTCTACTTTACTAAAATCATATATAAGTACGTACAAGACATGAGTTTGTCAGGTCGTGATGTGCTCAGACTAAATTAAAAGTCAAATAGGAGTAGTGCGAATGGCAGAGTGATGCCGGTTTAATCTGCGCCTTGGCGTCAACGTATAGTTACACACACAAGTGCAACCGAACTTTGCCAAGCAAACAGTTTGAGACACAAACGCGCACGCAGCAAAGCGTCAAAAGCTTCGCTTTGTAATTCGTAATAAAATACCTTTGACTTTTTATTTGGCCTAAAGTGACGTGTTATAGTTTTGACAGAAGTTTGCTGCGTTCAACCATATATTATACCGTGAAATTCGTTTGGTAATTCAGCGTGCCTGCGAAATTACAGGCTCCCTCGTGACTTATTGGAGTAAGCGTCGATTATCGAAATAGCGGAGATAATACGACATACAGACCACCTGTGAGTTTCAATACGTTATCACGCTGGTGAATGCTGTTCTATAGGTTACTTGAAAAAATAGTACATTACTGCAGAGGCCGTGAAGTAAGGGATTGCTGGACGAGTTTGGGGTAGGTGGCCGAGTCGAAGACGAGGCCAGATAGAACGAGTCCTGCAATCCCTGTTCCGGCCAAAGCTTGTATAGTGTTTTTCTCAAACAATGTGAGGAAATATTAAAATTAAAATAACTACTAGACAATCAAGTAAAATCTCTTTACTTTTTTCCGGTAGCATATTTTGCATAGCTAAATTTGCCTCCTCTTTTAAATGAGGCGGAGTACAGTTCATAAGTTCCCCGTCACTTTCATCACTAGAAGTCATTTTTATTTCTGTTAAATTATAATAATAATCACTACGAAATACGCATAAGCAGAAAAAAAGATTTTCGATTTGCCACCTTTTTTATTTTTTAAATGTACTAATTTGATCCAGCTATTTGAGCACCATGTTTAACCGCACATAAATATAGTACCATAGATTTTTCTTTTTTATGTCGCAATTATGCTTAGGTACAGATTGTGGTGGTGGTTGGCTGTATGTAATTTTTTCCTTTGCCAATTTAATTTTAGTATAGAAATTTAAAAAATTAGAGCAGCGGACAAAAATGGATTTTCATACTAACATTTGTGGCCTAAGCCAAGAAGTAATGTAGGGAGCCATAAACGAGAAACTTCATGTCCTCATATCGGGACATTAACGCATACATTTCCGAGCATGTTTGAGAAAAATGGTTTACTTTACAAAAGTTTACTTAAATTATTTTTTTTAACCCCCGAGGCAAAAAGAGAGATGTTATAAGTTTAACGTCGATCTCTCTCTCTCTCTCTCTCTCTCTCTGTCTGTGTGTGTGTGTGTGTGTGTGTGTGTGTGTGTGTGTGTGTGTGTGTGTGTGTGTGTGTGTGTGTGTGTGTGTGTGTGTGTGTGTGTGTGTGTGTGTGTGTGTGTGTGTGTGTGTGTGTGTGTGTGTGTGTGTGTGTGTGTGTGTGTGTGTGTGTGTGTGTGTGTGTGTGTGTGTGTGTGTGTGTGTGTGTGTGTGTGTGTGTATGTGTGTGTGTATCTGTATGTGATATCGTAGCTCTCAAGCGAATAGATCGATTTGGATGCGGTTTTTTTAATTCTAAAACCAGTTTCCTTGCGGTAGTTTCTAGCCATGTTTGGTAAAAATCGGTCCAGAAGTTTGAAGAGTATCAGCACTTTTCCAAAATGCGTGAGGGTTTTAATTATTTTTTTTGTTGTAATGTCGTCCTACTCGTAGCTTTCCCTTGTGCCATACTCACACAGCTGTTAACTCCAGTTAAATACAAAACTTTTATTCACATTTGACGGCACATCCTCATCGAACTACAAACCTGCGATTTCCAACCTCCGCCGTCAATTATACTGGATTAAGCCATACCGACATTCTACGGTGTAATAGATCATCCGGTTAGTCCATGCTATTTAGTGGCAAACATTGATTATTAAAAGTACAGCTCGCCACGAGTTACGGCGATTTCAATGCATTAGCATTTACACTAGCAAGACCACCGGAGAGATCGCAAATGCAATTACGCGCCACTTAAGGGATAGCCTAGTGGTTAGTGACTGACTATGAAGGTAGAGGTCCCGGGTTCGTTCGCGGTAGGGCAGACACCTGTGTGACGAATATCAATGTTTGCACCCGAGTCATGGGTAAAGTCAGAACATTTGAACTTCTAATAGGATACAATACCATTCATAGTATTATGTATTACATTCCGAGGGTCGTGAAATAAGGAATATCTCAGATCGTTGGAACTTGTCGCACGAACCAAAGGTGAGGGCGATAAACATGCGACCTGAGGTTTTCTTTATCACCGCCCGAGCTTTGTTCACAATTTCACGTCTTCCCCTGGTCAGGAAGTGGAAATTACGACTCGCGTAGCGGTCGGTAAATTGCAACTTACGACCCGGGGCGACATAACACACTGCCCAATACGCTCTTGGCATGTTTAAGATGAAAAGATCGCGGACTGTCTGGGCGCACGTAGCAGACGCTAGCAGGGCCACTCGTCTCAACGCGGCACTCGCGACTGACGGCACCGCGAGATCCGCTTAGAGGCCTTGTAGAAGCGCACGTTTATAGATGTGTGCGTTCGTTTCGACCGTTTTGTTCGTAGTTTCCTCACTGCTTTAGCTTATATATACTGTGCCACAAATCACGTAAAATATATCTTAAACTAAAATGACATATCGAAATCAGTGTTCACGGCTAATTATTGCTTAGGCTATCTGCAACACATTAGGCGCGGGTTGCGTCGTAAAACGCTCTATCTTTGTGAGTTTTCCGGTTATAAAGTCGACTGAGATTTTAGGGGGATACATTTTGCGGTCACATTCGTAGCATATTTTTGTTGAAAATTCCTTATTTTATCGCAATTTGGGATTTACTGTTTCCTTAGTAGGTATACAGAAAGATGAATCTAAAAAATTGTAGCTTGGAAATTGATAGTCACATTTCTCAAATATTTTAAAGATGGCCTAAGAAGTTAAAGATTACGGAATGTTGTATATTTTAATTGATTACGAATTTCTAATGCTTTATAAGTTAATGTCAAGGTTGTTTAAATTTTTTCTCATATAAAAAAAACCGAAGTAGCTATGAAGTATCAAGTATCGAAGTAGTAAGTATGAAGTATATGTAAATGCCACTCTGTTAGTTATTCCTTCATGCTGTAGTTGTACGGATGTACTTTGCAAAAGCACGTGCTCGCCGATTAGCCGGATTGTCCATAATGTCCACGGCGCCGTAAAACAATACATAGGAGCCCATACAGCAGTGCCATGAACACAATGACCGTAAAGAGATATGTGCAGCATTTGCCAAATTGACTTTGTGCTCGACCGGGTTGGTTTATGGATGTAGGCGTTACGGGATTTGTAGGAACATTATGTTAAGTTGAATAGTTTTATTGTTTTGGAATACTATTTATAAATGTTGCCTATAAGAAAAACTATTAACAAAGCCGTGGTAGCCTAGTGGTTTGACCTGAGGTCTCCCAAGCATAGGATCGTGGGTGCGCACCTCTGAGTTTTTCGGAATTTATATGCGAAATTACACTTGAAATTTGCCATGAGCTTTTCGGTGAAGGAAAACATTGTGAGGAAATTCACACACATCTGCGAAGTAATTCAATGGTGTGTGTGAAGTTCCCAATCCGCACTGGGCCCGCGTGGGAACTATAGCCCAAGCCCTCCAATTGATGGATGATGCCATTAGGTACGCCGAATTACGCGAATATTTATTTTAAAAAAAGATGACCACATGTACTGGAAGTTATTATTATTAGTATTATAAATACTGCGGAGGTCCATTTCAATGAACAAAAAACATTTACCTCGCTACTCTGCTACTTAAGTGACGCTACGAATGTTTATTAAGTCAATCACCGAATCACAACTTAGGAATATTCAAAAAACGACCCGGCAACGCACCCATAACCCTATATTATAATTATAACACCCTTATTCATAAACGCTTTGTAAGCTTCTGATAACTTAGCAATCGTTTGTCCTTATCTGTCACTTCGACATTTACCTTTCACAGATAAGGACAAACGATTGCTAAGTTAGCAGAAGCCTATAGAGCATTTATGAATAAGGGGGTAAGTGCCCGAGAGCGGCGGTGATTGTTTTTCATTAGACGACCGCAAGCTTATTTGTCCCTATCTTATAAAAAAATACACGCCAGAACATCTCAACAGATTTGGATGAAGTTTGGAACGGAGATATGCTATGATCTAGAATAGCATACAAACTAAAAAAAAGGAAAAATTGCGTATCTACTTAGTTCTTGCGAGATAGCATAAAGCTTTAGTTTAGTAAGTAGTACCTAGTTTATTTTTCAATCATTATGCGCAACAAACTTGCTAGTACCAAGTGCAGAGGATACTCTCATTGATGTTTCCTCTATAAACTATGACAAACTGGCATTAAAAGCCAGACCCGCAAGCCCGGAGGTCGGTATGAAAATAAAAAGTTAATTAGGATACTGGCAGGTAAACAGCGGACACCCGCGTCGCCGCAAACAACCGGCCATGCTCGTTTGAGTGACAGAGACGTAAATAAGACGGTTTATTCGGTAGCAGTTCTATTTTTAAATAAAATAATGTTTTTCTTGCACTTTGGTTTGTCGGCATTCGAAAACCATCCTAACCAGCCTGTCTTTTCATACTTAAACGCTGAACGGATGGGTATCGTTGGAATTTGGTATAGAAATAGTTTCCGTCCAAGGAAATGACGTAGGATAGTTTTTATCCCGGAAAGTCGCATAGTACCCGAGAAAAAAGACAAGCGAATTCCGCACATTAAATAGCTACTGTATACAAAGTAATGTATACTTTTGTACACGCGTAAAACATTAATTATAGCGACTTAAATTTTCAATTCAGTTCAACTACCGAACGAATTTAATCGAGTTTACTTATATTTCTACTCTTACTCTGTCTTGCCATAAAGTTCATTCAAAATTCTGAAATCCAAATTATGTCCTTCTTGACCTGTACATTAAGGTCTTAGAAAAGTCGAAGTTGTCTGTTTTCATTAATTACTCGTATGTTAACCTTATTAACTATGAAGCACGCAACAGGTACGAAATTATTTACATCATTCATGTTCCCTGCCGTAATCAAATTACAGTTCCAACAAAACTCATTACCCAACTTCAAAGGCAGCTAATAGAAAATATTTCAAAGATAACTTATTGCAGGAACACATTCCCATAGGGCTTGATGTCTAAGATTTATCTTCGCGCTGAAAAATGGACGGAGGCAAGAGATTAAGCGGCGTGAGCGCATGAGTAAATACTCCACAGAGACAAAGTTTCATAGAAGTACAATAGGTATTTTGGTATTAACATTACGAAAAGGCATGAACTGCCACCAAAGTGTTCATCTAGCCGCCTGTAGACAAAGCTGGTTTAGACGCAGTCAGTGGAAAACATTTTTCTTCTCACTATTTTTTTGCTCATTTGCGTTAAAAATATATACACGCGTCGAGTTGAGAACCTCCTCCGTTATTTTCGTCGGTTAATAAGCATTTACCAACTTATTCATAAACGCTCTATAGGCATCTGCTAACTTAGCAATCGTTTGTCCTTATCTATGAAAGGTAAATGTTGAAGTGACAGGATGAAGACAAGCGATTGCTAAGTTAGCAGAAGCCTACAGAGGGACTATGAATAAGGGGCTTAATTTTTAAGCTTAATTTACGATAAAGCCTGAAATAAATTATTTTTTCGCTTCTCATACTCGTAAAGTAGTTCATTATAACGAGGGAATGCTCATAATTGCACATAAACGGATAACTCGCGTATAAAAAGTCGAGCGCTCCAGGAAGAAGGACTACGAAATAGTCCGAAACATGTCGAGCATCACTCGACTTTTTATACGTGAGTTATCCGTTTATGTGTAATTATGATTGAGTATCACGGTAGTTTCATGTTGAGGGAATGCTGCATACAATTGTTTTTTATCCTCTCGTGCATAAAGTTATTTTTTCTTTTAAGGCTCAAGAAACTTGGCTTTAGGTACTACTGTCACATACACAATACACCTTCATTTAATAGACACGTTATATTATGAGTTAAAGTTATTTATTATCTTAATTAAATTAAAACATTTAGTTATTAATACAAATTTAAAATTAATGAGCGTAAATTTATTTAGATAAAAAGTACGTAAAAGAACAAATATTTATTTTCTAACTTGGCATTACAGGTCTCTGTATAGTTCATATTATTATATACAAGCAAGTTGAATAAAAGCTTGTAAAAACCAAAAAGTTAAACATCCTTTAATAATCATTTGTGACATTAATTGCATTTGCAGACCGTAAAATGTTGCTAGCAATAAAATATCGTGTAGCTTTATCGATGATAAACAACAGAAACTAAATGATTAAGCAACCACTATTACAACTTGGAATGATTTAGTGTTTAATCAGCAAAACGCAATACTAACTCAGTGCCATAGAGATTTACCAACATTGTTAGTATCGATTGGAATGTGCCCAGACGGCTTGGGGAATTGATATCCCGGAGGTTAAATATACAGGGTGTCAGAAAACCCTTTAACGTCCTTTTACAGAATTGTCAGGTAAGTCTATCTGAACACCCTGGCAAAGTTTGACGCTCGTTGTTAATTAATTGACCGTTTAATTAACGAATCTTAAGATGCATTTAAGGACTATGCTCTCAGTGTACCTTTTCATTCATAAGTTACGTGAGTAGCGCTACTCGAAACGTTATTGTTTGTAACTAAACACTAAAACTTCACTCGCACTTGCTTTCAAACTACCATAAAACTTTGACCGGATTTCCTTATTGATAAATGATCTTTTCAAATTACTCAAGATTCGTTTTACTAAATCCACAGTACGACCTGGCAAACGTTAGCGTGCGTGTGAAGCGAATTGCGAAAATAATTGTAATCTAATTACAATTCTTTGTGTGCATTAAAAAAGGACCTAGAGATGTTTTTAAAAGGATTGTGTTAGGAGATGGAATAAAATGGATATCTGTAATTGTTGCTTATGATTATACTTACATTATTCTGTATCAATACAAAATCACGTAATACACTTAAAGCCACAATTATTAAACACTCTCTTACACACACACATTAATTGTTGAGCGGATATCCGCAAAGAATCACAGTTTTATTTAGATTATTTCTCTTTTTTACATAAAAGAAACTAAAATTGGATTCTACATCGAAAATTACAAACACGATGTTTTGACAAATGTTTTTTGACTGTTCATATTTGAGTGAACACCACGTGATCGCCCGCGTCTTCTAGAAGAGGTTAACGTGCTTGTTTGTGGTAGCTCCATTGCGGTACATAATTCATCGTTCGTCTGTCTGGCCTCTCTAACATAAAAAAAAAACATCATTGTGGTACCTGTGAGACGGCAACACCTAAGCATGAATGTGAGTGTGGGATGGCTTTTGAGTCTCTTCACGCGTGAACGCTTGGGCTGTGCATTTTGATATTCTCTAAACGAAACTGATCCATGAAGTCATCGATAGTAGTAAATAGTAAATGCTTTATTCTACAAAAAAAAGAAACAACAGTTGTGTAACTGTCAAAAAAGATACATACATAAATAACAAAGTCTGAATCAACAATATCAGTGAAAAATGGCGGCAGATATTATTTCTCCGCGCCAATCCGCGCGCAGCACTCGCGCATGCGCGCTGTGCACTTAGCACGCGCGTGACGAAGACACTGACAACAGACTGCTAATAGCCTAATATTAAAATTATAATAAAAAACCGGTCAAGTGCGAGTCGGACTCGCGCACCGAGGGTTCCGTATCATTATCTATAAATATCTAAAACCAGTGTAAGCAGAGCCCTGTTCCAAAGCAAAATGTACGCAGTGTGGGGTTACTTTATATTGGTCACTGCTATATACAGACATACATACACATTTACGGTTTTCGCAATTATTCTTTAATCTGTGCTATAAGACCTACCTTCATACCAAATTTCAAGATTCTGCGTTCACGGGAACTACCTTGTAGGTTTTGATTCCCTTGAGAGTTGAAAATTTGCGGAAATTTGCGGCATAAACGGCTGTATCTTTTGATTGCGTTGGCTTAGAAGTTTGATTTTTTCACAGCTTCAAGGGACAGTAGACCTGAGTAATTGATATAAATTTCAGCTTCATACCTCCACGCGTTACTGAGAAAAAGGGTCTTGACAGACGGACGGACGGACGGACAGACGGACAACAAAGTGATCCTATAAGGGTTCCGTTTTTTCCTTTTGAGGTACGGAACCCTAAAAATAATTAATCAATGCCTGAAATATGCAAATTATGGTCACTTTTAGATAAAAATGAATAATTTGTCGAAATTAAATGTTTATTTATTATCTTTTACCTAAAATAGTTTAATAGTCACGAAAATATTCCTTGTTCCTATACATAACTGAACTTTTTGCTGAGATTAAAAAAAAAAATTACCGCACTCGTGCGGTAATATATTATTTGCGTAATAAGCTGAATTATGAGCTTAAATGCGGTGCAATAAGACTCAATTTACGAGCAAGTGTGTTGAAAAAAAAATACCGAAACAATAGACAACGGGTTGATTTTAAATTTGACCTTATTGTGTTTTCAAATAAAATAGATTTTAAGAATAGATTTACAGCATGACATGACATGACGTAGTATCTCTTAGTAGTCTGTGCATTGAACCCTTTGCCTTTCCTTAGTGGAAAAGATAATAAAACAAAATAAAACTGACGGCCGTCAGTTGATATTGAGTGGCAATGTTTATTATTTTTTGTAACTATTTTAAATATTTATATTAAAATAGTAAAGCGAAATGATGTTTGAGTGTATACTGTGTGTGTGATTACGGGGTTTACTTCACGTTGAGTGGTGGTGTGATTTGACATGAGCGACTAAAACGGACACAATAACTGAAGGTCTGTAATCAATAAGATTAGCATGAAATACAAAATATGCGAATGCTCACAACTTTAGGTTTTTGGCTTGTACTTCTAAATATTCACAGCAAAAGTTTAATTTTCCCGGTATAAAACTAGTTACGCTACCGGACATTGTGTGTCGCTTATGTTGCGAAAGCTTGATACATAGCTGATTGGTTGATTTTTAACTAATTCATTTAGGCTGATTGGCTGATTTGCGAAACTTCCGTATGCCGAAGTAGTCACCAACAATAGTTTGACGGGTAGAACTATGAGTAGGCATGTGAGTAGCTTAAGCCTGTGGCACACTGAGCAAAGCTATTAAATTATTTTTTATAATTTTTTTTTTTAGTTCTAATTAGGGTCTCATACTTTGCAGGGGTGTTCAAATCAATATACCGAACAAGTTGGTGAATTATCGTTAAAGGGTTTTATGACACCCTGTATATATCTAGTACTTGCCTCGGTGAGGCACTACGGCGAACTGCTTATATGATCGGACTTTATGAAACTTTATTCTTATTTTTTTACGTGGAACGGAAAAACGGGACAAAAATGGAAAAAAAGGGTCAGCTCCACCATTTTCTGCTAAATTCCAGATATCCTAATTGTGAGTTATTTATTTTTATTTATTAATAAAAACTTACAAAGTATAACAGAATGAATATACGAGTAGGATGCTGTCTCTGTTTTGTTGTAATAAATAGAGACAGTGTCTTGACACTTTAGATTTTAGAAACTTGAGGGGAGTAGGGGAACAAGCCCCATAGCTAGTAAAATGTAAAAATTGTGCATTGACGGATATCGTCAATTTTATGAAACAAATTTTTATTTTGAAGTAGGTACCTAATGTAAACTTAAAATTCTGTTATTAAAAAGTGCTGCAACCAGATATCACTAATATTATTCGCATTACTGCTGTGTTCCGGTGTGGAGAGTAAGACAGCCGGGGAAATTACGGGCACAAGAGGCATTTCATCTTAGTCCTCTAGGTTGGCAACGCATCTGCAATCCCTCCGGGGTTGCGGGTGTCTATGGGCAGTGGTGATCACTTACCATCAGGTGACCCACTTGCTCGTTTGCCTTCCTATTCACATAAAAAAAAAAAAAAAAAAAAAATTATATTAAAAATGTATGTTGTTGCTCAATTTTATATTTAGATATTTACTATAATTTTGCAAGATTTAACAAAAATGTTTTCTGTAAATTTCTGATAATCCTTTTTGTAATAGGGTACAGATTGGGTAATTTGGGTACTATAAACATGGCAATTTAAAAATAAAGCCTAAAGTATTGGAAGCTGGCTTACAAATATCACAAAAAACTTATTATGGTTTTAGTTTCTACTCGTATACTTTTAAATTAATTGTTTGAAGAAAGTTTTAACGAGCTTCTGCATATTAACCGACTTCATTGCGTTCTCAATTCGAATGTATGTTATAAATGATTGCTATCCCAAAACTCTACCATTAAATTTAGTTCGTTAAAGGTACTTACCTAAATCTTCTGAAATGGTCCCGTAGAAATCTTATCAAATCAGTTAAATTTCATTCACACGTAAAATCAATTATGATTTATGATTTCATAAAAAAAGTTGTAAGCGTCTCGTTATTTTTTTTTTTGTAAAACGATGTTTTGAAAATCTTTCAGGGTCCCGTCGATGATACAAAATAAAAAGTAGTTTTTAATTTTTCGGATTTATTAATTTAGAATCCATGTTTGTAAACAGATTTGTAAACATACATCATAAGGTCTGTATTAAAAAAATATAAATATGGCTACAAAAGAGTTCTATTACAGTAGTATATGGCTAACACAAATTAAATTAAATTATGTAATGTACAGCTTAAGTATCGGAAATAATCACAAGTTTTAAATCAACTTCTAGTGTAAGACGATGGACATTAAAAAACTCTACCTGAGCATTTGAAACGTAATTCGATTATAAATAAATTACTTCATAACATTTAAGTTTCATTAAAGAATTAATTATTGAATATACAATAATCGCCAAAGAAATATATTCTATCTATAATATACAAGTAACAAACATTTATCTATATACACTTAATAGTTCGGACTAGTTCACAATTTAGTCAAAAAGTGCATTCTAAGGAGATTTTTACAAATTTACAAAAAAGGAACACTGCTGGCAGTCGGGAGTGACCTTTAGTCGCTTCGCACGTACCGACTGGCCGACCGATGCTATGAACTTTTAAAGCCAGCAACACTTAAAGATAAATTATTAAAAAAAAAACTCGATGGCGTGCGTATCCTCAACAATAACATATAATGAACATATATTATTTAAAGCAGAAAAAAACTGGCAGTATTTGAACTTTTGGAATTATTTGAACAGATCGCGTCAGAAAAGTAAATCTCCAAAGCCGGTTGGATTTTTTCAGCCAGCAGTAAAAATCCACTTGTCATTTTACGAGGCAGGCCAGTCGCAAGTGTGAAAGCCATAAAATATGTCGAATGACAAAAACATGAGTCGGAAGATTTGGGCGAAATTCAAAATTTCACACGAGGACACCTACACTATTCTGTACATGCGGGGGACCGCATAAAGCTCTCTTAAAAAATTACAAAAAGTCTCAACATACAATAATTAGCCTATCTATTAATTTATTTACAATTATTGCTATCGAAATGTAGCGCTTACAACGCCCCAGTCATCTAACTGGCTTATTGCCTTTCTACAAATTATAATTCATCCATATAATAATTATACTGCTCTGTCCAAAAAAATAACACAACGGGCAGAGATACTTATGAAGTATATTATTGAAAACCATTTTGAATGGTCAATCATATTGTATTGTCATAACGAACCTTTAAGGCTGTTATTTTTTTGAACAGAGTGAACGCAAATAACGCTTAGAAGCAACTTAAGAATAAATTGGCGTCGTTAATGATATGCTTTTAATTTTAGTAAAGGAATGATAATGGATAATTATTCTGTGGCTTTATTTATACAATACCCAAGTCCAATAATACTATCTGGTATCAATAATAATAACCACAGGTCAAGGCATTTCAAAAACATTTTCAAATAGTCATAATAGGAGGAATATACTCCCAGTAAAAAGCTTTTCAGTACCAAGTTGTAATAATTATGTTCGCTAGTAATTGCAAACTAATAAAGTACATTATTTCAAACGAAGACATTAAATTACTTAGCTATTTAATTGAATAAAATGATTAGGCCCATTCATGTCTGTAAATATCCGAATTTCTAACTGTCTCATAAATTAGGTGAGAATTGTTTATTTTAAATTATTTATAACAATATTAAATTTATTTAGATATATTTTAGTGCCATTTAAATTGCTGTTAGTTCCAACATTAAAATAACATGTTAGAAATGAGCGTATCATCCACGCATTATCAGATTGAAGATGTATTTAAAGCTGACCAGACAGAACCTTCAGTCTTATTTCGGGACAAACACCTCTTCTAAACTTTAAATACCAGAGTTCATAGTCTGTCCGTCTCTTTATAGCCATCATAATATATGCTTTTTCAAGCCAGCTCTGAAACTATTTCGGATATGAGCCCATCTGCGTTATAGAAAAGACAATTAAAACGTCCACGGTAACCCCCACTGCCCCCTGGCAAGCATGCTCGATAGACCTTTTTCGTTTTCATCCTCCAACGCTCGGTAGCCAGCACGTAAGTTACGAAATAGATGAAATGTGCGTGCGAAGTATTGTTGGACTTGCGAGCTAGCGCGACAGACTGTCGATGTCGATGTCTTCAGCTTCTGGTGCTGAGGGTTCTGCGGGTGTGGGGGAAGCGGGCGGCAGCGCGGCTTGCGCTCGCGCCCGCGCCAATGCCTAAGCGAGCGCGGGCGCGGCAGGCCTCGCTCAGGGACGATGAGGATGCGCCGAACTTAAGGAAGAACTACTCACACCGGAATCACTACTCTTTTCTGACGCGCAAGGCTCGCCACCAGCTACGAATTTAACAACGTTAAGCCTATGATCCGACTCACAAGTGTCATCCCTGCCGCCTCCTGGTAATCCGACGCCACGAGTCAAAATCCGTTCCGCATTTGTCCCGGGGTAGCGTTCGATCCTATCGCATTCTGCATCGTCAGGTTGGCGGCGGCGGACAGAGCGTTTCGCCTGCGGGGCTGGTTCTGGTGGCCTGTGAGACGGCTCGTCTGATCTATGGACGAGTGGAGACGTTCGTACTCGTACACCGCCGACTCCGACGCCGGCTTCGTAACAGCCAGAGTCACGGGGGAACTGTCGGCGCCCAAACGGTGAATCACCACCCTCGGAGCTGGAGCCACCGCCTTCACCTTCACAGTCGCCTTCGCCACCTAAGACAAACCAAAGCAATCCTTTATCACTAAATGACATCAATCATCAGTTAATATTTTTTCTCACAAAAGCTATGAACTTACATTCGAGTTGGTGCAGCAGTTGTACGGCAGCGAGAATACGGGTTCGGTGTTCCGGGGTCATTATTCCTAAGTAATCAAGATCGGATGGCTCAATTTCTTTAAAAAGTTCAATGTCTTCATATCCATTTCTTGCAAAGGCCACAGCGTACTCGGGTAAGTCTATTCTTCTCAACAATTCTTCTACCGTTCGTGGTCGCGTTTCCCAAAGCCTCTCACGACTTTTACACCACTTTGATGATCTAGATCTCATTGTTTCTCGGTCAGATAGTACTTCAACGTGTGCAAATTTAAAGTTTCCAACTTTGTTATTGAAAACACCTCGCCAGATACCAGACGCGTTCATATTAATGACTTCGATGATATCTCCTTTCTGTTAACAAAAATAAACGGGGTTAAATGAAAATTTCTCAGCGGTTTTGCGAAGGTACTTAACGTGATCGGTTTTACAATTTACATAATATCTTACCTTGTATCTCAAAGCATCTTTTTCGTAAATATTGGGCACGAAATCGACGAGCGCCCGCGCCCGGCACAGCATTTGCGGCGCGAGTAAACTTCGCCCGGCCGGACTTAATTCTATATTTTCTTCTGCCGAGAGAGATGAGTGATTACTACCGGCTCGAACCAATGCTTGTGTGCCTGGACATAAACATTTAAGTCTTAGCTTTCTAAGGTTAAACGATCTTTTAATTACCACGACATTGAAAATAGAAATACCTGTAGGTACATCTTTGTAACACTGTGAATAGGTAGGACATCATTATTTAGTTAGGTATTTAGGAAGACGTAAGTGCGATTAGTAACAATGCATAGCATTTAAAAACTTGACTACCTATTTACAAGGCCATCTGTAAGTAATATGTGGGGAGTTATTGGTAAAAAGAAAGGAAAGACAAACTTATTTACAAAAAACATTTATATTAACACAGACAAAAAACTCAATAAATCCACTCACTACTGCCTGATCCGCTGGGAAGACTTTCAAACGAACTATTAGAACAAGGGAACGCTTGGTCAGCGCTCGTTCGTCTATCTGTGCCTTCCGGCCCGCTTTCTTGCCGTAATCTAGAAATCTTCCTCTGTACATCTTGCCTAAGACCCCGCACTTTTCCTGCAAGGTTAGTCACCCCTTCACACTCTTCAGCCGACTGGAATGAATAAAATAAATGGATAAAGGGCTCACAAGTCAAAATCAATATACGATTGTTTAGCTAATTTATTTATTGAGTTTGCCAATTCATTTTTAGTAAATCGAATTTAAATCAGATATGCAGCCAAGCATGGAAAGATTAACTAGTGTACCTGATGCACGGTCGCTATGTGTTGTGAATCTGTTTCGCTTTCCTGATCTTCGTAATCCGATGAGGCGGGTGATAGTGGATCCCCTATCCGGTATCCAGACATCTGTCTATAACCTCTTCTTGAATCTCGTTCTGATCTAGTGGAGTCAAGTGATATTCCAGATAGTCGCGATCCTATGGACTGAATGTCCGATGCTGCGTAATCCCCACTCTCGCGGTCCCTCGCTGTTCGTAACGGGATCACAGTTGTCGGGTAGGGTCCGCTTTGCGGAATTATTAATCCCCGTCGAGGGGCTCTCGCTAGGCTTATGTCGCCGGCGGTTCTGAGAGATATAACTCCTTCACCTCTAGGTTCGTTGCGAAGATTAAGCGTGAAACAAACACGGCCATTTTGGAACGTAGCTGCGGGAGCTCCTCCACCCATGAGGAAGTCTTCAGGATCGCTCTCGTACGGCGGCTCATCATACCAGTGGCCTCGCCCGGTTAGCCCTCTCGCTTCGTCGTCGTACATATACGTGTCGTCTGTAAACGAGCTCTCTATTAGACGATTTTTCTGCGTAGTAGCTTTCAATAGCGCAAAATAAAAATACGTGCGAACATAATTTGCGAAAACATTTACCGTAACATGACCATCCGTAGGTGGCGCATAGTGGCGGTATCACTTACAACACTGCTCTTAAAGCTGTGTACGAACATCGTAAAGCCGTGCGTAGTCTGATGCAAAATTATTTTTAAACGACATGCAAATAACATTTTATTTAAACGCAAATTAAATGTTTGATGAATGAAGATGAGCTTAACAGTTGTTGTTCTCGATACGAAAGGCCTTAACACGTTAAAAGGCCCCCTTGGTTGGCGCTTTTTTATTATGTAACATGATGTTAATTAAGGTATTGTTCCGTCAAATGGGAACATAATAAAATGATTGATGAACGCTGCACAATAAAAGCACACTGAACAATATTCAAACAGATAAATGTTGGAAATTTATCAAAAAAGAAGCATTCCGCAAAGGTGATATAATAAAACGTAACAATAACGAGAATGTGCAAGCAACATGCGAGTTTTAAAGTTATAAAATTCAGAATGTGACAATCCGTTTCCTGATTTTTACAATACTGCTAGTATCTCGGTAAAATTAAATTAAAAGACTGTTCAAATAAAACTAATTAGTAAAGTAGTGTGGCTGTATTAAAAAAAAATCAGGAATGACAAGATGTTTGTATTTACACAACCAGTTGTGAAATTTGGATATTTTGGGCTAAATATTTTAATCGCATTGTCACTCACAGTCGTCATTTAAGTTTAATGGATTCTTACTTAAGATTTGTTGCGCATGGAAAAATCGTCACTATATTGAGCAATAATTTAATTTTAATTGACGGTTGTAAGTGCGTTGGTTCTCTGAGCTTACTTCAGAAGGATATGAATATTTTATATCCTATTAGTCTAGTAAGTAATCCAAATGTATATATCTTTTTTTAGATTTAAATTGTGTACAGTTAATGCGTGACTTGCCTATGATAAAATATTTAGTACCTAGTTCAAATGTTTTTCTACTTATTTCAAAAACATATGTGTGAAACATACCTCCAAAAGGTCCTCTTACTCCATCTCGACCCATATTCATAAGACCATGCCTTATATCCCTAAGAATCTGAAATACAGAAAAAAACATTCTCAAAGAAGAATCTTTACATTGTCAGTATTATTTCTTCGTAAAATCTTTTAACTAACCAACAAATCTGAATAAACGTAGGCTTCTTCAAAAAGAACTAACTTTCCCTACCATTATTCATGGATTCGCTAAGTGACTTTAGTAAAACTGAAAGTCATGTATTTATCACGCTTAGAGGTAAGTGATAAATGTCGAAAAAGTTTGCAACGCGGCTTTACAAATTGTGCTATTCAATGCTTTTCATAGAATAAAGTAGTAATGTTATTACAAAGAAAATATGTAAATAAAAATAAAGGTCTGATACATAAATACATTTAAAACATGTAAGCACTCGTCGATCAGTAGGTAACTACAACAGGCTCATCGAGATGAGTTTTAATAAGCAACTACACAAAACTAGTGAGAACTCTGTCACGGTATTTTTATAAAAAGAACAAAGAGCAATCGATAACGGATCGCTTTCAGTTCAGCCCAATTCGTATGAAGATGCCGACTTACTGTTCAATAAAAAAATTAATAACCGTCATCATACCAATCGTCGTACCATGTTCCCAAAATTCGTGCGGCAACAGTTTATTGCTGCAGTAAAATTTCAATGTTCGATATTCCAAAGTACAAGGGGCTCATAGTTTTACGAGTTCTAAATGTGCTGAGCAAGGGGCTTCGGAAGTTTCGTTGGGAAGCGATACAACTGCCTCTAATAGGCTCAGCTTGAGATTAGGGCACGATTAGCCCACGGTTGGGTTCGCGCGTCGAATGTTCGAGACACTCGAAGATTACATGTTACTGTGACTCTCACATCAGATTATGTCTTAGATGTGGACATGTGATAACGATAAAGGGGATTTTCGTGTAATGCCAGTGTAAACAATGTTGAGTGCGTTTACTATATTTAGCGTTATACTAAACTATACTATTTTGTTACGACGTAAAAGACTAATGCGATGGCTAACCGAATGACTGGTTACTGACTGCGAGATAATTTACAGCCTAAATCACTGATGGTAAAGAATTAGACTTTTTTTTAGAACCATAGAAGTGCAATACGAAGTGATTTTACGAAATTCCACTTACACTTTAAAACAGCCCTATTTTTATAGCAATAATTAGGTAGCTAAAAACTGTTTTTAAGATTTTCCGAAATTTTCGTGGGATAAAGAATAAGTGTAATATTTTATACTTAGTGACTAAATAAAATTGCAACTTAATATTTAGCGGACATTATTCCTTCAATACCATGGCTACTATTAAAAGGGAATGTCAATGATGGGAGATTGAATTTATTTCTTCTTTGACAAAGGCGAAGATACGATCATAGGCTAGTGCAATTGTATTAAACTTAATTACCTCTTCCTGTTCTCTCGCTAGTTTGTCTTTTTTCTTCATCGCTTCCTGAACTTTTAACTGTAACAAAGAATAAGGCACTCATTAAAACTGTTATATCATCATTAGTATCAAGTAAAAATACTTTGTTTTAATTTCCTAGAATTTCGAACGGTATCATCTGAAAATATTAAATTATCAACATTTCTCCCATTCAGTGTTCACGTGCTGACACAAGAAATAAAGTAATGTGCAATTTGACCATGCTTTTGTGCATCAATACCAAACATTATAAGCGCCAAATGCAATATAACGGTGCAAAAAATAATGCGTGCTGTGGTCAATAAAAAACAATGAAGCCACTATAAAAATCCTGTCAGACACAAATAAGAAGCAAGAGAGACCATTCAATCTGAAACCTTTTTTTCACGTGGTGCCAACTACAGAAAAGGCGTACAAATAATCAAGAGGGTAAAAGAGGTGCGAGGAGGACACACATGTTGATATGCTGCTCTCTCCGCGTCTCAAAAGTGCTCTGGCTTCCAATTGAATTGTCCTCCAGTTTATAATATAAGTTGCTATAGCAAAGAAAAATTGTTCCCAGTGCTTTCATGTTAATGTGAAACCCATGAAATTATACCATTTTGGTGGTATTAAAACGCAACTGATAACATTTTGATCCACCTCCAATTCTTTGCGCATGCCGAATGAGTATACTCCAAAAAAAGATCGAATTGTAATTTTGAATTTTGAAAAGTCAGTTAAGACTCTGATGGCAAATAATATAAATAGGTCATCGTAAATATATACACATTTTGATGATAAAATACTTAGGTAACGGCATAAAGAAGGTAGATCTAGGTAATTACAATTATAATACAAGTACCAATAGTAACAAGGAAACAAACACAGGTAATTGAAAAAATAGTTATTATCTATTTGATACTACAGTAAATAATAACAGAAGATAGTAACATAAATACAATACCAAATATTATTAGCTTATCTGAAATTAGCTACAAATAAATTATTATTTGCCACGCAGAGGATAACCAGACTACAGCTGTTTCCATACCCCAGGATTTTAACAGACAAAGCTAACTTATGAAAGGTCAGATTTTTCTGGAAAACTCTTTTCCTTCTATCTTCCACTTTCCTAGTTAAGTGTCCTGGGGCCTTACCAAGACGTCTTAGTGCGATTCAATTCCGATTCAGTTTAGGTTCGCTCGCTGTCAGAACCATACTAAAAATAACAGCAAAAACCTGAACTGAGTCGGAATTGAATCGCATTAAGACGTCATGGTAAGGCCCCTGAACTTAAATTTAATTAAACTTTTTTATGTAACATAAATAATGCTATTATTTTCATAATGCTTTAGGAGTCAAACAAACATAATCCCCGCAGTATTACGTATTCGACTCCTGGACACTTTTGCGCATTATAGTATCAAAACGCTTCTTCATTATATATATCCCAGAAGAATAATCTCAAAATCGCTAAAAATGCTTTGTATTATACTTGAACTTTGTCTGTCAAAACCTGTAAGTAGAAATAGCTTAGCGCTCACCCTATGTATAGTCTCTTCAAAGGTGTTTGGTTGGGCGGCAGTCAATTGTAAGAAGCGGAGGCGGTCATAGTCTCGAGGGTCTACCATAGACCTCAAGGCCGTGTCGGGGCCTGGCCCGAGACCCAGGCCACTTTGCAGCACGCTGTCCGGTGTGTCCACCTGAGGGAAATGTCTACGCTTATAATGCTGAAACAAGCAATGTGATGTCTACGTGGATGATATCATACCTCTAAGACTTAATGAGTTTCCTACCACCTCTACGTTGACAACGACGGCATAGTGGATGATTTTATCCCACGAAATCTTTCTAAGAGAGATACTACGTAAGTCAATTAAACTTGATAAGCTTTTAAATATTTGATGATTACAAGGCCTTCATGAAGGCCAACGGAAGTAAAAAAGAAAAGTGCTTTATAATAAAATCAACATTAAAACTGAACGGGACTATGAAAATGATCATTTATCAAGTCCTCGGCTAGTCATTTTTCTTAAACAGGATGCTCTAATACACAGGCAACTTTCTTGAGAGGATGAAACTTTTTCACAAATCACGCTCGTTCCGCTCGTATGATAAATTACATTGACCAAAATCTTTATCGGATAAGCTTTTCACTGGATCCTGTTTAATAATGTCATGTATAAATTATGTGTCAGAAATTTTTCGTTTTGCTACAGGAAATGACGTTGTTTCCACGAATGTTAATAGAACGATTGCACTTACTATTAAATGAACTATGGAAGAACTATTATTATTTGTTGTATCTTGTATCACAAATTTACAGTGACATATTGATTTATATTATTTTCATTTATGGCATAAGTTTTCCAAATGATGCAAGGTAGTCAAAAGTAGTAGAAGAGATAAGATAAACAACTACATAAGAATTCTAATGACACACATCGAGAAAACATAGATAAACGATACGATATTATTAACCGCGCCAGTTATTAGCGTACTCTTATAGTTCGATCGAAGAAACTGATAGTCATGCGCTTAAGGGGTAAACAGAGATGTGCTAAATCCACCAAATATATTGCCTCATCACAAGGGGAGAAGAGTTTCAACTATACATAGTGATTGGTCATTTTTGTATCAATATTGTTATAAATATTTTTATTAATAATATTGTTTTATATAGTTTTCCGGACACGGACAAATAATTGACGTTATGCCATATAAATATTATATTTAAATGCCTATCGATTGCATCAATATCGTCTCTGACAATTGGTACCGAAATAAATATGGCATTTCGACGACTCGGAACATCTTCATAAAGTAACAACAAATACAGTCGCATAGACAAAACGCATTTCATTTATCATCCCACTTAAGCGTGGAAGAGGCTAAGAATATCTACATCACAATGAGCCTATGTATGGACGAATCAATTTATCATACAAGGCACAAAGCTCGCCCATTAACTTCGCGTTTGATAAGGGCATAATGCGAATAGCCGACAATAGGCGCTGTAAGGCGACAACCCTACGGTGCCTAAATTCGAACCTTTCTAAATTTATTGCCCCTTATCAAACTCACACACTCTTAAATTTTAAATTTTCATTTTTTGTTACAGCTTTCCCTTTTGTGTTCCGAAATTGTGAATGTCTTAACAATAAATCTGGTAGGTCATTAAATTTCTATAATTTACCCAAAACTTATACATAATGAAACGAAAATGAATAGTTATTGCTAATATTTATCATTTACTAATCAATCAAATGGTGTCCAAATAAGATATCACCGATAACGTATAGTTAGAGCTGCCTAATTGATATCCTTAAAAGTCACATATAATTATAATACAACCCTAAGTTTATGGATTTAATTTTGATCAATACAGCATCCCGTCAATGTCCTATAGTACTCAGGGACTTGATTGACATTACAAACGGTAACAACCTTGAGAGGCAGCCAAATTGTCCTTCATTCGGTTGAACAGACCGCTTTGGATAATTATTTGTATTGAATCAAATTTAGATAGCGATATATTCCAGAATGATTGCTGAAATTATCAAAGGCTTTTCGTGATTTAGACTCTTGTCTAAGCAAATTCAATAAGGTGTGCATTGTTTCGTCGAATTTCAAACAATACCTTTTCTTTAATTAAATAAAAACGTTTCGTTCAATATCAGTGGTATCATCGTGATCTTTCATTTCATGATTGTTATTTTGCGTGCCTCCGTCGTTTCAATTAGTATCGCTCTACAAATCGACATCACCATTTTTTATTGTATCTCCCTTTACAATGAAATACCTTTATTCGTTTTTGTTAGCTGAATCTATATGGCTTCTAAAAATATACTTTTAAAATATCAATTTAACTTTAAGTAAGGATTTCTAACGATAGGTAAGTACAAAAGGTTAAGAAACTTGCGGAGTACTTTACCAAACAAGTGTATTATGCATTGACAATTCATCAGTAATATGCTTTCTTTTAAATCGCGGTTACAATATTTTCTCTGAAGAAACAGTTGAGGCATAAAAGTAATTGTTGTTCTTAAATTATTATTTGAACAGAACACATTACTTTGTAAGTGAACTTCTTTGACAAAACAGAAGAGTCAGACACAAAAAGAGCTGCCTAACAAAAGGTCTTAGAAATGTTATGCTAATTTATTTCATATTTGTAGATAAAACAAACGTTGATTGGTTTAGTTACCATTCAACAATAATCCTAACAAAAACCATGCAATATAAAGCTCATTCAAGTTATTCTAAAACATTTGTATGTATATATAAATAAAACAGTTTTATGTCAACGTTATCTAATACTGCAACATGCAACCCAATCTTATCGATACATTTATAAATATTTATGAGCAACGTAATACTACCAAAAGCTAGCATAGTCTCCGGTAATAACGTTTTATAGCCTATATTCGGAGTCAGCAGTAACATAACGTATACTAGTGGTGCAATAATGCCCGTAAGGATACGTTTATGCGGCAAGGTGCCAACATTGCAGAGGGATATAAGTCAAATAGCTTCGTCGTAGATGTAAAAGCACGCATTTTCAAAGTTATTCCTTCAAACATAAAGTATCAATTAGCCCAGTTCTTAATCTACATAATTAAGACGCGAGTATAACACGATACGTATAGTTGCAAGCTTATAACTTGGTAATTAATGGTATAACTTAACTATACTTATCACAATGTATATAATAAACCACAGAACAGAGAATGCAGTTTAGTTCTAGACTGATGGATAGTAGTTTTTAATATTCCCTGTAGTGAACAGAAAAAAAGGAAGATTCTGTTCGATGTATTCGACACTAACGAATTAATTATCGTTAGTAAAAGTTTATGTTTGGGCACGATAAGTTTAAAAAGTCATACGTAGAACCACGCTCCGTAACCATCTGCGTCTTTACCTACGAAGTGCTCAGTTAACGTATTCACCAAACGTAGAGCGAACAAGCGAAGTAATTCTAAGTCACGCAACTCATCTCGCCCGAATTAAGTGCTACATTTTTCCACGTCCACGTCATATTTATTAATCTCTAGCGGGTACGTCACCGCATGGCTTTTGAGAAATGACGGCTGCCAAAGTTAAGTCGGTTGAGCCAAGGCGAGGTTGAGTTATGGTAGTTTGTACAGGGATAAAGGCCATTAGGGCGTGGGGTCTAATCCTTATCGGGCAAGTTGCACTTAGGATTAGTGCTGTCAGGAGTTTTTTCGAGCATTGGCAGTGTCCAGCCCTGATTGAGGGTGAGGGTTTTTGTTAGCGTTGATGCAATAGGTTTTTGTTGCAAATTTTTGTAACGTCTTATCTTTGTTCTTTTGTTTTTGTCGTCTTTGACCACCTTTATTTACTTTACATTAATTTAGTGACTGATTATGTGATTATAATGTGTTGCGAAGAATCTCTTAAGGAGTTTAATATGAGAAGTCTTATTTTTCATAATTCTTTTTCTAATAACAATTATACTGTTCAAAAATTGTGTTCCAAATATTGTATTCAGTTGATAGATTCTTATATACCTTGTAATATTTGAGGTGGCAATAGTTCAGTTCGCCATAGGTGTTAAGGGTAGGTGACGAAAAGTGAAGGGTAGAGCAAAAGAAATGTTTAAGGGTCGTGTGATCCGTTGTAGCCAGAGTGATAAAATAACACCGAATTTATATTTAGTGAGCGCCAGGTGACTTCATCAACAAACTTGAGCAGTGACTAAATGAAAACCAAGAAATATATTATCTACAATTTATTTCAACAATTTAACGTAGTAACGGAAAACAGCCGGAGATATTTAACACCATCCGAATAAAGCTAAATGATAGTCTTAACCAAAGTTAAATTAAAATTAAGTGTTAGTCTTAAACTACCTACAATGTCTTAATTAAGATTACACGTTTATAATTGTTTGGTTGCTTGGCAAGTTAAGAGTGAATATAAAATTTTACCGTACATACGAAGAAAGCTCGAGTAAGGTCGATCACATTCTACCAGTCCGACACTACAACACGGCCATCAAAGAGATTACTCCATCCGTAGTGACGATCTGGCAGTCGAACGGACTCCTGGATCACGCCTCTTCACATTACAATTGTACACCCATAAGATGGACGCAAGGAAGACGGTAGAGAAGTCGCAAGATAAAGTCTTAAGGTACAGCAAAATAAAAAAAAAAACCCTAGAAAGAAATACATTAATTAGTATATAGTTGGCATTTGAGTTTATTTATGCACTATTTTATGTTTTTAATAAAGTAGAACTTACCACGCAATGGTGGGTCTTTTATTTATTTTTCGTCAGGTAGACGTATAAGTAGTCAGGATGAAAACGATCCGATAAGAAAAGAATTGGCGAATTGAAATAACTGAAAAACACGAAAACCATCGTTAACAACATCGCAGAAAGCTGTTTATTGAAAATAAACGAGCGTGGGGAAAGAAATTAAGTAAAAAGCCACACTCACCTGAGTAGGAAATAATTTGAGGGTAAGATTTTTATTCTAGACCATTGCCGAACAAGCACATAGTGTAGGGAAGTTAAATTAGCGCAAAGATGGGCGCATCGCTGGAACAGAAACACACACAATGAAAATCAACCCAAAATTAGGCAAAAGAAGAAATCACTAGAACTGATATTTACCCCGAAGCGAGGAATTGGACCAGGAAAGAACTTTTAATTATACGTTCACATCGTATGGCAGAATTCGTCCAATTGACGGGAGAAAATCTGGACATCGGTTACACCGACACGAAACACCCACACACCGACGATGAACGTTCCATTTCACCGTACGCGCATAGCAACAGCTCATCGCGCGTAGTAGACGGTGAAAACATTTTACCAATCCGCATCCGCTAGCAAACAAAATACATCCTGAGCTTAAAGAAGAAAGACGAAACCAGTACCGGCTTTTTGGGACTGCGAAAAGGAAAACAAAATAAACGTATTCGTGATTCGACAGTGCAGAATGACACGATTACCTTAAACGAAACAAAAACAAGAGGTAGGGACGTGTGCGTGCAAAACGTTTCGTTATCCGTGAAGAAGTTGTCAACAAAAGTAGTGAATGAACTTTTGCATTAAAATATTTATGTATTAAATGGTATTCACCAGTGATAAACGGACTTTATTACTAACTCACTGAGAAAAGACACATTTAAGATTTAATTAACGCTTCACCTTTGAAATAAAAGCGACAAACGCCATACCTGACAGCTGTCATGAATGACGTCTAGTAACACACGTTGGAGACACTAAACGCATACCACCGAACTGCCTTAATCAAAACAACAATTTAGAAATAAGTGTTTTATTGTGTTTGACTAATATTTACGTGATGTTGTGTCTTAAAAGTGGATAAAATGAATAGTGCGGCGTGTGTAGCATGTAGTATTACTACCACACCTCCGACATATCGCAGAAATAAGGTAATATTTCCACTTTGAAACTCGTAACGAAGTAGTTGTTGAACAGTGTCTGTTTTACTTTAAGATTTAACCTATGAGTGAACCTCGAAGTGTTACAGTATCACTTTAGTTGGGAAAATAATTTTATTTCAGAATTGAAAAAATTCTGAAATAAAATTATTAATCACCGAGAACGGTGTAATAACCTTATTAATGGTAGCAAGTACCAGAAGAAAGAATCGTCGATGTCCAAAAGGACCGACTGATAAAGTCATAGCCAGGAATAACAACTAAATCCATACTGGACAAACAATATGTCACAGAGAGAGTACTCAGACTTCCAAGCAAACCAGAAAATATTTTAACCTAACATGCAGAAATTATATAAGTCGAGAAGAGAACCTTCGACTCTAATCAGACCTATATGACTAACCTAAGTGTTCCAACAGATTCGCGGGAAGCACTATTAACGAAATAAACACGAATGTTACCTAAACATGTAATGCTAGACTTATTAAACTACGGGCCCATTAAAACTACCTTATTAGTCGACTTTTAAAGTTAGTTAATAACTAAAGATAAGGGTGGCAAGATACGTTTACTTTATTAACTATTGCCTATTGGAATAGGACCGGAAACGTAGACCAGGCTAAGAATTTCTCAGGAACCTAAATATCCAACACAATGAACTATACTGTGAGAAAGTTTGAAATTAGTACTTCTTACAGATTTTCCCTTTTAGATATGACGCCGAGAAGTCCTATCTTTGTGGAAACAAAATATAAAAGGAATTATTTAAGTATTTGGAGGACTTTACAAGGTCACTCCTATAGTAAATACTATAAGAAAAAGTAAAAGTAGCACTAGTAGTACTGAAAGTAAATACGGCTAGTTCGTACGCAACTCAACACGTATAGAAAGTAGAATGAATTAGACGGTTACGTCTGTGTAAGTCGTCGAAAAGAGAAAGAAAAATCTGAGGAAGACCGATGATTATAAAATCAACACTGAACTACCTTCAGTTAGATCAGAAGAAATTCTGAAAAGTGGGCTGAAGCACAAACATCGCATCAAGGAGATGGATCAGCTTCGCCAGGACGAACTAAATCTTTAATATGAAAGTTACCTAGATTTTTTCCATCTAGGGATTTTAGAGTAAAGACCAAAGGTCCAAGTTTTTTGTGTATAACACATTTCTCGTAACGAGGAGCAAGTTTTACTGTGAAATGCTTAGCAGCATTAGATAAATGAAAACACCTTTTATACACTATCTGACCTTCTTTTAGTTCCATGGGACGCTTACGCAAGTTATAATACCGCGCGTTACGCTCATGAGAATTCAGCAATGATTTCCGCACCTTATCGAAAATGGTTTTTAACTCTGAAAGTTTATCAGAAAAAGTATAATCATCATCCACAGTGAGTGTGCCTCTATCTATGGGGTTATCAGAATTATAGAATGCTCCGTCTAGTATCATTTCGCGACCATGATGAAGGAAATATGGAGTGAACTTAGTTACCTCGTGAACCACAGTGTTGAGAGCACACTGGATCTCGTTTACATTCTTATCCCAATTTCGGTGATCAGAACGCACGTATGATGCTATAGTTCTTACTAATTCACGATTTGTTCTCTCAGTGTGATTCGTCTGTGGATGGTACCTAGGGTTGTAGAATATGTGAGGAACGTTGTACTTACTCAACAACTCTCTGAAATCTCTAGAAGTGAACTGAACTCCATTATCTACATACACATACTTCGGTACACCATGGGTCAGAAAAACACCCTCCTCCATGCATTTGACGATAGACTTCGCAGTAACATTGCGTAGAGGAAATAGCATGACATACTTGCTGAAGTAATCAGTACAGACGAAAAGATATTGATTTCTCAAATAAGAAGGTGGAAAAGGTCCGAGAATGTCACAGGAAATGGCCTCTCCGGGTATTGAAACACGTTTAGGATTACCCATTAGACCAGGACGAGCTAAATTAACTGGTTTATATGTCT
Organism: Pandemis corylana; assembly: GCA_949127965.1. Taxonomy (NCBI): domain Eukaryota; kingdom Metazoa; phylum Arthropoda; class Insecta; order Lepidoptera; family Tortricidae; genus Pandemis; species Pandemis corylana. Next base: position 9,480,831 of record OX421856.1, on the reverse strand, counting down.
TACATATTTCACAAGAGTCGACATACTCCTTGACATCTTGGAATAAAGTAGGCCAATAATAAAAATTGGAAATTTTAGAATGAGTTTTTGCTACACCGAAATGTCCGGATGTAACATCGTCATGGAATTTACAAAGTAGTTCTTTTCGATCTTCGTAAGGCACTACCACCTTCCAGTCAAACTGAGCTGTTAAGCGATATTTATTCTTAGAGTACCGAAAGATTTTATTCTCTTCAATTTTGAAATTTGGGAATAGAGACGGCGTATCAGAAACCTTTTTGTATAAATCTAAGTACCATGGGTCTTGAGTGGAGATAACATCAATAGCAGAAATTTGAATTCGAGATAAACAATCTGGAATGATGTGTTCTTTTCCTTTACGGTGAATAAGTTCAAATTCAAATTGACTAAGCCTACATGCCCAACGGTTTAAACGACCTGAAGGATTCTTTAAGTTGGAGAACCATTTTAGAGATGCATGATCAGTAACAATAAAACACTTTCTACCTTCGACATAGGCACGATATTGCTCCAATGCGTAAAGAACAGCTAGTAATTCTCGCTCAGTTGTTGAGTAGTTAATTTCAGCTTTAAGAAGTGTGCGACTACAGTAAGCGATAGGATGATCAATATCGTCGTATTTTTGAGTCAACACAGCTCCGATCGCAAAAGAGGATGCGTCAGTATGAATGTAAAAAGGTTTGTTGAAGTTAGGGCACTTAAGAATAGGTGCTGATACTAAAGCAGCTTTAAGTTGATCAAATGATTCGTTTGCCTCGTCCGACCAAACAAACTTTATCCTTTTGCTTGTCAAACGGGACAGGGGACGAGCAATTTTCGAAAAATTATTGATGAAGCGACGGTACCAACCGCACATGCCCAGAAATCTTTTTATACCTTTAGCATCTTCGGGTATAGGAAAATTTAAAATGACATCAATTTTTGAAGGATCGGTATGCAAACCGTATTTGTCTACTATATACCCGAGATATTTCAATTCAGTTCTACAAAAGAGAGACTTTTTCATATTTATAGTTAGATTTGCTGCCTTGAGCTTTTCGAAAACAGCCTTGAGGAGGCGAAGATGTTCGTCAAAATCAGAGGTACATATTATAATATCGTCTATGTAGCAGAAAACTTTATTATCAAAATCCGCGGTGAAGAGAGTGTCCATGAGGCGTTGCATAGTCGCAGAGGCACCCACCAGACCAAAACACATTCGGTTATAATGAAACAAACCCTTTCCGGGAACAGTGAAGCTAGTTTTTTCTTTAGAGTCTTCGCTAAGTGGAATCTGATGATATGCGGCACTTAAATCAAGTGAAGTAAGATATTTAGCGTCTCTTAAATTATCCAGTATGTAATTAACGTAAGGTAAAGGGTACGCGTCCGATTTAGAGACAGAGTTAACCTTCCTACTGTCGAGACAGAGCCTAAGATCACCATTAGATTTTTCAACCATAACTACCGGAGAGTTCCACGGAGAGTTAGATGGTTCCACAATACCTGCTTCCAGCATACGATTTACTTCTTTCTCCAGAGCAGCCTGCTTATCAGGACTCAGACGATAATATTTTTGTTTAATAGGAAGAGAGTCCCCAGTGTTAATCACATGTTGTATTAAATGAGTTTTACCTAAACCGACCTTGTCGGTATCTATTTGATCGTATAGAGCCTTTGCTTCACTCAATCGAGTATTTTGTGCGAAAGTTAATGAATCAGCGTCATTAAGACCGGTTTCAGCAGGAACCGTAGATAAGCTATTCACATAGTCACCAGTAGATAAAGTAGATATTATTTCTGGAGCCAACTTAAAAGCTTTCCAAAAATTAAGTCCGAGTAAAAGATGAGTAGTTATTTTAGGTTGAATGTTAAAGTGAATGATTTCAATTTTACCATTGTAATTAACAGGCAAAGACATATATTCTGTGCAAAGTAGTTCTTGACCATTTGCTACTTTAAGTTTTAAAGGAATTTTATGAGTAAGAATTGGTATACCAATGGCAGAAAACGTGAGATGACTGTTCATACCTAGGATGCTACAGCTGGCACCACAATCCAGTAAAGCCTTAACCTTTAAATCTAGAATATTGAGAAGTACGTATAGTCTAGTATCTCCCTTTGGAGGTTCAAAACAAATTGTCTTTTCTACGCGAGAGGGAGTAGAATTTAACTTGGATGTTTTATTAGAAAAGACAAAACTCTTTAGTTTTTTGACTGCTTAGAACATTTAGGACAGTCCGGAGTACGAACGCCTTTTTCACCACACTTAAAACAAACGATGTCTCTGGATTTCATACATCGGCTAGTAACATGGTTATTCAAACCACAGCGGAAACAAGACTGGTTTTGCTTATTTGTCTGCATAGAAGCCACAAAAGATTTGGGTTGTTGGTAAGAGCGCGGAGACTTTTTATGCCAACCGGGAGAAAATAATTTAGTTCCACAAGATTGTCCTAGAATTGAAGAGTCCTTGTCTAATTTAGAAGAAAAAGGTTCGCGAAATTGTTCAGCCTTGACCTTCGCTAGTTCAATACGCTTGCACAATGCTGTTAGTTGAGAAATAGAATTATAATCATGAAGCGCTAATTCCCTGCTGTAATCAGGTCGGATGTTACGACTGAGAATGTCCAGTTTTTCTTCTTCAGGAACTTTCTTGTTTAATCGCTCAAACATACCTAAGATTACCGAAACGAAAGATACTATAGTTTCATTCTTGGCTTGAGTACGTGAACGAATCTCTTGCATCAATTTATGATCTAAGTCTGGAATATCAAAATCGTCAAGTAGAGCTTTGACTACATCAGAGTATGAAAAGAATTGGTCACGGTGAGATCTAAACCACGATAAAGCAGGTCCTTCCAGAATCTCAGTAAATCCCCTGAAAATTTGCAGTTCAGAAATCTGCCTAGCCACACGCAGTTCTTCCAAACGTGACAGAAATAGACGAGCGCAGGAGTTGCCATTATATTTTAAGTTAAAGGAGTTAATGTTAAAGTGTCGTTCAGTTTTGTAAATGATTCTCTTAACCACCTGAGGAGAAACGTTACGATCACCAACGTCACTAGTATCACCACTCTCATCCTCAGAATCAGGTTCGCTAGTCACAGCCTGTAAGCGATCCATCAAAGCCTTTAAAGTTATTTTAAGCAGTTGAGTGTCCTCACTCTCAGATAAACGTGATATACGACAAAGAAAATATCTACACCGCGAGAACAGACGAGACTTGGAAGAAGTGGACAGTACGTCACTTAGAGCTGTTTCAATCTCTTCGATCTTACGTTGAATGATCAAAATTTCTGCAGATAAATCCAAACTTCCCGAAAGATCAAACTTAACACCACCTTTATTAGCTAGATCTGCAGTCTGTTCCAGAGATTGTTGTAAACTATGACGACGAGACATTGGATTCACCCTACAACCTCGAACAGTAAGTTCGTGTGCAATTTCATCCTTTTTTAAATATGCTATACTGCAACCGGCTTTTACAAAGTCCATCTTGAAGGTTTAAGAAGTCGTTTAAATTTTAGTTTATTTAAAAGTGTAAAAAAAATGAAGTCCTTGATGGTCAAAGAAAACTCAAATTCCAACTTTACAAACGTTAGCTTTCAAAAGCTTTATTAATAGCAGCACAAAGCGTAGAGGTCTAATTTAAAGAAAAAATGGCAACAAGTCACAAGCTATTTAAAATTTTCTAAAAGTAAACCAAATTTGTTTATATTACTTATAGACAGAGTCTAATTATACGTGCGTAGTACAGCAGTGTCAAACCAGTTGAATTCACAATACACAGTATATTGGAAAGTTTCAGTATTAGTATTTAATAAGTATATTTTTTTTCGTAGGTACTTCACAAAAAGTATTGAGAAGTAAGGTACAGTAAAAGCAGCAAAAAGTTATAACTTAATAAAGTTCAGTTAAAGTTTAGAATTTAAAACTTTTAAGTTTATGTTAAGTTAGTTAAAAATGTTTATGATTTAAATTTTTAGTTTAAATCCAGATTACATGGAAGCAATCTTAAAAGTACACCTTATACTAACACATTAAAATAACATAATTCGCTACTCAGTTATTTAAAAGAAAGAAATTCCAAAGCAACCAACAAAAAAAAAAAGTTACAAATAGTTAATATTTAGTCACTGTCAAACTGGCCTCATGTTGGGACCGCCATTTTGTAATATTTGAGGTGGCAATAGTTCAGTTCGCCATAGGTGTTAAGGGTAGGTGACGAAAAGTGAAGGGTAGAGCAAAAGAAATGTTTAAGGGTCGTGTGATCCGTTGTAGCCAGAGTGATAAAATAACACCGAATTTATATTTAGTGAGCGCCAGGTGACTTCATCAACAAACTTGAGCAGTGACTAAATGAAAACCAAGAAATATATTATCTACAATTTATTTCAACAATTTAACGTAGTAACGGAAAACAGCCGGAGATATTTAACACCATCCGAATAAAGCTAAATGATAGTCTTAACCAAAGTTAAATTAAAATTAAGTGTTAGTCTTAAACTACCTACAATGTCTTAATTAAGATTACACGTTTATAATTGTTTGGTTGCTTGGCAAGTTAAGAGTGAATATAAAATTTTACCGTACATACGAAGAAAGCTCGAGTAAGGTCGATCACATTCTACCAGTCCGACACTACAACACGGCCATCAAAGAGATTACTCCATCCGTAGTGACGATCTGGCAGTCGAACGGACTCCTGGATCACGCCTCTTCACATTACAATTGTACACCCATAAGATGGACGCAAGGAAGACGGTAGAGAAGTCGCAAGATAAAGTCTTAAGGTACAGCAAAATAAAAAAAAAAAACCCTAGAAAGAAATACATTAATTAGTATATAGTTGGCATTTGAGTTTATTTATGCACTATTTTATGTTTTTAATAAAGTAGAACTTACCACGCAATGGTGGGTCTTTTATTTATTTTTCGTCAGGTAGACGTATAAGTAGTCAGGATGAAAACGATCCGATAAGAAAAGAATTGGCGAATTGAAATAACTGAAAAACACGAAAACCATCGTTAACAACATCGCAGAAAGCTGTTTATTGAAAATAAACGAGCGTGGGGAAAGAAATTAAGTAAAAAGCCACACTCACCTGAGTAGGAAATAATTTGAGGGTAAGATTTTTATTCTAGACCATTGCCGAACAAGCACATAGTGTAGGGAAGTTAAATTAGCGCAAAGATGGGCGCATCGCTGGAACAGAAACACACACAATGAAAATCAACCCAAAATTAGGCAAAAGAAGAAATCACTAGAACTGATATTTACCCCGAAGCGAGGAATTGGACCAGGAAAGAACTTTTAATTATACGTTCACATCGTATGGCAGAATTCGTCCAATTGACGGGAGAAAATCTGGACATCGGTTACACCGACACGAAACACCCACACACCGACGATGAACGTTCCATTTCACCGTACGCGCATAGCAACAGCTCATCGCGCGTAGTAGACGGTGAAAACATTTTACCAATCCGCATCCGCTAGCAAACAAAATACATCCTGAGCTTAAAGAAGAAAGACGAAACCAGTACCGGCTTTTTGGGACTGCGAAAAGGAAAACAAAATAAACGTATTCGTGATTCGACAGTGCAGAATGACACGATTACCTTAAACGAAACAAAAACAAGAGGTAGGGACGTGTGCGTGCAAAACGTTTCGTTATCCGTGAAGAAGTTGTCAACAAAAGTAGTGAATGAACTTTTGCATTAAAATATTTATGTATTAAATGGTATTCACCAGTGATAAACGGACTTTATTACTAACTCACTGAGAAAAGACACATTTAAGATTTAATTAACGCTTCACCTTTGAAATAAAAGCGACAAACGCCATACCTGACAGCTGTCATGAATGACGTCTAGTAACACACGTTGGAGACACTAAACGCATACCACCGAACTGCCTTAATCAAAACAACAATTTAGAAATAAGTGTTTTATTGTGTTTGACTAATATTTACGTGATGTTGTGTCTTAAAAGTGGATAAAATGAATAGTGCGGCGTGTGTAGCATGTAGTATTACTACCACACCTCCGACATATCGCAGAAATAAGGTAATATTTCCACTTTGAAACTCGTAACGAAGTAGTTGTTGAACAGTGTCTGTTTTACTTTAAGATTTAACCTATGAGTGAACCTCGAAGTGTTACAACCTAACTTACTACAAGAATTATTTTCAGATGCCTGCGCTTAAACCTTGATCTTAAAATTTATCCCGAAATCATTTAACCCGCATTGAATTTCAAAAGCTTACTTTTAGAAGGTTTTGTTACTTAAAATTATCGAGTCACAGCTGTTTCTTTGCTGTAGAAAGTTTGCTTTGAGTTAGACTTACCAGCAGCATATTATTTTCATGTTGGAATATCAAATCTTGTCATGGAACCTGCCTTTATCGTGTATGCAGCAAAGCACTGCAGAAACGAATGAGGTGAATTTGTTTCTTTCTGTACTTAAAAGGAATTTAAATGGAATATTCGATTATCACCTTCTTACTGACCAAAGTCCGTCTCTTGGCTAGATTAATAAAATAAGTATCGAATGAAATGAACCTCTTACGCGATATTCTTCGGGGTCTATTCAACAATTAGACATCCTGAAAAAATCTGTGATACTAACTTTGTTGACAATGGATTCTAAACACAAACCGCTATGGTTTAACATATTTAATTACACAATAACACGGTATTTAGTGACTATAAATGATTATGCTTCAACAGAGTAACTGAAGAACATATATTACGCTGTCAGTATGATTAGAATCTATTTTAAAAATAGAACTAAAACTGTACAATAGACATTGAAGCTTTAAGCCAGTTGCCAACACTAACGAAGGATACAACAGTGTGATACAAAAAAGAACCCGTTTGTCGCGAAGAGAATAACACTTTGAGTAAACTCAGCCGAGACTATTACTGCTAAAATTTACCACGGTGCAAAAAAATACACAGCCATGCATTATTTAAGCACGCATTTCATTCATACGAGACGCGCGCTAAGGAGTGTTCCGGTGTAACCCGACAAAACTCTGAAGACAATATTCCTTGCTCTATAATGTGTATTATCTTCAGAATTTTGGATTTCTATTCTATAATTTATGTTACACACTCAATAACTATTTGGTTCTCTTTCAAGCCTTTGGGAAAAATATTAAAATCCAAAATTAAAATTTTTGGTTTACTTTATTTTGTTTTTATTTTTGTGATAATCCAAAAAAGGCGGCTTTAAGTGGCAACAACACACATTGTTGTAACACGTGCATTAGTTGTTAGTGTCTAGTCTTAAACGTGTTAGTTACGTGTATGTAATAGCTAGCATGTGTTTGATTCTAATTAAGTAGCAAAGTAATTTATTTAATTAAAATACCATTTTGTTCAAAAATACTTAATTTACCAAAGATATTCTTATAAAACAATGTCTTTCATGCACTTTAAATAAACCTAGCTAAAAGCTACATTTCTAAACTGGAAAATCGTCAACAACACAAATTTATTCACACTTTCGCGTCTCGATTTAGCAGGCTCGCCGGGACAAGGCCCGTGCGTCATACTAATTGCTGGCAGTACATGTCAAAGGGCGACCGGCGTCGGCCGGATGCACACAATGGCGGATGGGGGTATGTAGGTACGACGTGAAAATAGGGGGAAAGACGGCACATGTCTGGAGCCGGTTGTTAATGAGTGTCCAAACTCACGGAGTTTCTTTTGCTTGTTTTCTATGAAATTGAACTAAGCAGAATAACGGTATATAAACGGTGTCTTGTAATTATTCAACTCACTAGTTGATTGAGTTGGTATAACTGATTATTCCTGTATTTTTTTTTTAATTTCATTCGACAGTTCTTTCCATACATTGGCAGAAGTTTTAGGAGTGCTGCGCCAAAATGGTGACTTAATTTTGAATCATAAATGAAGATGAAGAAACTTATCAGGAGTGTTCAATCAAATTAATCCAACCACCTGCTAAAGATTCCAAATCAATTTTAAGACGCCTTGTATACGAGAAAACATTGCCAACATTGGTATGGTTGGTATATACTTGAAAAACAATATGTTGATATTTGATATGTTGATGTTGACTATATCGACCATAATTGTTCAAAAGGATTAGAATCCCCGGATGAGAACAGTTCACTAGCCTCATTGATAGGTGCTTAGTCTATTGTAGGACTTGTGTTACTTAATGCCAGCACAGTTTTGGTAAAGATGCAGTAACAAACGAAGAAAAATGTAAAGATGATTGATGAAAAGATGCTAGTTGTGCTGTTGAAGGGCATGATTTTTTAAATAAAAAAGGAAAGGTTACTGACCCGTTGTGGCGGTAAGATCTGCCGTGGACTGTGCGTATGCTTCGGCGAACAGGAGCCATGCTTCTCTTTCCTATGAGACTTGAGACCACGCAGCAAGCGCGAAAACGTGGTCACCTTCTTCTTAGCGGTACCCAAGCAGTTGTCTGCAGAGGAAACTGTTTCTTAATTAATGTGATCTTTTCTTTATTTACGATTTTTATGATGTGTAGTCAAAGTATGCTACGAGTAGTGTGATATTTTTCTTAACAACAAAGGTTCTTAGCTGATTATATTTTTTAAGTTCCAAAATACTCACCACTAGGAGGAAACTCGTAGAAATAGGCAGATCTTGGACTCAAGCAACTGAAACAAAAGAAATATTGTAGTAATAAACGCATATGAAATGAAATTGTTGGTACACGAAACAGAAACAAAACCTCTGTCACATAATAAAAGACAGTATTTTGAAAACATGTAACAATTAAACGTTTGTAAAACGCTAACTACGGTTGCTGAGTGAACGAGAATGGTTATGCTGAAATTCAGACTTCATTAATCGGTATTGGTAATTAACAAAGCGTCACTAATGATGATTGTGGGGCGCTTGATGAAAACGTTAATACTTCGTTTAACGGTGAGAAGAATTGGGGCTAAATGATTGATGTCTCTTTTAATTTGAGGTTCAACTGTTGATGTTTTTCTTAAATCATCTCCACCCGTTTTAATCCGATTTGCACATTATATTCTTATCAAATTATACGTTTAAATCTAGAACTTTCGTTTTTCAAGTTTTTTTTTATTTTAATTAAAGTTTGTAATAAACAACATTGCGGATAAAAATTGGTGGTAAAAATCTTAAAAGGTATTATTTTTTGTTTGAAATAGAACACGCGAAAGGTGAAATCATTCGAGTTCAAAATTAATACGCGTTGCATTATAGGCATTGCACGCAGATATCACTTTATTGAACACCTGTTTATTCCTTATAGCATAATTACTGGCATATTATGTACACGTAAATATAACAAAAATAGCGTAAACAAATGTAGACGATAATAGTATAATTATGTTCATCATAATTATTACCAAAACAAGACTGGCTGCGGTGAAGAAAACTATTTAAAGGCTTGTATTTAACTTGAATTTGTGTGTCATAATTCATTTAAAAGTAGCTTTATGTTGCTCATGATCAAGACAAGTAAATACGAGTATATTTAGGTCAAATCTTTCAACGAAATTTTACTTCTGTAGTCTGATCGACTTGTTTGATAAGTGTAAGCAGATTGAACGAAAATTGAAGTGCCTGTAGTTAACAAATAGCAACGACTGTAAAAAAATCTTGCGTTTAAAAACGTGTTTGAAACAAATCCTACTATAACTTTAGGCCTTGAACAACGCAACTTTTATATAAGCAGTAATAAAAAATCGACCAGCAAACCAGAAGCTATGGATAGCCATCCAACTAAACAAGAATGTTTTTAACACATCAAAGCTTCGGTAACTCTGATCAACGATTCCTTAGCCGTAATAAGATGGTTCTTAAATCGATTAACTTCAAGAAACCAGTCCTGAATCTTACCCGACAGCGAGCACAGACATAACGAAGCATTGCATTTATGCAACACTAAGAGAAACGGTCGTCGAGCGAAATAACTTCATAAGTAAACTCGGAACGGTGAGCGAATAATACAAGCTTCTTCAAAATAAGATCGTTAAAAGCAAAAACTTCTTCGATTTCAATTAAAATATAACGCACGTAACGATGTTCTAAAATAACGGGTGAGTAATTTTCAAGAAATATTTATATTGTGCTGACTGCGTTTCAAAAGGTTTGTTATTAAAATAAACGATTTTTTTGTAACAGTTTTTTTTTTCTAGAACCAAGGTCCCCTTGGTTTTTTTTTCCTTTACTGTGTTTTACGAGTATCTAGAAAAAAAACGTTTATTGTATTGTATTTGAGCTATAGCATTTTTTCACAAAATATAATAATATGCATATTTTATTTTATTTCACGAGCTAGTTAATTTTTACTCAAAATATGCCTATTATTGAGATTAATTCAACACAAAATTGTAAAGTTGCTTCCTAATTCATAAATAACTAGCATGATTTATAACTAAAAGCGTCGGCACAAGTTAAAATTATTAGGTGCAGAATTTGTGAATTGACAAGTTAATAGCTGACAGTTATAATTGAAATCAATTGACGCATGATTTATTCAAGAATGAATATTTAGTCTTGTCCATCGGAGGTTTAGTTTAATTTAGTAATTATAAACACAAATTACTAGCAGCATCTAATTTTAATGCTTTGGCTATAAGCGCTGTCTTCGAAATAGAGTGGGTTTAAAACAACATTCCAAGAAACGAAAATTATGACATCGTGTACAATAATCTAAATGCACAAATTGAAAACAAATTGTGGTGACACGTTTAAATCATTGCCAGTCAAAAGATAAGTATGAAAATTAACCCAACTTTTCTTTTCCCATTATTTTAAATATAATAATTATGCAAATCAAATATCCGAATTATGTTAATGATTTAAAGCAACATACTTTTTTCGTCAGCAGTTCTTGTTAATTGTCGGAAATACGATTTGTATAATTTGAAACGGGATTTACATACGTTAGCGAGGAAATTAAACGTGTAGGTTTAAAATTCATAGGACTTAAATTCGGTGCAGAATACGAGACAAGTGCCTAATGAATTAGACTGACGCATTTCAAATTTCTACCCTACTAGTTATGCAGAAAATATTAGAACATTGTACTACCAATTGTCATACATATATTACAAATTAAACGCGAGTATGTAAAAATACATGTATCAATTTGTTTTATTCAATACTAGCTGTTTCCCGCGGTTTCGCCCCGGTCCAGTTTTTTTCTATTTAATGTTTTTTTTTAATTTTTATAAATTTTCTCTCCATAAGATCATTCCGTGTGCTTTAAGAAACACGTGAAAAAAAAGACGAATTGGAGCAATGGCAGCATGATGCACTATTTTGATGAGATAAATTGAAGGATTTAAAATGCTTCTTGCTAATGGACACAAAGTGATTTAACAAATCTAAAGATGACGGTGCACGACGGTGAAAATTAAAGATTTGTTTTAGTTTTTTTTCCGTAAATAAATGTTATTACATAAGTTTCCATCTAATGTATTTACGTACAGTGTGTATGACAAGATCGTGACCGGCATAATTTTAATTTTTAAAATGCCACACTATGAAAAAAGGTACTGGCTGAATAGCCTGATCTATTACGTACAATGCTCTGTAAAAAAAAGAAAAAAAAAACTTGACTGTCTCCAGCCAAAAGCATATTTTCCAAAATTAGTGCCGCGTATGCTACACGGTACGAAGCAGTGTTCCTCTGTACACATCCGAAGGGACCCAAAATGACTCGTGATCGGGCCGCTAAGTACATGAATAAGTCGAAGGCGTTTGTAAACTAGCGGGTAAAGAGATACACGGAAACAAAAAACGTCAACGACGTACCAGAACGCGGGAAAACAAAATCAACCTCCTCTGCAGAGAATAAGCGGATTTTACAAATATTTATGAAAAATCCACTGTTATCTTTGCGTTCTGGGCAAGAAAAGTTGCAGAAAAATGGTTTATCTATATCTATAGATACAATACGGAAACGTTTGATGGAAAATGGATTCAAATTTCGAAGTACGATGAAGAAACCGCTCCTTATAGGAAAACACACGGGAAAGAGATTGTCATGGGCGAGTGAAAACAAAAACCGGGATTGGAATAATATAATATTTTCAGATGAAGATGCATTTCGGTCTGCTAATTACTCGACTAGGGTTTGGCCTACGGCTGATAACAGATTGCTCGTGCGGACCGTGAAAAACACCCAGTAAAGGTGCCTCTTTGGGGATGCTTCTCAAAGCACGGTTTCGGCCTTTTGCACTTGTTCATGGTACGCTAGATGCCCTTAAAATGGCCAAAATTTATGAAAAGGCATTGTTACCTTCCGGTAAGAAGATGTTCCCAAGGCATAATGCTTCATGGATCCTGCAAGAGGATAATGACCCTAAACACCGAAGTCGGGTTTGTACTGCATGGAAGGCCGAAAATGGCATCGATGTTGTGGATTGGCCCTCACAATCACCCGATGCCAAACCAATAGAAAATGTATGGGCGTGGATGAAGCTAAAATTGCGAGGAAAAAATACGGTTAGCGTCTCCAATCTATCTCGAGAACTGAAGTTCATATGGAGGTCTTTACCCTACAGTTTCGCTGAAAACTTAGTTGAAAGTATGCCTCAGATATGCCATGCGATTATAGAAAATTCGGGAGACTGGACACCTTATTAAAAATAAAGCATGAAAGTGTAATAAAATAACTGTTAAATTAGAAAATTTCGCATAATAAATCTTTTCTGTTTAGAAGTTTAACCGGTCACGCTTTTATCGTACATAGTGTATCAAGAATGATAAGAAAATAGCACGCAAGAAAATATATCAGCGTATAAAGTTAACAAAACGGACGTAGAAGTTTTAGCGTTGCCAGATGTTCCCTTCACAATCTCCCGAGTTTTCCATCTAAAGCTTCCGAGTAACTCTCTAACCTTATCATTGAATCATAACCAAGAAAATCGCAAAAGTTAACAGATGATAAACAGTTCACGCACGTTTCGGTGTAGCTATAGAGGCACAAATCGCTTGTAATGACAATGTCGCTTAGACTCGTTTCACCCGGGGTCCGAGCTTTCGGGTTTGCATGAATCGTAATTTCTGTGTTAATACAGTGAGCACAGTGTTTCTGGAATATTGTCGTGAGCTGGGTTTTACGCAAAGATGAGCCCACATGCTATGCCGGAGTAAGGGTAATTTTATTTAAAGACTTTAGTCGAGTTTCTTCGGGATTCTACTTAAATATGAGTCGCGGAATATTCCAGGCACTTCAAGAAAGTTAATTTGTTTCGTGAAATATTGTTTTCTGTTTGTTTTGATGCTGAGATTCAGAAATGTAAACAATGGATTTTTTATTCAGAACACTACAAATACAGAGAAACATTTTTTAATCACATAAAAACATCTATGTTTTGCCTCGTAAATTTCTATCGAAATTAAAAAGAAAACATTTGAATAACGCATTCTTATAATGTTTAAGTTACCGTAAACTTTACCATATTTAAGTCATTAAAACACATCATAAACTCTTTTAATTGATTGTAAATCAAAACGACAGCCCACATGTTTCGCCTACGAGCCTAAACGGATAACTAAATAATATTTTACGACCCACAAACATCTATGTTCACTATCGCTGATTTTACGAGGTAATTCATTAGGGATAGCATGCTGAAGATCTAATTATCATTGGACAACGCGACGTAGGCGGCCTCGTGACATCGCCAGTTGTAGATTTACCTACGAACAAGTTTACGGCGTACAAACGACGTTGGGAATAGACCAACATTTACTTCCAATGGTTGAGTTTGCATCGGAAATGTTTAGTAGAGAAACATGACCCTATGTAATAGTAGAATGGTTTTTCGCCTTTTATTTTGAGTGTCAGATAAAAAGGCTACAATGTGTTTTAGCGGTAGATTATATTAAACACATACATACATACACACAAACACGGGAGCGGATCAGAATACATAGAGTTTAAAATGTATAATGGGTTAAAATACATAATGGTTCAAAATATATAACGCAATTTTCTGTAAAAACTATTAGCTAAATGAACTTTTTTGATATCGTAATCTATAGATTGGTTTAGGTTAGGTTAGGTTTGTTTTATAACAATCCTGTTAATTTGTAACTTTCTGAGAAAATCGCATTATATATTATAAACCATTATGTATTTTAACCCATTATACATTTACAAACTTTATGTATTTTAATACGTACATACACAAATCACGTATATATCCCGAACCTGAGGTAACAAGACCTAAAGGCCACGTTTAGCATGATTGTAGGCGGAAAGGGGAATCCAAACGATCGCAAAAAAAAACATTGGCGTTTGACTCCGCGAACATTCCAGATGCGCTACAGAATTGCGGAGACCCCATTGATGTACACGTACCTATGGAGTAACAACGTAACAACTTTTCACAACCCTCTATTATTTACTAATTTGTAAACTTTAAAAGTAATCCAAAAAAACGCATGGCTAGCTAGGTTAGCTAGGTTAAGTAGAGCAGATTTAGAATTTTTTGAAAAAGTCTTCCTTCTTTAGGATAAAGTAGTTAGTCGCGAGATCGTTGAGTATAAGTATACAAATCAAACAAATATCACTGAATTCAACGAGTAGGGTAAATAAATTTAAATTGACAGACTAGCACTGCAGAATACTACGAAATGTTTATCAGATCTGTTGAATTAACATATGCATCATATTAAGTGGTGTGCGGAGTTGATGATGGATTTAGCGGGTACAGAAGGAGCGCAAGCGACGATTAACGACAGATGTGGGTAAAATAAGTTTTTTGAACTAAACTCAGCGGTGATGACAAATGTCACCTGTTAGGGCAAATCTTAAAACAAAGAAGAGTAATAATAATTCAAGTTTCGTGCAAAAAAAAAACAAAACTGGCAGCATTAAGAGTGCGTTGTCGGTCGTTGTTGGCTCATAAAAACGGATTTTACTTCTCTATTAGCGTTTGCAAGGACTTATATAAAAAAAAAACTTGAGTCGGCGTTTGACAGTTTCATTATTTCACTTAGTACTTACTGGGTTAGCAACTCCGATTTATAGTTAACTATGGAATGCACCAGTTCGCCTTAAAATCAAACTTCTCTCTCTTAAGGCGGATGCTCGCGTTAGCTCATTGAAGAAGTCCCGTTAGATGGCGCTGTAATCAATGATGTGTGTTTTTTGTAGTTTTTAGGAGATTCTTAGAACACTTATAGATTATCAATTGATTTGCGCACACAGTTTAATACGGCCGATTTTTTGAGACTACACTCAGAAGGTAACAATGCACCAATTCGGAGAATAGCTGCACAAACGCTGGTGTCACTAACGGCCCTATACAGATACTAGTCTTACACACACATGCAAATAGGAGGCGGCAACTGGCGGAAAAATATTGCAACACCTTGCTAAGCTGTTAGCGTAATTTTTCACGTTATATTTACGTTTTAATATCAACTTTACTTTTACCAGAAATTTTACAAATCTATACGTACAAAACTTAAATCGTATTATTTCAACCATTTATAACTTTGGAATGGCTGCACGGATTTTTATGATTTTTGATTTGTTAGCTTTCTCTCTTCCTCGAATAGCCAAATATCTTATCATAAATATGAAAAATGCACAAAAAAAAACTCTTTAATTTTTCGTATACAGCGCCATCTCTGACAAAAACTGACTTTAAGGCGGAATATTTTTTGCCAGCTCGGCTAGTTACAAATACAAAATAATATTATATATGAGTCTAGCAGATGCAAACATGTGAATCAATGCCACCTTCAACCCTTTTTGAATATTAGGGAGTATTTTTTTGTACTTTGTTAGATAGAGGGCTATCGTATTTGTACTCACTAGTTGGCGCCACTGTAGAGTAAGGTATATCATATCAGATTATTCAGGATTTCTTTTAATTTATCTTTAATAGCAAGCTATTTATTACCCACAGTGTTGCACAGTCCCGTTTATCCTCTAAATTAGCTGTCATTTTATTTGCCTTTTTAGTTTGGCTCCTACTTTTCATAGCTTTTCTTTTAACATTTTAATAAACCTGTCGTATGTCTGCGAAAATATTCGGAAACAATGTAAAGTAAAGCCGGAATATGCAACTTGTAGGTAGTACCTACTAATTTTACGTTTATTTATAATACCTCAAGTTACAATAGCGCCTCTAGCGGCGAATTCATATGCCGTCATTGCTAGTATCTTGAAATGTCTTTGAGTAGTATTTAGTATGTAGGAACCCGCGATTCATATCTGATATTCGCTCACACGTAGAGACATCATCATCACCATCGTCTGACATTTTATTAATACTCCTATGCATTGCATTACAAACGTTTCGTCTGGGGCATCTAAACAACTTGCGCTGTACTATAGGTATTGTCGTTTCGCGTCATAGGCTTTCGTAAACAGGTAACTTGAGAATCAGCCTGCTTACAACAATGAGACGAAGTCATTTGTGCTAGCCATTCGGATCCTTTCCTTTCACCAAAATGCATTGGAGTATAGGATCACATAAAGGAAATTAAATAATAACGCATAGCGCGTAGGGACTACGTCTGACTGCTTTTTGGCTAGGGATTTCGATAGTCATCGGTCGTGGGCCACCTGCCTAGTTCACCTGGGTGGACCACGGGCAAATGACTATGGGTCAAAAAGTGCCCATGGTTCACCTAGGTGTACTGAAGTGGACCATTGGCAAGAAAAATTGCCCGTGGTCCACCCAGGTGAGCTAGACAGGTGGTTTTCGGTTAGATATTTGTTCCGGAGTTGCGACCTGCCTTTCTATGTTATGTCATCATAATTCATATCACTAATTCATGGTACATCGCATAAAAGGAAAAATAATATTAGATAACTAGTATTAGATAATTATGATGACTTTGCAATAGGTAGGTACGACAAATAAATAATGACAACTCCAAAACAAATTGAATCCATCTGAACTCACTTTTACTTACTGATACTTACTTACTTCCACAAAATTCGAACTTCATCCATCGATGGTTTTGAGTAGCGTTACCAACAGTGGGATAAAGCAGATTCTCATGGTGTCTAGTCCACACGCGAAAAATAAAAATTGCAGCTCGACGCGAATTATATCAGCGCATGGACCAACTCTATATGCACAACTGGTTGTGCCAATAGGAATTTCGGGCTTATAAAAATAAAAATTCTCATTAGAGATAGTAAAATTAGGTTAGGTTCATTAGGCATCTTCAAATGCCCGAAGGGCAAACCGAATATAAATAGGAACCCCGCCGTCAATCTTACGGTGGAGTGAAATTCCTAATGGCACAACTAGTAGTCCATAATATAGAGTAGGCCCAGGAGAAAAGCGTCATACATTTAGGCCCAAATCGTGTGCATAAAAATGACATAGAATTTAGCTAGCGTCGTGCAGCAATAGCGCCTGTACTATACGCGTGTCGACCAGTGAAACAGGGAACAGAGACGTGCTAAACTACGAAACTCTCTAGATATTTTTTTCGGTCTGTAACCATGATCCACCTGCAGTTTGGCCACCTGGTTTTTGACAGAGCTCCGCTCCTGGGCGGAGCTCCTTTTTCTGGGTATTGAAATTTCAGTGGTTTTCTGGGTGGACAAATTAGGTGGGCTACGGGGAGACTGCAAACAAACTGCACAGTCGATTTGCAGCTAGCTTGCAGTTCAAATGCTGACCGTCTAGTTTATTAGAGGCGTTAGATAAGATCCCACAATAGCTAGGCCAATACGCCACGCAACACGTGGTATGCGCACATAAGGGTTGATTTATCAAAGCACTGATAGTTTAAAAAAACCTCGATATTTTTTAAATAAAAGTTAATACTTTTTTAAATGAAAACTCTTTTATGATGTATGTAATCAATGATATTGGCAAAATTCAGGCCATTATTATCAGGGTATTTAAAAGGAATCATTGACATAACTACACACTTCAAAGTCAAGAACATATATTGTAATGATTAGATGTTTTCTATACCAGGCGTCAGGCTCCAAATGAAAGAGATGAGACGATCACTGACAAGTTAGTACTCTTCTCGGTGATTGTCAACGTCAAGAGATGAGCTTCGCTAGAATCAAAAACAAGTCAGGCCATATTGAATCTTATGACGTGTTTATTTATTTTTCACTGGACACGAGATTAAATCTTATACCATTTAAAATAAAGCTCAGTTTTCTAGTATGTTCCATACTTTTGGATACTTTGGCTACTACTACTACGCTACCAGTGGCGGTTTGGATGTTACGGTACTAATGTTGGCTTGAATGTTACTAAGTATTTGGCGATGTGCGTGCTCCAGTATATTTGTGCACGATGGATGTCCCGAACAAGTTGACCGCTTCGGTTGAGTCACTGTTAATGACCATTTTGGGTGTTTCCAAGTAAATGAAGGTCTTGACTTCTACTTACTATATAACGCTGACTGTACATACACACATAAAACACGTCTTTATTCCTTGTGTAGTATATACAGTGTAGTTATCACCTAAGAAAATAATACGAAAAATACAAGTGTATTTGGATACACGAGTATCTCGATACGAAACTCAAAATATTTATTAAATTATCAAAGGATGTCACGAAATTGTAGTTTGTAGATCACGCAACATACTCAATTCATAACTGAATTGCATGTACTGGAAATTTGCCACTTATTTATTGTTCACAAAAATATTTTTTTACATGCATACAAGAACAATCATAACTTATTTTACTACTTAGAATTATATAGGCTGACTTTTTTTATCACCGTCAAAAGAAACAACACGACGAATACAAGCATTATTTTTAAGTTTGGTGTTAAAATATTGCAAATGGTATCATTAAATGATGCCTGTCATCATTATCATCCTCATCATATCAGGTGTGTGACGTCCACTGTTGGATATAGGCCTTCAGATACCGCCCATAGAACTCCAGTTGCCTCGGTTGGAAGTGGCTTGCATCCACCATGAACCCGCGACTTACGGTACCTATACGGTTGCATATGATACCTAGGTCAACCTAAAACTTGGACGGTGATATTAATATCATTCTGTATCATACAGTTTCCTTTTCCTTCTTTCTACCGATCATAGGTAATGGGAACATGAAAGACGGACTCAAAGTCTTCAAGTCTTCAGAACAGGGTTGACAAATCTCCGCTGTTGGACATCTGGAAATTCACGGTCTTGATAATTTCCCTAGTAACATAAAGCAATTAACCAATTAGAGTGCTAATAGGGGTTACAAAATTTTGCAACACCGCACTATGGATACATACATACATACATATCACGTCTTTATCCTTTACGGGGTAGACAGAGCCTAAGGTAACAAGACCTAAAGGCCACATTTAGCGTGATTTTGAGCGTATAGATGGAAGAGAGGAATCAAAATAGTGATGGATTGCTAGCCACATCGCCTATAACATGATTCCTAAGATTTTCGCCCATTTCCTCTATGGGCTTTTACCATCTGCGCGGGAAGAGAAGCTACTGGTACTTTCTAAGCTTTCTTTACTCCCAGACCAGCATGTAAGAACATATATTGATAGTTTGGATGAAACGAAAACAGACCATATCGATTAAATCGAGAATTTTACTTCCCAATACTGTAATTAAGACTTTCTTTGGTTTTTCTATGACAGTTTTTGGGTCTCCTGTGCATATATAGATATGTATACTCAGTAAAGCATAACGAGGTTTTTACCTCGTAACGTTATTACAAATTACATCAATAAAAATCAGTGTTTTTAGACCCAACCAATTTTTTTGTCATCACACCAGCAGTAAAGTTCTTGCTCTTCTTGCACAATAATAGCAAGTAAAATCTCGCGTCCAATGGATGTATGATTTGATGTATTTATTTCCTGTTAATGCACAAAAATTACCTTCCGAATCCAATGTGTATCTGAAAAATTAACGTACAGTCAGTACAACAAAAGGATAAATAGATATTTTTTAGGCTTGCATACTATGACATGATATTTCACTAAGAATTAAACTCAATTCAAACGTTTTCTGGATACAAAAATACTTGTTTTGCACATTTATACTAGTTAAGATGATTAACATAGACCAATTGAATGCTATCTCACTCGCAAAATAAAAATAAAACAATTGAAATAAAAATCAGTTCACAACATAGGAAACCAACAAACATACATACTGACACTCACAAACATAAACAGACCACATAAACTTCCGCAAGTTAAATTCAAAGATTATACAAATTTATCCCCAGTTTATAAACACTCAGAAAAACGTAACCAAAAAAGTTACATGATGATAAACTGCTCGGCCCGAAAATTTTTGAAAAAATCATTAAAAATTAATTACTCGAAAACTACAAAAATCGGCCAACATACATGGGGTATATTCGGATAGCCCCGGATGTGAGGCATGTAAATTTTTTTTTAGACGTCAGTCTTTGGACCATCCTGTATATAATAACATTATATTTATTGTTGAAAACCGCATGAAAATCCGTCCAAAAGTTTTGAGTTTATCGTAAAAAACACACAGACAGACCAAACGACGCGGCAGATGACTTTATTTTATAATCATACTATTAGCGACAGGCAGACGGACAAACAGAAAGACAAACGGACGGATGATTGGACGTACAGGTTAACAAGCAGACGGACGGACGGACGGACGGACGGACGGATGGTCGGAAGCATAGACAAACAGACAGACAAACCAACGGATGGACCGCCGGATTGATAGTTGGACAAACAGACAAACATACATACATACAGGCAGGCAGGCAGACAGATAGACATACGGATGGATGGACTGCCGGATGGATGATCGGACGCACAGACAAAAAGACAGACAGTCAGAAATATTTAAAGAAATTTTTTATTTATCACAAAAGAAGTTAAAAAAAACAGAAGTATCTAAACATAAAAAACCTAAAAATATAAAAGCCACTGATAAATAAATTGTCGCAAAATGGCCCAGAAGACTGGACAGACGGAAAGATAGGCCGACAAACGGACGGACCTACAAAATATATTGTGCTTCTAACAATAGTTCCTTTTTTCTATATGACGTAAGAAACCCTAAAAAAATCAGACAATACAGTCATGTGTGTTTATTTCACCTCTCTTATACCTTTCAATGTACATACGTAGTTTTTAATTATCATTTTGACTTGCGTTCGCCGATTCGGACGTAAAACATACATTCATACACAAATCACGTCTATATCCCTTACGGGGTAGACAGAGCCTAAGATAACACCTTAAAGCCACCAAGAACAAGCATGATTGTGGGCGTATAGGTGGAAAGCGGAATCAAAATAGTGATGGATTGCCCTATCGCGTATAACTTGATTCCTAATATTTTTGCATTTACCATCAACGCTGGAAGAGAAGCAACTGGTACATTCTATGTTTTTTTTTTACTTCCAGACCAGCATGAAAGGGAGTAGAAGATAGCTACCTAATATGGGTAAAAAAGCTATAGTTAGACGGACGGACAGATAGACAGACATAGACGGACGGATTTGAACAATGTGGCCATGAAATAAACCACGATACAGCGTGAACTTGGTAATAGATAAGCTCCTTTGTGTTCCGAACACCAAAACCTGGCCAAGTGCGAGTCGGAGTCTCGTACCAAGGGTTTCGTCCAAATTCGGCAAGTAAATATAAAATCCAGTGTTAGCAAAGCCCTGCCAACTAAGCAAATTTTAGGTTGTGTGAAGTAATTTTATATCGGTAACTTACATACTTAGACAGACAAAAATATTCTGTTTTTAGTATTTGATGTTAGAGCGGCCACAGAGAAACGTCATTTGTGAACTGTCGCCAGACAAGCATGATAGCTGATAGCCATATCACGGTTCATAAGATACAGCTTGGTGACAAACAGACAGACGGACAGACAGACGGACAGTGGCTCCTAAATGAAAAAAATATAGCTATGTAATATGGGTAAAAAAGCTATAAAGTTAGGACAGACGGACAGATAGACAGATATAGACGGACGGATTTGAACAATGTGGCCATAAAATAAACCACGATACAGCGTGAACTTAGTAATACATAAGCTCCTCCATTGGTTACTTACATAGACAGATTGACAAAAATATTCTGTTTTAGTATCTGTATAGCGGCCACAGAAATACATCATCTGTGAAAATTTCCTTTATCACGGTTCACGAGATACAGCTTGGTGACAGACAGACGGACAGACAAACATATACACATACAGACGGACAGTGGAATCTTAGTAATAGAGTCCCGTTTTCACCCTTTGGGTACGGAACCCTAAAAAAGCTGGTCAATAGCAAGTTCGATTCGAGCACTAAAGATTCCTCTAAGTTCTAAGAGTTATAATTAGATGTAAGCGTAATGTATGGTTAGTTGTTACTCTTTCTGTTGATGAGTTTCCAACTGCGGAAGCGACCCTGGCTGGGTCACCAGAATTTCACTTCAAGATTACTGTATTGTCATCAGACTTATGCCAGATTTCACGTCAATGTGATCAATTAGAAATGGGTCAAAATTCACTTGCAAGACTTGATTACATGCAGACACCGGGACTGAGCACTTCAATTGCGTTTACAAAAATAATTTGTACCAATCACACAAACGTTGGAATGTTGTATCTTACAAAAATTTATTATGATTAGTTGATAAGTACATACCTGTACGTGTACGTACAAATAAATGTCTACGCTGCGTCCAATATCGTAGCTTGTAACGTCTTTTACTTCCTTCCTTTGACTTCAATTAATTACGAATAAAATGAATAGATTATTTTCATTCGAGACACCATGTTCTGTCAACCATTAGTTTATGACAATTCATATCATTGTTTTTTTTTTATTACCTGTCTAACCAGCCAGGTTTTTGACTCGCATGTTTTTTTTTAATTGTTCTGCAATTGAGAAAACCTATTTACTCGGCCTAATTTGTATTTAGCACTTGTCGGATTTCACGAATCATTGCCGTGGTATATGGCCGTGATTTGATGCAGAGGGTTAGGGTTCGATTCTCGTGAGAAGCATTAGTGCAAAATTAACTGGAAGCCTTTTTTATTTTTAACTTTCTGTGGTCGAGTACTTTTTTAAAATATATAAGGCAAAACGTGTTTTAAGGCGGCAATATGACTGGGGGGCGCCACCATCTATGCCAAATTAATAAGCACGTGTGATCCTAATACTAGAGAACTTACTAGGCATGAAAGCTTTGCCAAGTTTAGGACTGGCAATGCCACCCGCTAAACCATTCAAATTGGCGATGCCTCACTGCTACAAGGTTATACAAAAAAAAATACGAAACTATGTTCTATGGTTCTGGCAGAATATCAGTGCTGCGGTTTTCCGCAGTTTTATGCTGAGTCAGCACCTTTTTTTTCACAACACATGGCATCCGCAATTCGTTTCAACATACTTAGTTGTTTATTTTTCTTTATTACCTCTTTTGTTCTTCAGTTGTTGTAATTGTATTTATGTTGTGTTGTATGTATTAATTTTCCATCTAAATATGTGAACTCAATACATGTTATGTAATGTACCTGTGTTGTGAGAAAATAAAGTTTTTATCTATCTATCTATCTATCTATGTGTTAGTTTAAAAAAAAATCTTGGCTAGAATAAGTTTACCATCACAAGTGTACATTTTATTTTCAACTAATTGATGGTATAGACCATTTATCGTAAACAGTAAAATCTAACTAGGGTAAGCTTGTGGTTGTTTAAAAACCACTTAGGTAGTACTTTCTTTGGTTTGATTTGACAAGAAAAATATTGAATTTACCATAAAGTTTTCTAAATCTCATCGATATAGTATTACTAAGTAAGTAAGTTATTAAAAACAATGTTTATAAAATTAAAAAAGAATAGTTCACGGCCTCGAGATTCGAACTTGGTCTCTAACTATTCAGTCCTTTAAGTCACGACCACTGAGCCAGATTGGAGGTCACGTGACAGCTCGAAATAGCCGATTGGTTTTTACAACATGTTTTATTTGACACTAGCTACTCACACTATTGTAAAATGCATCGAAATTTACTGCATCATACTGCAATTTAGGTATGATAAATGCACTCTGTTTTGTAATTTGCGCAGACAATATATCCATAGCTAACTATCCTCAAAAAACCGCATTGAAATTAAGCCTGTGGACGAAATGCAGCTGCACGGAAGGTTTGTATGGAAGAGCAACCGCCTTAAATCGAAACCAATATTAAACAAGCAGTAGGTTTCAATACATCCTTAACATTATGACATCCTATACTTTAAAAGTCTAGAAACCCGTTCCACGAATGTAAATCACCAGCGGTTTATCAACGTTGGAGCTAAGTTAAACTATTCAGGGGTCCAGAGCTTCTGTCGCCAATCGAATGTCTGATTTCAATTTAGATTAGCCTTTAAACATGCAGCGTAAAAGCTTATCTAACGAGTACACCTGTTAAAGTCAAAATAATTTATGACTACGCCCCATAGCATTCTCGTTAAATTGCGAATGGATATAATCTGACCGCGAAATTTCCATAGCCGTTGTATAGAGTCGTATAGCAAAGTTATTGTCAATTTCGTTGTGTCATTTTATTTACTTAGAATGTTTATGATAAAGACTACTTTAAAGAGTCCGGCTGGCAGTATTATAATATTAAATTTATCATGTTTATCTCTATTGACTTCTGCTTTTGAATTTAAATTTTCATCTATAACCGTTACAGTCTGAGCATAGTCTACTTTTTTAAATTGGCGATGATTTTATATCATATTTTATTGCATATCACGGCCTTTTAGACAAGTAACAACAGAAATGTTTTTATTTCTAAAGGTTAAGCATAATAAATGTGTTTCTTTGAAAATTGAGCTTTGAATATTTATTAAATTCTATCTTTAGTGTCGTTAGTTTGCTTTTTATTTCTTTGGATTTACAAGAAGATTATTTTTGATGTATTCTGTTTGCACGATTGTTTCTTTATCTAATGCTTTTTTAGCAACAAAATACTCTTGTTGTTCACTAACGATGTTGTAAAAGGATCAAAGTTAAATCTAGCTAGGGATTATGATTCTCGTAATTTAAACATTTAAAAAGCCTGGGCTAGTGGTGACCTCCGCCCTCTTAAGCAGAGGAAAGTTTTTCAGAATGTATGTGCTAAATCTCCATAAAGGAAAACATCGTGAGGAAACTTGAACACCTGCGATGAAATTCGTTGGTGTGTGAAGTTTCCAGTCCATACTGGGCCGTGGGAACTACAGCTCAAACCTTCTCATTATGAGAAGAAGCCTGCGCGAAGCAGTGGGACTTATACACGGTGTCTTTAAAATGAGTACAAAGGAACCAATTTATCTTACTGTCTGGGCAAAATTAAATCTAACTAGGCGTGTGATAAAGTAATTAATTAATTCCTGAATTATTTAACTAATAATAAAGTGATAAAACATTTTGTGTCACCCTAGATTTCTTGAAATGCATACCTACTTCAGTTACTAGAAGTTGAGACAAAAAACATAGTAACCAAGCATAGGGTGACAATAATTTCGGTTTAAAATTAAATCCTAAATAAACAAAACGATCCTTAACATCATGTTTGTTTTACGAACTTGTAATTACAAGTACAACGTAATTGCCATCGGTTACTGAGTAAAAAAAATGGTTTCTGTATACTAATTCATAGTCACCATGTGTAGGCTGGTGATGATGATGAATTCACACTTACCTCTGGTAATTGTGCTGCTGGTTGTGTATGAGTGGTTGCGTGGGCTGCGCGAGCAGTAGCTGCTTCTGTTGCTGCTGCCGTTGCAACATCTGTTTGCCGAACACGCCGTATCCGAAGCCGTAGATATCGTCCTCCTCCTTGTCGGTTAGGCAGCTGGAGGGCTGTTGAACGTAATACTGCGTTGGTATGTTATAAAGGACTAGGTTAGATGCATGAGGGTGTAGTTAGTGAAGAAAGGAACACTAGGTACAGAGTCGTACAGTTTGACAACAAATATAATGCGCATCGGCAGTATTCGTTTGCGCAGAGAAGCGCAGACCAGTTTCCGATGGTAGCCGAACGTGTAAATAATCTATATTGAACTTTATTTGCAAGCGCAACTGGCAGAGTATTGCTTGCTTTGCATTCTTAGCTCTGTCCCGCTTACACGATTTTGCCATTGTTGGTACGAAATCGATCGACCAATAACAGCGCCAGAGTTTCCCGCGCTACTAAAATTGGTATACTGCGCAGGTACATCGTGGAGCATTATTTTTGTTGTCAAACTGTATAATATTTTACTACAGCGTACAAGGTTTTCTAAAATTGTTCCGGAACATTTCAGCAGGTGGATGGGTTACTTTGACACACACACACACACACACACACACACACACACACATAAATCACGTCTGTATCGCTTACGCAGTAGACATAGCCTAAGGCCTAAAGGCCACGTTATAGCAGGATTGTGGGTGTATACGTGGAAAGGGGAATCAATATAGTGATGGATGCTAGCCGCATCGCCTATTACATGATTCCTATGTCCATTCCCTCGATGAAGAGAAGCAACTGGTAAATGGTACTGGTTTTTTCTTTACTCCCAGACCAACATAGAAGGAACTTGCAAGTTATTTTGATTGAACAAAGGTTTTTCATCGTAATTTTTGATTCAAAATTTAGTCAATCTATTGAACATCGATAAAAGATTTACAACGGTGTCAAACTAACTCAGCTGTAATATTTAGGAACAATTTTAAAACTGTGCAATTAGGTGCCATTCATGATGAAGCCTTCCGTGGTGCTTATTACTATAGTTTTGATACATTCACTCACGCGTCTTCGCGGATGACACTATCTATAGGTGGAAATTGTGTGGGGTTGTAAATAAACAAACTCACTAGCTAATAAATACGTACAAATACGTACGTATTTAGGTAGTTTTGAATGGAGACGGCCAAATTTTGTGCTGCTGCGTAGTTTAGGACAACACACACACACACACACACAAATCACGTCTATATCCCTTACGGGGTAGACAGAGCCTGAGGTAACAAGACCTAAAGGCCACGTTTAGCATGATTGTAGGCGTATAGGTGGAAAGGGGAATCAAAATAGTGATGGGTTGCTAGCCACATCGCCTATAACATGATTCCTAAGACTCGCCCATTCCCTCGATGGGCTTTTACCATCTGCGCGGGACGAAAAGCAACTGGTACATTCTATGTTTTTCCTTTGCTCCCAGACCAGCATGGAAGTGGTATGGTGGTGGTGGTAGGACAAACGTGCATAATTTAGTCTGTGTGCGGATACAGTGTTACTTTTTGTACAAAAAAGGCTTGCGTTTGACTATAACAACCCCTGTTACTAGGCGAAGATGTGGCCTGAAATGGCCACTCTAGGTTTTGAAGACGGTCAGATTGTAACGTTCAGGGAGTGTAGACGCAGGCATGTGATATCAGCCCTTAGCTTTCTTATAGAAACCGCTTTGGACGAAGTTTTGGGATGCTGATAGATAAGGTTGAATACCTCGCCTACTTCTGGTCGACTTACACAAAAGAAAAGAAAACAAGTTTAAATTTCGCTGATTTGCTTGCCAATAACGAATAAGACAAGTAATATCTACAATGATTGTTCCAGGAAAATCAATACCTTGAGATTCACAAACTCAGCCCACGCAGCCTTCATTCGTTTTTAAACCAAGAATAACAGAAATAAATGCTTCTAAATATAGCTCGCTATTTATAACATAAACAAGGTTAAAACTTACCGAGTATTTGCCGGGGACGTAAATGGGTTGAGAATGGGACGTGGTCAGATTGTTTAGTGCTAGGGATCCAGGGCTAGCCCCAGGCGGGGTCTGGGGTGTCCCTGGGCCTCCTAGGACCCTCATTCGTGGGGACATTTCCTCCCACTCATGGCGCCTTAGCTCTTCTAGGTGGTCCAACACGTCACCATAGTGGGTTGAGAAGAGGTCAGCGTAGCGCGATGCTAGGCCTTCTAGGTAGCCTCGATCGCCGTCCTAGAAAAGAAGAAACATACGGTTAGTAGTCATAATATAATAAACTAGCGACTCGCTGTGGCTTCGCACGGTTGCAATGTGGATATAACACGGCACTGCAGCAAATACTGTCATATTTGAAACCAGTAAAAAAAAACTTTGACGAATTATAAATCCAAACTTTTCTCATAAATCACTCTATCTTTGGTGAAAACCGCATGAAAATCCATCCAAAAGTTTTAAGTTTATCGCGAACAGACAAATAGACACTCAGACGCGGCGGAGGACTTTGTTTTATAATTAAGTAGGGATGATTATTTAAAAAGGTTGAGAGTAATTCGCTTTGTGTCAAGATTTTTACTTTACATTTAAATCAAATCTTAATAATGCTATTATTAAGCTTCACTAGTATGTAACTAACAATGACTATTAAAATAAAAGTTTTATAAAACTAAGTGCACGCTAATTTTCTTTTCCACTTCACACCGGACGGTTTGGGCAATTATTACTGACACGGAGAAATTAACAAACTGTAAAAAGCCAGTAATTAGCAATACCTAGAGACCTATTTGGCCAAAATAATTCCTTCCTTCCACGCAATTTCCGTTGGAACCCGAAAAAAAGGGGAAAACGTTGAGGGAGGCAATTAAGGATCAGGGTCTGAATTATAGGCGGGATTTTAAAATCGGGAGTGTTTGACTGTTTAAATTAACTCAACGGTTATATTTACCAAACACCAGTATATCGATTTCATAAATATTCCATTTCGTCGGTGGAAAGGAAGAACTGCTAAAGCGCCATTTTGGTCAAAATGAGTTTTATATACAGTTCGACTAGATTTTTTTTTCTGCGTCGATCTATGTGGGTTTCGTAGCAATCAGAGCACTTTTTTGGCGCTTAAGCATTCTGAAAATGTGAGGATTTTGATAAAAATCCGGCTTTTACGTCTACTAAAGCAACGTGTTTTTGGCCTTTTTTCAGCATAAGTCGGTTTAGAGCTTTTTTTTAACGCATTATTTACTTAAGCAATTTTCCTTGGTTTCGATTTTAGTCGAATTGCTACTTTAGTAGTTTAAGCTTATCGACTTTTATGTTTCTCTGGCCAGTTAGTAATTTTTGACTACTGTTGTTTGAAACTGTTTGGCGCTTTAGCAAAACGATATCATTCAAAATATTGTTATGAATGCACTTAAGCAATTTCTCGTTTACTAATAGTTTTATTACTCTAAGAGTTTAGTTAAAATAACATCTTGAAGTTTTATGTTATAATTTGTATTAGAAATTATTTCAACTAATCAACTAATCAATTAATCAACTTTAGCAATTTTATACCATGGCATATTGAAAGACTGGTTGTATAAGTATTAAATACGAACATGCATTTAACATTCGCGCGATTTAAGCACACTCCGGCGCACTCGGATCCAGTCGGGACAAGTCGAGTTTGTTCGTTTAGCCACTGCGCCGCCGCGCCGCGTCGACTGTTAGCACAAACAAAATATTATTATCAGTTTGCGCCGACGATTCGCGCAGTTGGGACTGTTTTCTTGTTCTGTCTTAGTGTGTAAACAAACGTACCGCAAAAAGGTAAGCTCTTTAAAAGTGATCACATTTAACAACTTACCAAAACTAAACAATAACCAAATTCTGTACAGCTAAGCTTGGCTTTGGTCTGCTTAGTGAAATAGGTACCTATTGCAAAGTGATAGTAGGTATTGATGTTGGTTTATTTAGCCTTTGCGTATGTTATTATATTTACCTGCACTATTAAGCATTCTTGGGCAAACTTAGTAGGGCTTCATAGAAAACAGTTATCAACCTACTTATGGGAGAGAGTTCAGAGGTTTAGAGACAGAATGTTTTAAAATTTTGTGACGACGTTCGCATTTTATGTATGACTTAATGTTGCATTATAGACGGACGGTTTAACGGATTTTTCTGAAATTTTCGATATTGTGTTCTTGATAACTTGTAGCCTTACAAGTTTATATTT
Source organism: Pandemis corylana (assembly GCA_949127965.1). Lineage (NCBI taxonomy): Eukaryota > Metazoa > Arthropoda > Insecta > Lepidoptera > Tortricidae > Pandemis > Pandemis corylana. Next base: position 9,450,928 of record OX421856.1, on the reverse strand, counting down.
TACTTGCAATGTATGTTATTACAAGCTTTTATTTAATTTGTAATGTATTATGTTTGTCCGGGTGGAGTCTTGCAACTCCTATAATGTAGAATGGATGACAATGTAAGTCTATTAACCAAAAAAAAGTAGGTACATTCTTATGGGATATTTATCTTTTGTTTTAGGTATTCATGGACAGCAAACGTAATGCATATTTTAAAAGTTTTATTGAAAACAAGCGATCTAATAGGATCGTCTCAAACACAAGCCGCCGTGTTACAAGGCAGAATTCTGCAGAACAGTTTAAAGTAGAAAGTAGGAAACGACGAAGTCATGATAATTCAGAGTCTGTTAACAAGCAACGGCGAATAATGACAGCAGAACCTGGCTTTCAGTCTACCTCAGAAGTTGATGCTCCTGGCGAGATGGCCGCTTGGCTTGACCCAGCTCCTGTTCCCCTAGACCCTACTTTTGAAATCGATGTTCCTGGTAGGATATACACACAACTCACGCTGGTTTCTGAGCCTCTAAATCATACCTCAAGTATCGGCTTTCCTAGCGAGACGACCATTCAGCAAGCTCCAGCTCCTGTGACACCAGAACCTACAGCTGAAAGCGACGTTCCTGACGAGGTGACTATTCATCTGACCCCGGAACCTATATACCTGCCGCCTAACCCAGACGCCGATAGTCATGACGAGATGACCACTCAGCACGCTCCAGCTCCTACGCCCCTAAAACCTACCTTGGAAAGCGTCCCTGGCAAGAATGATACTCACGTGACCCCGGCTTCTGTACACCTGCCTTCTAACTCAGATGCCGATACTCATGGTGAGATGTCCACCCAGTACGCTCAAGCTCCTGTGCCCCTACAACCTACCTCGAAAAGCGACGTTCCTGGCAAGAATGATACTCACCTGACCACGACTGCTATATACCTGCCAGTGGCGGATTTACAAATTTTCAAGGTATAGGCTGAATTTTTGCCGCCCTTGCAAAATCTGTTGCAGACTTCTTAAAATTATTATTATGAGGTAAAAAAAAAAAAAAAAAAGGTCGTGCCCCAAATTTGCCGCCCCCAAAATCTGCCGCCCTAGGCTCGAGCCTTCTCAGCCTTATGGTAAATCCGCCACTGATACCTGCCGTCTAACCCAGATGACGATACTCGTGGTATGACCACCCAGTACGCTCCAGCTCCTGTGTCCCTACAACCTACCTCGAAAAGTGACGTTCCTGGCAAGAATGATACTCACCTGACCACAGCTGTTGTACACCTGCCGTCTAACCCAGATGCCGATACTCATGGTGAGATGACCACCCAGTACGCTTCAGCTCCTGTGCCCCTACAACCTACCTCGAAAAGCGACGTTCCTGGCAAGAATGATACTCACCTGACCACGACTGCTGTATACCTGCCGTCTAACCCAGATGCCGATACTCGTGGTGAGATGACCACCCAGTACGCTCCAGCTCCTGTGTCCCTATAACCTACCTCGAAAAGCGACGTTCCTGGCAAGAATGATACTCACCTGACCACAGCTGTTGTACACCTACCGTCTAACCCAGACGCCGATACTCGTAGCGAGGTGGCCACTCATGCTACAGCGGAAAACGACGTTCCTGGCGAGATGGCTACTCAACTCATTCCGCCTCTTTTGTTTTTGCCTCCTACAACAAAAACAAATTCTCCTGGCGAAGTTCATTCGCAGTTCGTACCGGCTCCTGTGCCCCTGCTACCTATATCAAGAGAAGAAGAGATTGAAATTTGTTTACAGCAAATAAACTCCGACTTTGAGGACCTCGACAGACCTGATGATGTAATATTGAACACGATCATGATAGAAATTGAAGAAGAGGCAGTTCAATCACCTGGAAATGTAGATAACATAGATTTTGAGATCAATTTTGATAACATAGAAACATCTGAAAACAGGAAAGATAACCCTGAAAGTACTAAAGTAACACGTAACACAGGAAAACTTGTAAGCAGCACAAAAAAACCTATCAAAGTAAAATCGGCAAACAGCAAAGAAATACCTGAAACCATTAAAAACACACCCACCAAAAAAACATTTGGAAGTGTTTCTAGAAGCAAACTTGAAAGCAACAAAGAGATAATGCTTGAATACGTTGACTTTCTTTCGGATAACGAAGCATTTGGATTGAGTTCTTCTTCTTGGGAAGGGTGTGACGAGTCAGACTCAGACGTATCCGAAGATTGTGCAAAAAAACATAAAAAGAAGAACAAGAAAAAAGTGAGCAAACAGAATAAACATTCAAAAAAAGGGAATAAAAGAACTAATAAGAACAAAACTGATAAAGCAGCCACAACCAGTACAGAATTTGACACAAACCAACATCAAGAAATAGAACGAGGCTCAACAGAAAATGAATTGACCACAGAAGAAACAAACTCAAGAAAAAAACAAAAAAAAAAAAATAAAGCTTCAGAAAGATCCAGTTTAAGAAGAGCCGGCAAAAAATATTTTACACGAAAAGGGCAAACAGTTGAAGAAAAATCTGTAAAAGAAAATCCTTGCAAAGCTACTAATAAATGTCATTATAAATGTTATGAAATAGATGAAGATAAGCGAAAAAGGATTTTTGGCCATTTTTGGTCTTTAACTCCCGAAAGACAACGAGACTGGATTGTAAATCATGTCAAAAGAGAAAATGTAAAACGACAAAGAACCAAAGACATAGCGAGTCGAAGGACCTTCACACACAAGTACTATATTAACGAAGGAGAGGGACAAAGACCTGTTTGTTTGGCTTTTTTTATAAAAACTTTGGACATTCGTCAAAGATTTCTACATCTAGTGATCACTAATTCAGAAGAAGGTAGCTCTAAAACTGACAATAGAGGTAAAACAGTGCCTCCAAACAAAACACCTCCGGCTTTGTTGCAATCTGTGCGAGATTATATTCAAAACTTACCGGCCGTTCCCTCACACTACTGCCGAAAAAGTTCTAGAAAATGTTATTTGCCGCAAGAATATAGAAACTTAACGAATTTATACAAAATTTATAAACAAACGAATATAAATGAAGAAAAAAATTATGTAGGAGAAAAAGTTTTTAAGAATTTGTTCTTGACGGAGTTCAATATTGCATTCCACGTCCCTCGGAAGGACAAATGTGTGAAATGCATTAAGTATGAAAATAGCCCAACAGAAAATATCGAAGAAAAGAAAAAGCACATGATCGATAAAGAAGAAACATATTCTAGGTTCCAAAACCACCAAAACTTACGCTTACATGAAAGTAACGTACTTTGCACTACGTTCGATCTACAGAAAGTTCTCAACACACCTTATGGGGAGAGCATGCTTGCACTATATTACAGCAGAAAGATCGCAACGTACAATTTGACATTCTATGAGTCGGTCACAAGAGAAGGCTTTTGTTTTATATGGAATGAAGTTGAAGGGAAGCGTGGGGCGAATGAAGTTTGTACTATTCTTGCTAAGTACATTCAAAAAGTGGACGAACGTGAAAATATTAAGCATTTGCTTTTATACTGCGATTCTTGTCCAGGGCAGAACCGCAATAAAACTGTTCTGGCTTGTATTCATAAATGTTTACAAAAATGCAAGAATATTTCAATTATTCAAATCAACTACCTTCTCCCGGGACATACATTTATGCCCGTGGATTCGATGCATTCAGTAATTGAGAAAAGTGTTAAAAACACCATTGTATGGGCACCATCTCAGTGGCCTACTATATGCGTTCTGGCACGAAAGGCCCCCAAACCATACGAAGTCGAAGTTTTATCTCATGAAAACTTTGAAGGGTGGGATATGACTACAGAAAAATATTTTAAAGGCAATCTCACAGGAAAAATAAGCAAAATTCGTACAGCTACATTTAAAAAAAGTAATCCGGACAGTGCGGACGTGAAATATTCTATGAATGTTGAAGCTGTATCCGAAAAAATTGAGATAATAGGCAAAAACGAATTAGTACCACAAAAAATATATAAGTCTAAACTGCCTATTTCAAAGAAAAAGTATTCTGACTTAGAAAAATTATGCAAGAACAAAACCATTCCTGCGATATACATTCCAGAGTATAAATCGTTACCTTATGCAGTAAATATTCAAGATGCGCTGGCAGATACAGATATCGAGGACATGCAAGACTGATTGTTTTAAATTTATTGATGTTATAAGTAGATGGATGGAAAATCCATGCCGAAAACTACACATTATAATTGTTACTTACTTAATTTTTATTCTGAGATTTACATTGATTTGTGTTATCTGTTATTTTTATAAAAGATCTCAATCGAAATATAACGATCTCATACAAATTGTTGTGACAAAAGATAATTATTTATAGCAGATTTCTGCCAAAGTAATATTAAAAAATTTAATAGAGGTATTATTTTTAAGTTCCTAATAATTTCAAAAGTGCTAATGATGTAGATGTAGGATTTTAGTTTTAGGTGTCAAACAAACTTAAATTAGATTATTAATGGGTATCTTTATAATATCTTTTGTAATACTGATACCAAAGATACGTGTATACTTAAGATACAAACTAAAATGAGACCTATTCATACAAGTTACAATAACTTTTGCCACCCCCGAAACAATAACTAATTTTAACTAAGTACTCGTAATTTTTAATATCTTGTTAGTCGACACAACATCAATGCCATAATAACTAAACGTACAAACATAATTTGGGTTTAGTTGACAACATAAGTAGCTATCAAAAATTGGTCAAAATTGGTTAACGTATAGGGGTGTAAACAGTTATTTTAATTTAGATTAAAGCTATTGTTTTCACTTAGCTACAAAGCACAATTCGTTTAATGCAGAAGTAAAATTTTTATTTTGTTGATTGTTTTAATTGATCCATAAGGCTGATAATTTGTTAAACAAATTAAACTTATTCATTGATAAACGTGTTTTATTCGTAACGTAGTAACGCAGCAACAGAGGCAACCTACCTGTATAAGAGCCTTGATTTTATAGTCTTAGATTCCACGTTAGTGTCATTCTACGACTTTTATTTATGTCATTTGGGTAAATAAGCATTCTTTTCTAACACGGACTTAATGTCCTTTTCCATTTGTTAGTAGTTTGAACGTAAGAAAGTATCATTATTCTTAACTGTTAGTATTATTTTTTGGATTTTTTAATTCGATTTGCACGTGTAAGCAAATTTTCCTCTAAGCATAGGCAGCGTTTTTGATTCCTTAGCAGTTTTACTCTATGAAGCAAGTAGCGAAATATCATTTGTTAGCAGTTTTTCCTTTACGATACTAACACATTCTAAAGTAACTTAGCATTTTTTGTTTACTACAAAACATGTCCTGGCCACGTATTAGCATATTTTGTTGAATTGGATTGTTCAATCTGATGTAGATTAGCATTTTTACCTTACTAACATTTTCTTTCTAATCAGAGTACTTTTGCTAAAGCGACACTTATTTCCCTTTCTATAATACCTAGGTACCTACAAATGATCTGTAAATTAAGAAAAAAAAAAACGCAACGTTATCTTTCTTACATTGAACTACGTAACATTAATATTAAAAAAGATATGATTTTTTTTTCGAAAAAAAAAACTTTGAAATTCATTTCCCACGAATGCCATTTTGGCGCTTTAGCAGTTCTTCCTTTCCACCGACGATTTATAAAATTGTATACGTCGTACTAGCTGTTGCCCGCAACTTCGTCTGCATAGAATTCGTTTATCGCTATCCCGCAGGAATTACGCAATTTTCCGGGATAAAAAGTAGCCTGTATGTTATTTCAGACTATAATCTATCTATGTTCCAAATTTCATCCAGATCTGTCCAGCCGTTCTGGCAGGGAAAGAGTAACAAACATCCATCCATCTATCCATACTTACAAACTTTCACGTTTATAATATTAGTAGGATATTTAGAATCTCATGAAACTAAAGAAATAAATAAAATACTACAAATACAGCATTGAAACTGTACACCTACGTCAAACCAATTAAAACAGCAATTAACGTGCCCCTCGCACTCATAATAAGAAAACACAACACTATTCTTGGCACACAAATTAAAACAAATATGAATCGAGCGAACGAATTGACCGCAAGTGAGAAAACCTCAAAGTAAGAGAACAAACAGAGTCCAAATAATCTCAGCGCAAACGAACTCTTTCATTAAGAACTGGGAACTGAAGACGTGGACCGCGGACGAATAATTTCCCAGTCCCCTGGATAAACATTGCTGGCTTCCGTGGAAATATTTCGGTTTGCGCCTTTATCTGAGATGCTTGCGTAAATAAGCTGGGAAATATTAAAAATATTTAGGCCGGCCGATTTTCATTTGGGTTATTTAATGTTTTGCTATGGTCATAATGAGTTTGATGAAAGTGAAAGTGAAAATAATGTTAGCCATGAGATTAGTCTTATCAAGGTAAATAAATAGATCCATATTTACTTAAATATACTAAAGTACAGTGCAGATACAGATGCATCTAGTCTAGCTAGCTACACCAAAGTTTATATTAGGTACTAAAAATGATAGTATAACAATGTTACGCGGCTAATTATATTAGATATTCATTCTACGGGATTAAGAACGCGATTACCCAAGCGCCTGGTTTTTCAACGAATTCGTGACCACAATGCAAGCAACTGCGTCGAAATATCGGAAGCTCATAAAAAATAATCGATCTACTTACATCCTGTAAAAAATTATGTCCGCCGACAAACAGAAAATAAAACTAATTCAATTAGGCCCCTCAAACTGGCAGACCGCATGAAAAATATGGGTCTCACCTCGTATCGTTTTATTGTCATTACGTTCACGGTTACTGTTATTTCCGCGTTGTTCTGCGCGAGTCTGCGTCAAGTGAAAATAGAATCGCGAATGCATCAATGGAGAACCGCACTTAGAATTCAACCAGCGGCCGCGCATCGAGTCAAAGATGGCCGGGGGTTTATTTCCATTTTTAAATGAGAGCGGCTGAGAGCTTTGTCGGCTTGGAGTTTGTGCTCTGCGTTTTAAGTGGATTAAATCGCTCCACGCTCGTAAAACCGACAAGTGCTCCAGCTAAGAATTAAAGTAACGGTTCGACTTTTGCATGAGAAAGTGCTCGCGGGACTTGCCTTCGCACTCACTCCGCGCAATTTGATGCGGCAAGGGCTTATTGTTTTGGTGGAAATCCAGTTTGATTGAAAGCTTAGCTGAGAGCAGCTGCTTTGTGAATACTCAATGAAAGAAGTTCGCCAACACTTTGTTGGATTTTGACGCTTTATTACGAAGCTTTGAAAATGTTTAGTCCGTAAAACTATGAGAAAATGTATCAAATCTATTTAATTTAACATTAGCCCTATGTTAAAGAAATAAAATGAGGCAGATAAATATTGAACGTTATGGCTCAAGTCAGTAACTGCTCTTGAATTTTATTGGTATATTTAGACCACGTCCAGTCGTATAGCGAATAGAAACGAGTTCATTAGATGGTCTGCCAACGACAGCTGGAATGTTTACGAAAAACAAACCGAAGAAAGGCGATTCAACCGAAACAATAAAACCCAATGTCGCTGTTCGATTTCATCTAAATAGTTCAGATGGATTTCGAATAGAAGTGTCTGATGACGTGTGTTTGGTATTCGCGCACGGCCGTTACGTACAAGTATGCGCTTCCAACGACAAAATCCGACTACTGTGCATCAATTTTCATGTCTCCCGGCATCATCGGACTTCCGAATGTTTTCAATTGTATTTGATCATTTTCACACCACTTTGCCTGGTCCCATGCCAGTCTCATCCACAGCTTTCCAGCTGACTGTCAGATGTCATCTGGCCAACGGGATGGTGATCTATCCACTGACCTTCAATCCAATCTGGGTCACCACTTTGTGACCGCCTTCGACCATCTGTCGTCGTTCTGTCTTGCCAAATGCTAGTTCTGACATCCACAATTCTAGTCCGTTAGTCGTAGATTTACCTACAGTGGCAATCTGAAAACTGTATAGCATGTTCTTCTATTGTGCAGTCACTAGCAACCTGTGCAAGTGATCGCAACCCGATATCAGTTGAAACAAGAAGTTTGACGACTGATATTAAGAAAATAGACGGACTGTACATTGGATCCACGTCTCACTCCGTGCCCTACTAAATTGTTACAATGCCATGTCAATTTTAACTAATAATTGTTCAGTTCTGGTAGTCTCAGTTCCATTCTGCTTCGGTTTTATACAAGCGCATCCTAAAGCGAGCTAAAATGAATATTTTAACAATCTGTTAAAAAGTGCCATCCACAAAAAATAGCTCGCATTCACAATTCCCTCCGAAAATGATCGCGGGAAACGCGATACGCTTCAACAGCCCATTCCTCCAAATGGTTTTTAATTTACCATACCTTGTTGTAAATTGGACAATCTCAATTCGAAATTGACAGCTGCTTCGTGTTTCGTATTCAGTGTTCGTCAGCAAATTATATTACAAACAAGGAAGACAATTTTCAACTGTCCCGCGGAAAGAGTCAGAGCAGCGAAATAATCGATTCTGCCGGCGATGGGCCCCCGAAACGTCCGTCTACGCCATCGAACTTTACTTTAAAATGAGTATAAATTGCAAAACTTGGGAATTATTTGCGTCTCGCTTCCATGGCAATTTACTCCGTTTTTCCTGAGTTTCATTATAACAAGTTTAATTGAAGACCGCGTCCGGTACATAAATTTAAACTTTTGCCGTGCATTTAAATCTGCTTACGGTAGTTAGTTGTTCACGAATTAATGGCGGGTAAATGAGTTTCCAGTCCACTTTAACTATTTAACGTTATTATTAGGACTAGTTTAGAGTTAATTTACTACCTTTAAACACAATTGCGAGAGTATGAGGCTTGTTTGGTTTTGTTTTTAATAGCATTGTTAGATTTTAATATAATTGCCACCCATTGAATAAGGTTCGAAGTTACATATCTAATCGACTTTTATGTCATTTTTGGTGTTTTCCTGAAACTGATATTATTCGCGCTCATATATAGCTAGCAATGCCTAAACAACAACAGTTGCATAAAATATACCAATATGTTTTGGGTATCCCTTTTACAAAGGTATCTGAAAGTGGATCTTTCTCTAGTACCTACTAGCTTACAACAAAATCTCCCGTCAAATATGATAGGCACTTGGCATATAACATTGTTATAAATTACAATTACACGTAAGAATACCTTGTGAGCGACGACATTAAACTTAATTCAAAGGATCAAATAAAATAATACCAACTAGTGACCCGGCTTTGCTCAGGTTTTGAAATCAATTACTGAATGTATAAACTCATTAACAAAATATGGCCAAGTCTTTGATCTTCTAATGAAATCGTGGTTACATAATCATACTTTTAAGACCAATGATACGAGTATACCATTGTTCGTTGATAGGTACCTACCCCTTTCCCTTGCAGTTCATCAAAAACTAAGATACTTAGCAGGATACAAATTGCATTACAAAGGTTCCCCATGGAACACTAAGGTATGCGGAAGTACCTTTTATGTAGCGATTTAAATGTTAATAAGATTTGAGAGCAAGTTAGAAGGGGTATCAGCAAAAAACAACAGCGTGAAGCGTGAAGCATTCTTGTACTCGCACGATGATATGCGGCTAATTATTTATGTTTTGTGTGGTGAATGCACTTGAAGACCTCAGACCATATAAATAGTTAAAACGTGTCAGGTTTTTGCAATTTACCCAGTGCTGGACACTTGTCCCCTTTTAAAATGACCTAAGACCATAATTAAAAACCATTTAAAAATAATTTCTTGAATGGTTAAGATCGCGTAGAGAATAAAACATACATGCTCGATTCAGGGATCCGTTTGCGATATATTAAGCTTTAAAGTTCTAACTATCGTTAGAGTCAAGTGTCGTGTCTCTCCTCCCTTGCCAGCTAAATGGTTGTATTTGGATGTGTATAAATATGTATGGTAGTTGTATATATAACGAAATTTAAAGGAAAACTACCTAACTAGGTTGACTTTACAATTTAACGAGTAATAATCGATTGCCTTTGTGCATGTATCTCAGTGTTTGTCAATTGTATTTCTAATTGTATTTCGTGACGGTCGGTAACAGGTAGAAAAATTCGGAGACTACCCACCTGCTATGGGTGGTGTAGTGGTATAGCACGCGTCACGGAATGACGAGGATCCGGGTTCGATTCCCGGCCATAGCTTTACTTTTCGGATTTTTCTATGTGTTCTGATTTTCACAGACATTTAGAAATTTAACTGTATTTCTCCTGTTTATTTTGCTCAATAAAGAGTTTACATACATACATACTAACTTATTAGTTTAGTTTTGTAACTCAAAACAAGTTAATTACAATGTTAAGCTGATTTAGTTCTGCCACATGATAAGTTAGTAAAATTATGCAGTTGTGAATAATTTTGTGATGATAAACCACGACACTCAGGTAAGCAGTTGCGCTTAAGCCATACTTACAAGACCATCCATATTAATAGCGCAGGTACTTAACATTTATGTTCATCACGAGCAGATGCAACTATTAAGGCAACTATAAAACAGGTCCGGGATGCTTTATTGTAAGTAGATGGCACACTAGCTACAAAGAAGCGGTAGTAAACGCGTTTAGTGTTAGGGGACAATTATTAGCACCTTTACCTTTATGCGTTTCGTCAGTGCGGTTGCAAGTAACTGTATTTAATGTACGCGTTTGTAATTTACTAATTTTTTTTATAATGGTTAGGGTTTTTAATAATAATATTATTTATTATTAAATTATTTGTTTTAACTTAAGTTTGACTAAAAATCACAAGGTCTCTTTGTTTTCCTGTTATTACGTCACGTTAGTTATTGTTATTGTGTTTACTTTAGTGTTATTGTTGTAGTTATTGGCGCTAGTCATAGTCTAAAACGCTTGTCTTGCATAACACAAGTTTTAGATCACAAAATACGTCCCAAACGCGTTTGCGTTACAATATCAAATACTAATTGTTGCCGTTTCGATCTGCAAGTGGCGCTGCCTATTTTTCCGAAGTCACTGAGACGTTTACGTGAACGCTTTCTTGACGTTTTTTTTAAAGTTACAAGCTTTTTACTAACTTGCAATGTGTGTATCAATGTCCTATCAATTTTGAAACTGATATCTTCAACCGATTGAGCTGAAATTTTGCATACTCATGGAAATCGGATGACAATACTATAATATGGTAGTAGAATTCTGGTGGCCTGGTCAGAACTGTCTCTGCAGGAAATTTGGTAAATTGGAAATTTGGCAAAATTATGTAGGACGGATGACAATGCAAGTACCGTCACCAAAAAGTACAGGTAGCAAAAAGGCTTGTATCAAAAATGAAATTTTTAGGTTAGGTTATTTGCGTGAAAACTTACACTAAATGTCTGAACACACCCTTACAATAGCTGAACATACCACTGCGAGTCTAGTTACGCCTGTGACACTCAGACTGTCCGCTTGACGTACCATTATTACCATTGTGTTCGGGTTCACTGAACCCGAGCGGCGTTATTAATTTTATCTAATGCGATTGTAATGATAAGCGGGAGAATTTGTGATTCATGTACGATTGGATGGGCGTGTAGGTGTCTATCAGGGACTAGTGTCGAAGTAAGAGTGTATACATTTTATGAACGGGTGCGTTTTAATGAAGCAGCTATACTTACGTTACTTAGCAAGCTTTTTGAAAACGTCTTTAGATAAAAATTATTTTTTATGTTTTCGTTGGATATATTTATATTCAGCATTGGTTTACTTTACTTTTGACTTTTAATACTATACCTAATTATTTCGTATAGATGTAGAAATATCACATGCTGTTATACTTTATTTTTAATTAAAATCTTTAACTAAATGATAATAACTAAAAAATAAATTAATATAATCTTGCGTAAACGACTTACTTTTAGTAGCAAGTTAATGCTGAAGCAAAAGAAATTCCGAAAATACTTCCACAAATAGCCAATTGATACGCATTAACATAAACTTTTCGGAAAAAGTCAAACTTTTGCCAAATATAGTAACAGCGCCCACCCATCAACAAATCAAATCAATTCAGAAAATATATAACTTAACTTCAAGTTACATTTTTACTCGGAGGCGTAATTATGAAGCGTAAAACGTCACTATAAAAGAGATAGCCTAATTAACCGGAAGTTAAACCATTAGTTGCTCACATAAACTCATCCACGCATGTTTATGTTGCCGCGTAAGTTAGTTAAAGTTAACCGTTATGGTGATAAATAAGGGCACCGTTAAACTTGCAGTTAACATTTTTTTTAATTGGAGCTGTAATTCAATAATTAACAATTGAAGCGATAATTTCAAACATTTGTTTTTTTTTGCTATGAACGTAAGTCATCCCTACTAAAATTATAAATGTGAAAGTAACTGTCTGTCTGAAACTTTTTCATGCTTAAACCGATGAACCGATAGTTAGAATTTGTTATACAGACATTATTAATCCCGGGGTCTTCCCTATGCATACGACAATTTTTATCCCAGTAAAGTTTCGGCGGGATAGCAGTAAAAAATTCCGTATCAGCCTGACCAGAGAAATTTGCAGTGGTTGTTACTGAACCGCCTTGATGTCGATTCTGTCAGCAAGTGCCCCAAATAAGCTTTTTATTGGGTAAATATTTGCTATACAAAATTTAACATCAAAACTTTGTACTTTTTCAACACAATTTCACCTTAACCTCGCATAAAGGCGCAGCATACTAGAGAAATAAAACAAGCTAAAGCTTATTCACACCATTTCAAAATCAATTTAATTCAGCAGTGTGCATAGCAAATACTATTAAGAGATCACGAAGCTAAAATAACGCAGCACCGCGACACCAGACAACAAGAAAGGCGAGAACACAATGGATAATGTAATGCTATTTAAAACTGGCGCTGGAATCGGAAAATCGAATGTGGATTCTCATGTTTAACGGGAAACGTGCGCTTTGTGTGAAATTTATGCTGAAGGAATTATTCCTTAACGATACTGAAGGCTAGAACACAGAAAATTCCGAAAAGGAACGATATGGCCGGGAACTGAACCCGGATCCTCATTAATTCATGATCCGTGTGAACCTCTACAACACCATCAGTTGGGTAGTTAGTGGAGCAAAATTCTTCTATAGTGTTACACATTACAGTAATCGTAACAGTTATTTCAAATTGTTCAGTGAATTTTGAAAAATTAATATCAAATACGAAAACAAATTCAGGTAAATAATAATTTACTAACATAAATTTGTATCGGTATTGTTTTCGGCGAAGTCGTTACAAACAGGAGACAATAAGACTATAAAGATTTTCTTTAACTTTTTTATTAACTGCTTTTTGAGATTATACCACGAAATAAAACTACTAACAAAAACCGTTAGCCGCCATAAACCGAATCCAAAGTCTAGCTAGCAGCATCCGAAATAACCAGTCATTCAAACACTCGAGCTTCAACTCATCCGTTGCAATAGCGCGAAAAAGGACGACGTCTGATACCTCTCGTTCACTAGCTTCGACTAGCTACCAAAATAACCACGATATTCTTGCAAAACAAATGCACAATAATGCGGTTCCGCATGCCAGCTCTAGATTTATAATGCCCGTCACCTGCCCGGGGTGGATTCAGGCTCATTCATGAGGTGTCTAGTTAGGTTTACGCTGGCTTAAAGGCTTGAATGGCTAGTTTAAATGTGTTGAAGGTGAAAAGTAGGGTGAGAACGCAGCTAAGATCCTGCTGTCGGGTGAATTGTTACCAAGACTTTCAAGTGCATAACAGTTTTGTAGTAAACGCAGATAACTTGTGAAGCCTACCTGAATCTAGAAAATTACATTTTCCGCTTTCTTTTTAATAGCCACCCTCAATTTACTACCAGATTATGGATTAAAACATCATATCTTCAGCAAATATGTGATCTGCCTTATTTTAATGACTCTGTGTTTGATGTCACCGTTTTAATCTTATCTTAAGATATTAAATGCCGCCGTATCACCCGCTTAAAGTATGTGTAATTAATATTTTATTAGTAAGTCGTAAAGGAGATTAATAAGCTATTACTCTTCGATACCAGTGGTTCATGTTTGCCAGTGACTTATAAACGCCCACAGTGAGGAGAGTCAATCGTGTTAGATAGACACTTTACCGATGTCAAATTAATGATCGGTTTGCCATGACTGTATTAGCCGCAGTTTTACTTCCGTCAGTGGGATAGGCAAAAATAAAAAAAAAAACAAATATCGAATTACTTTGAATAAGAATTTAAAACTCCAGATTGGGCCCAGCAGTAGGACGTTTATACTGTGTCTTGAAATTTATAAGCCCACAATCATGTTGAACGTGGCCTTTTGGTCTTGTTACCTTAGGTTCTGTCTGCCATGTAAGAGATATAGACGTGATTTGTGTATAGTGTGTGTATATATTAAAATGTATACGGAATACTTCATTCAGCAGGTTAGTTTAAACCAACACGGCTGCAAATATTTTTCAGACAAAATGTTAATGTCAAAGAGATTAATTTTAGATTCACGATTACGATAAAAACCTTTCCATGTGTATTCAATTAAACTAACCTAACACCCTGTTGAAATATTCTAGAACAATTTAAGATACCATAATATAGTATGTGTAGACTAAATAATTATGATAAAAAATTTAAAAAACAAGTATGATATTTTTTTACTTCGTTAAAATCGGTTCCCTGACATTTTCCGAACTTATGTGCGGAATTACGATTGAAATTTACCATGAGCTTGTTGGTGAAGGAAAACTTCATGAGGAAACCAGATGTGTGAATCTGCGGAGCAATTCAATGGTGTGTGAGAAGTTCCTAATTCGCACAGGGCCCACGTGGGAACTATAACCCAAGCGCTCTCGTTCTGAAAGGAGGCCTGTGCCCAGCAGAGGGGCGTATTTATATATAGGCTGGAGTTATTATTATTGCTATTATATTGCATACATACATACATAAATCACATATTTATCCCTTACAGGATAGACAAGCCTATGGTAACAAGACCTAAGACTTGACATTTGACACAAGCTTTATAAATAAAAGTGTTTTAAATTAAACTTTACGCCACAGAAAATCTAGTCGAAACACAAAAAAAATACACAAGTCCTACGTTGCCACGAGAGAAAATTTATGTCAGACAGTATCTCCCGAACGACGCTTCTTTCAGACAAGACGGGCTGGCTGCGAGGTAAATTGGATGCCACTATCGTACCCTAATGCTACAATAAACTCCACTTAAATAGCAACTACCTGTCTTTTCAAAAGTTCTTGTTCATAAAGTACCTAAGATAATTAAAATACATAGTTGCTTAAAAGTGAATAGACATCGATTTTATTTTTTTTATTAGTTACGACTTTCGTGGTCTTCGTCGTTTTGTATAGGTTGAATCTTATGTAGAAACTATAAATAAAGGTCACTTAAATGGCAAGTAACTACCCGTCTGGTCAATAGTTCTTGTGGTTCAATGGTTCTTACTAGTTCGTGCTAGTAACATAGCGCAAAATGAATCGTCATGGACATCGTAGGTACAGAGTAAAAAGTTTTTCAAAATACATATAAGAGGGGTGCTCGTTCCAACACTAATGTACGGCAGCGATAGTTGGGTTTGGCAAAAGAAGCATGAAAGTAGAATAAATTCGGTAGAAATGAGAGCGTTAATAAGTATGGAAGGGGTGACACTGAAAGACGAAAAAAACGAAGTGTGATAAGGGAACGTGCTGGTGTGAAAGAAGATAGTGACTAGGATAGAAAGAAGTATGCTTAGTTGGTTTGGTCACGTAGAGAGGATGGATGAAAGTAGACTAACTTAACAGACCTATATGGGGAGTGTGAATGGTTGCGTTGGAAGGGGAAGACCTGGACGGACATTTCTGGACCAAATAGGTGACGTTTTGAAAAAAGGGCAGGTCAGGATTACCCGAAACCGACGAGCATCTATAAAGAGATTGATAAATGTGGATGAGGCGAAAAAGGTATGTCAGAATCGTAACAAATGGAACAAAGTAGTCTCTGCCTACCCCTATGGGAAAGAGGCGTGTCTGTATGTATGTATGTAAAAAGTTTTTAAAAGCACGATAATATATTTCCAATCGTCTATGATGTTGCGTCAGCTGTTCGGCTGATATTGATTATACTTCCCCAACTTTGTCAATTAAAGGATGAAATGGGAGGAGCAAAAAAAGGTCAGATTTTCATCAACTTTTATATCGCGTTATATCGAAGCGTTCATGAAAATTAATAAACATGTTACGGACGGCAGATTACATAATAAAAGCGAACTTTTAAAGTTTTTATTATTATTGTTACAAACGAGTATTAACTTGCAACGTATGTATGTATGTTTGTCCGGGTGGAATCTTGCGATTCAATCTTGCAGCCGATATATTCTTCCTATTAAGCTGAAAATTTGCATACTTGTGTACGTCAGATGACAATACAACAATCTGGTAGTAGAATTCTGGTGGTCCAGCCAGAACCGTCTCCGCAGGATAACTCTTCAAGGGTTGGTCCGATTAACTTGAAATTTGGTTCACATGTGTAGGACGGATGACAATACAAGTACAGTCAACAAAAACTACAGTCGGCAAAAAGCTTGTATCTAAAATGTTTTTTTAGGTTAGGTTATTTTTGTCAGACCGTAATAGTGCCTCAATGCTGGGTAAAGGCTTTCGAATGCATTGACGACGGAGGTGCACCCTGCACTGTCCTTTTGAGCGATGCGTAGGCGTAACGCTCGTGAAGAATTGTAGAACACCTACACTATATTATGTACTTGAGGTATACCTACTCTCAAGTATAAATATAGGCTATTCTTAATGGATAGAACTACAAAATCTAAGAAGCCGATGTCGCCCGAACAAGCTAGAATCGCACAAAACGCGAGGATTATTTTATTTAAAATATTGCAAAAGCAAGCATTGACTGGATACATACTTGAAAATATGACTCAAGTAAATGCGGTAAAGTGCTGACTTGGAAAGGAAACGCGGAATCTAACAAATGTATCGGACGGATATTGAGTTCTGATGTCGTAGATGCGTCTGCTGTATTCTGGCGATAATAAAATAATACCGCCCATACAATATTACGGGAGCGCCGCTGCTTTGATAATACTCAGACACTCAGAAGCGAGATTACTTCGCGAAAGGAAATTTAATATTTAGAATAACTTCGCGATACTCGCGTGAAGACGGTGAGAATGTTAAGTGGAAAAAATTGTGTTTGTTTTACAGCGTAATAAATATAACAGATATTATAGGCACGTATTTACTTGAACGTGGTCGGTACCTACTTTATAAACAGATACATATTTCCTGCCCAGACCAGATCGGTTCGTATGGAAGTGACCATCTTATGGATGGCATGGAATAAAAATTAGAGAACCACAAAGAAAATAAAAGAAGAAGATATGGCACAAATTTTGGAATCTTGAGAAAATTCAAACACTTTAAAACTTCATCACTACCTACATACTATAAAACAAAACCGCTTTCCGCTGTCTGTCTATTCCTATGTATGCATAGATACTTTTAACTACGCAACGGATTTTGATGCGGTTTTTTTTAATAGATAGAGTGTTTCAATAAGAAGGTTTAAATGTATAATACTTGCATAATACTTGCATATAGTAGAGAAACACTGATTGCATCCGTGAGAAAAATGGGCGGGTCACTACTAGATAATAATTGGGACTCGATATCAAATTTGTTTAACAAAACAAATTCAATAAGCCAGAGAGCCCCCAGTTTATTTATTTATAATGTCAGGTGTTCGATTAATAGCCTTACCTATTTCAAACGATCAAAATGAATTTAAATCACGACGTGAATTTAAGCGTCGGAGTCAACGGTTTGACAATGATGAATTATTCCACTAAACAGTGGAGGCACGAACAATATTCACATGTATTTTAATATGGCAGTGGGCGTGTGATTGTATCACTTGAATGTAATAACAGTGTTGTGTAATAACATAGCTCGCGTGACTCACGGGACTCTGCTAGTTGACATTTCAGGATAACATGTACAAAACGAGTAGACAAGAGACCGATTTAAAGAATTCATAAGCCGTATCGAGACCAAATACTCGTAAGGTATACCATATTAACCCCGTTTATTCACAGCCTTCAGTTACTAAGTCTCTTAAAATGTCACATTCGTTTGTTTTCACTGATTTCATTTGTCACCCTGTTCAGATACGATAAAAAATATCTGTAGCCTTTTTATGAATAAGACTTGGCTAAATCTTTTAACCTGATATTTGTGGATGTTCAGTACTTTGTATTGAACGGAATTAAGTAGATATATACGAATGTGTTGCTACATAAAGTTTACCAGGTAAGTAAAGGGTTAAGTTTACATGATGACTTAAGTTTAACCGGTCAACAGGGTCATGGATACAGACTACCGGTTGACCATTGAAAGGCCGTTGACCCTAAAACAAAAAGAACTCTCTCATCTCGGTTTCGTTTACTACTTCATTAGAAAACGGTGTAAAGCACAAGACGCTGGATATATTTCTGCCCACAATGTGCTGCGTCGAATTCTCATTTTCCGAGAAATTGAAGATCAATGTTATTGTTTGCATCAGACATCAATGTTTCCGTGCACCGGATAAATGGTTCGCTCTCAATACGAGTAAAAATAGACTTTAACACTACACCTTTGCGTTTGCACTTCTGTCACAGTAGAAAACAAGATCGCGGGCGTATGGTGCTGCCCATAAAGCACACAGTGTATAAACTAAAATATTTGAATACCGCACGTGGGAAGTGACAGACATAACCGACGCGTGCTACACATCTCGCCGAAGCCAACCGTACACGGTCGTAAATATCCAGAACAGTATATTTTACAGCCGACATCGAAACTTTGTCACCAGTAAAACACATCTACGAAATCGATAAAACTGACATTGAATCGCTACAACACTAGAACAGTCAGTAAGGCTTGAATTAAGAACAAACTTTTTATACTCCCGATTTAAATCCAGCCAGCGCGAGGCGAATTAAAATCGACAGGCAATATTTCATTTAAAATTCCGAATAAATAATGGTTGTTCTAAATTTAAAACGTCCAATCTGTCAACGGTTGAGCGCGTATGTTGTGCGACGACGAATGGTTGCAAACGATACCTACATCTGTTGTCTATTTCGAGATTTGTCACTGCCGAGACTGTCTGCGCCGGAACTTGAGAGACAACTCTTTTTTTGAGACACGAATGTTTATGATGAAAGAAAACAACGAAAACCGTACCCGCTTTACACTTAGTAAGCTACAGGATCATCGCCGAACGACATTTGCCACAATTCATAACTAAAAGAAGTAAAGACAAAAAAAGAGTTGTGGCAAATGATCATTATTATGGCAAACAGTACATTAATAGCATATAAAATTATGCCAAATGAAAGAGAACCCGATCTGTCTAATTTACGATATTTTTTCGAGTGGTACGTCTCAGACTTTTCGAATTCCCGCGCTTATCGCATGGCTTTGTATGGAATGCATTTAGCTAATTTGAATGGTAGACTGTTTAAAGAGAGGTTTGGAATCTTTTCTTCAGCGGAGCGGCTGCCTCGATTGTGGGAGCCGACTGCATGCACTGCATTCTGTTCGGTGCACACGGAGACAAGGGAATTGCTGTCGGGTTTTGGGGTTCCCTTAAAAAAAGGATCAAGTAGAGTCTGTACGTTATTTATGCTTCTGTTTACTCTTAAATCAGTAGTTAATTTTGTTAACTATTTATTGGGTCGAATTTTACTTGATCATTTTTATGGTTTAGGCTTTCACTGCTTTCGCATAATATTGTACTTCGTCTGCAAAAATTTGTTTCCCGCTATCCCGTGGAAACTTCTCAATTGTCCGGGATAAAAAGAAGCCTATGTATTTTTCCGGACAATAATTTATCTTTGTGCCACATTTTTAACGTCTAAACTTTCGCATTTATAATATTAGTAGGATTAGGCTGTCTTTCAAAAAAAAAAACGATTTCGATTTTAGCTTCGTTTACTACTTAGGAATCCAAAATCATATTATTTAAATATATGTTAGGGGGAAAACGAACATGGAGATCATCTGATGGAAAGCAATCACCATTTACCACTGTCCTTCCATTTCAACATATAAGTATTTTATTCAATTTCAAAATAAATGACCTAAATTTACTTAATAAAGGGCTATATCTATTTAAGCGGTGCGCAAAACAACGTCCGAGATGCGTTGCATTGCCGTCAATGATCGATCACTTATAAATCCATAACCACGCGGGTCGGCAATGTAACGAAGTTTCTTGCACCTTCGGGTCATTTAGAATTCTACTTGAAGAACTTAAATTAAACGAAGTGTCCGTCAACAAAACTGCTTCTGTATACACCGTATCTTAAAATTAATCCAAAATAGTTAACAGGCGGTTGTATTAGTTTAACTGAATACCAATTTAAATGTTAATCATAATTTGTTTGATTGTGGTTAGTAAATGTAATACATTGATCGATGTTTACAGTGTTTAACGTTAAAGGGGTGATCTCATTTTGAATGCAAAATTTAAACAGTAAATTTTTACAACAGTGTTCAATCAACCTAACCCAATGACCCCATGCATACATACATACTACATACATATCTCCCGTCTTTATCCCTTACGGGGTAGACAGAGCTTAAGTTAACAAGACCTAAAGGCCACGTTTAGCATGATTGTGGTCGTATAGGTGGAAGGGGGAATCATAGTGATGGATTGCCAGCCGCATCGCCTATAACATGATTCCTATTTTCGCCAATTCCCTCGATGGGCTTTTACCATCTGCATGGGAAGAGAAGCACCTGGTACATTCCATGTTTTTTCTTTACTCCCAGACCAGCATGGAAGACCACCATGGTATTTTTATAAAAGCAAAACCTAGATACGGTCGTATTTGGTTACATACTTTCTTAAGTAAACATTTAAGCAGACCGAAGTTAAGTCGCAGCAATATTTTGCTTTCGTGAATCCTCTTTTTTATTTTCAAAAGTATCTCGAACTCAACTTTCGCAATACGGAACAGTCTTGAATACGGCGTAATACTTCGCAAACTTTTGATTTAGCCGATTGTACAAGTATTCGCGTCGTGAACATAAATTTAATGTGTTCATTACGTTCCTGTTTTATTTACCTTTCTTTAATAAGACTTGAAAGCAATTGCGAATTTCGATTCTGTTTTGTTGTTTTTTAAAATGATCATAAATTTAATCCTTTACGAGCGCTCCGAAGTAACGGTTGTAATGTCTTTGCCTTTATTGGATGCTCTCGGGTTACACTGTCTTTAATTTTGGAATAAAATAAAGGTACAAGTATCATGTACGAAATCTACGGCATCAGTCCTGCTCTCGGCCTCATTAATTAAATCTACGATCGCAGGATTCGATTCTACGATTTAGACGACCCAATTTTTTCCACTAAACGAAACCAGATAACGCCATCTCTTACTGTCATCACATTAGTTAATGACGGGCATTAAAGCAATCGCCTCTTTAAAACGTTAGAGATAAGGTTGAAAATGTTTTTAGATATCCTTTGATGTGACGAATGTCCAAGAAGAAGCACCGTGGGCGAAACAAGTGACAAACGATCCGCTCTGTCGCGAGTGATAAAGTACTGATTATATTACACTGCATTTTGCCTTCATAATTAATTGACATCGGTTATCTTAGCCGCTTTACGGTCCCACTGACTTTGATTACTAACCGAGCGTTTAATAATAATTCATAATGTTACTTGGCTTATAACGGACATAATGTCTGTCTGAGAATGTTTTTGATAGGAGCGTAAGTCTCATTGATTTGTGTAACGTTTGTAGGGAATTATTAAATTAAATAAATATTAATGTCACCTACTGAATATTTATGATTTCATTCAATTAGTACGGTTTGCGGCGCATTCGGATGTTATTGCAATTTTTAATGTCAAAAATTGTAGCAATAAAATGCGTTTCTGACGAATTATCGGCGTAATGGGCGAACGAAAAGGCAATTTAAAGCTTTCATCGCTTGAAACGTTGTATGGCGCGGGGATTTATTTTTTTATCACTTTATTATTTTATTGGTGCAAGCGCAAACTGCCTCTCGTTTTACGGTATACTTTTCAACTGGTCGAGTAATAAATTCTACAACTTTACATATATTTTATAACGTTTTTCCATTCGTAGTTTGTTTTGAATTCGGGAATTTCTTAATTTAAAATATTCGTTTACCAAAAAATGCATCATGCTATACCATTGGCCAAAGTTGTTTTATTGAATGCAGATATGAATGGAGTTCAAAAAGTTGGATGAATATCGGTAGTTAACACTAAATAATATTATGAAGAGGATTTGATTTGTGTGTGTTATGTGTTTAATTTTGATTGATTGTTTGCATTGAATAGACTCCGAAACTACTGGACCGATTTGAAAAATTCTTTAACCATTAGAAAACTAAATTTTGTCCCTAATGAACATAGGCTATATTTAATTCTGCGCGGACGACGTTGCGGGCAACAGCTAGTTACGTGCGACAGACAATGAAATACTTGGTTTAAATAGACATCCTGTGCTTCATAATGGTGCGTAGGTACTCAGATCAAATTAAACGTCAAGAAATAGTTCTGTGACTCTGCACGTTTGTAGGACCCCGTCTTGACTTTTTATTTGGTATAAGGCTGCATACATACCGGTCCGGGCTATCCACGTTCTTTTATGAAACGTGTAGTGAGTTCTCGCCCTTAAACTTAACGAGTACATACCGCAACTCACGCCGCATTAATATTAGTTGAGATGGTATTTGTTATTGCCATTCGAATGCTTACACCTCGTACTTTAACGATGCATTCATTTATTGTTTACTTCATTTTGGAATGCTTATTATGATCGTATTGGTTTTCCTTTTTGTTCATGGTTAATCTTGGCGAATGAATTAATTTGCTTTTTTGATGATGTGAGTTATTGTCATCTTTATTTTCTTAACTATTTAATTAATTTATATATTTTTAATTAATTTATTTTTTAGTTACACGTAAGTCGGGTTCTATCTATTTTACCATTTATTTCTCCTATTTGTTTACGTAAAAGTTTATGGATTATTTAGTATATTTTATCTGTGTATCGTTTCGTGAGTCACGGTTCTGGCTGAAAATCAGTGCTGCAGGTGTCTAACGCCTCAGCGTAATGCTGAGCCAGCGACCGTTTTACTTTTGCGAAGACACACACAACGCTCATGATCTATTTTTATTGTCTTGATTATTTTCTATAAAATTGTGTATATTCTCTTTTATTTGTGTGTCTTGCAAAAAGGAATAAATGTCTTCTTTCTTTCTTTTCTTTCTTTACCGACTTAATAAACGCCAAAAATAAAGAAGAAACGTGGTCAAACATTATTGTGTTTTTAACCCCCAACGCAAAAAGAAAGGTGATACAAATTAGACGTCGATGTATCTGTGTGTGTGTGTGTGTGTGTGTGTGTATTTGTCTGTGGCATCGTAGCTCTCAAACGGATGGACTGATTTCTATGTGTTTTTAATTCGAAAGCCAGTTGCCTTGCAGTAGTTCTTCGCCAAGTTTGGTAAAAATCGGTCCAGTAGTTTGAAGAGTTATGAGCTCTTTTCCAAAATGAAGTAAGGGATTTTTTGCATGAAATTGTTTTTTTTTCATATAAGTAAACTTCCTTGATTGATGCGAGGGGGTTTTCGAATTTTAATTTTAATGTTATGGATACACTGCATCACAGTCAATGTCCGTACTATTTTACTTAATATTGTTTTATACTGTTTTATAGTTACTCCAAGATACTTCAGCTGCAGCAGGTGGTTGGGTTAAAGAATTGAAACCGCATGTAAATGTTGAGGATTTTTTTTATTGTGGTTGACAAATGTTTCGATTATTTGAAAAAATATTTAGTCGCTGAAATCTGAACTGGAGTGTTAAATCTTACAACTCTACATAGATATAGTGTGTATAAATATTAAAATCAGAATTGACTACGACAGTAATTCGAGTATCTTTTCAAACAAATCGTTATTAGATTAAAACATTCCAATGTCCTTACAAACCTTTGATGTAACAAATATGTTATAAAAATTTGTCGAGCGCCTCTAGAGCTATGCGCTGACAAAAAGCGTAAACAACCCGAAATAACGAGCGAAATGATAGTTTACCGAAATAGGCGGTTATTCTTATACCGCAGTTAATTGCTGTTTTTTTCCACCGTAATTTGTCTTCTCAGAAATGAGTCGCGTCGTCGGATTCGTGAGACATGTAGATGTCACTGCTTTTTTTGGTGCACCCCTCGTCCGGCGTAAATTACGCTTTAGTAGAACACCCCGGGGAAACGTTAGACGCGTCCGTAATTACTGTTTTAACTGCTCAGCCAGAAATGTCAAACGTTACTTATTTCGGTTGGGATTACGTACCATTCTGTTTTTTGTGGTTTCGGGCTCTTTTATTCAAGAACTTTATTTTATTTGTTCGTTTTCCTTGAGAGAAAAGAAGTCACATTTTAACCGTCTTCTTAAATATTAACGTTACAATCGTAATTTTTTTGATTCTTCGGAGTAGTTTCAACATTCATCTTTGTTTATTTTGTTAGAATAAACGGAGACGGTATACAATTATACATATCAAATTCGTCAGATGTAATACTGGGAACTTATCAGAGAGGTGAAACAGGTCGAAAGTTCCTAACGTCATAGTTAGTTACAACCCTTGCATTGCGTATTGGAACTGGCGGTTAGACATTCCAGAGTTGCAAATTGTAAAGAGGATTAAAATTAAATTTCCGAGGTCGGATTAAAAATACATTAAGTACGTTTGTAGCGTCTGAATAATTGAAATCGAAAACCGAGCGGCACTGCGGTCTTATTCTGAGAGGCAGAATGCAATCAATACTTTCATATGGTCGTTGCGAAACGTTGTAAGTAAAAATACGTATACAGTTCGTGGTGGATGAATAAAAGGAGTTAATGTCAGTTGCGACGTTTTAGTTTGGCTTTGAAGTTGACGTGCACAATGTGGTTACGTTTTACGAGCAGACCGAAGATTTACGCTCGCCGCGTACTTTATATACGCACGGCTTATGATATTTACGATTACGGGCATGCATATTTAAGGGTTGGATACAAGGATAAATTGTTTGATCGAATCCGCATTGGTTGGTACTAATAGTGACAAGAATAATTTGTGATTTGTCTTGTACTTTTTAGGGTCCGTACTTCGTTGTCCCGTCTGTCCGTTACGACCCTTTTTCTCAGGAACACGTGGTATAAAGATGGTGTTAATTTGAGTTGGTTAGTGTTAGATATAACTTTGTCAGATTTAAGTAAAATTGCACCGTTTGTGCCCAAATAAACATTAAAACATTAATACCAAATACGCGGTAAATAATCGGCGGTCTTTTGGAGCTGTAAACAATTAAACTTCTACAAAAGTAAACTCAATCAAAAGAAACTCATTAGAAAAGATGTTTCTATACAAATCGCCGTGCCACCATAACTAATGGGGAACTTCCAGTTCTGTTGTCTGACAAATTTGAAATTTGGTAAGAATATTGCTCTTATAGCACAGCTAAATGCAATAAGCCTAAAAATCTTTTTTTTTGTCTCGGTCATTTTGAATTAAAAGATATTCTAAATGAAGTTACCCTTTAAACCCACTGACTATAATAATATAAACATAGACTAGTGTGTGTATTTTACTCTATAACATCATTCACATCTACCAACGTAATATCTCCATTAAGTCACTACTAACTATTATAATGATTATTCTAATAATTAGTCAGGGTAACATAAAAAGGCTTATCCTAAACCCGGTAGCTAATAGGGTTATTTCTTTAACCCTTCTGAACTTGACACCTAGGTCTGAGCTCGGTCTAGCTCCACCTTTAGTAATGGCGTCCGTGACCCTCGCATCGCATGCGACAATGTTCACAGAACACAGTACTAAAATAGTAAGTATAAGGATAACAATGGATAGCAGAACACAGAAATTCACTATGACTGAGGGAAACATTTGGATAAAAAAAAATGGCGTGTATCGTCAGATTTTTTTTGTTTATTTTTTTTAAAGGAGTGGAAATCAGTCGAAGTGCAAAATACGTTAAACTATTTTAATAGGTATGTGTTAAACTATAATAAAGTTAAAAAGCACTATGGATTGAAATATAATAAAATAAACTTTTCATAAATTGTAAATTTTGCAGGTTTACCTTCATTGAAAATAGCAGTATATTGAATTATGATTAAATTTGTTTCTCATCATTACGTGTTTGACACATTTCCATTTAAATTTCACGAAAATGTGTTCGCTTGTTTACTCAGCTCCAAGTTTAATATTAATCCACGTGATATTATTAATGGGACGTATATAGGCTGGAGATGATGATGATAATGATATTATTAATCCGTCTTCGAACAATATTTTGTATGGCATAAGAAAAAAAACAATGAGCTTTCAATACAAAATATAGGTAATACGCTTTAAACACTGTATTATGAAAGCTTCTATTATATGGGTGTATAAAATAAAACGCCAATACAATAACCAATAAAAATCGAATAAACTTCATACAGAGGAAAACAAAAATGACGTTTTAAATTTAATAGTGTGTATTTTGTTTTATGGCTTATGTTTTTTTTAAGGTTTTATGGTCCGTATTAATATTGGTAAGGTTTTATAATGTTGGACGGTATTTTATTGAGCAATAAAGCTACCTGAGGTTAGTATTTTGACACTCGATACTTTACTGGAAAGAGTTTGTTTACTGTGAACCTTGGCTTTTCAGAGGCCACGTTAGTTTTAATATCAATGGCGACTGTGTAAAATCTATACCTACATAAAAAGAGTAACGTGATTGACTGACTGACACATAACTCTAAAAATTATCAATAACTATTGGATCTCGTGTAATTTAGTGACCAGGACCTATAATTTGATTACATATATTTTTTTTTCATCTAAGCACCTCAAAAAGGCGGATTTTACTAATTCCAGAGAGTGAGCAAAACTCCATTTTGCTTCGGCCGTGAGACAAAGTAACTTTTTAATATATTTTTTTTAATACTGTGGAAAAGCGAGACATAGAGAAACAAGTCAATTCGATGTTTGATTTTCAAATTCTATGCCTAATGGTGTGGATGGTAGCCCCGAAAAAAACATTAAAACGTTCGGATGCATACACATTTAGCCGTAAAATTGCATTTTATCTGTTAAGTTGTTATTTTTTTCAAATAATCGAATGATATTATTATTATGAAATAAACATGTAATTATAAAAATGCGGGTTTTTATTTGTACCTAAATAATATTTTTAATAATCCTTAATGTTTTAACAGAACTCCGAGTAGTTTTACCACGTTTTTTAAAACGTTGCCAGTTATTTTTTTTTATATTGCGACCTTTGTACTTCCCGGAATTTTATTTGGAATGCCAATGAATAATGTAGGTAGGTACGCGCCGCAATTCGGTTCCTGCAAATTTTATAATTCGTCATATTTTGAAATTGTTTTTTTTCAAAATAAATAGTATACTGGTACCTACTTCTAGTATATTTATGCATTTTATAAAACAAACAATTTGGTTTATTTGGCCTTGGTAGGTGCCTTCGTGGTTCCTATTACTATCTCGTGAAAGGTTAATTTGGATAAATCCACGCGTCTTCAAGCATGGCACTATCTATAATACATAAATACATAAGGTTCTAGATTAAGTCAAGCTTGACATAACGTTAAGAGAATGAAATGAAATTGTATGGGATTGACATAAGCCTACGCTAGATAATTAGCAGAATAAATACAACCAGCAAGCGGAACGCTTTGGGGCGAAAGTTGCTTTTCTAGCCACGCAGGTACGTATCGAAAATTATCATCACGATCCTTTCTCCCTCTCATCGCCACGTTTTAGCATGTGCAAATAAACTACTTAGAGTAAACTAGAGCAATTTCTCGCTCGAATATACAAGCTTGATTGATACAACCAATTCTCAATTCAAGCTCGCATGTGTTCACTTCATCTGCAAGACTTCACGTTCCACGGTCTGCTGAGTCGTCTAAGTCGCCCATAAACCGAGCATCCGATCGACTCGATGTGTTAGGTTGAGCATGCT
This sequence comes from Pandemis corylana, assembly GCA_949127965.1. Classification (NCBI taxonomy): domain Eukaryota; kingdom Metazoa; phylum Arthropoda; class Insecta; order Lepidoptera; family Tortricidae; genus Pandemis; species Pandemis corylana. The sequence goes on along the minus strand of OX421856.1, from coordinate 9,422,860 downwards.
CTGATCAAATCCAGTATGAACTATCTAAATAGTATTTATGAGTAGTTTGGGGATACTGTTTTTCTTTCGACTGTTATTTTCAGTCGTGAATTCAATGTTTTATTTAATGTAATTAAAAGGCAGCGGATTAATTATGAGGAAAACTTTTATATTTGCTTTAATATTTTGCGAACTGTGATCGTGACTGTGGCACGTTACAGTTACCAAAAACCCTAGTGTGGACGTTCCGCTAGCGGCAGGCTCGCGAGCAACGTTCACACTAGAGTTTTTGGTTACAGTTACGGGTACAGTTCGCAGATAAGCACCCGACTCTATTTAGTCTAGTAGTTCTTTTTTTAATAAGAACTTTGTATAACAAATGCAAAAGCAAATGGATGAATAATAATGATAAAGAAAACAAAGTAAAATTAACTTTTATCGTCGTCGTCGCAAAAAAATTGCAAAGAATATTCAACAATTTAATTCGTAACCGTAGTAATCTCATCCCGCTAGCACATTTCCATGCAAGAAAAGAGGTAGTTAGGTACCTATGTTAAAACCGTATTTGTCTTGAAATCTTAGACAACGCTCGTGATTCAAAGTAAGAGCTCAAATACGATGTTATTTAAATCCAAGATTTCTTCAGTAATTCAATTTACTTCGTCACTTGACGTGTGTGCAATGTTTATCTAATTCTCCAAAGAATGTCTTTAGAATAAAACATGTCGACGATAATTGCTTGGAGTGGGATTGTTCGTGATTTACAATGCACCGTATGCCATATTAGTCTAAGCCGTGGTAGCCTAGTGGTTTGATCTGTGGGCTCTCAGACAGAGGGTCGTGGGTTCGAATCCCGAGCTTGCACCTCTGAGTCTTTCGGAATTTATGTGCGGAAAACGTCGCGAGGAAATTTGCATACTTACGAATCAATTCAATGGTGTGTGTTAAGTTCCCAATCCGCATTGGACCCACGTGAGTACTATATCCCAAGCCATTCTGAGAGGTCTGTGCCCAACAGTGGGACGTATATAGGCTAAAAATGTATACCATTAATTTTGTAGGTGTTTTATTAGTATACAAACAGCGACCCTCCACGCAAAGGTCATTAAGCTGTGTATATCTATCACTCAAGATACATATCGATTGATGAAAATCGCATTAAAATTCGTTGTTTAGTTTAAAACATGTAAGCGGAAATACAAACAGACGGCGGAAGGTGACTTTGTTTTATGATACCTATGGCACAAGGTAAGATTCCATTTCAGCGACTGCTAAGAAATATCAACTCGTTTTGTCTCTGAACATGAAACATACCTATTTATATTGTATGCATTACAATCTAGGTGCGCTACACTTGCACGTACTATAAATTTAAAATTCCTAGAAAACTACTCTGCACTTTATGATTGTCTTTGATGTAGCGAGACTTAAAAAGTTAATTTAGTCTATGGTTCGCATAAGCACTTGAAACATGAATTATTGCAGTTATTTCAAGTGGTGGCTGTTTAGTTTGGAATTATCTCGAAAAGCATTAAGTCTAAATAAAAAGCAATTAGGATTAAAAGATAAGACGTTCACTCAATGCGGGTAAAGTAAACTCACTGAGATAGCGGCAAATGAAATACTTTAATAACATAGCTACGTTTAATCTTGGAATGCTGTTAACTTTTGTAAGTAACAAAGTAAGTTTTAACATGCGAAAGTGAGGTCTTTAACAATATTTTTATGACTAATTCATTCTTATATTTTTACATTTTCGTGAAATATAAAATGAATAATAAAGTTATACTGAAATCGCAAGAATTTATTGCCAAGGAATAAAACAAGGGCTCGATATAAAATAGCCCGTTTTTTCGAGAATATCGGATGCAATAACATTTAATAGCTTAATAAAATAAATAGAAATTGGCTGTTTCCGACACACAGTCTTTTATTTTAAACGCTTAAAACTTCCATGCTGGTCTTCGAGTAAAGGAAAAACATAGAATGTACCAGTTGCTTCTTGTCCCGCGCATATGGTCCGCTCATCGAGGAAATGTGCGAAATTCTTAGGAGTTATATTGTAGGCGTTGCGGCTAGCAACCATCACAATTTTGATTCCCCTTTCCAGGTACGCCAACAATCATGCTAAACGTGGCCTTAAGGTCTTGTCACCTCAGGCTCTGTCCCCGTAAGTGATATAGACATAGACGTGATTTGTGTGTGTATGTATGTGTATTTAAAACTTTCTGAGCTGTGATGTTTTTTTTTCTTAATATATGTATACGCGTAAAATACGAGCTTGTTGCCCGCGACTACGTCTGCCCGGAATAAAAAATTGTAGTGAAGTTTCTGAAACCACCTTATTCTGGCCCTGTTGCAAAGTCTTAGTTGAAAACAAAGTTTTTTTTTCAATTCAGGTACCGTGCCGTATGTTAGAAATACGGGGCAATGGCGGACAGTAAAGTGCGACTAGTTATTACCGGTATAAACACAGGGTGCTCGGTTTGTAATGATACAGTCGGTGCACTTTTTTATGCACTATCTCATGTCACAGATACATAATGGATGTTTATATCGATCAGTCGCTGCTAGTGTTTGTTTGTAGCTGTATTTAAACGTTTGCTTACAAATACTTTAAGAGTAAGTGTTTAAGTTTGCTTCCGAAAACGTGTTATCATATTAATTTTTACTTTATAGTCATCAGGTCAGAAAAATAGATAGATATAGATTTATTCATATCAATTTTTAAGTAACATTATATTTTTAGGTCAAAACAACAAACATTTTTTTTACTGGGTCATGTTTTTGCATTGTTGTTCTAGTACATCCTAATTTATATAGTAAACATTAAACTCTTAGCCCGTATAATACCTACGAGCAAATACCTAGGTCAAGTCCTGGCAGTAAGACTCGGGCAGCAATTTCTTCGACGACCTTAACGAGAATTAAACCCTAAAGTCTAACCGAAGTTAAAATTACGAATTACGAGACCGGCTAGAGCTAGAAGCGTTTAACATTAAATATTTATGCAAGAGTAAGCGAGACAAGTGAACTTTTTAGGTACTACTAAGCCGAGAACAAAGGAGATGGCGCATATGCAGATTATGCAGGTTAAAGTTAGCAGAAACCTTAGCTGCATTTTCCTTATCTATATTTACCGAGGAAAGAGATATAACATACTTTACGACTTGCTACAACATGGGTGCCTTTAAAAGTTGTATCACTTTTTGCAAGGCCGGGAACGTAACAGCAGTTCCAAAGTGTAGGTGTCATGAGCGGCGGTGGTCGGTTGATCACTTGACATCAGTTGAAACGAATGCCCGTCCAATTTTAATATAGTTTTTTTTCCTTACAGGATAAACACAGACAGAGCTAACAGGTAACAAGACCTAAAGACCACGTCCAGCATGATTGTGGGCGTATAGGTGGTAAGGGGAATCAAAGTAGCGATGGTTTGCTAGCCGCATAGCCTATAACATGATTTTCGTTGATTCCTTTGATGGGCTTTTATGTACCATCTGCGCGGGAAGATAATCAATTGGTAGGTAAGTACATTCTACGTTTTTTCCTTACTCCCTGACCAGCAAAAATCTCTAAATATAATGTTCTTTTATAAAACAATGAAAGCGCGAAGTTAAGCTATGATGTCAAGTCAGTAAAACAACTTAATACCATAAATTGAAAGTATTACCGGTGTGTTCAATTCCAAATGTGAAAGCCAGTAACAATTAAAGTAGTAGTCGTATTACACTGAATAGATAGGAATGTTGCAAATGTTTTGGCATCGCTCAATAATGCCTCTGTTCCAAACTGTAATGCCAATCCGAACTCAGCGGAAGCCTTGCCAAATCTCTTTAAGTTGTTTTCCGAGTCTACATCTGTAGGCGTTCTGTTACCTATGAACTTTTATGAGGGTATTTGTTGAAATAATGGTCCTTATACGCAATTTATTTTGTAAAATTACTCTCAATAGCTTCAGAGTGGAATATTGTGGTTAAATTTATGTAAAGTTAGTAGTAGGTGAACGTCCAATAAATGTTTGGAAAAGATTTGAAAATGTGCTTTGAATTTTAAGATGACATGATTAGGTAGGTACTCTAAATAGATAATTAACAAGCGGTTGAATAAAAGCTAGTAAAAAAATTACTAGGAGCTTGTTTATTTTTCTTTAGTGCTGTGTATTCAGTAAACTAACTACTTTTCCCGTGCACCTCTTTAGAAAATTATTTTCTCTACTGTTTTAACTGCCTACATTAAAGTAAACACTTGCCGTTTAGACTAAAGCGTTTAAAACAATAACAATTAAACGAACAATGATCGTAACAGATTCAAAAATCGATTCTAATGTTCTTTATTCGAATAATTTTCGCCAGGAACCAGTCTTATTGCCTCAAACTGGCAGGAATTCCTGCCAAATTGCTCTCCGTTGCCTTCCTCGCGTCATTTACGTTGTGCCTAGAGAAAGCGGCATGAACGATAAGCGGCAGCGAGTTACAGAACAGAATGGAATAAGTAAATCTATGCGTACGAGCAAATGGACTAAATCACGTTTGATTTCGGTATTTGGAATTACTTAAAGGGGATTTGGTGATAATTGTTAGCACTGTTTTGTGGTTTGTTGATGAGAGAGGTTCGATTATCGAGATGAATTATTTGTAATTTTCATACACAACATCTACCCCGACTGGGGATCAAACTCGAAAACCCAAGTTTCGTAGTCAGGTTCTTTAGCCACTAGGCCATTTGGTCGTCAAACATTTCAACAAAGTAATAAAAGTTCTCATGAACAGCTGTCGTTTAGCGATACAAACTTCCTCTTTCAATTATAAAAATAAAAGAAAATCGCTGTCACACTAATTGTCCGTAGCTTTCGTAATTAGTGGAAGACTCAAGGACGGAATTACCCACAATGGGCCCGGATGTTCGCTCCATCACCGCTTCCTCCAGGATGATTTTATCGACACAGTCGACTCTGTCTTTTTCTTGACAACCAGTAGAGCTCAACGTGGGAACGAGATGGTAGAGCTTCTAATCGTCATACGCGATAAGCAGGTGGTTAATTTAATCGGAACGCTGTGACAAAATTGGGAACATGAATTGATTCGACATCGATTGTAAATTTCCTTTACACCGGACTTCTAATTAAAACTGTCCGAGCCCTTGTTTTTAGCGTGTTTATTAATTAACCTCGGTTGTGGTGAATATTTCGGTTAATTTTTTTATTCTTGTGCTAAATTACTTTGGGAATAAGCTTAATAGGCCGTGATTTTTTCATGAATACGCTTAATTTATCTCGTTTAAGCGTTTAACTCTTTTTGTTCATACTTTTTTCAGATCGAAAATAAGTTCGGAAGCCGTAAATGTTTATAATGCACATATTCAAAAGTAAAAAGGTGTCCTCGCATGTTAGCTTAAAGGGCTACAAGTATGTGTAATTATTTTTAAATGGGCTACCTGCTTATACTTATAAGTTATACCCAAGTCGTACTTATCTAAGTTTTCTTAATTGCTTATATTTTTTGTTTTTGGTTTTCACGGTCATTTACGTAGCATTAATAAAAAACGCAATGTTTTGCTAAAAATAAATGGTAAGTACTAATAATAGCCCATTTCGTACTTAACAACTTTTCCTGAATGACTTTAGTATCAGGTACGCTGCTTAACATAGTAATAGAAATATAGACCTTAAACTGAATTGATAATTTCGAGGGAGAATTTACACAAAATGGCATTTCTAATGGGGTTATGGGCTTCCATCAACTTTGATAACAAAGTTACAAAGGTAATAATGCTGAAATTGACTCAGAGAGCATCCACTGTAACTTTGCGGGGGAATGTAAGAAAATCTCTTTTGTACAGAAATGGGAATTGTGAATTCTTATTATGCTTTGTAGTGGTTTTTTCTTAAGCATTTTGAAGAATACTTAAGAGCGCAACCGGCTACTTACGGCTTTAATGTAGATACTGATGTCGTATCGAACAGAGTGATTGATATTACAATGGTTATACGAAGCTAACATCCGCTTAATGCAGACATGTACCATTAATACTGATATTTTTATAGTCCTAATAAAGGCGATAATTTCCATCATATACATTAATTAGTTACATTTCAAAAAAATAAGACACCATTTTCGATGAAAACTCTTCCTCTCAAGTGGGCAGCCTCGATCTTCCGTCATCTTGAACAATTATGATCATAATTCCAACAAATTAATACAAAACAATATTTAGCAATACGTATAAGCCTTCCCCTTGAAATACACTATCTATAGATGAAAACTGCCCTAAAATCCATTTCGTAGATTTCAAAGATTTAATCGTACGAACATAATATATAGAGTGATTGACGAAAGTTTTACAGTACAAAGAGATAATCCTTGGGCAACATTTATTTGGGAATATACTCAATACTCGTAGCATTCTTCTCATGTATTACGTTACTATATAAGCGAAATAATACTTCAGAGGCTTCGCCAATTATTCATCCCCGATTCTGAGTAACTGGATGAAATCTCTTTGATGTCCTTGTGTAACAAAAGGGATAGTTCTGTGCCTAAGGCGAGTACTAGTACTTGCGGCGCAAGGAGCAAGCGATCAGTCATTAGAATTGAGCGTTTTTCAAAACAAAGTGTACACGAATATATTTTTTTAGATTTAACTATTTTGGGTTTTTCTTACTCAGAATTGTGTACCGTATCGATTCTGATAAAAGAAAAAATGTGTCCCAGATTTTACCTCCTATGGTTTATTTTCCTGTTCGTCACGTTCCATACTTACATATTTAAAAAAAACGACGAACAAAAAGTGACGAACTGGATTGGAAGTTTTTCAAAATATTTATTCTGAAAAAATGTAGTCTTATTTTTGAAAAAAAAACGCTCTTAAGAAATAATATTAACTTACTATTTTTTTTTGCAAGTTTGAGCGACGCTTTGTAACGATATGATAACAATGCAATCCTCAATTAGTTCTCATTTTAGCGGATTAGTTTTGTGAGTTATATAAATATGCGTAGGTATTCAAACCACGATTTCTTCAGGTCAAATCTTTAGTTACATGGATTACTTTGTAAATAATCCCAAATCAGGTGATTGTCTGTGAACCAAAAGATAACTTTAGGTTACGTAATTTTTTGCTCAAGTACCAAAAATGTTTAGTTATATCGAAAGTGTAAATACCTACGTTTAAGAATATCAAAGAAACAAAAATCTAAAATTTTAAAGAAACAACATGGAATTCTTTTAACAATTGGACCACATTAATAGTGATTAAGTGCCTGATTTTAGAGGGATCAATGACCCGTCAAAGGGATTGCGAAGAATTGCTAGCTTCGGGCTATATCGCCTAACATGCACTTAGCGATATTTATACTCTTTACTGAATGACAAACATTGCTAAAGGCTATAGCCATATTCTGTAAACAACGTAGGTAACTAAATTAAAAAAAATCAAAACCTATTTTTGGTAATGATAAGAGAATTTAATGGCATCAGAGGCTGAAGACCCAAAAAAGAGATGGAAGCTTTGCAAATAGAAACGGGTGGAAAGAGGAAGGGGTGGTCTTTCCCCAGTACTGAATTATACGGAAGGCATTTGCCTGAAGCAGAAACATGGCTGACATTAAATTTGTTCGCAATTGGAACTGCTGATCTAATTGTAATAAACTTTGTAGGCATGAGATTAGTTTTGACATATCCACTATCATACGAAAAAATAATGATCGAAATCGTTTTATAGCCAGCGAAAAGATACAACAAAAATCAATAAAAACTAAAGAATTTGAGTTCTTTCTTTTCATAAAGCAATAGATCCTTTTTAGGATTCCGTTATTACCTCAAAAGACAAAAACTGAACCCTTATAGGATTACTTTGTTATCCGTCCATCCGTCCGTCTGTCAACCCTTTTTCTCAGGAATGTGTAAAGGTATAAAAGTGAAATTAATACAAATATAATTACACATAAACGGATCTCACGTATAAAAAGTCGAGTGATATCCGGCGGCAGCGAAACGAACAATGGGTGTTCGTTTCGTTGCCGCCGGGGCGAGCGCTGCAGGAAGAAGGACTACGAAATAGTCCGAAACATGTCGAGCATCACTCGACCTTTTTATACGTGAGTTATCCGTTTATGTGTAATTATGATTGAGTCTCACGGTAGTTTCATGTTAATACCAAATACTTCAGTTTACTGTCTCTTATAAAACTGTGAAAAACTGAACCCTCTAAGTCAACTCAATCGAAAGTTACAATAATTGGTAAAGCTGATTCCATGCAAATTGCCGTGCTCCCAAAGAATGGGGGCTACTTCCAGTTGTCTTAGAAAGTTCAAAATTGGTATGAAGGCAGCTTTTATAATTACTGATTTAAGTTTAAAAAAAATATTGTTTGTCTGTTTGTCAATGTAAAAAAAAATATTACTCGCATTGCCTACATTTTGCTTAGGAGCTGGGCTTTGATAACACTGGATTTCATATTCACTTGCCGAATTTGTTCGGAACCCACGGTGCGTGAGTCCGACTCGCACTTGGCCGGTTTATCAATAATATTTATTTACATTCATAAAAATTTACCTAATACTCGTACCTACCTCTTTTTCCAAAAGTGAAAGAAATTTGAAATGCTAAAGAAACATCCAGGTTACTTTAAAAGTTGCTGCATTGCAAAGCAATTTCTATTCATCTGCGACCGTTGAAATGGAACTTCCAAATTCGAACAGATCTGGTGAGGTCGTGACCTCGAACCTTCGCTTTCAAACAAACGAACTCAGGACTTTTTAGAAGTAAATAGATGTTGTGTTCCAAAGTTAAAGATGTCTTCATTAGTTGGTGAAAGTTCCCGTGTAATTCAACAGATGTATAAGCTGATAAATTTTGTTTAGTTTTGTAAATAAATATTTTAATACAATTTGAAAATAAGCAATCACTACATAGTATTAAACAAAGTGGCTTTCCGCTGTCTGTCTGCTTTTATAGAATAGTGTCTTATCACAAGTCAAAATTTAAGGGGCGTTATATAAAATTTTGATTGAATAGTGACTGACATATTTCAAAAATGAATTTAAAAATTAGTTAGGTGCATATATTTCAAAAATAGTTTGAGTTATGCCACTGTTCTATAAAAGCAGTGTGACATGATTGCCTTTGCTTAGGTGTCAAAACGGCAAAGTACATTGTGAGTAGGATTTACCCATTCACCATAAAGCAGGCATAGTTGTCTGACACGCGTGCTCCAAACCCAAAGGGCGTGAAATCACACGGCTCTAACATCGATATGCAATTTGCTAACGGAAATAGAACGTAATCGCACTTAACGTAACGTATTGAAACGCGTTACGTTCCCAGGTGTTGCTATGCCTTGATTCGATTTACCCGATTCAGCTTATTTTCATATTGGCCATGTAAATATTCTATCTAGCAATATTGCCGATTTTCTTTTATTACCTTTAGGTGTAATCTAAGTTTGCTACTCGCCGAAATATAGCTTCTGTATATTAGTTTCTTATGAAAAAAATCGTTCTTATTAGCATAGTGGTTTGATCTGCAGCCTCTCAAGCAGACGGCCGTGGATTCGAATCCGGGCTCGCAATTCTGAGTTTAAGGAATTTATGTGCGTTATATAATTTCAAATGTATTCTTAGCTTTTCTGTGAAGGAGAACATTACATACACCTGTAGGCAATTCAGTGGTGTGTACAAACTTTCCAATTCGCGCTGGCTCCGTGTGGGAACTACAGCTCTTGTTCTCTAATTATTAGCCAAGGCCTGTATTGTCTTCACACTATATACGTCCTACCACTGTACAAAAATAATCATCCTAGACGTCTGAAAGAAACATTAATATTAAAAGCTCATTAAACGAAAAAAGCGTCAAAATTACGACCAATTTTATGACGGACAATAGCATCTGCCTGTCACCCCTTAAAATGTAATTTACTACCATTATCCAAAACTCACTATAAAACACTGAATGCAACAATTTTAGTGGCATAAGCATGACATTCGTTCATTTTTTTATTTTGAAGAATAAGAAAAGATTAGAACTAATTTCAGAATAGTTCGTTTCCCACACTTCAGAGTAATAATTACCTCGGGTTTTTTTACCCGAATAAATTGTAGGGACATAAAATATTTTGACGTGTCGATAAGAATGAAAGAGGCCGAAACAGTGGGACTTATCTTATCGGGTGTTGAGGCACTAATGACCCGCCAGCCCATTACTGCCGAACTCCAAAACAACTTCATTACAAAATTGACTTCTTACCTTTGTAATAATGACTTCTGTTCACATGACCTTTAGCGAAAACCCTACACTTCAGACATTCGAATTGTTTTTGTTAAGTAATCAGATAGCTTACGAGTAATTATTTGTACGAGGTATTCTCAATTTTATAGGTAGGTATATAGTATAGATAGGTATAAGTAGGTAACCTATGTAGTAGTACATACCTATGTAGGTAGGTAGGTATGTCGTTAAGTAACTGTAAGTTCATACATGAACTGTCAAAATGAACACGATGGCGATTGCGAGCAAGTTAGACAATAAGCCTACAGGATGCTCAGGAGAGCGCCGAAACACGTGACTGGGTTATTATTTATTGTAGCAGTTTTGGTTGTACTTTTAGCTGCTTTAGCATTGAGAAATTATCTGCATTGAATAAAATTATTTAACACTATTTATTTACAGGAAATCAGGAATTAAAATCTTAAATTAAACTTCTTTAAAACTTTTTTAATGATATTAGAAAGCACCATCGTTTAAAACTACCTGACCAATACGCTTTAGCTTTTTTCACGTCCTAATGTTTTTTATTGCATCCAAAATACTCCCCTCTTAAACCAATTCCCAACCCTTACTAAGCCAACGTGGCTGAATCTAAAAACGCGCATCTATCCCCAAGTCTGGCGTCAGTGAGGTAACACCGTCCCTCTCACTCTAAAATTAATGACTATAAGTGCGAGCGAAACGGCAACAAACGAACTTCGAAAATCGAAATTCGGAGGATAAGGCCTTTCTGACGTCTTGGATTAACTCCGCTTTAAATGGATATCCACCCACCGTAGGTTCCATAAAAGAGGTAAACGATTCTGTCATCCCATTATCATAAGTTCGTAAAAACTACTCGAGACAGTAATAATGATATATTTTATTAAACGCTCTACTGTCTTGTTCTGAAAAGGGTGCGGTGGAGCACGCATAAAAGGTTTTTTTATTTTATTTTAACCACTGCGGCAATAGCTGCTCTCTGGTCAGCTCAAGGTTGAAGGTACAAGCTTGAAAAAAAAATGCACTGAAAGACATAAAAAAAAACTCGAGTAACTGCCATTCACGATTGTCGACATAGCGATGCGTAGGCTTATTATTATTAAATTTGTAATTGAATTGAAACTCAACCAGGTGACGTAAGAATTGTTGATGTAAATATTTTCAGGGACCGGCCTTTTGACGTAGTTTTGATACTTCCTCTAATTTGTTTTCCTATTTTTAGCATCAATTTATACCTACGTCCTTTACCATCATCCCTTACGGGGTAGACAAAGCCTATGGTGTCAAGACCTTAAAGGTCTTGCATAATTGTGGGCCATAATTTATACCTACCATTTATTTATGGATAGGTATAGTGGACAATATCCCTTTTTGCAAGCTTTGTACTTATTATTAACTTTCAACGTTTACACAAATCTAAGGTGGAATAGAATCTTACAAGTAACTTTTAATTAACTTTCGGTGGAGTTGACGATGACGTGGAATTCGGCATACCTACTTATTGTGTATTTCTATGACAATACAATAATCTGAAAGTTAAATTCAAACGGCCTGAGCTACCTCTCCACAGGAGAGAACTCTTTTTAACGGTGGATTCGGGTAACGCGAAATTTGGTATTTTTAAAATGTTTTTTTAATGATGACGTTGTACTTTGTTCCACTTGCTAGGATCCTAATTTACACGATTTACACATTTAACGATTGCGATAACGATGCATTACCTTTCTGTTAATTACCTTGCACTACGTTTGAGACCGAAAGACTTATTGTCTACTATAACAAGTATCAATTAATAGAAGAAGCCAACGTTCCAACCTTGTAATTCCGTCGCACCGCATTTGTATTACCCTAGTAATATTGTACCTTTGCCTTGTATATTGACTATACAATTGCAGTCTAGCAAGGTAGTCATTTAAGGACCGCCTGCGCGGTGGCCATAATTACATAGTTGCCTTGAGGTGGTCTCCCTTACTTAGATATACGCACTGAATCAATTTAACTTAACGTTTTGGTTACCATTTTTTTAACACTTGTATCGTTAATTTAAAACTAATAAAGTACATGTACCTTTCCATGCTAGAGGGTTATTACGGATTTTGTAGTTCAACACCCTCTCGTGTGTTGAAAATATAAATAAAAATTTGATTAAAAATTATGAACGATCACAGTGGCGCCCAACATGGGGCCTACATTAGCGGTATCTTTAAATGTGCTATCTCTCATTACCTCAACTAATTTAACCAGCTGACTTTCAGATCTCCTAAGGGACTACACAATAAACCAAAAATATATTTTCTTATTCAAAAAAGTAGGTATTCTCTAATCAGCAAATCGATTTTATCGTCACTTTTCTTATCTTGAATTGTATGACCAAATCAAATGCGAGATTTCAACTCACATGTGTATTTAAGTGTATTTAACGTTTGATCTGTGTCTAGTTTTAATCATTCTTCATTATTTTTAATAAAGCCTACCGGGATCTAAACGCAAAACTTTCTGATCGGTTCTGTTTCTGTCCGTGTTTTGCCGGATTATTACAATTAAACAAAACAAAGGATAGTTGTGGCAAGGTTAATACACTTCATTGCAATGTCGTCTAGCGCTTTTGACTAAATTCCTTTCATAAAGACTAGATTATCTCTTAAGCTGCAAGATGAAACTGGATTAGAAGATTTCTCTGTGCTATCGTTTGCTTTTATGAGCTTAGACTTCATTAAAATCAGATATATGAAAATGGTTACCTACAGTCAATGCGCATAAACTTATCCATTGTACCAAAATTAAGTAAACGTGGTAAGTTCGCACGAAGCTTAAAAATTTGTTCATTTGTGTATACATGTATAGGAGTAGTGTGTAAATATACGCTCTACTTCTATGACATAGAAGTAACTAAGAAAGTTATAAACCTACCTAAGTCTTTATACACTTTATCTTACAATATTTATCCAGAATACTTCAGCAGGTTGAACTAAACATCCCTTTAAATGTAGTCCAAGATTTTCTATTTCTGTTTAAAATCTGTTTCCATAAATTGATCGATATTCAAAGTCAACGGCGTCGAAGGGGTATAATAACATTGTTTTGAATACAAAATTACTTCCTAAAACATTCTAACACAACTTGCATTTGTTCACAGTTTTTGAAATGCAGACACGAGTAGGTGACATTACATCGGCATCAAAGCAACAATGTATTCGTAATAAGATACATAAACTGAAGTAATAAAACAAAATAAAATCGCGAAAGTACCATGAATAATAGACATGCAAGCTCTAAGCAGATTCACGATTCGTACGTAAGGCGGTCGCCTGACATGTGATTTATTCCTTTTATCTTTGAGCGGTCCGGATTTCAACGGAGATAAGTCGGTACCAACGTAAATCAAATCCTTGGGTGATTGTTCGAGCGATGAAATCGTAATGCAGCTCACAATCGGTGTATCGGGATGAGATATCTTATTTCTGTTTCGGACCATCTTTTGATCGTTTCGTTTTGTGATAGGAAACTGCTAGAACTATGTGCAAATCGTTTTAGATCATTCGATTACTTGAATATATTGAATTGCAAGCTTATTTGAAACAACTAAACTTTTCTTTAAAGCTCTTTTATTATTGTTGGCGACTGGGTCTTAGCGTATTCATTGATGATTTTTTAGTTCTTTTAAATTAACTTTGTTGATGCTAACAGATAGGCTGTAAGGCTGTTGCTCTAGCAAATTAAATATTATAGTTTGAGCGCTCTTTGTTCTTTGTTTTTTTTTAAATAAACGTCTCAGTCATAGCATAAACGTATGTATATCCACAGTAAATGCCTACTTTGGTAGCTACTTTTAATCAGTTTTGATGTACTTATAAGCTTACTTCGAATTAATTACAGTAAATGACACTTGAATGTTACATTATATATGTATCACTTCTAAGTAAGCCCGGTTTGCATAAATAGAATATGCATGACTGCGCAGAGGATAACTGCGCAGGCCGCCGTACCTGCTGCAGGCAGTATAAAATTCATCATTTTATACTTCCCTGAGGTTTTATTTCGCAAATAAACTGAAAAGCTCCACAAAATTTTAATAACTGTATCAAAAACCCGAACGACGGTCACGAAAGGAGTCAGCTTATAATTTAGTCGTAAAACGGCAATTAGAATACACTTTACTGCACCAATAAATCTTTTAATCTCACACGATATCACAAAACGTGCCGCGAGGCTTAGAGGAGCATTAATTTATTATATCAATTAAGGAATTCTTCACACTTATTAGTTGAATCAAGCTTGTAAAACACTGGTGTCGTCTACAACCATCTATTACGTTCGTTAGTCAAAATCTCCCCGAAATTCATAACGCAATTTGATAAACAATAAATTAATTAACTTAGCTCGGTTTCGTTCCCGTCATTTGTCACTTAACGTTGATAAAAATATTACAGCGCTATTCTGTTTGTTTATCCAACGTTTCGAGGGACTAATTCACTGGCACATTAACTATATGGTACGCTGACAACTGTATACGTCTCGTTTTTTACGAGTTCCAAGTATGAAATTTATAAGCACCGCTCTCACGAGTGGCTATAAAAAAATACGGCACTATTACGAGAATGGAACTGTTTACTAAAGTTTTGACGAGTCTAATTTACTCGTGATCAAGTATAGTTATAATTACTCGGCTGAAGCATTAATATCCTTGACGTTCAATTTCGCGGTAATGGCATTTTGACATATTGACATTTTGATTTAGAACAAAATAGTGATGCGTCTCACATCGATATATGAACGTTAAGATGTTTTAGCTCACAAACAATACTTTTGTGTAAGCGGATACTGAAGGATGAAAAAGAATTTGTCAATACAAATATACTTTGTGAGAAGAGGTCCCGTAAGTGATATCATGTTGACTCGCATTGTAGGAGGGCCGGGTAACCTGTTTGCTCTTGCTACACTCAGATTGGTAATAAGATGCGACACATGTATTATCCCGATTAAATCCCCTCGGAAAAGGGGCTTAAATAATAGTGATGTCTTTATGTCGGCGTCACGATATCCGACACGTTATGGTAATCTCGTAATTATCTGACACTTGAGATTTGATAAATCATGCATTAGTTTCTTGCGAGACGAGATAATGAAGCAGCCGTGGAGGGTGCGTAGTTGTTTTTCATTAATTATTGCGTGCCGGTGCTGAATTTTGAACATTATTAACTTCTTATTCTACTTTTTAATTTACTAATATATGTGAACAAAATTTTCTGTAAGTACCCACCTTTTTTGTTTGTCACACTTGTTTACACAAAGTAGTAGGTACGGTCAAGTGCAAAAATAAGTATTGATAGCAACTTCTCAAAAATATGTCCCACGACCTTATTACGCCGGTGTAAGAGCGTATGGTACTTATTTTTGAATCTTTGTCTAAATACATATTATTACACTTGACTGTACATCATTTGGTCACAAATTTAAATGTGATAAAACGCCTATGTCTAATCAGATTTGTGTTAATAAACAATATTCAGTACGCTTGTTACATTTTCATCGATATCGGCATGCCGACTCGATAATTTGGCAGATTATCGCAGCACTCGGCGATGATTGATCGACCGGCTCCCCGTAAGCCTGTCAAGGCGAAGAATAACATTGTTAGGGCTCTTGTAAACGTCTCACTGGAGCAAAATCCTCTTAAGGCGTGGCTTCGCTGCATGGAAATAAAACGAAATTGTGGCATCGATGCTGGTTTCTGATCCGCATTTCGGCACTTCGAATATATAGGTACCGTTATTATTACAATTAAGGATGTGCGTGTCTTTTACTAAGGTTTAATATGAGACAAAGCCTGTGCTCAGGTAGTGAGAGGTAACAGGCTGAATGATAATGTTTTTTAGTAAGGAAGAGGAGTGATGTTGCAAATTCTGGATAATAATAAGAGTTTCAACATGAAACTACCGTGAGACTAAATCATTATTACACATAAAGAATAAAATTAATTATTATTATAAATTTGGCGAGCGCTCCAGGAAGAAGGACTACGAAATAGTTCGAAACATGTCGAGCATCACTCGACTTTTTATACGTGAGTTATCCGTTTATGTGTAATAATAATAATAAGAGTATTGTTAATCATTTCACGACGTGAAAGATGTGAGAAATGCCTAAACCCAAAACAAGGAAGACTGATTGGAAGCAGCTCTAGAGTAAATATTTAATAAACTTTGAAAATGTATGTACACAGTATCCTATTTTGAAGTCATTTAATTACATATGTCTTGAATAAGATCAAACAAAACAATTCAACGCAATGCAGACATGTGATATCAATAAACGTGCAAAGTTATGATGTTAATAGTACTCTAGAATAATATCAGCCGCAGAAATATAAAACCAGGCTTTGTAACAGTCACCGATAAAATACTGGAAACCATACCGCAATAAAGCGTTCCAGAATCGTTTAGCATAATGGTTGTTCACTATGATCTGGTAATGGTATGGATAGCGCGGAAACGTATGCGTGTTATGAGTATAAAAGGAATAAAGTAATGCAGACCACCGGCGGAGATCAAAGGACTGTTCCTTTTAGTACGAGTCGCGTCAAAAACGGATAATGTCCACCGTGGAACGGTTAAGTGTTATAAAAGTCGTTTAGTCATTATGCTGTTTAAAGGCTTCCGTTTTGTGATTTGAGAGCAGACATTTGCAAAAGTTAGATTATGGATATTTTTGTTATTTACGGTTTTGGGCACAACGGTTCAAAATATACAAAACAACAATTACTAATTCGATAAACTTTTTTTGATTGCGTAATCTACAGATTGGTTTACGTTCAGTTAGGTTTGTCTAAGAACAGACAAGATATTTTTTTGGAGAAAGTTGCATTGTATTTTGAACTGTTATATTTCACCCATTAAGCATTATAATTTTTTCGGAATAACAGAGGCACAAGTGTTCACTGCCTATGTTGTTTTTTTTAATAAATCAGAATTAAAGATTGAAAGGAAACTGAATTCAGTTTTATATATTGGCTCTGTTTTTCATAGGTATTAAGTACTTACTTACAAAGCTGACATGTGCCATTTTACACTAAATTATTACTATAAATCCTATTAAAACATTTTTAATTTTGTTTAGCAAAAGCCTATTAAAATTAAACCCTTATTCAATAAAACTATGATATTTAAATGATGACACGTAAATTCCTGTTTTATGGTAGATTTATCCAAGTGCCATCAAAGTTTACTACTACTATAGACTTAAATTTAACCACTCTCAATAAATGCACAGTCATTTTCTGTACATCAGACGTTGGTCCTTAGGAATTTATACGGTTGCTGCATTACGGACACACATTACAGTTACATAGGAATCAAAGCCACGGCAGGTATTATTAAAGGAATTTGATGACACTTCACCATAAAAGCATGCATTAATATCGGTGGGATGTCGTCCACGTTTTCAGTAGATGACGCCTTACCTGAAACAAATGAAATGCGGAATTAAAACCAGGCACCAAAACCAAATTCACGTTTTGTTCAAAGGTAAATTATTCAAAGATAAACTATACATATTATACCGCTTTTGAAGATTGGTCCCGTCCCACATATTTGCCTACTTTCTTAGTTGTTATTGTAATTTAAGCTATACTTGTAAATGTGTTGACTATGAATGTCTAAGTGTATAATTGTGAAGTTGACTAAACATAAACAAAGTTTATAGCTATTAACAAAAACCAATAACGAGACTAAGACACCAAACTGTCCATTGAGATAAAGCCTAATCGAAATGTAGCAAGTACTCGTAAACTAAAAAGGAATTTCAATTTTGAATAAACATAATCGTAACCTATATTCGTTCGACTTTCTCCAGATATACTTTATTAAGGGTTTTTGTCGTAATGTAAGCTTTAAGGCGTCGTATAGCTGCCTCTTTGTGACATCTTATGACCTATATAGGGCGTAGTAAATAAGAATTCAGAAATGTCTGATGAAATTAGAAGAGTAAACCCGGTAGAAAAAGAAAACAATGAGTTAAAGACTGTTACGTGGTGCTCTGTTGAGACGTTATTTCCCTAATACAGAACCATCTCCTTTCGTAACACCTTTTAGTTGAAGAACGTTAATTAAATTCATATAAACCAAACGTCAGTAGACTCGGTAAGGCACACTCAAGCCGTATGTCTTGCGTGCTGTCAGCTGATATTTGTTATAGTGCAAGCCGCGTATTGAATTGTCAATGGTATCAAGATGTTGCCAGGAAAGGGCCGAGGGCTAGGCTAGGCCTCAAAGGATACCGCCATACTTTTAAGGTTATTACGCAGGCTATTAAAGTTGCGGTATGGAACAGAAACTAGGTATTTTTTAATAGCCTAGTGAAATAAATTACCAAACGTCTCGGGCTTATTGAAGGCAACAGAAATAGAGGTTTGATGACTTAAATACAAGCTAAAATAGTAGAAGTCATTGTAAAAAAGTGTAGTTTCCCAAAGATGGCAATAAAAGTTTTAAATTCAACCAAAAATTGAGAGTTGCACAATACGATGACTTTAATTGCATACATGATAAAATAAAACAGAATGCAGAAAAAAGTGCCAAAGAAGATAGGAGCAAATTAAAGTAAGCTAATGCAATTTATAAAATTTTCAACAACATTAACATAAGTAGATAGATAGAAATACAACAATACTTTTAAAAACAAACTATAATTTCCAGACACAAGATGACAAAAAGTGAGATAGTGTCCAATATTTACCCCCCTATTTCATAAAAATTAAAACAAATATTTTTGAATAAGGAGGTTAAAGATACACAAGACCTTAGCGCGGTTTTGCAAAACAATGTTAATCTCAAAGACGGAAAGATTATTTTCTAATTTTTTTTTAAATCTTTCACTTGTTTTCAATTTAACTGTGAACATATTTTATGCTTGCATAAGTAAATAACATGCCCTGAGTCTGGCATTAAAACCAAGAAGTTCGTGTCAAGAAAAAAATAACATGCTTTTTAAGATAATTTGGCTTTCGAAAGCATGCAAATTGACTGAACACTCACACGCACTCTTTAGAGTTCCGTCTTTTTTATGATTTGCAATCCGGTTCTTAATAAAATTATGGTTGCGGAGCACGGAGACATTCGTACAATATCTATGTGAAGCACAGACTAGAAACGAGAGAGACGGCAAATAGTTACGCGTAAGCGACACATACATTGAATGAGTTTTATCACATATTTATCGGTGTTCTAAGTGTAATTTCAAAGGGGTGACTTAATTTTTTAATCAAAAATGACGATAGTAAACTTCTACAGAGATGTTCATTCAAACTAACCGAACGATCTTCTAAAATATATAAATATTTAAGACTCCTTGTATATAACTCCGAGTTATTTGCTAACTTAGCGTTAACAGGTAAGAAGGGTCTCCGCTGGTCATCTTATGGCAGAAGGTGGCTGGGGCGTCCCCGGACCAAATGGAGGTGCTCAGTTACGATGGAGGCTGGCTCAATTGGTCTCAGCTGGGAAGAGCTTAAAGCCAAGCAAGATCGAGCCAAATAGAAAACTCCTCTACGAGTCTTATGTCCCTAATGAGGGATAACAGGAACACATCACGGTTAACAAGTGTCCAGAAGTATTGCACTGTCAATACAGTCATCTATAAACCAGGTTTTAGGAATTCAAATTTAGAAAGTAATTTAATTCCTACCTTTTCATACAACTACGTGATCAGCGATATCGTCAACCACTGACGTCTTATCAAACATGCTTTTCACATTAACATTGTTTTAGTTGATCAGAACAGAACCCTTTTTTATTAAACTCTCATTTCAACGTATGTTATTGAATTTAGTCTTAATTCAGATACAGTTGGCATCGTTTCCGATCACCGTTATACACCTTAACAATGCCATAAGTTATGCGGGTTGCAGCAGTGCCTGTCATTTACAGGTTTTTAATGATTCTTAAAACTCTTAAAAGATCACGACGAGTATATTGAGCTTACTCTGCATAGAGGTATATTTATTATACTTGGTACTTGTTTGAGTAAATAAATACTGACTGACTATTTTCATGTCTCCCCAAACGTCTGAATAACTTACAATTCTATGTTGCTTCTAGTAATACCATTTGTGCACCTATATGGAGAAAGTTACAGGGTAAGAAGAGGCCTTATCGCTTCAGAGCGATCTCTACCAGGCGAACCCGTAGATCAGAGAGCAGAAAGGAATAGACCAAAGCAGGTGGTGCAATTGACAATTATGTAGAAACCATAACAAAAATGTAAATAATTATGCTAAACGTGGCCTTTAGGTCTTGTTACCTTAGGCTCTGTCTACCCCTTAAGGGATAAATACGTGATTTATGTATGTGTGCATAACAAAAATACATATCAAGATATATATTAGTGGCTTTGTCTGTTACTTAGAAGCAGAAGAATAGAAAACGTCTAAAAGTTTTAATTAGAATAAGTCAAAGGATAATACCAAATAAGTAAAATTCGTGAATATAGATTTGTTATTGCTAGAAACTTACAACGCTTGATTTCCGATTTCAAAACATATCATACCTATCAATAAAAAATGAAAATATCCCAATGGAAATGAAAAGCTTCGTCACTTTAGTTTTGTGATATTAAGAGTTAGGTGTGCGGTAAAGACAAAACTTTAGAAAGCTGGACATTTTGCTAGTCTAATATCCCGCCCACTGGGTCATTTTGCATGATAGGCTTTATTATACCGTTATAGGTCTACATCGTAAAGTGCAGAACAGTCTATAATTGAATACGGGTTGTCTGTAGTACCTAGTAATGTAGCGTGAATTATTCGCAAATTGATTTCGGGCTCATTTGAACGTCTACTTAAATTGACATTTCAAAATAGTACGACAGGAACAAAAAATATGGACTAATCGAATGAATAATACACTAATTGAATTAATTACTTTTCCTCCGCATACATCCATGAACGGAAACCAATAGCCTTGATAGTTTAATGAAAATTGGAATTGCGCTATGCGAAACGTTTTCTTAATTAAATCCAATTGCCACTTTACGAGTGGTTGATTTCATTATTTTTATCGCAATATATTTAACTCTTCAATAAAAGTAAAGGCTAATACTAACTCGATTATATGCTTAAAGTTTCTACCATGGACCATAAAACGCCAATACACGCTCGGTAGTCGCAACTTGATTGTAAGTTAGAGCCACCTCACACCGCCAAGAAAAACAAAACACGGTGGCAACAACGTTTAATTGGCATTGCTGCGCCGACTGCCTTCTGAGAATCGAGTCTGGCTATCCTGTAACAATATCCCAGCTTATACTGTTTTCGATTACAATTGTTTATTTTATTTTATAATGAAGCGCCATGATCATGTTCCACGTACCAATAAAACCGCGTGCGATACAATCGCATAAACTTTTTAAATGACTCCAAATCCAAAGGCGCAATTTTTTGTTCGAATTAGAACTCGGTTTGATTTTTCACCGTGGACGGTGAGGCTTAACTGTGGAAAATCCACCAAAAAACAAGCGATGAAAACATCGCTCAGCGTCGAGGAACTGCGGCTAACAAAAGGCGAATACGAGGCGCTTAATCCTGCCCGGTCGTCATTTCGACGGTTCGGGGAAAAGAAAATTGAATTTATTATGGATGTGTTTGAGTGACGTGTTATTTCGCACGCTGCGCGATGGTGAAGGCGATCCAATCAGTCAGCTGCCAGGATCCTCAATATTACAAGTGTCTGAATCAAAGTGAAAATGCAGTTTTCTATTCCGAGTTGCAGTGGCTGTTGTTGTGGATAACCGTATTGTCCAAAAGCAAAGGAAGACAAAGCCCTTTTTTATGTAGCCTATTCGGTGCATTACTACTGGGGACAAGCCTCTCCTTATCTCTTTCTACCCGATACCTGTGTTATGCAAGGCTTCTCGGGTTCGGTCCAAAAAGCTCCAAATTGTCCAGTTGTCTTTTTTTTATCTGCCTCTGGATGGGCGGAGGTTATTTTGTTTTAATAAACCAAAATAAGTCAAAACAAATCCCGCAACCGGTTAATTAATTATAAACCAGCACAACAATCCGATAATGCTACTATAAGTCTACCCAATTACTCGCCAAACCATTTACCTCACATGCATCATTATAATACTCCTTAAAACCGCGTACATTATTGTTTACCACAGTGAATTCCCTATTCCCTAAAGTAAACAGCTTTAATATTACAAGTAGTTTCAGAGGCTTCTATTCTGCGTTAATGACTCATTAGCCGGAGCACTTAGGTGCGTGGAGGGACGAACTTTGATGACCCCACGGATTCGCCCTGTGATGTGGTAAACTGCGAAATAGCCTAAAAAGTTTTTCAATGTCGGCATGCTTTTTGACAAAAGCTGTTCCAGTTAGACGGATAAAAGTAAAGCGGAAGCTGTAAGGCGATTTGTCTTCGTAAGATTTAATGTTTTTCTGACGTAGGTGAGCGTAAGAATACCAAACGCAAAATATGAATAAAAATAAATAACATAGGACAGTTTGACACCCGTTTACCTTGATCCAAACTAAGTAAAGCTGTACTAAAGATAAATATTCAAGATTTGAGAACAAACATTTTGTATTAAATCTTTCAAAGTAGGTATAAGACCGCCTATTGTCTACTTTGTTCTTTGTTTCTGTATTGTTTTGTACTGATTTGTGGTGTTCAATAAAGAGTATTTGTATTGTATTGTATAATGATATCTATTACCACCGGTTACAAACACCGGACCTCAAACGTCGCAGTTTAGTTCTCTAACGACTAGGTACACTTTCCGATCACGAATATGATTGAAATAATTTAAAAAAATTGTTTAGGCCCCTGGATAAAAATCAATAATCATTTTGATTTCGCGCAAGCAAGGAACAATCAAACGGCGCCGACAAAAGCGGCCGCGTAATATGCTTTTCAAAAACAATAGTTGCCCTCGAACCATTATTTAATACCGGCTCCCGCTAAGGTAAATAAAAAGGCGGGGTCTAAAGGGGTGGTACAAAAATAACCGACAAACAAAAACGTCATAACGCTATAGAGAGCGCGAATTCACTTGCAACCTTTTAAATTGATAGGATTGTGTATTGCAAGCTAATTGGGTAGAATATGCATGAAGTTCGGCGTTAGTTATGTTTCATGTGTATGTAAATGAAACTTCTTCTGTGTGAGTGATAGTGACGGTTTTATGCGGACTACTAATCGAAGAAATGCTCTTCCTCCCAACAGCAAAAATATACATGATTTTTTCTATATATCAAACGCTTTGACGTAATTCTAAGATTTAGTGGTTATTTCATTAAAAAGTGCGAACGTCACAGAGACGTACAAGAAAGAAACACTTCAGTAAATAACAGCCGCAACCAATTTCAATATAGCAATATAGAAAATAAAGGAAATAATCCATTTACCCGAACCCACTGGCTTATTAGACTTTCATCAAATAGAGATTTTTATCTCGCCGTCCATTTTCCTTGATTCGTTGTTGTCCAACAAAACATGAAAAGTGCGCTGACGCAGACATTTTATTATTCATGGCGAAAAGTAAAAGAATCATGTGTAAACAATCTGGAACGTGTAAAGTCAGTGTATTACGAGGCGCTAACTTTTAAACGAGAGCCGACGAGATTAAAAAAGCCGTCTTTCCAAACGGATAATTTAAAAAATGAAACTGGTTTGATCCGATGTGATTTACATAAAAGTTGTTTAAATGTTAATCTGGTTGGCTAAAGGATTATGACGTGCCCTCTGACATGCGGGGTGACTTGCTGCGTCTCTGCACTTTAATAATTTATTTTTCTCGCTAGTGCTCTCCCCTACTCCCGTTATTTTGCTTGTAGTATAGAGAGAAATGAATTCCTTGAGTTTGAATCTATTTTCCTACGTTTTACCATAACCCGTCTCGTTAATTTCTTCGCGCACTATTTTTACTTCATTAAGGTAAATGTGTTTTTTATCAACACTAACATTACTAATCTTACGTTTCTTATCAGCCGTCTGTCCGTTATTATCACACATGGTATTATCTCTTAAAAGCGCAGCTGGAGATTATTTTTTAACGTATTTGACTACGATTGCACGTGCATCAATTGTGATGTTAATATTATAAATATTAATAAGCCACAGCATTTGGAAGCACGTTATAATTATGATAATAATCATGTTTGCTTTATAATTGTATACAATTTCATCAACAGCTTCATCCGTATTAACATAATTTAATTCATTTCATATGTGACTAATTTATATTTATACCGGATATTGTTTTTGAATGATACATTAAGGATGCATTTGCAACAACTGTCAAGCGTTTTGTATATCTCTTTAAACTTTATCTTTAACGGTTTGTAGAATAAAAACTTACATTATATATACTCGTAGGTGTCTTTGGCGAAGGGAATATTTACCGTAAGGTTTCCAATCGTTTAAATAGTGTATCATTTTATGTTAACACCTGCGAAGCAATTTGTGTGTGTGAAGTTCCCAATCCACAACGGGCCCGCGTGGAAAGTTTATCCCAAGCCGTTTCATAGAGGTTTGTGCCCAGATATGGGGCGTATTTAGGCTGCAGATATTGATGATCTTCCATGTAGATTCGTAACTTTTGTGTATAAGTAAGGTGGCATTTACAAGCAACTAAATAAATATATGTGTTACATTTACAGTCATTTGCGTCATTATGACAGACCGCAGTTACAATATATATTTATTTAAATTGTATCTTGTATCATTTTATTATAAATATACTCAGAAGTCGTATCTCATACTCGTAAGTGAGTCACGCCAGCTACTTATAATGGATACACTTATAATGGAATATTAAGAATACGAAATTACGGTGATCTCAGTCAAATTACGGTGGCCAGCGAACAACGCGTTTCGATGTAATTGGGCTCTGTCGCTCGCTGTTTGGTAAAAGTCATAAAAGTTAGAGATTTCTTAGACCCCGTGTTTAAATATGTACCTAATGGCATAAAAGTGTAATTCCCGTTCCGGTCGTATGAGATTCAACGTCAAATTTAATGAACTCTTAACTTTGGTTTACTTTTACTAATATAGCTCTTAGGTTTTTTTAATGACTACTTTTGCTGTCTGCGGATTTTCCAAGAGATGCAGGCGGATTTGATTATTGCAAATATTGAAATGAAAGTTTACACTTGAAGTAGTGTTATTGCAATAAAATAAATACATAAATATTACGTCACAAATCGACATAATATTGATACCTACAGTAAGAAGACTTATAAAAACGGTTTCAAAAATAAATTGAGCAAATAGTTATTTCTTCGATGAAATGACAAAACCAAGGCTTCTAAGGAAAAGCGGAAGAGATTTAGTGAGAAACACCTTTTCAAAAACTGTCGAGATTTGCATGTTCACATTTTCTTTCAATGTTTCAAATTATTATCTAAACGACACACGCTATTTGATTCTCGCAACCTTATAGAAAATAAATGATAGCAAAGACATTTTGACATTCAAAGTCAGTACCTACCGTCCTATTTGATTTCCCGCTTTATGCTCCCAACATGAACCGCAAAAGCGAACCCACGAGGATGCAGTATATGACTATAATGATGATGATGTTGCCAAATAAATAATGGCCCTGTCGCAGTTATTCGTGGTGATGGATGGACGTTAGCTGTCAGCTGGTGTCCTTTCCTGTCATTTTCTCTTCGGTTAAACAAGCGAAAGGAGCGCTTGAGGTTCAGATAACGTGATCGAAAACGTTGTGGTAATTTGTAAAAAGTAAATTAGATTTTGCAGTCTTCATTGTTAATTTATAATGTGCCTCCGCCAAGTCGAGCAAAACAGTCCTTCTTTTTTCGAAGCAACTCACGGCACTTGACTGTAACTTTTTATTTATTCTTATACTGTAAAAGGCACATGCCTTTTTATGAAAGGCACATTTTGTTTTAGACGAAAAAACATTCATTCATTTATTATTTGTTTGCGTCATAGAGGGATTTATCAATCTAGAGCGGAAATCTCATGCATACGATTGGTTTGAAAAAATAACTGTCAAACTACTGCGGACACAAGGCAAGACAAGTCAGGCAAGCAAATATAGATAGTAAATTTTAAGTAATTTTTGACGTTGTCAATTACAAATCGCTAAACGTCTAGCAGAAATAGATAGCCCGGCTATTCCATTGATTAAATCACAATTTGCAATTAAAAACCCTTTTTTATTATCCGTTATTAGAATTTCGATACGCCATAAAAACAAACGAAAATAGGAACCAACTTGTTTTCCCATACCGCCCACGGCTGTGGCGTAGAACGATCGAACAACGAAAGGAGTAATTCATAACTTTCATTTCATTCTTGACCTGTTGACCTGTAGTAGCCATAATAGCTTCGATAGAACGGTTATAGATACGGTTGGGTTTCTGAATCACTTGGTCACTCCAAAGACATAGATACTTACTAGATGTTTTTGCCACAAAAACTAAATTTTGGACACCCTTTGTTTTTTTATAAGAAATATATTTTGTTTCAAATGAAAATGGACTAAAATTGTAATAAATAATAAGAGTAATTACACACGTTGCAGACGTTATTACTGTTTCGTAGAAAAATTAATGATTCCGAATTCAAAATAATTTATTACAGACTAAAGCCATTAATTCCCCAGCCAGTGCCAACATCCATCAATATAATTCCGATACTCCCAACAGGCTTCACTTTATTCCAGTAATGAGATCATACAGCGCCTAGTGTTTGAATTTCATTTTAAGGAAAACAGGAAATGGAGCCAAAAAATGTTCGGCCCGTGGCCAAAAGAAAGTTAGTAAAAATAAATGTGTTTGTACTGCTAATGGGCGAAAACATTACCTACAGGAAAACTGCAGCTGGCTTGTTAACTTTTTAATCTTCTTATGTATTTTCTTGTTTATCGGTTTTGATAAATAAACTACGGTAAAAGGCGAACATATTTAAATGTCGGTATGATTAGTCGTTTTGTCTTTCGCGGACAATTTTGAATTTGAACAACACAATAATTTATTCAAACTGTATATCCAGTCAACATAAAAAAATTACAAATTCTTGGTTAATTCCTATAACAATGGCAAGTCAAGTAAGTTCAGTGAATGAAGTAAATTGGTATGAAAGTTAAGTATAATGAAAAATAATATAATCAAATGTGTTTCAGTAGGTACCCAGTTACCCACCTAAAATCGTATTAGTGGGTGCTTGTAACGTTAGGGGATAGAATAGGGGTAAAAAAGATAAAATGGAAACTTTTTCACCCAGACTTATAATCGCCATAAAATACTACATGAGTTGGACTGTACATCCAGCTTAATGCAGATATACATAAAAAGAATTATGAAAACATATACAAATTATGTCAATTGAGAGTGACACATCCAGTCACACAAGTCTTCAACAATCACGAACAATAAATCGGTTTAGAAAGCGGAAAACGGCAGAGATTAAATGTTATTAAACATTTTTTATGATTGACATTTTCAACTGTATACTAAAATTTAATGTTATAACATTGAACGAGTATGTAAGTGAGCTTTGAAACTCATTGATTACGTAACCATTACGTAAATTTGCGTCCGTAATCAGTGTTAATACCTACAGTTGAAATATCACATACTACCTACCTACGAAGGTACAGTATGCGTTGCTTCTGGTGGGAATTTAAAATATCAGCTTTCTAGAACCAAAGATTTGGGTTGGGCTTTGATGAGTCAGCCAGTGACGTCAAGCCATGTTTTAATTCATACCTATATTAAAACTAGTTTGGGTTATAAATAGATCAAGAAACAAAAGGCGACTTCCATGTGGTCATGAGTTAACAGTTTATCAGTCAGTAATAACAGGGAGCCTTACCATGGAGTCATAACGCGATTCAATTCCGATTCAGTTTAGGTTCCCTCGCTGTCAGATTAACACTAAAAATGACAGCTAAAACCTACACTGAGTCGGAATTGAATCGCATTAAGAGGTCATGGTAAGGCCCCATTAATATTTGCTCTATCACTATTATAGTATAAAACAAAGTCGCTTTCTCTGTCCTTATGTCCCTATGTCCCTATGTCCCTATGTATACTTATATCTTCAAAACAACACAACGGATTTTGATGCGGTTTTTTTTAATAGATAGTGATTCAAGAGGAAGGTTTTTATGTATAATTCTACGCAAACAAAGTCGCGGGCAGAAGCTAGTTTGAAATAAAAGTCACTATGTTCGAATGCTTACTAAGTTTGACTATAACAATTTAAAGCCAGCAAAAAAATATTAGCTCAGCTATTCCGCCGTAACTATGCACTTTTACTGTTATATAAATAATTCTACGTCCGCGTCCTAAAGGGTGATAAAGTTTCAAACACCCAAACATTTAACCTTTTACATTCGTAACGAATACCAACACAAATTCGTAACGAAAACAAGTGAACGCAAAACTGTTTTACATAAATAGTTTAAGAATGTTTGAAAAAACAAACAAATAAAGAATGTTGAAGCATTAGTTGAAGCTAATAGTGGTCAACGGCCTTGACGACAACTTGCAATTTTTTATCCTAATACTAATACTAAGAAAACACACGTAAGAAACGTTACTATTAAAAAGTCAAAGAAAAAACCAATTTCCGAAAAACGTGACACTTGTACTGAAGTCAAATAAAACTTACTTATACTTCGGCATTGTAATACGATTTGAATGTACAATCGGTTTAGCTTCAAAATGTAGCTTAAATTAAAACAGCTTTTCGGCACGTTTGAACTGGTTTGCGGATTTGAGCAAAATTGCTGAATTGACCGAACTTGATTGCACTGTGATCTGTATCTTAGACACTTGCGCATTCACAGCTGTTACTGTGTCTCCAAAAAGTGCACCTTGTCGAATAATAGAGTCGTTGTGTATATTAGGTATGTTGTTTAATACAAGTTAGTTGCATTGATTTGAGACGTTTTGCAATTGAGTCATTTCTTCTTAGCTCTACTACGTTTTAGGTATCATCCCACAAAGTCCTTTTACGTTTTAGGCATTGGATCATAAAGGATAATATTTTGTGCTCCTTTTTTACTTGTGACTTTTTGAGTTTTACCAACATGGTGAAAATTTAATACGTTTAGGCTATTAAAATATTCCCTTTTGGGATGAAAGGGTTTTGTGACCAAACACCGTTTGGTGTTTCTATTTTTCAGCACAGTAGTCCGACCGATTTGGATACCAATGGTTTTCTGTAAAAGGTTGGTCTAAAAGTCAATTATTACCTACGTTATTGTCAGTCTTCATTTTAAAGATTTCTTGGAGTTTTTTCACCTATAGTGTTGAATATTATTTTTGTACCGAGCATAAAAGCATTTACAGGTTTTCGTAATGTAAGCAGGTATTCAAGCAGCGTTTTGATTAATGGAAAACCGATATTCTAGGTATCCAAGCTCGACTGAATGTAGTGTTCCAAAGCTTTTACATCAGACCTTTTAAGTCATTCACAAAAAGCAATTTGCGGATAATAAATTGCCATAAATTTTCACACATAATTTGCCGAACGTCAACAACTCACACAAAATCTGCCAAAACTTTCTCTTAATATAATTTGATACCGCGAAGTTGTGAACAAGGGGTTAACTCTGAAAGAGGGCAAAAACTTTGGGACGGTTGCCGTGACTACGCGCGAACTAAGAATGTGTAGCTGACGCAGGCTACTAATGGTCAGACAAACTGACTGACTCACAATACATATCTACAGTCTGTAACAAATTAAAAATAAACTTACATCTAAATTAATTATTTAACTAAATTAACTATACTCAAACTACAAGGGGCTTAAAATGTATTCTGGTAACGTGGCTGACGCCGTACATTTAGAACACTGACTAATTTATGAAAACATTAATCAACCACAATTTAAAAACCCCCTGATAAATATTTACAGGGATATTCAGTTGAACTAATCTGACCATCTCCTGAAGATGTCGGAATTATTTTTGACAGGCGATAGGTATTCTCACAAGGCTAGTAACATTGCCACGCTCTATGGACAGCCTCAGCTTGAAAAAAAATAGTTCACAATTCACAGAACAACAATAACTATCTTATTTGATTTTATTCCTTCGTAAAAATTCTAAGCACAAAACTCAAAGTCATGAATTTAAAACAGATGTAGATTTTTAAACCAATTGACATGTTTGAAATGCAGCACGAATTCAAGTTTGAAGACAAAATTTTTATATTCCCTACTAACAACGGGCTAACACGAATGCCCTGTCATTCGATTTACTTTCCCAATAAGGCAACGAAAGTCCGTATAGCAAAACATCTTCAGCAGAATAAGCCACGGATAACGTCTAGACATTACAGCAAT
Source organism: Pandemis corylana (assembly GCA_949127965.1). NCBI lineage: Eukaryota > Metazoa > Arthropoda > Insecta > Lepidoptera > Tortricidae > Pandemis > Pandemis corylana. Next base: position 9,392,313 of record OX421856.1, on the reverse strand, counting down.
AAACCTTCTGTTCTTATGACACGTATAACAAAGATATAAAGCTGAATTCCGGCTGTCCGGCTATATTTTTAAGTGGCGGCATACGTACGTGCTTTGCAAATCAAGTGTGTTCAAGAGCGGATGGGAGTTGTATGAAAAATCGTGGTGAGGGTGTCACAATAAGCGAAGGGGGTGGAAGGTGGTTGTAATCGGAAATGCGTAGGACCCTACGCGAGACGAAAGTAAGAGGATGTCTGCCGCACCCTGTAGATATACGTGTTTTAAAGCATGAGGTGTGTATCAAGCGGCATCGTGTAAAAGATTGAGTAGGTAGATATCAATTGTTTTAAGTGGTTAAGATAGCAATCTTTTAAACAAAACACTCGCACTCCATATCTTCGAAAGACTTGATTTTAATGTGATTTTATGACGATAATTGCTCGATTATTGTATCTAGATATACTTAGAGTAATACTTAAATTACAGTATGAAGTAAATTTAGATGTATTTTATTGTCTAAAAAGTAGACAAAAAAACAAAGAAACAATGAAAAAGCGCAATTTTGAATACAGCGCCATTTAACCAGATTTTGTTACGAGTTAACCACGTGTATTCTTCAAAAAATAGGTAAGAAACATTTTTCTAGTGGCAGTGTATCAATACGAATTATAAATGCCCACGATTGATAAGCGAAACTTCTATTTCAAGTCTTGATCAACGTGAATCATTAATCTTCGAGTGTATTTGAAGAAAGTGATTGTAAGTCGAAAGTGTTTTGAGTAGTACCTGCATATTCAAACTTGTTCTTCAATCAACACTAAAGTAATTATAACTCACACTAAATCTCAAAATTAATCCGGATTACTTAAGCAGGTGGTTGGGTTACTTAGACTAAAATATACCTACTTATGTATATTTTTTTATTGTGTTTCACAAAATATTTTCGAACATTGGTCGAAAATCAACGATGAAAATCAATCACACCAATTTTAAAATACTTAGCATAGGTTGGTTAGATTAGCTTTGTACTTTTATTTTTTACATGTAGATAAGGGATACTTGTTCTGTTGAAAACTGTGCAAGCCCATCATTATATTAGTAACAAACATTACACCAAAAATACGGTTCTAATGAGATTAAAAAGTTTACCCCTTTGAAACCTTACCAAAACCCCACGAGCAGGGAGACCGGTACCGTTTACAAAAGCCAAAGCCTACCTATTCCCCCAGAAATCGATTCAAGAATATTTTATATCCCTTTTCGAGCCGGTGTAAAATCACCACCGTAACGGCTAATGAATTACCCTGTCAATAATGTCAAAGCAAACGCCAGCTGTCAAATTTGAAGTGTAAGATTGAAGGGTAGGCCGTGTGAAACTAAACATGAACACTCTGTTAAAAATGCTGACGTATCAAGTGGAATTAAGGTTTGATTTCATGTAGGGGAACAAATCTAGAGCATTATGTGATTAATTACAACGAATAATGTGTCGATTGCGTGCGTTTAGATTGACTAATGATTGGTGTGTTCAAACATTGGGTTTTATTTACAAGAAGAAAATGACAAAGGATTAGGAATAAAGCGCTCGTTGTGTCTGAAAATATGATATTATCTCACAATAAATGCTCAAATTTTCATATTTATTTTAGGCGACACGTAAGGGTTGATATTTTATTGAAAATAATATACCTAATTCAAAAATGTGTGCGCGGCAGTTCTTCGAAAATGTGTAAACATACCAGTTGTGTTCACAAAGTCACTAAAACATGCTAAAACAACGACAATTGTCATCATAAACGCGCCTACAATCGTTTATATATGTATTGTCTTTTTTTCAGTCTCTCTCCAATTCCTATCTACTCCCTGATATTGATGATTTATTCCTCGCCCAACTGTTTTTTCGGCGTCTTTGCCCGTCAGTATGAATTGCAACAGTCCGTACCTATCGCGTCGAAGCACATGGTCTAGTAAGTAAGGACCTATACAACTTTTTTGATAAAATAATAAGCAAATAAACGTTGTCAATTGATATAAAATCCTGTAAAAACACTGAAGGGGATACCAGTAAACCATGAGAGCTCCTCAAGCAAATGTAAACCGATTTCTCGGTCGAACTCACAGTTTGCGGGCGTGCGACGCCACATGTTGCTTGTCCACCCACATTTGCATATCAAAGCACGGTCTAACTCTCAATTACCAGGTAACATACGATGCAATAGAGTTTCCTTTACGTAGCCCAAAGTAAACATTAAAGTTAATTGTAGTACATTACCAATGTTTGTATTACATGGCTGACGTTTGGGAGGGTAATTGTTATTCCCCTTTTATGCGAATTTGTAGTTACATTTACTAAGTTACCAACAAAGCGCTTTATTTGTGAAGTATCCATTTGTAATTTTTTTCGCTTCAGTCAAAGGCGCTTTACTTAGAATTTATTAAGAAGAAGTTCCATAACGAATTAACTCTTCTGTGTCATCAAATGTATTGTAATTGTAACGAGACAGCAGAAAAGCAGGTACTCTGAAAAGTAATCAATAATACCTGCACACACCTACCGAATAATTCAACTGCTAAGCCCAAGCCCTCTCATTCTGAGAAGAAGCCTAAACCCAGCATTGGGACGTACTAATATAGGCTGGTGATGATAATTAATGGTGCATTTGCGGGTTTTAATTATTCTCACGACACTTCGAAAATTTATTTAAATTCTTACTAGTTCCCGTTATACCGACATTTCGTTAGCGGTTATCGCGGCTAACCTAGCCAGAAAACTCCAAAACCTAGGCATCAAACCACCGTCACCTAAAGTTGAACACTAGGCATAAATCAGTGTTCACGTACAGGCAGCGGGGCGCAAACCGCGAGCTTGGCACCACGCCACGCGGTCGAGTTATCCAGACCAAGGAATAATAGACACGGGAGACTGCTCTTCATGAGAATTGGAGGATTTGTGTAGGTCTTGTAACTATAATATAGAAACAGTGCTACTTTAGTAAGCCGTTGGAAACGTTCAAAACTCTATCAGACCGGAGAAACAATAGCAATGACAAAGACTTACTACACGGTCTCATATTGCAATGACAATACCGATTGTATGTTTGCAGAAAAGAGACAATGCAGAATTGGAAGATTTGTGTTTTTTTATTCGACATGCGAAGGCAAACGAGCAAGTAAGTTACATGGTGGTAATTAAGCACCACCACCCATGGACACCTTCAACGCAAGAGGGTTGCAGATACGTTGCAAGCCTATAGAGCTAAGATAGAAACCTCATGTGCCCGTAATTATTAAGTCATAATCAAAAGCATTGTTGCAATAAGTGACAAGTAGGTAAGTAAAATTGACAAAATAGCGCATTGACTTTTTTTTCTTGCAGCATAGTAAACGACATTAATGAACCTAGTTATGGACACTATTTAACACAGTTCGTTGAAGGAGAATGAATGAACTCGCAAAACTAGTAACTAGATAAGTTTGACGCGTCTGCATAGCCACCTGGTTAATCTGTAGCCACTGTATCACGTTCATTTCACGAAACTTGGTGGAGTTAGGTTCACCAGTGTTGATTAAATTAACAGGAACTTCCAGGAAATTCAACGCCTCAACTGTTTAATAATAACACAGAAAAGTATTGTTCTATCTATACATTTATGCACCTACTTATTTTGGTACTAAACATCAGCCTTAAAACAAAGAGAACATCAATACAAAAAAAATGTTATTCAATAGTTAAATAGTCTAAGAAGTATGCCTTTGTTATCAAAAACGAACTTATCGCCATTTTATTACTTCCATATCTCTTTGTTCACAGCGGATTTCGATTGCCTAATCCTACGTGCTCACTACAACTAGTACACTACCATTTAAATCACATGATGCTTCTTCTTAATTCTTAGTAACTACATATCAATCAACCTAAATGGCCTATTAATGAGAGAGCGTGCTAGCATGATGTAACAAACTCTCTTGACCGGAACGCTGAACGCTTCGCCGAAAATGGCAAAAAACTTGGTAACATAAGCTTAAAAGAAGCCCCAACTTGCAAGCTTGTGCCCAAGTAATTAATCGAGACGAGTACGCGGCCGTCGCCACGTCGCACCGTATCACGACGCATTCTAGTGGAAAATTGAACCTGGTCTGCCGACTCGACCGCGAAATATCGCGATCGCCTTTTCACAGTTTCGAATTAACTTGTGATATGGCTGTTTTAATATTTATTATTCGTAGTGACGCGATGAGGTTCACAAAGCAAAAAGCAAATGATCTGGTAGACTTGAGTATAGATTAGGTAATAGCTACTAACTCGAGGTAAATTGCAAATAAACGTTGTGCGTGCGATGACTTTCTATTTGAAATCTAGTAAAAAAACACATCAATGCCTTTGACACCATGCTTGGCTAGTTACTTGTAATCAGGTAGAGGTAGACGCAGTAGTCGTTTTACTCGAATTATTACAGGAAGAAGAACAAACATTTTTACACGTAGGTACGATGCAATTTTTCTAACCCAACGTTATCATTCAGAAACAACGTGACTCCATCACAATTTGTCAAAAGTTACAGTATCCGTTCCGTCTTCGGGAAGCGATAGATTCGATCAAAGCGAATTCATATGAGCTGTCAGAATTTGCCTATTCAGTCAAAGATAAGCCCCTTACCAGAGAGATTGGAGCGAGGTTCTCGCTACGCGACTTTCATCCTTACGAGTACTTTAATATTTCTTACGTCAGCTACAAAATTTATCGTACTAACTGCTCTTTCTTAATTTAAATATACATCGTTTTTGGTCGCAAATAATAAGAATTAAGTAGGTATATCTGTCGTTTTGTTATTCATATTATATTACCGCATCTTCCTTTTCCAGACGTTTTAAGCGTTGATTATTCAGCGCTATCGGAGTGTACCATCTGGTAGGCATTGTGATGCTATTGTCGCTTCTATCTTCGAAAACATAAGGGTATTTTTAGCGTGTGGAAACCGGCGAGAAGAAGGTTATGGAGGAGACATTATTTTGTCACAATGGTGGGTGCCGCCCACTCGCTGGCTGCATCTTCGGTGATGCACTGCTTTGGGGAACGAATAAATTACGAGAACTTTCCTAAGAAATACATTGCACATAGTCTCGGAGTACCGAGTTGGTTAGTTTAGGAGCCCCTCCGGAATAATTCGCCCAAACGGACTTAAAATAGCTTCGCTATCTTCCAACCTAGAGATTCATTGTTTTCTTGGAAATAAGGATCCAAGTTTGTAATGAGATTTATGGTGAAGTTTTCAAAGAGGCTTTAAAAATCCTAATATAACATGAAATACAATAACTAAAATATAATCTATTTACAAAAACATTTGCGTGCAGCAGCTGATAGCTAACGTGTTTTAAAACTGCGAAAAAACTATCAAGCCCGACCACCACTTGTCGGTTCAAACAATAATTGGACTTCGGATTAGACACAGTAACTGTAGTGACCGTGAGAAGCTCACTAACCACAATGCTCATGGCGTTTCCACAGACCACAAAGAGTAGGTAATCTAATACACGAAGCGCAGCGACACTGGCTTTCATAGGCGCGAATCTCATATTACACGACCAACTTACACTTGCAGGTCTAAAATCTTGAACTATTCAACTATAAACTCCGCTGCAGTACGATGAAGAACTGTCGTATAGCTACTCGTGGGCACACGTATTGTGGTCATCGGCGCCCGTATTCATACACGTAGATTGCTTTTTTTTGTTCAAACGTTGTTGAACAAAAAAATGTATGAAACCGCACGCTGTAGGTGGCTATCGGGTACCGTGGAGCACTAATTCGCATGAAACATTCGCAAGAATCGAATTTCAATTGAAATTTGCAATTGAAAACAAATTGAAAATCTAGTTATTCGATTTTTCGTTTCATCGAATTAAATACGCGAAAAATTTGTAAACGCTTCGCTGTTTTTGGATTTGATTTGTGTAACAGCTAGCCATTTTAACAATGATCACAAAAGTGTAACTAGTTAGCCATTTGTTTGAACTTCTTTTGTATCTTAGTTGAAATTCACTTCTATTAACTCCAATCAGATCATCTATTCTCGTCAGTTAATTGGATAAGTCACCTGGAACACCCGCCAAAATGTCGTACGCCATCCGTATATTTCAATTAACGAAATTACGCCGCATATTGAGCTTAGCTATCGCAAATGTTGTCGCTGTTATTAAAATGTATTTCCACACTATTGGATAGAATTTGCCTCTGCAGAATGGCTCTTGTATCGCCATTTACATAATTAAGTTCTCGCCCGAAGAGCCTTTAGATGTTCGGTTAATAACTCCTTCTTGTTACATACATGAATATTCGATTGCTCATTCCGCTACCGAGATGATTTATTGAACTACCTTAGATATATGCTCACACCAGACCGGTTTTTAGAAAAGTAATAGCTAGTTTGTTTATTTTAAACCAGACAACGTATTGCTCAAGAGAACGAAGTGAAGGTAAGCGAAGTATGTTGAATAAAGGCGAAGCTGTCACATGTGAGGCGAATTACAAAGGATAAGAAACTGATCACAGCCAGCGGATAAGGAAAACCTGGGGTAAATTGGGGATTTTTGTGATTTACCTCAAAATATTAAATTAAATCTTGACGCGGATGTTACTAAATTGAGCGCAGAAGTTATTAAGATTTATCATAATTTTGAACACAAAAGCGCATTACAAGACGAAATTAGGAGTAGCAATCACACGACAAAAGCTAATTACAATCCAGAGATTTCAAAGCATAAAGGCGAAACATCTCGTGCCTAGAATTAGTACAAAACAATCGTCGAGCTCAATCGAGATGCGGGTTCACAAGAAAAGCCGTGGCTGCTTTAATATGCGTCGCACAATAGTAAGGGGCCGAGTTTTGAAGAGGTAAGTCCTTGTAAAGGTACTTTATCTTGCCACAAGCTCTCTCGCGAGAGCACAGAGGATGCGATTAAACGTCTTAATCTTAAAAGCGCACAAGTGGCCGGCGTGGTCACTTGTGTTAACTCTTTTTACTTCACACAAGCGTTCTTTGACACAAACACTTTGAAATTCAATTAAGAGCTCTGTTACAAAAGTCTTGAGATGTAAACGAGGCACTGAAATCTTAAGATATATTTTAGGTTAACGTATATTTCTTTATTATGAAGGTACAGAAAAGCTTACGCAATACCAGGGGAAGAACACAGCGGTTTGTATTAAGGGATCCCTTGGTAGATTGCTAACCTCTCTAGATGAAATAATTCACCCAAGGGTGTATTTGAAATAAATTTTGGTCAACAGAACAATGAAAGATTAAAGGGAACTTTCTACAACTGAAGCCTCTGCATTTGATGTTATGAGATCCTTATTTTGAAAGTAAAATGTTCGTTTTTGTACTTTGTTTTGCTATTGTATAGATTTATCCGTGATATTTACTGCTAGAGTCAATGGCAATCAATTATATGATGCTACCAAAAGGTTGCTGCCCCGCAAAGTAAAGATAGTGCTTCAATATAAAACACTGTATACTAAATAGTTTACAGACAGAACAAGAGAATCAAGACTTAAACAATTCAATTTACTTAAATTATGTAAGAAAAAATATTTTCAAGAATAAAATGATTGTTGAGAGTCAAGGAGATACTTGAAACGTAATATTGCATTGTAATACAAAAGAGCTGCAGTTGCCTCTGACTTATTAAACGGAATGAGACGGAAGTCTGCTTACTCCAATTTGCAACTAAGTTCCGGATAAATTTTAATGAGCCTGTTAGAACCAAACGCACAGTGACCATTGTCGGTCTGCAATAAATATTGCTTTCAACTGGGCTTCTTGAGCAAAATAATTAAAGAGATAAGCCACGATAAACGGACCGATTCAATTTTAGGAACGGCTTTAGACATTGTTATAGTAATCTCAAGTCAAGCACCTAGTGAATTGTGATGGTGATAAAATAGTCGTTTCAAAGGACGTTAACCGTCAACGACCATTAAATGTATATATTTTAAAAGTAAGTTTCAGTTGTCATAATCATAAATGCGGTATAAAGTTCAGATATGTACATAAATATATAGACAGTATGATGTCTCACGGGTTGAATAATGCGGAATACAAAATGCATTAGATGTCTTTGATTCTCGAATCCGCATTCAAACCAGCAGCAATACCTACTCCGCAATGCCTTGTTAGTGTTTCAGTTCGTATTTATCCGTGGAATAATTATAATAGACAGTGAAACAATTTATTGCAATCGTTCGACTATTTGGTGCTGCGGTTGTGCACTGGACATGATAGAAAGCTGGCATTGGCAAGGATTTATATACGGCTTTGCCTCTAACAAACCGTCAGCTTTGTTTTGTGGTTGCACAACGCCTTGAGAAGTGGCCATTTTATAGTAAATTTGAAACAATGGAAGAAAATGATCTTATACTATCGATGATGACAATAGAGGAATTTACGGATTTACGGAAGCGCTAACACGAGCAATTTTGGGACACGTAAAATTTGTCACGCCATAATTTTACTTTTACCCACTGCCATAAAGCCATTTTGATACTTACTCGTAGTAGTAATACAAACTTGCTCTTTTAATATTGTTTTGTGTAAATTATATTCATCATGCAATCTCTAATTATTGTCGATATTGTTAAAAAATATTGCTTAATTAAACTTAAAAAGACATGCCTAGGCTGGATACAGTTTTAATGGCGGATAGGGAGACGCGGAGGTCGAGAGAGGAGACCTTTGCTCAGCAGTGGGACACCAATATAGGCTGATAGAACATTGCAATTGCATTGCAAATATAAAGGTATTAAAACTGCGATTTTAATTGAACTTTCGTTTAAAGCTCCGACAATAATCTCTTAACGTATGCAACACTGTGAACCACTAATGATCTTCGAGGCCGATATACAAACAAAAAAGACAGTTACAATATATCCGTACCGCCGAAGCGCAAAATTGAAATGGTCCAATTTGCATAGTTATTATGAACACGAGTTGGGCAATTCAAGAGAGAGCGGGACGCATGCTGTTCACACTTGGACACAGAAAGAGAACAATGACCGACCCCTATGACAGCCATGAGGCCGATTTAATTAGATCTACGCGGCCGTACACTTTGTAGACAATTCGAAATAAGCAGGGGTCTACTTAACTGGACAAGCCATTGATCGATTACAAAAGTAATTGCGTTAATTAACAATAATAATTGTAATTTTAAATCCGGATCCAAATTAGCCTTGCATACCGCGGGAGCTTATAAAGTATGAATTTATTCATGAAATAAATTTCGTTGAGAAATGAGCTCATTGTTGAAATACCTACAGGTGGTACTTAATAATGTAGGTTGTGTTACTTTTTATTCGCTGATACCAGCGTAGTTCTGAATTAACTAGTTAAAAGAAAATATGTAGTTCTGTTCATTATAGAGAGGTTAAAACCAGAAGAGGAGAAAAAACTATATAAAACCTGACTATGAAGCTAGAAGTCCTAGGTTCGAATCCCGGTAGAGGCAGACAGTTGTATGATGAATAACGAGTGTTTGTGCCCGAGTCATGGATGTTGTATGTATTTAAGTATGTATTTATGCACAATATAATATAACTAAAGTAACCTAAACAATATAGTAAACTAAACAATATAAGTACGTTTATCCGTTGCCTGGTACCCACAGTACAAGTAGTTTGGGGCTGGGTCAATTGGTGTAATTTGTCCCAAGATTATAAAATATTAAAATTATCTAAAAATACCTTTCATTTGCTTCTTTGTGCTTTTTGACGATTTCAATTAGCTCACATTTCAATATTTTTCTTCATAATTAACAATATGTATTTTGATTTTAGCCAATCTTGTATTTGCCCTTTGCGCTAATTGTCGATAGTTTCCAGTACATCAATAAACACTAAAATCTGGTATCTTTATTTAACAATTTGACATTTGCAATTCATTCTGTGAGCCTGTGCCCAGCAGTGTGACGTATATAGGCTCCGATGATGATGATGATAAATTGTCATTTTAGTATCTACATTTATGAAAAAATAGACTTTACGAGAGTTGCACAGTTTATTCGATATTACATATTTATAGGTCCCATAGCGTCAGTCAATGTATATAACGTTGCTCATTTGACTTCCAAAAGAAACCCTAAACCCTCTGCTGATTCCGGTCATCGTAAAAAGGCGGCAAAGCTGAGCTAAGCCTTATTACTGAACCTATTAACGGACCTCCAATACCTACGCGGAACCCTCGTCTTAAACAGAGCTATAAACACAACCCAGCGCTTTATCTCCTAGATGCGGCATGCGAACACGTGACGCCACCTCGAAGGTTGGCCATGTAGGCCAAGAGTTGGGGTTCATTAAATTAATAATAATCTATTCTTATAATTAAGTTTTTATTTTAGCCTAATAGCACCTATTTGTTTGGATCAAATTTTGCTCATCAAATTTCGTGCTCTTTTACTAATCTGATTGAGTTGAAAATTTGTTTACGTGTGTAGGATGGCTGACTGCATCATAGTAATCAAAAAGTACAGTCAGCAAAAAGCTTGCATTAAAAATGACATTCACAACTTATTTTCCTTTCAAGTTTTTAACTAACTTTATTACGTTGTGGCCAATTCTTTTCAGAAGTTCAAACGGCATATTGAAAAAAGGCAGACTTGCAGACTAAAAATATGCCAAAATCAATAACTACCTTTTTCACTTTATGTAGATACCTTACCAAGTCCTTTTTCTTGGCAGGTGTTTTGATCTTCTTTATCTCAATTACTTATTATCCAGTATTTGCTATTGCTAGGTACCTTTCAATGTAATAAATATTTATAAATATCATTGGACAATTCGACTGCAACTGGCCTCCCGAACTAAGCAAAGCGTGTGCTATGGATGTCAAGCAACGGACAAATGCACTAAATTATTCTTCTTCTTACATTTAAGAGCCCAGCTAAATTATTATGTAGTTAGAGTAAGTCTTTATCAATATTTGACGTTTTTCCGAGTCTCGCCCAAAAACTTTCTACGTAAAAATAAGCTTCAATGGTGGTGGTAACACCTCTTAAACGAAGGTGAAAATGACTGTGAATGCAAGAAGCTCCTGGCCTACTCAAAAGGCTGAGCGAATTCCAGGCCGATCGATCCGGATTACGCCCGCCCGACGATGGTCTGAATAAACAATGTGACGGGACCGCTGCCTTTTAACGAATCCCTTGCATACGTGGTTATTTATTTCCTTTCCGTGTTGCCTGTGTGAAGCTTGAGCGGTTTAATTCAACGGCCTTGACTGCCTTTCTTCGAAAATATTTGAAGTTACCGAAAATACGTAAATATTAAAACTTCATAACGTCAAGCTTTTTTAAGATATGAAAATAAAAGAGATTCTAAGAGCGCAATAATTATTAACATTTGCTTTTCTACTAGAAAGCAACCACGCAATGTAAAAAAATAGATTCATGGTTGACTATATTCGGGATATTACCTTTTTTCGACCACGATTACCCTTCATGAGCTCCTAATCGTAACCGCGATGTATAATCCATATAAAATATATGTATTTCTTTTTATGGAGATGAATTGATGATTCATAAAATATTTAACAGTAATCAGATCTAACGTTCCTTTGTTCAACTAACGCTTAAGTAATGTAAGCTTATAATTTTATTGTACCAAAATTATCAAAAATAACTTTTTTTTACAAAAGTTACATGTGACCAACTCTATTTATAACAACATCGCTCTCATTGGACTCTTTTGCAACATGAGCGCGCCTGTATTTATATTAGTAAGCAAACATAAACATTTCTAGTCAAAATTTACAAAGTATGTTTTAATTAGCACATGCCGTACTTAGTACTCAGCATTTGCCGTGCCGTAATTTCAGACAATATACAGTAAAATTACAATTACAATTTAAAATTATAATGTCAAGGCAGGCTACTGGTTGGATTTGTGGCCATCAAATAGAAGATTGTAAGTAATAAGACAATAATGTTACATTGTAGACGGGTCCCAAAAGAACTATGGTAACTTCAATAATAACTCTACTAAACTGTGTTCATGATGTTTCTCACCTACTGGTTTTGTATTCACAGATCAAGTTTAAACGATGACTCCATTCATACTCACAAACAAATACGTTCTACGGATGGACTTACCTGTAAAAAAACAGAACACAACCTTATTATAATAGTCACAATAAACAGCACGTGTGGGCCAAATTTGGGTCGTAACCCTAAGTAGAGTGATTCTATCTCACGAAAACAAAACACAAAGAAATTTCAATCTTACTCGCGCTCAAATAAGTATCATTTTACATTTCAACTAGCAGGACAAATAAAGGGGAGTCATATCAGTAGTGATGTGTAGAGATATTTTGACATTTGGTGTGTTTTGAACATGCATGCTGATGCTACCTTCTGCTATAGCCAGATGTTATCATTTTACCGTTATTTATTAGAAAAATACCGTAAATATTGAAAAACTATTATATATTAGATATTTTTCACTAATCGAGCGCATTTAATTAATGTTAAAGACAAAACAGTTTATTTTTAGTTAGCCTTTCTTTCATGCCGCTACGAAACGATGGATCGACAGGATATTTTGCATAGATATTATTTATGACTCGGGGGTAACATAGGTTATTTTTCATCCAACAAAAAACGCAAAATAAAATTTCACAACAGATATAAGAATAAGATAGTACAATAATGATATCGCGTGAATAAAATGTATAAAGTAAAATAAAGCAATTAGTGTGACTGTGCGAACATCATGAATGACCCAAGCAAAATATCCGGTTCCCTATTAAAATATTGACATAGAAATGTAACGGCTGTTTGAGCAAAACAAAAATGTACGTACATTTAATACGCTTGGACTCGTAACGAGATTAATATAGAATATGGTATGGCATTAAATATAATTATTCTACAATTCTTTTTAGGTTACGCATTAAATTAATTCTACAGATTTTTGAAGCTTTACACTATTTGAGCAAACAGTACAATGAAAAGTTTTGACTGACTGATTATCTCATCAAATCCAGCTGCAATTCATGACTAAAAATTTGAAATTTTGCACAAATGCAACCTAGTTGATAATACCTCCGGGGTTGCGGGTGTCTATGGGCAGTGGTGATCACTTACCATCAGGTGACCCACTTGATGAACACGTACAGAATCAACACAGACTGTGTAAGGTAATCGGTGACTTTACAGCACTATTCGAATGCGTACGATATCCTTATATTGGTATTAACTTCATCTTTTCACTCGGTCGTAGAGGATCGGGATCACATTACCGCCTTGTGAATGGGGACTACACAGATGCGATCGACAACTAGACGTGACATTTTTATTCGCAGAACGCTTAGCAAAGAATGTAATACCCAGGTGCTCAAATAATGGCTAACAGTGCTCCGATGTCTATAAAAATTTAGCCGTGTTTTTGTTCGTTACAATATTAAGGCTCGTTGTAGAAAAGCTTCAATGGAATGTTCGAAACATGTTTTAATTATAATTTCTTCTCAATCGACTTAAAAAAATTGGAGTTATGTTTTCGACCGTATACTAGTCCCATCCACGAATACGTCGTGTGGATTTATCTAAATTAACATCACAGTAATAAGATCCACTTCGAATATCATTGTCAATGGCACTATACCTATACTGTTTTTATTTTATTGCAAAACTTATTTTTGTGAATATTAAGGTGATTATAATTTCATTCATGTTCTAAAGCAGTTATCAGTATTAATAAAAAAGTTATTCAGTTATCTTCGGTCAGTGCTCACACCATGGCACAAGCACACAGAAGGATCCAGGAAGAGAATAAAGTGTTACTTCTACTGCTACCCTTCTTCTACCAATTTATATAGTTAGATTCTGTGCGATAGATGTTCTATCTAACGCCAACCAATTCGTCAATATTATGTTTCATGTAAACGGCAAAATAGTTGTCTTATGTCAGAAACTTTATGACCTAATACCACTTTCTCGTTTGTAATGTTACTGTGAATGACAGAAACAGTCTTTCTAACAGTCGCCTTGTTAAGCACATTTTTCTATGAACTATAAGTTATTGAACGAGTAAGGTTCATGTCGATAGTTCGTGCCGTCTAGCACGTCAGGTGCGTTATCACCTCGTTGTTAAATTAACAGCACGACCCGACGTTTACTTTGGAATGTTCTCAATGGATTCATATTGGAACACTATGCTGGGCTACCTGGGTAAAGGATGCAATAGATAGCGGCTGTGTCGTACTTTAGTATAAATGGCCGAAGTAATGGACATGTTTGACGGTTGTACTGCATTTTAGTGTAAAATGACAGAAGTAATAACATTATTTTACGTCGCCCTGGGCCGAAAGTAGCAATTTACCGGGAATTTCCACTTCCTGGCCAGGGGAAGACGTAACATTGTGTACACGCCTCGGGCGGTGATATAGTAAGCCTCAAGTCGCATGTTTATCGTCCTTGCCTTTGGCTCGTTTTATTTCACCACCCTCGGAATTATGTTTCACGGTTGTACCGACTGTTTAGTTCAAACGAAGCTACCGCAGCTGTACATACGGCTGTTGAGTGTAAATTACTACTTAAAGTTCATGACCCACGTGTTATAGTTACCCACCAAAAAGTTTGAGCATAATAATTGTGACTCGGTAAATGCATCTATTACTATTTTATGTTTATTTTTTATGCGACAAGAAAGGAAGACGAGCAAGTGGGTCACCTGATGGTAAGTGAGCGTCACTCGTGGACACCCGCAACACTAGAGGATTGCAAATGCGTTGCGTAGAGGACTAGGATAGAATTACGTCATGTGCCAGTAATTTCATCTGCTGTCTTTCTCTCCACGTCGGAACACACCAGCGCAAACATTGCTGTTTGACGGCAGGATTAGCAAGTACAGTAGCCGGCCATAAAGATTGCACTTCGGTCTTTGGAAAGAGAACACTGGCGTCACTAAGTTAGAGCGAAACAACGCTCTACGAAGCCGGAAATAGCCGAGACGACCGATGTGCAATCTTTATGGCCGGGTACGTTTGTACCTAAACACTTCTTCTCAAACAAGGTCCGCGATACACCTTTCTTTTTCATTGCATTTCTACCCGCATCAACTTTTGGTTAAAGCGCATCTATGAATTTGACTTCTGCGTACGTTTTTTACTCCACTTCTTGCGAGAGTCCGAGCGTTTTGCAATTCAAAAGGCTCCCGGGCGACTGCGATAGGATGCTCTGGAGCAGTTTGTCAGGAATACAGATGAGTGGTTGTGGGAACAGCGCCGCTACGCCCCCTAGTGACGCGCAGAAAAACTTTATGTCGCGCAGCCGCTGAAGCTTCCTGTCTTCCTTTTTGAATTTACATTGTCAAAGCTCGCTGCTAATTAAAATAATTTATTTCTCACGTTTATATGCTTTCCATCCCTTAAACTGGTGACGCCCTAGATAAGAAAAAAACGCAGCCTTTTGTGGAAGTATAATTAAGGGTCGAAATCAAACCGTGAGTCTATAATACAATTTTCAAAATGTCGTCCGCCAAAGACGAATTTTCAAATGCGTTGTCAGATGACGGACACGAAAATGACATTCCATTTCGCACCGAATCTTTTCGGGTCGGCGTTAAAATCCCACCATTTTGGCCGCAAGAACCCGCCGTATGGTTTGCGCAGGTAGAAGGTCAATTTGCGCTATCGAATATCACGACCGACGCAACGAAATTTCACTACGTGCTTTCGCAACTCGAACATCAATACGCAGCGGAAATTAAAGACATCATAGTCAACCCACCCGCGACTAACAAATACGATAAGCTGAAGAACGAGCTTATCAAGCGTCTCACGAATTCGAGAGAAAAGGAGTTGCAGAAGCTGCTAATGCACGAGCAACTGGGCGATCGAAAACCATCGCAGTTTTTAAGACACCTGCAACACATCGCCGGTCCCAACGTTCCCGAAGACATTTTAAAGGCCATCTGGACCAGCCGCTTACCTCTGAGCATCCAAGTGCTTATTACTTCTCAACCGCACTCGTCACTCAATGAGCTTGCTGAAGCAGCGGACAGAGTTTGGGATGTTTCACCTGGATTAACCGGAATGCAACATGTAGCAAGTACCTCAGCTAACCCTGTTATGGATCAGATGGCTAACCAGATTGCCGAGCTCTCCAGACAGGTGCACGCTTTGACGACCGAAATGCATTCAAGATCCCGCTCTACGTCAAGACGAGGAAGCAAGCAACAGTTTCGTGATCGCAGCAAGAGCCGTCGTCAAGGACGCAGTCACAGCCGATCGCAGTCAAGCTATCGCAAATATCCAGTATGTTGGTACCATTCTAAATTTCAATCGCAAGCAACTAAATGCGTGAAGCCGTGCGACTTTGCCTCGGGAAACGCACCGGGCACGCTTTCCAGTTTAAGGGATGGAAAGCATATAAACGTGAGAAATAAATTATTTTAATTAGCAGCGAGCTTTGACAATGTAAATTCAAAAAGGAAGACAGGAAGCTTCAGCGGCTGCGCGACATAAAGTTTTTCTGCGCGTCACTAGGGGGCGTAGCGGCGCTGTTCCCACATGGTCATGTTGTTTAATGCATAGTTGTGTAACGGCAGTTCTCGGGAGGCGTTACAGTTTTCTTCGATAAAAGGTTAGAGGGTAGAAAGAGAAACCGAATGCGATGGCGAGAGTCCGCAGGAGTATCCTAAGCCGACGAGCATGTATGAAGAAATTGATGAACGTGGAAGTTATGTTAGGATCGTAGCAAAGCAAGTGAAACAAAGTAGTCTCTGCCTACCTTTATGGGAAAGAGCATAAACGAGACAGCTATGACACAGTATATATATAAGCTAAAGCAGTAAGGAAACTACGAACAAATCGGTTGAAACGAAACACGCACACAGGCGCGCGCTTTACACGGCCCCTAAGCGGACCTCGACCACGAGACTCGTGGCCGCATATATATACTGTGGCTATGACAAGTGAATGAGACAATTTAAAATACAATGCTGACTTGAGAAGTACCGTGTTCAACGGAGTTCAGTATTGGCTGTGAAATGTATACTGAAGTGTGAGTGTTGCCTATCGAATCCACAGTTATTAAATAGGGACCAGGTGGATTTCCGTTGTATTTCATTGAATCAGGCATTACTTAGCGGAGGTCCATTTCAATTAACAAAAAATATTTACTTTGCTACTCCGCTACTCACGTAGTACGACGTTGGTTTGCATGTGTAACAGTTGTGCTCATTAAACTTTGATAATGATCCCGTAGATGGATAGAAACGCGTCAGTGTTTGTGTGGTGTAAGGGATAATTAAGTTTGTGAGATTTATATTTGTTTTCTGTGGCAGTAGTGGAGGGAGGGATTGCATGAAAAACATCGCTACCTTGGGGCTCAATTGTCGTATAAGCCAAAAGTCGACTTTTCAGGAGAGCCAAAAAACTAAAATGAAAAACAAAAAAAAATTGTAACTCTTTTGTTTTAATAGTTATAAAGAAGCTTCGTAGGATGAAAGTTCTTAAAATTATGAGTAGAACAATATGAATTCATAATATTTAAGATAGAACCCATAACAAAGAAAGTAGATGGCGTATACGCTTCTTAAAACCAAAACAACATGACGCTTATGACCAAAATAATAGTTGCTGTACATGCTACTTAGGACGTAAAAGTCAGCTATTACGATTTATTGAAAAAACCAAAGGTGTTAGTCGCCGGTTTTCTGTTTTTGGTTAGGTACTTTACTGTAAAAATATAAATCATCTATATACACCCTAAACTACTTTACTGCGATAACGATGATAAGGTAGGTATAAACCAAATCAGTTTGAGAATCGTATTTAACTTTCAAAGTCCATTCATATTAAAAAGATTGGAGGGTTTGGTAGTAACAAAAAATTCGTATAAAAAAAATATATCGCTGAAGGGAAAAAATCAATGTCAACGAAAAAAAAACACAAATATCGTTGTTATTATTAAAAATATTGTTCAAGTACCACATAAAACGATAAAAAATAAAAGTAGCAACAAGAATAGGGCATTTAATACTTCTAATCTCTTTCAATCAAAAACAATCTATTTTATAAAAAGTATGTGTTTAACGCTCTTTTTACTCCAAATTTATTTTTGGTTGGCGTTTATTGCAATGAAATGAAACGCTACTGCAGGCCGTACACCAAACTTTATTCTGTTATTGGAAATAACTCAGGTCGTATTCACCAAAATGGTTTAGTGGTGGCTTATACATCTTAAAAATGAAACGTAATTGCAGGTTGTATAATAAACTTTGTTAAATTTTCAGAAATCGTTAAGGTCGTATACGCCAAGTTTGATAAGCAATGTCCTTTATGCCAATTATAAATCTTGATTTAGGGTCAATAATACCTTTGCCTTTTTCACACTCCGAGTAGCTGGCTTTTATAGCTCGTTTTTTTTTAATTTCTTGCTTAGAGTAACAGAAAATTGAGGTTGTATTCGATATTTTTTCGGGATTTGGAGAATTTTAAATACACAGGTCGATAGAGAAAAAAAAACTGAGCAAGACTGCATTTAAATCTCATTTTCGTCAAAATGGCGTTTACGACAATTGAGCCCCAAGGTAGCGATATTATGTATATATTTCACACAGGCTTGGTTATCTTGCACGTGAGTAGCGGAGTAGCAAAGTAAATATTTTTTGTTCATTGGATTTCCGTTGCTCAAACATTAATGGTATTTTAAAAAACTGTAAATTTCATCGTCAACTTTTCATATAAACGGCACCAAAGCCAATAAAGCAAAGCTTCAATGGCAAAGTTCAGGCCACGCAACGGGAAACTTTCACTGTTTTTAAAACAAATATCTATAAAACATGACCTAGTAGCCCATACAATACCATATTTCAGCGAGCTTAAAAGCCTAACGACTTATCAAAACTTCGTACAACCATACTGCCTGAAGTTTAGCCATTAGTGGAAAATATGTGTTCATCTAGTCCAAGAAGTATACTGTGTCAAAGTGTGTCCTTATTCTGGTGTTATTTTAGATAAACACTAGTTTTTATTTTAATTTAATAAGTAAGCAGATTACAAGCATTGTAAATGTTTCAATGCAATACAAATATTCTTTATAGCAATTACAGCACACCAAAAATCGGGTTAGTGAGTTTAACAATAAAAAAGACAAGACAACTTTTAATCATAAAGGGGATAAATTGAACTAATTAGTATATTAACTTAGTAATTATTAATAATTTGTACCACTTTGTACAATGCCGGCAACGCACCAGCTGTCCCAACAGTACTGTAGGTGTATATGAGCGGCAGTGATCACTTAACAATAAGTAAACTGCATGCCCGTTTGTCTGATTGTATGTTTTTATGTGTGTAAGTACTAGCGCCGCCGCCTCTAAAACGATTATATTATAACTTTAAAAAATATTTTAAAAAATGATTGGATAAAGTTCCATAAAATGTTATTCAAATAAACTTTATATTTAATTTTTTGTATAAAAAAAGTTAAATGCATTTGTATTTTTTTGCGACTGTAAACATGAATCTAAAATACTACATAAATACTTTTTGAAATCCATAAATGAGTCAAAATTGTTCAACTATTGTACGACTATGCTGAAATTTTAATGAAAAATCAGAATAGATATATTATAACCGCCATGACTTATGAACGCGATTGTGATAAAGTTTTACTAAAGTTTTAACCGAATAATGCTCCTGTAGGTAGCGTGTTTATTTTCAAATCGCGTGTATGTATGATGTTCCTCAGCCCTTTGAATGGAATTACGCCATTATTTAAAAACTAGAATCGGCGTTTCAAATGTTGTGTAATATTTCATTTTAATATTTCAAGTTTTATTAATTAAGTGAAAAAAATGGTGTAGCAACATTAACATTTCTCATTACAACCCAGACCAAACAAAATGTTAAGACTGAATTCTGCGAACCGCAAAGTCAGGCCACGGTTAAACTTGTACGCACACAAATGCACAAAACTCCGCCGAGCTAATTACACTGCAAATAGTTACCGTAAGCTAAGTACCTATAGGTAATAATAAGGCTGTCGCCATAACGGATGCGACGAGGCTTTGAGCCAGCAGATAGCAATATAATATGGGCAATAGCATGCCCAGAAACTGGCCCTTAGTGAGAGAATCCTCAGTAGAGAAGAGACCTCTATCCATTCCTTAAGGCGCTTAAACAAAACGGAATATAAAAGCGACCTATACCATTGTTATTTTTAACAGAAAGCTAAATATAGACATTGAGGTATCCACCCTGGGCTTTCCGAAGAGTACGTTTTACTCGCTAAGTTTCATTTGTCAAACTCGAAATGCCGCCGAGAATCATTTGGGAAATCTAATTCGTCATTGCCATTTTGGTAACTTTAAATTAAGTCCACGGAACTTTTGCTCAAAGCGGTAGTAACAGAAGTTCGGAGTTCTTCAAAGGGCCCGATCGGTCGCAAACCTTGAGATAAGAAAACACATTCCTCATTGAGTATTCGAATTATCTCAACTGTGTTGACACAGTTGCGTTTCGTGGATTCGGTCCGAGCCACTGGAGTGTGGCTGGTGTTTTTTTTTGGGATTGCACGGTAGGTATTCCATTGCATGTTAAGACATTTAACTGTAAGTTTTGAAAAATTTGAAATTATAAGGCATTCCTTAGAAATCATGAAAAAATAACAGTTGAGCATCTTTTGAATTGCATTATCTGTTTTTGGTATATTTATTAACTTATAAATTTACAAATAAAACCGACCATTATATCACAGGCTTTTTTTAATGACTGGAATATGATATTGTAATTTTTTTTATCCCATGGCCCCAGTAAAAAAAATACAAAAACGAAATCAAAAAAGAAACTCACAAATTTCACGAGAATCAGACATAAAAGCATTTTTGCCTGAGCTGAAACAGAGACGTTTCGGGATCTCTCGGGCAACTGAACGCTCTGAACAAACCCGCCACATCCTGAAACTCGTCCCACACCCACGTCATCCAGTGAGCGCTATCGGCAGTGCTCTAGTATTTACCCAGCGCTGATTTGTATGACAACAATGAAGGGTGCGATAACCCGACCGTGGATCGCTTCCAACTAATTACAATTGATTGCTTACTATTTGGGATGAAATGTTTTTACGGGGATCAATGGACTTGTTCCACATTGCAGATGCTAGAAAATTAAATGTTCAACTCGAAATTGGAATAAGAAGAATAATAGTTATAGTTCATTACTATAGAAGTCGTGAGGTAAGGGCTGCTAGACGGGATTGGGTTAAATGGCCGAGTCGTAGAAGAGTTCTGCAATCCCTGCTCTGGCCGAGGATTTTATAGTGCATATCGCTACTCTACCTAGCTGGATGGCCAAAATAGTTATGCTACTTTAAAAAAAATGTTTTAATACCAATAAATCCGAAGGCAACATCAACATAAATAACTTTTATCAAAAGCGAGTGTTAAAAATTACAAAATATGTTTTGTCTGTTGCAAAATTTGCAAAGTAAGCGATAAATTCTGTCCGAATATTTTATTTTGCTGGCATTCCTGAATTGTGTGTAATTATTACATTGACTTAATAATTACGTACTTGTAGTTTATAATAATTCAAAATGAAAGGCTAAAACCATTCGTAACTCTCTTTATATTTTATTGTATGCAATTAAACAAATGTGTACCGTCAACTTTACCTTGTTCACCAAAGCAAACAAAAACATATTTATAGCTTAACTTAAACTTTAAAACGTATAATACTTTATCGTAATTTGTCTTCAATTAACAAAAAAAATAACGACTATTATAACTGTTTTGTATATTTTTGTATTTCACAAATAACAATTTACACTGCACATTTTATATCATTGCAGCTAGCAAAAGTTCAAATTTGACAACACACTGTTACCGCCAATTTTAACGTGTATAAACCGATTGAAACTTGTGTAAGAAACAAATCCGATATCTCGGTCGCGTCTGCGTCCTAGTATGTGGAGTGCGTGGAATCGTCCGCGTTTTCGTACGAAAACAATTCGTCAAAGACTGAAACAGCCTTACTTTCGTTCACAAGGAAAAATGGAATCCCAAACAAGCGAGCAACGAGTTAGGTAGTAACAAAAATCCAACAAAGGGATGATTAACGGTTTTCCACCCCGACTCATTCAAGCAGCGTCGATATTGAATCCGTTAGACGGCGTAAAAATGAAAGTTTTCCTCTTTTTCTTTTGCTTGCGTTCGTGGTATACGGATGAGGTGTTTAACGAACTCGCTTCTTAACTCGTCATGCTGTGGAAGCCTCCGAAATTCGAAGTTCGAATCACAGTATAAGTGAATTCTGCTCAGACGAAGTTGTGGGCACAGTTAGTTACCTACTATTAACACAAATGAATATAACTCCGGTTTGGCCAAAACCCAAAATAGTGCCTGTACTAGGTAGTAACCCAGTCAAAGCCAAACCACCAAAGACAAACGCTGCCTGAGTTTCAAACTCAGGATAGCAGGGTGCAGTGTCAAGAGATCCATTGAAAATAGTGAGACAAACTTTCTGTTCGTGTGTCCGGAACAGAAACTCGCATTCGTGACGCAACTACTGTGGCTGTTTTTCCCTAGTTAGTTCTGAAGTAGTTCAAAATGAATGACGGTCATTTGAACGAAGTGACAGAAACGCTAAGTTAATGATTCCCGTGGCACGTGATTCTAATGATGTTGTTTTAACAGCGGTTTGATAATGACAATGGAACAGATTAATGATAGAACACAGGAAATTCGATGTGATATATCTATGTAAACTTGTTTGTAACTGTTATGGATTTGTTTTACAAAGCTTGCTGTTGAATTTAAAGGACACCAATATAAGACTATTAAAGAGTACATACATACATACAAACATATTATATCACGTCTTTATCCCTTACGGGGTGGACACCCTTACAGACATTAATGAGTGTAATAGAGTAATGCTGAGTTGAGAACATTTTGTGTCAATTTATTTATCTGTAGCTTTTTTATACGTTTTTTGTTTCTTAACTACTTGTGTTTGTTACAAATAAACTTTTTCTTTCTTTTTTTCTTTCTTTAATAGAGAGTGATGGAACAGCCTCTGACCCAAACCAATATTTACAAATATAATAAGCAAGTAAAATGTTATTTGCATTTTTGTTTGTTTGTGAGAACTAATGAACTGATTATTAAAAAAAATCTCACACGAAGAAAACTACAATCTATATTTATGATTGACTAGCTTTTGCCCGCGACTTGATAACGTCAAAGTGACATACCACTATCATCCACGCATTTCTTTAAATATTAAGGTCATTATTTCCTATCCCGTCCTATTATCCCGTGGAAAATTTATAAAATCCCGTCTGAATGCTGCTCTTTGATCTTCAAGAAATGTCTGCCAAATACCAAGGATCTGTATATAAATTAGCAAATCATATAATGATTCTTTTTATTTCTTATCTCAGAGGAATGTCGCAAGGTCCAAAAATTATTCAGATATCACAATTACCTATTGGTATGCGAAATTCTAAGATTCAAGATGTCCGTCTCCTAGTTCTAAGCTCCCCACCAATTTTCAGCCAAATCAGTTCAGCCGTTCTTTAGTTATAAATATTGTAACTAAAACGACTTTCTTTTATATATATAGATAAAGCCTTCTTTTTATCCCAGGAAAGTGAAAAGTTTCCGCGGTACGCAGACGAAGTAAGATACGATACAGTAAAATAAACTCGTCATCACTTCGTTGTGTCTGTCTGTCAAGCCTTTTTTTCTCAGAACCACTGTAAAATGTTAACCAATGTAAAATGGCCTCACACTGCCTACTACTTAGGAGCAGGGCTCTGCAACCACAAAATTTAAATTCACGTACCGAATTTGCAGGGAACCCTCAGTGTGAGTCCGTCTCGCACTTGGCCAGTTTGTAAGTAAAAGTACGCCATCCGTTTGGCAGCATTTCAGAATCCACCAATTTATTATGAGCCGGTTCAACTTTAAATAACTCCGCTGAACAAGTTTCATATAAGTTATTCAACGTGTGATCGATCACACTGCGCGTATGCTCGCAGGGAGAGGCTCTTTCAGAGTTTCGTAGCCAAAATGGCGAAAATTGTACCCCTATATAGATTTCAACCTGTTCCTGTCACAGGCATTGCACCCGAAAACTGTAAAGGCTGTGAAAGTTGGAAGGTAGGTCTATTTCGTTAGCTATTACATATTTCTCGGCTTCAAAAATGATTAAGAGTGTTTTTCAACATGAAACTACCGTGAGACTTAATCATAATTACACATAAACCGATAACTCACGTATAAAAAGTCGAGTGATGCTCGACATGTTTCACAAGGAAGAAGGACTACGAAATAGTCAGAAACATGTCGAGCGTTTATGTGTAAAAGTGTTTTTTTTTTTATAAAGTGACTTTTTAAAGAGTTATTAGCTCTGAAAGTCATAAAAACCGGGTACTGAACCCTCTTTTGTGCGTTGGTCTGACGTGAACTTGGCCCGGTTTTATTTATATCCTTTGAATTAAGAACTAAAAGGCTAAAAAATACGTAACCTTGTGGTAACTCAATGGAGTGAATGCTAAGTGGCTCATCTGTCCCTAGCGCGGTCTCAGTGGAATCAAGTTACTGTAGAATAAAACAAAATTAGCCCGCCATATTAAGTTTCGCAAAGGAATAAAAATAAGGCAGGTGCACTCACTTCACCTGGCTAGCATATGTTCCAGGCACTTTAACTTAATTATAATTCAAGTTTATTCAAAACTCAGTGCAAATTAAGTCCACGTTCTGGCACTTAATATATTTAAGTTATTGCGGAATTTTAAATAAATAGCGCTGCTTTAAGTTCTAGCGGAGCTAAGAACGATAATTCATTTTAACCGTGAATTCTTTTTACTCTTCTTAGTTGGATTTTTCTTAAGCCTGTGAATATCTACTGTACTGTAAAAATAATAACAGACCTATACAACATTAAAGTTAACTTGTCACTCCCTTTGACTCATAAGTCCTTTTCAAAATTGTTTTCATTCTATTTTTCTTGACAGGTTTCACAATTAAATTTAAACCTTGTTCTCGTATAAACGACGCAACAATCCTACCAAATGCCTGAAGCACTTAAATATAGTATAATTAAAAAACTCAGACCCTCTGCAATTATATTCTAACTAGCTGTTGCCCGCAGCTTCGTCTGCATAGAATTCGTTTATCGCAATCCCGCAGTAATTACGCAATTTTCCAGGATAAAACGTAGCCTATGTGTTATTCCAGACTAAAATCTATCTATGTTCCAAATTTCATCCTGATCTGTCTAGCCGTTCTGTCGTGAAAGAGTAATAAACATCCATCCATCTATACTTACAAACTTTCGCGTTTATAATATTAAGTAGGATGATTAGTTACCTACTAAAAAGCCGTGGTAGTCTAGTGGTTTGATCTGTGGCCTCTTAAGCAGAAGGTCGTGGGTTCGAATCCCGGGCTCGCACTTCTGAGTTTTTCGGGATTTATGTGCTAAATTTACAATTGAAATTTACCATAAGCTTTTCGGTGAAGGAAAACATCGCCAGCAAAGCTGCACAAGCTGAATTCAACAGTGTGTGTGAAGTTTCCGATCCACGCTGGGCCCGCGTGGGAACTATAGCCCAAGCCCTTTCGTTTTGAAAGGAGGCCTGTGCCCAGCAGTGGGACGTATATAGGCTGGAGATGATGATGATGATGATTAGTTACGAATAAACTAATGTCCCGTTTATAATTTCACGCGTTATTCAACCAAATTTGTCTAAAGCCTGATAACAATAAATCCTAGCAATAAATAAAGCAAATTTTACACGAAATCGTGAGGCAACTTTCTTGAAAGGTAAGTTTATTTCGTGCTTCAATTAATATTACTCGCGGAGGTATTTCAGAGCGGGTAGATAAGGGGCTTAGTGAATTCTGTAAGCCGATTATAAGGAACTGAGATTTGATCGATTTGTCGATAATTCCGCTAAAGTCGCTGTAAATCACACCTTTATCGTTTGTTTTTGGTACTGACTGCATTATACGGTAAGCTGCTTGTGTTTATCACTAATGATTAATTATTGTGGTTTAATTTTGATTCGTAATTAATGTGGGCGGACATTAATAAAATATAATTTGAATTTGAAGTGGAAAATCGAATTTACACGAGTATTTATTACCCAAACTAGCAAAAATTTGTTAGTGTATATCGATTTTTTGAATTTTTGCTTACACAACTATCGCTGTTGAAATGACCTAGTCAGACCTTCAGATTTTTCTATTGCAAAATGTGTAAGGTCGCTGTTGAAAGAAAGAAAGAAAGAAAGAAAGAAAGAAGACATTTATTCCTTTTTGCAAGACACACAAATAAAAGAGAAAGTACACAATTTTATAGAAAATAATCAAGACAATAAAAATAGATCATGAGCGTTGTGTGTGTCTTCGCAAAAGTGAAACGGTCGCTGGCTCAGCATTACGCTGACATAGTTTAGCCCTGTTTCTTAAGGAAAAGTTGATATTGGTACTTTCGTCCTAGGAATCAGAAATTATGTTTTAGCTTTTTATTTGCTTTGCGCCAGGTAAGTAGGTATAATGCTAAATATACGTCTGCCACCACGGGTCGAACATTAAGTAGGAACTTAGGGAAACTGTATTCGGTTCCTTCCCAGTTAAAATGTATATACTGTTCTGCCTTTTATACTACGATCTTGAACGACTACCTACCTCAGTAGGAGCAACAGACAATATTCAGCCTACACGCTATTTTCCAATTGTGTGATTTCAATTAATTAACATTCACATTGTTGTGAAACCCAAAAAACAATTGCCTAAAATTTTGCCTGTGAATAAAGTGCATCCGCTTTTACAGCAGTTAACCGTTTTCCACAAGTGCAAATATTCCAACGACCACTGCACCTATGCCGCAGTTTCGCAGTATGTCCTTTAATCCAGCAGTTACTGTTGAACAACAAAACTCATTACTCCACGTTCGTGCAGTACCTGGTAGTTTCCTGGCAAGCTTGTGTTCGGATGGTGTCTGATGCGTGAGAGGTAGCGGGTTAGGATTACAACTACCCACGGCAGAAAAGTGTGTTCACGGTAAAACGTTAAATAAATATTTTGGGACAAAGTACACAACTTGACCCAGCCTCAAACTAAGCAAAGCTTGTACTATGGGTACCAGGCAACGGATAAACATACTTACATAATGTAGATAAATACATACCTACATAAATACATACAACATCCGTGATGACTCGGACAGACATTCGTATTCATCATACAACTGTCTGACCCTACCGGGATTCGAACCCAGGACCTCTAGCTTCACAGTCAGGGTCACTAACCACTAGACGGTCGGCAAAAATATAAAATAGGTAGATATTCTTTTGTCTTCTTAATTATATTTTTATTGAATACTGCACAAATTCTTAGCCCTAGCATCCGCAAGAGCTTTACTTACTTAAGCTTATGTTTCGTTAATGCATTTAAATACCTACTAGGAGGTCCCCTAACCTTCTCAATATGTATCCTAAATGTTAAATAAATACATTTTTCATTTAATTTTCATTTTCATTTTTCATTTTCATTTCATTTCATTTCAAATAATAAAAATAAAAGAAGATTATAAGATAAAAAATAGATGCTCGTACCGTGCAACTGATCTTTTAGATTACCCAAACATTTTTTATATGCAAATAATAACTTTGAAACATTACCCGTAACAATATTAAAATATACAAGGCAAAGATTATCCCTGTTTCATTAAAAAAAACCGTTATATCCGAGGATCAATATAACCTGCAACATAAGTTCAACGCTTGCTCCATCTCATTACTGGCTTAAAAGATCAGCAAGCCAGGGCAACTTGTCCGGTTTACTGTAAGGATAAGCCCTAAATCCCACGGGAAACTTTACCTTGGACTGAGGATTTTTAATTATGTCATTAAAGTGACCCGCGGCGCGTGCAGGCAACTCATTAAACGCTACGCCTGAATGCTCGCTTTATATTATTTATAGCGAAATTTTAACAACTGACAGTCCGAACGCAGAGAAACCTTGTGAACTTCTGTGTAGAATAGTTTTGTAACTTTTACTATGGACAAAATAAGACAGGGTGGTCAATTGCCTTACAAAATAGTCCAAGGGCTGGCACCAATTTTTGGGTAGGTATTTGAGGCAAGCTGAAAACTTGTCATATAGCTCTCCTATTATACCCCGTGTTTTTCGGTTGCCAAAAACATGTCCCGAGATAAACATTACCTACATCAGTTACATTCCAGCTGACACTCAATTACTTCCAACTTAGTCAAACAAGTATAAGAGATCCGTATAAATTATCTAGAGGTCTATTTACTGTTCAAACAAGATCGGAGCCGGTGTAATTTTCCGATAAAATCATGTCCGCAAACAATTAAGTGTGCCACGGTTAGATTGTTCGTCCCTAGACGATCATACGGAGCGTGGAATGCTAGCCGAACCCACAACACGGAAACACACGATGTCATATTCGTCGCGTGACCGCTTGCGATAAACAAATTTAATCGTACGATTTACGTTAATGTAACACACTGTGATCATGTAAGGGATTTTATACTCCCACCTGTGACTATCCATAAATTGATTGTTTTCATGTTGATGATGTTTTGCTACATCAATAGTTTTGAAGAACCGAAGGGGCCATCAAAATTCTGCGAGCTGTTTAGCATTGACCATTTCGTATCTCTACAAAATGCAAATATACCTATTATCTAAGGCCCCCCGCACACTAGGCAGCCTGGCTGCGCAGTCAGGCTGCGGCAGCCAGTAAAACATATGGGAATTCGTGGCTGCCAAGTGCGCGGGCTCCCATACAACGTCATAGTTTTACTGGCTGCCGCAACCAGGCTGCCTTGTGCGCGAGGGGGCCTAATAGTTTTTTTCACCCATAGCAGTGTGAGTCATTTAAATGTGGCAGTTGACATTTTGGGCCTACATGAAATTACCACAGGATTGTCCAAAATCCCATCATGGTCTTTATTTACGAAGCCTGTAGAAAACCCTTCAGCGGTTGTAATTTCGGGAATTCACATGTGGAATAAATCGTATATGTTAATCCAGGTTATAATCTACATCTGTACCAAAAATGACATAATAATAAATTCATGCAGCTGTACCTATTAGCGTGGAACGGTAATAAACAAAGAAACAAACATACACTTTTATTACCTAAATATAAGTCTGTTCAGTGAACCTAAAGCTATTTCAAATCCTCGTTGGAGAGTATGTATTGATAATTATAAAAGTTCAAATATTCTCTTCAGTCTGAAATCTCGAAACGGTCGTTTAATCTTTACACAAAACGCCGCGCGCGCGCTCAAATAAAAGCCCATTATAGTCTCAAGGGTCAACTAAAGGCCTGGTTATCCGGCATCGTACCAGAATCCCGGTAATTGAGAGCGCATTGACGAGCCAATGTTTGTTTGGTTAATGGTTTAAGCGCGCTTAGAATAAGTGGGATTTCTAAACGAATATTGCGGGACAGCAATTCCGCTTGCCGCTTCATCCTATTAGGTCGGATAGTAAAATTGCTACGCGATGCTAATGGATGTTTAAGTGACGTTGCAATAAGAACCGTTTAAATTTCTAATAGGAACCAAGCCATCATAACTGGCCTGTGATTATGCAGTTTTGAGAAAACAAATATCAAAATAAAGAAGATAAAAATGAAGAAGTATCCAGTGTTATTGTTGTTTACATGCTTAGCAAGTTTGTTTTTTTTCGAATAGTTTCTGATGGTCACACTTGAACCAAAGTTTAATTTTATTTTTAAATAACTAGACAAGGTCTGCCTGTAGCTATGAAACGTTAACATTAAATGACATGACACATCCAGCAATTAAGTGAAAAACAAAACAATGCCTGCCGTAAAAGCCCAAATTATTTAGTTACTGGCTGTGCTTGTCGCCCTAGTTCTATATTTTTTTCTTCCAAATTTCAATATTTTCACAAATATTTCAAACCGAAGCTAAATGGGTCCAGCCGTTTTCGAGTTTTAGCGAGGCTAACGAAAAAAACTCATTTAGACGAGTTTTTTCTGACTTTATTATTGCAGTGTTACCAAACTTGTCGAAATCGACTCGTAAAATTCAAAGCAAAAAAACAATAGCAATAATAACATAATTTTAGAAACTGAATGTATTGCAAGCATTTGTATCGAAATGTCCCCTAGTTTCTGTAACTGGAAATCGATTGTACTTATTTCAGTTTGCCAAGTGAAGTTGTTTTGTGGTGCACGCGACAAAATATTTAGTCAACCAGGTGCGATTACTGACATGCGACGCGCAAAGCATTTCTTACTTGTTCATTATAATTATACATTTTCAGTGAACTAATGGAATAACTACAAAGTTTGGTAAACTTACGAATGTGTTTTACATTTGTTTAAATACAAATTACATACTTTCTGTGCAAATTGTTAGGAAATTTAATTATACCTTGTTTGACCCTAAAGGGTTATTCATTATACAATTGACTGCTTATTTATAAAAGAAAAAACAATCATTCGTGTAGATAGTAAAATCTTAGGAATTTTGTTATAAGCCATGCGGCTAGCAACCCATTAATTCTTCCCCTTTCCACCTATTACGACCACAGTCATGCTGGAAGTGGCCGATATGAGTAAGTATCTAGTTGTATTTCAATAATTTCAAATGCTATTAGATTTTGAGACAGTCTGTAAAGTAAACGAAAACGAATAGCACAATATGTAATGAAATTAAAGCTACCGCAATTTGTAAATAATAGCACAACGGCTTTACCACCGAGCGACTGTTACAAAAACATTGGCATTTTTTTTCGCGCCTGCGCGGCGAATACAGTAAGCTTTATTCTGTGATCACAACAAGGAAAACATTCTAGCTAGAGGCGCATTGTTAAGATAATTTTACGCATGACAGTGTTTTAACCGCCCGGGATTTTGTGGGGCGCTAAAACAAAAAAACTGGCGAAAAAATAACAAAATCGGCTACCCTGTTTAATTTAGCGGGGCTTGTCGACAAAAACGTTTATTCTCGTTGGGCCTTTTTGTTGACCGAACGTAACAACGTAGGAATGCATTGTTCTCGTTACTGTCGCAGCCTCTGGGAGTAGCAGTAAAAAGCTGATATTTTCTCCCGTTTCCTGACTCATCCCGTTTATTGGTCGCGTCACTCGCGTCACTCTCAAGAATCCAGGCCAGTGACTCACGTAGATAACATTGCAAAACAGACTATTATTGACTCGCGTAAAAACATAAAAAAATAACTTTTATCTCCTTTATTCCGGCTCAATAAACTCTCAATAACTTTCCCCAATCTACAATGCTGTTTACAAACTTTTAGCACTCAAGTGTGGAGACAAAAAATATTTTCCATTTTCAATTCATTAAGTAAATTGAAGACAACGAATTTAACTTAGTGAAAAGTTAGCTTCGAATGGGGGAATCTTTATTCCATTTTCGCCCTAATCAATTTCAGGCAAACTAAGCGAAAGTTTCGATTCGGGCGCCATTTGAAATTCTCCGATCGACTGGAGCGCATCGAGCGCCCATAAAGTGCTTGTTTTTGTGGGCAACCCTGAAAATAGAATCGCCTTGTTGTTTGTTGTTCTTCTGGCCGCCAATTTTTATTTCAAGGAGCAAAACAGTAATTATTTTAAAATCTCAAACGAAACTACTAATGTGCAACTTTATTTGCTCCAACCCAACACGTTGATACCAGGCAATCAATATCCGTAATTAGCCTCCGAAAAGTGCTTTAGTGCTACGATAATTAAGAGCGAGAGTTTCAATTATCACCATCCAAATAGAGGGCAAAGTGGAAACATCGATAAACAAATTGTAACAAAAGACGGGCAAAAAAAGGTCACAATTTACAGGTGTATAATAAATTCGGATAATCATGGGTAGAGTTAGGATCCCGCTGGGTTGGTGTGGCCGAGGCGCCTTGCTAGACGGATACCGACATAAAAAGATGTCTGTATGAGCCTGCCCACGCGGGCTATTAAACTTTGCCGGTTTATCGTTCCATTCACAGCTATAACATGAGACTTGAGAAGCCTGACCTCTGGAGTCAAGGTGGGCAGTTCTGGGAGAATTAAACTTGAAGTCTTTGGCGTGGAAACCGTATCTTTATGTTGATGTCAGTAGGATACTGCAATAAAAAGCTGTTAATTTCAATACTCTTAATAGTTCAGCTATTTTGTTCAAATCACTTATGCTTACACAATCACTCACTTATAACTTCTGCGTGCTTTTATATGCACGTCAAACTAATCCTAAATATTTCAGAAGGTTGTTGAATTACTTTGACTAACCACTCTTGTATTTTTTTTCAGCATAGGTATTTTAATTGTTGTTAACATTTCGTCTCCTTGTTTGTTTCCATACATTGGTTGATATTCAGTGTGTGGTATCAAAGGTGTAACTTAGCTTTGAACAATAAATAGGCGGATAGATATAATTATAGATAAAACGTTTATTTGGTGCTGCCAACACACACAATCAAGATTACATAAAACATAAATAATTCGTCATTATCTTCTCCAGCCTATATACGTCCCACTGCTGAGCACAAGCCTCCTCTGAGAATGCGAGGGCTTGGGCTATAGTTCCCACGCGGGCCCAATGCGGATTGGGAATAATAAGATCTCAATTAATAATTCCGATAAAAAAAATTTAATAGGACTATCTAATCAAAGACCGAAGTACTCAACCACCTGTTAAAATTCTCCCGAACAAATTTTAATACCTTGCATAATTGTAAGATTCAGATTATAAGATTCGTTTCAGTATTTCCTTTCAATATTCAACGTTTTCTAAAACCAAAAGAGCATTATTTATTGTATAAATTACACGTGAAATCTGCATGAATTTCAATATAATTTTTAAGGTAAAAACATGTCTGACCCCATGTTCCGGGCAGGGTATCATTATTTACCGATTTTAGTAATCATTAAATTTGATCCAGTTCAGTGGTTGGGTTGGGACCGATCAAGAGTTAATATGAATATAATGACTTTCGATTGCCCCTCATTATGAACGGAAACGTAATTCGCTCTTAACACGTTCAGGATACTGATCCAAATACGTAAATTACCTGTAATGTTGCAGCATTCTTGTAAATTTAATTAGAAACTGTCGTGAGACTCCGACATAACATTACACTGGACTTCTCACATATAAAAATATCGGCTATCCGTCATCGCCGCGCTCTGACCCGGGACCCTCCAAGAATTGTGACTCTTGAATATTTAGATTTGAAACTGTCGGAGGATTAGCAATAGGTATATATAGGTATTGCAATATTCTTGCAATTAATCGATTTTATTTCAAATTTTGTTAGTACAGCTACAGAAATCATCGCGAGGAATAATATATTTTCAAATTTAAAAAAGATTTCATCCGAATGCTTTTACAGCTTTACCCGTACCGCGACTCCGTACTCAGTAGTTTATTTCGTTTATTTACCCAACAAGTGCGCAAATGTACAATTTACTTTTGCATATAATTAACTGTTTGCGAACGTTGTAATTTACTCACTGGGTGGGCTAAATAATAGGGTAAACAAAGAAATTACCAACATTCAGAACCTGTTATTAACCGCGATAAAGAAATATGCTGAGAAATCAGGATTTCTACCATCGCATCTCAAGGAGTGGCGGAGTAGCATGTCTGCTGGATTTTAATTTTACTATACTTTCTCCCTGTTAAGTTTTAGTAAGTTGCTTTTTTTCCCTGGTTATTTAGTTACATGGAGTCATAGAATTATTCTGAAATATTGCAACGGATTTAGTTTACTTTAATTTATCACTCCAGTAGAGGTTTTTAGATGTAATTTTGGACTCAAAATTACATCTCCTTGGAGTAACTAAGTAAGTATAATTATTTTAGCGTTACGAAGTTGTCCCGAGATCTCGTGGTACAAAGCTGAGGAACGGCCGTTTTTGTCAATTATAGACTGTATTTTTTACTCCAGTAGGTAAACAGTTGTTTTATTCTATCGTATTGTATACAGACATATCTAAGGCATGAAAAACAATTTAATAGTCGCTTTTTCTTTTTTGCTCTTGTAACTATTGTACTTAACAACACTTATTTTGTATTTTGGCGTCAATTTGCACGGAAAAAGGAGCCTAGATGGATTAAAGTAATTACTGCGTAATTGGTATATCCGTAGCTTGTTTCGACTGTACTAAAATTTGAAACCATGTGTGCGCAAAATGTTTGAGCGGTGCAGCTAAAATTTTAAACTAACACGAGGTGTGAACTGAGTGCAAATGAAAAATTTCCGCCTTGTCCGTGCCGTTGCCGGCAATTTGCGTTGCTCCATGGACCGAATGTTAAAAAAAGTTTTACGTCCCGAATTATTTATTTATATGTGCAACATTAAGTAGCTTAATAATTAAGGTAATGGCATATGAAATTGCTCAAGAGGCTGTAGTGCTCAACAAGATTATTTCAATAATAATATCAATATTAAACTATAAATGCGTATTACGTTTCGTACAATGCAATCAATCAATAAAATCTGCTCGTCACCGTTTTATAAATATACATAGAGAAGAGTTTGTACTTTTACTAAAGTTTGTAAAATACACATGTCAAATTGTTTTCACGGGTAATGTTGTAGAATTGAAGAGATAATCTTAAATATATTTTCATGTGATCAAAAAGGAAGTTACAGTAATTCATGAGTGAAAATCAATAAAGTTAAAACTCAAAACATACACATTTCTAGCTTAGTAACTATCAATGCTCATAAACGTAGTATTACACTTGAGCAAATTAGAAATTACAAATCGACTGTTCAATATTCACTTGAAGAGCCTCACCGCGTACTTGTTTACTCGGTACGTGTGGTCCGACTGAGGGCGAGCCATTAGAGTTTCATAACTTATTAAACATGCTAAACACTTCAATACACTTAAAATACTCACTTAAACGAGCTTCCTGTAACTGTAATCAGTTAAAATCATTACTGCGATAGCAAAAAACTATAAAACATCGACACTGGCGACTTATGAGCAAATTAAGTGGGTCTATTACCGTAAAGTTTTTTTTTCTGCATAAAGTAAACAATTTTCGACCTGGAGAAAGTAAGTCTTCGAACTTTCTATTTAATAACGTCTTTTCTTGAAAGCTTCTACGTTATTTAAACCCTCAGAAAGTAGATAAAAGATACTGGACTTTGGTAAGCAAATTTGTTTACGTAAAGGAGATAATCGTCAATTGATGCGAATTTTAGCTAAAGGTTTTAAAGGATTTATGGGAAACTCAATAAATTGATAATATCTCTGAAGCTCTCACAAGTAAACAATAAAAATCAACAAAATTCAATACTTGTTACTGACTGGTCGAATAAGCGAACGCTCTGTATATTGAGTTAGTTCAGTGATTCTGAATAAGAATATCTATTTATTTTATGTTTTCCCCCAGTTCAGTTGCAGATCAATTTTTCACCCCCAAAAACCCACCAAATTTCATTAATTGTTGGAGCTATTAATGATCCGTGGAGCAGGAGATAGATATTCTGGGGATGGGATGGAAGGAGGTGACCCTAAGACCGGAGTTGGTGGAGACGAATGATACAAGCCTTTTATCCCAGCTGAGGGTAAAAGTAGCTGTAGAAGAAGATGCGAATGTTGCTGAATTAGATTTGACTAGAAAAAAAATGCGAATTTTCAATTCAAACGATTATTAATAATACTTGCTTCTGCCCGCGACTTCGTCCGCGTAGAATTTAAGACTTAACTGATGTTGATAATATGTTCTGCAATAATTATTTACGTTGCGACTCTAATAAGCAGCTACGACCTCAGCCCCGCTAGCACGAGAGCGCACGAAAGTCGCGTCGCGCGCGAGTTGGACTACCCATCTCTTTCTTGTTGGCACAGTAAGAAAGGGACAGGCAATCTATCTCGCGCGCGACGCGACTCTTGTGCGCTCTCGTGCTAGACGTGCTGACATGTTTATCGCTATCTCGCGGGAACTATGTAATTTTCCGGGATTAAAGTAGCATAATGTTTTAATCTAGGATACCAGCTATCTCTGTTTCAAATGTGATCCAAATCCATCCAGCCGTTTCAGCGTGAAAAAGAAACAAACATACAAACTCACTCACTCACTCATAAACTTTTGCATTTATAGTACTCGTATTAGTAGGATTATTAAATCTAATCTAAACTTATAATCATAAAACCCCCCTCCCCTTAATCATGCTAAACGTGGCCTTAAAGTTTTGTCACCTTATGCTCTGTCTATCCCGTAAGGGATAAAGACGTTATGTATGTATGTGTGTATGTACTCGTATGTATGTAAATTTATAACGTTTTAATGTTAATCAAACCATCCAACACAAAAAACTAACAGCGTGTAGTGAAAGAACATCAATCTCATAAACCGTCAAAGTTTACACCGGAACTGTAAACCAACGCACTCAACCACCATTCGTCGTCACATCAACGTTGACTCGACACTAAATATTGACGAAAAGATTCACTGTTATTTCAACTTGTCGATTACAGTTCAAGAACATTCGATGACGCTGCCTACGCTATAGATAAACTAATAAACAGAAGGTGCTTAAGGCCTAGCGGGAATTGTCAACACCTACACAACTTGGTAAATCCAGTGGCCATTAGTACACACATTATGTATGCAGGCTTGTCCAGGAGCGATAACACTGCTGCTGTTTATGCTCTGTAATTTGTGCTTGGCTTGCCTTGTATATGCAGAGGTACGGCCACTACCCGTTAGAGAAATTAACTTTATACCTAGAGAATGCGAGCTACCCAACTCTGCAAGGCATTAGTGGTCGTCATTGCTTATTTTTACCATAGTTTTTCCTTTATCTACATGGAAAAAAGCCGTTTAAGTTTCTCTTTTGTAAAAGAAAAGTAAAGTAAAAGTTAAATTTATTTTCCAAAAAATAATGAACATTGTTACTACTTATTACAATTCAATGACTCGATAGCCGTCGTGGCAGCCAAAACACGTGAATTTTATTTACTTTACAGGCAACGGCTAAAGCTTTATCATTAACATCAATGTTTGCTTGCCCAACCCTTGTGTCCTCCTGGACCTTGGTCAGGCCAATCAGAATAAGTTGTTTAAAATGTTCAAACCAAATTGGTCTATATTATATAATGTATATTTCTCGATACCTCTAGGAAGAATTACTGTTAGAAGAAGGAATAATAATTATTTCAGCCATACCCATGAATTTAAATCAATTACCTATCTTGCTCACTCTGCAACTACACGTGCAACATTATGTACCTATATTTTCATGTTACTTATGAAATTAGCAACCCATCACTGTTTTGATTCCCCTTTCCACCTATACGCCCTCAATCATGCTAAACGTGGCCTTAAGGTATTGTTACCTTAGGCTCTGTCTACCCCGTAAGGGATAAAGACGTGATTTATGCTAAATTTAAGTTCTACGTGCGAGCAAACAAGCAAACACGTTCGGCAAACTCCGTTGCACCTGACGAAGCCTGTTCGAAACACTGCGGGATATTGATGTTTGCCGCTCACGAAGATGCAACATTTAGAAATGATCTCAACATTGTTTGCAAACACACGCTAGACTCAATAGATGTTATGAACAATAACAAAGCGAATGCCAAACTCGCTTACGTATTCCATTACAAGCGAATGGCTAACTAAAACAATAAAATTTATTATTCGTGCGGGAATTACTTTTTACTACACAACTGAAATTACAATGCGTGCCAACCATAAAACGCAAAGCGGCCAAGAAGGAGCTTAGTCCATACTGCGTGACTCCGCACACATTTTATTACGAGTACAACAAAGCAACCGAACAGGTAGAAAAAGCCCAGGTTAATATTGCGCTCCGTTTCTAAGTAAACAAGAATATACCTTGTATGAAAACACAAATTTTATTAAACCAAACATTAGTAGGTATACGTAGAGACATTCTATTGAATACAAATAAGCTTTCGAAACGTAATAAATTACTTACATCAAATGTTTTGAATGCGAGAAACATACAGAATGTAAAGATAATGACAACGTAATATTTAGAATTTATGATTTCGTAACAAAAGCTGTTATTTATAATACAAACAGACACATGTAACATGAACATTATGATTGGGTTAGAATTTGAGAATCAGACGCTTTCATATTTTAATCTCGTTTATGTAAACAAGTGAACGGTGCCCACGCACTTAACAAAGAAGATAAAAGGCCAGTCTCTTGTTCGATTCAATTCGTTTACATCGATTAACCTCTTACGACGATGGTGTTCTTCATTAAAATTTATGAATTTTATGTGCCGTCGATGTAAATAAATTAGTTTTCACTTGCCTTTTGTGTAAGTAAAAACCAAAAATCAACATCATTTATTTGTCGCATACGTGGAAAGAGAAGAGAATTTAATTAAGTGCATAATATAAAGTGGTGCTAACTGGTGGGGTTAACTGCAGATGTCTATTTTAACTTCAATTCGTGTCAACTGTCTTACTACTGGCTACTAATTAGTATCTACGACTATATCTCTATATCTGAAGACATGTTTGTTCTTACGTTGTTTGATTTTAAGTCTATGTTTCAATAGTGAACTAAACGTATTAAATAGAGATAGTGGGACCATTTTTTCTAAACGATTAAAACGAGCTCTAACGGCGGTGTTTTTACCGACATTAAAATATGCATGGCATTCAAGCCGTTGACTATCGACGACGGTACAAGTGGACACGACATAAAAGAAGCCGTTGGTCGCCACTTAATTCTAAATAGCTATTATTGATTTGGCTCACGATTTGAAAACTCACGACGTTAAGGACTCAGGTTTTTGTTTGAAAATTCCAATTATTTTTACCCTGACAATTAAAAGTAAAGTAAAGCAAACAAAATATAGGCTATTTCAATATTGTACCAAATAAATCAATTTGTCATTCGGGCTTAAATTTATTTCCCCAACCGTTATTTTTTTTGTTTCAACAATAGAGATCGGAATGAATTGTCCCATGAATAGATCGAAAATCAAACTAAAGCCACATCCACAGGCGTTAATGTCCGTGTAAGCCGTTACATCCGCACACCCTACTATAAAATTAGCAACAGAGGAAGTAATGGATCATAATGGGCTCGCGCAAATGATCGGCTACGGCGACGTGTGAGAGAGATTGATCTATTTTATAGTCACCAAGACCGTGACCTTTGATTTATGATACGATTGGAAATTGTATTTGAAACGCAACGTGTGCCACCTCACCCTTCTAAAATTCGTTTTGTTTCTATTTATGAATTATGCGTGAAG
Organism: Pandemis corylana; assembly: GCA_949127965.1. NCBI lineage: Eukaryota > Metazoa > Arthropoda > Insecta > Lepidoptera > Tortricidae > Pandemis > Pandemis corylana. Next base: position 9,353,055 of record OX421856.1, on the reverse strand, counting down.
CTATATCGTCGCGTCACTACAGTGTCTAATTTTTGATAACAACTTACGCTATCGTGCTTTGCACCAAGCAACTCAGATATTAAATCAGATAACATTATGTTGAAACTCAGATACGAAAACATTTCTCTTAATAATGACTTGTAAGAGCGCGAGCGGATGAAACCTTCAAATAAAATGTTGCAACTTCCATGTCAGAATTTGTTACATTTTCAAACGAGTTTGTCAGTAAAACGGATGTTAGAATTCACAATGGAGGCCAACAAAACATAAATATTGGCCTATTAGTCGGAACTGCGATATCGATACCCAGCGATATGTCAGTGCTTTGTGCAGAGTTCCGGCGGTAATCGCTTTACAAAATTGCTTGTAGACAAAAAAACTATGACTGGGTAATTGTTTGGCCTGCGAACGGATGAAAGGGATTCTCCCAGGTAGTCGTGGGGGAGGCACAATGTGCTACAAGTTGATAGTGAGCTTTAAACTCCAACAGCGACAGCACGTCCCATTAATAACGTTGAAATTGATACGAATGGGGACGCTAATGGTATCAACGCCACCACATTCATTGTAATGGAATCCGTTAAATAGCCTCGCTTCTATTCAAATAATCAGGACAGGACTGATGCGGCTTGCAAAATTTGTCCTTAATAAACAGATCTTAAAGAGTAGACAAACTTTACGAAGCAAATATTGACTGGAGTCTTCTTGTTGGAGAACGATACTCGGTCGGCTGGGAGCTTATAATGCCAGTGGCTTTCTTAGGCGCATTTTTTACCAGCCAGCCGCCGTGCGTTTGTTCAATGTGGATTCTTGGCGCACTCGAGACCGAACAGGTTTCAACATGGGGACCAAAAACCGGTAAAAAACACCACAGGTAATTACGGTAGGCTCATCGCTTCACAGCACCAATACGTAATGGTATGGGTTTAATTGAAAATTCAAATCTATAAGGTAAGAAGTGAAGCGTGAGACTTTATCGCTTGCTTTTTGTCGTATAAAAGGATGGAGTCGTTTGTTTCAAGGGAGCACATGATACTGAATAATGCAGTAAAGCCCCAGGAATCCGAATTGATACGATTAATTATCTGTTTTTTAAATCATTGACGTTTTGTTTTCTTCGTAGCAACATTGACATGTCTATTTGGTAAGACCATGTTTTTGCTGGCTAGGCTTTCTTGAGGTATGTTTTTCTAACTAATGTTTTCCTTATAGGTTGCAGTATGCGGTCCATTGTGGGCAACATTTAAAAACCGCTTGTTAGCGACATTATTAGAAATGGCGCATTGTGTACGGGGATGGAAACAAAGAAGCCTTGTGAGCAGTAAAAAGCGAGGAATTCACGGAAGGTTAGGTTTGAGTATAGAAAATGCAGGCTAGTTCAGGCTAACGACAACCGTTCCTCGAACCGCACAACTAGTAAAGTGTTGCAGTTTCTAATAAAGATCCATTACTGGAATTGCCTCTAGGTAAAAATGAAACAAAAATTTATGAAATACCTTCTGGTGAACTATGAACGATAAGACAAGCGTGCGATAAGGCAAATGAGTCAGTTTCATAACTTCACACATGCGATGCTTACAAATGCCGGTTTCGATTTAAACGACGCATAAGGGCGTGCCCTCGACGTTAATATTCCGCCCTCTTAATCACTACCCAGCCGAATAATTAATAACACCTCAATTAAAATATCAACTCAGCGCTTCCGCCCATGTGATACGAACTGACTGCTTTCTTGATATTACACGTTAACTGCTTGATTACCTGTATTAGAAGGCGCTTTGAAAATTTCTTCTAATTTCTCAATATCGGGTGCTTCTTTTGCTAGTTCATGCGAGTTAATTTTTAGGGTTGCTTGTGAATAATTACTTGAATTTCAGTTCTTTTCCTTTTTGATGATTTACACTCTTTTAAACTCAACTCACTTGATTATATATTTTGCATTTATTGTCAATTTTGTCCTTCATGCAACATTGTGTTTTTAAGGTTCAAACCTGCATGTGTATTTGTCTTGGTAATTAGACTTAAAATTTTCACAGAGCACGTGCTTCAACTCAAAAAAAAGAAACGTTTTTTTTGCTACTTTAATGAGAAACCCAGCGTGTCGTCCAGCTCGCACTTGGCCGGTATTTTTTTAAACTAGTCTTAACCTATACCTGTGGCTACTAGCACTGTAATGTCTGTAGTTGAAGAAAAAATAAAATGATGTCACTTGTTATTTAGTTACCTACATTTTTGGTTAATTTTATGCGATTTTCTGTACATGATTTAACTCAATAACACTCAATGTTGGTGAAGTACTATTTCTAAATTCTGATTTTTAGTAGCAATTTTGTCATACAGCGCAAATATAACAAAGTAATACCTTTTTTCTTATTTTCATTTTTTGTTTTTTTTTCAATACCTAATTTTTTATAAACAACTGACTTAAAGGTTCAAATTCATGTAGAGCGGATTTAGATTCTCTATCTATGTAATCAAACTCCAAACACGTGAAACAAAGTTTAATTGAAGAACCTAACTAAAACGGATTGATTAACTACCCAATAAAGTCTTCAGTGGAACGTAAACGACTACTAATTTGCATTTCAGTTTATTCCGTTCCGAGATCTTCATTTTGTGAGAGAACAAGTCGTTCTGCTAATTAACGCCTCCAGGAGCTAAAACAGGTTGTGCGATTTATCGTAAAACCCAATTTAGAGCCGGGAGGCACGCGATTACAATCTTCTCACGACAGGAAGGCGCGCAAACTCCTCATCTCGAGGGAAATCACGCACGCAACAAACTTTATGGCAACACGTCCCGAGAAGCGATCCGCCCGGGGCGGCCAAAGACGGCCCGTACCACACACAGACTTATTCAAAAGAAATAGCACAAGGCGCTGGCAGTGCCTCTACGCGTTCCCCTCGTTCGACATTGCAATACACATCTCACTAGGAATAAACGACACAGAAGGCTCAAATTTTATTTTCATGTTACCACTTTCACAAATCACGTGTACCGCGAGAAGCACTGCCGCGTCTAACAAAACACTGACCGTTGTTGAATACGGCTGCAGGCTCAAGCGGATGCCGTCCTGTGCGAGACGCTCGCGAAGCAGACGCTTCAGCTGTATGCGAGGAATCTTCACCAACTCGGCTTTCCCTTCCTCGTACTCGTCGGCGTACTTCGCCGGCTCTACAACAGCCGAGGCCTGTTCCTTCCTCGCTTCTTCTTCACATCTGCAGGAGTCCCGAGCAGCGGCTGCCTCTTCCAAAGTAAAGTAAACGGCCGCTGCACCCTCCTCTCTCAAACTTCTGACAGAGTGCAGCAGACGCTGCCGGTGAGCCGGGTTTAGGACGCCGATGGCATCCAAGTCGGGCTCTCCGACCTGTTTGCATATTTCTAAGTCATCATAACCATTGTCTATAAAACTTTCCGCGTACTGGCCTAAGTGGAGCGATCGCAACCACTCGATCACGATGTTGCCGCTCGTGGACGAGGCCATGGCGCGTCAGAACGTGTGTCGCATCACCAGGCGTGCTCGCGGCGCGGCGGTCGGCGAGAAACTGACGGCCACGCTTCCCTTCTCCCCCTTTCCCTTCCGAGCCGCGGTCGCCGCCCCTAGTCCTTCGTACTTTTGCTTTTTTGACATTTTGTAGCATAATCGTTTCATTTAATGGAGGTGTGCACCGCACCACGTGATACAATGGACGCCTGTTTATGTTTACATTTTTTTTCTATTCAAACAGGCAATTAAATTCAATTTGACAACAATTTGTGATGCTTGTAATTTGTGTTTATACGACACGATATTAATCACATTCGGATGTTATATTCTTAAACGAATATGACAAAAAAACGGTTATAAAGTCAAAATAACTCTAACAGTGGGTGGTGGACGATCGCAGTGATTTATACTCGGATTTATTCAAATATTAATCCCCGAGGCACCTCTAATATATTACTTTGAACTCCTTTGATTGCGTGTATTTTTAAACGCTAATTAAAAACATAATTAATCTTTCACATACATTTTTTGACTTTAAGTTTACTATCGCGAGGTGATGATAGATTTAAAGTACTCTGGTTAATATCTTTTTGTGACATTGCGGAATGCGACAATGATAACATAGCATTACAAATTATCTCGATTTGACAGGTGCAACCGCTAGATAATAAATTTATTAGGTCAATGAACTTTTTGCAAATTGGGGTCTGATTAATCTCTAACTTTAAAGCATACTGTTGTGTTGACTCTACAATATACAGATGGAAGAGTCAAATTGTGTCGCACTTTAAAATTGGTATTTCAATTCAATACATAGTTAAGCACTAACTTAAGATGATTTATAACGACTTTTTGAAAATTTGTTTTCTTTCTTGACTGTAAACAGTGATATTGAACACACTAGAAATTGTTTCCATCATTTCATAGTAAAGTTACCTAAAATATTAGGTACTACTTAATATTTTTTTGCTAAACTGTTTTTGTCGTATGAAAACCTCCGCCTACACATCTTAAACGAAAACCGGTAAGTTCAACGTTATAACTTATGCTAAGCCCGAGATTTAAGCCCGTGTACCTGTTTTATCTCATTTCGGGAGGCACTTGGAGTTTCTGTACACAAAAGGCAGTCTTATGCGGGTAGTTTTACTAATTAACCTTTGTTTTAGATAAGCCTCACTTAAATTGTCGTGTAATTTATTTATTTAGTTTGTTTTTTAGTTAAGTCATAGGTGAAATTGTGTACTGCGTTTGTGTTTTGGAGTTATGCCTTTGTTAATCTTACTACTCAATAATATGTTTTAATGCGAAAGTTCTGATAAATGGATGTTTGTTACGTTACGTAGGTATATAATCATGCTAGTACACGGATAAGATTTTTTTGTACGTTTTCTAAAAATGAAACCTAGCTAGGTCGATTTATCGCACCTTGCGTACCAAATTTCATAAAAATCGTGGTAGCCGTTTCCGAGATTCAGTTTATAATTATGAACCTATATAAAATATTAAGAATTTCTCGTTTAAAGGTTTAGATAATAGGCCATGGTGAAAATCAGACGTCAGACATTGAAATAAAAGAATCAATGATGTATTCAGAGCTTCGGCCAACTTGTTTCAGCCCTCTAGGGTCCTTGCTCAAAACTTAAACAATTAACACGAACTTTTAATTCGGAACACAACGCGTTCGACTTCGTGAAACAACTGTATGCTTCGTGTAAGTTTTCCGTCATAAAATACTCCTCGTTCGCGTTTGCGTTACAATTTCAAATACTGTGAGAACAGTATCCTTAGTGGAAGTTTTCGGTAGCAAAATACGTCTCGAACGCGTTTGCGTTAAAATGTGAATTACTCTATGAGAACGGTTTGTTGCCGTTTCGATCCGCAAGTGGCGCTGCCAATTATTCCATAGTAATTGAGAAGTTTACGTAAACGCGTTCGAGACGTTTTTATATGCGAAAACTTACACTAGAGGCTCAGTTTGATGCCGGTTGATGCCGTTTCGACCCGTAAGTTGCGCTGACAATTTTTCCATAGTAATTAAGGCTTTAACGCGAACACGTTTGAGGCGTATTTTAACCCCCGACGAAAAAAAGGGGAGTTATAAATTTGAATTTGAATTTTAATATTTTTAAACCAAATTTAAATCTAGAAATCATTCCAGCATTTCTATACAACGGAGACGAAGGAACGAGGTCAATCCGCACGAATGTGAGTTGTAGCTGGAATTGAATTACGTGATAAGCCGATGGTTATCACAGCCTTAGCCCAGGTACCTATTTACCAGTACTAGATACTAGATGAGCCTGAGCCATTTTATCTGATAGCTTTCCCAGGAATATAATGTTAGAGAGTTTGATTACAGCGTTTTAATTCTTTTCAAAATACTAGTATTTTAATTATAAAATGCATGATATCGCAACTTCGACATTTTTATTTAACGAACTGGTAACAATTTTACCTAATCTGTCCTATTCCCCCCTTTCCCCGCGCACTCAGATATTCCCTGATATCCTGGCAAGGTCGCCATGTAGGGAGTGCATTGTAAGCAAATATTAATTACTCTTATTATGATTTTAAGTTGTCTTGTTGTTACGTAGGTACCTAAAAAAAATTTAAACATTCGTTGTTTTTTTCAATTACCATAGTGTAGTATTAGCATACATAGATTCTAAGTAGGTACATATATACATCCCAATCCTATGTAATCTTGGGCAGTATTAAAGCATCATTCTATCAAGACGACCGGGTTTCACTTCGCTCCCAATTCACTCCCTACAGACTAACTGCTTAATCATAGCCTTCTCTATTGTCTTCTACAAGCGTGCTATTAGGTTTGGCAGTGTCGCATTTTTACGCTTAGGTTCACAAACGACGTTGCCAAACCGCTCAGCCATGTCGTAGCGGCTTGGCAACGTCGCTTGTGAACCTAAGCATAAAAATGCGGCGCTGCCAAACCTAATAGCACGGCTTGTAGAAGACAATAGAAAAGGCTATGATCTAATTGATAAACAAATTTGTTAACCATTGTTGCCCGTGATGCACCATCCAAAAGCAATTTTTTCATCCAATCGCATTAAATATGTCTCACTTTAGCCCCTTTGTACGTTCATTGACACATTTAGGTGTGAATCTGCGAGCAAATATTACACTAGAACGAATCCTCTCATTTCTATTTATACTTATTTAACCCAATCAATCAAATCACATTACTGTTGCCGTATTATTTTCTTTATGTTTAGGAAAAAGGGAATATCCTGATAAACAGATATGAAATGAAAGAAGACGGAACAAGGGCCTGGTTAATACACTTTTGAAGGCTTCTCAAGCCTTATCGGGAAGCCACTTACGTTATCTCTGCTGCAAGGCGCGGCTTGGAGGAAAATAAAGGGTACTGCGTAGCTAAGTTACTCCAAACAGTAGTTTTAATACGGAGTGCTACTGAAATTCAAATTTCGATTCATGTCGTCTCTCTCCCTCATAATAAATAGTGTGAGCGGAACGGGATAAAACAGACTTCGATTTCAAATCTCAAAGTATAAGACTGGCCTACAGGCACTTACTACAGTAAAAGCTATGTAATTGCCTTCATTTTATCGCTTATGTAATAGTATAGTTATTACTAAATATTTATTTCGAGAATAAATATTTACGTACCTAACATATTATTTGATTATTTGTTATGCAAATAGTATGCGTTTTAGAAACACAATAACATGTTTTTACGGCGGAAAAATAAATTAAATTTATGTCTAATAAGTACTATAACATAAAAATAACAATATAATTAACCCACGAAAGAACAGTCTCAGCATCAGTTTCTAAATAACAACAAACAATTAATTTTGTAAAAAGTATATTCTACGAAAATGTATATACTTGTTTTAATAATTATGAATACCTAGAACAAACCTTTACCTTGCCAATACTCAGCTACATATTTTTTTACCTTTTATTTAATATAAAGCCCATCGAGGGAATTGGCGAAAATCTTAGGAATCGTGTTATAGGCGATGCGACTAGCAATCCATCACTTTTTTTTAATCTCCTTTCCACTTATATTCCCACAATCATGCTAAACGTGGTCTTGTTATGTTAGGCTCTGTCTACCCCGTAAGGGATAAAGGGATTTATGTATGTATGTATGTATTTATTTAATAAGTATAATATTATACCTACAAAGAATTGCACGGATTCCGATCTAACTTGTCAGAGCCGCAATCCAACACCGCTTAAAAACCTCTATGTAACAAATATCATTGAACTTTTAATGGTTTTTAAACATATTCTGACATATTTCTTTGATTGATTAATTTTGCGTTTAAAATATTTATTTATAAATGAAGTCACTGGTACTTAAACCTAACTAGGCCATGGTTTTATCGTATTTAGAGGGCAAATACCATTCTGATCTAGGGCAAGTGTATTTTGGGTTCCACACAAGTTCCTTAATTTTAAGAAATGTTAATATAATTATCGTTACAAATAACATAATTAATAAACAAAAAACGATTATTTGGGAAACTATATTTGCTTACAAGATTTTGTCGAGATGCATTTTAATACTCTACGAGAACTTAGCACTAAACCGAGATATCTTTTTCCAGCAAATGGCCAAATAATGTTTACTACGAATGCCCTTAAATGGTCGGCATACTTGTAAAGTTAACAAGTGAACATCATTCACTAGAGGACATCAACAAATCTCGAAGTAACTATCCCAGAATCGTAGTATATTTCGTTTTACGTCCAATTTCCATACGCACTCGGCGTGAAGAAGTTAATGGGGCACAATATTGCAGGAGCCGACCGCCGAAACCGTTTTAAAAGAATTGTAAGTTTCCACCCAAATCGGGTGAGGAGTAAAAACTTTGTAAAATATAAAGATCAATTGGTTCACGAGTTTTACATAGGTATGATGATTAGTTAGATTTAAAACTTTTTGATTTTTGATTTTGTGTGTGAACTGATGTAGACCATCAAAAGAAAAAAGGTTGCCTATCTAGGACATGTGCTTAGACACACAAGATACGAGCTTTTACAGCTTATAATCATAGGCAAAGTTGCTGGAAACAGAGCTGTTGGGCGCAGGAATCCGGTAATGGACTGGAATCACAAGTGCAGCGGAGCTTTCCAACCTAGCCAGAGACCGAGTGAAGTATGCGGAGCTGACTGCCAACCTTCACTACTTGGAGAGGCACCACAAGAAGAAGACATCTTATCTGGACGTGTGCAAGTTTGCTAGACGCGGCTAGTTATTATTTATTTTATAAGCTCTAGCTCAGTGGTTCCTAACCTTTTCAATGTCACTACCCCTATGAACAAGTATGGGAATTGAGTTTACCCCTAGCTAATTTAAAATAATTAAAACCACACAAATTCGAACGAAAATATGTTTATTATGTAAGAAATTGCACGTTTAGGTAACTAGTAAGTAAAGTAATATATAAATCTCGGAGTTAATCGTACTATTATTTTGTTTATTGCTATTTTAATACTATTTCGTGCCATCCCGTGTTACCCCCCTAGAATCTCCGTTTTACCCCTGCGGGGGTAATTACCCCCAGGTTAGGAACCACTGCTCTAGCTGTTAACCGCGTCTCTGTTTTTGAAGAATTCACTTATCGCTATTCCGTGGGAACTATGCGATTCTCCAACTATATAATTTCAAATTCTAATTAGATCGGGTCAGCTGTTTAAGCGAGATGAGGTAACAGATAGGCAGACACACATTTATAATATTAGTAGTGGTCAATGGAACGCTGCGTACCTTAGTGAGCAGTGAGAAGGTGTCAAAGATGGCGCGGCGCGTCTGGCCGTCCACAGGGAAGTGCTTGCTTCAACATAATGTACATAAGGTAGCAAAAGTTGGGTATGCCAAAAATGCATGAAAGTAGAATAAATGCAGTAGAAATGAGAGCGTTAAGAAGTATGGAAGGTGTAACACTGAAAAATAGAATAAGAAATGGTGTGATAAGGAGACGTGCTGGTGTGAAAGAAGATATAGTGGCTAGGACAGGAAAAAGTATGCTTAGATGGTTTGGTCACATAGACAGAAATGAAAGAAGATTAACTAAACAGATTTATATATCGAGTGCGAATTGGTGCATTTTGATAGGAAAGCCTAGACGGACATTCCGTGACTAAACTGGGGACGTTTTAAAAAAGGTCAGGTCAAGGGTACCTACCCTAAACCGCCGAGCATGTATCTCTCTCTCCCTCTCCCTCTCAGGGAGAGATCTCTTAAAGGATAAGGTCGCCTTTCTATATTAAAAAAGATATAATTCAATGGTAATTCTACAAATACTACATCGTAGTTTAATCAAATATAAGTATCTCGTCCTATTTCTATAATTCGTAACCGTAAAATGTGGTATATTCAACGATTCCTAAAATAGCCGCGACTACGCTGTCTAGACACAGAATAGTACTTACTGCGTTCAAAATTACCAATATCCGTCCCTAATAGGTATTGCCTTCCGTCACCCTATACTTGGTTGTATCTTGATGGCCACTGGTCGAGTTCATACACACACACACACACACACACACTGATGGGGACAGGCCTCAGAACGAAAGTTTGGATTGTAGTTCCCACTCGGTACCATTGAATTGCTTCGCTGGTTTGTGCAGTTTCTTTACTATGTTTTTCACTGAAAAGCTGAAAATTCAAATGTAAATAAATAAATAAAATAATAAATTTCAAATTTAATATTTCGCACATAAATTCGGAACAGACAAATTTAGAAGCCCGGAGTCGAACCCACGACTCTTTGCTTGCGACGCCACTAGTCAAACCACTGTCACAATGCTCTAGCCTAGACTCTAGTAAAAACATTTTTAGAACGTTAAATAGTCCTCACTCACCTTTACTGTAACATGCCATTTTCTATCACAAATCTCCGTAACTCTACGTTACATGAACACAATTTAGCTCCGTATTATCCACCATAAAAATGACGATAGACCCGAGAAACCCCTTCAACATCGATTACGCCCTCACATCCGCCATCGGAGCTTCATCACGCCACAAACGGCGGCTAAAATAATTTATATCCCCGTTGATTTCTAGAAAAACCCTGTCCTAATATATCCTTCCGAAAATCAGTGGTGCCCTCAGGATGTAGACAAATGCTTGTCCCGCACAGTCTTGACACTTTTACAGGGTTACAGAGCGAATAATGACCCCGTCCCTTTCAACTATTTGTGTGCGCATTTGGGTCAATTGGGCCTTTAAGAACTCTGCATGCTCGCAAACTAGTATCGAGTTAAAAGCTTTTTTGCGGGTAAGTATTGTGCTTGTATCGTTGAATGTCTTGTTTATTTGTCGGTCAAATTGGTTAAGTAATCCATTAGGTAGTGACACAGGAAACTACCAAATGGAGTAAGACTATCGAATTCTGCAACGTGAGTCCATATTGGTTGGTCGTATGATCGTTTGATCTAATTAGAATTTTGATACCATCGACTTCTCATGGAAATTAAAAAGAAAGCTAACCTAATCTAACCTCTAACACACACACATACACACAAATCACGTCTATATCCCTTACGGGGTAGACAGAGCCTGAGGTAACAAGACCTAAAGGCCACGTTTAGCATGTTCTAACCTCTAATGTTGATTTAAAATACTTTCTGAAATATTTTCAGTTTCAGCTGGAGAAATTTTAGACCCAAACATTGCAGTAGACCAAACGAAGGGCACCGGCCGCTGCTACGTTTTGTTTTATTTTATTTTTAAGTTACCTACACCATGCTAACACTAACTTTTCTCGATTGTTTTTCCTTTATCTCCTACTGGCTCTGTGTTTCCGGCGACTTCGTCTGCGGAGAATTCGTTTACCGCGCGCCCGCGGGAACTATAAAATTTTCCGAGATAAAAACTATCCTACGTACTTTTCAGGGTCTCAAACTATCTCCATACTAAGAGTACATGCGAACGCAACATTGTACAAATTGCATAACATTTCTACTCTATTATATATTTCCTCTATGGGTAACGAAGATATTTTGTAGCGGCAAAGGGAAGGTGGAGTGAGTTTTGACCGCGTCCAAGGTGCCTTTGATGTTGACATTCTTGGACATAATTGATTATAGATACTCGTATAGATTAGCTATGAAGGGGGTTATTTTACTCTAACATCGATCGGTGAGTACAGTCAACTCAGTCAGCATGATATGTATCAAGGTGTAAAAGTGTTCATAATTATGAGAACAAAGCCAAAATTGTCAAGGGAAAGCTATGTCCGATATGTTTGATCACTTAAGTCACTACGATAGTTATTATTATTTGACGCTGACTGTAGCTACTAGCTATACTTACTAAGTAGTACTCTACTAGTGATTATGGTTCCGTACATTGATTTGAAATGGCATTGCTATTGCAATCAAAATTGTAAATCTATTTTGGCCGTTTATTAACAAAATTGCTTGACAAAAATAACTTGTATATTTTTTTTTATATCTCACTGACTCATTATAAAGACTTCACGAACTGGCCGATTACTCGTCAAAAATGGTGATTAGTCATTACAATCTGGCCGTTTTCAAGTCTTGGGTGAAAGAACACTTGCTAGGCTTCTGTACTCCATCATAGACCCCATCTTCGTTTACCATCACGCATGATTGCGATCAAACACAAGCCTATTTAACATTAAACAAAGAACTTGTTTTTTTGTCGTACAACCTACACACACATACATACACATACACATAGCACGTCTTCATCCCTTACGGGGCAGACAGAGCCTAAGGTGGCAAGACCTAAGCAACAATTAGCAAGATTGTGGACGTATAGATGGCACAGAATGGAATCAAAATAGTGATGGGTTGCTAGCCGCTTCGCCTTACATGATTCCTTTGATTTTCGCCCATTCTATGTTTTTTCTTTGTTTCCAGACCAGCACGGACAACCTAAATACCCGGTAATTACTTGAGAAACCAAAATCGATCTCTTGAGCGTAGGTTAATTGTGTCTTCTATGTAGTAACAAAACCTTTATGTAAACAAATGAAGAGCTTTCGTGGAATCAATAAATAACGTCGTTCTATGTAGGTACTGTTCCTTGATCGTGCAAAGTATTAGTAACATGAAAGGAAGAGACGATAGCATAATTTGCTGTAAGTAACGTAACACTGTAATCTGTTAATTATAATCAGTAAATTATCTAATTGGATTACAGATCCTATAAACAATGTGCCTCAAAATTAATTCGGAATACTTCAGGTGGTTAAGTTGGGTTGACATGACGCCTCTGTGGTCTTTTTCAGGATTTTATAAGTGCGGGTGACAAATGCTTCCAATGTTTCTATAGATATATTATTATTATTTATTAGGTATTGATTTTTGATTTTTGTTTTATATAATTTTATGTCATTTAATTATTATTATTTTTTAGTTAATTAATTTTGATAATTGTAATTCTATTGTAATGGGATTAATGCCTAAGTAAATAAATATATTATTATTATTACTATTATTAGATATATTATTATTACACGTAGTTGGTACTGCATAACTTTGAAAAACCTTTACAGGTGTGTTTAAAAAAGCTAATCCAACCAATTGCTAGAAAAAATCCAAGACACCTTGGCTAATAATTAAAATGGAAGTTCTCGTGGGATGGTTAAAAAACTATAACTTATACACCCTATATGCCGCAGTTACATTAAACATACATACATAATTAGTTGAAATTTGATATGCAGTTAGTTTCAATCCCAAGGACGGACGTAGGATAGTTTTTATCCCAGAAAACGGCATAGTTCCCGCGGGATAGCGATATGCGAATTCTGCGCGGACGGAGTCGCGGGCAACAGCTAGTTTAAAATAAGAATCGAAAAAATAGTAAACAAACTATTCACAATGTCAAGGTCGAAGATAAAAGGAGTTGTAGTTACATTTTCCGGCTTCATACCACGAACTTTTAGTGTTGTAAAGATTGTTCTCGATTATAATGGCAGCCATACCTACGATACATTTATTTAAATATTAAAAAGAGTGCTAAGATAAGTGGCAAACTAAGCGGACATGAAAACACAGCTTACCCAGAAGATAAACGGGACTGTGCAACATTAATAATAATGTATAATTTGATATTAAAGATTAATTAAAGCATAGCTTGAATACTTCTAAAACAGCTAATTCGATAAACCTGACTCCAGTGGCGCCAACTGGTGAGCACAAATAGGATAGCCCTCATACGTAGCTGCCATGTCTGCACGGCTAACACCACAGCAGCGTGCGAGAGATGTGTCGCGCTAGATAGACTACCCGTCTCTTTCTAGAACGAACAGTAAGAAAAAGACGGCTGGTGGATAGGTAGGCGACACAGCTCAAGCGCGCTCTCGTGCTAGCCGCGCTGAAAAGAAAATATCTAGTTTATTTAATGTCAAAGATTTTTATTAATTTTAAGTTTATAAAATATATGTACGAACTCGCATCCTAATCCCAGATCCACGCCATCTACCGTAAAAAAAATGCAACAAATATTTAAACGGTAAAGATGCGTACTCTAAGATGTAAAATGTTTTATTTGATTAAGTAGCGCCATCTATCTAGCAGAAAAGGATTAAAGATAATTGTTCAGTCGTTTTTAAATTGTATTGAAGATGAAGGCAATGTCTTTTATTTCTAAGCAACGCTGCAAAATCATGATAGTTGAAGTTGATTCAGTTTTATAAAACTGAAAAGTTAAGTTTCAAAGCTTTAACTTTAAAGCTCGGGATTAGAAGGATATCCGGGTTATATTATACCATAAGGGATGCTCTCAAAGCCAGCCATTTAATTTAATGTGGGATTTCTTACCCAAGACTTTTACGGCAAAGGGTAAAAGGTTAAAATAAAATGAGATTGCGTAATTGAAACGAAATTTGGCGGCAATGGTATTTTATAACATAATATAATATGAAAATATTTTAATGTTTTGTTGCTGAAAAATACTTTTCGAATGGATGTGTACACCTTTATTCTAAAAAGCCAGTCACAGTCGGACTCAAGAACTTAGGGTTCCGTAGGTCCCCCCCGACGTGTACCCACCTTGCCGTGGTGGGGGGGCTCACCGTCGCATGCCACGTGTCCGGCCTACGGCGGTGCCAAGAGGTACCGGGAGGTGGGCTACTTCCAGTACTCCTCTGATCCAGCAGAGGAGACATGGAAGTGGCAGCGCTTCGGCGCGGGGGTTGCTCCCCTGGGGCGTGGAGGGCAGCCATGATGGCTGTCGGTGTACGGTGGCTCTGAGGGCCATCGTACTGGGAGGTACAGTGGTAGGAGCGTATACAGCTCCTACCGAGAGGGGACTGAGCGGCGGCAGATCCGTCCGCTCGGACACGAGTTCCCTCAGGGAAGGGCGCGTGGGCGCGAGACGGGGAGAGGGTAGAAGTCCCTGCGCGATCCCGCAAGCCAAAGCGTTGGTGGCACGCGGCGGTGAGGCGGTGATCTGCGCGGGTCGACTTTTACGTGGTGGGGTAGCTCCGGGGGCCTCCTGGAGGAAAAGTATCCTGGGGACTGAGTTCCCCGGGTGGCCGAAGGATTGATGTCCTTCGGTCTTTTCCTGGCTTCAGTGAGGCGAGCTATCCCCGCCCCTCTCAATGGGGACATCGGGTGGCGGATCGGGGGGTCCGTCGCTCGTACCAGATGTCCCGAGGTTGTAAGGCGCTCCAGGTGTTTCCGGAGTGCCTTAGCCGGAGTAAGTGGGGCATTAGCCCCACGGAGGTGGGCCCGCAAGGGCAGTACGCTGGGTAGGGTGCCGCGGATGTCAGGTCATGCTCCCGCAGCCCCTACTCAAGCGTGATGTGGAAACACCGGTGAGTTTTTAATGGGTAGGCCCCCACTAGGGGGGAGAGTCCCGTACACCCCTCGCGTCGTTCCCCCAGCGCGAAAGTGCGGGGGGGACATCCCCCAAGGCGCGGGGACCGTGCGTAATGCATTTTCTCACCGAATCAAAAAAAAAAAAAAAAAAAAAAAAAAAAAAAGGGTTCCGTAGGTATAAATTAAAGATAAATATAATAGATAGGCAGTAGGTAGCTTATTTAATATGACCTATTATAAAGAATCGGTATAAATAAACTATCCTATTCATATTCAAATTCATACATTTTCATATCTGACGTACAGTTTAATAGCAGCATAGTAACGTGGAAACTTTGTTCATAAACCCGTGACCTTAGCTAGATGAAGGTTGACGTCAAAGTTTTAATCGTCTTAATGAATACGGTAATATACTTACTTTTCGTTAAGCATGAGTACAAGGGTCAAAAGGGCGACGTTATGGCCCAAGGGAGTTTCATTTAATAACTTCAAGTTTTTTTGTACATACGATGTCAGTTTGTTAAAGGTAGGAGTAAATAGTAGCGACTTTTCATATCATATTAATATTTTATAATTAAATTTGACGAATTATTGATAAATTACCCCAGTTTTTTTCATCCTGCGAGAACGTGATTATTGTGTTTTGAAACAATGTTTAATCCAATGTGTTCCTAATTTTATTGTGACAAAAATATAAATTTGTTTTTTAGTAGATTTATATACACACACACACACAATTCACGTCTTTATCCCTTACGGGGTAGACAGAGCCTAAGGTAACAGGTACCTACAGGCCACAGTAGGGCAGTAGGTTTATAGCTGAAAAAAAATGATACGCTACCTAAAAATACTATTTGAAATCGCTTTACAATTTTATATCACTTTGGAATGGTACTTTCAAGTGACGTCCTTTAAAGAATCGGATCACAGAATGACCGAACAACAAAATTAAAATTTCTTTTTGACTCTCAGTACTAACTTTTAGACCACCCTGTACACAAAATTATATATTCAACACTCTTTCCTGGATCCAAAGCGTAACTCGTCGTCCAATCACCTACATTTGCTTAGACCTCAAAGCTTTCGGACTCCGCTAACTGTGTAATTTTTATGCACTCCGATGTAATGACGGCAGAGGCACGGATAGCTCGTCCTCTGATGACCTGACGGCCGACCCCTAGGGCAGCTCTAGTGATGTTACTATTCTTTTGCACATATCGATAGTTGATTTATTAGGTAATAGTCATATTTCGTCAATTCACTATAGCAACAGGTGTTGAGCATTGGCTGAGTTGAAGTTTCCTCATTGTCTAAAACTCTTTGTCTAGTTATAGATTTAAAACCGACCATAGACGACAATGGAGCTGAGAGAGCAGGTGGGAAGCATTAAGGTTTTTCAGATTGTAATATCCAATATTATGGCGTAATTAAACCTTCAAAACAATTGTGGAAAGTGTTCTGAATCCGTCGTTTATAGAACTGATGTAGAGCATGAATTTCACATTAAGGTACACGGATTTTATTTCAATTAGGTACTTGTGATTTATTGGTTTGATTTTTCGGACATGTTCATTCATCAACTTGTAAGAAAAAGACGAGAACGTGGTCTGAAATTATTACAGGTTCCAGAAACCCTTTTCTGTTAGCCACTGGAGATCTATTGCCAAACTTTTAGTGATCACGTTCTCAGCAGATATTTGCACTAGATTACCAAATATGTACTAAATTAGTAGTAGTTGTAGTTACGCATCTACCTTCGTAATTGAAAACACTGATCATTTTAGCTAAGAAATAACATCAGCCGCTCAAAAGTGTGCAAGAAAAACCATTTTTATAGCTCTCAGCGCAATCACGGGCAGATCACCGATAAGAAACGACCGGCTCAAAATAATTTGAAATAGTAAAATTTTAGGCAGTGTAATTTAGTGAATAAATCGCAAATAAATCACTGCAATTATTTGCTTGAAAAACATATTTGCCTAAATTAAATCACAAGGCGATTTAATTCATCAACTTTAAAAATCCACACACCGCCATCACTAGAGTACGGCAATGCGGACAATCCGGGACATGGACAAATGTGCCCAGCGACTCGCCGTGACACGTTCATTGAGCTTTCATTTGGGCAATTTTCGGCCAAATCCCAGCCAATCCGATGCCCGGCCGGCTCTAACTGCCATCGTTTGGCAGAATAAATCCATGCCTTTGCCTTAGTTGTGGCTAAGATCGGTAGAATTTACCGTTGTTCGATTTCATTGCTATTTTTAAAAGAAATTACTGGAACACTTTTTTAAACTGGGTTAGTTTCGAAAGCATCCGTTAACACTATAATTATCATATTAAGAAAACTTTGCTCTGTAAAGTTTTTGGGGAAAACGTTAATAATTTACAACATACTCGTACATATACATAAATAAATACTCTTCTTCTTAACTGCACCGACACAAAAGAACGTTTTGTTATACTACCCACGCGGAAACTGAAAGCTAATACTGTTGAAGTAACACATCTTGTAACTGCAACACATTCAAATTTTCTTTTTTTATACTTTTAAGAGCGCGTACACAAAGTACGAAAATCTGGGACGATTGTTTCAAAACTTACTTAGTCTTATGGTAGAAAACACCTTAGCATGCGAGCGCCATCTAATGAACATTTTAGAAACCCTCTTACAGCTCAGGTTTGTAAATTCTTTGAAACAATAGCTATTTTGTTGAACAATAAATGAAACCTTATAGGTCATGCGTCTTGTGCTTGTATCAAATACAAAATCTCTTACTTCGTTTACTGAAATATTTTTCGTCACATTAGTTAAAAAAATATCTAACGTTTAACGTACAAAAGACAAAATTATGCGGCCGTGATAACAATACCACTTTTTATATCAAAATCAGCTCCTTTCGAATCTCTTTGATGTGCCACAATTCCTTACGATGTCGGGGTTCGAGCTATTCGAGGCACGTACACTTATAATCATGTTCGAGTCCTAGCACTGTTTGATAAAGTCGCGTGTCTCGTACGAAAAATGACGTGCGTTCTTTCGGAAAATGTTT
Organism: Pandemis corylana; assembly: GCA_949127965.1. Lineage (NCBI taxonomy): Eukaryota > Metazoa > Arthropoda > Insecta > Lepidoptera > Tortricidae > Pandemis > Pandemis corylana. The sequence continues at coordinate 9,334,713 of OX421856.1, read as the reverse complement.
TAAAATATTGGAATTATTATTCCTCTTGCTCTCGCGGCGTTATGACGTTTATTCTTTATATTCGCTCTTTGAAGTTGACAAAACAATCATTTGCCGGACATAATGACACAAATAAACTTGAAGATATGATAATTTGAAACTATTGACAAGGATGTTGAAACTATTCAAGGTCTCTTACAATTAGGTGGCTGAGTTAACTTTGACTGAACACCCCTTACAAAGAGTTTAAATTTTTGATTCAAAAATTAGTCTCACCCTTGACGGTGATCATTTTGACAATCGATCAATGCATGGAAACATTTGTCAATTAAGATTCAAAAATCATGAACAATATTTACAGGGCCTACTAAGTCAAACCAACACCTGCTGAATTAGAGGGCGCCACTTGTAATTCGTTATTATTTATTTCTTCATTTATTAAAAGAACACTGTAATTATCTTTTGGTAGCTGACCAGAAAAAGACAGTATTTTGTTTAATTGCAAGGAATTTCAAAAAAAACCTATTAAATTTATTTTGTAAGCAGGCGAGTTAAGAATTTATTCCTGAAAAAACGCAAGTCTGTAACCATTAATTAACTATAGAATTTTGCCTGACATTTCAATAATCTATTGAATTACATGTTTAGGCTAATCTTTACTCACAATTTAATGAGCAAAATTCAAGTCTAAATTTTAAACGCAAAGCTGGGAGCTTTATTGTTCATAAATCCCATTTAACCCCATAATCGGGGTAAATCTGTTGGTGGGTAATAAATAATCGGACAACACGCGGCAACAAATCGGCTTACACGATTATAATTTTTGGAATATACTGTTAAATTAACTTTTTTTAGTTAACTGTAAGTAGGGTAGTCAGGTAGAGTAAGTGACATGATTGGAAAAAATAAATGTTGAGTAAATCTAATAGTAAAATTCGTAATTTTAACAGACTTCAAATTTAATGCGAGAAATTACGGGCTAAAAATCACCGCAAGGAAACAGTAGGCTTTCGAATTAAAAAAGCCGCATTGAAATCGGTCCATCCACACACACACACAGAGAGACATCGACGTCAAACTTATATAACGCCCCTCTTTTTGCGGCGGGGGTTAAAATAAGAAAAATAAAGGAGAACATTTTGGTTTGATATTTCTAACCCGAAGGCTGACCACAAACAAAAATAAAAGAGTACAAAAACAGAAGAATAGGAAGTTGACGTTTCAAATTTAAATATTCAACAGTACTCAGTCCTGTCTTCCTAAAAGCATTCTAAAATAGCTTCTTATTTAGTTTTAGAACTAAGCATAATATAAACAGTGATATTTCGTGATACGCCACGGAAAATCCAGCGCAAAGTGTTCCAACGTATACCTGTTTAGTGCCGTGTCGCATGTATTGTTTTGTTACTTCAACAGCTCTGAAAGGGTTTCCCCGTGAAACAATAGCTTGCACTATTTTCTAACACGCATTTGCGTGCCGCCGAATTTTTATATTTCGCATCCGAATTCAGCCTCTCACTCCACTAACCTTATTTGTTTCTACACATATCGCTTTCTGCCGCCCCTTAGTAGAAAAATGGACTCTGTTACTACGCTTCTAAGCCGCATAGACGCAGTGATTTGGGTTTGGCAGACTGAAAACCTTTATTGCAGAATGTCACGGAACGATCCAGGTGTGGAATGCTTTTACATAGAAAACAGAGGACTGCTTGACGCGTACAAGTTATAAGTATCAAGGATCCCCTCTTTACTTAGACATATTAAAAACGTTACGTTTTGAGACTTACTGTGGTTGAACTAAGAATTGTTTTGCAGAGAAGAACAAGATCGTGTGTAAGGTGGCGTAACTGCTCCTGTAGCTATTTCTAAATGGCGCTATTACACGCGATTATGGCGTTCTTGAGTTAATTACATAATTAAATAGCCCTTTTTGACGCGGCCATGGTCTGATTTCTTTACAAATATTAAGACAGCATTAAAATGTTGTTTTTTATGGCTCAAGCGGAACATAACGTAGCGGGTAGTGAACTACGGAAATATTACGCTCGGAATAACACAGCCCCCACCGTAACTTACGATTAGGCATGTATTTTTCTGCGTGTAATGTAATAGTTTAAGAGAAATAGAGCTTTCTCAGTTGTATTTTACTTGGAACAAAGTGTGTTTCTTGAATACCTACATGTCGTTTCGTGAACAGTAAAATTATGTTCAAAATGAAACTACATCGAGTCCGATACGTGCTTAACATTTTTATTATTTAGATAACTTTAGTTAGATATTAACTAAATACTTTGTTTTCGGAAAATTAAAGTGTTTGTAGAATCAGAGTATACCTATCATCAAAGCAACATACTTCGTCAAAGTGGTTGGTACATTTGCATTAACGCACAACTGCAATTAAGCACGAAATAGGCACGATTAACACAAACGTATTTTATTACACATGTGGATTTAATTTTACTGAATTTACCCTTTAAGTCCTGTATATCACCCTTACAAATGGCACTGTGATCTGTTCCTGATATATTAAGTATAACATCCGCCAGGTGACGCCATTGAAGCGTGTTAACATTTTAAAATGTCACGGCAACTGTTAGTGAGGCGCAGTGAGGCGTGACTATCATTTAAAGTATACGCAAATTAAGCGAACAATCAATATTATCGTGTTTAACTTTTGTACCTTTATTCGAGGGCGTTTGTAGGAAATTATTAATTAGATCAGCGAGTGAGTGGTAGCGATCCAGGTGGACACTGTATAATGTATAAGATCCCACTCGAAATCTTCGTGGTCGTGGAATCGTGAAAGTGAATCGTGGGAATCGTGTTATAGGCGATGCGGCTAGCAACCCATCACTATTTTGTTTCCATTTTCCATCTATACGCTCATAATCTTGCTAAATGTGACATGTAGGTCTTGTCACCTTAGGCTCTGTCTACCCCGTAAGGGATAAAGAAGTGATTTGTGTATGTATGTAGGTATGTATCCCACTACCCGCTAAACACCGCCGTTACAACATTTCGTAGATTATCACTAATGTAATCGATACTCAATATCAGGTTTCTTTATCGTGATATCACGTAAGATAGAAGGTCTAAACACCTGATAGCAATCAATTCAAAAACACCCCTTACGTGTGAAATGGCATTTCACAAAGTGCCAGTCACGGGACATTATTCGCCAATCAATCCGTTCTCAAACACCTAATGTTACCCTCTAATATCCCTCCAAAATACGGGAATGTGGAGCCAAAGGTGTAACGGTGAGGGTTGTTATTTGTGTGAACTGGGATATATATTAGAGTGACAGTGGGAATAATTCGTCGCTGGCGAATGCGATCTTGCTCCGGATTGCAGTGGGAATCTCAATGAGATCAATGAGTTGGATTTACCCTTGTAGCTGTAATACCGCTGTAGTCTCGCTTGGTCTCTGTTTACGGTTGAGCGAGATTTGAAATTCTGTTCTCGTCTGTCATAATCGGAAAGTGAGACGGTACAAAAGCGTCACCACGCGAACTTAAGTGCAAAAGTTCCCGAAAGATGTCACTACAATAGACATCAATCAACAAATTTATGAGGCGATTGTTTACGTAACTTCAGTTTTTATTCGACTTTTCACGCAGCTGTTAAAATGATACGCCCTGACGAAGAAAGCGCCATCTATTTTGTTCGAGTTTTGGCCAATTTCTGTGATCGTACTTTTGTGTGGCGACTTGACTTTTGCCTGTCGTATTATTCGTCTATGGCATTATCTAGATGTCTAATTGCTTTTGTTGTAACTAGGTAATGTTTAGGTTGCAGCTAAGATTGGATATTTATGTTTTTTTAACTATTATTCAATATCTTTCCAAGTACTGACGTCAAGTATGCGACATTTTAAATTATGTTTTACTAGCGACCCGTCCCGGCTTCGTAATGGTGGTTGCGTAGATTACAAGATCTAAGCGTACAGACAGACGGGGTGGAGCGAGTTTACACTATGTAAAAATTTTACTGCTTTGTTACTGATAAGAAATGCAAGTAGAAAATTATAAAAGTTACGTTTACGCTCGTAAAAACTTTTGTGTTTACTTGAAGTAATACAAAAAGAATTTTTACGATAAGTTACTAACTGCAAAATTAATTAAGTTTTTAATTCTCCTTTCTTGTGCATAGCACGCCTTAATTTAAATTTTTAAGTTAAGAAAAGAGAAAAATGCAAGGACTCATTTAAGCGGTCAGTCTATATGTATGCATGTAAGTATGTTTGTCCGGGTGGAATCTTGCAACTTAATTTTGAAGCTGATATCTTCAACCGATTAAGCTGAAATTTCTCATATTTATGTAAGTCAGGTGACAATACAATGATCTTCAATGGAGTTCTGGTGACTCAGCCAGGATTGTCTTCGCAGGAGGCAACTCTTCAACGGTTGGCTCGATTGTCTTTACATTTAGTACACATATGTAGGTCGGATTAAAATGCAAGTGCAGTCGGCAAAAAAAGCTTGTATTAAAGATGAAATTTCTGATAGAAACTTTTTAATAGGTACTTAAAAAGGTATGTGGATAGATAACGTTAACTCTCCCGTTATTATGTTTGTTATTACAATCTAAAATAGGTACATAATTTACTTACGTTATTCACCAAATACATAGAACGCATCAGTTCCCAACACGCCCTTAGGCTGAAATACTGAGCTTGTCATTGCTCGAATTGAAATCACTCTAAGGTAGGGTTACCAGTTAGATAGTACAAAAGTCCAGACAAAGAAAAATATTTCCACACAACACCTAAAGATCCTGAGATTTTGTAGCAAATGTAATGTTATAAAACTGTAGCAAAAAAATTATTCTGCAGGTTATAGAACCTCGTGCAAGGTCCTTCCACATTGCTACCACCATCTTACTAGCAAATCCTGCCGCAAAGCAGCAGTGCTTGCTGCTGCATTCCGACGTGGAAAGTAAGATATCTTAGCCCTTTAGGCTTGCAACACATCTGCAACCCTTTAGTATTGCGGGTGTCCACGGTGATCGTGATCACCTTACCATCAAGTGACCCGCATGCTAATTTGCCTTCCTTGCCATATGAAAACGAAAACATAACTGCGTTATTACTTTTACGCACAAGTTGTTTTTAGGTAGGTACTGTCGAGGTTCTGGAACTAAAACTAAATGATTTTTGTACTTAATTATTGTCTTACAAAAAAAACCGACAGAAAGAAAGAGCAAGTGAATACCGCTAGCTACTCATAAAAACTGGATACCCCAAGAGTTGCTAATCCGTTGACGGCATTTGAAAGAACACCGCATACAATCTTAGAAGACCCCCATGTCATAATGTAGTCCTGTCAGGAGCGCAGCAACGTAGAAATAAGTGCACGATTCCTGAAATATTGTGGTAACCCTATTCTAAAGTGAATTCGTGGTAAGATAACCAAGTAAAACGTATTACAAATTGTACCGCAAATACTACAACCGCCATATAAGTTATGTATTAACTTGTATTGTGATATTGTATTGAGATTTTTCGTCATGCTAAAGCTAAAGTATTTGGACATGTTTTCTTTCTTTTAAGTAATGATTGCTTATACATGCATAAATTACGCCTCTTTCTCATAGGGGAAAGCAAATACTACTTTGTTCGTTGTTTGCAGCAAGTGCGCTACAATCCTGACATACCCACTTTCGCTTCATCCACATTTTGATATAATTTTATAGACTTTTTTAGGCTTCTTTCATAACTCTTTTCATCAGTACTTAGCACATAGTTTGTCAACGACCCTGAGAAGACTTATTCCCTGGAATTTTTTGCAGTCGCTTAGCTGTGCCCCTTTTTCATTGTAAAGCGGCACAATCACAGCCTTGCCCCAGTCCTCCGGTACCCGACCGTCGTCCAACACAAGTTTAAACGGTGGTACAACTAAATTGCAACATCTCAGCATTTCAACCGACACCCTATCATACCCCGCAGACTTTGCTAACTTCATTCTTTTCATGGCGTTTATAATTTAATTTAAGCCATACCTAACTCATTTGCCTGACCGCTTTCATTCATTCATCATTTATTTTTCAATGTGTAACTAATTGAACACTACATATAACATTGACTAGGTATTATTGTTTTCGCAGTTTAGCTTTGCGTTGACAGTCTGTCACACAGATTTGTCACCTATAACATTCCGCTTACCATCCACAACCATCTTACTCGCTAATCCTATTGCCAAGCAGCAGTGATTGCGCTGCTGCGTTCCAGTGTGGATAATAAAATAGCCGGTGAATGTGGTGCTGTATGCTTTGTACCATCATCATCACCATATCTGACACCCATTGTTGGACATAGGCCTCCCCATAGATCTCCAGTTGCATCGATTGGAAGCGGCTTGCATCCGTGAACTCGCGACTATAACCAAGTCATCCGTCCACCATGTTGGTGGAGGTCCTGAGCTGCGCTTGTCGATCTGCGGTCTCCACTCGAGAAGCTTTCGGCCCCAACGACTGTCTGTTCTCCGTGCTATATGGCCTGCCCATTGCCACTTCAACGAGCTAATTTGCTTGGCTATACCGGTGATTTTTGTTCTTCTACGTATCCCCTCATTTCTGATTCGATCCCGCAGAGAAACTCCATAGCTCTCCTCTCCATATGCTTTGTACACCGAAAAACATCGCAGAAATAGTAACACTCTATTTCATTCTTCAATTTGTTAGGCTAAAATCCAAACTTGAAGCAAAAGACATCTCCTAACGTCGCAAGTTCGGAGCATTACCCACATCATTTGCTTATATCCCGTGTGGCACCGAAGCAATGCAAGCTCAGCGGAGCGAAAAACAATTTCCCTTTGACTAACTGAAGAAGCGGGCAATTTAAAAATGTACCTACAACTTAGAATTATTAGGTAAGTACGAGATTAGCATTTTAAAACGGTTGTATTTATGACCTACTCAACATATTATGTGGATATCCTGTTCCGTTTGTGATCTCATTATTGTTTTAGTGGTCCGATCACAAGTTTTGTAGCTATTTTGAATGTTATTATTGTTATTCTTAAAATGTAATAATTTAGATTTCAATGTTAGTCCATAATTTATAGTATTATTTCCAACACAATTGTGTATTTGTTATGGGATAAATGGCTATGACTATGATTAACAATCAGCAAATCATTGTACTTTTGCTGTTGATAGAAATGAATTAGGGTATATTGAGATACTAAATCAATAACAAATATAATAACAAGCCACAATGAAATAAAACAATTAAGTAACGCTATAACACTATGAACTTTACTAAACCTCAAACAATCCCCCCGACCCCGCGCATTTTCAGAGTTGTCCGAAGGGCGAAATACCTAGAAAAAAAACTCCTCCCTTGGGTGGAGCTCCGTCGAATGCTCAGGTGCTACCTCAGATGAAGTGGTTCAAGTCATCTACAGAAAAGTGAATACAGTCAAGTCAGCCCGCGGGCCAAGTGCTCTGTGGGCTCGGGCTCATTTGACCACAAAGGGGACATCTCCCGTCGAATAGCGGAACTATATTGGAAATACAATAGAAAAAGAGTGAAGAAGCGTATATTTCAAATTTTGTACATTTAGTTATACTGTTATAATAATCACGTGATGCTCGGTCGTTATAAAAAATTCTATTCAGCCAGCTTATTGCCTCTATCTGTACCAAGATCAACTCAAACCCAATTAAAAAAAAATTGGATCTCTCTCTTTACAAAATACCTCCATCGAACCGTCCTTTTAATTTTTGTTTCTTTTTCTGCAGCATTTTATTCAGCATTATATTAGCAGCATTATGTCCGCGTTAGCGTAACTTAGCTATCAAGCTAAGTTTGTATGACATGTGATTTATGTGCATGCAAACATATCACTAAACGTCACACAAGCACAGCGGAGCTGTCTTGGACAATGTAGAAGGTTAGGTAAACAAATATTTTTGATCATTAATAGACCTCAACAAAATATTGCATGATTCAATCATATTTTGATCTTAAACTATGCTCAACCATTCCATCCTCCTTAGTCTTGATTATCCCCCACAACCTAAGCAATGTCTCATAAGAGAAATTTATTATTAACGTTGAGTACCCTCATTTCAGAGGAGACGTGTTGCGCTTCAGAAATTCAATTACTCCGCGCTATTGCGGGAAGCTTCGCTATAATAGATACTGTGTCCGTGCTTTGAAAAATGCAGATCTTCTCACAAGTCTATGATGATACATGCTCCGCATGCATCTTGGGATTTGCTGAGGAGATTGTGTTATCACTTCTAATCCGGTTCAAAAAATATACGTTTCTCTTTGCTACCACCGTCTTATTCGCTAATCCTTCGCCAAGCAGCAGTGCTTGCGCTGCGTGAAGAGTAAGATAAATGGTGAAATAACTAGCACATGAGCTCAGTACTCTATCTTAGCCCTCTAGGCTGGCATCGTAACTGCAATTCTGTAGTGTTGCAGGTGTCTATAGGAGGTGGTACTTCTTGCCATCAGGTGACCCACTTTCACGAAGGATTTCGTATAAAAAATAAAATTAGTTGTTTAGTTGTGAAGAGTACGACACGACAGCCGTGGAAATTGCAAACAAAACAGGCTTCCAATATTAGCCCTCTCAGTTGGAAACGCATTAGCATTCTCTCTGGTGTTTTGAGGTCCTATAGGCAGCGGTGATTGTTTTTCCTGGTTTACAAAATTTTAAAGCTAAAATTGATGTTTTGTTTGGACGGAAGGCATGGTCACACTAACGACTATAATGTATTAAATTAATACCTCATCAAATTTTAGTTCTTATGCTACCGTGATCTAATTAAAGTTAGTTTTCGTATAGATAGGCAGTGCCTCTCCTACATTTTGTAAATCATCCCTGTTGAGAGCATGACTCTGCCAATCCATTACAAATACAATATATTAAGTTAGTTAACAGCATTACAAAATAAAATTACAAAGTAAAATTATTATTATAATAATGCTTCAAGAAAAACTCGCGTTCAAGATTAAAAACTAGTACGTAAGTTATGAATAATGTACGAAAACGAGAGCTGTACGAGCTCAAATCGAATATCAAGCTGGCAACATTATCTCGCCGTCAGTTGTGGAGGGCTGCTGCATAATTTATTAAAATCTTATTAAAAACTGTCAGGGAACAAAAAAGGAGCACTCCGGTATTATGAAAGCCTTTATTATGTCCAAGTTGAGATTTCGTTGTTTCAAGTTTTTTAATTAAGTACGCCGCGGTTGGTTTATTTAAAAGTTCGATCGGCGATAGCGATCGGGGATTGGATGTTTTAATATTAAGAATCTAGCTTTTGGTTGCAGCTTTGTCTGTATAAAATCAGGGGATACAGAATTTCTGGCTCGCACAGCTAACTTTTTCGGAATTTATGAGCGAAATCTCATTAAAAACTTATCATGAGATTTCAGGTGAACCTCGTAAGAAAACCTGCTAGTTAATTCTATTTGTCCCAATCTCAATTCACACTGGGCCCGCGTGGGAACCTTATCCCTTACCCACTTGCCCAGCAGTGGGATGTATATAGGCTAGAGATGATGATAGCCTTAAGGGGCTGAAAGATTACGAGTAGGATATAAGAAAGTAAACTTTCATTTTTTAATGCCTCTCTTTCATCGACCTCATAAAAAAGTCGTCAATATTTATATTTAGTGATTTGATCTTAAACGTTTAAACAAGTACATTTTAAAATAAATTAATTAAACGCATGTCTTTATTTATTTGTTTGTTCTAAAATCTCATTACATGCCGATAAAATTACTAGGTATATCACGAACCTTATTCTATCCTCCTAAACCTTACAGTCTTAAACAAACAACATTTTCAATTTAAGATATTAGCCCTGTACTTCAATCCGGAGTGATGGTACAACCACGAATAATGCGGTGCAACATCGGTATACACTACGTAGTACTTAGGGTCGCATGCAATTTGGCCTGGAGCCACGCCACACTTCGACAGCACTCCACGTATAAAGTAGCTTATCCTGTGGTCGCTCTGCATAGTACTGACCACCATCCCGCCCCCGCTATCGCCGTTGCGTGGGTTTATACCTGAAAAAGGTTTTCGTTAAAAATTGTGTTTTTGCGGGTAGTCACTGCCATACTTGCTAGCCCTGACGCCAGGCATCAGTGCTTGCGTTACTGTGTCCCAGCGTTGAGAGTAAAACAGCTGTTGAAGTTACTGGCACATGAGCACAGTACATTAAATCAAAAAGTTTATAATGAAATACGTTACTAAACGAGCAATTAAACCGCCTTAAGTAAGAACCGGCACCCATGGACATCTGCAACCCCAAAGGATTCCAAATGTGTTGCTGGCCTAAAGGGTAAAGCTGGAATGTCTCGTATGCTATTAACCTACCTACTCTCCAAGGTGGAACACAGCAGTGCAAACACTGCTGCTTGACAACAGGATTAATGAGTAAGATGGCTCGTGCCAGATCCTACCATTTGCGCATTTTTTTGTAAAATATATCCTAATTTTAAGTTAGAACATTCTACGATGGGACACTTTGGAAATGGTTTCATAGTACACAGTTTAGTGAAATATTTACCAGAAGTTGGTCCATATCCAGCGCAAAAAGTGAACTCATTTATCAGCCCAGAGTAGACGGCCGGGGAGTATGTAACACAAGTAGAGTCATTTTGGACCATAGTATACGCTGATCGAAGAACTTGCGACAGCTGGTTATTCTCAGTATATCCAAAACCAACAACCTGTTGAAATAAGATACTGTGTTATTTATTAGAGAAGATATAATTGAACTTTTACACGTCAATGATGATGGCGACTTAACAAGAAAACTACACATACTAGCGTAATAGGCAAAGAAAGTCGCAGGATCCTTAACATTATGCCAGCTAAGAAAAGTAAAGTAAAGTTTGAATAATTGTTTAAATTGTATGCCAAATTAAGACAATAGTGCTGATACTGCCCTGAAATCAGAACGACCAGAGACTAGAAGGGGTACTTTTAATAATAAAGCAAATGAATTCATTAGGTAGAAGTCGTGCATCTTTCATTGCTCAAAAGCTGAATGAATATTCAAGCGTTATGACCGCTCGGATCAAACGTCCTTATACTTCCACGATTATTATCACAACGGATGGAGAAGTCGCAACAACTATACACATCAAAATTGTTTAGGGATCAGTCAAGTATAGTAAAGAATTTCATACGCGTTTGCTAAATGAAGAGCTTATGGACAAACTACTCAGCATCGGTACCAACTGTCTGTCTTTATCATAAACAAAAGCATCGTCTCTTTTAACAATAATTATCATAGAGAACTATAAAGAAAAAATGACGTAAAACAGAGAACATTCACCTTGATGAAGTAAGTAAACGCGCTGCCTAAAGCCGGGTACATCTTCGTGCTGTAACCGTTACTGGTTTAGTCAACGTTAAAAGTAGCTCATATTAAGGTACCCAAACGCCGACAGTGAATGTGTCACTGTAGTCACAGCAACAAGGCTCTAAAGTGATCACCGATTTTTGACGTTGACTGGACCGTAACGAAAAACCCCAGTGAAGCGCGCCTCGCGAGTCTGCCACGAGCGGAACACCACGTCTACAATATGACTTTTGGTTATTGTAACGTACAACAGTTACAGTTATAGCTCGCAGGGGAGTGTACCCGGCTTAAGTGCAGACGGGATACTAATTGACTGTACGTATTTACGTCAAAAACTTGATATTTCCTTGAAAAAGACGAACGATTATTAGAAGAGAACGCGGCCATTACCGTAGCTTCCTTTCCAAACAAGCTCGTTTTGTCGTATACTGGGCCCCAGATACAGATGGGCTGGACGTATGCGGTGTAAAGGAACTTGTTCACTTTGATGATGGCTAAGTCAGAAGTGGCCTGAGAGTCGCTGTACCCTGGGTGAAGGACTATCTTTTCAGCCTGGAACCAAGAATCCTTGTAAAAATGGATGTAATGAATGCAGAAGTAATTCAACCGTGATAGGTGGCTGATGGATTTCAGGAAATGATAAACTTATACATACACATACATACACAAATCACGTCCATATCCCTTAAGGGGTAGACAGAGCTTAAGGCAAAAAGACCTATAGGCCACTTTTAGCATGATTGTGGGCGCATAGATGGAAAATTGAATCAAAATTGTGATGGGTTGCTTAGCTGCATCGCCTATAACGCGATTCCTACGATTTTCTATGATTTTTAGGGAATTACACATTTATACGTAAGTTTGGAAACGTTAATTGTTTTTTACACACGTTAAGTCTTTTTTCAGCTACCTATTTCATCTTAGATAATTATACTTCCAAAATCAATGACCTAAACACCGCTTCGAAGGGTATTTTCCTAATCACCAAATTTACTTACCCCCACGCAACCTTTTTCGTCCCTTAGGTCATAAAGTAATAAGAAAGCTTCTAAGCTTGGGATAAGACATCAGCTACGCCCAAGAAATTACAACCTGATTATATTTGGCACCTCTTAGAGTAATCACTTTTCTTTCTTTGTTTCATTATTACCACGCGTTATACCTATATATTTTTGTTCCAACCTGGATCGAATCTTATATTTACGTAGGTACTAGGTATACAGCTTATTCTTAGTTCATCAATTGCGTGCCTTTTTACTCCAATTAATTTTATCACGCTTTGCTTTACTATGTTTTGTGTTCTCTCTCTCTCTCTCTCTCTCTCTCGGTTTAGCAGTTTGAAGAGTAAGCTCTTTTCAAAATGATGTAAGGCATTTTTGGCCTAAAATTGAATTTATTTTTTTGATTGTACTTTTAAGGGTTTTTTTGCGTGTCGGGTTTAATTCTCATAAGTGAACAATGGTCCTTCCAGAACTTTTGACTGAATACAGGACTCGTCAAAAACTATGATGAAAAAAAACTTTACTGTTTTTAAAAACATTAGGTACTGATCAATACTTACCGTCAAAGACTGTCTTCCCACTTGTGTATAATCAGAGTAATTGTTGACTCCCGCAAGTACCTCCACCAGCTCAGGGGTGATCAGAACACCAGCTTTACTTACACAGTGCCCGGCTGTCAAAGAATACATGGTTATAACTTCTTTTTATACGACAAGGAAGGCTAACTAGCAATTGGGTCACCTAATGGCAAGTGAGCACTATCACCCATGGACAACCGCAACACTAGAGGATTGTATGCGTTGCCAGCCTAGAGGGCTGGATAGAATACCTCTTGTGCCAGTAATTTCACCGGCTGACTTACTCTCTACGCAGCGCAAGCACACAAATTTCCAGCTGTCTAGCTATAACGGTTCCTAAGATACAGCCTGGTGACAAACTGACAGACGGTCAGCGAAGTCTTAGTAATAGGGTCCCGTTTTATATTTGGATACGGAACCCTAATAATCCTTAAAAATGACACTGAAAACGCGGAATGACTTCAATTAATGGTCAAAGGGAAATTATTTGAAATGAGTAGGCAAGTAACAGGACCGAACGGCGAAAAGAAGACAAGTCTTTATCTACGCACATATCATGAATGCTCTAAAATGCGTTCAGAAACCGTAGTCATTTGACCAGCATTATTACACCCCTAAAAATCTGTACTGTAACAACATTACAGTACAAAAATTAGTACTTTAATGTTATTACAGTACAGATTTTACCTACTACCACAGACGAGAAAGTACTTACATAAATCACGTCTCCATCCCTTACGGGGTAGATAGACCCTATTACATTTGGTCGTAATAATGCTGGTCATTTCCCTACTGCTTTTGAAGCCTTCTTAGAGTATTTATGATATGTGTGCTGTTAAAATAATATGTGCAGCTGTACACAATTAGGCCTTAAAACACTCATGTGATCTTATTTTGAAACTCCGCCAAGGCTCGTTTCAAAGACCACACTCGTGTTTTAAGAACCCTCATTATGTAACATCATCATCATCATCATCATCAGCCTGAAGACGTCCACTTTTGAACAAAGGTCTCCCCCTTAGCACACCATAATGAACGACAACAACTAGCCGCCTGTGTCCACGATGTCGTCGGTCCACCTAGTGGGAGGCTTGCCAACACTGCGTCTTCCGGTTCGTGGTCACCACTCGAGAACTTTATGCGCATAGTGTAACGATTTCATAAAATACAATTAACTATCAGTGGCTCTTAAAGAAAAGAGGAATAAACTGTAAACGAATCAAAATTTCTAAATGTCACTGAAAATTAGAACATATAGAAAAATCCGAAAAGTAAAGCTATGGCCGGGAATCGAACCCGGATCCTCGTCATTCCGTGACACGTGCTATACCCCTAGACCACCCATAGCAGTAAAACGAATCCTTTACCTGTGAGTATAGCAGTTCTAGATACAATGCTTCCACCGCATTCATACCAAGCGACGCCACTGTGTGGGTTCTTCTTTAATATAGCTACATGCCACGGCCAATCACCGGCCAGGGATTCTGTTCTGACAGACGTCAGTTCGGCGTGCTCCAGCGACCGCCTTCCGCAGACGTGTCTGTAGTTCTCATGGTCATTTGCTGTCTGATTGAGTGAGTCGATTGTTTGTGCCGCCTGAAAATTCAAGAATTCGTTGATTATCTATCTAGCTAACCTTTCACCTTTTCTACGCCAACGAAACCTATATCAGCATCGCAGGTTGAACGCCAACGACTTATACACTGGTCTATAACGTCCATTACTTCAATGCAAAAGCAATCTGAATTAGTATTGCTGTCTTAATGGGGAATGCTGCCAGCGTCTGTGGAACTATGCCACGGGGGCCCCTCCTTTTTTAATTATTTTATTTTAAGATTAGTTTCAGTTTAGTTTTTAATTTGTTTTAATTCCGTTTTGTATTCTATTAATAATAAAATCCAAAGCAATCTTCGTTCAATTGAATTTAGGTTCAACTTAAGGCATTGCAGTAAAGAAGTCTAACGTATGGGCGACGTCTTTTGTTTTTGATGTGGCGGCAAAAAGGTTAAACGAGCAATTCTAGTAAATATATATAATCAGAATCTCGTAAACAGCTGCAGCGATTTTCATGAAATTTAGTATGCAGGGGATTTCGGGAGCGATAAATCGATCTAGTTCCATTTTTAGAAAACGTACCAAAAGAACAAAAAGAAATACCGAGCAAAGGTCCATCATTCAGGTAATGCAGTTGAAATGAAAATTGTCCTAAAATTAACTCTGAATATTTTAGCTGGTAGTCGGGTAAGTTTAACCGAACAACTGTATTTTTTTTCCAAAGTTTCAACAAAATAACTTTACAGGGGATGTTCAGATAAACTATTCTGGAACAATTCTGAGACATCTTATACATACTGTCAAGGAATTTAATTCCTAACCCACCATGGAACCTTGAGCATAAGCGTCTTAAAGATTTTCCTTTCCTTTCCTTATTACGTAATGCGATGTCACTGTGACGTTTTGTGTGAAGAGGTTCCTCGATGGGTCACGAATTAAATTACTTGACTGTACATAGGTACATACATAAATCACGTCTTTATCCCTTAGTAGACAGAGCCTAAGGTAACACGACCTAAAGGCCACGTTGTACATCTTCTGGGTAGGTAACCGGTCATGGTTCCGTCAGCCAAATATGTGGTCTGCCTGAGGTTGAAAAATCTTTGCACTTCATAAAATATAAAGTCGATAAGACGTGGCCGTCAACTTGAAAGTATGAATTGTGTGTATGTAAAGTCTTTATTGTGCAAGATAAACATAAAACAAATACAATTGACAACCACTGAGCTGCAGTACAATACAATACAATAACTCTTTATTGAACACCACATATAACAACCAAAACAGAAAAAAGGTAATACAGAATTAGGCGGCCTTATCGTTACAGAGAGATCTCTACCAGGCAACCACAATAGACTGGAGAAAAGAAACGATCTAAACACATACAAGGCGGACTTATCCCTTTAAGGGATCTCTTCCAGTCAACCTTTGAGTGGATGAAAGGAGTATTTTTAGTAAAGTTCAACTTTAACGAATAGGTATTCATTTGATAGAAAGTTGGATGAAATGTGATAGACCACCTTATTTGGCCGACCGTACATCCAGTAAAATTTTGCTTCTTAATCTTCCGGCATTTTGGTTGTAGGTCCAATGTCATTTTACTGAATGACAGATTTTGCTACTTAGACGAAGTGAAATAAAGGCATACTGCTGTTTTGGGAAACTGCTCTTTAGGTATTGATTTGAAACATTTTGCTTTATTGCGTTTTAGGCATTGTGATCGTAAAGGAAAAAAACGGCCTAAAAACAAGCTAAAAAACGCTATAAATCTATATTTACACAAAGAAAGTGTCACTGGCTAGATTCCATAAAAGTTAAAAGTAAAATAGTCCCATTGAAAACAAATGGCGATCGAATTTTCCCCGTCATTTGATATTGACTCCGTCTTGCCTTTTCTACTTTATTATTTCAAACATAGAGTCTACAACATCTTGGCATACCTTTATAGCATCATTACAAAGCGTAGCATTGTTCAGTGAGAACTTCGTTACAGTGGGTACTTCGGTCCCATTATCAGCCAATCTCAGGTAAAAGAAATATTGTTTCGGCAGCGTTCCCTTGGGCCTCAGGATGAAATTGTGCCAGTCATCTCTCACAGATAGGCTAGAATTTTGAGTGCTCTGAAAAAACATTTACATCAAATATTAATCTTAGTTTATGGGACAAATTCTTCTTTCTCTCAACCCTCCCTAAATGCGGTAGAAATTATAATATATATCTAAACTAGCCTTCCGTCCGCAGCTTCGCCCGCGATAAATTAATTTTCCCGTAGGAAAAGGTATTTTCCCGCGGTAACAAGTAGCCCATGTCACTCAGTGATAATGTAGCTTTCTAACGGCAAAAGAATTTTTGAAATCGGTCCAGTAGTTTCGGAGCCTATTCAATGCAAACAAACAAACAAACACTCAAATTTTTCCTCTTTATAATATTAGTATAGATGATGATGCACACACACAAATGTAAACGCGCAAAGGCACATTGTGTTTACATTGTACGGTCAAGTGCAAAAATAAGTATTGATAGGAACTTCTCAAAAATATGTCCCACGACCTTATTACGCCGGTGTAAGAGCGTATGGTACTTATTTTTGAATCTTTGTCTAAATACATATTTTTACACTTGACTGTACAAGGTCCGTCCGGATTGCCACCATCTTACTTCCTAATCCTGTCACCAAGCAGTAGTGCCTGCGCTGCTGTGTTCCAACGTGAACAGTGAGACAGCAGGTGAAATTATTAGTACACTAGCTTATGCCCGCGACTTCGTCCGCGTAGATAAATCCCGTTTTTTTCCTTATCCCATGGGAATTTCCAAAAATCCTGAAATTAGTTTCTTAGTTTTGTAATCACCTACTTTTGTATCAAATTTTAAGAGTCTAGTTATTATAGTTACTGAGATAGCGTCACTCGGAATCGAATATATAATTCCCGTTTTTCCTTATCCCGTGGGAATTTCCAAAAATCCTTCCGTAGTGGATGCCTACATTGTATAAAGTATCTATGTGCAAAATTTCAAGTCTCTAAGTCCAGTGGTTTGGGCTGTGCTATCCCGCGGGAACTATGCAATTTTCCGGGATAAAAACTATCCTATGTCCTTTCCCGGGACTCAAACTATCTGTATACCAAATTTGAACTAAATCGGCCCAGCGGTTTAAGCGTGAAAAGGTAACAGACAGACAGACAGAGTTACTTTCGCATTTATAATATTAAGTAAGGAAGTAAGGATCGGGTACCTATTTCACCTTATTCCTTTAGGCACGTGACCCACTTTCTTGTTTGCTTACTTATTTTATTAAAAAAAAACTGACATCAGTTGTAGCAGCTTTGTACGTACGTATACATACAATACACAAATCACATCTTTATCCCTCACGAGTTAGACAGAGCCCAAGGCAACAACACCTATAGGCCACGTTTAGCAAGACACTGTAAGCGTATAGATGGAAAGTGGAATCACTGCTTTATAGTAAAGTAAATTTAAATCTTACCCCGTAAATAACGACTTGCCGTTCAAAGTGAATGTCAATTTCTGCTTCCGTCAAATGAGGGTATAACTCGAAATTCACTATTCCCCTCCAAATCATGCTGGTGACTCTATCAAACGAAACGACACCCAAGCTACATGGATCGTATTTAGTCAAAGCAGGACCTTGTATGGCCATTGGATGAACTTCAATTAATAATGCTAGTGTTAAAATTAAGACGAGATTCATTTTTGTTTGATTTCTTGTTTAAATAAATTTTAACACTTCTGCTTAACACTATCAAACGAACACTGAACCTCAACAATGAAGCACACTTAAAATCGTTGACTTATAACGTTATCAAACTAGTTTATACAGCGTGTCCCAGTGTCACTCGAAAATTATAATCACGATTTCATTATTTTAAGAGACATTATTGTTAAAATTTATTTGACCAATTTACTTTTTTATGTCTATCTGTCTATGTAAGTAAGCAATATAAAATGGTATCGCACTGGCTACATTTCGCTTAAGAGCAGGGTTCTACTAACACTGGATTTTATAATAACTTGGCGAATTTGTACGAAACCCGCAGTGTGCGAGTCTGACTCCCACTTGGCCGGTTTTTATATATGCAAGGATAAAATAAAATAATATATTATATTTATTAAACTTATCATCATACTGTACCTATTTTATGTACTCCAATCCAATAAACTGATGACCTCTTATTCTTGACGTTCAGTTCCTCTAAATTGGCCTTATCGGGGCTTGTTTAAAAACATGGTTGGATTTTTTCTGCTTTATCAAGTGATTCGTAGTACCTATACAGTAAACATAGGTAAAAAGTAAATCTCATATTTTAATTTTAATATTTTATTTTAATTTTAACTTTCTTCTAAATTACGCATTTAAACTAAAAGCGGTGTTTATAGTTGGTTGCAAAAATCTAGACACGCGACAGCGTGTCAAGCCAAGTTAAAAACATAGGTAACTAGTTTTGAAACAATCTCCATTAATACTTATTTTAAAATCGTATAATGATATAGCACCAGTGCAGTGTATTGGCGCTGTTAGGGAATTGTGTAATGTTACTATCTAACCTAAATTAATACAAGAGTATAAATCTGTGGATCTTTTAATTTTACTTGAAAAAATACGATGAAAAACTAAGCTTACGGGAATTATGCAACGTTTCAAGAGGAAACTAAACTTACTAGAATTACGTAGCGTTTCAAAAGGAGACTGCACTTACTGGAATTACGCATCGTCTCCGGAAGAGACTAAACGTACCTATTGAAATTACGCAATGTTTCAGGAAGAAACTTAATTTACTGGAACTACGCAAAATTTCAGCAGAAAACTAAACTTTCTAGAGTTACGCAACGTTTCAGGAAGAAACTAAACTTACTGGAATTACGAAACGTTTCGGGACGAAACTAAACTAACTTGAACTACCCAAATTTTTAGCAGGAAACTAAGCTTTCTTGAATAACGCGACGTTTCAGGAAGAATCTAAACTTACTGGAATTACGAAAGGATTCGGAAGGAAACTAAACTTACTGGATATACAAAACCATCCGGGAGGAAACTAAACTAACTAGAACTACGCAACTTTCAGCAGGAAATTAAGCTTTCTTGAATCACGCAACGTTTCAGGAAGAAACTAAACTTACTGGAATTACGCAATGCTTCAGAACGAAACTAAACTTACTAAAATTACGCAACGTTTCAAGAGGAAACCGCAAAAAGCGCCATGCAAATACAGACCATAATAAAATCACTACCAATCCAATCTAACCACTATTCAAACTGAGCAATTCATTTGCAACAATATAGGGTTACACTAACTGTTGGTTCATGCAAATAAAGGTTTTGTGTCTTCACACGCTTTTAGCTTTATTGCTTTGGCTCGATTTATGCGCTTTTCCTAGTCGTACTTTCTTGGAATTACCTTGCGATAAATAAGGGTTTTTAACAACTCTTAGCCAGAAAGGAATGTTCATTGAGAATTTATTGTAAATGCAAAAGGTGAAGTAAGGAGGATGCATTTTTCTTATAAACCTATAATGCTTAATTTTAGTTTAAAATTGTCTTTTGTTCGGTATTGTTATTTTTCTAATGAACAAAAAATGTTTACGTTGCTATTCGGCTACCAAATTTGGTGCTGGTTTTATTCTTCATTATTTGAGATTGGAACCTCCGTAAAGTAACGCCTGATTTAATTCATTATTTTTCTCATCACAACTTTCCATTGATAACTTCATCTCTTCGATTCGTTCTTGAAACCACACTCGTGTTTTTGGTGCCTCTTATTGAGTACCGGCCGCATAAATAACATTTTTTTGGATCTCTTACAGTATTATATTATATTTTTATTTTGGTTATGTACTGAATTAGTTTCAGGTGACGCAGAGCTGCTCGATTTGTTGATAACCAGGCACTTTCTGGTAGGCTCAATTCTCTGGCTGTGCGGAGGGATGTAGCATCCCTCTGCATACTGTACCGTATCTATCATGGGGAGTGCTCCGATGAACTCTTCGGATTGCTGCCTGCGGCTAAATTCCACTACCGTACTTCGCGGAACCGTCTATCCTTCCATCCTCAACATCTTGATGGTTGGCAGTCAAGCACCGTGCGTTTTAAACGCAATTTCTTTCCTCGAACGGTAAAGATCTGGAACCAACTTCCTGCTGCAGCATTCCCTGAGCGGTACAATTTAGGGATCTTTAAAAAGCGAGCCTTCCTGTTCCTCAAAGGGCCGGCAACGCACTTGTGATTCCTCAGGTCTTGCAGGTGTCCCTGGGCGATGGTAATTGCTTTCCATCAGGTGACCCGTCTGCTCGTTTGCCCCCTCTCATATAAAAAAAAAAAGGTGATGTACTACTGAATTTTGAGTAGGTACAGTCATGATTGTGTTGTTGACATTTATGTAATCTTATTTCCTGCGAATTCTTTTTTTGTAATGTTTTGTTTGCAACATCTAATTGTACATAATAAATAAACAAATGAGTTTAATTCCGACTCTGCAAAAGGTTTATACGAACCCGTCGAGAGCAACATAAACGTCTGGTTATCAAGTACTTTTGTGGTGAGCATGAAAGTGGCGGATTTCACTTACGCTCTAAATTAAAAACTGTAGCCAAAGCTTGCTTAAAACTTAGGTAGCCTTAGCCCAGCCAGTTGCCAGTTACGTAAAAGTGTGTATGTATGTTTGTACAAAATACACAATAAATTTACGGGTTGTAGAACAAACTGAGATGAACTTATCCCTATATATAACTTATAAAACACAATAAGTTGACAGGCAACAGGATAAACAGATGTACTAGAGATAACTTATCCCTTAAAGGGATCTATTCGATTTAACCTTCTGACGAAAGAGGGAACAATAGACACCAGACCTAAATTTAACCTAAACAAAGAAAGGCATTAAAATACACGTACACAACATACTAGGTAGGTACAGGTTAATAAATAAAATAAAAATACATACATACATACATAAATCACGTCTTTATCCCATATGGGGTAGATGGAGCCTAAGGTAACGAGAACTAAAGGCCACGTTTAGCATAATTGTGGGCGTATAGGTGGAAAGGGGAATCAAAATAGTGATGGGTTGCTAGCTATTTTTGCCCATTCTCTTGATGGACTTTTACCATCTGCGCGGGAAGAGAAGCACCTGGTACATTCTATGTTTTCTTTTTGCTCCCAGATCAGCATGGAAGTTACAAAAATAGAAAGTACGAGAGAGTTGGTATAAAATACGATAAGCAAAATGTCTTATATCAGAAAAACTATAATGCACAGACAAAAAACATATAGATTATTGAAATTTCTCTCGTACACGACTTTATTTTATCATCAGTGAGAGACAATATTTGCAAAATGAATTAAATTTCACGGAAGGGTCTCATAGAGGGCGCTCGCGAGTTCAAAGCATACCAGCCCTGCCAATTTGGAGGTTGAATTAACGCTATACTTTTAAGGATTACAAATATGCCCAAAATTTTGCCTTTACAAAGCTTTGCTGGTGTGTACACATACTTCGAGGGACGAAAAATATTGGACGAAATGTGGTTTGACTATTTGGTCGGGCTTTTAATTTTTAACCCCCGACGCAAAAAGCGGGGGTGTTGTAAGTTTGACGTAGATCTCTGTGTGTGTATGTCTCATTTGAAGTGGGGAGTGTCACAGTAGACACCATTGCATGGCCATATTTGTTGCCTTATTATTTCGCCAATTAACGCTAACTGCTAGCATATGTTTATCATCCGTGGTTTCCACTAGTTCTTGATTAATATTCATATATTATGATGATCGTAGCTGTCAAAGCACCCCTATTAAGATAAGCGGTAATCGGGGTAATCATGGCGTTAACTGTACCATTGAATGCACACATTACCGTTTCCAAGTACCATTGAGCGGGAGTGGATTACCTTAGTGGATCACGAGTACCTCTGAGTATACAATCAAGGACTACCCTGAATATGGGGTAATTAGATGGTAATGAATGTGAGGCTCAATGTATGGTAGTTTTAAGTTTTGGTGGGTAAATGTATGCCAAGCTAAGGTCAGATGTTGCTTATGAGAAGTTTTTTTTTCAGTTCTATCATTCTGTTGTTTCATACTTTAATAACTACAATAAAAAAGAGAATACAGGGGAAAATCGGAGTAATTTTACTAACGTCTAAATTAATGGCTTGGCTTTGAAGTAACAAACAGGAACGTTTTTCGAAATAGACAGTATTTCACGATAATTATTGTTTTGTGTGTATACTGGAGCGTTTTGCGAAAGATCTAAAAGTAGTTTACAAATATTTTTTGTCTTTCAAAGTATATTTTGTCAAAGTATTATCTTGATTTAAAAGGCCACATTTAGCATGATTGTGGGAGTGCAGGTATAAAGGGGAATCAAAATCATGCTAAATGTGGCATATAATTATTATAGCGATCTATCTACGAGCATTACCTACGTACCTACGTACCAACTGACATTACAATGGACTTGCAAGCTGTCAGAATAGAAAACTTTACTACAAAAATAAAATCTCTACACCGGTATGTTTACTCTTGTTTTTGTTGTCTGGTCAATCGTTTGATGGTTAAATGGAAGAGATACCTTTAAGGGATAAATTCGCTTTTGTGCATGTGTTTCTCCTGTTACTAGTCAATTCATTGTGTTTTATATAGGTCATATAAAATTAATATTGTATGTTTTATCATGTTATAGACGATGCGGCTTGCAACCCGTCACTATTTTGATTCTCCTTTCCACCTATACGCCCACAATCGGGCTAAGCGTGGCCTTTAGGTCCTGTTGCCTTAGGCTCTGCCTACCCCGTAAAGGATAAAGACGTGATTGATGTATGTATGTATGTATGTTATATAGGTACAATAATGAGTTATAAGTAGAGAGCTTTACGTACAAAATCTACAAACAAATTGAGTTTAACTAACCAACCAACATTCTATTAATGAACATGAGCTATACGAAGCTACATAAATAAAAGGCCGCAGAGCGAAAAACAGTATGAAAGGGGGGCACAACATACACATAATCAGCTAGGCATTCCCGCACTCTCCCGATCTGCTCAAAGTGAGCCTGTTGCTCGACCTGTATATTTCTTTAACACTATTGCTTTCAAAGCGAACTCGCTGAGCCGTACAATATTCTCGCTATTCCTAAGTAAATAAAAAAAAATATATTCAAAAGTATATTTTGCACATAGGCCACCAATGGCTCTTTTACATGTCTTTCTTGAAAGACCATCATTGCTAAGAAGAATGCGCCGCAAGAAACTTGGTAGAAAGTCATCTTTTCAGGATAAAACAACAACAGTACTTAAATTCTTTGTTCTTTGTTTCTGTATTGTTTTGTACTGATTTGTGGTGTTCAATAAAGAGTATTTGTATTGTTTGTATTGTTTTCTATTAACTTATAATACTTATAAAAGGGATGTATAAGGTTACTAAAGTTAAGTAGGTACCTTAAATTATATTATATATAATTATATTAGTCTATAGTAGAGATGTATAAAGTCTCTACTGGTCAAATGTAACCTTATGAAGTAACCAGAAGAAATCAGAGAATTTATGTAGAAGTTGTGTGACATTGAGACTAGTAGAGACCTCAAAACGTCGGATTTGTTGGTTACTGGCTGGTTTGCGACCTATTTTACCTTTTTTATACATGTCAATATATATACCGCCTGTCAGTCTGCCTTGTGCCACCATAGTGTGTAATACTGCCATTTACTTTTACTGTAAAATAATTAAATACTAATACATTTAGAAGTGTTTCCATCATCCTCCATTTACTCTTATACAGTCCACTACCAGCAGCTATCAGGATTCATTAAATTAAAATCTACTTTGTTAACCCCTGACGCAAAAAAGGGGTGTGATTTCGACGTCTGTATGTATATATGTGTGTGTCTATCTGTGGCATCGGAGCTCTCAAGCGGATGGACCGATTCGGTTGCGATTTTTTCATTCGAAAGCCTGCGAAAGCTGATTTCTCTGCGGTGGTACTAATCCATGTTTGATAAAAATCGGTGCAGCAGTTTGAAGAGTATCAGCTCTTTTCCAAAATGATGTAATGCATTTTTGGCATAAGATTGTTTTTTTTTATTTACGTACGATTATTTGATTGATGCGTGGAGGGTTTTTTAATTATTAATTTTATGTTATAATGGAATACTTTATAATACATTGTGCAATAATTTTAAGTTGTCGTACAAAGCATCTATTGGCACAATACTTCGGCGTAAACTTGAAAACGCGCCTTAACTGCATTAAAAACTTTATAATTAATTCCGTTAAAATTACAGCTATCCGTTATCGTTAGGGCCTAATCCCCATTAGCTGTGCTGCTTTTATGTTCGCAAATATTTATAGCCCAAGATGCAAAAGGCGAAGATTAGTCTTACTAAGACAAACGATCCTGTTCTTCTTACTTTCTTACATGACAAAGACGAAACTTTGCCGAGTCGACGTTTCAGAAATATTTCTGTTGTGCCAGTTTAATCTTGAGTTCCGACAACGGGAATCGCGCCTTTAATCCGCGCTGTGACGACTTTATTTCGCCTTGTAAATTGTTCCTGGTTTTTGTGTTGTTCGGGGTAGGTAATCTTGAAAAATTATGCCTTATTTAGGGCTTGTATGGAGAGGGTGAAAGGCTAAACATTTTATACTCGTGCTTGCCTTGCCTAACTAAATTTCGCTTGCTTTTAGGTTAGGGCGACAGCGTACACGGAGGGCTGTACAAATTGAAATGAAAGGAGCCAAAAATCAGATTAAGTCAAAAATGTAAAGCCAAAATGAGCTCATAATAAAAGTCTTACAATTATTGTTAATGGCGGTTGAATTTAGGTTACATTCTTGCTTTGAAACGACATGATAACTGTCGCTTTTTAAGTCTGGATACGTAAGATATGGACTTCTGACCTTATACCTGCCTGTCACCTTAAACAGCCCAAATGGCGGCGCACAAGATATATAAGAAGTTTGTAAGGAATTTCACCTTCATTGCCATTCACAATTAAAGAAGGAAACGAAGCCTCAATTGTGTGTATTTGTGGAAAGAATTCTTATAAAGGCGTGGTGACAATGACATTTGAAAAGCGACAAGAGCACCAAAAATAGAACTGCTGTTATCCACGGGGCTCCAATTAATTGTTATTTATAAAGACAGATGACACGCAAGATACGAGTACGTCCCATATAATTTACTTGTCAGTTTAATGAAATAATGGTCCTGTGATCGAGCGGTGTTATTTCTGGGAAAGAGCTTTAATGGTCAGAGTGATGAACGTATTGAACTTAGACGTAGAATCTTCTGGATGTTTTGTAGCGACCCTAGCGCGACTCACAAGACGAAGACACAGTCTCACAGCAAGCCAGACAACCGCACTGCACTGTATACAACTAGTGTGTATTAATAGCATTTATACGTAACATAACGCTATTATGTTCACAAGGTAACAATCCATTATTTTAAATGGCTTTTTTTCTAAATATTAGACCTAGAAAATGGATCCACCGAGCCCATCAAGGGAATGAGTGAAAATCGTAGAAATCATGTTATAAAGTAGGCGATGCGGCTAGCAACCCATCACTATTTTGGCTACCCTTTCTACAAGGTAGTAGTAGTAGCTTATCACCGGTAAGTTGCCCGCGACTTTACCAACTCGCGGCGACAAGTATGTATGTACGTATGTAAACTCTTTATTGCACATAAAAATCAAAAAAATACAGAAGTACACAGAAAATAGTACAAGGCGAACTTATCCCTAAGAAGGGATTTCTTCCAGCTAATCTAAGTTTTAAAAAGCTAAAGCTAAATGACAAGTTTTGTCGCGGTGTCACATCGTGCTACGCAAAGCGAGATAATTGACAGCCACGGGAGAGATTTGTCGAGTCGCGAAGCGTCGCGCGTGTACCTCGTGCTAGACGTGCAGAGAGGACAAGTGGTTAGACTAAATTTATGTACAGTCAAGCCCAAAAATATATAAAACTACGTTACCAAGTTGTCAAAAACGTCTATACACCTTTATGTTACAAACAATAAAGTAGGTGACACCTATATTTGACTAGCTTTTGCCCGCGGCTTCGCACGCGTGAACCATGAGCATTTCAAAGAAGCTAGCAATCAAGCAAGCGAACACCCGAGCCCATGCAAGCAGGCAAGCAAGCATGCAAGCAAGCATGCATGCAAGTAAGCACGCAAGCATGCATGCATGCAAGCAAGCATGCATGAAAGCAAGTATGCAATCAAGCATGCAAAGCAAGGACTCAAGCAAGCATGCAAGCAAGCGTGCAAGCAAACATGCATGCAAGTAAGCATGCATGCAAGCAAGCATGCATGAAAGCAAGTATGCAATCAAGCATGCAAAGCAAGGACTCAAGCAAGCATGCAAGCAAGCGTGCAAGCAAACATGCATGCAAGTAAGCATGCATGCATGCAAGCATGCATGAAAGCAAGTATGCAATCAAGCATGCAAAGCAAGGACTCAAGCAAGCATGCAAGCAAGCCCCCGCATTGCCCCGCTGCCTTAATTTTTCTGAAACTGTAAATATTACAGGATTTTTATAAAACAAACCTAACCTAACCTAAAGGGCTGTCCTAAAATATACCTACCCCAAATAGCTTTTGCCCGCGACTTCGTACGCGCTAAGATGTAAAACGAAAAAATAAGTTTTTTCCCATTCCCGTGAAAATTTTGGGGAGTGCTTTCGGAGTACACTTAAAGCCTTTAAAGAAACACACGTTATAAATGTTAAGTCTCTTTCTTCCGCTGTTTCGTCTGGAAACGTAAAATCCCGGTTTTTCCCGTTCCCGTAAAAATGTTAGGAAATCCTTTGTTAATGCTTCCTTACACTCCCTAAGGAAGCTAAATGCTAAATTTCATCTTTCTATAACCTGTAAAACGAAAAACCCCGTTTTTCCTGTTCTCGTGGGAATTTCTGGAAACCCTTTCTTAGTGCTCCCATACACTCATCAAGGAAGGTTCTTACCAATTTCTACGACCAGTAAAACAAAAAATCCCGTTTTTTCCCTATCCCGTGGGAATTTCGAAAAATACCTTCTTAGTGCACCTCTAGGATACTCAAGGTATATGTGTGCCAAATTTTAATTTTCTAGCCATATTATGCCTACCGCAGTATTTCTTTGTAAACAAATATTTTTCCCGTTCCCGTGGGAATTTGGGAAAGTACTCTCTTAATGCTCCTCTGCACTCCAGAAGCAACCTACATGCCGAATTTCAGCTTTCTACAACCAGTAAAACGAAAAGTCCCGTTTTTCCGGTTCCCGTGGGAATTTCGGGAAATCCTTTTTTTAGTGTTTACACTCCCCAAGGGAACTTGAAGGCCAAATTTCAGTTTTATACGACCAGTAAAATGAAAAATCGATCCCGTAGAACTGAAAATGTAAATCCCGTTTTTTTCCTTATCCCGTGGGAATTTCCAAAAATCATTATGACATTATTTTACTATTATAATCACCTACTTCTATGCCAAATTTGAACAGTCTAGTAATTATAGTTCAAAGGATTTCGTTTAACTGAATATATAAATCCCGTTTTTTTCCTTATCCCGTGGGAATTTCCAAACATTCTGAAATTAGTTTCTTCGTTTTGTAATCACCTACTTTTGTATCAAATTTGAAGAGTCTAGTTATTATAGTTACTGAGATAGCGTCACTCGGAGTCGAATATATAATTCCCGTTTTTTCCTTATCCCGTGGGAATTTACAAAAATCCTTCCTTAGTGGATGCCTACATTGTATAAGGTATCTATGTGCAAAATTTCAAGTCTCTAAGTCCAGTGGTTTGGGCTGTGCGTTGATATATAGTTAAGTCAGTCAGTCAGTCAGTCAGTCAGGACTTTGAATTTTATATGTATAGATATGATGGCTGTAAGAATATTTATTCCCTCGACCGTACCTTAGCTTTGGTTTCAACAAATTATCGAAATCGCTAAAATCAAGGGCGTCGAAAGGTAGTTTGAGAGTGATTTTTGGTAAAAGTGTGAAAAAAGTAAAAGAGTCTGCACGGTACAATTTCGTAGTACTCAGTTTTAAGTAACGAAGTAAAAGTCAAGCTAATTCTAGAATTATTTAGCATTCCCCGACTAATCGAAGTCGTCGAGAACGTCTTTAAAAGCAGCTTTAGTGTTTTATAATATGTTAACAGCTGGCAAACAGCGTGCACGCTTAAATAGATCTTAATTGGTTAGGCGCGACACAAATCATCGTAAGATCAACGCTTATTAATTTGTAGAGCGAACATTACTTTGCAGAGAAATCGACAGGACTAATATTTTTAATTTTCTATCATTGTTCACTGGAAATATCAAACAATTCGAAATATTTGTAAATAATGTTAAATGTAGACTTAAAACAAATACCGACAGTTCTAGGACAAAATTTCGTTTTGTGTGCTTGATTTCTGATCGCAACCTTGCTGCACACTTCCATGCTGGCCTGGGAGCTACGAAAAAACATAGAATGTACCAGTTGCATCTCTTCCTGCGCAGATGGTATAAGTCCAACGAGAAAATGGGTGAAAACCTTAGGAATCGTGTTATTATGTTGCTGGTGAAATGTGTGACACTTTTATTATATTTTAACAACCTCTTGTACCACTTTTTAGGCAAAATAAAATATTTGAATTTGAATTTCAAATTGAATTATGGGCTACCCTTACCCGTAGGATACCCGTGCTATCAACCCATCACTATTTTGATTTCCCTTTCCACAATCATGCTAAGCGTTGCCTTTGGGTCTTGTTACTCTAGGCTCTGTCTACCCTGTAAAGGATAAAGACGTGATTTATGTATGTATGTATGTATGTATGCACAACCATGATCTACCTTGGAACCCTAAGAAAATAAATGACATAAAAGCACATCAGCGTTTGTCAGAGAAATTAGTTTTGAAAAGTTTCGAGGGGTTGCGCTGAAGTAATGGGAGTACCCACCATACTAAATACATGCTATAAGGTACTACTAACATGAATGTCAAAGCGCGAGCTCAAATAAGTAGTAACCTCAAAATATACTTGCTTCATCATCGCCTGTGAGGCAGCAAAGCAGAGCAGCAGAGGCGTGGGGTGCGGATAGTAGTAATTCTTTACACAGTACTATTTAGCTAATAGGTACCTAGCTATTTTCTGTCGATGGATGACGTTTGTCGCATCTATTTCATTTATAAATAATCTCTTCAATTTTGTTTGTGAGCTGATAGGCGTTAATAATTCTAACACATTCGCCGTGGGATTTCGTTACTTTATTGCCTTGGCTTGTTTTTATTTGTTTTAATTTGTATAGCGATCGCGTGACGTAAAAGACAAGAAATTATACCTCTCATCTTGTGGTATTTGTAATTTTTACGAAATGCGCAGGTCGTCACAAAAGTTATGTTCAAATTATTTTTTATCTGCCTTCAATCCTAATAATTTTTGGGGTGTAAATTTTTCTAAAGATATAAATACTCAATTAATTACGAGTAGGTAAAGAATAAAAATTATTGAATCACTTTGTTCCTTACTTCACCCATACTAGCGAGTTGCAAATAGAAAAAAAACTGTTTTTAATTCTCAAAGATTTCAAGCGTCGTTTACAACAGCATTAAAAAGAATTAAACGATTCACGTGGGTACAATACATTACTTTACTATACATTTCTATCCAATACCTCTTCCGGCTTAAATATATTATCCCACAAAATGAGACGTGAAATTATTTCGCTTACGACTATAAGTATAAATCGTTGCACTTTCCACATGTTTATATTACCCTTGTCAAACTGAACCCCCTTTATGCATAAATTTATAGCGCAGAAAATAACCTGACCACCCTACTAATAAAACAAGGTTCAATGTTTCCTTTAAAGGACCGTTCTTGGCTGTTCTGCATCCAAACGGACTAGTATTTTTGATAAAATGCTGCTTCAGACTTCAAACATATTAAGTAAATTACAACTAAAAGTCCACGGTAAATTTCGAATGTAATATCGCACAACTCCGAAAAACTCAGAGGTGCGAGCCCGGGCTCTAACACACGACCCTCTGCTTGAGACGCCACAGGCCAAACCACTAGGCTACCACGGCTTTTTTACCACGAGCTTTTCGGTGAAGGAAAACATCTTGAGGAAACCAGCACACATCTGCGAAGCAATTCAATGGCGTGTGTAAAGTTCCCAATCCGCACTGGACCCGCGTGGGTACTATAGCCCAAGCCCTTTTATTCTGAGAAGAGGCCTGTGCTCAGCAGTGGAACGTATATAGGCTGGAGATGATTATGATGATGACAACTATACAGTTACTTTACTCAAGCCTAACTCAGAATAATTATTTAACTACGTGCTATGGCCCTCGACTCTGTCCATGTAGAATTCGCTTAACGCTATCCAACGAGAATTATGCGATTTCCGAAGACTGAATCTCTATCTGTATCCAAATTCCAACTTGATCGGTTCAGCGACTTAAGCATGAACAAGTAACAGACATTCGCATTTGTAATATTAGCTTGGATTTTAGTCGAGTAGGTATCATTCAATTTACAAACTAAATGGTTTCGCTGCTCCGGGTACATCCACGTACTGACTGCATGAATGCTCGCTGTGTAACATGTTACATTATACCTCGTAACGTTGGTTTGTACCCAGCTTTACGCGAGCGCGTTTGAGACGTTCTTCGTTTTAGAAACTTGCACTCGGGGCTGAGCCTTCCAAGATCGCCTCCATTACCAACTATCCTGATGCTATTACACGAACTTAACTCGCGTCACCCTATATCCTTAAAACAGAGGGCAATTGCGACTCCCAAAAGCGGAAGTAGACAAAAGGGTAGCGTCACAGGGACATTTGTTATTTATTGTCAATTTGCGTACCAGACTGCGACCGTTCGTTAGTGGCGGCCCGTAATAAACTTATTATAGGCGGATACTGTGACACCGTAGTCTGCATTTCAATCCGCCTTTGTAAACAAACGAATTTCATCTAAATCCTCACATTGCATGTGATTAGCATCACATCCACTGGAATTGTGAAAGATCATAATACTTGATATCTCACGACATTTTCTAACAGTTTAACTAAAACATTATAAAAACCTAGCCTAGGGTGCCGCTGGCAGCGAGGCGGGGCCTAAGCTACCGGTGGTCAGGGCGACAGAGAGGAACCTCCTGACTATCCGAGCTGTGTCCAGGAGTACCGCCTTCTGTATCTGGCCCTTGGCCCAACCACCTAGCGAGAGCCTTTTAAGGTGATGGTCAAGGCTCTTCGCTATTAGACCGTTCGCCGAAACGACTATCGGGACAGGCCACATGGCGGTAACCTCGTGAGCCAAGTCTAGGTACTTGCTGACTTTGTCCTTCTCGGCCTTCACGAGATTCACGTCATGGGGGGGGTCGTGATGTCTACGAGCACTGCCTGGCGCTTCGATCGATCTATCAGCACGATATCAGGTTTATTGGAAAGTACGCTCGCATGCAGTTCTCATTCATCGGTCAAGTCCATCGCATGCGACGCACTGCACCACCGGCAGCGGGAGCCGTGGGTGGGGCAGGATGCCCCGTAGGCCCCAAGCATGTCGGCAGCGGTGGGCGTCCTCGCCGCGCGGGTGGTTGTGGTGGCTCACCACTGAACCCGCTGGTGTCGGCCGCGGTGGGGAACTCATCGCCCGACGACAGCGGCGACGTTGACGAGTCCGATGACGCGGGCGGTGGTGGTGGGCGTGCGTATGTAACCGCTGTATTTATCATTACATTTTTGTGCCTTTTAGTTGCTTTAAGGCAAAATATATGTTTTTCTCAAACATGCTCGGAAATGTATGCGTTAATGTCCCGATATGAGGACATGAAGTTTCTCGTTTATGGCTCCCTACATTACTTCTTGGCTTAGGCCACAAAAGTTAGTATGAAAATCCATTTTTGTCCGCTGCTCTAATTTTTTAAATTTCTATACTAAAATTAAATTGGCAAAGGAAAAAATTACATACAGCCAACCACCACCACAATCTGTACCTAAGCATAATTGCGACATAAAAAAAAATCTATGGTACTATATTTATGTGCGGTTAAACATGGTGCTCAAATAGCTGGATCAAATTAGTACATTTAAAAAATAAAAAAGGTGGCAAATCGAAAATCTTTTTTTCTGCTTATGCGTATTTCGTAGTGATTGTTATTATAATTTAACAGAAATAAAAATGACTTCTAGTGATGAAAGTGACGGGGAACTTATGAACTGTACTCCGCCTCATTTAAAAGAGGAGACAAATTTAGCTATGCAAAATATGCTACCGGAAAAAAGTAAAGAGATTTACATGAAAACATATTTCCTCACGTTGTTTGAGAAAAGCACTATACAAGCTTTGGCCGGAACAGGGATTGCAGGACTCGTTCTATCTGGCCTCGTCTTCGACTCGGCCACCTACCCCAAACTCGTCCAGCAATCCCTTACTTCACGGCCTCTGCAGTAATGTACTATTAAAACATATAAAAATTATGTAAAAAGTGTGACACACGCTGTTGACGTTGTCAGCGTTTTTTTTTCATTATTATTATTAAAACACCAACCCATAACGGTGTAACGGGCTCCTTTTTATCCGTACTCGTTCGGAATACGTATACGTTTCATAATTATTTGTTCATTCGCGAGCATATGAAATTATACCGCCTATGTTATTTGTGCGAAACAAAGGGCTACCGAATTCATGTTATTTTTACGCATTATGAAAATAGGGAATGTGCATTAAAAAAATATCACATTACTTAATAAAGTATGAAAATATCGTAAAAGAGATGACAAAAAGTGAAATTAAAAGTAAAATCGGTCAAGAAATACGTAAAATTATAAGAGTTTTAAATTACTAATTAGACAGCGATTAAAGAGATATCCGATTTGACATGTGACGTCATTTGTCACAACGCCCATGTAAACTCCGTATTAAAATCTCTTAGGTACTCTAGAAAGAGATAGAGACCAATCTTTCATAGCATATCTCTGTTGACTATATAAATTAGCTTTTAATGAAAGCCATGAAAAAAATCATGAATATTCCCTGTTGTATAATTCTGTATGGGCGAAGTTTGTTTGAAATATGTGGGTACCTGATTTTTTTTAAATGTTTTCTCACCGTTTAAACTTTGCCTGGACTTGCACAAATGTTTCAAAATCAAAATGATTCAATTCAGTACAGCCATTCTTGAGTTTTAGCGAGACAAACGAACTGCAGTTATTTTTTTATGTCTATAGAAGATGGTTATTTATTTGTTTATTAATATGCACATCCGCAAAGTAACGACTGATTCAATAAATTAACTATTACGCTGTTTTTGTTATTAGCCAAATTACGTATACTCAAGTAATTTGTTGCGGAAAGTGAAAGTATTTTGTAAAAATAATTAAGTTACAAAATCATCACCGATCACCGTACTTTGTTTTTTAATTAACAAAAGATTCAAGCCGAACACCCGTGAAGAACAAAAACGACAATACCTTCACGCTTGTTTAGCTCAACTTCACGTAACTTTCTATAAACATTCTAAATCCATGAGGAGTATAGCAAACATTTTCAAGAAGACTCTATTTACAATTGTTTCCTTGAGCGTTTCAAGAGATTAAACTTAAGTTGGGTAATATTTTTCAGACGCTTGAGTTGGAAACTTTGCCTTTGTCGTTGAAGCAACATGGGTGGGTGCGTTTATCTGTGGAACACAGGGGCATAAACTTTTATATGTTGATACATTATGAAATTATTTGAAGAAGTATTTCGTTTTGGCAAAGTGTTCGCTTTAGGCTTAAAGGTTTTACTTAGATTCCTTTGTCGTCTGAGAGTATATACGTAACAGGTTAGAAATTCTTGTTATTTTTTATAACAGTCCGTTACAAGTTGTTTACCTACTTCATACATGGAGATTATTTTTAGTCCCATTGCCGTGGTAAAAGAAGTGCTTAGACTTTTTTCTTACCTAAAATTATAAGCAAATACACAGTTGTATGTTTTTGTTTTATAAAATAGAGACGCAAACTAGGAAGTTAGTCACCTGATGTTAAGTGAGTACCACGACCTATAGGCATCCGCAACACCAAACGATTGCATATTCGTTGACAGTCTTGTGCCAGTAATTTCACCAGTTGCACCACCAGTCACTCTCCTCGCCGAAATACAGCAGTGCCAGCGCTGCTGCCTGGCGGCAGGATTAACAAGTAAAATTTGAAGATATGTGCATAGCATTGGGTATAAACAGTGCATAATGACAAGTAACATTATTACATCGCTACATTAAAGTACAAGTAGGTACATACAACACTATACAGGATGTTAATTAAGTTGGCAGCAAATACAGTCAGGGAAACAGCAAACAGATTTAATTAATATAGTACAACTGTCTTGGTATTAACAGGATCTTGTCAATCGCAAACAGTGGAATGTACTTACGGCTACTTATTGAACTTGCACTACGAAATTAACAGAACCGAGGCCAATAAGTGTGGAGAAGTGATGCTGGAGGAATTGAAACCTTACGGGCAAAGACTGCGCAATCAGTATACCGCCGATTTTTTAAGGGGCCGAATTATTCAATACATAACAGACGTATATTATTCGTTAGCCACCCTAGCTTTTATAACTGCGGAAGTATCTAACATCTCATATAGATGGTACAATTTTTAAATATAGTTTTTCCTTCTTTTCTGAATGTACTGATCTTTTTTCTCTATGTGTGTCGAATGTGTGTAAATAAATATTTCTTTTTCTCTGTTTATCATCTTACGGCCACGTGTAGCATGATTGTAGGCGTACACGTGGAAAGGGGAATCAAAATAGTGATGGGTTGCTAATCGCGTCGCCTATTACAAGATATACAATAGCTCTAACATATTATGCCAAACAAATTACGTGAAAAGGTTTTTCAGAGGTACGCGATTCAGTTTCTTCAACCGTGTCTGTTAATGCAATAGTAACAAGCACACCACATAAATGTATACCTCCTTGTGCGTATCTATGAAATACATAATCAATGTGTCCCTTAATTTTTTTTCAGTAGGTACAGACTATAAAGTTAAGACCTTATCGAGCATTCAAAATCCTAGCTCGGCTACTTCGGTCCGATAAAACTCTTCTTCCACGACTTAGACAGATCCTAAAACCACTCCGTAAGCAGTTTCTGACAGACTAATCGACATGAGAACTTCGAACCGGATCTGGTATCTACTTCGCATACTAAAAATTCGGGTGCAACGAAGTTTCGCTGAGAAATCCAGTAGACAGGTGGTAGACGTTACCTTTCCGGCATTTGGCCAATAAATCACAGAGCTACTTGGTATTGGTTCTGGATCGTCGATACGCCAGGCCAGGCCTGATTAATGTGCGAGATTTGACCGCAACCGTGGATTTATAGGGAAAAATTACTATCTCTAAATAACTCTGGGGTGATTATGTGGTCGCGAGGTCATTTAAACGTTCCATTTTGCGACGAAAAAGGAAAATAAAAGCACATCTTAATTTTAAATCACTTCATTCAGAGTCGAAAAGTTTCAAGTAAAATGACGGTCGTTTTTCCGTCCCTACATCACTATGTTACATGGCTATAAATTCATGTTTTCTAGTTACAATTTGAGAAAAATTGACGAAATACCAGTTTTAAACTGTAGTAATTCTACAGAGAAATGTTTAAGATCTATCTGTGACATTTGAAACTTGACACGAACTGAATATAAATAAGCTAGGGCGTCGTGTAAGTAGAGAGGACTGAATATACACAGCGGATTCGTCACAGGCTTACAATAAAACGCGATCAAACATGATCAGTTCCGATAAGACTCTAAGATTGAGCACCTACCAAATACCGAAATTCCTTTGAAATGTTCATGCCTTAGGAAGGTTTCATGTTGGTATATTAAATACCTACTACATTTGAAGTAAATCTGGTCTATTTTCGCACAAACGTTCTAAACGTGCCGCGGGGAAACGCAGCAAGCATTTCGGACTGCGGTAAAAGAAACAAGTTGAAACCGGTAGCAAAGACATTTTTAGTTTCAGCGAATGCCATAAAGAGTTTGCTTAAGGATGCATCTTATACAAGATCTAACGGCATTAGAGGCGATCCAGCTGGGCTTAGGAATACCTATAGTAAAAATGGTTGAGGCAAGACTGCCTTAACTTATTCCGATAAATGACCATTAAAATTACTCATTTGTCATTACCATTTACTTCATTGAATTAATTAAGAAAAGCTTGGCTGCTAGATAAACTAGATGGTTTTAATCAAGTTGACTTCGAAAACAAACGAAGTTTGCACCAGTTGTAGTATAAGGGTACTTTTAATTAGTGACGTCATCAAATCTGCTCTTAATTGAGTGTATCCAACGTGGAGACGAGACGGCGACAACTTAAAAATACATTTTCATTTATCCAAGAGGGAGTTAGTCACGGCTCAGCGCTCAGGCGTTGCTCGGATTTTCTTTGGCCCGTTTCTTCTGTTTTATGACAAATGTCTGCTTGTATCGCTCGAATGTTGTTTTTGTTTTATGCTCTCTCGGCGTCATAAATGGATGCGCTCGGGATAATATTCCAGTTTGATAACTCGGTTTATGGTCATTATGTACCTATTGACTATGTATTTTTATTTATATGTCGAAATAGGTTTTCAGCGGTCCAAATACCTACTGTTCAATACGACGTATTGTTAGTATTACAGAAATAGATCCTAAAAAGGTAATAAAATTCAGGAAATGGTTATAAAAATACGGCAATGAGTATTTTATTGGTATTATCAAAATCACATTTTATTTAATCAGTGTTGGTAGGTTGTTCATTGTGAAAGTTAAGTCTTATTGTATACTATCTTACCCAACATGCGGTATTACGCAAGAAAGTCACTTTTATCCTATTTTGGCTAATTTCATTACCAGAGCTGTATTATCATTACCATCTCATTTAAAAAATAGAATCCTATTTTCGCCTCTTTTACGTATGATTTAGTATTAATTAAACGTTCACGTTTTTTATCGTTAAGCATGTCATAATCACAAAAGAAAGAACAACAAAAATATTATCACAAGTTCTGTGAATTTGCACGAAATGAGAGAAACGCCGTAAACTGTGATTGACTTTGTTGTTTTTGAACTGAACACAATATTGTATTGTTTTACGGTTTCACAACTTTTGATCCTATTATTATTATAACGATTCCGGGATATAATCGCTCTGTCTGTATTACTTTTCTATTTTAATGAGCACCCTATAAGTTTGACTTTGTAACTTTTTTACTTCGTCTGCGGATTGTCCGATTATGGTGCGCCCGCGGCAATTATACGATTTTACGGCATGAAACTATTTTATCCTTTCCAGAATCTCAAATTATCTCCATATCAAATTTTATCACGATCGGATATCAAATACACAAACTCACGGTCGCATTTGTAATATTAATTAAGATTGTTGTATTGTAATTACTAATCTTGTAACCTACTACCTACGTATTAAAAAAACACTTTGCCTCAGTTTTCTGCTGGCTTAGGGCACATTAATTAATGGTAAGAGAGATGTATGAGGACTACTCGCTTCTATTGTGTCATTGTGGACATTCCCATTGTTGCCGTATTATTGTGCTGACTGTACGCCAGACGAATGAATGCATAAATTCCCTCTGAACCGGAGGAAATCTTCAATTGTTTGAAATGAGACGCGTAAAATTTTGTCACCTATAGTAAAACAACACGTTCGTGAAAGCTTTAGCGTTTTTGTGCAGCTCTTTCCTAGTATACTCGTACATTATTATTTTTTATAATTGTGCTGTATTTGTTATAATGCCTATCACCTGCATATTGTAAAACCATTAAATTCAAATAAATAAATACTCGTCTCTCAGAATTAATCCGAAATATCTCAGCAGATGGTTAGATTAGTTAGACTGAACTAACACTCCTGTAAGGTGCATTGGGGTAAATTAGAAATTGGGGGAATTTCGAAAATCGTGGATATCCACCAAACGGGGAACAATTCCATAATCTGGCAACGCTTATCGCCAAATACATTGGAGCTTCTAGGTAAGCGTTGCTAGATTATGTAATAGGTCCCCGTTTAGTGGATATCCACGAGTTTCTAAATTCCCCCAATTTCGAATCTACCCCAATGCACTGTACAGATTTTTCATCGTGATTTTTTGATTCAAAGGACTCCCGTTTGACGCCGTACACTTTGAGCATCGACCAATGTATAGTTGTCAAGCACAATTGAAAAATCCCGTAAAACTTTTACAGGGGTGTTCAGTGAAACTAACTATTTGCGGAAATATTCTAGAACAATTTTGTGAGACCCTGTATAAAACAGGAGATCCCTTAAAGGGATAAGTCCGCTTTGCGCATGTACTGAGGTACAATTTGTCAAATCTATTTGTTCTATGTTTCTTTGGCACAACAAAGAGTTTACATACATACATACATAAACATGACGTAGTTGGTCCCGCATCGTGACCACGGCTGCTGCATTCCGTCGGAAACATCGAGGTAATTTGAAATAATCGATTACATATTATATTATGAATTAGTCCCGAGTGGTGATAGTAGTTATGTACTTTCTGGATTCCTATATCTTATGATGACATTAAGAACATTTAAAAATTGTGGATCTTGCAAAGAATGCTGACTTGTCCAAAACTAACGTACATTATTTTCATTCATGAATAATCAATTATGTAGAAAGAAAGAAAGAAAGAAAATGTTTATTTGCTCAGAATACGTACATAAAGATATT
Organism: Pandemis corylana; assembly: GCA_949127965.1. Taxonomy (NCBI): domain Eukaryota; kingdom Metazoa; phylum Arthropoda; class Insecta; order Lepidoptera; family Tortricidae; genus Pandemis; species Pandemis corylana. Next base: position 9,295,530 of record OX421856.1, on the reverse strand, counting down.
AATATAATATCTACCTATTGTGAACCAGTACTCAGTCGACGAATCAACATGCAAATTTATTACATATTTTTAAAACTAAAGTATACACAAAAAATAATAATAAATATAAATAATGCCGGCAGTAACAGTAGGAATGTAGATAATCTTTACATGGTCAAAATTAAACTTAAGAAGCAAATGTAACTTTGCAACGGGTTTATGTTCAAACAGTTTCCTGATATATTCCGACAGTTCATCCCTCTCGAACCCTCATGCAGAAAATATTGCCGTCGATAAGGAAATCGTCGATATAGCTGTCCACTGCCCATTTCACGTTGATTTGTGTTATTTGTTTTAGTATTATTACAGTACATTTTGTAGCATTGAAGCGAAAAACTATATTGTTTTGTTTTCTCAATATAAACATTTAGTATTTTCTGCTCGATTATTTATTATTGCTTTGCTGAGTACAATATTAAACGTACTATTGATAGCGAGTGGTACAACTGTTAATAATTTTGTGGTTTTACACTCACCCCCAAATCTTAATGACAAATAGTATTATTAAGTAACTATTTATAGCCAAATGCCTAATTGAGCAAACATAACATACTTAATGCCCAAAATCTCCATGAAACGACTACCCATAGTTCATGACCTTAATCATCAGCTATCGAAGACATCCGCTGTTGAACAAAGGCCTCCTCAAACGCCACAATGAACGACCACTTGCCATTTGTATCCACCTAGCGGGAGACCGGCCTGCGCTGCATCTTCCGGTTCATGGTAGACTCTCGAGAACCTATCTCCACCGATGGTTATCTGTTCTTTTTTTATGATTAGTAGGCATGCGTTTGATCACAATCACGTCTGATGGTAAGCGAAATTGTGACTTAGGATGGAGCACGTTTGCCTAGTAAATGTCCATTCATTCTTCATTTGAAGACAGCCAGATTGTAGTAGCGTTCAGAGGACGCCAACGCTAGCAGGGAATTCAATTCCTCGGCTGTCTAAATAATGAAGAAACTCTGTATTATTCTAGAAATGATGTGGTCTCTGTCCTGTACAAAAGTATTTTTTTTTAATTTGGCTGTCTTCTCAAAACCAAAATAAGGATAGGTCCAATTGCAGCTAAGAATGAACACCAAACGTCTTCACCCCAACGCATCTTTGACTCGTCCCGTCTGGCTACTGAATAGGCACTCGATCGACTTGATGATGCGAAGCGTAAAATGAGTTGTGCGCTTCGCCGCTCGTCCGTACCAACATTGGCCTGTAAACATCCATTGTCTCTCGTAAAACGAAGGATTCCATTCGGAAATTGCAAACGTCTCAGCTACCTACACTGTAAAGTTTTCATTACTTATTGGACAGTGTCCAATATTTTCGAGTCGGTGCGTTTCGATGTATTATGCTGGACGAAATGTATTGACGTTATCGCTCTGTGCACTGCGCTGGTTGGGAGCCGTGGCGGTTGCAGTCCAATGGGATCATTTCATTTAGTTGAACCGTTGGAAATTTATAGAGCGTTTGTTCTTGCTTTACGCTCTTTTTAGGGTTATTTACAATAAAACAACATTAGACACTTTTAAGATCACTTCTTTGTACCTCCGTTGTTTTTCTATACGTTTGTGTGTACAGCTTTGTGGTTATTATTAACGCATTGATATTAATCACGTCTTTACTATTAACGGGGTAGACAGAGCCTGAGGTAACAAAAACTAAAGGCCACCTTTAGCATGATTGTGGGCGTATAGGTGGAGAGAAGAATGAGAAGAATCAAAATAGTGATGGATTGGTAGCCGTGTCGCCTATAACATGATTCCAAAGTTCACCGCCTATTCCCTCAATGGTTGATAACATAAAATAATTGGCATAATAGACATGTAATAACTATAATCGTTATAAAAAATGAGTACAAGTATGAATATGAGTTAATAATCAATTTGTATTATGGAATAGACTTCGTTATTATTCGTTTTGTTTTTCTCAAACGCAGTCATGAGAATTTTACGCATCGTTTCTCCTTCGAGTTGTTTACGACATCGTTTGGTCTAATTTCCAATCAATCGTGAACATTTCATTGCTTCAGAATAATTATTTCTAATACCAATAGCTACTCACTAGAGTAATACTTAATTGAAGTATAACTTCGAATAGTGCTTTTGAATTTCAAATCTGTATGTGCTCTAGTTTTGCCAATTTCCATTATCAGTGATGATCACTTCTTGCAGTGCCAACTCCTATTTCCAAAAGTCGGCAATCATTTTAGCTATCCTGTGACAGCTGCTCGGAATAGGGATCTAGTCTGAAAACTAGATCCCTATCCTGGCTCAAGAATCTAAAGTTCTTAAATTCTTGAGCCATAGTCTTCTTCCAGGTTCCCTATTGCCCCTTAACCCTGAATTATAAACTGGATCATTACTACCATCAGGTAACTTGCTTGTTTGATTTCTTTGTAAAAATAAACTTCATGGCAATGCTCCAGATGCACTCAATTTTATTTGAAAATCTAGATCAGCGTTCAGCAACTAATAACATTAGATTTTACGTACGACAAGCCATTAGCAAAGTTCCCGCGTAATTACGAACGAGATTCCACCTCATAAATGATCCAATATCATGAAGTTGATGCATTAACCTGCAGCTATTTTCACGCGGATCGCACCAAAGTTCAGGTGTTAACCAGGTTTATTACTCGACCCTACTAGTGGGGTGACCACGCCGCACACGATTACGGGGACATCAAAGGCTTGGTTATCCCCGTGAGGTGACCTTCCTGCGATAATTCAGTTAATGTCCAACACAATTTAAGTTTTTGCAAAAAATTTCGCAGATGATACTTGTACAAGACTTTTTAACACCGCTTTTTTGTTGGCTACCTGTATTTGTAATAACCCGATCAGTGTAACTATATGAAAATTTACTTGCAAAATTTGATCTGAACCAAAAACAGATAAAAAAAATTCGAAGTTAAATAAACGATGGTAATAACGAATAAATGTATCTTAACTTTACCATACCTACTTTGCATCAAAATTACGACATTTTACTTGTTTTAAAACTGAAAAGAAAATGTTTCTGTACTAGTTTAGCTTGTAATGGATAGTAGGTGTATTAATCTTATAACAAATATTGATCAAATTTTCCCATGTCAAGGAACAGGTTTCTTTTCATTTTGACGTAGATTAAATGCTATTTTAATCAACAAACGTCACAAATTCACTGCCCCTTGTTTCAAATTCACCCAACCTGTTTTGTATTTCGTGATAGCAATATTTTGGGTACAAGAAAATTTAATGTACAATTTGTGCTTTAAACCATCGAAAATTAATACTTTGATCTTAGAATGTACATAATGGGTACCCTAGCTGAATTGGATACTTTAGATGAAAATCTATTTTCCAATATAAACGGACAATGAAAAGTGCCCGGAGGAGATTAACGATTTGGTATGAATCCACGAGAAGTTTTAGATTTCATGTACATACCAGATTGTTAGTAAAGTAATTTTGTAAGAGAAAGGGATGGTTTTGTTTAACGTGACTTGGTTTTCTCAATCGTACGTATAAATTAACTTTTAGTTCAAATTAAATCAGCCTTTTGAGCCGAGGTCTTGAAACATCGACCAACGTATAGAAAGAAATGTACTGTCTAACTTCCTACTAATATTATTAATGCAAAAGCTTGTGACGATTGTATAAGGATGTGGGGATGTTGGTGGATCTTGATGAAATTTGGCACAGAGTTAGATTACAGTCTGAAACAGCTATAGGCTTCATTTCAGAAAATTACTATAGCGATAAACAAATTCGTAGACGAAGTTGCGGACAACAGCTAGTAATTAAATAATTCTGAAAAACGTTTACAGGGATGGTCACTGTTCACTGTTCAGTCAAACTAGCCTAACCACCTTTTTTTATATATATAAGAGGGGGCAAACGAGCAGAACCACCTGCTGAAGTATTACGAATTATAAGACACAGTGTAACATTAAACCTTCCATGCTAGTCTGGGAGCATTGAAAAAACATAGAGTGTACTAGTTGCTTATCTTCTCGCGCAAATGGTAAAAGCCTCTCGCGGGAACGGGTAGAAATCTTAGGAATCATGTTACAGGCGATGCGGATTGCCATCACTATTTTGATTCCCTTTCCACTTATGTGCCCACAATCATGCTAAACGTGGTCTTTAGGTTTTGTTACCATAGGCTCTGTCTACCCCGTAAAGGATACAAACATGTTTTGTATATGTGTATTGTGTATGTATGTATGTATGTATGTGTAAAAATGATTGAAAACATCCACATTCCTCACATGTATATGATAATAGGTAAAATTGTACGGACACTGGGCCAAATTTTGTGCCTCTAAGTTGTTGTAGATCTAGAACAGTTCATGATAAAAGTCCCGTTAGATGGCACTATAATCAATTTTTATTTTTCTGCAGATTCACTACATAGTATAAAACAAAGTCGCTTTCTCTGTCCCTCTGTCCCTATGTCTGCTTATATCTTCAAAACTACACAACGGATTTTGATGCGTTTTTTTTTAATAGATAGAGTGATTCAAGAGGAAGGTTATTACGTATAATTCTACGCAGACGAAGTCGCTGGCAGAAGCTAGTTTAGAATATTCTTAGCACACTTTTAGATTACCAAATTGATTTGCGCTGACAATTTAATACGGCCGCTTTTTGAGACTACACTCAAATACTTACTTAATTTTGTGCACATCTGTCAGCTAACGTGCACTTTTAGTTGCAGAGCCAGGTAATAGCCGTTTCCTAAGCTAATTACAACACATTAAACTACGTTTACAGCGTATGTGAAAGCAAAACCGTGTCATAAGCCCGCCGCTTTGAAAGTCTGTTGTAAATATAACACGGAACTCGCGGCCACTCATAATTCATATCGTGCACAAAGCTATCTATGTAAATGTGCTTCATTCCAGTTTGTTAGAAAAAAAACCTTGGCTGCCTTTGACCTGTTTATGAGCGCGAGCTATCGAAATGTTTTATATGGTTTCATTTCGCATAAATTACACTAAGGGATCATTATGCTCCACTCTACTACATAAATATATCGCAGTTCGTGTATTTAGGTAAGTAGTTTTCATTCTTAGTCCCGTGTCATATTATTATTTTATTATGAGCTTATTGTGTTCTAATGCTGAGCAAATGCCTCCCCCCAACGCTTCCACTCATGGGCGTACGCAGGGTGGGGCAGGGGGGGGCAGCTGCCCCCCCTGGATAATGTTGACGTCCCTACTAATTAAAGAATTTATATAAAATATATCTATTTTAATTTAATTTTTTTTAAGCACCTAGCTTATAAAAAATCTGATTAGCCCCCCCCCCCCCTGGCCCAGAACCTGGGTACGCCCATGCTTCCACTGCTCTCGGTCTGCTGAGGTACGTGACCAGTCCCTTAAGAAGGTGTCCAACTCGTCCCGCCATCCCCGTCTAGGTCTGCCAGGCCAGACGGTAGGCCTCTCCCCTCCTTCCATTAGGGAAGGCAGCGGCGAGCTGGAGAGCCCGTCATACTCCCGTTGCTGCCCCGAGCGCGGGAATGCATAAGGTGCATTTTCCACACGTAAAAAAAAAGGTCTGCCAGGCCGCCGCTTTGAGTTATTAGGACTCCAATTAGTGGTTGCATACGGCAAAATGTGTTATAATGAACAAAAAACATGTCATAATAATGTTACGTATATAGTTACGTATATGGGTAGCGGTATAGCACGCATCACGGAATGATGAGGATCCGGGTACGATTCCAGGCTACAGTGTCGTTTAAAAAAATTATGTCACGTATGCTTTATGTGATGTCATGTATGTTGCATGAAAAAACATGTATATTTCGCACTGGCTTGTCTATCTTGCACGTAAGTAGCGGAGCAGCATGGTGAATATTTTTTTGTTCTTTGGAATGGACCTCCGCAAAGTAACTCCCCATTGAATAAAAGCCCGTGTTATAAATTTAGTATAATTATACACAAGTTTGACGTCTTTGTGTGTGTGTGCGTCTGTCTGTGGCATAGTAGCTCTCAAACGGATGGACCTATTTCGATGCGGTTTTTTCCATTCGAAATCCAGTTTCTTGAGAATCAGACCAGCAGTTTGAAGAGTATCAGCTCATTTCCAAAATGACGTAAGACATTTTTGGCACATTATTGTTTTTTTATTTTACTCTTAAAAGTTTGTTTCTTAAACTAAGTATAAGTATTTTTTGCGTGGGGGTGTTTAGGTATATATATTTTTTATTTTAGTTTATGTTTTTTTATGTTTTAGTTACCTTCGGTTCTGTCAACCCCGGAAAGAAATAAAGACGTGATAATATGTATGTATGTTTGTTTTTTTAGGTAGGAGTTTATGCAAGGTCCGTCCGCTACCTTCTTATTCGCTGATCTTCAAATCAAGCAGTAGTTCTAGCGTTGCTGTGTTCCGCCGTGGACAATAAGTAAACCGGAGAAATTACTGGAACATGCACACATAGGTCACGTCTATATCCTTTACAGGGTAGACATAGCCTAAGGTAACAAGACCTGAAGACCACGTTTTGTATAATTGTATAATAAGGTGGAAAGGGGAATCAAAATATTGATTTAGGCTGGTAACGTATCTTTAATGCTCCAGCTCCGACAGTGATTTATTACCATCAAATAACTTACTGACGTCATGAAACTACCGTGAGGCTCAATCATAAGTACACATAAACGGATAACTCACGTATAAAAAGTCGAGTGATGTTCGACATGTTACGGACTATTTCGTAGTCCTTCTTCCTGGAGCGCTCGCCCCGGCGGCAGCGAAACGAACACTGCGCGCCCGAAACATGAAACACCGAAAACATGTCGAGCATCACTCGACTTTTTATAGGTACGTGAGTGGGTTTATGTGTAATTATAACTTACTGACGTACTACTACCGCGTTTGCTTCACTGGTACAATTATTATTTTCGTTAAAAAACTTACTACACATACATACATACATACATACACAAATCACGTATTTGTCCCTTACGGGGTAGACAGAGCCTAAGGTTACAGGTACCTACAGGCCACATTTAGCAAGATTGTGGGCGTATAGGTGGAAAATGGAATCAAGATAGTGATGGGTTGCTATCCTCATCGCCTATAACATGATTCCTATTTTCGCCCATTCCCTCGATGGGCTTTTAGCGTCTGCGCGGGTAGAGAAGCAACTGGTACATTCTATGTTTTTTCTTTGCTCCCAGACCAGCCCATGCATACTACACACTTACTTTTTACTTTTGATAAAACCGAAACAAATTAAACTAGCCGAATATTAACTTATGTTGCCGTAAGCTGCTTTATAATATTAACTCGTAATACATGACCAAATAACAAACATCGAACAACGCTGCTGATCAATGTTTCAGTAAAACCCAACATTCAAGTGAAAACGGAAACGGATTTTGCGATAAGTATTTTACAATTCCATTTTTGATCGTTTCGATTGACTTTGATGGTTTTTTAATGCCCGATACTTGGAAGTCATAACACCGCTTTATATTGATTTCACAATTGCACTAAAGTACCTATCAAGCTTTGAGTTTTTGACATAAAATGCCATTGAACCATTTGAAGTCTTCTCTTTGTTTCAATATTCTACCTAATGTCTGTACTTCGGTAATTGTCGTAGTGATCTATTTATTTGTTTGACTTGTTTGTGAAATTTCTGTGCATTTTCTTTAACTCGTCTTATTTAAATTAACAAAAAACAATAACTGCGCATTGTCTCTTGCTCGGAGTACTTTTGTTCATTAATATGGAACCCTGTAAAAAAACAATTTGTCACATTTTTATACTTAATAATAAATTTTCACGAGCTTTGAATTCGGAAAACGGGCAACTCAAAATGTATACACAACCCTCAGTCTACCTGATCTTAAAAAACATTCATTCAAACATTTGAAGCATATCTTCAATAACAACAAAGCGAAAGCACCCGTTTCAGGACATCGCCGTCTTCATTACTTAGTCGCTTTGAAAAACCGACTATTTTCATATATGCAAGTGAAAAACTTGAACTGCTCACAAAAGAAGCTCCGTAAGAAAGTTTTAAAGACGTCCAAAAGAAGGCATTGAGGGCGGACGACGTCGAAATCTGATACGATTCATTAACGTAACGACCTTTTAATATTCAGGTATCAACAGTATGCTTTGATTTGAAAGTGTCACCCACACCTTCCGCTATTCATACCGGCTCTCTTTCACCGTATGCTAGCAGGTCTACTCCAATGTTAGAAATTCGGAGCGCATTTCTTGCTATTCCACTCACACTAATAACCATTACAGGAGTGTGAGAGTGACGGTATAACACGAACTTCACATTTCGCATTTTGGAGTAGCCCCCCAGCCCTTGGGTTTTTGACACTTTCTTAACTTTGACTTTGGCGTGTCTTTAGCTCCAAATGACATGGGGCTAATTAACATTTTGGGTGGAAATTTTGTGTCGAGCTGTGAGTTATGGAATATGAATGAGTTAAGGTAGGGATTTTCGTTCTGTTGACTTGTATTAAAAGGTAAATAAATCAATCTGGGTAATTCTGAAGGGTTTTGATGCTGCACGTTCGGGCTTGTTTTAAGTTATCTATAAGAAAAAGTTGTTCTCTGCTTTTTTTTAATGGGCATATATATTTTTAATGTGATAGGGAAAATGACCATATGGAAAGCGAGATCCCTAATTGTACTGTTTTGTTGTTGTTCCTGTATTTGATTTATGAAGTTTTTTTATGATCGAATGAAAGTCACGAGTAAGCACTAGATGGTAATTAATTAATGCTACAAATTAAAAAAAAAAATCGAATATTTGTTAGAAATTGTTAAAGCTAATAAGGCGCCAAATAAATAATTATACATAGCTCAGGTCCATTCGTTCATAATGATACAAATATCTGTTCCTTACATTAAAATTTAACCCTTCTTACAACACTGCTCCACTACTACCCATGCAGTCTTATAACTTTCTCGCTATCCCCGCTTTTGATGGAATATAACATTTTAAAATTCCTGTAGAGGGTCACGAATAATTTCGCGTGGACCCCGATTCAAAGAGTTTGGGTCCCAGGGGGCGCGGATCATTCAAACGAACGTGGCGCCCCCGCGCGGCGCAAGGGTTGAACGTTTGGTGCAAGTGCACAGAAAATAAGTGCGATTTGCACCAAGTTTGCTTCATAATAGCATTAACTATTGCAATAACTAACGATTTGGACGTGTTGTCAGAAAACCTATGAAATGTATGTTAGTTTTATTGTTTCAACTTACAAATAGATATCCTTTTTCAAAATGAAACTCAATCATACTTACACAAACGGATAACTCACGTATAAAAGTTGAGTGATGTTCGACAGTTTCAGACTATTCGTAGCCCTTCCTCCTGGAGCGCTCGCCCCACTCAGTGTTCGGGTCGCTGCCATTTTCTGTAACGTTTCAAAGCTCTAAAATCGGCTATGTTAATCAATATATACATACATCATCATCATCTCCAGCCTATATACGTTCCACTGCTGGGCACAGGCCTCCTCTCAGAATGAGAGGGCTTGGGCTATAGTTCCCATGCGGGCCGAGAGCGGATTAGTAACTTCACACACGCCTTTGAACTGCTTCGCAGATCATTCTGAGATCATTAAAATTCCGAAAAACTCAGAGGTGCGAGCCCGGACCCATACGTATCAAATTAAAAATCTGTAAAATTAAGATTCTGTAAAAAACTAGCCAAGTCTCGATGGTACTGCTTGTTATCTCTAAAAAGTAATGAAATCTAGACAAAGTCGTGCCAAGTCTAAAGTTCCTTACTGCGATTTCTTTATTATTGTAGTTAATGTTGTGTGACTTGGCCGTTGAAAGGTAGGTACACAAGGGTACAAAACCAAGTGCTCAACATAGAGAATTGCAGATGCGTTGCCAGCTTAGAAGGCTAATATAGGCTCAGCTTATACGCCCACAATCACGCTAAACTAGCCTTTTAGATTTTGTTTAGGCTCTGTCTACCCCGTAAAGGATAAAGACGTGATTAATATGTATATGTGCTGTGCCTCAATAACCGTTACGAAACGATGTCTAAGAATAATTCAAAAACATCGAAATTAATCAACGCTAAAGCAACGTTCTTGTTCTGGTCGTAGGTCGGAATATAAGTTGCTAGTCGCCCGTCACTTGTTTCCCAGCTCCCCTTTACCATCGTATCTCTTGAATATTACAAAAGTGCAATTACCGTATCAGCGAGCTGTGAATCTATAATGCTAGCTAGTATTCAGCACATGTGCTATTTCATAATGCGGTGCATAAATTATAGCTGATAAATATTAGTTGTTTTAATCAGGGCTTTAAATCGGTAATTCTACTGTATGCTTGGTGTAGGTTTTCGGCCACAAAATACGTCTCGAACGCGTTCGCGTTAAAATGTCAAACACTGTGAGAACAGTTGGTTGCCGTTTCGATCCGCAAGTGGCGCTGCCAATTTTTCCATAGTAACCGAGACGTTTACATAAACGCGTTCGAGACGTTTTTATATGAGAAAACTTACTCATGAGGCTCTGTATGCTTTTTGTAAGTTTTCGGTCAAAAATACCTCTCGAACGCGTTTGCTTTAAAATGTCAAACACTATGAGAACAGTTTGTTGCCGTTTCGGTCCGCAAGTGGCGCTGCCAATTTCTCCATAGTAATTGAGACGTTTACACGTACGCGTTCGAGACGTTTTTATATGAGAAAACTTACACTATAATCTCTGAGGTTACAAACGCTCGTCGACGAATTATTACACTTTTATTAGACAGTAAAACTTATCTACTCTGATTCCGCTAATACGTCAACACTGTACAAGACACAAAAATCGTACATACACATACATAAATCACGTCTTTCTCCCTTACGGGGTTGACAGAGCCTAAGGTGACCTATATGATTCCTATGTCCTTCCCTCGATGGGCTTTTACCATCTGCGCGGGAGGAGAAGCAACTGGTACATTCTATATTTTTTCTTTACTCCCAGACCAGCATGGAAGCATCGAAACAAAAATCGTATAAACACAAAATCCTAAATCTCACATATAATTTCCGCATAAACGAATTAAAACTCCGTTCATCTCAGATTACGTCTATGCATTAAAATATATAAACGGTATTTTGCTACGAGATCGGTTTCCATTCACGCCGTAGCACAGTATCGGCAGAAGCATAATTTCCTGTACTGAAATATTTATACGGGCGGTCCGTCCGTAGCTACGAGCTACGGTGCTACGCGGTGGCGTAGCTAAATCTACGACGGTAGTGCTCAGGGTAAGAGCATAGAAATCACGTAAGCGATTATGTTTTTAAATACATACTTACCTAGGTTTTTTTAGCATTTATGTTTTTTCAAAGCATAATAAATTGAAGTTTGATCACAATCAAGTCTGATGGTAAAAAAGGTGGCCAAAGTTGAATTTCGCTACTGGTGCTGATTTTGATACGAAGAAAGCTCCATTGTATCATTACGGAAAAGACGAAGAGATTCATTCTCCGTCTATCTGGATAATTAAAGACTAACGGAAACGCTTTGCGATTTTTTTTAGAATGAATCCCGAATAACTGTAGCCAACCTGTGAAATATAGGAGCTAATGTATGAGCAATGACTCTCTTAACGGCTAAAATTGTCGGTTCTCAAATGTACCAATAAAAAGCGAAATGACCACAGTGAGATGAATGCATCAGAATATAGAAATGCTTGCTTCTTGGATTTAATAACCCATTGAGTGCAACCGTTCGAAGTGATTGAATCCTTAACTTAGAAGTTAAGTAAAGCGAAGGTATATACATTCTATCCTTTTTACTTTGGTTGCAACGTTACCCACATTTTATTATTTTTAGTGGTCTAACAGCCGTAAAAACACTCTCATAGAGACTTTGACAACTACCAAGGGCTTTACTATAACGTCTTAATGCGATTCAATTCCGATTCAGTTTAGGTTCTCTCGTTGTCAAATCCATACTAAAAATGACAGCTAAAACCTGAATTGAGTCGGAATTTAATCGCATAAAGGCGTTAAGGCCCCAGTACACTATTGAGCAACTGATGTTAGGTTATCCCGATATGATTGATGTTAAACTATCTACCAAGTTGACTGATCAGTAGGATATGTGTCTCATGTAAAGTTGTGTAAAAGACGTTGACGGTGCGTTTACGCAACAAAATGTATGAAGAAACGGTGAGAGAACGTAACGCATGCGACATGTCACTGCGTATACGCAGCGGTGTGGTCGCTCCTTTATACTGTTTATAGACTTTGCGTCGTACCTGAATGTTGTCGTCATAAATTAACTTACTAAATGTACCTCTTACCGCTCCGCTTATTAGCTCTGCTCGCTCCTTTAGCGTAAGACTACCGACCGTTTGGGCTATGGTAATAACTTTGGCGCTTTACCACCTTTTGTGTGCCATTTTAGGTAAATAGTTCGAACGAAATTATGGTTTGTTTTAATACAACCAGGTATCACAGTATGTTTATTGGATTTATACTGCACCAGTTGTGTCCTTTTGCAGTTGCCCTATTTTGAGAAGAGCTTGTCCTTGAACTCTATTTAAAGAATTTCTATCATCCTTGGGGACTTAAAGTGCACTTTTAAGGTTTCGTACCTCAGATGGGACCTTAAAAGACCACTTCGTTGTCCATCTATCCGTCGTGTTAGTATCTACGCGACGAAATAAGCCGACACGCCCCGTGTTCCATATATGGCACACGTTGAACTAACTTTAGCATCTAGTGTACCACTTATAGTGCAAAGTGCGGGAGGAGGACTCGTGTCGTCACTTCTAAGTAAAAACTGTACAAGAGGTGACCTAATGCGGCATTTCAACTCAATATACAATGCTTCTTCTTCTTCTTTTTTAATATGGCCCAATCGATCGATGCGATGATTTCGCCAATGTAAAAGTAATAAATACAGTATTTTCAAATCTTGTGACAAAAATATCGGCAACGAACACGGTAAAAGCCACCCCACCCCCCTCCCCCGTCAGGCTCTTAGCCAACGGATAATGATATCCCTCAGAATCTGCCAGGAAATCATTAACCCATGCCCAGGATGCACCGGACCAAACACTGGTCTTCCTCTCTGGATCCAAAAACGAACCGCCCTTGACCACACGCGAAGGTAACCCGACTTGCATCCCTAAAATGCTTCTAGTTTCTTAATGTATTTGACAGTTGCCGTATTCTGTAAAAACATGAATGAAAAATAATGGAGTTAAAATCGAGAGCAAGTACAACAGCTGCACCGAGCATCACTCTATCCTGACTACTCACACTCATCCCTAATAAAGTAATTTTTCATTCATATTTATTCGAAACACGGCAACTGTCAAATATATTAAAAAACTAGATGCACTGTATCTTCGTAACGTTTTCACTACGTGAAAAAAGAAAATGTAGACTTTACACAAAAGATCCACGAATGGGTCGAAGTGTATCCGTAGGGACCCCTAGACTAAGATAAGAAGAAGATCTAATATATTTTTCACACGTCTTTTCACACCTCTTATTCAGAAAAGTAAGCTTTGCTCCCTGTCGAGAGGGATCAAAGCGCAATTTTTCTGTTCAAGGCTTCTCTAAGTGTTTTTTCGCAAATGCAATTTTTTGAAGTTGATAATTGTAAAACCACGCCATTTTCTATGCTGGTAGCTCTTTAATTATACTTAGAACTCTTTTTCAAGTTTTTTAATATTCGATGTGAAAAGTTGTATGAGCCACTCGGGAGCAACATTATTTTCATCTTGGGCGTTAACACTTGAATGCTTCATTACGCACTGGATTCTACTTTAGAATCCCTCGCTACCCTCAGGATTCTATTGTAGAGTCCTTTGCTACATTCTGGATTCAATGTAGCGCCCTCGCCGTAAACACATCATTTTGCTCCCTTGTGACACAAATAACTATTAATAATCTAACAGATAGACAATAGTAGATTGTATCACAAGGGAGCAAAATGATATTTTTACGACGAGGGTGCTATTTCGAATCCAGAGCGAAGCGAGCGATTCTAGAGTAGAATCGTGAACGTAGCGAGGATTGGGTGAATCCAAGGAAAAAATTTTTTGCTTCTGTGTGATACACTCTACTTTTTATCTCCCCCTATAAGAAAAAATATTTTTCCCGCAATTTAGTCGGTAGAAGATTGTGTATGACATTTTGGGCATCATTTTTAACACATTCAGGTGTACAAGTTCTACTTTCACTGCTTGATGAACTCATTTTTTGCTTCAAATAATTTATAATACTGAATCAAAGATCGGACGTTCGCGCCTTTTTACTTTTTTTTTTAATTCACATAGCGCACAACGACGCGTCATTCGACCCAACCTTTGCCTGCCAGTAACTTTATTCGTACAATATCAGCGTTCGACCTCTTTGGTCGTGTCGCGGAACTCGCGGAACACCAATATAATGCATGTTCCAAATTCAAATCTCATTTCTGCCCTCTGTGAAAGTGTAATGGCGAAAAGACCTACTTTGTTCGCACTTATATGCGAACCAATCGCCGATTTTCGAATAGGTGGGATGAAAAGAAATTAATAATCATCCCTATTTCAGCGTACACCAATATTCTAACAATATGGCCACAAAAGCTGTTTGAATTTAAACTGCGAAGCGTTGTAACTGTACGCCTGTCGCAAGGAAACCATGCATCACCCGAGGCAGGCGGGACCACCACCTGCACCGGTGCCACGTACAACATACAGATGTGTTACGGTGCAGTTGTTACATGGGCTTACTGTTACCGAAATACAATGAAGATACGCAGCAGTGTGTCCGGCCAAGTTCAAATAAAAAGGAACTAACGACGCAGCAATCGAGCGCAATATTATACCATAGAGCAACATATTTGGTTATTTCCTCTACGTATTTCACCATTTCGCGTTACTATTGACCCCTTTACAACTCGAAATCTTAACATACGTACGTAAAATTCGGCACATTTCTTCAAGTTTTTGAGCTTTCCTATAACCCCAAATTTCATACATATAGCTCAAACAGTTATTTATTTATTAACGTTTAACAACGGGCATTTTCATGACTAGAAACTTGGTATCATGTCATATTATCATCATTTCCAGTCTATATACGTCTCACTGCTGGGCACAGGCCTCCTCTCACAATGAGAGGGTTTGGGCTATAGTTCCCACGCGGGCCCGGTGCGGATTGGGAACTTCACACACACCACTAAATTGCTTCGCAGTTGTGTGCAGGTTTCCTCACGATGTTTTCCTTCACCGAAAAGCTCATTATAAAGTAAATTTCAAATGCGATATCGCACATAAATTCCAAAAAATTCAGAGGTGCCCGAGATTCGAAACCACGACCTTTTGCTGGAGAGACCAAAGAAGCTGAGTTTCATAAAACCACACTCTTGTTTTAATACCTTTCATTATGCACCAGCCATATAAACAACTATTACTATACTGCACTCCCTTAGTGACACTATATTTTTCTCACCCCATTTTCCAACTGCACACGAAGAAATCGATACGCGGCTCTAAAACAGGGTATTTGCATAAATACCTTATAGGTTATTTTAGGACTCCACAATGCCCTTCGCTGTAAAACACAGCTTGTCAACTTTACTGGCTTTTACCTTGTTTTTATACAGTAAAAACATGTCATAACATTTTTACGGTTCGAAACAATCGTAAAAGCGGCTGTTGCGCGAACATCGGCGGAGCCTGCTTCGATCCTATTAAAGAGGTTTTAACCTTCATTTTTATACTTTTGGTTCGTCATCATCATCATCATCATCATCATATAGAAGCCTTTGAAATGTGGGCCTATACACGCATGTTGGGCATTAGCTGGATACATCGAGTGACTAACGTTGAAGTACTACGCCGAGCTGGGAAGAAACGTCAACTTATGCAGACCATCAAAAAGCGTAAAGTTGCCTACCAGGCCCACGTGCTTAGGCACGCCAGATACGAACTCCAGCAACTAAAGATAGGCTAAGTAGCAGACAGAAGAGCCGTCGGCCGTAGGAAGAAGTCGTGGTTGCGCAATATCCGGGAGAGGACCGGAGTCGCAAGTGCTGCCGAACTTTTCAACCTCGCGAAGGATCGGAGGAAATATGCGGAGCTGACTGCCAACCTCCACTAGTTGGAGAGGCACTATAAAAGAGAGAGATCATCATCATCGAGAAAAATATCGAAATCGAACCATAAAATTAATTTGCGAACCATGAACTTTGAACTAGGTACTTACATTTCTAAATTTTACATTTTATGTTACAAATCGTATCAAAAGCCTTCTTACACTCTTCAAGTCGTTCTCCAATCGAACATTCGTCCTCTCGCTCATACTATCTATCTAAAGAAAAAACATAGAATTTACCAGTTGCTACTCTTCCCGCGCAGATGGTAAAAGCCCATCGAGGGAATGGACGAAAGTCTTAGGAATCATGTTATAGGCGATGCGGCCAGCAACCCATTATCACTATTTTGATTCCATCTTTTGCCATCTATACACCCACAATCTTGCTAATCGTGGCCTAGGTCTTGCCACCTTAGGCTCTGTCTACCTCGTAAGGGATAAAGACGTGATTTGTGTATGTATCCATTTAAAAACAGTTTTTTAGTCCCGTTTTTGTCTAAACATACAGTATCTTTTTAACGAGGTAATCACTTGTAAAAGGCACCATTATTTAAATTTGCCAAGCTACTGTATAACGTGCGCCGACAACATTCAGTTTAATTTCCAATGTCATCGGACTATTTTACGATCGAATAGTTTTTGCTTGTAAATTCACCAGCATTCCTTATTTATAGGCAAATTCGACTTTATAGTAGTATCCGTGTCGAAACGAAGTAACGCAAATAAAATTGTAACGTTTACTCTAACTGTGTAAATCATAAAATTTTACAACCAACCAGATTAGTTAACTCGAGAATTTCATTTAAGATTGTCAAAAATGTGAATCAGTATAAAATTCTTTCACTAACAAGACCTAAAGGCCACGGCTAGCACAATCTACATACAACTAAAAACCAATTTGTTTCAACACGACCTATTACATTCCATTACGTACATATCAATATGTAGCGACGATTCCAATTCCTTCAATTTGCTACATTCGTTTTATGATTAATAAAACTCTTAAATATTTCGCACAAAAAAGTCGCAAACTCAGTTATGTCATTAAAGAAATTGCTTCAGTGTTCGCGTGAACACTCCGTCTGGTTCTGCCCATTGAAAGCTATTTATTTATTCATTGGAGCGTGAACCTAAAGCTTGTTCCACTTAACACCTTGGAAATAACATTCCGATTTCTAGACAGATCATAAAATTATGTAGAGAGTTAAGTTACCATACTTATTATAAAACTAGCTGTTGCCCGCAACTTCGTCTGCATAGAATACGTTTATCGCTATCCCGCAGAAATTACGCAATCCGTTCTTAGAGGATGTCTACGTCATAGTAGCTTTATGCATGCAATGTCTCAGCCCGATCGGTTTAAAATTGACAAAGTTTCATACAAACTATCATCCCCTATTTTATCCCCTTGGAGGTAGAATTGATCAAAATCCTTTCTTAGCGGATGCCTACGTCATAACATCTACCTGCATTCCAAATTTCAGCCCGATCCGTCCAGTGGTTTGGGCTGTGCGTTGATAGATCACTATGTCAGTCAGTCACCTTTGAGTTATATATATATTTAGATATACAAATAGATCGGCAACGCAAGAGAAAGAGTTATCTATACCTACTAATATGTGCTATGTTCCTACTGATGCGAGCCCGAGTAAACCTTGACACACATTGATTGAAAGGTATGCTTCTTTATCTTTAACGTCAACTTTGACTGTTGACCGCGACTTCTCTACAAGAGTTCGTTTATCGGCCCATCGGAACTACGTAATTTTCGGGATAAAAAGTAGCCTATTTTATTCTTCTATGTTTAAAATTTCTTGCTAAACTTTATTGTCATCAGTAAAGCGGTTTTACCGTGAAGAGGTAGCAAACAGACGGAAAGAGAGATAGAGTTACATTCACATCACTAAATAGTATAAAACAAAGTGGTTTTCCGCTGTCTATCTGTTTGTCCCTATGTATGCTTAGATCTTTAAAACTACGCAACGGACTTTGATGCGTTTTATTTTAATAGATAGAGTGATTCAAGAGGAAGGTTTATATGTATAATTCTACGCAGACAAAGTCGCGGGCAGAAGCTAGTTTATTATAATAGCCTCACAACTTTGATTTTTCGTGGTACTAAGTTATTTTTGATCAGATGTTGAAAACAATCATCGAATTTAACCGATGTAGCAAGAAGTTTTCGCAATTATAAATGATTTTACCACAAATGCTAGAAGAGACTTCCAATGGAGCAACAAAGACAACAAATTATTTACATCAACAAAAAGACGAAAGATTGCTTTACATTTCAATCTACACTAATATTATAAAGAGCAAAGATTTGATTGTTTGTTCGTTTGCATTGAATATGCTCCAAAACTACGGGACCGATTTGAAAAATTATTTTACCATTAGAATCCTACATTATACCTGATGAACATAGGCTATATGAAGTCGCGGGAAACATAAACAATAGTTTGAAATTGGTCCTTAACAGGATCGTGACTGACCAATGTGACTATTTTCAGTGCTATATATACATGACTTACCCACATTATTGCCATATATAAACTGTTAGTAGCGACACCTCTCAAGGCTAAATAGGCTATTACCACCTCAACACCATTGAAGTCTGTTGTATGTGGATAGAAGATAGCAACGCTATTCCTGTCGATACAGTTTCTCAATCTAACGACGTACATCCAACTTGACTGCTACCTGGAAAACGCATTACGCGAGCTCTAATACACTTTCCACTTCGGAATCCGATTACTTCTGCAACTATTGCCTGTAGTTTCCACGGTGTTTCAACTTAAGGAGTCGTTATCTCGAGAATAACCTAATTCACTTGATAGACTTTATTTAAACCGTTTAGCTGCTTACCAACTACCAAGTATTCTCTAGTGACTTCTTTTTTCACAGGTTCTAGACATCCTGTCAGCGTAAACAGCAGAACTTTTACCCTACTAATCAAGGGTTAGACTTGGATCGAATCTCCACCATCTTCCTTGCTGATTCTGCTGCTAAGCAGCTAGTGCTTGCGCTGCTGTTGTGTCCTACGTGTAGAGTCAGAAAGCCGGCGAAATTGCTGGCACATGTGGTATTCCATCTTAGCCCTCAGAGCTTGCAACACATTTGCAATTCTCCGGAATCTTTCGGGTCACTAACTAGCTCGTTTGCTACTCTATCTCATCCCAAAAAAAATTGCCCCGGACCTAAGTATAGATGCGTCGCTACAACGTCCCAAAATAAACGAAGTGTCAAGAGGAAACAACAAAAACCGATTCGCCCAGATGGAAATGTCACGAAGTCTCCTTGGAGGCTGCATTGTGATGCACTCAATTAGCACCGGTTAAATGTTAAGTGGGGGGCGCGTAATTGGCGAATACAAAAGTGCACTCCGACTTCGAGACTTCGAGCTAAGGCACCTGAAATGTGTCAAAACTAGTTACTTGATTTGGTGTCCTAGTTACCGTTTGTTATGATTTCGACTGACATTCTTAATATAAAGTTTCCTTGTTTCCTTGATGAAGACGATTTGCATTATTTAGTTATTTAACAAATGGCGACAATGTCGTTTCATATAAGAAAAAGCAAACATGCACGAGCCACCCTGTGCGGTGTGCTCACTAAATAAAACGAACAGCGCGTTTCAAAAAGTGTTACATTTACACACGAAGAATTAGAAACACGACTTCATGCGCTACAAAATACTTACGATGGACTGCAAAACGTACAATTCGGAGTCGAAAGACGAGGATCTTGAGCTAGAAGCCGCAACAGGTATGAAGTTGACGAAATTTATACCAATTTATACCAAAATTTTACGACTCATAAATGCTTACAAAATCGAACCATCAAGTAACTTACCTTCAATGACCCACATTAATGACGTTGTTATAATAAAGGAGCAGTATGTAATATTAACAATTCCGCGTATGATTTTTAAAGAAAATAGGGAAATGATTCGTCCCTTTGAAGGCAGCTCCTCCGTTGCACACCCCACATTGCGTTAATTTTGCCAGCCCTTCGCCCTTTGAACTGCTCAAGCCAATCGTAAAGTCGATCCCTTTGTTAAACATCACAAATGAAAGTCTCCGATAGAATGCTTTAAGTAATCGTTGGAATCCGAAAGTATTTTAAAGATTTGCAAAGAATAGCCGAAAGGCTAAATTGGAATTTTATACAAGGAAATTAGATTCATTTCAGATGTTTAAATCACCCTGGACTGATTGATTGGCCGCTTGCCTTCGATTTTGATTAACGTGATTGGAAGTGCTTGATTTGTGACTTTGACTTTCGCTTTGAAAACGGGACGGCGTTTGAACCCTGTTGTCGGTAGAATAACATGCACAAAATAGTTTATGTATGCATTTTTACTTGAATAATTAATTTCATCTGAAATTTACCACGAGTCTTTCAAAAGTGGAAAATATTGTGAGGAGTGGACACCTGCGAAGCAGTTTACTGAAGCCATCCAAGTGTGAAAGGAGGCCTGTGCCTGGCAGTGGGATGGAGGCTGGACATGATAATGATGATGACATGAGCAATGTGCGTTAAGAAGAAGAAAACCTTTAAAAAAACGTTCTTTTTAGAGAACATTTGCAGGAGGATTTTATTTTAATTATTTATTTATTAACTAATCACACACATCAATCAATGAATTTATGAATTTATGAGACCCCTAATACTAACCTGGTAACAGGTGACTAGTGACTACGACAATTCGAATTAAACAGCTAATTACAAGAGCTCTGTGCAAAACCAGGCTTCATGGCTATGATACCTTTACACCGAATCGGCGGTGCGCCTGTCACCTATCACGGTTATGAAATTTATAGGAGCCAGGGGCCTGTAATTTATTTATTTATTTAGTCAATAAGAAATTACAGCATTACAGTCGAAACCAATGCGCTATAAAATTCAAAAAATATAATAAATGTTATTTAGGCGACGAAACGTTGTGGCTCCGCTGCGTCGTCATAATGAGGAAAGCCTGATATTTGTTAGGCTTTATTTAGCAAAAATCTACATGACACACAATGACAGTGACAATGCATTTTATCATCACATTCTCCCCTGCCGTTCAAGAACTGTAGTCCTCGAGATACGCCGGACGCCGGCGTGGTCGAGAAGAGCGGCGAACTGCAGGGCTATCGGCGGGCTCAACCTGTTCTGCGGCGGGGCCATCGTCCGTCCTCCTTTCATCGTTCTTCCTCCTTTCATCATCCATCCCTCTTCCCAGGGCCTTACCATGATGTACGATACGATTCAATTCCGATTCAGTTTGGGTTCACTCGCTGTCAGATCCATACTAAAAATGACAGCTAAAACCTGAACTGAGTCGGAATTGAATTGCATTAAGACGTCATGGTAAGGTCCTAGAGTGCTTCCCTACTAAACGAACTAATTGCCATTCGACAAAATAAGTTACTAATGTACTAGATCTTCGGTGGGGCTTTATATCCGCAGGGCTAGGGGCCGCAGCCTAGGGGCTGCAGCCGAAAAAGCCCATAAATAGATCCGCCCCTGGACATTTATATCGTGGACATAACCCTGCGGCGAATATTTTTCAAGAGAGAGTGCATCCTTCCAATCAGAATTAACATAAACCAGCTCAGCAGTTCCGTTTACGCATACATGCACACCTGAGGGATACTCCGAAATTCGAAGTTCGTATCAGACCGTCTCTCTCACTCTTAAATTAATGACTATATAATAAGTTACCTGGTGATATAAAAAACAAAAGCCCGAGTCAATTTAAATCACTACTGTCCAAACTTCTTGTGGAGAAATGTTATTATGATGTTAAAGATTATTGTAAACTTACACTTAAGTTTTGCAGTTTAATTCTATGTTTGCTTGTAATGGCTTGCCTGCATATTTCCAAGATCAATAATTGTAGTACCTATAAGTAATTTAGCGTTAGGTTGTGACATTTGTATTTAGCTTTATATTATTATGTATAGATTAGCGTACGCCGAAAGGTACATCATTAGGTAGGTATCTATTTCATTTTATAGGGTAGGGTAGGGTGGTAGGGCCTTGTCAAGGTCCGTCCGGATCGCTACCACCATCTTACTCGCTAATCCTGCCGCTAAGTAGCAGAGCTTGCACTGCTGTGTTCCGGTGTGGAGAGTAAGACAGCCGGGGAAATTACGGGCACAAGAGGCATTTCATCTTAGTCCTCTAGGTTGGCAACGCATCTGCAATCCCTCCGGGGTTGCGGGTGTCTATGGGCAGTGGTGATCACTTACCATCAGGTGACCCACTTGCTCGTTTGCCTTCCTATTCACATAAAAAAAAAAAGAAGAAAAAAAATGCATAGGCATGTCACATGTCATGTACAAATCTGCCTGTGATGACGAAATAAAACAATTTGAATTTGAATTTTGAATGACTAATAGTGTTAGCGGAACGGCACGAAACGAACTTCGAAAATCGAATTTCGGAGTACAGGGATACCAATGTGTGCGTGGGGGTTGCCAACTTACCACTGCCTTTGATATTGCCAAGTCAATCGGAAGGTATGCTTTTGTTAAACATTATAACTCGTGCGGCGATATTATTTTCTCGCTTCGTTTGTTTAGAAAATTGAGGCGCATGTGCGCTTCACAATATCTGGAATTTTTGGTTTATTATAGGAATTTTCAACACTTACCTACCGTGACACTCATAATTAGACAATTACACAAACGGATAACTCATATATAAAAGTAAAGTAATGCTCGACATGTTTCGGACTAGTTCGTAGTCCTTCCTCTTGGCACGCTCGCCCCTGCGAAACGCATTACTCGACTTTTATACGTCAGTTATCAGTTTGTGTAATTATTACAGGCATGTCAGATTATGGACAAGTTTTAGACAGTTTTGTTTAGATCCCTCCACTGCACAGGCCTCCTCTCAGAATATGACGGCTTGGTTTATACCCGCGTGTCGCGGTCCGAGTGCGGGTTTGCAACTTCACACACAATATTGCCATGGATTAGGTGGTCAGTATATCAATACAATACAATACAATAACTCTTTATTGAACACCACATATAACAACCAAAACAGAAAAAAGGTATACAGAATATTACAAGGTAACAATAGGCGGCCTTATCGCTACAGAGCGATCTCTACCAGGCAACCATAATGGACTGGAGAACAGAACAAATCTGAGCAGGTGGTGCAATTCAGAATATATATTAATATACTAAGTACTGAAATACGTAATATATTATACATGAAACACACATTTACAATAAATGGAGATATAAATAGACACATACACACATACCTAAAAAAGCCAGCTACAAGATTCATGCACAAGATGACAGATAGTGCTCCTTCAACATAGATTTAAATATGGGTAACGATTATCAATATTATCAATATTAGATCCTTAGAGGCCTTACCATGATGTCTTAATGCAATTAAATTCAGACTCAGTTCAGGTTTTAGCTGTCATTTTTAGTATGGATCTGACAGCGAGCGAACCTAAACTGACTCGGAATTGAACCGCATTAGACGTCATGGTAGGGCCCCAGATCAGACAGGCAGACGGACAGACGCGGCGGTCACCGTGACGTCCCGGTGAAAACTTATTCTTATCTGAATCCTAAGCAAGCTTAAACAAAGCAACAAGTAACAGAGGAATCTTTATTCCTCGTATAACTCCATGGGCACGTACAATTTGCACTTGCGTCGCACTTAAGCCAATTTAATTTGCGCTAAAGACCCGTCTAAACTCCCTTGCCCGTTCTAACGACGATTGTTGGCCACGCACACTTATGCACGCGAATGCGTAGTTGTCTGGATATGGCTCCCTTTTTTTTTTATTAGTAAGGCTACTGTAGCAAAATTTTAAAGTCAGGAAAACGGTATCCCTTCATTTGTACTTATTTCATCTGCCGTAATGTTCACTGGCATTATAAGTACTAAAACTTCATCGTCAATGTTCAACATTCCTAATTGCAATAAAATCATTGGTCACAAAGCCCTTTATTTAAATATTTTTTCTTGATTCACTTGCTATAAAACCATAAGAAATTTTAATTTTATAAAAAGTACCTACATAATAGCTTCTAAACGTTGTAATAAACTAACTACATACTTAAGAAAGTCAAACACGACGCTTGCAACTGTGTCAAAACCCTAAACCAGCTCGTTAAAGGTAATCGCGTCCTACACCCCGTAGAAAATATAATTATGTTTTGGGTTTTGTAACGTTGGGTGTTTTCCAGCATTTACTAGCTCTGCGGTCACTAACGCTCACTCCACTCGTTACGCGGTGGAGTGGCTTTATGTCCCACTGACCTGCCCATGAATTAGGAATAGCCGCATTAATTACACCGTACTTCAACGTTTACCTCGGATTTCTGCCCGACTTCAACACCTTTGCAATGCTTTGAACGCTTGAAATTGAGGCCTTTGCATAAATTATTTTGTTCGGACATTTGGAGTCAAAAGTCAATGTTAAATCAAAAATTGCGTACAGAAAGTGTTTAGATTTATTGATTTTCAATCTATTGATCTTATAATTTTTGAAGCACAGAAATGATTTACGGTAGTTTGAGTACCTATGAGGAGGTGCTTGCAAAAGGTAGAAATTGGAAGTTTTCGCTATAGGCCTAAGGTCGATCAAATTGTGGATAGTTTAGCTATAAGTTAAGTATTTTATTCAGTCTGGTCAGAAGTTCCAGTGTTATCACGTACACAAAATCAAATTACGATAATATCTTTATTATTTTACTAAATAATAGCTAGGTGGGTAGATTGAAGTCTTGGAGGTCTAATTGGGAGGACGCTTGGCGCGTTCCATGCGTCGCGGGTTTAAATCCCTTCCTTTTTCGTTTATGTATAAAAATTTGTTATATCAAAATATTTGTATCGTAAACTAAATAAGTATTAAATTTTCCATGCTGGATGTTCAGAAAAAAGGATATACCTACTTATGTTAGGGAACCCACTATACTTGCTGTTATAAATCACAATGCGACATTTCAAATAACATGCATAAAACCCAGGTTAGGCTCTTCTTCTCTCCAGGAAAATTCCCAAAACTTTCATTATTGTCCAAGACGTTTCCAGGCCGTTTGAATGCTGTTTCCAGGCCGTGATGGCTTGGAAATGGATCGACACATTGAACGGGTGATAGAAAATATTAAAAATTAAGTTGCTGTTCTAATATTGTCTGTAGATTTTTTGAATCTGTGAAAACTAATGAATTTTCTTGTTGCCATGTTGTCAAAACAGTATATCCTAGCTGTAAACTCGATTATTCTAACGAGTTGTAAATTATTTTAGTTAAACTGTGACTCTAAAACTAAGCTTAACATCATGAACGAATTCAATTTGTTTAAGTACAACAAATACAAACTCTAACAATAACATAACATCCAATTTAACGAAGGCGCAAAGCTATTATGAGGACAGTTTTTCATATTCTTTGATTTTCGCCTTTTGGACGTTGCACCCTTATTCGGGGGGTGGCGGTGACGACTGCGAGTTAGAACTGCGTCATTGCTCGTTGCTTGATATTCATTGCTTGTTCAACATGAATAATGTTAAAACAACTTGTGAAAAACTGTATAGTCCTTATTTTATTTCCGATGAATAACATTCCCTCTTCTTAAAAAGTAACGAAGCTGTTTTGCGTAATAAGTTTCTTTTCTAAAGTCATTTCTAACACATTTATTTTAGACTTCATTTTTTGTTGACAAAACTTGTAATGTCAATCGGGCTACCCGTTGAAGTGTTCTCTCCTGCGGAGACGGTCCTGGCCGGACCATCTAAATTTCACTAGCAGATATTATTGTATTGTCATCCGAGTGTACATGTATGCAAAATTATAGCTCAATCAGTTGAAGATTGATTAAAATTGAGTTGCAAGATATGTGCGCAACACAAATACAACCATTGCAAGTTAGAATAAAAATTTGTAAAAAGATGTTTGTGTATCTCTGACAAAGGCAACTGTCAGGGTGACAGATAAAAACTAAAGCCAAAATTTACGCAAGCAAGAAAAACTATAAGTTTCTTTACGTTGCCAGGCTGTGATCAAAAGGAGTTAGAAGGCGCCTGTAAAGCGAATTGCAGGATTTTTCTTGAAATAAATGTTTAATATAAATCACGTCTTTATCTCTTACGAGGTGGACAGAGTCTAAGGTAACAAGACCTATAGGCCACGTTAAGTATGATTGTGGAAGTATAGGACGTATAGGGCATATAGATCCTTTATGGTTATGTGTTAACGTAAGCTTAACAACACTTTGGCGAGGCGAAGTTGTGCCCGGTCTCAATTTACTCTTCTCATTACTCTTTATTTGGTTTTATCCACGAACGATGCGCCCCGCCACTGCTACTTACGCTAATATTCTTTAAGTTATCTCGGTTACCCTAATTATTAATTACGCGTGGTAAGAGCCGCAATGTAGGTGTAACTCAAACCCGCTTCACATTTTACAACACCCAACCACAAAGTACAATGACGGGAGACGGTATTTAGCTTACCCTTACACTAGATTCCTACGATATAATGCAGTTTGAATTTTGACAGAAGTAATTGAATAAAATTACAACAGACGGGAATTTTTTAATTGGTTATTTTGATCTCGTATTTCTAGCGGACTCTCCATTTTCTATGACGTGTAAAACCTAACCTAACGGTGTGGGCAAATATTTTACAAACTCTTTCGTTACAACGAAGCCGTACATAAAAGTAAAATCAGCCAAAAACTGAACAATTTTCACAATTATTATCATGGTCATTTTAGGTCTTATTTTTTGACAAAAGACAAAGCGTGCCATCTCCTGTCGTCGAGTGTTTCTAACACCCAACCAACCCACGGTTTCCTAAATGGATTAGAACAATTTGTTAAAAGAAATTAGGCCGCGTCGTTATAACGAATTTCTTTTTGTAGAGACAGCCATTCTGAAATGTTATGTTGACTCGGACGGAACATGTTTATTCATGACCGACATTTTGTTTCTCCGAGGAATTTTAATCGAATACCGCGAAAAAGTAATAATTGACTTTGTAATTAGTTTGGTCCTCTCATTTTTGTACTTTTATGGGGTCTCGTAATTGATTTTAATTGGAAAATCCGAGGGTCTGTTTTATGGTGGTATTTATGCAAGCACTGACATTGCTCGTTCACACTTTATGAATACTAGTTCCATTACTAGTTCGATTTAAACTAGGGTTTTAGTTATTTACATGATTCGATAAGTATGATATATTCAAAATACAGTAAGTTTTCTATTTGAACACATTAAATAAAGAGTTATTTATTGCGTTCAAATAGAATTCTGGGATTTAGTTATTTTGACACTAAGGTCTTTTGATATTTGGTAAAAGGGTTAAATGAAATTGAGACATTATGAGCCCAGCTCCAAAATACACAGTAAGTTTCCTATTTGAACGCATTAAATATCTTTATTTAACTACCTAGTTGTACCTGTTTTCCACGACTTGAGTCACTACATCGCGGAGATAACAAAGTAAAGTTATTCAATATCTTTAAATATCTTTACTTAATGCGTTTATGCAAAGCACTAGTACCTATGCTATAGACCAGGGGTGGCCAACAGGTCGATCGCGATCGACCGGTCGATCGCGACTGTTAGTCCAATCGATCGTGGCACGGCAAAAAATATAAATACGTAGACCAGACTGCGCAACGTAATCACCAACTGCTGATTTAAGGTTTCATGAAGTATGTATTTGGTAGATCGCACAGGGTTTCGTTAGTAAACAGGAGATCTTGGGTCTGATCAAGTTGGCCACCCCTGCTATAGACCGACCGCTTAAATGAGGCGCGGGGTAGGACGACAAAGGGGACCAAGAGAGATGCGGGCGGCAGGCGCATTACCCCATTTGTTGGTTCACCCCGCGTGTTTATGTGCTTGTGAGCTTAAATAATAAAATTTGCAAACCGGACAGCTGTCAGGGCTGCTCGGAGCTCCAGCCTATGCATAGCCACAGGTTTTAAAGGTGCAAGCCGAGCTTTACCACCATTTAACTAAATGTCGAACCGTGTCACTACCGAAACTCATGCGCCAATAAGACACGCAAGCGAACGCATGCTCACTCGTCAGCGAAGACGTGAAGTTCCAATTAAAGTACAATGCAGGAAATTTTGGCGCATTTTACTCTACGTGAGCTCCTAGCCTAGCTAGAACAACCAGTAGACTTATTAGCTAAGTCTACTGGTTAATTTTGACAGTTCTTGGCTGACAATTGGCATTGAAATCAGCTAGCTGCAAATTGGTTTTATATTCAAACAAATTTTTGCATATGCTTTCTGATCTCTGACGGAATCGGTAGATGCACTTACTAACCCGTTTGCAAAATCCCACAGTCCATTGTCAATCAGCAATAATTTCATCTGAAATTTCCATGTGCCATAATTTGAAACTCCTTCCAGCTTCTCAATTATCATATTCGATCCAGTACTTATAACAACGTTATTCGTCGAAGTACTTGAAGAAGTAGTATCATTTTCGGTCATCTTGATAAAATTATATTTTATCTATTTCGAAAATGATGTCACTATTTTCACAAAACACAAATATAATTATATTATATTATATTACTTTCACTAGGTTCAAAAGCCCATAACCAATGTAAAGAATTGATCTTTACCCTAGTAATTAAATAACATTTTTGTAAATTATAATTTAATCGAATAACACATTAAAGACATTTTGAGAGAGTAAAGTATTCAAAAATATAATCTTGTTCTTAAAAACTGCCATAGACAAAACTCTAAAAAGGTTATTCTAACAGATTGCGAGCGAGTTAGATAATAAGCTTTCAGTAGGCTTATTATTTGACTTGCTCGCAATCGCAATCGTGTTAATTTTGACAATTCATGTATTGGCTGACATTTGGCATCGGAATCAGCTGGCTGTCACATTCATACAAGAACTGTCAAAATGAACACGATGGCGATTGCGAGCGAGTTAGCTAATAAGCCTTCAGGTATTTTCAAATACTATCGCACTGTACTCTACTAAAGAATTTTTACGTCATATTTCAACATTTTAATTCAACGAGTAAATCCCAACTATTATATAATATATATATATATATTATATAATAGATATAACACGATAAAACCGTTTCCTATAGGAAACATAACTGCACATCACAAGTTGGTCGACCGAAGTCATTTTACGCTCCGTGAAGCTCCAAAGATTGAATACAAGTTTGATATTTCCTTCGAATCTCCTATGTCGAGTGCCATAAAACGAACATTACGTAGCCCGGTGATCCGGCGAATATGGTTTATGATGGCCCCATTGTTATTTACTTTGTCAGGGACATGTCGATGTTGTTCATGACCGTTCGTTCGAGATAATTCGGTTTTGAGATCATTAGGTGCTTATCCTATTTGTGTTGACTTATTTTTTGTTGGATTTTTTGACTCGCGATATTCGGATAGTAAAATTTATAAATATAAGAGACTAGCTGTTGCCCGCAACTTCGTTCAGTTAGAATTTATTATAGCCTATTGTTACCTACTCGGCGATAATGTGGCATTCGAAATAATTAATGGTGAAAGGTTTTTTTTAATCGGTCCAGTACTTTTTGATTTTATTTTATTCATTAAATAAATGAGAATTTTTTACGAGACCTAAATATAATGCAGTTAACAAGAACTTCTCACTTCAAAAGATGTCCTAAAGCGAACACCTCGCATAATACAAAATAATACTGTCTATTTAAAAAAAATCACATTTGTCTAAATATTGAACTCAAAGTCGAAAAGTAAGTCATAATAGTCAAACACACTATTATCATATTAACCGACATTGTGCAAATTATTCTTCGGATAAAAATCCAGTAAAATGATGATTGGCAAATAACGCCCTCTCTTGGAAATTACCTGAACTAAAACATCCGCTAGCACGGCATTGCACCAGTAAGTACCAATATGCTGATAGTTTCATTGCTAAACGATAGATGGCGCTCACCTACCACGGCTTACCTCCTCTGATATTGTGCATATTTACTAAGTGTATGGGTAGATGGCGCACTGAGATGTAATTGATAAGCGGACGCGCTCTGCATGTATGTCTAACGATTCTGTGAGGTTGCTTGGAAATTACATCATGCAGCTACAGAGTGCGCTTTAATCAATTAGATAAATCAGGACAACCTTGTAAACCGCTACTAGAGGTCACTGTACCACGTACTATTTGTTATTATTATTTCAAATCAACTTCGCTTTGTTTGTTTTGAGAAATTATTTAACGTAGTTTGTTGCGCATCCATGTTTTTATTTTTGAGCTATAAATCTTTGTCTTATGTAACATACAAGTGGGTATTACAATAATAGGCTTGACCTTTGCTTGAGTCACCTACTTTGCTGCATGATTTCCTTACTCTCTCTTATTATTATTATTATTTATTATGTCAGTAGCAAGTTATAGGTTTCTAAAAACTTTCTGACAAAACTGAGTAGGTAGGTATTCATGTTGGTAATGCGATGTTCCAGTCTTTAACCAAGCACTTGCGATTACGTGCGTACTTTTTGTAGACTTGGGGTGAAGGAAACAAAATATATCATGACGGAATTTTTATATTTTAATAATTCAATGAAAGATTACATTTCAACATCTCACGCTGTTAGATTTCTGTTAGGTATAACATTGTGTCTTCTAATGCAAGATAACGAAATTAAATGGCTGAATTGTACCTATTAGCTACAAACTTAACTCTCCACAATATCAGGCTCAATATGAGCTAAATACATTTCCGGCCCGAAGTCCTTCCTACTTGTAATTGATCTGCGTAAGGCATTTAAACACGATTTCTCATCGCTACCATTTTATTTTAATCCTCTCTAGTTTATCACAGTAAGGACCGGACGAAAATATGAAAATTATACTACAATAACATGCAAGTAACGTAACTTTCAACAAACTAGGTCATCTTGAGAAATATTTTAAAAATATAATATTACAAGTCAATAATATCAGAAAATATGTTGAATCTGGAAAGTTTGTAATGCAATAAGTCACGCTACGGTTCTCTGATTGTACCATTATTCAGTCTCGCTCACTACTCACACGAATAATATTTAATAAAATACTGCATCAACCTAGTAGCTGTTCCTATATCGACATCGCCTCACATTAATAGACATAAAGTACATACGTGTATAACATAGTTCCACAAACTATTTGATCGAAGTTCACTACGAAAACGATCATGTCTACAATAAGTTAAATGAACTACAAAATGCCCTAATTAGTCAAAATTACATACGTTCAACAAGGCATCGTTTAATTTTACCATAATTATTGGATTTTCGTCACTATTATGCGCGACCGCATCTTCTTAAATCATTCATATCTTTAAATTAATCATTTAACTAAAACTCTTTACTTTATCACTCATTCCTGCACAACATTCAGAATTCTGCAACGGAACAACATTCACATACATCAGTGTTCTAATACTTATTAATACAAATTCTAGGCAATCACAATGTGGTGCTGAATGAAAGTAATTTTATTAACATTGGTCATTAGAAATAATTGGTCAAAACGATATGTTCAAGATACAAGGAGGCTGTCGAGCCGTGCAGATGTTCTTTGACAAAATTGATATTCGAGTAACGATATGCAATGTGAATTGACAACCATGTGGTTGAAGTCATCGCTTAAAATTACAGCATTGAAGTTCCCTGCTTCGGTGCATTAATAACTAAAATAGTTGCTGGCGCGGCTAATACACGTAGATCTGCTTGAGTTGGGGCTTGAGCTCGGGCGGGATCGTGTACACTTCTTGTTCAGGTTTTTTCTTCACAAGCCGCTTCCAGCGACCGCCGATGTTCTTGCGCAGACTGCGGAAACTCGCACGCTCGTTGCCAAGAGGCTGCATCAAGTTGTCCTAGAACAAATGAAACAAACCGTCAGGCAAGGCAATCTCCTTGTAAAGTGGAACATGTGGCGAGTTTGTTGACCTAAGGATTGGTGCCCGATTTAGCGGTTCCGTTACAGTCCCCGATGCATTTGCTGCATTCGCACCGGTATTGAAACAACTTCCAGCCGTTACACAATGCCTGTTATTTAAAGACGCGCTGTTGCCATCCGAGCAGGCACTTTGAACAAGAAGGTCGTCCCGAACGTTTTGTTATTTGAAGCTTTTTGTGTCTGCCGTCTATTATTTCGAACCAGGCTCGGGACATTCTTTTTTTTCGGGGTAGGTTCGTTCCGTCTGGATGGCATTTAAAGGTGACGACCTTAAAGACTTTTAGAAATGTTTAACGTAGTATTGAAGTCCGCGACTAGGAAGCATTGCAAAGTAAACGGTGAGGCCACATGAGAACCAGCCTTGAATATGCTATTACAAAGACACATTAGCATCGTCTATTTCCTGATGCGGTAGGTGTGTGGTCTTTGCACACGTTTAGCATACATCAAACATTATCCGATACAATGGTGAAGGTTTTGAACGGATCGCGAGACGTAGTTATTAGAGCGTGGTATTGAGGTTAAATTGTTTGACGGTATTGCAATATTATCCAAAGTGCCTACTCGTTTGCGCTAGCCTCGTCTGAACGTAGACAACTACAAAGAAAGAAGGTCGAAGTGTTACAACACGCTCGCCTTGTGCAGCTTTCTACTTCACAAGCGTGTCCCGACATTTAAATTTGTTTAGCGCTGTTGCACTGCGTGGATATCGTGGCCGTGCTATCATAGCCAACTCTCTCTGTTGAGGAGCGTGGGTCAGACCAGTCACGATTTCTATAGTGTCATAATGCAACGTTAAGACAACTTTCCATCGGCTTTAATCGTTGCCAAGGCGGAGACGGGAGTATCTGGAGCGCGAGGGCCATATAAAAATTAATTCGGGTCAAGTGTAACGGCTGAAGGAGATTGACAGTTGTGTGGGATGTTTTGGTTGCTTGTTATTGTTATGGGTACTGACCTGATCATGAGGATAGACGTAAGGCGGGGGCAGCGGTGGCGGGAATTGCCACAGCGGCTGCTGGCGGAAGGCGAGCGGCTCCGGCGGGGGTGCCGGCGCCGCCTGCAGCACCTCGGCGGGATGCACCGACGCAGAGTGCTCCTCCCGCTTCCTCAGCTTGCTGTGGACGATGCGAATCGCCATCATAGTACCATTGTTTCCAACCATGGTACCAAATCCAAAGTAACCTTCGACGCAAGAACTATTCACACTGGTTTGTATCACGGGTAACAAGTTCCAGTCGGGCAGTCACAACATTGCTTCACAGTTTTCACTCACAGCCGTATCGCGCACCGAACGCGTAACTAATTACTAAATTAAATTAAATTATCACAAGTTTTAGATTTAGTAGGGGGATATTTAGTTATCACTGTTCGTAGGAACGTGCGGAATACCGCGGTACGCGAGCTGAAGCTACGCGATGACTAGAATATTTCGTGAAGTGTGGCCGGCAGGTGCCTAGCAAAGCGCTCGCTCGTGCCAAACGACCTCTACGGAGTACTCCATGCGTCTGAGTTGAAGTGGAGGGGAGCGCTCGGCTTTTATAGAGGCGCTTGTGACGCGGCGCCCCGCCGCCTGAAGCGGGGGGCGTTTTTGTTTGACGATGTGGCTGGCCTTTTTCCGCGAAAATCTACGATCGGTTGGTGGCCCACGGCCGTATCTTGAGGGTATGGCTGTGACGCATCCGCCGACCGTTGGTTTACCCGCTTACGTTTGTTTTGGAATAATAGTTTAAATGTGTTTTTGATTGTAATATCGTAGCTGTGAGTGTAAACATGAATTGTTATTATCGGCCGTTGTTGCATTGAAGGTTACTAAGATGATGGTCCCTTTAGAATTGCGTACAAATACTGTACAACAAAAATTAAACACAAAACCAATTAGGTACAATAGAATTAGTTCAAGATATAACATAAAATATAGTAGCTACAAGTTTTCTCACACAACCGTTCGTTATAAGTATTAAGTAATAATAACACGATCTGGTACAACTTTCCAAGATTAACATAGCACGTGTAACCACGTCATACCTAACTTTCAAGCACGATTGCCACAGGCAGTTACAACAATTAATATTGATTAGCTATGAAAACTGATACGTTACCGGTGCAACCATTAAAATTGCTTTTAGAAGGTTTATAGAAGGAAGACGCTAATACCATTAAATAGGTAGGTACAAAGATCTTTACATAATCAGTAACCGCACAAGAGGGGTTCAATCAACGAAGTTGTACATTTCACCATTAGCCGAGTTCAAAGTCCACGGCATGGGAGCTCGAACCCATATAAATATGCATACTCCATCTATATACACTTCACGCACTGCTGAGCCTATAGTTAGTGTAAACGCAGCGATAGCTAATATTGCATCTCTTTCGACCGACCCTTCGAATGCGTGGAAGGGACAAGGAGATGTGAATTTAGCGCTTTCGATTATAAAAGGCAAAGTAGGGCTGCAGGGCAAGGGAGAGCGGGAAGGTGCAATGCCCTTAGCCGCTCTAAGCCCAGCTCCGAGGGCTTTGACTCGCATAATGGCATATGGAACAAAAAACGCAGGTAGAGGCATTTGGTCGTTACCCTTGAGGCGTCTAGTGGGAACGACCGGGGGCATGGCAACAACTAAACCACACTGCATCCTGTTTCTTTAACTACAAAATCTCTTTTGCGTAATGATTCAGTTGGATAATATCTACAATTTTCAAGAAAAAATAACTAACACATTGATATGCGATAGGTTTGTAATATCTGATAGCTTCGCCTATATTATGGCCTGGTTGAAATCACACGGTTCTTACTATTTTGTTACGCGTAAGTTGGTACCATATATGGCCCTATCTAGAGTTTGTTAGTATATTTTCTACTATAGGTAGCATCAGTATAATGCACCGCCATGAAATAACTCATTAAAATATTGTTAAACAATGTTGAATGAAACCTTGACAGCTTACCTCAGCGCACTGTGGTATGGTGGAAGAGAACGCAGTTGTTAGATACTGCTGAGATATTTAAGAAGTTTTCTCAACAAAAAAGGTAGTTTAATTCGACATTCCTAAAGCAAGTATCACAAATCGGCGAACACGAGTCCTATGTTTGTATTTGTCATTGAAACCTCAATGAAATAATACCTTTATAGGCATAACATCATGTTTTGTCTGGTTGCTATGTTAGTTACGCATAATTATTAATTACGCGCTGAACTGATCATATGAAGCATTTAACACGAAATGAAACTCTAAGAATCATTACGCGATCAATCAAAATGTAATAAAAAGAAACTCTTCATTTTAAAATATGTTACGCAACATTCATCAGTTCTTTTTAAAAAGGCTAATATATGTCAGCTAAGTTACTGGTTATCTCGATACCTAATGACGTTATTCCTTTATATAACTGTTGCAATTAAGATAATTTTCGGAGTTACCGTGCCATCACCCCATTTTCTGACCCCTATTTGCGTCAATGGGAGGCTATCTAATTTATAAACATGATCACGCTGTATAAGCTTGATTGTTATATGAAGACTGGCTAATAACCTCAAGTCCCATTACTTGATGTTGATTTATTAAACGGTCAAGTGTAAACAGTCGTGTTCTAGAAGTAACATCACGTAATTTATTCGGTTAACAATAACAGTCGATAAAAATTGATGAAATGATTATTAGCAGTGTTCAATTTAGTTTGACGTCAACCAATATCGTATGGGGTATGTTTTAATAAAGCCGGCGTATTGCTAGAGGTTTCATTTCATGATGTTAGATTGAGATTAAAAGGATGCATTGTGCAGGGTCGACCCAGAAATTCAGCGGAGCAAGACCCATTGTGGGTAAAAGTTTTGTTTTTGAAACTCGGATCAGGTATCAGGTTTCCCTGTTCTTAATCTTTTCAGGACAGGTTGCAAAGCAGGTAATTTTTCAGGGAACACGAAGCCGGAATTTTACTTTGCAGATATTTTATCCATTACCAATCTATCTTGACTAGTAGAATCAACACGTATCATACTTTGGCAATCTGTAGAATATCAACGTGATTCACAGCGGCTTCCCTGCCTACAGAATCGGGTAGAAAATCATTTATTAGCAAGGCCCTGTTTATGAAGTGGATCGTCTGTGTTTACAAACCCATCGCCATGTCGGTTATATAAACTTCGGAAGAAAGTCTCGCACACACCTGTACCACCTCCACACCTGCCTGCCGTGTAGGTTAACGCGTTTCTTATAAATATAGACAGAAGGTTATCTTCTGCTCAACCTCCATTTGGAGTAACCTTAAGATAATGATCTGAAGATAACTAACACTACCTATTACGTGTTACGTGATGTCTAGTGCTGATAGCTCAATATTGGGTTTTATTTCCGTGTGTTCGCTTGTATATATTTAGAAACCATTGTTCGATTTGCAGTAACAGTAAATTTAACTACCGGTAAAAGAAAAAAAGTCGTTGCAGCAAGGTTGTCCCAGCTCATATCGAATCAATTTTAATTAGTTATCTACTTTTAAATAAATATAGCTGGGTGACTACCCTAGTCTATTTTATACTTATAATTCCTTGAATTAATTCGGTTGGGTTGGGAGGCGTTGTCCGATCGGCCACGACCTTGCCCGGTTTCGGTCATCGTCAAGTTTTCTGCTAGGACGTTAACTTTTTGTCCGTCTGTTCAAGTTTCTGACTCATTCAGAGTTAAATCTGTAAATGGCATGCTATAAAAGTTAATTTGAACGCTGATACGTTAAAACACGGTATTAACGATTTTCTAGGTTCCGTTGATGTAAATACCTTATGCAAATGTCACAAATTGTGGTGACTGGATTTTAGCCAATTGCGCGAAGATGCCTTGACCAATGAGACGGCCTTGATGAGCATCAAATTATAGCAGACAATTTCATGACAGCGTCGAAATTGCTAAGTCGTGAATGTCGTCGTGATGCCAATGTTTATTAAACGTGAAACTTAAAACAATATTTTTTGATGTTGTACCTAACAAAATGCCGATGCACTTAGGTATGTACTCTAAAAGTAATTTAATTTTTTCAATTCAAATAAACTAATTTGTTGTGACTATTAGTGATTGTCCGAAGAATACCAACCTAGTTGTGAAACTCAAACAAAAGGACAAGCAGATTATCTGAGAAATTTACAATTTCAACACAACAATAGGAAACTTTCTCTCGTGCAAAAACTTTACCGGAGTGTGGCTTAAAACCATACACCTACGTACGTATTTAATACCGACCAAGAAAAGTGAATTAACTACTTGAAACCTAATCATATTTCTTCAAATTTATGCATAATGGTATCCAAACAAGTCTGTTATAAATAAACTATAAACCAAGTAGTAGGTGACACAGACTATAATGCGTTTAATAATAAGTTTAGTGCACCTATGTGATGATCGAGTAGCTGCACTTTATTACAGAGTAGCAATTAAATAGCAGTTACGTTAACAAGCACGAGATAAGTTGATGTAATCAGCATCGTACCATAAGCAGAACGATGAGAATTACCC
Organism: Pandemis corylana; assembly: GCA_949127965.1. Taxonomy (NCBI): domain Eukaryota; kingdom Metazoa; phylum Arthropoda; class Insecta; order Lepidoptera; family Tortricidae; genus Pandemis; species Pandemis corylana. Next base: position 9,257,955 of record OX421856.1, on the reverse strand, counting down.
GCGCTCGAAGGGGTTGTTCCTGTCCCTCCCACATAGGCAGACGATGGTCTTGTCCGTGGACAGGACGATTAGGGAGTTGTGTTCCAGGATCACGCCGACCTCGCAATTTTCCTCTTTACACTTCATCGCCTCTACGGCGATTGGAGCGAAGAGCATCGAAAAGCAGTTTGACACAGACACTTCACACGGCACGGATATTCGGCAACTGGCGATGGCTGCGGCAGCGCGCCAACGAATTGGCGCGGCTCAGACAGCCGCCTCCGCGAGTTTTCAATACACACGTACGATCCAACGTTGACTATTTGACTGCCGGAGCGACGGTCGCGGTGCCGCCGCCTCGCGCAGCGGTGGGTGGCGACTGAACACGCACCTCTCCCGTTAACTCATTGCTATGTTATGGGGACTCGACCCCGCACTGCGGAAGCCCCCTTTAATCAACATTACGGTATTCCGCTAAACACCTTTCGTACATTCAACATCTATCACCGACATGGTTGAATATAAAAATGCAATTCAACAATGACTGTTGTAATGCATTCTTCAGTAACACCGAGCATATTGAACGAATCGTTACAGAAATCACGTGTAAATTGAGAACATTCGACACTAATTAAAAATTAACGGATTGGCGCATCACAAGTATAACTAATTATCTCATTGTGTGTTCAGGTGGGAACATCTTACAAATTCAATCTCTCAAAAGACGGCTTTGTTATACACACGACGAGGCTTAACTGAAAACAGTCTGAACGTCAACGGATGTCAGTCCGAGCGCGCTGCATTCATACATAGCAAATAGCTGTGTCTGGAGACAATCGAACAATCATGTATATGTAACACGGTTGGATAATATTAACACCATGCATACATCGGTATCCATATGGTTATGCATTATTGGAAGTCTTAAGCTGTAAGTAATCATCGTTACTAGAGCCAAAGATACTCGTTCAATCAGCTCAGTTGATTCGCGGCGTTGAAATCTAACGGACAATATCGGTCGATGATGTATTGACGTCATGGTTTACATAGCTTTGCCATTATGCAACTAGTAAAGCCATTCTATAGTTACTCTATTATCCTCAGATTAGATAAACTCAGGACTACATTATGGCCACAATAATCCCGTGTGTTCTGAAAGTGGATGATTAATAACAAACAACAGGAACACTAATGCGATAGCCAGTATTGATAGGAGCAAAGTGCAACGACATTAGCATTTCACTGTTATGAAATCATGAAAACAAGATAAATATGTTCGAAATTGCAATACAATAACAACTAGTTGTTTAACACCATATAAGTAAGAACGTAAAGAAATCAATACCAGCAGACGATCAGTAGGTATGAAACCGATGCTAGTCAAGTTGACTTCGAAATTTTTATTCATGAAATTAAATTATTTCAAATTAAATTCCATAAATTTCATGCTAAACTAACCTATAACGGTGTAGTATTGAAATTTCAATCAGAACAGAATACGATCATGTATGGGTATATTGGGTATATATCTCTGACTCGCACATTATGAATGTCATGCTGATCGAACTTCCATATGCCATGAAGAATAGCATGCCGTGGGAACCATGAGGCCTGTCATGGCTCAGCGATGTCCATAACGATCACAATAGATGACCTTAATGCCATTGCTACCATGAGACGTTCTCCCCAACACCCCACATAATTTTGATCGTCGGATGAATAATGACTATGTCATACCATAATTGGTATGGTTGAAAATTTTAAACACTAGAGGCTTCTAGTTTTTCAAAATGGTATCTCAGGAAGTTATTTTTATTATATATGAGTCAGTGCAACTTGAAATATCCAAACCAGTACCAACTTTCTACCTCCAGCGCAGGGCAGGCGAATCAATACTGGTTCTATATTTAACCCAAGTACATTTAAAACGTAGGTATTTAAAGTTACATTTTAACCTTGCCATGTCGAAAATTGCTGCTAAATTATCAACATTTTGCTCCTTCATTTGTTTTTGTTGTTTTGTTTTTTATGCATCTCGTAATTTTGCTGTTTGCTAAGCATCGAGACATCAAGATGTTGGATTACATTAAATTGAGTTGGTTTTTGCCAAAGGGATAATTTGCGTCTGAATTTAACGTTGGACAGACTCCCAGTACAAAGTTCAAGTTAAAATAAGGACGTAGTGGGTGTGACTGTGAATCAACCGACGACAGACCATGGACAGACAGTAAACAATGTCCAAACGAGTAGTAAATTCAACCAGACGAACTGCCAATAATCACGTTATCGTGGATGGCATATTTCATGTCAAAACATGCTTTCATTTTTACCACTTACTTGCTGAATTTGTCTAGAGATGCGATAGTGCATTTAGACAGTAATTTGTAAACGATTGTTTGCGTTTGTACTTAATACCAGTTGTAATATTCTAATGAACGGTACAGTCATCTTTGTTTTTTTTAATATATTTCTATTAACCCCAGTATTTAGGTACGGCAATTATGTAAACAATATTTTACATTAAATGATCTGAATGAGTCATGCTGATTCAATCCCAATTGGTTGTCATTTAGTCTTGACGTTGATTGTTGATGCGAAATCATGAACTAAATTAAGTGAAATATCGTTTTAGTTATTGTTATGGTTATAATAATATAGCTTAAGCCCATTGACAGATCATTGATATCTATATACAAAGATACCTATAGTTATAGTGATTTACTGACTGAATATTGTCTTTACAATGCACAGTCTAATTAAACTACCTACTGGAATTGAGTATTAAAATTTGGCAGACATATTCCTTGGAGATCATGGAGGTGCACTTAAGACAGGATAATACGAAATTCACACGTTTTTACATTTGGGGGCAAAACCATGGACATAGTCGTAAACTATTAAAACTTACATTTACTTATCCCTAAATATCGTGGGAATGGTTGGTAATAAGGCTCTGCCTATATTGTTCTTTATCATAACATTCGTAAGTATTACGTAGACCTTACACTTAGTTCTAAGACTTATCACAGTTAGAAACTGAAGTTAATCAGGAACTATTATTTCCTATCAGTCGTAAACCTAGATTTCAAGTAGGTAAGTAATACTAACAAGCTTACAGTAACTTTATAGTTCCATAATAGGGTTAACGACATACATATAGGTACCTACTCTTGGTTTACAATTACGCAAGTTGAAGACAACGAAACAAATTTCACATGGATATTGCAAAAGGTTAGTAGTTTCCTTATCATTTTGAATTCCCCAATAATACAATACTTTAATAATTATCTTTCTTAATGGTAGTAGCTATTAGTTGACAGTTTAACATTCACGAACCTATGATACAAAATAAATTACAAGAAGCAAGCAAATAATAATTGAAGTAATCAGGGAAATCTTCCATTTTCCTGTTCACAAAACCCTCAAGTTGAAGATATTTATAATTTTAAACGATACTGGACAACATTAAGTAAGATCAGCCTTTATATATTACATATTTTACATTACAGTTTTAGAAGCACAGTTGGAACACCGGGCTATAAACGTGACCCAAAATTTAAAAGAAAAAAACGCAGCTGCCAAAAACATAGCACAGATATACAAGAACCGCCGCTAACGCAGTAAAATCGCAACATAAACGCAATGAAACAAGTCTTTTTTTAAAAACACCTTGAGCGTTGTTAAAATGCCGACCGACGATTTGCGAATTTAAAAACAAACTTTACTAAAATACACGGTACCGGAGCTTATTATAAGCTTCAAGGAAGATTCGAGTTAGTAATTGTTATCTAGTATTAGTTTCATTTGGGTGTAAAGATAATAAAAGGGGGAACTAAGTAATAAATCTAAAAATTATGCATTCAAATAACTAACTACCTATTGTAATTGTCAATCCTCTTATCAAAAGTCTTTGTAATAAAATTTGGTTTGTTTCTATTTCCAAATACAAATAAAGATTTTCATGATAGACTTTGAATATTGCAGTAATTTTTTATTTATTTAATATGTACCAATTTTTTCAATAGCTGGTCTTAACGAGATTACCGTTTCACACGTTATTCTAAATTATCTAACCTTGTCCTTCATTAAAACATTTTAACACGACAATTAATCCGCCAGGCAAACGGTCATATCCCATCGCGGAAATATCAATTAGCCTAATGTAAGGGAATTAAAACTAACGAAATCCGGTTCGAACTGGGTATTTCCAGTATCGCCATCTAGGGCTTCGATTATTTGCTCGCATGACTTTTAATTGGTTACAAGGGCTATGTGCCCAATATTTTATTGTATTATTGTTTTCGTTTTAGGAGAACTCATGCTTAACCTCAATTTTTAGGCATCTGATGGTAGGAACAACGGTACCTACTTTAGATTGTTATTGAAACGTGCAGTTAAGTATCATGACTACTAAGTACCTTCTTGGCGCCTGTAAAGAGTGTAAAGTTATAATTAAAAGTACCTTCTAAATTGAAAAAATAAACACATTAATTATTTCCTCATTAGGTGACTTAAGACCTTCAATTTGTCTTAAGATACACGAAAGTTTATATCTAAAAATATCCTTTGCGTTTCATTTATCACAGCGTAATCGTTACAATTTTACTATCTGCGGTTAATTTTGTTGGCAGGCTATTAAAAACTCATTAAATTTTTGCAGAGCGATTGCTTCTAACCAAAACGTGCAGGAGCACATTTTAACAGGTTTCATTTTACATTCTGGTGCCAGGAATACGGATTAATTCACATTGAACACAGTTAAACAAGTAATTATTTATGAAACAAATTGCTTACTATTGGGAGTCGCAACAAGGCAACGCATTTAATACACATGCAAAAAATTACGAGAAAGCATACTCACATTTTGGTCAACACTTTCTTCAAATAACTCCCCACTATTGTCACAACATTTATAGAAGGCATTGTTTTGTAGTAGAGAAAACTCTAGTCAAATAGGCAACGCCTAAATCGACAAATAATACGAAGGCTGATTCGCTTCGAAAGACTCACGACACGCACACGTTCAGTAGTATAGTGACCCGCCATGAGCAGAGATTTTTATCAGACTATACTACCCTACCACAGTTAACAAAATGTATGCGGGTAGAAAAGTTTCTCATTGCAAATTAGAGATGGCATCACTTTCGTTCCACGAGTACGAAATGGTTACAAGTACAAGATTGTTTGTTTGTTTTTATTGGAACGCCACCAGAAAAAGGGTTGGGTTATTTTATAAACCACAGTTTTAAATAATTACACACGATATACTCGTAGAAATATCGAGAGCTTTGAGGTGTCGAAGAGGAGGAAGACTGGCAGAACGTGTTTGACTTGACGCTCGCCGTCAGACGAATCGCCTTAGCACAATTAATTTCCTGAATACACGAGGCCGGGATAGTAAGCTAGATAGCTAGGAATACTGTCATATCTATGGTCCTCGTTTGGACACAAGCTTACAGTATACCAGTAATTTTGAGTTAGTAACATATTGCAGTGACTAACAAAGCACGAGCCGGCCACACAGGGTTAGTACACAAGCCTAACATCGAAAATCGTGATAAGGGCGCTGCTAGCTCAAGGAATAGAACGGCAAGCTATCCTGGCTTCAGCACTAGCTTACTATCACGGTTTGAAAAACTACCCTCATGTCTTGCGGACATCACGTGGTTATCTATTTCTTTGTTTCGTTATTTGTATTAAAATAATATACCTACATAGATTGAACACACTAAGTATTCTGAACCTTTCTTTCATTGGCAACCTCTGGTTCCTTAATATAGTATATTGCGTAGGAAATATGTCTAGGGTTATATTATAAGCTACAACTTCAACACTATTACGCTAATTACTGAGATGGATGAGATTGATCCGTATAAGTTCATGTTTCTTTGTCTTACTAGTATGGTTATGGTGTGAATGAATCTGATTAAAATGACAAGCTAACGACACCCCTGAATGGAAAATTAGATATTTGTTTATCAACCTGGTAAATAATATGTAAAGTAAATGACATTTATTTCTTTGTTGACTGTAGTCACTTGGAAGTTGCTTGTTCAAATTAGGATTAGCAACTATTTACAATTGTACGGTAATAATTGTAATAAGAATGTCAAATATGTTTCACAATTACGTACTTCCATGTTGAGTATGATTAGAGGTGTGATGTCCAACTAAGTACTGAAAACTTACTGATGGTTTACATAAGTAACTATACCCGGAGTTTACCCTATTTGTCATGAAGGTTAAACGTAGTACGGGTTGCGTTTTGAATATACACAGACCCTCGACCAAAGAAAAAGTTTTTGGTAAAATAAAAGTTGATTGAAGAATATTTTGTTACTTTGTTATTCATGTTGGCGTGCTAAGGATACGGTCAAGATTATGTTGGTATTATTTCTAATGCTGTACAAAATCTGTTAAGAAAAATTGTTTTTACTGTTGTCAGCGTTTTGAGACATAATCTGATCAGAAAATAATAATAAACAAGTACCTACTCGGAGTAGGTACCTAAATGTATCAATTTAAATAACTTAACTTTATTAAATCTTAGGGATCATGTTATGTAGGCGATGTGGCTAGCAACCCATCACTGTTTTGATTCCCCTTTCCATCCACACGCCCACAGTCATGCTAAACGTGGTCTTTAGGTCTTGTCACCTTAGGCTCTGTCTACCCCGTAAGGGATAAAGACGTGATTTATGTATGTATGTAACTTTATCAACTTTACGGCTTAAGCCCCCTCTGCCTCGTTCGATTTCTAGAATTACAGCCTGTTTAGCGAATCTCTAGCGACTTGGATCTTTTGCAGTTGGTAATACTGCTCCCGCGCACGCTATCATCCCTTCATGAGCTAAAGCTACCCAGAGCATATTATTTTCTCTCTTTTTAATATGAGAGTGAGCAGGACGGTATGATAAGAACCTAAGTTGAGAGTCCCTGCTTTCGTATTCTTGCAAAGGATTGGAATCTTGGGAATTTTCGGGGAGAAGTAGATGATCTATGGTGGGGGGGGGGGGGGGGGGGGCTCAAAGACTAACTCAACTGAAGGACAATCATTGGACTACCCTTGCACTTTTATTCTTGTGTCTTGAACTAAGAAGTAATGTTTACAAATAAACCTGTCATTGTATCATACTGATAAGGAGCTGGTCCCTTATCAAACAACAAAAACAAGATACTAGTTTTAACCAGTAAGTGAAAGATAAACCAGTTGCAATCACATTTACAGTATCCGGCCATAAAGATTGCACATCGGTCTTTTCGGCTAATTTCTGCTTTGTAGGGCGTTTTCTCGCTCTAACTTACGTGACGCCAATTGTCTCTTTCCAAAGACCGAAGTGCAATCTTTATGGCCGGGTACTGTATAATTATTGAGGCGGAGTCCTACGAACGGTGAAATGAGGCTGGTTTAAACTACGCCTTAAGCGTGCGCGTACGCACGCGCAACCAAACTTTGCCAAGCAAACTATCTGAGACACGTACACGCCCTCTTCTCTACTTAGGATTTGTATAGAACCCTCGGTGCGTGAGTCCAACTCGCACTTGGCCGGTTTTTATTACCGTACCGGTTCCTTCCTAAGAATTTGTAAAATTTACAATTCATACATATTATTATGTATAAGGGGGCGTCCATTAGTTACGTGAGGTATTCAGGGGGGGAGGGGGTCGAGCCTAATCTTACTAAATCTCATTTGGGGGAGAGGGGGTCTTAGCAAATATGACGTAATTTTTTTTAGCAGAAAATGGTGTAAAACTGCGTGAAAATTAAGTTAAATTAAAGTTGAATTAATAATTAAAATTACAGCAATATTTGCAAATACTAGTCCTTGCTAGTCTTTAAAAAAGTAATTAAATAAATTGTGTTATGTTTTTAATAAATCCAATACTTTTATACCCAAAGTACAAATTTTGAAAAATCTCACGTGAGATCGGGGTAGGGGGGAGGGGGTCGAGAAAAATCTTACGACATCTCACCAAGAGGGGAGGGGGGGTCAAAAAATCCTTAAAAATGCCTCACGTAATTAATGGACGCCCCCTAAAGGGGTGTGAATGCTACTGTAGCCATCATATAAAATATATAAAGCTTAGTACCTATGAAGTTTTCAATTAGCTAAGCAATTTAATAGTTACTCTCTTATCCGTATTACCTCGTGCGGTCTCACTCGTTATTGTGTCCACCTGACTGTTCATTGCGTGATGAACTGACATCTCATAACAACATGACAAGTCAGAGCCAGCAATGTAAAGGCATCACGACCGGTTTTTCTAATCATTATCTTTCAATAGTGCTCCTGGTACTAGTGTTTAAGGAAAGCCTTGAAGTGGCAAAGCACTTTAGATTATTTGACCGCTCTATTGCCTTGAGCTAATGATCAGTCTAGAATCATGCTTGTGTGTTACAATGAAGACGTCAGTGTGTGTAATAGTATAGATTACGTCACCATTATGCTTTGTAAATAGAACGATGTTGAACTCGCCTATGTGTATAAAGAATATCAATGAAATATTTTAACTTTTAATTAATAACATTTGCAATATTGCAGCAAAATTTGAATTTACTAAGAACACCTGCACTTTTACTAAAGAACCAATAACCAGCATTCATGCAAATAGTACCAATAGTACCATATTAATATCCATATTCCGCGTCATGCGTTTAAATGCGAGTTCAGGGGCTCGATTTTTGAAGCCAAATTTGAGAAAGTACCACTCAAAAGTCGTGAAAATTTGTACTGCATTTCAAAAACGAGTAGTATAGCTGTAATTACAGCTCTCATAAATCTCGTGACCTATTCAAAAATTTTATTAAAGCTTTAGTTTTGAAGATATACTTAAACAGATTTTTATCACTTTCTATAGCTCTATGCTTTCAGAAACTTCTTACTGTATGTCTAACCCTGATTTAATCTAGATCGTTCAATCTAAACTTAGAATACGGACAAGTAAAAGGTTTTATTTAGGCAAAGGTCATTTACGTAACATGCCGTTATGTTAATGCGATACATTAAAGTTTCTGATTTTCCCCCGCGGTTATTTACCGCTTTATATCATGGGTTTCTCGAAATCACCTGCTTTAAGAGTCGCCAGTATCCTCGTTTCTCCATACAAACGTAGTTACGTCCTTATTTTAAAATAACACGTTGCATTATCGTGATTTTTTGTAAATACAACGAAATAAGACATGTCTAGGCTTGAAACTAATTTATGACTCTTGAAATGTTAGTAGAAAGAAAATAGAACGAATACAAGTTTTCCCCAAAACCCCTGTTCAGTTCGGCTGAATACTACGGCCAAAATATAGCTTAGATGGAAGTCAAAACCGGTTTCCGGCATCGATTAAGCGATGTAGTTTTATAAGAAAAAGCATTTTTCGTAATTGATTTTGCGGTTTTCAAATGAGAACGAAACAACGAAAATCAGTTACTAAAACTACAATATTTTTGCAGCGAATCTCTCTAGCGCGGGGAACGGTCAAACGGTACGAGGGAGGGGGGGGGCGATATGCCCCGCCTTTTGTCCTTGGTTCCCTTCCCTTTCGTCGTAAAGTTATTTTTAGACTGACTAGTTTGCTATGCTGCGCGAGAGTGACGTTCACGTATTTTTGGTGAATTCTTTTCGTATGATAAACGCGATCTATTTACGACTTGGACTGATTACGGATTTGATATTTCTTAGTGATACTGATACTGGTGGTGTGTGTGTACATACTGTTCGACGACCTTGACTTTCTTATGGACTCTGCATTTTTATGTTACAAAAATGGATAAACCAGGTAAGAGATGCATTTTAGTCAATATTACCAAGTATAAAAATTAATTATTATGCATATTCTATCAGTGTATAAGTAATAAAGCTTAGATGGAAGTCAAAACATTATTATTATTAATAATAATAAGTACCTAAAGTCTTTTCATCCTTATTGTCTTATTTGATAAATAATATTCTAACCTTTTGAGGTTATGAAGTTTATTGATATGCAATGATACCTGAATAAAAAAATTACTACGCGATTACCTACTTATTTTATGCTCTTTTTCCAACAGTGAAAAGGTCTTCAAAGAAGACAAGATTATGGCTATCGGCTCGTAGGAAAAAAACAGGACCGGCTCGTCATGGAAAAGGAAACATGAATCCTAATAGGTAAGCGAATATCTCCGCCGATACTCAGCCTCAGCCTCAACCTCAACCTATAAGCTTCAACGGGTAAGTGTTTCTATTGTTATGATATAATTTTTGAGAAAGAAAAAAAAACAGGCCCGGTGTTCATGTGCCACCGACAGAAGTTTTTATTATTATTTAGACACGCGGTAGCGTGTCCAGCCAAGTACACGCCAAAATGAACTGGCGAGCAGCAGCCGTGTGTTATTAAAGGGGCTTCTAAACGGGCCATGTTTTGCTGCAATTTGTGGCTGCAACACAGTGGCCCGGCAACATTGCAAGCAATACCAGCCAGACTACGCAATATTGCAGTAATGTCCCGGCCATATAGCCAAACATGTTTTGTATTGACACTTATGGCCGATATTGCCCCGATGGGTTGCCGGACGATCGCTAGGCGATCGATTTTACTGCAATATTGCTCGGCCAGTTCTATTGCTGTTTCAGTCGCTCTCGTGGTTTATGACACAGTGTATCTTTTTCTACGCGACATGACATGAAGTTTGCTGTGAATGACGCCGTGATGCTATATTCAGTGCTTTGCGATCAGCTGCATGAGTTGTTATTGTTATTTATCGAGGGTATGCTGCAAAAATGACTTCTACGTGGTCTAATGAGATAACTATTGGCTTCATTAATGAAGTACATTTACACCCTGAGTTGTGGGATATAAAAACCGGAATATACAATTTGCTGTCCTCATATTTCTATCTTTTTTTAAAATATTTGGTTCTATTTTATTTAAAAGAAAGTCGAAATCACCCTTTGACATTCTCGTAAAGTTTTTAAGTAATTTACTATCAAGGCTTACTTCTAGACTCAAATTATCCAAAGTTTCACGCCTATTTAAATAAGGTCTAATCCACAACCTCTCGTTTTTCTTTTGCTTCTTTTTTAAAATAAGATAAGCTGCCGCCACAAGTGTTATCTCGTCAGCCATTGTTGCCGGTTTGTGTAGCCCGTTTAAAGCGTCTGCATCATGAGCCATACTATTGCAGACATAAATGCACACATTGCCCAGCCATACATTGCTCGGCCATCAGTTGCAATAAAATATTTTTGTGATGGCCGGGAAATTAGTTGCCAATAGTGCAGCCACAAATTGCAGCAAAACATGGCCCGTTTAGAAGCCCCTTTACACGAACCGTTTGGAGCCACTTTTGACCCCTCAATAACTCAAAATCTATTTAACATAAAAAGATGAAATTTGGTGCAAGTATTAAAACCCTTTAGATCAACTAGAACCCCAAAATTCAGAAACAGAAGTGAAATGGTTATTGAGATATTAACGTCTAAAAAATTGGACAAGTGCGAGTAAAGTAATCTGTAGGTAACGAAATATTTTCTGTATTTCTTTCAAAATTTTAGGTCCTGTAGTTTCGGGGATAAGGGGGGGGGTCAATTTTCGCCTATTTTCTTAAATAGCTTCAAAACTTTTCATCTTAAAATTATAAAAAAAATGATTTGAGATGCTCAAAATAACCCCTTTCATTTGATCACTCGATATAGTTTGCAATTTTTTTTTATTATTCTAATTTACCCCCAAAAGCTAGATAATTGTGTGTATACAAATAAGAAATCAGAAAACAGTGATTTTTAACCGACTTCAAAAAAGGAGGAGGTTCTATGTTCAAACTTAGAAAAAAAACTTCGTTAATAATTTTGCCGCGCTTTCCATACATTGAAATATAAAATGAAGCAGTAATGCAGTATCAAATATCTTTATTTCACCGTTTACTCTGATTTTACCTTGCATGATGTAAATATATACTAACTACTGTAACTTTTTTCCTTCGTCCGAGTTGTTCCTTAAAACAAGGAAAACGAGCATGTTTTTGCAACTTTGAATTTATTTCGTTTCTATGAAATTGCTTTATCATTATTTACAAAACTATACCACAGTAGCTGGCAAAAAAAATCATACTCATACTCAAGTAAATGTTGAATATAGGAACTAGTTGAATCGGCTCAGCAAACTTCGTTTCGCCTTAGAAACAGTTTCTGCTATGTCTTCCAGAGATGGCGTTGCATAGGATTATTTTTCGTATTTTTTTATTACTTATTAATCTTATTATATGCTATTCAGGGCTAAGCAAATGCAACAAACCAACAATTATAAAAATTGGTGCCACCGTTCTTGAGTATGAATAACCCGTATTTTTGTACATTTATAGATTTATTATTAAATACAATTCAGTCAATGTGGTTTTATGTAAACATTACAGAGCATTTTATGACACAATTAAATACAGGGATGACGGTAATAGGTACCTAAAAATCCAAATACATAAAACAAGGAATAAAGCATGTTTATCATTCACAAATAAAAATATTATAACACCATTTCGTACAGACAGGTATTTTTATTTAGCAGTGAAACGTGACGGTATTATTTCTAGTATGTATTATGTTATTTATCACGAAGAAATAACTGCTGACTGCAAATCCTAAGTCATTGCGGAATTCAAAGACGCGGACTTTGAACGCTTGTCTTTTAAAAAATCTAGTTTTTATTAAAATGCCATTCAAATCGATTGCTACAAATAATTTAATGTGACATGACATATCTACAACTGGTTATGCCGATGTTGGTATTAATTCAAGCTCCAACGTGACATAATGTATATCGACGTCTGTCGTTTGACATGTTTGATAAACTGTTGAATTGTTCCAATGAAACTATTGCTCAAGGTCCGGAGATACGACAGCTTGCGAAATAGAGAGTTTCCTTTCATTTTAATTTGATTGGTTGTCAGTTGAAACGCTGATCCGGTTCCAGTAGAAATCGCAGTGTGAAATTTATTAAGAACAAAACATTGCGTGGGACTAGCATGCTAGATTTTGTCGCAGTCATAAAGTATCTGTCCCTTTCTAACGAGTAGACAAGAGTAGGCTGGCGTACGAATTAAGAGCCCGATTTCGGAAATCTTATCTGTGATGTTCTCGAAAGAATACCGCCCGAAACGAAATTTCCTACAAGTAGTCAAGATTAATTAGAGGTATAATTTTGTTCTACTCTCGCGTTGTGAAATGCCAGGAATCAAGTAGTCAGTGGGATGTCAAATGAAGATTAAATAAATATAGCTCCTGTAACTAATGATAACCAAGAACCAGGAACAAAACCAGAAGTTATTTAGTACTTACCGGTTACTAATAATTGGCATTAGAACAGTGCAAGCCCGAGAACTCTGGCTAAACGCATTGCATATATAAATAAGAAAGTTATTACATTCTGTCTTATCTAAAGCTGTGTGTAGTTAAGAGAAATTGATAATCATTGTTCTGTTAAAACTGAACTAACAACATTATTTTATCATTGCAAAGTTCAGTTATTACGTGAAATATTTGCAAAAGTTTCATCCAATCCACGACATATTATAATGAAAGCATGCAGAATTTTATCGACTGAAGGAGTATCCATTTTCTACTCCACTTGTTTAGTCTGTAACATCATTATTTGATTTGAAAACCATACGTGCCTGCCATCTGAGCCAGATCTCAGCTAATGAAATAACATTTTGACAGGAATGAAAACAATTACAGAATTTCTGTCAAACTGCCAAGAGTTACCAGGGTGCAGGTGATCATTTTTTTGTTCAAATACATTAAATAGCTTCATGATGATGGTAATAAATTAGACTACGTAGAAATAATGAACCGAAATGCTTAACAAATTGACGATTAATTACCGTAAGCACAATCACATCACATATTATGTTATGCACAACCAGCAAATGAGGTAATGTAAATGAACCAGCAAAACCATTATCTTTGTCTACAAAGCAGTTCAACAGATCATAAAACAAACTGTTTTGTTATTATGCACCTGCGACAAAGCAGAGGCATTTTTATTGTGGTTTATAAACATCTCTACTCACTTATGCATTATGTCCAGATTTATTATCATCTTCATAAAATATCACTATGATACTGTATTTTTGTTTATTACGTGGCAGTTTAAACTTTCGTCTAATCCTTTATCTAATCGCACCGCGCAGTTTAGAGACGACGTAATTTGGCACAAGTTTTATGTACCTTGAATGATTTAGGTCTCTCATCAATCACTTCAAACTCGTTTTTACCAAAACATTTACCCTCAAAACTCCGGTTGTCTATATTTATCTTGTGCTCAGACTGCCAAAGTTCTAGATTTTCTATATTCAATCGGTATAATCGCTAATCTTGCTAAGATGCACCACTTTAATTTCTTTCTGAAGAAAACAACTATGTTTTCTTAACAACGTTTGTGTGAGAAAATAAATTAAACTGTAATACAGACAATGTCCACACAGGCAATTAATGATACTTAAATAAATAGTTACCTATTATAAAAACAGTGACATTATGCTACTGTACGATTTCCGAACATTGTCCGGAAGTAAAGAATTGTCAGCTTTCATTCCAATCGATACAATGCAACTGAATATTTTAATCGCCAAAAGAGGACAAATACATTTACCTTTATTCATATCACACTGCGAACAATCCTTGAGGTGAACGACAAAAAAATGTAAAACGTTAAATTTTACCTGGTTCAATGAACCACGGGTTCATACTGGCGGAACGACGCCCGAACATTACAAAACTATGCAATTAGAATAGAACACAACCCAAATCTAAAAAAAATCGAATTCATTATTCTAGCCATCGTTACATAGAAGTGCTGACAACTCTTTAATGTACTTACATAAAGTAGAAAAATTATTCTGAATCATCATCGCACACTCTACACAAATTGCATGATTCATGACAGCATCATAATTACAGTATCGGATATATAGAGTCAGATATCACTTACTTTATTGTTAGGGCGAGAAGCACTATGATAAGCCCGACCAGGGCCATAGCAATGACTACACCGCATATCATGTAATTCGCATCATTCGGGGCATCTGTGAACAAAAGAACGTCGAATTAATTTGCGGAACAAGGTATATCAAAACGTTTAAAATGTTATAACAACATTACAGTCCTAGTTGCTTCATGATGCGATGATTGCTTCCTTTAGGCGAGGACATTGTATAGTATACATTGTATCTTAAAACTAATCTGGGATTTTCAGCAGCGTGTTGTTTATTAGTTCTTTTAAGGCGCTCTAGATAGTGAAAACTACAATTTTAGAAAATCTTAATAAAATACTTTACAACTGCAATTTTTTTATATGTATATTTTCAGTCTATTCCCAAGTTTTTGACTTCATCAGAAACACGATTGCTGAAAAAAACCTCGACAGGTTTTTTTTTTTAATTAACATTTTTTTACACCTTTAACCAAATATTTCGATAACTATTATGAATATCTGCACAAAATTTGTTTTATTTAATAGTATTTTAGTAGATCTCGATTTGTGCTTCATAGATTTTTAATAAGTTGAGTACATCAATCATGCCAATTTATTTCGTTATTGGCAAAACAAAATGGTTCAACGCGCGGCGGCGGCCGACTATTGCCCAGTCGCCACTGTCGCCAGTACGTTCGTGGCCGTAGCCGACGCCGGACCTGTGCACATTTTTCTAACTCGGTAATACTACTTTAGACAGCAAGCAATATGGGTAATCGCAGTGTGAATAAAGTTAAGGGAAAGAGGAAACGCTTAAGTGAATTAAGAGAACATATGAGAAACATTAGAGTGCCTAAACGGTAAGTACCTACATACCAGACCAATCGACCGGCCGCGTCGTATTAGTGGTAGCGGATTTCACATTCGTTTTGACGTAGTTGGTTTGCAGTTGGGATGCAGTTTTACTAATTGTGTGTTGTACAGTTCTATTCTATTCTAGTTATTTTCAAGTCAGTTACAGCCGTTATAACCTTAATGAGTATTAATATGTCTTACGATAATTTTAAATCCGGTTTGTAATGTATTAATTAACTTGTAACTAACCTACATGTGAATTAAGTATCATTATTTTAGAGGTGTTGAATAAATACCATTTATTATAATTGTAATTTTAGAGCAAAACAGGACTCTCAGCTTGAAAACCCTGGAACGTCACTTACAACCCTGACACCGATAGATGCGTCACTGCCAAACTCAGCGGACACTGAAGCCCCTAATCCTTCTCGTAAGGAGTAAGTTTCATTACTATAACTTAGATAATTCTTAACTCACATTATTACTGTATTTTCCCCGGATAGTTTAATTCGAGAAATGCTTTATTATTCCATCCGCTCGTGTCGTCCTTGTCTCAGAAAATAATAAAAAAAGAAGCGTGAGACACCCATGAACATTATAAGTAGTTGATATTCGCTCGACATGTGTCGGGTTCGTCCGAAACCCTTAATCATGAGCGGCCGCTTCACCCCCGCAAATACCTAAAAAATCGTCTATAATATAAGCGCGCCTTATTTGAACATCCTTGCAACGTGGTGGATGAATTCTTCTATAAATTGGTCGATATGTTTGAAATGCACAGCGCAAAGGGGCGACTTAATTTTGAACCAAAAATTACAATGATTTTCTTAACTGCTGAATATTCCAGAATAATTCTAAGACACCGTGTTATTACAGCTGAAAGATAGCCTTGAAGGTATTGAATAGAAACATTCTGTTAATTAAAAGCATAGGTGTGGGCAGCGTGGAATTGCATGTCCGTTGGTAGTTTTCCCCCCAAGCTTAGGGCCACTGAACTTTGGTACTCAATGAGCTTCAGTAGTTGTCGACTTATATTATTTTTACATGCTTTTGTATCTTCGCCTGTTAGTATGTAGTGTGCTAGCGAAATCGTACTAGCGAAAACTCGAGTTCTGATACGGCGATAACAATACTTATCTATCGAATACAAAATCAAAGTGGAATTTAGACACCATTTTTGTTCGTTCAAAAATATACAAGTAAATGAAAGTAGCGCTCCTGTGTGACCAAATAACTAAAGCATTGTCTGGCGCCATAAAAGTTCTGTCACGAAATTAAAAAAATGAGGTGAAGGCAAGGCTAAACAACAGCAGTTCTAACGGGTTTGGTACCTCGCGCCAATTGTACCGTGCCGCATCCTTAATTTGAAGACCGCATGAATCGATAACATGGGAAAATACCAGATCGATACCGGTGCAAGACGGTGAACTGCACTAACTTTAAATCTGCCAGTAAGCGCGTGCTTTCGGACTTCGTCCAATACAAAAGTACCTAGCTTTGTTCTTGCCTGTAAACATTGAGCTACCGGGGCCATTTTCTTTTTCTTTAGTAGGTACTTATTCAAACGAATACGAAATGCTGTTTAAGTTTCAAGCTATTATAAGCTTCAGTAAAGGGATTGGATAAAATGTACGTCAGTACAGCATTTCTAAAATAACACGGTTATTTTGCGTATTTACATTGGAAGGAAAATTTTGTTGGAATTCACAATAACGATTATACCCACTCACGTACCCAATTTGATTTGGGAATTCCAATACAGTTTACGGACCATAATATCTAACAGGACAATAATGAAGAATTAATGAACAATCGCAAATGGTTGCTTGTGTACATAATATTAAAGTTCCTTTTTATTTGAGTTTTATTGTACGTAGGTATAATAATTAAACAAAGAGACTTAGGCAAGGAAAAATCACCTTTAAAATTTTTCATTCAACGAATGCGTAATGAAAAAACCACATAGAGGAAAGAATTGTAAAAAAGTGAAGTAAACAACATTCTGGTTTATTTAATAGTTTTTTAAGCTACAAACACCTACTTAGGTATTTCCAAAGTTAGGTAGTATTTTACGTAGCTTACGTAAAATGGCAAATTTATATAAAAAAAGACTTTTCTTAGCTATGGAATATATTTTCTACTTACTATTGATTTTTATCCACATAGTACAAAGTCATTGTGTTAAATGCTTTGCTAACTTTTGGGGTTCGGTCAAGTGGTGTTTAAATACGACAGCCATTTTGTATGAATCCTAGTAACATTATTGTAGTATGTTTCCATCTGTTAGCCACCACTTTATTGTCCCTTACGGCTACAGCTACAGAAACAAACCTATGGCACGTGTATGCTCTTAATCTGTTACAACAGCTATAAAATGTAAAAACATTGGTAATTTCAAACGGTTATGAAAACGGAAGACAATGTTGTTTTATAAATCACGTGTCCACGTCACATTACTCCAAGGCTTCGACGTCCTCACTCAATTTGTTAATGTAAACAATTTTTGCAATTGTAATAAAATACCCTTGTGAACCCAAGGAACTGAATCATCTCTTGGCCCGTCCCAATTCGGCGATGAAGAAAACGCGTAGAAACTGCTGAGTGGTAAATCTAAACTAGTGTATTTATCTAATATTGCTGCTGAAATTTTACTTACCTACTGCCTTAACCAAGTGATGGCAACCCAACAGAGTAACTTTTTATGTTAATATTATTTTATTATGGCAACACCGTTGCCCCTTCTCCTGCCTTCAAGATCCAAACGCAATGTACTGTGCTCCATTTGTTTTATTATTAAAATAAACTATTTACGTGAAAATAGTGTGTTGCAACGTGTCTCCATCAACCGACCAACCATAATAGTTTACCATAATAGTACCTAATAGTTTCGATGAATTTGAGATTACCCACTAAATAGTGGGATGGTCATGTCTGACGCATGCACACACTGAGGGGGGCTCACTCAGCTACATGGATGGTGCCAGAGAATGGCCAGCGACGACGAGGTTATACCAAGGAGATGGTGGAACGATTGGGACGCATATAATATTGAAGGACTGGCCTGAGATTGCGCCGGACCGGGAGTTGTGGAGGTTGGGAGGAGAGACCTTTGCCCAGCAGTGGGACACCACAATTTAAAAAAAAAATACGACAGATTAAGTCAGAACAACAAATAAATACTGACGTTGACACGTTGTTTATGCTAGTTACGTTACATAATCTGGATTATTTATAGGAATTTAAGAAATGAGGAACTAGATACCTACTCATAAATAACAAATGCGTGGAATCGAACCGGTTATGGTACATTAGTACATTGCGTATAGTTAAAATAATGATTTTATAACAGCCATACCTATATGTAGTTAGTTTAAACAATAATTCTGAGGACCTACTAAATTTGAACTTAGATAGCTCGGACATTTAAATCCAAACATACTAATATTTTGAATTAGAAAAATTCTGTCTATTATGTTCCAATTCCACATTTCACAAAACTGACCATCATCATATAAAACCTATACGTACTTAAGGCGGTTGCTCTTCCATACAAACCTTCCGTGCAGCTGCATTTCGTCCACAGGCTTAATTTCAATGCGGTTTTTTGAGGATAGTTAGCTATGGATATATTGTCTGCGCAAATTACAAAACAGAGTGCATTTATCATACCTAAATTGCAGTATGATGCAGTAAATTTCGATGCATTTTACAATAGTGTGAGTAGCTAGTGTCAAATAAAACATGTTGTAAAAACCAATCGGCTATTTCGAGCTGTCACGTGACCTCCAATCTGGCTCAGTGGTCGTGACTTAAAGAACTGAATAGTTAGTAACCAAGTTCAAATCTCGAGGTCGTGAACGATTCTTTTTTAATTTTATAAACATTGTTTTTAACAACTTACTTACTTAGTAATACTATCTCGATGAGATGTAGAAAACTTTATGGTAAATTCAATATTTTTCTTGTCAAATCAAACCAAAGAAAGTACTACCTAAGTGGTTTTTAAACAACCACAAGCTTACCCTAGTTAGATTTTACTGTTTACGATAAATGGTCTATACCATCAATTAGTTGAAAATAAAATATACACTTGTGATGGTAAACTTATTCTAGCCAAGATTTTTTTTTAAACTAACACATAGTTTCGTATTTTTTTTTGTATAACCTTGTAGCAGTGAGGCATCGCCAATTTGAATGGTTTAGCGGGTGGCATTGCCAGTCCTAAACTTGGCAAAGCTTTCATGCCTAGTAAGTTCTCTAGTATTAGGATCACACGTGCTTATTAATTTGGCATAGATGGTGGCGCCCCCCAGTCATATTGCCGCCTTAAAAACACGTTTTGCCTTATATATTTAAAAAAAAGTACTCGACCACAGCAAGTTAAAAATAAAAAAGGCTTCCAGTTAATTTTGCTCTAATGCTTCTCACGAGAATCGAACCCTAACCCTCTGCATCAAATCACGGCCATATACCACGGCAATGATTCGTGAAATCCGACAAGTGCTAAATACAAAATAGGCCGAGTAAATAGGTTTTCTCAATTGCAGAACAATTAAAAAAAAACATGCGAGTCAAAAACCTGGCTGGTTAGACAGGTAATAAAAAAAACAATGATATGAATTGTCATAAACTAATGGTTGACAGAACATGGTGTCTTAAAATAAAAATAATCTATTCATTTTATTCGTAATCAATTGAAGTCAAAGGAGGGAAGTAAAAGACGTTACAAGCTACGATATTGGACACAGCGTAGACATTTATTTGTACGTACACGTACAGGTATGTACTTATCAATTAATCATAATAAATTTTTGTAAGATACAACATTCCAACGTTTGTGTGATTGGTACAAATTATTTTTGTAAACGCAATTGAAGTGCTCAGTCCCGGTGTCTGCATGTAATCAAATCTTGCAAGTGAATTTTGACCCATTTCTAATTGATCACATTGACGTGAAATCTGGCATAAGTCTGATGACAATACAGTAATCTTGAAGTGAAATTCTGGTGACCCAGCCAGGGTCGCTTCCGCAGTTGGAAACTCATCAACAGAAAGAGTAACAACTAACCATACATTTACGCTTACATCTAATTATAACTCTTAGAACTTAGAGGAATCTTTAGTGCTCGAATCGAACTTGCTATTGACCAGCTTTTTTAGGGTTCCGTACCCAAAGGGTGAAAACGGGACTCTATTACTAAGATTCCACTGTCCGTCTGTATGTGTATATGTTTGTCTGTCCGTCTGTGTGTCACCAAGCTGTATCTCGTGAACCGTGATAAAGGAAATTTTCACAGATGATGTATTTCTGTGGCCGCTATACAGATACTAAAACAGAATATTTTTGTCAATCTGTCTATGTAAGTAACTAATGGAGGAGCTTATGTATTACTAAGTTCACGCTGTATCGTGGTTTATTTTATGGCCACATTGTTCAAATCCGTCCGTCTATATCTGTCTATCTGTCCGTCTGTCCTAACTTTATAGCTTTTTTACCCATATTACGTAGCTATATTTTTTTCATTTAGGAGCCACTGTCCGTCTGTCTGTCCGTCTGTCTGTCTGTCACCAAGCTGTATCTTATGAACCGTGATATGGCTATCAGCTATCATGATTGTCTGGCGACAGTTCACAAATGACGTTTCTCTGTTGCCGCTCTAACATCAAATACTAAAAACAGAATATTTTTGTCTGTCTAAGTATGTAAGTAACCGATATAAAATGACCTCACACAGCCTTCAATTTGCTTAGTTGGCAGGGCTTTGCTAACACTGGATTTTATATTTACTTGCCGAATTTGGACGAAACCCTTGGTACGAGAGTCCGACTCGCACTTGGCCAGGTTTTGGTGTTCGGAACACAAAGGAGCTTATCTATTACCAAGTTCACGCTGTATCGTGGTTTATTTTATGGCCACATTGTTCAAATCCGTCCGTCTATCTGTCCGTCTGTTTAACTATAGCTTTTTTACCCATATTAGGTAGCTATCTTCTACTCCCTTTCATGCTGGTCTGGAAGTAAAGAAAAAACAGAATGTACCAGTTGCTTCTCTTCCCGCGTTGATGGTAAATGCAAAAATATGAGGAATCAAGTTATACGCGATAGCGCAATCCATCACTATTTTGATTCCGCTTTCGACCTACACGCCCACAATCATGCTTGTTCTTGGTGGCTTTAAGGTGTTATCTTGGGCTCTGTCTACCCCGTAAGGGATATAGACGTGATTTGTGTATGAATGTATATTTTACGTCCGAATCGGCGAACGCAAGTCAAAATGATAATTAAAAACTACGTATGTACATTGAAAGGTATAAGAGAGGTGAAATAAACACACATGACTGTATTGTCTGATTTTTTAGGGTTTCTTACGTCATATAGAAAAAAGGAACCATTGTTAGAAGCACATATATTTTGTAGGTCCGTCCGTTTGTCGGCCTATCTTTCCGTCTGTCCAGTCTTCTGGGCCATTTTGCGACAGTTTATTTATCAGTGGCTTTTATATTTTAAGCTTTTTTATGTTTAGATACTTCTGTTTTTTAACTTCTTTTGTGATAAATAAAAAAAATCTTTAAATATTTCTGACTGTCTGTCTTTTTGTCTGTGCGTCCGATCATCCATCCGGCAGTCCATCCATCCGTACGTCTATTTGTCTGCCTGCCTGTCTGTAGGTATGTATGTATGTATGTATGTCTGTCTGTCAGTTTGTCTGTTTGTCCAATTATCAATCCGGCGGTCCATCCGTTGGTTTGTCTGTCTGTTTGTCTATGCTTCCGACCATCCGTCCGTCCGTCCGTCCGTCCGTTTGTCTTTCTGTTTGTCCGTCTGCCTGTCGCTAATAGTATGATTATATAATAAAGTCATCTGCCGCGTCGTTTTGTCTGTCTGTGTGTTTTTTACGATAAACTCAAAACTTTTGGACGGATTTTCATGCGGTTTTCAACAATAAATATAATGTTATTATATACAGGATGGTCCAAAGACTGACGTCTAAAAAAAAAATTTACATACCTCACATCCGGGGCTATCCGAATACACCCCATGTATGTTGGCCGATTTTTGTAGTTTTCGAGTAATTAATTTCTAAAGATTTTTTCAAGAATTTTCGGGCCGAGCAGTTTATCATCATGTAACTTTTTTTGGTAACGTTTTTCTGAGTGTTTATAAAGTGGGGATAAATTTGTATAATCTTTGAATTTAACTTGCGGAAGTTTATGTGGTCTGTTTATGTTTGTGAGTGTCAGTATGTATGTTTGTTGGTTTCCTATGTTGTGAACTGATTTTTATTTCAATTGTTTTATTTTTATTTTGCGAGTGAAATAGCATTCAATTGGTCTATGTTAATCATCTTAACTAGTATACATGTGCAAAACAAGTATTTTTGTATCCAGAAAACGTTTGAATTGAGTTTAATTCTTAGTGAAATATAGCAAGCCTAAAAAATATCTATTTATCCTTTTGTTGTACTGACTGTACGTTAATTTTTCAGATTCACATTGGATTCAGAAGGTAATTTTTGTGCATTAACAGGAAATAAGTGAATCATACATCCATTGGACGCGAGATTTTACTTGCTATTATTGTGCAAGAAGAGCAAGAACTTTACTGCTGGTGTGATGACAAAAAAATTGGTTGGGTCTAAAAACACTGATTTTTATTGATGTAATTTGTAATAACGTTACGAGGTAAAAACCTCGTTATGCTTTACTGAGTATGTATGTATACATATCTATATATGCACAGGAGACCCAAAAACTGTCATAGAAAAACCTAAGAAAGTCTTAATTACAGTATTGGGAAGTAAAATTCTCGATTTAATCGATGTGGTCCGTTTTTGTTTCATCCAAACTATCAATATATGTTCTTACATGCTGGTCTGGGAGTAAAGAAAGCGTAGAATGTACCAGTTGCTTCTCTTCCCGCGCAGATGGTAAAAGCCCATCGAGGAAATGGGCGAAAATCTTAGGAATCATGTTATAGGCGATGTGGCTAGCAATCCATCACTATTTTGATTCCTCTCTTCCATCTATACGCTCAAAATCACGCTAAATGTGGCCTTTAGGTCTTGTTACCTTAGGCTCTATCTACCCCGTAAAGGATAAAGACGTGATATGTATGTATGTATGTATGTATGTATCCATAGTGCGGTGTTGCAAAATTTTGTAACCCCTATTTCCACTCTAATTGGTTAATTACTTTATGTTACTAGGGAAATTATCAAGACCGTGAATTTCCAGATGTCCAACAGCGGAGATTTGTCAACCCTGTTCTGAAGACTTGAAGACTTTTAGTCCGTCTTTCATGTTCCCATTACCTATGATCGGTAGAAAGAAGGAAAAGGAAACTGTATGATTCAGAATGATATTAATATCACCGTCCAAGTTTTAGGTTGACCTAGGTATCATATGCAACCGTATAGGTACCGTAAGTCGCGGGTTCATGGTGGATGCAAGCCGCTTCGAACCGAGGCAACTGGAGTTCTATGGGCGGTATCTGAAGGCCTATATCCAACAGTGGACGTCACACACCTGATATGATGAGGATGATAATGATGACAGGTATCATTTAATGATACCATTTGCAATATTTTAACACCAAACTTAAAAATAATGCTTGTATTCGTCGTGTTGTTTCTTTTGACGGTGATAAAAAAAGTCAGCCTATATAATTTTAAGTACCTAGTAAAATAAGTTATGATTGTTCTTGTATGCATGTAAAAAAATATTTTTTGTGAACAATAAATAAGTGGCAAATTTCCATTACATGTAATTCAGTTATGAATTGAGTATGTTGCGTGATCTACAAACTACAATTTCGTGACATCCTTTGATAAGTTAATAAATATTTTGAGTTTCGTATCGAGATACTCGTGTATTTGGAAAGGCTTGTATTTTTCGTCTTATTTTCTTAGGTGATAACTACACTGTATACTACACAAGGAATAAAGACGTGTTTTATGTGTGTATGTACAGTCAGCGTTATATAGTAAGTAGAAGTCAAGACCTTCATTTACTTGGAAACACCCAAAATGGTCATTAACAGTGACTCAACCAAAGCGGTCAAATTGTTCGGGACATCCATCGTGCACAAATATACTGGAGCACGCACATCGCCAAATACTTAGTAACATTCAAGCCAACATTAGTACCGTAACATCCAAACCGCCGCCACTGGTAGCGTAGTAGTAGTAGCCAAAGTATCCAAAAGTATGGAACACACTAGAAAACTTAGCTTTATTTTAAATGGTATAAGATTTAATCTCGTGTCAAGTGAAAAATAAATAAACACGTCATAAGATTTAATATGGCCTGACGTGTTTTTGATTCTAGCGAAGCTCATCTCTTGACGTTGACAATCACCGAGAAGAGTACTAACTTGTCAGTGATCGTCTCATCTCTTTCATTTGGAGCCTGACGCCTGGTATAGAAAACATCTAATCATTACAATATATGTTCTTGACTTTGAAGTGTGTAGTTATGTCAATGTTTCCTTTTAAATATCCTGATAATAATGGCCTGAATTTTGCCAATATGATTGATTACATACATCATAAAAGAGTTTTCATTTAAAAAAGTATTAACTTTTATTTAAAAATATCGAGGTTTTTTTAAACTATCAGTGCTTTGCTAAATCAACCCTTATGTGCGCATACCACGTGTTGCGTGGCGTATTGGCCTAGCTATTGTGGGATCTTATCTAACGCCTATAATAAACTAGACGGTCAGGATTTGAACTGCAAGCTAGCTGCAAATCGACTGTGCAGTTTGTTTGCAGTCTACCCGTAGCTCACCTAATTTGTCCACCCAGAAAACCACTGAAATTTCAATACCCAGAAAAAGGAGCTCCGCCCAGGAGCGGAGCTCTGTCAAAAACCAGGTGGCCAAACTGCAGGTGGATCATGGTTACAGACCGAAAAAAATATCTAGAGAGTTTCGTAGTTTAGCACGTCTCTGTTCCCTGTTTCACTGGTCGACGCGCGTATAGTACAGGCGCTATTGCTGCACGACGCTAGCTAAATTCTATGTCATTTTTATGCACACGATTAAATTTGTGCCTAAATGTATGACGCTTTTCTCCTGGGCCTACTCTATATTATGGACTACTAGTTGTGCCATTAGGAATTTCACTCCACCGTAAGATTGACGGCGGGGTTCCTATTTCTATTCGGTTTGCCCTTCGGGCATTTGAAGATGCCTAATGAACCTAACCTAATTTTACTATCTCTAATGAGAATTTTTATTTTTATAAGCCCGAAATTCCTATTGACACAACCAGTTGTGCATATAGAGTTGGTCCATGCGCTGATATAATTCGCGTCGAGCTGCAATTTTTATTTTTCGCGTGTGGACTAGACACCGCGAGAATCTGCTTTATCCCACTGTTGGTAACGCTACTCAAAACCATCGATGGATGAAGTTCGACTTTTGTGGAAGTAAGTATCAGTAAGTAAAAGTGAGTTCAGATGGATTCAATTTGTTTTGGAGTTGTCATTATTTATTTGTCGTACCTACCTATTGCAAAGTCATCATAATTATCTAACATTATTTTTCCTTTTATGCGATGTACCATGAATTAGTGATATGAATTATGATGACACAACATAAAAAGGCAAGTCGCAACTCCGGAACAAATATCTAACCAAAAACCACCTGTCTAGCTCACCTGGGTGGACCACTGACAATTTTTCTTGCCAATGGTCCACTTCAGTACACCTAGGTGAACCATGGGCACTTTTTGGACCATGACCCATAGTCATATTTGCCCGTGGTTCACCTAGGTGTTCTGAGGTGGAACATCGGCAAGAAAATGTGCCCGTGGTCCACCCAGGTGAACTAGGCAGGTGGCCCACGACCGATGACTATCGAAATCCCTAGCCAAAAAGCAGTCAGACGTAGTCCCTACGCGCTATGCGTTATTATTTAATTTCCTTTATGTGATCCTATACTCCAATGCATTTTGGCGAAAGGAAAGGATCCGAATGGCTAGCACGAATGACTTCGTCTCATTGTTGTAAGCAGGCTGATTCTCAAGTTACCTGTTTACGAAAGCCTATGACGCGAAACGACAATACCTATAGTACAGCGCTACTTGTTTAGATGCCCCAGACGAAACGTTTGTAATGCAATGCATAGGAGTATTAATAAAATGTCAGACGATGGTGATGATGATGTCTCTACGTGTGAGCGAATATCAGATATGAATCGCGGGTTCCTACATACTCGTACTAAATACTCAAAGACATTTCAAGATACTAGCAATGACGGCATATGAATTCGCCGCTAGAGGCGCTATTGTAACTTGAGGTATTATAAATAAACGTAAAATTAGTACTACCTACAAGTTGCATATTCCGGCTTTACTTTACATTGTTTCCGAATATTTTCGCAGACATACGACAGGTTTATTAAAATGTTAAAAGAAAACCTATGAAAAGTAGGAGCCAAACTAAGAAGGCAAATAAAATGACAGCTAATTTAGAGGATAAACGGGACTGTGCAACACTGTGGGTAATAAATAGCTTGCTATTAAAGATAAATTAAAAGAAATCCTGAATAATCTGATATGATATACCTTACTCTACAGTGGCGCCAACTAGTGAGTACAAATACGATAGCCCTCTATCTAACAAAGTACAAAAAAATACTCCCTAATATTCAAAAAGGGTTGAAGGTGGCATTGATTCACATGTTTGCATCTGCTAGACTCATATATAATATTATTCTGTATTTGTAACTAGCCGAGCAGGCAAAAAACATTCCGCCTTAAAGTCAGTTTTTGTCAGAGATGGCGCTGCATACGAAAAATTAAAGAGTTTTTTTTTGTGCATTTTTCATATTTATGATAAGATATTTGGCTATTCGAGGAAGAGAGAAAGCTAACAAATCAAAAATCATAAAAATCCGTGCAGCCATTCCAAAGTTATAAATGGTTGAAATAATACGATTTAAGTTTTGTACGTTTTGTAAAATTATTTGTAAAATTTCTGGTAAAAGTAAAGTTGATATAAAAACGTAAATATAACGAAAAATTACGCTAACAGCTTAGCAAGGTGTTGCAATATTTTTCCGCCAGTTGCCGCCTATTTGCATGTGTGTGTAAGACTAGTATCTGTATAGGGCCGTTAGTGACACCAGCGTTTGTGCAGCTATTCTCCGAATTGGTGCATTGTTACCTTCTGAGTGTAGTCTCAAAAAATCGGCCGTATTAAACTGTGTGCGCAAATCAATTGATAATCTATAAGTGTTCTAAGAATTTTCTAAAAACTACAAAAAACACACATCATTGATTACAGCGCCATCTAACGGGACTTCTTCAATGAGCTAACGCGAGCATCCGCCTTAAGTATAAAACTCTAGCGATATTGCACATACATGATAGGCATGTAATATTATCTAGATTTTTACTGTTTATTTGACACCAGGCGCTATCTGTCATGGAGTCTTGATATGCGAAGCTGATGACCCCAAGATGCGATCAGGTGCGTGGTCTAGCAAGTGCATCGTACTGACAGCTAGGTCATCGCTCTCAAACGGGTATTTTTGAAGTCGTTGTTCCTTAGTATACCGTGAAAAATGTAATTGGCATTGTTCATTTTTTTTAGTATGTTCCAATTCGAAAACCATTTCGAGGAAAACCATCAATTATCCGATTTATCTCGTCCGATTTCAAAAATACTTTATGATTGCAGATATTTTTGTAAAAGTACTTTGAACCTTTGTTTGACCGAACGACCGGGTTTTTAGACAGAATCCAGCATCGAATGTTTGCCACAAAAATGAAAAAAAAAGTTTGGCTACGGCAACTGTCACGTGTCACTGTCAAATCTACAAAACCATAGACAAAGCCGTTTTTTTTTTATAGCCAGCCGAACGAAGGCGATTGGGATTCTGTCTAAATTCACGAATTATCAAACAGCGAAAAAATATTTATTATTAATTAACAAAGCTACGTAAAAGCATAATATTCAAATTAGTTGCTTGAAATTGTCCATTTTATCAAATAAAGGTGTTAAAAGCACAGCTTAAAAAAAATGAACAATGCCAATTACACATCATGTTTATAGTAGTCTCTAATGGTGCTTATTGTGCCTAGAAGTGAGCATCAAGAGTGCGATGAGCTGTTTTAAATTTAGGGTCTGTTTCACCATTCTCTGTCAAGCCCCAGTTATCTTAAGTGTCAGTTATCTATGATGACGTCTCTGTCTGTTTCGTAGTAATAAATAGAGACGGAATCTCAGATAACTGTCACTTAAGATAACTGGTGAGACAGGCCCTTAGTCTACCTTCGGCTAATGAGCAACGAAAATTAAGTTTAAGAAAAAGTGTGCTAAAAATCCAGCAAGTCGCATTATAGTACCTATAAAGATTGCTCCTCGGTCTTTGGAAAGAGACACATGGCGAAGTGGACTGTGTTAAATTAAATATTATGTACCTTCTTACAAACTATGAAGTACTTAGTATCTATAATATTATTGCAAAAATACCGCGTAAGTTAGAGCGGGACAACGCTCTACGAAGCCAAAATTAGCCGAGAAGACCGATGTACAATCTTTATGGCCTGGTATTGTATGTACATTACGGTGCTGGGTCGACGATTTCTAACCCGTTCGCATGACGGCCTGGCAATGTAAATGAATATGAAACTTGTAGAATTATTTTTGCAGATCTAATCTGCGTTTGTTTGAAATGACTAAGTATCTGAAGCTTTCGTTGTGAGTTTTTGCAGATTAACTATAAAGGCTAGTAAATGAGGATGAGGTAAACTAAAAAAGGAAGAAAAGTTATTGGTACAACTTGCCTAAAGCTAGAGAAGTCAAAAGGTACAAAAATATGTTTCATTACATTTAATTTGACTATCTTAAGAGCGCACGACCGAATCTCAATCTCTTCCCATTTCGCTAAAATTCTCAAGTTTCGGAAGCTTTTCTAAGTCCAAATATGACACATTTTTAGAATAATCTAAAGGTTTTAGAAAGATAAAGTCTAAACAAAGTGCACTACATAGTATGATTTTGAATTTGTATTCACGTTTTATAGCACGACACACGTCCCGGAATTACGATATACACCCGGAAACTATGTCGGGGAAAAATATACACCCTTATGAAATTGACACTCCGTATAATAGGATACGTATGTATGTATGTAAACTCTTTATTGTGCAAAATAAACAAGAGAAATACAATTGGCTAACACTGAGATACATGCACAAAGGCGGACTTATCCCTTTAAGGGATCTCTTCCAGTCAACCTTTTTAAATGCGTAATGAAACTAAAACTGCGCCAAAGAATCAAGATTAGCGTGTCGCGCTGTAAGTGTTAAGTTGCACATGGCGGCAGGCGCGAGCGCGCGCTGAGCTGGCGCCATCTGTCTTGTCGAATTTCGTAAATTCAAATAGCGGTCGAAAGACAAAAGAGCCTTGAGTATCATTGATATGGCTTTTCGATTTACAAGTGAGTGAAAGGACGCATAATTTGTTAGTCTGCGCTTGTGCAGAAGATGCCGAATTTAACAAAAGTAAAGCGTTTTCGACAATAACGGCTCCTGGCAATAAAACTCGCTATGTAATTCTGTGTCTAAACTGTATGTACATTAATTTATTATTACAACGCAACAGAACATAGTAGCAAGTAAAGACATTACTTCGATTACGCTAAATTTAAGTGACGCATTTAAGTGCGTGTCAAAAGGTTTACCTACACTGTATCCCTGTACAGTCAGCGTCATATAGTAGGTAAGTAACATCCAAAGTGACCAAAAAGTTCGACACACCATACTATTTCTATGGTGTACCGAACTATGTGGGCGACTTGGATGCTTCAAACTATATGACGCTGACTGTACATACCCTGTATTGGGCTGAAAATAAATTTCGAATGCTCGCAGTACGTAATGAAAAACAATTGAAAATCAGTTGACATGTCATTGCTCTTGTCCGCACTGCGTATTATTCTTGTTGCAAAATTAAAAATTGTTTCATTTAATAGGTACAAGCAACAGCAAAAGAAACTGATGCATTAGGGTCCCAAAATAATATAAACTTTATATTAAGTCAAATATTACAGACTATTGTAACTATTATTTCATTTTGAAACATTGATTTGTCACTTCTTCACTTACTTTTGACTAATTAAAACTTACTATAAGATACTTTGGTATAACTTGTATAATG
Organism: Pandemis corylana; assembly: GCA_949127965.1. Classification (NCBI taxonomy): domain Eukaryota; kingdom Metazoa; phylum Arthropoda; class Insecta; order Lepidoptera; family Tortricidae; genus Pandemis; species Pandemis corylana. Next base: position 9,227,014 of record OX421856.1, on the reverse strand, counting down.
TGGCACGTCATGCTAGAAAATGTTTTGAAACGTTTATTTCAATCACTTACTCTTGACGTTGACTGCACTATCTTTCAATGCACTTTAGCACTAGCCCACTAATGAACGACATCCTTCGTTTTTATTTTACATTTGGCTCATTTCTGAATTAATGTTCCGCTGTTTTTTAATGTTCTCTCCACGCTGGAACACAGCAGCCAGGGCCGCCGTAAGCGGGCATGCAAAGCGTGCACAGCACACGGGCGGCACGGCACGTCCAGGGGGCGGCAAATCGAGCTACTCATACCTAATTCAAGTCATTGTACCCGTGGCCGGTCGACTCCTACGCAGAGGGCGCGCATAGGATACGCGATATTGCACGCGGGCGACGAAACAGCTAGCGGCGGGCCTGACAGCAGCCTAACTACGCGATGCTTGGTGACAGAATGTACAAGTAAACCGTGGTAGCGATCCAGACGGACCTTGCACAAAGGTCCTACCACAAGCAAATTCGCCGTTTTTCTCCATGTTTTCTCTGTTTGACCATTTATTCTAAAGCGATAAGCGCCGCCAATTATGCAAATTGGCCATTTTGCAATACCACGTGTAACCTTCTCAGTTGAATTGACAATTGCAACGCCGCACTGATTCAGTATTACCATAAATGCATTATGCTTACCAATGCAATACACCTTGCTCTTATAAGTATTACAAATCAATACAATGCAACCTGTACTGCTCCCAATGTGGAATGATACAAAGGTAAGCAAAATTATAATAAAATCAATACACTTGACATTCACAATCATAATTGCAGTTTTATTGCCAATTCTACCTGCTTCATTATCAGTAGTAGCAGGCCACCTGGGATACAAGTAATATTTGCAGTACCTATATATAAGTCTTTGAATTTTCGATTATAAGCACCCTTTAGCATATTAAATGGATGAGACTCATACACATTTAACGCTGAAGCTGCATCGACGCGGAAGGGTGCATACAAGGTGTGCGTTGTTGTTCCGCGTTACAACTTCACACAAAATAACGATTTTCCATACATAAAATGCGTTTCGATGCTGTTCTAAAAACCATAAGCCCGCACTAGAAATAGTACATTACAGACCTAGGGCGGTGAATTCGTAAATGTCCATAAATATGCGATCTGGGGTTTTACGAATTGCCGCCCATGGTTTGTATTAAGTTTTACGTATTGCCTTGGACAGGAAGTGAGATTTTCTGCCCGCGAAGCGGGCGTAATATCCCTGTTACGGCCTAGGGTGACATAAAATAATTTTCATCACACTTGCTCGTATACTGTATCAAAACATGCAGGTTAACTTGACCCTTGGCCGTAAAGCCCCATATAAAACCCTCGGGCATTTTGAAACCTTGGGGCGATAAGTAACGCCCGCGCCTGCAACGCTCGCAGCGGCCACGCCGCCCGCGCAGCAGCCCACCAGCGCCACAAGAACAGGCCCCCTCCTGACACCCGCGCACCGCCACCACCCGCGGCCCCTGTCTGGCCAAACGCCGCGTCTCTGGTCTCTGGTTTTTCTGCCCTATAATTTTATTTATTTACTCGTAAATGTGGTGAAAAACATATTGCCTTAATGGTGCCTTAACAACATATCATCTACGTATAAATAGGACAGGATGCCATTACACTAGTTAGTTATCCAAGGTATATATGATAGAAAGAAAGACATTCCAAGCCAGACGGACCCGAGGGTTGCTTTTTGTTGTACCGACTACCACGATTATTATTAAAATGACAGCTGTTACCTTCTACCTGCTTATATGTTCACACAAATCACTTCACTGGTGTGTGTGAAGTTCCCAATCCGCACTAGCTCCGCGTGGGAACTATAGCCAAGCTCCGTCATTTTGACTAACCGGTGCCCAGCAGTGGACCCGTATTAAGTCTAGAGATGCGTGTACCTATGTGCGAAAAAAGGTTTGATTGAATTTTATTAAATTATGACATTATATTTAATGTCGCATCGGTCTGTTTTGCAAGTGTGATTGAGTACAAATTGCTACACTCTTTGTTATAATCACAGCCGTCCAATCAAAACCCTCAGACGAAACGTTCGTAATTTAAGTATTTACACGTGACAATATACCGACACGTTTTGTCGTTAAGCTGAAATCATGCTATGGTCACGTCTTCCAATTTTACTGTATGTTATTATACTTACAATGCCATTTAACGCGTTTAAAACTTTGTGACTTCTACCTACTACCCGCGCTCCTTCACTACTAAAATGTTCGAGTGTCAAAACATGACGTTTAGTTAAAAGGAAAGGGAGGAGGTGAGGTGACTTGGGTAATGGTGACCTTTTAACTCTTGAAGCTGACAGTGGAGGAGTGCCATATGTATTGGTAGTTAGTAGTACTTAATGCGAAATAATATGAGTACCTATACTCATAAATATAGAATATAGTAAAAAATCGGCAACTCATGAAAAAGAGTGTAGCAAGAGCGAGATAGATAAACGAGACCAATTTTATTATACGCTGTGAGCCCGAAGGAACATAGCGACACTGCTTCTGTTTCTTTGAAACGCGCTTGCTGACGGCAAATTTTTACATACATAAATCACGTCTTTATCCCTTACGGGGTAGACAGAGCCTAAGGTAACAAGACCTTAAGGCCACGTTTAGCATAGTTGTAGGCGTATCTATAGGTGGAAAGGGCAATCAAAATAGTGATGGGTTGCTAGCCGCATCGCCTATAAAATGATTCCTAAGATTTTTGCCCATCCCTCGATGGGCTTTTACCATCTGCGCGGGAAGAGAAGCAACTGAAACATTCTATGTTTTTCTTTGCTCCCAGACCAGCATGGAAGTAAATTTTTGGTTTCAGCAATTTAAGCACCGTTCTAATCAATTGTAATTATGTCTATAGTATATCTATGATTGGTTAAACTATTCCTACGTTTAAACAGCACTACCTATAGGTAAAGGTACTAAGTGTAGTTGTAGTAATCCTACTACAAATTACATATCTACAATTGACAAGAGTACTAAAGGGTATTAGATTGCGTCCCATAAATTTATATCATCAGTTTGTCATTGTCACTCAGTTAACCACTGCGCGTTAAGTAGATTAAGATGATTTGTTTGCTGTCGCGGAAGAAAGATAACTCATAAAGCGTCAGCTGTTAAAATGACGCGGATGTCATGTTGTGTAGGTTGTAGTCATAATGACAGCATCATCATTGACGCAGGTAGATTTACTGAAAGATTTATAGTGATTTTATCTATCAAAAGAAAACGTTTGTTCTTTCTTATCCTTGATTGATGCGGTTTGTAAATATTAGCTAGTACTGTCGAGAGTTTGTTTCTTATACAACACATTTTCATTTTCAGTTCTTTTTGTTTGTGCAGCTATTTGTAGGATGGGATGCGGAAATTTTGAGTCTATGTCGAAGTGAGCCAGAAAAGATGCACGTAGGTACGGCCGTTGCCTTGCGCTCGACTCGGCGGGGACACTGCCGTGCCCCTAGATAAGTATGTTGGTTTTTTTTCCACGACATTACGCAGTTACCCGACTACACAGTGATTGTGGTATACCGATTTAATCGTTCTCGTTCGGAAAGGTGTAAATCAGGTTGCCGGCAACATAACGGTTACGGATATTACGGATTCAGAACGAGGTTACCGATTTTTAGTCTGCCAATGCAACCCAACCTGGATATTTTCGCGTTAACTGGTAAATAAGATAGTGGGTCTCCTGGTGGTAAACACAATCACCACTGTTCATGGACATCTCAAACTAGAGTATTCCAGTCTAGATCTAGAGGGATAAGATAGAATACCTTCATGGTTTCAGTAATTCCACCGGCTTCACACTGGAACACAGCAGCGCAAGAGCTGTCATTTGGCTGTGTCTTATTTTGTACCTATGCCATTCAATGTGTGAATTATGGAGTTGAAGAGAATTTTTAGAAGCCTCGCTAAAAATGAGAACCAAATGAAAAACGTGTTTCTGTTTAGATGTGATAGCGACTTGCTGCGCGGCTACGGCTTATGCTGAGCTGGTCCCTTTTGCCACAGAAAGGTTTCGTTTTATATTTTTTTCTCTCGGTTTTGATGTAAATGAGTTTTTTTTTCAGTCAGTAAACAATTTTTCTTCCTTTCTTTTCTTTCTTCTTCTAACATAACTGTTTTTAAGAAAGCAACACACGATATCTGCATGTCGAAATGAAATAATTTATGCAACAAAAATCACTTTCTACCATTGTCGGTGGCCAGCGAAAGTGGCTTACATATGACTAATTTGTGTCTTGGTGTCGAACCGGTACTCCAAGTCAATTTTATTCATACAGAGTAAAATCATATATGATTGAGAACAACTTAAGCATTGCCCAACACAACTGACGTGAGAGACCAGGACAGATCACAGACTATGCCATAAGGATATAGGTGAAGATAATGTTCAATAAAACCGACTAACACAATATTCCTAAGGCGCAGACCTCACAGAAAAGATGTAGGATAGAAACGCATCGCAGACGCGCCCCCCTTTTAATGTATATAATGTATAGAACTCGAGCATAACCGATAATATATGCATCGATCTGGGATCAAAATCGGAACCTCAAACTAGTTTCTCTAACCACTAAGCTAACTGGTAATTTTGACTACACTTTTGATGTTCTTGGTTCGAAAAGTGCATACAGACCACAGAGTTCAGCGCATCCGCAAGGAAGTTAGTCTGTATGCAGGCAGACAGTTAAACGGAACGGATATCTAAGAAAAGGTATGATTCACATTAGGGCAAGAGTGTTGGTTACATTACATGGCGCCTGGACTTGAGTCATTTACGGTGGCTCATGATGAATCAGACATAGGGATAGCTAAATATACGAGTAACATAGATTTTTTAAGTTCATCATCGTCAGATCTGACGTCAGACCTTCTAAACAGGGCTAATATTTTAGCGTGATTCGTTGTTATTATAGAATATAGAATTACTGTTTAATGATAGACGTTACAATTCCTAATTCAAGAGGCATGATCATCGATCGAGTGATATTCGCTTTAGTGAAATAAATCGTGAATTATTTCATCCGGTTTTGTAACTATCGTTGAGTAACATCTTAATACTCACTTTCACTTGGTCTAAAGGTTTCATAGAATGCTCGCGTCTCCTTTCCGTGATCTTATTTATTTATTTATTTATTTATTTATTTATTTATTAGAATATTTCTATGAATAACCGAGTATTTCAAACCCCCTCTTTGTCGGTCCCTATTATGTATGTTCCTGTCATCAAGTAAAAGGTTACATTATGTCTAGGTACCTACTTATTCTTTTTTTGACAATTGTGTTTGTTTCGTTATTTTTGCGCACAAAAACATTTATTTTGTAAAATTCGAGATTGGGTTCGCGAAATGGAACCTCTTAAATATTAATTTTGGACGAAGCGGGATTCGAAGCAAAAGTCAAATTAGCTATTGAAAAAAAAAATACCAAAGAAACTGCACTATTCGTCATAAAACTTCATATCATAAACAACAGACTGTTGATGCCGTAATCGCGTGACAGACAAGCCCGATTACATAGCGGAGTAATTTAAAAACGATAAATCTAAATTACAAGTGATACGCTGGTTTCGAGGTCAAGGCTTTGGTCCCAATGTTCTCGTCCAGGCCAATCCCTTCAAAACAACAACACATAGAGAAAAACTGCGGGATAATCACTACATAGTATAAAACAAAGTCGCTTTCTCTGTCCCCATGTCCCTATGTCCCTATGTATGCTTATATCTTTAAAACTACACAACGGATTTTGATGCGGTTTTTTTTAAGACGCTGACAATAGCAAAATGTGCTTTTTTTAATCTCGTTTTCTGCCAAATCAGTACACAATATGAAAGCAAAAAAAATAGTATCGTAATTTTGATTATACTCCTGATATAGTTGTTAACTTCAAAACACGATTAGACAAATTCGGCTCGATAGAATTAAATGGCAAAGTTGACTCTAAGCGTAATTTTCAATCTCAAAATACTTCGTCAATTATCAAGTGCACATTACGAAATTTTAAATCTTTATTACTAAATAAGCTATAAAAAAAATAATTGTAACTTTCAATTTGTAAATTTACTAATAGTTTTTTTTATCTTAATTTAATTATGGTTTTTCAATCGAGCTAGCGGCGCACCCCGCCGCCCGCGTGTTGCTTTCTCTGTCACCCGACCGAAAACCGGCAGAGAGCGTTGAGACGCGTTGTCTGACGAACCTGTGTTGCTCAGTCGCTCGTGCCCGCAATAGTTATTTACGTGAAGGAAAAGAAACATTTAGGTTGTCGTAATTCGTAGGGTTGTAAATATAATTTAGTTAGTTTAGGTAGTTATTGGGTCCTTCAAATTTGTTAGCTAGTTATTAGGTTCTGTAAATAAATATTTTGAAAAGCTAAATTGTGTAAATAAATTGTTTTAATTATGGGAAATAAGGTCAATAATCCGAAAAAAAAATCCAGAAAACGACACTATAAAAATAAACAGCAACATATGGTGGAAATTGTAAAGTAAGTATATAATTTCACATAAAATTTTGTCAAAATTATAGTTTATAGTGAAGGAGTAGCCACAGGTGTAATAATGTGTACAAGTACGTTAAATTCACCCCTTCCTTTGATAGATGCCGTGGCTCAGGGGATTGACACACGTCCCGTTCTCAGCCGTAAGGCTGATGGTTCAAATCCTCGGCATACTATATCTTTTTCCTTTTTTTATTTTCTTTGTAATTGCTTTTTATCATTGATATTGATTCTTATTTTTCATTTATTCAGTCTTATTTCCTTTATTACTTCTTATTTTCTTCATTGATTCTTATTTCGTTATAGTAAGAGAAGACGAACTGAGAGTACAGAAGAAAATGGATCCAGTAATGTTTTATTAGAGTAAGTTACATTTTATCTACTTAGTTTAGTTTTGTTTACTTGTATTGTTTCAACTCTTCTTTCAACAAACTCAAAGCAAAAATTTCGTCGTGTTCTGTAGGTATCAAAGAATAAGAACTGTCGAGCCGTGAGCGCGTAGACTAATGAATGTTAAGAAATGACCAATACTCACAAGAGATTTAAATTAAACTATGAATGTACACTTTGAGGGATATACTTTTTATAGATGTGTGTATGTAATATGGGTATGTACGTAAGTGTGTGTGTATGTTTGTATTTATATATTGTGTTGTTAGTAATTAATTTACTGTGGAATATAATTGATTTAAAAAAAACAATAATAAAATAACCAGATGTAAGGCAGCCGCTGTATCTTTCAACACCAACAAATCTTTATCTCGCCTATACAAAAAAATTTTGATGAGTAGTCCACGAGGCAATTTAAAAAAATTGGAAGAACGAAGATTGAGGAAAAAAAATCTTAATAGCAAATATTTAAAAAGAAAACGGCGTGTTATTTTTAAAAAACAAGACGAGAATTATGGAGACATGTACATGAAACCGGATATGCCAGAAGACATTCTAGAGAAAATGAAAATTAACTTTGTCCATTCTCTGAAAAAAACAAATGAAGAAAGAGAAAAAATTGAAAAGGCGACCGTTCTTCAAAGAGATAGCAGTGAATGGATGGAGCTCAGACGGTCACTGTTGACAGCCTCTAATTTCGGCCGCGTAGTAAAAAAAAGAAATCAAACAAAATGCAGTAATTTAGTCAAAGATATACTATACAAAAGTAACATGGACCATGTGTCTGCCATAAAACACGGTCAGCAGCACGAAAAAACGGCTTTAATACAACTGGCTGCACAGAAAAATATTAAAATAGAACCTTGTGGACTGTTCATTGATTGTGAACGGCCGTTTCTTGGTGCATCACCCGATGGTATTTGTGACGAAAATACCATCGTTGAAGTCAAATGCCCAATCACCGCACATAAAACTGGTCTGGATCAAGCCATAACAGAAAAAAAAGTAAATTTTTGGTTAAAAGACAAAGATGGCATCTTACAAATCAATAAAAACCATAACTGGTATTTTCAAGTCCAAGGGCAACTGCACATAACAAAGCGTGAACAATGCTTGTTTGCAGTTTGGTCCAGCGAAAAAGAACCGTTAAGAACAGAAATTATTAAAAAAGACGACTCATTTTGGGAAAATAAGATGATGTCAAAATTAGAATCGTTTTACATGAATTGTTTACTGCCGGAAATAGTGGATCCAAGATTCACCCGACACCTTCCTGTTAGAGAACCTGATCACGTTACGACTAAAAACTCTGAGACTCGGGTGGCAACTATCGCTCAAGCTCAGGACCAACTCCCATCCCCTCCTTCGGATCAAGACCAAACAATTGCGAATCAAACCTATTCGCAACACATGGATTTCAGTGATTTTTAACCACCACGGAATCCAGTTAGGTGGTCACTTAACCGACTTTGGTATTAATTGAGGTACGCAGAATTAATTTATTTGTAAGGCAAGAACACACTGGTAAGGAATACAAAATAGTAGATACCTCTCAACTTATAAAGTCGTTCAATTACTAAAGCTAATTTTAACCGACTTCAAAAAAAAGAGGAGGTTCTCAATTCGTCGGAATCCTTTTTTTATGTATGTTCACCGGTTTCTCTGAAACGCCAGGACCGATTTCGAAAATTCTTGTTTCGATTGAAAGATTATATACCTCACAGTTGGTCCCATGATAATCAGGTCAGGATCTGATCATGGAATCCTGGAAAAATCGAAGGAACTCTGAAATTTTTTTTCATGTTGAAGTCGGTTTTCATTTTTCTGAAGTTAAAATTCACTTGTTGCTTTCCTTTAAAACTGCGAAAAACTAAGTTTACTTGCCTTCCTTCAAACCTCGGAAAACGAAATTACTGATTACTTTTTACGTAAAACCAACATTTACACTGAGTGCGCCACCGAATAACCAGCTCGATTAGCATCCGTCGGTTTTCCGTCAATCTGCGGGCGAGAGCGGTTCAGGCAGGGAGTGTCCTTTCTGTAGTATTATTAGTATTCTGTGACCGAAGTCAAAAGTCGCGGAAAATTTGTTGATTTCAACGATATATCAAAAAAAAAACAATAATCTTTTATTCAGTAACAAAGTTGTTAGTTTAACAATAAAATTGTTGGTGCCTCTCTTTAAGTTTGTTAAAACCTGTGTTAAGTAAGAGACACCTCTCTTCCTTAGATGGTACCTGCACTACGAGAGTAAAACTACTATTTAGTATATATATATATATAACTCAACTTCGACCATGATGTCGCTTCAAGGGTTTTGCCTTTCCACCTTCGATAATATCAGCCGATAGACGCCCACTGCTGGGCATGGGGCTCATAATAAAGTAAAAATTTAATATTATTATAATTTGTGAAGATCTTTGGGGGAGGCTTATGTCCAGTAGTGGGCGTCTATCGGCTGATATGATGATTTATTTTATTGATGATGTTGTACAAATAATATTATCAAAACTTTCCTTCTATCATTATTAATTTTAATAGTGTTCAAGGTTGATATTAGAAGGTACATACAAATAAATGAAAATCTATACACATAAAAGTTGCAAGTAAATTATTTAATAATTATGTCCTGTCTAAATTTGCTTTCTTCATAGCTCTGCTATCCTAGTAGTGTATAAAAAAAATAATAGATGGCGCAAGTAATTGAATACACGTAGTTCAATTTTTAACCGCACGCTGACCAATGGCGTTGTTATCGCTGGGCGTGGCTTAAACCTCGAATGATGAAGGTCATCGGGTGTTGTCAGCGTCTTAATAGGTAGAGTGATTCAAGAGGAAGGTTTTTATGTATAATACTACGCAGATGAAGTCGCGGGCAGAAAGAAGCTAGTATCTTTATAATACGTTGATAAAAACAATCGTACTTTCAAAATGTTAAAATATAGGTAATATTTAAGGCTAGGTAACAGGCTGTTAGATAACAGTGGCCGCTTTTTAGAGTTTATTAAAACCATCTCAGACGTAGAAAATAGGGTTTAAAAATCTGAAAAAAAGATATGTATAGGAGGATCTAGTATATACAAAAGTCTTATTCAGTTACACGATCGATCTAATGAACTTCACTCGATAGAAAAAAATCCCAAAGTTACCTACCTCTTTTTTGTTAAGTTTATTCAATATTATGACTAAACTATTGATATTTTAAATTAAAATGTTGTACTTAACTAAAGCCATTAAATATTTGTCGACAAATTCGCAGAGTTTAAATAGATAAAATGATTGTCGTAATTAATACTATGTTTAAATACCTACAATAATTATGCGCGAGCGCGGAGGCTCGGCAAGTCGGCTCGGCAGCGGCAGGCCCGATCAGTCGCGCGCTGGCGCTTACGGACGACGGACCTGTGTCAGTTTTATCCGCGACAGTTTCGTGCACCAAAGACGCAGTTTTCGAACAATCTATATTATTGTTGAAAGTTATTTATGATGGGCAATAAACAACACAAACGAAAAAAGTCGCGCAGAGTCATAAAAATAACAAATAGAAAGAATGCACTCCAAAGACATGTGACGATGTAAGTAAATATTTTGTATAATTTTGTCGACAACATATCGAAATTGAATAAGTTAAATTATATTTCATTTTATTTCCATTTCTGATTGGTAGATAATTTATAAAAATGTACGATTTTTGACAATGCATATTTTCATTACACAAACGGATAACTCACGTATAAAAGTCGAGTGATGCTCGACATGTGTTGTGTGCTGCCCGACATTTGACAATAATAAAAATGACGATGAAAACGAGGGTAGTTGTGCGCCGCTGTCAGTTGCGTCGAACAGCCGCGCGAGCAGAGCGCTGGCGCGCAGTGTTCGTGTCGCTGCCGCCGGGGCGAGCGCTCTTGGAGAAAGGACTACGAAATAGTCCGAAACATGTCGAGCATCACTCGACTTTTATACGTGAGTTATCCGTTTATGTGTAATGATGATTAAGTCTCACGGTAGTTTCATGTTGAAAATGCATATTTTGTCTGTATCGGTACATGCCTGCCGTTTGAAAACGTAAAGTAACGTAAAGGAAAATAGGTAAGTAAGTAATGAATACAATACAGGGTGTAACAAAACTGGTGTATGGTATGAACCGCTTAAGGCAATAATCGGTGTCGCATTGTCACTACAAACAAGTAGGTAAAAATAGTTTCCGACGCCATTTTTAGGGTTCCGTACCTCAAAAGGAAAAAACGGAACCCTTATAGGATCACTTTGTTGTCCGTCTGTCCGTCTGTCAAGACCCTTTTTCTCAGTAACGCGTGAAGGTATGAAGCTGAAATTTATATCAATTACTCAGGTCTACTGTCCCTTGAAGCTGTGAAAAAATCAAACTTCTAAGCCAACGCAATCAAAAGATACAGCCGTTTATGCCGCAAATTTCCGCAAATTTTCAACTCTCAAGGGAATCAAAACCTACAAGGTACTTCCCGTGAACGCAGAATCTTGAAATTTGGTATGAAGGTAGGTCTTATAGCACAGATTAAAGAATAATTGCGAAAACCGTAAATGTGTATGTATGTCTGTATATAGCAATGACCCATATAAAGTAACCCCACACTGCGTACATTTTGCTTTGGAACAGGGCTCTGCTTACACTGGTTTTAGATATTTATAGATAATGATACGGAACCCTCGGTGCGCGAGTCCGACTCGCACTTGACCGGTTTTTTTTTATGGGGAGGTCCGTCAAAATGTCTTTAGTCCCCATCCCCATACAAAAGGAAAACTTTTTCGGCGTTAATTTTTTTTTTACTTATTTGTAGGTACAATACGATACCAATACGATGCCTTAAGCGCTTCATACACCAGTTTTGTTACACCCTCTCATCGGAGAGGGTAGATAGTATTTTTTTCAGTATCAGTTACAGTCAAACCGAGATTATTCTGAAGATCTTAACCTAACTGTTAGGAGGTTTAGTAATTTCTGCAGCCTTCCTTACACATCACCTCACCTATAGACAAACACAACCACACACACTCACACACACTATACCCATGCACATTCGACACACATTACACCCATACACACACTCACGCACAATCACACACATACTACTTTAATTTAGTTCCCGTATTTTTTTTGAGACATGCATAATTGCATAGCCAAGAAAGTGTGGTGCCGCAGGGTATTGAAAATGATTTCTTATTAAGGTCTTCTTTTAAATAAACAAATTCATTTTACGTACTTAGGGTGAGGTTGGGTAAACATGTCTTACGAAATTAAAGTTATTGAGATAAAATTATAACCCTTACACTATAAAATAATTAACATGTGCTTGGCTTTCAGGCAACTTGATTCATTGGGGTTTAGTAAAAAAAAAAATAAGAGAAAATAAATTAATCCCAAACCCCTTTTCTCCAGTTAATTTCTACTATAATTCCATTATTAGAGGACTTGAAGAGAAAATACTTTTTATATTAGTAGACAATAACGAACACTACAGTGGGTACAACTGATTTTTTTTATGAACTTTGTAGTTTTTGATAAAAAGGCCACGTGCGAATTCTTGCTCGCGGTGGTCTGCGCGGGCAACGGGCGTCGCGTCAGTCGCCGCTTGGCTTTCACCCCACTAGGTACGTTTGCGCAAACATTGGCCCGTCCGACTTGCGACTAAACATTTTCTATTTATATTTTGTGTAACATTAATGCAAACCAATTATATGTTACCAATAAAGTGACAGGACACATTTTCTTTAGTGATTTATTTAAGAAGTTTTAAGTGTGCGAAAGGACGAAATAATTTAAGTTGTCTGTTTCTTTTCGTGTATTTAAGTACTTAGTTTTTACAGTTTTGGTTTTCTTTTGTTTTGTGTTTGACTGGAGTTACCTATTTCGTGATACGAGATGCCTCGAGTATCTAAAACTAAACGAAGAAAACAACGAACTTTGCAAAAAATTAAATTGTTATTGTAAGTACTTTTTATATCGAATTAATGTTATAAATGGTTTTCTAAAAGTACCAATTTAATATCCTATTTCATTAAATGTTGGCAGAATTGCAATAATTAATGGAAGTTCTTTCGCATTTTGTACAATTATTATCTTATTGTAAATGTTTTTTTAAATGATTTGAAATTTCAAATAAAAGAAAGCGCTTGATTACCTGTTTCTAAGATAGTAAGAACAGCAGCATAAATATTTACTTTGTCTCGACACGTGATAATTAACGCGTCACATTGATTCATGTCTGTGCAAAGCAATTAAAGAAAGAGACGAATGATACGCCGTCGCATAACTTCACGTTATCCGTCTCTGTCTTACGCATATACCCCGAAAGGGAGTGACGTGTTAGTGCTGTGCCGCTAGTCGCTGAATGTAAGTATTATAATTCAGGCATTTTCGTTCTCGAAATTTCTAATTAACGCGTTCACGTATTCAAATGAGTTAGCGAATAACTGTACACATTAAGATTAAGGCCCTAAGTAGATAACAGATCGTAGATTATGTTGTTCCTTTCATTCCTGTATTATATTGACAGGTTTTTTATTGATGTAGGAAATCGTACCCAGCTGAAGACTTCTTTCGGCTGAAATGATAATGAATTAAGGCGACTAGAGCCTTCAAATGCTGTAAATTAGGTACTTTCAAAAGACTACTTCTCGTTAATGGCTTCTGAAAAAAATATATATGAATTATCAACTCTTGTACAACATTTGGAACATAGGTCGTTCAGGTATCAGCATAAATTCGATATTAAAATACAATTCAACCGAATAGTGTTTTTTGGCTTGCTTTCCCTACTGATCCTAAACGGCAACGACGTTTGAAAATATTTACATGTTAAAAAATAAAGAATCCGATTTTCTTTAAACACAACATAGCATTTGTAAATCAAAAAACTTTCATTCAAAAATATCGAAAAGTTCGGAATGCTGAACGTCAACTACGGGAGGGGCTCCGCGCGGACGCGGGCGGCAGTCACGCATTGCCGTTCAGACGGGGAGGTTGTGTCGCTTGTTACGCTAAAATCCGTTAGTTGTGTGTGTGTAAATATTTATAAGGTTTTTCATTTGTGTGAATTCAGAGATTACTCGCTCGATTACCTATATTTACATATTGTAATTGGGTAAAAATGCCAAGAAAATCGGCGTCAAGGAAAAATGCGGCTAAAAAGGCTTTGAAAATGCACACAGTAATGTAAGTACAGACCTGCCTAATTTATCTACCCCACTATACCTACCCAGAGAGAGAGAGCCCATCGCAAAATTACCTACATAATAATATGCAGAGATCGAAATAACCTAACCTTACCTATACAACTTTATGCCCGCTCTGCACAACGTAAATAATATTTAGAATTTGACACTGACAATATTTTGTATTTTTTTTCTTCAATATAATTATTACAAACCAGAGATGTACAAAATGGTTTTAAAAAAGCATTTAAACACAAAATGCAAAATACTTTTCAGATTTACTATTTCAAATGCAAAATACCAAATAGTTTTGCATTTTGTATTTCAAATGCTAAATGCAAAATAGGTATTTTCAAAACAAAATACCTTTTGGTCTATAGATTTAGAAAAAAGGTTTTAAACCTCCCACAGTCAGAAGTTGGAACGTTCCACTACAAAAGAAAATACCCGGTATACAATTTTACCGTTTATGATGCCATTCGAAGTAAAGGCTATTTATTGCTATGTATGGCATGCTCAGGTTGCAAAACGAGGAGCTAATGAAATCGATGGCTGTATATGGCAATTCCTACTTAATGAAAGAAAAAGATGTATCAAAAATGTATCATTTTACTTCGACGGTTACTGTGGCCAAAATAAAAACCGATTCATATTTTATCTATACATGTTTGCTGCAAAAAAAATTGGAATTAAATATTACACACAGGTTTTTTGAGACCGGCCACGGCCAGAGTGAGGGAGACTCTATTTCACGCCAACATTGAAAGAGAATTAAAAAATAGAGTCGTGTACACCCCGGACCAGATGTACGCAATCATTATGAACGCGAAAGTTAAAGAAATGCTTCAAAAGGAGTTTTATGAATGAAAAATGAGGTAGGGCAAAAAGTATTATGGACACATAATGGAAGTGAGAGTCGCTTGCTCACAGTCCTCAATTTTACAATATAAATATGATTTTGATTCTGGATATTCTCAAATGAACATAGAACCTGTCCAAAAACATGAAGCAAGCGGGGAACAAGACAAACCGCGGCTCCTTTAGTCAACCCAAATCCTGCCTACGATTTTGAACTGCAAGTGCATGTACTGTACAGAGCCCTTGCCTATAAGTAAGCCTTTACATGACGACCTTATCAGTCTTTGCAAGTCAGGAGACATCCCAGCCTTTTATGACTCCCTGAGCGTCAGTACCAGTTCTGCAGTTAATGAAAACCGAGAGCTTCCTCTGATGATGACAATTAATTTACCTGATTTCATGTTTAATAGTCCCCCGGGTTAGTGCTCAATGAAAGAACTAATTATAATATACTTAATTATTATATAGACTGATGAAAAATAATACCAAATGCGTAGTTTATTTTGATTGATTTTATGCTTCAAACTTAAAGTTATTAGAAAAAAATCTTTTTCACCTCACTTGCTCGAAAAGGCTGTCTTTCTCCTTCAAAATCTGCGTGGAAAAGTGCTTTTTCCCCGCTTGCGTGGAAAAAGTATTTGAAATTCGAACGTGACGATGACCACCATTGCCCATCTACTCATATACTCAGAAATTAGAACTTTGAACTTCGTATGTTGTCGTCTCGCTTATACGAATAGTACTTAATTAGGTGAACGAGAAGGACGGAATAATACGAACTTCAAATGTCGAACTTGTTGTCAGACCCCTTACTTTTTCATCCGATAAAAAAAAACATAATGTCACGTTCAGAAACGCGATCCGGTATCCATTATTAATTTATTTTAAAATCCGTTACTTCCTAAGTTATTTTCAAGATTTGCTGAATTTCGTTGCTAAAAGAAAAAACGATATTGGTTTTTATTAATTATTATTATTTTTGGTTACCCACAAAAATAGCAACCAAGCAGGAAAAAACGGATATTATGATGCAATTTCAGAACGCGCCCCATTTTTTTTTAAATTCAGATTAGTTAGTGCGATTTTTTAACTTTCTTTTTAAAAATATAGCTAAGTATCTATGATTAGAAAAAAAGTTTTTAGAGATTGCTCGTCGGGAAACCGAAAAGTTACGAAAAGAACAGTATAATACGCAAGAAATTAATGTGATAGAACAATCAGAAAAAATAGTTTCACTTATTAGATTTTTGGGCTTAGATCCATTTACCTTTCTTATTTAGAAGAAAAATAATAAAAATACTGATTTACTATTAGACTGTTTTTCTTTCATCCACCATTTTTCTCGCTGTAGTGAGGTAAAAAATTGTGTGTTTCGCTCGGCAGTAAAGTTGTTTAGTATCTCGTGCCTTGAAACCCTCGCGACGCTCAGGATTCATAGAGTCCTTCGCTTGCTCGGGTTTCAATTCAGGCACTCGCGCCAAACAAACACTTTGCAGCCTTGCATAACAAAAATAACTATTGTTTTTAGTTACTTCATGAAACTGGCATTTATTGTTATTTGATTTTTGATTAAGCTATAATGATTGAGACATACTTAAATTTTAGTGGTATTGTTGCACGTTTTATAATGGAAACTTTGATTTTAAGAAATTAATGACCCGTGCAATGTGACAAAAGGAAATGGCAATAATTTTATAGTTCCGTTTCAAATGCGTAGTTTTGGTGAGCGCCATTGCACGAACAGTCTAGAATACTGCGACGAGAATACAAGGATAACTGCGCATATCATTACTTAGCGATCTCATTTTGACGAGAACATAATAATATGGATGTTTGTCATGCGATGAGCTTTCAGTATTTTATGATAAAATTATTGCACACTTTTATTCTAGTTACAAGGTATATAAATAAAAAAATTGAAAACTATTGTATTATTTTTTAATTTTGTCATTTACCGTACAAAAATTGCGAAAAAAATTGAGCTGGTGCATTGGCACCTACGGATTCCAAATATGGCATAAAAATAAAACTAAGATAATTATACCTATAGTATCTATTTAATTAAATTTACTATTTCAGTATGGAGGGGACAAGTAAAATAAATAAGAGAGAAAAAGATCGTAGAAGGAGGGAAAGAATAAAAAATGATCCTGAACTTTATAGAAAATTTAGAGACAGTGAAAGAGCGAGATATCAAAGGAGAAAGCAAGAAAAAAAAGTGGTGCCAATTGGTGAACTACCCCCTGAAAAGCAAAAAATAATAAGGCAAAAAAATAGAGAAGCATTTCGTTCTTATTATTATCGGAAGCTGAAAGGATTAAAAATGTATGTTTTATACTCTAGTCCTAAGTTAATTTTAGATCAAATACTATTAATTAGTCAATTAAGTGACACAATTTAGATTTACTTAATAAAATTTTAAATAGATTTAAAGTACATCATTTTGCCGGTCACAAAAGCGCTAAAGTAGGTACTATTGAAGGTTTTGAAGTAGGTACGAATTATTCCAATAGAACACACGCGTGATGTGACACTTTTTTGATATTTTGTATGCGGAGGCATACCAACGTATCCTTCTTTGTTATTCTTGTTATGTTTTCTCTGTTATTAATAATGTATTAAACGTTAATTAGAAATAGTCACGCACTTACTGTTAAAATTCGAAACTTTTCGTCGCCATTAAATACATTTTGACATTTTAAAATGTGATCCTAGCATTTGGCTTGCCGCTTATTGGCTGTTCCTGTCCAATGCTGCGTGTGAAAATAATGTCTGTCATAGAAATTCATGTCATATTGTGCCTTTTAATCTCATATTAATTACTATTAGGTGTGAGCGGAATGACACAAAACGAACTTCGAGTTTCGGAACGTAAGGCCTTTAGTACAATATCAAACCATTCACGATAAAAAAGCCGTAATAACGTGTCGCGTCACATCCGTCGCAGCTGTCTGCGCCGGCGCCGTCTGTGACCGCTAACCACGAAATCACACGAACGGTGCGATCGAGCGACTTCCCTGTTCATTGCTCGCTCGATATACTTACGGTACATCGGTTAACTTGCGAAATACTCAATGGATAGATACAAAAAAATGTCTCGTGGCGTTATTGAGCATAGTTGTGGTCATGCCGTAAGGTCATTGAGTTTGTATTGTAATAAAATAATAGTACCTACTAAAACGGGCCCAGAAATATCGAATTTGACGTTCATGTCAAGAGGGACGAAGCTACGTACATACAGACAGTGAAAGAAACTGAATCGCGTACCACTGTTGAACCTTTTCACTGAAAATATCATACTGACTTACCTGCCAAAGAAATTTTGTTTTCTAGATTAAGACTACTACGAAGACAAGAAGACAAATACAAAACTCCCGGTGCTTCGTGACACGTGATAATGAACGCGTCATGTTGTTTCATGAAGGCATGCCTTCTGTTCATTTTTGGTAGCATATAGAGAGGTTTTGTTTGAGTTTCCTTCTCTATATACTTTTATATCGCTGTTGCAGGGACAAAGCGCTATATTGTTTAGGCCTAATGTTAATTGTATTGATTAATAAAAGAATACCCACATTGTAATTTTGCGTATTCTTTATTTATAGTTAGAGAAAAATACTCACAATGTTAATTGTTGCCCCTTTTGTTAATACTTACCTCGGGACTGTTAATTGTAGCGCCGATCGCGGGATAAGTATTGATTTCGGACTTTTATGAGTGAAATCGACTTTTTTAAAAGGTACCAATTTCTTGTCAAATTTAACCAACGGTATGGTTGGTGGTATGGTGGTCTGTCCAATCATTTATTTTCTCGATGACAGCTCCCGTAGAATGTAACTGCGCTTTATACGCAAAAATTAACTTTTAAATGCAAGGTATAAAAAATATGACGGCTGCCTAATTTTGTTCCTTGATCCCATATAATACGCATCTAAGACAAATTGAGTCCATAATTATATGCAGTAATATCTTTTTAAAGTACGATAAACAATAAACGTTTTAATAGAGTTACATTCTATGGGAATGCAAATAGTGATGTTATGATTGAAATATCGATATTGTATCGGTATTGTATATATTGAACTAGATGTGTTCCTGCGACTTTGTACACGTTGTATTTTTTTACCGGGATAAAAAATAGCCTATGTTACTCAGGAATAATGTAGCATTTTAATGGTGAAATATTTTTTGTTTGTCCAGTAGTTTTAAGTTTATTCATTACAAAGATACGTTGTCATTCGGCCATTTTGCACGCTTAGAATAAATTAGCATTCAAGTCGGTTGTTTTATTGGCTCCATAGCTGAATACTTCTCAACTACTCGTATATATATAAAATTGGATCGACATCGTATCTACTGATCACTTATTAGCTCACAACACTATAACTATCAAACTACATATGTCATCGAGAAAATAAATGATTGGAACAACTATAAATAGTTTGGACATCATTTGACACAAAAATAATTTCAAAGTGTTTAGGCGTTTTGAAGTTACAACTGAAAATATAAATTTTTGGTCTTTATCCGAATATTTTCAGTATCCAGAGTTACAAATAATAAATACACGCAAAAGTCACCCGATTTGCGGGAGGTGGGGTAATGAGCTAGTTTGGGAATTCAGTTCCTTGTACTTCCGCCTATTTAGATAGATCGCACGCCGATTGGCTCCAACTCAATGACATTTGACAAAAATCTCATGCGTATCCCATTGCCCTAAACCAGCAATTTCATTCATAGGTGTTAATGCACTGTATTGTTTTCTTTCGTTAATTTTTGTTTTTTCTTTGTTTCAGCCGCGCCAAGACAGGACTCATGCCCAAGAAACTCTCAACATTGTGCAAAAGCGTAATTGAAAAGTAAGTTTACGTTTAATTTCTTTATTTATAGTCGCCGGTGTATTAATCCATTCTTAATTTAAAACTTTATTTATTGACAGATACAAACTTCAAAAGGCCAAAAAACGAATAACGGAGCCAACAACCTGTACAATTGTTGGTGGGAAGTAAGTTATTAAAATTGTGTCATTATCTTTATCATTATCTCCAGCCTAGGTACGTCCCACAACTACACACGAGCCTCCTCTAAAGCAGAGACAGTGAGTATTGGGAACTTCACAAGTGCCATTATCTACTCTGCAAATAATACTGTGTTTCCTTGACATTTCTTCCTTCAAATAAAAGCGCATTAGCAATATCAAATGAAATTTAGACTCAGTGCGAGCCCAGGTCTGAATTCACGATCATCTCATTGACATGCTATAGGTCGAACCACTACGCTACCACGGCTTTAATAAACAATGTCTTAGTTATATTAAACCACAGTGCTTTGACATTTGCCCTTCTTTACGAATTACAGACCTTTACGACAGCGGAAAGAAGCATCGACTGAATCACCATCAAATAAGAAGGAGCGGAAGGATGTAAAACCTAAACATAATTTAACCGAAAAGGTAGCCAAAAAAAGGGGCAGACCACCAAAAGTAGAAAAACTTGAACAAGAACCCAAAATAAAAAGGGGCAGACCACGTAAAGAAACTATTCCGGAGATGTCAGTTTTCATTGCAGATATCCACCCTGAACCCGAAGTGAGGCAAGTATATGCAGAGGTTTATATGCAACATGCAAGCCGTGATAATTTAATTAATCATCTCTATCTACCAATATCTTCTACTATTCATCAGAAAGAAATAGTCAATTTGATTGTAATCGCACCTGCAATAGGACCTGAGGTGTTAACCTGTAGGTTGACCTCACTGAAGTTCGGTTTTTATTTGCCTTTATATTTTCTTTTGCAGAATAAAACAAGAATTGGATGGGGAAATGGACGTGAGTTTTTTATAGTCAAATTATAATTAGATGCTTGTGGTACTTACATCACCATGGTGTTCCATTTATATGTTTTCATCAACAACGCTTAGTGCTTGTTCATAATTATCTTGACTTGATTCATAGCTTTAAAGCCTTTTTAACAAATAATAGTTTTTAAACTTTGTTAACTTTTGCTTTACGCTACACGTTTTGCAGTGACGTGTTCAGTTGCTAGTGCAGTAAAACGAAGACTTGGTGTTGTTAGATCTTTGCTTATCCTAAATGTACTCACTTAAAGTCGTCAAATAAATTGTTATGTATTCGATTGCAGGATCAAGATCCATTCGCCCCAGACGATGAAGGCTACACAGTGATAGTCAAAGAAGAATTAGAAATAGATGAAGAAATAATTCGCGCTGTTCCACCTGCTGTTACCAGTTCCTCACAAATAAAAGATGTGTTACCTAACTTAACGTGTTCGCAAAATGCAGGTCCATCTAGTTCTTCAATAGCACCAGCTAAATCTTCAGGTCCACCTCTCATGACTGTAGTTGGAGATGAGATGCAGATATTTGCTAATAGTATAGCTGAGCAACTGAGAACCTTCCCGTTAGATAGGGCTTTGTTGTTGCAATTAGAAATTCAAACGATGATTGACAATGAACGGCAGCTTTTGTTACATTAATAATTTGTTGACTAGTGTGATTATCTAATCCGTGTATTATGAGGGCAATACTACATTTAGTTTCGCTAATTATTCAATGATTTTTAGGTCGAAAGTAATATTTGAGTCATGTAGAAGCAAAGATGACAATATTTTTTTTTATATACCGACTTTGAATGAAGTCTTGTTGCGCTTCATGACATGTAAATGAAAAAGTAACTTCTGTACGCTTTTCAGTTCAAGTGGATGTTGCAGACTTTTCTTCTATTATGACTCATTTAGAAAGACACGTTTTACTGTGGAAATTTTATTAATAATTTATCATTTTTTTTTGCATTTGACTATTTGGTACTATGTTGTCAAAATTTTCTCGTAGTCCATGGATTAAAATATAAAATAGGGGTCATCCATAAAGTACATCACACATTTAGGGGGGAGGAGTCTAGAAATTTATGACACATGAACGAAATAATTGTCTGGCCTCTCTAACATAAAAAAAAAAAAAAAAAAGTTGCAGTCTTCATAGTAAACCCTATAAGAAGACGTACTTTGACGTACTTTATGGATGGCGTTACCTACTACTATTAAGGAAGCCAATGTGATTATTTTTAACATAATATTGTTGACACTGAGTGAACGTTACCAGAATTTTCCCCAAATGTGATATTTGATACTGATAAAAATAAATTATCACAATGAAAATTTATCCTTATGTAATAGTTTTTTGTTGTGGTTTAAATTCAAATCTCTGACCAAAACGATTGTCCAACACTAATATAAAACCTGCGTCATTTTCGTAAAAATACATGGTTACGTTTCAACCAGTAAATTAAGTGGTATATAAGTATAGTCAGTTATGTTATGATATGATAGTTATGTACGTGATGGTGGCAATAATTTGATTCCTGAGCGCATAAAAGAAATGCCAAACTATGAATAAATATTTTTTACAAAACCTAACTCATTGTTTCGCATACAATTACATATTTTTAACTTTAATTACCTTTAGTATTATTGAATCGGTTATTTATACAGCAATGTACACATGCAGAGTAATTTTCATCGAGTCTTGTTCGGTTCACAAAAACTAGATAAGCATGTAACCTCTTTGCAACGATGTAAAAATTCGATGCAGAATTAAGCCAGGTCCCTTTTCTTTTGTCCTTGTCCCACCTTTGCAGAAAAAGCGACGGCTTGCGGCGCAGGTATCCGGGTCGAACGAAACCCACCGTAACAGCCCTGCGTGAAGAATGGCAACGTCGCCTTTCAAAATGCTTCGAATGGTTAGGTTTTTAGTTTAAGTTTGGGTCGAAACTAGAAATGTGCAAATTAGGTATTTATTGTAGCTAGGTTGAGTTGCATAATATTTGAATGCGATGCTTAGATCGTAATACGGCGGTCTCCTAAGCAAATAAATCCATAATGGTTTGAGCTAGACCCTCCCGCCGCCCGCCATCCGCGCGCGCATTATAAGAATGCCAACCAACTTCAAATCGTTATAAAACCTATATGGACATTCAAAACGAAAACTGAACTAAGACACCTACAGTTGTTCCAATCATTTATTTTCTCGATGACAGATGTAGTTTGATAGTTATAGTGTTGTGACCTAATAAGTGATCAGTAGATACGATATCGATCCAATTTAAAATTAATAAATAAAAATTACCTGTCATTATAATTATTTCATTTCATTGCCGATTACCTATCATCTATACTTATATTATAAAGAGGAAGGATTTGTATGTTTTTAATGAATAAACCAAATAAATTAATAAATAAACTACTGGACAAACAAAAAATGTTTCACCATTAGAATGCTACATAGGCCTGAGTAACATAGGCTATTTTTTATCCCGGTAAAAAATTACAACGCGTAGAAAGTCGCGGGAACACATCTAGTTCAATATATACAATACCGATACAATATCGATATTTCAATCATAACATCACTATTTGAATTCCCATAGAATGTAACTTTATTAAAACGTTTATTGTTTATCGTACTTTAAAAAGATATTACTAGTTACATATATGGACTCAATTTGTCTTAGATGAATATTAATGGGATCAAGGAACAAAATTAGGCAGTTGTCATATTTTTTATACCCTGCATTTAAAAGTTAATTTTTGCGTAAAAAGCGTAGTTACATTCTACGGGAGCTGTCATCGAGAAAATAAATGATTGGAACAACTATAAACATGATTTTCAAAGACTTATTCGACGATAGCCCATTTTGATATACCTAGTTCGTAGTTTTTTTTGCTTTTTCACATCATAACGTCGGATTGTCATCAAGTACATTGAATTTTTAATGCTTTGTCATACTTCTTACTAAAAGTAGTAATAATGAACAAGAAACCTATTGCCGTAAGGATAATCAAAATCGGTTTATATTTTTGGATTTTAGAGCGCCACCTAGAGCGAAATAAAGAACCATACAAAAAATTACTGCTAAAGCATTGCATTTTTCAATTACGGCGAAATTTGTTCGCATTATGTCCATAAAAAGGTCATCTTAGATAAGATAATGAAAACTGAAGAGCCGTTAATACACCTGGTTGAGTCACATGCATTATCGAAATTATTTTTACGCAGCAAATGAAGTAGGGCTACAGAAATCCGCAAATTCGTGTCAAGTTCAGCAAAGTATTGGGGCCGCTTAGCTGTTGCAATGCATTAGTCATGAACGTTATGAAAGGCCTGCGGGGATGTGTGCGTTATTATGAACATTTACATAAATAATACGTGTTTATGTGTGCAAGAAACCCAGATGTTAATTTTCTTGAAAATTTTAGCACGCCACTTATCCTAGGAAAATGTGTGACAAGCTCGGCGCCTACTGAGTGAAGCAGTTTGTTGATTAGGAAACAGGTAAATTTATAAGCAAAACCGAGTTTGTACAACTCGTAGTATTGACAGTCTTTTGGAAGTTTAAAAAAATAGAGGGACAAAATTGTATTAATTATATAAATTAATATTAAGGAAATAAACATAGAATGTACCAGTTGCTTCTCTTCCCGCGCAGAATGCAAAAACCTAATAACCCATCGAGGGCATGGGCGAAATTCTTAGGAATCATATTATAGGCGATGCGGCTAGCAACTCATCACTATTTTGATTCCCCTTTCCACCTGGCCCACAGTCATGCTAAACGTGGGGTCTTTTTACCTTAGGCTCTGTCTACCCCGTAAGGGATGAAGACGTGATTTATGTATGTATGTATGTATTAAGGAAAAAAGGAACTCGGCGGTGCGGCGGTGTCCATTCGATTTTGTAAATTTCCTGGTAGAGACGTTTGTAAGTACCTATGATCGCGTGTTCCTTACAAATACAAGGAAAAATAAGATAACATTTGGGTTTAAACCCAGCTGCCTTTCAAACGAGTTTTATGACACCTGTCAGTGCCTAACCTAAGTTCATTCAATTCATCGCTTTAGTAGGAAAAAATATAGTTTTATTCGAAAACACGGTGCCGCATGGAAGACTGTAAACTCTTCTACAGTGCATAATGTGTCATTCGCTATACAAACTGCGTACTTAAATCGGTAATCGTCTGAACAGCACAGTAGGTAACGTAAAAGGTAAACGCACTCTCTGAATTTAGGCAACTACGCACAAGGTAAATCGGGGACACTTGAGGAGCAGCACCCTGGCCTATTCCCGTTTCGGTCACTTTAATGGTCATTAATGTGAGAGTGAAAGGGACGAGTTAGTACGAACTTCGGAGTAGCCGCTTTACATCATTATTCCGCGTATCGCCACTCGAATATAACTAATAAAACACAACAGAATCGTGTCGCGATAACCGCGTAACAGCTTTTATTAAAAAGTTTTTGCGCAGTTACTGCAGAATTGGGCACAATGCGTCATGTAATATCTCATTAAAAATTGCTTTAGCGGAACTGAGTCAGAGTGGGATTTTGCAAAACACTGTTAGGTACTGTAAGTGTTCTTATTTGATGAGTACCTGATGCTTACAATTTATACGGAATAAGTCCACTTGTGTTTAAACTTTTTTTACACTATTACTGTGTTATGTTTTGGTTTAAGGACAATAATGATACAAACAGGAAGAAAAGTAAATATAAAGCTTTTGATGTAAATGCATACGAAATTTGAAGTTAATCTGATGACTAGGAAACTTGTAGCTTCTATCTACATCCTAACTGAGATTGCGCGTCATAACCT
This sequence comes from Pandemis corylana, assembly GCA_949127965.1. Classification (NCBI taxonomy): domain Eukaryota; kingdom Metazoa; phylum Arthropoda; class Insecta; order Lepidoptera; family Tortricidae; genus Pandemis; species Pandemis corylana. Next base: position 9,201,384 of record OX421856.1, on the reverse strand, counting down.
AAAGGTTAAGTTTAGAAAAGGGCTAGTTAGATAAGGATTAAAACAACAATCTTAAGAAGCTTAGGTAACTTTCGGAATAATTAAAATTACTTGCTCTTCTGAACCTATTCTATCAAGCCAGCTCTAAAAAGAACATTAATTAGCAAAGTTATGGGCGTCAAATTGGGTTAAGACCTACCCTGGCACCCTGGCACTACCTCTGGGGGTAAGGTGGGACTGAACCATAACACCGTAGTGCTGTAAGCTACGGGTATTAGGTAGGTTAGGTTAGTCAGGTAGCTCCTTATGCCCGAAGGCAAACACAGGTATAGGAGCCCCGCGTAACGGGGCTTCGTCGATTTTTTTTCAATTTCTCAAATCCCAGCACTACTATGGCGGTATGGTTCAGTCCTACGCTACCCCCAGGGGTAGTGCCAGGGGTATGGTGGGTCTGAAGGGGTCGAATTTGATCAACAACGAATACAGTTAAGACCTAGGTAGGTACTATTACTATCATTGTCTATTTGATAATAACTATCTAAAATAACAGTGATGCGAGGCACCATGAGTGGACTTTAATGATATAATGGGTGCACTTCTTTGTGCCTGTAATAACCTGGATTAAGTACTTCAGTTATATTGATAAGTCTTATGATATCGCATATCACGTTGCTTTCTAATTGAATCATCACATTAAAACATAAGCATTAAAGATTAGTTATATGAAACAATGACAAAGACTGATTAGACTATCATAAGATTAAGACAGTGGTGATGTGTCCTTTCTAAGCTGACTCATTATAATGATTGTTAAACAATGAGATTTAAAGAAGCTAACATAGTCGGTTAGTGTCAAAGATATGGCCGCATATAATTTGAGTTTATGAACGAGTTGAGTCGCCGTTGTTCAAAGGGTAATTATCCGCATACGTTTGCTCAACTTGCCTAGGTGGTTACATATATAAATCATGTCTTAATCCCTTAGGGGGTAGACAGAGCTTGAGGTAACAAGACCTGAAGGCCACGTTTAGCATGATTGTGGGTGTATAGGTAGAAAGGGGAATCAAAATATGATTCCTAAGATTTTCACCCATTCCCTCGATGGACATTTACCATCTGCCCGGTTAGGTAATACAAAATTAGAAAATAGCACTGTTTAAATGGTAAACTGTGATAAATAATCAATCAGTAATGAAGAAGCAAACACATGTTGCAAGCATGACAAAATATGAAACTTGTGACTTCATGTTAATCGAAATTACATAAATTAATGATATAACTTTGTATTCTTAAATCAGGAGTGGCAGCATTTCGATTTAAATAACTAAATTAACCGCAGTAGGTATAATAATTCAGAGGCCGAACAGATTTGATTAGATTAAATAAGATTCATTTATTTCATTTTGTAGTTTACGTTAATATTTTCATGTCAAATAATAAATTCACAAAAGGAAGGAAGAATGACACAAATAAAAAATAAAATAAATCAATAAACAAAATAAGGCACAATAAACAATCAATTCATTGAATGTCAACGTAAATTATATTCACTGTACTCTTTCATAGAGTAGTGATTTATCCAAAACTGGCGTAACTGCACTGTCGATATCAATGTAAGCGGGTAATGCACACACACGCAACATGGACTCCGACCTATCGGTATACAACTTCTCACATCTGTCTGTGTAACTGAAGCCCGAACAGACACGTACTATATAACCGACATATAACGAACCTAATTACTCGTACTAAAGATTACTTACCCGCAAGTAATGGTAAAATCGCACGCGTCGCGTATGTGATAAGACACGTGATTCAGACATGGCCGTCATAGAATATTGAGGCAGACAGAAATAACCACTCTACTTGAATATACTAACCCTTAACAGGAATGAGGATAATTTTGTAAAGAAAGCGAAATTATATTTAGTCCGTCAGCTAGATTACCTAAAATATTGGACACGATTTTTTTTTTCCTCAATTAAACAAAAAAATACAAAGATAAAGCGCGTCAAAGTGGTGTATTTATCGAAATATTGGCGTGAGTGAAGGGGATGCACTATATTGTTTCTGGCGTATGCGACGAAGATGCCAATAGGGCAACGCGAACACGCGACGCTAAGTGGAATGCCACCCTAAGCTAAAATTGCATCAAGATGTTGACGTTATACGACATCGTAACTCAATTCACCGTAAAGTTTTGGCTATGTGAAAAAAGAAAAAAATACATGTTTATCATTAATACTTTTTGATAATCTACCTGCACGGCTAGCAGAAAAGCGCGGGAGGCTGTATGGCGCGCGAGATTTACTACCACTCTCTTTTCACAACAAACAGTAAGAAGAAGACGGGTAGACTATCTCGTGTACGGCACATCTCACGCGCACTTGAGCTAGCCGGACTGACACAAGAAAAAATTAGTCATCATCCCTATTAAACGCAGCGTGGGTGTGGTAGGTGCATGCTGATTGTTTTACCTTTAAGAGCTGGCCAATGACCCTTTGTCTACCTAACTTTAAACAAAACAAATGAGGAGTGTCTTTTCAAAAGAGCTTATTTCTTTATGAAAACCATACAAAAATATGTCCTTTTGTAAAGACACTCCAAGTGAGCAACACTGAATCCTATTACCTATTGTCTGAAAGGTCACGTGGACGTCTGGGACGGCGTGTTTTCATCACGGTAGATCGCGTAGATCATGCAGCTGTTTGTTAACATCACATGATTTTGAATACTGATGTTACTCGTGACTTTGAGGTAGGGTAACCTTAATGCAGAGGAAGATAAGTAAGCCTTGGTAATTTGTCATTATTTGATAAGTATAACCTCATGAATAAATACTTGTCTGCGGGCTTGACATTTCTCGTTTTATTACTTTGCTTTTCTAGTTCCGTAATACAGATAGTCACGTTTTAAATAACAGTCGCATTACATTTATTTGAACTTACTGTGCCTTTATAATTAATCTTGACGAAACAACTCCGTTTCATGAGCCTTGCAACATGAGTACGGGTTAACGATTTAATTATTATTCCACACACACACACACACACACATAACTATTAATATCATCTGTACGACCCCGGTGTAGACTTACGTAATTATCATATAAACTTACTCATTCATTTTGTTCTTTACTACTCTTTGAAGCAACTTCTTTGGTGGTCGTTGCTCACACGCTCACACACGCAAGGTAAGAGTGTGTGAGTACGCGTGTATAATTCATCTGAAACCAATCTGAGCTATACCATGGAAATGGAGGTTTATTAGTATGTTACTGGCGATTTCTAGTTTAGCACAGAAAAGAAACCATTAAAATGATATGTAATTGTAGTCCGAGTTTGACCGTAGTTCTGGTTTCAAAAATACAAATAAATGCAAATTTTGAATTCATAAGACAAATATTGAAAGAAAAAGTTAAAAAAAAATAGAGTGCCCAAAGAAAAGGCTTTGGTAAAACAGTGAAAGCGAGGCAATTTCACTTAGTCAAACTTGGATTAAACAAGACGCGCTTTCCGATACAACTGTGTATTCGTCTAACGTAGATCTAGGATGTATTGGATTAAACTAACTGATAACAAAATCAATTAACCCATGAAGCTTGGTTAATCGTGAAACATTAGAAACAGTTTCATAACCGATATTAAAAATGGTTGACCTTATCTGGGAGTCAGAATTGATCACAGACCGGCGCGTGATTCGATAATGTTATACGGAAACATGATTGGGCTAGTTCGACATTATGTCATAACTACTCGTACGCCCTCGTGTCTTTAAACCACTTTAAACGTTAAGTGATAAAATACTGAGAGAACCTGCCATTCAGGAGGGGGGAAGTTTATTATACCGTCCCTCTCCCTCTCGAACTATAGACAATTAGTGGGAGCGGAACGACACGAGTATAAGGAATTAAGGATAGATCCAATATAGTTAAATAAGATAGTTTCCAAACGCCTTATGAGAAATGTACAAAATTGATTTAGCATCAAGCTACGTAAGCAGGTATACCGAACGAATTGATTCCAGGCCCACTGTAGAAGCTATTCGCAGAAAATGACAGTGACTATTTTGAATTGGACAAGGAATATCTATATGACGTTTACTGTGAGAACGTTCTACGGGAGTAAACTACAAATTGATCTAGCTAGAACTCATTTCTAAGAAAATTTCTCTGCTCTGTCGCCCAGGAACTAGATATCAAAGTGCCTATGGTTCAAAAACAAATGAACTCCCATCACAGGACTTCTTTGAGTACTTAAATTAGAAAGCTGTTGCACTTTATGTAGTCGGTGACGCGCAGAATTGACCAATCACATTACAAGAGGAGCACAGATGGGTTGTTGCCATTACATTGGTTAAACTAATTGGTCGACAATGGAAGTGCAGCCTTATACTCCGAAAAATCGGGGGCACTAGCCTCCAAGTTATACGGCATACCTACCTCAAATTGCTCGGTTACAGCTTATCTTTATCTCTCACGTTTCCTGTTAGTAACAGAGGTAGGCATATATTGTATGTAGCATACAAACATTCCGTTTGTGTTAAATTCGTGAGGTGTTTCAACAACCAAAATGTTAATATTTATTGATTTAAAAACTTTAGAAATACTTAGAACGTGTCACCTATCAAGGGTGTGGGCGAAAACCTTAGGAATCATGTTATAGGCGATGCGGCTAGCAACCCACCACTATTTTGATTCCCCTTACCACCTATACGCTTACAATCTACTAAACGTGGTTTTTAGGTATTACCTTAGGCTCTGTCTACCCCGCAAGGGATTTAGACGTGATTTGCGTATGTATAGAACGTATCAATTTGATCGGTAACGCAAGAGAAAGAGTGATTTAATACGTTTATGGCAGAGCGAGATATATCTTTAGATGAGACAAATTTTCTTAGACGCTGTGAAATAAAGTGAACCCAGTAACACTCTTAATCGAAAACTTCTTGTTCTTTGACACTTTCTGCTGTCAAATTTTTCGGTCTCGTTTTACTAGTACTCCGTCAATGCCTATTTAATCTAACGTAAATAGTGTTGAGGAAAGGTAGATAGTGCTCCGCCTTCTTTTTTTCGTCTTGGCGAGGTCACTACCGTACCCCGAGATATCTACGCATTGACTTTATTCTCTTCAAATCCAAATGGAGAAATAAAAACGTGCATGCAGGAGCTTCGTGATTCAATCGCAAAAAACATCTGACAAACGAAGGTCTACAGCCGCTACACTCTATAAATGTCAGATAAATGGCTTATTTGAATACGTTTCAAATCCGGTTTCAAACTCATACAAAACAGGGGTCGCATTTGTTACGGAATAGTTTGGGAACCAACCCGATTTCAACGTCCTGAAGAGGACGGTCGTACAGTCACTTGCAGAGAAAAGGTACCCCGTAATAGCAGTAACCCTACCGAGGGGGTACCTTTTCTCTGCAGCTGACTGTATGTGAATAGTATAAGTGCGTTAGTGCGCCATTCGATATCGTACGTCAAAAATTTGCCATCTTTAGTTTGCCTTGAACGACCTAGAAATTATTAAATAGATTCTGACAATGAACATAGAAATTGGATGAAAAGGATCTAAAGTTTTTCATACATTTATGTCCACATACTTTACGGCAAAAATATAACAGTTCTGAAGCAAAAGGCGGTCTCGTGTAATTTCTACTCTAGTATTGGAGCCTAAGCTATGCAAATTTCAAAGTCCTGCTATAGGATCTCTTTAATCTGGTAATTAACTCACCTACAATTACGACACCCATTCTGACGTACATCCGTCAAACGACAAACAAATTATAATCTTAGTTTAATAATTTCTGCGGTTATTAAAGTTTACCTTTTCTCACGAATGTTATTCGTGCTAACCGCGTCATTACTATTATACCTACCACAATTTCCTTCCTGTCTGTAGTCGCTAAATTCAAATTTTAACAACCTATACTAAGCACTACTAATAACCCTAAAACATAGACGTCGCTATCGTCATTTAATGGGCCCCTGGTGTCGCAATGTCGCTGGAACGCATTATGATGTTTAGATGGTATACCTATCTTGACAAAGCTCCACATCTCACATACCCATTGCCTTGACCAATGGAATGTAAAAGGTGCATGTTCCACACATACGGCTGTGAAAGACCGTAAGTTGCAAAAAAACGGTAAAAGTACGCAAAAGCCTTTTTTTCGTATGTGCCGCTTTTTAGCAACTACATTAAAATCTTTTTATGCAGCATGAGAAGTGAAAAGGTAATAATAGTGCGTTTGTAGTGAACGTCATGCTCACAATGATCTAAGAGCCATGTGAGCAAGTCGTGATTTCCACTCGCTTTCACTATATCAGTGCGATCTCACGGGCCTTATCAATGGATTTTACTGTAGAAAGGAAAAATACTAGATCTCTTATCCGTTCGTTTGATGTTCAATGACATACTTACTGACACAGTTGTTCGGATTATTTTGAAGGTTCGACATCAAATATAAACCGAGGCAACGTTCTTTTTGTTTTTAGATGGCATTCTGCCTTTGTTATAGAAATGGTCCACGTGCAATTGTCATTTTAAAAGTTTAAGAGCATGAAAATTAATGAATAAAAAAATGTGGTTTAGAAGTCTCAATATTTATTATATTCAATAACGCATCTTGTTATTTTGAAAATAAGTCTTTTGATAAGGTTAATCGTTCCTGTAATTTAATTTAATACAAGATGGTGTTTGAGGCTAATGTTCGATTATGGAACAACCATGACTTCAATACAGTCTGCTTACAAAGTTAGAAATAAAAACATAAAATTAGAAATCTACTTGAGATCACACTAGCAGAACAATATGTTCGCAAACAATGACTTTTGTTCCAAAAATTAACGTCAAAATGTAATACTATGGAGATATTGAGTCTACGTTACTTGCGACACACCTTTACAACAATATGCTTTAACAACCTTTTGAAATGCACTCCTTTTCGAAACAAAAACGTTCAAACAATAAATTTCGCACACTTGTGTCTATTGGCAGTTATTGACGTACCGTCTTCAATATAAATTGAAATAATATAGTGTTCCTTCAGTTGGTAACGCTGTAAAATTTGTTCCACGTCAGACCCCGTCGCTTTGTTCTCGTCGATAGTGCCACATGTTCTCGAAACACGTTTTGTAATTTAAGTTGCTAGCAGGATATAATAATACATTATGTAAACTCGGGGCTGGCGGGGTTAAGCTCTGTCTACACTTGTAATTTTGTATCATTTTGGCGTGTCTTATCCTAGTCGCGTGGCGATGTGGCACCGTAGAATATCGGTATCATGATCTTTGGTTGACGCGCTTCTTAGTGCATCGCAGGCGTACGCCTGACCACCACACATTTGTTTATGCATTTTAAGCATGCGCTTGAACGTCGACGTACTTCTTAATACATAGTAGACGTGCGTTTGACCATCATCACGTCTGATTGTAGGCAAAAATGTAGTCTAAGATGGAGCAGGCTTACCTAATACATGCCTATGATATTGATATGAAAACTAGCGTACAGAAATGTGTGTGTGTGTAACTGAAGGTATGTACACGACGATGCACGTTTCACTGGCCTCACTTTGTCTTTTCACAGAACTGTAACTAGAATTTTTATTTGATCTGACACTTTATTAAACAACACTTACCCATGTTTCAGATAGGTAGTTGAAGACAACACAACAGAGAATTTAAGGTATCATGTCGCCTTAACCCTAAGATTAAATTTTAATAAAACTCAACGTACGATAAGGCATCGACCCTTTACACAAGGTGGTTGCACAGGGCTCCTTGTTTAATTATTTGACTTAATAGGTAATAATATGAAGAAAGATAGGTATATAAAACTTGAAAATGATGACACCAGTTTTAATACTTTCGATGATGTAAAGATAATATTAATTAAGGTACTAAGTGGTTAGAAAGTCGAATAAGTGTTGAACAAGTACATATAAGAAGACGCAACTTTTTTACAACCTTCGCGTTGTATTCTAAGTACACCATTCTATTGATGCTCATGCTTAAGGTTTGAATTCCAATAATACGTAAGACCAAAATGACGAAGTGCTTAGAAAATAATTATGGCAATAAGCAAGCATTCCACGCGTACTCGTTCTCACACGATACATAAAAGACAAGGAATTTAGGTACAAATATTATAAAAATAATCTCTTGAATTTAAGTATTTAAACAATGTAGTGAATACGCTAGTACGAAAATATATGTAGGTACACACAACGCACACATTCAACCAATTTCACAGGTAACTCGTATCTTAATTAAATTAATTCCATTATGGCATCGTTCCCCTCATTGATAAGCCAAAAGTCATATCCGGCGAAAACCGTTGGATATTTTAACGTCGACCGATCCAAGGGCACCAGTCAAGGACCTTAGAATCTTGACCCCGCCGCATAAATTGATTCAAATACTTCAACTGCAAGAAAACTCTGACTATACTTTATAAAGTATTCATTACCTATTCGACTTCTTTCAATGCCATAGCCTTTCAGACTTTTACAACTTTGTACCTTATTAGTCTTAGCACAGAATACGTCGTTATTTTCAACAATAATTACTAAGTGATTAACCGTCAAAGCTGCACAAAATCTCGTCTTTCAAACTAACATTTGCTGTTAAGTTACTTAGTCACTATCACATTGTAGTTACACAGCGGTTTGGGAATCAGAATTGCCATATTAGGAACGTGAACGCAAATCACGTGCTGCGGTACGGGTACCGACTTTACTAGGATATTACCCCACAATCAGCAAGTAAAAAACGTGGCGTCAAACTAGCGAAAAAATTCAAGTACATTGATCTTGAAGATATTAACGTCGCGTTTGAGGGTATTTCCCGAAAGATTGGAAAACTGGGAAGTAGAATGAACGGGAAAAATAATTTGCATGTCTACTTAGATGTTACAAGATGAATTTTGATTAAACCATCTTACGTAAGTTCGAAAAACAAAGATTCGTTATAACCTAATAGACCAGGTAATTTGGAAATATGGATTTAGATTATTAAACATATTACTAAAGATCCCCCTGGATAATCACATTGGAAGGACAATTGTTTTACCACACGAATATCGGGAACTCGTTGAGGTAATCGCAGTCTATATCCCGGTGATAATATGTATTATCATATGATTGTCTAAGACTTCAATCAAACAATAATTCATAATTACGCCTTGACGTTTCATATTTATATTTGCAGTAAAACAGTCCCAACATAATATTTTGTTTACTATTTGGCTCCAGTGTGTGAAAATACTGTTGAAGTGGCGCCAAATGCATATTTGCCAAATGAAATAATACTGGTCCAGACAGTGCTATACATACGTACTCTGTCTGCTTTACCTTATTCTTGTCTCAAGTCTAGAAGTAAATTTAAGTGTTTGTGTTTGCCATAACCATAACTTTTTGGCAATATTACGTTGACCTCAACGAACGTACCGACACTGAATAAATCAGTCAAATTGACAATGCTATGACAATTTATGTCCTAAATTTGTGGACTGTAACCAGGATATTTCCTTCAGTTCGTCACAAGTAAATCGTTTCGAAATATTCTTTTGGTCAGTCACATTTGTACAATGCATCATTTTGTCTACAATCGTATACATAATAGTACGAATGCGTATACACAGCAAACTGTGTCTCGAAATGTGGTGAAAATGTACAGCTTACGCAAATGTACAACTTTTTCTTTTACCGTATCTCTATTCTCTTCAAAGCATTGTTGACATTTTGTCAATTTTGTAGCGACCTTGTTACTTGTTGTGCTAACGCTAAATGCTAACCTTTAAATTTTAAGCATTCATTAACCATTTTAATTAGTACTCAGACCGAGTCATAAATCACTCGATATTATGGCTAGCTACAAGCGAAATATCGGAAATTAATATTTCTCGTGCTTTGACGTGAACAACTTATGACTATTCTGCATCCACGTGCAAGCTAAGCCATTAAAACAAAACTTAATGACCCTTTACTTCACTTAGTTCAATGAACTTTAATTCTTCTTTGTAATGTTTTATACATTGACCACTATCGCTAATTTTATTGAATTTCCGGTACTTAATCAGGTAAAGTTATTATGATTTTAATTATTTCTGTGCTTGCCGTACATGCAACAGCCGTGGTCACGATCGTCTTCCGAACTAATCGCACTTTCATGTTTTTTTCCCCCACCAACATCCCTACCAGAGCAACACAACTCTATTGAGAATTTCCAACCCTGCATTTGCTAATAACAATATAATATTTTATTTTACTTGCAGACAGTCCGTGACTATGAAAAATGTTCGTGTTACACGTTTCTTTCAATCATATCCTATTTCAAATTCATTGTATAACTTTACATCGCCGTAAACACTTAAAGAACCTTTTTGCTAATAAAACCATATCATATCAGTGTTCGTTAATATTTTGATTGCACAATCATTACCATCGTTAAATCTAACTGTAACAGCATTTACGTAACCTTTGACGTCACGGCAGGGGAAACCCTCAAAGAAAATAGGTCAACCTAATCCACTTTCGCCAAACTTACGTCAGACATCAATCTCAGATTTAGAACAGCAAAGTATGAAATGCATCTGATACATGATAATCAGTTGATTCTCACCTTTATGCCTTCACAAGTCGGGTCAGCTTTCGTAATGCTAGCGTTATCTTAAGATAAAATTTGGACTAATGAATGATATTCGCGAAGAAGTCCTTGGATTCAAAAAGCGATTTGTAGGTCACCTCATTTCACAGGGTTATTCTTATTATGGATAAGTAGGTATCATATCACGGATGCGTCCTAGTTCACGCGTTCCTAGAAAAACTGAGTTTTTAGTCCAAGAAACAAAAACCGTTGTTTTAAATGCCTTGAATATGGATGGACCGTGTCAGAGATGTCAAAATTACTAATGTGAGCATAGAAATCAGAGAGTTCTAACATAGATAATTTTTTAGGTCATAGTCTAGACCGGTTTCGAAGAAAATATTAAAGTTTCACGTGTTCATTAAAAACATTATGCGTTACTAGAGGATCTAAACGAATGTCTCGTTTATCTAGATTATTGTATGTGCTCATTTTGTAAGAGAATCTGATAATTGAGGAAAGACCTCAAAACCCAGAAGAGAAAGTAAACGATCGAATTCAGATCAAACAGACATCATATTTCAACATAAGACGGTTAAACGGGCATAAAAAAATGTGTCAAATTTCTGCTAACTAGGTTTTGAAAAATGGCGTCTTACAAACTCATAACCGTATTTCAGATAAAGAGTAGTCAGTCTCAAATTATTACTAATTTTTATTTTAAATGCAAATCCACTTACTATACCAAAAAACCTGTGCAATGGCACATTTCCACTATCAGTTTCAACTGTCAAAAAGTTACCCCCACCTGCCTCACCTCACCTCCTCCCTCACCTCTACGAAACGTCAGTTTTCTCGCTTGAACTTTGAATTGTTGTAGGAGCGCATCAAGATATTTCTCAAATATAATATACTTGGCGATAACTAAAAATAAATAAAAAAGAAGCTTGCATTCGTTAATACTTGTACTGATTATACCCATACTATCTGTCAATATTGTAGATGCTTTTAAGAATAATTTGATTTAAACTAGCAAAACATACATAAGTAGGTACATAACACGCGACCCCAAGTCAATTATTCGTATATTAAGAAGCTCAGAAAAGGATCATATTTTATCTTATCTACTCTAATTATACTAGTACCTTTCTGAGCCTTTTAATATATAGTTTCAATAAAGTGACAGACGTGCTTAGTGATAAACCGGCCTGACCCACATGCCGTGTAGCTTCTTATCAAACTCCTCTAAATATAGCCACACCCAAAATAGAACCGCTATTAAAGGACCAGCATATCACTTGAACTATGTAAGGCTTATCAGACCAAGGTGATTTTATTCACTGCAGTATTAAATATTACGTTAATATTACACTCTTTACTGTTTTTGTACATGTTATTGGAAATTATATAATAAAGTAAATGTGTACGTTTATTTTTAATATTTGAGTATTTGATAATAGAATGGATAAATAAATGTAGGTGGGAGATGAAAAAACGATAAACAATTGGATACATGTAGTTCATTTAGGTTACGTCAGATATTTTATCCATTTCTATATTATCGCATTGGATTTGCACGTTTAATCAATGACTATTTATAAACTGGAACGTTGCCATGCTATGTGATCGGGGATTATATAAGCCCAACCAACCATGGCATTATGTTGGTTCATTATTCAACATAAGTGTATTTTTAATTTGAATAAATTGATGAAATCGGCATACTTAATTAAACTCGGCAATCTTAGTTAAATAGATTATAACATTTTCAAACAAAATCTAGTTCTATTAAACGCGTGATGCCAAGTAGAGTTTAAATTACCTTTTCTCGTTTAACGCAGTCAAGAATAATAAAAGATAAGAATAAAGATTCCTAGCAGGTAAGACGTTTTACGAGTATAATTCTTTTGCAAACATATCAGTTATATTCCATCGATTAATTGATAGTTTATTATCCAATGATTTCAAGGCATCAAATTCAATCAACAACAGAGCTCGTGGGAGTAGCTCTTGAGACAAATTGGTGTTTCTAGGTTTCTATGTTACCATAGCAGCCCGAATCGTTAACGAAAAATTATAAGGGCAATCATAAAGTTTTCAAGCGTTTATTAGGTACAACCTTGTCAATCTAAATGGCAATAAAGAGGGTCTTACGGCCATTGCATATTAGCTTACTGTGACAAAGTCTGAGATTATCGTGAGCAACAGACCGAACTTTTATAAGACGCAATTATCTCTCTTGGGTTGTCTCCCATTTGAGATAAATCTCAAATTGCCGTAATTAAATATAACCGCTTCATAGCAAATCTTTATAATTGTGTCATTGACCTTTTCAATGTTAGGTTGTATTAATGTCAAATTTGCTGGTAAATGAAAACATAAACATTTAATTTATTTAAAAAAATCATAATCGCCTGCCTCTATCTTGAATTTATTGCGCTTTAACAATATCTCAAATAATACCTACTAAGACGAGCATGTAATATTATTTAATTATATCTGACCTCGACATCAACTCAAAGACAATGAACTATTTCTGCGCTTAAACTGATAAAGCGTCTACAGGGGGCATGACAACACCACAGTAGGTATGTACACGTGATAAGTAAATTTCCTCTTGTACTAATGGACGTCATTGCTGTCTGATGAAATTTGCGGTATTGTCTGCACCATTTGTTTGTACAGATTGATATGACGGTCTGAAACAACCGAATGTCGTCCGAATACCGGTCATGCAGGGAGTTAGTGATTGAGAACAGGTGAGACGGGGTCTTGACAACAGAGGTTTGCGTAGTACAAGAATATTCGCTATCAGTATAGTTATTTCATCTATGACCATCAGTTACATTGGTTCTCTCTAGTTGCTGTAGTACATGGTAGTATTGTTAATTGTATGAGATAATTCTGATGAAACTGATGGCGTCTGGACTAAGAAGTAAAATAATGAATACCCGGTACTGTACTATAATAAACTGCAAGTAACCGAACTGACTAACGGAGTCTAATCTCGTGCATAGTTAATTTAGTACATCGAAGGACAGGAACGCAGCTCGAGCAGGGAACAGATATAGGTTATTTCAGTCAGTCAAGTAGTGTACTAAAGTAATTAGATGACCGAACTAGTTCCTGCGGCCGTTTGTAATAGTTTGGAGCAGTCTTGAGAGTGACCAAGCAATATACTTAGCAACTAGGAATGGATTACTGAACAAAATGTCACAGTGCAGAGTTTGCTTTGGTATAAATAACATGAACTCCAATCAGTTGCGTTCTACAAATCCCAGAAAGACCCGGAAATGTGAAGAGGAATGTTAAAATGAAATAAGAAACGTGTTCCGAGAGAAGATAAATTAGCGAAATCTTTGTACGAAATTTATTATTTATTTTATTAAAAAGAATACCTATCTCTTTTATCGAAGAGCAAAAACCCAGTCAGTTTTAAATATCAGTTGAACCAGGAAACAGTAATAGATTTTGTCACGTGTTTAAATAAATTATGTAGGTACCTAAGTGGTTTTATTAAAAATGACCTTGTAATTTACATTCGACAAAATTTAGTTTAATTCGTTTTGAATTGTTTTTCGTTTTAATTATTCATATGGCAGGCGACCTTAATGTGTTTCAGGACCAAAACATAACAAAAAAAAAATACCTAACATGCATTTCAATATTATGAACAGACGTGTTCACGAGATACATTTAATTTTTGAGTAAACTTATCAGTTGCAAAAGTTATTTTTGAATTTGTAGATCTGCTGACAATTAAAACAAAACTATATACATTTCTAAACAAATTATTGAACTCCTATAGATATAACACCCAGCAACAGCAACCACGATGTTTTAAATACTTCAAATTATCGGATCAGAGCGTTCCGACAAAGATTTAGCGCTTAATACGAGCGATAAAATCGCCAATGTATTTTATGAGCCAGCTGTCGTCTCATGAATAGTAGATGGTTGGGGGTTAGCGCCGACGTTACAGTCGAGGTTACGAAATGTCCCCATTTCTTGATACGCTTCGAAACCTTGAACTTGAACTTAACCTTAGCTGTTGTAGTAGGTACCGTCCATTTAGACATAGAGCCTGCTTTGGTAAAGAAAGCAATTGTGTAGATGCACTGTTTGACTGCTTAAGCATACCTACAGATTGTTACGTAAGTATAAATAATTAATGGTGAGATTTTACACAAAAGATCCACGCGTGTCGAAGTGTGTCCATAAGGACTTTAATAAGATAATGAGGAACTTTCAATTCATTTCAAAAATATAAAGTTCAGGAAAATCACTGCAGTTGATCAGTCAGAAGCGATATGGTATTCAGTAGGCTTATTACCTAACTCGGTCGCAATCGCCATCGCATTCATGTTGACAGTTCATGTATGGGCTGACAATTGGCATCGAAATCAGCTAGCTGTCACATTCATACAAGAACTGTCAAAATGAACACGATGGCGATTGCGAGCGAGTTAGGTAATAAGCCTACAGATTGAACGATATGAATAATAATCACGAATTTACAGTTTCTTGGTATTATTAAAGCAAAATTAAAGAGCATGAAATTAAACATTTACGCTTGTGCTTTAAGCTCATGTTACAATGTTCCAAAAGCGTTCAAGTGAGTATAAGGGTACAAGAGAATGCTCCAAGGTTTAATACCGACTTTATAATTATCGAGGTTACGAAATGCCTCTATTTCTTGAAACATTTCTAAACTGACCCTGAACTTGAACTTGATCAACCTTAGCTGTTAGTTTTAAAGTTGTTACATTTGTATATGTTAATTTCCGTAACGCATAATGTAATGCTGAATTAATATTGATGGTAGATTTTAAAATAGTAAGATGTTAATGTTTTAAATGAGCGAACCAACTAAATTATACACTTGATGAAAAGAAAAATAAATTGAAAGAATAACAAACCAAATGACTACGTCCTATTTCGTTTTTCAGAGGTCAACTACACTGTTGAGCAAACATATTAATGAAACTTTTGTATCACTGCGAGACGCAAAGCAATA
The DNA here is from genome assembly GCA_949127965.1 of Pandemis corylana. Classification (NCBI taxonomy): domain Eukaryota; kingdom Metazoa; phylum Arthropoda; class Insecta; order Lepidoptera; family Tortricidae; genus Pandemis; species Pandemis corylana. Next base: position 9,185,797 of record OX421856.1, on the reverse strand, counting down.
TATCCATCACAGTAACTATATTAAAGATGGGATCGAAGCTTCTGGAGCGCAATGGATTTTGGTCTACGTCAATACGAAAATAGAATCAGTTTCCTCATTATCATAGCTCTAACTTCTTCTAATCCGACGAAAACCGTGAGAGAAAAAATACATTTTATAATAATATTAGATTATTTAAAATAGATTTTATGATGGTCTGTTTATTAATATAGGTGTCGCTCGAGCCGCTTCGTCTGGATGATTGTTCTTATGGGTGTTAAAACCACGAGGTTGTAAAATTAATGAAACGAGAAACAAGCTTTCTTAGATGATCTCGATACGGATTAATTTACTCAAAGTGCTATTCAATAGCGATGAAGTTTTAAAGAAAACTGTTAGCAATAAATTTTGCCAATTAAATTTCTCACAACCATTGCCTTTCAAATGTTCTCAGGTGGTTCAAAAGACTTAATAAACCTGGTTTACATTCGACATCCGTCACAAACATGATCCTTGTGGACTTGTTTACGGAAGTTGTAATATAATCTGTACATAGGAAATAGTAATATAATATTGAAGAACCCGTTGCCTTTAGTACTGTTAGAACGAACGACCTTCAACAAGAAGTGGTGGACAGGAAAGCAACGGTCACATCCTCGTCGTTAACTGAATTAATGAACATAAAAGTTATTGGATAAACGTTGATCTAAAGTCTAGATTCTAGAACAAGTCATAAGTAATCTAGGACAACAAATGAAGCAAAAGACGAAAAAAGTGAATCGATTATGTTAGGGAATAGGGTATACAAATAAGTGGGTTACATATTCGATTATGGGAAGCACCACCGGTCATGGACACATGCAACACCAGATGATAGCAGATACGTCGCCACCCTCAACCGCTAGTGTAAATACCTCATGTGCCAGAGATTAATTTCAAGAAAATCGTTATAATATCAGCGTATAAAAACAAAGCAACCCAACCTAAAAGGGATGCACAAACGGACACTAACTCACGTATAAAAGTCGAGTGATTCTCGATATGTTTCGGACTAGTTCGCAGTCCTTCCTCTTGGAGCGCTTGATTGTAATTATGATCGAGTCTCACGGTAGTTTCAAGTTGAAAACTAAAAGGAATACTTTTATCCTGGCTTCTGGTAGTTTTGAAGACGATTTCACTATATTTAAGTGACTCATAAGCTATATTCAGACATGGTTGGTTGGTTAGGTACCTACTAAATGTTCCAGAGATTTTCCCGTTAGCTATACGTTCCCAGAATGCTGGAGTTCGATGATAAAACTCTTCAGACTGCGCGTCTGGCTTCAGTTTATTTACATCATCGTGATTACATCGAAGTATTTCTGATTTATTGATTCATATTGCTATATAGCTTTGATGTTTTCGATTGCTCAATATTTTACGAACATAAAATTATTTGTAGTTTTCATTAATAAATATCGCGTTAAGTGTCAAATATCGGAGCAGCACCATTTGACAGCAATGTTTGACAAAATAAATGTGAGTACGAAATACTGTAAAATTATTGCGGTCCATGGTATAGGTACCTAACTCATTAATGATATTTTATTGAATTTTTACATTTATCTGACCAAATAATATCAAGTCACTTTTTGCACACGGTCCGATGACAAAACTATAATTTTCAGCTTTCATTATCAATCATCTTCAAATAAACTGTTCGGAGTATTTCACAATGATTATGACATAGTCTGCGTATGATAACGGGCCGCTAAGCTTTTGTTTGTATTGTTAATTACTGTTTTCATAACAGTTGTCTTTGCTAACAAAATGAGGACTAGACTGGAATATTCATTTCTGTGGTGTGCAAATAGCGAGAACAATGAACTTCATAAACGTATAGAGCTCTTGTTTTTGTTATTGTACTAAATAGGCACTGTAAATACAGACGACACAAACAGTGAAATAAATCCTGTTGCATAAACACACCTACTTGCACAACAATATGAAGTCGATGCTTTAAGTTAATTTCGCACTGAATGTAAAAACATGTTGAAATATGAAGACTTTTCGAAGACACAAGGTTTAGACTACAGGAAGTAGAACTAAGCTTATTATAAGTACTAGTATTTCGTTTGTCCATTCGCTAAACTCATGAAAAGGTCTTGTCATTTCAATTTAATGTTCTTAACAATAAACCGCCAATTAGTATTCTTCATTAAGCAGCTGCCCTCGATCTCGTTTCCCGGTATCTGCATATACATACTAAATGTAAGTGAGTTTGTTCACCTGCTCCGACTCGAACTCGATCCTGGGTTCATCGACTCACAATAAAACGGTTTCTTTGATTTTATTTAAAGCTGCATTTGGGACACGCGACGTCTTAAATGTTCCATTGAATCCAACGTACCATATTAACGATTTCGCGTTAAAGTAAATCGCTCTCAATTGGATGCTTGAGGCGGTGGTGATTTACGAGTAGTGGTAAGTCACATGAGTTGTTTTGACTGGAACATGCAAGCGCAAGACCATTGACGAATAATTAAAAAAGAATTGGCTGAGTGCTAGTCGGACTCACACATTAATGTCTTCGCACCACAACTTCTTTTTAGTGGTGAAAATAGCATGATTGTCATGTATGTAAGGGAACTTTTTTTTTGCTATTAGCGGTATGGACTCTGTCAAAATTTAAAATGTCTACCTATTGCAGTACCTACAAAGGATATAGGTAGCTTTGTAACAGACTAATTGATAGACAGACAAACGGACGGACGGACAGTGAAGAATTGGCAATCCTTAATAGGCACCTACTCTCGTTGGGACCCTTGGGATTCCGCAAAAGTGTTATATGAAATCCGCATGTGAGAAAAGATAAAGCTTAAAATTATAAAAAAGGCTGCAACTAAGTAAGCCTACTTTGGCTGAGTAGAAATATTCAAATCGCTTTGAAACTGGTCTAGATCGGACGAGACGCATTTCAACACTGATATAGATATAGGCTTTAAAGTGGGTGCTAATTGCCTATGTAAAGTAAGTAAGAGGACCACAAATGGTGTCATTCGCAACTCTCCATCTGAGTAGGAAATGAAATCACTTCACACGAGCTCGTTTTATAACCGACGAGAAAGTGTTAAAACAACTGGCATCAATCTGTCTACCAGCTCTCTTGTGTTTGTATACACGCCTGTGAAGCAATAAAACTATTGGGATCACACGTGCCCAGTATAAGGGCCAATGCATCCCCAAGAGTAGGTTAACTATGACGTCAAGAGCGCCCTATAAACGCAACTGCCAATAGGTTATTTCTGTTGGATTTTATTTAGAACGCATCGGGATGCATAGGCTAATCTCGTAAGAGGTTACGAAATTTGAGAGCTCTACTATTGTAACGATTTTAACTGTTTTAAACTTTGTTACATTTGCTTTTATGCATGACCGGCTTTGAGAACTCTAAGGGTAGTTTGTGGGGTATATCGTTCACAAAGCTTGCCAAAGAGTTATCCTCGCCTATGCTACATATATTATGATAAGCAGCATTTGAGGCCTCGATGCCCTACATTTCTTTAACTCTGTTTGCTAGAACAATGAAGATTGTCATATTCTGCGGTCAAGGGCAATGGTAGGCGAAAATGTCAAGAAGAGGGAGTTGTGAAATGATAGGTATGAGTCACTTTTGCCTACACCATCCTGTTCAGAAGGCTGATCAGGTGTTCCGTGGGAGCATAAGGTGGAACGAGAAAAGTCGTGGGAGCACAAATGAAACCAGTATTATTTTAAGGTAAGTGAGTTGTAGCATGTAAATGCTAGATTGATAGAATATTTATCGAGAACTCGTGGTAACGACGCGACGTAGATTAATATTTTGTTTATATCATACGTTGTTGTGAAAGTAGTGGGAACATCTAAGCTATTAGTGGGTAGTCTGAACATTTTTATTGGAAAATATGGTTCGCCCACGTGAGCACGGAAGAGGTAACTAAACATCATTAATTAAATGAATCATTAGTTTATGTTTGAATTTCCGTCGACGCTGTAGGAAGTTTAACCTGCTTAGGTTGTACAAAGAACATATTACACGGTTTAAGTGAACTAAATATTTGGATTAATTATTTTTAAAATCAATTGATTAATGGATCGAGGGATTAACCTTATTATATTTAAAATGTGGTCACCACCCATTAGAAAGGTCACTGCGCGGCAATCAACGGTAATCTACGCACTATCGCGTGCGTTGCAGCTTATTCAAACCGAGAGACCACTTAGACAGAATACTATTATATTTTATTTATTATTATTGCGGGTTATCATAACCCGGTGTACAATTTATTACTTATGCTATAAGAGGAAGCGTAAGGTCAACTATTGCGAATTTTATTTGTATTTCTTTATCTAAGAATTTATGGTCGTCGTACACTTGCCTACATTTTATATAATACGATTGAGTTTATATACGTTATAAACTTTAAACGAACTCCGGACTCCAGCACTACGGTTTGAAGCTAATAGGGTAAATGATTACACAATTTTTATTTTATTTAGATCTTCAACCGACGACCATGACTGTCAAAAGTGTAGCGACTTAGATGAATATATTTTCCTACAACATGTGCCTTCAGTTAATGAAGTAATGATAATAGCAATTAAAAAAAGAGCTACTAGAAAAAATGGCTGATGTCGTCTTTTCTGCCCTTGAAGAGCCACACAATGATGACGAGCGTTTTTATCCTAGCTAGACTGACAAGGTGAAATAAGGTGTGTAAATGTACTGTAGGTGTGTTATATGTTTTGTTATATTTAGATCGCCCCGGTCCCGCCCTCTGACGTCAATGCTGGCATTTGAGCCTTGGGCGGGCGGTGTTGCAACTAACATTAGAACTGGCCTTAATTGTTACGTTACTAACGTAAAACAACCGTAATAAATTAAACTAATGGACGTTATCACTAGCGAAACGTTTTGTTGCCAACCACAAAGAACCAATTTTTGTTGAACCAATAGCAGCCATTTTTAAGTGACTTTATTTTGCTTGCTTACGCAAACTAAGAAACGGCACAATAAATTATTACCTACCTACCTTCTTTGAATGTATTGATCTTGGTGGTTGAAGCTTTTGTATAATTATAATTTTTATTTATATATCAAACGCTTTTTTAGCGTCGTAGAGGCTATTTTCAATGGGAAAATAAAGATTTATCGTAATTATCCATCAACCCAGAGTCTTTATTTTTCAAGTATTTGTTAATGGTAAATCTTTAAAACTGTCGTAAAATTATACTTCTATGTAAGCATAGGCGATAATTAAAATATCATCGGTTTCCCCTGGACTCTTTATTTTACGTTTTACTTAGGTACCTACTTACGCACTTTCAATGCTTGTTTTTGTGACAAATTGAGAGACAAATTCAATCATCTTCTAGTGATAGGATTGACATTAAATTTGGCATACATAATGTACATAGGACATTTGTCAATGCAAGTGCAATTAGAAAAAAGCATGTGTTAAAAACGATAATTTGGATACAATAATATTTGATCAGACAACGTTTTTCTGCAATTTAAAAATTGCTTTGTAACTTTTGTGCCGTAAAACGGTTGAGGTAAACGTTTGTAAATAACAAAGACGTTTCCCGTCCGCTGTAAACAAACAGACGTTACTCCAGATGTTTCGTTTCACCTCGTTTATTCGGGACACCGAGTAGACGGACAGATAAAAGTAAGTTTGGTCTCGTCTGTAGCCGAATACGAAACTACAGCAATGTGTCTACATTGCGTACGGTCACATGTTTGAATTTTTGTCAGATTGATTGTACAGTAGCCGATTGCACTTCGGTCTTTGGAAAGAGACAATTGGCATCACGTAAGTTAGAGCGAGACGACGCTCTACGAAGCCGAAATTAGCCGAGAAGACCGATAAAATTAATCAGGACTACTTCAGCAAATAGTTGAGCTAGTTTGCCTGAACACCCCTTTCAGTATCTCTCAAAACTTTTGAATTGCAGGCAGCGGCGTAACTATAGGGTGCAGGGGTGGCAAAATGCCAGGGGCCCCTAGCACTACGGAGCCCCGAACTGGCTTGGTTTAGAGCACAGAAGGGACGCTGATGCACTTCTTTATATTGAGGAAGGAGCCCCATCTGACGAATTTGCCGCGGGCCCCAGACGTTATAGTTACGCCACTGATAATAAATGTTACTGATATGGCAAATGATTAATTGATTACTTGACTAATAATATTATGATTTCGTTTGGTTCGAGTTATAGCAAATATTATATTTGATAGTAAAGAACTATTGCTATCAAACATACGATGCTTCACAGATGTTTTGGAGTATCCTTTGTTCGCGGGGAGAGATATTTTGATCTGATCACAAATAAATTTCAAGATTATTATGTTACATGATTATCTACAAACAAATGGAATCGTTTTCAGCTTGCATTTTGAACACAGACTAGGAAGAACATTAACCAAGAATTAAACGGATATAGACAGTGTTTTGTTTATCTCATAGGATCTAAGTAAAACACTAACGTATTATTGGAACGTAGTTTCGCGTCTGCTTAATGTCTGCACAAACGCAAACGCAAATCGATTGGTTTTTGGAACCGACGCCGCTGACTCAAGGTGTAATTTTGCGGTACTAAATCTTGTTTTAGTGTCAGTATAAGAAAGGCACCGGTCTACGTGTCAGCGGGAATAAGTCTCTTGTGTCTATTTTATGCTTTTGTGACAAATATACGTTAAATTTAGTCAATTTTAATAGTAGGAAATTTAAAGCCACAAAAAGCTAACAAAGCTGGTGACAATGATAAAATATATTACGTTACGAAGAACTGTAAACTTAAATATTAAGGTACTTATACGGATTATTGGTATGTATATATTATGTATGTGAATGTACCTAAAGCGTATAATATGAGGACTGTATGATAATAATATCATGTGTAATGACTAATTGGTTTATGAGCAAGGGAATCTAAATGTAGTAAGGCAAACACCAAATAATTGAACTGCTTATTTTACTGCTATCGAAGAACTAACTGATAATACAAAGACAAGAACTCAAAAACAAAATTGATTAGAAATAATATAAAAAAGTATCAACACTAAGGAGTCCCCGACAGTACCTATGCGGTTTGTCAAGTAGGTACATTTAACTATTTAATAATACAGAAACGTTGGCATCAGGAATTCAGGCTGGATTCCTGTGGACCCAGGTAAAATAGGCCAGAAGTGTTTAAGGGGCCGTCCATTAATCACGTGAGGCTTGAAAGGGGGGGGGGGAGGGGTTTGACAAAAATCACGAAATGTCACAAGGGGGGAGGGGGGGGTGTAGTAAGATATCACGTGTATTTATTTTTTCATTATTTTTTCAAACGCGCGATTTTTAAATTACAGTTACATGTATTATAGTAAAATGACACAAAAATATATCATGACATATACGATACCAAATTAATATATAAATTCAACACGCGTGCTTACGCGCGCAAGACAATTCTAGTTCTAAAAAATTTAAGATTTTTTGTACATACATACATACATACACAAATCACGTCTTTATCCCTTACGGGGTAGACAGAGCCTAAGGTAACAAGACCTACAGGCCACATTTAGCAAAATTGTGGGCGTATAGGTGGAAAATGAGATTTTTTGTAGATACGATAAATACACGTGATGTTGGATGGGGGGTGGGGGGGGTAGTCTTAAACCTCACCATGTATCACCAAGGGGGAGGGGGGTTAAAAAATGCTTAAAAAAAGATCACGTGATTAATGGACGGCCCCTAAATGCTCATAAATATAGGTTATCTTTTGTTATTGTTTACTCGTTGTTATTGGTTAACATGATCAAAGAATATGCATAAATAATATTTACATATCGCTCGTTTATAACATGACCACCGCCTAACCAATTGTTTGTAACGTAAAATTTACAAGAAAATCGTAAAAAGCAACGATTAGGAAAAGGAAAACATTATCAAATAAACAAAATGTGCGCAGAAAGCTGCACGTTTCTATAAACAAAAGACATTTTGAGTCACAGTTCCTAGATATCGGAACAGTGAAAAACAAAAAAACAATCAACGTTTTGCGCAATTCTAAATTTGTTATCATTACTGTTTGTAAACATGTTTGTTTACTAAACCGGATCAATGACACAAAAAATGACAATGTTATTAACGTAGATAAGTTCCATGAGAAAATCCCCGAATTTTCTATTGATCTAGATATGGATATCATAGCTGTGTTATCTCTGATAATTTCTACGTTTTTAGAATCTACATTGTTTTTATAGAAAACACTAGCTTCTTGCCCGCGACTTCGTCCGCGTAGAATTAGCAATGAGTATGCAATTTGTTTATTCTGCTATGTGGGCCTATGCGACAATTTAACTATATTATGCAACCAAATGAAAAATTTCACTTTATTCATTTTGATAACCGATTCATGTTCGACGACCACTCGGACACTAGGGAAATCGATTTTGAAAGTTATCGGTCGAAAAGCAAAAAAATTCAATATGGCGGCCCCTTTTTCCATTTCTAATAACGATTTCGATTTTGACCCTCCGATATCGATTTTGAAACCAATCGGTCCCAACGACCTTTCACATATTTATCCCTATCCCGCGGGATCTATGCAATTTTCCGGGATAAACAGTAGCCTATGTGTAATTCCAGGGTGTCAGCTTCCTGCCTACAAAATTTTATCAAAATTGGTCCAGCCGTTTGCGCGAGAAGAAGTAACAAACATACACACACTCGCACTCACACTGACAAACTTTTGCCTTTATAATATTAGTGTGATCCGCATTGTTGCGTTTTGAAATGAGCATTATTTACAGTTTATCACTCAAAAGTCAGGAAGCAAGGCAATGACGTGTGGGTCCATCCGTAAATAAGATATCACCCAGAAAGGTTCAAATGTGCGTCACCGCGACAGTCACAAATCTAAACAGCGTAAGTCCCTATAAATATCACTTTTATACGCTCTTTTGCTTCGATCAGGTGTCGTCTGGGTTGCGACAGCTCTGGGTCAACCCTCGACCGAAATAGACATGGTAACGCAGAGTAAATGAGAAATCAATAATGATTGACATGAGTGTAACGCGAGTTTACGTTACACTATAACCTGAGAACGGAGGCCTTTCAATTTCGGTGGTGTCGAATACGCAGTAAAAAACGAATAGGTTGCTCTAGTATCGTCTATTTTAATATTGTGTTAAAATAGTAATTTAATTACGTAGTGGCAAGTTTGTCTGCGGGTTTACTGAATAGTACTTAGTAAACTGGAGAAATAATATTACAATTAAGCGAAATCTTTAGCTTGGGTTTTAAACCTCAAATTGTGATGGAAATTTTTGAAATATCTGCACTTTGAGATTGAAAGGAAGAAATTGAGTAACAGGTGAAAGATTTTTTATTGATCGTGTTTAGTTTTAAGGTTGGTGTATTTTTGTTGTATTCACGTGATTTTCCTTTTGTTACAACCCGAAGTTGATTCAACTAAATTCTAAACAAGGAACATTACAAGAAGCGTAAGTCTGGCAAGTGGCAAGTGACGTCTCACTACAAAAAAGTTGCGTCGTCCCATTATTTTTGTTTTCTGGCGCCAAAACAATCTTGAGTGGACGCAAATATTACGAGTCTTACGACAATATCGTCACGACGAAGCCTCCATTCATACACCGTGAAGCGAGTTCAAGGTCACCTGGTAACAAGGTCATAGTTGTACGAGACGTCCCTGACGTATGCCGATGCGTCATTTATGTATGATATCGATCCGAACAAGCATAAGGATCACCTCGTATGAAATTATAATGAGTGACGTCCAAACCTCGCTCCACTGCAGGCTGCGGTTAATTTTTTATAACACTGAGCTTATTTGATGTGACTCCCAAAACAGTTTTCGAAATGTTTTTAAACATAATAATGTTTACCTTTACCCACGGAAAGTTTTATTCAATTAAATCTGACAAGAGCATTATCATTTGTTACACTCGATTGTCAATAATAATATGCTTTTAATTGCTGCATGATGTTTATTAATAGTTCGAAGGCTTTATGCAAATAACAACAGCACAAACACAATCAGACTTTTCCTTTTTCATTAAACACTAGTGTGGATTTCACATCGTCACACTTCTTTGTGCATTGCGTTAGAACACGCCGCTAGGTGACGAGTGTAATTGCGCATTTACATTGACAAAAGTACTATATCAAACTGTATATCAAAGGAATACAGTTTTCATTCCGTTAACGAGCATTTTTTACATATTCAATGACATGACGACTAAAATGCGACGTCTATTTGCGTTGCGACTGCTTGTGACAATGTTGAACGTACCCAGCACCTTTATTTCTACTACGTTTAAACGCTCGCCAATGTTTTTGGTCTCTTTTTATTGCGAGGCATCTGTAAGAGACAGTTATATGTTTCGCCATGTGTCACTTGTTTCAGGATAGAGGTCTGGAGCAGCGCCAGCGCCGCAGTCAGCGTCATGCTATCTTTGAAAGCAGTTTAAATTCACCGACCTTCTAATTTGAGACTGTCTGGTTTGTCGTTTGTTCGGCCACGTGATGCGATACATAGCATATAAATGAAACCGTTATATATTTTAAATATCACACCGTCTAACGTTTTGTTGGATTTCAGCCAATTAATAGAGAGACAAATTAGGGGAGAGCAAATGCAAATTTGATTAAAAAGACAAGGAAATTCACCTGATATCTGATTACATCATGAAGAATTATTATATTGCCAGTGTTTAAATGGATTTTCAGTGATTCTGATAACTGGGTTCATAGTATTTTGTCAATTGCGCAATCTAAAACAAACACATTTTATCTAGATGAGTAAGATGACACAACATGCGAAGTGAAAAAAACCTTTATCATCTACTATCTTTTGTATATCTTGGCACATTTATCGTAGCGCTAAATCAAAATTGATATAACAGAATTTTATCTTATCACAAGCTTTAGTTTACTGAACTGTCATGTCGTATATAACGGCATACCGAGAGAGGCTCATCATCTACGAAAAAAATGAGGAAAAAATTATCATTTTTATGTTTAACACAAACATTTCATTTTGAATAGACATGCGTTAAATTGTGAAATAAATAACACTAAACAATTCACAGTAATGTCAATGTGCAAATATTTTTCAAATCGAATTCACTAAAGCAATGTGTGAATTGACGCACGATTTTGACTGTGAAATTTTGATACTAGAAAAATTCTAAAGAAATCTGACGTATTTACTCATTGTGTCTTCAGCACGTAACGTAGTAGTTTGTCATCATTTTTGCGGTAAATCAATCCTAAAAATATCTTCAATGAATTAGTTATGCTTCTTAGGTACCTTATTATTCGGTGAAGAAAACAACATTGCGTACCTGCGTGGTACTTATATAAGCACCTATGCCTCATTCTGTGCGACTACAACCGTCACTATTAACTCCACTGACGTCAAACTCTTTGAAGTAGAAATTAGCAATGGCTCTTAATAAGATATAAAGATCACGGCACTAACAATAAAAATAATTTATGTCTGTCTCTACACTGATAGATTCATGGGTTTTCTAAGAAATCGGTAGTACACAGGGTAGTTATAATATTATTAAAAAGCTGTTATTATATTTGAAATTACAGTTAGCAGTATCAGTTCACGTCGGTTAAAATACAGTAAACCACGAGGAACGCTGATAGAAGTCATGTTTGAATTACATTTCCGTCAAGATGTACGTGTGAAGTTATTTGTTTGTCTGTCGACAGTTAAAGAAAAACACGTGAAGACAAACAAGTTCGTAACTCTGAACTCGCACATTGCTTAACACGAGGCGCAATCATTGTCTTGTAGTCCAAATTGGCATTGCAGTGATTGTATTTAGAAATAGATAGACATTTGCACAATCCCCTTGATTCCCACGACGACGTTTGCGTGTTTTGCATTGCGTTCATGTCAATAACACAAATACATCCAGTTATATTCTTCGAAGTCAATGCTAAGGCAGCCGCGTGACCGATTAACAATATCATCACGAGGTTGTAATGTAACGGACGTTTCTAATATGAATGAGGACGGACAGAGCTCGAAAAGAGTATGAATTGCATCCTCAACAGCTACTTTACAAATTGAAATAGGTCTTTTAGTCATTTACGTCCTTAATCTTACTTGGTTAGTATGCTTAGCATCGGCTCACTCTTTTACAATAAAAACTGTCTTTTGTACCCGTTAAAGAAACTGTTACTGACAACCTGTGTTCCTGATAGCAGCAATCTTATTATTCCGTTGCATAACTGTACAGAGTCGACATAAACAGACTCTTTTTTGCATCGTGAAACCTACTGCTGTGCAAAAAGCACCTCAATAGATCATGGATCTATAAATACGACGCCATTCATCGGTCTTCCTGGTCACCTGATGGCATTGACAGTGATGAGCAAATGTGTTGTGAATAAACAATTTTAGTAGTACCTACATTTATTAGGAACCTTGGCAGTCCAGAGGACTTCTGTCGTAATGTGAACGATACACACTTATATTAAAAAAATTATATAGTTTATAGAGTCCTACTGAATTCATTGTTTTCTTATTCTTATCTAAATGCTAGCTGCTTAAAGAATTAGTTTATGCAATTTTCGAAGATAAAAAGTACCTAGCCTATGTGTTAATCTAGGGTACCAGCTATCTTAGTTCCAAATTTTATCCAAATCATTTCAGTGTGAAGAAGGAACAAACATACACACTCACATCGTCACATCCATACATCCATCCATCTATCCTCACAAATTTTCGCATTTATAATATTAGCTAGCTACTTGTAAGCATAGCTACTCGTAAATTACTAGTAGGAAAGTTTTGCAGTTTTTCTTGTTCTCTGCGAAGAATAGAATGCTTAAAATAAAACTGAAACAGACGAGATCGCTTCCTGGTACAAGTACAAGTGTAGTGGTTTCTGTAACTGCGGATGAGAATTTCACTGTAATTCAATGTAGGTAGGTACTTATTTAATTATTTTTATTGTGCTTATTTCAATCATGTTACATATTATTCTCTCACTTTCACATAACGCATTATTTCATCTCTATTTTTTTTTTTTTATATGAATAGGAAGGCAAACGAGCAAGTGGGTCACCTGAAAGGTAAGTGATCACCACTGCCCATAGACACCCGCAACCCCGGAGGGATTGTAGATGCGTTGCCAACCTAGAGGACTAAGATGAAATGCCTCTTGTGCCCGTAATTTCACCGGCTGTCTTACTCTCCACACCGGAACACAGCAGTGCAAGCACTGCTACTTAGCGGCAGGATTAGCGAGTAAGATAGTGGTAGCGATCCGGACGGACCTTGCACAAGGCCCTACCACCCGCAAAATTTCAACTAAGATATCTCCCAAATTGTTTAAGTATTTAGCTTAAAATTTAACTTTGATTACATAATTCAGATACGGCCTGTGTCCTTTTTACCAGGTCAAGTTGAAGTCGGCGTCCTGACAAGTTAACCATAAAGGAAACCATATTCAAAGTAATTGCAACCATGAGCATAAATACCAGTAGGTAGGTAGGACGAGGCCAGCGGAGTGTAAAACTAAGAAAATCTGATAGAGAATTACAGATTGAGGAATGATTTTGGTAACTAATTTACCCTTTTTACACTAGAAAAGAAAATTATTGTTCATTCAATTCAGAAGTGGCTTCTTTTCACTAGGACTTAATGAGGAATGAGATGAAATATATATACATTGTACAACGAGAAGTTAGAAATATAATCTTTACGCTTTTGGGCACCCTGCCACGGGAGCATAAGATTTTTTTAGACTTAATTTAGTAATTAATACGTAGTTTGGTTAAATAACTGATGGTGATAACTTCTCCGTATTTTTTTTTGTAATTATGATCGATCTTAACCCCATTTTACCACAATTCACTAGAAACCAGGCAAAATGTCTACTATTTTAGTAGCGATGATTAACATTTCAAATAACTAAGACTAATGAACACTGCGTCATTTTCCATGACATCTGTTGAAGCGGCTAAACTCTTGCATATAGGTTAGTGGGCCGTTTCGTCACGACAAGGACAGATATATTACACAGATATTTTACCTTCATATAGCTAGTACACAATCATTCTGAGCCCTAAGGCGTTTCGATAACGATAAATATTTCTTAAGTAACGTTGCATTGCCTTACTGAAATAACCTTAGACGTGGACGGAAAAAAGACATCACTTTGACATGTCAAATATTGTCGCTGATGAAACATTGTGGCATTACAAATTGGGTTATATAAGTTTTGTTTTAAGAAATTTTGCTAGTGTACACATGAGTAATTGGAGCAACAAAGGCACTTTCAGGAATATTTCATGTGTTCCATGATCTTTAAGGTTTTAGATTAGACTATCGAGATTTCACATATCTAACGGTATTTTATATTTATTTAAAACAACTTTATGTTAAGCTGCGCATTGCTAGTTTTTAAATTCTATAATTCGGTAAGGTGCCAGGTTAAGTCCAGGGTCACCACTCGAATAAATTATGCAAATGGGTTCAATATTTTGTGAAACAGCAAATATCTAGCTGTAACCGATCTAGACCGGAGAAAACTGGTATTCCTCATGATGGCGTTCATATTTTGTGGCATTGGATTCTGACTATTTTAATTATTCAACCAGCCAACAAAAAAATGTTTAAAACAGTGAATTTTTAGTCACGTCGGCTTTTGTTCGATTCGGATTCGCCAACACTCATCGCTCAATTTACGAATAAGTTTTTCAGGTTCGACATTCCTGACATTCAAAATTTTAAGAAAACAACAGAATAATACAACAAAAGCAATTAAGTCGCATTCCTGAAAAGCGTTGATCAATTTGTTTTTCTTGGTAAGAATTTATTAAATTGTCATTGTTAGCTTGCAATTAACACTGACAAATTAAACTGTTGACAAAAAACCGTAGAAGGATAACAATTAGTTATTTTAAGCACTGACAGCCTTACTCAGAAACGTAAAAATTGTAGTTATTCAAATGCACATGTTTAAGGATATTGTATTTTTGACGAAGCCTTTTTAATTTTGAGTGCTTTCATTTTAAGACTCGTACTTTAGCGCACAATAAATAAACGTTCTTATGTATATATACATAAGAACGTTTATTTATTGTGCGCTAAAGTACGAAGTTCTACATAAATAATGGAAGAAGTATTTCTTCCATTATTTATGTAGAACATACCATAATGTATTCTTATGGGTTACTATATAGCCAATGTCCTTAATTTGCTTTTAAATAAAAGCCAATCAGTGTTTCTGCTGCGAGTATATAACGGTAGTACAACACGAAGTTAAGTACTAAAACAGCTAGTATAGTAACAGTAAAGTAATAAAACTCAAAACTCTATCAGAAGAAAACATTATTGCACCACTTCCGACTAACGAAAACTTTCCACGAATATTGCGACAGTATTCCTAAAACTATTATATTTATTATTGACATAGCATTTAATTAAACATACTACCGTAACCGATAAGAGAATCAGTTGGTAAATAAATTGTTAAGTGTTGTGAAAACGGGAAATCCGAAACAACGTTTTGCACTGATAGCAAAGCTCGATATATTTATCTTGTTGGGAAATTTTAATTTTAAAAATAACAAGGAACTGTAATAGTCTTGATGAATGCAGTATTAACATGCACAAAATCATTGAAGTATAATAATAACTTAAGATTTTTAAAATTAACCTTCTCCAGAAGTCACTTAATTGCAATAAACTTTTGTCGATCAGTCAGTACAAATGGCAACTAACAAAGATCATTATTAGCGACCGGAAACCGATAGCAATATTAGGACGAAATAATATTTATTATCGAATCCAAATAAAAACTGTGATAATGGTAATGATAACCATCACAGGTCTAGATATAGAGCGGCTACAAACGATTGAATCCGCTTCAAACGTCTAGCAACAAAGTCCATCTCACGTCTCGGTTCTTTTTTCGTCTTGCAAAAATAATCAGATTGATTTTAATTGTTCAGCTTAATAGCCTCTGGAGAACGTCGGACGGACAAACATTCGCCGCGGAAATTTAAAAATAGTATAAACACTGCGTAGTTAGTACGGTTAGTGTTCTTCCTCGAACTGTACTGTTTTAATTACTGTGAAACTAGCTTGTTAAATATAAGGAAGTCTGGTTCGATGTGCTCACCAATTGGAATAGGTCCTGTAAGTCGAGTTTAACAAACTTTTAACTTACATTTTTGTTTTATTTGTAAGTCAATTTTCACCGGTTTCCAGTGGTTCGATTGTCGTAAAATTTGGTACTGATGGTGGAAATAAATGTTTTTTGAAAAACTACTTAATTAATAAATATAACGAGTAAGATACGCAGAATATTGAAGTACATAATTTTGTATCCACAACTAGCTCTGTTCTGTAGATACTTCACTCGCTACTACCAAATTGTAGGCAGTAGTTGATACTTTTGGCTTCGAGGATCAAGAGACAAAGAGAAGAACAAATATCTTAATCGAGTTAATTTTCTTGTATTTGGTTAACTTTGTACATACATACATACTGTAATACACACGTGGAAACATTGCACGGTCACGTATTAACACACATAAAAACTATCGCGTGTCTAATTTAGACGCCGCATAACGGACATATAGACTGTCAAATGGTCTAATTGACCCAGGAATTCTAGTCATTAACACCGCCCTATATCATACTTAGTGCTAAAACACACGATATGCCACGTGACGAAACGACTACATTTATCGATGCTACTCAAAATTAGCTCTGCACATCAAGTCATGTGAATGTGTAGCTAAATTATGCACATAAAATATTGCGACGAACGATTTGTAGATGCTAACATACAATAAAGGAACAACTAAGTATTTCTAACAAAGACTCCCATTATGATTGTCGTTTACTCATAGAACTAGTGAAGCATAATAAAACTGAGTACTGAGTGAGACTGAGAAGTGTTCAACCATACTCACGATAAAATTAAAAGTTTGATCGACTGCATTGTTCCCAGTAGTTCGACCTATGGCCCCTAAGCAGAGGGGTTCGAATCCGGGCTCACACCTCTGAGTTTTCGGAATTTTTGTACGAAATTACATTTCAAATTTACCTTGAGCTTTTCGGTAAAGGAAAACATCGTGAGGAAATTAGCAATACGTGGTGTGTGTGAAGCTACCAATCCGCACTAGGCCGTGCGTGGGAACTCTCATTCTGAGAGATCTGTGCCTAGCCTAGTAGAAGGACGTATATATAGGCTGGAGATGATGAAGCGTTAGTGGCGTGTTAACAAGGATAATTGCACTTTATTCTTCATTTTGCCTCTCAGCTTGTAATGTTAAGCAATTAACGGATTAAGAAAAAGTTCCCTCTCAAACACAAACTAGGACACCATCAGTACACTACACAGTATACTCGGGAACTCATTCTTGTTTAGCTAGCTGTGTAGCGTGTTGTCTAAGCACACGCACATAATTGCTTCCCTGTACCTGTCCCCTTTGTTTATAATGTATCTTTGTTAACATCATTTAAGGGCATTAACACGTTTTGGATCATTGCCATTTCGTGTATCACTTGATGCGGTAGTTCACTCATGAACTTGTTTGTAAAAATGAACCCAATTGTTTAAAGACCTCATAAAGACGTGCTTACGTCTTAAGTATTATTGGCGAAGGTAATGATTTTGGTTGGTTGCCAATATCTGGTATCACAATAAAGGAAGTGCGGAATTCATTGAAGGACTAAATATAGTTTAGGTGTTGATTTTTATTGGGGTATTAATCGAGACCGTCTGAGAGCTGTGTCAAATAAAAAACTACCTACGTTTATATGTAGAAGTTTGCTCTTATAGGCAGCTATACAATGACTCCTCGTTTCTACAATCTGTAATTGTTAACATTAACTGTTTGACTGTTACATTGTAATCGATATTTAAACGTTGACCATCATCCTCTATCCAATTCACAGGACCATTGTACAGACGGCTCCAGACAGAACGACAGCAATTACTATTATGAACCTTAATTGAAACGCATGAGCCAAACAATAAGGTCACATCTGTGAACAAACGATATTTTTCATAAATTGTTACTTGCGGTCCGTGGAAAATTACATACCAAGTTTTTAGGGCTCACAGTTAGAGCCCAAAGTTTCAAGCAAAACATTTGAACTCGCAGCTATACTTGCCTCTAAATAATCCATAAACATTTTATCGTAGGCATTTACAAAAGTACAAGACCTATTTGATATTATATTTTTTTTGTATCGATTTCTAGCCCCGCTATATGATACAACGTCGATAATCCTGTGTTATCATGCACTCAGTTAAAAAAGGTTTCAGAGATTTCCGGAAACTTCAACGTTTTAATGAGAAAGGGGGTCGTGAGCGGTGTGGACGATAATAATCCGGTTTACTTAATAAATAAGATAAGACTAATGAAAACAATGTTACAAGGGGAATTTTATTTGATTTTGTCCACTTCTCAAATGTTTGAAATTGATTAAAATTTCAAAACATCAACGTCAATGGTTCAACGTCAGTCATACTAATTTTGATTTTTATATAATTTCATACATATTACCGTTGCAAGTTAAATTTTATTCCCAACATATCTACAGTCAAACGTGTTCAACAAAATCATAAACAATTTTCTGTTTTACGGCCTCCTCTTTATTCCCGGACCTTCAAGCTGCTCACATCCGATGCTAACGCTGACCAAGAGCCGCCCGAGAGCGCGTAGAGCGCACTCTATTATTGAGAACGCATTCGTTTTTTGCGTTGTCTCATCAGTGGGAATGGGAACCTTAAACATCGAAGCGTTCCGGCTGGAAATAATTACTAGAAAATCATAAATTCAAGATTTCCATTTGAGGCTTTGACAGCAGTCATAAGCGGTGTCATCGTTTTCAGAGATGCGATTTATTTGAAATACTTCTGTTTAAAATGCAAATACAAAATGCAAAATACCTATTTTTTATTTTGCATTTAAATGCCTTTTAGTAAAAACCATTTGTATTTTATTTGAAATACCTTTCGAGATGTATTTTGCATTTTTCATATTCATTTCAAAATGCAAAATACTTTGTGATTAAGTTTAGCCAACATTACCAGTCAAACAAGATGAAATGAACGAATGACGCTTGTATTGCCGCACTAGATGCACAATCAACCGAAATAAATGGCCACACAATTCACAAAATGGCGCCATGGCTCTCTTTTCGTTAAGTCTAGTTGCTTTACATTATTTTAAAGGAGCATTATTATTATTAATTATGAACATAACAGAGTTTATTGATACGCATACTGATAAATTTTACCAAAATGTCATGCATAAGGTGCCATGTTATTAGACGTTTTTGTTCAGCTCACCATTGTGTCTCTATTTCTCATGATAAATACCTAAAATAAATAAAAATGTCTGATATTTGATCAAAAGGTATTTTATTTTGAAAAAGTATTTTGAAAATACCTATTTTGCATTTAGCATTTGAAATACAAAACGCAAAACTATTTGGTATTTTGCATTTGAAATAGTAAATCTGAAAAGTATTTTGTATTTAAATGTTTTTTTTTAAACCATTTTGTACATCTCTGATCGTTTTTGAATGTGTTTATTTATGTACATTATAATCAATGTTTTTTTTAGTTTGTTCACAGTTTATATAAGTTAGTCTCTTCGCATTTTATTTCCTAACCCACTTACCTCGCCTACCTGTAGTTTCTCAGTCTTTAGACATAAATATGGCATTAAAGTGTTTGTGTTTATCGATTTTCTCAGACCCGTGGGTAGACCCAATAAGGAACTGCAGTTAAATTATTTTATGAGCCATATCAGAAGCTCGGTTAGGTGTTACCTATATCTTGAAATTTCCGGAGTCATAATTACGATGAAGCATATTTCAGATTTACTGAGATTGGATTGCGAGCAGCGGAAAATTCCTATTTACACCTTTTTTACTTTATACTTGACACTTTTTAGTTGGCAACAATACTATGGCGATAAAATTGTTATCTCAGTCCAGATTCACCGTAACCGACGTTTTTACCAAAGTGATGATTGTATTTTTATTCTTCACAAACAAGTTAGGCTTTGGAAAATAGGTGTAGACTACAAGGTGGTCTTTGAGTGTGAAATCAGATGGATAAAATTGGCCAAATTGACAAATGCACATGAAAACCAATTAGTATCACTGATAACATCATCATCTGCATCACCTGTTAAGTTTCCGAGAGACTGGAATTTGTAAGCAATAGCAGAACTAGCTCTTGCCCGCGACTCCGTCCGTGCACAATTTTCTAATCGCTATCCCACGGGAACTATGCTGTTTTCCGGGATGACAACTATGCTACGTCCTTCTTCAGGATTACCAAACTTCATTAAAATCGATTCAGTGGTTCAGGTGTGAAAGCGTAACAGATAGACCGCCAGTCAGAATTACTTTCGCATTCATAAGTAGTAGGGAAATAGGGATTAGTGTACCTAGTGACAAAGTGAGTATCATCGTTCAATAAGTCTTAAGGTACACGATGTAAGCGACTGACGCGTTAGAATTTGGCGATAACCGTCATTTCTTTCGTCAACAATTGAGTCGTTTAGGTAACAATGCCGATCAAAATACGACCTCCGTCACTCCACAGCAAACGTGTGACTATTCCCGAGCAAATGTGAAACGCTATTGCTATTACGAAACGACAATATTACGTGACCTATTGCTAATAATAGAACGTCCAATTTACGGAGAACAATAATCTATGTTTAGATACTAGCTGTGGGTAAAATTGTAATAGTCAAGGCAACCATTTATCTTGGTCAGATATAGGCGTACCTATTGCATCGAGTCACACTTCAGTGACCATGACCATGTGTCCGATATTTTACGAGTATCTAATAAATAAAAGAATGAATGACATTTTTTTATTGTCACACCTCTCATTCTGAAAAGTAAGCTTTGCTCATGTCGAGAGGGATTAAAGTGCAACTTTTCTGTTCAAGGCTTTTCTAAGTGTTTTTTTGCAACTACTATTTTTTGAAGTTGATGAATTGTAAAACCAATTTTTAAGGTTAGGTTATTAAATGTAAGCTTGCTGATCAAACCAAGTCGATTGCCAAAATATTGACTCTTTGATAAGTATGTGTAAATTTTTGTGCACGTTGATCAGTCAACTACCTCCGTGAATAGTTAAAAGTAGCTGACATATTTATTCTCCATCCCAATCCACAATTTTTATAACAGTTACGCTACGATTATTATATTTATATATCAACTTGGGGGAACTTGTTTGTTTACAAAAACGTTAAAATGGATTGGAATAGACTATAGTTGAACTCGTCTAAAACCTGTTGGGGACCAAAATAAAATCTACTTAGTAGCCTGAACTTATAAGCTGAAGCTCCTGTGGCGGTGAGAAACAAATTAATAATGAAAAATTAAATGTCCACTTACCAACATGCAATACGTCGGTGAGATCTGATTCTGAAAGAAAAGACATAATGCGTGAGTAAAATGGAATGATAGGCGTGCATCTTAAATATACAACTTAAATAAAAATAATAATCTACAACTATGACAAAGCTCGATAATGCAAAGCTTCACGATATTTTTATGTAAAGTAAATTAAGGTTATATTAACCTTTTCCCCGCCACGTCAAATAGAAGAGTCGTCACCCATACGCCATTCTTCTTTATAGCGACGCCTTAAATTTAACCTAAGCTCAATTGAACGAAGGTTGATTTGTATTGAAGTAATGGACGTATGTATAGGACGTTGACGTCGAAAAGGTTAAGAAAACAAGCACTGTCTATATGTAATTGTAATGTCAATACCTATATTTTTTTCAAGTACCAGTGTGTAGTTCATGTACCATAAAATAATCCTTAACCTATGTCTCTGATATAAATGCCGCGATTTCTATAATGAGAATCAGTTATTAATACCCTTTGACCTGGAGATAAGAACATGCCTACTTGATATTTAAGGATAATATAGTAAAGCTACACACATACATGTTCCTGTTTATAAACAAATAAAATAAAAGTTTACGCGGAAAATAAATTTGATACAAAATATTACAGCAAGCGGAGTAAAGCAGCTTTCAACTCGAAAGCTGCAGTATTCGAGAAGGATAAAAATAAAAATAAGAATAAAATACAACAGTTAAGTTATATAATAATATAACGTTTAACGTTTAGCGTTTCCTTCCATACATTTAGACAAAGCTTATAAAAATTATTTTAAGGTTTTTTCCTTTTTCAAAAATTTTGCTTATGTTGTATTCAAATTAAGTATTTTTATATTTGTTTCGCGTCCTTACGCGTCCGTCACATTCAGCTAGGAGGCTGAATTATTTAAATGTGCTATGTTAAATGTGAACACTGTTTTGTCAATTATATAAACTCCTTGTGATGTGTTTATGAGCCATGTATGACTGTTTGTGTTCCTATAAAGGATTTGAAAAATTTTAGGTGTTTTAATAACGCACGATGGACGATACGGGGGTGAGAATTCTTATACAGGTTACAGTTGCAGAACATCTTGAATATAATGTCAATGTACCTTAATGTTGTGTTGAATGACAAACAACCCTAACAGATCTATATCATAACATACAACGCTAATGTGCTGGTTTATTTTAATATATATGATAAGCTCGGGGTAAATATTTGTCGAGAAATGGATTGTAGTGACGCAAATGATCATATCAAAATCGAACCATCGATTACAAAAACAATACTTCGCTTTTAATATTGAAGATGACCTAATTTTGGCAAATAATAAGTCAGTTATCGAAATGATGTTGAATGACGTGCTTCGCTCGTTTGCACTTGGTATGTACAACTTGTACATATTTACATAGTATTGCTATGTTTGCAAGTCTTTTGTTCTGTTGGTTTTAAATTAGCTAAATCAAATTATAAAAAAAATACTTGAGTATCATAATTGTTTGTCTTAGCTAGCATATATTTATTCTTGCATGAAGGAAAGCAAAGAATCAAATCCGACACGATCCCGAGGCCTTTTTTCAAATTGTACTCGTAATATGCAACCATTAGAACTAATAACTCAATTGCTTTAGCAAACAATTGAAACGAATTGCCGGTAATAACCATAACCTAATAAATACAGCACGTGCATTGTAAAACAGGTACGTGTGGGTATTACGGCAGCCCTTAACTGTGTGACGTGTCACAATTGAAATGTCAAGCAAAGTGTCAAACAGCAGCAGAAATAGCTCATTTGCGTCAGCCTCGATAATGCATAGTCAATTATAGTCAATCATAATCGCAGTTATTTTAAGTTAAACTGCATTAATCCTTTGCTGTGTCGACACGTAGCGTTTGTGTGAAGCACTCACACACGCTCACCCAGTGTAACGTCCTTAGCTGCAGGGACCCCACCTTCCACAACTATCTATCTACCTTTCATCGCCCTTTTTCCTTTATCATCGGACGCACGTCACTTCGTTTGTAATAACGGTTAGACTTTCCTTTTCTGGTTTGAGTTTGGCTAGACTTGTGTGTAATGCTTGAGTGCAACGAACTTGAAGTTTTCCGTAAAGTTTAATTAACATAGTGTGGAATGTTACTCAAATCACGCATTGTCTAAACAAAAACAGATAACGGTAGCCCCCAGGGGGCTAGATAACACGGTAACTGGGGACTGACAAACACCACTCGACCTCCTTTATCAGGCCATGGAAATAGCCGAGATGCGATAACTGAAACATGACGATGGTGTTTCATCATAAAGCCATTTAGTTGAACCTTTGGAGCGCCATAACAATGTCATAACATAAGCAAAAAAATAAGCCTTATCGTCAACTATGTAAGGTTTTTCAGTGGCTAATTTGACTAAATCATCATAATTATGATGATGATGTATGATGTATAACAGACAAAATACGACTAATGTTCATTCTGCGCGATGGTCTGTTTAGTGCTACGCACAGTCAACGACCTCCGGCAGTCTTTACCGATCCTTTATCTAGTGGGAAGTTTACCACAACCCACAATACTTCGTCTTTCGATAAGTGATTACCACTCCAGAACCATACGGACCCAGCGGCTGTCAGTTCTATGAGTAATGGGCTCTGCCTACTGTCTTAAGCTGTTAATTAGTTCTTTTACGAATCCACTCATTTCTGATCCGGTCTCGCAATTACCTTAGTTCCTTCTGTTTTAATATTAGCATCGGTATCTTCGTGTTTTCGATTAATCATCAATGGCACTGCTGCTGTAAGTTGCCGAAGATTCAATTGATCTTTAATAAACCCATGCAGTGTCTAATGCTGTATCATTGCCTAATTCCAAGCCATATATTTTGAAAAATTGGTCAGGTTGGGTTTATCTCTAAGTTTGAGAGTTCAGTCTATGTAGGTTTTAGGCTTCGTAGCGTCTTTACTTTGTTGTCAATTACCTTCGTCGTTTCTTGTACTCTGGCTTGTGGTTTGGCCTGGATTCGTAGCTTTATGAGTGGCGCTATGTTGCTTCACGCTGTATAAGGTTTCATCGTCATGACTGTAAAAGGCTAAAGTTTTTCCTTGTCGTTTACGTTTAAAGACCAGTTTTATATGTATTGAGTAGGATACTGATAAGAACTTAATTAGATACAGTGTGGACTAGTAGATATGAAGGTCTTTATTTATTACGAAGATCTCAAAGTATGCGTTTACTATATTAATATCTGCAACACAATTATCACACTATTCATGTATTGCTACATAGTTATATTAGCTATTTTTTTCGTTTCATTCTCAAGTCGGCAAACAGTATTTTTTGACCGACGAAGAAAAACGGAGGAGGTTATCAATTCGACGCGTGTATTTCATGTAGTGTTGTTATTATTGCAAGTGGCGAATATTCAAATGTTTTCAAAACAATGGCAATGCTAGATGCGGGTTACAAATAACTATTATGTTAGGTGTATATGTAAAAAGCTAGTAAAGTGTGGGACTCCCGCAATTAGGTCACTTTAGTCTGTGCATGTTTCTCTTAACAGATGTTAACGCTGAACCATGTGTGACCTAAATTTTGTCCTTTGAAAGAGTACAATTACTGTTTTGGTTAAGAAAACTAAGAAATAGTGTACTTCCATCTATAATAATAGATAAAAACACTCAAATACCTTTTTTAAAGGAAATCAAAAGAAAAACTCTTCTACATAATGCTCGCATTCCGCATTCCAATCCGAGGCAAAACTAGCTTCTTACGAAAATTCGAAAACATCCAATGTGTCGATTGCCAAAAATATTTCTCTAAGAGTCATGCTACTCGCACCCGTCACTGCCATTGTATTTTTGTACACGTATGCGGTTTTATCACAAGTCCCATTCATAAAAAAACTTCAAATCCCAACAAAACTCCAGTTCTATTGTTTGAAAAATGTTTTGGTACCAGATGAAAAAAAACCAACCGACTAAAATCACGGAATTTACGTAGTTAGATACGCAATACTGATAATGTGCTATAATAGATGCATTTTAATCAAGATTCAGTAAGCTACGCATTTTATGGTTTTAACATTCCTAAACTGGCTGCGAGGCAGGAAGACTCAAACAAAGACGACATTAAAAATATGGCGTTGTAATGCGTATCGCAATGTAGGTAATGACGCAAAATATTATATTATGTCGCATATAGATCGAGGACGAATTTTATTATTTGACGTCATTATTATAATTTTTACATCAAACTGTTCAAGTTAAATAATCTAAAATTTGAATAAGTTGGCGGTGCGTTTCTTTCTTTATCTTATACACATTTCTTCCACGTTGGTCTGGAAGCAAAGAAAAAACATAGAATGTACCAGTTGCTTCTCTGCCCGCGCAGATGGTAAAAGCCCATCGAGGGATTGGGCGAAAATCTTAGGAATCATGTTTATTTATTTATTTTATTTATTTATTTCCATAACTATTCTACCATTACAGATTTTTGCTAACCTAATGCGATAGAATCTTAAAAACCTACATTATAGGCGATGCGGCTAGCAACCCATCACTAATATGATTCCCCTTTCCACCTATACGCCTATACAATCTACAATGCTAAACGTGGCCTTTTAGACTAGACTGGACCGATTTACATGATGTTTAATTTATTCGATTTGTCTAAACTCCGACTAGCAGAATAACTAAAAAATAAATAAAAATTGTTACAAAAATTAAATATTTCGAATGCAACGCCATCTCTGATGACATAACAGAAACAGATTCTAAGACGAAACGAACTTTGCCGGGTCAGCTAGTATTTTCATAGAAATGGACTCCAATTGCAATTGTATCCGAATGCTTCAATTCTGTATTAGATACCTTGCTCCCCAGCACAGAGGAATTAACCAAGAGAGGTCCGGTCCGTAAATGGTATAGGAAAGTTCCGTATTAAACTTCCTTTGGCTCGTCTGTAGGTACAATTTAAAATATAACGACTCTTGCACGATGATGAAGCCGTTCGTGCCGTCCGTGTGTGCAAGCTGTATTAGTATAAAACCTTTGGCTTACCGTTAGTGGGGGCAGTAACTAATAATAGCTGCAATTATACCTTCCGAGATAAATCAAGGACCATAACAGTAATTGTAGAGACGCTGATAAATCATTGGCGTAATTATTATAATCGTTAATGACTCAGGGAAAATGAGTGTACTTGTTTTCCGCGACTTGACTTCACTATATGCTGAGATAGCAAAGTAAAGTAGTCCGCATGTCCTGCCGCGTGTCAAACGTTTCCGTTTTTACTACGTATTTTTTAATTTACCCGCCCGCACCTCTCTCGGTCCCCTTTGTCGTCCTACCCCGCGCCCCTGTGCCGCGCGGGCGAGGACTCATTTAAGCGGTCGGTCTATAACTAGGTATCCCCTTATTTGCTATAAAATCAATGGCTATAAAATCACATTCTATAAAACCATTTGCTATAATGATTCACTTTCTATAAATTCAGATGCTATAATCATTGCTTGCTATAATGCTCACTTGCTATAACACTTAAATTCTCTAAAGTTACTTTCTATAAATTCAAAATCTATAACATTCATTTGCTATAATATTCATTTGCTATAACATTCATTTGCTATAATATTCATTTGCTATAACACTCATTTGCTATAAGGATTAGATAGTATAACATTTATTTTCTATAACTATTGAAATCTCTAAACTTTACTTAGGCAGCGGTACTACAACTGAAAAGTCGCGGAAAAGGGGGGCGTGGGGGGCAGGGCCCCCCACATGGGGGGCTCGGGGGCGCAGCCCCCGCCATTAGAAAAACACGTTACCAACATCCAATTTAAGACAGATAGGTTTGTTAGTTACCTTGTGTCCCTCAGAGCAGAAAATAGGAGCCCCGCGCAGCGGGGCTCCGTCGACTTTACATTTGAACACCTGGCTCTGTTTTATAGATTTTGATGCTTATAGAATGTGAATGTTATAGATTTTGAATGTTATAGATTATGAATGTTATAGAAAATAATCATTATAGAAAACAATTTTATAGATTTTGAATGTTATAGATTATGAAATTATAGATTTTGAATGTTATAGATTATGAATGTTATAGATTTTGAAATTATAGATTTTGAATGTTATAGCATGTGACTTTTATAGCAAATGAATGTTTATAGCAAGTGATTTTATAGCATATGAACTTATAGATTTTAAATTTATAGCTTTTGATTTTATAGCAAATAAGGTAGACCCCTATAACTATCTACAATTACATGCTTAAGTTTTGGTACATATTCCATCTCTCAATCCTCAAATATTGCGTGACCATCCCTCTTACCCTTTCCATCGAATTCAACCAATGCCCGTATGTTCAAATGCAACAAATGTTTTTTACAAATTCATGCACGTGTAACTGTTAGTTACCTATTGTTCCTAAACTACGTCAATAGCAGACTTGTTTCAATAATAATTCTAGAGAAACATAACATCGTGTGAAGTTTGGTTAAAGAGGCTGTGTACATTACGATACTAGAGTTGCCAAAATAATAAAGAAGTTGTTTAAACATAACGTCAAGGTATATTAAAGCCTTCTGGGAAAAAAGTCCATCGGAACATTCGGAACTCTGTAGAATTCATTCAGCATATAAAATTATTTAGAACATACAAATAAAATCTACCGAAGCCGCGTAGCAATACGTGTGTGTCCAGTATGCTTAGAGTAAGTTTTCGGTCACATAACATTGAATTAAAAAATTCCCTCCACGTAAATAATCGAGTTTCGAGTTAATAATTCTTTTTCGCCAAAAATGCTTTACGTCACTTTGGAAAAGAGCTAATATTCTTCTAATTGCTGGACCGATTTTTACCAAACATTGTCAAATACCATGAGAACAGTTTGTTGTCCTTTCAATCCGCTAGTGGCGCTGCCAATTTGTCCATAGTGATCATGAAGTTTCCGTGAACGCTTTCGAGGCGATTTTTTGTGGGAAAACTTACACTAGAGGCCCAGAATGCGAAAAACCAAAGTGATCTCAGTCGTTGTAAGTTACGATACGGCCAAGACATTGAATATATAGTTTTTATATTTTATGAATCGCTACCAAATAAACATACAGTACCCGGCCATAAAGATTGCACGCATGCAAGTAACATTAACCCTAATACTTACTTCAAGGAAAAACTTCAAAGGTAGTTTCCAACCGTAAAGTTTCTAAGGCAAACTATTTCCAATTTCCATTGGTTTTTCCGTAAAGCGCTTTGCAAACTATGTCGCGACTAATGACTATTTCTAGGAGGAAATAACGTTCTGACTAACATTACTGTAGACAATTTGTCACCAATTAATAACCTCTTTGGTTCCAATAATTTCTGAAAGTATTCCGTACCAACTCCAAAATTCTTCTAAGTTAAGCTTGTATATAATTCCTAACACTTTCACACACTTACACCTTTTATACTGCAACAACTTAATTATTTAGGCTCTGAACATCCTTCACTGGGTCTTTAGAAAGAAAAAAAAAAGTGACAACTTTTAGGCCGCCTACAAGTTAAAATAAAGAAGAAAGGTGTTTGAAATCTTGAATGTACTTTTGACACTAATAAATCGTGTTAACACTAAGTAAATTGTGACTAAAAACATTATTATTATTTCTGCAAGTCGGCCTAACTTTCCACTATGTAAGTAACTACTTATTTAATTACTAATGGAATGGAGATCAGCTATCAGTAAAGATCTTACTATCAGTAAAAAGCGTCTGACGACCCCTTAACTGGATTTATTTGAGTCTCTGACTTCCTTGGTAACTCTAGTACTAGCAGATAAAATGTAATGATTTAAGCAAGCACCGATTTCCTGTATTTACCCATGTAATATCGAACTGGGTTTCACGTAACCTGTTTATTTATTATCTCTACCAGGTATTGGACAATACAGAGTATTGGCAGTATTCAATTTATTGAACTAGTTACGTAGGTAAGTATACCGTTTAGGTGACTCATTGGACAGAGAACTGAATGATTCAAACGTTGTTTACAGCAAACATGTTGAATTAAAAATCAGAGTTCTACCTATAATAAGTGTAAGTATTGCGTTAGGTACAAAATACTTTTCGAACGCGTTTGCGTTAAAAGGTTGTAGACCAGACTGTTGTCGGTTCGTTCCGCTGCGCCCTGGGCCCGAATTTTGAAAGAAAATCACTCGAAAGTACCACTCTAATCTATACATATAAAATTCAAAGTCCTGACTGACTGACTGACTGACTGACTGACTGACTGACTTAACTATATATCAACGCACAGCCCAAACCACTGGACTTAGAGACTTGAAATTTTGCACATAGATACCTTATACAATGTAGGCATCCACTAAGGAAGGATTTTTGGAAATTCCCACGGGATAAGGAAAAAACGGGAATTATATATTCGACTCCGAGTGACGCTATTTCAGTAACTATAATAACTAGACTCTTCAAATTTGATACAAAAGTAGGTGATTACAAAACGAAGAAACTAATTTCAGCATATTTGGAAATTCCCACGGGATAAGGAAAAAACGGGATTTATATATTCAGTTAAACGAAATCCTATCTATATATATATAATTCAAAGGTGACTGACTGACTGACTGACATAGTGATCTATCAACGCACAGCCCAAACCACTGGACGGATCGGGCTGAAATTTGGCATGCAGGTAGATCTTATGACGTAGGCATCCGCTAAGAAAGGATTTTTGGAAATTCCCACGGGATAAGGAAAAAACGGGAATTATATATTCGATTCCGAGTGACGCTATCTCAGTAACTATAAAAAGTAGACTCTTCAAATTTGATACAAAAGTAGGTGATTACAAAACTAAGAAACTTATTTCAGGATTTTTGGAAATTCCCACGGGATAAGGAAAAAAACAGGATTTATATATTCAGTTTAACGAAATCCTATGAACTATAATTACTAGACTCTTCAAATTTGGCATAGAAGTAGGTGATTATAATAGTAAAATAATGTTTTAATGCTTTTTGGAAATTCCCACGGGATAAAAACGGGATTTATGTATTCAGTTCTACGGGATCGATTTTTCGTTTTACTGGTCGTATAAAATTGAAATTTGGCCTTCAATTTCCCTTGGGGAGTGTAGGGGAGCGCTACAAAAGGATTTCCCGAAATTCCTACGGGAACGGGAAAACCGGGACTTTTCGTTTTCTGGTTGCAGATAGCTGAAATTCGGCATGTATGTTGCTTCGGGAGTGTAGAGGAGCATTAAGAGAGTACCTACTTTCCAAAATTCCCATGGGAACGGGAAAAAAACAGGATTTTACGTTTTACTGGTCGTAGAAAGCTGAAATTTGGCAAGTGGGTTCCTTGGGGAGTGTAGGGGAGCATTATTAGATAATTTCCCAAAATTCTTCTTCTTCGTTCCCGTAAGAATTTCGGGAAATGCTTTATTTGGCGAAATTCTTACGGAAACGGGAAAAACGAAAAGCGGGGGAAAGTTGAAATTTGTCATGTAGGTTTATTCGGGAGTGTAGGGGAACACTAAGAAAGTATTTTCCGAAACGCCCACAGGGACGGGAAAAAACCGGATTTTACGTTTCCAGACGAAACAGCGAAAGAAAGAGACTTAACATTTATAACGTGTGTTTCTTTAAAGGCTTTAAGTGTACTCCGAAAAAACTCCCCAAAATTTCCACGGGAACGGGAAAAAACTTATTTTTTCATTTTACAACTTAGCGCGTACGAAGTCGCGGGCAAAAGCTATTTAGGATGTATTTTAGGACAGCCCTATAGGTTAGGTTAGGTTTGTTTTATAAAAATCCTGCAATATTTAGTTTCAGAAAAATTAAGGCAGCGGGGCAATGCGGGGGCTGGCTTGCATGCTTGCTTGAGTCCTTGCTTTGCATGCTTGCTTGCATGGGTGCTTACTTGCATACATGCTTGCTTGCACGCTTGCTTGCATGCATGCTTGCATGCTTGCTTGCATGGGTGCTTACTTGCATGCATGCTTGCTTGCACACTTGCTTGCATGCTTGCTTGCTTACTTGCTTGCATGCTTGCTTGCACACTTGCTTGCATGCTTGCTTGCCTGCTTGCATGCCTGCTTGCATGCATGCTTGCATGCTTGCTTGCATGGGTGCTTACTTGCATGCATGCTTGCTTGCCTGCTTGCATGCCTGCTTGCATGGCTGCTTGCATACTTACATGCTTGCATGCCTGTTTGCATGCCTGCTTGCATGCCTGCTTGCATACTTACATGCTTGAAGGCTTGCATGCCTGCTTGCATACTTGCATGCATGCTTGAAAGCTTGCAGGTTTGGTTGCTCGCTTGCTTAATTGCTAGCTTCTTTGAAATGCTCATGGTTCACGCGTGCGAAGCCGCGGGCAAAAGCTAGTGTGGTATAAATCTGTTTATATCTTCAAAACTACAGCTCGAATCAAAGTTTTGACTAGTTCCCAAGATTAATGAGAGCTGTGGCTGTCTTCTATGCTACTCGTAATCCAAATTCAGCAGAATTTTTCACCACTTTCGAGTGGTATTTTCACACGTGTTTTCAAAAATTGGGCCCCTGAGCCTTTCTTTGTCAACGCCCGAGGTGGCCCCTAGCCAGGAAGTGGAAATTTCCGCTCGCGTAGCAGGCGGTAAATAGCTAATTACGGCCCGGGGCGACGTAAAGAAAATAGACGCACTGTATGTTCTAGTTTCTAGTAGGTATGTACGTACTTATTCTGTTATTACACTTCACTGGTTCAGGTGCACTTCAGGTTATTTTAGTAAAACAAATGGTTCCAAGAATACAACAGTTATCTTTGATAGCGTTTGATATAAGTGTGTCTATACAGTTTATAGAGTGGCGAGTAAGGTATTTAGTTCATTTAGCATTGACGAGAATATAATAGCATTAATCAACAAGCCGCTAAATTTTCACCTTATTTTGAATTTATAATGTACGTCAGTTTCGAAACAGAAGCAATATTGATGCATAGCCATACTATAGCCATATGAGTGGGCAGGTATTTCTCAATGACGTCAAAACACAAACCTGGGACGTAGGTATATCCCAGACTACATTAACAAATTTGTTTTTTACCTTTCAAGTTTTTGCTCGAACAAACTACGTAGTCGCTATGTCGAAACAGACGGTGATGATAAAAAAACCGGACGCAATTCATAAGAAACGTATATCACAACGTAACATTAACGTGCTAGCGTCATAGTGTGCTAGGAAATCCTCTGACATCATTATGTATGCAAAGATTAATTATGACATTTATCATGGCCATTCTCAATACTACAGAGCCATCTAGTGAGACTTTTCGGCACAAAAAACGTCTGGAATATGTTCGCGTAGTCGTCTTATTTCGTATGGAAACAACATAATATTTATCAAATTGACAGCGCCACTATCGGTACGTAACGGCAACAAACTACCTAATTTAATTTTTCGCAGCGAAACGTTTGCTGATACTTACACAAAGTTGTATTATATGTATCACTTTCCTAAGTTAGTAGGTGTGTGTCACACAGTAGTGTGTGTCACACAGTGTGTGTGTGTGTGTGTGTGTGTGTGTCACAGACCCTGATAATTATGTCTATTCCCAGTCTATGTTAGGGGTATTGGTATTGTGTAAGTAGGTATTGAAGGTCCCTTGTCCGAATGGTCGTAAGTACTAGTAAGTGAAACAAATTTATTTCGTTACACAAATGCTTAATTGACTCACATCGAATTGATTGCTAATAATAGACTACTACTGTGTGTGTATGCTGTAATCCTGTTACACAACTCAATAGTTACTCAATAGGTCATAGTTCATAGTTCATAGGGATTCGTCACGTGACCGTAAAAGATAAAGAAAGAAGCCTTGATTTAGGTAGGTAAGTAGGTACATAAATTGATCGTAGTAAATAAAATCGTATAGTATTCATAAATAGTTAACACTTTCTTAATTAAATACACAGATATCATTTGATTCAATTAAAACAGATTGTTTCTATTAAGTTTTACAAGCTATTTTGGTAAGCTAGCGCCACCTGTTTAACGAATACGACAAGTTCTGGTAAACACTAACGCCATCTATGATGAACAGTGCAAAGCATTTGCGGGTTAGGTTAAGTAAAGCGCCATCTAGCGATGTTTTATAACGAACCACTCAGTGGTATTTAGTGTGTTAGAGCGCCATCTAAGGAGCTTTACTGTAACTGCTTAGTGCAAAGGGTAGCTTCCACAATACTCATAGCGCTCGCCACATTCGCAGCGTTATTAGTTACGTGACGATCTGGCAGATGGCGGTAAACTTAAATTTTTGTATGCCTAGTGGCGGATCCGGAACAAGGTATAGCTTTTTTTATCTCTGAAACTAATGAGACTGGAACAAGTTAAGCTCATTGATGATTTTTTAGACGAAATTTTTGTAAATTCGAAGTGCGTAGATGTAAGAAAAAAGCTTTCGCTTTTTAGTAATTAGTGTATTTGGGTATGGCCGCGAAAAGTTGTACTTTTTGAATGAAGCATTATGTTATATTTTCTTAAAAAAAAATGGTTCTTTAGATTATCACAAAACTATGGGGTATTTTTATCTTGCTCATTGCTTTATGTGTCGAAATAATAAAAACCTTGTAAACAATCGTGGTTGCCGCAGCAATCTGATCAAAAGTTAGTAAGGCAGTCAAAAATCGTGCCTTTGGCCTCCCCTTTACATACAAATAATTCTCATAATTTTGAGGGAAAACATTTTTGATATATAAAGTTACTCATAGCTTAATCTTCGATTAAAGATCTTTAAACTGATGAAACAAACATTCATGCATCTTAATATGTTGATATCAAAATTGAGTTTCAAAACCTAAGTCCACATAATTTTCCAATCGTAACACACTTAAGTTTTTAATGCTAGGATTTTTTTCCTTCTTTTTAAGGCAATCCCATGTCGTTTTATTTGCTAGAGCAACACCATAGCTAGTATGTCAAAATAACGCACATCGAGTCGTGGGTACATTAGTCGGTTTAATTTAATACTTTTCGTTGGAAAAAAAGCGAATATTGGAACAAGGAATACTTCGGAAGGACATTTTGTCAAGTTAAGTGTAAATAATATATTTTATCGTTGTTCTATTCAAAAATATGGACAATATTCTATTTAACAGAGATTCATTACAAGTGTAGCATCCAAAATAGCGGTGATAAAGCAATTTCTTTTTTCTTCCAGTGTGTTTTCCGAGTGTGTTTATTTATGTGCGTTATGTGTGTTACGCTGTGTGTTACGTGTGTTACGATGTGTGTTACGTGTGTTGCGATGTGTGTTACGTGTGTTACGTTGTGTGTTACGTGTATTGCGATGTGTGTTACGTGTGTTGCGATGTGTGTTATGTGTGTTACGTTGTGTGTTACATGTGTTATGCCGTGAACTCATCTTAACGAATTTCTGCTACTTTCCAGTGTGTTAGTGTGTTATGTGTGTTACATGTTCCAGTGCGTTAAGGTACAACTTTTGACGGCCATACCCATTTAACGGATTTTAACGAAACGTGCTAGGCTAGTGTACATTAAGAAGGGTTGAAGATTTTACTTAGGCAAGTGTACGATAGTACAAAATATCTGAGGGCGCGGTAATTCCCCCGCCAAATCGAGCAAGACCAAGGCACTGCCGTACCATCCTTATTTCGAAGCCATTCAGGCCAATTTTTTTATATTTTACGTCGCCCGGGCCGTAAGTAGCAATTTACACCCGCTACGCGAGCTGAAATTTCCATTTACTGGTTAGGGAAGACGTAAAACTGTGTACACACTCGGACGGTGATAAAGAAAGCCTCAGGTCGCATGTTTATCGCTCTCGCCTTTGGCTCATGCCACAAGTACCAGGGATCTGAGACATTATTTATTTCATCATCATCGGAATGTAATGTACTATATTAGCTGTTAAGGAAACAATAACATAGAAACTACCTATGCATATTATTTGAAAATTATGATTTGTAAGTGTATAGGTACTTACATAATAATAGGTTAAATACATATTGTAAAGTTCTCACCTGTGTCGTTGAGCAACAAATTGATGTCCGTCGTCGACCCATCGGCCGACATTGCTGCAACAAAAAAAAAACAAAATTAAAAACCTGCATATTCAAATCATGCACCTGACTGACTCTCAAACTAATAAAAAATAAACAATTGTATCAGTCGAGCGCCCATAAACTAAATCATTTTTTTTAAATTTCGCGTACGTTATTGAAATCTCAGTTTCGATGCCGATCTCGACCGAGAACTGTATTTTTCTCGGCCCTGGCCGGACGTTAAGGGACGTGTGAAGATCCTAGAATTGATCGGTCATAATCTAACCAGAAAACGATTAAAAGATTATAGTGCCAGAGAGCAAAGCAAGACAGTACCAGACAGATCAGACAGTACAGACAAATATCAGTGCCTCAGCGCCCATACGAGTTCATCGTAGCTTGGTTTAATAAATATTATTGTATTAGTAATTGATATCTGTAATTTTATAATGTAT
This sequence comes from Pandemis corylana, assembly GCA_949127965.1. Lineage (NCBI taxonomy): Eukaryota > Metazoa > Arthropoda > Insecta > Lepidoptera > Tortricidae > Pandemis > Pandemis corylana. The sequence continues at coordinate 9,149,883 of OX421856.1, read as the reverse complement.
ATGGTGATAATTACCTGAAATAAACACATTTATTTATTTATTTTATTTATAGCATTTTGCGTCGAGACACTCGGTTCGTGGAGCAAGCGCGACGTTTGCTCCACAGAGCCAGTAAACGCAGAGGGAGGCAACAGAAGACCCTTGCGGCAGCTTTCTCGTCCAAAGATTTGCTATAGCAATAAGTACAGCGCGGGAATGCTGCGTGCGATGGGCGTCTTAACAAAGGGTTCACCAGTTTTTGAGTTTTAGTCATTGATTTTATTGATACAATCTGTAATAATCATTATATCATTAATGTTTGTTTAAATTGAGTACATAAACTGTAGAATATGATCGCATTGGCGAGGACAGTCGCCAGAGCGTAAAGCGTCGCGGTCGGTTGTCACTCGACGAACAATGACCAGGGAAAAATACGATCACTGTTTTTTAATGATTCGAAACGATAAAATGATATATAAATGTAGTCGGCTAATCATACTAATATTATGAATGGGAAAATGTGGCTTTGTCTCTCCGCCTGTTCATCTATTTGTTTTTATCTGTGCTTAATGCTTATCTATGTGTAAGAACCACACGACTAACATGATATTATATTATAAATAACAATCAATTAAGTAGGTAACAGACATTTTGCATGTTTTTGATATAATTTAAAAAAAATAATTAACAAGAATATTTAGGTACTTAACGAATTTCAAATTCAGGGCGGGCATAATGTGTCTGTCTGTTTGCATCAAACTCAAAAACTACTCAACAGATTTTCATGGGGTTTTCACCAATAACAGTGATTCATTCTGTAGGTATAATTTGTCAAGTTTTTTTTTTGAAAATTAGTTCTGTTGAAATATGACGATAATTAAGGTAGCGCTGTAGGTACTAAATGGACATTGCACTCGTGCGGCGCCGGGGCCTGCCGCTAGTATTATTATAATTTCAGACTACGATCAGATGACCGCTAAATTGGAATTGTTATGCGGAAGAGCGGTCACCACGCCATGTCATTTTCAGGGACAATGTGCACGCGATCAAAACAATGTCCGCTCTTTACCAAACTTAATGTGATTTGAACTAAACCCATATCTGAATCTTACTACTCGTAATGGGCCGAGCGAGCGCGAACGCAAAGCCCGAGCGGAGCGAGTCCCTTTTAGCTTTGGACAAAAAATCTCGTTTTGCTCATTTTATTATCAAATAAATATAACTATACTAACGACTCGCCCCGGCGTCGTACATGTGCAATGTGAACTAACACCACGCCACAAGTATCGTCATATTTCAAGTAATTTACAAGAAACCTTGACAAATTCATCTTTTCTGTATTCATCTTTTCTTGTGTTTTATGTACAATAAAGAGTTATACATACATACAAATTATATACCTAAACTGTCCTCATGAATCACTCTATTGCTGGAAACAGCATGAAAATTCGATCAGTAGTTGTTGAGTTTATCGCAAACAGACAAACATACATACAGACAGACTGACGCGGCGAAGGCCTTTGTTTCATAATATGTAGTGCTAAAGATATGTTATGTGCTATGGTTTTTTTAGTCTCCATGAATAATTTCAGCTTTGTTTCAAGGGTTTGTGCTTGTCGTTGATGAGAGAGTCAGTAACTTAGTCGGGATTTTCTTTTTGTATTGTATTGACTGTAAAGTGTGACCTTCCCTACTACTACTTTGTCTGTTTGAATGTCTGTTACCTGCTTACTTTTTATCTTAAACCGCTGAACCAATTTCAATATAAAACTTACATATTTTGGTCGAACTTAAGAATCTACGCGGAAATCTATGAATTGTCTGTTCGGTCCTCTGGTTATTATTACTATATTAATACTTGTCTGTTCTGTCCTATAGTTATTATTACTATATTACTTAGTTGTTTTGTTGGCGGTTTTCCGCGATTTTCACATGGTAATGTTAATCGACCTGATCTTTGTATGTATGTATGTTTATTATACTAAGCGACATAAAAGCTTTTTATCTCTATTGACGTTGCCCGCACCTAATTAAAACGTACGTGCTATTTACTTGGTAAATAGCGCAAAATAATATAAGTTGTTTATCTAAAAAAATGTGTTTACATACGTGTATTGTGTTATTCGGGTAATCCCCAACGGAACAAATGTTAATTTATATTTGAATATTGATGACAAATCTACTTACCTACAAGTTATTGAGAAGTGAAGTGGGCACATAACATTAAAGCATGATAATTGTGCTTTGTACTCTGCAATGATAGCAGTTTTTTTTCATTAACAATTATTAGGTAATTCACATGTTCCTTTCAACAGCGCTTATTATTCGCTGTTACGCTGCTGTTGTTTTTTTATTTTCTTTATTGGGAAAAAAAACAGATACAGACACAATTTAAATAAAATATTAAGAACGTAGTGCAGTAAACATAGCCTGCACCCTAAACCAATTCTCACCAAGAGTTTGTGGTAGATGTGGCAACGAATCGGAAACAATGGGCAGCAACATGGTACCGAACCCACACCAAAATAACCTTACTCAAAAATAGCATGCGAATTTTACAGAAACTTATCTTATACATAGCAACGAAAAACAAAGAGAAAAAAAAACATTAAAAACATGTTATGTGTTATGTTTACCATTAGTATTTTACCTTTAAAAGAGATCTATGATGCACACACTTTTTATGATAACGAAAGACAGTACGGATGCTGCGTCTAGTTTGTTCCAAGTTGTTGCGACTTCTCCTTCCGTTGGAGAAACAATCGTGGGAGGATAATGGCGTTTGAAACGAGCGGTCGAAACGCTTGAATATTCATCCCGATATGACATGTATAAAACTAATTATGCAGTAGGTATATCTATTTAGCAGTCAGCTCCAAAAATCTGCCCAATCCTATCTCAGAAAAAATAAATGTTTAATCAATCAGCTTTAAACGTACTTCCGCGTAGCCTTTTACGATACACAAAACAGATATTTCGCTTTCAATATAGGTAGTCTATTATACAAGGTAATATTGTATAAGTTGATTCAGTTTTTGCATTGGCAAAAAGTAAACCGATTTTTGATATTACGTTACTATAGAGCACAAAAAACATTGTATAACGTCGATGTTCCGAGTTATTGCGGCTTGATTTGTTGTGGTTAGAGTCGTTATAAATGTCGTGATATAGGACACTATAATTTAAATTTAACCACACATTGTTATTTAATGAGTTAGTCTGACTGTACGTTTGCGTTGTCACGGCTAAATTAGTAAAGGGATTTACTTTGCATCTCATAAAATTGATATTATTATAATGTCAATATATTTTTTTTTATATGATTTTGTTTGGGAAATATAACTTTCAGCCAAGACTCTTGCGGCGCATTCTTCTTAGCAAAGGTGGCCTTTCTGAAGGCGCTGTTGGTGCTATCAAAAATTATACGTATGTGATTGAGCTTTTACCGGCCTATTATATTAGCAAAAACAAACGTTTACGAGCTTAATGAAGATTGTATTCGTCGTGGGTTTTTACAAAATTTTATTATTTATAAATAAAATTATTTGTTGTACTATCAACAAATGTCTAGGTGACTTCCTGCGCTTTTTCAAAGACTTGATTAATTGGCTACCTCTAGCATTAGTACGACCTTGAACTTAAACCTTTCCACGAAAACACGTTTTCGCATGTGTTTGCAAACCAAACTGACATTGTTATGGATGTTTAATTTAAAACTACAGTGACACTCACGTATCAAAGTCAGGCCAGTTCGACAAGTTTCCGATGTAGTAGTCCTTCTTAAGTCGGATACTCATCTGCGAGCTGTAACCGTGACTTTGCACGTTACAGTAATCAAAAGCCCGTGTGGACGTGGCTTGTGTTCATGTCTTGTGATTTCAATAAATTTGATCTATCAAAAGTCTACTAGAAAATTTTATTTGTGACTTGTTTCCAGCTCGCGCGTGGACCAAAACAACGTTTCAAAATAGTAAAAAATAATAAAATTATGAGCATTGATGCATTGAGGCAGGGGCGGATTTAGGATAATTTTGTGCACTGTGGACACAATATATACTGGAAGTTTATTTCTAACAGTTATTGTTGCTTTGCCCGTTAGCCCCTTGTGGGGGGCACCAGAAAAAAACCGGGATCCGCTCTTGTAAGTAGGTAGTTATCGCCGAAGAGAACAATAATGTATAACGTCGTTTTACTGTCAAACGCGTCAAAGAGCTTTAGCAAGAATGAGCATTTCTGTTGCATAGCAGCATTCCAAAGGATATCTCGGTCTGTCGCCCGACGTATACCGCGTGTCATCGGAAGTGTAAACAATGCAGAGGTCAATAATATTTGCACTCAGCGCACGTTGGCTCCGGCCGATGCCAAAAATGTAACGACAATGACACAAGTTATCGCTCCGTGAGGTCGCCATTGTTTATTATTTATTACGACTAATAGGGCGCGTCATGTGACTTTCTGGCAGCAGCTATGTATTTATAGTTCGACAACGTAAGTGTAGTTTGAAGTTCGTCACCATCACAGCCAAGATCTTTGTTACCTTAGGCTCTGTCTACCCCGTAAGGGATAAAGACGTGCTGTATGTATGTACAGCCAAGGGGTACGTATTAAAATACATAAAGTTTAAAATATATAATGGGTTAAAATACATAATGGTTTATAATATATAATGGGATTTTCTCAGAAAGTTACAAATTAACAGGATTGTTATAAAACAAACCTAACCTAACCTAAACCAATCTATAGATTACGATATCAAAAAAGTTCATTTAGCTAATAGTTTTACAGAAAATTGCGTTATATATTTTGAAGCATTATGTATTTTAACCCATTATACATTTTAAACATTATGTATTCTGATTCGCTCCCACAGCCAAGACGTCCACCGCTGAATACAGGCCTTCCCCAAAGTGCGCCATGAAGACCGGTCTTGCGCGGCCCACCCCCCACGATCTTCAGCAAAATACTTCATGTGCCAGTAATTTCACTTAAAAAAAAGTTATAATTATAATATAACGAAATCCTCGTGAGATCGAGCGTTACGGTTCCTCCCTAAGAGAGGGAGGGAGAGTAGCATTTGAGCCGGGGCACCCTAGGCAATGGCTTTTAACAAATTCATAGGTAACCTACCTGCCAAATGATGCAAATTGATTAGATGTCTGGTAAATATACGTATGAGTATTAATTGTTATACCTATGAGTATTTTGTGCCTATTGAATGCAGAACATGCACGTATTGCGGATTTTGGATAGGAAGTACCGCCTAAAAAGTTTTGATAGTCAGACGACCAGTATGCTGGTGACTAATACTTGAAAAAATAATTGACTACACATGACGTTGAAATTTTTTTTGGCTGTAGCTTAGCCAGTAAAACATAATGACGTTGTATGGGAGCCCGCGCACTAGGCAGCCACGAATTCCCATGTTTTACTGGCTGGCTAGTGCGCGGGGGGCCTAAACGCGTACTAAGAACGGATGTATAATAATGGAAGTATATTAATGGATATAAATTCAGACTGTATTTTGAAGTATGCGACTCCATTCACGAACAGACGTATCAAATAAACGTTAGCTAACTAAGCACCACCTACGTATTCATTTGTAAAGAAACCCACAAAAACATTGACTCGTACCGCCATAACTCGCCGATATTTGTATCTCGTTAAGGCTTTCAAGTGTCACGAGTACATTTGTTCTCGATTTTCTTTATGTGCCGTAAAGATTAACGATTCAATGTACGAAGGTCGCTGACTCGACGTATTCAATTCTTAGGCAAACAAAAGAATTCGACTAAGCGTAGAAATATGACTCTTTTTTGGGAAATGTAACCAATTCATCTCCATTCTATATACGTCCTACTGCTAGGTACTGGCCTCCTCTCAGAATGAGACAACTTGAGCGAAAGAGCTCGAGTGAATTTTAAGTGCTTACCGATGACGTCACATAAATGAATTAAGCTTAGCACTTCGTTCGTTCATCGATCGACACGTGTTAATAACGTGCTCACCTGGGCCACTTGTAGCGCGTCATTTGTTTAGGATGATAGCGATTGATTTGTACTTTTACGTTGCTTATAAATATTAAGTCGTTGGATTTTCGAAGGTCAAGCCAGTTGCGGTATAAGATTGGACATGTTTCCATGTGATTAGAACAGGCATGGGTTGGCCTTCACTGAGGAAATATCGTCACCACCTCGACCTGAAGGTGGAAGGACCTTGTGCAAAGTCTGTCCAGAACTACCAACATCTTTCTCGCTAATCCTACCGCAGCAGTACTTGCGCAAATTACTAGCACATGGGCTCCATCTTAAAACCCTATCTACAACTCTCTGGCGGTGCGAGAGATCAGATCGTTTGCAACCGTGTGTTATAAAAAAATTGTTACGTGCATGTTCGCGATTTTCCCGTGTACCGTGTATGGTGACGGTTAGGCAATGAATAGCGAAGTAGAAGCGATCCTTTAGGCCTGTTGTCTGTGCCAGATATTTGTGATGCCATCTCAGTTTATTCCTTCACAAAAAGAGATACCATCATGGATATGTGACACATAAGGTATCAGGAACTTAATAGGGTGTACTACTGAACGAGGATTTTCTTGCCGTTCTCATCAACGTTTTGGATACTTGTGTAAGTCAGATGACAAGACAATACAATAATCTGGTAGTAGAATTCTGGTGGTCGAGCCAGGACCGCCTCCGCAGGAGGGAACTCTTCAACGGTTGGTCCGATTGACTTGAAATTTGGTTCATAATTATGTAAGACTGATGACAATGCAAGTACGGTCAACAAAAAAAGCTTGTACCTATCTAAAATGTTTTTTTTTTAGGTTAGGTTATTTTTCATAAATCTATCTCAAGTAAAAGGTAATACGAAGTCACGGTAAAAACGAGCAGTAAATAAATGACACGTGATCAAGTGTTTTTTTCCACTTTTTACCGTCTCCTGTTGTCATGTAACATATCATTACAAAACGCGCGTGAGAACAAAAACACTATAATGATATCCTTTGAAGAAAAACCTGCAATTACAATCAATCTATGGGAAATAGTTCTACATACGTTTATTCATCTTTGTTGTATGTTCGGCAGGAACATAGGTTCTTCTTCTTTTTATTTGTGGCGTATCAAGTCGTTATAGCGACACAACTACGCCAATGTCAAAGTAACAAAAATATAATTTAAAATCTTGTGACAAAATGTCGGCAACGTTGTACGGTAATGGTAAAAGACCCCCTCCCACCCTGTCGAGCTCTTAGCCAACGGTCAATGATATCTCTCAGAAACTGCCAGGGAATCATTAGCCGATGCCCAGGGTGCACCGGACCAAACACTGCTCCTGCTCCCGGACGGATCCAAAAACGAACCGCAGCAGAGCTCTTGACCACACGTGGAGTTAGCCCGACCCGCACTTCGGAACATGGGTTCGAATATGTTACGTTATTATGGCAAGATGGCATATATTTTTGTAGCCTAGATTCGTTGCATATTAATGGTGGCAAAAAATTTATAATAGTATTTCTGTGACCACTATAGACATGCAAAAGTATTTTAAGCTAACGAACAGTTGTTCAGCCTTAGTACCTACTTTATTTTTCACCAATTAATCATTTTGATATTTACAACCGTTTCCGAGATACAGCTTGTTAAACTTTCGTGAAAAAAATAGGCATATTTTTACCCTAGCTAGCTAGAAGACGGCAACAAGCTTAGATTAATGAAGCTTTTAAAGAACCTTTTGGAGGTACACACGGCAAAATAATCAGGTAAGCACCTACGCACGCTCGCGCCGTATCTATCCTGCTTACCGAATAGCTTTGCTGTGTGTACATTCATGTAACTGTAAAGCTAACTTTTATGGAAATTGACGGTTTGAAATTGCAGTGTGGTTCTAAATAAAAAGGTTTAATAGCAATCTAAATTGTTCATTATTTTCAATTTACTTAGAACCGCCTAAACATTTTTTATGCCATGTACAGCTTTTTTCAGTCTTTAGAACTTTCATTTATTAATAGTAAATTTTCCTCAAAAATGATTAGCGTGTTTTAAGCAAGAAGGTTAAAGAACCGATGTACCTTTTTACGGAGTGACCAGTATGGTCAGGTTTTTGAAGTTGACAATGTTCATTGATTTAATGTCACTTTAATCCTTTTTAATGAAAATGCCTAATTGGACGCTATTAGTAGTACTTGAATTTACTTTTTTTGTAATTGTAGTGCAGTGTTCTTGTACATTTAAAAGCATAATAATATGAATAATTTTGACAACCCTACTACTTTACAGACGTCACTTATCAACAGCAACAGTCATCGGATCTACGAGCACAGTACCCGGCCATAAAGATTGCACTTCGGTCTTTGGAAAGAGACGTCACGTGAGATAGAGCGAGACAACGCTCTACAAAGCCGAAATTAGCCGAGAAGACCGATGTTCAATCTTTATGGCCGGGTACAGTATTTGTTAGGGTTGAAACGTGCCGAATTTTCGCCAAAGTTTAAGAAGCCGTATCTTGAAAACGGATATAAATATCACCACAGCTTGATGAAGCACTAAAGCTAAATAATTCCCCGAATTCTTAAAATACCTTCGTTTCGTTCCATCCTGTATATTTACATAATTTGCTACCTACGTCATGTACGCGGACGATATAAAATAATGAAAATTTTAGCAGTTAAAACCGGAATCCTTAAAATAACGGTGACTGCTGTTACGAAAAATAAAGTTAAATTATTGGTCAACAGAATTGGTTGACAGGTTAATTCGCAAATGATTTTGCAAGACACAGGGGGCGGACATGTACCGCGATTGAAGCCTTATTAAGAAGGTGCGGTAAATACCGTACTGTACAGTCGGTTCCCATTATTATCCACTTTTCCATACTGACGCGAAATTCTTAGGAATCATGTTATAGGCGATGCGGCTAGCAACCCATCGCTATTTTGATTTCCCCTGTCTATGAGTCTATGAGTCCACAATCACGCTAAACGTGGCTTTGTCTACCCCGTAACGGATAAAGACGTGAATAATATGTATCCTACTAATATTATAAATGCGAAAGTTTGTAAAGATGGATGGATCTGACGATGTGGGTGTGTATGTTTGTTCCTTCTTCAGGCTGAAACGACTGGGCGGATTTAGATAAAATTTGGTACAGAGATAGCTGGTACTCTAGATTAACACATAGGCTACATTCTATCCCGGAAAATTGCATAATTCCCGCGGGATAGCGATAAACATGTCAAAGGTCGTAGCTGTTTAGAGTCGCGACGTTAATAAGAATTGCAGAATTATACTACATATCAGCATCAGTTCTTAAGTCTAATTCTACGCGGACGAAGTCGCAGGCAGAAACTAGTGTACTATATATGCATGCCATTTTTGTTGTTACCTACGTAAAGCTGGATTGTCTTTTTATCTACAAATCTGTTGAACAAAATAGTTGCTACCAGCGTCCAAAGTACAAGGCCATAATATAACGTGATTGTAACTGAAAATTCCTATTTCTCTCGTCTTTAATATAGCAAGATTGACTAGCTACTTTATAATCATATATACCTACATACATACATACCGTCACTCCTCTTTCCCATAGGGGTAGGCAGAGACTACTTTGTTCCACTTGCTACGATGGTGACGTACCTCTTTCGCTTCATCCACATTCATCAATTTCTTCACATGCTCGCCGGTTTCGGGTACTACTCCTGACCTGACTTCTTTCAAAACGTCTCCTATTTGGTCCCGGAACGTCCATCTAGACCTTCCCCTCCCAACGCAACCCACTTTACAATCAAGATAAAATTTAGATTTTTCCCCAACTTAAAGTAAACATCCGCCAGCCATTAACCTAAAACCAGCGTTTCAATAATATTGACATACAAATACATGGTTATTTCTTAGTAAATTGACGTAGAGACTTAACCACAAGATCCTTGTTTATGCCATTTATGTTAACACATAAGTATGTGTTAATAATGAGATGCATTATGTTTGGTATCTCAAGATAGCTCAATTTTGAACAATGCCCTCTCATTATGTCGAGGTGTAATTCTGGCATCCATACTGTAATTACATTTAGGCCGATAAACCGATTAAGGAGAATTTTGTGTAATTAATTGATTGAAATTTCAAAAAGGCTAGTTAATGTCACTGCTCAGGTTCCTGTGACAAAGAATAAGCTTAAGTATTCAATGAGGGAACGCGTCTTTGCCACCATACTCTAAAGCAGGGGTTCCCAAATTTGTGTGGGCTACGACCCATCTAATACAAGTTTACAAACTTGGGACCCACCTCTAAGAAATTCAACCGTTACCAATACGAAGAAAGGACTTTTCAAATAACAAACGAAGTGTTAATACATTTTTTTTTGGAGTGTCGTTCTACAGGCAGGGCCCACTTAATATTCGCTCGCGACCCACCACTCCACCTATACCCTAATGTTTTTAGTCTAAGTTTAGTTACAATTGACTTAACATTTATTTTATTTGTACCTATAGTTAAGGAAAATTTTAGGTTTCGTTTCTTTTATATATTTTAGAATCCAAACTTATGTATGCAATGTAAAAATTGATTGAATCAGGCTCTACTGTGCGGAAGCCCATGTTAATTAACAAAAAACATTTGCCTTGCTATTCCGCTACCACATAAAGAATTACACCCGATTTACCCTGTAAAAGTAAACATACAGACAGAGTTACTCTTTCATTCCTAAGAAAGGATGTTTACCTTTGATTAAAGAACTTGAATGATACGCAATACCGTTTTTAAAGCACAACGTTACGAATGTTAAGGGCGAATTCTTAATTATTGATTTGAATCACCACAGTAATTATCAAGCTGACTTGCGAGTTGGAACGAAGCAGTTTTTGTTCATTTTTCAGCACGCAAGTACATAAAAGTTTCCTTGCTTTGTCTAGGTATCTCTACCTCGATAGTCTGTGGTTATACTTTTTTATACCACTGAGCAAACGAGTATGGTGAATGGTAAGTGGATTCTGTGGCTTATGAACATCTGCAGATTCGTGACTCTAAATGCGTTGGCAGCCCTGAGGACTAAGATGGAATGTCTGTATGCTAGTCAGGCCTCCATACTTATAAATATTGTTTATCAGACTCGGTCTAAGTACTGTTAAGAATGTTGAGTATTTGTTAGGATATTTTATCAACCAAAATAAACAGACCACTTGCACGGAAAACATTGCTACTTTATTTTATTGTCCTTTGTCGTTATCACTGAGGCATTGGCCTATTTATGAAGGCAATGTGTGTGATTAACCTGTTTTTATTATTATAAATTTATAAAAAAGAAACAGTTTCTTACTCCGCATTCACACTTGCTTATTGCTCGTAATTTTGCATGCATCCCGTCAGAATTCCGCGGCTTTCCGGAATCAAAATAAGCAAAGCACAACACAACACGATGTTTGCAAATACGATGGTGTTAATAGTATAGTTTAGTTTTCTATAACTCATAGTAGTGTTAGTTAAGTATTAGTAAAGATTATATACGTGTAGATAGAGACTGACGTAAGAAACAGGGAGTTACACGTAGAGAAATAAGAAATAAGAAACGTTTATTGTATAAAACCGTGTACAATTGTGATAGCATGATTTTTATAAGTTTCTTATTTCTTATTTCTTTTCCTTGTGGTGGTTCTTAGCCATGTTTAGTAAAAATCGGTCCAGCAGTGGAAGAGTATCAGCGCTTTTCCAAAATGTTGTAAGGCATTTTTAATATAAGTTTTTATTTTTATTTACGTATGACTACTTTGGGGAGTTTTTATTTTTATTTTTATGTTATCTCCCAGAACAGCATGTAAGAAATTGACATTTACGTATAAAATTGCTCGGAATAGGCATAGAAAGCGTCACGGAATGAGAAATTAGGTTTGATTTCCACCCCCAGTTCTTATTATATCTGTTGGTGTGTTTTCTCATCTCGATGGAAATTGATAAACCATTCTTGGTGAGGAAAAGTAACAAAATTAAACATATTTTGATGTAAATAGTAATCTGAGGATAATTAAAACAAGCAAATAGTGTCGACTCCAAAAAAAGCCTTTTTAGCTATAAATAAATAGTTACTATATTGTTATAATTGAAGGAAGCGTCACAATCACGCTCGCCTTGCTAACCTTTGCCAAGTTTAAGGAAAATCAGAGATCTAAGTGTGTCTAGGACAAAATTAATTGCCGTTTTAACTAGTTCCTTATCAATTATACCTATTGATTTACCTTCCAGGAAGAATCCGCATGATTTAATTAAGTACCGTCTTTATAATATGTCTATATATAGTTATAGTTCCCTTAAAGTTAAAATTAAGTAGTAAGTTTATTTTACCTTCGTTTATTTACATTAGGCTCAACATTGCCTACAAATTTTATTATCTATACATATAATAAAGCTGAAGAGGGTCGAAAGTCTGTAAATGGAAGATATTTGAAAAAAAAAAATAGGCTGGGGATACTTAGAATTTTTTTTAGAAGACGATTTTTCGAATTTCCCACAGAACAAAAGGATGGGATAACAAATAATGGAAGTGGGTGTCCAGTCCATGCAAGAAACTGATTTATTTCGTTGAGGTAGGCAGGTAGTACGAAATCCTTCGTGCTAAAGTACGACTCCCATTTGGCTGATTTTTTTACATTTTCGATGGGAGAGACGAAGAATTTTTAGCGCAAATTTTGATACTGCGCGGACTAAGTCGCGGGCAAAAACTAGTTTTTAAATATTTTGAGACGTTTCGTATCGGTAGTCCACGCGCGACTGCATGGAAAATAGTTCTCAAAGAGTAGTATAATATACTGAGAATACTATAATATACTAGATCACAATGCGAGGATTTTGTCGGAACAGTTTCAGGCGCAGCGAGTAGTAATAAAGTACCTACCTAGCTAGCCAAGTACTTTACTGCCACGTCATGTCGAACTTTCCTAGTATTGCTGTTTATTGTAACAACTTTGCAAAATTGTAAAACAGTTAAGTTAAGGTCCGAACGAAAGAGTTCGTTAAGGTACATCTTATTAAAAAAAATACAAAATTATGTAAAGTAAACAATGCAGTTAACATAATTAAGTTAGACATGTGACAACCAAAATAAATTTGCGTTATATTGCTTCTCGACAGCATCTTTAAAAATTAATTATGTCGAGTCAGAGAAAATTTAAAAAATATGATTAAATATCGTTTGTACCGCTAAAGCATGTCTACAACTAGACATTAAAGGTTTGCCCGCATTCCAAATCCACGCTGTATTTTTCGCCAATTTCAGTGTCTTTAGAATTAAAACCTAAGTAGTTATCAAGGATGATGAAATCGGTAAACGCAGTACTACTCGTATTAACCTAATTTCTTCTCCTAAGTCACCGGGCGATTGTTCTGATTCATAAATGAAGTGTAACAAACTTGGGTATTTTCCCTATTGACATTTTCCCTTCCGTCTGGAAGGGTGAGTCGCCCTTCAATTTGATTATTCATCACCCCGCATGTGCAGGTAAGGGATACCTATTATGTAATATAGAATAGAATATTTTTATCAGATTATTGTGGCATTTTAGTTATTTTTATTAATAAGTAATAGAAGGTTAATAGGCTTTAATAGGTTTATTAATATTGTTGCATCATTGGGGTTGGGAGGGGAAGGCCTAAACGGACGTTTCGAAACCAAATAGGAGACGTTTTGGAAAAAGGTCAGGTCAGGAGTACCCGAAACCGATGAGCATGTAGCAAGTGGAACAAAGTAGTTTCTGCCTACCACTGTGGGAAAGAGGCGTGACGGTATGTATGTATGTAGAACTAACATTAGAGGTTCGCTGTCGTATTCCTCAACTACTTTTATCTTTACTAATACATATCCCGGAACTTTAACCCCCCACAGTTGTATAAGCGCAAACTACACTCCTTGAGGAGGTACCTTGTTCTCAATCCCAATTTTTCCTCCTTTTTTACACTGCGTGGGCTTCGTACCATGAAACTGAGGTCAGAATAAATTATGAAAACAAGACATTGTTGCGCTTTTTTATTGTACAAAGGATCATTTCGTGACATCGCAACTTACTTGACCTTTCTTTAGTATCTTTAGTGTCCTTACCACATCCGGCATAACGAGCAAGATGTGGGTTCAAATCTTGAGTTTAAAGTGTAAGTTTTTAAAACAAAGAATGTCTCGAACGCGTTCACGTAATCATACAATTAGTATGAAAAGATTGACAGCGCCACTAGCAGGTAACGGCGGCAAACTAATATCACACAGTCCTAATTGCTATGGGAAAATTAGCAGCGCCACTAGCGGATTGAAATGGCAACAAACAGTTCTCATACGCGTTCGAGATAATCGAGATGTATTTTGTGACCGAAAACTTGCATACTCTGACGAGAGAACCAGGAAATTTCTTCAATTTCAAAGTTTTCGGAGTTACTTAATATGCCTTCGATGGATAATCCAAGGAAGATTTTGATATTGAGTTAATTCAGCCTTCATAAAAAACGGCAGAAAATATAAGAACTGTACTGTGAATTGAGGTACATTTCAATGTTGTAATAAAACTAGCATTAATTAACGTAACAAAAAACAAGACAATTCAATTTAATGGAAAACATTTTTTCCCTGAATTATGGTAGCACTTCCCGCCAAGCCAATGTCAATAAAGTGTGGTTTAAAGCACTGACTGAGCGTTTCGGGAAATATTTCGCATACACAATTGTGTTGTAATAATGTTACATACGATGTTTTGTTAAAATTACAATAAAAATTCAGAATTAGAGAAGACATAAACAAGTTGAAATTTTTAGGGCACAGTTACTATAAATACTTAATGTAAAGCTCGTCATCAAAATATCGGTGTCAGTTATTCTTCATCAAGAAACAAAAGCCGAAGGAAGTATCATAGTACTAACTTATTGATATAACTTAAAGAACGTGTCTTAGCATTAGTATATCAACTTATATGAATCAACAAAACTTAAATGAAGAAACAATTACTTATCAAAACAAACGACGGTCAAAGTACGTCTTTATAAATTGAATGCCGATAAGCAAAATATATATCGCAGACTAAGCAAAGCTGTCTATCGGTGCTAGAAAACGGATATACATACACATATAAATAAATATAAAATATTATGTACTCAAATACATATAACATCGGCGACTCAAGTATATACCTATTTATAATTATTCGTATCGTAACACAAACCCAGCCCCTGTCGAGATTTTAGTCGGGGGCTTTGACTTCATAGTTAGTCAGAGTCATTACTTAACTACTAAGCTATCCCGTCGTCAATAAAATAGCAGTGGAATATCTAATGTTCTACCAATAATACGCTTAGGAGAATCAACTAGAAACCGCGTAAGTATGCGTCTGTTAGTGCATAACATCATATTTTGACATAAAATTCTTCAACGGATAAGCATACACAAACATACACAAATCGCATTTATATCCATTACGGGGTAGACAGAGCCTATGGTAAAAAGACCTAAAGGCCATGTTTAGCATAATTGTAGGCGTACAGACGGAAAGCGGAATCAAAATAATAATGGGTTGCTAGCCGCATAAACGATTTCCAAGATTTTCGCTCATTCCCTCGATGATCATCTGCGCCGGCAGAGAAGCAACTGGTACATTCTATGTTATTTCTTTGCTCCCAGACCAATATTTAAGATAAGCGTTTATCCTATTCAAAATCACTACATAGTATAAAACAAAGTCGCTTTCTCTGTCCCTATGTCCCTTTGTATGCTTATATCTTCAAAACTACACAACGGATTTTGATGCGGTTTTTTTAATAGATAGAGTGATTCAAGAGGAAGGTTTTTCTGTATAATTCTACAAAGACGAAGACGCGGGCAGAAGCTAGTATGATATAAAATAGTGTTGTCTCTTTCTAATACCTATCTCGGTCGTGGCGTAACTTTCAACAACGACCGAGATCACGAGTAGACCATATTGGACGGTATCCCGCCAGCTTTTCTCGCTGCGATTCTTGACACACTTGTCACAGTAGTCGGATACGTTAATGCGGCTTTTGATATTCCATTCTAAGGTTTATCTACGAGTATTTACTTCGATCAAGTCGACTTCTGTCAATATCGTGCTATCTTATGAATTGCACCGTTCCTAATGGTCACTTTCAACCAAATGACATGACTTGACTTTTAACCTTGGTGGCCTTTTCGGCAAATTGGTGATTTGTCAGCTCGATAATGGCAAACTCAGCCTGCAATAGCTTGGAGGTGGGTCCATTTTGCATGTTGATTTATGAGACTAATGGATCCATTCAATTAGGGAACGGCTACAAGATTGTGTTTAGAAGCAAAATTAATAACTGTGAAAGCAATGTACGAATAACATCGATATTGATTTGTATTATAGAGGAGCGACCACACCGCTGCGTAGTGACATGTCGTATGCGTCACGTTCTCTCACCGTTTCTTCATACATTTTGTTGCGTAAACGCACCATCGACGACTTTTACGCACTGGTGTTGTTGTATCTTAAGAGTTCTTACAGTCATCCTGATCACTTTCCACAGAGCACTAGCAGCTGTATCTTACCTGAAATAGAAAAATAACGTTACAAATCATGGAATAAGTTATCAATTTTTGTTTATTTAGCTCATGGTTTAATTTTAGCCTTTTGAAGCTGCTATA
Source organism: Pandemis corylana (assembly GCA_949127965.1). Taxonomy (NCBI): domain Eukaryota; kingdom Metazoa; phylum Arthropoda; class Insecta; order Lepidoptera; family Tortricidae; genus Pandemis; species Pandemis corylana. The sequence goes on along the minus strand of OX421856.1, from coordinate 9,133,263 downwards.
TACTTTGGACATCGACCGATACATGCAAATATTTGACAACTACAATTAAAAACCATGAAAACTTAAATCCAATCACTCTATGATGGATTAATTAGACATAGTGTATATTATAATATATTAGGGTAGGTTAGCCCAGTAGTACATAAATATAAATAGCATCTAGGTATCAATTGATTGTTCCATGCTGGTCTGGGAGCAAAGAAAAATCATAGAGTGTACCAGTCGCATCTTGTCCCGCGCAGACAGTAAAAACCTAACGAATTTTGCAGTTAGCAACCCATCACTATTTTGATTCCACTTTCCACCTACAATCATGCTAAACGTGGCCTTTAGGCCTGGTTACCTTACGCTCTGACCCTGTAAGGGATATAGACGTGTTTTGTGTGTATACGTGTATGTAGGTATAATTGATACCTATTGACCTAGTCCCAAGCGGAACACTTGAAAGCAAAATTGTGTACACTAACGTCAAAGATTGGTGGAATCGGTCATTGACCTTTGTAAGCAGTTTTTGTTTACCGTCAGTGCGTGTGAAATGGAAATAATTGCAGTTTGAAACGAAGCTAGTTCTATATTATGATGAGACCGTTGACAAATCTACTAAATATAATTCATTTCGCGTCCGGACTTCGTAGTGACTAAACTCATAATAAAACCACCTAACTTTAATCTAGCTATTTCTGTGGAAATATACAGGAACGTACTAAGAAGTAACTTACTAAACGAAGACTATTTAACTAACAGCTCTTAATACACTGATTAGTTGAAGACTAAATTAAATTACGATACAAGGAGTAAAAATCCGCGGGCGAGCCAACCGCAATCTTAATAATATTGGTAATTAACTTATATACAAAAAAATCCTTGGTTATTATGACTATTTCAGTTGGAGCGCATTTAAAACTTTCCAAAAGAGGCAATTCTAAACTCCTGTTAGATTATCCTCTTTTTAATTTTTAACAACGATTTCGGATAGGTACCTGCCTATCCAAAATTAAGCGACTGAGCGACAAATGCAACAATTTTCTGCACTGATTTTATAAATAGAAAAATATTAAATACTAAATAGTCCCTTTACTGGCAGCATGCCACGTAGCCGTCTGTCAAATAATTGCCATACACGAACTTTTCTGCCGGTCAGTGGCCGGTCTAACAATTTTCGTCCACCGTTGGCTAACTACATCCTCATTATTTTGAAATGATTGACTATTTCCTTTTCATTCATTTTCGTGCTTATATTCAGAAGGCGACTTGCACTAATTATTTTTGCATTACTTAAAGCTAGAGGTTAAACACTGAATAAATCGACGTTGACTGATTACATACATATACATACAAATCCAGTCTTTATCCCTTACGGGGTAAATAGGGCTTTAGGTAACAAGACCCAAAGGCCACACGTAGCATGAATGTGGGCGTATAGGTGGAAAGGGGAATCTTAATAGTGATGGGGGACTGGACTGCATGCACGAGAAAATAACATGCAGACAAAGTAAGTACACTAAAGGCCATCTTCAAAGAATAATTAAATCGCTAACCAGCATAAAATAAAACTGAATTTAGATGCCAAATCTGGTTTAAAATGACAGTTCCATACAATTTATTATTTCATGGTACTTATAGTTTTATATTTTTTAAAGGCTTATTGGTGACATCATACGTGAAAAAAATATATTAGTGTAATGACTTACATGGGAACATAAAATACAAATTTGGAGGCAAAATCGTAACATGGAACTATCTAATCTAGTCACATACATAGAAAGCAATCAACTATGAGCAAAAACTGTCAGCAACAATATTATTTCTTAAGATGATGAGTCACCTAAAAATGATTTTGCACGGTCTGACTACTTAGTAATCTTATATGGTCACTAGCCCGGACATGAGTCTTGGCTAAATAAATACTTACCTCAAGTATTCTTGAACAAGATACGCTACCCAAACTGGTGAGTAGCTTAAATAACAGTATCCTTTCAATAGCAAGAGCAAAATTGTTCCAACAACAGACTAAAGTTAGTGGCGGAAATAAATAAAGCGACCAGTGAATGAAAACAAATTTGAGACTGAAATAATTCTTTGTGTTGTGACCTATGTATTAATATCGTGCTCAAATACTATATTGATCGTTCATACTGCTCTCAATACCAATATCATCTATCATTATATTTTGTATAATTAATATTATATCATAATTTTGCTCTTATAGCAGAGAATAACTATGCCACCTTTTTTCAGCGCTTCAAAGGTCGTCTTTATGCATGGATGGTTCGAAACGCAAAAACAAATATGTAAATATTTATTACAGCCAAAACAGGGATCACGACACGTGTTGTACTACATGACATCGAAAACAACTTGTCTATTTCAGAAATAATAAATTTAAAGTCTTACGAAAATGTTTCTTATGCCCCTGCAAAATTAGTGTCTGTATGATACTCACAGTATCTGCCAAATTTCAAATGTCTAGTTGCAGTTGTTTAATTTGTATGTGGTATGTGGTACAGCATTTTCCAGGTTTAAAATTACTTAGACGTATATATTACAATAGTAACAATAAGTTTGACGTCGATGTCTGTGTGTTTCTGTGTGTGTATCTGTCTGTAGCATCGTAGCTCTCAAGCGGACGGACCGATTTGGATGCGGATTTTTCATTCGAAAGCCATTTTCCTTGCAGTGACTCTTAGTTGTTTGGTTAAAATCGGTCTAGCAGTTGAAAGTGTATCAGCTCGTTTCCAAAATAATGTATGGCATTTTTGGCATAAAATTGTTGTTTTATTCCTACGTATGATTACCTACACGATTAGTGCGTGGGGGTTTTTAATTTATTATAATTACTTTTTACGTCTTACGGTGAAAATTTTAGTCAGCTCGTTGATTTGGAAAATCATTTCAATTAAACACTAGATATTTCTGTGATTTCCATCGTGTTACAGGTGTACAACGGGTGATCATAGGTTACCGCCAAGTGACCCCACTATTCGCCTTCTCTAGTCACAAAAAAGTTGTTACATAACTCTTTAAAATAGTTCCCGATCACGCATCGGCATGCGAACGAGCTCGTAGTTATGCCATGCGGTTAACATTGACCTTTAGCGCACGTGGAGCATCGAACTCCATACCCGCAATTAATCATCATATAACAGCGCTTTAAATTCTTATACAGCTTTTATAACACTTTCACAATTTGGCCAAATTAAGGAATAATGATTGTTGATACCGATTATGGTTGAAAATGTTTATTTTCGCCAGAGCTGTCTAAAAAGTATCTCTATGGAAGTCTGATTCTGCAAAGGCGTGCCTTTTTACTAGCTTTTATTTAGTTTCACCTGTCCGGTGTCTGTCTTCAAATTTCCCGGTTTTCAATTGAGCTGAAATTTTGATAGTTGTATAAATCGGATGACAATACGATAATCTACAGAATTAATTCTGGTGGCCCGGCCAGGACTGTCTCCGCAGTAGGGAACTCTTCAACGGTTCGTCCGTTTGACTTGAAATTTGGTATGCATATGCAAGATAGTTGAAGTACAGTCCACAAAAAATACAGTCAGCAAAAAAGCTTGCATTAAAAATAAAATGTTTATGTTAGGTTATTAGGTACACACTGTCCGCTATCAAATATCATTTTAAAAGTCATTGAGGTGATAACCTAGTCTTAAAACCGTCTTGAAAACGGTATTTTTTAAATTACCTTCACTCCAGCACAGGCATGAGTTGCTGCGACATATTATTTAACTATACCTACCAGTGATCCGTATCAAGATGTCATGTTATGTAGGCATTAAGTGTTAGAAAAAAAATACAGGGTTTTTCAACGACGGCCGGATAGCCTAGCTAGTGTTAGAGACACTGACTTCGAAGCTTGAGGTGCCGGGTTCGATTCCCGCTCAGGGAAGATATTTGTGTCTAAAATACTAATGTTTGCCCTCGGGTCTTGGATATGTATTTGTCTATATAAGTATGTTTAACCGTTGTCTAGTACCCATAGTACAGGCTTTGCCTAGTTTGGGACTAGGTCAATTAGTGTGTCTACTGTCCCAAGATATAGCAATAATAACGATAGTACCTACTTGCATTGGCATCTATTCTACATATTTATCAGTTGATACCAAATTTCAAGTCAACTTTTTCTTGTATCATTACCTACACATCCTAACACGGCAAGAAAAATATTTAAAAACTTTCAAACGTCACTGCATGGATCCAACGTGCACATTCACTCGCCCGCCATCTACTAATATATACCAACACAATTCTACCCCTTCTTCTTCTACAATAAAACTACATTACATACGAATACAGTTGTATTTTAATTCAGGAACGACATACATACACACATGTGTTACATACGTGTGTGTTATATATGTGTCGTAAAGTTTCCTTAAAGGCAGACTGATCGTAAAACAAATTGGACGTGATGACATTCTTCCCTTTTCACCGAGGACACCGTTAGGTTTCCTCGTGTAGTAAATTAAACACGCGGATTGATAACCATTTTTCACGTTTCAACTAGATTTTTTGTACAATAAAGGAAGGACAATGAACAAGTGGGTCACCACCCGCAGGCACCATGGAGTGCAGATGCGTTACCATAACCAACCTAAAAGGATAAGATACTCTACTTCATATGCCAGTAATTTCACTGCTTTGCGGGAGAATCAGCGAGTAAGACAGTTGTAGTGATAGTGAGTACTATCACCCGAAAAACTGGTGGTTTATTAATTCGGATTTAAAAATATGACTAACTACCACTACTACCAAAAGGTATACTGAAAACAGTATAGTCGTAGATTTTGAAGATGGTGGTTAGGGAAAGAAGAGTAAGTGCTTTAGGTAAACGGTAAAAAATTACATTCAAGGATTTGTCATAAACAATATACCAGTGTACCTTCAAATGAAAAGACCCTGATATTGAGACATTGTGGTAGTGACCAAGGTTAAGAAGGCTGAGTTTATGTAAAGTTCATGGACCTCTGGACATGATAATTTCGACGTTTTGGCGTTTCCCACTCGATTAATTGATTATCCCAAAGATATGTATTATTGCTCATAGTATGGGTATCAAATAGGGCTAGAGCAAATCCTTAACATTTAATTGTCTGATCTTATTAGTTATAGGCACTAGATTAGAAAACACGACAGTCAACATAGCTCATATAGTTTACAACTACACCTTTCGGTTCTATTTTGAGGAAACTAACTTTCCTTTGGATTACACCACGTTGGATCCGTCTCTCTATTTGGGAGTTATGTGACACAAGCGGACTCAGAGATACAGGCGTTAAATTTATTACACCTCTCTCTTTTACGTCGAAGTTTTGTTAACAAGAAATGGCAATGGCAATAGACTGGACATATAAGTCAGAGAACTTTTAGCCGATGGGGCGTGGAAGATTACGAGTGAAAATCCCAGACGGCGGATTCAGCAAAGATGAGTGGTGGTGGATAAACTTGCACTAGCTTTTTTAAGGAGTTGGATTTTTGTTTGAATGAATATGGATATTATGACAACGAGGCCCATATTTATGTCGAGCGTGGTGATGAAGATAGAGGAACGAAAAAGAGACCAGGTCGGCTAGCCGCCACATGGAGGGGCCATTGAGAAAGATCTCAGAGCCATGGAGGTGGAAGCAGTGACGACGCTGTTTGTTGTGGAGAAAACAAGGAAGACTCACTCAAAGTGAAATGGAATAAAGCCAGGAGAAAGAGAGAAGAGATAGCTTTGTTAAGATCATAAGACGCTAGCGTACCCTGAAATTGTTGTCAAAGGTTTTGGTTAAACCTATATTCATCATTAGATAAATAGGGAAAATTTAAACGGAATTCAGTGTGATGAGGTCAATGGCAAAACATTAATTTTAGGACTTTTAGGTTTCGTGTTAAATCTTTCATTTTAATTATACTATGCCATTGAGCGTGTTGGAAGGGCATTTGCCCTTAAATCGTGTGCTTTATAAAACACAATTTTATGGCGGTCTTGACTTTGAAAGGTTGTTTTGAGGGAAAATAAATAATGGTAATAACAGTATTACGGTCGGCATCAGAAGTAAGCACTTCAGTACATTGTCGTTTTCAATACTATGACACATTTTAAACTTTTGACGTAGTTGGTCATTCGTCACATTACTACAGTACCTATTTAGATTATTTTACAGCATTTCGAAGGAATACCATCTGCTCTAACATTAATACTGTCCGTGGCCGAATTGGGAAATTTAGTTGTTTTTTATTTCATATTCTTCAAATTCTACCTGTGGGATATGAGCAACGCTTGCGTGCAGAAGAGAGATATAATTTCGCAGGTGTATGCACGTAATTTTAAACTCCCGGCGCAAAAAGGGATGTTTCAAGTTTAACCGCGATGTTAAATGTCTGTGGCACCGTAACTCTTGATCGGAGATTTTCTAGTAATGGTTCTTGGACATATTTTATCAAAATTGGTTCACCTTCTTGCGCTGGGTTTTTATAATCTTCTTAGATTAGTAAGTTAGACAGAGCCTGAGGTAACAACACCTACAGGCCACGTTTAGCATGATTGTGGGCGTATAGGTGGAAAGGGGAATCAAAATAGTGATGGGTTGCTAGCCGCATGGCCTATAGGTAGCATGATTCTTATGCCCATTCCCTCGATGGGATTTTACCATCCGCGCGGGAAGAGAAACAACATTCTACGTTTTTTCTTTACTCCCAGACCAGCATGGAAGCATGGTTCTACGGTGGTACATTGATATATTTCCCTCGCTGTACAAGCTGTATGTTATTCAAGTTAGGCATTTTTATGTTCAATTTATGAGTTCTTCAGTCAAATACCTATTTAAACTGCGCGCGCTTATACCACCATCTTATTAATATTCCAAACACAAAACTAATATACCCGTCACAACAATTAGACGCGCAAAAACTTTTCAATGTACCTTTGTCGTACAAAACTACTGCCTATCACTCACCCGTCCAAAAGCCAGTGTGCTTTACTGTGATTTATGTCTTATGTTAATGTAGGAAGGTTTAGAATAATTAGCTCTGAAGTCACGTTCAAGTTACTGGCTGGAGAGGTTTTTTTTTAATAATTTGAACGATGTCACGTTTTACTCCGCCCTTTTTTTGTGTCTGTGGCGTTCTATGACGTTTATGGGTAGAAAGAAAAACATGCTGAAAAAAATTAGGTTGCCAGTATAGAATTATGTGGTGTATACATATTGTTTGTTAATTTTTCCTTCACAAGATTTTTTGGTATATGACTCAACATATTACTTGGAAGGCAGAACAGAACCATTGATTTGTCGAACGTAGATAATGTCAAATGTACCAGCACTTGTCAAAAAGCCGTAACTCTTCGTAAAACTTCATACATGTATGTCAAAATGTATTTTTGTTAACTACGGTGTTATTTCTACCTGAGCATATAAACTTTGACGTGCCTTGCCATTCAACTTCGACAGTGGGTAGCTACTGTGTCAATATTGACATAGTTTTCGGAGATCCACAAGACGAATAAAAAAATGTTAGTGTCATATCGAAGAAATACCTTCTTATAAAAAAAAATCAACATGTCAGTGAAAATTAGAACACATAGAGAAGAAAATGAATTCATCTCTCGTCCCTGGTGAGCAGTGTAGATGTTCCACGGGAGTTCGTAATTGTGTCGTATAGACACATCATTCAAACAGATGACGCTTAGCGACAAAAAATCGCATAGTGACAAAGGTCACATGACAGCTAGGAACGGGTAGAAAAATTCAAAGACTACCCACCTGCTACGGGTGGTGTAGGGGTATAGCACGCGTCACGGAATGACGAGGATCCGGGTTCGATTCCCGGCCATAGCTTTACTTTTCGGATTTTTCTATGTGTTCTAATTTTCACTGACATTTACAAATTTAATTTCTAACGGTAAAACTTCTTAAAAATAACAATTCTTGATTCATTTGATAGTGCCTTCTTATAAGTATACAAGGAAGGTAAACAAGCAAGTGGGTCACCTGATTTAGATTGCGGGTACCTGTACGGGGTTCACATTGCGCTGCTAGTGCTGCTACGTAGAGAAGGACATCTGGTGAAATAGGGATAATTCCCTATACTGGCACATGAGGTATAATTTAACCCTTTTAGGCTGACAACACATCTCTAACGGTCCAGTGTTGCAAATTTCCAAAGCCAGTGGTGATGACTAAAATTGCATCATCTCATCTTCTACATACTGTAGAGCTGCTCTTGGAGCACTACCTAAATCGGACGGTGTAGCAAGTACGTGATCAAGGCCTAAATACTTGAAATAGAAATGCAATTGTGTTACATTAATACTTTGTTTATTCAGTTTTGGTAAAATTGAACGTAACTGTATACCAGGGAAACGGTTTAGTTCCTGGATCAAGCAGATCTCTCGTCTGCCGTAGAGTTGTAAACAAAACCTGAATAAAATCGAACGAGCGTTCGATTTATAACACTTGAACACAAACACGAACCAATCAGTCCGTAGACCTATAAAACCTATCCTAACAATACATATTGCACTGCTGGGCCCAGACCTTCTCTCATGAGAGAGCTTACTATAATTCTCACGCGGGCCTAGTGCATACTAAAACTCACCATAAGCCAAAAAAAACCGTTTTTCTTTTTTTTTCTCCATTTAGGTTTTATGTCTTGTGGAGTCGCGAGTTGTGTTCCCTTTTCCACCTATATGCCCACAATTATGCTAACCGTCGGGTGGCCTTTAGGTCTTGCTACCATAGGCTCTGTCTACCACGTAAGGGATATAGACGTGATATGTATGTATTTACAGTCGCGAATCGGGATTTTTGAGCCACTTGCCATTGTTCGCAATTTAGCATGTTACGGATTAGCTGGCAGCTAGCCGATTTCCATTACACGGCCAAGTTACAAACATAGGTAAGTGGCTCAACAATCCCGTAGGTTTATTACCTAACTCGTTCGCAATCGCCATCGTGTTCATTTTGACAGTTCTTGTATGTATGTGACAGCTAGCTGATTCCGATGCCAACTGTCAGCCCATACATGAACTGTCAAAATGAACACGATGGCGATTGCGAGCGAGTTAGGTAATAAGCCTACTGGTTTGCTGCTGTACAGAACCATCGCAATAAGTATTTGAACCTCACCGCTTTTTGCTCATCCGCACATTTCGGTACGTTGCCAAAGGAATAATTATTGACTTTTTTGTTCGCAAAAATGCGGTTTGGCCGGCGAGCCGGTTCTTAGCCGACTCGCACGGGGCAACCGTATTTCCCGAACCCGCATTAAATTCGAAAATGTTTAAATCTATACTTCCTTAGTTTATATTAAGAAATTATAATGTATTCTAACTCTAACGTCAGTTTATTTTAACGGCATCGCGGATTTGAATGCGACAGCCGGATCAGGTTTGAATATGTCGCTTGATGTTTTTCTGGAAAAGTCTATTTAAAGAAAAATCTTGACTGACTGATTAAAAAGCTGAAATTTTACATAAAATGTTCCCTTTAGTTCTGGTGTAAACAAGGCTTAAGAATGTGTGTGTGAATGTTTTTTGCGAAACTCCTAGTGGATATGGAGTTCCACAACGAAAGCGAAGCCGCCAGCGCTAACTTGTTCGTCTACAAGAAGACTATATATCTTTATGTAGCTTTTTTGGTAGTATTATATATGTACAAGCCAATGTCGAGTAAATCACGAAAATATTATGAAATGTATAGTAAAATCCGTCGGTATGGTTAAAGTTGTAGTTAAGTAACTTGGTGCAACTAACGCTTTAATTGCTGAATAAATTTGTTAACCGTTACTGCCCAGGGTGCACCAGCCATGCTACTCGGGCAATTATTTAATTTTGTGCCATTTGTAGAGTCGCTTTTTAAGAAAACTTTGTTGATAAACAACAACTTTCAATGCAAAACAGCGATCCTATCAAACGGCGAATCCGGACTTTGACCACAAAGGTGTCATAATCGCAAACTTATTTTTATACGCCGTGACGCACTTCGTCGAGTCTACAGGCTGGTAGCGTATTCAATGTTGTAAGGAAAAAGCACTCAATAATTGAACACGCGTCAGCAGACAGTTCCGCTAAACTTGTCAAAAAGCCTTACACATATGTACCTTGACGACACATTGTGGCAAAATGCATGCTCATTAATATTTAATGAGCATATAATTGATACATGGTATTGTGGCCATTCAAATTCGGGTTTGAAGAGATTGAGTCGCCAGCAACGTTTGGCAGAGTCGCGCGACGAATCGCTTGTTTTTAAGGCCTTTGAAGACGTATATAGCCTTAACTTGGCGATGTTTTAATGTTAGAATGCTATCTACATGTGCATTAGTGTTACATTTATTTTGTTATTATGCTGCGGTGACATTCTCACAATCTGTGATTTTATATTAACTTTAGCTGTATTTTGGTTTTACTTTTAACTAAACGATTATTTTCTTTTTTATTTGCAGTTGGCGAACTTTACGTGAATCATCTACATTTTTGGTTTAAAAGGTTATTTAATTTTGATTGTGTTGCTTTTGGTTCACTTTTTGTACCAATTTTTAGCGACGATCATTTTGTGAACTACACCACCTTGCAAAAAAAACGGGCACCCATGGTTTTTGTATTTTATGTGCATATTAGCTTACTTTCTAAGCTTTAATTCCTGAAAATCTGAAAAATCATAGTTGCCGGATTTTCTTGCAAGGGAGTGTACTTATATTTGACATTAAATGTAAAATGTGATGTGTTTTTTCAAATTGACATAACTAAATAAATATATCCATCTATCAATCTATTTTTTTTTTCATAAAACATGCAACATAAGTCGTTTAAGTATTGAAAAAAAAGTCAGACATATATGTACTTAACTAAAATATCACAATCTATGGATGTACCTACTTTATCATGAGACATACAGAGTCTTTTACAATAATAAGAGCCTTTTACAATAATAAACCAAAGTTACTTCAAAAATTGTTTTTGGAAATTGCTGCAAAACTATGCAGTGACAGTGATAGATACTCAAAATCTAGATAAAAAAACGAATGTTTTAAAAAGTTTGTACCTACGTTAAAGGCCACCATACCTCGAATGAAATCCAAGTTTGTATAAAGAAACTAAAAAAAGTATAAACTGCACTGTAAACACGCGTTATCAGCACTACAATGATGACTGCTATCAACAACGTTAGACGTTCTCTGTCAGTCAACTAGATTGCAGAAATCTGTATCAGAAACCAGGTAAAAACAAGTTTATATAAATAATAAGACTAATTAGCAACATATCTTATTGAATCAGTCGTTACTTTGCGGAGGTCCATTTCAATGAACAAAAAATATTTACCTTGCTACTCTGCTACTCAACGAGTAGCTTGACATGATTCTTAAGACTTTGCCCATTTGTAAGTACCTAACAAATAAGTAAATGAATAAAGAATCTTATACTTTACGATATTTGTCAACAAGTTTATCCAAATGTATTGAAATCTGCTTAGAGGCTATTCAGTCATATTTTTACGATCAGAAGTAAAACAACCATAACGGTCTTTTCTGTGTGAATCTTCTAACTTTCGGGTAATGTAAGTGTGTAAATGACACGCACAGACAAGCTCTTAAGATTCCTGCAGAAGTCGCGACAGTCTGCCGGATTCCTCCCAAGGCGTTAGTATGCGGTTTATGCAGTTAATATCTCCGTGCGTCTCATATCCCCATGGCTTAGGTAACTACTTCCACGTTTTATTGCAATAATTATTGTAGGTATTTTAATCTGTGAGTTATGTTGTCGCAACTAGGGGTCACTTCAGCAAAAAAGCATTTTCTAGAAGCATTTAAAGATTCAGTAGGTTAACTAAATGTAAGCGAAGTTTTGAAGAATACTTTATTCAAACAGGCTAGGCGTTACTTTGCGGAGTAGATCCATATTTATGAACAAAAAACTTTTACCGTGCTACTCTGCTACCATTCGCCCCGCTCCACTGCTTTGGTAACGGAGTAGCAAAGCAAAGACTCTACAAAAAAAAAAAAATTTGCAAAGTGACAGTGTTGCACCCTGTGTGCGATATGTAAAAAAAGAGACATTATTTTGTTAATATCGTGAAAGTCTAATTAAAGCGCGGTATTTAGGTATGCTTAGCAAGTTTGCTGCTACGTGCAAAGCTATTATTTTAAAACTTTAAGTGATAAGTTTGCCTTTATATATCTGTTTTTCTCATTTATAACCTGTACATACATACCTATACATACATACATACATACATACATTTAACGCATATGACGCATTATGACGCATTCCATTTCCATGACAACAAAATTAAACAATCTCCAACCTATGATCAGTGAGCAAAAACCAAAAAGATCGTCGGTTGTTTCCACCGTGAACATCCGATTGCTTTTTTTGTAGCACAAACTAACTACTATTGTAGACTTTGAACCAAAACACGAGTCTTAAAGCTACCATTAAAATAAACTTCGGACTTTGTTCATCATGACTCTCATAAAGTCTTAATAACTAGAACTTTGATTTGTATGTAAAAACCCGGCAGATTTGGTATTTACTAATAATTTATTTCAACTATAAGTGAACTTTAGACCATGACTAGAATAATGCAAAAAGATATTTGAGCTTTGACCATATCATGACATTGAATTTTTTTTGACAGCATCATCAGAATTCAACTCATTTATTTTTTCCCTTTCATCTGTTACAGCTTATTTTATTGGTCTGAACAAAACAATGCCAAGTGGTTTATTAACGCATTAGTAGAAAGAACTGATAAAAATGTTTTAACCACAATAACTAGTTGTGAAATCGGTTGTGATAGTAAAGCACTATCAAGAAATGGATGGAAACTTACTCTGTCTCTAGGCCCCAGAACCAATCGTTATGCACCAAATGTAATATCCTCGCTCCTTTAATCCCTTGACCTTGAACTTGACATATGAAGGGATCCAATTTTCTTCAAACAACTTTTGCCTCAGTCACACAGAATCAGCGAACTTGATAACGCAGTTCATGAGATCAAGGACACGCTCAATGAGATCCTTCCTGTTTGTCCTTACGTGGGCCAGCGTTGACAGAACAGTTATCCTGCTGCCACCAAAACCGTGCTCATTTAAGATTCACCCTAATTTCAATAGCGATACGAGGCATTGTAACCTTTGGGAAAGCTAAAGATATTGTGGTAGGACCTTGTCTTGCAGTTCCGATGCGAGTCACGAATCGTAACGACTTACTTACTTCCATGTACGGATGAAAATGATTCTTTATGAATGACCTTATTGGCGATAATTTAATGGTTTTAACGGGTTATAATAGCGTCGTTTTAGAACGCCCAACTGGTTTGATTAATTTGATTATAACGTCATTAGAAGCCCCTGATACTTAGATTTGTTTTTTCTCACATAGCCAACTATGATCTCAATCTTCCGCTGTCTTCTATGTTGTGTTCACAAACCGCCTTTGCCACAAAAGACCAAAAGTCGTCTGATAGTGTCTTAAATATTCAACCTCGATATTTGCAGAATCATTGCTGATCGATAGGGCCATATTAACCTAAAAAAAAAATACTTCAGCTTAACAATTTGACGTTTTGATATGCTCCACAGATCCGCAATGAGCTCATCTTTTTGTCTTTTGGCCGTGTTCTACCATACAACGTTGCCGATATTTTTGTCTCAAGATTTTTGAACACTGTATTTATTACTTTGACATTGGCGAAATAATCGCTTGGATCGATGGGGCCATATTAAAAAACGAATAAGAAGAAGAAGAAGAGCTCATCTTTTCATTTCAGACTTTGAAAAATTACCCTGTGCAATGAGATTTAAGAAGGCTTAATGAGTAAGGTAATCAGGATAAACAAAAATGACAGCACCGATCGATTAAAAGAGTCTAAAAACGTACTAGATTATAGGTATAACGTAGGCAGGATTTTAAAGTAGATATTAATAGAAAAGTAAACAAGTGATAAAAATGCCGATAATAATAAGGTGAATCGCAATTTTCCTTGAGCAGTCGCCTTCACGCACGACCGACATCGTTACTGGTTATGACGTAAAAAATAACTCCATCTTCCAATGGCAGAATGGCAGATATCATTATTCACGCAATCAATGAGATGCAGAAAAAATGTAGGAGTAATTGCGTGATTAGCAATGTAATGCCACCTGTGAAGAGTAGCGTAGGTACTGCAGAGTACTTAAGTACACATTTTGTTCACGTGTTAAAGTTGATTTTGAGCAAGTTGGTCAAATCAAATAACACAAAAATGTATAAGAATTCCTCAATGAAATTGCTGCCATTTAAAAATTCAAAGTCGCTAAATAAGCTCGACATAATGGCAGTTTCATAGGTTATAGACCTAATACTATGAAGCTGGTTGATGCGGACTAGTCCGAGTTAACTGTTAAACCAGGCTTAAGTAATGTTAGTGTCAGAATATATGAAATTGTCAATCCTGATCCGTCCAAAGATTGTTTAATCCATCTAGACCTAAACCAACCAAGCAGCCCTTAGCTAAGTTGCGATAAGTAAATAATTTAAGGTAAGATAGATACATACGTAACAAATTAAAGTTGTAAATGATGATATAAACGACGCCTACGTTATAAATAATTAAAATTAAAATGAACCATCCTCAAAATAAATAAATCGAATGCAATATTTGTTATTTGAAACATCTTTTTCTTCTAAGCAAAGATTCGATTATTTAATACACACATACATATATACATATACATACCGTCACGCCTTTTTCCCACAGGGGTAGGCAGAGACTACTTTGTTCCACTTGCTACGATCCTGACATACTTCTTTCGCTTCATCCACATTCATCAATCTCTTCATACATGCACGTCGGTTTCGGGTACTCCTGACCTGACCTTTTTCCAAAACGTCTCCTATTTGGTCTCGAATCGTCCTTCTAGGCCTTCCCCTCCCAACGTTACCATTCGCACGTTCATTCATTATTTAATGATACGGAGATATGATCGTGTTGTTGTCCACGGCATATGGCAATAACTCACTATCGCAGAAATTTTCCCTTGGCAGCTGTCAAGATGACAGCGCTAACATTGTGTACACGAAGAAGCAGTAAAATAATCCATCACGTCGCGCACTGAGTTTGAATTGTCAAACAGATTATGCTATCACGTTAATTCTTACTTGACTTTTTAAGTAAATTTAACATTGAAAGAAATGTAGTAGAAAATTTAATTTGAATTTTGAACACTTTGAAAGCAAGTTGGTAATCATTTGGTTTGAAATATATAGTCAGAAACTAAATAGTCATATTCAATGATGTAAAAAGAAATTGGGGTCCTTCTAATACAAGTCTACCCACCATGATTGTTGTTAAATAGTATTGTAATCTAAGAACGGTATCTGAGAAAACCCAGATTCTCTAATACGAGTAATTTAATTCTAGTGATGATTCGTTAATTTAAGTCATTTTAACTATATCACAAATTGAGGAAAAAATACTTATTTAAAATAAATTTGATTACTTAATGATTATAATTTGAATAATTAACACCAGTTTTAGTAGTGTTGTTAGTATTTTATTGACTCGGGCGTTACTTTGCGGAGGTCCATTTCAATTGACAAAAAACTTTACTTGGCTACTGCGCTACATACGTGAAAGATAGCCAAGTCTGAACGAAGTACATTAAAGTAATTTACGAAACAAACTCGTTCCCGTCAGGTGAATTCTTTAAACTAAGGTAAATAATTCTCTATCTAAGCAATTTCCACAGCCTGGGTGGGACCTACCTATTCTGCCTGCCTTGCCTACTACCCTGTCCGAAACAATAAATAGAATAATATGTATGTAGCTTAATTTAATCAATTAAAAAGGAAAGACTTTGATTTGCTATTACTCAGGCTAATTGCAATCACCAAATCATAAAACTGTGTCCTTGAAAGATATTGCCATCCCTAATTTGAAAACCTACTAACTGTCAAAAGTCACTTTTTACTCACTTTAGCTGCCAGATAGCGTAAAAATAGCTTATAAGTACAGTCATGATGATTATCCATGGTATGTCTAATTACTATTTCTCGAAATCGATTCCGCTTGAAACAGTATTACGGCATTTATTAGTTTATCTTGTTTGTAAGCCTGCCTGTTGTTTATCTACAAAGCTTTGAGATCATGAAACGGAGTAACCACCTAACGTTTTCTGACAGTTTCATTTAAAAATAATGCAAGTTAGCTTTCAGACATGTTTCTTTTTTTTTTCAATGTTGATGTTCAGTTTTGTCTTCAAGAACATTCTTCTTTTCCCAGTGCAAAATTTTCATTGGCAAATAAATCTCACTGCAAAATATTCCTATCCATTGCACAGTGGTGATCACATTAGCAGCAGCTTGAATATAGTGGTCCGAGTTCACGGAATTCTGTTAGGTATACCTATTTACCACCACTGCAAATTTATGACATGCCAAGCTCGTAGCAATTCTCCATTCAAGCTCACTCTGCTTAAGTGAAATTTTGACGTTCATTAGTAGCCCAATAGGTCAGGTGAAATGGCCCAAGGGAGCGGCTCTGACGCAAAAGTCAAGGTCGATTGTATTCTATTACCTACCGCACCCCTCACGGCTAAATAGAATAACATTTATAGCAATTTGCTTAAAGCCGACGTTTATTGTTATGATATTTGATTTGAATTGAGCTTTATAATCAAACAGAGCATCTACCTATAGCAATCGCAGGGACGGTTTCGCACTGGACACGGATGTTGTAGTTATTTGATTGAATGACGTTTAAATGAATCCAATTATTTTAAACTTCTTGAATCCAACTTTTAATCTTTATTATGCACACCATAGACAATAAAGTTGACATAACTGATCAAAACAAAAAGGTGGGATTAAATGTACTTATATTATAATACCATGTCTATTTCCTGTTTACTATGTTTTATTTTCATATCTGATCTTCATTGTCATTGTTGCGGCTCTATTGTGGTATATAACATTGCAAAGGTACTCGTTTAGATGAGATGATTTACTTACGTGTTATGCATTTATTTACCTGAAAATTATGATCTGCCTCTTATTTCTACTCTCTTGACATTAGAATTGAGCTGCGTTAGTTGCGTTAACATTATATTCCAATTATTAGCATTAATATACCACAACATATTTCCTATTTATTAAACTCTTCCAAACTTTCAGTACCTACGGTAAATATTTATTTTTTGTCTCTTAACTTAACTTAAGCTAGGTAATATACCTAATCAAATCAAGTTTTATTTTGAAACGCGTGCCTCTTCTTGTCTTTACACAAATAGTTACGTCGTAAAACGTGCACTTTGGTACGTCATAATATTGCAACTAATTTATGAGTAGTACAATTAAATCTTCAAAGCTTTTTGTTTACAAATCCCAATCACATTAGCCCAATGAAAACACACGTTTCTCTTATTTACATATGAAATACTTACAAGTCGTAATTATGTTTTGTTTACTCCCTTGGTATTTACAGTTGTATAGAAATACTAGCGTTGAAGTAAGCATCGTCTGTGGGAAACAATGTTTATTTTATAGTGATTTGTAAAGTGTCTTAGATATAAATGGTTTTTACAACAATTTATTCGATAAATTGTGGGAACCGAGTTGGTGAGAAATGTTTTGCCTGACCTTACATTGGCCGTGTTTTTATATACTTTTTTAAACAAAAACTAGAGTTTCCTGTACTTTGATTTTAATAGTTGAACTAAGCTTTGTCTCTTGAAATTGAATTAAATTTGTTGAACAGGAAATACCTACGTAAATACAAGTACCTACTTTACAGCCTGATGAAGTTATTTCTTTTGAAATATTTATAATACTTCGTTCCTTGTTTTGTTTGCTCTTATTCTGTGTTTACGCCTGATTCAATAAAATATCTAAAGTAAGTTACAAAATAAAATGCTGTCAGGTTCAAGCACGAAAAATCATTGTAATTAATTCCAAATGCATTTATTTTGACTATAAATATCAAAAATACATTGCGTGATCTGAAGAACTGGCATTTGAGAGCTGGCATTTAGTGAACTCCAACGATCGATTCTAAAGGTTTACAACGAAAACAATAACAAATGATTTTAGGTTCGTTGAATGAAGCGTGTTTTCGTTTCAACTAAGGAGCTATTTTTAAATAATTATAAATTGAAGATTTATGTATTAGGTAAAGTCGTTTTATAGTGAGCGGTGCATCTAAATTGCTGTTTATATAGATATCTGGAGTAAAATATCTTTTGAATGTCATTTGCTTCATAATGTATTTAAATTTATATCATTGATTAGTATATAGCTTGTAGGCTAAAAGATGTTCATTTGATAGAAATATATCCAAGATAAGCTTTTCTATTGGTTGATTTCTAACAAAATTGTGATATTATCCTGAAAAGCTATATGTTCAAAAAACGCAATTTTCCTACTGACGCTTTGACTCTTTAGTAGACTTTACAAAGTGTCATACTCATAATATCTACCTACAGATATTTATTTTAAAAAGGCATTTGAACACTAAATAGCAGTAAATCTTATCAGCAAAAAATAGTACTACTAAAAATAAAATACTTCTAAAATTTAAATACATGTAAATTTTTCTAAAGTTACATTATAAAGATAAGCATCCTCGTCTGAAACGTAATATTCACGGACTTCATCTACATTGTTGTTTTCACCGAAAATATTGCGAGGAAACCAGGAAAACATTGTTCACCTTCACACACATTATTATATTCAAGACTATTCATTGATAACGTGCTTGTTTCTCATTGTTTCTCTTTATCATCATCACTCATGACAAGGTCACCGCGACGCTCCCTCGATTAATCTGTTTAACACTGTACAAGGTTAGTTCGGAAGGAAAGCTTGGGTTTATGGTGCTACGATATAAAAAAGGAGCTGTTTTTGAATATTGGTGGTAGTTAAAATTTAAATGTGATGCCCAGAGTTCGATTTTTGTTGTGGTAGTAGTGGAATAGTGCTCTAAATAATTGAAAATTTGTAGGCGATGAGGCTAGCAACCCATCACTGTTTTGATTCCATGTTCCACCTATACGCCCACAAACTTGCTAAATGTGGCCTGTAGGTACATGTTACCTTAGTTTCTGTCTACCCGGTAAGGGGTAAAGACGTGATTTGTGTATTTGTGTATGTTATATCTCATTGCACAGGTTCCAAAGATTTTCTATCTCCAAAGTTACCACATTTAAATAAAACCTAAAATAATGTCTGATTCGATCAAATTAATAAACTTAAGAATCTAATAAATGTCGATTCTGTGGTACAGTTAAATTTAAAAAATAGTGCCGACTAGTTTTTTAATTATTAAACTAGACCTTAATGAATATTTTAAAGCAAATAATTATATTAGAGAGTGATAAATTCAATACAAAAATGTACAGTAACTTGTAGAAAAATTATACATACAAAAATGACGTACGATGCAACGAGCGACATAATCAATTATCATAATAAAATTATTATCATAATGCTACTCTAATCTTTGACACAGTTTTCAATGGACGTATCGAGTGGACACACTTTGTAAACAATGGCAGAATGGTATCAAAGTTAGGGCTCTCATAATATTTTGTTACACAGGAAACTTCTTGAAGACCTTGGCCCATTATTTCATGCTTTTTTCCTCACTTAACAATAATGGCATAATAAAATGTACGAAAAATTGTAACATACAATTTAATCGTGATCATTTAAAGTTGGTTGGTCAAATTAGGAAGTGAAACGCTATATCACAGGTTCAACAAAGTGAACCACAATGAAACTAACAACTCATCAAAGGCTCAATAAATACATAGAAATGTACAGTGAGAATATAACAGAAGACGTGTACAAAGAACAATACACAGACAGGGATGTGGTTTCAAACAACGCATTTTTAAACAACTACTAAGTGGTAAAAACGCAGGAAAAAACTAGAAAATCCTTCATTAAATTAAAGCAATAAGTTGGAGCACATATTTACGTCAATCGGGGATGTACGGTTAACTCACTAGCTTGGGATTAACTACAAGTATACAAGTTCGCCATAAAGTTAACTTTGACTTAGTCAATCATTATTCAGTGCATGCTATTTAAAGCTGTAACACGCCAGATTCTCCAAGATTTTGATGAGGATTATCTGATAGACAAAATATCGGTAAATGGCTGTTTAGTATCTAACTAGACTTATTATTATTATCAAGATAATATAAAAATGAATTGCTGGTCGTTTGTTTCGCTAAAACTCGAAAATGCATGTACCGATTTCAATAATTTTGCTTCTACACAGAAAATATTGAAATGAGAAGAAAAAAAACGATAACGCGGGCGAAGCCAAAAAAGGCAACAGCTAGTTCTTAATAAAAAAAAATGTTCTGTCCATTCGTAAATTTTGCCAGTGTCAAAGTAAAATACAGTTTTAAAATATGTCGGTCATTATACGCGGGTATAATACCGTAACACTGTAAAAAGAACACCCCCTCCCCCCTGTTGGGCTCTTAGCCAGCAGTCAATGATACCCCTCTGAATCTTCCAAGACATCATTAGCTGATGCCCAGGGTGCACCGGACCTAGCACTGTTCTTCCCCGCGGATGGATCTAAAACTCATAGCTATAGCAGCTAATCCTTTACGAGACAGATCTACTCTATACTGATCTTTGCATTTATTTATGAGTGACAGAAAAAACATAGTATGAATCCGTAAGAACTTGTCCAACCATTTTGGCTTTGGATACGCGTTCCATTTCCGCTCTCAGCTTCATCAATGATATCACGTAAATGATTTGCATCCTTCAAACAGTTTATTTCATGACCAATGCCAGAGGTAGATTACATTCAATTCCCCTTCAGAGCTCCCTCGCTGTGAATAAAATGAGCTATGACACGTCTAGCTTCCGGATTAAAGCAGACGTTCCTGGCTTCAGTTAGTATATAGCCTTATAGCAACTAAGAGACCTGTGGAAGCAGCTTCAATGTCAAACCATGCCATTATTTTGAAATTGTTTCAGGTGTGCTTTCTGCCGCAAAACTCGTTTAATTAATAGGTCGTAAATAAGCTGTTCTTAGCTTTCTCTAGCGCCGACTACGAATCGGAGGATGCAGCGTTGACAGACCCTTTGCTAGGTAGACTGACATCATGAGAATTGCTGTTGTCGTTCACTGTGGCGTTCTAAGGGCTTTGTATAACAGCGGATGTCTTCTGGCTGATAATGACTCAACTTATTAATTTACAATGGTAGCATAGCACCAAAAAAGTTTCGTGATACTACGAGTTACACCAAAAACGTTTGAAATCTCAAGTGTCTCTGACATCTAAAACAACTTAATGCGACGCTACTAGCGGCTATAGCTTTACAGAGACAAATTTATTTGGTGCAAATCGTTCAAATTTTACTAAAAAAACTGAAATGAGCGACGAGACTAAACTGACTACAAAGGAAGTTACGCAGACGTTCACAAACTTTAATACCTACTTTTCGTTTCAATTTCTGCATACTCTTAAACTGAGTATTTTGTAATCGGATCACGTATTTTCCTTAAGTTTTTTGAGAAAAATTTAAGGTTCAAGGTGGGGTGGTGATTTGATTGAGATCGCAGAAAGGGATTTTGACCTCCACTGGTAGGTCAAACTAAATGCAAAATAAACTCTAGAGTTCCTTCAGTGCTATTTTAACTAAGTGTGATTTTCGTGACTAGTTTAAAGTAGAGCGTGTTGTGTGTGTTAAACTAGGCGGTCAATGATACGAGACCACTTATTTGACACTTAAACGCGTTCGAGTCGTTTTTTTGCAACGAAAAACTTACACTAATGGTACTACTCTTATTCTCATTATATTTATTAAACACTTTACTTCGAACTCATTCGCGCGAGACGTTTATTTCGACAAATACCTTATACTAAGGGCTCTGGTGCCTCTTTCTATTCTTTGATGAATGCCTCACAAAGTACGAAGGCTTGAACTTTCCCCTCATATTTACTATTTGATTTTGTACAGACCATTTCGCTTGGCGCTCATAGATTTCTCAACATTTGCATTTTCACCAAAGTAACTGATGTCTCTTTGATGTTTATTGCTGTTAAAACTTAAAGCTATTTGACAAATCTCTATTAGGTATACGATAGGTACAAAAGACCTTTGAGAAACGTTAAGGATCTCAATAGACAACTTGGCATCAAGGGGGGTACTTTCAAAACAATAAAGGGATCCTTTTAGTGATACAGGCTGATTTTTTATT
This sequence comes from Pandemis corylana, assembly GCA_949127965.1. NCBI lineage: Eukaryota > Metazoa > Arthropoda > Insecta > Lepidoptera > Tortricidae > Pandemis > Pandemis corylana. The sequence continues at coordinate 9,111,064 of OX421856.1, read as the reverse complement.
GTATCCAAGGTTAGGCACCCTATGGTTTATTATAATGTAGTAATAAATATTTTGTAGTAGTATGCGGTTGATAATAAGTAATAAAGCGGAGTCATTAAAGTCGCACCTAACATACACTGACGAGCAAAAATAAAGGGTCACTTTCTATGGAAACTTACTTACTTTGTATGCAAAGTTGTATGAAAACGACCAATTATTTTTGCTTGTCACTGAAGCTGTAATCTGTTAGCAATAAATGACGTGATTTTGATTTGTCAAACTTTTATAATTACGTTTAAAAATACATTTACATTACAGTTTTTTTTAATCACATAAAATACTTGGATTACAATTTAACAGACACAGAATGTCACTGTATTCTTCCATGTCATAAATTCTAATAAATGTACGCATGCTGGTGCAAGGATTATAATATATTTCTTCAACAATTGATTACGGTTGGGTACACGCCTAATGAACCAATTTATTTGACCCATCATTACTTAACAAACACTTATAGGTTTTGTTACCTTAGGCTCTGTCTACCCCGTAACGTACATAATAAATAGCCGGAATCCTATATTAATATCAGGCTACACAGAGCCGTGACATTGCTCATGTAACTAGTATTACAGTGACAAGTCCGACATGCACCCGATAATAACAGCTATAAAACGAAATAAAACTTTTTCAAGGCCGCATTGAGCGTGAGGCGATGCATGATACCTGCGTGAGCGCAAACGATTCTGATTCACCATCATTCATTTGGTTCAGGAGTACTATAGCGGGGGGGATATTTACGAGTACTGACAAGAACTTGCCTTCTATGAGTGGCGTAAACGCGAGAGCCCGTTGCTCAGCGGTGAGATGCTTCAATGAAGTAATAAAAAAGTTATCTAGATACTAATGTTATAAACAAGCTTGAGAGTGCCCTAATATTACCTTAATTCAGCCCCGTCGCAAAATCCTTTTATAGTGGATGTCTACTGTCTAAAGCTGTAGGCAACAAGTCTGTATTAAAATTACCTTACTCTAGCGCTCGATCGGCTGCAACGGAGACCAAAGAGCTGGCAGCTTCCTCGCACAGCGAATTAGTATTGCAATACAGCGGGGAAATGCTGCCAGCATCTTTGACTCAATGCCGCGGTGGAGTACGTTTACAGATTTATTTTAGCTTTATTTCAACTAATTTATTTTGTAATACATTTATATTTTTCACTTACTTATTTAAATATTTAAAAAAAATATAATTATTTACATGTTTGTGCTAAAACACCATCATTTTAATAAACAGTTTTACTTTAGCGGAAAGTTTGGCCTGTTTCACCTTTTGATAATGGTTCCAAATATGTTACGTCAGTGTGTGTGTCAAGTTAACTTGAAGAGATCCCTTTCTAGCGTTAAGTTCGCCTTTGTAATAATCTCTGTCGCTATTGTATTTATTCTTAGTTGACTATGATCAATTAAGAGTTACTTTACTACTATGCTATGATACCGGTATAATTAAGTCAGCTTATAGTCTGTATAGGTTTTATAGGAGATAATAAAATCAATTAAAGATCTACAATAATTATTAAAATCTACAATTAATTAGCTCATTTGCCAAAAAAATTACAACTACAGTTTATATGTAACATAGAAATTATATGCGTTATTTTTTTTGTTTTGTAAAATTTGCCCTAAAGTATTGTGAAAGAATGTAACTTTATTAACTGTGACATATACCAGTCATGCGGATGAGTAATTCTTTTTTATCGTGCATTATTATCTCTAGTGAGCCTTAAGCGCTTTTAACAGTGATGCACAAAAGAAACATGATTTTTAACGACAGTATAATATTTGACCATTATAATCCTAAGTTAGTCATACTTAGAGCACAGTGAAGCTAATTTCAGAATTGCTGACAAATTTTAGAATAAAAATGAACGAGTTCGATAAATTATAAGTGCCTACATTTACTTTTTGTGGTGAATTGTTTCAGATTTTTGTGAATCAGATCAAAACTAATATTGTAGACAGCTAAGTAGCTAAGCTATCGCGAACGGTCCTTTTGCCCATTTAAATAGGTCTTAAAGAGCTTCAGTTTATGCAATAAAGTCGCCACTTAATTTCGCCATGATCATCTCCAGCCTCCAGCCTATACGCCACTGCTAGGCACAAGCCTCCTTTGAGAATAAAAGGGTCTGGACTTTAGTTCCCACTAGAGCCTAGTGCGAATTGAGTACACACAATTTAATTTAATAATTTTATCGTTTTATACCGTCTTCAGCAATAAAAGGAAATACCTACTACATACATAAATCACATCTTTATCGCTTACGGGGTAGAAACATCTAAACGGGGTTGTTACCCCGTACAAGACCTAAAGACCACAAGTAGCATGATTGTGGGCATATAGGTGGAAAGGGGAATGAAAATAGTCATGCCTTGCTAGTCGCATCGCCTATATCATTCCTAAGATTTTCGCCCGTTCCCTCGTTACAAGTTTTACAATGAATTGTATTTGTAATGGATAGAAACTTACCGTTATCGCTATCCGTGACATCTGTTGTCAGCTGGACGACAACTGACACCTCATACGTGTCGACCTCCAGAGTGCCTCTGCACGTATCCCCCACAACTAGGAACTATGTGTCATCACTCACACTGCACAGGGCGAGGTCACGATCGCCGATCACAGGTCACTATGTTCACAGGCCACAACGATCACGGTCACTTTATCACTGACAGGATACTTTCGTTGCAGTATTGGCCCAAATAGGAACCGCGTGCAGTGCTTTTGTGTGACAGGCGTCTGATGGTGACTGCCGAGATTTTTATTACACCTAGCTTGTGAGATTTCTTTCAGCGTGAGTTATCCTCTCGCTGGATGGAACTCTGGTTATTGTTCGTTGATGGTTTTCATGGATTTCATTCAATCTTGAATCATCAAGCTGTTGATGGAACGAATAATTAATGTTAATGGGAAGCTCTTTAATTGTTTAATGAGACGTTTTATGGCGACCTTGGACTGGATTTTTACGTTGCAAAAAGATAATATGATAAGGCTTAAAAAAAATCAAGAATAATCTCATTGTTGTAGTTGTAAGGAAAGTGACGAAATTTTCATACTGGCGCGGTTTATCTTATTTATCTGCAATTATCGTAAAAGTTGAGCAAACTTCACATTTTATTTGTAGTTTTATTAATGTTTGATAAGGAGCACAAGACGTTTGGTATTTATTCAAATTGAAAAACTGTTAGCTTTATGAGAGTAATATCGATTATTTCCTTTCCTCGCCTGGAATTCGAATACCGTATAAATCGATTTAAATCTATTACAGATTTTTCCTACGATAACACGAAGGTAAATTCTCAAACTATGCATGAAATTATTTATGAATTAGCGAAAACTGAGATACTAATTAAAATAGATTAAATACGACATTTAGTGAGTAGGTACCTATCTAATATAATTTAGTTTTACTAACTTACGCAGAAAAAATGAGGTATAACTAAACGTTGACAAGTATAACAAAATAGTTGGACCGATAGTGGTTAATTTGGCGTGACAGCGTCCCCGTAGCGTATCGCGAGCGCGCCAAGCACGTGACTGTCGGAAAACTTGCGCGCGCGCAGCCACAGACAATCCTTAGAAAAAACTAAACAACTCAAGCACAAAACAAATCAGCATCTCATTAGGCAACTGCCGACTTATTTCACTTATTTACTAAATCCTCACCGACCACATTCTTTTAAAAAAAACACTTTACGTGACAACGTAATTGAATTGTTGTTTCCGCTAATCTTTGCTCGTTTTGTATTATCTACGTGTACGGACTTGTTCTTTTACGATCTACATAATAATGGTGGAACAATAACTGCAGATAAATAAGCCGTTTCCGTGTTACAGGACGCATGAATATTCATTAGTTGCCACTGAAGGTTCAGGATGATTTAACTTAAGTATCGGATTCGACTCACGTCAACGTTAAGTGATATTCGCGCGCAATGTCAAGTGCAGGTTCGCGCGGATGGTACGATAAGGGTTTGTTGTCACACTCTGCCCTACCGCATCAAGATAAGTGCATCCCGTTCGAACAATGCAACGCAAAAAGGTTAAGAACACTCGATAAGGCACAAAACGTATACGATGCCGTACCTGGGTACGCGCGCGTGCGAGTTGCACGGTGTTCGCCGCGCGAATGCCGTCTGGTCGGCTCTTCTTCATTGTTTACGGCGATACGCTTCCACGAGCGTAGAGGAAAACTGTCCACCCTGTAGTCACGAAGCTGCTCGGGAAACAAACTTGCAGGGATTACTACAGGGTGGTTTTAAAATTTTATTAAATTAAACATTTAGGAACAAAGAAAAAACATAGAATGTACTAGGTAGTTGCTTCTCTTCCCGGCCAGATGGTATAAGCCCATCGAGGGAAATGACGAAAATCATAGTAATCATGTTATAGGCGATGCGGCTAGCAACCCATTGGTATTTTGATTCCATTTTCCATCTATACCTAGCCCCACAATCTTGCTAAACGTGGCCTGTAAATCTTGTCGCCTTAGGCTCTGTCTACCCCGTAGGGGATAGAGACGTGATTTGTGTATTGTAAAAATTTTACGAATCCCCCAAGCAATTATGCCATGTTTTATGCCAAAAATGCCTTACATCATTTTGGAAAAAGAGCGGATACTCTTCAAACTACTGGACCGATTTTAACCAAACATGTCTAACTAAGAACCAACGCAAGGAATATGGCTTTCGAATGAAAAAAACCGCATCTAAATCGGTCCATTCCTTTGAGAGCTACGATGCCAAAGACAGATACACACACGCACACACACGCGCGCGCGCACACAGACATCGACGTCAAACTTATAACGCCTCTCTTTTTGCTTCGGGGTTAACAATCGGTTGTCTTAGTCGGGACTCTAACCTGTCAAATGCGATAAAAAATAACATGCCGTATTTTATGAGGCAGATCGAAATTGTCACTGACAAGGTTCATTTATCTCTAAATATCAAACTCAATCAAAATATCGAGAGGTCACGGGAAATGCAAGTAAAAAAAAGATTTTTCAAAAATCCATGTATGCAGTATTTATTATTTTTTAAGTAAGTCTGTATTGCGTGAAACTTGCTATTTCTAATTAATTAATGTATTTAATCAACCATTTTCATCAAATTAAACCAAAATAATACTTAATCCAAATTATATCTCACTGCCTCAGTCTGTCGTTAAATTCATCACTCAAATTCGTTGCATAAAAAAATTTAATCGTCCCTAATTCGATCAGATTTGCCGTCGTTGCAATTAAGTGATGCTTTCGTGTCTTGTTTTGTTTTTTTTCGGACAGGTGAAGACGGTTTCTTTAAATTATTACGACCACTGCTTTATAAGTATGTCACAAATAAATGAAATGCCGATACATAGAGTAGGTAATTCACCGATAGAGTTACCGCTTTACCTAAATCACTTCCATCACATTGGCATTTGATTTTCGCGTTTTTTTTCTCGGAACACTTTGTATGTGTGCTTTGTAATTAATTAGGTTTGTTTGTCTGTTGCTTGAGGCTTAGGGCTTGTTTTCAGGCAGATGTTTTACAGGTTTCTTTTTCATTATTAAATACATACATACATAAATCACGTCTTTATCTCTTACGGGGAAGACAGAGCCTAAGGTAACAAGACCCAAAGACCACGTTTAGCATTATTGTGGGTGTATGAATGGAAAGGGGAATCAAAATAGTGATGGGTTGCCACATCGCCTATAACATGATTCCAAAGATTTTCGCCCATACCCTCGCACTCCATGTACCTGTAAATTGTCCTCTATTGTTTAATTCCTCTATGTGTCAAGATTACTAGCTGATTAGTTAAACAGGTTATTCGGAGATTGACCACCTGTCCCATCAATAAAATGGTCTCCGCGATATTTTTAGCCGTGCTTCGAAAATTATCCCAAATGATCCAGTATGAAGATAAACTGAGAACTTTTTTATATACGGTGGTAAACGAGGAAGTGGGTTTCCTGGTGGTAAATAAGCACCACCAACCCACACGTAGTGCGGAACCCTCAAAATAATGTTGACGAAGGGCTTGTGCTATAATTCCCACGCGTGAACTTAACACATCATATGGCCCAAACATTCTCATTCTTAGTGAAAGCCTGTGACGTAGGGGAGCTAAATAGGCTGTAGATGAAGGAATTAATAAATAATAATAGATTTAGTCCAGCCGATGTCACGTTTTGCGCTTAGCAACAAAATATAGCCATTCATTTTAATTTATGCTACATTTATTTATTTTGCTATCAGGAGCCCGATTTTTGAAAGCACATAACTCGAAAGTGGTATAAATCAGCTTATATCTCCTAAACTACAGCTCTAATCAAATTTTTGACTAGTTCAATAGATTAATGAGAGCTGTGATTGTCTTCTATGCTACTCGTATTTCAAGTTCAGCACAATTTGTCACCACTTTCGAGTGGTATTTTCGCACATGTGCTTTCAAAAATTGGGCCAACTAAAACTGCTCCCAGACCAACCAACGCATTTTACTAGAATTCCAAAATAGATCTACTTTTATCCCCGTTTGAAGAACCTTAATGGTAATAAATTAAGTGTACGTGGTTTTTTAGTGTTATTTACGGGCAGTTTGAGACGTGTTTTAAAATGATTAACATAATGTAATGGACTTTTTGTCCGCCATTATTTATGTTATTCATCAATCAAACACAGGTTTTTATGGCGATCACGTTTCTCTTGATTTAATGTGTAATAATGTATAATTTTATTCGATGACGTACTTACTAATCTAAATAAATCACAGCGTCAATATCAGACAGCGAATACACTCTTCGTCGTCGTCTTTCAAACCGCTGCAACCGACAAAGGTACGGTTATTATTATAAGAAAAACATAATTATTATGATAATGCGAAGTCGTGAGCAAAGGGTTAAAAACGGACTGCCAAACCCAAACTCCAACTTTAAAACAAGACTGTAATTTGAAATTAGCTAATTTAGTTGCTTTTTTGCGAAATATGGCAGTGAAATACATTATAATAACTCTGGAATACGTAAACGTAAAGCGATGATGGATTTTGTGCAATTAGCTTATATTTTGTAAAATGATACAATTATGTAACGGGTTACAGTAAACATCAGGAATAATCATGGAGATAAATATATCTGCTGCGCCGTAGAGGATACTAGTCTACACTGGACGGGAATATGCTACGAAATAGGGATGGCGGTGCTACGCGCGACGTTTTATTAGGCTACGAGTAAACACTCTGTATAATTATAAGTATCTAATGTGTACTGTACGTCAACTGTAGAATAGATTATGTGGCTTAATGTGACCTATACCGATTGAGTCTGTTTAAGATGCGATAAAATGACAGTTAAATATGGTCAGTGATAGTGCGGAAGTCCAGTGAGTAGTCTGGAGCAGCCAAGTCAATTATACTGCCCGCGGGCCTCATGCGACCCACGGAGTATTTTTCTGCGGCCCAAACTTTGAAAACAACCAGATAATGCGGCCGCTTCTTGAACATACATACATACATACACAAATCACGTCTTTATCCCTTACGGGGTAGACAAAGCCTAAGGTAACATACCTACAGGCCACGTTTAGCAAGACACTGAGGGCGTATAGGTGGAAAGTGGAATCAAAATAGTGATGGGTTGCTAGCCGCTCTTGAAAACGTGTAAAAATTACAATTCGTACGTCTTTTTTATAACGAAGGTAGATGGTAATCAATTATCGAACCCGCAAAAACCTTTTTAATCCCTTTGTCTTCTTTAAGATAAGGTTTTGCGGTCCAACTAGTCCACAGTTTTCATGCTTTTGACCTGCCAGTGACTTTGAGTTTGACCTTATAGGGTTTGATCTTTGTTTGACTCTATTTTTAAGTTTTGAAATGAAATGAAGTGAAATGAAATGAATTTATTTTGCTGATTACAGATTGCATACATATTGGTGAACATCTGAAATAATTAAGATCAGCCATACTCTGCTTAGAGTAGCATGCAAAATTTTCAGTGCGTACATACTATGCGTAATTAATTAATTGAAATGACAACAAAGTCACTCACATACATTATGTTACATATTTAAGATTATGTCAAAAAATAAATAAAATTAGCTGTTTAGTTCTAGATGTAAACATGGATTAAATTAATTTACATTGCATAAGTCTTATAAATAGTTTTTCGAGTTTTGTTTTCGTAGAAACTTCATTTCCCAAAAGGCTTATGTTTATTGTTCGAAACCGTCCATTAAAATACAATTTGCAGCCATAAGTTATCTGGAGAATTTTTCCTTTAGTTTCCTCTAATACCTATATAGTTATAAATTTGATGATAACGTTATTATGTTATTTTCCGTCGTACCGTTGTAATTGACATAATAATCAGATTTAAATTCTTAGAAATTACACAGTTTACAAATCACATAAGCGAAATGCTGTTTTAAACGGCTCTATTCATTATATCGATGACTAGCTTCTGCCCGCGACTTCGTCTGCGTAGAATCATACATAAAAACCTTCCTCTTGAATCACTTCTACTAAAAAAACCTCATCAAAATCCGTTGTGTAGTTTTGAAGATATAAGCATACAAAGGGACATAAGGACATAGGGACATAAGGACAGAGAAAGCGACTTTGTTTTATAATATGTAGTGAAGTTCACGGTAATTTTAAACTAATTTCTACTCGTTTTTTTTTAATTAGCGTTATTAATTACGTATTCATTCACAAAATCATTACATTCTACACAGATTCAGTTTAGGTTGGTTCGCTGTCAGATCCATACTAAAAAGACAGCTAAAACCTGAACTGAGTGGGAATTGAGTCGCATTAAGTGGTCATGGTAAGGTATTTGATACACGTGCATGTTTTTGTAGTCACGAGGAACAGTCGGCTGGTACAACGGTCTTTGCGCCGGTCCAGTGCGCCGGCTAACCGCCCTTATCCTGCCATATAAAATGCAACTCAATTATTTGCGATGATTCAGCACTGTCATATCATCGAGGAATTATTCTGTTAAGGAGCGTCCACACAGCCGCGTATACGCAGTGACGTGTCGTAGGCGTCACGTTTTCTCGCCGTTTTTTCATACATCTTGTTGCGTAATACAATACAATAGAATACAATAACTCTATATAGAACACCACATATAACAACCAAAACAGAAAAAAGGTATACAGAATATTACAGAGGTAACAATAGGCGATCTTATCGCTACAGGGCGATTTCTACCAGGCAACCATAATGGACTGGAGAACAGAACAGATCTGAGCAGGTGGTGCAATTTAGAATATATATTAATAAACTAAGTAGTGAAAATACATAATATATTATACATGAAACACACATTTATAATAAATGGAGATATAAATAGACACATACACACATACCTAAAAAAGCCAGCTACAAGATTCATGCACAAGATGATAGATAGTGCTCCTTCAACTTACATACATACATGCATACATACATACATACTTATATCACGTCTTTATCCCTTACGGGGTAGACAGAGCCTAAGGTCTTCAACATAGATTTAAATATAGGTAAAGATTTAGCGCGCCTTATGATTATTGGCAAGGAATTCCACAACCGTAAAACCTGAACAGTATAAGAATATAATACATAGAATTTGGAATTAGAAAGAGGTACACTGTAGGTGCCAGGACCCAGGCTGCTGATGGTAGCGGGTTTCCTAGCGATGCGTTTATAATGAAACTTCGATAATATTCGACTGGTATATTAAGGTACTGGATCTTACAAATAAAAGTGCCTGTTCGCTGAAGTGGTTATGAAGACAGTGGTTAAAAAAAGGACCGTTTAAGACGGGTACAATCCTAATATTTTTTGGGTACGTGCGAAGCTGTGATTGGTTACTGAAAACTACGTCACGTGACGTTTCGTTTCTACGTTAAAATGTGGAAGTTATACAATACTAAATAATTAATTAAAATATACAAATAAAAACAGTTGCGTTCGCAACATACACTAAGGAGAAAATTTTGAGGACATCTTACACAGGTAACGTAAACGAACCGTCAACGTCTCTTACGCACCGGTATGGTTGCACCTTTACACGTATGTTAAAATGACGCACGGCAGGGCTTTCGACTTGAGCCTATAATAAGAGATTCAAAAAATTCACGGTTAATAATATCAGAAATAACATACAACTGCGTCGAAATATCGGGATCTCGTTTAAGGTAATAGCGGTCTATAAGTATTCCGTTGATAATATATATGTATAACACGGAACTTTGAAGAATTATGATACGTAGTAACCTACATAAACCACTACACAATGCTAATTATGACAGAGTTCCATATCAAGTACTTTGTTATCGACATTACAGACTGCGAACTTCACACATACTATTGTTGGTAGATTATGTGTTCCTTCACCGAAAAGCTAACTACCACGGCTTTTTTTAACGTCAACATCAACACATTACCAAAGTCAAGACACCTGATTCCATATAATAACTACTAGCGTACGAGTCAACTTATAATTGTCTACCGGGCGGAGCGATCGCTCCACGGAAGGAGTGTACATATTTTCATAAATTGGCAATATTAAAGAAACCATGAATCAAAAAGCATTTCGAGAGAAACGCTTGTAAATCACAAAATAATATTTGTATTTACTTGTACAATATTTTTTGGAGAAATGAGCAAAATATGTAACACGGGAACACGGCTCTGATCCAACTGGGCATCAACCGGTTATAAAAAAAAACTTTTGACTTCCGGGTTTCCGTTTGACATTTACGACGTTGACGTTTTACATTTTGTTTTAAGTTTTTAACGGGGGTGCGAGTCGGGTTACCTCCGCGTGTGATCAAGAGCTGCGGTTCGTTTTTGGATCCGTCCGAGGGGAAGTGCAGTGCTTGTTCCGGTGCACCCTGGGCACCGGTTAATGATTTCCTGGCGGTCTCCGAGGGATATCATTATCCGTTGGCTAAGAGCCCGACAGGGGGGGGGGGGTCTTATGACCATGTTCTACCGTACAACGTTGCCGACATTTTTGTCACAAGATTTTTGAATACTATATTTATTACCTTGACATTGGCGAAATCATCGCATGGTTCGATGGGGCCACATTAGAAAAGAAGAAGAAGAAGAAGTTTTTAACGTTCATCGTTATTGACAACTGCTTTCACTGTCAAACTATTTAACCACAGGATTCGTCAGTCAATTTGATGTAATTAGTCCCCATTTTTTAAGTGAACGAAACACACTATGTGACGTCATTTCACCGACACTTGACGTTTGTAACATACGTCCTTTCTGCTCGAACAACGGTTTAAATGGAATTTCCCACAAGTTTTTCACAAATATAATAAATACGGGTTTCTTAAAATTGTGCGCTCTTTCGAGCCAGACAATAAAAAGCAGCTTCAAAAAATTTAAATATTGTCAATTACCTAGTACGTAATAAATGGTGTCCTTCATAAGTTCACACGAACTATCTAAACAGTGTGATAAAAATAAATCTAGTACCTTATCACGATCACGAACAATGATTGAGAGAAGTTTATCGTATCAGTGAGAAAACGTCTTCCTTCTTCCTTCTTTAGAAAAATACATGCTGACATCATCATCTCCACTTCTCCAGCCTATATTCGTCCGACTACTGGGCACAGGCCTCTTCTCAGAACGAAAGGGCTTGGGCTATAGTTACCACACGGGCTTAGTGCGGATAGTTTAGTAAGACCATTTTTTTAACAATCGATGGATGTATGAGAGCGGCCAAATGTTCTGGATTCATTTTAAGACTCAGGGCCTGTTTCACAACTCTCTGTTAAGTTTCAGTTATCTTAAGTATTAGTTATCTATAATGACGTCTCTGTTTGTTTCGTAGTAATAAATAGAACCGGAATCATAGATACAGACAGACAGTGGTGAAAAAGGCCCTCAGTGTGTTACGAAACTCTAGAACATAGTTTTTGCTTACCTACCTACCTACTAGAAACCTAAGACTTTGTTTGATAGCTCAGTGATTTATTGCGCTATCTATGTTATGACAATGTATTGCTGATGAAAGAACAGCTTCATCCACTTACCCGTAGGTAAGTAAGATTAATAATTGAACAAGGAATAGATTCTCTTCCATGTTGGTCTGGTAGTAAAGAAAAAATATAAAATGTACTAGTTGCTTCTAGTTCTGTACTAGTTGATTGTAAAAGCCCATCGAGGGAATGGGCGAAAATCTTAGCAACCTAGTTAGTATATACTACGATTAACGTAAAAGTAAAGTAAAGTAAAGTAAAATATAAAAATAGAGACGAATTATCGTGGCCTTTAGGTCTTCCTACCTTAGGCTCTGCTTATCCCGCAGTAAACCTTTATAAAAAATCCAGAGGTTTTGGTGACGGACGTGATCATGCGTTCGGTACCGCTCTGCTTTCAGAATAGTACATGAGGGTGTGAGAGCTGACGTGAGGGTTGGCAGCATAAGCTTGCCGTCGGAGCGGTTCGCCCCGCAAGGGACGCCCCTAGGCGCCGGGAACGTGGGCCGCTAATTTTTTCAACACGGAGGTCACGAGGAGACAACCTCTATAAAAAATCCAAGCGGCACCGCCACAAGGAAGGGTTGCACAGGTATCGCGAAGAGGGAACTCCATCCCGGGTTGGCGTGGTGCGTCGCGGTGACACCGAGTGCTCCCGTAACGCGACACATTAACGAATAGGGAATCCGTGCGGTTTTTAGTGGGTATGCCTGCCGTCGCGGGAGAGCCCCGCATACCCCCGGTAACCCCGTACCAGGCGGATGCATAAGGCGTATTTTCCACAACATAAAAAAGGCTCTGTCTACTAAGTCTAAGTCGTATATTATTTCTGTACACTACTGCATACAACGTAAGTTACTAAAGTTGTTCACCTATTTACATCAGTGCCTAACTTACGAATAGATTACCCGTCAATATTAAACAATTTTGAGGAGTGTCTTTTTGTCAACTCCTTAATTGCAATATAGGACAAACGCAATAAGCAACGAATAAAGTTTTATATGGCATTTTGCAACAGATTAGTAGGTAAACAGTGTGACAATAGATGTTTAACTTGCTAATAATCTTGTGTGTATAGCTTACCAAATCACGCATATATGTAGTGACAGTCATTACCTGTAAAAACAGGAATAACAATTAGAAAATTTATGGGCAATATTGTTTACCTTAGGCTAAAACGTGACAGTGGGGCCATTAGGCATTTCCAAATAATTACGTATTATCTTTCGCTATTTTAAGTAAGAAAATAAAACCACGTGGTTAAAATGTGTCTGTGTCACGTGTTTGAATAGGTAAGTACGATAATAGTCGAATGAATGTACACATTTGTTTATTTTTAATATTATATTCGCACTAGTTTAGTTTTGCCTAAGATACAGGGTACTTTCGTATCCTAGTTTAGGCATTTAATTTAATTACTCTACGCACAGTTTATAATATACTATTGTTGTAAGCGCAGGCGCACTTGTTTTATGTCGAATCATTAGTTTAGTTCTTAATCTTGTTGTGTATTTACTAATACATAGATAGACATAATATATGTAGTGCTTACTAACCATTAATAATTTATTTGTACAATTGATTATTTTAATAAATTATTTGAATTTGAATTTGAATATTCGCACTAGTTATTAGTTATCTTAATGATTAATATTTTTTCACTTCTCATGCTCTTAAAATGTTACTTTAGTCTCTGCATATCAGACTAAAGCTCATTTTTAATCTCTATATAGGGATTAAAGTATTTTTCTTAATTTACTTTGGAAATCCCTTCACAGTCAGTCAAGATGTTTGTGATTGTGTAAGTATAGACAAAATTTAGGGCGTGGAAATAAACTTAAAATGACAACTGTGCAAAAATATTAAAAAATAACGATTTAACTTCGTGAAACTTTTTATTTTTGTAATCTCATAGTAGGCACTGATTTCTGTAGTTAAATAAAATCATTTCTTTTGTGTTGTACTCGTATTGTTTCCATTAAAGAGTAGTGTTGCCCGCGACTTCGTCTGCGGAAAATTCGTTCGCACGCCCACGGGAACTATGCAATTTTCCAAGGTGAAAACTATCCTATGTAAGGACCACGTTGGTCTGGGAGCAAAGAAAAAACATAGAATGTACCAATTGCTTCTCTTCCCGTGTAGATAGTAAAATCCCATCGAGGGAATGGGTGAAAATTTTAGGAATCATAATTATAGACGATGCGCCTAGCAACCCCTTACTATTTTGATTCCACGCCCACAATACGTTTACGTTATACGTTTAGCATGAGCTAAACGTGGACTTTAAATGTTACTTTAGGCTCTGTCTACCCCGTAAGGGATAAAGACGTGATTTTGTTTATGTATGTATGTATATGTGCTAAGTACCTATACGCAACACAAATAAACGTTTTATGATTAGTATACACGTTCAAACGAGACAATCAGGACTTTCTGATGTAGAGAATAATATTGACATTGCGAATTACCATCGCCTTTGTGATGCGAATTCGTGAGCCGTGATCGTTTCATTTGACAGTTGTTAAGTTTTATGACAATTAGATGTCACTTTGCGGCACAAGTGCAATTTGTGACGGAAAAATAGTGGGGTTAAAAATTAAAAAAAAATATCTACTCACATACAACGTCAGAGACCCCAACTGGTTTATGTTATTCGGAATTAGTTTGGTGTTTTTTTAATCCATGTATTATTATGGCAATACGCCAAAGATATTAGGAGTGTTTCTTTTCTCTCATAATTCTAGTTGATTAGTAACTCTACATTTGTGCATGACAGCTTAGTGCAGCGAAAAAATACACACACACATTTGTGTGTACAAATCACGTATTTATCCCTTACGGGGTAGACAAAGCCTAAAGTAACAAAACCTACCGGGCCACGTTTAGCAAGACTGTGAGCGTATAGGTAGAAAGTGGAATTAAAATAGTGTTGGGTTGCTAGCCACATCGCCTATAACATGATCCTATGATTTTCGCCCATTCCCTCGATGGGTTTTTACCATCCGCGCGGGAAGAGAAGCAACTGGTACATTCTGTTTTTTGTTTACTCCCGGACCAGCATGGAAGTCAAAAATGGAAGCGAAAAAATAAAATAATAAAACCGTCAGAATCAGCCAGTATTAAAATACTGTCGCATTTGTAACTTTTAAACTGCACGAAAAAAAAGGAACTTAAAAAAATACAACCTACTTTAAAATATATAAACTATATCAATGTTGAAGAAGTAAAAAGTACAGTATTTTTAGGTATAACTTTAGACTGCCATTGTAACTGGAAGGAGCATGTTGACAGGGTGTGCAACAAGATAAATAAATTCGTTTTCGCTCTGTGGCGAATAAAACAAACTGTGTCCGAAAATACAGCTCTAATGGCTTATCACGGCTATATTCAGTCAGTTTTGAGATACGGCATTCTTATGTGGGGAAACTCTGTCGATGCGCATCGGACTTTTGTAGCACAAAAAAAATGTATTAGAACTGTATCCGGGGTTGGACGCCGGGTAACATGTCGACCTCTATTTATAAAACTTAATCTACTCACGGTACCCAGCCTTTACTTATACGAGGCAGCTGTTTTTGTAAAACTGAATCCTGAGCTGTTTCAATCGGCAGACAAGATATCAAACAGATCCCACAGACGGTATCAACTAGTATTACCCAAAAACAAGCTAGTCCTTAGGAAAAAGAGTGCATATAATATGTGCATCAAAATTTATAATAAAATTCCAGCTATGTATAAAACACTGACTAATTCCGAATTTAAAACAAAGTTGTACCGCTTTTTATGTAATGCCTGCTTTTACAGTGTTGAAGAGTTCTTTAACTTTAAGTTTTCATCAGACATGAAACTAATTTAACATAATATTAATACTAGAGATAATGTAACTGTAATTATAATGACAATAATACCAATATGACAATTTATATCAAATTCTAATTATAATTCTAATATTCTTGACATGTATAATAATAATTCTATATAATTTCAATGTTGACGGTCATTTTATCTAACACTACATTAATTTTTATATTTGCATGACTTTTTAAGTTTAAATGTTTGAAACTAGACTAAATCCATGACATCTTATTTGTACAACATTTACTGCGAATAAATAAATTTCATTTCATTTCATTTCATTTCATAGCGCAATCGATTCTTCTCTTTATTCTTAACGTACTAGTTCCGGTTTTAGTAGCTATATAACATGTTATATATTTTTTATATTATCACATTTAGTTAAACAAGTTTCTCTTGCGAATATTTGCATTAACAGAATTGATCAAATTCAAATGAATATTGTAAGAACCTAACTTAAGAAAATAAGAAATATACAGATAACAATAATAATAACAATAAGCTAACCTTATTATTAACCTTATTTTTTCTTTTAGCCATCTGTGAGGGTTACTTTTAAATAAATTTAAGGAGGAGAACTTCGAAGTTAGCCGGGATTGCATTATAACTTTTGATGCACATGTGGTAACTATTTTTCTTAAAAGTAGCACTATTCCGAACTATCTCTAACACAAGTCTCTTTCTCGTATTTGTTGGAAATATTTCTGAAACTTAAAGATTTCTGGATGTTTTTTTACAAACACATATGAAAATGTGAGCCCACTGTCTATTGAATCATCTATCGTATTTTAATCGTAACATAAAAGCAAATAGACGACATTGCTATGATTATAACATATTGTCTAACCAATTGCGCAACCTCAATACATAACCTATTACACCTGCATCAAACGATTCAAGAATGACAATTCATTTACTTCACAAACATATTTTATCTCGTGGCAAATTCTGGAACTAATTTCCTTCATATAAACTAGGCAGCTACTACTTGCGAGCAGCGCCACGACCTAACTGCATAAAGTAAAGCGGTCACAAACTTAAAAGATCTTGCGGAAAACTTTGGAACTAATATTCTCAATACAAATTCAAGGGGTATTATTTGCGGGCAGCGCCCACTTTTAACTGACTGAGGTAAGTTTGTGTTAGGAAATTTTCTACCGGAAGTTTAAGTGTCACGGCGTCCGGCGCGAGCGCAAGGCAGGGCGGTACGTGGCCGTGGAACACCCATGGCGGTTTTTGACTGTGGAAATTATGAAAAAAGATTATAATAATATGAAATGGTTAAATTAATATGTTTTTTTGTGACAATGTACCTTTTTAGAAGAGCCACCAAGTGCAAGCCGGACTCGCACACGATAGAGTACCAAAAATACGTTTTATTTTGGACTTTGTTTTAATTTTATCATTTACGGTTAAAGCAGCCATTGTAACTCCAAAAACGTCAAGTAACACGATCCTTGCTTGGTCCTAGTCCCTATACCCTTTTAATAATCACATTCTGTAAAAAAATCACCTGTACTTAAAGATCCTGTCGCAGACGCGGAGCCTTAGGAACAGGATCCCATACGGAAGCCTAAAAATCCCCCTCCACCAGCTAATAAACAGTAATAGTAATCACACATACAGTCATTGATAATTTTCCATCTCAGGATACAAACTGAATGTAACGAGATTGACCTAGGATAATGTTAGGAAGTGGACGATTGTGTATCATTTTCCTCTTGACTGGCAGAAGGTGCTCGTGAGGAGCTAAAACTGCTGGATGTGGCTAGGACACCCAAAGGTTAAGTACGCTTAACTGCTTATTATGCACAATGCTTATGCGCTTAAGGTGTAGCGCTGAGGCTATCCAGGCACTCGACGCATTAATAATACTACATTGCCAGCGAAGCGAGCGTCCACGAATATTTGTTCCTGAGTTATGGACGTTCCTATCTATTTTATATAAGTATGTACATCGCTGTCTAGTACGCAGAACACTAGCCTTACTAGCGCTTACTTTGGGACTAGGTCAGTTTGTGTGAATTGTTTCCTAATATGTTTAAACCGGAATATTGCATGTATATGTGTAGGTACCTACTGACTGCATACTTGTGCGTCTTGCGGCAAAACATAGCGATTTACATTATATAATTTTGTAACAGTTGTGTATCTATCTATGTGCTGACAAATTGAAAACTCGAGAACGAAGAAAGGAGCAGCGAGAAACGAGCGCGTAGTTCCGATAATTTTGTCGCATGACTATTAAGCGAGAGTGCGAGTGCGACAGGCAAGGTCTCATTCCAAAAGGATCCCTAATTTTTATTAAAAGTCGCCAATTGCTTTCCATCATTCTGATTATATGTATTCTAAAAATATAAAAAATAAAGGCTTTCAACCTTAATCATACCATAATTGGTGATTTATTAGCCATTACAGCCCGATTTTCTTTTTTTTTTCTTTTCGTACCACATTGTAAATCAAAATGGATCTGCTATAAATATTCTAGAAACACGTTTTTGTTAAAAAATTCGTTTTTTATTATCAGCTTTTTTGCTTAATGTACCTGTGTTGTCATCTATCACACGCGTACCTGATTTCAAAGTAATCCGACCACCAGATCGAGTCTAATTTGATTTGAAGGATTTGGAAGGTGTGACAAATAAGATAAGGTATTAAAGCTTATTGAACTTATAAAAGTAAGCAGAGCTAAACACGGTAGTTAACAAAGCGTAGTTGACCTAGGAGCTCTTCTACTGCCACTTCTAACAACTATATGTCTTCGGTAACCTTTCGAACGTTCGAGTCGCGTCGTCGGCCGCGCCCAAGGCGACCAAGCGGACGAGACGAATATAAAGTCAGCTGTTACTTGAACTAGTCTTATATAGGTACAATCTTGTACATACGTACATACATACATAAATCAGGTCTTTATCCCTTACGCCGTAAGGCTTACGGGGTAGACAGAGCCTAAGGCAACAAGACCTAAAGGCCACGTTTAGCATTATTATGGGCGCATAGGTGGAACGGGGAATCAAAATAGTGATGGGTTGCTAGCCGCATCGCCTATAACATGATTTCGAAGAGTTTACCATCTGCGCAGAAAGAGTAGAAACTGGTACATTCTACGTTTTTTCTTTACTCCCAGACCAGCATGGAAGAGATTTTGTACATTCCCTTTACATATCCTATAATTGATAAAAATATTATTTTAAGACAAACGAGCTAGTGATCACCTGATAAATAAATAATTTCTTAACAAATTGCACAATTTACATCCTAGTATTTAACCACAGAAACGAATAAAAAAAGTAAGAAATAATTAAACGATTCAATTTTGATTATTTAACCTACATCCTTTGAAACTAAGGTACAGTATTAGACGGTGATGATAAGACAGACAGCTTTCAAGCCATCTTTTGTTGTTCACTTGTTCATTGTTAACTATTGTTCTTTGCATCAACACATTATTCTTTTGAGTGCAATTGCCAGAGGGATTTGTTTAAATTTAAAAAATGAATACAAATGGACATACATACCGTTAATCCTATTATAATTCTTGCTACGTTTCTGCACTCAACATTATTGGTGCTTTGCTGACACCAAAAGATGTGGAGGAACTATGAGTACTCGAATGAAAATTTTATTTGGAGCGAGTTGTTAGTGAGGTAGTGACAAATTTTTTTACCTATAACGCCGTTGCTTAGTTTTGAAATTGTGACATGTGGGTCAATTTTGTAGTAAATTTATGTACGAAGTGTCTTTAAATTATTCATAAAAACCGCAATAATTTTCATCCATAAATCTCTTAATATCAACAAATACCGCATTCTTACATTGTAACAGCTACATACTATGTTTAAAATCATTATGTTACGTCAGTTTAAAGCATTATTATTCAAACGGGTAATAAAATCATAATGAGCATGATAAAGTGCTAAGTTATCTGCATGCAAACGAACCTGTAATTACCATCTTACTTTCTTTTAACACTTTGTTACTAACTAATTAAGAAATTATTTTTAGATTTTATATGCGTTTGTTAAATAAATGATTTTGTTCTGCGCTATCACAATATTTAAGAGCAGCATGTTACATAATAAACTACCATTTCTCAAAGCGGGCTTAAGTAGAAAAGAAACGTATATTGTTTCATATGTTTTCATGACATTTAGTTATGTTTTTTAAGCAGTTCGATAGTAAATGAAATGGATGAATAAAGAACTTAAAATACGCTTTAAACGTGTAACGACAAGGAACTAAGTTCAATTTCCAGCCCTAGCTTTGGCATTTGATTGACTTGCATTTAGTCACACTTGACTGATTTCTGTTGGCCGGATTTACCTGAAATTTGGTATAAAGAAAGAAAGAAAGAAAAACATTTATTTACACACATTCGATACACGTAGATATAAAACACGGAGAAAATACAATATACTAAGGAATAGTACCGATATGGTGTAAAGTGGACCCCACTCAGCATAATGTTGCGGCAAGCCGCAACGCTGTTTTTCAGTGGAACCCAGATAAAATTATAAAACTAAACACAAAAAACACATACACTACTAATACACATACATACATTCCTACTTGTATTGTTACATAGTATACATTCCTACTAATATTATGAATGCGAAAGTGACTCTGTATGTCTGTCTGTCTGTCTGTTACGCTTTCACGCCTAAACCAAAAACCTGATTTTAATGACATTTGATACGGAGGTAGTTTTAGTCCCGAGGAAGGACATGGGATAGTTTTTATCCCGGAAGATTGCAAACGAATTCTACGCAGACGGAGTTGCGGGCAACCGTTAGTAAGTACATAAATGGACGACAATTCAAATACAGTCAAGTCGGCAAAGAAAAGTTCATTTTCTTATATTTCTGACGTTTTGAATATGATTTTAGCTCAGTATAAATTGAGAAAAAAAACTAGTTTTGATATCAGTTGACTATGGTAGGAACTGCATCGGCTTGACGTGCAATGGTAGCATTTGCAAGGGAAATGAGCGCGCGTGCTCGGTGTACTACCGACAGTGGGGTAGGTCAGACATGAGGGCCCAACGCAACTATAATCTGCTTTAATGCACTGACTATAATTCCTTATTAAACACTCTAAGCGACTACACTTCATAGTAGGTTACGTAACATTAAAATCTTCATTATTACTATTATCTTGGCCTTATTTATGTGGAAAATTCTCCTTATGCATCTGCCCGGTACGGGGTTACCGGGGGTATGTGGGATTCTCCCGCGATGGCAGACATACCAGGCAGGTAGAGTAAGAACGAAATGAGCAGTGATTTATTTATGAGAACAAGTGGTACCACTGCACAAGGCTTGAGGCCTGAGATCGATTAAAAAGAAATTTAACGAAAATAACCATTAATCTACGTATTAGCATCATCTTGTCTGTCGTATAATAAATGTTCGCGAATAACAGAGCACCGTTACAATAATAATTTTGTTTGTCCGTTAGAACTCATTATTTAAGAACTAGTTTAGTATTGATTGATTTTCTAATAGCACCTTTGGATGTCTTGAGGATATGAATTCTGTAGCTTAGCCAATCAGAAATTCTTATCCTATTGTGATATCTAATCCAGGTATTGCGGCAAGTATAAAAAAAGATGATTAATAAATACTAGTATATCCAACCAATTCTATTAACGAACAAATGCGAAAGTTTGTGAGCATGTTAGGGTGCGGCTACACTGAGGCGGAGACGCGCGGAGCGGAGAGGAGACGTGTGGGGGTCGACCAATCATATTACATGAAATCCACATCGCGTCTCCGCTCTGTAATATGATTGGTCGATCCCCACACGTCTCCTCTCCGCTCCGCGCGTCTCCGCCTCAGTGGAGCCGCAGCCTTACGCTGAAATGGCTGGAAGGTTTTGAATTAAATTTGGTATGTAGACAGTCGGATCCTGGAGTAACACAGTGGGTTATTTTAATCCCGATATTCCTACGAGATTACAGCGGCTAAGTCCAAATTCATGATTGTATGAAAAGTGACCAGCCATTTTTTTAATATAGCTGTGAAGGTTGTCATCTTATTTTTCGATTCAGAATGAAGTCACCCTTTTGTCGTTCAAAGCTTCACACATTTTGACACTAAGAACTAAAAAGGAGCTTAACCACTTTGGCACTTTATTCAGAGCAGCTAGTGGGACGGGTTTTTTAAACTGTGCTTTTTAACAAACTCTGGAGATGTAGTGTAGTGCAATTGAATCAATTGAATGTGCGAGGGATTAGGTATACTTTATCACTCCGCCCAGGTATTAAACTTCTTATGCCCGATGCCGCACAAAACATTCTCCGTTGTTTCCTTAATTAATATGTCATTGAGTGTAAGTCAATACAAACCACAATACAAACTTAACCTTTGTCCTTAATCAACTCCGTATCGCTTGTCTGATTCAGGGCTGCGGTGAATTGGAGAATGACATACCAAGAGCGAGTTTGAGTGAGTTCGGTAAGATTCTTACCAACTGGGGTGCCATTTTGAAAACGCGCCCGTGAAAAGTCTATGTATTGTTACAAAGTTATCGTCGATTCAAAACTTCGACTCAATTAGAAAATTAATACGTAGCTACTGAATTTTCTGGCCCTGTAAGAGAAACAATTGTTTCATCCATACAATTTTGATGTCTTTACTGTGCGTTGCGTCATACAAAGTGCATGAAATTGACTATTTTCTTTTGTCCCGGACGGATCGAAAGAGCTCTTAGACCTGTTTGAAGGCGTTTTATTTGAGAAGGCATATTTTAAATGAAGAATAATACACTAAATCGTGTCAGCGATTTGTACAAACAAATCATGAAAGTTCGCACTTAAGAACTGCCTATTATCTAACAACTGCATAGGCCTGTGTAGCAACAACGTAGGTACAATATGTATATGTATGAGTTTGTCACAAATCCACGACACGGTGATGTAATTTATGAGGACACTTTCCACACAAAAACCGGTCAATGGCGCACACAATACCAGTTTATTTACATTTAGTACATGAAACGAATTCATGCCGTTTTGTTTTTAGTTTCGTACGTCCTAGCATGCTGAAATAAGCACATAAATTATCTCACATATCTTAGTAAGATCAGCTTTAAAAGTACTTAGCTGTTCTCTTGTTTAGTCGACCACGATAGCGCTTTACCAATTCGAATGACAGCTTTAGAGCTGAGCTTTACGCACCATTGAACTTCGCTGGTGGGTACAGGTTTCCTCACGATATTTTCCTTCACCAAATCAGTCACCTTTGCTCAGGCTATAGGTAAACCCACTAGGCTACCGCGGTTTTATTATATGTCTAATAAAAGTGCCGCTTTTTTTGCTCCACTTGGAGGGGGCAATGCCGTGCCCCCAGATGTATGACAAATCTTCTATAAAGGTAATCCGAATGTCTAACTATCACAAAGACATCATGAGGTTATTGACCTGCTCTCGAATTTAATAAATACGTTGCACCCAAGCGACCCGAGCGAGTGTCAAGAGATACCGCGACCAGGCAGAAAAATTGCAAGTTGTTTGCAAACCACTTTTTTGTTATAAAATAGAGGGCAAACCAGCAAGACCCACCCACAACCAACTTTGCTTGCAACGCAACAATTGCTTAATTTTAATCTACATCTCTTCAAAATCCATATTTTAATGTCGCTACAAATGTACTGCCAAAAATGAGACGGAACTAAACGCAATTAGAAACAGCAAATTTCTTCTTTAAAATAAAAGCGAAAGCACTTTGTTTTTATCAAACAGACGATAAATATTGTCGCTAAAGCAATAAGTATCAATCAACCGTGACACATAGAAAGGCATGAAGAAATCAAACATCCTTTTCGCATCTATCTCGTCTAAAAGCACGCGTTTACGCTTGACCGATATTAAAGTGCGCAAACAAGTCGAGCCTGTGGTTTTAAAAAAACATGGCTGACACTAACTAAAATGGTAGACCAAGTCTACTCAGGTTTTTGAGAGAACAATTCAATAAGAGACGGGATAAAATTTAATTAAAAACCTTTTAGATCGACGCTGAAAATATTATTGTAATTTAAGGCAGCAACAATTTTACACATTTAATACTGTATAATACTTATTTCGGCGTAGGTTTCATTTAGCCAACGAGACAATTTTACTTTGCTACTCCAAGGAATGTTTTCTGTTCATTGATTGATTGACCTTAAAGTAACGCCTGATCTAATAAATTAAAATCTTTGCTATTCTGCAAAATAGTGAAGTCAAGCTATTTCTATAAGAAAGAAATAGCAGGTAATGAGAAAAAGGTAGATATTTCTATTCTTGACTGGATAGCTAAGTAATATGTAGTAATTAATATGTATCGCAGAGTACAGAGTAGTGAAAGTATTAACGTAAGTTCCGTCGTGTGTGTGTGTGTGTGCCTTTTTGTCATATTTTTGAAATGCAAAAGCCACATTGATAAAGCTGTATTAGTTATTATACCGAGGTTTAAAATTGAAAGCACAAATAAATGTATTTCGAATGTGATTCAGCATATGTCTCCAGTAAATACATTTATTTCCAAAGTGAAAAGGAATAAACATAAGATAATGAAAAAAAAAGTAATTAAACTATAACTTACTAAAAACTAACTAAAACTAATCTTAAAATAAAACAATTAAAAGAGGAGGGGCCCCCGTGGCATAGTACCGCAGACGCTGGCAGAATTCCCCCTTTGGACAACGATACTAATACGCTGTCCAAGGAAGCTGCCAACTCTGCGGTCACCCGTCGCGTCTATTAGCCTCTTCGAAATATCTTTTGTAGAGGCTAATATCGCTAGGACCTCATGAACCAAGGGTCTCAACACCGAAAGGAACAAAGTTGTATTCGGCGCTGAGATCCAGAAATTGGGTGACATTTAAATGCACAAGCATTCATATCTCCTGTTACATAGAATATAAGAAGATATAAATTTAAGATGCCAACCACCTTGAATCTGCATGTACACATACCGTAATGACACACACATTCCTGGAAATAAATTGAAAAGTCAGATCCGTTTTGGCTAGCCGACTGACCTCTCAGCATTAACCGTAGTAATCTTATGTCACCCAACCGACATAAATAGATATTTCGCAAAACGTAGATTTCGTAATAACACGTCTAGCGGTCTTCCTTGTTTGGACACGTTCGAAGGATAGGTAAGGAGGAAAATCGACGGCGTAAATAGTAAAGTTTGCAATTGAGCAAAGCTACACTGGCGAGCAAAAATAACAAAAATCTACGCCTCGTTTTGCTTGTAGTCGGAGCACTACCATAGTAACCATAAAAATGTAAGTGTTCTAGTTTCCTTAATGTCCCTAATATTTTATTACTCTACCAACAAGTATCAATTCAAACGATTAAACAAACTGGAAAGTTGTCTTAACTTTAAAAATAGGTCAGTGGGTTAGTTATTAAAGATAATTAATGTTTAAAAGGTGATTGACCCCAATACCCTTTCGTGACAGCAGCCGTTGCAATATAACCGCTTTTTTAAATATTTTACAGGCTGTTCTTTACGACTTTGTTATTCATAATGAAAATTAATAAAAGTATTTTCTGTACGTTGCACCTCCGAAAACAATTGAATTAGTGTAAATATTAATAACTAGCTGTACTGTGTATCCCTCTGCGCAGGATTCGCTTATCGTTATCCCGCGGGTATACTATGCAATTTTCCGGGATGTAAATTATCTAACTAAAAGCTATCCTTCCCCGCAACTGAAACTATTTCTATACCAAATTCCTACTAAAGCGATTCAGCGGTTTGTCAGTGTTAACAGTCAAACATACACTTTTGCGTTTATGGTAAAAAAAGGCATAAAAGGAACCCATGTGCAAAATTTCAGCTTGACAGGTCCATGGGTTTAGGTTGTTCGTCAGAACTACGTCAACATCAAGTCTACCTACTGCGGACAAAGTCACGGGCAACAGCTAGTTTAGAATAATTTCAAGCACAATCGACTTAAAGTAGAGACCAAAGCCCGATATCATTAACATCCAGACAACCTAATATTAAAACCCCAGTCATAAATCAATTACATAGTGAAGGACTTTCTAATCCTACAGCTTTAAGATATCAATTGTCTTGTCGAGAGCTCTCGATCGTACATAATAAATAAATGATAAGAGAACTATTCTTACTAGTTTTGCCCGCGTTTTGTCTGCGCTGAATCCGTACTTCCCTACGAATAATTATAATTGCAAAGGTAACTCGGTGAATTGATTTAGTTGAAATTATCTATCGAGATTTTCGTGAGACCCGGTTACATAGGATAGTTTTTAACCCGGAAAATGACGTGGTTTCGCGGGATAGCGTTAAAAGAATTCTTCTCAGACAAAGCCAAGTGCAACAGCTAGTTAATAAACGTCAATTAACATGGGAATGATTAATTAAAATTGACGTCTATAAAATCAATTACAGAACAACAGAAGTACGAATGATTTAGGATATTTTTTACGATTTTTCGCTGCAACTGAACAATTTTTCGGAATAAAAAGCATCGCTTATTCCTATGCAAAATTTCTTCGTAATCCGTGCAGGCGTATTCCTATAGCCGTGATACAGCTCTAAACAGACAAGTTAACATACTTTCACGCTTTAAATGTTTGTAGGATATAAGTTATTTCTTATACAAATATTGATAAATACGAGAACAGGCCACATTATTTGTTGTTTAAATATATATAAGCTCGTGATTTTAAACGAATACTTATAATTTATAGCTTTTGCTAAATCGTTGAGCAATAACCCTCTTAGCTAACTTAACTTAATAAGTACCAATTAAATATGTATAAGTACGGGAAACCATATACCTGTTTCTTTGTTTGTTTTCACTCGAACCACATTCAAAACAAGTAACTATGTAGTAAATACTAAGAACTTATTGTGGTCGTAGTAATAAAACGTTGTTTAATACTTAAGACTATTATTCCTTATCTATTACGTTATCTAGTTAGGTTATATTGGAAAACCCATATGACAGACATGTTTATATTTCCTTCTTTTTTCAAAAATATTGCACTACGTATACATGATGCATTTTTTTTGTAAATAGACGGAAAATTAAAGTTTTGCTTCACCACAAATTAAATCGTTTTATTTCATAGCAACAATAGAACACCATCAGTAAAATAATGTCTAGGTAATGAAATGGAAATAAGGATGTATAATAATTTTATCACTGCGTTGAAGATTAGTAAGGTTGCGGATTAAAATTAGAGGAAGCAACCTTTAAAAGGGATATAAGGGCTTATCATTATATTTAATTAGTAGGCGAGAGTCAGGAAGAAGAATTGTTATAGGTATATACTATATAGTATAGGTGATGTCACCTTCCTTATAGCTGATAAAAAGAGCTCAGTGCGGTGTTGTTAGTATTAAAAAAATAGACATATCATAGGCAACTATCTAATCTAAGGGTATCCTATGAATAGACCTCAATCTATGACCCTTTATTTAAATTTAAATTCTGCGCGGGCGGAGTAGCTGGCAACAACTATAGACCGACCGTTTAAAAGAGTCCTCGCCCGCGCCGAGCAGAGACGCGGGGTGGGACGACAAAGACGAGAGAGGTGCGGGCGGCAGGCGCACTACCCGCCCGCACATCTCTCGGCCCCCCTTGTCGTACCAACCCGTCCCTGCACCGCGCGGGCGAGGACTCCTTTAAGCGGTCGGTCTATATTCTTTACATGTTTTGCAGAATCTATGTACAATACGGAGTGTTTTGACGATCTCTTTGACAGAGTCCCAGCTGCCAATTTTTATCATCGTACTATTCGGCGGGTAGGATGTCCATCAACGAGGTAAGTAAGTAAGTAAGTAAGTAAATGCTTTATTGTACAAATATAGAGAAGTAGAGACAAATCACAAAAAAAAGACCTTAAATATATGCACAAAGGCGAACTTATCCCTATAAGGAATCTCTACTAGTTAACCTTTGAGTAAATGAGAGGAGCATTAAGCGAGAGACCGACAAAGAGTGAGTTTAAAATATCCATATAGTGAAAGCCACAATAGAGCGTACATCTCAAAATACAACAAACAATTCAAAAATAAACTACTAAATATCATTAAACACGTGCATACATACACACTATATACAATATGAGTACACATATACAATATTTAAGGAGATGGTGCGAGCCACATCTTCTTCAAGCCCTCCTTGAATGACGCCACAGAGGTAGATTGCCTGATGGAGGTCGGTAACAGATTCCACAGCTTAGCAGAGTGAATTGTGAAGGATTTAGAGTAAGTTTAGGAGGATGAAAAAGGACAGGCTAAAAGGAGATTAGTATCAGACCGTAGCCGATGCTGACGAGGTGGACGAATGACTTGGTTAAAGTCGCGAGTTCACGGTGGATGCAAGCCGCTTCCAACCGAGGCAACTGGAGGTCCATGGAGGAGGCTTATGTCCAACAGCAGACGTCCTATGGCTGATATGATAATGAGATGACTATTCCGCGGTAAAGTAGTTCCCACCTACACCATCTCGATGGATGGTACCTACTCTACGAGTAGGTAGTGTGCGGTTTAAGCGATATTTCTTGCTCCGTACGCGAAATATTCAATACTGTAGGTACATTTAGTGACTGATGGCTTACTGAAGCAATGCCGTGCTTGAGCTTATAACAGTTTACATATACTTATATTATAATACTTCAAGTTAAAACAACTTGCTACAATAAAGTTCCGTGCAGTGTAAAGGTATGTTGTGTAATTAATAACTATATTTCACTAAAGAAATTACTCACGTGCTTATGCTTATACTTTTATTACACAATGCTCAAATACACTTTATTTCCCATGCCCAACGGATCTCATGCAATATTTAGATCAGACGCAAGATTCTCTATGCCATCGAGATCAATCTCTATCATAAGATTGTAAGAATCTCGTGATAGAGAGATCTCGAAGGTAAGAATCAGGCTCTGTTGATGATCTCCTTTGATTTATATTGTTGACAACAATCTGTTCCGCGTAAAACTTATCGTGATCGAGCGATCAGGTTTTCCCGACTGATTAATTAATCTTAAACAAAAGAAAAATCTTTACAGTTCCTCCTTCTAGGTACTTTTTAGACGTCACGACATAATACACAAGGAAACATTTCGTCAATCACATGTTTATCTGCAGCTGTTGCATGCCAGTTGGTTTCAGGTACGAGATCAGACCAAATAAAAGTCACGACGAAGCGAGGCCGGATTACTTAGACTACCTACCCCTTAAGATTTTTTTTTTATATTACAAAAAAGGCAAACAAGCAAGTGGGTTACAGTACCCGACCCGGACACAAAGATTGCACATCGGTCTTCTCGGTTAATCTCGGCTTCGTAGAGCGTTGTCTCCCTCTAACTTACATGACGCCAATTGCCTCTTTCCAAACACCGAAGTGCAATGTTTATGGCCGGGTACTGTACCTGATGGTAAGTAATCACCGCCGCCTGTGGACATCCGCATCAAGTGTCAAACAGGTGAGGGAGGACTTGAGGTAGGGGGTGACTTTTTGACACTTGAAAATCACCGTGTGGAAGCACTATTAGCTTGTGCTTATAGTTGCACGCACACAAGCGTAATCAAACTTTGTCAAGCAAACTGCTTGAGACACGCACACGCGCTCACAGCAAGGCGTAGCTTAAACCGGCCTCTCTTTGTCGTTCACAGAACTTCTTGGCTATTTATTTGATCTGTGGTCAAAAAAATACATACAGCCAAATTAAGAACTTCCTCCTTTTAACTACTCAAGATGACGGGTTGTCGTCCAAAGGCTCCATGACGAAAGGTAAGAGTAAGATTCTACTATTCTGAAAAGTTGCCATTAGATTTAGGTGTCATGCAGACACTGCAGTTACCTTTGGCTCCGTATGCGACTAATCTTTAGTAACTGTTAACCTAAGTTCGCAGTGAAAAGCTACTTCCTTCATAAGCACAAAGTAAGTTAAATACAGGTGACCAAAAAAGTATTGTGATAAGGATCGATGTGGGCAAGTGTTCCATAGGTCCGTTATTTTACGCAAGTTGGATAAAAAAACGGTGAATTTGGGAAAACCTGAATACTTGCGATACTCGTAAAGGTGTAACCTGTTTATGTTCGAGCTTTAATCTGTATTCAGTTTTTGCACAAAATTGCAAATTACTTTCGGTACCAACCGAGGTTTTCGACAGCGCATAAATAAATTTATTACTTTATATTTTATGGTTAAAGTAACTTTAATGCCGTGTTCGGAAGTTTCTTTACCAGGCATCATTGCTCAACGATATTTAATACTGTTTATAAAATATAATCATAAAGTATTCGTACAGAAAGTGGGCGCTTGGAGGAGAACTGGAGCGCTGTGGTTCATAAAGTTACAACTTGAACAATTACATATGTACTTTATAAAAAACTAGCTAACCCAGCGAACATCGTTTTGCCTTAGAATCAGTTTTTATTAACCAACTTCAAAAAAAGAGGTTCTATGTTCGACCGTATGTTTTGCGTACGAAATATCTCATTTGTTTCGTGATTTTTTAATATTTTTTACTTATTCTGCTATTCGGGGTCGAGACTAATCCAACAAATTAAACATCAGCAGCAGGTGCAGCAGTTCTTGAGTTATAAATAGTCGTAGTAATAAATATAAGTTTGTATCGTAGGAGAGGTTATTTTAAAGTGGGACTAACTTTAAAGTGTATCATGTCCAATAAAAAACCGGCCAAGTACGTGTCGGGCCACACGAACGCGCAGTGTCAGGGGACCATACAAATATCCGCCAAATATTCAATATCAAGTTTTCAATAACAAATTTTATCGTTCATATTTTCTAAGCTGTAATTAATTATACACTAAAATAAACCTTAAAGGTGAACCTCTTTTTTGTGTTGACACGAGGCAACGAATCAAAGTAGTTTTTCATAAATTTACCAATAGATTAATTTCCAACATGACGTGCCCTATCTATAAAAAAAAACAGAATGACTAGTTATAAAAATATGCAACAGCGTAACAATGTTATCAATATTGTCGTAGAATATTAATAAACATTTCTATGCTTTAGTTCAAATAGTTACAACTCCGCCTATATTTTGTGCCGCACCAGTGAATAGTTCCACACATTCCACTTTTATCGGCGTATTTATAATTTTCACTGTGAATCATCCTTGAGTAACATTGTAAGTACCTATGTAACCATTTTGCAATTAATTGGAATGTTTTATTTTCAGTATTTAATTTTAACTCTAGCTCAAGCTAACTCGGATACAACCATCCTCTACCACCGTCTTACTCGCTAATCCTTCCACCAAGCAATAGTGTTTGCCCTGCTGTGTTCCGGCATGGAGAATAAGACAACCAGTGAATTTACTGGAATGAACCGAGGTTTTCCCGAGGGACTACGGAAGAAGTATAAGACGTATAAAATAACAATAACATAAAGCAGGTTGCTTTATCACGTTTTAAATGAGTTTTCGATTAATTAAACACTACGTACTGCATACGACGCCGTGTTGTTTGTTTTTAACTCGTGATTTGATAACAATTTTGACGACCTTTTTAGATAACGAGCTGTCTTACTGCTCATCATAATTATGTATACAGTTGATAGATTAACTCTAAGTTTCCTGGTATTCTGTTACACAGTGATTCGATTAGTTTTTTGGGACTTATAAAAATATCTTTTATTGTTTGAACTAGTTTTTTGATTCAAAATGACATAATAAACCTTCCTCTTAAATCACTATCTATTAAAAAAACTGCATCAAAATCCGTTACGTAGTTTTAAAGATCTAAGCATATATACAGCGGAAAGCGACTTCGTTTTCTACTATGCAGTAATTAGCAGCCCGATTTCTACAAGCACTTTAAAGTAATTTTCAAAAAGTGATTAAAATCGATATATTGCTGCAAAACAAGTCAAATAAAATTTTCAAACACAACAAACAAAATCACTACATAGTATAAAATAAAGTCGCTTTCTCTGTCCCTATGCCCCTATGTCCCTATGTATGCTTATATCTTCAAAACTACACAACGGATTTTGATGCGGTTTTTTAAATAGATAGAGTGATTCAAGAGGAAGGTTTTTATGTATAATTCTACGCAGACGAAGTCGCGGGCAGTAGCTAGTTAACAATATAAATTAGAGCAGAAATTTGCTGACCAGACTTTGACGCAGACACTTTGGAGTGCTGTGCTTTCAAATACCATTACTTTGCGAAGGTCCATATATATGAAGTCTGTTACTCCTAATGTTTGTGGAGATCGTGGAGATTATTCATAATTCATAATTCATTTATTGCATAGTAATCATGTCGTACATTAGGTCTTACATAGTATAGTAATTAGATACTATTCGTTACAAACATACAAAATAAATAAATAAATAAAATAAAATAAAAATATTAATGGACTTTATTAAATTAGCTCGACGTTTTGGCCGCGATGCAGGGGTCAACTTATAACGTAGTATTAATTTAATAATAATTCTATACCGTAATTAAGTACTGAGTTCGGATTACAGTTAAAAGCGATGATTGTTTTTTATTTCAATTAACTTTTGAGTTGTAACAATTAAATTGTCAGTCACATTTTCCATTTTCCTTAACAATATTCTCATCGGGCGTTTAGCACGGATTGTCTTATAAACGGTCACGATTACGAAGGACCTTGATTTACCGAATTTATTTATAGCAAGCAGGAAGTGCTATCTTGCTAAAATAACGTCATTTCCGACTGTACTTCCGAGGCTTAATACCCGACACGTGTATACTGAGACTTATCCAGTGCCATTCAGAGGCCTTACGATGCGATTCAATTCCGACTCAGTTCAGGATTCAGCTGTCATTTTTAGTATGGATCTGACAGCGAACGAACCTAAACTGAATCCGAATTGAATCGCATTAAGACGTCATGGTAAAGCCCCTGTTTTTAACTTTAGTTGCAACTTACTAAAAACTATGCAATTCGACATTCAAGTGCCGCCATACTGTTTGACCTACCGATATACGCTATACTTCTACTAGCCTCCCTTTGATCAACGGCTGGTGACGCCCTTGGTAACTAACCCCCTTATACATAAACGCTCTATAGGCTTCTGCTAACTTAGCAATCGTTTGTCCTTATCTGCGAAAGGTGAATGTCAAAGTGACAGATAAGGACAAACGATTGCTAAGTTAGCAGAGCCATACAGAGCGTTTATGAATAAGGGGGTAAAGGTGTAGGGGATAGACCACGGAATTGACAGCGCACGCCGTTACTAGACCTGATGAAGAGTCGCCTTACTAAATGACAGTCGTCTGTTCTACTTGCGCGTCGTGTGGCGCATTTTTTTTTTGAGTTTTTTATTTGGAGTGGCCAGTTACCTAGATAATATTTGTTTGATGTATTAGTGCGTGTAATACCTACCTAATATGCGTAAAACTGTAAGATTACCTCACCGGCTCGATTTCTATGGAAGTAGTATAGTAAACATGTTACGTCAAAGCAGCTTACAGTATTTAACTACATGCCACCTTGTCATAGTATCTTCGACTCTGACTTTTAAAGCGAATATTCATATAGAGGCGACTGTGCGGAAATAGTAAGTCACGCCAAAGGTTATCGAACTTTGCTTCGTAATTAATAATTGATAAAAAAAAGTATTACGCGTACATTATTTACGAACTACTTAGGCTTTAAACAAAGATGCATTATATTTTGAAGCGCAAACTTAGTTTCGTAGTATAAAATCGGTTTGATGAGATGTAAAGTTTTACTCACACAAAAATTACTTATCAATTTATTAAGTCCTAAGTAACGTGTGAACAGGAGCTTCAACTAATGGCGCTCTACAATCAGTTTCAAGTGTCAAAATGTCACCCCCACGTACCTCACCTCACAAACGTAATTTTTTGACACTTGAAACTTGAAGTAGTACGAGCGCGGTTGGGCATGTGACTGCAACGCGAGACGAATGCGATTCAGTTCCGACTCAGTTCAGGTTTTAACTGTAATTTTTAGTATGGATCTGACAGCGAGCGAACCTAAACTGAATCGGAATTGAATCGCATTAAGACGTCATGGTAAGGCCCCCGGGTAATAAACGGAGAGAATCGATTTTTTACCTTATGTATCAGATCCGATAAGTATTTCCATTTAATATACATCTATTAAAATACCATAATAAAAAAAACTGTGAAGTATAAATAAAACAAAACCTTTTCCTGAAGGTGTTATTTTATGAGAGCTTAAAAGAATGTTTTATTGAATCAGGCGTTACTTTGCGGAGGTCCATTTCAATGAACAAAAAATTTTACCTTGCTACTCCGCGTTGAGTAGCGGAGTAGCAAGGTAAAATTTTTTGTTCACTTAATAGAATGATCTAAAAATTACAAATTGGAAAATCATGATCCCATAACATTTCTCTTGAATTATTTAATAGTTTGCGCCTATTACATTGGGGAGTCGCATAAATCAAGCTTATAATTCGTTATTTCACATTAAAAAAAGTTAAACAATCTTAACGTCTTTTCATTGAGAAAAAGTTTAAAAATAAAGAGCGGACCGTTACAATTTCAAACGCCTGAAATATTAAATTTCAAAACGACACTGAAAATTAGAACACAGAAAAATCCGAAAAGTAAAGCTATGGCCGGGAATCGAACCCGGATCCTCGTCATTCCGTGACGCGTGCTATACCCCTACACCACACATAGCAGGTTACAGTGCACATAGCAGGTGGGTAAGCCTTCGAATTTTTCTGTTACTAGCTGTCACGTGACCTTCTTACTATGCGATTTTTTTGTAGCTAAGCATCATCTGTTTGAATGATATCGTCTGGACGACACAATTATAAACTCCCGTGGAACATCCTACTGCTCACCAGGGACGAGAGTTTTTCATCAAACGAAAATTTTGATGGTACCCTGAAATATTGTTATTTGTTTTGTTATGGGATGGTATGTTCCAGTCACTGATAAAAAAAAGTGTTTTTCAATACATTCTCGTAATTATCAAGATTGTTTTACCTTAGGCTCTGTCTACCCCGTAAGGGATAAAGACGTGATTTGTGTATGTGTATATTAACTTATTTCTAATATGGAAAAAAAGTCTAAACCATTCACATTGGTACTAGAAGTCAATTCATAGCGTCTACGCCTGTTAACAATAACCTGTTACATTCAACCTGTCGCTCATTGTCATCGGGGCTAGTTTAGAATAGCTTTTGAGAACATCGGAAATCCCCTTGACCCAATATTGACTAAGACGAATGCCTTGGGCATACTTCGACACATACACACACATATATAGTTCCAATACTTGATACTGCTACAGTATTTAGATACTCGATAAATAACATAATTGTACGTTATTTCCGCCCTAAGGCGTTCGAATGCAGAGGACATTATACCGTAATTAGGTTCTGTTCTAGGAATTGTATAAGTAGAAATAGTTATTACAAGCCTTGGTTGCGGTTGTTAAATAAATGTTGAACTATTTAAACTATTAAGTAATTACAACCTGTAAATAAAATTAGTACATAATCATTAACTAGCGTTTTCATATCGATACCTACCTACCGATATGTTTTTGCACGTGTAGAATGAGCTGGGATGTGATTCTGCAGGTATTAATAGTTATTAATGAAATGTAATTCGGTGAAGGAAAACATCGTGAGGAAACCTGCACACATCTGCGAAGTAATTCAGTTGTGTGTGTGAAGTTCCCAATCCGCACTGGGCCCACGTGGGAACTATAGGCCTCCAATAAATGGAGGAGGCCTATGCCATGAGACACGCCGAATTACGCAACAATTTATAAAAAAAAAGACTACACAATGTACTGAAATGTAGCGAAACGGAATAAAAGGGGCTATATATAATAATTAAATGTTACAATTACGCTTAACCATATTTTCCTTCAAAAAGATTACAGTGTCAATTTGATTCACTTGTCTCCCGTTTGATTAGTAAAAGTACTATTTTCGAATGGCTATTATTATATTAGATAGACTTCCTACTTGTTATTCTAAGTTTTTTTTCGTTTGTGAATTCGTCTGGCGATTTGTAGATGATTATCACTTGATTAGAATTGGACCGGGTTACGTAATGGCTTTTGTAGTTTTTTGTCGTGACGGTGACGGATATTTTGCGTGATACACTGTCTTTGTGTTCAGCCAACTAAGTATTGTTATTGGTATACTTAATCTTCCTCTTCATTATAATCATTGGGTTCTCTGGGATGGATATCGATGCAGAGGCAGACCAAAAAAAAGACGGTAGGAGAATTTGGACGCATGTCGAATAGAGTAGCTTAAAGAAGGGGAGGCCTTTGGCCTATGCCCTGCAACGGGACATTATAACACGCTACAAAAACTTTTTCTAGCAACCAACGACGACGAGGCATACCATGAAAAATATTTAGGTGACAGACCCTGTAGTGTAAGTCTTTAATGCGTTCGCGTAAACCTCTCAATTATTATGGGCAAATTAGCAACGCCACTAGTAGGTAGTAGGTAAGTAGTAAACTGCTCTCATAACCGCGTTAGCGTTGGTGTCAAATTCTTATCTTATAATCTTAATATATCAATCCTATTTTATGCCCTAAACCGTCTATTGTCCGATTATTTTCTAATCAAAATTGCAATCATCGCAAAATTACGTGCCCTCAAAATAAGTGTCTGTGCACCATCCTTAACTATTGACTAGCTAGCCTTCGATCATTATATACCCAAGATACAACATTACCCGAGCGTTTTCCAAGAAAAAGTCTACTTAATATTTTTACCAGAATAACTATTTTGGTTTTTCTTACTCAGAATCGTTTACTCTATCGATCCTTATACAAGAATAAATGTGTTCCAAAACCTCCATTCCAGTTCGTCACTTTTTTGTTCGTCGTTTTTTTATGTATGGAACGTGACGTACAGGAAAAAAAATCCATAGTTAAATCAGGGACTCGTGTTTTTTTTGAATTGAGAATCGATAGGGTAAACGATTCTGTCTAAGACAACCCAATATATGGTTAAATTCTGGAAAAAATGGTTTTGTAGACTTTTTTTGCATAACGCTCAATTTTACTATTTTTACTAATTTAAATATTTGGAGACATGACATCGTTTGGCACTGAAAACAGCTCACAGCGACTTTGAACGTTGTTTTGCCGGCTCACTTTCGAGCGAGTGATGTCCAATTTTGTGTTCTCTAATTGCGCTCCTGCACTATCCGTTTGAAGTGTCAAGAAGTCGTCCCTCACCTCCTGAACGTCTTTTTGACCATTGAAACTTGAATTAGTGTAGCAGCGCGATAATGTTTTCATCTGTATGTCGCAATACAATTCAACCGAGCGAAGCGTGACAAATATCATTAAAGAGGTCCACCTGCAACTGGTGGGAATGTCTCAGCATCCATTGTGAACTAGGCTTAACTTTTTTACTTGCAATTAGAATGACTCAAACAATTTAAAGTAAAAAAACTACCTTATAACGCGTGTTCTAATTTTGTGAAGGACGATATATAATCTGTGGCATTAAAATTAGCAAAAACTTTGTACTGTACAAAAAGTGTACCTACCTACATGATTTATGTGTCAAATTAGTAGGTATGTCAACAGAACGAAGTAGTATTTTAATGATTGTTATTATGAGCGTTTTATACATTCAATAAATGTCATGAGATCGATTTTCTGGTTTCTTGTTCATAATAGTTACAGCTTAGCAGAATTAAAAGCTAAAGACTAATCCCAAGAAGAAGAACATCTTGGCTCAAAAATCTCTGTCAGTAGTAAAATAAAACACCCGGTCATTAGAGAGATGATATGTCGAAAGGTCAACTTTCCGTAGAAGATGGCACTACAACTCAACCGAGCTAAGTTTACAACTCGCGTCTTAACAAGAACAGTTCAAGAATTTTAAATCAACAAATAGGAGACGAAAATTCGAAAGACGCGTCGACAAAGATGCTAGTAACCGTACCTACTGACGCGACAGAGCGATCGCGAGATGGACGTGCAAACTGAGCTCGGTTGAGTTGCATTTCTTAAACGCAACAGGCGACAGGTGATACTGACATTTCAGTAAACATTTCGTAGTCGATGATAAACTCAGTTCAACACGGAAATTCTAAAGTCAGCAGAGGCGTGGCGTCCATAGAACTCCATTCCCACTTGGATATTTTAAGCTTTATTGTGCAGAAATAGAGGAAAAGTCTAGTTAAATTCGCTTCGGCTTGCCTTCTGGTATACTTGACGCCACGCCACTGCAAGCCAGTAATGTATTCCGAATTGTCGTAGTCATTTGTCGCTTGTCACATTTATGAAATAGGGGCTAGAAGATAAGCACGCCTTATTCGCACACGCATAAAGATCCTAAGCCTAGTAACTGATTGACTTAGCCAACG
The DNA here is from genome assembly GCA_949127965.1 of Pandemis corylana. Classification (NCBI taxonomy): domain Eukaryota; kingdom Metazoa; phylum Arthropoda; class Insecta; order Lepidoptera; family Tortricidae; genus Pandemis; species Pandemis corylana. The sequence continues at coordinate 9,072,860 of OX421856.1, read as the reverse complement.
AACTGCGAACGCTATCCATAACACCGCTCCAGTTACCCACAAAACCTTAATTGTTATGTAAATCCTGATATAACGTGTACGTGAGACTGACCCATCGACTTGCACTTTCTATTATACTTTCACACTATTGTAAACTGACGCAACTGCCCAAACGGCGCCGGTAGCGTGGACGGCCAGCAAATGACGTTGACAACTAGATACAACTGCACTTGATCTGTTTTCGAAATAGAAGAACCTTGAGTCATTTGTTTTATTAAAAATCTAAACGAAAACAAAAGCAAGTTACAACCGAGAAAAGAGCCGAAAAGGCGTGTTTTCGAGTATAATTAGGGCTTTTAAAAACCTAACCCCTGTATTATTTTAGCGTCAACTTTTGTTGTCTTTTGCTATAAACTAGGTATACAAAATAAAACTGCAAAATATAAGAAACCTAGTTTATTGTTTTTTTTTTTTAATAAAGGTAGTGACAGATTGTCATAACGCTGGCTGAATTCTGACATGCTGTGTCACAAATATAATGTGGAACGGAAATAAAAAAAGCACATTGCCGGCCTTGGCCTGCAATGTTGTTTGAAATCCCATTAAAGACCTCTCGTCTAGTCGCACCTGAAACTTGACACTTCGCAGCCTAATATAAGGAAAATAACATCAATATTTCAAATTCAAAATTCAAATTCAAATTATTTATTAAAATAATCAATTGTACAAATAAATTATAAATGGTTAGTAAGCACTACATTATGTATATCTATGTATTAGTAAGTACACAACAAAATAAGAACTAAACTAATGACTCGACATATATTTCAATTACATGTTTGAGAATAAAATATTCGGCGTCTTAAGTTACGCTCGTAACTTAGCTGTAAGTATTAACTAAATCCAAGACAATATCTTCAGCACCATCAAAACATTCCATTGAAAATTAACCTCATTAATAATAAGCAAAATGTCAAACAACACTATCAATTCTACTTACAAAGGCTATTTACTTAACACCAAGTAGCAGCGAAGGTAAATATGTTGCGCAAACGCTTTAGGAACAGTACGTGCGATCACCTGTTTCATAGGTCATTGTCATGCGAACGGATAGCGTGAAGATTAGTTACGTCACTGTGCGTGTTAGTGTGAGGCAGGCCTAACGTGGTATTATCTACTCTGTGGTTTAACGTCAAAAAGGTCAGGGGGCTATTCCCTAATTCGATTTTCGATGTTAAACTTACCCCCTTATTCATGAACACTCTGTAGGCTTCTGCTAACTTAGCAATCGTTTGTCCTTATCTGTCACTTTGACATTTACCTTTCACAGATAAGGACAAACGATTGCTAAGTCAGCAGAAGCCTATAGAGCGTTTATGAATAGGGGGATTAGTGTGAGCGGAAAGGCACGAAGTGACCTTCGAAAATCGAATTTCGGATTATAAAGCTAGATGTGGCTGGTGTTCGCTGTTTACAGAAACACAGACCGACCGCTTAAATGAGTCCTCGCTCGCGCGGCATAGGGGCGCGGGTAGGACGACAAAGGGGACCCCGCTCAGTAGTGTGCAAGCCAAGAGATAATTATGTGTTAGTATTTATTTTTTCAGTTATATAAAATCCATCTTTTTGGGGCGTTACTCTTCTATCTACACTCACTACTCAGTTGCATATTATGCTATAGCTGGTGTTGATAAGCTCACAAAAGCCAATAAAACTGAAGCCCTTAGATCAAATAACAAGTCAAAGCGGAGGCCAGGGAGTTACCATCCATGACGTCTTAATACGATTCAATTCCGATTCAGTTTAGGTCCGCCCGCTGTCAGATTCATACTAAAATTGACAGCTAAAACCTAAAGTGAATCGGAATTGAATCGCTTTAACCCGTCAAGCGTTCAAGCGACTACAGTAGTCCCTAACTTCTTCGGGCGGAAGGCTTAAAGAGAGAGCGAGAAGCATATATAGCGCGATGTCGCTGGCTCTTCCAAGGGAGGAAGACCTGGCCAGTGGCGTGAATGCATAATGCAGTCCCTAGGACATTTCCCGCCCGAAAAAGTTAGGGACTACTGCAGTTGCTTGGACGCTTGACGGGTTAAGACGTCATGGTGAACCCCTGTATTTCGTTTACCTATATTAAGGGTCTTGTGATGTGACTTATGCATCCAGTACACATCGATGCAGGGGCAAACAATTGCCAAGCGCCACGATACCGCACATTACATTCCGGCGACAAAATTGTCGTGTGTAAAAGGTCCCTACGTCAAGTCTAAAGCAAACAAACACTTTTGAGTGGAGTAATGGACTGTTAATTTAATTTATTCCTTGGTAGAGTGTATTTTGTAGTTTACAAACACTAAGGTAGGCTACTAAAGATCCTCGCTTACCGTCTATAACCTATAACGTATCAAAGCTGAGTGAGTTTTATATGAAAAATAATCTACATAAATGACTGCTCATACGAGAGAGCATTTCGCTTGTGTCTATCTTCTCTGAATATATGGGTTATATTTCTTATACGACAAGGAAGGCAAACGAGCACCACCGACCAGGGACACTCGCAACACTAGAGGACTGCAAATCGTTGCAAGCCTAGAGGTTAGGATAGAATATTTCATGTGCCAGTAATTTCACGGGCTGTCTCTCCACGCCGGGACACAAAATTGCAAGCACTGCTGCTTGGCGGCACGACAAGGCCCTACCATTCGCAAAATACTCAAAATCTTGTAAAGAGAGTCATAGGTAACTGCTTAATGGAATTCAATCCCACAATCGTCCCCATTAAAAACCTAATGTTAATGACTGACGTGGCAAATAGGTTTCAATTACACTGATTGAAGCAAAACAATGTTTTTACAGTTCAAGAAAAACTGCTGTCACCTTCAATTTTCCCACGTCAGTTTAAAAAACCGTTTTTATTCCCCAATGCCGTTCGTTTATTAGCAAATAGCACATATTACCGTGCATTAAGGTGGGTGTGAAGTGCAAGAGATTTGTAACAACTTGTCAACAATGACCGTCATTATATCGGAATCGAAGCATTATAGCTTGGAATTATACTTAACTTACATAGAATTCGTTACTGTAGATAATAGAGTCGCACGGTGCTTAGTTTTTTTATAGTAAGATAGGCGTAGTGACATCTATGGAGCTCTGATAGAACTAAACACATTTGCTCACAAATTGTTCAAGAAATGGCAGGCGCGTATATTTTGTACAAAGAAATAACAAAGAGGCTTATCGAAACTACTAGGGACCGAAGAGGTGGCAGCTCTCACGCAAATCGAATCAGTATTGCGATACAGCGAGGAAATGCCGCCAGCACCCAGCATCTTTGGTCTTTTGCCGCGGGGGAGCTCTTTAACAGATTTATTTTAGTTCTAGTTTAGTTATTTTTTCTTGTATAACAATATTTATCGGTAGTTGTAAGTAATACAATATTTTTTCATGTAAATAAACAAAGCAAGTATGTTTCACAGTAGTTAAGATTCTCGTTTATGGTTAAACGAAAATAATTTATTAAAGTGGTGTTAAGCTTATCTGATTATTTATTAAAGCAATAAAAATACATATTCCCTATTCAAACGTTCCTTGTACATCAATAATAAATACTGTTATAGTAGTCATTAAAGAAGTAAATAATTGAGAAGAACCTCTGATATGTACTGTGAAAACAGGTGTTTGTAATAAATTTTAATGTAGAAGGAGGATATCCTGATGCAAGTTAATCTTTTACGTTGTTTACTATCTACGTCCGGTTAGTATGCATCGTGGGAAAGTCAAGTTGATTACTTATTTCATAGCGTGTGTAATTAAATTACTAGCGTTGCCCGCGACTTCGTCTGCGAACGATCCGTTTTTCAATCCCCCAGGATAATTTGTGTCCTTCCCCGGGGCTCAAAATATATCCATACCAAATTCCGTCTAAATTGGTTCAGAGGTTCAAGAGTGAAGAGGTGGACAAACAGACAGACAGAGTTACTTTGGCATTCATAATATTACTAGCTGTTACCCGCAGCTTCACCCCCGTACCTACCAGTTTTTTTTTTCAAAATAATGTAATAACCAACACAACAAAAAAACATTAGCAAAATCGGTCCAGCCAATGCATTTTTTTCATTTTAGACATCATGTTACATAGAGCCATTTACTGCTTAAGACCTACACAATCGATATCTAAATAGAAATAGTGTAAGTATATTTTTTCAAACCGGGTTCGATTCCCGAGCTGAATACAGGTTTTTTGTAATGTTCATGAATACAGTTTTTCTTGTTATTAAAATCGATGACATGGTTCCTAAGAACAGATCTTCGTATGTCTTATAGTTTCACACTTTCCCATATTGACCGATTTCAATGAGACACCCTGTATACCAATAAAAAAAAATTGTAAATCAAAATTTAGACTACAATGACGATGACGACCAAAGCTAATAGGTCACCTCTCACCCAAAGTTGCATTTTTGCTTGTCAGTATACATAAATACATACCTATATAAATCGCGTCTTTATCCCTTACGGGGTAGACCGCTTTAGGTAACTAGACCTAGAGGCCATGTGCAGCTTGTCAGTAATCATTGACTACATTCATCAGAGCAGCCATGGTTTCGTATTATGTACTCTATGTAGTTACTCTGCTTGCATACGAGCCAATACTCAATCTATCCTCACTCTACCAAATTCTGTTTGAATGTAGACAAAGACATAATTTTTTGTTGTTCTTCTTAAACGGATGGATGCCTAAAATCAAGAATGGATTCTCTAATCTGGTTGTGGCTCTTTGTTTCTTTGATTTAAAATCAGGCAAAATTTAATCGACTAACGATTAAGATTAAACTGTTTAATCGCAATTTACGATTAAAATGACGATTGATTAATCTTAGTCGTAAGATTTTGGATTTATTTAATCGTCGATTAATTACCAGCGACTACATTTTTAATCAATTAATTAATAGTAATTAACTTTGTGACGATTGATTAGTTGATTAAAAAAGTAATCGATTAATGCCCATCTCTGATCCAAACCCACCTTTACTGGATGACGATAGAAGTCTTTATTTAGCTTTAAATAGGTTTTTTGTGATTAATTGATTGAATGAGGCGTTACTCTGCAGTTCCACACTAATGAACAAGAATCATTCACCTTGCTACTTCGCTACCACACGCGCAAGCAAAACGTATATGTTTACTTGCAAACCCACCCTACTAACATCCACACAAGTCATTTATAAATTAAAAATACTTAAATATAACCAGCACCATACAAAAAAGCAGAAACGTTTCAAGCCCTTTCTATCCACAAAACTACGAGTATACTCTTAACAGCTCACGATAATCGTGTATATTTCGCACAGGCATCGCAGTTTTGCACGTGCAGTAGCTGAGTAGCAAAGTAAATGATTTTTCTTCTTTATTCAATAACCAGCTTCTGCCCGCGACTTCGTCTGCGTAGAATTATACATAATACATCTTCCTCTTGAATCACTCTATCTAATAAAAAACCGCATCAAAATCCGTTGCGGAGTTTTAAAGATCCAAGCATACATAGGAACAGACAGCGGAAAGCGACTTTGTTTTATTATACTTGTAGTGATGTTACACGTCCTGAAATCTTAATAATCAATACTAACATCGTGTCGATCGTTTTCTGGAATGTAGTACATTTTTTTATTAAGCAGTGTAATCTATCTATACATATAATAAAATCGTTGAGACCAAAAAATCTGTACATTGAAGATTTAAAAAAAAAAACCGACCAGGGTGACTTAAAATCGGTAACTGAACATATTAAAACCATTTTTAAAATTTTTGTTTGTTTGTTTGTTTGTTTGTTTGACTGAGCATCACGTAAAAACTACTGAACGGATATTAATGAAATGTTCACAAATCGATTCCAATAAATTCAGAATAGGATATAGGCTACAGAAATTGTGGAAAATTTTGGAAAAAGGGGGTGAAAAGGGGGGTTAAAGTTTGTATGAAAAAAGAAAATTAGATTGTTCTAGAATCATGAAACTCAGAATAAATACTTAGTAATAAAAATAAAGAAATACCTGTTTTAGCATTTTTTTTAAATCTCATCCAGAGGCGCAAAAAAGAGGGTTTTGTGTTTAAAATTAATTAACTTCATACACCTATACAATAAAAACCAATGAAGCGTAACCTTTTGAAATTGCTAAATAATACTTCCAATTCAATACAGGTAAATATAATTTCTCAGTTTTCTTGAAATTTGATTTTTGAGGTGATTACGCACAAAATAGCGGAACTCAAGAAAATCAGCTTCCTCGGTATAAGTAGTTGGTAATAGTTACAAACAAAATAATACTACGAAGAAAATAGATAGATACAAATGTTCATAAGACATAATAGCCGGAAAAGCGTGTCAATTTTGAAAAAACATTAATATAATAATTACATGCTGTACAGGCATTTTTTCAACGAAGAGATTTTTGTCGATCCTAAATCAACCTAAATTGGCGTCCTAAATTGTGTTCTTTACCTAACACCTAAAGTTCAATATGCAATACCGTTACTTTTGTTTTTATTTATTGCGCCATTATTAACAACGTGTTCGGTTTTTAAACGCACTCTTATTTGAAAACCTGATATTAATATGAGGGCGGCGTGAAATGCTTGGCTGTATGTTCTTGGTACCTTTGCCAATCAAAAGCAAAATCAAAGGGCTTACGCCTGCGCTACGAACATGACAGAATTTTTATTGTGAAAAGTTGGTGCTTTTAGTATAAATCTGACAGCGAGCGAACCTAAACTGAATCGCATTAAGACATCATGGAAACTATGGCAAGGCCCCTGTAGGTAATTAATTTGTAGAATGATAATAAGTGTTAATAATCTGTAATTACGTACCTACTTAAACCAAGAAAATAAATTAAAAAAGCTTCTGCTAGAAAAAATTGAGTCGCAAAATATTAATTAAAACGGATTAGTAAATGAATTGTTAGTTGTAAGGTAAAAACAGGTAAACATTTATGTATTATTTGGTTAGAATAGATTTAATTTTTTAAATTAATCAGGGTACAAATATCGTTAAAGTGAGCGCAGTATTCGCCAATAAGCGTCATAGTTTGGCGAAATTAATAGTAATGTAATTAAAACTGTACTTAGCTTTTTTGAATAAAGAAACTATAAACAAAACTATAAATAAAACTATTTGTAAAATAAAGTATAAATAAATGTGATGAGTCATTAACCAGTTTGCACTTGATTTTTTTTCAAGATTCCGTGTCGCAAATTATTATTTTCATGACGTAATTCTAAAAGTATAGTTTCGTACATACTTTCAGTGGTTCATGTGACGAAGTTAATAGTCATAATAATAATAATTTTGATATCGAGAAAAGCCGTAAGTATCACAAAAACACACGCGGACGAAGTCGCGGGCAACAGCTAGTTAGTTAATAAAGGTAATTACGTCCGTGGCTATAAAGACTGACCATTGTTCTGAAAAGACGTCATTCCGACTATTACTGTCGTCACAGCTAAACTATTATGAAGAATGCACGATCGCGTTTTGTTCGAACTCAATGCGAAATAATTGTTGGCAAACACTAGCAATGGAGTTTTATTGTCAAATAATCGTTGCGAAGACAAGTTTTTACTATTTGTTTTTCAGTTATTTTATTAGTTATCATTAAGACAAATAAATGAAGAATTTCGAGAATTGTGTTGGGTTTAAATTACGTGTAGACTATAAAAAATAGCTCTTATATACGTACTGCAAGTGTTTAAGTTTGTATATGCAAGAGTTTGAATATACCTACAAACGAACTGGCAGGTAATGCTGGTAATATTAATTTAATTTAAGAATTTATTTCGAATCAGGAGAAACAAGTGTTTCTTTGCGTGTGGCATTACCTGACCAGCCGCCAGAGAGCGCGGTCATGCTGATTGAATTGAAATTATAAATCTAAGGATAAAATTAAAACAAGTACATGTAAATAAGAAATTTTTATTCAATAATTAATGAATAACTTTCGAGCGCCAAGTTCCCGTCTTCTCAAAATCCAGCAAGTTTAAATCAGTTCTGGAAGTGCAGGCTACAACCTCCCTTTACTCTTTGCAATACATGACATAAATTACGTCTTTATCCCTTACGGGGTAGACAGAGCCTAAGGTAACAACACCTGAAAGCCACGTTTAGCATGATTGTGGGCGTATAGGTGGAAAGGGGAATCAAAATAGTGATGGCTTGCTAGCACATCGCCTATAACATGATTTCTAAGAATTTTGCCCATTCCCTCAATGGGCTTTTACCATCTGCGCGGGAAGAGAAGCAGCTGGTACATTCTACGTTTTTTCTTTGCTGCCAGACTAGCATGGAAGTTGTTGCGAGGTAATGTTGTTCTGCATGGTGTTACCACATTTAACCATACCATGCAGAACAACCTTGTTACAGTAGCTTCGTGCAACTCACAAGTGAGCGTTTTCCATAAGTCTTTCATAAGTCTAAATATGTATGTACAGTCAAGTGTAATAATATGTATCTAGACAAAGTTTCAAAAATAAGTACCATACGCTCTTACACAAGCGTAATAAGGTCGTGGGACATATTTTTGAGAAGTTCCTATCGATACTTATTTTTGCACTTGACCGTACTTAATCATTTCTTCCAGAATTGAACTATTTTGGGTTAAGTCATAAGTCATTTATTCGTCGCTCGGTGTTCGGGTTTCGTGTTGGGAAATTTATTAGCTAGTAAGATCCAATGTACACATGAAAGCGACGAATAAATGACTTATGACTATTTTGGGTTTTCCTTATTCAGAATCGTTTACCCTGTCGATTCTCATACAACAAAACATGAGTACCTGATTTTACTATAGATTTTTTTCTCCTGTACGTCACGTTTCATACATATAAAAAAACTACGAACAAAAAGTGACGTACTGGAATGGCAGTTTTGTGACACATTTTTTAATAGTTTAAATTCTGGAAAAATGTATTGTGTACACTTTTTTTTGGAATACGCTCATAAGTACAAGTGTATGGTCATTTTCATACTGTAACTGTAGCTCAATTAACACTGCAATTATACTTCCTCATAGGTCAATAAAACTAACAAGTTCTTGGAACGTCTATTAGACTAGCTTCTGCCCGCGACTTCGTCTGTGTAGCTTATGTTTAACGCCAAAAATAGCAAACTTTAAATTAGAGGATAAATTATATGTATAGAGTATCGCATCTTCATAGCAAACATAACTACATATTTATCCATACCAAATTGCGTGTTAATCGGTTCACAAATTTCAGCGTGCTAGGTCCATGGATTTAGGCTGGGTTAGAACTGCCATATTAACTGTCAACCCCAATTTTTCGCTGCCTCCCTCCGCCCCTCACTTAAAAAAAAACTTTGAAATACGTGTTTACTAATATATCTGATCAAAAGCCGAAAAATAATGTTTCAACTTTTTAACTTCAAAAATCTCAAAATTTCCTTACAACACTTAAGCGTATTTTTTGTAATTTCAATAGGTACACACAGCAAAGCGAATCGGTGAGCACCCTAGTTATCTACGTGTGTCATTCTATACACACATCCGCACTTATCCGCTGCCTTATTACGCACACAACAAAATGCCCTATCTGTGCTAATTGTGTTTTCTGACTACCTTCACGCATAGTTATTCAAACCTGCTGGTATTTTGTTCAATGGAAGCATAATTTTGCCACCAGTACTATAAGCGTGGTGGCTCAGGTGTATTGACCTAGAGTTATGAAACCTAAAGAACCGGGTTCGAATCCTGCACAAGTGTTTCTTTTTTTTGTTTTCAATTTTAAATTACTAATCTCAAAATAAACTTACCTAAAACAAGAAAAAAAGGACGTAAAAGAATAAAACAATAAAATGCAATTATTGGTTCAAATTGTTTATTGCAACTTTTAATTTTTATTGTATTAGCCTCTATTTGTGTTATTATTATTATTACCAAAAGTAATTAAATTACAATACAACAATACAAATACTCTTTATTGAACACCACAAATCAGTACAAAACAATACAGAAACAAAGAACAAAGTAGACAATAGGCGGTCTTATCGCTTAATAGCGATCTCTTCCAGACAACCAAAAAGCTAAATAAGTTGGAGACAGTTTAAGTAGGTGGTAAATTAGCTAAATAAAACTGCACACTTTTCCTTATAGAATAATATTCATAAAATAACACACACTTTAGAGGCCAGTATGATTTTATGTTTACTAAAAAGTCTTATGTCACTAACATAATAATTATCTTGCAAATTGAATACACAACCATAATAGGGCTATTTTTAAGATGACACATAATTAATATCTTAAACTCTGGTTTATTAGGTTTAAGTCTGATAAAGATGAACGAAACGTTTTATTTGCGGACGTGCAAGTCAGTGGTGAAATGAATAGACATGTTAAATGACAGCCATTAACAATAACATCATTTCACACTGGGTTATAATCTCCACTTTGAAGCGACTAAGCTACCTATCTCGATTTGGTTTGGATTTGGACACCAGGGCCCATCGATGACATCCAACCCCATAGCCTAAAGTAACACTGCCACTCGTTCTGCACTGTAAAACATTACTGTGTTTATATATTTAATTAAGTTAATATATTTCGTCTTCATCACTAAAAATCACTACATTTGACTTTGATTGATGTAATAATCAAAGTCAAGATATTCACGAGCAAAGGTTTCTTCTATGCTGGTCCGTTAAAGCATGTTTTTTGCTGGTAGGTATACGGCAATGCAATCCTGCAGCATGCAGATGGTTTCGCACAGGTTGCAACGTAGCATTGTGTCTTGTTGCTGTGAAATGGGTCACTAGCGGGTGCGGCAACTACATAATAGGTTTAGGCCCAGAACGAATATTTTTATCGTGTCCGAAGTCTGCGTAAGGGTGAATCCATAATGGCACAGTCTTCCGCTGCAAAATAAATGAAGTTTAAATAAAAACATTTTTCGTCAAAGAAAGTTGTTTAAAACATTACCGATAAAATAATAACATTGTTTTTAACACCGTTTGTCTACTTACCCATATCAAAAAACGCCTAGCGATTCCTTATATAAATAGTTATATTGTTTTGCTCTTTTCAACAAAGATAAATGAAAATCCATGTTTTGAAAATCACAAGGTATTCGAAAGGCAAAATTAAACAGTTCGTAAGTATAACACACGGTTCATCCCGCAGCTAATAATGGCTGCCAGCGGTGACAGTTGTTTGTTCACAAAATCATATTATTAGAAATTTGAGGGTAGAAAACACTTTATATTGTTTAAGACGATAACGACCAAAATAGCCATCAGCTAGCAACTTTTAAACTCCAGTAAAAAGAGTCATACCTATTAATAATTATATTAAAAGAAAACACAATGCGTTTGCGTTTTTAACATATTATATAAGAGTAAAATTAAACATACAACAGACTGCAACCACCATAAAATTAAATAGTTACGGAAAAAAATAAATTATAATTTCAACCTTATTTCAAAGCTCATAAAACAGCTATTTACACAAATTGCAATACAGTAGTCGCAGATTGAACATAATTCATAAATTCACCATGTAACTTGCATACCTCGGTGGCCTAGCGGTCAAAGACAGGTCGAAGATTTGACTTCCGCTTTAGCGAACCGGGTTCGTATCCGAAGAAAACGGAATATAAAATAGTAAAAATAAAATGACATTTTTGGATGTTATTTCAATGGCCATGCTGGTTGTGAGGAATATTGCTTTGGAATTGGAATCTCAGACTTGTTGAGAAATAATAATATAACATCGGCGCATCAGTGAGATGGTAACTACTCTTCGCTAGTAATAATAGTTCAATGCGTGGGATTGCATAAATTTGAAGATTCAAGGTCGAAGGAAGCTTTGATTCGGTTCTCTCGCTTACACTGGGGATGACAATATCCAATGTAAGATTAGGTAAAATATTTTTAGGACAGTCTAAATAAAAAAAATACTTTTACATTATTTTTGTAGAAGTAACTGAAACCGGAGATATTGCATTTTCAGCCTTTGAGTGTGACACGATACCGGGGGGGATTATTTTCATTTAATTTGTAATTATTTTTTACTTAATTTATTATAAACTAACTTAAATAGTTGTAACTTTCTTCATTGTTATTTTATAGTTAGTTGTTGTTTATTCAATAAACAGGTAATTTACAGCAACATTGCTCATTCATCTTGTTGCTAAAAAATCTGTACTTAGGGGGTAGATTTTATGATCGAACTCACTCACACATTCACATGTCATAGATTCTACTTAACGTTCATGTCGATACTCAACACGCATAGACGTGTGCGTGGCTGTGCTAACCGCATTATTTTGCTGTGTGTACCACATTTATTTACAGATGTGTCTAATCAAAAGCCTAAAAAAAAAATTCACGTTTCAAAATTCAAGCCTTTTTTTCGCAATTAAAAGTAGCCTATGTCCTTCTTCAAGGTCTAGTCAATCTCTTTACCAAATTTCATTAAAATCAGTACAGTGGTTTAAGCGTGATAGCGTAACAGAGTTACTTTCGCATGTATAATATAAGTACGGAAGTATGGATATATGCTAATAACATTTGCAGATCAACGTCATTTACATCATCGCAATGCCTATCATAGCATAACAACTTAATCATGATTCATGAAATGTTGCCACTGTACGGTCTCTGCAAACCCGCTAGGTCCGTCGAATGGCATGCCGGCTAGCCAGTTGCCTTCCTATCCCCTCTGCAACGTCGGTTATTAATTAGTAGCTGTTTCCCGCGACGCCGTCTACGCGAAATTCACTTAGTTCTCGCGGATAGGGCCGCTATTATCCGGGAAAAAACTATTTATATTTTGCCGAGATTTAAACTATCTCTACCAAATTCTGACTGCATCGGTTCAGCGGTTTAATCGTGATGAGGTAACAGACGGACACACTTTCGCATTTATAGTGTTAGTATGGATATGTTTAGCGTTTCCGTAAACAACTATCCTTAGGTACTAATCCTACTTTTCAAGTCCAGCTTTACAAGGAAGACGTATTTCTAGGGGTTATCGGCCGCGATTGCCTTTGATAGCTCTCGGTACTTTGACGCATCATGACATGTCTGCGTCAAAATATCAGGAGCTCATGAAAGGCAATCGCTGTCAATATCCCATACAAAATATGTCTAATGTAATTAAAAAAATAAGTGTACAGTTTTGAGCCTTTTCGAGTGCCCACCCTTACTTATTAATAATTGTTATGATTTCACCTCATAGATAAAATAAGAAAAAAAATATTTAATACTAGCCTTCCGTCCGCAGCTTCGCCCGCGATAAATTAATTTTCCCGTAGGAAAAGGTATTTTCCCGCGGTAAAAAGTAGCCTATGTCACTCAGTGATAATGTAGTTTTCTAACGGCATAAGAATTTTTGAAATCGGTCCAGTAATTTCGGAGCCTATTCAATGCAAACAAACAAACAAACAAATTTTTCCTCTTTATAATATTAGTATAGAAAAGTCACTTTTTTATTCACGTCATCGTCTAACTATTTCTAAGACCTGGTCACGTACAATGTTGCTCCATCGACCTACTAAAGAAAAACCACAGATTCTTAACACAGTACACTTAAATGTCTGATGTCTCGCTATTTTTCAAGCCTACGTACAGTGCGTCTATTTTCTTTTCTTAATGTCTCTCAGCATCATCGGACTTCCCAATGTTGACCATTCAGTTACAATCGGAAAATTGGACGCCCATGTTCTTCTATCTATGCGGTCTCTAGCAATAGCAACCTGAGGCCTTACCATGACGTCTTAGTGCGATTCAATTCCGATTCGGTTCAGGTTTGTTTGCTTAGATCCATACTAAAAATTACAACTTAAACTTGAACTGAGTCGGAATGGGGGCTATCGCGTAAGAATTTCCCACTAGAGGCGCTCTGGACCTTAGTCAACAGTGGCGCCAACTGGTGAGCAAAGAAACGATAGTCCCATTGAACATTAAGGCGTCATGGTAAGGCCCCTGTACTCGCAACCCAAAAACAGTCGAAACACAAAGTCAGCGAGGGACATTAAGAAAATAAACGCAAAGTAATTGCACATCGATTTGTCGCCAATTATTTAAGTATTTATCATTAGCTTTATCTCAACTTTCGTACTTTCCTATAGCCACGTCCGAAAGACTTTCCCCGGCGAGCGGTCATTTGCTGCAATGGTGGGTTACTGCATCAAATAGGTACTGGTTACAATGATTAGAGTCATTCGGGTCAAGAGCACGCACTTTTTTTTTGATGGCCTCCCAGACCTATAAAGAAGTATATAATTGGCATGTTATGATATTAAATCTGTAGAATATTTAATAAATTTTCACTATTTAAGAAAATTTTCCATCAAGATTAATTAGTTTTAGCCCTACATAGGCTTAACTGAAAACTTTTCCAATGCGTAATCTTGACCCGATGTGTGGGTAAAATTACGCAAGTCTTAGGGTAAAGTTACGCACGCGGGGTAAACGTACGCAGTCATTCGGGTCAAGAGCACGCATTTTTTTTTTGATGGCCTCCCAGACCTATAAAGAATTGTATAATTGGCATGTTATGATATTAAATCTGTAGAATATTCAATAAATTTTCACTATTTAAGAAAATTTTCCATCAAGATTAATTAGTTTTAGCCCTACATAGGCTTAACTGAAAACTTTTCCAATGCGTACTCTTGACCCGATGTTTTTCGCCTTCATTATTTGGTCATCTGAGATGAGGGTCCGCTCAGGGGCCTTCCTTATGTAATTTCTCGGCATTTTGGTGTATTCTGAAAGATTGATTTTTTTTTTGATATTTTTATTTCATTTGGGGTATAAGTACGCAACGGGGGTAAGTACGCGTGCGTACTATTAATCTCGTACTCTTACCCCAATCGGCAAATATACCAAATAATCAGTCACAACACACACGTTAAATACTTTTTACGAATATGATAAACTTACATAAAAACTACATTAAATGAACAATAGAAATATAGTAGACTTACTGGCACAGAGCTATCCATTTAACTACAGCACACTTTTCCGTGGCACAAAAATTAAACGAAATAAGCGTGCTACAAATATTCGGCGACGTGTCGCGACCAGTACTAAGATTGCGTCGGCGCGGCGTGTGGCTCCTAAACGGCGACAGTAGCGCCACTCTGTTTTACAAACACAGACCTCGGCCCCCCCCACCCCTGTCGGAGATCGGACCACCGCGTACTTTTACCCACCGCGTGCTGTTACCCCGAATGACTCTAACTATCATTTTATCGTATGTGTCCGCATGTAAATATTGTTCGCGTGTACGATGATGATCTATGATGATACGACGGCGTATCACGACTATTTCATCACTCATTATTCTTCAACACTTTAGGTTCAACATTTGGGACAATTTTAAGGATTGTGGAACATTTCATATTTTGAAAGAATTCCAGAAATAGTAAATTTTATAATCCAAACATACATCGCACGGAGTAAACGGTAACTTGACGGTCTCAGATAAATTAACTCATACAGCCGCGTACCTTAAAATTTGCCACCTATTCATTTTAATAGAAACAGCCGATGTCAATCATGAATTTGATGATAATGATCCTTCCGACCGATTTCGGCCATGGCGACCTCTTCGACTTCTAGTTACTCGTAGTATAACGCCCGAAAATGGCTTAGCGGTGAAACCTCGCGCACAATAAATGCACGTGAGCACACCGTTGACATGCTGATCATGAATTTACTTCTTAGAACAAAGCAGAATCTCTAGTTTAAGTTTTTGACACAAGAAACAAATAAGGGAAGAAGAAGCAAATACTACCTACGAGATTAGTTTTCTATGGTTAATTGCCGTATTGGAGACGTTTGCGCGAACGGCTTCGAGACGATTTTTGCTAAGTTTTCGGCGCTACCAACTTTTTCATACTAATTAAGACGTAAACGTAATGCTGCCAGCATCTTTGGCTAAATGCCGCGGTAGACTACGTTTTTAGATTTTTTTTAGTTTTAGTTCAAATTAATTTATCTTGTAATACATTTATGTTTGAATCACTACATAGTATAAAATAAAGTCGCTTTTTCTGTCCTCATGTCCCGATGTATGCTTATATCTTCAAAACTACACAACGGATTTTCATGCGGTTTTTTTTAATAGATAGAGTGATTCAAGAGGAAGGTTTATATGTATAATACATGCATAATATACCGTGCGAAGCCGGGGCGGGTCGCTAGTGTAATAATATAATGTAGATTAAGACGTTTTTGCGACGTTTTTTGTAACGAAAAATTTACACTAAGCGCTCAGAATTCTTGATCATATTTCATTGCATGCCGCAAGCTGACGTAAGCCACCGGTCATGATGCGTTTCTTCCTCACATCGCATCCTGTATACATTAGCGCGTTAAACTGTGACGAAGGCCAATTTCTCCGTCAAAGGTAAGATAAGTTACATAAGAACTTCGTCGAAAGGTGCACACTGGCATTCTGAGTCCTTGTGAGTATGGCAATATTTTCCTAGTGGATACGTAACCATCGTATCACTACTCAAGATGTGTGCCAGTAAAACCGTTCTCAAATTCGCTATGAGAGCTGTTTTCAGCACAGCCGCTTGTGAGCAACTGATGCAAAACGATGCCTCAAAATATTTATTATTGAGACATCTTATACTCTAAATTCTAGAGTTAGTATAAATGATGAGGCTAGCAACCCATCACTATTTTGATTCCATTTTCCACCTATACACCCTCTAATCTTGCTAATTGTGGCTTGTAGGTACCTGTTACCTTAGGTTCTGTCTACCCCGTAAGGGATAAAGACGTGATTTGTGTATGTATGTATAAATGATCGCAGTATGTAATACACAATGTAATTTTTGCAGGTGACTAAATAGCAAAAATGTTCGAGAAGCGCCAGAATTATTGCGTAATACTTAGTATAGTTAGCATGCAAGAAAAATTAGGTACCTATACAAGTCGAATTACACTGCAGCGTTCGATGGATGATTTTTAACTACATAATTACACATACCTTTAGCTATATGCTCCGCAATGTAATGTAACTTAATGTAATCTTTAATGCATTTGTTAAATAAGTGGGCTCTTTGACCGTGTGTGTTACGTTAGATATTTCTTAAAAATTACTAACTTTTGATGAAAAAAAAACAATCGCATCTATCCGTTACCTTGAAAGTACATTATATACAAACGTACCTCATTTTAAAAAGAATCCACCACATTACTACTTTGTAAACAGTGATGCGTGCCCATAAAGACCCACACCTTTATTTTCGTATGGGTATTATAATGAGCATTTAAAAAAAGTCCACATGCTCATTTTTTCCAGAATTTAACTATTTTGTGTTTTTCTTCCTCAGATACGTTTACCCTATCGATCCTTATACAAGAAAAAATGTGTCCCAAAATTTCCATTCCAGTTCGTCACTTTTTTCATATAGGTAACAGGTATGTATGGAACGTGACGTACAGGAAAAAATTCATAGTAAAATTAATCTAGGACATACTTTTTCTTGTATGAGAATCGATAGGGTAAACGATTCTGATTAAGAAAACTCCAAAATATTTGAATTCTGAAAAAAAAACGTGGCCTTTTTTTGGAAATCGCTCTAATATCGAATTCGAATTAAACCAATCGTTGTACGCTAACCAACACATACATACACAAATCACGTATTTATCCCTTACAGGGTAGACAGCGCCTAAGGTAACAAGACCTGACACGTTTAGCATGATTGTGAGCGTACCTATAGGTGGAAAGGGGAATCAAAATAGTGACGGGTTGCTAGCCGCATCGCCAACATGGTACGAAATACCAACGATACCCATTAATTTATAGATCAGCGACGCAATCACTTCATTAAAACGCTTACGTAAAGTTTCTGAATGAGTTTCAAAATATCATTGAAACCAATAAATTATTTCCTAGCAAAAAAGTCACTAGGTCTGTATGCCACATGCGAGAGAACCTGTTCTACTACACTTGGCTTTCTACACAATTGATTTGTTAGTTAAACCAGTGTTGTAATAAGATTATTCTTTGTACTCCACACAATATACTTGGACGTCTCTAAGTACAGATTGTACAATACTATTGTCATATTATAATAGTAAGTAACACCCAATACTTATTGTCACTGGCGTTACTTATAGCTTGTTGGCAGAGTGCAAAGCGGGTGGAGGGGGTAGCCTAAACGATCACAGCGCTCGCTACGGCTAAAATTGACATTTTTGTCGCTGACTTGAGCTGTCAAATCCATATTGCAGTAAACATTTTCTAATCGTTTTTGAGATAAAAATATGGTCCTGGTAAGATGTGTTGTTGTGAATTGTAATAACACTAAGAAGAATAGCGACTGTAAATTTTACCAATTTCCAAGACCATGGTGGAAACGAGAACAAAGAAATAAGTGGACATTTGCCGTAAGAAAAAAAAAAGTAAGTTACCTAACCTCTAAAATTTTACTTAAAGTACGTTATCATTTGATACAAGTATTAAATTGAAAAGTTACGGTGAATTGTAATATAGTAAAATAACACAAGATTTCATTAATATTTTTCACAATATTTACTTACTTCTTGTTTGACAGCGGTGACAATATTGTCCATAATGGCCGCCTATCACGTGGCGCTGTCGTCGCGCTCGGTGCCAGTACCCGGTGTAAGTGTCTCGTAAGTTCAAAGTTGTTATGGGTAGAGTTTGACTAGCTGGCTAATTAAGTGAATAAGTTTACAGTCACGGCGGTGCAAAGTGAAGAATAAAGGATATTTCTATTTAAATTTATGAGATACTAAGTTGTTTGATAGGACTCAATACATGAATGAAACTGCCAGTTTGCATGACATCACAATCCATTCATAGAATTATGCAAGTCTCATTTATGTTGTTACATAGCCGTCGCCTTTCGTACTTAACTAAGCAGCTAAATGTATTTAGCTTTATGTAATACAGAATTGTCGCTATATTTATGTAACTTTGCAAGGTAACATGCGTTATTATAAAAAGCCATGGTAGCTTAGAGGTTTGACCTATGGCCTCTGAAGAGAGTCGTGTGGATTCGAACTCGGGCGCGAACCTCTGAGTTTTTCGGAACTTATGTGCAAGGTGGAGGAAAACAACACGAGGGAACCTAGATCCTAATCCGCACTGGGCCCGCTTGGGAACTAGGTATATTCATAGCCCTGTCATTATAAGAGGCATGTGTATACAGATGAGAACGATACGAAATTATTAAAAAAAAAATTATAATTTAACCCTATCAAGGTGTGTGTAATGAACCTCCAATTATCATAAAAGACAATCATTATTAAAGTTGGCATGACAAAGAACTTTAACTAAGTGTGTGTAGTAGAATGCAGTTCTTGTTAGTGTTTTGGCATTGAAACGTAATCATAATTGCAGAGTTGTAGCTATTTTCATTCGTTTTAGTGTTAATTTATTGCACTAACTCAGCAAAAGGAAGTTAGAACATAGGCGAGGAACAAAAAACGATCTTACGTACTTACCTCTACCTCTTAATGATAAATGAAATGTGTAAGTGGTAAATTTTAACAATTTTAACCACAGAATTGCGTCAAAATACCATAGCGCCAAAACTTATTAACGTTAAATTGAGTCAGTCAACAAACCGCATACAGCTTCTTATCAATTATAGCCATTACGCTTCGACTAAGAAGGTGAAGCCTGATGTTTACCTTTTACTTTGTCATAATCGAAATCGGTGTATTCTGAAGTTCGTGCAAATTTTTGATGGTTGAGTTGCCTCGCCGACAAGGTCAAATTGTAAACACCGAATTTTTACACGTACTTCTATGTATCGGCAGCCCGTATCAATTAACCTATATTTTTCTGTGGGGAATCTTTCGTTTGGTCGAATAATTGTTTGGTTGAACAATGGTTTTGTCTAAAATTTATTCAGCTGAAACTGAAAATATTTCCGAAGAACTAGGCGATTTAGAATTGTTTAGGTGGGGTTTATTTTATAATTTTCCTGAGAAGTTTCAATATGAATTCAGTTCAGACCAGACTATTATGTGGCCATTCTATATATACCTGTTTCTACATCGTTGTTTAGCAAAACCAAAATGGTCTCAATAGTCGTAGTCGTCAATAATTGTTTATCTTGTAGTGCACAAATTAAATCTCTCTACTCTGTTGCACAGAACATATCTTTTGAATATTCAACGGGCGTTTCGTGTTTTAATATCTCGCTTATAATTTATGCTTGAACGCCATCTTCCACCGAAACATGCAAAGGATTTTACTGCGCAACTCAAACCAGCTTGACAAACACAAATTATCTCTGATATCGAATGAGATATAGCGTACATCTTACGATTTATTGTTAGGTGTTTCTTAGTTGCATAATTTTCACACGCCTACCAGCGTATCCGTCTTTAAATAATGACAAGACATAATGACTTTACGTGTGCGTTAGAGAAATCGCAATTTTTTTAATGGTAAAACTTCTGTGCTAGCTTTGACATACCGATAAGACAACGCACTGATTTATTTTGCTGAAAAATAGTCATCAAACACAAAATTTGTCGTTTGTTGTGCTTTTGTTCATATCTCGTTTTTGTTTTAAATACGATTGTCGCAGCTACTTCCCTTCTAGGTTTTTTCATTTCGCCAATAAGTACCTCTGCTTACTTGTTCGTGTTCATAATGATTTTAGAAATACTTTTATTTGTACTTTCTTAAATTGCACATGACATTGATTTGCATGTTAGTTACAACATAAAACCTTGCTATTTACCCAAGATATTAGTTTATGCGGGTCATTAACACAAATGGTGCATGAGGCAATACAACATATAATGTCCGTGACACACCGTCTGGCCGTTCTTAGAGCAAGCAAGACAAGATTATTCTATTTATAGTTGCTATCAATCAAAAACATACGCACACATTTATAGACCCTTCAAGACAGTTAGAGTGAATATGCTACATCCATAACGGATGATCGAATTATTGTTTGGTCGAATGATTCGGTGTAAACTGAACTTATGCTGAAACCATCGTTATTTTTTAAAATTATGTAAAATGAGCTTGATCTATATCTATTCTACATCGCCCATGTAAAATATTTTCCGAAAAGTTACCGCTGTAGAAATATTAGACGAAACGATTATTCGATCAAACAAAACGTGAGACCAAAAATTTATTCGACCATACGAAGGGCTCCATAATATCCTGTTAGTAAACCAGTGAGCTACACCTTAGTCTATCATTAGATGCTATGAGTGTCAATCAGTTTTTTATTAAAGAAACTCCTAGTATCTTTCTTTCGTTAACTGTTCTAGGGTTTACAC
Organism: Pandemis corylana; assembly: GCA_949127965.1. Lineage (NCBI taxonomy): Eukaryota > Metazoa > Arthropoda > Insecta > Lepidoptera > Tortricidae > Pandemis > Pandemis corylana. The sequence continues at coordinate 9,051,565 of OX421856.1, read as the reverse complement.
CCTAAACCCTAACACGCTGCGTCTCGTCTTTATGTTAAAGTACTTAGCCTGTCTTACTTGAATTCTTACCTCTTCACCGTCATCATCTGCAGCATATATACGTCCCACTGCTGAGCACAGGCCTCCTCTCAGAATGAGGGGGTAGGGAATTCTTACCTCCCTATACATTATTAATTCATCGTATTCACGACCTTCGTCATCATTTAGTATACTGTAATGTCACTACGAATACGTACGCAGTAGCTGCTTTAAAAACTTCCTGTGTCTTGTTTAATAAGTACTCACAATTATGCAACAAGACTTACGTCGGCCTTTGGATATGTATCGCCAAGTATGAAATATTCCATAGGAAAACCTACAGTCAGCTTAGCTGCAAAAGTATCATCTATCCTGGCTTTATTTCATGTTCCATCAGTTAAATACATTATACAGACTGGAGATGCAAAGTTGCCTTGGCGAAAACGCACATGATACAAATAGTTGTCAATAAAACCATGATAAATAGAAACAACTGAATGCTAGTTCGCTTGAATTAGAAGCCGTGTCACGCACTGCATTCACCATACAAACAAAGATAGTTATCGTCGCGAATTTTGATTCTATCACAACTCACAACTATGACGAAATGTCAAAGGCGTAGATTTTGGTTCAAATGCCACCGAACCGTTTAAGGTTGTCAAAACTTGTTTAAACCAGAGTTTGTTGAGCAATATATCAATTCAAAAAAAACTTATTTAAAAAAATCTACCAACGAGGTCAACTACTGGTACAATGGTCAGATAAAATCTGAGATGTCTATGATTAGTTACCGCAGAAATTATCGATATGATCACCATTTTGAAATTTGGATTTGGCTATTGCAGGTGCATTATCTATTTTTGTAATAAAAGCCAGGTACAAAATTAATATACATACATACATACCGTCACGCCACTTTCCCACAGGGGTAGGCAGAAACTACTTTATTCCACTTGCTACGATCCTGACATATTTCTTTCGCTTCATCCACAGTCATCAATCTCTTCATACATGCTCGTCGGTTTCGGGTACTCCTGACCTGACCTTTTTCCAAACCGTCTCCTATTTGGTCTCGGAACGTCCGTCTAGGCCTTCCCCTCCCAACATAACCATTCACACTCCCCATATAGATCTGTTTAGTTAGTCTACTTTCATCCATCCGCTCTACATGCCCAAACCAACTAAGCATACCTTTTTCCTAGTCACTATATCCTCTTTCAAACCAGCACGTTCCCTTATCACACTGTTCCTGATTCTATCTTTCAGTGATACACCTTCCATACTCCTTAACGCTCTCATTTCTACTGCATTAATAACACACCATGCATTAGCAAACGGGTTACCATGGCGTCTTAATGCGATTCAATTCCAACTCAGTCGAGGTTTCAGCTATCATTTTTAGTATGGATCTGACAGCGAGCAAACCTAAACTGAATCGGAATTGAATCGCATTAAAACGTCATGGTAACCTGTCTGTTCGCCAAAATTACTGTCTATTTTGCATTAAAATTTGGGATGAAACTAACATTAACTGCTTTACAAATATATTAACTTTGTACTGAACAGTGCATCTGATTTTAATTGTATTAAACTTGACGGTTGAAACGCTAGAACAAATTTGATAAACAAAACTACAGTTGTTTAATGGCACCTGATGAATAAACCAAAAGTAGAACCCATGGAATTGGTCCAAAACATCGAGTGTGCCAGTAAACCTTACGGAATTTACATTCAGATTTCTAGTCAGGTTCCTATCGCTGTGCCAATTTATGCCATTGAACATTGTTAAATTCCACTCTAGTACTAGACCAACTTTGCTTTCAGATCTGTTTACCAATGGAAAAACTGCACATGTGACTGTATGATTAAATGAGCGGTGCGTTACATTGTGTATACTAAACTACAGTGAACTATAATTTGGTAAATCTCATAGCGCCCTTGAAAGCATAAACCGTAAAATTACATACAAATAATGTGACTAAATTACTGTCTGTCCGAGGTGTTGATATTTCTGAGCTAATTGAGCTATGATGATACATTTTTGTATGCAAACACAGTTGATAGTTTTCATCGGAGGCATAAAGACATCCTTTTTAATATTAAACAGTAAGCGTGCGAAAAAGGAACAGATGGACAGAGGGAGTCATAAGCGCTCAGACCTTGACAAAATATATTTTAGGGTAGCATTGCATTGCTATAGTCATATAATTTTTGCAGTCACCTTTTCTCCATGGCTCAGCTCTTGAAAACGACCATAAAATTTTGCATAACCGCTCACATGTCAACGTCCTTTAGAATGTAACCAATTATACACGACTCTTTTGAAGCTGATCGAATCTGTCCCATGACCTACATATGTTTAGATAGTTAATAATCAAATAAGGCCTTAACGCCTCAGAACGTGACAATGTCTGAAGGTACTAAAACCTGCAATTTAACACGGCCCGAACGAGCACGGCACTCTATACAGCCCTACGTCAGTATAACAAGATAACATATGTACAGACGACGTAGTGAATCATTCTTTCCCATCATGAAAACACCTTCCTTACTTCCAAATGATGCCGACGTGTCTATGAGTCTGACTGAAGTGGCATAACAAATACGAATATTTCATACGATGGGAAAGAATTTTGCACGATATCTGTACAGTGTGTTTATTTTCATGCCCCTCGTCAAACTTCGTGTTTCGATTCGACTGTTGTCAGGTTACGATCACTGCACAGGCTGCTAGTGACCGCATAATGGCCATACAATTTTCCGATTACCACTGTGGGTTCCATTCGGATTTAGATACAATTGAAAATATTTAGAAGTCCTATGATACCGAGCGGCATTATGAAAGTAAACGCATTGTAAGTGCAAGATGTCAGGCGGATTAATATTAAGTAAAAAATATGTTGATGCGTTCTCTTGCAATCCTGCAACTAAGAAATGAGAACACAAAAGTAAACAACCGAGTTGCGGTCACTAAGGCTAGCGGTTATATAGACCAAAACACGATTGAATAGGTCAATACATCGGCAATCATCTATGCATTGGTTTTCCTTATCTTGCGTGTCTTTCGTAACTTCTTTATCCTACTAAAGGTTAAAGATTGTTCATTCGCCAAGTGACAAAGTGAATTGCGGCTTCCGTGTCGTGCTCTAGGTGACTTTGCAACTGCTGGGCGTAAGTAATGTATATTTTCAATAATTTTTAAAAGAGGTGATTAATAATGGATCATCTAACTTGCTAAACGTGGCCATTATATCGTTTTGTCATCCTGGGCTCAGTCTACACTGTAAAGGATATATTGTGGGATAAAGACGTGATTTATGTTCGAATGTATGTGAATGTATTAATAAAGGAGGAAATGATGTTGTCTTTGCTCCACAACAGAATAAAGAACCTGCATATGAGTTTCCGTTGCTAAATATTTGTAGGTAAATCTATTCAAAGTTTATTGACATGTGAATTTCCAAAGGAACCGTAACACTAGCGGTAGAATGTTTGAATTGTTTATTACTATAATTATTGAATTGACTCAAGGAAGTAAGGCACGTACGGTATTCCCTACAACGGCCACGACACCAAGAATGTCGCTGTTATCATGGCTGTGTTAATACTAAAGGCGTTACGTTTATACCTGTTGTACGCGCTGCTATTGTCAGTTCTGATTTGATGGTCTAACACAACTGTACAGTCAAGGGCAAAGATATATATGCAAGTAATGTGAAAGAAAATAAGTAATCATATAAAGTTAAAAAGATATATACTCATTCAAATGGGAATTAATATGCAAACTACACTGGCAACATAAATATGTACCTGGCAAGTCCAAAAACTTGTATACAATCAAAATTCCATTATTAGTATCCTGCAAATAATGCAAAATATTATAGTCATACTTATGTAATTAAATATAGATTCAGTAATTGCCACAAAAATATGTATACAAAATGTAATCTGCGAATATCAACTTTACGGCCTAGTCACACGAAACAAATTTGTAAAGTATGTTTTGACAATTCACGAAAACAGTACAGACTTGTCATTGCATATGTTTGTCGCATGTTTTGACCTGTCACCACGACGTTATCAATCGGCATGTTTAATAGATTTTACAGATTCAGATTTCGTTGATTTTGATTGAAGATGAAAACGCTAGGTAAATTCAGGGACAACTCAAGAACGCTTGTGTTATGGGTATCTACTAGTTACGAGTAGATGACGATATACATACCTATATAAATAAATACATACTTAAATATATAGAACATAGAATGTACGTATGTATGTATGTGTGAATGTATGTATGTATAAGAAAAACATAGAATGTACCAGTTGCTTCTCGTCCCGCGTAGATGGTAAAAGTCCATCGAGGGAATGGGCGAAATTCTTTGGAATCATGTTATAGGCGATGCGGCTAGCAACCCATCACTATTTTGATTAATTTTTCCACCTACACGCCTACAATCATGCTAAACGTGGCCTTAAGGTTTTGTTTCCTCAGGCTCTGTCTACCCCGTAAGGGATATAGACGTGATATATGTATATCGTATGTATGTATGTATGTAGAACATCCATGACCCAAGCACAAATATTCAAGTTGATCACACAAACATTACCCTGGCCGGGTCTCGACCCCGGGACCTTCGACTCAGAAAGCGGTGGCTTCACCACTGAGCCATCCGTGTCGTCAATATCAAATCATACAGTAATTGGCGATTTACGCTATTTTCAATTTTTTTTTACTTCATCACCATCATCATCATCATCATTTCAGCCATTACAAGTCCACTTTTTTACTTAATAAAAGGCAAAGTATACTTAAAATAACTGTATAATAAAGAAAACCACTCCTTAAACTTAAGACAAAGTGATCAGAGAGTAATATTTTCTATAGTACGTTATTATTAACATGTTTAATATTTCTTACCGTGATGCCTAATTCGTCAGCAGAGCTATATCAAGCACGGATATACCTTCCTCGCATAAGGCAACAATCCTATGTTTTAAATGATCGCTTAAACGATACATTTTCTCCTTCAAAATTAATGAAAAGCCGCCAGATAAACCATAAGAAACGGTAAGTCAAATGGAATTAAAAAATCCAAAAGTGACACATGACACATGCACATACATATGCACAAATCACGTCTTTATCCCTTACGGGGTAGACAGAGTCTATGGTAACAGGTACCTACAACCTACAGGCCACATTTAGCAAGATTGTGGGCACATGACATGATTTAAAATAAATAGAGTAATGATCAGTTAAAGAGTTTGGAATAGCAGTTGTTGTATACGACTTGAAGCTTCAAGTGGTTGGCTGATTACATTAAGATTACAGAGTTCGATGTTACGCAAATACGTTCATAAGCTCCTGACAATAGAGTTGTGTTAATAGAATTTTGGATTGTTTACATATTTTTGGTTATCATATTAGATACATAATTAATGGTTAAATAGTGTATACATATTTTTGAACTTTACGGTGTTTCTAAGTTTATGGCCTAATACATGAGGACATAATATTGCAAATGTTGTATACATAGTTATCTCTCAAATCATGTATACTAATTTATGTACTTTTGTATGTTGCCAAATTTATGACCATTTAGATGACCATGCTTTTTGACACTCAGTGGTGTTTACATATCTTTGCCCTTGACTGTACCATAAAATTACAACATAACTCGAAACCCGGCAAATTGCAGTGAGATGTAAGGCAGGGTGATATTATTTCTCCTCAACTGTTCTTCAAGTTTAGTACCGTTCAGTCCCATCTCGGGGTAAGGCTGACCAAGTCTACAGATTTTCAAGTTCTCAACAGATTTCATTAAAGTCTATTTATTTAAGCATCCATCTCAAAATTTTCAAATCGTGCTTCTGACTGAAGCTTATTTAAGTATTTTTTTGTAAGACAAGGAATCAAAAGAGCAAGTGGGTCACCTGATGAGGAGTGAGGACCATCATCCAGGGATACCTGCACCACCGGGGTATTTCAGATGCATTGCCTGCCTGAAGGGCTAATATGTGCATAATTCTTGAAAAAAAATTACGACCTACCTTAAGTGCTTAAGCGATTCATAGCAACGCATGATTGGATCAAATGTTTAAGACTTCAATTAGTCCAACCTAATCATAAGTCCGTTCAAATTTACTCCGCCTACGCCCATTTGATTCGTACAACGAGTTAATAACTATGGGCAGGGTCAAGTGCGGTTGTAATGTAATAATTCGATGTCACAATTGACGTTTATGTAAGCGTCCGAATCCGGCCGATTCAGAAGCGTTTGAGCAAAATGGCTGAACGTGTTTATACCTCTTACAGCTTGTTCTGTTATGGGTGAACCCCGGATGACGATACTCTTAAGTATGTGACCATTTGCAAGTTCAACATAATTATCCACAATACAGCAGGAAACAAGATCTGAGCATTCTAGTTATGCTAGCTTTTTCGCGAATCGTTCAGAGCTTCAACGGGCTCTCTCTCCTCACTGGCTCTTCATCTCAGGGCTCATCTATCCTACATTCCCCTGCAAATCTGCTCTAATGCTCGTCAAAATACTAGAATTGTGATCAATTTTAGAAATAGCGTAATCTCTGAGTGCAATGGTTCTTGTTTAAGTCAAAAGTGATGCATAGCGAGTTACTTGGCTGCAAGTTTTTATAGTTGGGCTAAGAATAACTCCACCTGTGCCTCATAACACCCATCTTCAGTTTCTTGCATGATTAACAGTTTTTTGTATCCTCTTCAAGTGATGTGCGAAAACGGCTGCGGCAAAATAACGATTGTTGAGTTTTTGCGAATTGTGTATTTATACTTCTAAAGGTTAGATGAAGATGTAATTAAACTTATTCTTGAACGGCACGGAATCGAATTCAAATATTTTTTGTTACTAACCTACCAACGCCATGAACTTTCGTAGTCGGTCCGAGGCATTGAACTTTATTATAATTATCTGCATATTTGCATAGCGTGTATTGAACAATTATGTACTTACAATACTTGCTTGTTTCAATAAAAGAAATCATGTAGGTAAGGTAATTTATTAACAAGTTAAAGTAATGTTAAAGGATCATTAACCAGAATCTATATCTTTGACGTAATAACTACCTTTAAATTGTTTAATATGGATAGAGAGCTACTAATCTTAATTGGAACGAAGATTATGTAATTATCAAAAAATTGAGGGCATGACGTATTTAGTACCTCTGAAGTGTCTAAAGATACTATACCTATATTGATGGGTTGTTCGCCGCATCGCCTATAACATACTTCCTAAGATTTTACCCATTCCCTCGATGAGCTTTTACGATCTGCGCGGGAAGAGAAGCTGGTACATTCTATGTTTTTCTTTTTTTTTCTCCAGACCAACATGGTCACAAGCATAATAAACAAGAAAACACCGAACCCGGAAATGTGATTTGATTTAACTAACGCTTGAACCTAGAGCACCTCTCCTTCGATCAACATTGCTTTGTAACCTAACGGTCACTCAAGTAATAGTATTGTTTCAAAACTTCCATAAAAATGTTGTTAAATTTGTAGTCAGACAAAAAGCAGTTATTATGTACAGCGTCGAACGGCGCTGGCGCAACATCTGACACGAATTTCGCTACTATCTCTGTGACGAACAAAGGTCAGTCAAATAAACGCAGCTTATTTTATGACCTGTAAACTTGCAAAGCTGCTGTAAAGTTGCGTCTTTTTGAGTTATCTGAGACTAACGTGGTGTCAGGAAATTATAAATTAAATAACAATTAATAATTGTTAATCTATACTATTAGTAAAGAGGGTATATTTTAATAGTCATCACCATTAAGGTAAGACAGTTTTGAAAGATATATCTCAATTACTTGTACTTGCAAACACAGTCGCATTTAAATTAAACAACATTAGGTGACTATGGAATTGAACCGTATTTCTAGATTTTCTACATTCTAAAATCGAAATGTTTCATTGGCAAGAAAGTAAATTAGATATAAGTAGCATTCACGTTTTCCGCAAAGGCTCGCGTAGTGTAAGTAGTAAACGGCATACTAGTACTAACGACAACTCAGCGGGTAAACCCCGTGACTTCAATCTCAACGTGCTAAGGTTGAGAGTCAAGTGTTTTAACGCCATAATGACATGAATCGAGTCAAGTACGTAGCGTTCTCAAATCTCGAATACCATTCGTAATCATCACAATTGCACGATTCGAATGAGTTTGCTTTGAAAATTGTTTTCCTTCAATCTCAATTTTACGCTGAACTTTACGAGTTCTCATTGGCTATGCGTAGTTGGAATCAGGTTTAAGTGGTGACAGCCGCGGTGTACTAGGCCACTTGTTTACATACCGATTTGATCTATATTGCTCTATATTGATGCTAGAGTAGGTACCTATTCTAGAAAAAATGATCTATTATCAAAAAAAAATGTAGAGTGAATTAGTTTTTAGCTAAGCCGTAAATAAACACGAATCTAAGGTAAAATGTCACTCAGTGATTCAATCAACAGCTTACCTAATCACTTTAGCCTTGGGGTGCCATAGGGTCTAGGTTGAGTCTCTCCGGAAATACAGACGACGCGATGAGAGCGCATTCCATTCCGCAGCAGTTCGCATTAGGAAGGATAAAGCGAACCGCTTCGTGCGGGCCAATGGAATGCTACCAGCATTATGGGTGAAGACGCTCCCTTAGACATCCGCCAGCAAAAAATAATAGTTTCATTTAGTCGTACAGTTTTTGTGGAGACTCACCAAAATGTATCCGGTAAGAAATTGAGATCCTACAGAACTCATCGCCCTGTTCAAAGATCTGCAGCCTGGAAGTTCTCTAAACTAATTTACAACACAGATCAGTAGGTTTTTATCAATCTAATCAAGCGTCATCCACGCCACTCTGTCCGGGCCTGTATCAGTCTCATCCACAGCTTTCCTGGTGTTAACTGACCAACGGGCTCGTGGTATGTCCACTGAACTTCGACCCAATCTTAGCCACCACTCTGTGACCGACTTTGACCATCTTATTATACATGTTTTCTGACTTGCAATCTAACGCGCGACAGTTGCAACCATTCCTATCAGTCGAAGGGAATAAAAAGAGACAAGAAAGAGAATGTGATTGTGATTTAGTGATTGCCTAATGATATTCTAAAATCCATAAGATTCCTTAAGTGTCCTGTCAAGCATATATTAATGGGCTGAATAAATTTTATATTTATATAATATAATATTTCTTTGGCATCAAAATAAAAAAGTCGCGCTAATGGTGTAGCAATACTAACATAAGAATATTATTAAGTAGGTATGCTTTCGAGGGATGTGCTTTTATAAATCACGCCCCAGTGTCCAGCAGTGGGACGAATACAGGCTGTAGATGAATATTAAAACGGATGATTTCACTGTTATAATTATCTACGACTTGTTTTGATTTTAAAATTGGTTAATTTGATGTAACACCCATTAAAACTATGACTCCAACATGGTTTCCTTGGTGATTTTATTTGCAAGGCAATCATCACACACAACGTACTTGCGTTTGCTAATATCGTCACGGTGCGATATCTTACTCAATCTGAACTAGATTGATTACAGGATATGATGTCAACTATCATGTTTCCTCAACATTACCGAGTCATTTTGTAAGGCATAGCGAAAAACTTGTACAATTAAAATCGGGGTAATTCAATGTGCAATTAATTTGTTTGCAATTGCTTTTGCATTGAAACAGGTATATTAACAAACTGAACTTCCTACTTGACATACACTGGCGAGCAAAAAGAACGGGTCACGTTACAAACAATCAAACAACTTTCAATGGGAAGCGATCCTCTATTGTTCCTCCTCGGCATACTACAAAATACGAAAGGGCTGTAATTAACATTTTATTGTTTAAGACATCATTTCACATCGGTAGACCATGCCGGACTGCGCTGAAAACAACTCTCAGAGTGACTTTGAGAATTGTTCGGTGGCGTACTTTCGAGCAGCTTGTGTCTTGAGTATAAATGATACATGTACTTTAAACGTACTTACTTGTATTTTCGAGGGCTCCAAAAAAGGACATCTTGACTAGTATAGAGAAGTATTACGCTCAGGCTCCTGTTGCTAAGTTTGCTATCCCATGACTTATTATAGGGCGAAATTGTATCGCTGGCTTCATTGGCGTTCATGCAGCAGCAGTTTTATTTATTTATTTCTTTACATACATAAATCACATCTTTACCCTTTACGGAGTAGACAGAGCTTAAGGTAACAGGACCTAAAGACCTATAACATGATTCTTAAGATTTTCGCTCATTCTCTCGATGGGCTTTTACTCTCTGTGCGGTATGAGAAGCAACTGCTACATTCTATTTTTCCATAGTCTTTAGATGCCGGTATTCCGATACTTATTGTACTAAAACTCCCTTTATTTTCTTTACTGTGAGACTGTTACGCCCGACGAATTAATATTATTGTTTTTCACAAGAATTTGGGGTTTTACTAACCTTCAATTATAAATCTGACTAAGTTCATCCAAACTTGCATACCAAAAACCCGATTTTTTTATTGTAATTTGCAAAAAACCAAATCCATACATGATATCTGGGTTTTTTTAATACTTACCCTCTATTGACTAAAATGAACGTGTTTTGAGAGCATTTATAAACTGTTCGCGATCAACGTTGGGAGTTTCTCATTTGCTTCCCTATCTCGATCATTAGGTAGTAAATCGTACCTAGGTTCTGAATTCCTTGACCTAGACGTTGGATTCAACGTTTATTGCTTTTAATAAGAATATTAAATCGGCACAACTACTATGAATTTATTTTTGCTCCTTATTCTTTAAATATCTAATCAATCATACATTCCGACAGCTTATCAACCTGGATCTGATATAGCTCTAAGATAAATCACTTACTTTCGTTTTCGTAAAAATAAAGCGGTCTAATAATACAGTTTAGAGTCGTTCAAATCTATAAGTAAAAGCTGAATTTCATTCATCATCATCATATCAGCCATAAGACGTCCACTGTTGGACATAGGCCTCCCCCACTGACCTCCAGTTGCCTCGGTTGGAAGCGGCTTGCATCCGTGAACTCGCGACTTGAACCAGGTCATCCGTCCACCTCGTTGGTGGACGTCCCACGCTGCGCTTGCCGGTCCACGGTCTCCACTCGAGAACCTTTCGGCCCCAACGACCATCTGTTCTCCATGCTATTTGGCCTGCCCATTGCCACTTCAACGAGCTAATTTGCTTGGCTATGCCGGCGACCGAATTTCATTGGTTGGGTTAAATACTAAGAAGTGAAACAGATTTTTATAAAATTTAAATTTTAGCTAACGATGCTCAAAATATATGCATAATAGCAACAATTAAAACGAAGCGTGTAACAAAATGAAACTCGCTTTTGAGTTCAAAAGCGTAAACTACGTTACATTAGTGTAAGTTACAACATACGTTAATGGTTTCTAGCCATTGATATTATCGTTGTCCTAAATTTCGTATGAGCATCGTCATCTTTTACTACTTACGCTTTTTTAAAATGTTATACCTAGTCATAGTTACGGCGCCTATACCACGAGAGTGGCATCCTATCACTGAGGAATTAACTAATAGAATGATAATACGGGTTTCCAATTCTTAAACAACATCGACATCATTTACTTGTCGCATATTACGTACTGTACTAGCATGAATTTTTCGCGATAGTTTTTTTCTCTGTCTCAACTATTTATTTCCAGGGGCCTTACCATGACGTCTTCTTCTCCTTCTTCTTCTTCTTCAACCTTTTTCTACCCAATGCTGAGTAAAGGTCTCTTCCATAGCCCTCCAATTGCTGCGGTCTTGGCCATGATGTCTTAATGCGATTCAATTCCGGCTCAGTTCAGGTTTTAGCTGTCATTTTTAGTATGGATCTGACAGCGAGCGAACCTTAAACTGAATCGGAATTGAATCGCATTAAGACGCCATGGTAAGGCCCTTGTTGTTAGGATTGATCATATAAATAATTGTTTGTGATATTATATACAGTATTGGATATCAAATCTAATAAGGACTATTGTTTGGTCGAGAGCAGACGTGTCGACTGTTATCAGAAATTAATTGAATTTAATAATTAATTCCAACAAGTCATTTTGAGTCTTAAGCGGGTGTGTTAAAGTCGTTTTCGGTCCAACTAATCACCGTCGCGCAGTGTGTGTATGCGGTGCGCGCGACGCGTGCGACCCAGTGCAGCCATCATTCATCTCTTTTTGGCAGTGTCTAGTGTTGCGTGGTGTGCGTGTGCGGCCTGTGTCCGGGTGCAATGAGTGATGCGAAATCTACCTCCGACACTGAAGGAATTCAGTCAGGAGGTCCAACCAGAAGGCACAAACGCAAAAATACTGAGGAAAATTTGTCCCACTTGTTTACGACGTTCTCCAAAAACATAACGGAGAATCTTAATACCATCAAAGCTGAACTTGAGGAGAAAATAACAACGATCAATGTCAATATTAACTCGGTCATCAAGACCGACCTGGATAAACTAAAGCTCGCTACTAACAATATCACAAGCGATCTTAGCTCATTGCGCGCCGAATACTCTGCAATTAAAAATGATATAACATCCCTAAAAGGTAGTCAGGGTGCCTTGACCTCCGAAGTGGCGGCACTACAGCAGTCGCTAATCTATCACGTCAATGAGCATGAGGCACTTGCTACCCAGGTCCAAGAAATGTCAGTAACCGCGAATAGCATCAATACTCTAAAAAAAGAGCACGCAGATCTAAAGCGGTACGTTTCTGATCTCGAAATCGAGCTAAACACTGTACAGCAGCAAAACCGTGAACAGAATATCGAAATCACTTGTCTCCCAGAAACTAAGACTGAAAACTTAGAAGAGGTCCTTATAAATATAACTGTAGCACTCGGCGTGCCTTTGAGGGCCGAGGACATAGTATTTATTACCCGAATTGAACCACGAACAAAAGTACCTGGCCGTCCCAAAGTGATTGTAGCCAAACTTATTTCAACCTTATTAAGAGACTCCATTATCTCGGCGGTGCGAAAGAACCGCGGAATCACCACGTCCGCGATTGGCATGCCAGGCGAGTCGAAAAATATTTATATAAATGAACATCTTACCCCACTCAACAAATTACTATGCAAGAAGTGCAGGGAGGCAGCAAAAAACAAGGAGTACAAGTATTCCTCCCTTATTTTTGTCTGGCTGTGCCGAGTCTTTAGCGTTACCAGTGTCAATAATATTTGATCGTTCGATGCGCGAAGGCGTTTTTCCTACGTTATGGAAAAGGGCTAACGTCGTGCCTATCCACAAAAGTGGTTTAAGAACGTGTATTGATAATCACCGGCCGATCTCAATATTAAATACACTTAGTAAAGTATTCGAAAAATTAGTATACACTGCTATTTACCCAATCATTGCTGATAGCATACCAAGCTCTCAGCACGGTTTCATGCGCGGTCGCTCTGCAGTCACAAATTTGACCGAATTCACGGACTATGTGTTGCAACAAATGGAAAGAGGTGGTCAGGTGGACGTGATCTACACCGATTTTGAAAAAGCTTTCGATCGGGTGGACCACGTGATCCTGCTTACCAAATTACAGCATCTAGGTATCCACGGCGACCTCTTGCGTTGGATAAAATCGTACTTAGACAATAGATCTCAGGCTGTAATTGTAGGGGGCTATAAATCTGACTATATTAGCATCCCTTCCGGGGTCCCACAGGGTTCCCACCTGGGACCACTATTTTATAACGCTTATATCTTTGATATATACACATGCTTTAGATTCTCCAAGCACTTGCTATATGCAGACGATAAAAAGGTTTACAGTCGCATTAGAACAACTGATGAATGTAATCTACTACAACTTGATCTCAATAATTTATATGAATACTACAAAACGAATAAAATTAGCGTTAATATTAGTAAATGTCATTGTATTAGTTTTACACGTAAAAGAGATCCATTGAAGTATTCATATAATTTTAATGGTACTGTGTTAGACAGAAAAGATAAGGTTCGTGACCTTGGAGTTCTGTTAGATAGCAAACTGTCGTTCAATGATCATATTGAGTCTGCTGTAAACAAGGCTTTTAGAAACCTCGGATTCATCATGCGCTCCTGTAAGCCTTTTCGAGATCCACTTTGCTTGAAGCTGGTCTACTTCGCTTACGTTCGTAGTTTGCTCGAATACGCTAGCCCGATATGGTCACCACAGTATATTACTTATAAGAATTGCTTGGAAAGAGTGCAGGCCAAATTTGTAAACCATCTGAGTTTTAAGACTCGAACGCGCAAGGGATCATATCTTGAAAATTGCCGTAAATTTGGTATTTTAACGCTAGAAGAAAGACGCTCCGTGCTGGACATGGGGTTGCTGTTCGACGTGGTGCGCGGGCGCGCGGACTGCCCCGAGCTGCTTGCCAGCATCGGATTCCGCGCGCCCGCGCGCCGCACGCGCAGCACCACCTTGTTCAGCGCCCCCACTCATTACACTAAATATGGTCAAAATGCCGTACTCACCCGCATTGTTCGTACGTACAACAAAGATTTCAGTGATCTAGACTTATTTGTGGGAAGTAAGCCAAAGTTTAAATTGGATATATTACGCTCAATATTGGAAAGTAACAAAAAATAAGGTTGGAATAAATATTGTTGCACATTCGCACACACGTGCGCACACGCACGCGCGCACACACATAGATACACGGACGCACACACACACACACACACACACACACACACACACACACACACACATACACGTAATCATTTCTGCTTTGCTCATTTTGATTAGCTATTAGGACTAGGATATGTTTTCTTTTGTTGTAAATTTATACCATATCTGTTTTTATGGTCACATAAACGAATGCTCTAGTTTGTTATGTATCAACTGTGGTAACCTATAATTCGCCATGTAACTTTTTAACTAAGTGTATAATTGTAACTTGATTAAGGCTGGTTGGTTCCCTGAATAAATAAATAAATAAATAAATTAGGCACTTAAGTTTTATTCTCTGTTTACTACCGAGACTGATCCTAATATCTACTTGTCTAACTTTATTATCCCGTTGGATCTTAGTGCAGAAATTTGAATGACATCTCCACTTTTCTCGTATCTTTCAAAAAAGTTTTCATACAATTTTCAACTCTTTAATTTGAGAAAAAGGATGAGTGGATTTATTTTCAGAAAAAGCCTGGTTTTTGGTAACAGACAATCGAATTATTGATGAAGTGGTTTACTAACTCTTGCTAAACAATTTTTCAATAACGGATCGTTTCGCAGACAAACTTTTATTAGGCATCTGCAAGCTGCATAGTACACTATTGACTTTTTTTTAATTACCCATCCTAGCGTAAGCCACTTGGCAGACAATAAAGCTTACGTTATAAGTCGTGATATGATATATTTTTGAAAGGATGTATAGCAAGTAATTGAATATCAACTTACGTACCCTTAAAATAACCTTAGGCTTTAAAAACATTACTCCTGACAAGCACAACCGGTAAAAACTCCAGCCAACGCGAACAGCGTTCTAGTCTGACAAACTTATTCACTTCGTTTTGTTTTTGTTATGAATAGCACTCCATCATTAAACACCAGATTCAGACGACGGCATTGTTCCATTTATATACAACAGGAATAACAAGCGATGCGACTAGATGACTAGACTTACCTATATCGTGTAAAATATGATGTTCAATAAAATCACGGCATTTAAATTTATTAGAGAACTCCTTTGTACGAGCGAAAGCTACGTTTTTACTACATAAAATTAATATTTATTTACCGTTCAGTTTCTCGGCAAGTATTTAGGATTAGGATGTTATAACTAAAATAGACAACGGACATGCTCACGCGGTGTAAATTATGAGTATTGAAAAGATATTATGAGAAAAGGAGCAGGTACCACAGGTGACGTAGGTTATCTATACAAAACTTTATAATGTTATGTTAATTATTAATACAACTGTCTTTTGAACTGACTTTGACGACTATTGACACAAGTGTAAATATATACGTCGTGGCAATGATTCTACCTATATAATTATGTGGAAATAAACTACACGGAGTTATTGAATGTTTTAATATTCTTTCTTTTAATCAGCTTGTATTTAACTCAGCCACTTTAACGTCAATACCTTCCCTAGTTATTAGCAATGACATAATGCTCATTATCTAACGAATTAGCCTCAGTTGATATTCATGAAGTCCTATGCCATTAATATGTATTCAATTCCAGTTATGATTTGTAACGCTATATTTTCATTCCTGAATTATGTAAACAAGTGCAGGGGTATTTCTAACTTCAGAAGAAAGTTTTTTGAAAGGTTACTGTTAGCGAAGAGAAAACGACGATCATATTGTTTGCACAAAATATTCGGTACGTTCACGACGCGACGTCGAGCGTGTTTTAAAGCCGTCCGTCGAAATGAGTTAACAGAGTGAAAACAGTCCGCAGTAAGCCGGTATGTTGCGTGATATCTGCTCCTAACACCTGCTCGTGATTGCAACAAACCTTGTGTTTCAGCCGGACTATTATTGTTTCTAAGAGCTGCGTTGAATTTTTATTGACATTGTTTGCAAAGGTCAAAATCGCAACTGCCTATAGAAACGTAAATACTCATCGCAGAAACACTAAACGGTTGATCATTAAGTTTCGCATGTTTATCATCTCATTTATATCTAAATCAAGGATTCTTCGCGAGGTCTGCCCGGTGCGCTCGTCTCATTTGTTATCATTAACACTCATCGTTCGCTCTTAAACAAACAATTTCATTGTGACAGCCTTTTGAGTTTCATTGTTCTTAGACTGAGTTTTGCAAAAGCAAACCTTCATCATCTACGACTGTAAGGATATATTAGACTTACCTGGATCTTGGGCATTTTGCAAATGATGGATGTGATGCAGGTGTGCATAGTAATGATGGTGGTGTAGGATGCATTCCAGGTCGGTGCAATTCAACATTGTCACGGGGCACCGGCGGCCGGCAGCCGTCTGCTAGTTCACTCACGCTCGCTGCACTTTCACAAACTATTCCACCGGCACAACGACACGTATCGCTGTCACATCACGTTATCTCCTTGGACACAGATAAGGGACTGGCACACATGGGGCTGGTCTGTCGACGTTGGCGCCGCTACGTCTGCGACTCACGGCGCCTGGGCACTATCGCTGCATCACACTTTGTTTACTTTCCAATTCAGCAAGAATTTACGCTCTAAACATCTCATCACGCGGGGTTCCGCTCGCCGTGCATAGAGCGGAAGGTGTGTTCGATAAGGTAGCCGATTCGATAACTGCGCGAGTTTGTTCAGAAGTGAACGGCGGCGTGCGCGCAACACTTGAGACGTGCGACTGTGTACTGAATGCGGCATGCGAGCGGCTGCCACCACTCCCGGGCTCCCGGCCTCGACCGCACTTGTCTCGTCGGAGCCCGGCTATCGCGCCACCTCTTGCCCTCAGGGAGTATAATGCATCGTTCAACGCCCGTTATCCATTATCATCTTCACATAAGTCTACGATTACATCTACAACTAACAAACAAGTTCATAATTATCTATTTTGCAGTATTAGCTGAAAACGTTACAAGCGTTCAATTCGTGCTCACGAGATCTCATGAGAATTCGCGTAAAATCCTATTAAATTAAGTTTAAAGTGCATGCAGTTTCTAGAAATAGGTACGTAATGAGTCGCAACGATTCAATAAATGTTAAAGACGTGACGACGTTTGCTTGAGACTTTGTAAGCATTGTTATGGAAGTTTATCAATACGGGTAAGATTCGCATGAAGGTGGGGAGCTTCGCGGAAAAGATGGAAAAAACAAACAGATAAAAAATAAGCGCTACGAACGCAAGGTCAGAGGAGTTGCTCGCCCTGGGAACGCTTTAGCAACAGACACTTTCAACTGCACGTAAATGTACCATGCATGTAGGTATTTAGTATCCATGCGTAGGCGAACGTATTGTAATGATCACACGCGGGTTTTTAGTAGTTACATATTACTTATTACACTGTAACCTGCTATGGGTGGTGTAGGGGTATAGCACGCGTCACGGAATGACGAGGATCCGGGTTCGATTCCCGGCAATAGCTTTACTTTTCGGATTTTTCTGTGTTCTAATTTTGACTGACATTTACAAATTTAATTTCTAACGGTAAAACCGTAAAAGTAAAACATGAAATACAAGAAATAAAAATTCTTGATTCATTTGATAGAGTACTGTAACCTATACATACAGATACCTTTATTTCTTAAATGGGGCGCTTTTCACGGTATTTTCATTTTTATTGGACAATTTTCTATGGGATGTAGACCGCGATTACCTTAAACTGAGCACCCGATATTTCAACGCAGTTGCGCATTATGATCACGGGTAGGCCGTAATTTAAATCCCGTTGAAAATTTGCATAATGTAATTAACCGCGAATCGTAAAAACATATTGCTCAAACCATTCAACTTCCGTCTAAATCAATAAGTTCGTCTATTGCTGAAAGTATTTCAATGCTAATGAAGCTGACTATTATAACAAACGTCCTGCATAAATCTATTGTTAACGGACCTATTGGAAAAATCCTTGAATTATGCAGTTAGACGGCAATGAACAATTAAAGCAATCTTTATTGTTTGCTGATGCAACTAGGACTAGCTGAAATTCTTATAATCCAGTTATTAATAGATTCTCTTCAAACTATAAAAAAGGTACAAGGCACTACTTTTCTAAGAAAAGAAACTAAACTGTACTTTGTCTGCTAAAGTTGGTGGTCATTAACGCTGATACAGCTTTTCCTCGAAACATAGCAGGCCTGCATGGAGATTAGAAATCTGTAGTTCGTTTATACCGTTCCGATCACAGTCGCAGACTTTAATAGGAGAGAGTGAGATGGACTGTATGATTATTTATTATTATTATTTATTTATTTAGTCAATAAAAAACTAACTATGATGCCGACATTCAACTTTTAATTTTGAAGTAGCCCCCTAGATTCAATGCACGATCTTTTGCGGGTGGTATGATTTTGCATAAGGTCCGTCCAGATCGCTGCTTGCGCTGCTGTGTTTCGGCGTAGAGTAAGGCTGAAAACGCATCTGCAATCACTTGGTCCTTATCCATTGCTGGTGGTGTTCTTCTTCTTCTTTTAGAGCCTTTCCAACTACTGAAGGTTTACTGTTAACTCCATGTACTTCTCCTTATATTTAGCGAGGTGGAACAGCTCGGCAGCGCTCGCGATCCCCGTCCACTCCCTGATGTTACCGAGCCAAGATTTTTTCACTTCATGGTGTTCACTTACCATGAGATAACCTACATATTCGCCTGCCATCAAAAAAGCACTATTGCCACCCTTGGATACTAGTTTGTAAAGTATCAATCAGCCGCGCTAGATTCAGCACAGCGTCAAACTCGTTGAGACATTTGTGATACTCGATGATCGAGAACTGACTGGTGAGCCTCGGAACACCGGCGAAGAGTTAGATGTCTTTCTGTTTTAAAACCAGCGCTGAGCTCTCGAGCCCATCATACGCTGAGATTGGTTCCCTTTGCTAAACTTGTGTACTGTTACTTTTAAGGTTATAGCATGTCATTTTTGTTTCTATATGTACCTTGTCACTAGCAATAAAGTTTTTTTTTATGTGGGATACATTGTGGTGAGTGTGATGTCGTACTATATAATAGCTCCATTTCCTTTTGTCCTACGATTGCCCAAGCGGGGGACCATCTCCAGCCGATTTATTACCGAGCTGTGGCTATCCGTAAATGGTAAAAAACATTTGCATATCCTTCAATTAATCGACATGAAATTGCTGAAATAAACTCGCTTAATTGTTTGATGCAAGCAAATGCGTCATAATATCGTGAACTCGTAAAATGTGAATGGCGGTCTACATCCCTAAGAAAATACTAGGGACCCGTCGGACGGGTTTTTAAACTACAAATAGATCGTCCTCTTGAATCATCACTAGATATTATAATACTAAGTCCTCCGCCGCGCCTGTCTGTCTGTCTGTTCGCGACAAACTCAAAAGCTACCTAAGTTACTAAGTATATGGATCATGCAGTTTTCACTAGTAAATAGAGTGATCTACACACGAAGGTTTAGGTATAATTATTTGCCAAAATTTTGCGTAAATGGGTTGAAATAACTATAACGATAATTGTTGGAAGTGTGAGGAAAAGTCAAGCTGCCTGAGAAATAACTGTTAATTTTGCGCAGACAAAGTCGCCGGTACCAGTTAGTTATATTTTCAATCATGCTGAATGTGGCCTTTATTACGCTCTGTCTACCCCGTAAGGGATAAAGAAGTAATTTATGTATTTATTTTAAAAGATCTAAGCGAACATACTGCGTAAAGATCTCTAATTACTGAAGTATATAATATCACTATATAAGGTCTCTTCCCGCGGAAAGTCGTATGAAAAGTGGCCCAGTTTCTTTGCTCCCGAGTAGGTATATATTATAATATATATAAAATGGAAGACGTTTTGCGTGCGTCGCGAATTCTAAAAGCGATTTGCCATACATTGTTGTCCACTGTATCTGGTTGACGTGTTTTAGCTGTGTGTGCCATTTTCTATATATTCATCATAAACTTCTGGATTATTATTACACGATCACGATTGCCGTGCATGAATAATTAAACCTTAATTGTTAAAATTAACTCAAAGCCTGCAAACGTTCAGTTACGCCATTATTACATAAGCAACAATATTATTATGAATATGCAGTGAAGCTCATTAAGTTACCTATAGATTAATAAAATTAAGCTAAAATTATCAAAAAAAAACTTTTTAGGTCAAATTACATTAGTTCAAAAAAATTATGTAACGCAATTTTTTTAGAAAATGGTAACTTAATGGGATTGTTATAAAATCAACCTAACCTAAACCAATCTAGCTACTACATAGCGTCACTTAAAATTGCATTAAATATTTTACGTCGCCCCGGGTCTTAAGTAGCAATTTACCGCCGGGAGAGATAAAATTGTGTACACAACTCGGGCGGTGATAAAGAAAGGTCGCATGTTTATCGCCGTCGCCTTTAGCTTGTGCGACAAGTTCCTACTATCTGAGCCATTCTTTATTTTACCACCCTCATGGTACAATGTACTTACTAAATATTGAACCGTTATGCGTTTCAAACTTTATGTATTTTGATCCGAACCCATACAAGTTTACTCAATCCGTTGTTTCGTCGCTTCGATACCATGCAAGTACGCTTAGCTTTATAAGTAGTCAATTATCGGTAAAGATTTTAATTACTAACTTAACAGCACGATTGGTAAGAAACCGGTTGCTAGCAAAAAAATTAAATGAAAAACAGCTTGATAAGATGTTGAATAATTTTGAACCGGATTGGAAACTATCATGATAACAATTAGCACGCCCTGAGGCCATATCATCTAACGTACGCTCTACCCTCATACTATACCGTTTGACGGAAAGAAATGGTGAACACGATTGCGTTTCCGGGCACGTTATAAATACATTATGGCCGCTGGTCACAGATTATATAATAGTCACAACGTAACAGATGCAACTAAATAACAATTAAACGCTTAAGTCGCTGACGTAGGCCTAAAAAGTCGCTAGAATTAGCATAAGATCGCTAGTTTGGCAACACTGGCTGGAACGCATACTGGGGCCTTACCATGATGTCTTAATGCGATTCAATTCCGACTCAATTCAGGTTTTAGCCGTAATTTTTAGTATGGATCCAACAGCGAGCGAACCTTAACTGGATCGGAGTTGAATCGCATTAAGACGTCATAGTAACCCCCTGTTCCTATTTCTTAGTTCGACCAAATAATTGATTATAATTTAAGCTATGACAGTAGCTCAAGAAATGGACACAAAGATACAAAAGGTGCAGTGAAAATGCTAAATTAATTTATTATTCTGCGTAAACCAGATGCTGATGCCGGTGCAGATTATTTATATTTTGGTTATGAATTGAAACTGTATAAAATCTGGTCAAATTCTTATTTACAACTAGGTTCCTCTGAATTGCAAATATAACCACTTAAAACATTGTCCCTTCATTTTATCCATAGTAGGATAACAATACTTGGTTATTGTTCATACTCATATTGTAGACTTTGTTTTAAAAAATCATTATCATGTCCAGCATTATATACGTGCCACTGCTGGGCACAGGACTCCTCTAAATTTTAAAAATACTCACCAATTTTGATAGGCTTCACATTCTCATCCCTTGACGACCAATTCTCGCAATAGAAACCTATCACAATTTTAAGTTTCCCTGGATCAACTGATATTCCTTACAATCTCAAGATCATGATCACGAGACATGGGGCCCCTGGAAGTGCTTGACAAAATTGAGCTTACAAGATTGTGGCAATTAGCTCTCAATCTCTATTAGGGACTACTCACCCAAGTCGAACCTAAATATGCGCTGAGAAAACCGGTAACTCTAACGTAAGGGAAAAGTATGATTACACAGTAAAAGATGGATGGGCTTACGAATAATTTCCACTTGAAGAATTATAGTGTCCAACGGCATTCGAATACCGATGCCTTTAAATTACGATGTAGTAGAAATGTGCCTGCGCAAACTACAAGAAGCATGCCACAAAAACAGTGTTTTGATTACGATGTCCCTTTCTAATGCAGAGGGTGAGAGGAGGATAGGAGTATCTAATCGGTGTATTGAGAACGTGAAGGATGGCAGGTGCGCCCTTCCTTTTATGGGAATTCAATTAAATCGCTTTTGACCGATGTACGTCGGTCATTACACCCGACGACGGAACCAAAATATTCTAGATGTGGTTAAGCGACAAATTGGTATTAACAACTCGAAAAAAAGTGATGTAAAACTTAAATGAATGCTGTGATGATTTTAAATATTACTAGATAAAATTACAGAAAAAGTATACAGGTATATACCCAAATACATCATGAGGATATGCAAGTCGTCCACAGTTGCCAAACTATTCTTGCCAGGTAGTACCTAAGCGACAATGGCTATGAGGTTAGAGTAGCATCAACAAGATTACTAGGGATTTAGACAACCGATATCTCACAAATTGAACTTTTGGTGGGCGGTGACTTGCTTGACACTTTATTCAATAAGTAGAGGTCGTTCAAGAACTGTCTTCCATGACTTACTCTTATTCTACCAGCGCTTTAGGAAAGACCATTATAGCTAATAAAAATGTGCCGTAAGAAACTTAGCAGAAAAAGCATTTTTTCATTGTTCAACTTAATATTCGAATGTCTGTTACTTCGACTACTTTTGCTAAACCAGGTATACAACTACAGAAATACAATTTATATATGCTGTCGTTCATCAACCTGGTGCTTCCTAGTTATCACAAGGTGTGCTAATGATTGTCTCATGATTTAAAACGCACTCTACTTGTGAATTATCCACATGTCGTTTCCTTCGGATTTCTCTCTTCGTCGCTGCAGCTGCAGATGCGTGTCTCGTCATAATCGTTAACTTAATCATCCACCCAATTCTCAGACGCGCTTTGGGGCACGTTTATGGTTAGTTTAATGGTGTTTTTGTGAAGCCTTTTTATAGCTTTCAAGAATTTACCATTTATGGCTGTGTTCTAGTACTTAGTTACTTTAAATGGGAGGTTAGATAATATAGACCAGGGGATGAAACATTTTCCTGCCAAATAGGGAACCTTGAACAATGTTTGAATAAAACAGCAAGCTCAGTCAAGTTTTAAAGTGACGTGCTTGAAAAAAATCGACATAAGATAGTTACATCCTGCTCTGCATTTTGAAGAAGGTTCATTTGTGAACCCATTTGCTGTCTAAATAGAAGCAAAAGTATTACGGAAGCCATACCCGAGATATGACAACTTGATGTCTATAAAAACAGATTTCTGAGGGCTCCGACTATTAACAAAAACAAAACGTGCTTTATCCTTTACATTCTTGTTCTTAATGAAGTGCAGAGGCTTTAATTCAAATGCCAAACCACTTTGGCTTAACGTCTATACTACACAAATACCTTCTTTGCGGCTTTGCACAGAACTTTTCGATTAATTCCTTTAAGGGTAGGTAGGTGCTACCAGTTATAATGACACTAATGACTAAGTTAACCCCTCAGGAGACTTAATGGCTTTTCCTTTTTTCGTTGCATAAAATAATGTTACGTTAGCATATTTTTTTTAATAGTAAGTTTCGTAGTACTCATACATTAAGGCCCAGAACAGACGACGCAACGCAACTGCAACGAAACCCATTTGAAAATATTAGTTTGAAACCAGTTTCAATCGTTTTCCACCTACGCCGCAACCTCACAATCATTTCGGTGTTTTTATTTTAATCGTCGGCCATGTCGTTGTACCGAAAACGACGCCAAAGCGATGAAACGCAAACACAAGTTTCCTGCACGCCGGTTTCAACGCAACTGTTAGCAATGCGTTTCAAACCGGTTTCGAACTTGTCGCGCCATGTGCGGTCTCCCTTGGAGTCTATGGCAGGAACTCAAATGAAACTCTAAAGTAACTAGTGGTTGCAGTTTCGTTGCAGTCGCGTTGCACCGTCTGTTCTGGGCCTAAGTGTTAGTTTTCAATAATTAATTTAAATGTAGCGCTCAACCTTGATCAATGTACTTAAGTGGAGAACGCTGATTGAATGAAGCTAAAAATTATGTAATGTTGGCTGGAATGATTTTAAGTATATAACTTCCTGAACCATCAATTACCAATTTAACAACTAGATTATATTGATTTTCCCGTAAAGTATACAATTAGTACCCCAGCGTCCTCATTACATTTAAAATTCTCGAGTGTCGTATACACAATTCAATTACCATTTAATTGAAAAAAATACTTGTCACTTACTGCAATACTTCCTAGTATGTAAATTAATATGTTTCTGTAAATGGTCAAGTACTTAGCCCCGAGATCGCACTATTAGTGAAAAATAACAAAGGCGTTACAGAAAAGGAGTGGAATTTGATTAAGGAAATGTGAGGAATTTAATCCTGATTAAATGGCTTATTATAAAAATGTGCAACAAGAAAATGTTGATTAAATGGAGGCTGTAATATAGCTTGATGTAATTCGACAGCAAAATAATAGATATGGACGAAAATAAAATCTGATTTTCTGTACGAGAAAAAAAAATACTTATCATCTATACACCACTCTATACTCTGTAGCCACTGTATATTATAGTCTATACACTACTGAAAAAAAGGATCTTGACAGACGGACGGCCGAAAAACAAAGTGATCCTGTAAGGTTTCTTTTTTTTTGTGGTACGAAACCCAAAAATACAATACCTTAGTTCGAAGTAATTTAATTAATTATCGCTTTTGTTTAAGATTGACAGTTGATGATTCACGCACGGCCTAAATAGTTATGATGATAATGATATATCACATTTAAATAAAAAGTGTCTTGGTTTACAAACCGTGTGAAGAAATCCCAAATCTGTTCGGATAATAAATAAACCCCCTAAAAAAGAAAACATTTATGAATATGTACCTATTGCTTCACTGAAGGAACGCAAACAGAAAGAAAAACTAGATGAACCTATTTAAAATGCTGTAAGTAGGTACTCGGAAAGCAATGTTTTTTTAGAACAGCAATACATTTAAACCAGGAAATTGTTGAAATGATTAATGAGTTTGAACGATAGCTCATTTCCTTAATTTTTACCGTTTACAAACGTAACATTACTGATAATGATATTCAAGAGAATAACATACTTGTAAGTGGCTAGTGCCCCGACACTCGTTCGAAATAAATATGCCTAGGCTCAGTAAGGTTAACATTTATGTCTCGAAAATGTCACATGTGCTTTAACGAGTTGCGAAACCGGTAATTATAATGCATTTGTGCGCTTTCAGTGCGATGGTTTAGTTAGTTTTACTAGCTGCGTCTTTGACTGTATTTAACTTTTAATTTCTCCATTGCCAATAACTTTATGGTTGGTCTTTATCTTGAGCTTAGAACGACGTGGTGAAGATTTTCTTACGTACTTTACTACGAGTACCAAAGTGATGTTTAACTCGCGTCTGCTTCTTTAAGATGTTTGCCGTCTTCAATGTTTTAAAAAAAAATGTAAAATATAAAAATCTTCACGCTGTGAAAATAAAATTTTATTACGTTATTGCTAGGATTTACGTTTTAAAATTAACCACCTAAAAGTGCTGGTGACACATTAAGTTTTCTGTAACAAATAGTCCTGTCGTGTGCGAATTAGAATCTTGAATCAAATGTATACAGACGCATACAGACGTTATATTATTCTATACATATATGTATAACTTATCCAGTGGTAGCATTAACATTATGTACACCGGTGCGCGTTGTAACTATCGTGCTTAGTTGTTCTAACACAATTGCGCAAAAATGCCACACCCGAATTCGAAATCAACACTTCTTTCGCAATTTTAATGCACTTCACATAACAAGCGCCTTAAAGACATTTCTTACTTACGATCACTTTGTACCTACCTCCACGAAGATTATTCACACCGACTGTATTACAAACGAAATTCTGCGAAATGATAATTGTGTCAAAAGATGACATGTGAAATAAAACTGAAACGTGTAAAGTTCTTCAAATCACTAGGCCCACGTGAAAATTACAGCCCAAGCTCTCTCATTCTGGGAGGAGGCCTGTGTCCATGTCCAGCACTAAGTCGTATATAAACTGGGGTCCAGCCTGTAGGTGATTTAACACATATAACGCCAATCAAAATAATTTGCATGTACTCTCGTAGTGTGTACTAAATACTAATACAATACCTACTGATTATCCAAAATAATTCCTTGCTAAAATATCCACTTCGGATCAACCAGCATATTGCACTAAACTGTTCTCATCCCGCTTTCTCCGGTGCATCGCCCGCGCGACAGTGATACATCGCCGGCCAATTGTTATTTTAATTAAGCAGATTCCGAAAGCAATTAGCGACTTTCCAATATCACTGTATCAGGGTTAAGAGCGCCTTAACGCGCTTAACCATTGAGTAGAGATTTAAAGACTCTTAAAGAGTGCTTAAAGTGAGGTTGTCCATTGAAAGTGTAACAGCCCATTTAAATGCGCATTAGAACTTCGTGACACGTGTTTATACAGTTGGTTAATGATAGTACTTAATTGTGTCTTTAACTGGTTAACGCTGTAACGCTTACTTTTGATTTACAGGGGTAAAACAAAAGTAAAATAGTGTTGTGGTTGTTATGTCTTATTCAAGTGACAAATCATTAATGATTAACAAGCATATACCTCGCTACTCCGCTACCACACGTGCAAGAGAGCCAATAAAGACATGCATGAAAACATAATATTTCGCACAGCCTTGGCTGTTGTGTGGACATATTTACAGAGGCGCAAAGTAACGCTTGATTCAATTTATTCAATTATTTATTTCTGAATTCAATATCCGGACAGTACAACTTTATGATAATTTTACTCGGATGTAAAAACATTTAACGTAATAATAGCGATTATGACTTGTTACTTAATATTAAATGAGGACGGATATTACGGACTTCCGTGCTAAAGATTAATCAATAATTTATTGGTTTAACTTTGTACCATGACTGCGACCTTGCTTATTTCTGCGACTCGAGTCCCATCGTGTAATAAAAATAAATTGTTATTAGTTATGACTGAGATTTTTGCATTTTAATTGCATTTAAACTCGTGACTCGATGTAACGATCACATATGAACGTTATTCGACTACTATACTCGTATAATCAACTCTATCGAGAAGAGCTATAGAGTATAGTTTGGTAACTTATCTCGCAGTGTGTTTCTTCTAAGTTTTATAACCTTGCTCCGAATAACGCACCTGGTTCCAGCCGTGTTGGTTTACATGGTAGTAATTTAAAGCTCATATATAAGCATTGCATAATAATAGGGATGTGGGATATCGACAGCATTATTAACAAGAGACAAAATAAGCACAAAGCACAATTCACATTACATAACGTTACACAAACTTAACAATTTCTGCTTTAGCCTGAAACTAATTTACCTTGTTGCTGCACAAGATTTATAAAACAGCTATATCTGCGTGGCAATGTTCTTCCACCTAAATCAACATAATGTCACGTAAACTCAACTACATAATATAGGAAGCAATCGTGCACGGTGTAGCTTTTAGAACGAAGCGTAAGTGTCATTTGATACCGGTGTGAGGAGAGAGGATTTTTTGCATGAACACAACTGTTTTGCACGTGTGTTTTAGTACATAGAATTGGATGTAAATAACCAGTTTTACCCCTTAATATGATTAGATTCGATTGGATTATTTATTCATTCAATATTTTTATTGTACTATGTCAAGTTACGAGAACTTATATTGAAAACGTCAAAGAGCATACAAATAAAATAATATTAAAAAAATAATTGGATGTCACAAAATGTTGAAATAGTATAAAATAATAAAGAAGCAACGAATAATTACATTTACATAGGTTCTCCACTCATGATCGTCATAGCTATATGGATATTAAAATTTAAAATAAAATAAAAATAAACCCTAAGCCAAGCCTAACCCTAATAAGCCTTTCTGCTGACCCAGCTCCTCAGGATAGCTGATGCTAAAGTTCTCCCGTCTACATCGTCCCGATGCCATTACTCCTCAACTCCGCCCAGTTTAGTTGTGTCTTAACCTCCGACCCAACCGTATTGCAGTACCTCGTTAGTTATTATAAAAAGAAACTACCCTAGGAGAGTACCCTAGGGCCTAAACAGCCCGCGTTTAGAATCAAGTTCAGTGGCGATACAGATACCACTATTGTGGTATATTCAACCGGACCTGGGCGCGAATGCCACGTTCATTTGACGCGGCTCGAAGACGCAGCAAACATTAAACCCAAACCGAGGGCAACAACAAGCGCAGACATAAGTTTCGCTTCCCAGGGGACCGGAGAACGAAAGTACTTTGGTAGAAATAAGCTGGAAAACGTTCCGGAAGGAACGGAGCAGTTGAAGCAGAAGCGGAACAGAATTCGCGCCTCTCGCGCGAGACTCTGCTCAGCTCAAGCGACGATGTAAGCTCCACAGGACTCGAAGCTAGAGACCAGAGACTAGGCTAGGGTTAGAGCCTAGGGGAGGAGGCCGCGCACCTACATCGGGCAGATACGTGAGACTTGCGAAGGCAAAGGACGCCTACAACCGGGGTTTGAGGGAAGAGCTCCGGTTAAAAGCAGAAATAGAGGTGCAGAACATGCACATCACGACCCGTCAGGGATATCAGACGGACACCTCCTCTCCACAGAGGAACGACCCTCATTGCAATGAGAGCAACAAAGACATAGGCCAACAGGTGGCAGACAGCGTAGACGTCATAACAAAGGTAGCGACTAAGTCTAGTAACTTGTAAGGCGGCTACGTCAAGAGTCAGAAAACGCAGCTGACGTAGTGCTGCCGTGCCGCCGCCGACGGAGTTGGATAGGCTTTGTCAAGCGGTAATGGCCCACGTCGGAGAGTACTTGGACGCCTGCTTGGTGGGAATAGAGGACAGGCTGTTGACAAGAAAGCCTGAGCGTCCTCCGCTGGTGATTGAGGCAGGAAGTAACCCTCAGGCCGGGGATAAACCCGCGACTGGTCCTGGTCCTGGGCCAACTGGTTCGGAACAGAAAAGTGCCAAGAAACGAAAGCGTGTCAAGAAGACCTCCCAAAAACCCCAACCCGACACTGCCGACAGTATTGAATAAGTGGTTTTTGTTTTCAATTAAATATTATTTGTTTAAGTTAATTGGCGTCTCCGTTATATCACAACGCCTGCTTTAATTTATGAATCTACTTTATTTCTCACAATTTAAACAAAATAATAGACACTTCTTGTCACGATATCTGAGACCATTATATCTGCACAATCGAAACGCAAACTCAAAAGAAGTAATAAAATGCAGGCACTATATTTTGCCAAACTTTATTTAGTTCAAAATTAAATATTTTTATAGACTTGTTATGATTTTATTTATTTTATGATGGGCCGGTATGAAAGATTAGCGTAGTGACGTAGTAGCTTATAAGACGCAAGCGATCACTAAATTCACCGCAACTAGTAAGTAAACGGTGGCGCGGTGGAGGTCTCGCAGCTTTTCATCCTAGTGACGCCGGTTCGATTCCAACTACCTGAATGTATCTTTTTGTATTTATTTAAGTCAAGTCGTGGCATGGGTTGTTGGGTCGTCTCATATAAAGTTAAATTTAATTGTTAATAAGGCATTCCTGCGGATATCTCGAGGAGAACGCACTGGTGTTTCACGGGGCAATTCGCAGTGAGCGCTTAAGAGACATCTACCCACTAATGTCCGAATAAGTGCCTACGATCGTGATGTGGAAATTATAATTAGTGGATAGATTATATTTTGTTGTGTTGGGCATATCATTACGGCGAAGGGGTAAGTTTAGTAATATAAGATGCTAACTAAGTTTTGTGGCATTAACAGCTAGGCTTAACGGACATCCATTAATTGTTTTAGCTTTTGGTCATGCCCTTCGAAGTTCGTCCGATTCAAACTTTATCGAACGCGAGTAGTGCATCACGCTAGCCGGCGGCATACGGACATAATTATCTACTTATCTTCTGGTATTAGGATTGGCAGGGGTCCGTGTTGAACCCAAAACCCTCCTGGCGCTCAACATTCTATTTAGTCTATAGTTTAGCGTTAAGTTAGTTTAAGTATACTCATTCCTAGAGTTTGTTTATTAGATTAAGTTTCCCTGATTTAATATACGTTTTATTTATGAAATCAGTGTTCTTTTATGTAGCCACCACCCTAATGGCCCATAACAAATAGCGCCCAACGTAAAATAACAGTTAGATATTTTGTAATCGTGGGTGGTGTATTAGTGCCTGTGTGGTGTTTTAGAGTGTATTTAGTAGTTTTAGTGGCATATTTGTACAACACTGTACTATTTTGTATTATTGATTTTTTTTGTGCTTATTTTTTTTGCAGTATTTAAGATTGTAGTATATAGAGGAGTTTTTTTTTTCTTTCTTTTTTGGTTTCAGGGGTGAATATAAATACACCCACTAAATAATTTTACGTTTTTGATCTTAGTGATTTTATTGTTTATACTTTTAGTTATTTAAATTTTTGTTGCAATATAATGGATCCTACCTATTTATTGAAAGATGAGCTGGAGTACGAACTAGTGTCCCGCGGATTAAAAGTTAAGAGTACTGCGCCTATAATGAGAAAGGTGTTAAGAGAGTTAATGCTCAGTGAGCAGGATGGGGCGTTTTTAAAAGATATGGCAGCGCCGGAGCACAGTGTTCATAACGTAAACACTGAATTAGAGGTATGCTCGGCGAAGCTTAGTACCCTCGCGAACTACATTTCTGAGATTGTGGGTAAACCGGACAGGCCTTTATTCAAGCGATTAGTTTCCAGGCTGTATCACGTTGAGAATAGGTTAAATCTTTTGGCTCACGATACAGAAGACAATGGTATTCGGAAAGAAGGTTTAAAGCAACAGTGTCACGTGTTGTTACAAAAGTTAGAAGGACAGGATGATTTGGAGGAGGAGGATATTTTAACAGCGGGTGACAAGGAGGCATTACAGGAGACATTAGGGGACCTAGGAACACAGATTATAAAGAAGTTAGAAAGCAGGCACACTGGTAGTGGGGGTTCAAAGGAGCGAGACGAGGGCGATAAGGACAAAAGTGTCAGTTTCAGGACAGGTCATTGGGAAAGCGAAAGAGGCAGAAGGGCTCCTTTATTTAGACACTCAACGGTGGAAGAAGACTTCCCCATACGCAAACTAGTACCAATACATCAATGGGGTCTCAAGTTCTCAGGCGGTAATAACATGAGTGTGAATGCATTTTTGGAAAGGGTGTCTGAACTAAAAGATGCCAGAAATGCCACAGACACTGACTTATGGCGGTATGCAATTGATTTCTTTGAAGGGGACGCACTTATTTGGTATAGGGCAAACAAAGAATATGCGTATAACTGGGACGAATTAGTGGTGCTCTTGAAACGTGCTTTCCAGAGGCCGTTTTATCAAGAGGAACTTTTAGGGGAGATACGGGCTAGAACGCAAGGGCTTGAGGAGTCAGTGCTGATATTTATCGCTGTAATGCAAAATATGTTTAAGAGGTTACCAAATAAATTAACAGAAACTGAACAAGTACAAATAATTTTGAAAAATTTACAGCCTTACTACCAAAGAGCGGTCTGTAGGGACATATTCAGTTCGGTACCGGACCTAGTCAATGTGCTTAGAGTAGTAGAGAGGACAAAGATTAACTGCGACAACTTCCAGCAACCTAAGGCTCCGAGAAATGTGCTGGAACCAGATTTGGCGTATAAAACAGAAGAGGCAGTCATATTTGAAGTAAAAAATATGGGGACAGGACAAGGTGGATCTGGATCTGTCATAGCCAAGCGTTGCTGGAATTGTCGTGAAAGTGGTCATTTGTTTAGGGAATGTAGCGTGCCAAAACAACGATTATTTTGTTATAGATGTGGTCGTTTCGGGATCACAACAAAAGAGTGTGCGTGTAAGGGAAACGCAGAAGGGAGAAATTTAGAAACCGCCAGTTAAATCTCTCCCTTTACAAGAGTTCTAAAGACTGGCAGGAATGGCTGTCGATGATAAAGATATTTTTTAATAACAGTGATAGCGAGCTATGTCCATTATTGATTAAGAAACAGAATGATAATAGGTCATATTTAGGGGTAGACATCTTGGGTTCTCAGTGTGTGGGGCTTCTTGATTCTGGTGCAAATAGAACTGTAATGAACCGGCAGTTTGCTGAGATTTTGTCCAATCTAGGCTTGAGAGCCACCAAAGTGCAGCCAGTGAGCGTTGCGACCGCGGACGGATTCGCACACAGTATTACGGAAATTATTGATGTGCCTATGCGTGTTAACGGTCAATTCCAGGTCTTTCCGGTAATGATTATGCCACACCTCACGCAAAAGTTAATCTTAGGTAAAGATTTTTTTGAAAAGTTCGGTATAGAATTTCAGTTCAAGAATGATAATACATGTCGCACATCACATTTAGAAGCAATTGAATTAAAAGATCCGGTCATCATCTCCAGGCAGGGTCTCAACTTTGAGCAACAAGAGGCACTGGCTGAGGTCATATACCAGATGAAACAAACCGTAGGCGTTGGATTGGGCCAAACTAGTGTTCTAAAACATAACATAGACACGTCAGACAGTAAGCCTATACACCAAAAGCAATATAACTTCTCACCTGTTATAAAAAAGGAGATTGAAAAGGAGATCGATGATATGATCAAACTAGGAGTTATAGAACCCTCTTTTAGTTCATGGTGCTCGCCGGTGCTGATTGTAAAAAAACCTAATGGGTCTAACAGACTATGTTTGGATAGCCGACAGCTAAACAAGATCACAAAAAGAGACACTTATCCTCTGCCTAGAGTTGCCAATATCATAGATAATTTGCGCAATGCGAGGTATCTAAGTACTATAGATTTGAAATCTGCCTTTTGGCAGATCCAGTTAGAGGATACCAGCAAAGAGAAGACAGCTTTTGCGGTTCCAGGCAAAGGATTGTATCAATTTAGAGTAATGCCATTTGGGTTGGTGAATGCTTCCCAGACTCAGCAGAGACTAATGGACATTCTATTTCATTCTGAAGAAGACAGGGTGTGGGCATACCTGGATGACATCGTAGTCTGCTCAGCAGATTTTGAAGAGCATTTGCGGCTATTAAAGAAAATTGCAGGTATTTTAAAGGCAGCAAACTTGACAATAAATGTGGACAAATGTCAGTTTGCTAGACCCAGTCTGCGTTACCTTGGGTATATTGTAGATAAGGATGGCCTCAGAACAGATCCAGAAAAAGTGGAGGCAATAGTAAACTTCCCAAGGCCGAAAACGTTCACTGAGCTGAAGCGCTTTATTGGACTTGCAAGCTGGTACAGAAGGTTTGTGAAGGACTTTTCGGTAGTAGCAGCCCCTTTGCATAATTTGACTAAAGGCAAGAAAACAAAAGCACTTGTATGGACAAAAGAGGCAGAACTGGCATTCGTGAATTTAAAGACATTGCTTACAACTACACCGATTGTGACTTGCCCAGATTACACTAGACCCTTTATAATTCAGTGTGATGCGTCTAGTGTAGGCATAGGGGCGGTACTGTGTCAGGAGTTAAATGGGGCGGAACAGCCTATTTCTTATTTAAGTCGTAAGCTAAGTGATCGGGAAGCTAAGTACTCAACTTCGGAAAGAGAATTGTTGAGTATTGTCCATGCGATTGATAAATTTAGGCCTTACATTGATGGAGCTCACTTTACGGTTGTGACTGATCATAGTGCGCTGCTTTGGCTGCATAAGATGAGGGACCCTCATGGCAGGCTTGCACGTTGGGCTATGAAGTTACAGCAATTTGATTTCGAGGTAATTCATAGACCGGGCAAATGCCACGTTGTTCCGGATGCATTGTCTAGAGGTACCACAAAGGCTACCATGGAGGTGAATAACATTGAAATAAACGATCAACACAAAGACATGTGGTATAAGCGGAAAGTCACAGAAGTGCAAACTCATAACCAGAATGAAAACTGGAGAGTGGAAAACGGATTGCTTTTTAGAAAGATTTCAATGAAACAGTTTCCGAACAGAGATGACTTATGGAAATTATTTGTACCCGAAACATTACGGATTAGAGTTTTTAAGGAATGCCACGATGATCCTACATCAGGACATTTGGGAGTTAGAAAAACTTACTTTAAGATAAGGCAGAAATATTACTGGCATAATATGCTTGAAGATGTAAAACAATACATAAAGGCATGTGACGCTTGTGCTAGCCACAAAGTATCACAGAAATTACCATTAGGACAGATGGGGCAGCATAGGGATTTAACTCAACCCTGGCAAGGAGTGGCTCTGGACTTGATGGGCCCCTTCCCTAAAAGCAAGAAATGCAATACTATGTTGTTAGTAATCACATGCTTGTTTAGCAAATTTTCATTGTTGTTCCCACTTCGTACTGGTAAAGCCGACAAAATTTGTGAGATAGTAAGCACACAATTTCTAGTGTATGGGGCACCCAATTTCATTATCTGTGATAATGGTAGACAATTTCAATCGCAGGCTTTTAAGGAAGTAGCCATTAAATTTAACTCCAAGATATGGTACACACCCCACTACCACCCACAAAGCAATCCTACGGAACGCGTGAATAGGGTTATCGGTACAATGATTGCAACTTATACTAAATCCAACAAGCATAACGAATGGGATGTACATTTGGAGGAAATAGGTCATGCAATTAGGACAGCAGTACATGAAGCCACAGGTTTTACGCCGTCTTTTCTTTTTTTTGGCAGAGAAACTTCAATTCCCAATCTGAATCCTATCCAAGGTACCCTTACTGATGACATAGGCAATACGAACTTTCAGCTAAATACGGCTAGTTATATTCAGGACTTACAGAAAAGAGATCAGATCTACAGGAATGTAAAAAATAGGATTCAAGAGGCTCATCATAAGAGTAGTAAACATTATAACAACAAAACTAGACCGGGAACGTTTCACATCGGAGATACAGTCTGGAAAAAAACCAAATATTTATCAAATGCTAACACGAAATTTATGGCCAAATTAGCACCTAAATTTGAAAAAGCCATCATTGTGGGTAAACTCTCAAATAACATTTTCCAACTAAACAATGTTCACGGTAAAATGATCGGTAATTGGCATATCAAAGATTTAAAGGAGTACTGCGGTAAAAAATAAATATACAGGCTATTTATTTTCCTGAGGGAGAGGGTATGTTATGATTTTATTTATTTTATGATGGGCCGGTATGAAAGATTAGCGTAGTGACGTAGTAGCTTATAAGACGCAAGCGATCACTAAATTCACCGCAACTAGTAAGTAAACGGTGGCGCGGTGGAGGTCTCGCAGCTTTTCATCCTAGTGACGCCGGTTCGATTCCAACTACCTGAATGTATCTTTTTGTATTTATTTAAGTCAAGTCGTGGCATGGGTTGTTGGGTCGTCTCATATAAAGTTAAATTTAATTGTTAATAAGGCATTCCTGCGGATATCTCGAGGAGAACGCACTGGTGTTTCACGGGGCAATTCGCAGTGAGCGCTTAAGAGACATCTACCCACTAATGTCCGAATAAGTGCCTACGATCGTGATGTGGAAATTATAATTAGTGGATAGATTATATTTTGTTGTGTTGGGCATATCATTACGGCGAAGGGGTAAGTTTAGTAATATAAGATGCTAACTAAGTTTTGTGGCATTAACAGCTAGGCTTAACGGACATCCATTAATTGTTTTAGCTTTTGGTCATGCCCTTCGAAGTTCGTCCGATTCAAACTTTATCGAACGCGAGTAGTGCATCACGCTAGCCGGCGGCATACGGACATAATTATCTACTTATCTTCTGGTATTAGGATTGGCAGGGGTCCGTGTTGAACCCAAAACCCTCCTGGCGCTCAACATTCTATTTAGTCTATAGTTTAGCGTTAAGTTAGTTTAAGTATACTCATTCCTAGAGTTTGTTTATTAGATTAAGTTTCCCTGATTTAATATACGTTTTATTTATGAAATCAGTGTTCTTTTATGTAGCCACCACCCTAATGGCCCATAACAGACTCAAGTCGCTTTTGAAAGGAACCAGCGTTTTAGTCGAAGGTCTCGAATAGGCGGTAACTGTACAACTTTCATCATTAATGTAATGGTACTATGTTTCATTGTATTTTTAGGTGTCCGGCCAGTAGTTGTCAAGGAACGCGTCCCGAATCTGGACTCCAAACCATCCCGCCAGCGCCTCCTGGCCTCCCCGACTTCCGTCATCCATCTTGTAGCATCCAGTCCATAGCTATTTTAGACCACGGGTGTGGATCCATGCGCGCATGCATAAAATAGTTTTTACTAGTAAGCAAATTTACAAAGTTAACAACACGCAGCCTTATCACTCCAGAGCGATCTCATCTGGACGATCTCACAACAGAAAGAAGAAGCGTTCAGAATAAAGCAAGTGACAACTTAATATAAAGTTTATCATTTTACTTTGTTGTCGAACACAAATAGATAACATCCCTAGTCATATTATTGTATTTTCCATCCTTGACATATCGAAGCAATCAATGATTGACATTGCATCTTGAAAATAACTGGACCATGTTTATCAATCATACCTAATATGTAGGTGAGCCAATTAAAATTATTATGCTCTGCGCCCAAGGCATGGTATGATTATTTTTTAATTTCTTTGCGAACATACATGTAGACATTTTACAGCTGATTCGTTAATCGATTTAATCGAACAAGCCAATCACGTGCCTGTAATATTGAATGCAAGTAAAGGCAAATACGGTAATACTATATTCAAATACCTACCTACTTTTCAAAAGTCTCGGTGACCGGATTTAATTCTAAGCAAACCACAAATTAATTATTTGACGATTCGTAAAATTTTTACTGAGAAACATGTTTACTTATACTACTCGCGGTGAATCATGATCCCTATGAACAGTTCCTTTGACATTTCTAATAGAGATGCACCAGTATCAATTTTTCTATTTTCAGGCAATGATAATTTTAATGTCTTGCATTTAATCCGGTTTTTTACATGTATTTATACTAAAAAGGATATCGTCGCTCGTACCTGACGCAATCGTTTAACAGGAAAGCAGCCTTTATTATTATTATCGATAAAGGCGCTTCTGTTACCACAAACTTGAGTCAGATACGACGTTGAGAAAGTAAAGTGACGATATATCAATGTTTCTCAAATACTATTTTAACCGATATTCCTAGTCATGCTTATCGATATGCCTACACCTTTAGTCGATACAAGCCTAACGAAGTAACTTTTGCAGTACGTCAGCATATAAGTTTTGGTAAACTTATTTCAATCTAATATGATACATTCTTAATAATTTAATTATATTCTAATTCAAATATTATATTTCTATCATATTATGACGTGCTAGACTTTAAGTTTCGCCTCTAAACGATTCAACGTGACGGAACTTCATTACAAGGTTACCTATATAAAGGAACTGTCACTAGAAGTGTCATAGGGATCATGATTCGCCGCGAGGAGTATAGTTCATTACTTTTATGAAGCCAAGGGCATAAGTTCCGATGTCTTTAAAACGGAACGGAAAATGCGTTTAACTATTCGAGACGGTTTAAGTGGCTGACGAATAGGGCGACCGGTTATATCCTACTTGTAACGTAATCCAACCAGATTTGTACCTATGCCCTGTTTATCAAAACTTACAAGTCTACAAGTTCACACGCTACACTTTACAAGGAAATTGTAACAAGTTTGTGTAAATTATGTTTATCAAAAAATACTACAAGGTTTGTAAATTTTTACGCTTGTGAATTGTACTTGCGTCTTCTAAAATCACGAACACAAGTGTAAAAATATACTTCGGAATTAAACACCATCACTTGTAACCCGTAATTTACACTGTAGTTTGATAAACACATTTTGTAATAATGTTTTTTTACGTGAAAAATGCTTGTAATACATGCCCTGTAAGTTTTGATAAACAGGGCACTGATATATACATGTACTCGTATAGTTGTAACTAGAGCCGTCTCAAGTCTTGTCTTCTTAGTTTTTGTGTATTTAGAAAGAACTGCGCCGAAAATTCAAGGCTTAATAACTAGAACAGGAAAATTAACTTGTTTACAATTATCTTGTTTTGTTTGTCACAATCTTGAAACTTGAACTTCCGGACGGCTAGAGATGATTCTCGAAGGTTCGTCAGCACTTCTATATCTTACGAAGCTAGTTGTTGAAGGACACAGACAGAGTGTGTGGATTAAGTCGTTACTTCGCGGTGTTCCATGTGATAATACGAGTAAATGAATAGCTTACTTCGTCGAAAATGTAATCAATATTTTGTCTTCGATATTGATATTTCATAAATAACGATATATCGATAAATCGACATCTCTACTCCACATTCCGAAGAGATGGCACTATTTTTGTAGCTCTCCTTTCTTCTATTTCCAAGAAGGTTCCTAAAAAGTTGGCACGTAAATTGCATATATTAGAAGACGGATAACGCAACTGACGTTGAGGCATCCAACAAGATGACCCGGTGGCAGTTGGTCATTGGCAGTTGCAGGCTATCAAGATTGGGTCGTAGGTCAGTTTGCTAACCAATAGCAGTATGAGACTGACATGGGACTCAGTATTGTGGAAATAAGCAAGATGGAATATTCAGGAAACCAACGAAGGTTAATAAAAGATGAAAAATAAATTCTTAGCCCGGATATGAATTGTTTGAAACTATGTTTTGAATCTGTAAGGAAGCGTCCGGAGCACTACCACCATCTTACTCGCTAATCCTGCCGGCAAGCAGTGGTTGCTATGTTCCGGCGCGGAAAGTGCAACCATTGAAATTATTGTCACATGGCATTCCATCTTAACCCTAGGCTGTAAACGCATCTGCAACCCATTAATACCTATTGCGGGTGACGGTTAGAGGTGGTTCTTACTTATCATAGAGAAAATAACTAAATAAGAGATTCATGTGGGCTATTATCATGATTGAAAAAACATTCACAAAGCATTATCCTGTCTTCTTATGAGTATTGCAATGATGCACGGTGACTTGCGACATGGTTTTTATGCAAGAGCCGCGACACTTCTTGGAAAGCACAGTGTGCAACGATCGTGTGGCGCAAATCCTCGAGACGCATCAGAGCAATCTTATACAAATCCGTATCATTAGCATTAGCGTGCGCGGTA
This sequence comes from Pandemis corylana, assembly GCA_949127965.1. NCBI lineage: Eukaryota > Metazoa > Arthropoda > Insecta > Lepidoptera > Tortricidae > Pandemis > Pandemis corylana. The sequence goes on along the minus strand of OX421856.1, from coordinate 9,011,886 downwards.
ATTCTATTTGGATGATTGACTGAACGTGAAGTGAGGTGTTTTCCTTCTTCGTCGCACGCTTCGATAAATTTTACTCAAAAAACGTATTTCCAACGCCATTTTCATCATCATCATATACGTCCATTGCTGAACATAAAGCTACAAGCCTCCCCCATATGACGCCAGAAATAGCAGTCCTGAGCCATCTTCAATCTCCATCCATCGACTCCCTGCGACCGCTACAATGTTGTCGGTCCACCGAGTAGGTCGTTTTCCAACACTCCGTTTCGCATTGCATCGTCGTCGCCACTCGAGAACCTTTAATCCCAAGCGGTTATCAGTTCTTTGAGCCATGACCTGCCCACTGCCATCAGTCACAACATCACTTTAAAATTACTTACATAATTAATATTTTATTTAATGATTTGATAAAATACAACATGAGCGAACTAGATATAAACGACAAGTTTTTTACTATTCCTTATCCGCAAATAGAGTTCAAAATTTAAGTCACTGTCACTCAAGCAGCTGGATTACATAAAGGATATCACAACACTTCAATGTTTAATTACTTTTCAACTTTCACCACGTTGCAATACTTTCATTTTGAAAATTATCGCGCCGTTCATATCAAGCGCACAGAAGCTATAAAATGTACAAATATTCGAATACTGCAGTACCTGCATCAAAGTTAATTACATCGAATCGTATAATTGATTTCTTTATCGACTGAAGCTAAAGTACGACCGGGGGCACGAAAATTTTCGGACAACGACCTGAATTTTTTTGTCTCCGTCGCTCGGGGGTAATTATAATGTTATAATATTCACTGGATTTTCAGAACATAAAACTATGAAATAAGCATTTTTCAAGAAATTCGGATTAGTAGTCAGAATGTAGTACCTATAGGTTAAGATTAGTGTTAGTTTACTATCACTTCTAAAAAAAATGTTACTTACGGTTTCAGAAATAACTGACGTATGACTAACGATAATAATGTCAAAATATACATTCGGAACTTCAATTTTATGGGACAAAGTGTACTAGACCAAAGATCTGATTTCGTACGCACACGCACGGCGCATTGTCATGTGCAATTATTAATTTGTACAAAATAATTGTTGAGATGAAAGAGTTAGGCGAACCAGATCCTACTTTCTATACGAATGAAAGCGCAAATCTGCGTCTATTATCAAAATCATATTAATTATACTGTGGCTCTAACTCTGCGACTGCAAGCATTGCTGGCTGAATACCTTTAAATATCTCTGTTGTGTTGGTTAAAAACGGTAATGAAAATAAAAAAACTGTACATTTTCGCGAAACAAATGATGTAACTTGGTAAGTGTTTCTCACGGATGTCTGTGTTATTATCAGTTACAGAATGCAATCTTGAATCTTGATTAAGTAATGTAGCCAATCTGGGCAACCATTAAAAGACTTTGTTCGTTCCTTCTCCTTTGGAATTTTATCTTTAGAATTGTTTCGAATCTATATTACAAGTACAGACACAATGTTTTAAGTGGCTCATAAAAATATTGATATTAAGTACCTACTTGCACTAAAACTTTCCGTGTAAAAAAAATTAACTAAAACGTTGCACGTTGTAGCGATTTACTTTAGTTAAACACATAATTGTTTGAATATTTTTAGGATTCGAACCTGTTTAATATTTGCAAACTAAAGCACAGTCCCAGAGCACGAAGAATTACTTACAGGTGTAGTGCAAAATGATTTTCCATGGCATTTCGTTGAATCCCATGTGGTTTTCAACTTTAAAGACATATTATTTATAAAACAATTTAATCAGACAGCTGCATTGTATACACGACTTAAACAACATGTCACTAAAGTTGAAAACCGGATAAAGTTCAACGAAATGTCATGGAAAAACTTTATGCACTACAGCTTTTTTTTGTACAATGATCTATCACTATGCGTCTCTTTCGCTCGCGCGTATTTTTTTGCGGTGGGAAAATGCGTTACACACAGGGGTCGGATACCGGTATTTCTGCATACAAAAATACCGGTATTATTGCGTTGTATTTCGTATTTTTAATGGGAGAATTTAATAATATGAAATTGTTACTTAAATAAATGATTGACACCTACATAAAGAGCATAAAATAATTCAATACATAAGGCAAATTCGGGATTTTAAAAAATACTGTTTCCGACCTCTGGTTAGGTTACACACACACGACAAGGGAGTTCCGTACTTATGTGGGACTCTCCTCCCCACAGCCCTCTTCCATAGCAGAAGAAGAAAGGAGGCATACTTACTATAAATACCCACTGGTTTTCCCTCACTGCCGTTGGAGGGTGGCACGGGAGCAGAGGGCGGCCCTGTCTTCGCAATTGTGCGAGTGCGACAATCCGTCTTGTTTTGTTTATTTGGTCTGAGGCTCTAACAGAACAAGGTTACATTAGATTTTTAATGATTCGGCTACCGTGTAAATTTATAGCACAGCGAGCCCCGTCTAACATATAACACATTGTCTCGACACACGGTTGGGTAACTAAGCAATCGATACGGGTTTTTATTTCTCATTAATCTAGGCTAGACACGACTTGATCGCCTCGAATAGATTTAAATGCATGATACATGTCGATACACTTTATTATCGTGTATTGCTTTGTGTTATTATAAAGATGGCTTTACACTGGTAATTTAGGTATGAGGAGGGCATCACTTAAACTTACCTTTTTTAAACATTATTAATTCTTTTCTGCCAGTCTTAAATACTGGATTTCATATATACGGTAGCTTATACCGACACTGGCTGAACAAATTACATACCTACAAATTTGTACAGAACCATGCAAAGCTGCAAAACAGCCGCACTCGCGTTGAATACTCTACGACCAACCGTCGCAGCAGCATCATCCGCTGAAGATGCCCTGGAGAGAGGTGAAACATGTCCGAAGTATTTTTTATTCCGGTGGAGGTTTTCGTTTTGAGTTTGCTTGCATTTTCGGGCGGTACTGTATGAATTTAAAAAAAACATATGTTTAACGCGAGTGACACTGATTTCTACTACCAAAGCAAACTATCTATGTACCTACATCGAATGGTCGAATATTTTTTTGACTGTGTTATATTTGGTCGAATGATTGTTTGGTCTAAACCGAATTTATACTGAAATGAACTTAGCAAGAAAATTATAAGACAAATCAAACATTTTCTACACTGCCTATATAAAATATTTTCAGTTTATGCTGGTCAAATTTTGATTCAAACGATTTTTTATGACTGCTTTATTTTACGATATTTAGTTTTACATTTACAATAACAAAGTAATGGCGTGCTCAGTACGTAATGAACTAACGAGTGTGATCCAGCCTTAAGCAAAGCACTAGCTACTTTTTGGCACAGCACTTAATTAGTGGTTTTATTTAATTGGCACTGTGTAGGTGGGATAATTTATTTTCGCAGTTTTATTAGGCTCATATATAGGTACTTTGACTTGTTTGTGTGACAATAAAATGCTGTCCGCGATGCTATGGACAGGGTCATCAGATCACATAACGTGTTATTTACTCACAATTAACATAAAGTTTATTGGTAACCATAAACAATTATTAAATGAATATTATACACGTGCCATTCATATATATTTTCTATTTCCACGCTCTTGAGTTTGTTTTTTATTTGTAAGGATTTCCTGTCATTGGGTTAACTGTACGTGACCCCGTTTAGTGATAAGTTCGCCTTTATACTGCTCTTTGTCTACTAAATATTGTATTTTCATCTTGTTATGTGCAAGAAGGCAAGATATAACTAACATCAGCGGCGCCTCTGCCTTCAGGTAATTGAGGTACCTAATTGAGTTGCATAAGTTATACCTAAGTAAAGGTTTTTTTTTGTACACATGCAGATTTTTGACCAAATTATATCATCTATTTCTAACCATACCTACATTGATGATTTTGTCCATCAGGCGCGACTGTCGGGCGATTCTGATGGACAAATCTGTGCATGTATACGGCTGGCTTATCTTAGCCCATAACTCTTAGTGCTCTCAGTGGTGCATTTCCGCTGTCGGTAATCCGTGGCAAACAATTACGTCTTTTATTCAGATAATACCTCCACGTATTTTCCCAGGAGCTAAGTAAAAATAACTCATGGTTTCCCATACACATTCAAGTTATAACCAGCTTACAATAATATCTCTTATTGTAATGCATGTAATCGATGTCATGCAATGAAAACATAGTCGAAGAGCGCAACAATAAAGAGAAACTAAACAATAAAAATCATGCAAATTGTTGCCATATACGGAGAAGCACTGGCTAGCGAAAGAGATTGAAGTCGCCTAGTAAATTTAAAAATTCTGTATGCTGTGCAAGGGTTTGACAAAAACCCTATGATTTTCAAAGGGGCCAAAGTTACCCTCCGTTTGGTCAAAGTAAACCGACTACCGACCATACAGAACCTATACAGACAGTCAAGTGCTTGTGTAGTGAACGTAACTTAATAACTACCACGTAATACGTACTAGGGCCAAAAACACTACATACCTATAATGTCGCATTATGTATAATATCAAATATTTAATGTCATTCTAATTTATCTGCAACTCTGTTCTCGCATACTCTCATCGTCTCACGCGCATAGCGAGTGCGGTGCGCTATCACAAATCATTTTTCAAACTAGTTACTCACAACTTTGTCCGCAAGAGACGAAAGGCATAGAAATATTTTGAGATCATAAACAAACATGAACCATTTTATTTCGTGTAGAGCAGTTAGATGTGTAGAATTGTAGATAATCGACCGCCAATTCGCGCATCCTTTAACAGGCCAGAGGAGGGGTGGCGAGGTCAATGGAGATCACGAGAAATTCATTATCTCGTCGTCTCGTCACATGACGAGAACGGAGCACTGTTTGAAGAGGCCGTTTGTGTGGTCCCTGTGAGATGATTGCATAACTGCAATTGGCAGGGGGCAGCTCCTTTCGCATAGAGCGACTTGTTTGTTTGCTCCAATTGTATGATAATGGAAAGTGTACCTACCTAACTAAAACGGAAGCCGTCAGAAAAATGTGACCTAACTACATACTTTACCGAAGTCAAGTGATTTGAGTCACAACTTAAACAATATTTCTAGAGTCACCGACATAGCTCGAAGACTACCTATGTACGTTGAAGTGGCAATGGGCAGGCCACATCGTTCATAGAACAGAAAACCGTTGGAGGAGAAAAGTTCTAGAGTGGCGACCGCACGAACCGTAAGACACAGTGTTGGCCGGCCTCCTTCTAGGTGGGCCGACGACATCGTTGTCGTGTTGCGAAAGTTGCGGGAAACCGGTGGACGCAGGCGGCGAGTTGTCGTTGATTGTGGCGTTCTAAGGGGAGGCCTTTATTCGACAGTGGATGTTTTCGGGCTGATGATGATGATGATGATGAAACAATAATTTGGTTAGTGTAAGTGGTTGATAACAAAGCGTAGAATGACAACATAACAACCATACCTATTATAAACAAAACGAAATCAAGTTTAGCAACTAAGTACTTAGATACTCGTAAGTTGCATTGAAGGAGCATGTGATCAAGTGTGCCTATACAAAACCAGTTCTATGCCTAAACAGTTTTAGTCGACGTTGTAGAGAACCTTTGATCTTAATGCACTCCTAACGTTAGGCAATCTGATTCTAAACCCTGTCACGTAAAGCCCGTTGTTTATGTCAGTAACAAACACGGTCATTGCTGAAATGACAGCATACTCGTTGACAATGCGACTAAAGGCTCGGACGGACTATTGGGACCGAGCGCGACGACAGCGCCACGTGACAGGCGGCCATTATGGACAATATTGTCGTCACCGCTGTCAAACAAGAAGTAAGTAAATATTGTGAAAAATAATAATGAAATCTTGTGTTATTTTACTATATTACACAATTTTGGACAATGGTAGTCAGTAACATTTATTCAATTTAATACTTGTATCAAATGATAACGTACTTTAAGTAAAATATTTGAGATTAGGTAACTTACTTTTTTTTCTTACGGCAAATATCCACTTATTTCTTTGGTCTCGTTTCCACCATGGTCTTGGAAATTGGTAAAATTTACAGTCGCCATTCTTCTTGGTGTTATTACAATTCACAACAACACATCTTACCAGGACCATATTTTTATCTCAAAAACGATTAGAAAATGTTTACTGCAATATGGATTTGACAGCTCAAGTCAGCGACAAAAATGACAATTTTAGCCGTAGCGAGCGCTGTGATCGTTTAGGCTACCCCCTCCACCCGCTTTGCACTCTGCCAATAACTTCATGCGGGTCTTTCCCTGTGCGATCGGAACTCTGATTGATAGAAAGAGCGGCAATATTTTTTCTAATCCATATCAATATTATAATAGCGAATTATTTCCGAATATCTGTTAGGTACCCCATCACGCTTAAACCGCTGAACTGAATTAGTTGGAATTTTTCTATATTTTAGCAACATCCATTAAAGTGCCCACCCCAGAATGTTGGATTAGGAACTAGTTCCAAATTCCAGGATAAACACTTAAACAACAAAAACGCATGGCATCTCAGGGGCCAGTCCTACCCTGGTAAATATTTTAACCCTAAATGCCAATTTGACGCTGACAAAGTTGCAGACAACAGCTAGTTACTTCAATGGTCAGTACCAGCCTTTATAATACTTTTGGCCTCACTAACGCTCATTACTCGTTTTCTCGTACTTAATAATGAATTTTGCATACTCGTTACTGTTTGACAACTTTCTAAAGGTTCTTTAACTTTAAATAAGGCGTGGAAGGTTGAGATGCATAGTTCGTCCCTTCCAGAGGTTAATAAATAAGATTTTCCCAATTGGATATTGAAACAAAATTACCCATAGTCATCACCATAAGACTAGCTTTGCCCCATTTCATTTAGACTCCGCTCCCATCATTGCGTCATTTCCGGGATCACATTTTAGTGTCCTCAATTGTACTGGTCCAAGTTTTTGGGGGTGTCATCAAATGTACTCAAAGAGGAAGAAGAACAAAGATAAACTAAACTCGTAAAATTAATTAATTATTAAAAAAAGATCTTTTAAAATAAGTGACCATCGCTAAGCGTTATTTATTAATCATAGAGCCATACGGCCACCTCGGGCAATTTATCATTTTCATCAAGTTTGCCCTTCAGGCGATTAATTTATGAGTGTATTTTGAAATCGCATCTTTCCCAATGGACCTATAAGTTGTGAGAGCGTCGTGCAAACATCGTGTGTTGAAAATTGACAAAGACCTCAGTCCATTTGTTATTTAGTAATACATTTCTTAAAACAATAGTCTGATCACCGACGTGACATTCAAAATTCGCTGGAATTTATTACCTCAGTAAGTATTTCATCACTCATTTGTTACTCGTCTGCGATAGTCAAAATTTTTGTAGCGATAATCATTATTTCATCATCTATCCTCTTCAAAATATTCGATCCGCTGATGGGGTACACACACACACACAAATCACGTCTATATCCCTTACGGGTACGATTCTCTAAATTATTTTAGAGCCTAAAAGAAAGTCGCCCGCGAAGTAATCGCTGCACTTGGAATACAATCGTAACTTACCTCGTTTTCTTGTATGTGTTATACGGAGTCATGTGTCTGGTCATTAGTCTATGCACGACCAACAACAAACGCCTTCTTACTCCTTATGGTGCCTACCAGGGAACCTAACGCAGCGAGGGCGACTGCTTTTAGAGAATCACATCTCTGGTCACAAGACGCGACAAGAGGACCTTGTGCTGTAGAATACAGCACTACCCTAAAGTAAAGGACAACACGGATAGCAGTATCAAAAAGGACCGAGTTTAACGACCTAAATATTTGCGCTTTTTCCTTAGTTCGTTACCTACAGTTGCAGTTATCCGATTATACTAAAGTTGCCACATCTATAACCTGCAAAAATCTTAAAAATGTCAGTGAAAGTGTTTACCTCTGTGTAAAAAGAAACCGCTATCTAAGCTACCTACTCACCCATTTCAATGCCGTTGCTTTTGAGTAGGTATGTAACTTAATCTTCATTAAAAAAAATCTGACTGCCTGACTTACTGACAGGATTGCCTCCATGACTGATTGAACTTATGAACACTCAGCTCCTGCCCTTTCAACTGGAAAGGTGTTATTTTGTGCTAAAGTTCTTTTGGATGAGGATTTTGCGAAAAACCAACGGGATAGACATTTCTGCAACGGGGTGTAGCCGCAAGCGACGTCTGTTACCTACACACAATTAAAGAGATCAGTCGCTCGGTTGGTGACATCACTAATTATCCAACCAATGTTTAGTTCTTCCTATGTAACGCTCTCATAATAGCTGTATCCACATTATTCAATCGACTTTTGCTGTCATTAAAAATAAAGTTATACTCGCATCGCGCCAGAATCTCGCAAATAGTATAAGGATATTTCAGTAATACAAAACTACCCACATTTCATACATAATGAGGGCCAATTTTTTTACCGCGGAGTGTATTTAAAGTCTGTTTAAGAAAAAAAGTAACGGCTGCTAAATACTTTGTGTATTAAAATTTATCCTGAATACTTCAGCAAGTGGTTGGGTTACTTTGACTTAACATTAACACCCTTGTAAATATGTTTCAGGATATTTTAATTATTGTTCACAACCGGTCGATGTTCTAAGCGTATTCCCAAAGGAGTGACTTAATTGAGAATCAAAAATTACGATGAAAACCCTAATGGGAAGAAGTTTTCATGTTCAATCAAACTCAACCACCTCTGCTGAAATACTCTCGAATAATTTTAAGACACTTTTTGTTAAACTTAATTCATTAACAATTTTCAAACTTAACCCAATGTACTTTACAAAAGGTTATGTATGTACCTCGATAGACGATGATGATGATGACTTGTAGAAAAAGTGTTATTAATACAATAGTTACATAATTAGCTCTTAAAATATTTTGTACCACGATTGCAACGATTGTATAAAAGACTATTATATACACGGCGCGCGCTTGGTCCCCCCATGGCCCCAAAGTTTCGTCTCCAAACGCCTCAAATTATTTATTTTTTTGTTTTTGTATGTATCGTAAGTCTACAAGTCTAGAATTTTATAGGCAAATACTGGCTTCAGTATATTGCGTCGAAGCGCGGCAACTGCATAAATTCGCATACATAAGTGACGATCAATTCGGTCAATGTCGTATCGGATTTTCACGAGCGATACTAATTACATAGCTAAAGTTCTTTTATTAATGCTTTTGGTCACGGTATTGGCTTTGTGACAAGGTAATAAACAAAACACCAATTCAACAAGAGCCTACCTATACATTCTATCACAGCAACTAACACAGCAAATTTTAAAGAAGTTCATGATATAGAGATCTATGTATTATGGTCAGTTATGCACCTGTCTACACAGACCTAAATTCGGTCGCGCTTGTTAGGTTATTCGTTAAAACTTAATATCGTATAATTAGTTGGTTTTATGGAGGTGTTAAATCTATTCTCGATGACGAACTGGTTGACCTAGTCATAAATTTATACTGCTTTAGTACCAAATAGACACCTCTCATAATAATATACTTACTTTATGCTTCTTTTTGTCTTGGGGCATGCAAGCTAAGTGATTTTTGTTTATTTCAGTTGTTAATGTTTGTTTAATTTGTCTGGTTGTGATTGAACGATTCGATTTCAAATGGTTTAAGTGGCTATACGATAGCACCGCTTCAAACAATAAATATTATTACCACTTAAAGCTAAATTGTTAATAGGCCCCCGCGGCATGGTACCCTAAAGGCTGACAGCATTCCCTCGTTGAATAGTAAAGTTATGCTGTTTAAAGAGAATGCTGCCGGCCCTTTGGTCCCCAGTAGTGTCGACAGGCGCTTTTGCGGAAATTTGATGTGCGCTGGGACCCCATGGACTCTGGGTCTCAAAACCGACTGCAAATAAAATTGTATGCCGAACCTAGATGAGGGTCTAATATGCTATGTGATACTATTTCTATTATTGTAAAATAAACATCCTACATTCGACAGGACACCGCTCAACTGATAATTACAGCATCACTATTACACGTAGTATAGTATGTACATATATTATGATATCCTATCCTATATGATAGGTATTAACGCTTAAAAACGCCTTGTAAGTAGCGCATATTTTACACTGAAATGCACATTAATAATTTACTAAGTTTGACCTGATTCATAAGCCGAAACTGTTGCAGATCTTCAGCCAAGAAAACAAATTAAAATTTTACTCCGACACATTTTAATTGCATGAAATATGTTTGTGCTAAGAAACACAGCTGTGGCCATGAAATAATGTCTTGCTGAAAATTGTTACGACTGTTACCTAAATATCTGCTAAAATGACGTCTGTGTAAAGGATTTGTTCTTCACGTCCTTCCTTGGCGAAAAACGCCAATATGGACCAAAGCGAATCGCGTAAACGCTTAAAATGTTCTCGAGGTAGGTAGGTAGTAACATTATGGAAAAGGAACTGTATTTCATTCTTTACTAGCTTCTGCCCGCGACTTCGTCTGCGTAGAATTTATACATATAAACCTTCCTCTTGAATCACACTATCTTTTAAAAAAACCGCATTAAAATCCGTTGCGTAGTTTTAAAGATTTAAGCATATATACAGGGTGTCAGAAAACCCTTTAACGTCCTTTTACAGAATTGTCAGGTAAGTCTATCTGAACACCCTGGCAAAGTTTGACGCTCGTGGTTAATTAATTGACCCTTTAATTAACGAATCTTAAGATGCATTTTAGGACTATGCTCTAGGTGTACCTTTTCATTCATAAGTTACGTGAGTAGCGCTACTCGAAACCTTAATATTGTTTGTAACTAAAACTTCACTAGCACTTACTTTCAAACTAACTAGGTACCATAAAACTTTGATCGGATTTCCTTAATGATAAATGATCATTTTAAATTATTCTAGATTCGTTTCAGAAAATCCACAATATGACCTGGCAAACGTTAACGTGCGTGTGAAGTGAATTGCGAAAATAATTGTAATCTAATTACAATTCTTTGTATGCTTTAAAAAAGTACCTAGAGATGATTTTAAAAGGATTATGTGTTAGGAGATGGAATAAAATGGATATCTGATTATCTGTAATTGTGGCTTATGATTATACTTACATTATTCTGTATCAATACGAAATCACGTAATACACTTAAAGCCACAATTATTAAACACTCTCTCTCACACACACACATTAATTGTTGAGCGGATATCGGCACAGAATCACAGTTTCATTTAGATTATTTCTCTTTTTTACATAAAATAAACTAAAATTGAATTCTACGTCGAAAATTACAAACACGATGTTTTGACAAATGTTTTTTGACTGTTCATATTTGAGTGAATACCGCGTGATCGCCCGCGCCCTCTGTAAGAGGTTGGTAGCTGTTTGTTTATGGTAGTTTCACTCTCTACTTGTGGGACGTGAACACTTAAGCATGAATGTGAGTGTGGGATGGCTTTTGAGTCTCTTATTTATTTATTCATACCCATTTTCACGCCTCAATTTCTGATTCATGAAGTCATCACTGCGCTTGGCAGACAATGTGTCTTGCTTGTTATCAGGCGCGTGGCACCCGAAAGAATCAAATCATTATTGTGTACCAATAAGCTCATTTATCCGTTCACTCATAATCATGAGTCTCGTTTAGAGAATCGCATAGTTGTCCTTTACACCCAGTCAGTTTTGGGCGTCTACATCAAAGGGTTGCTCGCCGGTTGCGAACCGTTATCACTATGTAATATGCGCGCTGTCCACTATGTCCTTTACTGTCGATTTATGGTCCAGAGTTTAGTAGTAGTAGTAGTAGTAGTAAATAGTAAATGCTTTATTGTACAAAAATAATGAAACAAAAACAACTGTCAAAGAAAGATAAGATACATCAACAAAGACAAACTTATCTCTGTTAAAGGATCTCTACCAGTTTACCTTTTAGTGGGTGCAAGCAGGCGATCGATTATAGACAAGCGAGAATACTGCTGAATTAGTAAAATTATCATATTGAAAATAGTTAGTCTTGTTACACAGTCGACAATTAAATTAAAAATAGTTTGAAATAACTTGAAAAATGTTGAATTTGACAATTATGGAAGGCATGAAGAGCTGTTAGGATACGACTAGTAGTGTCAGGACTGTGACAGGACTTGACAAAAACACTATTACATCAGACATGGCTGCCGGGCTTTGATCCCTTCGCCTTTCCTTAGTGGAGAAGATTATAAACCAAATCAGCGTTGCCAGAATGTTACTTTTGTAACATTTTACGTTACTTTTAACCCTCTCATGTTACCTCCATGTTACAGGTCTCAAAATGTTACTTTTACGTAACTTTTAAAACTTAATTTAAAATATTCAAAATATATTTTTCAACAAAAAATAACCGTGAAACAAAACGCAAGGAAGTTAGCGTTCGTCGTGTTGGCGCACTTGATTTCGAGCCATCATTTATTTTCTTTTCCTTTCTCACACTTTAAGAATGAGAAAGATAGCAAGAGCACGAGCTTCGAACTTCGAAAACATTTGGTAAAGACTAAAGACATCTCTATAGAGATGATCTGTACAAAAAATTGTATGTATTCTTTATCTGTGCTGTGATGTGCTGATGTGATTCAAGTGGATTAAAAAGTTTCGTTGGGGTAGGTACTTGGAGTGAAGTTTTATTTGTTTCGTATTCGTAAGTTATTGTTATTGCTAGGCTAGGTGGTCATTCGTTTAAATTGAAGTGGTTGGTTTGTTCAAGTCGACTTGTGTGCGCTGTATTTTGCCATCATTTCCAAAAATTTCTTCTGTGCGCCTTCATTGGATTTTACTGTTTTTAACAATTGGTAAGTAGGTAAATATTGTATTTGATCCAGGAAATCCGGAATTCAACAACGAAGACAGTTTGCAACAGAAATACATTTGTTTTTGTATATTAAAATTCTCATCCCAGTATAGTCAGTCAAATAACATAATTAAATTATTTAACTGAGCGCCGTGCTGATTAGCTTCATAAAGTTCATGTAGATACCAATTTGCAATGGAAGTTTCTTAATGTCTTTGTCAGTTTCCGTGTTTCGAATAAACATGAATGTAAAAGTGTATTGTTGGGATTGAGAGCGAGTAATTTGGACAAGTGATGTGATGCTCGATGCAGCTGTTGCACATGCTCTCGATCTTAACAATATACAATTAGCGACGCCGCTAACTATCCGTTTGAACGATCTTGAGTAACTTTGGTTTTGTTTACACGTTTACAGTAAGGCCTTATACTACGAAACGTAAAATTCGAACTTCGTATCGTGCCGTCCCGCTCGGGCTTATATGATTTAATACAAGAGTGAACGAACGAACGGTACGATACGAACCTCGATTTTTGAAATTCGTAGTTGTCCCCCAGGTCAGCTCACACCGAGACGCGACGAGACGCGACGTGGCGCGCACTTGTTAAGATTGCCATACAAAATAGAACTTTATTTACTATAGTAAAAGATACATATTTCATTGAGATAATTTGCGCAACTTGACGCCATGCGTGTCGCGACGTCGCACACATTTCTGGCCTCTTCATCTTCAATCTGCGTTGCGTCTCGTCTCGACATGGTGTGAATTGACCCTAACTACAGCGGTCTGAGTATCGGCCACAGCTTATGCTGGCACGCCACTTAGCTGTATGTGCCAAATATTCGTAATTACGTCTCTGTCGTTTACGTGAAAAGCAAAAGAGACAGCACAAATATTTGGCACATACAGTCTAATGAAGTGCCACCATTACAGCTTTAAAATTTGGTCTGTCTCTTCGCTAATGTGACCAATGTACAGTCAACCAATTTGATTCCTGGGCCACAACGTACTTTTACACTAAATATCAATGTGACTTTCCATAACAAATGCCATAATCTTACATCAACGACTCATTGCAACATAGAACCCTGTGGTCCAGAATTCAAATTGGTTGACCGTACTCCGTGCCTACCTAGTACAGTACGTTTTATTCGGTGCCATAAATAAAGATAGTGTTACCATCATAATAAAACATACGTTTACAGATTTTACAGTCCGACAATAAAGAGTAAAAATTAAATATTATTATATTATTATTCCAGCAATTGTCTTGAAAACATGTGCCCCTGAGCTGTCTCCTGTTTTAACACGCCTGTTCAGGCTCTCCCCGGAGATGGGCCAAGTTCCGGATTCGTGGAAGGTTGCTAATGTGCAGCCAGTGCCAAAAAAGGGAAGTCGTGCCGACCCTTCGAATTATCGACCTTTCGCAATCACCTCCATACTGTGTAAGGTTATGGAGCGTGTATTGAACACAAAGCTCGACTACAACTAAAAACTGCGACCTCTATCTAGTAATGTATCAAATGGAATCCGAGACTTTCATAATGTTTCCTTACGTTTACGTGATAGTATATTATATGCATATAAATTCCTTGCGTTTACGTCACGTTACCCTGATGTCAATGTCATATGTCAAAGTGACATTTATTTTTCATCGAATTAAAAACGTACTGTACTGTAGCTGTATTTGGTCGTAATTTTAACAAGACAGAAGTTTGGGGATACCACACTACTGTACGCAAAGTATCCAATCATACGATTTTTCGTAGATGCATGTTTTTTATGCACTATATTGTTTTTAATCCACTATGTTGATATGTCGCTTCTTTTTTTCATGTGTGTGGTGGTGAATGATGTATTGCATGATTTTCTATGATAACGAAATTAACATGTATAAGTAAGATAATGGACAAGTTTTTGACTGCCAAAGCATCAACTTCTAAAGAAAACAAAGACGATGGAGGAGATTACAATAGCTCAGTAGAAGAGGCACCTCCTCAAAAAAAACAAAAAAAACAAGTTTATAATTTTAACGAAAAATGGCTGATGGACATTGCATTCAAAAATTGGATATCGAAGAGGGAACAAAACGGCTCAATCACGGCCTTTTGTAAAATTTGCAATTGCTATGTACACAACCATAAGCCTGCTCTTATAAAGCACCAAAACACATCAAAACATAAACAAAACGTTCATGCCATCAGTAAAACGACATCCATAGAGGAAGTTTTTAAACCGAAAAAAGAAGAAGAGGTAAAGAAAAGAGCTGAACTCAAATTATGTGCTTTTCTCGCTGAACATAATTTGCCACTGATGTTGTCAGACGATTTAATTCCTTTTTTGGCTAACACATTTCCGGATTCAGCTATCATTAAATCTGTTAGTTTAGGAAGAACGAAAGCAACTCATACTGTTACCACTGTACTTGGTCCAATATTGACAGAAGAACTTGTGTCAAAACTAAAAAAAACAACATTTAGTATTATTATGGATGAGACTACAGACATTAGCGTTAAAAAGCAATGTGCACTAGCAGTGATATTTTTTGACGAGGATGAATTTTTAGTTTGTACTAAATTCCTTGATATATTTGAAGTTACTTCTGGAAAAGCCGAAGACCTCACAAATGCGCTATTGAATTGGCTTCAAACTAAGCAGATTCCTTTAAAAAACTTCGTGGGCTTTGCTTCTGACACCACAAACAGTATGGTTGGGCAACACAATTCCGTATTCAGCCACTTAAAAGAAAGGGTACCTCACATTGCATGTGTAAAGTGTAGTTGCCATATGATACACCTCGTGGCTTCTAAAGCTTGTCTCAAGCTTCCGAGATTCGTGGAAGATTTTTTAAGAAGTGTTGGATCCCATTTTAGCCGCAGTTCCCTAAGACAGGAGAAGCTAAGAGAATTCCAACATTTTTTTAAGGTTGATGTGCATAAAATTTTGAGTCCTTCAATTACAAGGTGGTTATCCCTACAGGCTTGCGTCAATAGAATATTAGAACAGTACGATGTACTTTCTGAATACTTCAGAACCGAAGTTTTAGAAGATCCAAGTAAAATCACGGAAGATATAATAGGCACGCTTGATAACAAACTTACTAAAATTTACCTAGAATTCATGTCTTACGTCCTAGACCTATTCAACGATTTCAACCGCCTGTTTCAGTCTGAAAAACCCTTACTCCACAAATTAAAACCTGAAATCCATAAATTAATAAAAACAATAGCCAGCAACTACATGCAATTCAATTACTGTAAAACCACAGATGCCTACAAAATAGAATACGCAAACCCAAGGTTCTTTTTGCCACTAGAGAAAATATATTTAGGGGTAGCTGCACAATCATCAATTGAAGAATTATCTAAAGAAATTCCTGAACCGAAACCTCAAATCACTGATTTCAGAAAAACCTGCTTAACGTTTTATATTGAAGCGATAAAACAAATTACACAACGCTACGATTTTTCTGACCCGCTTTACGATATTATAGAAGTCATTGAACCAAGCAAAGCTCAAACATTTGAAATAAAAGATTTATCTAATGTGATGATCAGATTCCCAAACCTAAAGAATGATATTGATGTTGTGGAACTTCAGAAGGAATGGAGAAAGCATGCCTTCCTTGACCACAACGACTTAAATTTATCCCCGAATGCTGAGGAATATTGGGTAAAAGTTTTAAAATTAAACGATTTGACCGGTACTCCAATGTTTCCAAACTTAAAAAAACTTATTACGCTTTTACTTGTGTTGCCCTTTTCCAATGCATGCGTCGAACGAGTTTTTAGCCAGTTAAAACTCATAAAATGTGATAACCGGAACAGAATCGACACAAAAACGATTTCTGCTTTAATGACAACTAAAGCAAATATTAAAAACGCCACAAAGTTTGAGCCTTCAAAAGCAATGATGCACGCCAAAATAAAATACAACAAGAGTGGTGAAGGTACCTACTAATACTACTAATTGCTTCATCTTCTGTAAATAAATCTCATAAAGTTTAATAAATTTTGTGAATAGGGTGATAAATGATAATATTAATGCTTTTTTCAGGTTCAAGTTCAAGCTACCCCGCCTCATCTCGATAATACTGATATTACCTATAGGTTATGTTATGATGACGTTTTAATAAATTGGTTACCAAAGTAAGTTGTTATTGAAAGACATTTCTGAATTAATTGGTATATTACTTTTTTAATTATTCATTGTATGAATTAATCATTGTATGTATGTCTATCTTTTTCAGGTTCACCAGTTTATTATTCAACCAATATTTTTAATTTTTTTTCCAAATGAGTAATAATCCGCACTGGGTTCGCGTGGGAACTATAGCCCAATCTCTCTCTTAGTTAGAGGAGGCCTGTGCCCAGCAGTGGGACGCATATAGGCCGATAATGATGAAGATGATGAGTAATAATTAACCAATAATTGTTATGATTATTTCGAAGCTTATCAAAAGGAAAAGATGTTTTTTTAGGTAATAAAATTTCATGTTAGTACAGTGTTAGAGTCGTTTTCTACGTAAAATAAGTTAATGTTATTTTTCTCGTGAATATGTTACTTTTTGAGCTGTATTATGTAACTTTTGACTATAGGCCACTGGCAACACTGACCAAATAAAACTGACGGCCGTCAGTTGATATTGAGTGGCAATGTCTATTATTTTTTGTAATTATTTTAAATATTTGTATTAAAATAGTAAAGCGAAATGATGTTTGAGTGTGTACTGTGTGTGATTACGGGGTACTTCACGTTGAGTGGTAATGTGATTTGACATTGTGAGTGACTAAAACGGACACAATAACTGAAGGTCTGTAATCAATGCCTAAGTACTAAGGTACCTACTTCATAAGATTAGCAAGAAGTACAAAATATGCGAATGCTCACAACTTTAGGTTTTTGGCTTGTACTTCTAAATATTCACAGCAAAAGTTTAATTTTCCCGGTATAAAACTAGTTACGCTACCGGACATTGTGTGTCGCTTATGTTGCGAAAGCTTGATAGCTGATTGGCTGATTTACGAAACTTCCGTATGCCGAAGTAGTCACCAACAATAGTTTGACTTGTAGAACTATGAGTAGGAATGTGAGTAGCTTAAGCCTGTGGCACACTGAGCAAAGCTATTAAATTATTTTTTATAAATTTTTTTTTTTAGTTGCTATTAGGGTCTCATACTTTGCAGGGGTATTCGAATATAGCGAACAAGCTCGTGAATTATCGTTAAAGGGTTTTGTGACACCCTGTATATACATAGCGACAGACAGACAGACAGATAGACAGACGACGGAAAGCGACTTTGTTTTATACTATGTAATGATTTTTTACTAACGACGGAACGGATGAGGTATATTCTTAAAAAGTACCTATTGACATCCACGTCCTGTACCGCTTCTCGTGGAAGTAGGTAATGCAAAATGTAACAATGTAAAAAAAATGTAAATGTGTAATGCTCAGATCTGTTCTGTTCTCCAGTCCATTATGGTTGCCTGGTAGAGATCGCTCTGTAGCGATAAGGCCGCCTATATTGTTACCTTGTAATATTCTGTATACCTTTTTCTGCTTTGGTTGTTATATGTGGTGTTCAATAAAGAGTTATTGTATTGTATTGTACCTTGATGACTTGATTTAAACTAGTTTAAAAACCTATTGCTATAAAACTTAGCCTAAAATGTTGAACTAGTTAACAAGATTATTTAGAGCTGTATTTTTCTTATATTCTACTCGTAATTTAAATCCTACACAATTCTTGAAATTCTTCATCCCTTTCAAATGGTAGGTTGTGAGTGATAGACTACCAAAAGTCGGGCCCCTGCTTTGCTTTCATGGATCTTATCGCGCCCCTATGTATCAAATAATTACGTTTATGTGGTGAGTGGAAAGTGACTTTTTGACACTTGAAGCCGATAGCGAGGAGCGCTATTAGACTACCTGTACCTATATAAGTGTTATATGTTTAGCTATGTGTAAATGTATACATCCCTATTCTTACATGCAGAAATATTTAGGTACTTTATCAAATGTGGACCTTTTACAGTACAATACTGTAATTCTTTATTGAACATCACACATCAGTACTTAGGTGCAATAAATTTACAAAGTTTAAAAGATGCTCAAGGTAGACCAGAATTTTTAATCCGTTTTCCATTTGTTTACCCTATTCCACAAAATTCAGTGATTATTCATTTTCTTATAGGTTCCTAGTTGATAATATTAATGAAAGCACTACGAGCAGAGCGGCTGACTGTCTAATTAAACTATCGTGCGACATAACAGGCACACGAAACTCGTCACGGTACAAATCTCTACGAACCAAATGACGAACGTTAGACATTTTTTCATTTGTAAGAATTCTTTCGTTACACCGTCTTAGTCATTAGAAAGATTTCTAGCACCACTTACGGCTGAATCTGTACCACGTCATGCTTTCTCTCGCGTATTTTTAATTTGGACGCCTAGTCTATTATATTAGCAAAAAGTTGTGTAACAATATTTGCACTAGTCTAACAATAGGCGCCTGAGAACAGAGCCCCCAGAGTTGAGCCGCTGCCGCACGCACCAGAGAGTGGTTGAGGAGAATGTTATTCTTAAAACATTTATATTGGTATGATTATGGTGTTTGTACCCGGATGACCAAGCTTTGCGCGGTGTTTTTTTTTTGTACGTTTTCCAAAAGTGTAACCTAGCTAGATCGATTTATCGCCCCCAAAACCCCCTGCATACAAAGGTATTAGATGTAGATGGTAAGAGTTTATCTTAAAATAGATAGTTAATTAGTGCCTATTCGGTGAGACGGGTTCGTTCTAGCGGTGTTCAAGATCATTCAGTGCCATATTTAAACACACTCAAGAAGCAGTCATAGACTTGACCGTGCAAAACTTGGGTACGTACTACGTAGTCCTATGCATACAAACTGACTGACTTAAATCAACGCCCAACCCAAACCGTTTCACCAAGAAAGCTGAAGTTTTCACAATAGGCTGTTTACACGTAAGCAACCACTAATTGATTTTTAGAAATTCGACTCTTAGGATTAGTAGTAATTCGACTCTCGGAGGGTAAATTTGCGGTCAACAGCGAGTTTCATATATTCAAAGTAATTGTAATGTTTCCGTATTAAAAACATAAAACATACACAAATACTCAACCACAGCCCTCAATGAAGACAGTTCAACGAACTCTTCAAATATACTTTACACAAGTATCATGCACTTTTATATGGAGCGATAAAATTATTTACTTTAGCTAATTGTTCTAATCATAAAGACCTTGAGAAAGGCGTTAAACTCCTTTATCAGTAGGTTGCGACAGCAAAAATGGGAACAAAATAAAAGCTTCCAAAACATGATTATTGCAAAATAGTCATAAACGTTGACAAAGTGGTTGATAATAATAAAAACAGTTTTTAGAAAATACTGTATAGCATATGGCAATAGAATATATACATACTTATAAGGAATAATGCTTTAACTGAAGATGTTCTCATTAACATCTCAATAAATGGTAGAATAATGGAAATACTAGCTTAACAGAACATAGATGACATATAGGTAAACCACGTTATATGTCATTCATTATTATTCATCTGCGTCACATGGCTTCCTAGATCACGCAGCTGGGCATGCGCATCTGAAACCAATTCTACGAGCCAAAATTAATTCAATATTTGCCATGAAACACCATAAGATAAGATAAATCTGTGCCAGTTTCAGAGGTTTTGAGCAATTGCATTGAATAGAGCAGTATATAAACCATGGGTCTCTTCGAGCACAATATCAGAGATCAGTCTGAAATCTTAGACGGTGGTGAAGATGCGGCTTTTTGCAACGTGCGTGCTCTTCGTGTCGGTGGTAAGTTGAAATTAATTTTGAAAAATACTGCTACGCTGAAATGGGACTTATGGGACTGAGCAAAACATCTCTGTCGCACGCACCCACAGAGGTGGGCTCACTCAGCCACTTGGTGGGTGCCGGAGAAAGACTAGCGACGAGGCAGGCTAACAAGATGGTGGGACAATTTGGACGCGTACATGGAGAACTGGCTAGACATCGAACCGGGCCGGCATTTTTGGAGGGCTCCTTTGTCCAGCAGTAGGCAGTAACACTATATTTAATAGGGTAAAAAAAATGTCTTTATTACTAAATGCATCTAATATAAGCTTAACATTTAACAGGTCTGCGCAGCTTATGGTGAAGCGGCGAGCGTAGACAATTATGCTTTAGAACCTTTGAAACAGGAGACGAATGGCACCGATGTGTTTGCTAACACGAAGAAACTGATCCAAGATTTAGTAGCCAACCTACGGTTGGCGGCTCAGCAGGCTGCGGACGCCATGGCTGTGTTCGCTGCCGGTTTAAAGGAACAAGTCAGATTAATTCAGGAGAAATTGAATATTGAAATAGCCAAGCTAAGAGAGAAAGTATCCCAAGCCATAAAGAGCGTTTCAGATAGGTTCTCTAACGCTAGTACCGCCGTGAAAGATTGTATAGAGGTAAGGATACTATAAATCAATGTTTTATTTTCTTATTTTTTAACTGCGATATCTTTCATGAGAAATACTTATAATGGAAATTGTTTTTAATTCATAAGAAATATTATATTATTTACAGTCTAATAAGAAGAAAGCTGATATACTATTCAACGACGCCATATATAAAACGATGAACTGTGCTGACGGAAAAGTGCAGGAAGTCGGTGAATTGATTTCACGACAAGTCGAGATATCAAAAGGAGGTCTTGAATTTGCAAACAATGTTATAGAAGAAATGAGGAATTGCACTGACAACAATAACAGTGTTCTTACCAAAGGAGCGTGCCTTGGAACCGTAGCCTTGAAGACCGAAATGAAAGGGGCAGTTTACTTAACGCAGAGCGGAATTTCCGTATGTACAAATAAGCTAAATTATTAACATTTATTCGCACTGCATGTGATGAAAAAGGAGCGCTTATTCAGTGTCGCAATTTGGTTGTTTATTAATTTAATCACATCTTCACACTTCTTCCTTGTTATTCGATATGGAACTTCCTACATTGTTCTTGGTTAATTAATTATTAAATTCTAACTAGTGACGGAATTATCGGTTTACTATTTAAATACAAAGACGAAGACATGTTATCCGACATAGTGGTGCACTCTGCACTTCTCTAAAACGAAATAGATACCTGTGTTTCTAAGAACAAGCAAGGAATATTCAAGTCAAGACTAAATACTCACCTATACTTATAAAGGCAATTTTTTTCTTTACCAGATCGCACGTATCGACCTAGCCCTGGGAACTTTACCAGTGGCTCTTGAGATGTGTGCCGGGAAGCGTATCGTCGAAGCCGGTATGGGAACCGCCAAGATCATCATGGACCTCGGTGGATGCTCGGCGTCATCAATCTTCAACACCCTCACGGGATCCAAACTGCCTGTAATCAATCTACCTATTCCAACTAACCTTCCCACTGAAAATGATGAGTTAGTTCAGCCAGAAATCAATGGCAATACTTAAATTAATCTGACATAATTTTGAATAATGTTTGTTTTGTTTGGAAATGAACTTCCCTGAACCGTTAATATAAGTACTTATTTCTTTGTTTCTGAATAAATTTTATTTCTGTGCATAAAAAGATTTTATTTAAAATTATACTTAGGTATAAAAAATAACTTTAAATTTGAGGAAAGGCGGAATTTGCGATTTATTTCGTTTTATTGCAATTAAAAAAAAGTTGACGGTGGTATTTTTTTATCCATATACGCTGACGAGCAAAAATAACAGGTCACTTTTCATACAAAATTCTATGAAAAACGACCCGTTATCTTTGCTCGTGATTATATTTTGTGCTAAATAGGTAATTTTAAAGTTAATTATTTTCAGTTTGATAATGTAACTAGTGCCCAAGTAAGATTCCAACCAAATGTGTACCAAATTTTAATTAGATCTGTTCCGTTCCGTAGATTCGGCTGCGATAGACGGACTGACAGACAGACAAACAAACAGCTTTCTTATAAGGGCTCCGATTTTCCCTTTGAAGTACGGAACCCTAAAAATGGAACTATACAATGGAAATAAACAACTTGTAGTAAGGATAAGTAAATAGAAGATTAAAGTTACAGTAACTACTTGAAATAAAGCAAATTGGCTATAAATTAGAGGTATGAAAAACATTGTCTTACTCCTGTACTGAACAATATAAAGATGAGAACAGTCCTTTTTCTAGTAACGGTGTTAGTGTTCTGGACGCAGGTAAGTTGACAATAGCAGAAAATAATTATTGTATTAGATTAGAAATAACTTTTCTTAATAGCGTATTATTTCAGAATACCGAGACAAAGGATATCACACCCATTAAACCCCATGGATATCACAAAAATGACTTCCATTTAATAAAATCAACGGAGCTTGCTAATCTGGATGTAAACAAACTCCTCAGCATCAATGACTTATGGAATAACATAAAAACTAGTGTTATTAACGCTTGGAATGCCATTAAAGATCTTGCTAGTCAAACAAAAGACAAAATAAACGAATGGATGCAAGATCTAAAACAACGTGCAGAAGAAGTGGCCCAAGTTTTTAAAGCCAGACTAGAGATTCTTAAAAACAAGCTTGATGCACTAATTCAGACTATTAAGGACACCGCAGGAGATGTACAACAGTGTATACAAGTAAGTTAAATAATATTATTTTAACGTGTTATTAGTTCTTATTTAGCTTTTACTGAAGTACACTGGAATATTATGTCATGTTTTTTCCAGGAAGACAAAGAAGCGATTCAAGACCTTTTAAAGCAAATCGCTCTACGCGTTACAAGCTGCATTGCTGAAAGTATTAAAACGGCATCTGCAGCCGACAGTCATCAGTCAAAATTAGCACTAAATGAATCTGAATTTATGACAGAAGCGGAAAAGAAAGTAAATAAATGCATAGACAATGTTGAAGATTCCGAGGTCTGTCTTAATAAGGTTAGAGGAGAAATTTATGATGAGATGGAGCACAAGGAAAATGGCATCATAGAAACAGTAAGTCATACTTTTTAAAGAAAAAGCTAAAATGTTTGATTGGATTATGTAAACAATGTTGTTTTTCTTTTTCAGAGAGTAGCGAATAGAAATCTAGCTGATGATGCATTAGAAACTATTCTGCAGTGCGCCGCAGATGGAATCATTGACGCATCTGGAGCAATTACTGAAGAAGTAATGAAAATAATTAACTGCGTAATTGACGTGAAAGAAAAAGCTTTCTTGATGAAGTTTGTTACGGTTTGATTTGAAGTAGTTGAGTGCAGGCAGAGTACTTCTTAATTTACTGTTCTGTATTTAATCTATTTTATTGACTTTACTTTGTATATTAACAAGAATAAATAAAGCCTAACTTTGAACAAACTTATTGTGTAAATACTTAAGCGGATGATCCAAATGTCAGCATTGAATGCAGTGTAAGCAAAATTGGGTATCAAATCTAAACAAGATTCTTTGTAAGTACTTATTTTATTTTTCCCGTATCCAATACATAGCATGGCTAATATGATAAAATTTAATTGACAACGACTAATCTTATTAATTTCACGAACAATAGACCATTAGGTGTTTTGCCACTGTACCTAAGTATCGTAACTATCGAGGGCACATAGCATGACGACCTCCATCAACTGGTAAAGTAGCTCCAGTAATATTACTAGCTCCTTCACCAGCCAAGAAAACAATAACAGACGCCACTTCTTTCGCATCTCCAGGCCTCCCCAATGCATGAGTCTCGGCGCATTTCTTCAAAAACGCTTCGTACTGCTCATCATTCATGCTCCCCTCGCCCTTCTTATGTAAACCAGTGGTGATAACTCCAGGGTTAACAGCGTTGACTCTAACGCCTTTCGGCGCGAGTTCTAAAGCAACACATCTTGTGAATTGGTCTAGAGCTGATTTGGACATGCAATATGAGAGGACGTTAGGGAATGACCTTAATCCAGTCACGCTGGATACATTGACGATGTTTCCTTTAGTTGCTAGTAAATATGGTGTTGCTAGCATTGTTAGGTAGTAAGGGCCGCGAACGTTTGTGTTCATGACTCTGTCGTATTGGTCCAATGAAGTTGTTTCGATTGTCCCAGCTTCTAAGATACCAGCGTTGTTGACAAGTACGTCAAGCTTATTAAAATGTTTGATAGTTTCGTCAATAATGTTTTTAACGTTGTTTTCATTATTCATGTCGGCGATAACTATGAGGGGTTGGAGTTTGCCGGGTGAGTTTTCCAGGCATTGTTTGGACACTTTATCCAAGTTGTCCTTGTTTCGTCCTGTCAGTACTAGGTTCGCATTTAACTTGGCAAACTCCAGAGCGGTTTCGGCACCAATACCAGAACTAGCTCCAGTGATGAGTACGACCTTCTCAGTAAACATTTTGCCTGTATAACAAAATTTCATATTTTATTTTTGTACTAGCGATTGCAACTTAATAGGCATGTCACGCTCTCGCGCTTTGACGAAGTGCTAATTTTTTACCTGTGTATAAAACGGGCATCAAATCAAACGCGATGCGAAGATGTTAAGCGCAAAAAATTAAACTGTTTAAAAAGTAACTCTGTTAAATATTGTGACAGTAGAATGGCAATGATAAAAATATGTAGTACCTACGTTACTTGTGGCGACAACGGATCGACTGAACTATCGTTAGGATGTTGATATCTTAAGCATGTGCATCACTCATGTGCACGGCATTTACCTAGCTGCCATGCCTGCATAAAGTTAACGTATTAAATAACATACACGTTGAAGCACCCTAATGGTTTAGTTCGACCAAACTATCATTCGCACAGCTGATTCAAAGATTTTAAGTATGCTGTATGTGTGTTCTTGAAGCACACTATCCGCGCAAACAACGTAAACATTTCCACACTGTTCAGGAAAGACAGAGCAAAGAGTGAGCTTTGTGACGTGAACGAATCCTATACCTAATTAAAAACTGACAACTGCCATGATTCGTTAGTAGATTAAAGTAAGTAGTAACTGCTTTATTGTACTAATATGAAGAAACAGATACAATTCACAAAAAAAATAAAGATTAATATTTGCACACAGGCGAACTTATCCCTATAAGGGATCTCTACCAGTTAACCTTTGAATAGATAAAGTCGTCCATATACGTGTTTATGTGCACTATATTTATATTTATGCATTATAATGGGCAGCAAAGATTTTTCTTCACTACTGAGTAGTTATTCTGATAAAAACATTAAGATAAATTATAATCAGTCACAATATACATCATCAACTCTGTCAAAGAAGCAAGAATCATTGGTAAAAGAATACATACATATATCACGTCTTTATCCCTTACGGGGTAGAGAGAGCCTAAGGTAACAGAGTAAAAGAATAGAAGTATGTATAATCCGCTTATCGCTATCCCGCGGGAACTACTTGATTTTCCAGGATAACACTATTCTTTATCGATCTTTATCTTTATAAATCAGTACAGCGGTTTAAGCGCGAAGAGGTAACAGACAGACAGACACATTTATAATATTAGTATATGTAGTACAAAAAAAACATGGTGGTTTTGATTTGATTTATGTCCTCTCAAACTGTTTGGCTTGAGTCAAGCAGATGGTTGTAGGTTAGAGCCCAGGCACGCACAACACCAAATCTCATTTAAAATTTACTTATCAAGAGCATTTCGGTGAGAGAAAACATTGCGAGGAAACCTACATACACCTGCAAGGCAATTTAATGGTTTGTGTGAAGTTTCCAATCCGCACTGGGCTTGTGTGGAAACTATAGCCCAAGCCTTTTCATTATGAGACAAGCCTTATGCCCAGCAGTGGAACTAATAGGGGCTGGAGATGATAAATGGACAACCCAGGCATTCCTAGCATCGTCCAAACCATCTTGGAGTTTAAAGAACAGTCCTTAAAAAATTTACCTATGTGCTACGGACAGAAGATAGGAAAGCTGGCAGTGCAACACTAGAAATTTTGTGGATCCCTAACCCACCATTTCAGCAAGGGATACCTGGTTCCAAGCTTGTTCGTCAAGTTTTATATTGACGGGGAAGAACTAAGATCTCCTGTCAACAAATTTTAATTACTTATTGTAGTTTGAATTCTATTGAGAGAACTAATAGCTCCTCTTTCATTAATCCGAAATTACAAGATAGGTCTTGCTGCTTCACCGTCGATGTTAAGAATAGATTCTGAAGCATTTTCAATAAGAGAGTCAATTGACGTTAAATAATTTGGGTTCATAAAAAGGATAATTGTGAAGCAAATATGTGAATTTAGGTAAAAAGACAAAATTTTAAAATGGTTATAGTAGAATGAGCACATAATTTAAAGCAGCCGGTCTGAGCAGTTTTAGAATTCTGAAATGTTTTTTTGTATGAGGTCTAAAATTCGTTCTTCGTTCTTCGAAAATTGGTGTCCCTAGGAGGTTAAGGCTCTGCTTATCAATAATTTTGATATTTTAGGCAAAGAATTTCGAATTTTTGGACAAGGTCTGAATAACTGTTATTATAATAACTTCTTATGGGCTGTTCGCATGTATTGAAATTTAGGTATAAACCAATTGTCTTGAATTTATTTATAATTACCAAAAGATCTGAAAGTACCGTATCTGCATCACCTCCTAGGGTCCCGTCGTCAAGATACCTAAGAATATTATTTTGTCTTAGTACTAAAAAAAACAATAAGATTAACAAGTACCTACCTACTTGTATTGTATAGCACACGTTTCAATTTCAACTACAGAAAAAAGGTATTTATTTGTTGTTATTAGTTGGAAAACTTTGATCAAAATTACTTGAAAAAGTTGAAAATGACAGCATAACCTAGATTTTTTTTAATTTATTTCTGGCGCTGGGTACATAGCCCTTCAGCCGAATACAGAAAAAGGAATGTTTACAATGTTAAACAAATCTTAACTTACACTAACCTATGAATACAAAATTCCTTAAATCTAAATTTAATCAAATTTTCTCCACTGAGTTTAATATAAATTTATAAATGGAATAAAAATAAACTTCATTAGACAGTAATTCCTGAGTGTGGCGGGGAACACTTAGCGAGTTTTCGATCGAAATGTCACTCAACTCCGCGACGAGCAGTAATCGCTGCATATTAAACGTCTCACATTTAAACATCACATGGGCGATATCCGCATTGGTGTCTGAACAATAATTGCATTTCTTGTCACTTACAATCTTAAGTCTGTTCAGATGTGCAGGAACCAAACAATGACCAAATCGGAGGCGATTAATGATGGTGAAAAACTTCCTGCCGTAGTACTTAAATCTATTATACCAGGGCTGCACTGGTAAGTCTTTTTGTATTTCCGCATACCACTTTCCTTTCGTTTCGGTTGTCTTGGTCCAGTATTGCTGCCACATTTTTCGTGCATTCGTGTTAAATAGCTGGTGAAAGTCCGTAAATGGCGTTTTCAAAATCTCCGTGTGATCTTCATCATGATCCTGCCGAGTTTTCAAATCCACAATCTCATTCCCACTTATGCCACTATGAGAGGGGACCCATACAAATTCTATGTGTTTACTTTGTTTTAACATTTCCAATATGTGTTTAATTTCGTATACAATATAATTCAATTTAAATGCAAAGTTACTGTTACATAAAGTGGATAAGACACTCTTGGAATCAGTAATTATTAGTATATTTACATTTCTTACATGGCTATGTACAAATTTCAAAGCAGTTAATATGGCATAACTTTCTGCCGTAAAAACACTACAATTATTTTCTAACTTAACACATTTAGAAAAGTTTTTTTGAGGGTCATAAAATGCTGCTTTAACATTGCACAAGCTTTTAGAGCCATCTGTGTAGATGGTGTAGAAATCAGATTTACTATCTAAAAATTCAAGAAAGTCAAACTTATTTTTAACAGTATCTAAATTACAATTAATATCTAGAAAATTGAGCAAAGAATAGTATGGACATTGGTAAATTGGCCATTTATCAGTGATATTGATGTTCCTTGTTTGGTTTTTAACACATGTCATAATATATGAAATTTCAGGCAAAACCCTGGAAACAAGTGTGTCTGCCGTGATATTAGAGATAGCAACTGACTGAGACATTTCTAAAGGATACAAAACCTTGTCGAGGACTATGCTATTATTTGAAGATAACTCCTTCAAACAAAATCTCTCGGCCAATTGCAAGCGTCGTAAGGATAATGGAGGTATGCAATTTTCGGTTTCCATCGAATTGATAGGAGTAGAGCACATGGCCCCACTTATTATCCTCAAACCCATGTTTTGTATCACATCAAGTTTTCTCAATAAAGTAGTACTCGCATTCATATAAGCAAGGCTGCTATAGTCAAAATGACTCCTGACAATGCTTTTATACAGCATACTTAATGTTTTAGGATCAGAACCCCAAAATGTTCCTGCCAAACATCTTAACACATTAATACTTCTCATGGCATTTTGACAAATGTGACTAATATGTAAATTAAATTTCAATTTATCGTCTATTATGACACCTAAGAATTTATGATGACTAACAATAGGAATAACATTACCACTATAGGTAAGTTGGACAGAAGATGGAGCTAGTGGATCTGTACTAAACACTAGAACAGAACTTTTTTCTGAACTGATTTCTAATTTTAAAATGTTGCTATAATACTGTTCTAATTGATTTAGTGCAGTGTTCATATTACTAACAGCTATATTTAAATTTTGATTTACACTGTATAAAAGCAAGTCGTCTGCAAATTGCAAGATTTTTATTTGTGAAGTGTCTAGAATATAATCAAGAATTTGAGATGTGTACAAATTATATAGCAGAGGTGACAGTGTTGCTCCCTGCATAGTCCCTTTATTTACAATCTTAGGTCCATGTAATTTATTGTTATATTTAACAAATAAAGTCCTATTGGACAAAAATTTATAAATCCATGTTAATGTTTTACTTGGTACACCTAAGCTGTGTAGCACCTTAATTAAGCACTGAATATTTACATTGTCAAATGCTCCTTTCACATCTAAGAAGGTGC
The DNA here is from genome assembly GCA_949127965.1 of Pandemis corylana. Taxonomy (NCBI): domain Eukaryota; kingdom Metazoa; phylum Arthropoda; class Insecta; order Lepidoptera; family Tortricidae; genus Pandemis; species Pandemis corylana. Next base: position 8,982,082 of record OX421856.1, on the reverse strand, counting down.
ACACAACATTAGAGTGACTGAGCTTTGCTTTTTTGATATCAGATATAAATGCTACAAAACTTTCAGAGCTACTCCTTCCCTTTCTGAATCCGAATTGTATGTTGGGTAGCTTACCCTGTGTTTCAGCAAAATAATCTAATCGTAATTTTAACATATTTTCAAAAAGTTTACCTAAACATGAAGATAAGGAGATTGGCCTATAAGAAGAAGCACTATTCACAGATTTATTTGGCTTTAAAATGGGGATGACACATTGGGTTTTCCATGACTCTGGTATAAGTAGATTATTCCAAAGTTTGTTGTAAATATTGAGCAATATCTTGAGCGCATTAGAATGTAAATTTTTAATCATCATGTATGGTATGTTGTCCATTCCTGGTGTTGTATCTTTCCTACTCTTAAGTGAAACAAGAAGTTCCTTCAGTGTAAAAGGTTCGTTAAGAAAAGAATTATTGTTGCTTTCCACAGACTGGCCTAAAATATAATTTATGTAGTCTTCATCCATCTGTGAAGAATCTGCCAATTTATCTAAAAAACTTGGTATCCACTCATCATTTAGATGTCTGTTCTGTGATCTACCTATCCTCTTGAATTTTTTAATATACTTCCATATTCTAGCAACAGGGGTCATTCTATTAAAACTACTACACAGTTCATGCCATGAATTAATGCGTTCTTCCTTTAGTATTCTCTTTTTTTTAGCATCAAGTCTCTTATAATTTATAAAGTTAGGAATGGTTGGTGATTTTTTATACTCTTTAAGAGCGTCTTTGGAATGTTGAACAGCATCAGCACAGGTTTGATTCCACCAAGGAGCTGGTTTTCTTAACATTTGCAAAGTTTGTTTTGGTTTTTGCTTAGGGACAGTTTCATTTCTAATATCATACAGAATATTTACAAAATTATCATACAAATCAAGAGGCTGAGCATTTTCAACATCTAAGTGACAAAATTTGTTTTCAGACAGTGAATGAAATTTAGACCAATCTGCTTTATTATAAACATACCTTTCCTCCACAGGACGAACCTCATACACCGAAGGGCGCACGTTGACTTCTACCTGAGTTGGGTAGTGATAGCTACCCATTGGATCACCATGGACACGCCATTCACATAATGGTGCTAATGTGGGAGTAACAAATGTTATATCAATAGCAGACGCATTTCTATTAGGATACTGGACAGTGGTTGGACTACCATCATTCATAACCACAAAATCGAACTCATCTATGACTTTGTAAAGGGCATTCCCTCTACTATTATTAGCCTGGCAGCCAAACAATAAATGGTGTGCATTAAAATCTCCCATGACTAAACATGGTTGAGGAGTTTCTTGTAAGACTTTTTTCATCTTACTAGCATCAAACCTGCTGCTATTTGGTGGACAGTATACACATAAAACATGTAATTTACCTAGAGATGTCTCTACTGAGATACAAATATTCTGAATTGATTCACTAAAAGAAGTATTTACTATGTCATATTTTAAGTTTTGTTTAATTAATATACCAACACCATTGTGTGAGTTTTTGGAATTTTTAAATATGAAATTATATGCTGGAAACCGAGGAACATTGCTACTACTTTTAAGCCAAGTCTCATTCAACAAACAAATGTCTATATCTTGATCAAGAAGAAATTTTGTCAGTAATGCTGTTTTACTCTGTAAGCTTTGTATGTTAAACTGTGCTATATGTAAATATCTATCCATGAATTAAAGTAAATTAGTTAACAATATTTCTTTTATTCTTGTGTTTGTAATGGGGACATTATCTTTATTGTTGCCTAAAGTAATAAGGGTTTTCACCAAGGCATTAATTATAATATCATTGCTGACTATCTGGTCAGCACTGAGTGTCTTATCAGGTTTGTTTACATTCTTATCATTTGTATTGGGTGGGGATTGAACATTTTTGGGAGATAGAGGAGGGAACGACTTGTTATTGAAATTAGGCGTACCAGTAACATCGGCATAAGATCGATTGAGATGTCTATTTTTCTTTTCTTGAATTTTCTTTTGCTTCACTGGACAATCTCTTGAGATGGCCAGGTGATTTCCGCTGCAGTTGATACATACAATTTCTTCCACCTCGCAATCTCTATACGAGTGTTGACCGGCGCACGATGAGCACATCTGCTGGCCTCTACATACCTTTGCAGAGTGGTTAAATTTCAAGCACTTGTAGCACTGTACGACAGGGGGGATGTACGTATGCACGGGATATCTGAAAAGCTGTATATATGCATACTGTGGTAGCACCGTGGTCGCAAAAGTCACCGCAATGGTGCCCAGCGGGGTAAGTTTCTGGTCTACTTTGCGCATAAAGCGTTTTACAGAAATAATTTCCTGGTCGCAGGATAAATTCTTGTAAATATCTTCATTCGACATGTTGGTAGGTACATGCCTTATTACCCCAGTTACTTCAGTGAGGTACGCTGGTATAAAAGCCTTCAGTTTATGACGGTTTAAAAAACTGTCCATCTTTAAAAAGTTATTTGCCGGAGCAGGCTTTTTGAAGGAAACTCCTATTTTGTAAGCGTTCACTCTGTGAACACCCACGATTCCTTTCACATTATCCGTGAAAAGTTTTGTCAGAGTCAATGGATTTTTATTGCCAACTTTTTCCTGTTCACTGGACTCCACAAATACAACACAGTCACCCGTGTGATTTTCAGAGAAAAGCCTCTTATAATTTGCTTTTGTGAACATTTTATAGCATACTTCTTTGTCCTTGTTGCGATTGTCCAATTTCCTTTTTTTTGCAATTTCGACGGGGTCTTCCCCGTCGCTATCTACACTCATGTTTCAAATTATTTACACCAAACTTATATTAAATTATTATACACTTTTAACTAGTTTTATTTACAAAATTCTTAGAAAATTTTCACGCAGAAAAATTTAAAACGCCCGCCTAGTTCGACTTCCCGCCAAAAAAAACGCATAACCTAGATACGCGGCAATGTGGCCAACATTGAAAACAAAAGCCGAGCACGGCATTCACACACAGTAAAAGTAACCGTAAGTAATACTTTAAGTTTCAAGTTTCAAGTGTCAAGGAATCACTTGTGGGAGTATAAGATCCATGTCCATTTTCTGATCACGAAGTTAGCTATGGAATAAAAGGATCAAACTGATTTCATCAAAAAAAAATGACTTCTACTTTCTCAGGTAAATAATTACCTATGCCTAATTTAAATTCTTTGAAATAAAAATACGGTTATTCCGTCTATTAAATAAAATATACAAGTCACTTACGGGAGTGGATTTTACATGTTTGGTTTAAAACTTATTAACTAAGCTTATAAGTATACAAAAATAAAGTGGAGAGTAATGAAATAAATCTGTAATCGAATCAAGTAATTTGACCTTGCAAAAAGAACAGATCGTTAAAAATAATAAAAAAACAACTTTCGACATCTCGATAGCGTCTTTTACGAAAGCATTTTCCCTTCTTCACGAGCTGTATAAGAGATCACTATACTTAAGTTGGGCTTTCCACAAACATTCATATACACAATATTGGTAGACGTGTACAATCGGGAGTCCTTGAAGTACCTATGTGGGGCAGGAGTAAGAGATATTACGTCGAGCTCAGTCCGCATTAAGACCACATGCAAAATGTTATTCCCGGATACTGTTCTGGACAAATGTTTCTGGTAAGCATAAATTGGCCTCCCCAGTGGCGGATTTACCATAAGGCTGAGAAGACTCGAGCCTAGGGCGGCAGATTTTGGGGGCGGCAAATTTGGGATTTTGGGGGTGGCAAATTTGGGGCACGACCTTTTTTTTTTTACCTCATAAAAAAAAATTTAAGAAGTCTGCAACAGATTTTGCAAGGGCGGCAAAAATTCAGCCTATACCTTGAAAATTTGTAAATCCGCCACTGGGCCTCCCACATAAGACTTTGTCAGGAACATGACCCTCTATGAAGGATGTGCATTAGCTCAACCTACACAAGCGAGTAAAAATATGATAGACTAGCTGTGGCCCGCGGCTTCGCCCCTGTCCCTTTTTTTTTCGAATTTTTGTTTTATAAGAACCTCCTTCTGACAATAATAACGATCACAAAAAAATAATTAGCGAAATCGGCCCAGTGGTTCTCAAGTTTATGCGCGACTGACAAACGCATTTCATTTTTATACAATAGATTTGACGTGGACGAGTTAAAAGTCGCCAACCCTTAGAATAATAAACGCCATAAAGCAACGTCAGCGAATGCAATGCGTTTGCAGATATTTCTTGCAAATCTATACCGAAACTTAATATTTGTGGAAAAGTCACAAAACTTCTTGTCGAAAATAAAACAATCAGAATATAATTTCACATCTTACTTTTATTTGGTAAAGCATTACATAAATACATAGCTGATATTCCATTCGGCACTAAACACTTTCAAGGCACTTAAAATATGTTTCACTATGTACATTGTACTTCATAAAATATTTAAAAAAGTTTATTAGAAAAAAATATAAATACACAAGTCTTCCTTGCGGAATGCAATGATATGAATCTCTGAAGTTTCATTGTAGGAATGTTTTGAGGAATACTGCTAGACAATTTAATACATTTTTTTTTCGATACTGTTTATTAAAAATACACACGCAGTCTTAAATATAAATACAACAGTTTCTATGTAAAAAGAAGGCAGATAAATTTTCAATTTAAAAAATTTCATCACAGTTCAACATGAAAATAAAAATATATATATATTTCTACAGTAAGCTGTATAAACTCCGTTTCCAGCACCCTAGCAGATTTATGTATTAAATAATTTAGGTAAGACTGTTTTATTTTAAATTACTAGCTAATATTATGAATTTCATTTATTATTTACTTACAAGTTCATACGATAAGGCAAAATATTTAGCAGCGGTGGACCTTATCAATTAATAAGTAAGTGTATTTTTTACTGTTTCACTTAGAACGGCCTAAAACATGTACACGTCTAGTCGCCTTATCTTAGATATTTCCCAGGTATATCTTGAGATACATACCCGATTCTCTAACAAAATAAAGTCAGATTTGTACCTATGTCTTGAAGTAATGTCATTTTCTAATAACGTCTTCAAACTAAATATATCTGCGATAGTGTGAATTATAAAGGCAACTTATATTAAAAACTATATTTTAGTAAGAGTTAACAACATTCAAAGGTCGCTCACGTCATCTAAGTAGCAATTGTAATAATAATTAATACCAGAACAGAAGCTGCCTTAGTAATGAAACAGTCACACCGACGCGTATAAATTTGTATATTGCACTATGATACTAGGAACCTGTGAAAGGCACATTGAAAAGCACTAAGTTTTAGTTTTCGTGTCTCCCTCTATTACTACGACAATAAAATAAGGCCCTTCGATTATCGTACGTTAGATGCGAATGTCCGCAAAGCGTTCTGATGAGACATCTAAGCTGTGATTGGGTATGTGACGTTCTAATGGACGACGGGCCTTATTGTTGTATTTTGTTTTATACTATCAAGCGTTGTGTTTCGCTGTTCCGTGTCGCAATCTTCGAGCTTCTCCAGTCGTCATAATAATTTTATCTGAAAAATATAAAAACATGACTGTAAGAAAACGGTTTAAGGTAATTGTAACTATCATCGCATGGGTATTTTATCTATCTACTCTACTATACATAAATCAAAGTCGAGTTAGTTACATTATTAAGTGAAGGACGGCTACTCAGATTTTTATAATCTTTGATGTGTTCTATTTTATTATTCTCCGAATAGCAAAAGTAATAAAACAAAACCGGAAAAAAATATGCATAAAATTCATTTTCTCGTTCATTTTTTGAACGACAACATTGGCAACGCCAGCTCTGACGACTCACCGAAACCAATTAGGCGAAACGAAGTTCGTTGGTTCAGCTTATATTAAATAATAAATAAACATAAATTTATTGTAGACAGATATAATTAAATAAGGTGACAACAGATTCAAAACTATACAAGTCTTTCAGAATTATTCCAGAATATTTCTGAAGGTTACTGTGATTGAACACTCTTGTACAAATTTTTGTAGTTTTGGATTCAAAAATAAGTCACCCCTTTGACTCCATACACTTTGAATATCAATAAACGTATGGAAACATTTTTTGAGCACAATTGGAAAATCCTGAAAAACATTTACAAGGTTGTTCAGTGAAACTAACCCAACCAACTGCTTCAATATTGTGTATGTGCGTGTGTGTGCGTGTGTGTGTGTGTGTGTGTGTGTGTATAATGTGTGATATAGTGGTTGGATGGATTGTTCCCTACTCACCGGTCTACGTGCGCCTGTCGGCGAGCGGCGCGCCGCTGTTGCGCGCCCACTCGCGCTCGAACTCGTGCTCGAGGATCTCCGCGCCGCGCTTGCGCGTCAGCCCGGTCTCGTCCAGGCTCAGCTCGCACATCTGCATGTCGTCCACGCCTGGAGACACACACATTGATAACGCTCCCGGACCATAGCGTAATAAATACACGTAGTAAGGTCACTTGGCGGTCTTGGAATCATGTTCATGTTATAGGCGATGCGGCTAGCGATCAATCGCGCTAAACGTGGTCTTTTGGTCTCGTCACCCTGGGCTCTGTTAGTTATAATAGTTACACATGTAGAAGGGGGGGGGGGGGGGGGGGTCTGGAAATTTGTGACACACGAACAAGTAATCGCAGTCTTCATAATAAACCGTGTGACGTGACATTAGGGTCCTCTAAAAATGATGATGATGAAATTGGTATGACGTACTTTATGGACGGCCCCTTATGCATGTCCAAACAGTTCGAACGAAGCCTCGTTCGCTCGTTTGACCCTCTATTATTGGGAACAGTTGGCCCTATCGTCCGCCACAAAAACACAACCGTCTCATTCCAAGTGTGGCGCTGAAACGAGACGTCTGTATCTTTGTGAAGCACAGTCGGTGCCTCGTGCGTACGTACCGGCCTGCAGCAGCACGGGCGCCTTGTCGGGATGCAGCTCCATCTGGCGCGCGACGTACTGGCCGTCGAAGTGCGCGTACCACCAGCCGCGGCGCTCGGCGCCGGCCGCGGGCCGCACGAACGGGATGCGGAAGTAGCGGTGCCGCGCGCCTAGCACGTCGCCCTTTTGTGGTAGTCTCGGCGTTTTAGCTGCAACACAAATACGACAACAAGCATTAAATTTTAATGTAGACAGATGATAACAGAAACTTCTTTTTTACTTTAATTCTATCGATGAAACTCAAGTGGTCCCTATTGTCTTTTGAGTAGTATTATGTTGCTCGCCTTACGATGTCTCGCCATCTACCCCGGTTGGCCGACTAGTGCACTCATGCAAGGGGCCGACCAAACGACCTAATACAGTGGAAATGCCATATAAGTCATATGAAACTAAATTGACGCCAAGTCGAAATTGGCACTTACTCCACTCTGATTGGAAAGCCGAAGTCGAACAGGTCTCTAGAGTTGATTGAGCAGCTATTATGATAGACATGGATGGATGTTTAGTCTTTGCGTGGCATCTCTATACTTTAAATCAGCGGTCGGCAACACGCGGCCCGCGGACGTCTTACTTGCAGCCCGTGAATGTGGGCTTTTAGGGTCAATAACACCTTTAGTTAGCCCGCCTTTACTTTATTTTGCCACCTTGTGGCCCTTGCCTGTCAAAAGGTTGCCGACCGCTGCTTTAAATAATCAAACTCGATAAAAAGTTAAAAGTAAATCTTGATAATAAATATTGTGAACATGGTAATGTGATTATCCAGGGAGAAAGCAGGGGAAGACGTCTGTATGGAGAAATGAGCACCCGTTGGTCACCAGATTCCCTGTTAATAAGTATGTAGTGTGTACCGGCATCCATGACGCTCTGCGGCGCGCGCTCCTGCTCGTTCATGGTGGTCTTGCGCGCGTTCTTTGCCTTCCACGCGTGGTACACCTTCAGCCGGCGGTGGAACTCGTGCCTGCACGCCTGCGGAACACCACCACTCCCTTTACACCTCTTACTACTATGCAACGGGATCATAATAAAAACTATTGATCAAAGCCAAAAATAGTGTCAACCCTAGTAGCGACTGCGTACTAGGTCAACTTTAATTGGAATAGAGTATTCTAACAGTAGGGTAGTGTTTTAATTGTTATTGTGAGTTGTTTTTTCGGTAGGTACTTTAACGGTAACTTTAACTATAACCGAAGATTTTGACTTAAGTATATCTAAAGAAAGAAAGAAAAAGTTATATTTATGACAACACAATTGGTTAAAGGAAACAAAAAACAATTAAAAAAATTTACAGATAAATAGTTTGTCACAACATGTTAACGCTCCAGTTGTAACCAGACTTACCTCTAGAAGCTCAATATCGCACGAAGTATTAATAGTGTCTCGCAACTCTGAATATTTCCATTTGGACAGGTCGTGTTTCTGTTTGCCTTGCATCGCCTGTTGCATCCTAACACGCTCTGACCTACAATGTGGAACAAATGTTAAAGGAAACTGAGCATTGGATTAAGTTGACGGTTTCGCCATGACAACGAGGCTATTGTTGCTTTTAAAGTTTCACTTCAAACAATCACAAAATTTCGAATAACTCGTCTGTCGGCTATCGCGAGCTGTCAACGAGGAACCTTGAAGGCCTTGAGTAAAAAAACGTCATTTAAGCCACATTGTCTAACGCTGAAATCAAATCGCATTCACCACTTTCTGTCAAACGGTTTAGGATGATGGTTCATAGGAAGAAATGATGAATGCGGTTGCACGCCCGCGAGTTCGACAATATAGCCAGTTCATGAGAAATCAACATTAACGGCCTCAGTTTTCATGGCAAAACCTACGTTACAAGAGAAGTTGCATGCGGTTTACTACATACATACAAAAGCTATATTGAGTGGTATAGTTAGGTATTTTTTTACATTTAACGATGTCACTTTTGATTTGATTGACAGATATGTTAATGCAACATAGTACCAAATTGCCTGCTAATACGACACAGACTATATGAATTATCACTTTTCTCATTGTTTGGAGATTATATAATATTAGAATTAACAAAATTGATTTCTACAAAAACGGTCACGTTACATTTGGTGCAAAACTGTATAAGAGTATAAGCAATCCGCAAATCCCAAATCGCATGCATTTTAGGTCGCTTACACCTTGAGTTAGAGCGAGAATAGTTTACGCCATTTGCATTGAAAACATGAATTAACACGCGCACTACTCAATGGGTGTACTGACCTTTAGGCCCTATTTCGTAAAACGTGCAAAATTTGTGATTCAGTAAATAATGTGCATAGTTTGGATGTCTACATTAATAATTACGATTCAGTATTCATTTTATCACAAAAACATTAACGCTGTAATTAAAATTATTTTGCTATATTACTTGCGTTGTGATATTTATTTGCTGTCGCAAGGAAATGAAAAGGCCCTGTGGGTAACCTTGACCTATGCGTAATAAAGTAACTGGTATATCCTTCACTTTAGTTCACTGATGATGCTGATAGATACAAATAGAGATATACAAATAGGCAGGCTAAAGCCACCTTGAATTATTATTCGTTTGCAATTAATTCGATTATTAAATCAATGAGTAATAGTTACAAAAACGGGATAACTCACGTCATGTTTGTGTAACTACGATTGAGTCTCACGGTAGTTTCATGTCAATGAGTAATATTAGTAATTCTTAATTTATTTTTAGTCACAAAACAAAAATGACTACACTAGCTTGCTACTAAGTTAGAAGTAAGATTCCATGCCAAAGAGTAGAAGAAGCAGTTCATAGTTAGCGAGCGAGTTAGTAGGTGTCAGTAGAGATTATATTAGCCCTCTCTCAATAACGCAATAACTGTTTTTACTATTTCATTAATATAGATGGCGCTGTCCCTGAATGTTCCTTTGGCACAGGGACATTTCCGCTCGGTTTATTCCTTACTCTTCATATTGACTTCTACGTATTGGCTACGGCTTCCAAAGGCGCGGGGCCGTGGCCGGGAATAAGTGCGGCATCGAACACAACAAAGAAATTTACGGTGTTATTATTTATTTACATAGTTATTTTTTAAGTGCATTGTCACCTGGACAATAGATTAGAAACTGGTTAACTTTTTTTTACCGGCGGTACACCGACGCGGCTTCTTATTTATAAAAAGAAAATCCAACGCAATGTGTCTGCGGCGTCCGAAAAATAGATTTTCGTCGCAACTCGTTAATGAATGAAATTATACTTAAATGTTTTTTTTTTTATAGGACTCATAAATATTGTGGCAGCCAGTCACAATTACTACGCTTTTGAGAGTGGCCATAGAGCAGCGGCGTGCGCAGAAGGAAACGTTAGTCGGTCTCACTGAATACCTGTTCAACTTATTTTCTCCATTGACTGTGTCCATGGTTGGGAAACTGTGCAAACAAAGATAACTTACTATCGTCGTATGTCGTGCCAAGCTATTTACAGGAAGGGAGGCGCGACAACTATTGTATACATAAAATAGATTCTTTTTTTTTCCACTATGGTCTAATCACCTGACGGATTATAATGAAACCTCTTTGGTTAACCTTGGCATTTGAAATTTGGGTGCAGGTATAAAAAATATATATCACTTACAGTAGACAAGAAGCTGAAACAATATAAATTCTGGGAAAATTAGAAATTGTTCTGCTGTTTCTATTCGGCCAGTACATTCGAATTGCTTCTGCCCAATTCAGCACTGTCAAAATTATGATTAGACATTACGTAATCGTTGCCAGTGTTTTTTTTCCTTTGAACTCAATATTAAGCAATTAGACATTCTATTACATTGGGCCAATCGAACCGACCCCAGAGTGAGGTGGTTGTCATATCGACTGAATTGTTTTTTTAATGAAAATATATCAGTCGATATCTTCGCTGTCCTTTTTAAACACAGTGTATATTCTATCTCTACAGTGAGTGGTACATACCTGCGTAGTTGCGGCGGCGAGCCTTCGACGTGTCCGTTGGTCTCCTTGGCGAGCCGCACCGCCATTTCATGGTCGCGTCTCTCCTGTTCCAATCTGACACAATAATACAAGTTTCAGGACCTTGAGCTATCAAGTCTATGGCAGTGTGACAATAAGGGTAATAAGAGATTATTTTACTATATCTCGCAGTATTTATTTGTTTATTCGGTGGTAGGTGGTTTATTTTTTCCAGAGCTCAGTCGTGATTTCATTAATCACTGCATAATTATATAACAAAGTCATCACGTCATGTTCGCGATAAACTCAAAAACCATTGAATGGATTTTCATGAGGTCTTCGCCAATAGATTGGGTGATTCACGAGGAAGGTATCGTTTTTTTTTTTTACGTAGGACTGACAAGTGACTGACACCTATTTTATCTGATGGAAAGTGTTGATGAGACCGACGGTGTCTCACTGGTTCAGTAACATCCTATTCACGCTAGCCCTGAAGAGCCCTAGGTAGGATCTATCCGAAAATACAGTCGACGGGAGCAAATTCCACTCCTTGGCAGTTAGCATTAGGAAAGATGTAGCGAACCGCTTTGTGCGAGCCAGTGGAATGCTAATAGCAACAACAAAGACACAGGCAACAGCTAGTATGGAACGATGTGCTTGAGATGACGGTTTGTTAGGTCGCTGGAGCGGGTGTGTTGGTACCTCTCCCGGTTGTCCTGGTCGGCCTTGGCGGCCTGCTCCAGCTGCTGCTGCAGGCGCGCCGCCTCCGCTCGGTCGCTGGCCTCCTGCCGCAGCCGCTCCGCTTCCTCCGCTTTGCGTCGCGCCTCCATCTCCGCTTTACTGGAAACGTTAACACATATTAACAAGCTTTCGTTTCTGTTCACGAGTTATTCAGAAGATGTTCAAAGTGTATGGCATTCAAGGGGTGGCTCAATTTTGAATCAAAGTTGAAAAGTTAACAGCAAGGACCGGAACCGGTTACCATTAAATGGGTATTGGATAGGGTATTTTCTAGGATTGTTTTCACAAACCCTATCAATTTGGTAAGCATATTTGGTTACCCGATAGAAAGGCTGACAGCAATAAAAGTTAATTCTGGTAAGCGATTACCAAAACTAAAAACCCTTAGTAGGGTTACCGTATTCCGTGATTTTAAAACGACATTAAGCTATTTTAAACTTTAAGTGCAAAGCATTCGTAACCCTATTAAATGGTAAGTGGTTAAATAATCAACTTATCTACACCCTATTCGACTCGGAAACCACAACGTTTAACCTTATTCAAAACAGATTCCGTAATGATAAATTTCAAAATGTAACTTCGCAAATAAATTCCGAAAAACTCAAGAGCTGCGAGCCCGGGATTCAAACCCACGAGTCTCTGCTTGAGAGGCCAATGGTCAAACCACTAGCATGCCACGGCAAGAACTCTTTTTACCAACTTAAAAATAGTCATCAGTTAACGAGAATGAGTGCTTGACTGCTTGTACTCACAGCCGCCTGTTGTCCTCCTCTTGGCGCACCCGTTCCGCCTCCAGCCGCTTGGCCTCCTCTGCGGCGCGCATCTCCGCCTCTATCTTACGCAGTCTCTCTTGCTCCTCTCTGTAAACGAGACAAACATGATTGGATCCAGTGAAAGTCTAGTAGACGCAAAGTTCCCACACAGTGGGCGGTATCCTGGAGGTCCAGACAATGCGGCGGGAACTGAAATTACCCATAACCCTCGTGGAGTACTTTTGTCAACAGGCAGGTTGCTATCTCCGCGATATAGTGAAGTCAATTCGTGGAAAACAGGTACACAGTACAGGTTTTGTTTAAATAGGTAGGTAGGTGGGTTAGGTAGCTTTTAGATGTATGAAATTCAATTCAACTGCCAATGAACAGAAAACCCGACTGTCATGTTCTTGGTCATGGCGTCCAATGTGTTAAGCAATGTACGATTTCTAACTAATTTAACTACGGAGTTGATTCATACCTGTTCTTCTGATCGGCCATAGCCTTATGCAGCGCGGCCATTTGCACCTCCACGTCTTTAGTGAGCTTCGTGTACAATGCGTCTATCTCAGCGCTGCTTATCTTGTCGTTGCTCTAAAAACAGAAATAAAGCATTGCTAAGGAAATCTCCACTTAACAGCCCTACTAACAAAGAGCATTGCGGCTCGCCACCGCATCAATACCTACCTAATAATTTTCTCAATGTACCTACCTGTTTTTTGTATCGTGTAAAGTGTTAAATAAGAGTTATTGTATTGTATTGTATTGTACCTTAATAGTCGCGCACGCGCTTCTTATACCAGCCCTGAGGCTGTCGATGTTCTTGAGCGCGCTGTCTCTCTCTTTCTTGAGCTGTTGCGAGACGGCCTCCATCTTCTTGAGGTTGTGCTCAAGCGCTGTGACCTTGGCGATGCCGCGGATTCTGGGCATGTGGCGGCGTCTCACTAGGTGCCCTCGGACCTGACTCTGGATTTTGATGAGGCACTCCCGACGGTATTGGATCTTGTTTTTCACTGGAATTAATGGACACGCGTTGATGTGAGATTAATTATCATAAGGTTTTTTTGTTTAAATTGTTTATGTTACAATAGAAAAGGGTTGTATGGAAGCCGAATAAAAATTTCTTGTTGAATTTTATTTATTTTATAACACAACCCTCCTAAGATCTTCTGTAGGTAAGGATATGGTGTCATACGTCATGCACGTCAACGACCAAAATATTTAAAATTTAGTTAAAGTCGATCAGACAGCTCGCTGAAAACAGAGGAGTAAAAAAAAATTTGGCCGCGCGCTTTTTAAACACATTCCTTACATAAAGTCGACACCAATTCTATCATAAGTAGTTAGCAGAAGGCGGTAGTATCAGGTTAGGTTATAGGGACAACCGATAGTTATTTGTGACAATAGCACGGCTTAACCAACTCACGTTTAATGATGGACAGCACGGCGAATATGGAGCGGCGCCAACGGGACTTGACGAGCCAGGCCAGCACGCGGTCCACGACGGCGCGCAGGTTCTCGGGCTCCGAGCGCATGATCGTGTCGAACTCGGAGTACTTCCCCGGCCGGAAGAACACGCGCGTCAGACCGAACTTGTAGTCGTTGCCCGACAGACCCATGCTGTGCACTAACGCCTGAGAATTACATATGTAACATTTGATTATACAGGAGTTTTACCTTCTTCGTCATCTCACTCTTGGCAGAGTGGTCGTGGTCGTCATTTCAGGGGCTTACAACATGCAAGCTTCACAATATGCTGCCATTTCTCCCACACTGTAGCTTGTTTCATACATACGTGGAACGGACCTTTCAGTGCAGCCTTAACCCGATCGGCCCGACGCATCGGTAATCTGCCGCGCTCTTGTGCCCTCAATTTTACCCGGCACTACTATTCGCTTTACGTGTGATGTGTTCAAAGAAGGTGGTACGAATACGTTATTGCACTATAGAAGGAAGACGCAGCATGATACCGAATTCTAGGAGGATTAAAAGTATTGAAACGGAACTGCGTCCAGGTCGTACATTCGTGGAGCGGACCTTTAGCGATACGCAGCTCGATGCCGTGTTCTAGGAGGATTGAAACGGGACTGTGTCCAGGGTACGCCAAGCACTTTTCTCCAGCACCACTACTGACCTCCGCGAACAGCTTGGGCGGCAGCTGGCGCAGCTGCGGCGGCAGGTAGTGGCTGTAGATGGCGTGCAGGTCGTGGAAGGGCGCGCGCGAGGGGAAGCCGTGCTCCATGAGCGCCAGCACGGCGGCCGTGCCGTTGCACTGCAGCTGCGTCAGCACCAGCGCGCCCTCCGCCGCCGTCGCCACCATGCGCGAGTTCGGCTTGATGCAGCGGACGAAGTTCGTGCCCTGCAAAGACACACCGCCGTCTAATCGTATTACATCTATTCAGCTATGTTATGTGCTGATTCTTTTTTCTCTATGAGAATGGAATGTGTGTAAATAAATATTTATCTATCTATCCATCTCTCTCTTTTCCTCGTTTAATCATACTCACGTTCTCCTTGAGCTTGTCCATCAGCTGCGACAGTTGCGCCTGGAACTTGGCGCCGACGGAGATGAAGTTGAGCTTGCCCTTGGCGTTGTTGTTGTCTGTGTTCTGGAACAGTTGCTGCACCAGCGCACTACCCGACTCCTGCACCAAGAACTCGAGGGACGCGTGCAGGGCATCGTTGTTTTTCTCTATGAATTGACTCTGAAAAAAAAAACAACTTGCAATCTCTAAACGTTTTGAAATGAGAGCTACCGTATTTGTGCTCACTAGTTGGTGCCACTGTAGAGTAAGGTAAGTGATATCACTTTAGTTGTTTTAAATTATTGCTTCCGCGGATTCACATTATTCAGGGCTCCTTTTCATTAATCTTTGACGGCAAATTATTTATTATTGTCAGTGTCGGTGAATTAGTTGCCACTTTGTTGCCTGCATAACTTAGCTTTTCACTTTTTTCAAATAAATCTATCGTATGTCTGCCATAATTATCGGCACCAATCTATATAACACAAAAAAAAAAACGTGACACAAAGCCGGATAATACAGCTTTTAATACTAATTTGAAATTTCTATATAATTACCTCGCGCTACACTAGCGCCTCTAGCGGCGAATTCATATGCGGTAGCCCTCACTGTCTTGAGACACAAACGGTAACGGTTCAGTTTTTATTTGTTTTTAGTGTAGTGAGGCACTAACCGTGTTGTAGCAGACGGCGCCCGCGAAGTGCCGCAGCAGAAAGCCCTCGTCATCGCGCAGGATCCTATGCGCCTTCAGCCGCGACGAGCGAGGCAGCTGCAGCCTGACAGAGACAACACATCATGTAACTTCACGGAGATTGGTGATATGCTACAGTCAAGGTCAGATTGTGAAATCCGCCAGATGACCTTACAAGGGTTTCTTTTTTCTTAGAGGTACGGAACCTTAACAAAATGACTGTAGAATCTGCCCACGAAATTTTACGAGACTCAGTAGAAATGCGTACAGCCGGATATATGGAAGCATTTATGCCCAAGCTGAAATGGAGACGCTTCGCACTCGCTGGGTCAATAATTATCCTTAATCTGTACTTACCTGGAGTTGCTGGTGCCTAGCTGTTTGTGTACGGAGTGTGTGAAGTGTCCAAACTCTGGCTTCGGTAGCTTCGATTCTTCGTCAAGTAAATGGAACACGCCATGATTCTTGCTTTCGATTAAGTCTGAAATATAAAATAGTTTATGTTCAGTGAGGCTCCTATCAACATTCTTGCAAATTTATTAGAATAAAAATGTTGTTTTTTTAGTTACAAATTAATATTTTAAGACAGAGATTAAAAAAGTAAATGCTTTTTTGTACAAATATAAAGAAACAGACACAAATCACAAAAAAAAACATTAAATATATGCGCAAAGGAGAACTTATCCACCTCGAAGTCTTAACCACCTGCTATGGGTGGTGTAGGGGTTTAGCAAGTGTCACGGAATGACGAGGATCCGGGTTCGATTCCCAGCCTTAGCTTTACTTTTCGGATTTTTCTGTGTTCTAATTTTCAGTGTCGTTAAGAAATTTGAGAACTCATCCCTGTAAGGGATCTCTACCAGTTAACATTTGAGTAGATGCGTTTCTGTGGTTTGTTAGATGGATTTCGCAAACGCATAATTTACATGTAGCAATTTTTCGCGTCTCATTTTTCACCCATCGCTAATTTTACGATCGACTTATTAATCGATGGTTTATTTTATTAGTCGCCATATTTACTAGTCGCATTTTTCCGCGATTTGTTTAATCCTTGGTAGAATGTTTTATTTTAATCATATTTTATAGATCTGACAATTTACTACCAGCAAGTTTCAGCGATGGGCGTGTTTTTCTTAGTATAGCTTTAGAATAATAAACATTAATAGGTTTAGGTTATGTTAAGTTTTCATCGGCCCGAAGGGCCAAAGGCACGCAGAAATAGGAGCTCCGCGCGAGCGGAGCTCCGTCGACACAGAAACAGTAGCGACGGAGCTCCGCTCACGCGGAGCTCCTATTTCCGCGTGCATTTGGCCCTTCGGGCCGATGAAACTTAACATAACCTAAACCTACTTATGTTTCTGTGTTGAGCATTATTGCTTGTAGTAAATTAATGAGATCTATAATATACGATAAAAATAAAAAATATAACAAGAATTAAACAAATCGCGGAAAAATGCGACTAGTAAATATGGCGACTAATAAAATAAACCATCGATTAATAAGTCGATCGTAAAATTAGCGATGGGTGAAAAATGAGACGCGAAAAATTGCTACATGTAAATTATGCGTTCGCGAAATCCATCTAACAAACCGTTTCTGTAGGGTCGGCAAAAAGTGAATGATACCTCTGGTATTACAAATGTTCATAGGCGGTGGTAATTGCTTAACATCAGACAAACCACTTGCCTGTTAGCCACCTACCTATCGTCTGTATGTTTTCAACTTTTTTTTTAAACGTACGAAAACGCTAGATGGGACGAAACTTTAACATGACTGATGTAAAGATTAGCGTCTCAAGGAGCGACGGTTAATGATCAAACAGTAGCACTAACCGATGCAGTCCTGGTTGTCGGTGAAGCGCACCTCGGGCACGACCAGCCCCTCCTTCCTGTACAACTCCTGCTCGTTCTTCAGGATGCGCTCGTTAAAGAACTGCTGCAGCTTCTCGTTGCAATAGTTGATGCAGAATTGCTCAAAGCTGTTCATCTGGAAGTACTCTGGAACAAATAAATTACGGCATTTTGAGAGATTATCCATAGATGTAAACAAATGCCTGAGAGATCGGTGGTCGGCGTGGCCTAAAAGCTGCGCGGCCCACGACAAAAATATAAAAAACACTTAAGTATCTTGACACGTCGTAACTATTTATGCCTACTACATTATTCTTGTCCCCAAGTATCCAGCCGAAATTATGGAAAAAAAACTTCATTTTCTTTTCTAATAAACCGCGTCATAATTACCCACCATTTTTTTAATTTATTTTACGATCAAGAAAATATAAATGATAAAAATTCAGGAATTAAAAATATTCACGATGTTTTAAATGTTACTTCGAACGTAAATTCCTAAAACGTCACGAGGCTCGAGTCCGGATTGGAGCTCACGACCCTCTGCTTGAAAGGCCGAACGTCAAATCACTAGGCTACCATGGCTGCTTTTCACGGCTTAGCATCGGTTCAGCGTTTCTGATTATGCTGGTTAGTTTGTAAAACTTACCGAATCCGGCGATGTCGAGCACACCTATGTAGTACGCGGAGGCCTGGAAGGGGATGCTGGCGTTGATGCGGTGCACGATGTAGTCGAACACGCGGCTGTACACGGCTTTGGCGAGCGCGTCACGGGCGTTTATGGCCTCGTACGTCTTTAGCGGAACCCTGTAGAAGAAAATGCCATTTCAATTTAGAATTTGTCGCACGGTTTGCCTATGTTTGTGAGTATGGTATGCACAGAGAGAGTGCCGCCACATGCCGTTAGATGGCGCTGTATTAAATTTTCACTAAATGTCTTCAATTATAGTGTCGTGGCGGTGGCAAAGCTGAGCTCAGAGCCGGGCACGTGGCAGACCCCGCACTCACATGATAGCGGTCCCCTTCATGCCCCCCCTGGAGCTCTGCATGAGGCGGGAGACCAGCGCCATCCTCAGCTCGCCGCCGTCCACGCCCAGCAGCGCGGCGGCGGTGGCCAGGCTGGTCTCGGAGCCGGGCGCCACGTGGCAGCCGCCCCGCGCGCCGCCCTCCTCTTCGAACTCGATGTTGCCAAGATGCAGCACGGCCGCCACTACGGAGTACACGGACTTCTTTTCGGCGTCCGAGAGGCCCACTCTGGTCAGCGCCTGGGGAAACGGATTTGTTGTTGAAAAGAGCCCGGTGTGGAGTAGGATCGACCTCCTTGTGGAGGACTCCTCTTACCTCGTGCAAAGCTTTGAAGTGTTCCACGTCGTCCAGTATGGGGTCCCTCAGGCCACCCCGCGCTTGCTGTTGCGCCGATTTTTGAGCGGCCGATAGTTTCTTCTCTGACTCTGGTGTCGTGAAGTACTGGGTGCAACCGTGCTTGAGATACTGGAATACGATTGGTTATGAATAGATTTGCACCGCTTTTAAAATTAGAGAAATTGAAGAATTATCAAATGCGAAATGCAACCAAAAACTTACGCTATAATCATCCGGCTTAGTGATCTTCAAAGCCGTCCTGAGATCCTGGGGTGCCCCAGCACACAGCAAATAGAACACGTGATAGTTCCTCTCCTCAGCACTCTGGGTGCATATCCTAGATTTTTCCAGCAAGTAATGTGATATATGACCGCCGACCACTTGGTATTTGTTGGAGAAATGGACCTCCATGAACTTGCCGAAGCGGGAGCTGTTATTGTTGCGCGTGGTCTTGGCGTTGCCAAATGCCTCGAGGATCGGATTGGCTGGAATATGAGAATTTCGATTGTTATGGGACAGGTATTTTGATGTGCTAGTTAAGTTAAACGTATTCATTTACAAGATGATACTCAGATTAAGCAAAACTTTAAGTCAATCTTAAACGTGGCAGAGATGTCATAAAAGTCATTTATCAAGATAAACGCAAGCCATTAATCAGATTATTGACTATTAGGTCACCATGGCCGTACAGCATAAAGCATTACGATGAACAGAGGCTGTGGCTACGTTACTCGTCATACCCAGGGTTTTCTCTGTGTCCCTCACGACCGGCAAATCGTGCTCATCTCATTGCCGCGATGAGCAGAGCGAAGAGCAGGGGCTATAACGTCGTTGCACCCTGTTTGATTGGTTGCTTACCGTCTAGAATCTTCTGTTCGACGGGACCCGCACCCTTGGCCCAGAGATCGCACAGGTACTTGAGTATGTACTTAGTGGACTCGGTCTTTCCCGCGCCCGACTCGCCTGACACTATGATCGACTGTGATTGCTTCAGGGACTTCATGTCGCGGAAGGCTTTGTCGGCTGGAATAGGGAAAGCATGGGTTTCAATTTATCAAAAATAGCTAGAAAAAAAATGCATCAGAAATAATGATTGCCTAAATTACAGGTACGCATCAGGCGCTGTTCAAGTGGACTCAGTCTTTCCCGCGCCCGCCTCGCCTGGCACTATGATAAGTAAGTAAGCAAAACAGTAATGGGTGGAGTAATTGGTCTATTCCTTGATTATTTTTAACGATATTCTTTTGTTTACAATAGACTGACCATTGATAGACCCTAATCTGATGGAAAGTGCAGATACTCACTGACTCAGTCACAGCTTCTTCACTCTAACCTTGAAGAGCCCTAGGTTGTATCTACCCGGAAATACAGAGGACGGGAGCATATTCCATTCTTTAGCAGTTCATATTTGCGGATGAAGCAAGTCGCTTCGTGCGGACGAGACAATATATGAGTGAAGACGCCTGCCTGGTTGTCCATTGGAAAAAAGGAAATGGCCATGCAGCAAGTCTTAAAATTATGAATTGCGATGTTAAACGCCTACACGAGCGCTGCTGGGACGTGAGCACAGGGCTTTACGAGGCTAACTCACCAATCGCGAACACGTGTGGCGGCAGCTCCCCCAGCGACTTGCCCTGGTAGCGCTTGATCGTGGCTGACGAGTATAAGTCCGCCAGCTCGCGGTAGGGATTCACTGCTAGCAAAATATTTGCCACGTACGTCTAAAAATTAAACGTGCTTAAATCAAAATCTTATTGTATTCTGTAAGTTAGGCCATGCTGTTTAGAATAGGATGGAGCCATTGCTGTCTGAGGCTGTCGTAAAAGGCGACTAAGGGACCGATGTAAGAGTAAGCAGAAGCGATTTCTATTGCCAGCTGTGAACTTCCGACTTCAGCACTGCGGTGTGGAAAGAAAGAAAGAAAGAAAGAAAGAAAACATTTATTGACACAAAAACGACACATACAGAAAATTAAAAAATAAAATAAAAAATGATAATAATAATAAAATAGGTACTTATGTGCCGCAGGTGCCAAAAGGGCCACACTCAGCATGTTGCTGCGGCAGGCCGCAGCGCTGATTTTCAGTGTGACCCTTTTGCCTAAAACTAAGCGTAAAAAAACAAACTAAAAATAAACTAAAAATTACGACACGAACGTCAGAGACATTGGGTATATGGAATACATAAAACAAATCCTAAATCTGGCAGATTTCAACGGGCTCAGGTTCGCACGCATGGAAGGCATACTACTAAGACTATGTTGTATGCTCATATCCTGGGTGCTTTAAAAAAGATTTTAGAATATTTATAATATATTGGAAAATTGATATTTCATAACTGTGTGTCTTAGACTGTCGCAAACAAACCAATTTCAAATTTCTCCAAAAGTGCGTGTAATGTCACCAATTAGGTCATCGACGTATAAACAAAAAGGACATTATTTTATCATTCACGCATGTCATGCAATCGTGCCATTCTTGTGCATTATAAGACCTTAATGTATATTTTGTGAATGATTCTCAGCGAGCTAGTCAATTCAATTCAAAAGATTTTCTTGATAGTGAAGGTTATTCCTGTCTCCTAAAAAAAACCTACACGCAAGAAACTTAGTAACGTTAATTATTCTCATAAGCCAGCAAGTGTGTCAAGTGTTACAATAATCAATAATCCCAGGCGAACTATTATTTCCAAGGCAAGAGCGTCCAGCCGGCGTGACTCAGGTACTTACGTAAATCTTATTCTTTTTGTATCGCGCAACTATGTTGTTCAGAAGTGTGGCCTCGTTGAGGAACATGAGTTCGCCTGAAATGTAATACATGAAAAGTAATTGATTAATTTTCGAGTAAGGCAGCAAGTGACTATGCAAATTCAGAAAAATACTCAATCTCGTATGGGTACCGTCGTCTTCTCTTAACCTCATCAGCAACCAAAGTTGTCCAGTTCATTTTGTTTTAGTTGGTTGTATGATTGTAATGTCACCCTCTTTAATTTTGTTAAGCTCCTGGTAATCTTAAGAACTTGTTTGACATCCCTCGTGTCTCCAGCGCCTAACATAACATAACACCCTCGAATGTATACTTATGATCCTTGTTGTTCGTACAGGTTGTCATATTAGACAGGATCTGCCACCGTTGCACCTACATCTTAATTCTATGACTGTCACAATGTGACCAAACTAAGTAACTCACAGTTATCATCGACGTCTTTCGCCGGGTCGCCAGCGGGCATGACGTCCTCGAAGTTGCAGGTCCTTCTCGGATGGCGGTTGTCTTGTGGCAGTACGTCCACTTCCTCGCCCATCAGCTCTTGGATGTGCGCCAGCACGAACCCGTCCGTAGGGTCGCGCACCCATATTAACTGTTTATCTATCATTGTTCCCTGGAACAAACAAAGGACAAAGTTAATTAATCATCTGTTCATCAGAGAATCGTTTCCTACGATCATGGGTCGAAATTTTTGTGATTTTAGGATACCAGCATTAAAAAAAACAACTGGTTGCATATAAATTTTAATGGCCAGCGACAAAAAGAAAAGTCTTAAAAGCGAGAGAGGCTAATAAAAATGATGATGATGCCACTTATGTACAACGGACTCGACATCCGCACCAAACTTCTAATATACTTCAAGAGTAGGGGTAAAGTCATCTGGAATAAGTGCAGATATTTTTAGTCTTGCGATAGTCACAATATTCACAATTAGTCACGCAGAAGACGAGACAGCAATAACAATAATAATAGTAATAATAGGGAATAAAGCCATTACACGAAAACCATCACACTGTCAAACGATTAGCGATGTCACTACTACAAAATGCGTTCGTGCGACTTTATGGCAGAGAGATTTGATGATATGACACGAACTGGCGAGAGCAATTACTTTTTATGGTTTGAATGGCCCTTTCTCGTTGATTGTCCACATTTCGCAGCCAAAGTAAGCTAGAAACTCGGTTTAGAAAAGAAATCGGACTTGTTTGGTTGCATAGTAATAAAAATTAGTTTGGAGAGATGCTAAGCCAAATCATCAATTTCACGTGCAAATTTCTCAAACTATTTCAAAAAATTTAAACCAGGGGTACTTAGTTACTTTCAATTAATGTGATAAGTGTTTATTTTAAATTGAATTGAGCATTGCTTTTGCATTTGCTTCTCCGTTAGGCATTTAAAATGAATGATGGTTTTAACTTTTAATTTTTTGTATATCTTACGATAATTACATGTAACCGAGTTACAACCTTTTAATAAGTGTTTATTTTAAATTGAATTGAGCATTGCTTTTGCATTTGCTTCTCCGTTAGGCATTTAAAATGAATGATGGTTTTAACTTTTAATTTTTTGTATATCTTACGATAATTACATGTAACCGAGTTACAACCTTTTAATACCACGTAATATATTATTCTACATATCGCATTTAATCATCTCATGAGACGAAAGTAGGCCTCCATCCTCACTAACCTGAATGCATCATTCATTTTATTCATCTTTAAGATCGAGACTAATTAAAATTACATCACGCGAGCATGACGTATCATAATAACACGCCGTATGAATGCAAACGACTTAGGAAGTGCACAGACGCATAAAAAATTGTTCAATAAACATAATTTATGCTATAACAACAATGATATATATCTTTATAGTAATAAAGGTGTTATGTTCTGTATGTGGGTTACATAATTATATTTTCAAAGTAAAGAAAAGCTTATTTGAAACTATTATGATATTATTAGACCGAAAAAGAAATAATTAATAAGGCGGATTGATATCTGTGATGATCTATCGATGTTCATACTATTAAAGAATTATCCGGTAATTCTATGGCGTAATTCAATCCAGCAAACAAAATAGGGACCAAATCAAGTCCACCTTTCTTCATAATTGCATTTAATAATATTGAAATTTAATCATATGCGCCACTTACGACTCGAAAGTTAATTTGACTATGCAACAGATTCTCCCAGAAATCAATCCATTCGTTTGCGATGCCGGGGGGCAAACTTAAATTAAATTAAAAGATCAAACTGTAATTCCGCTAGAATTAACGTATATCATTAACTCGCTTTCGGGCCGAGCGAGCATAACCTACACTTTCAAAGTGACGTAACGTGAGGTCCATAAGAACTGTGATCTCGGCCCGTTCCGGTAAACGGGCGGACGGAAACAAAAAATGGTTGCATTACAGATTACGACTTAAAGGAACACCGAATGCGATACGACCATGAAAACAATTGAAATCAAATGGAGGTCGAGGAGTAAGGTATTATATTTTAATTCAACGTGTCAAATCACCATCAAGAACGAACCATTCCTCTGTAAGACTTCTTCAGATTCTTCGTTTAGTCAAAAGTTGGAAGGACATTCCCCCAGAAAAAAAATATGATGAATGGTTTATTTGTGAAATGGCATGTGTTCTTAGTAGAAGACTGATGCAAATTTCCAAATTTCATGTTAATAAATTTGTGTAGAAATGTGATACAGGGATTATGCGTAACAGCCTCGCCCTACATATTACGGGGGTACCTATAAGACTTCCCATGATTACATTGACGATATTGTACAAATCCGACCACTGACCTCGTGCACACACAAAGCCGTGAAATTTTTCGAAGACATTACATAGAAAAGCGCAAAACGTATGAATAATAAACTGGCGGAGATAAACGAAGGGAATTACGCGGTCCAGTGAGAAGAAACGACGGAGAAAAGTTAATGAAAGCGTGGTTTTGAATAGTCAAAGCCAGTCACATCAAGGCAGTTACGGGTTATGATAGACTACAACTAGTTTACCTACTCTAACAAATAGTCAAATCTCTCCGAAAATTCTGTACGCGGAACATACTAACAGAATCAATTTAAGGAATAAAACAAAAGACACGGCAGATTTTTTTCGATCTGCAGTTGTTTCAACTGAGAGGCAGCGGTCCGTGTTAAAGGGGTTAATTACTAATTGAATGAAGCTGAAACTGAATGGGAAATTCTGGTTTCTGTGGTTCCACATCAGGTTGCACTTACAAATTTAAAGCGTTCCGAACAAGACTTACTTCACTTAGTTGACGATCAGGTGTACAGCATAACAATAACAGGCACAGTAGATTTTTTCAATTTATTTATGAAGAATTAGTACTATCACAGCTGTAAATAGTCAATTAGAAGCTAGCTAACATATTTGAAACTGAACAATCAACACTATCCATTCAAGATCAGATTGTGACTAAATTTAAACCGGATATTGTAGAACTAGTTGATAACGATCTTAATGTACTCGATAAAATCATTTATCACTTCGAATTCAATGAAATCGAAGTCGAGTATGTATGTGTGTGTAACCACAAAGTCTTGGATATAATTAAATAAAAATAACACATATAGAAATGATAAAACCTTTGTAAATACCAAATTAGGGAATACGATAACGTTATTTAGATTAGTTGCAAAACGAAAAAAAGACAATTATGAGATCATGAATATGAATCAGGAACGATCAATCAATGATCTATACTTGTAGATAACAGTACAGTAGCTACCGGAAAAAAACCACGACGCTTAGTAATTGACTAATGCTTCGTTGAATGTAACTTATTCTTTGTTTGTTTTCAATAAAGATTAGAACATAAAGCCAGATTTCCACGCCTTGCTACTCCGCAAACACTAAGTGGATGAAGTGTAGGAATTGATCCTTACGCCAATGTCAATCAAAACAAATTCATAGGTTTTTAACGAAAGTCTCTTACCAATCCTGTATGAATAGGTAGAGATAGTTATTTTACGCACACAGTGACTTAACTGGAGAACAGAAGTAAAAAACTACAAAAAAACAGTCTTCATTCATCAATCATCATCATTTCAAACATTAAAACTCGGTTGCATTTTCAATATTCCTATCCCATTTAGAAATAAACGCCTTGAGCAAAATGCATAAATCAACGCTGCATTACGATCGCATTTATGTCATAATCAAGCTGTTGATGAGAAAGCTACGTTTTTGCTCGTTTATCCTTCTCGGAAACTTCCTTTGCTGGTAGCAGTTTATTTTTATAGATCTGTATGCCCGTTCATGTTGTTTTGTTGGTTCTTGCACGTCCAGCCCTTGCCTTTCGGCTTCTCTTATTCGTATTCCAAACTTAACCATATCTATCTATTCCTGATGGCAACATTGAATTGGTTATTACTTTATTACGTTTTAGAAATCATAGATCGGATTAAAAACAGCGATTTCGTATATTAAAGGTTAATCATGATATAATAACACCTTCCATACTTAGCAGTTAAGAACATTGGATTTTCCTAAACATACGTCATGTTTTTTTCATGAATTATATTCATTTATTTTGCAAATAACAATAGCGACGTAATCAAGTTTTTATGTATTTACCTACTTTGAGTAGGTATCTGACTACTTACTTTCTGAAGCCATTTTAACAAACGAGGTATGAAACGTTTCGAGGAACAACAGGCGTATGACGTTAGTATATCACTATATTTATACCTACATATTAAAGAGCGATTGCTAGACCAGAATTATTAAGGAACAGAATTCGTTTTATGAACCTTCTTTTCCATTGAAACATTTACAGTCTATCTTGACGCAAGACGACGCCGAATGACTTAACTCTCACAACAAAAACTGGTATCCCAGAGCTCTTGGGCCTAGCTCCTTTAATTACATATATTAGTTTCTCCAGACGGCCTCTAGCCGAGAACAAGTCCGGAGAGAACCGGATAGCATCACCTGCACAATCTCTCAAGGCCAATTAATGCTAGAACTTGTTATTACTTCCAGTAATAGCATCTTCTTATTATGCAATTGTGGTAGACACCTACATCTTACGCATGTGCACTATGTGCAGTGATATTAAACACATTTATATCCAGCCTTTCCTTAAGAGACTAACTTCAAGAACATAGGTCATAGTCATAGTTTATAATTTCTACATAACTTTCAAGATTAATTTTATATTCTTCTTAAATTAAACTAATCCATTAACTCAAGAAGATAATTATCTGCATATTAGATTTGTCATAATGCATTCACCGTCAAACTCAATCACAAAGATTTAACTTCCTATAAGTTAAAGCATTTTCTTGCAACTGACAGTAAACGGACAGTGTTGTTGTCTTGGCAATAACATTGTCGAGTCATCGAGGCCAATTCCATTTACACTCAGGTCAGGGGTCTATCCACACGAAGTTAAACTAACACAAAAGCGAAGAAAGTAACACGAACAAGCCGATAAATCATGTCAGCAACCTCTGACATTTTTAGAGCGTGATGGACAATGGTTCCCTTAAGTCTCGTGAGACTGTGACTAATGCCGATTTAAAAATAATCATACCTACATCGATTTAAGGTCTACATTTGCTGTAAAGTAGTCTGCTAGTCTGGTCAAATGGTACATTAACTCTGACCCCGCGGCCTCGAATTGTGCCATTTCAGCAAATAGGACCAAGTGACCGCACCTTTTCGCTTTTACCGTGTCAGCTTTCATAGCCCTATCATTAAGCTATTCTTGGATATCACGAAACATGAAAATAATATCAAGTCTTTAATCCATGGCATACTTTGAAGTCGTTTCAGAAGTTTCCATGCCGACAAGGACGTGCGTTAGTTTTCCTCCCGAGTTTATAGATCAGTATAGATAATACCTAGGCACAGGCAATCTCAAACAGGTTCAGTTAGCAGGTTTCGTTGTGTACAATTCTCAGCGATCTCTGAAGCAAATCTGATTATGTTTGTTGATTCTAAATTGCCGGAAAGCGAATGATTCACATTCATTGACACAGCAGACATCTTCGCACGCAATTACTTGTAACTCTTCGTTCAATTTGGACAGATTAAAAAGAAAATTACTGTAGAGATTGGATGAGCAAGATCTGTTGTTAAATAAATTATAGTCGTTATACTTGGCTTGAATAAACCATCAAGTCTATAATAAGATCGGAAGTTACTCCCGCTTTAATAAGGAATGAAGTTCATAAAGTTATTTCGGTTTTAAAATTACCCTTATCAAAGTTTATGTTTATAGCTACATCGTTTAAGTCTAAGCATGTTATGAATTCGAAACTCCACATTAAAGTGTAGATTCAGATGTGTTTTATGTAAATACGTAAGTAAATTTAAGTTTCGCACGCTCTAGTAGTATTATGTACCTATGACTCATCAAGCTAACAACAAAACGTATAAATCTAAAATCGGTCCTGAGCATAATTATCTGGGCGGTTAACAAGCCTTTTAAAAAGAAAAACTTGTTTAGTGAGAAGTAAGTGAGGATTGAAACTAGAGTAAACATGACTCAGGCGTTGCTAACAGTTGAATTTTCATAATTATGGAGAGCAAAACAATCATTCAGCCTTTTCTGGTTCGTCATTAAATATGTCTCATTCATACTGGTCCAATCAGAGAGGGACAAGGTCAGAAGTAAAGATAATTCCGGCTATTCAACTGCTACGTTAAGTATGGTGCCACCAGTTCCTATGGTTTGTTTTTGATCGAAGAGATAACTATTGCCGTGTTTTTTAAATGTAATATAAGACCACAAGGTGGCGTAATGTTTTGTTTAATTTTTTATTGTTATCAGCCTACAAGTAAATTCAGCTTTGTCAGTGTTTACTTAACTAAAAAGCGTGTTGTTTAACCATAGTAAGTAATAGTTGAAGTTTAAATGTAATTTTCGAAAGTAGAAAAAGTAAACAGAAAGATACCTATGGAGAGGCGTCGGAATTCCTGATAAAGCATCGATCGGTAAGAGTTATTTTATTTTATAGTAAGATCTGCAAATAGTCTCATCGTATCGTATCTATTGATGATGACCTAAGGACTCTAAATTTTTTGTAAAAATACAAGCTAGCTGAAAACCGTAGCAAAACCTATGGAATGTTAGAAACAATCGCGTGCAATTAGATGGTTTATCTTATCTACAAGGCTTGTTGAGAGCACAATGAAAATTCTTGCCGTAGTTCCATGTCGACACTCTATGATGAAATGCCTAGTTGTGTGAGGTAAAGTATTGTGTCGAATTTTTAATTGCCCAGATTTACGATGTCTTGCATATGATTCGAGTTGTAAATGTTATAATGTCTCAATTAAATACTATTGTGACAAGGAACCTGGGCCATATTGTTTAACGAACAAATTACAATCGCTTTCAACATTTATTTTTGTCAAATGATCTAGGATCAGAATATTAAGAGACGTCGAATGCAATTGCCAGCTAACGCGAGTTATGAGCCCCATGTACGGTTCGATGGATCACTGATGGTTTGCTAACAGAAAGAAATCCTTCCTGTTAGAAAAACAGTTATCTGGGAAGAATATGTCTTCCTTCTTGGCTACTGGTCAGGTAACTTGGTTATCTGTGAGGAACAAAGGGCACCGTATATGGAGCCCTTTAGATAATTATTATGGTCTCTACTCAGGAGATGACAGGTTGACAGGTGCATTGGTATATATATTGATAATGTTAGTATCCATTTCAATAAGTTTACTAAATCTTATAATTTATTTGCAACATCTGTGCCTTAGTGGCAATTTTATCATAAAATATCAAAATCGAATCGTCATCATTAATGAAGTACCTAGTATCATTTTAGTTACGATGTTCTTTCCTACTTAACTTCCCGTCTTTGACTTTAACACTTTCTAAACTAGTATGCGGTAGCTTATTTGTTGATAGAATCTGACAAGTCAGACCGATGGACGTAGATTGTTCGAGTGTGGGTGGCATACACCTGCCTCGACTTATACAGGCATCGGTAAACAACTAATGCTTATTGGCTTTAATTAAGCCTTGAACCTCCTGACATTTCAATCAGTGGCAACATATTTCATTAATATTTATGTTCCAACATTTTCCGGAAATTTCTCGTGGTTGATTTCCTATCTTATTGCTTCATTGCCGTCACCGATGACAGTAAAAATTATATGGATCCTAGCATAATACGTTATCGGCCAACAAATATCAGAACTTAGAATTTACACCTTTATCTATCGTATCGTACATACGTCCATATATAAATTCCGAAAGACTACAAATTGTTTTTTTTTTGTTGTGTTCTATATTTTCAGGATAAGGTTTAGGTCTGTGTGAAACAAATTATTGAAAAAAAAACTAGAGCGAAGCCGCGGGCTGGTATGGTATAAAACAAAGTCACTCCACGCCGTCTATATATTATTATATGTTATGTACACTTAAATCTTTTAAACTACACAATTTAGTACACGATTTTAATGCATTTTCATCAATAGACAGAATGATTCAAGAGGAAGGTTTATACGAATATGTAGGATTCCATCAGAATTTTAGTCAAGCAAGTACTTAGAAATAAAAATGCTATCAACGTTATACAGCATGTTGAAATACCATAGTTACTGATAAAATTACAACAGCAGACAAAGTTGTCGCAAATGGTCAACCGTAAAATTGCAACTAGGTTACCAAACGCTTGTATAACGCCAAAACAATAAATTGAGTAACAGCTGCAACACGCCAAAATAAACGCAGGAACAAGCGGCATAATTCATATTCATAATACAAGGCATCAAATTAACACAGAGTTCTCGTCACGCGATCATACAGTACACAGCGCAAGTGAGCACATGCCCCTTAAGCTAATGCGGTTGAGCGGGGTAACACGACATGTGGTGCACCGTATTTGACGTAACGCGAGTTAGTCATCGTCTTCAATGGCAAGGTAACTGATAACGAAACAGGTTTTAAGTTGGGCAAACCATTTCGAGCAACGGTCGGCAACCGGTAAATATGGCTGCAACGAGCTTGACCCGAGCCCGGCCCGGAGCTAGGCTGCAACGCAACGGTACTACAGAGATTGCAAAGACCGTTCGTACGGAACTGCAGTGAGGTAGATTTAATAAGAGGATTAGTACTCTTGCAGATTTATAATATTCACGGGTAAATCAGCTTAGTGACCAACTCAGGTTACCTATGTTATGGATTACAGCATCTACACGGAGAGATAGAGACAAAATATCTGTGTCAACATTCATACATAAAATGAACGCAGTTAGTCGCACAGTATATAAACATCTTTCATTACTTAAATCCTGAAACATAAAATGAAAAATCGTGTTTCTTACTCATTTCGTTGTGGTGTATTTATACTTTATTTCAGCGAAATGGCGCGAGACTGTTCAGTGTGGTCTTTTTTTCCTGAGTCATGGTAGCAAGTAACAAAACGATTTAAGTCTTACCAAAACTAAAGACACAAGACTGTTCACATGCAAATCCGTCTAAACCAGTCCGCTAACTATAATAACAGATGCCGTTTGAAACTGGTTAAGTTAATCAAATATTCGCTACACAAGGCTGCATGTGAATACTGTAGTTTGGTAGCAATTTTCATATCATACAATAGACTTGCGTGTCTGCTGTATTGATTGTACGCCCACTACTGCCTTATTATAGGATAGAATTACTTTAAGTAATCACATCTTTCAAGTAAATTACCAATATTAACCTGACTGTAGTTTTTTAACTCTTACTGCATAACGTACTGTCACATAAACAAGCATTTTAATAAAATCCAGCTGTAAATACAAATAACAAAGCTGATCCTACCGATACAAGATACACAGATAGATATTTGAAACAACCGGACCGGCGACATGGAACGGATTTAGCGTCCGCACACCGAAACGGGCAGGTTCCATGCTTTTGCAAATGTTAATGCTTCATTATGAGCGTTTATATGTCAAGGGAAACTTGGGTTTTGTGAATTTGTGGTTGTTACTAGTTTTAGCTAATGGTTCTGTATATTTAGTTTCCACGGCTTTATAATTTAAAGCTACAATCAACGATATCAAAGACAATTGTTTTTCTTTTCATGAGTCGTTCCTTGATTACCTCACATTTTAAGTATGTACTTGACGAAGCACATAGAATAGATGACCTGAAGTGCTTTGTTGACTTAGACAATAGTTGAATATGTTGGTGTTACGGAATAATCCGTGTGGGTGACAAGACAACACAACAACGCAAGAAATTCAAAACAAGAAATCAGTTTATATCGAGAGAAGTTAGCGACAAATAACAGCCTGACTTGAATCATAATAATCGCTAGTAATGGCGCGTTCCTCGACTATTAGCATAATGTCAATAGAAATGGCGGAAAAGGAATAGATTACGGAAATTGAAGTAGAAGTGGTTGGCTTTCTTAGTCAACTTACTCATAATCGGAAATTCGTAACAACACACACAACATTATTCATAATTACAATTATATGGTAGCAGCAAGACTTGAACAAAAGCCAATTAAACCGTCAACATATTTTTTCTTCGCTTCATAATCTTTCAATGCTGGAGGCAGATCTGTCGTTGTCAATGTAGTATTATATTCTACGTGAATAATTACTGCAGTCGTCTTGAATACATCCACCATTTATAGATATCGTCATGTCAACGTCACGTCAATCATCTTACGCGCTCAAAAAGGATCTGACAAAGTATCATTAAATTGTAGACAATTTGCTACCCCAACCTTAACTGAAACTAATGATTTATGTTGATCAGGAACATGCGCATTCGATTATAATTAGCGATGATTACAGATCAACCGATGAGGTCAAACTGCATTTATCAATAGCGCAGGTTAACGACTAAATCATCGCCGGGGCACCCAGGGCCATATCAATTGGAACTGAGCTCCCCTTTGGCTGAAACGAGTGACGTGTGAAACAAGGTAATAGTAAAATCAACGTCGCAGTTTTAAAAACGTGACCTAGACGTTAATGGGAGGAGGAAAACTAGAAATAGTGAAAACTGACTCGTTGAGTCGTAAAAGCACAGCGAAATATTATAAAGTGTAGTTACATGGAAGATGGCAATGTCCACGAATGTATGACAAGCTACTGATAACTTTCAAATCTAAACTTATAACATGAGCAGTAGTTAGAACAGAAAAGTAACGGTTTTGTTTAAAACTTTTGAATAAACTGCGTACATGTCAGCAATAAATTTTAACTGATTTCTAGTTAAAAAATAAATTAATACCACTCGCGCTTCCAAACATTTTGGTCATAGATGACCAATGGTTTTCGATGAATTAGGTCAACACACACGAATCACGTCACCATCCCCTACGGGGTAGACAGACCCGAAGGCAATGAGACCTGAAGGCCTCGTTTAGCATGATTGTGGGCGAATTAGGTCAAGTTAAAGAAAGAAAGAAAAAGGTGAACTGGGAAAAGTAGAAATTGTCGCATCGTGACCAGAAACAAAAGTTATGTCAGAAAATAAACAAGAAGACGGTGCAATTATGACTGGCCCACTTACTTCCGAGTGCACAATGCGTATTATGTAGTTTGACTTAATTCGAGTTCACTTACACTGTGCTCCAATCCGAAACAATGTTACTTTCAAAATTGAAAACAATGACGGTTGCAAACCGCGAGATAAACTCCGTGACGTAACGGCACATAAATAAGAAATATTTGAAACGCTAATACTTTACACGCTACAGCGATTTAATTGCAGGAAGCTGAGATATTTTGCGTTCGTTCATACTATCAATTAAAGCTAGATGTAGGTCATTAACTGTTAAACCTTCTTGTCGTCTGTGTTAATATTAAACACCCTGGCTGTTTTTGATACTATTGATTTATAATTTAGAATACGCTTTTTTGTGTTTCTATTGTGTCAATCACTTGTCTCTGTACTCTCTTGCATACCGTTACAACTAATACATTATTTTATCCCTGCTCTGCTTATTTTACTTCAAGAGGTTGTGGTCCCAGAGCCGCATTTTAAAAATAAAGTTACAGTGCTAATTTAATTTCGAAAGTGCTATGAATTCTACAAATTCATCGGCGATGCCATCATTGTCACCATTGATGCCACCATCAGCTTCAACGTCAACGTCTACAGGATCCATCAGCTTCTCAAAACTGAACGGTAGGAACTACAGCACGTGGATATTCAGTCTCGAGTGCCTCCTTACTGATATCGACCTATGGGACGTCTGTATTACACCCGTCGGGTCAGAAGCCACTGAGAAGAGGAAGGATGCAAAAGCCCGTGCAAAAATCTGCTTGGCCTGTGACGAAAATATCTATCCTATTATAAGGTCAGCGAAATCGGCATATGAAACACTACAATGTCTCAAGAAAGCATATGCTGACTGCGGATTAACTAGACGTTTAGGCCTCATCAAGAAATTACTAGCACAAAAGTTCAACGGGAACATGCAAGAATATGTAAACAGCTTATTATCTACGCAACAAGAGTTACAAGGCATCGGAGCAGCAGTTGAGGACGAGTTCCTAGCAGTTATTATGCTGGCGGGACTGCCAGAGTCTTATAAGCCACTCGTCATCACACTGGAGCACGCGAACGTCAATCTCACATCGGAGAATGTGGTGACAGCTCTCCTCAAGGAAGACCTTAGAGCTGTACCCACCACACCCAGTACCCTTCAAGGACCTGTCAACACCGCGCTACACGTCAACCCTTCTAAGAAAATGTTTTGTAAATATTGTAAAAAGTTAGGGCACGTAGTTTCGCAGTGTAAGAGCATCAAAATTAACAAAAACAAGAATGTTTCGGCGGTCAAATCATTCAATACATCCGAATTCACACTTTCATCTTGTTTTCCTAACGATCCTCCCACAGGTCATCAAGACTGGTTCATCGATTCTGGCGCAACTTCCCATATGAGTAACAGGAGAGAGTGGTTTATGAACATATCATCCCATTCTATTCCCATTACAGTTGCGAACAAGGAACAGTTACTGAGTCATGGTAAAGGTACCGTAATGATGAATATTTCTCCTAGCGTAAGTAAAATTAGCGACGTTTTGTACATCCCTGGCCTAGCTACTAATCTTTTATCAGTTAGCAAATTAAATCAAAATGGGTTGGATGTTTTGTTTACATCAAAAGGCGCGAGCATTTTTCCTAGCGGAAAATGTCAAGTGACAGGAACTGTCATTGCCACAGGCTCAAGCCATAAAGGCATGTACAAACTTGATGTAAGTTCCTGTACAGCCATGCTTTCGAAAACCAAAGAGTCTGCTATGTTGTGGCATAGACGCCTTGGGCATATAAATGCCAAATGTTTAAACGTTTTAAAAAGTAAAAACGTAGGCATAGACTACACAGGTAGTTTAAACACAACTTGTGTTCCCTGTTTACAAGGTAAACTGTCTAAGAGACCTTTTCCGAACTCTACCAGTAAGTCGGATTGCGTACTGCAATTGATTCATTCGGACTTATGCGGTCCTATGAGTACGCATTCGTGGGGCGGAGCCCTTTACTTGCTAACATTTACAGACGACTTTAGTCGCAAAACTTTTGGATATCTTTTGAAAACAAAAGACGAAGTTTTTAGTAAATTTGTAGAATTCAAACATTTAGTAGAAAATCAAACAGGTCATAGGATTAAGGTTTTTCGCTCGGATAACGGCCGTGAATATGTTAATCATGGTTTGTTAACCTTCTTTAAGGAGAATGGGATTATTCACCAGACCACGATCCCGTACACCCCTGAGCAGAATGGAATATCAGAACGCGCGAACCGTTCCATAATCGAGAAAGCAAGATCTATGCTCCAGGACTCGCAATTACCAAAGGCGTATTGGGGAGAAGCTGTGAACACAGCAATTTATTTGAAGAATCGGACGCCAACTCAATCTCTCAACAATAGAATCCCAGAAGAGATATGGACTGGTACGAAAGTCAACCTGTCTCATCTGAGAGTCTTCGGTTGCCAAGCTCACGTTCTCGTACCAAAAGAAAAACGTACGAAACTTGACGCAAAGACACAAACGTTCATCTTCGTTGGCTACTCGACTGAGAGCAAAGGCTATCGACTCGTCAATCCCCAAAATCCTCGAGTGATTGTTGTCGCGAGAGATGTTGTCTTCATTGAAGACGAAACTCAAGCAGATTCTAACCAAATTTCACCTCAAATCCCGATACCAGAATCGTCGCCAGATCCGACTCAAGTCCAAATACCGATCTTTGACCAGTCAGTTCCACCCCCACAACTTCATACGCAGCCTGACATACAGACACCTATGTCAATACAGCCTGAACTTGATCCCCCGCAAGCTGAACCTCAACCTGTTCCTGAATCTCAACCTGAAGCCATAGAACCAGAACCAGTACCTGAACGGAGATATCCGTCAAGAGACAGGCGGCCTCCTGCGCGGTATGTGTGTACTGTACAGATGACTTCAGAGTTGGAACCAGAAACGTACAAAGAGGTCACACAGCATCCTCAAAAGGATAAGTGGCTCGAAGCCATGCAGGCTGAATACAACTCTTTAATGAAGCATGGAACGTGGACATTAGTGGACAGACCCAAGGATCGTAAGACCACAAAATGCAAATGGGTCTTCAAGCTTAAAAAAGACACAAGCGGACAAGTTGTGAAACACAAAGCGCGACTAGTTGCCAAAGGATTCACTCAAGTGGCAGGAGTCGACTACGGGGAAACCTTTTCACCGGTAGCACGACTGTCCTCAGTAAGAATTTTAATGGCATTTGCGGTTGATCTAAATTGCCAAATTGACCACCTAGATGTGGAAACGGCATTTTTAAACGGAGATTTAGATGAGGAAATTTACATGGAGCAACCTGAAGGCTTCTCAACTGACCCCAAACAGAAAGTTTGTCTACTCAAAAAGTCTCTGTATGGCTTAAAGCAAGCGCCACGTCAGTGGAATAAAAAGGTATGTGACGCTATGTCTGCCTTATCGTTAACACAAGCCACAAATGAACACTGTCTCTACTACAGACGAGATGGAAACGACTTACTAGTCGTAGCAGTGTTCGTTGACGATTTTTTCGTCTTAAGTAATAACGACCGTCTGAAAGACGAGTTTAAAAACGGTATTAAAAAGTTCTTTACCGTGAAAGACCTGGGTATCCTCAAGGACTGCCTCGGCATGAGAGTTATTCAAAAAGATGGTGCATTAACTCTCGACCAATCCCACTACATCGATCATTTAATCGATAAATACAACATGACCGACGCAATCTCGGTAACTACGCCCATGGAGCCTGGACTTAAACTTACCTTACCAGAGAAGGAAGATGAAATAGAAGTACCCTATCGAGAGCTTATCGGCTCACTAATGTACGTTTCGATTGGTACGAGACCGGATATTGCCCACACCGTCTCGTATCTATCACAATTCAACGCACATTACGGGGGGGTACACTGGAAGGCCGCCAAGCGAGTTCTTCGGTACCTCAAAGGTACCAAAAACGTAAAACTTCACTTTCATAAAAGCCAGGGCTACCCAGTAGGCTATGTAGATGCAGATTATGGGAGCAATATTCTAGATCGGCGATCCTTTACCGGGTACGCTTTCTTGATGAGCGGGGCACCTGTTTCCTGGGAAGCGCGCAAACAGCGCACTGTCGCGCTCTCTACCACGGAAGCAGAGTATATGGCTCTTGCAGAAGCCTGCAAAGAAGCCATATACCTGAAGTCACTCATATGGGAAGTATTCGCCATCTCACATCCCATTATCATTCACACAGACAATCAAAGCTCCATCAAACTTGCACACAATAACACTTATCACGCGCGCACAAAACACATAGACATTAAACACCACTTCATACGCGACACACTCACACACCACGACCTACACCTCAAATACATTCACACGAATGATATGATCGCCGACATCCTAACCAAACCTTTGGCAAAGCTCAAGCACTGCAAATGCGCCAATTCTTTAGGTTTAAGTTAGCGATCATAGTAGGTTTTTGTTTTACGTGTGTATAGTTAGTCATAGTTAGGTGTATATACAGGTTGCTGTTTTTTCTTATGTTTGTGCTAGTGTTAAGTTTGTGTATAGTTTAGCTTTGATATGTTTTTACTTGTATATATTGTATATATACAGGGTGTTTATATTACGGGGGGGTGTTAAACCTTCTTGTCGTCTGTGTTAATATTAAACACCCTGGCTGTTTTTGATACTATTGATTTATAATTTAGAATACGCTTTTTTGTGTTTCTATTGTGTCAATCACTTGTCTCTGTACTCTCTTGCATACCGTTACAACTAATACATTATTTTATCCCTGCTCTGCTTATTTTACTTCAAGATTAACATTGTAGCAAACCAAATGATCCACTTTCCCCTGCCTGAACTTTTCGGAGTAACGGGATATTTGTTTGCATATTCATCTGCATCGGAAGCAGACTGTTGACTGCTTGTCGAGTAGCGTTTATGCTAATTCAAATACTAATGAAGTCCTTCCATAAGCTAAGGATTATACTTCACACGGTATTGTTAAGATGCACAAAACACTACTTCCGTTCGTTCTGATTATCAGATAAACCGATTTCCATTGGGCTTGTGTACTTGTCGTTTCACTGTCTTTTCCATCATGATTATAATCAGAGTTTAACTTACTTAAGTGTTACAAATTAGGTTCGGTTCCAAGTGTCTGCTTACAGTGCATTTCGTCCAAGCGTCTTTATTTTTAGCAAAGGTTTCCAATTTAAGCAAATCATCGCAATTATTCTTCGTCATAGCCTACAATCTACCATCCAAAGGCCCGATGAAATCACGTATTTAATAACCGTTGTCGTAATTTTTAACGTGATAGTGTCGCGGACGTCATCCCGTTAATCTCAGAATAACGGAACGCGGCCGGCGGACCGCGCGAAGCCTTGCAATGCAACGACGATCGATATCTTGTTACTTAAGAATCGAGATGAAATGACTTTTGAAAAATAATAAAGCCCTTTTTGCTTCTTTTTTGTCATCGGTAGCTTAGTTTTGGCAAGCCAGTGAGATGCCTTGTCGCAGGTCCGTGTTAGTTTTATTGCAGAATTTAAAACTGTGCCTCCTGTGACACAAGTACATATAATCGTCATTTTACAGGAGTTTGGTTTGTGAGCCAAGGGGGCTAATATTTACCGAAGCACTTTTTAATAGATAAAAAAAAAACTATAAAAGTGCATTAAGTGTTTTCGGTAAAAACTGTAAGTTCGAAGAAAATCGCGAAAAACCTATGAATTGTCTAATATGAGTAAATAATATGTGTTACATGATACAAGTTCAGCTATATCATGGTGCACCCCTGGAGCACCCATAATATCTCTTGGTGTAAACTGATATACATGAACTCGTAAAATCCTATAACTCAGCGTTCTATGTTCCCAGTTCAATGTTGCTTGAAATAAAGTAAAACATAAAACTACTACTAAATGGATTTTTTGACAAAAAAAATAATCTAATTGGTCTCACATTGGTAGGTACAATGTTGAGTTGTACCCTGGTTTGATTTTAGAAATTTTGATAAAAAGTTATTATAACTGTAGATATATTAATATTTCCGAAAAAAATACCATAAAATAAAGTGTGAAAATAAATTCAATTTCACTTATACCACTAAACACGAAAATAGCCTTTACAGCAATTACATTAATGGGGTTACAACTTGATCTATATAACATGCACGATTTTTTGCCGAACTGCTGGTAGTTGTATCACTTTTCACAAAATTACTCCCAAAACATAGGACCCAGAAATCCGTGCAATAGGCCAAAA
Organism: Pandemis corylana; assembly: GCA_949127965.1. Taxonomy (NCBI): domain Eukaryota; kingdom Metazoa; phylum Arthropoda; class Insecta; order Lepidoptera; family Tortricidae; genus Pandemis; species Pandemis corylana. The sequence continues at coordinate 8,942,748 of OX421856.1, read as the reverse complement.
AAAACGTATTTTTTTTCTGATTATTTCTAAATAAAAACACAAAAGGGTATAAGTCGAGTTATTTCACTGATCACAGGAGGCAAATAAAGCTTCGTTTAGTTTTCAGCCTAATCTGTCTTACTCCTCACCCTTTTAGCTGTCTTTATCAAATCAAATATGAAAGATGTTAAGATCATTTGCTACTATTTCTTGTGAACCCTGAGCATGAAGTAGAACTAGCGGTTATATTCTGAAGTGCGGAAGCGAAGGAAAATTATTATAAATCCCTAACCACAAACTCATACAACCTTCCTTGTTCTGCTACGTATAAAAAGTCGTCCATATAAAAATACCGTGACGCTCAAACACATTCATATAAAATGTAAACCCGTGATTCTTAAGGTGTGATCAAACGCTACAGCTGCTTTGGCTATATTAATAAGTACTTATACGAAAAGTGGTGAAAACAATCACAAATAAGAGCTGCTTTATTTCTTGACAGGTAATAGTTGCGGAAGTCGTCAAAGTACAGGACATTGATAACGTATTTAGAAAATTATCGTCTCCGGTGCTGCTGCATGTTACATACGAACTATCTTTCTTAAACGCTTAAGTAACATCTTAAAATTAACATTAACGCATGTGTAATGCATTCATTGTGTGCTAAGACAGCTTAATTGTCACCGTTTCTATTGCATAACATAACAAGCTTGCAAATACCAAGTAAGAAACGTTACAAGTTACAAACGATTTGGCGTGATATCACAACTTTCTAAGTGATAGGTTATTTCATTATGCTACACCGCAACATCATGGTCAGGTCATCAGAGAGCTTCGAAATAGTGACATTTGAAGCGAGATTAGAATGATGTATCGAAAGTTGTAATGACGGACTTTCGCTGAAAATATAATTAAATGGTCGAAATAACCGTAATCGTTCATTAATTGAACCGATTATTTTTATTTAACGTCGTTAGTCCAGAGATTCATCACACCATTCGATAGATAGTCATAATACGATAACGTATTCTAAATCTATGGGTTATTCTTAGGTGATAGTAGTATGATTAATTTGATTACGCTTGTTCAATTCAAACCCTGGCAATATTGTATTGTATTTATTCCTATTTATATCGAGTTGCTGTTGTCGTGTAAGTAACAAGTGAAGTAACTTAAATTTAAACACTCAAGGTAAAGGTAGGTAACCACAAACCGGATTGCGAGACAGCATTATCATGTCTACATAATATCAGTTATAATCTGTGATAATATTATAAAAGCACGATGTTTGAAACGAAGTCTTCAATTTGGCTCCAAAGATAAAATACTGAAACCAAATCAGAATTAAACGTCCCAAATTAAAATAAGGTACCTACTACAAAATGACAACGTTGACTATATTTTCTACACGAACATTACATTGCATTGCAGACAAATAAAATTTTACTTCATTATTTTTAAACCAATATTAGATAAATGAACAAAAGCCAATAATAATAATCGATATCGACCTCTGCAAAGCAATGCCTGATTCAATAAATCATTGTTAGATGGATAGGTAACAAAAAGGTAAATATGAAAATGTTTCTCAACTAGTAGACCGCTCGATTTGATAATTGACGCATGCGAAATCAAAACTAACTATCGTATACCATAGTTTCCTTCACAACGGGAGGTTCACACAGAATTCCTAATTTTCTATCAACGAATTACTGCATATGCATGTCCCATAGACAGTGGCTGGGATACCCGTGCTTCCGCTACCAACCGACGCGTGACCATAACTTCCGGCCCGGGGTGCTGACACGAAATGGCCGTGACGCTATAAATTTGTTTTGTTTATATGGATGACGTCATACATGCCAGACATGATGTCTAATTCTTTTATGGCTTAATTAACAAATCGTAATAACTTAACAACAAGCTTGCCAGACGGAAACGAGACTGAACGGCCACATCAGCCGCATGAATCTGTACAGGTGGGCTGGCGCTCAATAGACTGGATACCACAAGATGGATGGCGGTGAAATGGCGGGATGAAAAATAAAAAAAAACAACTGATTTACAGAATTTAAGTAACAAATACACACGGTATGAAATTAGAACAAAATGGTAATGAAGGTGTACATGTCATCATTATAGTCGTCGAGTAAGTAATTGCGTCAATTACCCCGGTTAGTCAGCTAATAAAAGAGTAAAATGTATGAAGCACACCGCAGGTTTTTGCAGCTTTGTTCTCGACATTTAGTCATAAATTCCTGCAATGTAATCATTTTGAGATGACGTTTACATAGGTACACGATACGACCAAAATTTGTGAAAAGCAAGTCCATGTTTGTTATTTTCCTGTGTCTTACTAATTCTTTACCTCTGCTTGTACAATTTGTCTTTATTATTGACGATCAGGCGTTACTTTGCGGAGGTCCATTTCAATGAAAAAAAAAAAAACATTTATTTTGCTACGTCGCTGTCGCTACTCACGTGCAAGACAGCGAAACTTGTCCGCAATATATATGTTTTTACATGCAAGCCGACTGTCCGAAACGCACCTCAGTTTTTTGTGTGGTGTAGGAGATAGTTAGGTTTGTGGGATTTATATATGTTTTATGTGGCAGCAGTGGAGGGTGGGCTTGAATGTAAAAATATATATATATTTCGCACAAGCTTGGCTGTCTTGCACGTGAGTAGCGGAGTAGCAAGGTAAATGTTTTTTATTAATTGATAAAGCTGCGTCTGCGACTTTGCCTATTGCGAAACATCTTATGGCGTCGTAATTTCGCGAAATGTGTCTTTAACTAACTTATCCTCGTCTAGTCTACATCACAGAGGGAGACTGCACACAAAATTTCAGCTTTGTAGAGTCAAGGGTTTGAGTTGGCGTAGTTGAGTTTGTCACTCTGTCAGGACATTTGTTTTTCTGTTCGTATTTTAATGTTGGCTTAAAACATAAGATCCTCCTTCTCATACAAGGCAGTTGAAGCGTTCCATACTCCGGTTGGATGATATGAGTAGGTAAACGTACCTGGCTGTACCTGATACTTCAGTGCATGTAATCTCCCTAGCAGCGCGGTTAGATCAATATTTAGGGTGACGTAGCGAATGACGGCAGCGGATAAGTTCCCCTTGCCATTACCTAAAGGTGACGGTCACAGTTAATGGGCATGCTATCGTGTTCCCGCATAAAAGAATGGACGCACACTTTTGTTCCAGGTGTACCGTTATCTTCTAACACTTCTCGATAAAACTAGAACACTTTGTAGATATTGTGCATCAGGATAAAGCCTAAAGTCAGTAAATGTTTGTGGATGATGTCAGACTGCTTCGCCGAACTCTTTTATTTTATTAGCCTATATGTTATGATTAATTAAATTCAAGTTGGATCACGTCAACTGATACAGAGTTAAAGCGACTAAGACTATGCTTTAGTTCTCAAGTATGATGATATTATGGTACACGGTTCGGGAGGCATTCTCAAGTAGGTGTCTCATCTGAAAGATATAGACTTCATGGTACTCAACAACTTTAAATGGTTCATTGTGGATAACTTTAATTGATCCATTAAATGTGATGTAGTTTAGATTGTTGTGAAGTGTCTGACCTCGTTTTAGCGAAGGATCTTAGTGTAAAGTAATATAATACAATACAATGCAATCAAGTATTTCATTATCAATCTTTATCAATATCGTATCGAGTAGGTACCGGAGTGAATTGCCCGGGATTATTAATTATGTAAGGGTACATATTAAAATACATAAAGTTTAAAATGTATAATGGGTTAAAATACATAATGGTTTATAATATATAGTGCGATTTTCTCAGAAAGTTACAAATTAACAGGATTGTTATAAAACAAACCTAACCTAACCTAAACCAATCTATAGATTACGATATCAAAAAAAGTTCATTTAGCTAATAGTTTTACAGAAAATTGCGTTATATATTTTGAACCATTATGTATTTTAACCCATTATACATTTTAAACTTTATGTATTCTGATCCGCTCCCATTATGTAAGTACCTACTTGCAATTAATTGGTGGCAAGGTAACCATGCTTTAATTAGTGATATTCATGTGATAATAGTCGGATCGGACATGCCAGTAAAAATGTTGATTTTCCTGAACTGCACTGAAACATTTAGCTAGGAGCCTTATCTAATCAGCGATTGTTACGCATTCCTACAATATTTATAACCTACTGGGCGCACCTTCTCGTTTATGAAATAAAACATAATTTTACAAAAGTAATACAAAACAGCTTTTATTAGTTGACGGAATATAAACAATAGGAATCAGATTTTTATATTTGTCGTCTGCCGCCGAAGGAGATGCCGGTCTGCTGACCTTTGTTGGTGCCGTATTGGAGAGAGACGACGTGCTGTCCGGCCTTGAGTTGCTCCTCAGTGAATTCCCGGACGTTCTTGTCGGCTTCTTTCGGCCCTATGGATGGTTTGCCGTAGTTGCCAGCTTTCCTGCCGAGCGACTGTAGGCAGATCACGACAGAGTAAAGGTTCTGCCTCTCCCATAGGTCGATCGTCTGGAAAGTTTCCTGAGGAGGAACACCCAGCTTCTTCGCCGCTTCGAGGAAAGCGTTAATGTTTTCCATGCACTTGAAAGCCATGGTGGACTGGTTGATCTTCTTGACGGAGCCCTCTTGGATGGCGTTGACCAACTTACAGAGCAGAGTGCCGTCTCGGAGAACATTGTACAGGTTGTCGACGTTCCCGGAGGTGTCCGCGGGCTCTCCGGTGAGGAGCTTGATCCACTCGAGTGTCTCGGTGGCTATGTCATCGCTGTACTTGCTGTTGATCCTGGCTTGCGCCTCGGCGTTAATGCCAGCCTTTCCCGCACGATATTCAGCCATGATGTGTTGTTAGCTTTGCAGACACGTATCCACTGAACCTCCTTATGATAAGCGTCTCGGTATCGGCTCCACGATACGTTTGATAGCGACTATCATTTGTTTTACGAATTCCCTGCAGTTGGTTTATTACTGCGGTATTGCCGATAAGTGTGTTTAATGATGCTTGTTGGTAAGTACATGATCGATAGGTGCTAAACCAACGATAAGCGGAATGAGGTCTGGGCTGGAGTATCGAGTTGATCATCTAAAGGTTTCCGCCCACCAGCCTGAGATGTATAAGCTATATCCGTCGCCGTTCTGACAGATATCAGAAAATGTACGTATCAAGACCAGCCCGTCACAGACCAAGCACATATTGCCAAATCGGTGCTTGCAGGCGGCGGCACATGTCAGTAAACCATCGCACAACACGAATTCAACCGCATATTACGTCAAAACTGGGTAGTGTGTTACTCCGTTTGGTTCGGGTCTAGACGGCGTATAAATGCGTGCATGCCATAAATACAAACAGCTATGATTATATGTAAAACGAGCATGCGTACTAAATTTGAGTTTATTTGAGAACAAATTGTTACAGCTGTCAACAACAATCATGCGAAGGCAACAGCAACTGGCATGCTGGATGCAGCTATCCTAAGGCGTTTTCTCATCAATATCAAGATAGCTCTCAACTTATCGGCGCATTCCCAATTGTTATCGCAGTTCTGATAAATAATCTCGTTCGCGGGATACTATTCGCCTAAATCCAGATTAACTTTATTAGTTTTAAGAAAAGTATACAGCTTATTAATAATGTTCCAAGTATTCAAAGAATTATCAAGAATACTGTTTCGATAATCACGTCATTAACGTGACTGTGAACACTCACACACGGGACAAATACCTGATTAACTATCTGAAAATATCATTGATAAAAGTTTGATATCAGCATTTGTAACTCTTCATTTGAATAGTTTGAATAGTAAGTATTCGAAATTCATAAGCTGGTGCTATTTCTAATGCAATGGAATGGAAGTTAGATCAATTTAATGAACAAAAAGCATTACCTTGCTACTCTGCTTGCAAAGTGCAAGTTCTTCTACATCCTAATAAAAGAGCAAAAAAAAAAGATTTTAATTTTGATTTTGATTGGTCTGGCATTAACATGTTAAATCTTGATATATAATGATAGATAGTGTCATTAGAAAATAATATTTTTGGGAGTTGGGTTATATTTTGAATAGGTTTCTGGTTTACCTACATTCTGTTCTGTGATATTTTTGACTGATCTTTGCATGCTATACACAATCTCAAGTGTTTATTATATCATAGGGAATTATATTATATGTTTTGTCCGAGAAGTGTGTTGACATTGAGTTTAATGATTTTCACTAATTTTACTAAGCTTCAGGTATTGACAATATTAACATGTAAACCTATTTTTTATTTTCAAAATGATCTGTGTCTTATATATATTGTAATAACTGTGATCAGGAGATGAGTGAGTAGAGTTTTTTTGTTGTCAAAAAAATATTTTTACTAGAACCTTTTTTTTGCTGACTGTACTTTTTTAATGTGGGTATTCTCCATTCCAATCCATTTAAACGCCTTTGTAGACAAACAAATTTCATCTAAATTTCCACACAATCACACATAGTATGCAATTATTGTCACATCCACTGGAATATTTAAGGATCCTACTATGATTATTATACTAAATTTCAGGATGAACTCGAGGGACTTCTTTGTTTACAGATAAGTCCAGTAGGTTCTGTAGGTTATATTACCAAATATACCCAATTCCACAGACTATGCTAGTTTTATTGTGCTGTCGGCAACAATAGACTGAACAAAGTATTCTTTATCTTGATTATACATGATAATAGAAAGATAATATAGATATAATCACGACTCAATCGATAATGGGACATTTCCTTTATATGCATTTATTGTTATTTGCAAGTAATTAAGTTTTATCATTGCAAACAATAACCTACCTATGCAAGATATCTTAAAATTATTCTAGAACATTTGAGCAAATGGCTGGAATACCCCCTGGTCACCCCTTTGACACCTCAGTTTGCATTTTAATGTGTTATACATCATAACACATAAACATAAAAAAATCCTGGAGAATATTTACAATGGTGGCCTGTTAATTTAACCCAATCACCTCATGAAGTACCTATCCCAGATAAATTTTAAGACAGTGTGTATGTGTGTGTGTGTGTATGTATGTGTGTGTGTGTGTGTGCGCCTATTGTCTACTTTGTTCTTTGTTTCTGTATTGTTTTGTACTGATTTGTGGTGTTCAATAAAGAGTATTTGTATTGTTGTATGTGATAATTACAGATTCCTTTTAAAGAAATATGTATATTTGTAAAAAAAATTGCCTAAGGTTGGATAGAAATTAGTTTGTGTGAGCAGGTGGACAAAATGAAGAAAAAGTTAACATGCACATGCCATTTGTAAAAGCTTCTCGCAAATATCTATAAGAGTACATGAGAGATGTTTTTTTTTTATTTAAATACTTAACTAATAATGTGTATAAAGATTCAAAGGGTTAATCAAAACAAAATATTTAAAGGGTTTTAAATATATGAACATAATATAACTTTTACTATAACTAATATTTGATATCATAAACACATTTAACATAACTTAAAATTAAATTAAAAGTTATGAATCATGTTTCAGAAGTAAAATACTAGAAGTCACCTAAAAATTGAGTTGTGTCCAATGACTCATGCCACCACTAGCACATTATCTTCCATTACGATGATAATCAATATTATAATATCGTGAAATATGTACACTTTTACAAGTTACGGGTACCTACTTAATTTATGAACCTGATTTGCGATCAAATAAAACTATTTAGACTAAATAATTGAAGACAATCTCTGGCTACAATATCCAGATTATTGTCTTAACTGAATAGATTCCTGTAAGATTTGACTGATTGGGCAATAACCGATAAGAATTCCATGAAACAAAGGTAAAAAAAAACATGTTACAAACTTTTGTCATTACTCACCAAGGCTTAGTACAGGTTTATTACCACTTATCACAAAACAAAAAAGAGTTAATATTGAATATCCATTTGTAAAATTTCACTAACACAACACAATCACAAGTTAACTTTTTATTTGAAGTAGCAGCCGCACCGCGAGAGCCAACAAAAATTGTTGACACAACGAGTGAGTGAAGTACGCGGCACAGAGCGGCCGATTCGTTCAGAAACGTATTCTCCCACTTCCACGGCCCCCTCCTCGTGACAGTTTGAAAGTGACAGTTTGAAGCGTAGCCACGATTGGTGGATTGAAAAATATGGTTGGACGAAATCATCCATATCAACTTTTATCGATATTTTTATCGACTGATACCTATTATTTTCATTGTCTTAACATGAACGTATAAAAATACATTAAAAATACAATTAAACGTTGTCATCTGCCTGTAAATCAACCCTTTAAGTCAAAAGATACAGTCATTAGAAAAGGCGTTCCCATACAAATTGCCGTCCTTTCAAAAAATAGGGTGGACTTCCAGCTGTCCTATAAACTTGAAATTTGGTATGAAGGTGGGCTACTTATAGCACAGCTAATGAAATCAATCTAAAATGTAACTGTTTATGTTTGTTTTTTATGTTAAAAAACCAATGTAAATGACCTCGCACTGCTTACATTTTGCTTAAGAGCAGGGCTCTATTAACATTGGATTTTATTTTCGCTTGCTGAATGTCTACGGAACCCTCAGTGCGCGAGTCCGACTCGCACTTGGGCGATTTTTTATTTATATGTATGAATAGCTATTTCTTTAACCATTTTGCCAGCCACAAAAGAAAAACAGAGGTCGAACTAACCTCCTGCTGTAATATTTCGGATTGTAGCGGTGCGGTCGAACGGAACTCAAATTAAAATGCGTTCACTTGTTAAACGTCAAAGTCTTTTAATTAGTGTAACCACATAATAACATTTTGTACACAGATTAGTCAGATTATTACAGATTTTGTCAGGATTCACAGATTTACACACGGTATGGAAAAAGGGCGTCTTACAAGAACAAATATGGCTGATGCAAGAGAGAGAGAAGGGGGGAAGGGAAAACTATCCTATTGGATGGCGCGTAGGCGCGCGAATTTGGCGCGCGCGGCGAGAGCGCGCAACAAAACCGTCGCCTGAGCCTAGGTTGCTTCGGCAGTCTGCTAACTGCTGCCGAGCTGTGCCGTTAGATGGCGCTATATACTCCCCCTCCAAGCCGCCAGCACGGCCCGTGGGTGGCTTGGCAGCAAGGTCTACATTTCGGTCATTTTTAGGTCTACCCCTGGGTCTATGAGGTTGCACAGGTCGGACGATATCGCCTGGAGCGGACACAAAAGGAGTGAGATCATGAGTATGGAATTTACCCACAACAGCCTTGGTGTCACAATCTGAAACACAAAAGGTGGTAGGACTAAAGACTTTAGAAATAATGTAGGGGCCATCGCGTTTCGGCATAAACTTCTTTGTCTTCCCTTGGCTTGCGTTGCTGCGGTGATGCGAAGCTAACAGAACTAAGTCGCCCACCTGGTACTGCTTTGAGGGTCGACGTTTGTTATCTGCATCATCCTTACGCCGGTCTTGCTGTTTTTCGGACTTCTCCTTTATTTCCTCCCATCGGTTAATAAAGTCATTAAGGTAGGGCGTTATCTGAGGCACGTAGTTATCCTTTGACAATATACTGCGCAGATCACGTCCAGCTTCGAATGGCGTCCTCATTTCGCGCGCGAACATTAGGTAAGCCGGGCTGCACCCAGTGCTGGAACAGTTAGCGCTATTCAACGCGAAGCGAATTTGAGGCAGAAAAACAGGCCATGACCGATGGTTATCTTGAACGAGGATGGATAATAGCGTCTTCATATCTCGATTTTTTCGTTCCGCCGGATTGGCTTCGGCATGGAACAAGGGTATGAGGTTCTGCTTGATACCCAAAATATGCATCACCTGCTGCATGACAGCCGACACGAACTGGACCCCGTTATCAGAAATTACCCTGCGGACGAACCCGTAGCGCAAGAAATATTCTTCAATAAGAAGCTTCGCACATACCTCAGCTGTCGCCTCACTCAGAGCGAACAGCTCAATCCATCGAGTGGCGGTATCTTCGATGAGGAATATCCAACGCGCTCCCCCTATCCCTTCAGGTAGCGGTCCGAACAGGTCCATCGCCAGAACTTCTCCTCGCTGGTTCAGGACAGGCGTCTGCAACAACCCTGGTGGTTTGGTGTTGGATGGCTTGTACTTCTGGCACTGAACGCAAGACTTGATGTGATCCGTCACAAGTCGGCGCATGCCAGGAAAGTAGTATAGACGACGGAGGCTCTGCAACGTACGCTCAACTCCCTGGTGGCCCGCAGTAGGCTCGTCGTGATGCTCCTTGATTACAGTGTCCCTCATCGACGCGGGAACTACCAGCTGGGCCTCCTCGGCGTCAGCGTCAGCGTCGTACCTGTAGAGAACACCTTGAGTCATTAGGAAGCCGCGATCGGCCCAGCGAAGGTTCGCCAGCTCGTCGTTGCTCTCGATGTCGGTGATAATCTTCGCCAGATCTGGATCGTTGACTTGTTTCAGTCGCAGCTCCGACGAAGTCGTAGTAGGCATGTCCACCACTACAGAACAAATGCCGCAGTCACCTTTCGTCTCTTCGTCGCAAACAGGACGGCTGAGGGTGTCCGCGACGACGTTGGCTTTACCCGGGGTGTACTGGTACTCGATATTGAAGCTCTGCAGTTTCAGCGCCCACCGAGTAAGACGACCGCACGGAGATTTGAGTGTTAAAAGCCACTTGAGAGGCTGATGGTCACTCTTCACAGTAACAGGGTGGCCATCCAAATATCCTCGAAAGCGCTCCACAGCCCATACAACAGCCAAGGCTTCTCTCTCTGTGGTGGTGTAGTTTCTTTCAGCTGATGTCAGTAATCTGCTAGCGTACTCCAGAGGACGCTCATCGTTACCCTCACCCTGAAGCAGCACCGCACCCAAGGCGTAGTTGCTCGCATCAGTTCTCAGCACAAAAGGTAACTTGTAATCAGCCTGGATTAGCACTGGAGCAGTTGTGAGGAGACGCTTGAGCTCGTTGAAAGCGTGAGATTGACTGGGTCCCCACACCCAGGACTGGTTCTTCCTTGTCAACTTGGTGAGACACTCGGCAACATGAGAGAATCTTGGTATGAATTTTCTATACCATGAACATGTCTGCAAGAAGGTCTTCAAGTGCTTGAGGTTGGCAGGTTCCTTCATGGTCAGGATAGCTGCAATCTTTGCTTCATCTGGTTTGATTCCAGCTGGAGTGATCAGGTGACCGAGGTACTTCACTTCTTCCCGGGCAAAGCAACATTTCTCTCTATTTGCTCGCAGGTTGAATTTGTGTAAACGGTCGAAAACTTTCTGCAGGTCCTCCAGATGCTTGTCAAAATCCTCAGAAATGACCAGGAGATCATCAAGGTAACAGAGCAGGGTGGTATCACGCAGAGAGGATCCAGCGCGGAATCGGTCCATTAACCGTTGGAATGTTGCAGGACTATTCTTCAAACCGAACGGCATCTTCGTGAATCGATATGTTCCCAGTTGCGTTATGAAGCTTGTCTTATCTCGATCACACTCAGCGACGCTCACCTGCCAGTAGCTAGAGCGCAGGTCAATGGAGCTTATGTAGCAACCTCGCTTAGTCGACTGAAGCAGTTCATCAATGAGCGGGAGTGGGTAGGTATCAGACTTGGTGACAGCATTCAAGCGGCGGTAGTCCACGCAGAAACGGTAGGTGCCATCCTTCTTAGGGATGAGAACCACAGGAGCAGCCCATGCTGACTCACATTCCTCCACCACACCATCTTCTAACATCTTGTCCAACTCCTGCTTCAGTATTTCTTTCTTTGCCGGAGTGAGGCGGTATGGTGGCACAGAAATGGGAGGATGCTCACCAGTGTCAATCCTGTGCTCGGCATATGGAGTCACTTCCCCTCCTTGCCGGAAGATAGCATCATTAGCTTGGAGTAATTGGGCCAGCTTAGCACGATTGTGTTCACTCAGCATTACACCTTCATCCTTCCTCAAAAAGTCAGCAGAGCATATGGAGCGCTGAACTTGAGAAGTCTGCTCAAGATGCAGGCGAAAAGCTCTTTTAGGCTCACCTGAAAAATGCCACATTTTAGTTTTAAGATCTAACACAACTCCAGCTGAATTCAAAAAATCTATCCCAAGTAAAGTTTCATTTCCTTGTGACTCAGGAAAAATCATAAAGTTGGTTTTAATAACTTTATTTTGAAGTCTCACCTCAACATTGCATGCCTCTATAATATTCCTGCTACAAACTTGCCCATCGGCCAGTTTCACGGTACGCACAGATGATGTCATAGGGTACGCCTTCTCTTTCAGGATAGCGTACAATGTTTGGCCGGCAACACACCGTCGAGCGGCGGTATCAACCAGCGCACTGCCATTTTTACCTAGAATTTGTACATGAAAAACAGGCCGTAAAGGCTGACACAAATTGCGAGATAAATCCATATTAAGATTTCGATCCATACATTTCTTACGTTCCTTATCACTGTTATCGTTATCAATGACCTCGACCTGACGTGACCTTATCATAGACCCAGTAGTAGTTAAATTGTCATTAATGGAATGAAATGACGATGGAAAACTGTTTAAATCATCCACAGAGTCGCTATGGAGGCCGGAGGAAGAGTATATAACGCCATTTACAATTTCGTTTCGACAATTTGAGGTTATGTTTTTGTTTACATTGTTATCACTATCATTCTTATCAGATTTACAATCAATTAAAGGACTACTAATACCTTGGCTCAGCTCAGTTATTGCGTTAAAGGATACGGGGTTGCAAACAGTGCACTGCGATCGAATCACTCCGGGGGCGCCGCAGCCGTAGCACGATACAACCGCAACCGTGTTCATATCACTTTTCATTCGTAGTTTACCACAGTCATCACGTAAATGTCCCGTACGCTTGCAATACACACAATACTGTCTTATTACTTTATCACTAGACGTAGACGTAGATACGTTCGGGGCCGCCGGCGCTGCGGGCGCGGGCGCAGAGAGCGGGGCTCGGGAACTCGACGGGCGCTGCGGCGCGAACGACGGCGGGGGCACGGAGCGCGCGGCGGACGGGGCCGCGGGCGCGTGGCCGGAGGCCCGTGGCGCGCGCGATGTCGAAGCTGCGCCGACGTTCCTCGGGGCTTCCACGGAGTCTTCGATCTGACGAGCACGATGCAGCAGCTCAGAAAAACTCGTGACTTCCTCGCGTCGCAGTCTTTTTCGAATATCGTTGTGAAGGAGACTGTAAACCATATCTAGCTGTACCTTCTCGCTGAGATCGCCGGTAGGTATACGGGCGAGCAGCGCTCTGGCTTTAGCAACAAAGATATCTGTTTTTTCTTGTTGACCTTGTTCCGTAGCAAACAATATTCTGTATATTTTCGGTGGCGGACGGCGGTCGCCAAAAGCGCTTCGGAGGTTATCGATAGCTTCGGTCCAGGACGCGATCTGCGGCTTGACGCCCTGCCACCACGTCGCCGCTTCATGCGTGAGCAACATGGACAGGCCGCGCAGCGCGTTACCGTCAGACACGTGGGCGCACTCTTTGTAGCTCTCCACGGCGTCTATGAACCCCTCCAAGGATTCGCTCGGCGCTCCGGTGTAGCTCTGTTTGCAGCGGGAAAAATCGCCGGATGGGATTTCGGCGGCGCTCATGAAGGTCGGAGACGACGTCATACGTGGTACTGAATCGCTGACTCTGTTAATCAATTTCTCGAAAGCTTCCATCTGCGATCGCTGCAGCGTCTCGAACATAGCCGTGACGCGATCAGGGCTCCAATCACGACGGGCTTCTGAACCGTCGGTGATGCGGGCTTCGTCCAGCGACTGATTTCGGCGCGTGCGAGGCATGATGCAAAAGCGTTGTAAAGTCTGATTGTGAATTCGGCTTCTTGGAGTCGTGCCGCGAGTTGGGCAGCCAGTGTAGCGGTGCGGTCGAACGGAACTCAAATTAAAATGCGTTCACTTGTTAAACGTCAAAGTCTTTTAATTAGTGTAACCACATAATAACATTTTGTACACAGATTAGTCAGATTATTACAGATTTTGTCAGGATTCACAGATTTACACACGGTATGGAAAAAGGGCGTCTTACAAGAACAAATATGGCTGATGCAAGAGAGAGAGAAGGGGGGAAGGGAAAACTATCCTATTGGATGGCGCGTAGGCGCGCGAATTTGGCGCGCGCGGCGAGAGCGCGCAACAAAACCGTCGCCTGAGCCTAGGTTGCTTCGGCAGTCTGCTAACTGCTGCCGAGCTGTGCCGTTAGATGGCGCTATAGGATTCATTTAAAGACAGTCTTTAATCGTGTAACGCTAGATGTTACTTCAGTCCTAGTGAAACACCAAGGTCATTATATTGGTTGGTTTAAATTACACATATACACATAAACAAATCACATCTACATCACTTACGTTGGTTTAAATTAAATGTATTTAACTGGATTGAATGAAACGATCACTGTTTATCATAACAAAATTTTAAAAAAACGAACGGCTGTCAAGATATTATTGTTGGTTTTTGAGTCAGTTAAAATAAGCTGTTGTTTTTTTTTGCATACGCGATCATTCCCAATTTGTTTTTTAAATTATTATTTTACCGTGAATATTATCGATATCGGTAGAAATCGGCGACATAACCGTTTTTGATGACATATCTGTTTCGTTTGGAAATAATTCTTCTTCTTTAAATTAAAAAATTGGTGGTAAAATGTAAATGGTGTTGATAAAGTTGTAACTTTGTCTACTTGTGCATTTGAACTATTGAACTAGCGGGGTTTGCCTTGCCTTGGGGTTCTTTTTCGAAAAGACCTGTAGATCTGTATCTGTTAACAAATAACCATAGATACACGGCAAGTAATGGTAATTCAAAACCTATCACACGAATTATTATGTTTGTATTGTAGGAGTGGGAGAAGACCGAGGCCTATTGAGCTGCTCAATTTTATATAGTTATTGTCTACCGCCACTTTCTTTACATCTATATGAGTACTTATAATTATATGTTGAAAGAAATAGTGAATGCAAGACCGCGCGTGCAGACAGACGGTAGACAAAATGTTATATGTTCGATATACGAAAAAGAAACGCCTTAAGATTATAGGACTTTGCTTCGGGATTCGTAACTATTTAATTCTGTCAGGGGCTTCTAACTTTTTATTTTATAAGTTTTTAATTAACTTGCAATGTATATGTATGTAATTTTATTTTGAGGCAGACAACTTCAACCGATCGTGCTGAAATTTGGTTCACAATACAGAAATCAGACCAGACAGTTGGTCCGAGTGGATTGAAATTTGATATACGTAATGTAGAATGGATGACAACGCGAGTACAGTTAACAACAAAATGCAAGTAGAGTAGGTACAGTTAGCAAAAAAGTTTGTACTTACGTAATAAGACATTTTTGAAGAAAATTATTTAATTACTTGCGTCACGTATCGCATTGCTCGCATATTAAATCGATAAGCATGTATTCCGAAAAAATACCCATTTGGTTGACAAACATCGTCTCTATATAACGTTTATAAAACGAACAGAAACGAAAGACGGGTAGCCTATCTCGCGCGCGACACAGACACAGCTCTCGTGCGCTCTCGTGCTAGCCGTACAGCTAGCTTATTGTGTGTGACTGCAATTGTATTATTTTGTGCTTTTTGGCTACCCGGGTACCGTTACCTCGCTGTTTGCTAATTGTTTACTCCTCGCAGTAATTTAATTCCAAAAAAGTTACCAAAGATGGCCTAGTGTCAATCTCATAAATGTCATTGTCATTGTGAAGGTTTAGATGTACCCAATCAAAATTTACCTAATAATCTGTACATATTTCCATGGTTTTCCAGGTCGGTAAATCCATGTCGGTATTTAATGAGTGATGTGGATGTGACTCACGCATTGATTGAAATTTGACAAAATTGTTGCCATAAATGCAGAAAAGATGAGCCTCATACCTTGAAATTCGATTTTCGAAATTCGTTTGGTGCCCTTTCGCTCATACTAATAGACATCAATTTGAGAGTGAGAAAGACAGTATGACACGAATGTCGAAACTTGAATGTCGGTGTAGGTGGCCCCATTACAAAACGCGTAGATTTGTAGTGTTGCCAATAAAATTAATCTCTTTTCACCTTAAAGTCACGGAATGTTCAACGATATTTATCTTTTTTTTTCTATTTAATTCTGATAATATTAATTTTCCTAACACACAAAACACTATCCTGTGCTTGTTGTAGCAAAAAGTTGAATTTTAAATTAAGACCTGCTATGGGTGGTGTAGCGGTATAGCACGCATCACGGAATGATGAGGATCCGGGTTCGATTCCCGGCCATAGCTTTACTTTTCAGATTTTTCTGTTCTAACTTTTAGTATCATTTAGAAATTTAAGAAGTTAGTATATCTTCCTTCTTTTAGGAAGCTGTCATATTCGGAAAGTAACTTTTGGACATGAAATAACCGTTTATGATATACATGCAATTTATTTTTGATATCATACCGTCATGCTAATAATGTTTTGAAAGAAAGTGAGAAGAATCAATTCTATTTTCGGATTTTGACCAAACTTGATTGTCACTTTCCTCTGCTAATTGCTTTATTTATAAGTAGATAGTACTCATTAACTTATTTCACTTTGTAGCAAATTACTGCTAAATAATAAAATAACTGTAAAATGCAAGGTAAACCATTAATACAAGACTATTTAATTGTCAAGAGGCAGTATTATCGATACTATAGTATATTTTAAGGCAGTTAAGCGTTAGAAATTAGTTCCAACGAAATTCCGCATGCTTTCCCTTTTAAGCGTTTTCCCTTTTACTAAATAAAAATAAAGTCACTAAAATTTCAAAGAATGAATGTTGCCAAATAAAGAGTATTGTGTGCCCTTACCGTATCTTTTACTAGTCTGTGGCCCTTACAGGTTGGGGTTTGTATTTTATGACGCTGGTATCACCAATCCGTCAAATTGTTGTGGTGTGGTGTGGGGTAGAGCCGGGTGTATTTCTTTATTTTACGTCCTCTATAACAAAAAATAATAAATGCATCTCATTTAAGACGACATAGTTATTCGGGTCACAATGAACAATCGTAAGTCTTATTTTAATGCTTTCGTATTGTTCAGGATCTTTATTTTTACGAGGCAGTGTTCTTTATTTTTGGTTGATTGTCGGCATTGTCGCTTGCAGCGGGCCGGGATCCTGCGAAGCGGAAGGTGAAGCCAGTAGAGCCTCAGTCTTTGCTAGACTTCGATCTTGGTGAAGGCGAGAGTTCAGACGATTCGGACTTCCGAATCGAGGACCACCCTGAAGAAAGCGATGACTACTCGATCAACAGTGACGATGATGACAAAAGTATTGTATAACTTTTTTTTTTATTAAATTCGTGCCTTTTCTATTAACTTTTTTTTTATTCCTATTAGATCTGTTTGCTTGTAAACTTCACCTATATTTTATTTTTTATTGTTTTGAAGTATAAATACAATATTATGACTCAAATTTGAGTAAGTAATATTTTAAGTTAATGAAATAAATTTGGATTATTAACATGCTTCGCATTTTGTTATAATTGCAATAAAATTGGTAATGTATTGAAGTTTTTTCACCACAGAAGGAAAAGATGATAGTGGGAGTTCGGAGGAGTCTGCGTCTGATGCTGAAGATAGTTTCAAAAACACAAGCAAAATGGGAGAGTCAAGTGTCAATGCATTACTGGAGAGGGCTAAACAAGCTGAGTTTAAGGTTTGTACTAATAATAACATACATACATAGATACATAAATTACGTCTTTATCTCTTCTAGGGTAGACAGAGCCTAAGGTAATAAAAGACCTTTAGGCCATGTTTAGCATGGCTGTGGGTGTATACTTGGAAAGGGGAATCAAAAACAGTGATAGGTTGCAAGCCACAACACCTGTAACATTATTCCTAAGATTTTTACCCATTCCCATTAATAATAAATCAGGCGCATAAGGCTTGTAAACTAGTTTTTAGTTTTAAATCATAGAATCATGCTCTTTAAGTAAACCCTTGTTGCTCTTTATAATTTTCCGTTACAAACTTATAATATGATGTATATATGTAAATTCTTTATTGCAACTTATAATATTAACGATTTAAATTTATTCGCGATCATTGTTTAGGTAGCGATTATATGCTATCAGGAATTAGCTTTATTAGAGGTCAATGTTAATAATAGACATCATATTTTGATCTGCCATGAATTACTCAGTATATAACAAATGTTATTTGTTTTAGATTCCTGGTGACTTGGCAAATTGGTTAATATGTGCCATTAATGATCTTAATTTATTAGCAATCATTGTTTTGGTAGCAATTAGCTAATTCTTTTAGGAGTTATCTTTATTAAAGGTCAATGTTAATAATAGACATCATATTTTGATCTGCCATGAAGTGCTCAGAAATGTTATTTGTTTTAGATTCCTGGTGACTTGGCAAATTGGTTAATATGTGCCATTAACGATCTTAATTTGTTAGCAATCAATGTTTAGGTAGCAATTAGCTAATTCTTTTAGGAATTATCTTTATTAAAAGTCAATGTGAATAATAGACATCATGTTTTGATCTGCCATGAAGTGCTCAGTATATTTTATTATTATTAGCCTTTATTCAGATACAATTTAATACATTTATATTAATTATTAAGAAAAGAAAAAACATTACATAAATTTAACTATTATTGTTATTATTATTATTATTTTCCCCTTATTTATCTGCTTGCTTGGTGGCAAAGGCCTCCCCAACCTCTTCCACTCTTCTCTGTTTTGTGCTTGTCTTGTCCACATCCTGCCGGCTATTTCAACTATTTCATCCTCCCATCTTTTTCTTTGTCTTCCCCTGCCTCTTTTGCCTTCTCTGGGTGCTCAGTATATAACAAGTGTTATTTGTTTTAGATTCCTGGTGACTTGGCAAACTGGTTGATATGCGCCGGTTGTCTGGGCTCAAGGAGTGATGACTTCAACGAGATTGTGGAATGTGATGGCTGTGGGGTCACTGTTCATGAAGGTAAAAGAAAGATCAAGTGTCACTCACTCATTAAACGGGTGGATCAATTTTTTCTTGCCACTCATTGCTATGGTTACATTCTCCTCGGTCATTCTTTAAACAGTAACTTTAAAAGTTCAAAATTTGCCAAACATGAATATTGGCACTTCTGTAATTGGTTGCTAAGCATGTTATCTAATATATTTAGCGCAGTCTCCATCCAAATGTATGAGAGCCATATTTTTTGCCAAAATTTCTTCTATCTATTTTGGCATGTATACTACAGAGATAAGTTCACCTTTGTGCAAATATCAAATATCCAGGGTTCAGCGATCCGCACCGCCCCTCCCTCACCTCTCCTCGCAACCGCGCGCCCCCGCGCGTCTGGCCTGCCGTCTGCTTCACACCTTAATATGTGTATATTGAAATATTGATAAACAGGACAAAAACGGGACAAGTAACAAAACGATATGGGATACTTAAATACGGTGACAGTCCTGTATATACGGGATGTATGGCAACTCTACAAATATCAGATCTTTTTTGTGATTTGTGTTTGTTTATTTATATTTGTACAATAAAGCATTTACTTACTTACCTACTTACTGACTTACTATGGCAAATCTTGGCTGATTAAATGTTTTTTCTCAATAGGTTGCTATGGTGTTTCCGACGTCACCAGTGAATCCAGCACAGTTAGTTCAGCCTCGACAGAGCCATGGTTTTGTGAAGCTTGCAAAGCTGGGGTCACTGACCCTAGCTGTGAACTTTGCCCTAATAAAGGTATATTTCTTTTCATAAAGCAAATATAATTTCTTTTAGAAGGAAAGTTAACAGTTTTCTTTTTTTATTAGGGGGCATTTTTAAGGAGACGGAAGTTGGTGCTTGGGTACATCTTGTGTGTGCACTTTATGTGCCTGGAGTGGCATTCTCAGAGGTAAGAGTGACTAGTTTATTATGATTTAAGAAAACAAATCGACATTACCTGTCAGCGAAATGGCTAGGATGCATGCCATTTTCTCACTTTGTCTCTCATTTTGTCTGTTCTGTTATGTGTATAGATTTGTAAAATATGTCAGTAGTAGTATATTTCATGTCAATATAATCTTCTTGGAATCTCTGTCTTTTACTGACGTACCACAAAAAGAGTATCTATAGGCGGAAATACGAGTAAATGATGTGCATCCTAATAGACTGGATAGTGCTGCAGGAAAACTCTTGTCTTATGGGATAGTCTCCATGTTGTGACTTGATGTTTCCAAATTTTCCTGTCTGTATTACTACCATAATACATTTAATATACTTAGTGTCAGGGTTGTCTAATGCCTAATATCCACTTATCCCGGGCAGGTGGAGCGTTTGTCGGGCGTCACGTTGTTCGAGATGGCGTACTCTCGTTGGGGCGCGCGCTCGTGCGCGCTGTGCGAAGACACCACGCTGGCCCGTACCGGCGTTTGCGTCGGTTGCGACGCTGGACTCTGCAAGACTTTCTTCCACGTCACCTGGTCAGTATACCCGGTCGGCATAGCATTTTCTACTTCATAGTGTGAAAATGTCTATTGCCCATAGTACAAGCTTTGCTTAGTTTGGGACTAGGTCAAATGATGTAAAATTTCCCACGATATTTATATTTACGATGTTGGAAGTCTGTACGGAATCATTCATCAGTATACTAGAGTGATGTGTGATGTATTGGTCCTTCAATATTTAGTTTCATTAATCAACCTTTGCAGTGGTCAGAGAGCTGGTCTGCTGGCCGAAGCACATTCTGAAGAAGCTGAGCAGGCGGATCCGTTCTACGCCCACTGCCGCCTGCACTCCGACAAGACTCTCGTCAAGAAACGCAAGAGGAACTGGCTCGCTTTGCAGTTACGGACAGACAAGAGGTAACTAAACTTGAACAAGGACCAATCGGAGTACATCTGTTGCAGTCATTGAGTAAATAAGTAAGGGTTGTTTGCTCTATCCTCGCAGTGCTATAGTTTTTTTAACCTCCTAAGAGTCCTAAGTCCTCGCGTACTTTCATAAGTACAAACGAATAGTCAGAATAACTGCCGAATGTACTGTATGGAGTACAAATGATTGAATGAAAAAGTACTTTCAATATGCTTAAATTCGATCCAAATTCAACGTTTATTTTTATTTCATGAATCGGATGATGACACTGATAATCTTAATCACTTGCTTATTATAAAACAAAGTCCTCTGTCACGCCTGTTCGTCTGTTTGTTCGCGATAGACTCGAAACTCCTGAACGGATTTTTTTGCAATTTTTACCAATAGATCGAGTGATTCATGTCATGTGGAATGGCCAGGATATATCATTTTTTAAGTTTTTTTGTAAATTGGTTGAAATATGATGAAAATTTAGCTAGTTTCGTATTTGTATCTACATATTATATCTTTTTCAAATACTTTCATAATGTTTGAGCGTCTTCTGAGTTCTTCGATGTCTGCCGATCTTAAAAAGTCCATGATGTTACAATCAAATAATTTATGACCTCACTAGTATTACAACTTGAGGCGAACCAAGTGATTAAAATGAACAAAGTAACAAAAGGACTCGAAGGTACCCAGCCTTCGAGTTTAGAGAGCGGCAATAAAACAATTGAAGTGAGGTTGATCTTTATGGCATATTTTGGGACCCGTTTTCTTTTCTATTTTACACAAAAGAGTCCTTAGTGACTATTGTTCACTAACTTATTTTGGATATAAGACTAATTTATCATTTATTGTTTATTAATTTATTAAGTAATATTATAACAATGCAATAATAATAATGTATTATTAATGTCGTTAATCTATCCTTTATTTATTTTACAGAAAATTGGAGTTGCAAGAGAATCTCAGCCCTGAAGAAAAAGCCAGGATAAAACGAAAACTGGTCAAATACAGAAGGAAGTACTTGCAGCAGAAAGAGAATCGCAATCCACCATGGGGTAATAATTTGTACTGATGTATTCTTTATTGAATTTATAACATCAATAAATCTTCGAAATATTAGATGCGGTAATAACGATAAGATAGTGTAGGCAGAGAGTGAAAGCGAAACATGAGAACACGACTCTACATAGTGCAATAGGTGTGAGCGTGGATTAGTCAGCATGAGAGAAGACAATGTTAATTTTTTTTTTTTATGTTGACTAAAAGTTTACTTGTCTCGCGGGTGGTAAGGCATTGTGAAAGGTCTATTCGGGTCGCTATTACCATCTTCCTCGCTAACCCTGCCGCCAAGCAGCAATGTTTGCGATTCTGTGTTTCGGCTTTGAGAGTAAAACAACCAGCGTAATATTTGGCCCACCAAGGCTGGCAACACATCTATAGTTAGTGTTAGGCGGTGGCTTTGGCACTTGCCAGGTGACTCAAGTGCTCGTTTGCAGAGTTTAAAAAAAAGTATGGTGGTAAGGGTAGGAAGTCCTAATCTTCACATTATGTTTATTAGCAGAACTAAGTCCATAAAAATGTCTTATTCTAAAATGTGTGATTACAGTGCCAACACAGAAGATGGCTCGAATGTTATATAGCAGCGCGTCGGCTATGAGAAAATTTCAAAGAAAAGCAGAATTAATGGGTGTTGACACACATGCGCTGGAATTTCAAGATGCACAGGTACGATTTTAACTTCCGCTTCGCCCCCGTTCCACTGTTTTTTCTAAAATATCGTTTCATAAGAATGCTCTAACAATAATGATCACAACAGTACATTACATTCCGAGGGTGAAATAAATAATGTCTCAGATCGCTGAAGCTTGTCGCTCGAGCCAAAGGCGAGGGCTATAAACATGCGACCTGAGGCTTTCTTTTTCAACGCCCGAGGTGTATACAATTTTACGTCTTCTCCTGGCCAGGAAGTGGAAATTTCCGTTCGCGTAGCGTGCGGTAAATTGCTACTTACGGCCCGGGGTGACGTAAAAACAAATATCTAGTTTGATTTTTATTTATATACAGGTACTCGGGAGCAAAGAAACCGGATCACTTTTCATACAATTTTCTACGGCAAATGACCCGGTTGTTTGCACCCGAGTATAAATAGGCTTCAAATAATCTTCAGTAGCGACAAAGTTGACAGTGCTTTTTTCATAGATGGCAGCACTCAAAGACGTGTCCCGTCGCTGGCACGTGCCTCCCGCTTTCTCGGTGGAGTTTGTTGGCTACTACCTCGAGAGGAATTCCCGGGTGACGTCACTCAGGAGGTCTCTGGAACGGCTCACGAAAGAGAACGAGACCCTGCTGGGAGGGGACGAGAAATTGAGAACTGATTATGACGATGTAAGTGAAATTATTTTACGTGTGGTAGGACCAGCTATAACCCCAGGCCCTCTCACTCTGGCTGGGTCAATTTGGACTCGCGCACTGAGGGTTCTATAGACATTCCTTACTTGTGGCATGGCTTCATTAATTTAAGGTTTTTTTTCCAGGCATCAAAAGAGAACACTGACACTTTAGCCGAGTTGGCTACCACGAAGCAAGCTCTACAGAAGATATACGACGCGATAATCGCGATATGTCCCAAGCCGTTGCCGGCTGTACTGGAGGAGAAACCTCTGTTGCCGCCCGTACTAGCACGGTCTACACCAAAAGTCACGCCTCTGCAATTACAAAAACGGTATGTTATTGATTATATCTATGTCTAATAATGTATTATATTATATCTCATTGATATTAAAACAGGCTTTTTAAAAAAATATGTGTCATTACAGGATTAATAAGTTGAAATATTCATATTTTGGCCTCTTCGTGTAGATACATATTTTTAGACTTAACTGTATAGTCGACCAAAAAAGTCCTTTTCTCAAACATGCTCGGAAATGTATGCGTTAATGTCCCGATATGAGGACATGAAGTTTCTCGTTTATGGCTCCCTACATTACTTCTTGGCTTAGGCCACAAAAGTTAGTATGAAAATCCATTTTTGTCCGCTGCTCTAATTTTTTTAATTTCTATACTAAAATTAAATTGGCAAAGGAAAAAAGTACATACAGCCAACCACCACCACAATCTGTACCTAAGCATAATTGCGACATAAAAAAAAATCTATGGTACTATATTTATGTGGGGTTAAACATGGTGCTCAAATAGCTGGATCAAATTAGTACATTTAAAAAATAAAAAAGGTGGCAAATCGAACACCATTAATGTGCCCGGCAAAACAATACATTTCACGTTTAAAAACTGCCCTAATATGTCCAATATTACCTTCAACATGAATTAGTACCTATTTAAATTACTTTTTCCCTATAATAAACTATGATTTACTTGATTGTCTAGTAGTTATTTTAATTTTAATATTTCCTCACATTGTTTGAGAAAAGCACTATACAAGCTTTGGCCGGAACAGGGATTGCAGGACTCGTTCTATCTGGCCTCGTCTTCGACTCGGCCACCTACCCCAAACTCGTCCAGCAATCCCTTACTTCACGGCCTCTGCAGTAATGTACTATTACTATCTTTCAATGTCTTTTGTAGGCTTAAAACATCTAAGCCTATTTTCATTCACAAGTCAATGTGACAATCAACGTTATTGCTTTTTTCTGATGGAGGAACTGTCATAAAAAAATATAAAGCACTTTCGTTGTCGTCTCTAAGGTGCATTGAGGTAAATTTGGGGAAAATCGTGGACATCCACTAAACGGGGAACAATTTCATAATCTGGCAACGCTTATCTAGAAGCCAAAGACATTGTAGCTTCTAAGTAAACGTTGCTAGATTATGTAACTGTTCCCCGTTAGTTAGTGAATATCCATGAGTTTCAAAATTCCCTCAATTTCGAATTTACCCCAACGCAGTATACATAAAATTTAAAAACTCCATATAATAAAAGCATTTTCTAGCTAAAGCATAGTCGAGGATAAAGATATGTAAGTACCTACATTTTGGCACCTTGCTAAAAAAAAAACAAATCTAAATCATTTGTAATTCCTACGAAGAAAAAATGTATATGTTACATATCTTTTTCCTTGACTATACCTTTATTATCATAACCTATTTACGTAAAGCTAGAGCTACCTCCAATAGCTGTGCCGCTATTTAGCGGTCGCTATAAAACGTCGAATGACGTCCTTAAACGTCATCTATGGAGACATTGTACTATAACCTAATAACAATTAGAGAACTACGTCTAGTTTCCACAGACTAGACGTTTCAGGACGTCATTCGACGATTTATAACGTCCGTCAAATAGCGGCACCGCTATTAGAGGTTACTTTAGCTTTGTGCCACATGCCGTATACTGCATAGTAGGTTGGCCGCCAGGTCTATGTGTGTTCCCACCGCGGCTGCACTTAAGATGGGCGTTGGTTTTCCTCTTAGCGACAACCCGGACGCTCACCAAGGAAAAGTATTGTCAACATCTTTGGAAGGTCAGTCAAACTTAGAGCTGAATCCAATGCACAGTGTACAAAATGTATGATTATAATGAGAGTTTTGACAGACAAAATGATGGCATTAGTATCGAGAGGTCCGTTTGAAATGTGTGTCCCGTAAAGCCAGGTACTCATCTGTGAACTGTAACCATAACAGTAGCACGTTAACAATTACGGTTATAGCTAGCAGATGAGTACCCGGCTTTAGGATTGGCTGCTTAAGTTATAAGCCAATCCCCAAAGTGATAAATACATTGTTTACTCTCGATATTAATGACATCAGTGCCATCAGTGGCCCGTTTCTCGAAGCTACAAGTTACAATTTTACATGTGTAAACTAGCAACACTGATCAAACACTCAACCATTGGTTGGTTGATTGGATTAAGTGTTGCTAGTTTAGACATCTAAAATTGTAACTTGTAGCTTCGAGAAACGGGCAACTGGCGATATTTTGTCTGCCAGAAAACCGTAATTGATCGGTATATTTAATCCTGTGTATTGTGAATTTATCTTTATATTTAAGTATGCTGTAGAACATCTGGATTTGATGAAAATTTTAGTTTAATTTGTAGAGAAAAATATGCACTGTAAATATTTGTTCACAATCGTTTTGGTATAATATCAATTAAATATTCAGGTACAGATGAATCTATTTAAAAAAAAAAAAAAAAAAAAAAAAAAAAAAAAAAAAAAAAAAAAAAATTATAGCATGCATGCAAATAAACTATGCTTACTTTAAAATCTCACGTAACTAGGATCGAGTACAAACCCATTTAGAAACAAAAGTATGTGTTTTCATCGATGTCGACGACCGTGAACGTTACGGTGATGACGATGTGGTTCTGATGATGGTGGCAGGAGCGTGCGCGGCGTGCGGGCGGCGCAGCGAGCGCCACCTGATGGCGGCCTGCGACACCTGCCGCCAGCACTACCATCTGCACTGCCTCAACCCGCCGCTGCAGCGCCCGCCCAAGAAGACCAAACTCTACGGGTGGTGAGTACACATACGCCGGCTGAACCCAAGCATAATGTATTATAGTCGATATTTATCAGCAGAGTCAGTTAAATTACACTTTTATAGGTATACCTTAGAATATGTAAAGATCGAAACGTTTTAGTAAAATCGTACGAGAAATGCTCGTAGAAGGATAGATGAAAGGACAGATGAAACCTTCCAATGCTTGTAACAAGACGACTTAAAAATTAGTAAATCTTTCAAACCGTCATCTTGTTTTACGATCTTAGGATTTGTCTACTTTCTTTAATATTTACGATCGATCACTGCTTTATTAATTGAAAAAACGTTTTTAGTATAATCCCCTTATTCATAAACGCTCTGTAGGCTTCTGCTAACTTAGCAATCGTTTGTCCTTATCTGTCACTTTGACATTTACTTTTCACAGAAAAGGACAAACGATTGCTAAGTTACCAGAATCCTATAGAGCGTTTATGAATAAGGGGGTTAAAATGGTGATTTTTATTTTTCTATATTTTTTAATACTATAGCTAGAGTTAACCCTTTATGTAATTGAACTGTTTGTCTCGCAGGCAATGCTCAGAGTGCGACAAAACATCAGACTCGGAGCCCGAAGTACTTGAGAAGAAAGTGCCGCGTCGCTCGCGAATCCGGTACAGCAAGGACGGAGCCATCATCACGGAGCCGCACAGCCCCGGCTCCACTCCCAACTCGCCGCCGCCCAAGCCCAAACCAGAGAAAACACCCAAATTAGAAAAGGAAAAAATCCTCAAAGTCACAACAACACCCTCGGAGAACATATCGCCGATCAAAGTTACCATAAAACCGTTCGACTTCACCAACGAAGGTATTGACAACACCGAAATGAGAAAGAAAGATAAAAGAACCAAAAAGTCAAAACTGAAGGACCACACTTCAACTTCCGGCGGAGAGGAATCACTATCGAAAAAGCTTCATAAACGCAGTTTCACGTCCCCCACTCTCACTAACACCCCGCTCATGTCAATAACCCCCATCGTCGCCGATAGCCCGAACGATTCCCATAACGAAAACTCTAACACGTCAACCAGCGCGACTCCTACTAAACGGGAAGACGCGAGTTTCCTTTCACAGAATTCATCGTTCTCATCTCTTCTCACAGAACCGAAGGAAAGAGACAGCAAAGCGATCGAAAGCTCTATCGAGAATACACTCGCTAATCTTTCGTCGGATATTGCGACGTATAAAGCGAACAGGAAACGGAGGAAAGAGAAGCATCGCTCGAGGTATTCTCCGGATTTCTTGCGGTCGCCATCAAAGTCTCATAAGCACAAAAGGAAGAAGAAGACTCAAGATATGGAGAACCCGGAAATGCCGCATCCCAGAATTACTATCAAGGTAACCGAGCTACATTATTGGTGAATGTTTCGATTCATTTGGATCCTGATATTGATGTTCGTGTTCTTTGTTCTAGATCAAGCCAATTCCGAAGCCGGATGGCTCCCTAGACACTCAAATGTTCTACGTGCCAACAGACAGCAACGATGGGCCTCCACCGGCAGTGATGAGGAAACTCTCCAAAGTGAGACATCTGATTAATCTATTTTTGGTTACGCCATGCCCGCATCGCAATAATTGCTCGTTCACTATGACACGAGACTTGAACATAGTGGCGTAGTTCTTTACATAAGATCTGCTAAAGATTGGGTATAATTTTTGAGATATTTTTATTTATGGTGATGAAATGAATAAACTGTTTGTGCAGCACGCGGAACAAGAGGCAGCGGCCCGGCCAGCAGAAGAGCCGATAAACGAATCACCTGCTGTAAGTATAAAACAACTGTATATTTTTCTTCTTTCCAATTTGTCATGCAGTTCGCATATTTACAAATAAACAATTAGGACCTACATTTGGAGGCTATTGTTTTGACTCATGGAGATCGAATACCCGTTTATATATATGCTAGCTGTTGCTCGCGATTTCGTCTACGGAAAATTCGCTTATCGCTATCCCGTGGGAACTTAGCTATTTTTCGGGATAAAAAGTATTCTGTGTGTCTGTTGATGAGCAGAATTTCAAGTCTTACTCTTGTATTGTATTTTAAACATTGTAGTACACTTGACATATATTGTACTTATTGTATTTTGTTGCGCAAGCCTTCGAAAAAGGAAATGAATCAAATTGAACCGGAAAAGTCAATGCCGCAAGTAGTCCTTGAGGCAGTTAAGACTTTGCCAAAGGTAAGACACAGTCGTCTTATTGAGACGATCGCATCGCATTCATAGTTAAAATAACTACCAACCTAAAAAGTACGCCCTAATGCATGCATTATTTATAGAGTTCGCGCGCGGGGCGGTCTCGGCGCGACACGGGCGGCGCGCCCCCCGCGCCCCCCGCTGACCTCACTCCCATGACGCACTGCGACGTCTGCCGCGAGCCCGGCGACCCTACCAACCTCGTGAGGTAACTTACCCCGCAGGCCTGCTAAGAAGTTAGAAATTCGAAGTTCGTTTCGTGCCCGCTGACACTTGTAGTCATTAAAAATTAATAGGAGAATGAGAGGGACGGTACGATACGAAATTCAAATTTTGGAGTAACCCCCTAGATTACGTTAACTGAAATTTGGTAGCCCTTGAGGTCATAATCCTATCGGTAGCGAGATATTGCCCTTTGTGGTCAAATGAGGCCTCAGATCCGGACTTGGCCCGCGGACTGAGTTGACCGTATTCGTTTTTCTGTGGATGACTTGACCCCTTAATCTGTTAGCTGGGCACCTGGTTTTTAGGACGGAGCTCCTTTTTCCGGGCAATTTGCCCTTCGGACAGGTGAAGGTCCCTAACTAACCTAACCTACCTATTTTTTGTATTCTAAACCCATTGTGGCCAATCAAATGAGTCCACATAGCACTTAGCTCGCGGGCCGAGTTATCCGATTAGTGTGGCTCGAGTCATCTGCGAAAAAAGACAAAGTGGGCAACTCAGCCTGGGCTTATTTGACCTCGATGGCAGTTTTTGATATGCTAATTCGCTAACTTGAACTTGAATCGCGGTCGCTAGCGTCAAAATCTAAGTTTACGCTAAGTATATTTATGGTTTTTATTGACCAGATGCGACGAGTGCTTCAAGAGATATCACTTCACATGTCTCGAACCGCCGCTCAACAAGAACCCGAAGAAGCGTGGATACTCTTGGCATTGCGCCGATTGCGATCCTACGGTAAGTTTGACACCCGTAACTTGGTTATAAGTTACATATTTCAGACTTCGGAATTTTAAGGACAGAATCAAATGACTGATGTGTTCTACAAATAAACTAATTCATCGATATACTTCTCTTCTACATTATTTCACGTCCGATATATTTGTTAAAGATACATTTTGTTCCAAAAAATGTATTGCCTCCAAAATTCCGAGTTGTGGTTCTTTGTAAGTACAATGAAAGAAACTATATCGACATACCGAGTTAAGTTTAGTGTAATGGAAATAAAACAATCGACTCGCATTCAACTTTATCCATAGGTCACTTCCCCGCAGCATTAATCTGAATTGATCTAATAAACTCAAACAACTGCACTTCATAGGATGCTAATGTATTTTTTTCTTTTTGCAGGACGTGGAGGAAAACAACTGATGATTATATCGATTTGTAATTGCGGAACGTAAAATTGTTTGAAATACTTAAATTCGTTTTCGATGGATGTAAATCATGCTAGTATTTTTCATTCATCTTTTGTTGTTAGTTACCTAATTGTTTCAGAATGAGTACAGCTTATTTTCTACTTTTACGATACATATATTAAAAAGCGAATGACTGGTTTGTTGGATTTATATTATATAGCATATGTTTTTCTTGTTTTTGTGTAAAACGTATTTTTTTTTATTTCGAGATATGTATGTTTTAGAACTTTTTACTTAACTTTTTATCTTATTGCTTCTAGTTTCTTTTCTAGATTTATAAATTCACTAATAACTCTTAACAAGGTTACATGCTGTAAAGGTTAACTGTAGTTCGTCTTATTTTAATATAATTGGTATTTTTATATTCCGTAATTACATTGCAAATATCGTCGTTATACAGGTCGCCAAGATCAAATAGTGGAAAAACGAAATCTGTTCATAATTATAAAGATAATGTATAATTTTATTGTGATTTGTGTAAGGTTAAAATATATTTATTAAGTTCTACATTTGGTAGTATTGAAACAACTGGAAGGATTATCTTCTTATATTGTGTAATAGCTGTAAGTTATTGGATGAAGATTAAAATAGTGACTTAATTGGATGAATCAATGTGTTTCCTTTCTTTACACAGTAAGCGGCGCGGCAATAAAGCTTCTAAGCTCATAAACCTATCGTGTAAGGGTGCAATCCCATTTAGGGCAGAGCGAACGAACCGGTAACATACAGTACCTATCTCACCAAACGCATACAATCAGAGAAAATCCATTGTATTGTCGTGATGTGACGTGGATTTTGAGTTGACAAATTATGATTGGTCATGTTAAGAACGCCATAGCAGGATAAAATTTTGCTTCCACACGTATTCCGATATTATTCACATGGAAACCGGTGGCGAAAACATGGTTTCGGTTCTAAAATCAAGAAATTTAATACGTACAATAGTTCATTACAACCCCGTGGGTGGTGAAATAAAGAATGTCTCAGATCGCAGGAACTTGTCGCACGAGCCACAGGCGAGGGCGATAAACATGCGACCTTAGGCTTTCTTTGTTACTGCACGAGGTGTGTACACAATTTTATGTCTTCCCCTGGTCAGGAAGTGGAAATTTCCGCTCGCGTAGCGGCGTTTAAGGCCCACATTCAACCCACACACCAAGTAGGTAGGTACTTATTTCTAGTAAGCTTTAGCGCCAAATGCCGTCTTTGTTCAAATTCCAAAGTTTGAAGGGAACAATAACTAGAATGTGACGTACACCCATTGTACCCGAAGGTGCCATCTGCAAACTGGAATAGTGCAAGCTAGTCTGGATTAATTATGATGAATGCGCTTATTACACGGGACTTTATCCTGCAACTGGCGTGTATGCGTTTTCAATGTGCGATCAATTAATGAACAGTATGGTTATGCAAAACGGTTTTGCATTGAAGTAAATCCGTAAATACTAGTGCGGGTTGATAATGCGACTAAACTTATGAATACCAGTTTGAAAACAACGACGTCAAAGGTACCTACTCCATACGATACATACACTAGCTCTGCTGCTGCAGCGATCACGCTTTCCTCATGGACCGACTTTTTGTGCCATCGTTATAAAATGACGAATTACATTACACTCCACCATAAGGCCGACGGAACTCCGCTTTCGTGGGGTTCCTATTTCTATTCAGTTTGCCCTTCTGGCATTTGAATATACCTAAGGAACCTAACCTTATTCTACTATCTCTAGTAAGGATTTTCATAATGACAAAACTACTTGTACCTACATAATGGAGAGTTGGTTTCCGCGACTTCGCGCAGGGTTAAAATTTGCAGCAAAGCTTCTGACAGATAATAAAAACGGCAATATTTAAGTACTTACCCCATTTCATATTATATTTTAACTACCATAATGAAATAAGGGAAGTTGCGAAATTAGAGTTATAGGGCACCAAACGCTGCCGCCGAAAATATAAACAGTTACGACAATAAGGCCATAACAATATTAACCATTTCCAAGTAAGTACGTACTTTACAATTCTAAGCATTTATTAGTTTTCCTCTGAATGGGACAAGTTATCGCAGCGCGCGCCACATTCTCGTCCAAGTTTGTTCATCTGCCTCGCACAAAGTTTCGCCAAACTGCATAATTTCTTCATGTGGAGAACTTGTGTTTCTCATAGTTAGGGCCTGTTGTTCGAGATTAAGACGGAAGTATATTATAACATGTCTTTAAAAAAAGAAAAATAAAAGTATCTTGATAGCTACGAAATACTGGAGTCAGGTTTGTTGGAAGCATTATGGAAACTTCTGATCCTTCTCAAGCATTTTTTACATTACCTATAGGTAGTCAGCCCATGAAAATGTAGAGCATATATAGAACCTTGTCATTTCAAATAAAAAAATAATTCACTACGTTAAATAGACGTTTGACATCTGTAATACGTCTAACTGTACTATGACTAAGTACACACACATTTTCGTAAGCCGAGTGTTGACACTCGCCTGCGGTTCGTGTTTTTAAACAAGTTACTCATCCAGCAATTGGCTACTTCCCAAGCCTCGGCATTAATCTACTATTATACAAGTCAAGCGGGTACAATAATAGTGTGATCAAACGAAATTACTCGAATTAGTTTTTTTGTCGTTATTGCCAGCCGAAATAACGACTGCTGGTAGTAATTATATCGAAACAAGTATTGCATACAAATAGACATTTCCCAACCGTCTTCATAAGCCAGAATTGTGTTAAAAGCACAAATCGGGTACCTACAGTACCTATAGGTAGGTAGGTAGGTCTAGGTACTTACTTAATTAGCGTAAATTTTACATATGAGTTCGCACCTCGCCGATCGCCATTAATTTTCATTCGATAATTAACACTCATGAATGTTTCATTTTTGCATTAAGGGATTCGTTCTTCGCAGATGATTACGACTCCAGAGTGGATACTGGTGCTATGAAAAGAGCACTCATATTTCCTGGTAAATGGATAATGGATGGAAGGTTGCGGGCGGATATGATTGCGGATGCATAATTAAATTTAGTGGCAGGAAAAAAAGAGGGATTTTACTATAAATTTAAGTACTTACCTAATAGAAACTGTGATTGAGCGTAGCGTAATACCTACGCTTAAATCGGCTAAGACTCAAATGACACCTACATTCGGATACCTACTTAATTAAAAAATGAATAGTCTAGTTCACAATACTAATTATGGAGAATAAGCTGATGTAAGTAATTGGGATGATAGAGCACATGGCATAGAGTTGCAACACTTGCAATTTCATTGATAAAAGAGAAATTAAAGATGAACAAGACCATCGAAATACCTACCCACTACAACTACTTCTATAAAGTCCACAGAAAAAATGCGAATTTAAACCTAAATCTGTTTATTAACCAAGTAACCTGCACCGCAATGATCTGAAAACGGACGCGATGAAACATCTCTAATAGATTCTGCGGAGATACCTACAATACAATAACTTTTTATTGAACACCACATAATATATAACAACCAAAACAGAAAAAAAGGTATACAGAATATTACAAGGTAACAATACACTACAGAGCGATCTGTCTACCAGGCAACCATAATGGACTGGAGAAAAGAACAGACCTGAGGATACCGGGACGACGAGAGGCAATATAATCCCGCCACTATTTTAACCGTTTCATTGTCACTGATCCTTTTTAGGCGTAACCGCCAGACAGTTTAATTCAGGCACAAATTTATCGGAACGCAATTCCAATTGAAATATATCTAAAAGCGAACTGTATGCGTACGAAAATGTTTTATTATTTAGTTCAATCGTTTTTTCTCCGTGGCTCTACCAGGTGTAATGAGCTTCGTTTAATATTTAATAATTCATTAGTTAGAGTATACATTTTCCAAATATTATTTCGAAAATGGAACGAGTTAAGAATACACATAAGTTAATTGGGGTCCACGATTACTGTGATCTATTGCTTTGATTGTAGGTACTGTGGTTAACCAGGTAAGTTTGCTAAATATCGATTAAACAGTACCTAGTACTTATTTCATTGTTAGGCATACTAAGCAGTCAATAGGTATTACATTTCATTCCGAGGGTGGTGATACTGGTGATATAAAGAATGTGTCAGATCGCAGAAACTTGTCGCACAAGCCAAGGTGCGACCTGAGGCGTCCTTTATCACTGCCCGTGGTGTGTACACAATTTTACGTCTTCCCCTGGCTAAGAAGTGGGTATTTCCAGTCGCGTAGCGGACGGTAAATTGCTACTTACGGCCCGGGGTGACGTAAATTTGTTTTCGTACTTAGAGTAAGAAAAAATCATAAGAGAGCATATATACATAATACCTACAGGAAAATACAAAGTATTTTTGTCTTCAACGTAAACTTATGTGGGTATCTCCAAGGTCCTGACCTACTTATTTCGACCAAAGAGTATATAAGGGCTGCAACTCCAGCTCCATCAAAATAATGAGATCTTATCTTTAAACTGCAGCTGCAAAATGGAATTTGTATGCATTTTGTTAGTTGCCAGCGGGCGTTCGAATTCACCGACGCTTGACTTGGCGTGGAGTGCAGCCTCGTTACCCGACTGGCGATTTCCGATTTATTCTCTTGTATTTGTGAATAAAAATTAGTATTACCTACCTATTTATTGATTAATTTAGAAATCTGAACTAGCAACTCATGTTTAAATTTTTGACCAATGTTGCTAGTTTAGACAAATTTTGTAACTTTCAGCTTTGAGAAACTGGCCACAGCTAAATTCTTGACGTTTAACGTACAATTTTCCCATCTAGTTAGTTCTGCCTTGAAACATTATTTTCTAGTCAGTAGTTTTCCAGCTCAGCGCATTGGATAAGTTTTTTATCTGCCCCAAGAAACTTTTCGAAGTTGTTCACGCTGAAATACCAAACAAGATTAGTTTGTTGCCGTTGCTTTCCGCTGTGGCGCTGCCATTTTTTCCATATTATCTAATTGACACGTTTACGCCACCATGTGTTGAAAACTTACCAGCTCAAGCCCCTGCAACAACCACCATAGCAACAACGCGAGCATGGACCTTAGCTAGTTTTAGAATTAAGTTTTTTATTGTCTAATTGCATATGTACTGAAGTAAAGATCGTACTCAGTTACTTTTCAAAAGTTTTATTTAATTACTCCTGAAATACTCCACAACATGGTCCTAAACCGAACCGGATGAGAAGATAAGCAGTTATTAACAGTTAATTTCAAGATTTGGAGCTTATTGTTGAAGAAATTAAGAAGTTACGGCACGCGCACTTAGAGGTCAATCGGATAAAGGGCAAAGTGATTATCATCGTGCACCGTTTACTGGATTTATTGATTTCATCATCATACAAGTGTTAAGCCTTTCATTCCTTCTTAGTTGTCACCCAACACTCAGGTAGTAATTAATATAAGTAACAAATAAAAGGTTAGTACCAGTATTTCTTTCCAACTTAACTTTAATTGTTAGGTTAACCTTGGCTCGGTGATCTGTACAAAGTTACAGTTAAGCAATAAATTGTGTTTAATTTTAATTAACTTACTTGTTTATTAATGAGAGCTTTAGTGTTGCTTGTCTAAGTAGTTAATTGAATTAGTTTAACTGTAAATTAGGTCACTGTTAGTTAGCAACGGTATTAAAAGAAATACATCATTAATGTGGTAACTAATCGTTTAATAATAACAATCTCACGATCAAACACTTAAAATAAATTTAGTTTATATACAATAGCTTACTTACTTATTCTAAATTAGGCATATATACAGTGTAAATAAATTAATCCTATTCTACTAAACAAAAGAAACTTATCTGCTAACAAAATAAAAGTAAATACTGTTGGTATAATCTTGTTTATATAACGTTTCAGGCTTACATTGACACTCGCTTTCCAAAGTCGCAAGAATGGCTGAAGAAAAGGAACTAATCAAAAAAAGAGGAAGTTACAAGGGACGTTTAACAACATTTACAGGTTACGTACATAACATTGAGGTTCTTGAGTTAACTTCAGTTGAAGTCAGTGAGTTGCAGTTACGCATTAATAAAATGGAAGCTTTATACAACCAATATGACGAGGTACAATTACGATTAGAATGCTTAGCAGAGGACATTGATAATCAACTTACGGAAAGAGACGAATTCGAATCCCAGTATTACAGCATAATATCCACAGCTCAAAATATAGTGCATTCCTTTAATAAAAAACAGGATGAACTGGGAAGCGATCGAAGTACTCGTGCAAGTAATCACAAGCTTGTAAAACTCCCAGTAATTCAATTGCCAAAGTTTAGTGGTTCATATGAGCATTGGTTAGGTTTTCATGACACATTTTTGAGCCTAATCCATTCCAATGATGATATTGACGACATAAACAAGTTTCACTATCTGAAAGCGTCATTGGAAGGAATGGCAGCCACTGTTATTCAATCGATCGAGTTTTCATCTAAAAATTACAATGTTGTGTGGAAACTTCTTTGTGAGAGGTTTGATAACAAACGCTTATTGCGACAGAATCATGTATCAGCCATTTTCAATATTGAGCAGATCACAAAGGAATCGTCATTTGCTTTGAAACGCACAATCGATCAATTGAATAAAAATTTAAGGTCATTAGAATCATTGGGGGAGCCCGTAAATTATTGGGATACATTGCTTATTTATATAGTGACACAAAAGCTAGACTCTAAAACGCACCGTCAGTGGGAAGAGTTTAAAAGTATGCTAAACACTGACACGTCCATCACACTAGCTTCTTTCTTAAAATTTCTGAGAGACCGAGCAGATCTGCTCGAAACACTGGAACTCACACAAACTCAAGGTCACAGTCGCGCAAACCCTTCGATGAAACCAAATCAAAAACTGAAAACTATGGTTTCCATCCACGAGTCACGTAGTGGCAATGTTCCATCACAAAAATGTCCTAAATGTAGTGAAGAACACAATCTAAGCAACTGCTCGACCTTTCTATCCCTTAGCAATGATGCACGGTTGCAATTATTACCATCGTTAAAGGTGTGCTATAACTGTTTTCGCAGCGGTCATTATGCAAACCATTGCAAACGGCCTGGATGCAAATTATGTAAACGTAAACATAATACACTTATTCACGTAGCTAAACCGACCAGCGACCGCGCGTCCACTCGTAATGATAACAACAATGAGACTGCGGCTGCGCTTGCGCCGCCGCCCTTAGCCAGCCCAGCAGCGCCCGCCGGACCTGGCTTCTCATCCACCAGCTATGGGAGCGGCAGCGGTGCGCACTATTACGGTCCTGTTACTATGCCAACACTGTCGGCGCGTGTTAACGATTCGAGCCGCCGCGGTCAGGACGTTCTGTTATCCACCGCATTACTTAAGGTTTACGATACTAATAATTGCGAGCACATCGCTCGCGCGGTATTTGATAGCGGTAGCACTTCATGTTTAATGACTGAGAGTTTGTGCAAGAAATTAAATCTATCTGTTGATTGCGTAAACAAGTCAATAACGGGTATCAACAACGCAACGTCACACGTAGGTAAAATGTGTCGAGTTCCCATAAAATCGTTAAACGACAATTTCTCGACCAGTATTAACTGTTTCATTTTACCATCAATCACGGATGACGTTCCGTGTCGTCAGATAGAACTGATGAATTTAGATATCCCATCAGATATTAATTTAGCCGATCCACATTTCTACCAGCCCGCGTCAGTTGACTTAATAATTGGGGCTGACCTATTTTGGGATGTAATGGGATCAAAAATTATAAGATTAGGTGATGGAAAACCGGTGCTCTGTGAAACTAGGTTTGGTTGGCTAGTTTCAGGTCCAATAAATACTGGCCATGCATCATCCACTACCATAAAATGCTGTTTTTCTTCGGTTTCGTCGCAAAATGATCACAATCTGTGTTTTAATGGGGAAATTAATAATAAACTCACACAGTTTTGGCAGCTAGAAGAAGTGAGCCATAAGTCATTGCACTATTCTCCGGAAGAAACGATGTGCGAAAATCATTTTAAGCAGCATACAACACGTTTACACGACGGTCGTTTTTGCGTTCGCCTGCCCTTAAAGCAAGACTCATGTGTTCTAGGAGATTCGTATCAACGAGCAAAACATTGTTTGCTTTCATTAGAGCGTCGTTGCCAATCTAAACCTGTATTCAAACAAAGGTACTCTGATTTTATGTCAGAGTACAAATCTTTGGGTCACATGACGGAAAGTGTACCTGTCTCGGGGAAAAACTCCTATTTCATACCCCATCATGGCATAGAGCGCGAGGACAGCTCAACTACCAAACTTCGGGTGGTTTTTAATGCGAGTAGTCCAACTACGTCTGGCGTTAGCTTAAATAGCATACAGATGGTTGGCGCCACAGTTCAAGATGATCTACTGTCGATACTGCTTCGTTTCAGGCAGCATAAATACGTTCTTGCTGCAGACGTTGAGAAGATGTATCGACAGATTGTGGTGCATCCAGACGATCGGTACTTGCAACAGATCCTGTGGCGCGACCGTAGCGCTGACTCCCTTAAGACGTATCAGTTGAACACCGTAACATACGGGACTGCTAGCGCCCCATTTCTTGCGACTAGGTGCCTTCATCAAATAGGTCTCGATTGTGATGACGTCAAAATCAAGGAGATCATTACTCATGATTTTTACGTCGATGACCTACTGACGGGTGGGGATGACATCTCTGTTGTGGAAGGCATTCGACAGAACGTCACTGCTGCACTTGCTTCTGCCGGAATGACATTACGTAAATGGAAGTCAAATGAACGTCGTTTACTGCTTGAGCCGGCTGCTTCCACAGCGGATCTAAATATAGGTTTTAATGAGCCCAGTAAGACTTTAGGTCTGAGTTGGCATTTGGAATCTGACAGCTTATGTTTTCCAATTAATAATAATATGAAACAGGGAAACACTAAGCGCCATATGCTTTCTATTATATCCCAGATTTTCGACCCGTTAGGTTTACTTTCTCCCTGCGTCATAAAAATGAAAATGCTTCTGCAGAAGCTTTGGTTACACAGGCTTTCTTGGGATGATCAGCTGTCACCAGAAATCTCTCAGCAATGGGATGATATTCTCCTCCATCTGCCTGAACTTAAAAGTATCCGAATTCCGCGACATGTCATTTGTGCTGTTTTTAAAACCATTGAACTGCACATATTCTCGGACGCATCAGAGCGAGCCTACGGATCGTGTGCATACATTCGCAGTACGAACACAAATGGTGAAGTTTACGTGCACTTAATATTGGCAAAAAGTCGTGTGGCGCCGATTAAAACCACCACGATACCCCGTCTTGAGCTGTGTGCTGCTCTTGTTGGAGCTCGTATTTATGAAAAACTATTAAAATCTTTAAGAGTTAATTTTGATAGTACGACATTGTGGTCTGATTCCACCATTGTGCTAGGTTGGCTAAAAATGGTTCCTAGCCGATTGCAACCATTTGTTCGAAACCGTACTGCTGATATTCTCGAATTAACAAACGGCTGTGCATGGAGACATGTTCCAACCGATAAAAATCCAGCTGATCTTATTTCGCGTGGAGTCAGCACAAAGGAGTTACAGACGTTGAATTTTTGGTGGTCAGGTCCTGACTTCTTACATCAAGATATGACTCATTGGCCTCTGACTCCAAATGCAACGCAAACACTTCCTGAGACTCGAATCGAGGTTGCCTTACACGTGAATGACAACAGAGAAAATTTCATTGATTTTGATAGATTTTCAAATTTGTCACGGCTGAAAAGGGCAGTTGCATTCGCAATGCGATTTATTAAAAAATGTCGAAAGCAATTCGCGGGACCGACTTATCTCACTGACGATGAATTAAAATCAGCATTACACATAATAATTAGAATTACGCAACAATCCTCATTTCCCGAATATAATTTACTTTTATCTAAGCAAAGTTTGCCAAAAAAGAGCCCTTTATTAAAATTTAATGTCTTTCTAGACGCAAATAACATAATGCGAGTTGGAGGTCGTCTTACAAATTCCGATTTCGCATACGACAAAAAGCATCCCATTATTTTACAGTCCAGTCATCGATTCACCAAATTATTATTTTCGTTTGAGCATAAAAGGTTACTTCATGCGCCTCCTCAACTGTTACTAGCTACAATTAGAGAGACATATTGGCCTGTAGGAGGTCGCAACCTAGCAAAAACTAGTTTTCATCAGTGTATGTTATGTGCTCGTCTTAAAGGTCAGGTATCCACACCGTTGATGGGAAATTTGCCGAAACCTCGCCTATTGCCAGGAGGTTTTCCTTTTTATAATGTAGGTGTGGACTATGCTGGTCCACTTAATGCAGCCAGTCGCCAAGGACGCGGCTGCAAGCTAGTTAAAGTTTATGTAGCTATTTTCATATGCTTCGCTACAAAGGCAATACACCTTGAGTTAGTGGGAGATTTAACTAGTAATAGTTACTTGTTAGCGGTACGTAGGTTTATATCCAGGAGAGGAAAACCTAGCAATATTTATTCTGACAATGGTACTTCGTTTGTTGGTGCGTATAACGAGTTAGGGAAATTTTTGAAAAATAATTGCAACTCCTTGGCTGAAACTGTCGCTAACGAAGAGATTAAGTTCCACTTCATTCCTGCGTACACGCCGCACTTTGGTGGTCTTTGGGAAGCGGGTGTCAAATCCAGTAAATTTCATTTGCAACGAGTGTTGGGTAATTGTAATTTTACATATGAAGAGCTGAACACGACACTTGTACAAATTGAAGGACTTCTGAATTCACGCCCACTCACACCTCTGTCGTCTCTTCCTGACGACTACACGCCGCTTACACCCGGACATTTTCTCATTGGCCGTCCTTTTACCTCTCTGCCTGGACCGGACCTTACCGAGTCTTCCCCTGGTCACTTAACTCGGTTTCATCGAATTGAACGGTTACGGCAGCACTTTTGGACTCGTTGGAGTAAAGAATATGTCGCAGAGCTTCAGCACAGAGTGAAGTGGCGATCCAATCAAGACTCGCTTAAATTAGATGCTCTAGTTGTGCTGAAGGACGACCATCTTCCTCCGCTAAAATGGAGGCTAGGCCGTATCGTAGCTGTACATCCAGGTTCCGATGGAATTTCACGAGTGGCTGATGTGAGGACTGCAGCGGGAGTAGTTAGAAGAGCCTTCACGAGAATTTGCCCACTTCCTGAATCTGGTTCCTGTTGAAAGGCATGCTTTCAACGCCCGGGGGCATGTTGAAAACTTACCAGCTCAAGCCCCTGCAACAACCACCATAGCAACAACGCGAGCATGGACCTTAGCTAGTTTTAGAATTAAGTTTTTTATTGTCTAATTGCATATGTACTGAAGTAAAGATCGTACTCAGTTACTTTTCAAAAGTTTTATTTAATTACTCCTGAAATACTCCACAACACCATGTTAACACCAAACACTTACATTGGAGACTTTGAATAAAGCCTGAATTATTAATCTCATATCTACTAACTGCTCTTACAATTTATAACTAACCTATGTTTCTAAACCAGATATCTATAGTCTGTAGTTGAACTAAGCGTTGATTAACTTCAACAATTTATCCGCTTACTACTTATCAGTTCGAGTTTGCCTTTAGCTTCGAACTTAGTCCACCCTATGTCTGGAACTATCACGATTTCGTCTCCAATATATCTATAACTAGGAGCCGCATTTCTCTTAGTAGGGTTTATGTTAAGATTGCTAACACATCACCCAGAATAGATAATCTCCTTTTGCAAGAAACTGTACTTACCTATGTATAAATATAAAAGCGATTGATTCATAAAAATCTTTTGTCTGCGTTTGGCAAAGGCTAAGACTAAATGTTGTTAGTAGTTAAAGTAACAGAAAAAGGTAAACAGAACTAATGATAAAGAAATTTTACCCGTAAAAACCTGCAACACCAGATTTTTGATGCGTGCCAGCCTAGAGGGCTAAGAACGAATACCTCTTGTGCCAATTAACCGTAACCACGTATCCTTTTGTTCATCATTATCGCCAACCTATATAACGTCCCACTGTTGGGATCTCCTCTCAGAATGAGAGGACTTAGGCTGTAGTTCTCGTACGGGCTAACTCCCGATTAGTAAACCAACACTAATCATGAAATTACTTCGCAGATGTAATTCTACGGGTTTCTTCACGATGTTTTACGTAAAATAATTAGTTGGTTAAAAAAAATTGAAAATTTATGACTTCACGATTCTCTAAAAAACGGTTCCGTGCTCAAAATGGTTTCAAAGGTAAGTAGGTAGAATCCGCGTGTGTCAAAATGAAACTCGCATTAAAGTTTGCAGTAGTTAGGCTGTTATAAAGGAAACGTCCAACTTAAAAACAACTTGGCATGTTGGCATCTAAGTAATTGTTCCACGCACGTGCATCAGAAACATAGAGAAATTATCAATACAGAGGATTTGTCGTATACCTGGGGCCTTACCGTCTTGATGCGATTCAATTCCGAACCAAAGTTGGAGCGCTCACTGTCAGATCCATACTAGAAGTGTCAAAAATAAAAGCTAAAACGCAAAATTGAATCATGATATTGACGTCATGGTAAGG
This sequence comes from Pandemis corylana, assembly GCA_949127965.1. Lineage (NCBI taxonomy): Eukaryota > Metazoa > Arthropoda > Insecta > Lepidoptera > Tortricidae > Pandemis > Pandemis corylana. The sequence goes on along the minus strand of OX421856.1, from coordinate 8,900,311 downwards.
CTCCTGATTTGTTTCGCCAAATGCTGCGAATGTCGAGCTGGATGCTTACGGTCAAACTGGATACTGGAATTGGGCAAGCAGATATGAAAACCGATATCAGTATAGTAGTTGCCTGCTTTGCGTTGCTTTATATAGCGAATAAAACTCACTTTACTCTTTATGAAAAAAAAGGTAACTAACTTAACGGCTTCTTTGCATGCATAGAGGATGTATGCAAACAAATTGTGAATTTGTGCTAGGACGGTATTAGCCAGTAATAGTTAATTCCTCTATCATTTACTTCCTCCATGACCACAATTATAAAGTTAACAATTCTGTTTCCAACTTAACTGAGCGAAGTTGTTATGTGAAGAATCTACAAGAGCTAGAGGATATTTAAAGATGTTAGGTATAATTAGCGAAAGTTAGAAACCATCGAAGGAGCCTTAATAGCGATCAAATGGCGGTGTTTAATCGTACCACGCCGCGACTTATAATTAGTTCCAAATGAGTTTAATGACAGTTTTGCATCGGATTTGAGGAATTCGCGTCTGTCTATTTCTCAGGAGGGTTTTAGTAAAAATTCTTTTCAAAGTTATTTTCGTAGGCATTCTTCACTTTGAATTCTTGTCTTTTTATAGAGCTGGTACCTAAGGAGGGAAAACATTTGTGTATTTAGATAGATATTTCATTGTAGTGTCATTTACATAGGTACGTATTATTATGAGATGTTAGCAGTTTATTAATTAGTCCATGACCATTTCCATTTCTGAATTATATTTTTATTTCACACAATTTATGGCCTAAATATAACATGAAGTTAAATAGGTTAATTTTGAACTGTTTACTTATGTCTTCCTGTAAGTACCTTCTTATCAGCAGATCTATGTCGATTACATTTAATCTAGGTACCTACTTAATTTGATGTTTTATTTGTGTCCTTTGATATCCTTGGGCCAAAAAAAACTAATCTTAATTCTTTTCACATTTATTCATTAAATTTATTACAAAAAATGTCATGTTCCAACCAGCAGACATTTAATTCCAAGATAAACTTTAGAGAGTAAAAATTTGTTCTAACAAAACAGTTTATCTTTACGCTGGTCGTAATTTGTGGTTTTTGGGCATATTATGTTATAGGGTGAAAATAAACACTTAAATGTAGGTACTTACCTAATAGCACAACTGGACAACAGCACGTTGGTAGGGTCAACTCCGGTACAAGTAAAACGTATTAGTTTTAAATGGAGAGGAAATTATTTGAGTGATAAAACGTTCGTGAAATTCATTTTCCGTTCATGGAGTTGGTATTGTGTATTGAAATTTGCAATAGTCGTGCGTAAGTAACTACTAACTATGTACGGCTACGGTTTGTCATGATCACGAGGTACCTAATCATAATATGTTTATAATTGGTTCTAAAACGCTAAGCGCGATAATCATTGTAATTATGACCTATTTTAAATGGGTTTCCAACTCAAAACATCTTCAGTAAAAAAGCATTAAGTACTTTAAAGCGCCGTTGAGTAGTGGCTTACGGAACTATTGCGAGTTACGTCCACAAACATAAACGATTGGAACCTACGCATCGGGTAACTTAACTTTCGTTTAATCTGTCACCTTGACATTTTGCTTAACCATTTTTTCTATTGGGACCGTGCGCGACGACAGCGCCACGTGATAGGCGGCCATTATGGACAATATTGTCACCGCTGTCAAACAAGAAATAAGTAAATATTGTGAAAAATATTAATGAAATATTGTGTTATTTTACTATATTACACAATTTTGGACAATGGTAGTCAGTAACATTATTGCCAATAACATTAAAATTGTTGTTTTCAGTGAAAATTTTAAAGGTTAGGTAACTTATTTTTTTTTCTTACGGCAAATATCCACTTATTTCTTTGGTCTCGTTTCCACCATGGTCTTTGGAAATTGGTAAAATTTACAGTCGCTATTCTTCTTGGTGTTATTACAATTCACAACAACACATCTTACCAGGACCATATTTTTATCTCAAAAACGATTAGAAAATGTTTACTGCAATATGGATTTGACAGCTCAAGTCAGCGACAAAAATGACAATTTTAGCCATAGCGAGCGCTGTGATCGTTTAGGCTACCCCCTCCACCCGCTTTGCACTCTGCCAATAGCAGATTTGTAACTTTTTACGCCTTCCACTCCACTTAATACTCATCTTAATGACACCAGAAACTAACTTAAGACATGAAATATCTTTTGCACACTAAATTACCACGCAAACATGCCGCGGCAAAACTTCTTTGAGAAATAGGTACCTGAATAATCTGAGGCTTTATACAAGCTCTAGGTAATGGTAAAGTGAGATGCGCTAACCCCAGCCGCCTGAGGCAAACAGCCGGTAGAATCAACAAGTTATCAAATTACACCATGCATCACCTCAAATCACAGCGTACATTCCCCATTTGCCGCGATTTGAAGTTGAATCGGTTACCGAGGGAAACGGAATGATTTATCATGTGGCGCGGACAGGGTCAAAAGGGCCCAGTTTGTCGCGCCGACCTTCATTATGCAGGCCAATTGTGACCGCAGATAGAAAAGCGATGGAGAAATTGAAATTGTGGAAATATATCTACCCTGAAATTATTTCAAATGAATGGGCTGAGCGAGTGTGTTGTGAAATGTTTTAAAATTTGTGAGTGGAACCCACTTGCTACTTGCTGCCTTACCGACTTCTATGTCTTATAAAACTAAAACTGGGGCTTTACCATGACGTCTTACTGCTATTCAATTCCCATTCTAGCTACATTTTAGCTGTCATTGTTGACACTTCTAGTATGGATCTGATAGCGATCAAGTCAACTTTGGTTCGGGATTGAATCGCATTAAGACGTCATGGTAAGGCCCCTGGTGTGTTCTCTGTCTTCTATTTTTTATTTGTTTTATTAAAGCTTTTATTGCTTTTCATTAATCCTTTCTACAATGTGTTCCAAAAGACTAGCCTTTACTCCATTTTCTTAAAGACTTGCCTCAACTCTTGGCGCCTATAGGGCAAAAAGCCTATCGGGCTCTTTAGCCCTCAACCCTAGTTCTATTCAGGACAGTTGTTGTTCTAGTCTATTTACGTAAAGGCTAAAAGGCTTGTCTTTCTGATTATGCACCTGTATGACATTTTGTGCTATCAAGAGGACTAGAGAGGTAGTAACTTCACGCCTTCAGATATTTCCTTTTACTTATCGTGTCAGCTTGTGATTGGATTATGCAAATAATTTAACTTTCTTTTACATACCGTTTTCATCCGTAGTAGACTTCTATAAATCGCTCTATAAACTCTAGCCAGGCAGGACTCTACCGGAGCAGGCTAAGACGTCCCACGGGCCACAGGCAACCGGTCTGCTGCCACCTCTGCACTATTTATAAGTACAGCCAGCAACAAAAGTTACAGAAAATGATACAAAAATATTTGCTATTTTTATTGGCTGATTTACCAATGCCATTCTATCAATAGTTATTTGACACTGTCCAGTTATTTTTTCGATTCTTCACTGTATACATTTGAATTGTGAACGTATCTTCCTCGGATTACAGCAAATATGAAAAAAAAACGAACAGAATTGGATCAGTCTTTTTCGAGTTTTGCGCTGAGCAATTATTTAGCGATTCATTTTTATTTATGCAAATTTTGCGACGTAATTACTTACGCATCAACAAAAATAGGTACATAATACACGAATGTTTTAATGCACTGTAAATAAAAACACTTTACTTATTCGGTATTATTAAGTATTTGCAAATATTTTTACACCGTAAAACATTCTTCCGGCATCCGGAAACGCTTGGGGATTCAAGATCCAATATCAAATCTAATTTATAACAAACAGTACTGATAGTCTCTTAACATAGCAGAACAGCATTATCGATTTTGTAAAATTTGTTTAAGAAGGTATTTTCTTATTCTGTTATGCTTAACGTTATCTTATTATTTTAAAAAGTCTTGACATAAAACTAACCTCATCTTAGTGTGTATCTAAGTAGAGCATGTAAGGACTATAGTCACGGTCATAATAGTTATTTATGTGGCTGGTGCATAATACCTTATTATGTACAGTCGCATTTGTAACTTTATCTACCTGCATTCATATCATAAGTTTTCTACAATAAACGTTTTCACATCAAAATACGCAGGGTAACATTATTTTCTGTTCTTCGAAAGTTCGAAACAGATGAAACGACTGACATTTATCTTTTTTCTTTAATTCTAAGAAAATAGACAGAGATTTTGTTATTTAAGATTTTCGAAGTTTTAATGTAATTATAATATCGATATTGATACTCTAATGTAAACGTTATAATACAAGGACAGATACAGGTTTCTGAATGTAGGCCATTTGCTAATCGTTCCTGAACATATTGTAGAGAAGTTATGATATGGATATAGATAAACAATTTCAATTTGGCCAAAATACCGCGCCATGATAAATGGTAGTCTTGCTAATATTATAAATGCGAAAGTTTGTGACAGTGACAATGTGAGTGACATTGTGAGTGAGTGTGTACGTTTGTTCCTCCTTCACACTAAAACGACAGAACGGATTTTTTATAAAATTAGGAATTAAGATAGCTGGTACTCCAGATTAAAACATAGGCTACTTTTTATCCCGGAAAATTGCATAGTTCCCTCGGGATAGCGATAAACATGTCAAAGGTCGTAGCTGTCGTAGAGTCGCAACTAAAAATGTTGCACAATATTATGTCAACATCAGTTCTTAAGCCTAATTCTGTGCAAACGAAGTCGCGGGCAGAAGCTAGTCTAAAATAATAGATAGTATATGGCTGTCCGACCATGGTTCGGTGTTTGTAAAATCGGAAAAATGTGTTATCCCTGATATGAGATTTACTAATCGATCACCCTTCTATAATTATTTTTTTCATTTTTGAGATGTACGTTTGCTCGTTTAATAAAGTGTAGGATACGAAATAGTAATCTATTTTTATACAATGAAAACCTTCTGACGAATTGTGAACTTTCGCCATTTTTTGAAGTAGGTATTATGTACAACTATATAGTACCAAAACTACCTACTAAAAATAAATTCATATAGGTCTAAAAATCCTAAAATCTGGATATTTTGTTTTATTACGAACAAAGGCTGGACTGATCAGAATGCCAATAATGCTGACAATTCGTTCGGATGGTACCACACAACCAAAGTTGTATCGATCGCTGTCAGATCCATACTAGAAGTGTCAAAAATAAAAGCTAAAGAATAGGAATTGAATGGCATTAAGACGTCATGGTAAAGCCCCTGCTCTTGAAGCAAGAGTTTTAACATCAAGCGCTACAAAGACGGCAAGGCACAAGGCACAAAACATCTTCGACGAACCCGGAACGAAGACGTTTTGGTCTCTAATCGAATTGAATATTATATTACGTTTCCTTCAAAAACTCTGCATTCATAAACCTTTAATAGAATTTGAAACGAGCTTAGATAAATTTTGTAACGTTGTCGTAAAATTGAACATTGTAACTAGACGTTGGATACAATCTAACCAAACTTATAATGTTTGGGGATAACGAAGGTAAGTAGTCAGGCGTATTCAGACTATGATGGATGAGACAGTTTATTGAAGGCAAATAAATATAAAAATAACTGTTAGGGTATAGGAAAAGTCGAACTTTAGCCGCCAAAAGAACTTTGTTGCCGTCTAACAAACGTTTGATGTTTGGGCCTTAGTGCTGATATTAATATAAAAGCAACAATTCCTTTAAGATTGAATTTACTACATTTCTTAATGAGTATTTATATTTATAATAATATATAAGCTTCCATGCTGGTCTGGGAGCAAAAAAAATATTTAGAATGTACCAGTTGATTCTCTTCCTGCGCAGATGGTAAAAGCCCATCATGGGAATGGGCGAAAATCATAGAAACCAGCATGTTATAGGCGATGCGGCTAGCAACCGACCGCTATTTTGATTCCATTTTCCACCTATACGCCCACAATCATGCTAAACGTGGTCTTTAGGTCTTGTTACCCAAGACTCTGTCTACCTTTTACTATGTTCGTATGTATATATATTATTTTCTACGGGACGTAGACGTTTGGATCGAGTGATAAATAAGGGAGTAGGCGTTCAGTGGCGACGTGAGCGCACGAAGTGCGCAAAAATGAGAGTAGACTGTCTTTGCTCTATTTCTTCCTAACCTATCCAATTTTTTCCTAACCTATCCGTGATTATGATATCGGGAGCTCATCAAAGGTAGTTAAGAAAATGCCTTTGGCATTTGCGGTCTAAATCAGTTCAATATTTTCAGTTTTATGTCTTCAGTATGAACGTATGAAATGTATTATTTTTTAATCCGAGTGCACGGTTTATAACGGTGGTTCGTAGCTCGACATAAATGTACGGTGAGTCTGCCTTAAACTGAGCGTGAAATCACATCTCTGTTGACTGTTTGAGCTTGACAAAAGGAAATTGTTCTTGCCCTGAGGGTAATTGTCTGCAGTCGACACTATGATTTTTCAAACTTGGGAATTTTCATGTATCAAAGAGAGTCCGCGCCTTGTAATTAAGTGTTAATTACGGATTACGGATGAACCTGTTCGCTTATAATGTTAAGTAAAAATGTATAACGTTAAAGAAAGGAATATCTTCTTAAGTAACAAATTTGTAGGCCAGTTTGTTTGTAATAATTATATTATTATGTGTACAAAAAGTAAAATTGTATCTATAAATTACATAAGCTTATTTATTTAAATGTCATATTCATATTGGTATTTGTGTAATATGGTATTGGTATCCTATGTCAAACGGGTCCCAAAGATAGGCTAATAAATCGTTCCCACGGGAAAAGCCTTTCAGTAAAGCATATTTGTGAAATAGAGGTAAATTCGTGTATTAACAACGTAGTTAGCATAGATTTAGAATACTGCCGGTTTAAGTTGATCAGGCTCATACTAACTTTTAAAAAGTCTAAAGAAAAACATTTTTTTTATCTTCCATTTAAGGTAACGAATCAGTGACTTGAAAAATAATTTTACCGAAGAATTTTTACAAATCCAATCCAAAGACGATACTCGAGGTAGATGACAAAAAAAAACATGCTCACTTAATAGTGGAAGTACGCCCCCAATTTATTTTAGTTGAGGTATCAAAAATAATGCGTGTCACTTGATTCGATTGGTGTGATTATAACGTATATCCATACCAAATAACAGTTTACTAGTACTAATATCCTCTAACTCAACCGCAAACAGACTGCCACATACGGCGAGACTGTAAGGGTCTTATTTGACTACACACACACACACACACACACACACAAATCACGTCTTTATCCTTTATTTGACTACGGAACCTTAAAAATCACAATTTTGATTCCAACAGCTTGAATTAAAAAAATGAAAATGTTTCACCGTAGCGCAGAGTAATCAATTGTCCCCGTCACACAGCTACAGGAATACAGGATGTATTCAAAATATTTACGGTCGACATAATTCACGCAGATACCGTGCAAGTCGCGAATAATACGCGTCGTCAACAGGCAGGGCGTTGGAAAAGCAAATTTTTAGCTGACGCGAATGTACGGGTCAATTTTTGTTTTTACTGGACTTCTGTGGTGGGACATGTAACCTGGCATTAATTCGTGGCGATTCATGTAATCCGGATAATGGATACACAACATAGACCCTTTTTGAACTCAAATAAGCAGGCATTATTGATCTAATTGCATTAGGTCGCGAACATCCACTAGGCAGAATAAACCCGGATATGACAGTAGGTAAACATACTTTACTCTGTATGATACTGCCGGGGGCTGGCCTCCTCTTGAAAACTTGTGAGTACTCGTACTAATCAAACAACGGTAAAACTATAAAGAAAAGGTAACATCAAACTACGAGCATGTTCCGCATGGATCTTATTTTTTTCGTTAGATTTATATTTTTTAATTCTTCAAGTCAGTTCAGCTCGTATAAGTGGTTAATAAGAACACGGATAATGCATGTATCTATGTTATGTTAAAACAAATACAATTGACAAACACTGAGATACATGCTAGATGCACAAAGGCTGACTTATCCCTTTAAGAGAATCTTCCAGACAATCTTTGAGTGGATGAGAGGAGTACCTATTATATTAGGTACGGACGAGTGAGTTGTCGAGTGTACGTAGTGTACCTATATTTAGTTTTGAACTTAGTGACTTTCTGGCTAGTTTGGAGTCTTTCCGAAGGCGCTGGTAAGTTAAAAAAAGAGGTTTAAAAGACCCCTTTGCGCCTTATATGTATTTTTTTCCTTTATTCTAAAACATGGCATGTTTACCATTTTTCGATTCAGGTATTCGTTTGCGAAGTATTAAGCGGACGATGATAAAGAAAGCTCAGGTCGTATGTTTATCGCCCTCGCATTTGTTCGTGCGACAAGTTCCTGCGATCTCAGACATTCTTTATTTCCCCACCCTCGGAATGTAATATACTAAAAACCTAGCTAGTAATAATTCTAGACGAAGTGAATTTGCACAGAAAAGTTTTTCATTACGAATGTTGTTAACTTTCGGAGCAGTGCGGTCCCAGATGTCTCTTTTCGTCAATTACTAAACTTGTCTTTGCTCTATTTGAAGTTTCCTGGCTATAAAAACACAGAATTTTCTTCCTGGAAAAATCCCCTCGTGTTCTAAGTGAATATAAGCAGCATTAAAAATTGAATTCAAGGTAAAAGACGCAATACCATCACAATTTTCTTTTGCTGATGACATTCTTTTAATTGGGCAGGGACTTGATTGAATGAAACATACAAACATAAAAAAAGAGGTTGCGTGTTCTTAAAATCACACGGAAGCATTTCTGTTGCATTATTAAGACAAAACATGCCTGTAAATTAAAAAGAAAAAAAACTTGGGTTGAAATATCCATCCAGTTCAACGAGTGCCTATTTCGCCATTATAAAATACCAATAACAAAAATTGTATAGTAAGGCCGGTGTGGCGGCAGCAAATGCAGGGCAACTCAAACGTCGCAAATTACGCAAATATGCAGCTCTTAGAGAGGGTTACATTTTTGCGCCGTTTGGTGTTGAGACCTTGGGACCGTGGGGCCCAGGCGCGCGAGATCTCCCCAGGGAAATATCTACGCGCCTGATAGATGCTTCTGGTGACCAGCGGGCTGGCAGCTATTTTGGGCAAAGAATTAGCCTCGCTATTCAACGCGGCAATGCTGCCAGCCTTCTGGGCACAATGAGCAGTGGCAGTGACTTGGGAACGGTGATTGATTTGTAGTTTAAGTTAGGCTAGGTTTAGGTTAATTTTGTGTATAGTACCTATTTAGTAAAAAAGTTATTTTTTAATTTTTAATATACAGTTTTTATTTACTATAATAAAAACAGTCAAACGTTTAATAACAATAAGCAGAAATGTTTATTGAAAATTTTATTGATTCAACGTCATTTCATTATCGCAAATTCACGATATTGTTTCCACCGTACACCGTAGTTCAGCGAGCAATTCCGCGTATGGCTGCATTTTCATAAAAGAGGTGATCAGTTAATATCGCCTATATAAAAATTCAATATCCCTTTTATAACGGGCTTACCCAGAAGCCATCGTTTCCACCTAGACACAATGTTCTTTGCAATCTCATGCAACGGTTGGAAGCTGTAACAATGTTTTTTACGTCCGCGTTCTCCTATTAAAACAGAAAATTTTGAAGCATTTGCGACGGGAGTAGGCTATAGCACGCTCCCCTTTGCCATGGTCTGGTCATGTACCACGTGTATTTCTTTGCGTGTTTCGCATACATATGTGTTTCAGATTAGTTTGGTATGTGTTTCTACACAATGTAACAAATTTATTCTTATGTTTGTGTGTTTAATACGAGGACGTGGACACGTGACAGCTAGTAGCAGATGGCTGTGGGTGGTGTAGGGGTATAGCACGCGTCACGGAATGACGAGGATCCGGGTTCGATTCCCGGCCATAGCTTTACTTTTCGGATTTTTCTATGTGTTCTAATTTTCAGTGTCGTTTAGGAATTTAATTTCTAACGGTAAAACCGTAAAAGTAAACATAAAAAATCAAGAAGTTAAAATTCTTGACTCATTTGACAGTACATTTCAGTTTATAGTTACGGTTGCGTTAGGACATAACATGTGTGGGTGGATACGTTTTACCCAAGAGGTCAAAATGCTCGATATTCACCCAGTTGTTAAAGTGGAAAGGTAAAGACTACTCTGGAAACTAGAGCCTTGTGCAATAAGAGGATTAGCACCATGCAAATGTACGTTTCGTGTTGTCCAACAACGATGGACTAAGTTAAAACGCCTGCCACGCCAGCGGAGCTGCAAACATTTGACTAGTTTCGATTGAGTTAACGGAGTTGGCTGTTTCAAGTGTACTTCTACTTTAACATGACAAGTTCTTTCTTAACGGAGGGCAATATTTCTTCGCATTCCAGTTTCTTTCAATGTTTTCCTAAGATTTAGAGGTGAGAAACATTTTTTTTATACAACAAGAAAGACAAACGACCAATTAGATTATCTTATTATGGTAATTCATCATTAATGCCCATGGACATTAGCAATACCGAAATAATACGGATGTGTTGCCAGCCTAGTTGGCTAAGATAAAATACTATCACGGATACCAGTTACTGGTACCTATTGGCGATATTAGCGAGCAAGATGAGAGATCATAAATTAAGCAGTTATTTATACAATCTTTCAAATGTTTAGAATATCCTCTGTATTGTAAAGTAAAAGTAAAGTCAAAGGTTTTGGTTTGGGCGTGAACGACAGACGGTCTGTTGGCGTCACGTATGTCGCCCAAAAGCTGCTATTTGGGTTGCGGTAAACTTTTGACAAGTTTGGGATACGCCATTGTTAGGACGAAATCGTGTTTATACTACAGACCTTTTTCACATTATTCCATATCAGGGTATATGTTAACGGAAAATTGAACGGCCACTCCAAAGTTCCCGCTTAACCTAAAAGTTACTCGCGAGTTAGTGCTGTTCAGCATAAAGATTAAATTTAATACTACTCAAACTTATTTACTGAATGTATTTTAGAAACATTTAATGTTATGAACTTTAGTAGAATGTTGGTAATGTTTGATCTCTGCCCTCCTTTTGTCTGCAAAAGTAGGCAGTCTTTCTCTCTCTTTTGCTCACGTATGCTGCCAAAGCATAATTACCACAAAATCTGTACCAAGTTTCGATCCACGTAGTCCTACAGCAAAATCGAAGAGCCCAAATAAGCCAAATTATGTTGACAAAATGCAAAGCAAAGAAACGCCTCTTTGCTGTTTATTTAATACTACAATAAGGATTTCTTTATTATATCACGTGACGTCCATCAAAATCTGTGTATTGATACAAATTTAGCACTCAAACAATTTTCTTGCAATTTTCGATTACTTTTACTCATATTTCAAATTCAACACAATTTTTGCCATTTACGAGTGGCATTTTCACAAGTGGTGGATATAATATTTTGATAAGCGCGAATGAAAATACCTTTTTATAAATTCTGCTTCACTTTGGTTATCATTAACACAGCTTATCTCGATCAGCAGATGTTTTACGTAAGAGGGGTTTCAAAGGAACAATCTACACTCTGCCAGCCCACGACAAAGAAATATGAAATTCTCTTGAGAATGCGAACTAGACGAGCACCGTGTTAGAGCTCAGGATTCATCACTACAAGGAAAATCTTTTAAACGGCAAAAGAATACTTGAAAACTCTAAGCTGGCAAGGAATTCATTCTCAAAGCAGAGTTTATATGAACAGAAAAGGAAATAAACCCAAAGGGGTGTCAGGTAGTTCATTCATAAATCATTTTGTTGTTATAATTTGTCTGCGTCTATGAAGAAAGGCTTGAGAACTTCAGACATCCGTGTAATTAAGTTTTGAAATATTTTCACAAAGTTGTGCATTTACCACCACAAAACATATGATTTCTGTTTATTACTCTATGCCACTTTATACATATAATGCTGCAGTGGTAAATTGGTTCGTAAAGCCTTTTTCGATAAAGAAACGCCAAATGGGCTAACACTACGAGTAAGAGAAGACAAGAAAATCCATAAAATATCTAATGTCAGGCGTGAGACATGTTACGTCCGGTCTTGGAGGTTGGAGAGGCTTGCGCTGGATAAAGCTAGACTAGCTTCACTGACCGGTTTTGTTTGCATGTCTGGTGCACCTAAATAAATGAAGCTAAACAAGAGGGCAAATTGTTCACCGAGAACTCTTTAGTTTTACTTCAATATGCGTCTGTGTTAAACTAACCTGTGGTTCTTGATTTTCTGAATTCCTTCCGTCTTATTATCCCTCGTCAACCGTTACACTTAACCTCGTAAGAATTTTCACCATACATATATTCGAGGAAAAAGTATTATCTGGAACGCTGACCAACAAGTGAATTGGGAATTTCGCTTTGTTTCATTTTTCACAGCTGGTTTTCCTTCAGCAAAATCTCATGCATATTATATTTTATATTTTATATTATATTTTATTGTAATTTGAATTCGTCCTTGATCTCCCTAAAATGATAGTTTTCTATGAAAAAAATGTTGTAAACCCATGTCCAACAGAAAATGGCGGTATGTGTGTATACATTTTGAGATTCATATTTTGACTTTGAAAAAAAACTTGCATTTTATTCACGTTTTATTATGGTTGATGCTTAGAGTCACTACACACAGACTAACCTACGAACTTGAGTAGTTTTCTGTGGTGGCAACGCGGGATTAGTGTGACAGCGCCTCCCGCCGAGGGATTAGCGAGGCCATCTTCGTTAATGCCGCGAAATACAGTTTTTCTGCCCACAGAAATAATAACTCTCCGCTCAACAAGCTGCAAGTTCCTAAGAATATGAAGCGAAAAGCTTAGCAATTATTATAAAGTATTTACAGATTTGACTACGATTTTCGTTTGCACATAAACGTTGGCAATTGGCATACGTTTTTATACGTATTTTACATCCTATTCCGAAATGTTAAGCTGCTTTGCAGTATTCAAATAAAAGGTAAAACGCGAATTTTGTCCAGAATAACCCCTGTTTCATTCAAATATTGTTAAAAAGGCAGTAAATATATTTTTTAAACTTTTTTAACATTTTGTTCACTACATTAAAATACTTTAAAATTCAACGGCATGACTAAAAACTTGTTATTGAGAAGTATTCAGTTGTCATCCGCCAGCTAATGTTTCAGTTCTCGACTCCATCCAATTTTTAAAGTATGTTAAAAATTGTTACGAGTGAGCGGAAAATTCTAAATGAGAAAATTAAAGTTGCTCAGTAGCTTTTGTGTAGATGTTTGCCATAGTATTTTTTTCCACGTAAATGGCTGGATTTAATCAAGTAAGACAAATTAAAATGTAATAAAAATAACAAAAAAGACTAAATTAATACTAACTAACTACATCGTATTGAGTTCGAATCAAAAATTAAATTACACAAAATGTTGCGTAATTACGTTAGGTATAGTATATCTCATTCTGATAGGAGGCCTATGCCCAGCAGTGGGACGTATATAGGCTAGAGATGATGAAATGATGATAGTATACTGATCTAATGTAGGTAAGCTAAATATGATTTTAACACGCTTTAAACCGATCTTCAAATATATATTAAAATTTTGGGGCGTGTATTCTTACACATTCCACGTAAGTAAGTACATTACATTTCGTATGTGGAAACTTGTCATGACAATTTGTCGGGAGTCGAACCATCTATCTGCTTATTAAAATTGATAAACCAAAGTTAGTTAATTTACATAAAGGCACGATACATTATTGGCCGTCAAGAGAATTTCTTGAAACGTGAAACTTTTTGATCGAAAACCTCTTAGGGTAAATAGATATTTGATACATTTTTGTATCTAAGTCTTTTCATGCTTTTACCGTATTTTTTTACGTACCGGCTCGGACTTCACATAGGGTAAGCTTATATTGAATATGTATTTAGGATGTTAGAAACTACTTACTTAAAACAGTATAAACTATTCTACACAGACGGGTTCCCGGAAGCATCCAGCAGAAACGGCGTTAGAGTGGAATGTGCAAATACTGTTTCAGCCCGCTTCCGCTTCCGCCTCTGCTTCCGCCTCCGCTTCTTACTTGCGAATCCCATTAACTAGCCTTCTGTTACGTGATTGAGCTGTAATCTAATTATAACCGAATAATGTCGGGAGCTCAATATTTGATCTAATATTAGTAAGTATGAGTATTTAGTAATTATAAAGCAAATCCATTGCAGCGACTTTATGTTGTAAATCTAGGTAATTTAATTTAATTAATTTTGTTTAATTTGTGTTTACTTTCTATTTGTAATTTTATGTTTATTCCAATAAATTATTCAAATATAATCTCGAGTAACGACATACAATTTTCGGTACCTGTCTACGCTCTTTTTCTTCTTTGCGCTCCCGCTACTAGTTCACCAAACTTAACAATAGGTACCATCGAACAAATTCATTCCTAACCCATTGTGGAACCCTCTCACAGTAAAAGTCTTAGTGACGTTTCATTGAGTAGACCAGACAAATCTTGTGACGTTTACTGTGAAAACGTTTTACGGTGGGTCAGGTATCAAATTGTTCGATAATACTTTATCGGGAAAAAAAATTACTAGATCAATGAAATTAAATTAAATGATTATGTTAATTATATCTAGCTTGGCTTTCATGCTGGTCTGGGAGCAAAGAAAAACATAGAATGTACCAGTTGCTTCTCGTCCCGCGCAGATGGTAAAAGCCCATCGAGGGAATGGGCGAAATTCTTAGAAATCATGTTATAGGCGATGCGGCTAGCAACCCATCACTATTTTGATTCCCCTTTCCACGTACACGCCTACAGTCATGCTAAACGTGGCATTTAGGTATTTTTACCTCAGGCTCTGTCTACCCAGTAAGGGATATAGACGTGATTTGTGTATGTGTATGTATGTATGTATGTATGTTGCAGTATAAAAATGCCAAGAAGGTATTGGACTACCATTATGTACCATTGCACCATTAAACAATACCGAATATGCCATTTCAGTGCTTCATTTTTTTATACATATCCTAACCAAAGTCAACTCACTCAATGGTCTACGACTATTAAGACCAATTAAAAAGCAATATGTATACGCAGGAAATGAAATACTTGGGGAATTCAGTTTTCGAACATCCGAATATACCGACCAGGGATGTTGCGGATCCACTTTTTTCCACATCCGCGGATGCGGATGCGGATGCGGATCTGTATAAAAAACTTAAGTGTTGGGTTGGTAGAGTTAAAAAAACACAGTAGCGCGAGTCAGATCTTGTCAGTTGTCATAACAAACAGTAGCGAGCCGCGTCACCGTCACCGATTCACCGAAGTCCGAAACAAAATTACCGCTTTCCTATTGGTCAATTAGCACGCGCGGTCGACACGTGCCACTCGCCGGGCCCTCCCCTTTCTTTCATGTCGCGACCTGCTACACATCCGCATCCGCTTCAGCTCCGCATCAATTTATGCGGATGCGGATGCAGATGCGGATGTCGAAATTGATGCGGATGTTCCGCATTTGCGGATGCGGATGCGAATATTCGCAACATCCCTGATACCGACAAAACAGCTCAAAGCTGGTCGACGCTATTGATACAGTTTAGAGCAAGCCCGGTTTGCTTGTGTCAATAATATCAAATGGCCTGAAAACTGGAGAACAGTTTTACGATACAGAACAGTCCTGTTATAAATATACAATACAATACAATACAATACAAATACTCTTTATTGAACACCACAAATCAGTACAAAACAATACGGAAACAAAGAACAAAGTAGACAATAGGCGGTCTTAAATATTGTTATTATTTAATCAAAAACATCACACATGTTTATTTTATCTTATCCCTTAGTGGCGCCCGTAAGGCTTGGGCCAATGTCAGTTTAAATGACAAGTGTGCGGTAAAAAATATAATTAAAAAATCTTGTGACAAGATGTCGGCAACGTTGTACGGCGATACGGTTAAAGACCCCCTCCCCCCTGTCGGGCTCTTAGTCAGCGGTCAATGATATCCCTCAGAAACTGCCAGGACATCATTACCCGATGCCCAGGGTGCACTGGACCAAGCACTGCTCTTCCCCCCGGACGAATCCAAAAACGAACCGCAGTTCTTAACCACACGCGGAGGTAACCCGACTCGCACCCCCACATATATTTAGATAGCACTAGAAATCACATGACACGACATAAAAAAATACTTTTTTTTTAATAGACAATACAAAACATAAAAAAGGTTGTCTGTCGCCAACAAATATGTTGTATGAAAATACAGTTTTAATACTTTTATCGCGAGTACTTAGATATTTCTTTTACGAATAGGACAGTCTAAAAGCCGCCTAAGCGAGCCTAAGAGAGCCCTAGGTGGTAAGTACAATTTGAGAAAAAGGTTCTTGATAGGCAGACTGACTTGAAGTGATTCTATAAAGGTTCCTTTTTCTGAGGTATGTATATACATACACATACACAAATCACGTCTTTATCCCTTACAGGGTAGACAGAGCCTAAGGTAACAGATACCTACAGGCCACATTTAGCAAGATTGTGGGCGTATAGGTGAAAAATGAAATCAAAATCTGAGGTACGGAACACTAAAAACGACAAGAAGGTTTGATAGATGTTCTAGTGGTTATAAAAGCCTACGGTACTCGTATTTTACGTACGTTCTTCTGTTTGAACAGATACAACTCGTTCTAAAAACAATAGCACCAACTTCGACAACTCAAAAGAGAGCCACCAGAATGGACGTTCGCATAAATTTTGCTCTTTCATGATTGGTGACAAGGTTTTAGCGAAATGTTTCACCCGAGGCGCATCGGAACGGGCAAAGCTTAATAGGATTTGAATAATGAATGTGAAAGGGGAAGGTGTCAATTTGCAGTCGTACGGATATCGTTTCGTTTCGTACAGGCTAGGCTGTGTCTGTGCTGATGTGCTGGATGTGCATTCAGTTGCTCAGTCTCTACATTGAGCATTCCTAACTTGGAAAAAAATCAATAAGCCTGACTGCCTTAATGTTCTTTAATATTTTAATCGTACAAATAACATTGAACCTTGGGACGAGAAAATAATTCTTTGGTCGACTACTTATTGCTCAAAAATGTTCATTTAAGAGAAACTTCAACATTAACTTCATTCCTCGATCTAAGCCTTCTTGGAACGTAATATTAAAAAAAAAACTTGTAAGATAAAATCGAAGACACTTAGGTAATCTTCGACTTCTGTGAAAACTTTTCAGAAGCAATTTCTCAATGATGGATTTGTAGGTATGAATATTTGTCTTACTCTCCACGCCGGAACATAGCAGTGCAAGTACTGCTGCTACATGGCAGGAATAGCGACCAAAATGATAGCAGTGATCTTTACGTTCCATGGAAAAGATCCTACCGCTAACAAATGACATTTGCAGTGATAAAATTCCACAGTGAAATTAAATAATTTATTCATGCAGTGATTTAACCAATGCCTCTATGGTTAACAGGCAGTAAATACTTAATTTTAATACTGTTCTACATTTTAAACAAACTTAATTACCGGTGTCGTGTTATGCAATAGCCGAGTGTGGCTAGGTTTAAAAATGAAATAAAATATACACACAAATAAATTAAACAACATTTTATTTAATACTTATATCGAGATCTCACGAATCATAGAATTGACAGGACATCATAACCTTTTAGTTACTGACGTTGAGATAAGTGCGAGCGGACGACGTTGTCGGATTGTGGCTTAGTGCCAATGAGTATTCCCATACCCGGGGGTTCGTAGGGGTATTAGGGGTTATTTAACTGGAGACACGGTGACCAAAGTATATTTAGTGTGTGTGTGTGTGTGAGGAAGAGAGAGAGAATTGATAGGTTAAATAATAATAATAATAATAATAATAATAATTTATTTCAGACTGAGTCCATAAAATGGTTAGTAGTACATTAAATCTTATAAAACTAAGAGGTTAGTAGTAAATTGACAAAACAAACAAATCAATAACTAAACAAATAAGCAAGTATGCCGCCCGCTGCTACTTGACTTTATGCAGTCTTATCCAACGGGCGAGAATAGGGGAGTCCCAGCGGTCTGTCATGACGTTCATGATGCGGTTGGGGCTGCCGCGGAGTCGGTGTAGCAGAGAGGCACATCTACTTCGCATTATTGCCGCAAAGCCGGCTGTGTGCGCCTCCGCAAACATACCCGAGGCACTACAAAATCGCGGCAGCCCCATCAGCACCCGGAACGCGTTATTATATTGGACTCGCAGGCTATTGTATGTCGTCTGCCTAAAGCTAGTCCACAAACTACATACATAAAAAGATTGGCAAAAAGCTTTGAAAAGCGTAATCTTTACCTGCTTAGTACATAGCGCGAACCTTCGGGCCAACATGTTGCATCTGACAGCCAGGGACCTACGTTCCCTCTCCATGTCAATATCATCAGATAAGTTGTCTGTGACCCAGTGACCCAAGTACTTGAATTTCGTGACAACTTTTAGCGGTGCTCCGTTAAGTGTTACTAGTGGTTCCGTTGGGAAAGTTTTTCTACCGGCCTTAAAAACCATCAGTTCGCTCTTATTTACATTGTACTTGAGTCCATGAGCCACAGCATATGTCTCACATATTTTCAACAGTCTCCTCAAGGCTCCTATCGATGGGCTGAGCAGCACCATGTCGTCAGCGTAACTTATATTATTAACGGCAACTCCGTCTATGTGACAACCGATACGTGCACTGCTCAGCTCATCTATAAGCTTATTGACATAAAGATTAAACAGCTTTGGTGAAGTAATTCCTCCCTGTCTCACACCACATTCTAGTTTGTAGCTATCCGAGAGAGCACCACCCCATCTAACATAATTTTTCTGGTTGTTATACCAGTACTTCAATAGGCACGTAATTTCATCAGGCAAATTTGTCTCATTGCGTATTTTTTCCCACATTATGTCATAAGACACAAGGTCAAAAGCCTTCGATAAGTCTAGGTAGCATGCAAAGACCGGTGTTTTCCTAGACGTATAGTACTGGACGGTCTGCTTGAGGCACAGGATAGCACTTTCAGTAGACAGCCCCTGTCGAAACCCAAATTGGGCATCGTTTAGACTAATGTGCTTATCCAAATGATAGTCAAGCAATCCGTCCAGCACTTTAGCAATTACATTGGCCAGAGAAATGGGTCTGTAATTGGCCACGTCCGATGAATCACCGGTCTTGTTTTTTACGATAGGAACAACTACAGTATGCATAAGGTCCTCAGGTAAATAGGAATGGCCAATACAAAGGGTCAGAAACTTAGCCAACACCCCAGGCAAGTGTTCACCAGCGTATCTAAGGTGTTCAATGCTTAGCCCGTCATGCCCCGGCGATTTACCCCCGGCCATGTTTTTTATCACAGAAGACACTTGCTCCGCAGAAAATATAACATGCTCAGAGAGGTGATCCGCAGCACTTGTCTCCTGCGCCGTGATAGCCATTGGCGACTTTACCCTAAAGTGGCTTTTAAAAATGTTGGCTACTTCTCTCAGATCATGCACGCCCGCAACGCTCACCGGAAGCCCAGGCTTATGATTTAATTTATTTGTAGATTTCCAAAATTTTTTAAAATCATTACCATCATGATGTTGAGCAAGAATATCCATCTTTATCTGCTGTTCATTTTTTTGACACCATTTTAGTTTCGACTTGAACACTCTCCTAGATTCATACATATTGTCATAAATAAGACCAGATGGCGGCCTACCCTGTAATACCCATGTTTGAAAACAAAGCCTAGCTCTCGTGTGAGCGTCTCGGACGTGCATATTCCAGCCAGTGACATATTTACCCCGTCTTCCAGTCCTGACATTATAGCTACTCTCGGATGCCTCAGTTAGTGCAAAAATAATAATTTCATACAACTCATCTAACAAAGCCGTGTGCCTATCGTCAGTACAGATTTTACTAGAACAACTGTTAAGTTCCAAAGGAAAATTAATATTTTTTAGTCTAGAATTACAGATTTCAGTATATTGTTCAATCTGACCCGAATCACGTTCACCCCACCTAGCCTTCCTGTCATTTACAATTTATTTTAAAATTTTAGGCTTAACTAAGCTCAAATTGCACTCGAACAAAAGGGGATAGTGATCGGACCAATAGGTATCATACAGTACTGATGCACTAAGAACCGTTTGCTGTGCCATCGTTGTTACAAGGAGATGGTCAAGCCATCTACGACAACCGTGTGCATCACTTATAAAAGTGTAGGTGTTAGAAGCCAACATTTTCAAGTCTAGACATGACCACGTCTGCTCCTCACAGAAGGATAACAGTTCGGTCGCAAAAAGTTCGCCCGGATGTGCATTAAAATCGCCTAACATAAACACAGACTCGACATTCTGACTCTCAATAATAGCACAAATTTCACTTAAACATTCAATGAATTCACTCAAGTTATCATTACAGTCAGTCGGCATATAAATTGAAAAAAATAACATAGAACGTCCATTAGACTGTACATTTATAGCAGCTAGGCGGACACTCTTACACTGCACAACCGACACGGTGGGAAATTTGTCCTTTCTCCACAACAACGCGACGCCGCCGTACGGCCGGCCTCGCAGCACACCCACCGATGTATCGACAGCAGACGTTCCAAACGCAGCAAAACGATCGTCAATACTGTCCAAGAAAGACAAGTCGTGTGGCAGCAACCAGGTCTCCTGAAGTGCTATCAGATCAGCCATCCTGCACAGCCTCCTTACGCACTCAACCGATCTACTGACACTTTTGCAATTAAATGAAATTAACTTGGTCTTACTGTTCATTCGGGCCGCGGTTTTATCTCGCCGAATTTCATCACTCGTCCAGTCTTCCTCCTATTAAAATCAATAAAACGACGGTATGCTATATTTTCTGGCCAAAAGTCGTCCTTCAAAAATGTATCTACTTTATTCGAGGATACAAATATTTTGTAGGCATTGTAATTTTTCTGCATTTTCATTTTCATTTGCTCCACAACAACATCAATACCTGCTTTATTTTTAACGTATTGAGTGATATCCTTAACAGCTCGTAAAGCTCGTAGTACGAGTATTCGTGCGTCCAAATTGCAATCGTCTGTTTAATTACGTATGTTGCATGTTATTAAACCCTAACGAATTGGAGGGGTCGCTGAAAGGTTCCCAACTTTTTTACCAATATCTTGTTTAATTTTAGATTACAAACCTTTGCGATGCGTCGTGATATTAGCAATGCAGTCATAAAGCAATGCTGTTTGATATTAATCCAAGGTAGCACTTGCTTTTTCCAGCTACAGTTATTGGGCAGATATCGAATTTTAGTTAACTATGCATTAGAGTTCTAATTTTGTTGTAATATGTTTTTACTACGAGTACTTTGAAACTGAGGGTTTGGCCGCAAAATATGGAATATTTTCCTTTCAGAAACTTCATTGCTCCGAATTCTTTAATGCTTCTATTATATGTTTTTACATTCAGGATATTTTTCCATTCCTCCGCTAAGCGAAATCGTATTGAAGATGTGATGTAGATTTTGATTTTATAATTACCTACAGGAAAATACAAACGTGAAAAATATCTACGGGAAAAAATCATTTAAACGGAATTAATTTAAATACTGAGGAGTCCAGTGAGCTTCGTATACGTAATAAAATATTACAAATTTAATTTAAACGAGTTTATTTATACAACATATTAACTCACGTGTAAACAATATCGATGTCAGTAATAATAACCTACTATTCGTTTTCAATTTAGGAACATTTGGGAACCTATTCCTTTCTTTACAACAGAGTTTCGATCCGGATTTAGTTATCTTCCGAACCCCGCCGTACCTTACATGTGGTTTTAATTTGAAGGTTTATTACACTAGGGACGCTTGGCTTCAGAAAATCTGGAAATATTCGTTCAGAGACTCGTTTCAGTCCAGATATTCTCAGGGGAAGCCCGGCAAGAAATGGCATTCAGGGATAATACATGGCTGTCTCGGATCAAATCGTATAACCCGGTCATAAAGTATCGTAGTCTTATGTTCATGCGCGTGCCTTAATTTATTGAACACTGAAGTTCTTTTAGGAAACCTGGGCCTTCCTGATTTGATTACTGTTTCCTGGATAATACTTAAATAAGTAGGTACATACAGGGAAAAAAAGATCGAAAAAAGTTGGTGATTTAAATCGGGATAGGTACAGACAGATATACTCGTACTTAATTGTAATAATGGCAATATTAATTTTGTGAGGACGTCTCAATGGGGCCGAAAATGTGTGGTGGTTAGATTAATATTGTAATACTTCTTTATGAACTACTTACTAGCATCTTATTTCTTATCCCGTAAGAATGGAATATGTGAAAACCTATAGGTTGTCATTTGGACGGTGCGAAATTTTTTGTAGAATTTCGTTATATTGTAAGTCCGCACGGCAAAGGATTTATAAGTAACCGATCATCGCCAGTAATGTATTGAAACTCGTATTATCTCTCACTTTATGTATATAAATGGCTCGTTCCTTGAATTTTTTCAATGGGTCTTAAATGGTTTCATTGACTTGACCCGTACGCTAGCAGCTTAGTTGTGAGTTGTTGATGACAACGAGACACCTGACTCCGTATAATGCGCATGAACAAAAGGATCAAGTTATGATAGTCTCCCGAGCGCAGCGATCACACTACTCGAACTACGACATCGCTCACCTCGATCACCCCGCGCTCGCACGGGTTGCCTAATTAACGAGCGGCCAGGGACAGTGCAGGTGTTATCTCTGACCCCACGAACAACACTTACTTTCTATCCCTAGGGACGTAACACGCAATTTTATAAAAAACCAAAGCTAGTTGGAAAACTTCTCTTCTGCGGGCGGAGAAATAATACCATTACCGCAATTTGCAATCTCCCTGGTACAATCGAAATCAACCGCTTATTTATATTAAGTCAACGAAAAAAATAAAGGTTCCCTTTCCTTACAAAGTTTTATGAAAAGCGTCTCGATGTTTTTACTCTTTAGTATATATTTTTTAAAGACTTGAACTGGTATTTATAATGAAGAGTTTGCCATTACATCAAAGTTAGTTGTTACCGTCTGCGAAGAATTCGTTTAGATATATGTAAAAAATTACATTGATTTTTGGGGAATCTTTTTTGTCAAATTGGGATAAGATTAGTAAAGAACTTTTGTGGTTTAGAGGTAATAAACTGATAGACAGACGGAGACAGAGAGCTCTTATACTTCCGCATTTATGACATAATATCCTATATAGATAGGATAAAGTGGTCGCTTTAGGGGCGGTAACGGATAATTAGCTTGCACACAAAGCTGTATAATTACTGTCAAGTAACAGACATAACTCAATGGTGTGCGGTACGTGAATCCCAATTCAAAATGGGGTCATATAAAATTTAAGGTGTATACAATTATTCTAGAATGTCTCAGCAGGTGCTTGGTTTAGTTTCATTGGACACTCCTTTACTTGAAAGTTTTGACACACTTTGAACATCAACCAAGCTATGGAAAAATTACATTTCTCAACCACAACAAAAACAACCTGAAAACCATTTCCAGGGGTTTCAGGCAAACTAATCCAAATTGGTGCTTTACCCCCTTATTCATAAACGCTCTATTATATAGGCTTCTGCTAAATTAGCAATCGTTTGTCCTTATCTGTGAAAGGTAAATGTCAAAGTGACAGATAAGGACAAACGATTGCTAAGTTAGCAGAAGCCTACAGAGCGTCTATGAATAAGGGGGTAAGTATCTAATCCGAATTGATCTTAAGACAGAGTATTTAGGCTGATGATGACAAATATATCACTAACTAGAATGCTTGTGGGAAATTAATCCATTTTTTTTCTAAACGACACTGAAAATTAGAACATATCCCTCTGCGACTGATGTGCGGTCTATCAGACCCTACCGAATAAAGTTCATGTTGCCATTTCATGATGTGGCGCGATATAGCTCTGTCTCGCTCAGTACCTTCCGCGAATGACTCGCGGCGTCGGCCAGTGATGCCCGAGCGGCGACGCGGTGCAAATGCTGGAAAGTACGAGCTGCAGGTGTCCCACAGACGTGAGTACAGCAACAAGTCCCGAGTCTGACAGACCTCACCCCATAAAAATATTAATATTTGTAGTGTCTGTCAGACCTCACTTCACAAAAATATGAATGTTTCTATAGTGTCTGTCGGACTTCAGCTCACTAAAATATTAATGTTCCTGTAGTGTCTTAGAGACCTCACCTCATAAATAATTATATTTTAGATGCTATTTTAGGGGCTAATCACGACAGCTGGTCGCTAGTAATCAACAAATAAGTCAATGGCTGGAAGAACTAAACGATGAAGTTGAGTTTAGTGACGTAGACGACTCGGACGAAGACCCTGACTTCGTGGTTGATACAGCTGAACCAGGTAGCGGGCAGAGGATTCAAGAAGTAAGTGATGGCTCTATTGCGAGTGAAAATGACAGTACTATGATCCTGGACTACAATCACACTAAGGGTGGTGTGGACGAAATTGATAAAAAATGTTTGATATCAAACATTTGTTTGGTATCGAGTATTATACTCGAGCAGTCTGAAGACACGTCGTTGGCCCATGACTATATTTTACCGGATTTTAGGTCTAGCTGGTACTAACGTATATGTGCTGTATAAGGGATGTTTAGGTGCCAATTTACGTAAAAGCGATTTTTTAAAATCTTTGGCACGAGAATTAGTCCTGCCGAGCTTGCGTCAATATATAACGACTACCAAGAGAGCTGCGATTAACTTAATAGAAGAGTTTGGGAAACGATTTGCCTGCATCTCCCCTTCAACCAGCACCAGGTCCGACTGGACGCAAAACATGCACCATATGCCCTGCTAGATTGAAAAGAAAAACAAAATTCACTTGCTGTGCTTGTAACAGAGCCATTTGCCTTCAATGCTGAGACCATATATGCGTAGATTGTGAAATAGATCTCTAAAGTAAGCGTGAACTCAAAGACTGATTTCTGGCATAATGTACCTTTAGATTTAATAGATATTTTTTATAAGTAAACATATAATGTTTAAAAGAAGAAATATTAATTAAATTGATCGAAGTTGTTAATTGTTTTTTTATTTTTTATTTTTAAGTGTAGGTACCTAAGTACAAAATGACTGATTTTGTGATCTCATTAAAGTTGAGTATATGTTTCTCGTTTGTTTTGTTTCCAACCCACTTTTTTAATTTATTATAATCTATTATAAATGCAATAATCGTTTTATACAATAATAGTTCAAATTTTCAATATCGTTAAATTTTAATGAATTATCGAAAATGAGGTCTGATAGACACCACATCAGTGGAATCGTTCCAAAAAAGTCACCACAGTTGCAGAGGGATATACAAAAATCCGAAAAGTAAAGCTCTGGTCGGGAATCGAACCCGGATCCTCGTCATTCCGTGACGCGTGCTATAGCCCTACACCACCCATAGCAGGTAGGTAAGCCTTAAAATTTTTCTATCTGTTACTAGCTGTCACGTGACCTTGTTACTAGGTGATTTTTTGTCGCTAAGCGTCATATGTTAGAAGGATGTGTGTGTACGACACAATTACAAACTCCCGTGGAACGTCTACTGCTCACCAGGGACGAGAGAAGGCGCTGTTTTTCAAATGATAGGTACTATCTAATGAATCAATTAAGTTTACTTCTTGATTTTTTTATGTTTAATTTTACGGTTTTACCGTTAGAAATTAAATTTCTAAACGATACTGAATCCACCTTTATCACGAATTTATTATAGACAATGTATCTCTAATATCACGTTCTGTATTAGTAGAGTTATTGTAATGAAATAAGCGCATCCGCAGCGGGTTTCCAAGGGAAGTTGGCCGGAAGTAGTTTAGGCCGACGGATGCAATTCATGCAATGGCTGCGCTAAGATGGTACCGTTTCCGGCAATCGCTTGTTTACTCCAGCTGTTTGCTTTATGTTCTACAATAAGCGGCGAGCCAACTCCCCGCCGCGGCGCCATATTATGATTTTAACTTGTTTTGTACACTTCAGTTTAGCAAGTATAGTGAGTTTCTGAGTTATTTAATGGTTGAAGTTGTTTGACCTGAAAGGAATGTTTTAGTTAAATTTGATTGTTGTTTTTTGTACACGAAAGTACAAACACAAGGTTTTATTGTGTGTGTATTTCAAATTCGATCCATCTTCCTCGTGCACTGTATTTTTTTTATATGTTTGTCGTTTGTGCACCGTCTCCGCATATTCTCAAATGTAGGTACAGATTCTCAAAAATGCTTTTTAAACTAAATATACATAGACTATTCTCACGATATTGTTTTATTGTATTGTCATCGGGTCCATATACAAACATTTATTATACCTGCTACATTCGTTTCGATCGGTCTAAAAGAAGTAGGTATTAATCGGTTTTGTATTTTGTGTATTTTTTTTTTATATAACAGGGGGAAAACGAGCAGACGGAATGATGGAAAGTCACACCTGCAAGACGTGGGGAATCACAGGTGCGTTAATTGCCGGCCCTTTCAAGAACAGGTAGGCTCGCTTTTTTAAGATCCCTAAGTTGTACCGCTCGGGGAATGTTGCAGCAGGAAATTGGTTCCAAATCTTCGTCGTACGAGGAAAGAAATTGCGTTTAAAACCCATGGTACTTGACTGCCGACCATCAATATGTTGAGGATGGAAGGACATACATTACATTACATTATGACTTAGTTACAAGTTAGTGTAAATCGTGAAAAATCATACCAAGGCTCCATTGAATGGTAACTCAGTGACATATAACGACACTCAAACGACATTGAATTAGGGTGGGAAAGCCATTTTCCTCGACCACTTTAAAATCTGATGTAGATTTTTCTTCATCATACACCACTTAGTGTACGAACAAAAATGTAGGAGCACTTTACACTTAAAAGTCTGAAGAGAACAACTTGGTGCGGCACGTACTCATTACCTATTTAGCATAATTCAGTTGTCGGTCTGTCAGAGCCAGCGCTGTAACTTTTAAACAGGTAGTTGCGGTAGCAGTCTGCAACTCATTATTAATTCATTACGGTGCTTAACTCAATTAGCTCTTTGATAAGGTTGGCTAATAGTAGTTTCAAGTTTTGTGCTCAAACAGAAATATCTAAAGGTTTAATGAGAATTTTGTTGTTGACCTATAACTTAGAGGGTCGTATTTTGCGAAGGACAAAATATGTGATACTCGTTCCAGTAACTATATCAATTGATATGACAACATTATGAATAATGTGGAGGATCAAATCCTTATCCATATTATTTAGGTTTATTGTCTCAATGAATTTGAATCATTTTTCGAATTAGATATTAAAATTATCCTTTATCCCTGTGATGCTAATAAAGTACGATGAAAATAAAGAAAGTTATTTCTGAAATATTTACACATTACATCTAGGTTAACTGGAAGAGATTCCTTTTTATAAATAAAGGATAGGTTCGCTATATAAAGAGTCCTCCTTCTGTTCTTCTTCTCCTTCTTCGTGTTTCATTTCATTTCATTTCTTTCTGACAGTTGTCTGATAGTTCTATTACATTTTATTTCTTGTTCTGTTTATATAATTCGTGAGTACATACATTACAAACTCATTTTGACTTCTAATGTTATCGCGTGTTGTAAATGACTGGGTGGGCGATGACTTTTTAATAATCATGGACCTTTTTATATATCCCAAGGTCGAGCTCCTAAATTATAGGTTTTTATTTTAGAAGCATGAAAGCTTTGCAAGCTTATTGGCTTGGTCGCGAGCTGATCCTCGGTACAACTTGCTACGTGCGCCTGAATTCCTAACTAAGTCGGCCAAAGATACTGAACGGAATTTTAGCCTGATATTTTAGACGGACTTTGGTGTTTATTATGTATCAAGGAAATTGCAAACTAGGTACATGTCATGTAACAATTTGCTAGCTTTATACAAAGATTATTTGAGCATCTTACTAAAATGTATACGGTCTTCTACTTAATTTTACCTACACATCAAAACTCCTCTACCTATATATGTAATACGTTAGGCGACTGTACGTAATGACCGGCATCACAGCAGTGTTATTATAGCGTCATACTGATACTGAAATCTATATCATTATAAAGTTGAGGCTTTTCCCCGTTTCGAACCCGTCTAAGATTACTTTTAATTTTGTGTAAATAAATTATTGTATGCAACCGTTCAACATTCGTGTGACCTTTATTGTGACACTAGCCGTGGCTCAATTCATAAAGCCACACTCACGTTTTAAGGACCTTCGTTATGTGTCGGTTGCATAAACTACTATTTCACACCTCTCATTCAGAAAAGTAAGTTTTGTCCCTGTCGAGAGGGATCAAAGTGCAACTTTTCTGTTCAAGGCTTTCTAAGTGTTTTTTTGGAAATGCATTTTTTTGAAGGTAATAATTGTATAACCACGCCATTTTCTATGCTGGTAGTTCTTAAATTATATTTAGAATTCTTCTTTCAAGTTTTTATTGTTCGGTGTGAAAAGTTATATGAGCCACTTTGGAGCAAAATATTTTCATCTTGGGCGTTAACACTTGAAACCCTCATTACGCTCTAGATTCTACTTTAGAATCCCTAGCTACGCTTAGGATTCTATTTTAGAGTCCTTCGCTACATTCTGGATTCAATGTAGCGCCCTTGCCGTAAGTACATCATTTTGCTCAAATGAATACTGTGATTAGTGAGTACAATCTTTAAATTAGCGCACGTTTCAAATTTTCCCACAATTAATTGTCTAGGTAAATACTCGGGCAAGTTCTCGTACACGTAGCTTAGAGCTCTTAAATCATGACGTGCCTTATTGCATGCAGTGGCTTGCAGTGAGAGCTAATAAAGTCAGGTTTACGTATCACTCCACGGTTTATTCTAGCGAAAAACAAGACATTCCTTACCTTGAAGACGGTATATAACTTTATTCAGCTTAGATGGTTTTTAGTGCGAAGCTCTCTGCTCATTTTATAGCAAAGTAAGTGTTATTTATTAGATTAAGGAAAAAATACTCAAATAGTTTAGGTATGGTTTAGGTATGATAACCTGACAGCGTAAAAATGAAACGGAAAATTCGTAGGTAGGTATTAAAACCTGAAACACTTTTACTATGTTCAACATTTTAATTGATCCGAATTTTTAAATATGGATTTTTTAGTCGTGCTTATGGCATTCCAAAACCTATTTAAATTATGAAATGAAATTTGATATGAGTGCAAAAAATATTGTTGTGTTATAAATGACATCACATGTGATCAAAAAGTATGGGTAGGACAGTTTTTCATTTAGCTAGAGATGTTTTTGCAGTGTTTCATTATTCGTTTGTTCAACCTTGTAACATTAAGTTATTTAAAACATAAGTAAAGGTTATACATTTTCCATTTTGCTACTAGCCGTCGGAGAGTTTCGTTTTATTACTTAGTAACTACTTTTGGAGTACGTGAAAGCTCTTACTTGCATTTCTATGCAAAAATATATTACGTGCACATACATTCCCAATATTACTTTTGCATTTCAAAGTTTACACTAATGTTTTATCGTTGGCTAGCTAAATCCTGAACATGTAGAGCAATTAATTGTGCACTTATAAAATGTATAATACCATATCCCTATTTAACACACACACACACACACACACACACACACACACACACACATAAATCACGTCTTTATCCCTTACGGGGTAGACAGAGCGTAAGGTAACAAGACCTAAAGGCCACGTTTAGCATGATTGTGGGCGTATACGCGTATGTGGAAACGGGAATCAGAATAATGATGGGTTGCTAGCCGCATCGCCTATAACATGATTCCTATAATGCCCATTCCCTCGGTGGGCTTTTACCATCCCTATTTAACCACTCCGGTAAAAGTAACTTTTAAAAAAGTCTTAAGATTACATACAATCTATTTAATACAGACTTTATTGACGAATAGTTTAGGTCTATTTTTAAAACGACAGTGGAGTCGAAATAAGTCCTATTGACGGGTGACAAATCGTTCAAGGAACACAATAAGTCGTGCTAATCGAGTGCCTCAAGTGTTTATCTTGCTTTATACACGGAAGTTACCATTATTTTCACCTAATCTTATCAAATAAATACGGTTAATTAGCAATTAACATGCATGACTTTTATAAAAGTAAAACTATTACCTGTAAAGCGACATTTACCTGTTTATTTGGCTTATTTTTGGAGGTGGTCAATGATTAGAATACAAAAAAAATATATTATTTGCATTCTCTAGCCCTTGTAACTAAAAATCTAAATTGTTAGTTAGTAAACAATAACGTCTTGGAGTTTGAAATGCATTCCTATAAATTATATATTATCATTATACAAATAATTTACATAAAGGCTCATGCTAAAGAGTGCATTTGGGATCCTTTTGGGATATGTAAGTATATTTAAAACTTGCTTAACATACATAAAGGAAACGTTTAGCATGATTGTTGGCGTATAGGTTTGAAAGGGGAATCAAAATAATGATGGGTTGCTAGCCGCATCGCTTAAATCATGATTCCTAGGTATCGTATCATGTTACATGATATACACATAACATGTTCAGTCCTGAGGCCATGTTGGCCAACATGCATGCAATCATATTCACTGGCTTTTCTTCTTCACATATTGTACTGTATGCGAGAATGAAAGTCTTATAAAACGAGCTGGCGTCGATAGCGATATGTGCTGCAGGAAATATCGATACAAAATAATTTTACTACATACGTCGCACATACATACATACATATATCACGTCTTTATCCCTTACGGGGTTTACCCCGGTAACAAAACCTTAAGGCCACGTTTAGCATGACTAAGGGCGTATACGGAAAGGGAAATCAAAATAGTGACGGGTTGCTAGCCACATCGCTTGTGACATGATTCCTAACTTTCGCGCATTCCCTCGATGGGCTTTCACCATCTGCGCGGGAAGAGAAGCAACTGGTAAATTCTATGTTTTTTCTTTACTCCCAGACCAGCATAGAAGAATTATACCACATTTTTAGATCATCATCATCAGCCAAAAAGCGCCCACCTCTTACTGGATGGTTCCCCTTGTTTACGCATATTTTTTATGTAATTGATTTTTATTTCTTAATCAGTATACCTAAGGCAATTTATGTCCAGACACTAATCTAGCAGAATTCTGTAACGCATATCCAATCTAAGCCTAATGCTTTTTACGCATAATTTGCGAAAGTAGAATAGCGCTAAACTAAGGCAGAAAATGAATTTTAATCTAACCTAATAACCTATTTTTCTAATCATAATTGTTTTGTTTAAGCATTTGTGATTACGTTAATCAAGATATTGTACTTAAATTGTTGTTTCGGACATAATTTAAGTTAGCGTAAACAACTATTGAGCGCATAACGAACTGCCTAACAAATATCAGCTAGTTTAAGATTCGTCACAAATAAACTATGCGAAGGCAGTTATGCTTAAAACATTTAAGTTTAAGGCACCTTTGCTGGATAGGTGGTGATCATGACCACTAAGTATGTTTGCGTATATAAATTAGAAACTGCTTCTTCTTCACATACTATTTTACTGTCTTGTTTCATTCTAGGTATGGAACTGTGTCCTCCAGAAACGTATTCGTACAGTCCTGGTTGCAGTGTTATCTTGTCGCAACGGACGTGCCGATCGCCTACAGTGCGACCGATTGACTTGCGATGCGATTTCTCGCGTTGTGACTGTCTAGCGCCAAAAGTATGGGATGAAACGACGCAAAAGTGCGTTATACTACAACACTGTTATGAACAAGTGAAAGGGAACTCTACCTAGTAAAGTTAGGATTAAATTAAATTTAATGACCTGCTAACGTGTTTTTGTTTACGAGTTTTTTCTACGAAAAGTCGTAAACTTCTTATAACATAGACAAGATGCAATCATGGAAGAATTACGTGATATTATTCAAACATTATGTAAGTAACTCATCTAGTTTACAATAAAATAATATCAACTTTAAGTCAATTCAATTTTCGTTAGTATCTTTTGCACAGATAGAGATGTCAGCAAAACTGTCGATATGTGTTTCACGATTATTTTCGACATGAAAAGCGGAGAAACTCAAACAGTAATTTGGCTTGGCTTGGGGCAGCTGCAGTCAAAACAATGTTGGTGCAGTCACGAGGACGTGTCCCATGTCCCGTCCCTCACAATTTAAGACGTTAAATTGAGTTAAAGCTGGGATTCCAGCGCCGCCGTTTCCTATTTGCGTCTCAGTAAGTCTCTTTCCATTGAACCCGGTTGAAAAGAGATGCACTGAGCCATACTGCCAACGATAAGCTGTAGGTTATATTAAATATACGAGTAGGCATCTCGTGGAGGCGAATCCCTGCAGTCTTGCACAAACCTTACCATGATTACTAGGCAAACTTTGTTGACTGTTGGCATACCGCAATCTTGGAACCCTACAGGCTAATCTAACGGAGGTACATACACATACGAATAAGTATAAATAAATTTAGTACAACTCTCTATTCGTCTGTTAATGCGGGTAGCTGAAATTGTTACACTAATAATTGTTCTATAAAACTTTGTACTTTTAATACTTTCTAAGTGCAGCAAATAAAAGAGTTCTTACTACCCGCAAAATCTTTATAAAGCTATTTAGCTGGATGAATGTTTGTTACTCAACCTCGCCAGAGCGGCTAATTAGAATTTGGCGCACAGATAGATTATAGTCTGAATGGCATAAAAGCTACTTTATATCCCGGATAGTCGCGTAGTTCCCCAAGATAGCAATAAGCGAATCCTTCACAGATGAAGTGGCAGGCAATAGTCAGTAGATTATAATGCTGATCTTCGACGACTAAATAGTATCTATTCTATTAACTGGGGCCTTACCATGATGTCTTAATGCGATTCAATTCCGATTCAGTTTAGGTTCGCTCACTGTCAGATCTATACTAAAAATGACAGCTAAATCCTGAACGTAATCGGAATTGAATCGTTATTTAAGACGTCATGGTAAGGCCCCTGGAATAACTAATTTAGCAACTGGCTAACATCAGTTCAATAACCGTTTACAGCATTTACTGTCGGCGATTTCTCGTAATTTGAATACGTTACGAGTTATGAGTTTATTCTATAACTTGACAAGCTGAACAGACATGTTATCTCAAATAATGGTTTGTTGTTTTGTGGCCCCGAGACCCGCCACGAACTCCGGCGACAACTTTCAACCACAAACATTATGGTAATGGCCAAAAGCGTGAATTAATTACATGGGGTTTGTAAAAATATAAAATGACCCGGAAAGGGCAAACATTTTATACCTACCATAACAAAGTTGACTCGCAAAAAACTTGTACCAGTCGGAGGAAAATAAAAACGACCTACTCTTTCAAACCAAAATATATGAAATGTTAGTAAATGAAAATGTTTCTTAGACGTGTGCTCGCCATAAAGGACTTTATCAAAGATGACTAGGTCGTAGACGCTCACATAAAACAGTAGAAAACGGATGAAAGAGGAATTAAATATATTCTTCAAGAATGCAGCCATTCAACATTTCACATTTGCGCCCTTCCTTCATTTTTACTCTTTTACGTGGAAGTCTACGCGTATTCATTGTATTGTGATTGTGACATAACCTCTATGGCGCGCAAATAGCTGCTTAGAAGAAAACTAAATTCACGATTGGCTTTTGTTCTTTAATTTGGGAAGCTTTTTCTTTATCCAATTACGGTGAAGCCAAAAGGAGAGTCGGGACTTCACTAGGCAGGCGTTATTTATTTTATTCGTTAATAAGGTAGTGTGTGTTCAGTATATCCACATTAATTGCAATGAAGGGTCGATTATCTTAATCAAAGCGTGTTGGTATGCATCGAGATGATCCATTCAGAGTGGTACATACCTAGTAGATTCCACTTAGATGCTCAGAGGCACTGCGCTACTTAATTGAGGTATCTTGAGGTTAATCTGTCTTGGCACCCTGCCGAAGACAATGGGGGTAATCTCATCTATTCACTTTGAAAAGTACTTTATTATGATAAAGAGAAAGGAGGGTTACTCAAGTAAGTTTTAGTCAAAAAGTCATATTATATGGACCACAGAGCGGACTTATTCCGTTTGATTTTCGTTTGTTACCTACTTACATGGAACAAAACCATTTACTTTAGTCATTCATTAGAATTGTGGGAATAAACAAGTGACTGTTATTCAGTATGAAATGTGAGAATTCAGAGGCGTAGCCGCAGAAGTTCGTTCTAAGAAATTAAACGTCATTTCCACACTATTGGTTATTTGATCGATGGTTACACATAAGTAGGGATTTCAGATCTTACCACACCTAACTTTTGATGTCTCTCTGACACTTCATATCTCACTCGTATCCTTTCATAAATCCTACTAAATACCGATTTTAAATGCAAAAGTTTCTTAGTGTTCATGTCTATCTGTACGGATTTGTATGAATTTCGGTAAATAAAATACTTGGATCTCATGAATAATATGTACTACTTTTTAATCCCATATTTTATTGGGGATCTGGATTTATGCGAATTAATTCCTGAATTTGCAATCACCGAGTCCGGTGATGTGATATTTTTGCACAACTGCTCTTTCAACGACATACAAAACTTCCTTGGAAATTTAGCTACATACATACATACATACACAAATCACGTCTTTATCCCTTACGGGGTAGACAGAGCCTTAGGTAACAGATACCTACAGGCCACATTTAGCAAGATTGTGGGCGTATAGGTGATTTAGCTAAATACCGGAAATTCAACTGCCAGACCTAACGGTTCACACGAACGAAGCCACAAGCAAAAACTAGTCGAAAATAAAATTAATACCTACGTGTGTTGCATTGCAGCACAATTCACTTCAGTCAGATAGCTAATCTAAGCATAGCGTAAACCATAATATCAGATATGTGCGTTACCTAACTTCCACTGTTTATTATTGAAAGATATGACCTGAAAACTGTTGAGTTATCTAAAGGTCGTACGATGTTTACATCATACGAATATTAAGATTAGTTGGGAATATCATGTGCACAAACAAACACGTGCTTTACCGACCGATAAGTACATCACGTTTCATAGGATCTCAGTTAGAGGCTGAGTCTTAAGTGAGACCACAGCCGTGCTTACTGTCAGAAGACAATCTATGAATACTTAAGCGGTCTACATACAATACTATCAACAATGATATTAAGGCAGTTTTTAGAGGCCGCTTCAATTTAAAAAGGTTCCAAAGTTATAAAATAATATCCAACAAGAAAATAATGTAGGTTCGGGCCAGAAAAATGCAATACACAACATAGGTACGAATAGAAAACATTTTTATGAAAATACATACATGCATACATACACAAATCACGTCGTAGACAGAGCCTAAGGTAACAGGTACCTACAGGCCACATTTAGCAAGAAAATACTTGCAAAAATTCTTTAAAGAGTTTATTATTTGCGTTTTGGCATTGGAAATTACATCTTAATGCAAAATACAATCAACATTATTCACTTCTACTAAAAATAGACGAACTCTATATAAAATCTGTTACCAAACCAAAAGCATTTTGACTTTTGACTGCGCCTTAATTTTATACATTTCAGTACATGTGTACGAGCACATTCCAATGCCTCGCATATGACCTGTTTTATCAATTTGTAATCTATATTAGGTGCAGTTATATAGCTTGATAGGTCAGATTATTAAATTGATTTAGCTAAGAAAATCGAATGCAAGAAAGTTTCAGTACCCATATAAATACATCTCCATCTATTTTACAGCAACAGTCCGGAATAAACTAGACAAGTAAGTACGTCAGTTGAACTCTTGCATAATTATGATGAATATCTGTATTCATCATTTCATTTCTATCAAGTTTAATTACGATTCATAGTTTACCGAAGGAAAAATCGAAACTAACTTCGTATTTTACTTACAGGATCAGAGACGATGACTTTTAAACTTATAATCACAATACTACTGGCAGTAACATTGCCATGCTTCGCTAAACCCTCCGACAATTCCATACAAGGTGAAGACAATTGCATAAACTTTAAGTCATGCTACTCGTGCTTATCTCAAGGGCCCTGCTCATGGTGTGTGAACAAAGCCAAGTGCACTAAGGACACATGTGGAAACGACAATATCATATACCCTGGACACATCAGAGCTCTAATGGCAGGGTCCCAATTCTGCCCTAGAGTCGTCTTGCCTGAAAAGAGATTGACCATACGA
This sequence comes from Pandemis corylana, assembly GCA_949127965.1. Classification (NCBI taxonomy): domain Eukaryota; kingdom Metazoa; phylum Arthropoda; class Insecta; order Lepidoptera; family Tortricidae; genus Pandemis; species Pandemis corylana. The sequence goes on along the minus strand of OX421856.1, from coordinate 8,864,132 downwards.
AGTGGGAAAACGGAGAGCATAGTTGTAGAAATAACTCAGATCTACATGTACATGGCGTTTACACCTTGGAAATGTAATTTCAATCTTGATGGGAAGGAGATCGTGACAAATGGCATGCTGCTGTCTGATGAGGTTTTCTGTGGGCCAGTAGCTCTGGACACTGACTCAAGTAAAGCGTATACGAACGGAAGCGTTTCGGTGCTTTGGGAATACAGCAAGGCGTTCGACGGATCGCTGCCGTTTACTGTGTGCCGATGTGATTTGGACCCTAGTTGTAGTGCATGCAGCGAAGAATGATTAGAAAAATGTATTATCGATAAATTACTTCTAAATATTTGCAAGTAAGTTGTTCGTTGTTTTATTATGGTTCATGAAATCAACTTCACCAGTCCATCGATTTAAAGTTTGCTAACTCTTAATCTCATGTGTACCACAATATGTCTCGTTATACTGCTCAGATTAACTCCAAGCACAGCTTTTTCCACTGATCATTTATTTAAAATAAGCTTCAGCCTGTTGTTAAACTTTAACGTAATGCATTACAAATTATGAATAGGTAAAGGAAACAATGCAAGCTTCGGGTAGCTGGGACCAAGTTTCCTCGACGTGTGCAGGAGTTTCCTATTGTTCTGCAGTAATTGTCCTTGTGCACCTTTTGAGGGGACTGAAATTAATAAGGGAGTTTACTTTGAAATTAATTAGGCTCCAGAGGCAACCTAAAGACATAAGAGCTGAGGACAGAAGGCTTTTTGTTGCACAAAGCAAAGAGTTATTTTATATTATTAATTATATGAAGAGACTTTTTGTCGAGCGTTGTGAGGGGGTACCCTATTTCGCCGAATAATTATTAAAATGGCAAAAGAATGTAAAAGAATTTCATATTTCATAACTTATTAAAATAAAGTTTATACGGTTATAATTATGTTTCAACAAGTTTCTGCGGCGTTTTCTTCTTGGCTGTCAAACGAAAAATGGTTTGGTTTTCCTGAAGGCGCTGGCAAGAAAAAGAAAACGTATTTTAATATTCAAAGTAAGAAAGTTATTATTTATTTAAAAGTTTGAAATTTTAACAGACTAGACAAGTGTTTTTCTTAAAAAAAAACAAGTTTTTCCAGTTTTAAAAATTAAGATCGTTGAAAGAATTCATACATACATACATACATACCGTCACGCCTCTTTCCCACAGGGGTAGGCAGAGACTACTTTATTCCACTTGCTACGACCCTGACATATTTCTTTCGCTTCATCCACAGTCATCAATCTCTTCATACATGCTCGTCGGTTTCGGGTACTCCTGACCTGACCTTTTTCCAAAACGTCTCCGATTTGGTCTCGGAACGTCCGTCTAGGCCTTCCCCTCCCAACGTAACCATTCACACTCCCCATATAGATCTACATTCAAAAATTCATTAAAGAATTAATTGATATCGAAAATTGGATAATGATGCTCTGCGCTGAAAATCCCTAGCTAACTATCATTCAGTTCTGCTAATTGGGCAGTGTTAAATAACAACAGTTTCCAGTCTGCTTAGTTTGATTACGGTATGCTTGTGTAGTACGCATTGGCACTAACCACATGCTATGGTATACCATTTACATTGTAATGTAAACACGTTGTAGGCTTAACGGAGCGCATATGAGATGATGCTTGTCAATGCTCAAAGGATGAATAATTCTACTTAATTATCTCTAGCTAATGATGATAAATAGTTAATAGCTTGTCTTTTATGTGTTTGTACCCGGCCTCAGTCTCGGCTCAACTTTCGTAGCGAGAAGATTAGACAACTACTATTTGCTGTAGTTTTAAAAATGTATAGTGAATCTTTTGATTACCTTTAATATCCTTGCATTTCCAAGGCGATTTTTGTGGAGTCCGGATCTGTGCAGACAAAGATCATTCCAAGTCAGCATGCTTCTGAAATCCTCTTATTTAATTGCGTTTGCAAATGAACACGTCCCGACGCGTTTTAAATTGTTTGTTTTGCGAGGCGGAGGGCTTAAAATGAAAGTGTCATCATTCACTCGCAGGCCCGTGTTAATTTGATTCGGAGGTAAACAAGCGCCGGAGGCCGCCAGTCGCGATATACCTAGCATTTACAACTGCGCTAATCCATCCGAGCACCTAAAGCTGCTCTTTTCAATTAGAACGCCTAGCGGAGCATTTTCTTTTCTCCTGAGAGCACTTGCTGGGACAGAAGTTAAACAAATCATGCCCGCTTTCAGATTACGCTTTCTCGCGTAACACTCTTTTATGGAATCATAAGGTGCTGGAAACAATGCTCCGTTATATTTTAAAGCATATTCGCCTTAACAAATGGGCTTTGCTGATACTTAATATCATCTTTAATAAATTTTGATAGGTTGGGTTATCAAAAATGCTTATGAAATTTGAAGACTAATGCTTGGTGTGCCTGCAAGGATTCCGTTTTTGACATTTTGCCAACGGAATCCTAAAAAAATTGTGTTAATATTCTCATTTATTTAATATTGTTTCTTTAGATTAATTAATTCGTTAACTACTAAAATATAGGTATACTTAGCTGGGGGATCATTGAAGGTCACGTAACTTCGCTTGCAGCTGCACATAAAGTAAAGCTCCACATACACAGAGAACGAGTTGGTGCACCGTGCATTCCGAATGAGAATCTGTATTCATGACTAAATATTTTTCTATCTTGCTTTAGGAACAGCGATACCTACTACGGTTTTAAAACATTTCGATTTTATAACTGCACGCAATGGTGTAGGTTTAATTAGAGACGGCGGTGTATTTAACTTGTGTATTTTATTTTTGAAGTAACTAGGTAATTTTATCAGGGTATTCCATTAACCCTTTTGTTTTAAGGTCATTAATTTCTCAGAACGCCGGCCGACCCGCTCGGCGTGAGGAATCTAACCGATATAAGGAAATAAATAACTTGGTGTAAAACCTAACTTCGCACTTCAAGCATTAAGGCATTTTGTGCACAATCATATTTCTTACCACTGTTTTGGGTGGTCCGTAAAGTTTTGAAATAATTATCTAAATTTAGGAATAGTGGAATTTTAATTCACTTGAATACCTATTTAACACGAAGTAAGTTTCTATATGCCATATTTTGTCGTTAATAACTATCTTTAATCTTCCTGTTGGTACAATATATTGTTAATACGACATTAAGATAATGTTATGCTTAACTAATAACAATTATTTAAAATTATTTCCATATTTATTAATTATTTTTTCAGTATCAATGGCTAGTTTAAACATTTTTTTTACTTTACAACTTGTACTAGGTAAACCGTTTGAATTGCAGAGCGTGCCAAAAAAGACTCACATACTCTCAAGAAACACAACTTCTGACGCAGTTAAGCAAAAATACTAATTAATTAGTTAATGACTGGACGAAATCTAATCAACGATTTACAACAGTGAATTAGCAATTTTGACTGATATAAAAAAGATTGAAATCTCCGGCTGGAACGGATTATGTTCTAGTAATCATAATCAAGCGAGACGTTAGCAAGATTGGGGCACTAATTCATCAAATTCATTTATGTATGTTAATTGACATGAGTGTTCCGCGCAGTGCAGTATAGTTATGCAAATTAAATAAATAAAATCTTCTAAATTAAAATAAAACATGGCTTGAAAACATGTAAGGCAATATTTTACTGACTTTTAAAATCCACGTTTCTTATGGTATTATTTTGTGTGTTTAGTAGGTAATAAGAAAAACAGATCGATATCCGAAACATTGAATCCTCGCGTATATACATGTTTTCCTAACCATGTGCTCATTAGGTACTTCTGTTATCTATAGCCATCAGTCACCCATATTATTAATTTATTGACAGCTGCAATCGCCCGAGCAAGGTAGGCATTTAGTTTATGTACCCTTTCCTTTTGCTGTATTCATAAAAGGTTACCAACCTCTTTTAGCTAAAATATTCTTTGTGCAAAGGCAAATGCCAAAGAGCTCTAGATAAACATAAGTAAGCTCAGTAAGCTTTGTGAATGAGGGACTTGTACCAATTTTTTCTAAGATAAAAAATTATAAAACACAGTCCTTCAAAAGTGAAAAATATTAATTAAATGGGAAATTACGAGTACTGTTGCGAGTATAGAACATTTCCGTCTATTTTGTTCGATTTCAAGTCAATGGAATATTGTTACAATTTTATTTTAGTTCCTCGCATTATTGGAGAAAAACACTATAAATGCCTCGGCGGAAACGGCAATTCGTGGATTCGTATTTTATTGACGGACTCAGCTACGCATCATCCGTTAAACCATAGACCCATACCTACATGAATTGCTATTTCCTGGCCTCTGCAGTAATGTACTATTATTATGTAGTAGTTTTATATTTTTCGAAGATCAAATCAACATAGTTGTATTCGGTTGACAATAATTCCATAAATTTTAGCTTGAAAACGGTGCACAAAACAATTGTTGCTTTGTACAAAAAATATAAAGTGGTGCGTAGGTAATCTCAACCATTAACTATAATCCGTGCTTGGGAAGGAGCCGTCTGGCTGATTAATTGCCAGCCGGGCACGGGCACGGCGCCATTAATATCTATTGCCCGCATCTAGTTTGACGGAACACTCATTGAATTGGAAAAAGTCAAGATCACATTTAATGTAATTTATCAAAATATATTTTTATCTATGAAAAAAAGTTTGCTACGTTTGGGCCATCGCTTACACATTCAAAATCACACCTTGTAACAGTGACTGTACCACCAAACCTAAAATGTGTTACATTTTAACGTAAAACCAGGGCAAACAAAGGAAAAATTCAAATGACGAATTTTATAACGATATTTTTATTAAATAAAGCATTAAGGATCATTCAAGTTTATCGTTTTGTATTTGTTTAACGTTTTTATTTACATACGTGGAGCGAGCTTGTAATTCGGGTTTTATTGTTGTACTTAACCGGTTTGATAACAGGTTCCTATCTGCATTATCTACGACTATATCTTGCAGTAGTGGATAATACAGAGACATCAATAATACTTTAACCTCAGCGCTGACGCCCGCGTATCGCTCGCGGAGAATTTCACTTTCAAATATCTAACAGGATCATTTGCCATAAAACGTATTACTACTGTTAGGGACAATGGCCAGACAGTTATGAAGTGTGCGTGAATCGCTCAATGTGTGTGAAGCTTTCGTTCTGTGACATCGTCTCTGCCAAATTATACGAACATCGCAAAAATGACTATTACGAACGCGCAAACATTTGTTACGGTTGTTGAAAATAAAGCTACCGAAGTAAAATCTTCGTCAAGCGGTATTCTCTCCTGGTGCGGCTCGAACTGGAGAGCGCTTTTGGCCGAAGGAGTGTCGACGAGTCTGCTGGTATTTTTGGGATGCATGTCGTGTATACCCATTGATGGGCACAATCCACAACCGGTTATGTATGCACCGTTCGGGTTTGGGTTGATCGTCATGTTTAATATTCAAACGTTCGGGCATATTTCTGGCGCTCACATGAATCCGGCTGTAACTCTACTGGCGATTCTTTGGGGTAAGACATCAGCAGTTCTGGGTGTCGGTTACTTAATTGCTCAGTGTACTGGCAGTATTTTCGGATCATGGGTGCTGTTTAACGTGTCTCCAGTGGACATGTCTGCAGAAGCGGTGTGCGTGACGCTGCCTCACCAAAGGGTTGGTGCTTTGGAAGCTGTCGTAATTGAGGTGGCTCTGACAGGAGCTCTTTGTTTGATTACTTGTGCGCTTTGGGATCCGGTTAATGAAAAAAATCAAGATTCCACTCCAATAAAGTTTGGTCTGACAATCGCCGGGTTGTCTCTAGCTGGTGCACCACTGACTGGAGCCAGCATGAACCCTGCGCGATCCCTGGGCCCTGCGCTGGTCACAGGCATATGGACGTCTCATTGGGTGTACTGGGTGGGACCGTTCCTTGGAGCAATCCTTGCTGGTTTTGTGTACAAGTTTACATTTCTTGATCGAAAACAAAAGAGCACATCACAGGAACCAAATGTAATTACGTGAAATAAATAAAATTAAACACATTTTTTATCTTGTATTTAAATACCTACCTACAATCACATTACAATTACCTATTAGGAATTTAGGAGTGAACCATCAAAGTTAACTTCATTTTTCATTTTCGCACTAGGTACAGTCAAGTTCTCCAATAGGTATCTATGCAGCCAACTGTTCAAAAATATCTAAACACGCTTCTTATGCCCCTGAAAATAAAGTCTATGTGTAGATATTTTCGAACGGTCGGCTGTATTGGAGAACTCGACTGAAGGACCATCATATTTTTTTGTCGATATAAAAGTGCATAATAAGAATACTACTAATATTATAAACGCGAAAGTTTGTAAGTATGGATGGATGGATGGATATTTGTTACTCTTTCACGCCAGAACGGCTGGACAGATCTGGACGAAATTTGTAACATAGATAGATTATAGTCTGTAATAACACATAGGCTACTTTTTATCCCGGAAAATTGCGTAATTCGTGCGGGATAGCGATAAACGAATTCTATGGAGACGAAGTTGCGGGCAATAGCTAGTAATCTATATAGTAACATAGCAGGCATATATGTTGTGTAGGGATACAATCTTAGCATTTTGATTTGAGGTAATGAAAAAATTTTACAAACTGCATGAGTATGTACCAGCATCAGTGAGAAAGTTTCCAACTTCTTAGTAAATATGGCAGTAGGTAATATTCTTCAAGGTAATATATACATAGAAATAAAAACATGATTGCAGCAATCAAGTGATAAAACGGACGAGGTTTAATGGGATGTGATTTTGATTGTATCTTAGAGTAAAACGTGGCTGACAATAACATAGTATGTAATACACTATACCAAGAAACCTCATTAGGTATATGCAATTTTAAATAGAAAATTCTCGTAAGACTTGGACATAAATAATGCATGAACAAAGATCTTTTACCTTGCCACTCCACTATTGCACGTGTAAGACAGCTGAGTCTGTGCGAAACATAAGGTAACATAAAAATGTTGATTCCCCTTCACAATATACACCCACGCTATCATCATGCTAAACGTAGCCTTTAGGATTTGTTACCTTAGGTTCTGTCAACCCCGTAAGGGATAAAGTCTTGATTTAAGTTCAAGACAAAAATGTATTTTTATATGTATGCAAGTCGTCTTGGCGATCCATTGATTTCTAGATCCTTTCTCGATACCTAATATATCTTTTCTCGATCCCTATTGATTTATTGTTTACGTAGCCTAGTAACCGTCTTATATTGAATAGAAGAAACGTACGGAGAGAAATAATAATTATGGTGTTTTCTTAAAAACCATCAAAACCCCGTGTTCGTGTACCGAACAATATGTATACCTACCTATATTTCGCGTGTGGTAGCGGAGTAGCAAAGTGTAATATTATTTTTTCAATGTTCAAAGTAACGCCCGATTCAGTTAATATAATAAATATAATGTATTAAAAACATCAATTCAATGTCCGATAGCTTCGAATCTATACGAGATTCATAATCTTGGACACTTCCCAGTCACTGATCAGAGAGGAAGATTATGAAACTCGAATAGATTTGAAACACTCGTATATGTTTAACAGACGTCGGACCAATATTTTTAGTAGAGATAGTTTCGCATTTGCACATATACTCGTATCTTATCTTTTTTTGTCAATAAATTGTACTTGTTTCTTTATTTTTGTACATTAAAGTATTTACGACCACTACTACTTTTACTACTATAATACGTAGGTAATCTGGTTTATAGTGCATTAATTAGGTATGTACATGCATTTTAAAGTTATTTATAAACAGTATTTGTGATAAAAAATGGAAGCCTTCAGGCATTAACTAGTATAATCCGCAGACAAAGGACAGATAAACGAATTTAATACTATTATCTGTCTCATTTGCGGTTTGTTGAAATGTTAAGAATAAGATTAACCGATAACTAAAACAAGCGGACGATAACACAGTAAGAAAATTGTGTTGTTTTTCCTGTCAATTCTTAATACTTAGGCTAAGCTAGAAGCCACTTATTTTATTAAGGTTCGGAATTAGACCAGAAACAATGTTTGTACGAATTCTCGCCAGTTAACGTGATTGCGCTGTTCCAGCAGCATCTGCTGTGTTCCGGTGTGGAGCATACGATAGCCTGTGAAATGAAACGACGCACGAGGTTCTATCCTAGTCCTACAGGCTGGCAACGCATCTACAGTACCCGACCATAAAGCTTGCAATTGGCGTCATGGAAGTTAGAGCGAGACAACCCTCTACGAAGCCGAAATTAGCCGAGAAGACCGATGTACAGTTTTTATGGCCGGGTACTGTAATAATGTCTGGTGTTGCGTTAACTTTTTACTTAATATTTTCTGTGTTGCTGTAAGTTCCTTATCATGATATCTGATACAGGGAGTACGATGTTCATGGGAGGCTGGATGATGTTAAACAAACACACTAAAAGTGTAATATGAAGGAACTTATGTTAAACCCAAAATAATTAAATGGTTTATTACATTACAATCTTCTTATGATGTAACAAGCTACATCTATATAGGACGAATAAACTTGTTGATTCTATCTTTATACTTCATAAGAACAAGACGGGGGAATTCTCTATACCTACTTCTTCTAATAGTCGATTCGTTTTTACAACATGTTTTATTTGAAATTTAGGTATGATTAATGCACTCCGTTTAGTAATTTGCATACAAACATAACATAAACCACGTCTTCCGAAGACAGAGCCTAAGGTAACAAGACTCGTAGGCCACGTTTAGCATGGTTGTGGGCATATAGGTGAAAAGGGGAATCAAAATAGTGATGGGTTGCTAGCTGCTTCGCCTATAACATGAGAGAAGCAACTGGTACATTCTATGTTTATTCTTGACTCCCAGACCAGCATGGAAGAAAGTAATTTGCGCAAACAATATATATCTAATAATTATCCTCAAAAAACCGCATTGAAATTAAGCGTGTGGACTAAATGCAGCTGCATGGAAGATTTGTATGGAAGAGCAACCACTTTCAATCAATCAATCACTTATTCCGAAGAACATTATGGTATACATAGATGGTATTTTAAGCAAGTATCAGTCCCTTAAAATATATTCAACCATTTTAGGCGCTTGAAATGTTTTGACCTAATACATTAAACGTTAAAATTGTATACAATTTAATTAATACTATTATTTATTATTTAACAGACAAATTTTAAATATTAGTTTTTGTAGATATATCAGTTGTCATTTTGGCATTACTTATCAATTCTGGCCCTAATTCAAGCGTAATAATTTATACAAGTCAATATTAGGTAAGTATTATGTGAATTGTCAATCAAAGTATGAAATAATAATAATATAACATCATAATTATAAACTTACATCAGAACTTGTGATTCGTGTATCAGAAAATACACAGCAAAAGTAGATTTTTTTATTAAACAAACATATTTACAAGATCTAAAAATTTATATATAAAAAACAGAAAAAAAACTTTTAACTACCTTAATCTAAACCTAAATACCTATGTTTACAAATATCGCCCAGATCGCTGCCACGGGGCAAGTTGCCCATAATGCTGGCTGCGTTTCCTCGTTGAATAGTAATACCTATGCGTTGTCCGAAGAAAGAGCCAGCCCTATGGTTATGGTTACCTGTGGTTTTTTTTTCAATGTCTTAGAAAGGTTTTTGCTTCGGTTCCCCACGCTCTTTGGGTCTCCACAGCAAATGCCGCAAATACGTAACTGTCAATCAAATTAGAAATTATAACAAGTTTATTTAAAAATAGGATTTAGGTAATGTCTTTAATGTTACCGGAATTTTATTAAATATTCTTACCCGCATTGCAAAAGCGCTTTTTTTTAACATGAGCTTATGAGGAGGTATAAGTAACTGATGTCGTCTATGAGGCCGAGATGTCGCTTAGTCTGCAGAGTTAAATAGTTCTAGATTAGTTTCTACAAAAACAAGTGTCTCATAAATATATAAAGACAAAGTAGCGGTAATATGTTAAGCCTCGTAAACAGTGGTCGGCATGATTCACGTCGTTTTATTCCACAGATAGTTCTAATACATTTTTTATCGTATCGTATAATACGCGGTCTGCATCCGCAGAATTTCCCCACACGATAATGAATTCTAATAAATAAATCTTAGAATTGATTCACTATAACCGTGATTAGGTAGGCATGTCAACAAGGCCGATATTGGTCACACTGTTTGCTTTATCCGCCATAGCGCAAATATAAATTTGTTATTTTTTTACAAGTTACATCAACATGATCCTTCCAGTTACAATGTGAGTCTAGAGTACACTCAAGAATAAAGTGCTGTTTACTTATTGTCATGTTTTATTTTTAATCAATTTTTTTAGCCGTGTACGTTCCAAACTGCATGAATTTCGTTTTTTTTTAATTAAGTTATTCAAATTAAGCCAATTAATTACATTATTCAGCGCATTATTTATACCGGTTTCAGAGTCATTCATATTTTCACCTTTGACTATTATAGATGTGTCGTCTGCGAACAAAATGCCATTATGCTTTACAAATACACTCAAATCGTTTTTGTAAACTAAAAATAGGAGCGGTCCCAAAATACTGCCCTGTGGAACTCCGAATGCATTAAGTTTATACTTTGAGACTTAAAAACGAAATATCTAATTTGAGTTAAGAGTTAGTATTACCTAAGAAATACTTACCTAGTAAATATTAATTAATCTCTAAACGTAAACTAAATTTTCACTTTGTGAATTCACTCTAGCCCTTACACAGAAGTAGGTGATGAATCCAATTAGTTATTTTGAAATACCCGAAGAAACAAACGGTCGGTAGTGTTTCATTTGAAACGGTTACGTTAAGACTCATCGAAACTTCGACGCTTAATCATACTATCCATATGCATAGGACGGTGGAACAAGGATTTTCACTTAGTGCGAACTAGTTCTCTTTGAATTTAAAGTGCTTATATAAAATCCAATCTAGCATCAAAACGAGGCTCCAGATAGGGGCGCGGAGTGCGATACGTCAGCGGCTGACCGACGGTACAACGCGATTTGCGAAATTGAACGGAAGGGCCCGACTATTTTGTCGGGTAATCTTTATAATGCCAGCAAAGTAAGGGGGAGATTTATAGTCTCCGACGGAAAAAGTATTCGCCCCGGAGACGTTTTCTTTACGTCCCAGATAATAATATTTCCTGCAAGCTACCTGCAAATCAGGTAACGTGAAAAATGTCTCGAGATATTTACCATTTGCTTATGTTTCTTTTGGTATAGCTGAACGCAAACGCCGTACCGTAGGTACCCTCTGCTTTCTTTTGCATTTTCTTTTCTGTTCAGCAGATTTGAGGAGAAAAACCCAGCAAATATCCACCAGATTCTACGCTGTAACTGTAATTAATTTTGTACATAATACACACTTATATTTACTCATGCTTTGAATTATGTACAAAATAAATAGTATTCAAAGTAGTTTTAGTCGAACACGCGCATTTATTTAAATAGCATCAACCATAACACTAATTATGACCTATTTCGTTAGTTGATATGATAGACCTGTATCTGTAGTCAGAAGGCGGGTAGATGGAGTCAGATTGCCGACACGTATCATGTCGCCGCGTCAGGACGTCGGACCCTTGTCTTGCTGACACAATACTGGTGGAATACATTAATAGATCAAGTATATTAGCTACTTATGTCTTGTATTACTTGTTTTAATTTGTTATTTTTTTTGTTATCCGACATACCTACCTACTTAATATGAAAAATTCAAAGGGGTAAACTCTACGAACGATAGGTATTTATAGGTTAGGTAAGGTTAGCTCGTGCGAGTATTAAAAAATATTCATAACGATACGTACCTACCTGTATGGGCTTTGAAAGGCAATATCATATTCTAAGCCGTAAAATATTTTTGGTAGGTACCTAAAAATATTTACTATAGAAATAGTTTCGCTGCAGTAAAACAAAAAGGATTCAGCTACTTTGATGGCTTGTTTTCTCAATAAAGAATAGCCAAAAACTGTTGAATAAACCGTGCGGAGCCAAAGGCTATCAATGGATAAACTGGCAATAAATGGATGCGGCGGGTATCGGCGAGCGCAGCTGCTGCCCAGTATTAGATCGCCTAAGTGAAACCTCGGCTTACCGTACTATACTGCGGATTCAATACCAATGCCCTGTTAATAGAAACTTTCAGCATCCCAGACATTCGATTAGCTTCCAGCTTGTTGAAGTCTTTAAACCCATTAAAGCAAATACTTAGAAGCAATTCCTAGCAATTTACAGTTTATACGAATATTCAATAGGTGATTCTAGTTCGCTGAATAATGCAAAATTGAAGTGAAACAGTTCCCGAATAAGCGTTTATCGAGCTTCAGAGATGAATTATGCCCAGTTCAATGATGAAAAATTATGGTGAAACTGTGGAATGGTGGTTACTTTGACGTCAATAAACTTCTGACAATTAACGTATTAGTCTCGGTAGACTGGTCAAGTAAATGGACATGACATAACATTTTATGGGCTCCGATCTAATTACATTTAGAAATTTAAAAAAATCGAATGACATGTCAGTCAGGTGCATATTTTAATGAAGCCTCGGTTTTCGCATAGATAAAAACCAGACTTCAATAAATTTACAATTGCACAGAATTGTCGATTCTAATTCACAAGTCGTATGAATATTTCACCCCCAGTGCAAAGCCCGCGAAGTATGCGCGAGCAAACAAAACGCTCCAAGCGCTGAAAATAACAATTTCAACTTACAAATAGTTAGCAAGCGGTGTAAAATTTTTAACAGGCTTTAAAACAATGTGTAAAGGGCATATTTGAGATTCTTAAAATAGTATAAAGTAAGGTCCAGCCTTGTTGTAATGAATTATTCTTGTTGTAGGTGTAACCTGGCGCCCGCTGGTACGGCCTTCTCAAATATTTACGCGCCGCTGAAGAAATTCCAGCTTCTGAGTTGAATTTCTCTATCTACGTAACATTGTTTGTTAACCATGACTTTTTAACAACCGAGACGTCCTTGTCCATAACGGCAGAGACAGTTTCAATTCAATATATATATATATTACGTCCAGTAAGTGTACCTACTTAGTTTATAACTTTATTAGTTTACTATTCGGTCATTGGCTATCATGAAGTATTATTGTGGTTTGTTTCCCTCTCTGCCATTTGTTGCGACCAATTAAAATCGTAATAAATAAATACACCATGTTTGATTTACCTGATGTGAAAACTGAAGGCAATTTATTCGTACGTGGTTCGTGCGAACAAAAGCAACAGAAATTAATGAAACATAATATCGTAAGCTTTTCACGCGACTGCGCGACGTATTTCTAATATTGAAAAGAAACTGGTATAATATTTTACTAACTTATACTTACTTTTTAAAGAACCGTGTGTGTGTAATGAATCTATGACTTTGATATTGAAATTTAAACATACCTAATTTGGTATGGGTGACTATTAAGCAAGTGGTAAGTGAATACTTGACACATCGTGCTAATTATCACACTATTGTAAATAATATTTACAATAGTGTGATAATTAGTGTGATAATATATTATATTCAAGCCTCACGTTTCTATTTATTCAAAAGTCAATGCTAACCAGACACATTATAATGAGGAATGTATTGTGGTATAAGTATAGTATACCTATAAATTTATTTAGGAACATATGCCAATACAATATGAAAAACAAAATAAATATTAAAATGGTAAACTTAAAACCATAATCCAAAACTAAAACCTTAACCTTTTTCTTCCTTGCTGGGCTGGGAGTAAAGAAAAAACATAGAATGTACCAGTTGCTTCTCTTCCCGCGCAGGTGGTAAAAGCCCATCGAGGGAATGGGCGAAAATCATGTTATAGGCGATGAGGCTAGCAACCCATCACTATTTTGATTTCCCTTTCCACCTATACGCCCACAATCATGCTAAACGTGGTCTTAAGGTTTTGTTACATTAGGCTCTGTTTACCCCGTAAGGGATAGGTAAAAACGTGATATATGTATGTATGTAAAACCTTAAATGAATGGCTTTCCCGAGGCCGCTACTTCAGGGTAATGTGGGTACCCAAAAGGCTATCAGCGCCGCTTTACCTGTTTGTATCGTAATACCGATGCTTTGGTCTTTTTTTAGTTTTACATATGAACTATAAGCCAAACCCTTTCATTCTGAGAGGTCTGTGTCCTGCATTGGGATTGGGACGTATATAGGCTGGAGGATACTGGAGATGATGAATGATGCCTCGGGTCCTCATGGGCAAAACGTCTCGACACCAAACGCTGTAAAAGTAATATGGTAGCCGAGTTGATAGTATTGGCACCGATTGTCACTTTTACTTTTACACTTTATGTATATGCAAGTCAGCCAGTTTATATGTGACAATTCTAAGCAAATTTCTACATGGCCAAATTTGCTGAGCGTAGCGAGCATTATTGCGAACAAAATAGTGTAGGTAGGTACTTATTTCTATACATCCGAAATGCGATCAAATTTAGTATGCTTTCGACTTTTTAGCTGCGTCTCTTAGCGTTGAGATGTTGACCTTAATGTAAGAAAAAAGAAAGCAACATTTTAAATTTCAAACTTGCTCCGATTGTTATTTGTATGTATAATGTACAATATTTGTCAGTGATTTTAATATAGAAGTAAATGTTGACGTATTATCAGAATAGATTTAACAGATTGACTAAGTATTATTAAGTAGGTAAGCAAATCTTGTTTGTTATAGCTAAATTAATGTTTACCTAATTAAATTTATTCCTTGTTGTTGGAAAGAAAAGTGCTTAAAAAACCTAACACGACGGAATAGTCTACTTATCAGTAGTGATCAACTCCGAAAAAAAGTTTCTCTCTTGAATACATACTCATTAGTAAATTTCTTAAGTAGCCAAATTAATGATTAACATACATTTTATTTCTTTCAGGAAAACTATAAGTCACAAAAACATTATTTTACTTTATTTTTACACCTTTTTAAGTTATTTTCAACCAATAAACGCGCCGCAGAATCCAATTACTGAGAAAATAAAAAGCTAACAGACACCGATCTTGTTTGCCACGGAGCCAGGTATGTAAATTCATTTACTGAAGTTGACTTTCATGACTTTAAAGGATTTTCACATGCATAAAAATGAAAGCTTTTTTTTTCTTACTTCTGCATGTATTATTGTTCATGATGTATTTTGTGAATTAGTACAATCGTTTGAATTCAGCGTGTTAATCATTGTGTGGGTACGTTAAGTAGACCGGATTAATTCAACAAATATGAATTAAAATTATCGAAGTAAATTTCTACAGATAAGGTTACGGACCGAGGTTTTTTGTTCCCTTGTTATCGATATCAAGTATCATTGCGACAAGACACGGATAAAGGATTTTCCCAATTAAAATCACTGTTTCATTACGTATTAAGTCATTTAAAGTCAGACATTATTCCAACCATTTTTCCATCTATACCTAGCCCCACAATGTTGCTAAACGTGGCCTGCAGGTCTTGCCACCCTAGGCTTTGCCTGCCCCGTAAGGGATAAGGACGTGATTTGTGTGTGTACGTGTGTGTGTGTGTGTGTATTATTCCAACGCCGTATGTCATTGAGTCTTATTTCTCCGAGGTCATTGAAGGCAATGAAAAATTGCAAACATATTTTTAATGGTTTCGTTTTTGTTAACTTCTTTAACGACGGAAATTGGGAATTGTATTCACGTTTTGACGATAAATAAAATGCAAATAAGTGTATTTCAATAAATAACAAACCATTGCAATCATTTTGCGGTGTTATGGCAAATGCAAATCCCAAGCGTTCTATTTAATCCCAATCAGACTGAAAACGGTTTCAGTGATTGAATAATTAAACCAAGTTACCGGAGAAAATAGTCCCTGTAATTACGAGTCTAGCCTAACAATTAAGTTGGTTAAATATTTTGCGGTGAAGGTATCCTAGACTCCCGCATAAAAGAGCAGAAAATAAACGGGGCAACTATATCTACGCAATTGGCACATTTTTAACGTAAACGATAACTCATTATTACACATAAACGGATAACTCACGTATAAAAAGTCGAGCTCTTGGAAAAAGGACTACGAAATAGTCCGAAACAAGTCGAGCATCACTCGACTTTTTATACGTGAGTTATCCGTTTATGTGTAATAATGATTAAGTCTCACGGTAGTTTCATGTTGAAAGTAAACGATAACTGATAAAACTATATAGTATGAAAATATTGCTATTTTGTTCTTCTAGCACTTGTTTTTCAATATTTATGTAAGTAGATGTTTTTTTTGCACGAAAATAAAGAAGCAAACAATTGTCAAAAAGGTGAGATATATGTGGGGCCTTTAACACAACTTTAACTTTTTTTTTTAGCTTCGGTATTCGTGATATTTTACTACCCTAGCCAGTGAACGAGATTTCGCATTCCGTCTGTGTCGCAGCGCATTCTTCGATACTAGTTACCTAGTTACTTTGAGATGAAACTTTAACTCCCACTAAGGGGCTAGCTGTCCGCTCTTTCCTTGTCCCAACTTTTAAATGAAGCTTCGTCGTATTGTTTCTATTGGCCTGTTTAAACTGCTCGGACATTTCGTTTTTGTTGTGTAAACTTTGGAGCCAACCAGCATTTGAGACACAAGACAAAGTGGGTGAAGGCGGTTTTTTCTTTAAATATTAATATCAATGGAAAAGATTATTGGCATAGTCAACTAGTTCAAAGTTCACCCAGGGTCCGCACTCTTGAATTATATTAGTTATATTTGTTTCATTGATATTAGTTTTATATTTTTTTAAAAGCCATAATGACCATACTTAAAATATAAATTGCAAAAACTGAAACGAGCATCATCATCATCATCATCATTATCAAGCCTATACACGTCCCATTTCTGGGCACAGGCCTCCTCCCAGAATGACAGGGCTTGGGCTTGAAACGAACAAAAAACCAAATTTTAAAAACATTAGTAAATATATTTAAAGGGAAGGAGTTTTTAAGCAATAAAACCCAATTGAAACTAATGTGATCCTTGTAGTCCATTGCCTGATTAAGGGTTAATATTTATACAGCGTACGCAAGACATAATTATTTACAAAATATAACTTGGATGCTACGCTTTATGACCCTAAAATATGACCGCAAGCTGTATCTGGAGGGCTATAAAATGTTAGTTTAACGCGTTATATTGAGAACATTAAATAAATTATTCGCATATCGCACGAACAGCGAGTTCAGTTATGCTATCTTTTTTTCGGTTATTTTCACAGAATTTCATTTATCGTCCAAACATCACTCTGCGTCGATTCGCGAAAGCTCCATTTGCATATTCATGAACGCGTGAGATAGGTAGTTTTAAAATCGTTTACTAGAATAATACGCTAAAACGGTTATTTATTATTTTAAACCCTTTTCGGGGTTTCTCTCTCTGTGTTTTCATTGGCTGTTTTGTAAATGTATTTCGGCCACGAAAGGATGCTTTTCCCACTCACTGACAACATTACGTACGTGACGTACGTACGTACTTACGTATTTGATAAAATTGACCTTGGTCATGAGTAACTTCCACTTTCGCGTTTGTGTGACGGTTTTGTTTTGGTATGCGTTTGTAGGTGCTTAACAGCTTTTGACATGAGTGTGCGTAATGCGTAGACGTGTGCTGTTAGTATATATGCATCAAGAAATGATAAAAGGTATACATTAAGCTGAAAGCAAATTCCGTCATAGCTGTTTTATAATTTCGACAAGCGGTTTTTCTCTAACTAAATTGTATGTATTTTCATAATTGCAAAAGTTTTAAACGGGCTTGACATAAAATGTTTTAAAACCAGTTAAGAAAGAGAGTTGAGTTACCCGCATGGCAATGACAAGGCTTGATACGTTTAAAATTAGACATACACAGTAAGCATGCACTTAAGTACTTACAATCTCGTTTCAGACTACTTTCAGTGCGCATGACCACAGGAATGCTCTTAGCTTGCAAAACTTTGTTTAGACTGCACAGCTGCCCAAAAGATAGCTTTATCTGAATTGTTTTATGTTTTTGTGATGGTATCACAGATAACACAATGAATTGTTTCGACTACCTCAAGGTTTCGGTCCAGTACAATGGTCGTAGTAATAATATAGGTCTTCACGAGGAAGCCGTTGTTAAAACCAAAACTTCATAACATTTTCTTAGAACTTGCCAGGAATGCCAGGTGTATGTATGGTTTGTCATACAACACTTTATAACACCAGTGTGAGAACACCATTCAAAATAAATTGACAGTACCATGTTCAGTGTGACCCATCATCATACCTTGTTGCCTAAAAATGTATTTTATGTAGTTTTTTTTTCAACAAAAAGCTAATTTTGTAATTTACGAATATAATTAGATAGATGTTCTAGGGTTTTATCAGGAATCTAACTATTTGGAAATTAAAATTACCCCATTTTAATTTCTTACATTCCTTACAAAAAAAGTGATCCACTAATATACATCTTCCCTACCTCGTCATGAATGGACTGACGCATATTTTTCTGTATCCTTTGTTGTATTGCGAGTGCAAACTATTCCCATTTTGTCACGTATCAATAAAATAGTAAGCTGCCGTGAAATGCACATCGGGAAAACTTATACTCAGAATTAGGTACTTGAACTTTTTCATAGTTGGCAATGTGCAAAAACTGCGCTAAAAAGTTGGGGTTATAATTTACGAATGGGCTATTTTGGGGAACCAATTCCTAGCTCAGCTGTGGCCGAAACTCAGCTTTTTTCACAGGCCACAGCAATGTACGCGTGAATTACTAAAAAAAGTGTAAAACCGAGACTGCCTCCATGAAAGAGATGAAATAAACTTGATTTGACTGATATTCAAAAAATTCGATAGATGCTCGTAAACTTTTTTTAAATAGGGTGGACACCTGATTGTATGTGAGGACCAGCACCCACGTCACCTGTTATGCCAAGCTTGTAAATTTTCCGTTTGTCACACCATTAAAAATACAATACAATACAATACAATACAAATACTCTTTATTGAACACCACAAATCAGTACAAAACAATACAGAAACAAAGAACAAAAAACCTAGTAGGTACAAATTTTAAATGATACCCATAAAGTGTTGTTCAGACAACAACTGAACCTCGCAAACGCAATGTACAATTTATGATGTAATTTTTTTTGATAGAGTTAGTAATCTAAATCTAAATCAGTGACTCATATATTTATCAAAATCTCTTAGATTTGATAACGTAGAATTTTCTTGGCAGTTTTTTTACTTCAATGGTTTTCAGGTATCTCAATCAATCCACAGCTTTCTTCATGTCGTATGTTTTTTTAACCTCGGTAAATAGAGAAACTTATTTCATGCCTCTTTAAATGGCGTTCTCTTTTGAGATATTTTCTTACAATCAAACGAATCAAGAATTTTACTTCTTGATTTTTTGTACTCGTATTTTATTTTTACGGTTTAACACTTTAGAAATTAATTTTCTAAACTAAACCGTAAATACGTGAAGCTTAAAATGTTATCTTTTTAATTAGCTTAAAATGTATATTCTTGTTAACGCTTAGTGCTAGTAACACTGAAATTATAAGAGAGCTGTAGTCAATCATTTTTCTAAACGACTAGTACCTAGCTAGCTCTATCTAAAAATATACTCTATTAGTCACTTTCGAGAGAATGAAGAATCGCATTCATTACTTTAAGATTGCAATAAAGTTGTTTTCTTTAACATTCACTAATACCAACGTGTAAACAGCTAGGTACTTATCACTGGTCGCGTTGCAGATTTCCTAAGTTTTAACGCTAGTGCTCAATGCCAAGCTCGTATAAGCCCGATATTATTCACGATCGAGCACAATAGTACAACCACTGCACACTGCAGGTTAGCGGCAGGTGGTCTTGTCCGCAGAAACAAAAACAAAAATGTACAAAAACATTTTAATGTAAATAGGTCGTATAAATGTATGTTAGGCGTTTAACAATAATACCCATACGGTCTGCCACAGTTGCCCTTTTTGCATCGGAGGTACCCTCTCAGCCCGTTATTGTAATATGGAACTTGTTCCAGGAAGTTTCCTCTGCAAAAAATACAAAAGCTTTATCATAATAGAAAAACAACGCAAAAAATATTAACACTGATACTAGTTTCATGCAATCTGGCACGGATTCTAAATACCCGTGTGAGCGATGCAAGCTTGCAACTAAAACAAGAAACGCCAAGCTTGTTAGTGCCTGAGCTTAGTTTTACTGCCTCTTCACAGATACGACTAAAGAATAACCCATTCAAAACTAAGCTGCGAATTATTTTATTTAATAATTATATTACTTTCCAGACAAAGTGCTACTGCAATCACACCTTCTCTTTATTCTCTTTCTTGAGAATACGTAATTGTAAATTACCTCTTTTTTGCAATTTGTAGCAGGGACGCTCTAGCGTAGCATACTAGCTTTTGTCATGGTAACAATCTCAGCTTTGTTAATTTACTGCTTACATTTTGCTACAGAAATAAACTGAATTTTCAATTTGAAAAAATAAAGATGAAATACTGAAAAACTTTCAGCAGTCGTTTATTTTACGCTCTACAATTAATAAAACAAATAAGTTGTTTAATCCAGGAACCGTTTGATATTCATGTATCACGTTGATTCGGTATCAAGCAATTCCGATGAATGCATAAATGTATGTTAACTGATTTTATTTGTTATTTCAATCTAAATGTATTTTACAATATCGTACTATTTGTTTTAA
This sequence comes from Pandemis corylana, assembly GCA_949127965.1. NCBI lineage: Eukaryota > Metazoa > Arthropoda > Insecta > Lepidoptera > Tortricidae > Pandemis > Pandemis corylana. The sequence goes on along the minus strand of OX421856.1, from coordinate 8,843,406 downwards.
AAAGAATATAAATCATATGTTAGTTACTAAAACGCAGGTACGAGTACATCACAATCTGATGGCTCTGCTTCGGGAAAGTCTAAAGTTCTCGCGGGACACAGACAAAATGGCAGGTTACAGTTTGTTATCCTAAACCTACATACTTATTAAACGGGTTATATGTAAGTATACGATTTCTCTAACGATTCCATGTTGGTAGGGCTTTTTAGGGTCAAAAATCGATGTAGCTAGTTTCTGAGAAACATAGATTTCCTAAGTTTTCCTACTAAGTAGTTTTACTACTAAGTAGACTAATGTTCAGTCTCAAAAACATTTTCAATTGCAAAGATTTCGCAAAGAATCTTTGCAATCCGACCATTGAAAGTGATCAAGAAATGGTTTACCTACGATATCCAAACATTTTGCTCGTTATCGTTAAGTGGTGGTGCTTGCTTATCACCAGGTGACCCACTTGCTCATTTGCCTTGTTCCAAAGTTAATGTTTTAAAGTAGGTACTATTCATTTTTAATTATTTGCAAGATAAAAGTGCCCATAATATTTTTATACTGACTTTACTCTCAAGTTTATCCGCGACTCATAATCTTGCCAAGCTTAAGCTGCCTTGAAAAACTTCTTTACGGAATGCCAAAATTAGTATCAATATTGGGCTGGAAGTAATATTCCCTTATACTTTTATTCAAAGTTTTATATTACTTCTTTTCGAGTTTTAAATTTATTTTTACGACAGTTTAACGTAATTGAAATTATTTTTCCCTTGGTATTTATGTTAAGATGATTGAAATAGAGCACGATGCTAGTAAATGTATAGTATGAATGTATGTGTGTTGTGTACGTGTATACATGAATGAAAGTGCAAACTGCAAAGTACTAATAATACTAACTACATCAAGAAATACCAGTGCTCATTGCAATACTGAAACTAAATAAACATTTCTTGAACTAGTAACAGTTCGCAAATTTCAATGTCGAGTTCCATCAGTCTTAGTATGTAAATATGTATACGCTCGGTATAAAATTGAATATAATGGTATACTATACACAAGATGTAGCTTTGCTTATTTGTTCTATATTTTTCAGCAAATTTGTTTAAGGTTTCCTTGAAAGATTACATAATTATATTCAACTCTTACGCTGCAGTTGTAGACTTTAAAAGATCTCTTGATAACGTAAGACTCGAACATAAAAAAAACTTCCCGTGTTTTGTTTTTGAATTAGAATGAATTAAGGCGTGTGCTTTTTTACAACTTACAAGTGTTTTCATATTTTGCCTGTCACGTGTTATAAATTGATGAATGAAATAAGCCTATTTGCAAAAAACGGGCACCTAAAACATTTCATGCCGCGAAGAACTACAGCAGTAATTTCAGCCAGAGGAGGCAACACTCGATATTTTATTGTTTGTAACTTTTACTAAATAAAGGACAACGTCAATTGAAGTTACATTTTCTTTGTCAAAATGAGTAATTTCCTATAGTCATAATATAACAAAGATGCCCGTTTTCTTTGCAAAGGGTTATTTATTTTATACTTTTTCTAGCATGTGCGATGGTCGATTTTCGTAGCACTGCCCTGGATCATAAAAAAGCACGAAACAAACCTTCATGACAAAAAAAAATTGCCATTGCAAATATGTACATACGTAATTCAATATTATCTTATTAGAGGATCCTTTACTGCTCTTCCGATTAGATCCAGCTTTTCCAATCGACCAAAATTATCTTTTAAATAATTAAGTAATTATATTTAAACGTTAATGCATCGTAATTATACTTACGTTGGTCCGTAATTACAAACAAATAATGTGGTCGTCACATCGTTCACCCTCTTTTGTGAGATGCCGCAACCGACGTGGGTAGATTCCGCCCACACCATCTGAAAACAGCTCTTGTTTAACAAACTACGTTTGGTAATTACATGAAACAAACCAGGATAGCGTTTAACGAGACTGGTGATAAGTAAATCCGGAGGGGAATGCGTTGTTGGCAATTACTACTTTATAATACAACAGTGAAAATGTGTTTCACGATAACAAAGGTTTATGTTGCTAACGTTACTCATCACGGTTCTCGTGCCGGGTATTAAAAGTTTGTAATTTTCCGACCAGAATAAGAATAACATTATAACATCCACAGCATGGTTAAATTACCTGAGTATAGTGCCCAATTGGTCGTTCTGTTGTAAGACTGTACGGTTCAAAACCATAATTTTGATGTTCGCTGAACCAATCATTCAGCGCTTCTTCAATGTTCGGGATCACTGGAATTTCAGGTGGACCTGGTAGATTATGGATGAATACGTTCTCGCCCACCAAATTCCATCTTTGAGAGCCTGAAACAAAATGTAATTAAGCACATTTTAACTATTCAAGAGACGCTTTAATTAACTGTAGAAGCTTTTTGAAGGTTAATAATTAAAGTCAATTTGGAAATAATTAAAACGACGTTTCATTACCCAAGCTTCTGTCCGGATTGTGCCCGAATATTCCATTTTCGGCCCACTTAGTTGCTTTTTCAGCTAGTTCCTCATCCCACACCTGTTATACGTAATAGTAAATTTTTACTTGCGCAAATTAATGTGACAAATAATAATTTATTAATTCGTAGAAAATATTTTTACTAGCATCTGTTTGCTGACGCAAATCAACTTATGATAATTATGTAGACAGAATTATTCATAATTTTGTACGTATGAATTAATTGTATTGGTACCAGACTTAAATTATGAATAGGTTATTACATTCAGCGTCATTATTAGAATTTCAAGGGTTGCGACTCGAAATGTTGCAGTGAAAATATTACGATATCGAAACAAAATGGCAATAAAATGGTTTTGTCGCCCTGAACTTTAAACCGATATTGACCAATTTTTGATATTCATTACAAACTACTACTACTCGTACCAGTCGTTTTATCTTTCGATATACCTAGTGTAAGTGCCTTAGTGCCCAGCAGTGGGACGTATACAGGTTGGAGATGATGATACTCAGTGTAAAAGTAAATACGGCCATTTTGTTATTTAGGCAGGAACAACGCAACAAAAATTGTTTTTCTTGGTATCTTTTATTCCAGCTTGACAATACTTACAGATTCCTTTCTTCTCGTCACGTTATCCAGCGTTAACGCTAGTTGGGATCTAGTCCACAGCTCAACTACTTACCATGTATTCCATATTGACCGCTGAGGGTTGTCGGGGCACTGTGCCCTGGGCCACCCACTGGCGTCGCCAGTTGTGCCCGTCCACAAACTGTTTTATCTGAGCACAGGACAGTCGTACCCCTACAGACAATTACAAGAGTTAAATTATCGGTAAGTTCAGAAGTAACTGAGGTGATTAAAAAAAAGACGACGACGAGATGGACAAGCGCACCGATGGTTCCATACATAACAATAAACATTATTTATCCATATTATACTATAGACATGTTCGAACCATCGGGAAGTGGGGTAGTCAATCAACTAATTAAAGCTGAATTTAAAAAGTGGCGTTCCAAATTAAGATTGGTTTAGGTAGCCAACGTTAACCTGATAAAAACTTAAAAATATGCATGCAGGATGGATTTTTGATCAGAAAAGTATTACGAGAACTAGCAAATATGATCTTAATACCTACGTAAATACAAAAGTTTAGGTACTTATTAAGCGACTGACTCATGGACGCCCAGGCGAACCTTAAAGCTGAGATTTTTCTTGCAGGGTCGTTTTGTGATAGACAACGCTGTATTTGTATTTGATAATTAAAACTACAAAGTATGTAATTTCATGTCAGAAAAGCGAGGTAATTGGATCGCCGAAACCGCGATTACTGCTCGTTGAGCTAGTTCCAACTTTGCTCCATTTGCGTTGTCATTAGGCATGCAAATGCACTTTGATTTTGATTGTGAAGCTAGTAAATTCATACATGATAACGCAAGTGCTGCAATGTCAACTTCATAGTTAGAATCAAAACTTTTCAACGAAAATAATTCACTAGTCTTTTAGTAGGTACGAAGGTCTGAATTCAGCAGGAAGATGTTGTGTTATCATCTATCTTACATAATGCATGCCTACCAAATTTCATGTCAATCAATTTCCATCAGTGGTCAAGGAGATGCACAAAAGAAAACACTACTGAAAATCAGCGCTGTGTCAGTTGGAGGCTCCCGTGCGAGCTCTAACCCACAGCGAATGCTGAGTACATCCCCTTTACCACATTTGGTTTATGTTTCTTTCCAATTAAATTATTATTATTATATATATAGTAAAAATAAGGTTTAAGTTGCACTTAATATAACTATTCGTGGTAGTAAGTCATCTTTTATCTTATTTTTTATATTTATCTTTAGATTAGATTAGATTATTTATTCATTCAATAAAAAATACCTCATAAATTGTACATTGTCAAGGTAGGATTTGATTGAAATTGTCAAAAACATTTACCGTTCTACTCTGCTATCAATAGGAAATAATACGTACATATGTCTACTAAAACGGCGAGTTGAATAAAAGTTTATACATAATAAAAACACTTACGTGGGTAGTATGTACTATTCACAGCAAAGATAAATGTCGATAGAGTTATAAGGAAAAACCGAAGCATTTTAATAATTTAAAATAGTATCAACTTATTTCACAAGAAAGTCGAGTCTGTAGAATGAATACACTGAGGTAGATGGTAAAATTAGAGCCCATAAATACTGTAATTATATGTATTACCATCCAGTTGCGTAAACATACACTACTTACGCAGAGAAATTATCAATTTGCAATTTGTAAAAATGAGCGCCAGGTAAAGTACATATTTAGATACCTAGTAAAACATTTATTTTTGTCGGAATTACAGTCAATAATACAAAGTCATTCATTATGTTACAAAAATTATAGTCTTAAAGTATATAGTTTCGAATTTAAAATCTGAATATAGGTATAAATAAGTAGGTACTTTGAGTAAATAAATTATAAAGTGGAGTGTACGGTCGGCCAAATAATCGGATTATTTTTCATCCGTCTTCCAACCAAATGAAAGTGTTAATGAAATCGAAATTTTAACTTGATCCTATTTCACCATCTCGACAATAGTCTTTTTTTTTTTTTTATATAAATAGGAAGGCAAACGAGCAAGTGGGTCACCTGATGGTAAGTGATCACCACTGCCCATAGACACCCGCAACCCCGGAAGGATGGCAGATGCGTTGCCAACCTAGAGGACTAAGATGAAATGCCTCTTGTGCCCGTAATTTCCCCAGCTGTCTTACTCTCCACACCGGACACAGCAGTGCAAGCACTGCTACTTAGCGGCAGGATTAGCGAGTAAGATGGTGGTAGCGATCCGGACGGACCTTGCACAAGGCTTGTCGGTGACAAGTGACAATTCTGTTTTTATTACAAAATCGACAAGAATCTACGCCGTTTGGCTTCATATTGACCACGCATCGCAATTCGAATTGTCACTCGCCACAGACAATTGTCAAGTCGGTGAAATAGGGGGCAGGTCATATCGACATTACATTTCATGTCGTTTCGTTCGTCAACTACGCGCAGTTTTCCTTCCAATACATTTTTAGTTTTTGTAAATAAACAGCGCGCCACTGTTCTCTCCTTTTTTAGTCTATCCATGTTCACGGTCGCCACTGTTGGAAATAAAACTCTTAAAGAATATTGGTTTGCTGTATTTGAGATGATTTTTTGACCAACAAACATTAGAAAAACAAAACTTGCTTCAAAAATTAGACGTTTAGTAAAATTCATTATAAAACCACAAAGAGTCTGCAACAATTATGGTGGCAGATCACATCTTTGGCTGGTAGTGTACCTATTTAATGAAGTGAGCTAGAGACTAGTTTCAAATAAAGGTCTGTTAAAATAAAAGCCTCTCAACGTATGTTCATCAATTTTATTTTCATTCACCTGCACTTCGTGATCTACGTGATCCACTACACTTCATTGACTTTGGATGTTAAATCCCGGACTGTCCCATAAACTTTGCGAATACGATGGACCCCAGATCTGGCTTTAACTTGTCATGCCCTACTGTGCCAAAACTTATACAGTCTTAGTGTTACAGATAGTATAGACAGGACAGGACCATGCAGAGCCTGCATAGAAGCAAAAGAGCCACCCATACCCTAGTGAAATAATCTGGTGTGGCTAATTATAGGTTACAGAGCACTACATCTTAAAGGGTTGCTTCCTGAAGCCGTCGGTAATGTGATGGGTCTACTAGGCTTCCTTCGGTAGCACGAGCTGGGGCATGCATAGTGTATACTTAACGCACAAAATAGGCGCATTAATAAAAAGTAGACGACTTGTGGAAAATTCTTTATCTACTACTTATTTCCTATACATTTTAACGTAAAATTTCTTAACGACACTGAACATTAGAATACATAGAAAAATCCGAAAAGTAAAGCTATGGCCGGGATACGAACCCGGATCCTCATCATGCCGTCATGCGTGCTATACTGCTACACCTCCCATAGCAGGTGAGTAAGCTTTCGAATCTTTCTATCTGTACCACCTGTCACGTGACCTTGTTACTGTGAGTTTTTTTGTCGTAAAGCGTCATCTGTTTGAATGATGTCAGAGGTACGACACCATTTTAACATTAAGTTAATTTTGCACTTTAAACTCTTCCGGTCCACAGAGCTTTTGCAGGTATACATACACTAAGTTCCCTGAGCGAGTACGTAGTTGGTGGATAGATTGGTGACGGCAAGGGCGGAAGTCGAGGGCGGGCGTATCCGGCGGCTACTTCCGGCAACGCGCGCAGACGGGATTTCTGATTTAACCCGCCAAGTGCCAAGCAAATTACTCGTTCGGAAACATAACGGGTAAATATTGTTTCTCCCCACTTTCAAAAGGAGCGAAATTTTAACTTGGCATTAAACGGTTTGTTTCTGTTTAACTCTTAAGATGAGTTAATTAAGACAGCGGAAATTTGAATGCTTTTGAAGATCAGATAAAAGATGATTTTGAATGAGTTGTTCATTATAAATAATCACCTATAATAGTGCGGTTTGTTACCGTTAAACTGCATCTAAAAAACATCAATATTGTCAAAAATCAAGTGGCCATGTCCCACAAAACAATTTTTCACAAAACAAGTCGTAGTATCTGACACGAAAATCTAATGGTTGTTTGCCTATGGGCTGTGTACACGACTGGCTATCACTTAGGTAATATATCTAATAGGTCTAATAAGTTTGTCTAAGTCACAGATATTACTATTGAGCCATTTAGGAATCGTTAGCAAAGTGTTTGTGAACTCGAGCATGAAATTTTTTATTTCACGACGCCGGCGTTCCATTCTGTGCTCAATAATTTTATTAAAGCTCTTGAATATTGTCTAGTAGCTTATGCTGATTCACTACTTGTTTTAAAAGATATTATAACCTTTGTTTGTTGTTATTGTTACGCAGGAACATACAAATATTTCGCTTACGCACGGGTATATTACATGTATTAAGCGGGTATATTACAAGTATTAAGTAAGCGTTTTAACGAATACTATCTAAACATGAAACCTATAAAAAAGAGTATAATTTTGAGAATAAAAATAATCTTATCAATACTATGGTTTCCGATACATATTCTGATTTGACTGCTGTCACCTTGTAATTTCTTACCTTAAACCACACAGTTTGTAGGGTATCACAGTCGTTAAATCAGAACTCCCATTGACCACTAAGTATAGTCTCACTTTTGACCTCCATACATACATAAATACATATATATCACATCTTTATCCTTTACGGGATAGACAGAGCTTAAGGTAACAAAACTTTAAGGCTACGTTTAGCAGATTAAGGGCGTATAGGTGGAAAGGGAAATCAAAATAGTGATGGGTTGCTACCCGCATCGCCTATAACATGATTCCTAAGACTTTCGCCCATTCCCTCGAAGGGCTTTTACCATCTGCGCGGAAGGAGGAGCAACAGGTAAATTCTATGTTTTTTCTTTACTCCCCGACCACCATGGAAGAAACCTCCAAGTTAGCAAAATCATCGATTTTAAAAATTGAATTGAACTGACCATCATAATTGCTCGGCATATGCTTTGTAAGCTATTCAGTAATAGGTAATCTGGGATTACAATGAGGAGTTGATTGAAAATTGATAGCGGCTTACAGCCTTCGCGCTGGGGCTTATTCCGTTCGTTTCTAATTCAAATGCTTACTGCGCACTGGTGAGTGAAACCTCTTTGAAATTAAAGAATGAGGAACGTTTTTTTCATACCCGGCTAGTACATAATGGAAGAAGGATAAGATAAGAGTGAGGTACCTAGGTACGTTATAGAAGTAAATAGTATAAATAAACAGTAGTCCAATAGTTAAAGAGGGATACAAATTGTACGATGATTTTTCTCTAGCTCCTCAAAATTCACTATATTGAATGAAGGAATTATTTTCGATTAGCTAAATGGAGATTCAGATATAAAAGCGAGCTTAAAAAAAGTGTTATCCTTGATATACATGTATGGATGGAGTGCACCCTTCAGATATATAACTATGTTGAAATTTACGGAAGACACCTAACTTTAGAATTTCATCTACATATGCATAGTTTTTTTGTAAATTCCTTGTGATATTCGGACAGTCAAACAGACAGATGGACGTACAGGAGCTAGGTAAGGGTTACGTAATGTCATTTTGTCAACGGAACACTTAAAAATCATAATTCAAACGCGCTGATTAGAACGCTTCTGCAAGGTGGTTTTGTCGATTCCTCTATTGTCGGAATTGGCAGACCCTGATTCCACATGTGGCCGCAAATTCCCGCTGGGCCCTCGTTACCGCCGTTTGTGTTTGCTCGCTGCGCGTTCGGCAGCTGGCATTCAAACAGTGCCTGCTTCTCGGTGCTAATGGATTGGTTTCCAATTTGTAAGACACTGAAATACGTAGCTTTTTACAATCGGTTCCCTAACATAAGTATCCACTTTTTCATGCTGGCTGCTTAGAAAAATGGTTTGTATTCCAGGGAACCAACTGTACATGTGGCGAAGCCATACACGGAACTATACTCACGAGAAAATAACGGCTCGCTGTCCATGCAAAGTTGTATGAAAAGTGTCTGGTTATTTTCGCTCATGAGTGTAAATCCAAATTTGTTTTCGAGAGGAACTGAACTTAATCCTTCAGGCGCGAATTGACGCACAATGTTCTCGCTCTTAATCCCTTAACTGAGTATCAGGCAGTCCTAAGTAATATCGTTTGGAGATACTGCTACTTGTTTAGCATCTAAAAGAAAATCCCATGCCAAGTATTTATCAATACACTCATATGTACCCACATAAATAGACGCCCTCTCTACATTAGACAGTCGTGTGCTGCATTAGTGTGGATGCATATACCTATGCATAAATTCCTTGACTACGTAATAGTGCCAGTTCTATCTTTCTGAATTGTAATTGACATCTAGACGTGTCGTGTCAACTGACTCACAACATCCTTTTTCAGCAATGCTCCAGGAACCATACGTATATTCCGCTAAATGTCAGCAGCTGAATACAAGCGTCAAGAAATTAGCGAGATAACAACATTATGAATTCTCAGGCAGGAGTTAATAATTAAAAGTTAGACTGAGGCGGTGAAGAGTGATGTCGCAACTTAGGAGTTTTACAACTCATTCCTGTCTCGATCATCTAAATTACAAGACTTTGCTAAGTATAACATTTTCATAAATTAAGCTGTATTAAAGAAATCACAGATTATATTGATCGCTCTTTTTGCTTAGAATGATTTAAATTGCAAATCCCTCATCCATTCATTTCCATCACAATTTATCTTACTCTTTATCCCTAAGATTTTGCTGTGATTTTCAATGGAGTCGAATTTTATTTAAATCGATGGAATTGAATTTCGTTCCATGAACACTTAACGCAACCGCAATTCTATATATAGACTTTTGATTGAATTCTCCTTGTTCACGTATCGACATGAGTACTTTAAATGTATTGTCTGCCTATACTTTTGCTGTGTAATCACAAACAATATGATGTGTGCCCATTCCTAACGGCATTGTTATTGTCATTATAGCAACGAGATTCCTAGTGGCTAGGCTAGTGCCATTTCGAGGTAAGATTAGTAAGATAGTGGTCAAGCCGGACGAACTTTGCTCAAAGTGCTACCACCACAATATATGACCTCATTCCACTCAATAACTACTAACTTAATTTGACTCATATCGGGCATGCAGGCGAAAATAGTACGCTAATAATATCCGCTGGTGCGATTGGACAATTTCGGCACAAGTTCGGCCATTAAAAGTTTCATACACTTACTCAACCCCCAACTGATAAAACGCCATTCTACTCGCAGACTGATGACTTTTGTTACCAGACACAATTACACACTATTAAATTGATACCCTGAAAAAATATCCAAAGTAGAAGTTACTATATACCTACGGGAATAAAACTGTAATTGGTTAGCATCCTCCATTAAAAAAGAAACTGTTATACCTACTTAATCAAAACAGAACTATTTTCACCAGAATGGGTTCGAGCAAAAATGCGATAAATGAGAAATGGTGATGAAGTGTTTGGATTATTCTTTCACGTTAAAAATAAAAAACGCACTGGTTCAATTTGGCACACGGATAGTTCATAATTTTGAATAACACGTAAGTACCTGTAAATGCAGGCCCTATAAATGTCCTCGGGCCCCGGGCCAGCGAACCTTCTAACAATGCTTGACTGATAGCCAAGCGCTGATAATGTCAACGATTACGATCGAGTAATATTCCTGATTGGGACTTGCCAAGGTTTTTTTTAATTTATTCAGTGCCAAAGAGTACCCATATTTAAATACACATGACACACATGTGTTAAAAATAGTCCAGATAGAATAATGGTACCACATGAGTTAAACAACTGTTAATTTTGTTTGTAACCTTTTTTATATACCTGCGATACTTGCATCAAATATTCGTATTTTATGACGCATATATTTCTATAAACAATTTCTTACACTGTACATAGTCAACTAGAACTTTTGTACCTGGTACTCATCGAAAAATTTATTTATTTGCTTAACGACGAAATATGTTACTTGATCACTGATAAATATAGATATTTATTCATTCAAGAACTTAACATTAAAATACGCTATTACTTGACGTCATCTTAACTTAAGCTACAGACTATTCAAACAAATCGGTCCGTACGGTACGTAATAACATTTATTTTTAATTTATGACCGGTCTCCAAGTTTCCGCATAAACATATTATTTAACTACGCTAAGTAAAATCGCTGTACATTTTGTGACACTTTGTAAAGTGTACAGAAGATTGATAGCATTGCTGTGCAAAAGAAGTAGGCACCTACGTTACCGGAGAGTATTTTCGTTAGCTACGTACTCCTTGAGGCGCGAAGATAAATCGAGTCTGTAAAAACTTTTATTTCCCCGCCCGCCTAGGCGTAGCCTTCGTAACAGCTTGCATTTACTTTATAAACGATATATGAACGAGAGCTATTGTTACCTATTGAGGTAGCGCCTTTAATATTTCGCGACCCATGTATTTATTTTGTGAAAGAGCGATGATATTATTAAATAATAGACCGGCACGCCGCCGCGCCCGCTCATAAAATGTAACGTTCTGTACTAACGTCGCCAATCACCGTAAAACTTTATATTTTTCTTGTATTAAGAGTCTAGAATGGACTTTACGCCGTTGCTAGTTGTCATTTTTTAAGAAAGATGAAATGAACGAATAAGCTTTTGACATTTTAAATAGGTACTCACCACAAATTGAGCGATCTTGCTTTATACTACTGATTGGTAACTCAAATAATTGGAGTGATAATATCGCCCCTCCATTTTTTTTTCGAAACTCATAAAAGCTATATCACTTATAATGTAATAATCCTAGCACTGGACAGGTACTTTTTTCTTTCTCCCCTGCAAAGAAAAACCTTTTTAATTCTACTATAAGAATGATGTCTGTGTACTTATGTATTTACGTAAAAAACAACTATTGTTCACTATGACTAAATAATACTAAACTCATAATGTACGAATGTGCATATTGTTACCTTTTAATATTCTGTAGGTATACCTTTTTCTGTTTTGGTTGTTATAATATGTGGTGTTCAATAAAGAGTTATTGTATTGTATTGTATCATGCTTGACCTTGATCCGGCCTATCAGAGTGCAGCGATCACCGCAATGGTCTGACGGATTTCGATCAAATTAAATTACCTAGTCGATGTGCATTTTTTTTCCAATACTTATCTAAAAGAAACGGTAAAAATGCTGAGAAATACTTAGGTAGGTACTTTATTAATTCCCAAGACTGATTTCCAATAGCGCTTCAGCTTCAGTTCACCGGATTCGACTGAGATTCAGTGCATGGTAGACTGACTCTCTTGCGGTAGAGTGCACTGTTCCACTGGCTGATATTAAAAATCACCGACATTGTGATTCCAGAGTCTCTTAGCGAAAGCCAGTATACACAATGCAAACAGGAATTAAAAGACATTTTCCTAAAATTTCCCAGTATTAATTCATTTATTAAAACAAATCACAGTGGAATTCAGATACTTCAGTATACCTGAAAGATTAATACATATACATATAAATCACGTCTTAATCCCTTACGGGGTAGACAGGACCTAGCCTAAGGTAATAAGACCTAAAGGCCACGTTTAACATGACTGTGGGCGATAGCTGGAAAGCGGAAATAAAATATACATATTTATAATAACTAATCAGGGAACTTCGCCTACCTGAACCGATGGATCACTACACCATCCGAACAGAAGTTACAGTGCAAGATCTTGGCAACCACTTGACCTTATCCTTAGTCGTCTTCGTGTCTCACTGGTAAATACTAGTATGTTCAGCAACGCTACTGTAAGTTGGATAAAGAACAGTAAGTATAAGACGATTACATAAAAAATCTAAAACTTCCTGATTTGCTGGAGAAAGTTATCGTAAATCCTCCATTGTTGTCATTCAATTCTATGTTCATACGCAGTTACCTGCGAGCAAAATACTCCTCTATTCACAAGAAAAATTGGAGTTGTTTATGAGAGAAATATGACTTGGATAAGAACATAAATAAAACATGAACTGGCAGAAAGAAAGGTTCTTTGAAAACGTTATTTTATAGTTGGTTTTGTAGGACGTAGCATAGGTATTAAGGTTAGTAAAATAAAATACAGAAGGAAACGTTGTAATGATAAAAAAATATTTTGTTTCGAGTAAGGTTTGAAAATAATTTGACTAGGAGTGGCTAACCCTACTCAGGATGGCCTGTTAAATATGTTCGGGTCGGTAAACGACGTGCCTATCGATCTTAAATGTTATAAGCGTTCACACTGCGATTAACATTCAGCTTGCCGACCCACTCAACTCTTTCCTTTGGGGTATTAACGAAAAAATATTCATTTCTACAACTCAAGTACGGAACTACGTAAATCATGACTTCATTTAAAGCTTTTTTAAGTTCGGGTTCGTTTTTTTGTACAAACTAGGTAACTGCAGTGTTAGCTTACCTGTTGGGTGAACCTAGGGTAGAAATTTAAATTGTTAATTAAGGAGTTTAGTACTATCATTTAGCTATAACGTGTAATTAACAACGTCTTGTATTACGCTCTTCAATGAAATTAAGGCATATATTTTTCGTAAGTAAAATTATAAGTTATTTTATGAAAAATCTTTGTTATGAATAATCTTTCGGTCCATTAATTTAATGATACTTACTTACCAATCGATTTTAAGGCATCAATATTGCAACTGTGACTGTGTAGGTGTATCATTTTATTTAGGTAGGTACTGAAAACACACTAGTTATTTTTGACAAGCTCCGATGTTGAATCCGTCAGAAATACCTACCTAAAATATTCGAGGCTGGTATAAATGCAATCCTGTTAAGTCGGCACGGATGTAAATTTTCGGTATGAGTGAGCGGCAAGTGCGGCACATACCTAACCTACGTAGGGTTTCCATCACCAAAATGGTCCTTATCGCACGGAACAACTCCGGACATCTAAATTAAATCACATTTATAGGTCACTGTGGTATAAATTACAAACAGATTCGCCTGTAAACAGAGTGTCCAGGATTCACAAACACCCTACAAACTAGGACAAATCCGGGAAAACCCGGATGGGTGGTGGCTCTACACAAAATTTACCGTCGCAAGTACGACCTAAGGATACATTGCCTGCTACAATAACTCAGATTTATGAATTTATTCGTACCACTTTTTAGAAATATGTTAAACACGGCCTCACCACCTTGATACGAGATTAAAGTCAAATTTGGGAAAACGTATGTACTTACAGGTTTATGTTAAGAAATTAATATAAATTTGGTAGAGAAATAGATGTTTTAACAATGTCATTTTCCTTTCTTTTCTTGACCTAGCAACAACATTATGTTTAACTTTTACTTTTAATACAAATTCTAGGTCTAAATTGCAAAAACGACAAAATTATGTTTATATCCAGGTATTCACAGTCGTGATTAACATTTTAATCGTTAAATAGCTCAGTTTGTGCGACAAATAAGTTTTGAGTTAAAACCCGCCGTCATAGACTTCCTCATAATTAAACTTACCACAAGTTAGAACGACAGAAAGATTGATAACATGCCACTAGCATCCACCGGTTCCCCGCAATTCATCGTTCTTCTAGTAGGAAGCTGTTAACGCTGCGTCTTCCGGCTCGTGACCGCCACTCGAAAACCTTTCTCAACGAGCAGTTATCTACTGGTAGACATACACATACACAGATCACGTCTATACCCCTACGGGGTAGACAGAGTCTAAGGTGACAAGATCTAAAGGCCACCAGCATGATTGTGGCAATTAAGCACTTCTGCGCGGAAGGAAAAGCAACTGGTACATTCTATGTTTTAATTCTGCTGCCAGTTCAGTATAGAGGCACGGGTAGATATTATATTAAATTTGGGGTTACATTGCAGAATTCTTTTTTCCGTCATAACAAACTACGCCTGTCTAATCCAGCATGGCTGCGCTTGATTCCTCATATCCATCAAGGGATTACAATGAGGGACTCGCCCGTCGTCGGCCACCTTGTGGAATTAAGTCGGCCGACCTATGAAACATCCTACAATTACGTTCCGCAGAATGTTGCGATCCGCCTGAAGCTTCTCACCTCATTAGCAATTAGGTCTCGTTGGTTATTTTACCTATTCAAGGTCGCATTTAATATAGGAGCGGCTGCAAGACGCTTTCGCCTTTGAATACGAAGATACAAGCTCAATTACTGTCTGCTAAGGCCTTTGTTACACAGCTATTAAAAACACGACTACGAACTATTTGTTTCAAACACAGTTGGATGTTGTACCTATGAATAAAATATTACATATGTATTTATAGGTAAATTCTTTATTAATTCAACACGTACATTACTCGTCATATTATTATTTAACTAATTTGACATTAATATCAGAATACGACGAACACCCCTGATGGAATTCCGGTGCCGCCTATCACCAAACATTTGGTCATAGTACATACAATATATTGTCTGGGGTATTTACGTCACATAAGACGTGTATTCCCTAACCCTTTAAAAATCCACTGTATACAGGTATATAGTTCAAAAGGTAATGCTACTTACTTATGTTAGTGACTACAGCTGATAAAGTTCATAGTAATTGTAACAGTAAACCTTATACGAACATGGAACCGGCTGAAATAGCATTAAGCTTTGGCTTTTAAAAACTTACCTATTTGTATAATATGTAAACTCTATAAAGCGAAAGATTAGGTATTTATCTGAATGTTAGAGATAAATAAAAAAATCCATCAAATACACCCTATACAAACATTTACCATTAATTATCTAAATAATTTATTTTATAAGTAAATGCTGCTTTTGATTTCCTTGGAATAATAGAATATTTATACAGAAACAAGAAGAAAACATTTCAGTTGACAATACTTATGCAAATTTCGAAAAACTTAAAAATACATTTGGTACTAATTTATGATCCCATTTGAAGTAAAAAGCAGCATTTCGACAATACAAAGTATTTGATACCTTTATAGCATTAGGTGTGATAATGTTTTTAAATTCAGTCGCATTCAAGTAATAGCTAATAAATTAGAGTACAATAATTATACTGAACTATAATTAAACTTACACAAATTATTTACACCTGCTTATCGAACATAAGAGATTCACAAACGCACCTTAATGCAAGCACACCCCTTCCCTTCAGTAATTATTACCTTCTTAATTATTACAACACTAGCAATTTCAATCAATACTGGACATACTTCTAACTTTATTCACTGATTTTAGCAATTCCTAATAGAAGAACTCTTTCGAACGTCGTTTTTATCGACAGACGAAAATTTTTAAACGAAAATATGACGATATATTTGTCATGGTGTATAACAACGTTGATAAATTTGTTCATAATATTTAATGATAATAAATACATTTTCAGATAACAACACGGAATGTATTTTGTTAAGTTTCCTTCAGATAAATAATGTTCGTTCTAGGATAGATTTAAATAAATATTACTACATTTCCAAAGAAGGCACAACGGACCAAAAACTTTATAAAGGGTAAATAATTTCACTAATATTAAAAAAAAATATGTATAATAAGTTTTTTGTCGCCACATTAAAATTTTTGAATTACTTATACAACAGTTTTTTTTTATGTTGGTCATTATCTTTATTTATTAAAACGAACCAATTGTCTTTATTTAATTACTCTTTTCCCAAAAGTAAAGGTCATATCATTTTGATGTTTGAAAATAAATTATTGGCAGTGTATTTATACATGATCTATTTCAAAGAAATATGACATAAACTATGCTAGAAAGCCGCTTGAAATTCCAAAAATATACAATCAAACAATGGTAACTAAGTTTCAAAGTCTTGTAGCTACGCATAACTAATAACTATCACTATTATAAAAAGACATAATGATATTGAGATATCATTTTCAATGCAATAAACATAGTAATACCAATTAATACCTCACTACCAATAAAATTTTATAGTTAAACAGTTTCAGCAAAAAACAAGTCAAACTTGTAAAAATTAAGCTGTAAATATTACAGCTTTCGATTTGGCAACTGAAGAAATTAAATAGATACGCATCTTAACATTCTTAAACCGATTAGCCACGGGCCACTGCGTCTAACCGAAAAGGATGCCTTTATCAGTAGAAATGAGTAGTTTTATAGCTACTTGCATCTTTTTCTAGAGTGTGAACCGGCTGAGGGCACCGGGCTATTAGTATAAGTAAGCTTATTAGGTAATTCTAGGCGCTAAAGTTGCTGAGCTCGGAGTCAAACGAATGTCAAATCTATAAAATCATCAGTCGGTTGACGACTGTCGTGTTCATCATCGTGTCAGCTAGAGACTGAAAAGCGAGTGTTTTGATTCTTTAAAACAAATGAAATACCTAATTATAACTCAATCGAGTTTACAGCTGCGTATTGTAACGGCACAGCTACCATGTTTTCCATCCCCATGTATGTACCTAAATGCGTATCTTCAACATAATATACATACAGCGTCAAAACCTGGCTTGTGCTAACCATCTTGGGGGTAGGGGTTTATTCTATAATTCTAACGAAGGCGAGTGAGACTAGAAGAATCGCCACGGCACGAACAAGGCGCGGAGCGGCGCCGGTAGCTCGCACGTCGCCTTCGAGAAGGAAGGGCTCGTCGATTACATGGATGATGCCGTTCGTGCACTCCACGTCTGGACGGAATACGTGGATCCAGTGGCCATTCCATTCCACGTAGTAATCTGGACATGAAAAACAACTATTACTTAGCGTCGAAAAGACTGATTTAAAATATTGTATTGACAAACGCTTGGTTTCAGTCTGGTTGATGTGTTCTTTCTAGTTGAAATACAATAATGTTCCTACATCTGACTGACGCATGTTTACCAAATAATGAAAAGGGGTAGGTAAAGATAAACTATAAACAATTGACATGCCGCGGATAGGAAGGACAAGATACATTGATATATTTACGTATACATAGAACGCGTACGTTGTACTTATTAGAACTTATCGTCATTAAATTTAATTCCTTCTGGTGAACATAATTATGGTAGATGCCGGTATAAAATGTTAGTGCAGTAATAGGACAAAGCTTTAAAGTGTTAAATGGCCAGGCTCTTGCTTAATAATTTTGACCAAATGTCGATCATATTTACTTTTGTCAGACTCCTTGACCCTAAGTCGGAGAGGGTCGCGTGATGTGGGCAAGACGAACGGGTGTGTTTCGTTGGCGTGAAGCTTGAGGTCTGAGATGGTGTAGGCGCGGCCGGCTCGGATCACGTGCCTCTCCAGTATTTGCTTAGTCTGGGAATACAAAGTCCTAAGGTAAATACCCCTCTACAGGTGGTAGTAAGGTCTAGGGTGCGAGGAAGACTTATTTATATTATACATACATCTGCTGAAGAAAACGTACTTAAATGGGAAAAGGTTGAGATCTAATTAGATATAGAGTTATTAAATGTAAAACCGTAAATCAACTTAAATGAAATAGTTTATACCTAGTATGAATGCTACTTGTACTCGTGACACGTATCCCATTTGTGGCTCGTTCCTGAATTCCAGATAAATACCTTTAGATACAAAATACGCAAGGCATACCCGAGACTAGGAAACTACATTAGACAACACCCTCGCGGCGCCTGAGGCGTAAATATGCCCCAGCATTTTAGGAATGTCCAAAATGGAAATACTGGAATGTTAAGTCGTTTACCACGACAATTTGCATTCGGGCTCTTTATGACTACCCTTTGGTATTAAACTCGTTAAGTGTATGACGATATGGGTATTTTAATATGAATTTACTTACGTAATAGCCGAAGTCTATTTTAAACAACGCTTTGAAGGCGGACGGGTGTCGGATTTGGAACTTCAGCCAGGCGTGATCGCGGGGCACAAAGTACGTATATCGGTGTTCCATGTCGTTTAACTGCTGGTTAAACATCTCACGATTGCCGAGATTGTATGTTATGCTGAAAATTAATCAAATCTTAGAATAGTTTATCAAATTTGGAAAGATTCAAAGTATTTTAAATATTTCTTACTTGAGCATAGGATCTGTTTTTAGCTTCTCCAAAATTGTCGTGTAAGGAACTCCCAGTACTCTATCTATAATGTGCACGAAACCATTAGTTGCTGCTATATTCGGGAGTGTGACAGTCGCATTGACTCCGCCGCCTTCCACGGTCAATGTCTGGTTATTGTTATGGGTCAACACGTTAAAGTAGAGATACTTCCGTATTAACGCAGTTGGTGCTTGGTAAATCTGCAACGTGAATAAGATTCCAGAATACTGACTAATTAGCGTCTAGCCAGGTAGGTACGATACTTTGCTGCCATGCTTTGTCTGCAACAGTAAGGGAGCTGCCAAATCTTGACATGGATATCAATCTGGTATAGTAATCGTTACATTCTGTATTCAATGCAAACGGACATCTAGAACAATCGGCCATTTCATGCCATGCAAACTAACTCGTACTCAGAGAGCAATGTACAATGATTAGTAAATAAAAACGGCAAATTACAAGGTCGGATCAAATTCCACTTATACTCATAAAAATATTTATATCATGATTCTTATTCCGGAGACTATGAATGCTTTCTCCGTAATACATAGGTCCGAATATGAATAACGAACAAAGAAAAGTGAGACAGTTATTTTATGAATATGAGCGGGCGTGAATACTAAAAATTTTTCATTTAATCAACGTACAGTTCCAGGGAGCTGATTCCGCGACGCAGCCAGAACCACAACAAAATACAACACATGAGATTAATATCAAAATTGGATTGCTTTTTGCTATAATAATTTGTCACCCATTTTCCTCTACACAGTGCTTATCCTAGCTTTAACATAATGAATTTCCTCTTTGTGGTGGTTACAGTAAAATGAAAATATTTTAATTATTACCTGATTCATATTGTTGTGTATTATTGTATCCATGGCTAATCTCTCCCGCACTAGATGCAAGTTCAAAATCTCCTTTAGTTTCTGATGGTTTCTGTAAGAAAAAAAAATGTTTTTAGTTGGTGATTCGACTTCGTAACCTATTAGTAGTTTCTACAAAGATCGATTAGTTAGAACATGCTTTTCTGCTCTCATTGTGTACCATTCAATTAGACTTTTCCAATTCCTTAACTCCCAGCGACGCAGGAGGTTTCCTGAAGATTTGATCAGATTTACCAAAGTAAAACGCGGGTCTACGTAAGCCACTTGTTGTGTTTACTTATTTACTTATTTGAAAATGAAATTTATTTTGTCGCTGAAGCAGCGAAATATTAAGTTTTAATTAATTATTAAAGTAACTTTGATCGTAATGTTATATTGGGTTGTGTGTTTTATTAAAATATGCATAGCTAATTTTTATACATTATTATGTAATTTTCATCCCTGCAAAAAGTAAAAGAAAACATTCTCTGCTCATGTATTATGTAGAACGAGTTACTGGAAAATATGAAGTTTTGTTAACATCAATTTGCCTTAGTGGCAAAGACGGGACACACGATTTACCTTAGTGACAACAAAAACGATAATCGCGTCGAACATGAATTTGAATGTTGACAGCCTTCCGAACTCGCTTCCTTTGTTTTTTATCTTTCTTAAGTTTCGTACGTATAACCTCTTTGGTATTAGCTCAGATCATGAACACACTGGCAAAGTAAACCTTAAACGTTACCGTTAGCTGGCTTTGTTCTGTTTTTCTAAATAATCAGTGTGCCCTTTACAATTAAAAAAAGCTTGACACATATAAGTAAAGCTTCTTTCTATAAACCAAAAGCATGTGGCCATTGCCAACATCATCTGCTGCCAACGCCACCTGTCCTCGACAACCATCGACCAGAAGCAACGTTACCAGTTATAAATATAAGGTGTCGCTTTTTTTCAATGGTTGCGGCCATCATACCTCTGCCGTTGCCAACATGTCGTCGATGTAAGAGACTTTAAAATATTTTGTATACCTGACAATGTTCTGTACACTAGGCTCGTCCCAGGCCTCGTTGGAAGGCGCAAACAAAGTCATATCTTTGGCCATGGTAAGCTCGTTGAGGAACTGATTGTTGTTTCCCAGGTCCATTATCACTTCGTAAAATTTGCACAAGGGGCCATCTTCTTTCTCCTGTTATAACAAAAGAAACATTTTAAAGTAGCTCATGCTAGGCGTTTAGGTCAATTCACAAACTAATGCCCGTATGGCAACTAAGGCCCAACTCCCTTTTGTTGTGACAGGGGGTCTTTGGTCAGCAGTGGGAGGTATATACGCTCCAGCGTATGTAGCTAGATGGCGATCATCATTAGATGATAATGATGAATTAATGAATTTTGAATAAATTCGCTTGGGATGACATCTGCCTTGAAAACAAGTGACTGATAAATCCCAGTTAACGTTAATGTCATATAATAGTGATGATAATGTCAATGTTAAGTACAGTTAGAAGCCGCTACTTACTACTTAGACTATTTTACGTCATTTACAAATGCAAATGAATCTAATTGAAAAATAACACTAAAATAATGATTTAAAAACTGCGAAATCTTTTAGAAAACACAAAATTATTATCACATAGACTCTACTCAACACATTTTTCCTGATCAATGTCAGAATTAATTTATTACATTTAGGTTATATGTAGGTACATTAAATAAAGACCGAATTAGGTGGTGCATTGTCGTAATGCAATTGAAATACATAACTATTACATACCTGCATGCGTAGAAATATGGTGAGCGCTAACCTAATTAAAATATTTATGCTAGGTACACGATAAATGTTGAAACCCTCATTCATTTTAACTAAATTATTTAAAGTAGATAGATCCCAATAAATAAGTTGCACAACCTATTCCGATCGCTGACAAAAATATTACATGAAAGACAGAGAAGATACAATAAATACAGTTTCAAGCCAAACAATCATGCGGCACTACCGAATACTTACAATCCCCTATATAGTCAAGTCATGCAGGATCCACGGCGGGCGGGGCGCACAAACATACGAAAGAGAACGAATATTTCTTACATCAACACAAAAGTAACGAAAACGGTGGAATCACAAATATATCGTCCATATAAATACACTTAGATTACGTTTTGGATGACTATTCTGACGATTCAACCGCATTGTTAATCGTTCACAAGTATTGGGTGGGATTACAACTCGAATAAACTTTTGTACATTTTTCAAACGTTACGTCGATGACAGATCAATTAGCGAAGCATTACTTGCCAGTGTTCGATTTTAATTGCTGCTTTGATTGATTAAAGTTTTTGAAACTGTATTCTAAATAATTTGAGCAGAGAAAATTAGAAGTTACGTAGGTACGTAATCATCATATCCCTTTTAATTGGCTTAAAGAATTGAGGAGGTTCCTAATTAAAATATATGCTTTTGATAGATACACATCTACGTCTGTCGAGAGCTTCGTCGTAAGTCCAATTTCGATGATTATTTTGCATAAGATAGAATATGTCACAAAGTTCGTTTTAAGTGTAATAATCAGAACCAATCCACTAATTACTTAAGTATGCATTTTTTAAAATTTAATATCGGTATCAGTTTCTGTTTTAAGAACAAAGTCGTTGTTTGGTAAAACTTAAATTCTAACTTAATTTCTGTAAAGCGGTTGAAACGCCGGAAAATGCATAATTTATAATGTACATCGATTTAATGTTTATTTTGTGTTTATTCCATTGACAGTTTAATAGTTTCTACATATTAGTATTATCAATAATTAACTTAAAGTATGTTTTCTACGAAAGTTCTATGTAACACGTTACTATCTGCTACGACGTCCAAACTTACGATGGTACGGTGTAGGCATGGGATCAACATACGATTTTAACTATTTTCCGATTTCTATGATAATAAATACTTACGTAATACTTTGCGGATGATTAAACTATTTATATTCCAAAGGCAAACGTGCTTCAATACATAATTATTAAAATTAAGAAGAATATCAAAGAAAGAAAAAGTTTTAATGGAGTAAAGGGACACTCACAAAAATGGATAATTAGAAGAAATAAATGAGACGCATTTAATTTTACCTTCATTGCCTGGTTCCGACATGAATGGAGCGGAAAGTCAATGACAGTATACAAATGTAGCATTTTTATTAAATACGCGATCTTACAAGAAAACAATTAAGTAATAATAATCATCATTATTTGACTTTTTTGTGAATGTGTGAAATATAGAAATTATATTAAACATTCTTACATACTTATCAATTTCATAAAACTCATAAAACATAGTCCGTATATCCAATTATGAAACTAAATGCAAGAAAAACCCTAAGGAGAATAACCACTAACTTTGACGTTACGGTAGGATATATTTGGGCACATGTACCCAGTATCCCCAAGTAAATGTTTGCCAAATGATTAACTCTCAGTTCTTGTTACAAAGGCCTAAAACCTACTGAAATCAGCATGTTTGTATTTCCACTTATAACATTGATGAAAGTTTCGAGTTTGCAATATTCAACGTTAATATTAAACTAGTCTCCGTTTACTCTCGTTCAAACGGAATAGCAAACGGATTTACGCCAATCCTTTTCCAAATTTCAAAGGTTATACGTAACCCGAAATTAATGTCGTACTAACTAAAGCAAAATACCAAGTAGTGGTTGATAATATTGGGACTATCGTTAAATGCGTGTACAAGGGATATAAAGCTAGAACTGTAAATCCAAAATTCGATTAGATTTCAAGTTATGAAGTTGATGTCGCAATAAAGACAGTAACAAATCGTTAGTTAAAGTAGATGTCTTACTTTGAGGAAGTCGATGATAGACGTATCGACGACCATTAAGGGCCTTTGTATGAGATGAACGACTCCGTTTTTGACTGGGATGTTTGCACGCACGATGTCTGCGAGCACGACGCCTCTGCTGTGCTTTGCGTCTCCGGCCACCGTGTTGGATTTCACGTAAGCTGATGAAACATAGATTTAATCAATTAGAGTGATAACTAATAAAGTGTGATTTATATGAAAGAGAATCGATCAGATGCATAACACGAAACAAACACCGAGTAAGGTATAAAGTTAATTTTCAAGTCCGTGTACAAGTTGGACCATTATATCATATGGAAACGAAAATGATAAAGATATCAAGCACCATAAACTTTGGCTTTGATTTGTAGTTAGTATTCATTTTTTTTTAAGGCACAGAATTAAAGTATTACAAAAGGATACCTTTTTTTCTTAGAAAATGTTACCTGCACAGAGATCCATGCCGAAAGCTGTTTAAAAATTAGAACCGAAGAAAAATTAACGAGACGCCAATTAAAAATAGTATACTTACTGATTTCCTCTTTCCCATTCATGGCGGTACTGAAAGAGATGATGACTTTGACATTATCACCAAATGCTAACGTCTCGAACTCCCGCTTGTCAGGGGTTGCTTTAGTAAACAGCACGTGGTGAGGAATGACATGGCCATCCACCACTTTAGCATCTATCAGATCAGATCTGGTTGTCGGCTAAAAAGGATAAATATTGGTTATACATAAACTTTAGAACATAATTAAGTAAAAAAAATCAATTGTGTAAAATAGACAAACCACAAACCTTAAAACCTTCGTCAACAGGAATAAAGAATGTGTTTCTGCCGTCAGCGTTGAAAACTTCCTTCTTGTGGAGCTGATTCACTTTCTGTCGGAACGACCTGTGTAAGACGAAACGTAATTTTATTACGATCAAAAGCTTAACGATGAAACTTCAAACGTAGTCCCACAAACTTGCAACGAAGAACACTAAGAAATGCATGGCATACACTAATCTGCGATGTATGAGTCAGTAATAATTAAGCTGTTAAAGCGTACGCTATATCCCTTAAGGATCCTTAATAGAGTTAAGTTGTCGGCACGGCCGTACTAAGGCCTACCCTTCGGAAGT
Source organism: Pandemis corylana (assembly GCA_949127965.1). Classification (NCBI taxonomy): domain Eukaryota; kingdom Metazoa; phylum Arthropoda; class Insecta; order Lepidoptera; family Tortricidae; genus Pandemis; species Pandemis corylana. Next base: position 8,818,526 of record OX421856.1, on the reverse strand, counting down.
TATCATTTTACGACTTGCTTTCACGATAATAATTTAATAATAGCAATGAATATTTATGCGCCAACATGTCATGTTTGTTTGAAGGTCAAAGCCTGCGGCAGTTAGCGTCACGGATTTGACTCCCCTCCCCACCCCGCGTGCCCATAAAATATTAGAGGGCGAACCAGACCCTGGCTTCAACGGATGGCGCGTACAATTTAATTTTTCATTTTGAACTTATTTATAATTTGCAAGGAGCGCTATTACTTCGCTTTGACATAATACGAATGCTCCAGAACTCGTATAAGTGAAATTTGTTTGCCATTTAGCCGACGCCCTCATTGCGGTCTATTTATTAAGAAAATAAATTAAAAGTTCATTTAAAAGTTTTCCTCGTAAAGCAATTTGTAAGCGCCAACATCAAACTTGCTAAATTGTGTATCGCGTTGAGATACCGTAGCTAATAAAATATTCGTCAGTGAACCGGAATCGAGGTCACTGGATTTTTAACCCTCGCGGATATATCGGACGTTTTGACGCACCGTGGCGCGGATATATATATACGGGTACATAATAAATACCCAGTCTGTAGAACGTGAACCTGAATTAATAATTTCAATCACAGAGCTTCCTCTGAATTTATGATATAAAGAAAAATATGCCACCTTACCGCCATTTCAAATTAAATACAAAAAAATTCTAGAATTACGTGGAGTATAAACTGGAATCTTGATTTCTCTATGCTTAAACCATCTTGTCACATTTATCAAGAGCCGTACAGCGATACGACAACCCTATAGTTTGTACGTAGCAAAAGACAGAAAGACAGTTAGGTACTTTCACATTTATAATATTAGTCTAAATCATTAATTCGGGCAAGTAAGTGAAATGAAAAAGTTTACAACCAAAAACATCACAACTAGAAACAGCGCCGCATTTTCCGAACCATTATTCACTTAAATGCAAAAAGTTCAATGCGAGTAGTACCTAAACGCAGTTAACCGCTCGTGTTTCGTTGTAATTGAAACACGCGAAACTCTAGTTAGTGGCCAGAGTAATCATTGTTGCATTCTAGTTCCGGCTTCATACAGTTCAGTTTCACGTATTTTAACAACTCCCACCACTGAAACTTAAATACGGGCGTCATTTTCTCCTGAGAACTATCTGCATTCATTCGAAAGGCGGTATACCTACTTACTTTTTTATTATTCAGAATAACTTTTTAATGGGACGTTTTAACGAGTGCTTGCTTGTTATTTTAGAAATTCGAGGCCGGTTTATTATGACCGAAAATAGATAGTGTCATTAATTTAAGACGCTGCAGAAATAGAATATCGTTTAAACGTGAAATATAATTAATTAGGTACTCCAGGAGCACCAAACACTGATAACTTTTTTAAATCTATGAACTTAGTATACCACTTTGAAGCATACTTAGGCTGCCTTGCTCGTCTTTAAAGTAAAATCAAGACTTAGCATGTGACCAAAAAGTCCCCGTTTATTTAATACGCAAATAAATAATATTGTACTGTACAAATCTCATTGGATTGTAGGCTGTTCTAATACAAAGAAATTATAATTGTTGGTTTTGGACATTGGTTCACTTGTCTGACAAGTGAATCACGTCATGGCAAAAGCAAACGAGATTGGTTGCAATTTTAAGGGGTGCACAAAGTCTCACCACCCGCGTTTCACAACAAAGGACCATAAAAATATTGAAATTTATAAAGTTACCAAAGGTTTATTTCACAAATAAAACCACGTAAATATGCTTTGTTTATGGACTCGCTCCTAAATGCATAGAATTGTAAATGCCACCGCGTTGATAGCCCGCATTTTAGGGCCTCGGGCTTTGACGAACACAATGAGCAAACGCACGAAACTCGAAGCTAGTTAACATTAATTTCACCTAACTACACTCTAAAAAATGAAGACCAACTAAGAGCAGTTTTCTCTTAGTTGACGTAAAGTTAATTATAATAATTACGATTTTATGTAAATCAAACAAAGGTGATCACTTAAAACAATAAGTGTATCTGTGATTGAACTAATAAAGAAAGTATGTTATTAATCCTAACAGTTGTATACCTTGCATCTATTATTTAACTTGTTGGTATAATTATGTAACGTAGGTTAATACAATCCTTAACAAATTCATTATCACAGATAAGTATGTTGATAGTTATGAACATTTTCGTAGTTTATTTGATTATTTTTGTCTTTGTTGATTCACATAAGATTTGGTATTTTAATCTACTAAGCATTAATATTTAGAACAACGAAGATAAAACATTCAATCCCATTATGATCAAGTTATTGTATTGAATTACGAAACTTTTATTCCATTCTACTAAGAATTATTTGTTAAATCGATTTTCATAATAATTAAATTAACTAAAATATAAAAGAGTAGGGTGAGAGCGCCTGTACACCCGCTCCCCGCCCGCGCCCCTCTCACGCCGGCGAGGGCGCCGCGCCGGTTAGTTGCGTTGCGTCATCCATCGTCAATTGTCATTCACTGCGAGCGCGAGCGAAGTTATTTGTTTATTTCGGTGCGGCGGTTAGAAATAGTACTGTCTGTAGTGTACTATCGGAAATTGTGCGAACTGTGAACACATATGTGCCAATATTCAATCGCTATAAAGACTAGTAAACATATAGCTTATAATGGAGGATGTAATTGAGTTACTAAAGTCTTGGGAGTTAGACCAGTTGATACCGGAATTCACCAGTAAGTACATTATATATGTATCTCATTATTTGTGTTTGTTTGGTCAGTGTCTTGTTAGGGGCGGTTTTTAAGACCTATGACGCGAGGGCGATTTTAATTAAATACCTACTTACTTAGCAACTATTCTATTCGTCGCAAAACAATCCTTAATACATACCTACTTAGTTTCATGCTCTTGGGCGCAGGCTCGTAATGATACACATGTACCTACTTAGGTACTATGTAGTTTGTTGCCCGCTTTTACGAATTGTGATAATTATTTTCAGAACAAGAAATAACATTACAGTCTTTAAGTGCTTTGACTGAGGAGGACGTCAAAGAACTTATTCCTTTAACTGGCCCTAGGTCCCTTTTTAAAAGATGTTGGAAGATTTGGAAAGCAGAGTTTTCGTCTGTTAATACATCTGTAAATACCACATACATTATACCTATAGTTTTATCATTACAAAGTAGAAAAAATTGCTAGCTGTTACTCAAAGGGTAATTTAATAGTTAATGCCAGAACTACTGGGATTGTTTTCCCTAGTAACTGGTAATAACTTGGTGGGAATAAAATAACCCAAACAGATGATACTTTCGTCTTGAATGAGGAAAGTTAGCATAATTTACAACATAATGTATAATTTAGTAGTTAGGTATGTCTGTCTGAATGTAACTTTGTGATATTAATTGCATCATTAATTTGTAGACTCTGATGGATTTGTCCATGATTGACTCGACGGACTTAATAGTCATCGATCTCGAAAAGAGAAATCTGCCACCAATCTTGGAAAAGGAAAATCTGCCACCTGCACATTGCACGGTAAGCTATTTTATATCATTTTCGTAATTGTACACATAGGTCTTGGACCTTAACACACAGTGCCACTATTTTCTAGTAGATGTAGTAGATGACTTATGTATGTAGTAAACACTTTATTGTTTCTGTAAATATACACACACACACACAAATCACGTCTTTATCCCTTACGGGGTAGACAGAGCCTAAGGCAACAGGTACCTACAGGCCACATTTAGCAAGATTGTGGGCGTATAGGTGGAAAATGGAATCAAAATAGTGATGGGTTTCTAGCCTCATCAACTAAACATGATTCCTATTATTATCGCCCATTCCCTCGATGGGCTTTTACCAACTGCGCGGGTAGAGAAGCAACTGGTACATTCTATGTTTTCCCTTTGCTCCCAGACCAGCATGGAAGACTTCTGTAAATATTAATGTAATATTATCTTTTGCCACACTACCTTGGTGGTTTCATGTATGTACTGTACTGTAAATAATGTAGGTAACTATAGTATGTTAACTGCAAATAAAGAAAAAAATAATTTTACAAATATTACATGAATATCACGTACTACTTAATAAATAAATATTACAAAGGCAGACATATCCCAGAGAGGGATTTCTTCCAATCAACTTAAGTAACATGTACACTTGACTATCACAACAATATTTTTAATATCACTGCATTGTGAGTCAAGTTACCTACACTTTATCTGTGAGCATTATAGGCTACTACTATGCAACCATTTTTTTCATCACTGTAGAATATATTCAATTGTACTAGGTACAATCATTTACATATATTATTTATTATTGTGGCAATCACTCGGGCCCCCAATTCACAAACTTAAATTAAATAGGTGAATGAAAAGTAAAATTTGTAAATAAATTTTCAGATTTTGGAAAATCTTTTGAAAGAGTCCCTCGATTCAGCATCGCTCCTTGCATTGAAAGGTAAATGCCTTGTTGGGGATAGCGCTCGAAATTTGTTGGCTGCTGTGATTGCGAAGGCAATCCTTACTGAAAATAAAAATTCACCTATCACAGGTTCAATTTATTACAAATGGGCCAATCGTATTAAAGCGCTTTTCCCTGGTGAAAGAAGCACAACATACTATATCCCAGCTTGCACAACTGCTAATGGCATTGTGCTGCAAGCTAGAGGTAAACTGGTACACCAGGTGTTAAATAAGCGAAGACGGTTACAAGACTTAGGTGCTCTACCTAAGGGAAAAGGGAAACGTAGCAGAGAAGATAGTCCAACATGCTCATCTAGTCCATCTCCGAGGCCTTTGCCTGGTTTATTCTCATGTGGTGAGGAAAATGACGAGAATACAGACGACGATATGCAATGGCTCGAAAATTCTTCTGATCCTTGGCATGTAGTGGAAGAGAAATGGGAGAGAACTTTAAAAGCAAGAACGCGCACTTTATACGACGCTGCTGGTAAAGAAAGTATTGAAAGCTACTTTGAAAAATACCCAGCACTAAAAAAGCCACAAGGATATTCTTTGGTAAATATATTAACTACCTATTCTTTTTTACTTACTTTATAATAATAACAACAGTTAGTTATAACCAGTTGTATTATACTACTATTTGGGGAACACCCAGACCGAGACAAATAGACACTCAAATATAGTAAATAATAAAAATATTTGTCTTGTGTGATCGAACCTGCGACCTATCCATCAGTTGGCAAGTGCACTACAAACTGAGCAATCATCTTTCTCTTTCTAATCTCTCAATTTATTTTTCACTACATATGTACAGAATCCAGCACCCACTGCCTATACACATTGGCACTCAATGCCCGTGGCTTATGGGCTATTTTACACCTGGCTTGTGTAACAGCATTTTTTTACTGACCACTGGTGAATAATCACTAATTGGCTATGTACTTATTTTATATGCTGTGCTGTTCAGCATTGCACTCAGTTTTCTTTACTTTTTGTTATTTATTGTATGCTTTATCATTCCAGCTACATAAAGACTTCAATGCTACGCATGAAATTTACAAGGACAATTTGTTCATTAATTTTCCATTAATGAAAATAAAGCTTCAAGAACTTTTGAAAAACAAAAAGTCAACTGATCCATTCCTCCACGAACTGATCGCACTTACCAATTGTAAGTATACGATAAAAATAAATATAATATACTCACGAGCAAAAATAACAGGTCACTTTTCATACAACTTTCTATGGGAAGTGACCCGTTATTTTTGCTCGTCAGTGTATTTTATTTCAGTTGTAAGTTCTACCTTGAGAATACATACATGCTTAGGGAATCTTTTGGAATGATTCTAAGTAATATAATGTGTACCGTACGCCGCATAATGAATTGGTATTATACATTTTTAATAACAGAATAAGGGGTGTGTAATGATCGGTATAAAAAACAATTAATATATTTTCATTCGATATAACAACATTTGATATAATTTCAAATTATATAATCGATCATTTTATATAATAAACGATTGGTATATAATATCAAAATATCTATTTTTATTTCATACTAGCTGTTGCCCGCAACTTCGCCTGCATAGAATTCGTTTATCGCTATCCCGCAGGAATTACGCAATTTTCCGGGATAAAAAGTAGCCTATGTGCTATTCCAGGCCATAATCTATCTATGTTCCAAATTTCATCTAGATCTATCCAGCCGTTTTGGCGTCAAAGAGTAACAAACATCGAAACTCACAAACTTTCACATTTATAATATTAGTAGGATAACGATCATTTGATATATCATTGATTTCATATAATAATTATTTGGTATAATGGTATAATGGTGATTTCATATAAAAACACATTTCTGGTAGCACTTAGTTTTGTGCACGTGCAGGGGGCTCAAAGGGCTTGTCGACGAAGCCCCGCTATCCCCGGGCTTCTATTACTGCTCTTAGGGTCACAAGGTAACTAACGAACCTACCCAATTATATCAAAAATTGTTATGCTAACTTTAACTTAACTTTATATCATAAGTTTATTATAGAAAATAATAATATGTAAATATATTTAGATTAAGTGATCGTTATAGAAAATGATAATTATATTAAATTTAAATATGTTAAATGTTGTTATCCTACTAATATTATAAATGTGAAAGTTTGTGAGTATGTTTGGATGTTTGTTACTCTTTCACGCCAGAACGGCTGGACAGATCTGGATGAAATTTGGAACATAGATAGGTTATAGTCTGGAATAATACATAGGCTACTTTTTATCCCGGAAAATTGCGTAATTCCTGCGGGATAGCGATGAACGATTTATATGCAGACGGAGTTGCGGGCAACAGCTAGTAATTTTCAACATGAAACTACCGTGAGACTTAATCATTATTACACATAAACGGATAACTCACGTATAAAAAGTCGAGTGATGCTCGACATGTTTCGGACTATTTCGTAGTCCTTTTTCCAAGAGCGCTCGCCCCGGCGGCAGCGACACGAACACTGCGCGCCAGCGCTCTGCTCCCGCGCCCCCCCCCCCCCCCCCGCCGCCGCCGCCGCCGGGGCGAGCGCTCTTGGAAAAAGGACTACGAAATAGTCCGAAACATGTCGAGCATCACTCGACTGTTTATACGTGAGTTATCCGTTTATGTGTAATAACAGCTAGTAATATTATAAATGTGAAAGTTTGTGAGTATGTTTGGATGTTTGTTACTCTTTCACGCCAGAACGGGTGGACAGATCTGGATGAAATTTGGAACATAGATTATAGTCTGTCTGGAATAACACATAGGCTTATTTTTATCCAATTGCATAATTCCTGCGGGATAGCGATAAACGGATTCTATGCAGACGAAGTTGCGGGCAACAGCTAGTGTTGTTATATGATGCAATAATTATATCAAATGAGCGTTATAACGATTAATATTATAGCAAAAGTTTTAAAGCCTTATGATAATTTTTTAGGGTTCTGTAATCTAAAGTTTAAGGAGTTCTTAAATTAAGGTAGCTCCTAACTAGCCGCAATTTTTGTTTTAGCGTCCAATGAGGAAACTACAAACATAGCCGGATTTTTGTCAATTCCACTTTTGCTGAACACTGCGGCAGTCCGGCAAAAGAAGAAGCGAGGTTCGGCTGTCGGCTGTCGCAGTTGGAAGCCCAGCAAAGTCGAAGTGAGAGAAGGCTTTATCAAACACGTCAGGTCCAGTGCGGAAATTTCCCAGGCTATCCAACTTCGTGTGACCGCATTACAAAACTTAGGTGTGTCATCGCAGCCATATATAATTGTAGTGGGTGAGTCGCTCGACAAAATAGATTCATTTTTAGTTATTGCCAACAGATCGGTGATGTTTGAAAGACAGTCCATTATGCACGCAATTGATACTTGCTACAAAGTAATATGGGCCCTAAATGCGGAGTACTCGATTGACACATACCCTGTATGGTACTTTATACAAAAAGGCATGTACAAAATGTCATCCGAATTTGACAAAGGGTCGACTGCTGCAGAATCCCTTCTCACCGATTGCAGTGTATGACTACCTATCTAGGTACCTACCTATATTTACAACATTAACTTACACAATTTCCGTACTGATTCGTCATCTTATTTTCGGTATCACAGTACTTACTTATATTGCAAATGCTATGTAATTATTTGGCGAACTTCAGTGACAATGTTGACTTGTTTTATATGTTATAAAGAATTTTCAGATATAAAACATCTTAGATCACATTTTCAATTAATACACACTCTTAAGGAACTTAGCGTTTACAAATGTGTACAAGACAACTGTAATCGGCCATTCCAATTATTTAATTCGTTTAGGAGACATATTTTGCGGGAACATTCTTCAGAAAATTCATGTGAACTAAATATTGTAGTGCAACCAGATAATGTAGAGACGGAAGTGTTAAGCCAAGCGTCACCTACTCATGATGTACAATACTTTCCACAATCTTCAGGTAATTCAGAAACTGTTGAAAAAGCACTGTCTATTTTTATAGCCAGTTTGTACGCCAATCAATCACTACCACGGAATATTGTTCAAAAAATAATTGACGGCTTTCATAAATTCTGTACAGAGAATTTACTTTCTGCGGTGAAGCAACGTCTTGAACATTTATCTACAGATAATATTATTTCACCTACTAATCTTAATACAGTTTTAGACTCCATTGAACCAATATTGACAACTCCTTGGAATCTTTTTGATACTGAGCATAAGCGAATAAAATACTTCCTTCAAAATCAAACTTATATAAAACCAGAATCAATAGTTATTGGTGAGAGATTAGAAAAAGTTAAAAGAATTGGTGTCAACCGCCTTGTACCAATCACTTGTGAAGAACATTTCATTCCACTTCGTAAAGTTTTGAAATCATTCTTTTCACTTGAAAATATATTAACTGATACTCTAAATTACATGAACAGTTTAAACCGTGACGGTGACTTAAATATAGCTATAGAAAATTTTATACAGGGATCATTTTGGCAAAATAGAATGAAAATAAATACAGGCAAAATTGTAATTCCAATTTTTCTTTTTTTCGACGATTATGAAACCGGAAATGCTTTAGGATCTAGATCAGGGCAACACAAATTGGGAGCTGTTTATGCCTCTATTCCTTGCCTACCACCATGTCGATTATCTGCACTTAGCAACATATTCCTGGTTCTGCTTTTTCACTCTACGGATAGAGTTAAATTCGGGAACAAAATTATTTTTCGCAGTGTGATAAATGAACTAAATTACCTTAGTGAACATGGTTTAGAATTTGATTTGCCTGATTTTACTGGTTTTATCTATTTTGAACTGGGCCTAATCTTGGGCGATAATCTAGGAATTCATTCCATAACCGGTTTTCTGGAGAGTTTTTCCGCAAATTTCCCGTGCAGGATTTGCAAAGTAAGAAAAGATGTTTTAAAAACGCAATGTTATGAAAACAAAGATTTATTACGTACTTTTGCACAATATGAATCAGATCTACTATTGAACAATCCATCAGTAACTGGAATTAAAGAAAAGTGCATTTGGCTTGATGTCAAAAATTTTGATTTATTCAACCAAGTAGGCGTAGATTGTATGCATGATATATTAGAAGGCGTTGCAAAATACGTCATGCAATTTATTTTGATTCAATACATAAGGCGATTGAAATTATTTTCCTTGAGTTTGCTTAACGACCGAATCCATGCTTTTGCATATGGACCTGATTTTAGGAACCAACCTTGCACTTTGTCTATGGAACATTTACTTCATGGTAATGTACGCATGTCAGCTTCAGAAATGCAAACATTTTTAAGATATTTTGGGTTATTGGTCGGAGAGTTTGTACCTAGGAGTGACGAAACGTGGGAATTATATAGGAAATTAAGAGAGCTCTTGGAACTCGTTTTGTCTACTGCGTTTGCAAAAGGGACTGAAGAAAAGTTACAAACGTTAGTAGCAGAGTTTAATTTGCTGTACATGTCACTGACCAAAGATTGTTTAAAACCAAAGTTCCATCATTTAATTCACTATCACTCTGCATTTGAAAAATACGGCCCCACTGTATTTTTATGGAGTATGCGATTCGAAGCAAAGCATAGGACATCTAAAATGGCCGCAAATGCTTCGTTAAATAAAAAAAATGTTACATTGACTTTAAGTACAAAACATCAACTACATATGAACGAAATTTTTTTGAAAGGTAAATTAGAAGACGTACTCCGCATAGGGGTTGCTACAGATACCACTTTAAGTGAAAAACAATTCATTTACGCCAGTTTGGATTTATGTCAAAATAATAATAATATGTCCTTAGTTAAAGTTTCTTGGGCAACTGTTACTTCAACCCGTTACGTTCCCGGTACTATACTGGTTTATAGTACCAGTTCCGACTATTTGCTGCCTGTATTTTTTAAAATACAAAACGTTTATTTATATGAATCTCGAAATCTCATTTTTATTGGAAATATTTTACGAACATTAGAGTTTGATAACCACTTCTGCTGTTATGAAGTTATGGAACCAAACACTGCACAGAGAGTTATCAAATTCTACAGTTCATTAGTATCTCCAATGCCGTGTAATATTAATGTTTTAAGCAATGGCAAAAAATATGTCACGTTGCGCTCTACCATTTAGAATATATAAGTAAAACCATAATGTTTTTGTTGAAATACTATTTTATAATTCATATATAATTAACCAATAACAATAATAGACAATCTCAACTAAACTAGGTTAGATAGAGGTGCTAAATCACTATATTCTAACAGTTTTGTTGAATAATAAACATGTTATATTGATTCTAAGTAAAATACATTGAGGCGGCCGCGGATTGACGGCATGGCATGGCATGGAGTGGCAAAAGATTTTTTCGTGTTTTTTTTTTATTAAAACTTTTTATACAAAATCTATCGCGACGTTTTTTTATTTACCTTCATTGCCTGACGGTTTCGAACACGGTTACACGCGTCGTGGACGTCGTGGTCTCAGGCGTAGGTACTGATGACATTTGACATTTCGTCGGGTAGTGATACATTTGGCCGTCATCTCCAGCAACAACTGGCCGTTTCATCAGTACGCCTGAAACCACGACGCGTGTAACCGTGTTCGAAACCGTCAGGCAATGAAGGTAAATAAAAACTTCGCGATAGACCCGGTATAATAAGTTTATTTTATTGTATTCAATGACTAGCGCTAAAATTGTTTTAAGACACAGGGGTTGAAACGTCTTGCGTGATGACGCTGTGCCTTGCCGTGCCGTCAGTGAGCGCCGGCCCTGAGTGTTCTCGGTTGATGATGACGAAGAAAGAATTGTAGTTAACATAAAAAATTATAATTTAATAATTTATTTATTTATTTCACAGCACCATTAACCAGGAACGCTCTACACAAAATTAAATTAATTAAAGGGCGTTTACCGTTGCATACTGCTGGCCCCTGTACTACTAAAACTATTGTTAACGAAACAAAAGCTACTAATTAAAAGTGCGTTCTATACCTATACCTACTTTTTATAATTAAATACATTAGAAATACTTGTAGTGGTTTTAACTTACAGATTAAGTTTTAGTTTTGCTCAAAATGGAAAGTTTTCAGAACTATCTTTCGATGTAGGTAAATGCAAAAGAAAAATCATTTTTACTTAGCTTTTGTTTCATTCAAGTCAACTTTACTCTTATTTGTTGTAATGCCGCTAGTCGTGTCAACCAAGAACTTAGATTTTAGATTAAGATTAAGATTTTAGAATTTGACATCATTTTTAAAAATTAAGTATCTTTAAGTATAAAATGATTATTAAACAAAAAATTGTCAGATGATTCTCAGTGACCAAAGCTAGTTTTTAAAATTTTAATTATAATAAGAGTTTCCTTATCCTAATTAAATTCAAAATAAAATTTGACAAAAGACTGACACAATTCGCACCCTTCGTGGAAGAGTGTGTAACAGAAACGTTTACTTTCAAAATGTTAAAATTAATAAATAACATCTTGGTATTAATGTTTTTGTTTTATTTATTTAAACTTGTACGAGTATAACATACCTGCTTAAAATAATATCAGCAACTATACTGAACTCAACTCTGCATACAAACGTAGTTTCGTTCTCATTTTGAAACAGCATGCTGGAATAACATGAAATTTTGCCATGGATATCCAGACTTGAAAAACTAGTTTCTGTTACTGAATGGAAAAAAAATAGCGCAAGTTTGTCAGTCTTTTAGATGGTGCATAAAAACCTTTACAACGGCTGTATTTTCTTCTCTATTATGATTTCTAGCAGAAACTAGTTTCAAGCCTAGATATCCCAGATCCCATGGTGTACCTACACAAAGTATCATGTTATTCTTGCATGCTGTTTAAAAATGAGAACGAAACTACGTTTGTAAGCATTGGGCGTACTGGCGACTCTTAACTACTTATTCGTTTAAATTTGATAAATTTCCTTTGTGCTAGTTTTTATACGCGCCGTGCTGAATAATGCTGGTCCTCTTACTCATATCATACTTAAGTCTTAAATAGGTACTAAGATATACATTTATTTCAGATCTTTTTGAGGATCACCTAGACCGGTTTGGCTTCATAAACACGCCTTCTACCGTGTTTGTGAAGCTAAACCGGTCTAGGTCGATCGCCAAAAAACTAGATCTGAACGAAATGTCTTAGTAAATGGGACAAAGTAAGGCATAGTACCATTGAACAAGAATGGTATTGCAGTGAATAAGCTTCTTAGTCCAAATGATTAAACAATTAAGATTTAAACTGACCAAAATCTTAGTTCAGTCTAATATGGTGCTTAAGTCGCTGTAATCATGTTCTTAGTTGAACTTATTTGGGTCAAATAGTTAACACAGTTATTCTTCATGTCAATATTGATCTACATCTTAGTTGAAATGATTAAACAATCAAGATTCAAATTTACCAATATCTTATTTCAGTCTAATACGGTGCTTAAGTCAATGTAATCATGTTCTTAGTTGAACTTATTTGGGTCAAATAGTTAATACAGTTATTCTTCATGTTAATATTGATCTACATCTTGGTTGCAATGATTAAACAATTAAGATCCAAATTGACCAATATCTTAGTTCAGTCTAATATGGCGCATAAGTCGATGTAATCATGTTCTTAGTTGAACTTATTTGGGTCAAATAGTTAATACAGTAATTCTTCATGTTAATATTGATCTACATCTTAGTTGAACTGACTTGTTTGTATAAGTTGGTTCAGTTACTTATCATGATAATGATTATGAAGCGCTTAGTTGATCTTGCTAGGATCAATTAGTTGGCATAATTATTTTTCATGTAAATATTGGACAAGATCTTAATTGGCTCAGTTACATAGCAATAGTAAGAGCAATCAGAATTACTTTATTTGATGTGTCTAAGTCCTTGTTAGGCTCGTATGGAATCAAGATGCTTGATTATGAATATCAAGATATTGATAGGGCCAACCAAATTTTTTTTACAGTGTAGCTTTCTCCGACTCGCAAGTTGTTAAGAAGCAATTATGTTCATGTCGCAAATTCACAATTTGCACGAGACGCTTCTAATTGGCAAGGAATACTTTGCCTGGTAAAGTTAATGAGAACAAGGTATTTTAATAATATTCGCATTCCGATGGGGATACCTACACTACTGCTGTCTGAGGACTATAAAACAAACAGATAAAAGTACCGTTTTATTCGTACAACTTCGTATATAAATTTTTTGTTCTTCTTTCATCTATGTATTTAAATCCGTTTTCTACTTTTCACTATCTTACCTACAATAAACTATAAACTGAACTTTCGTACAGTATCAGAAAACACTAATTTTGGGTAATCATTATAGCATAACATAATCTAAATAGCATCGCTCGTCTTTTATTAAAAAAAAACAGCTAAGAAGTATAATAATTTTTCCACAGTTTTTCCTGAAGCTTTTCATATGGCAGTTTTTAAAATGAGTTTGACTGGGCATTAGACAGGTAAGTTCGTTTAATCTTTTACAACATTTTCGTTTAAATTAAAGCCTATTTTGAATACAAAATAATTAGGATATTTCGACTACTAGAGAAAATTAAGTAAAACCGATTAAATTTCCTTCTTTATTGGATTGGCGTGCAACTTTTAATTAACATCGCAAACCTATTATTTAATTTAACTTCTACATACCGCAATCTATGTTGGTCGATGTTGAAGAGGTCGGAATGTTCCAGAAACTGATATGCGTTTGGACTGTAGACGGGCGAGCTGAGAGACCCCGGCCCGTGGGGCTGAAGCGGCTGTAGAACTTGGTCTATGACGTGGAGGACCTAAAGCAAAGAATACATGTTTTTATATCTATTATCTACTTACAAGACTTACCTCACTTACAAGACTTACTTACAAGTATTACCTCATTATGAGCAAGAAAGAATTCCGTAGGATGCATAATGCGTGGTTAGGACTGAGGTTTCTTTCCAGTTCCAGCTGTGTCTACGCTCTAAGTCAAGTCCGTTGAGGCCGAAGTATAAAAAATACGAAGAACAGGATATCGAACACTCGCTCTGCCATGACTGGCCCTGATCTAGCTTTGGATCACATTAACCAGATTTACGAGTAGTATTACAGGAGAATACTGACCTGCCGGTTGTTGTTCTTGTTGGATGCCTGGTACGACCGCGACACGAGTACCCTGGCGTTGTTCACGTAAATGTCGTCGTGCATTGTGTCGCGACGCCGCGTCACCCATAGCGGTGGGTTGCCGTCCAGTTCTGACGATATCGCGTATTCCAAGTTTGTTAAAGACGTGGCGAGATTTGCTGCAACAAACCAAATGTGTTAATGAATCATTGTAGGATCTGATCGATTGGCTACCACCATAATAAATAATAATAATATATACATGACCGTTACATTAGATCGGCTCTGAAAAAATGGAAATGAGACCAAAAAAGTTGACGACTGTCTGCACGTGTCTAAGAAAAATGAGCTTTATTCTTTTTGTTTACGAGTAAGAAAAATGGTCTCGTCTTTGGGTCTCGTTTTACCATAAGCATCTTATTAAATTTGTACAGAGGAAGGTAGGTATATTCTAAATCTATGCTCTATAGCAGAGGAGATCACTTGCCATCATGCGACACTCTTTTTCATTTGTCTCCGATGTTTTATAGAAATGTAAGTTACACAATATTCATACGTGGACGACACGAGAGAAGAGTCAGAGGGTTAAACTATGTGTATGATTGCCAAGAGAAGTAACGCTTAAAAGATCAAACAGACCTTTTTTTATGCAATAAGGAAAGCAAGCGAATTATCTGATGGAAAGCAACCATGGACATCCGCTACGCCGGAGAACGACAGATGCGTTGCTAATATCTTAGCACACCTCATGTGCCATTCATTTCTCCGGCTTTCACACAGTCCAGTAAATCTGAGGAGTACTGATACCCACCAACCAAAACGACTAAACATACACATTGCAAGGGCACTGCCTTTTCTCGAATAATATTTTTTCAACCAAACCTGGTTAGAAGAAAATAATAAACTCAAGCACCTACTTAGTATTTTTTGAGTAGGTACGATTGGTGAAAAATACATCAATTTTACGGTCCAATCTTCTCGATATCTTGTAGTCGTAAACAAGATGTGAAGACAGATACCGACAAATTCATGAATGATAAAAGTATTTGATTACCATTTCTATCACAGCTAAGCAGGGCTGGTTTGATTATAGCACTCCCGTCTTAGAAGGACTACCTAGGGATTGGAAAGTATGTTGCGAAGATTGCTTGCTAATTCACGTTGATGTCTGAGAGCGATTTTCGAAATCATGTATGTGAAAGTGTCATTCGAAATTGAAGAGAACCTAAGTTTAAATTAAAAAATAAAGGAGGGTAAACATTTACCAACCTAGTTCTCTAGTAAAACTACTAAAAAATAATCGAGCGGTGTTGTTTTGTAGCAAAATACAGATTTAATCCGTAAATTCATAACATTAGTACACTTGAACATGACCTTATTACAAAGTCCAACATTTGAATAATTTTAGTGCAAGTATAATAATTTTACTCGTGAAATAGTATTTAAAAGTTAAATTCATACGAAAAAGATGGTCTAATAATTGCATTGCACTGGGATCTAATTAAGCTTAGCCTTTGAAACGTCGAATTTGCTGACTTCTCTCCTTCTTTCTAATACGAGTAAATCTTTTTCCTGATATTCACTATTGGGCTGAGAGCTTTGTTGAAACAAAGAGTCAGATTATTATTATTCAACAAACAATAACACTCGTTAGAACCATTCAAACATTGTTTTACTCAAGTTACCGCTTTATTGAACTGGCCAGGGTTAATATATTTTTCCTAGAAACATTCAAGGATAAAATGATACCTTACATTTACCTATGAGATGTTACTTAATAATTTGTACGTAGCTTGAGGCTTATCAGTCATGAGGAATCGTATTCATATATCAGTCAGACCCAGCGCGTACCTTGATCAAGTATTTATGTCAAGTTTGACTATTCCTTTAAAAGGCCGTGGAATCTAAGACGAAATACTAGTGAAATTATTGTTGGTCCCTAAAGGTACATATTAAATCGGAAATCGAAATTTTGAATTTCTAAAGCAACTGTAATAAAGTTTTTTACGAACGAATAATACTTTGCCTCTGCGAATATATTACCAGAAAAATATTGGAAATTGTTCTTATTCGTGCACATTACCTAAAGAAGAAGTTTGTGCGATATGCAAACAATGTAAAGACGTTTGATCAATTAAAGCTAAGCCGCTTCAAGACAGCTTCGAATTCGCAGAGGTTGCTGTATAAATCAAGTCGTAAGTAAGGAAATGCTGCGCAAATTAATGCTAGGATACCTATGCAAGCCATATCAAAGTTAGCTGACTATTAATATCAACTGACGCAGACTGAGGGACTATCCAATGCAACTATTAGGCAACTAATATACTGTAGCTGTATCAAAGCACAGATAATATTACTTTTGAGTAACCTAAACTCCGAACTCGCACTAATGGTATTGTGGTATGCGAATGTTCATTGCAAGTTTAGAGTTTTAGTATTAACTAGATTGTTTGCTAATCTCTTTGGAGTGCGAATTGAACTAGTGACTAAAGAACGCGTTCGAGTAAACGTAGTGACTTTGATAAAATTAGAGCTACTCTGATAGTTTGAAAATTGCAATAAACTTGAGACTCTCTCTTACCGAGAAGAGGCCTGTGCACACCAGCGGGAAGTATATAAGCCGGATATAATGAGATGATGAATACTTTCAACATGAAACTAGATGATGAATAATCTTGGTGTTCACACGAGGTGGATTTTTGACATCCGGACGAAAAGAAGATCGATGGTTACGAGTGCGTCGACTTGGAAGACGCAAACGTGAAGAAAAATGGGCAAGTTCGTCTTAATACTATTAGTCTCCCGCAGTTCAAACTCGTTTTACGACACAAGTTTCTCGAAATTCAAAATTTTACCGCTGGCCAATAAACCTGCGACTGTATATTTATTTAATTTTTCGCGTTATCGTTTGTTTCTGCCAGGTTAATCTCAATCAATACTTACAAATGTGGTAAAGTACGAGGTTGTCGTCCATTTCCCCGTTGTACCGCTGGAAGGCCTCGTTTGTGGGCGCAAACAACGTCATCTGTCGGTGGTGGAGACTCGTGTTGGCCACCACATTACGGGACAATAGCGCCAGAAACTGCGGACAAAGATATAGTTGTTGATTTTGTTGCTGTATAAAGAAGACAACATTTTCACATTAGGAGGCAAGGAGTTTGTCGAATGTAGTGCCTATGTAAGTGTACAAAATTAATGTTTATTAATTATTCTAATTTTAACGTCTCTGGTGCCATTCGTCTGAGCTTAATTGTGGGAGTGACACAAGGTGTGTAATATTTCAGTTAAATATACGTGGAGGGCGGGGGGCGCTCTGAAAATGAGTTTTCAGTTAGGTGTGTTTACAGCCGGGTTGGTATATTTGACCAAATGTTCAGGTTTACTTATAGATAAAAAAGCAGCCAAGTGCGAGTCTACAAATCAAGTCGAATAGTTAGTGATTCATAAAAAAATACAAAATTGTTACAGCAAAATGAGTTGGCTTGTGCCTAGAAATATGTCAAAGTTACATATTTAAGTGAACGCAATCATAAAACGCCTGATGGGTGTTATAAAATAAGAGCTGAAAAAGCTTGGTTGGAAATGAAAATTTTCCCCGTACACATTTTATTTTATGCAGCTGAATAAATATAAAACTTTTTTTTTTATATTATTGTCCGTCTTAATGTTTCGAAAACAAAATCAGTATTGTTCAACAATTATGATCATTTTTACGAGTACATTGAAATGAACGTACATTGTCACATTTCGGCGTCTTAGAATAACATTCACCATTTCTTAAAAGGCTTTACTTTTACCAATCAACACACATGGACGTGATACAGAGGGATAGCGGTGACTCTTCAGACGCGACGCGACGTTATCATTATGACAGTTAAATTTTAACTTACATTTTAATTACAGGAAACAACCGTGTCGTCCCAAACAGATGTCCCATCGTCGCAGTTAAAGTAGACTCATTCGCAAACGATTTAATCAGACACGAACAGGGTATACACTCTCAGCAACTAAGCTAAATGGGTCGCATGGTTAACATTACATCCCTGTACAAACACATGCGAATGCAAGGTATTTCAATATCACAAACCATCGCTTTGATTCTAAATCCAATTACTATCATAGTACCTATGTAAGACGTCTGTAAGGCTGGCGGCATTGGCAATATTTTCGACAGGTGAGGTACGCAGTTATTTGTTACAGTGAGCACCATATAATTGTCTCATTCTAACATATAGGCGTCTATCATTTGGCGAAGATATACATGTAGAGCCGGCATAAACAAATCTCTCTAACACACGCATTTTAGTGGATAGCGATTCCTCGCTCGAGTGAATAAATCCTCACTTTGACGCTGTAGGAGAGAGGGTAGTATAGTGTGGCTAGATACAGTCACTTTTAACTATCGATAACGCTAAGATAAGTGAATTTGTAACTGGCAAAATCCTAAGCGTAGGTATATCACTTGTTCAGCCTCGCTGCTGTACAAATCTAAACGTGACCTCTCATCCCAGCCACATTCTCAACCGAGTTTAACGAACTTGGCACAGCTAGCAGTCGCATTGGTTCTAGCAAGACTTAAGGCTGGTAAATTTCGTATCGGCTAATAGAAATTGCGTCCCTAGCGTAGCTCAACAATGGGTTCCCGGGAGACGAAACTCGCAGTACTAATAGTACGTAGGATGTTTTCTCCCAAGGTGAAACGAGGGGCTTTGTAGCTCCAAATGGATCCAAATTGTTACTTACATTTATACTTTTACCAACTAACTTTAGGACGAGTTATTGTGTAAGAAGATAATGTCCTCTTTCATGAGCTTTTTAAGAAATCACCGATGGTCTCAGCAGCGATTCTCGGAATATTTTCTCGGAATATTCAAATAAATTGCTTCTATTGAAGCGGGTATTTATATCAACTTGACTTTAAAAATATTTGTCAATATTTCAGAGTTCCTTGAATTTCTTAATACATTTATTTCAAATGATTGAATCAGTTGTCACTTCGCAGATATCCAAAAAAATTTAATTACTACGAAACCACACGTACAAGAAAAATACGTCTGTGCGATACATTAATATATATATTTACATGAAATACCGGACCTCGACCGCTAATTAGAAGTCAACATAATGTCGAACACACCCAACACTAACAAAAATAAAAATGAAAAGGTAACAATTAAAACTTACGGCATTTTGTTTGGTAATAGTAATGTAGGTGGTTTAAAGTTACTACAAATGTTTTCTGTTAGTACGTGGTTGGTTTGATTGAGATATACTAATAATACACGAACTACGAACTACGAATAATATTCGTAGCAAATGAATCAAGAATTTTACTTCTTGTTTTTTATATTTATTTTCACGGTTATACCCACACACTACCCACATAATAACAAGGTCACGTGACAGCTGTTACAGACAGAAAAATTCGAAGGCTTATTCACCAGGTATGGGTGGTGTAGGCATATAGCACACTGATATGATGAGGATCTGGGTTCGATTCCCGGCCATAGCTTTACTTTCGAATTTTTCTTTGTGTTCTAATTTTCAGTGTCAAGTAAATAAACGACGTGACGTGACGTCTCACTCTGCTGGGCACAAGCCTCTTCTCTCCTCAATTCCTAACGATGTTTCCTTTCACCGAACAGCTCAAGGTAAATTTGAAATATAATTTCGCACATATACCGGAAAACTTAGAATTGTGAGCCCAGGATCGAACCCACAACCTTCCACTAGAGAGGCCAGAGGTCAAAACACTGGGTAACCGTGGCTTTTCTCAATCTGGGCCATGGTTGGCATTCATATATACACAAATCACGTCTTTATCCCTTACGGGGTAGACATACCCTAAGGTAACAACACGTTTAGCACGATTGTGGACGTATAGGTGGAAAGGGGAATCAAAATAGTGATGGGTTGCTAACTGCATCGGCTATAACATGAATCTTAAGATTTTTGCCCATTCCCTCGATGGGCTTTTACCATCTACGCGGAAAGAGAAGCAACTGAACATTCTATGTTTTTTCTTTACTCCCCGACCAGCATGGAAGAATTAACAATAACATGTAAAAACATTTGTAGCACGCAATACATTAGTCCCAACACCCCCACTTCGGTGTACAGCTTAAAATACCTAATAAAGAAGAGACAGTTCAAAGAAAAACGTAAATAGGATCTCTAATAGCGGACGTGTGCTGACTGGCTGAGATTACACCTCTACACGAGACCTTATACCTGAGTAACATCGTTACGTTCCAGAATTTCGTTGTTATTCTTGTTTTAGAAGCAAACAAGAAATTTTCTATTTGATTTATGCTAGAAAAATGCAAAGGTGCAAAGCCGGGCTGAAGTCAATTTCCAATAAAATTCACGTCGAGCGACAACAACCGTGTAGTGCTGCGGGCGCAGGGAAAGTGATTTTGGTTGTTCTCTACTCAGACTAAAGCGAATCCCGGATAAAGCAAATGGAACTTTCCGTTATCTAAACCCAAACATCTCCCTTTCTACAGCTTGTGACTTCAAAAGATTCTAGTAGCAATCTCGGTGCTTTCTGTATACGTCGCTTAAAATCCGAAGAACGGGAAATTGATGGTAACGAAAGCGCCGAATAATTACCGATGCTTTATTGAAATGAAGGGATGAGCCTCGCCGTGGAATTACGGAAAATGAAAAGCTCCAGCTATGTATTATTAACGACAAACGTGTTCCAATCCACGTGGAAAATGATGAATATTTAATATCGGTCAGATTAAATTTGATCGGTCCAACACTTTACAATAAGCAAGTAAGCTGTTTAGTAGGTTGTCTATAAACTAGTTACTAAGTTTCTGGCTTGATAGAAATGAATACAGAAACTTCGGTCCGCTCCCTCGTGCGGAATAAGATATGTGGTACGAATGTCAGACAAGTATCAGTACGTATATATTACAGAGAGAAGTTGAAAGTAGACATTAGTTAGCTGGAAAATTGCGCGAGCTAGTTATTAAAAGTTTCCTCGGTATATTTAATTTTGACCGGTAAAAATGGTGGGGTAATGCCCTCGCAGGTGCAATGCGGATTATTGCGAGCGGGATGCTAAACCCCCGAGACACAATATTTAACCGCATACTCATACTCGTTCAATTAAAGGCCTCATTAATAATGATTACAAGCTCTACCTACAACACGATTGCGCACATTCAGTGCGTAAATTAACAATTTGAATTAGCATTCTGTAGCATACATACATTTTTTTGTGCATAGTAAGGTAGCTATGCATCAACGGCTGTATAGTCAAGTATCTATGATTATTACCGCCACCGTGTAAGATCTGACTCATCAGCAGCGACGTAACGTCGTGCAAGCTCGTTAATTTCATCTTGCCCCGACCTCCCCATTTTATCTATTTTTTAGTGTACCGTAGTATACTAGAAATCTGTATAGTTTCGCTAGTCTTGATAAATAATTCAGTTATGTATCGCCAAAAAAATGACTGATACATTTGATAACAATCCAAAAAGAATTCAAATTATACGCTTTAGTAAAAATCAGTCTCTTGTCAAATTATTTTCGGAGCAAAATTAGAGTTAGTAATTCATAAAATCGCAGGTAAAAAATCACAGCGTGTTTGACGCAATCTATTCGTTCTTTGTAGTTTCAAACATGGATTAAAATAAAATAAATCAAGTTGTCACCGATACTTCCCTTGCCCGATACTTCAGTTGGCACAACACCAGACTTAGACAGATTGTAACCAAAACAAATCATGATAAACTGTATCTCTTTAATTATTGCGATAGCTAAGTAGAAAATGGTCTGTTTCACTGCACTATTTACAAAATCTCTTGTTTTTCAGTGATCACCTCCAGGCAAA
Organism: Pandemis corylana; assembly: GCA_949127965.1. NCBI lineage: Eukaryota > Metazoa > Arthropoda > Insecta > Lepidoptera > Tortricidae > Pandemis > Pandemis corylana. The sequence continues at coordinate 8,796,131 of OX421856.1, read as the reverse complement.
CTTATTTTTAAATGGACTGTTACTGCTAGCATCTGATGACACCGCTTACGGGAGAGAATGCGAGCTGCCAGACAGGTTGCTTATCAGAACATTTTTATCTTAGTTCAGACAACCATTCACAGAAACAGAAGAAAAGGACAAATTAAATCAGGTGTTACGTTATCTTCGTGTCCATACCCGCCCTCTTACGGACAAAGATAGTTAAAAAAGACCGCATGAGCGCTTATCGTCAAAGAACATACCTAGTGTGCATAACGTCCAAAGACTGTCGAGAAGGTACCTAATGTGAGGGACGTTCTCTCACGCAGCGCCGACTAATAGAATTAATTAAGTATGCACGTCGCGCCAGAGGCGGGCACGTCTAATGTTCGCGGAGACGTCCCGACAATACTATCGCAAACCCTTTGTTACCGATCCTTCATTGTGATTTCAGTGAATATTTTGTACAGGTACTTAATGACGAAGGACTTAAAATAAAAACGTGTATTTTTCGTACCTACTTATACTTATATTTATGTATTTCTAACAAGTATCTCTGCTTATCTTTCATGCTGGTCTGGGAGTATAGAAAAACATAAAATGTACCAGATGTTTCTCTTCCCGCGCGGATGGTAAAAGCCTATCGAGGGAATGGGCGAAAATCTTAGAAATTATGTTATAGGCGGTGCGGCTAGCAACCCATCACTATTTTGATTCCCCTTTCCACCTATACGTCCACAATCATGCTAAATGTGGGCTTTTAGTCTTGTTACCTTAGACTCTGTCTACCCTGTAAGGGATAAAAGACGTGATTTATGTATGTATCTCTGCTTAATAATATGTTTCCTAGTTACATACATAATTATTTTGATTCCCTTTCCACCTATACGCACACAATCATGCTAAACGTGGTCTTTAGGTCTTGTTACCCTAGGCTCTGTCTACTCCGTAATTGATAAATACATGATTTATGTATGTCGTATATGTTACTTTTAAATATTTTTGGGAGATGTGTGAATGAATCCATTAACTTACACAATATTCCTTACTTATATTTATGTACAGAAATTCGTGTTCTAATGAATACTAAAAACAACAACTAACTAAAAACGTTTCATGTGTATTTTTTTTGTGATTGTGACATGTGTATCCTCTCTATTGCATATTTTTGAAGATTTTTAATGGATATAGATATAGAATGCTGGTATTCCCCTGAAAAAACACACAAAGCGGTTCATATTTCACTATGCACGCTTGAACGAAAAATAGCAGTGATTCATTATTATTATGATGCCTCGGCAAATCTTCGGAGTCAGCACGAGATAATCCCAGTTTGAGTTATAGAGCCGTTTAGCGTGAGGTATTACGCCCATAACACATTAAGTCAATATTTACTATCGTACGGTGCTGACAGATCACATAACGTTCAGGAGGTGCTAGTTACTAATTAGGCGAACCTGTTCGTATATGATTAATCCCGAGAAACTTTTGATGACATGTTGTGACACGACGGCTTTTGTTCCGCCAGTACTCAACTTCAACTTCTTTTTGGAGTTAATTAAGAAATATTGCTTTCATAACAAACATCAGAGGTCTTTCGTCAGTAAATATTTTCCATAGAGCAAACAACCTAATAGAGAGGAAATGCCATATTCATATGAGATTACCTTCGAGTCAAGTCGAAATTTGTGATTTCTGCATTCTGATTGGCCAGACGAAGGTCAAGCAGGTCACTAGAGTTGAGCAAGCAACTATTATGATCAATATGGATAGTTAATGTTCAGTTATTGTGTGTCATAGTGAATGAAACTCGATTAATTTAAAAGTAAATATACGAGCATAATCGAAATTCTTATTACTTAAACGAATTTGTTCCGCGTGGAAGATAAAGGGAAAACAATCGCGAAAAATAAGTGTTAGTGTGGTGTAAGTCGAAAAAGACTGATGTGTTGCCACACTTTCATAGCCTTTTACCACTCTAATTGGTTATTTCCTCTATGATATTTTCCAACGAATAATTGTTAGACACTTGATGTTTACGCCCACGTTAAAAACTCAAGACGCCAAATTTCTGTTTGGCCAGAAAATTGCGTACCTTCGTATAATTTCGCAAATTTTGTCAAATAAACTACTACAGTTTATTGGCACCTGACAGGGAAGTTCATTTCAGGCATGTAACAGGTCCCGGGCGCCATGGTGGCGCGTCCAATAAGCCACAGCTGGGTTCTATGTCTGTGTCATGGGGGAGCAGCCCCAATATATACGGAAACTATTGCCCTTTTACACGCTTTGTTTGCTTGCCAAATATACTCGAAGACAAACTTAGACTACGTTTATAAGCCAACTTTGCTGAGAAAAGCAATAAATTTGGGTAGCGGTCAATGTCTTGTGACATTAATGGTAGCATGAAATATTGTTTTGTATCTTAGCAAGAATAGTAATAAGTGCAAAGCTTTCTAATGAAATAGTTAATTGGTTTTGGTTTCACCACGAAGGCTGGCTACGAGAGGCAACTATGGGCAACTTTAAGGAGTAGGTACATACAATACATACTTTGTTTGACGACGACCTAATTAATTTTAAATCGCGTTTCCTGCTCTCAGTCGAAGTTTTCATCGGTTGTCTTCTTCTACATATCAAAAATTCTACTCGCAATATCGATTATAAAGTCATTTGAAACCAATCAAATTAGTCCCATCTTTATGGCTACTATACTCTACGGCACATATACATATAATTAAAATAAATGGTGACTGTGATGGGACCAAACTGTTTATAATTACAACCTAAATAAGTGGTACAGCCAACTGCTAGTATGTATGTAATTTAAAAAATACAATAATAGAGAGATAGTAGAGCAAGAGACTAACTAGGATAGAAAAATGTATGCTTAGTTGGTTTGGTCACGTAGATCGGATGGATGAAAGTAGACTAACTAAACAGATCTATATGGGGAGTGTGAATGGTTACGTTGGGAGGAGAAGGCCTAGGCGGACGTTCCGAGACCAAATAAGAGACGTTTCGGAAAAAGGTCAAGTCAGGAGTACCCGAAACCGACGAGCATGTATGAAGAGATTGATGAATTTGGATGCAGCGAAAGAAGTATGTCAGGATCGTAGCAAGTGGAACAAAGTAGTATCTGCCTACCCCTGTGGGAAAGAGGCGTGACGGTATGTATGTATGTATGTATATGTAGTAGAGCAAAGGCGAATTTATCCCTAAAATGGGGTCTCTTTCAGCTAACCTATTTACTCAAAGCAAAGCAAAAGCAGTCGAAATACTTGCATTACCTTATTAAAATTGATAACAAATAGCTATACTATTGCTAGACCAGGGGGGTTACCAAGACGTTATAATGCGATTCAATTCCGATTCAGTTTAGGTTCGCTCGCTGTCAGATCCATACTAAAAATGACAGCTAAAACCTGAACTGAGTCGGAATTTAATGGTATTAACACGTCATGCCAGTAGTTACCTACGTTTAGGGTTAGGCGTAATTACTCCGAAACTAGAATGAATATCGTCGGCTTAATTGCGATCGCTTGGCAAGCATTCAAAAGTGCTTGCCGAGTTTATTACAACCACTCGTGTAGTTAACGCTTTAGCCAAGCAATGATTGAGGGAATTATTATTTCTATGATAGAGTAAACGAGGTAAATATACATATTTTACTAGCAACGGGAATTTAAAATTCGCACGAATAAAAACTGCACAGCAGCCAAAAGAAAAGACTCAATTTTATTACTTTTATTTTTGATAATTCATGCAACCTTCATTACATTTATTTGACCTTAACCATGAGGTTTTTGGTGAAGGTAAACATAGTGAGGAAACCTGCACACGCCTGTGAAGCTATTCAATGGTGTGTGTGAAGTAGCCAATCCGCACTGGGCCCGCGTGGCAACTATAGCCTAAACTTTCTCATTCTGAGAGGAGACCTGCGCCCAGCAGTGGGATGTATACAGGCTGGAGATGATGATGATGACGTATGTAAACAGCAAAAACCAAACGGCATCTTTTAAAAAAAATCATACAGGCAGTTTTATCAAAGACATTCTTTGGTGTAAATACTGAGCATTAAAACAATGCTTTGTGTCCACAGCAAGCCACTCGAATAGATTGTGAGCCGCGATAGCTCCCTTATTATAGTGAAGCAAAACAGCGAGCCCTTCTAATAAGGCAGCGCAATAATAGTTCCTCAGCTTACATGCGACTACACAAGGAAAACCGCGGATGGTATGGCATTTGAAACAATAGAGCCTACATATAATAAGGTGTTGTACAAACTGAAACAACCGTCGTTTTCCCTCCGATATTAATAAATGTTGGATACACAACTTCTGCTGTAATAATACACTACGACAACTCGTTACATGTGAACGTGGCATTACATGCGGGTAACTTTCAACTTTTTACCATCAACTTTGCTTGTATAATTTCCCTTTACTACTAGCTTCTTCTGCCCGCGACTTCGTCCGCGTAGAATTAGAATTGATGTGTATTGCTATCCCGCGGGAACTATGCAATTATCCGGGATAAAAAGTAGCCTATAACCTGCCTGGTAATTTTCTTAACAGATTAGTAAAGTTTGCATCAAAATCCGTTCAGCGCTCTGTCTGTGCGGTGCAATAGAATATTTATCCGTGTCTGCCGCTATAGACACGTCCATAGATAATAAACGAAAAAATATATTGGACAATTAAAATCAAAACCAAATTAAGCAAAGCTTGCACTTACTAAATGTAACCTAAAATAGAAACTATTTTATACCGACTAGCCTGTAAAGAGATTTGGTTGTGGGCGTTGTAATTTCCATGTATGTAACATAGTTATGAAATCTGTTTACGGTCTTCATACTTAAAACGTTCTAGATTATGATGTGTAAATATCGCCCGCCCATCATTTAGTCGTGATTTATTTACGTTAGTTGAAAATAAAGAAATCTTTGGACCTACCTCATAAAATTGATAAGTCTTATAACATTTTTAGCAGCGCACCAAATGTTACATACATAATACATTCATGTGACGTGGTACTTCGCCTGTTAAGTATTACGATGACTAACGTTTATTTCGAACGAAGAAACACTGTCGTATTCTTAATAGGATTTAGTAATTAGAGACTTCTGTAGATACAGACACGTACATTATATTTATGAAGCGATGCGAGGGAATTGTTTTGTAAGGGCCCTTTTCAGAGACAAAGCCTTTTTTACGCATGTATCAGCATTAGCACTTAGCGTTTGAAAATGAGAGTACATACTGTCTGAAAGGGTATTACGGATCAGGTACAATGGAAATTTGTATCTGGTTTTATTTAACTTTTTATGAAAAAAAAAGTATTTTCTCAATAACGAATTCATAAACGTACGATCAACAAATTGAAATTTAAGTACCGAATATTTAATTAAGTGGCCAGCAATATATCAGTTTAGAAGATTTTTTAAAATAAGAAAAATGTTAAAATAGTCCATTAGCTAATAAATATGTTTACGGGCGAACGCCAGGAAAGTTTAGAAGCAAAAAGTCGAAGTTGTCTAGTGAACCATGCGGAGCTTTGAAAATAGCGATGCTGTATAAAATATAGAGCTTCACAGGAGCCTAATTCGCTAACTTTCTTCCGCACTAACCGACAGAAAATCTAATAATACACCACTTCCCTTTGAAGTAACCTTATTGACTTCGTAAGGCAGTTTGGAACGGAACCTGCTGCGGGATCCGTGCGAATAATGTTTTTAAAATAGGCCAAGGGACACTCGCAATTCATCCTAAAATTAAAACAGATTGAACTTTATGAAAATGAATTTGTCGAAATTACAGCGAGTCAAAATAATGTGGTTAAAAGGAAAGTTGTTCTTTCTAATGTAGTCGTAGCTTTCGCGTATGCAAACATAGTCCCAGTAACTAATACGTCGCTTTCAGCGTGATTTATCGATAACAAATGTTTGTGCAAGTCACTACTCTGTGTGATAGCCTGTCATGAAGCGTAAGGCAGGTCAGGGCGGTGACGTTAAATAAACAGGGAGCAGCTTAATGCAGTCGCAGTGTCGCAGGGAATGATATTAAATGCACTGAAGCCAGTGCTGTGTCACGCTGCATACATGTGCATGACATAAATGGAATGGAGTCCGAAATTCAAGGATGGCTAACTGTTAAAGTGAAATTACATTGTCTAAACGGGTTCAGAGCATGGATTGAACTTTCTGTTTATATAATTTCAGTACTTGCTTTTGAAGTTTTAGTGAAAAAGCTACGTGTAGATACTTAAATATGAAACAAATTTATTGTCTCAACTACCTGCGCATAAGTAGTTTGGCAATGACAGCTTAATCTACGATTTCATTTGTGTAAGTAACATCGCCAGATTCCATCTTCAAAGTTGAATCAGGAAGCGATACCTCCGTTCCCTTGCTTCAATGGCTACACAGCTGGGGTACTGATTCCACTTTGATTTAGTTTAGAACTTTAGTTTCTAAGAGTCTCTAAGATAGTCCCAACTAAAAGACACATTGTGACAACTTGGTCTCTGAAATGAGGTAGTATGTCTTAAGTTATCGTTACCCAGATTAATTCGAGAATTTTCAAACTTGCAATTGGCGGTAATATAGAATAACGAACTATAAGTTTATCCCTTCGCCACGCAAAACGTTGAGCATAAATGAAAATTAATTTCCGTAGAAATGATAATTGAACAAGATTTTAGATTTGTGATTTATGGGGCGAATAATAATCAAACACGTCGCCTAATACTGTATTGTTGTCGCATCCAGTTAACGATAAAATCGAAACGCGCAACTGTGCACAACCCTCCGCCAACGTGTGAAATTGTTTATTTCAACTCGCATTTAAGCTTTCCATTGTCAATGGCCAGATTCAAATGTAAAGAATTACATTGTAACACCCTAATCTTGATCCGAAATCGCTTACAAAGCGCCCTGTTAAAAGTGAGTGTTAATCAGATTTGATGCATTGTGTTTACTCGGCAGGAGACATGTATGACATTTTTTGGAATCAAAGGCCCGCCCATGGCTGAAGGGTGAAGTGAATTGCCTACAACGACACTATCTTGGCTATTGTGAAATTAATGGCTTCGATAATATTGTAGAAGGATCTGGAAACGGTATTTATGCATTAAACTTTTCAAACAAAGTTGCTGCGGTATTTTCGAAATGGCGATTTCATTTAGTTTGTGATATGTTATTACTTTTTAACTTATCATGTATCTACTTTAGAATAAACCTTTTTAGGTAGAATTCAGTACCTATCGTAGGTTGCATAGCAAATGAATATAAATAGATGATGTTTCTTCAACGCCAAAAATACGATCCTGTATTTATTTCTAAACTTACACTGAACTAGGTATCACCACCCAGGATTAATCACGTATGATATCCCTAAAATTACGTAGACATCCTTATGATCAAGTTTCAAGAGTGGTACAAATTATGAGTGAAAATCGTGAATTTTTAAACATTTATAAGTACAACTTACTTCTCTTACACGTACTTAAAATGATTTATTGTGAAGAAAACTCGTGTCCAAATATCAGTCACATGGAAGCAGGGAATAAAAAGAGCTAAAAGTCAAGTATACAATGGTCCATTTACGGCATTGAATTAGACTGAAGTAAGAAAGGGAATAACGAAATTGATAAATTCATACACAAGTATCCTCCGAAGACAACAGGGTTACAATGAGGACTGTAACAAATTCTGTTTGGGGCTTCTCTAAATCTGTGTCAAGGGATAATACAACAATGAAAATTGGACTTCAAATATTGCTTTAGCCGAAACGCTGCGAATTCTTTTATGATGAAACATTCCTTTCACTTCTAAAGGAAATATCATTGAGTTAGACGTAATGAAATTCTGAGTATATTATAAAGAAATAGATCGTTGGTCTTCGGTTAACTCTTTGCATGATGATGATGGGTCGTTTTAAGTTTTCTTTAAAATAAGAGAAACAGAAGGAAATGATTTAAATTTATTAAAAAAAAGAGATCCAATGAGCATTTTATTTTTTACTAACTAAGTATTTTATAATAGTAATAATTTTATTAATTATGGTTGTTCAATGTCCGAAATAAATAATTTCATTTCATTTCATTTCATTTCATAGTCAACTAACAAATGAAGTTTTCAGTTAGCGCGTTTCATAATTTGAATATGTCCGTAGCCAAGAAAGTGCTGTAGCCAGACTGTAATCCCTTGAGTAGCCGACTGAAACAACTAGACGGTGAAATATTCTCTATCTCATTTTGTACTAGACGTAACCATTAATTTCTGGCTGGATTACAGCAGTTAAAACTTTTGAGTTAGTACTCATTATACATAATTATGTAACGATACATTTTCATAATAATTGTGTACAAAGTCAAAATAAACAAGCCTAAAACCTACTCGATAAAAAAAACCCAAACCGTTACTAATTTTAAAATATAATATATTTTGGAATACCTTTTGATAATTTAAGTGATTTCAAAGAGGCTGTAGTACAACAAAGCCATGTTCAAGTTTCAGGAATCTTGGTTTAAGTAAGTATTGCACAACAACTTTACTCAAGAGCGGAGGTTCTGCCAAAATTCCCGTAGACTTTGGCTTCGACTTTGTAAAATATGTTTTCTCAAGGATGGAACGGATGGAAAATTTAAGTTAATTTTTGATTTCGAAATATATAAGATCCAGTGCACGAAAAATAAAAATAAATCACAAAAAAACAGTGCCGAATGGGGCTTCTAGCCCAGTACGGTGCTGCTTTACAGATGCAACAATGAACATCAAAACATAGCATCAAAAGGATAACTCTACTATAGTTTTTTTATTGTTGTAACAAGAATAACAAACATAACCCAATGAAGGAAAAGCAGCCAATCAAATCGATTCTCCGTCTGTCAATCTAAGATCACAGGAGCAAAAGATTGTCTTGATTGGCTTATTCTACAAGTCGCGCAGATGATAGGAGAAAGGATGTAGGGACCTATTAGATTCTTGTGTTTCACTTCAGATTCTTTGTATTTCGACCTATAGTAATGGCCTATCTCATAGCCAGTGAATAAACATTACTTGGGCATTTTCATGCACTAAGTCGCGGGTAGGTAGTTATTGTGTGTGTGTGTCATAGGGGAGACTGAAAAACAGCGTCTGTTTGCCTAGACTTAAGTCTGAGGCGCAGGCATATGCTGAGTCATTTACCTTTTAGATAGTTTGTTGCATTTTTAACTGTGTTTATATTGTTTGTACTTTTGAAACTGTACCTAATTGAAGCAAACTATTGAATAAATATCCTTTTTTTTATTTTGTCTTCAGCACCAATCTATAGAAACAATAGATGTAAGGAATATACTGCTACAATTTAAATGTATCAGAACAAATAGCACGCAGTAAATTAAAGATTACTCGTTATTTAATCCTTTGCACGCTTGTTATTTATTGCTTCAAACTTAGTCAATTGGTTTGAATTACGAACTTTAATTAAAAAGGGATAAGCACGGACATTTTCTGTCGCCGTAGTAGAATTTATTATGACATCTATTTGTTAACAATTTCTTAGGACATTAATTTTCATCATGAAGCCTGGCGATTACTAGAGTGACTTTAATAATCGTTGTAGGAATTTCTGTGACAAGTTCATCATCTTCTCTGAATTAACAGCATTTCCTCATTCAACTTGACTTTATATTTTACTAGCTGTTGCCCGAGGTTTCGCGCAGAAGCAAACATTTTTTTCCATAATTTCATTTTATACAAACCTTGTCCGAACAGTAACAAACATCAACTAAAAAAGAAATATCCAATTCGGTGTAGTCGTTTGGAAGTTATGCTATATATATTTCGATGATTTATTTTTATTTTAGTTACGATTCGTTTAGTTACAATATTCAAGAGATTTTCAATATTTTCGTTTGAATGATTGAATACCTAGTACCTTCAGGTCGTCAGACATTTAAACTGATGAATTGATGATAGAGAGTTACTGCAATACACATTTTGTCGTTCGAACTTCAGCTGCTTCTTTCAGGAAGGACATGTTACACAAAAAACTACGACAAAGAACGCTTTAAGATTACCATGTGGGTAGTAAAGTGTACTTTGTAAAAAGTACGTATCTCTTCCTGAACTATCAGTAAAGGAACGTAGGGATGTACTAAAAAGTGAGCAATAAGACTTCTTTTAATCAATACATTTTAGCAAAGTAAGAACCTCCAGTCATTGTCTATTAAACACAGAAGTAAGAGATCTCAAAAGTGAGTAGCTTATTTAAACTCCATAAACTTAACCACGCCTAAATTGTGATTTCACAAAGGAATGTTGCAAGCACGTCTTTTGTTTCAGAAAAGTTGTTAATTTGATTAAAATTTATTACGAAAGCGGAATAGGGGATGAATACAAAGGTGCTTATAATGCCAATATTTCTCCCTTTTATTGGGCCATTCTGTCAAAACCAGGTAAGTTTGCGCCTTTGATAGCAATCTCAGTAATCTTAGGGATGAGGTTTACGGAGCGTTAATAATAAAGAGAAATGTGTGCGAATTAAAAAAACTGCAAAGTTACCGCTGTAAATTTTAGCATAATTTCTGCGCTCGCTAATCCGAAAAGATTTTCTCTTTTTTTTAATTACCAAGCAATTCTTAAGGAGTACCTATCCTAGTAAGAGCCCGGCAAATTAATGAGAAAGAAAGTAGAGGAAAACGTTCCAGTTTGTTAAGCTCATTTGTCGGCGAATGAACGCGGCTGAATCGCCTACGATGCTTATCGTTATCACAACGCTCGGCGATTTTTTTCGGGTAAGTGTATCCGGATGCTGTCCTTGTGTCGAGTGCATACTGCAATTTTATTTTTCAAACAGTACGCGAGACACTTTACAAGTACATAATACTAACCCTTCAAATCTATGAATAGCTTGTTTTAAGGATCTAAAATTTATTGTATTAAAAAAATAGTTTAGAATCGAATAAAACAAAAATACCAGTCCCACATATTACAAGGCTACTCAGCCTAATTATTGGAAAAAAGTAATTAGTAAAACATTTTTTATAACAGATTACAGGGAAACCTAAATATAACAGTCTATGTTCTTATAATAACACTGGCAATCTCTGAATATTGTGCGTATGTACAGACCCTCGGTGTACATTAGCACTAAATGCATGTCAATTGGCGTTTGCATGATATTCTGAGAAACGTTGCAAGGATGCCTGTTTTCCCTTATTTTCCTCAATCTTATTTTTATGAATGAATACACGAACGCACTCAAACTTTTTCAACGCCTATTTGCATTGCTTATCCAAATAAACGATCGACGTTGGAGCCTACGGGAGCGGCAACAAATAACACTTAGCCGCTTTCGATACCTGCAAGTAAATTGCGTTATATCGTCGAGATAGAGATCAATGAAACCAGATCGAGGTTACGCATCCCGCCGCGCTGGGATCGTCGTAAAACAAATCAGTGCCGAACAAATATTTCTCAAACAGGGATATTGCGAACGATCGGAAAATAAGATCGCACGCGCCATTCGAGCAATTCAACATCTTGAAGAACACCTGGATTTAATAAAAGTGTGTTGTTACAGGCATTTGTAAGCGGGGAAAAGTTACCTTTTGGGGATGAAATGTGGTTGTGCTACTTTTGTCGGTATTAAATTAATTCACCTTAAATGACAGGCTTCGGGAGTTAAGGGAATTTCTTACATCAGTAATGGGGTATGATGGACTAAGAAGTTATTTTATCTGTTTTTACTTAACAAGTATCAAATTGTTAACAAGCAAACAACTACCTAAGTTACGGGCTTGAAATGGAATTGTATCACCATTTCGTATTTTTCTGACTTCGGTATCAATTTATATCTTATGTTCGGGCGGAAGTTTGTTGAAACAATTGAATATGTACGTGAATTTTCTGTTGTTCTGTTATTGTTACTTATTTATTAACACAACTGAATAATAGATTCATCTATGAAAGCACAATAGAAGCACAAGAAGCGATATCTTTCCTTGATCATTCCGCAAGAGGTGAAAGCGCATTGTCTTCGTTCACAAAAACATATTATGACAATGTGCTTGAAAAAGTTCAATGTAATTTGTCATGACAAGACGACAAGTTACTTTAAACGAATTCATAATCAGATTATCATTTCTATTTCTAAATCATAAGAAATCGGTAATCAATCATGATTGATAAAAGCATCCTTGTCCTTAACCTCAACATAAACTATAATAAAAAGTAACTTGAACTCGTTTGACCCTGCCATCTGTTGTGCCATTGAATCGCCTCCGACTCCTGGCACGAAAACACCCGCATTGACTCAGCTGAGTGTTGAATAACAAAGTTCTAGTCTACTTCCCCAAATTTCGGCGCCTGGCCGTCGCGTCGGCAGAGCCGCGTTGGCGCCAGCAGGGATGTTGGCACCAGACGACATTCACCCCCGGGGTCAGTGCCCTCACGACCCTCAATTTGCACTTACAGAATGCGCAAACAAGATGCGTCTATTGCCCTAGTCTAGCCCGGCTGTCTGGCTCGGGACGGCTTTAATCACATCCTCGACACTCCCACCTCGTATTGCCGGGGTTGGATTTCAGCTGGAAATGACTTCGTGGAATGACTCTACTTAAACGAAATAGATGTACCTAATGTTTGATAGTGGTTACCTGTGAGACAGTGCTTGAGTGAGTTTGTGCGTTTATAATTACTATAGCAAAAGCATACGCTTTTGATTGCGATATTGTGGTGTTGGTATCTGAAAATGGTTGGTCTTTTAAAGCATCCAATGCCTAGTGTTTGAATCGCTATAAATAACTGTAAATAATAATATTATAAATGCGAAAGTAACTCTGTCTGTTGCCTTTTCACGCCTAAACCGCTGAACTGAATTTGTTGAAATTTGGTACACAGATAGTTTCCGTCCCGGAGAAGGACAGGATACTTTTTATCTCGGAAAACAGCGTAGTTCTAACAGCTAATTTTAATTTATCTATGTTACTTGCGTTGCGCTGCGTTTGGGTGGATGAAACGAAAGAGCTGTGTCAGGATTGTAGCAAGTGGAGTTATGTAGTCTCTGCCTACCCCTGTGGGAAATTGCGTGACGGTATGTATACAATGTATGTTGCGTTAAATAAAAAAGGCAGTAAAAATATCACACTAAACAAATCACATTTTACAGTGCGGCTGTTAAACTAACACTTGTACAATCCGGGGCAGTTACGGCAACAGCGGGGTGCTAAAAAAACTGGCAGTATACTTTATGGCATAGTTTATACCGGCGGACTATTGACATTTTTATTTAGCTATTTCCTTGGCTGTTTTGTACACCGTAAGTTTTACAGCATAGAGGATCTACTTACGCTAGGCTCTGGGTAATTTTGGCACATTTTAAAGGAACATTAAAAAACATCGTGTCCTTTGTTCTTAAATTGAATATGCAAAATTAAACTTTATTTTAAACTAGCGACCCGCCCCGGCTTCGCACGGTATATTATGCATGTATTATACATATAAACCTTCCTCTTGAATCACTCTATCTATTAAAAAAAACCGCATCCAAATCCGTTGTGTGGTTTTGAAGATATAAGCATACATCGGGACATGAGGACAGAAAAAGCGACTTTATTTTATACTATGTAGTGATAGTGATGCGGTGTAAAAAATATTTTGGATGAAGTGTTTTTAGAATCCTTCGATCACATTTTTTTTATCACCGTCATCATTATCTTAACTTGCCCATTTGCGTCACATTATACACCATCGAACTGCTTCGCAGACACGTACAGTGTTGCTTATTTTTTTGTGCGAGTGTATAAATCGTTACCATTTGTAGCTATCTAAAATTAGGTATCAACACACTAATCTGCCATATGTGACAACAGAAGGCAGCATAAATCATACACCACTTTCCCGGCAGGGGTGCATTCTGTGTTTTGGAGGATATTAATGATTAAATTTGCACGAACAATCGCCCCGAGCTTTGTTCGGCTGATTACCGGATGCTTCCACACTGAATGAAACATAAGTCGTTTGACTTTACCGGCCCACCCTTCGTTGTGGATAACTGAATTACAAATTAGTGTGCATCAGCTATGTGGGTAATGTAACGAGTTTTCAGAATACAGCTGAAGTTGCGATGACTCGTGGACAGGTACAACACCACCAAACGAAATATTTATATTTGTTTTTATTATAAAGGCCTAAGACGTAGTTAAATAAAATAAATAAAATAAATATCTTTGGAAAAATTACACCAATTGACCCAGCCCCAAACTAAGCAAAGCTTGTACTATGGGTACCAGGCAACGGATAAACATACTTATATAGTGTAGATAAATACATACTTAAATACATACAACATCCATGACTCGGGCTCAAACATTCGTATTCATCATACAACTGTCTGCCTCTAACGGGATTCGAACCCAGGACCTCTAGCTTCATAGTCAGGGTCACTAACCACTAGGCTATCCGGTCGTCAAAGCAAATATGTATTTTTTAAGAGATGTATGATGATGCAAGTCTGTAGCTTTAATTTTCAGATCTATTTCGTGTAGAGTACCGAAACCGCAAAATTTTCATTGTTCCAATATTTAGAATAAAGCTTTAAGAGTCCTTAAACGAGCTGAAAACTCGTTCCAGGTATTCGCAGTGAGAACGGAGTTTCGAAAAGGCGTGAAACGCGAAATGCTTGGAATGAGTTTTGAAACGGCGTATACGAATATTTTGCAACAGAAGTTTTATAGTCTATGAATAAATAATGATACCTGGTGGAAATAAAGTAACTTACAGTAGTTTCGGTTTCAATATTGAATTTTAAGCGGCAACTTAGGTACTTTATTTCGAGAATAAGTTGCACCGTCACCAATGGACACTTGCAACGCCAGAGAATTGCAATTGCGTTGTCAGATGATAAAGAACGCTGCATGTTTCACTAATTTAAATTCCACGCCGGAACACAACTGCTCAAAGCACCACTGGTTAGTGACAGGATTAACGAGTAAGAGGTGTGGTAGCAATCTGGTCAGCTCGTGGACAACGTCCTACAACTCTCAAAAGACGTATATGAATACGAACTAACCTGATAATACCTAACAGTAACCATGGACAATGTTTTGGCACAGACAGTGTGCCCCAAATAAAGTTATAATCAAAATTGCTAAACATAAGACACATGTTCCTGAATCAGCGTTTAAAATCCATTATGAAAAATGTATAATGCTGACACATAACACACAAAACGTATGAGTGTGTGAGTAAGAAAAGCAATAAGTTGCTTATTAGGAGGTAAGTAAGCGTTTGTAAGGAGGCAATCTGAAGAGGTCCACTTGAAGGTAGACAGACACGAGAACAATGGGCCCGCATCGGCAGACGTATCTCTAGTGGTGTTCAACCGGGGCCCGCTAAACCCCCGTTCATTAGTAAACTCACATGTCATGAACACCGCGCTTAGTTTCAGACTGAAAATGCGTTATACAACGTTTTGTCACTGTCCACAGACTGAGTTTGCCGATTCTACGAGTTTTGTAAGATCATTGTTGTGGAGACAAGCGATTACTCTTAAGTTTTTCTCACAACAACAACAACAACACAAATCACGTCTATATCCCTCAAGGGGTAGACAGAGCCCGAGGTAACAAGACCTTAAGGCTACGTTAAGCATGATTGTAGACGAATAGGTGGAAAGGGGAATCAAAATATTTTCTCACAAGTGACACGTAAAAATAGTGATTAACTTAAGATTATGAAGGTGATTTAGCATAATTTTTTGACACAACAAATCGTTTCTACTACTAAGTCTACGTGACTTCTTGTCGCACAATTAACCTTTATTATGCTACTAGTTGTTGACCGCAACTTCGTCTGCAAAGAATTCTTTTATCGCTATCCCGCGTATGTGTTATTCCAGGCTATGGTCTATCCTTGAGCCAAATTTTAGCCAGATCTCTGTTCAGTCGTTCTGATGTGAAAGAGTAACAAACATCCATCCATACTCATAAACTTTCGCATTTGTAATATTAGTAGGATGTATGTTTCTTTGTACTTTATATTGACAACCCAATGAAGTGTACAAATATTGAAACCGTTTTTCTGAGAATGTTAATTAATGTAATGTTGTGTGTGCGTATATTTTCTGGGGATATAAGAAAAATACAGGTATGTACGTTTACACAAAACATTCTTCTATCCTAAGTAAGCACATGGTACAATTCACGGAGTGCTATTAAAGCTTTATTTAACTAAAATATTGTCAAGGAACAAGATTAGGTACAAACGTAAATATTGCATAGTGTTTTCGGATAGCACCAATATTTTACGTGTTCAAGTAGAGCCAAAACTAAATCTCAAAACCAATATTTCTAATATGATCTTAAACAACTCGGGATCGAAAAAGGTTCATGCAATATTTATTTTGTATTGTATACAGAGGAGCACTTTAAAAGCAAATTCAGACAATGTAATATTGATAGTCTAGCTGTATGTATCGCGTGACTAGATCCAGTTCTGCGAACAACGTTTTAGCTCTTAGCTTCAAGGATAGTTTCTACCTAATATTGGGATCTAAACAAGTAAATTCGCATGGGTATTGTCATAGAAGTTGAAACAGTACACTAGGTAAATCTACAAACCCACAACTACCAATTTTCTTCGTCATTTGTCATAAATAATTTAGTAATTCTAACTGTTGTACCAACTTCAATTGCTAGATACTTAATATCACCGTAATCACATAGGTAAAACTTTGTATTTGCTAGGGAGTGAATGAAATATTTAATTAACAATACTGTTTACACTTGGAATTTCCAGGCTTTCACTGTGGAAATTAATAATACATCACGGCACAGGCCTCTACTATGGCACAAATAAGATGAAATCAGATACTTGTTCGGGGGATATTACGCCTCCTAAATGAATATCAGCCCACCGCGTCGAGTTCCTGCGTAAAAGACCTTTTGATTCGCCGATGGCCGCCCGCGCCGCGCGCTTCGTTGCATTTTAATATGAGCTACTTATTCGAGGACAAAAGAGCCAAGGTATTGTTATATATTGCGAAGAGCTCCGATAAAATTCGCTACTATTTTTTACCATTACGGTTGTTCGGTGCGATATTTATCGATTTTTTTAGAAAGTGATTTCGTGACCGAAATATTTTTCGGCACCTAGATTTACTGAACTTGAAAGTGCTTCGTAGAACGCTTCTGTAATAAAATATTGCCGTTGCCTATATTTATTCACGTCTGAAATCTATTAATCAAATATTATTACCTAGTACTTTTCTGTACTTTTAATGTGGGTCAATTGAGGACTGTACGAATGGTTTTGTGGCACCCACCGGACATGACACCCGTTATCTCACCGGTATACCGAACGCGCTGAGTGATGTTTTCGGGAACATTTATTGATGATCCTATGGCAGAACTGCCATCGATTCAACTGGACCCATATAAATCAGGGGACGGAGTTCTGAAAACTGTGATCATTCATTTCGGGCTGCAGTGTTTGTGACAGATGTTCCGTTGGACACCCCTGTTTCAGTTTTAAACTAACGGATGTTAGTTTACTTAATTAATGACCGTTAACACACACGAAACGACATTTGATGTGTTCTTGTGAAATGCGTGTCACGCCTAATTTGTGTATCATAATTAAATCATTTAACAGAACAAAGTAACGAGAAATTATTTCAAGCACCTGTACATAATCAACGTTATTCTGTTTTACGACCTTAATATAATCACGACCTTTTCGATGAAAGTTCATTACATTTAAGCTGCTATATGTTCGTTAAAGTATATTTTCTGGGACAGAAAATTATTGCCTATGAATTGAAGCTTGTTAACAACGAAAACAACGATTAAATTAATAAGTTAATTTACTGTTTTTTTTACAAAGTTGGCACTGATCGAATTGAATGAGTTGAGATGTGGTGCTGAAAGAAAATTCTCAGCATAACCTGGACCGCACACCCCATCAATGTATCGATCTTGGCTGCACCGAAGATCTAATCTTGAGAATCCAGATCACTAGGCACATGCCTTCACGCTGTGCAGATCAAATTTACTCAATTCTCGATACAAATGTGTACGATACACTACACTCGGCGGCAGATAAGACGAGGCGGCAATGTATAAAGTATTCCGAAGAAGTGCCACGACCCTAAGTGAAAAAGAAACTGATGCAATTCTTTGTTACCACACTAGGAAGTCAAATACGTTTGAGATGAACTAGCGATACGCAAGAGAAAGACAAGACGTCTATTAAAAACACGCAGTGAGCGAAATTTTATCCTCGTATGCGACAGTCATATATACGCTTACAGACCGTAAATCACGTGATATTTTTTGAGCATTTTTTTTACACCTCGAACCTCCCGCCTTGTGATTCTTCGTGAGGTTTACCGATGGGAATTAAAAAATCTGCAAATACCCAAAAAAACATATAAGACTTCAGAGTGTTGTTTACCCTCCCCTGGCTCAATGCCTGTATACAATAATTACAAGCAGGATTAAAGTTTGACAATGACTAGAGTAAAGCCGCAGTGAGCGACAGTGCGGGGAAGTGGCACGTGTGCTAGCTGGTACTGAAAGATTAGTCACGGTAACGCTGGTGCTCCTAATTGCTGAGTCAGTGACACGGTTGCCGGTTGCGGCGGGACGGAAGCCGTACGGCTGCCTCGCGCCAACCGGAACACGGACTTGTGGAGCTTCACCCTCATTTACCTACTTTCTACACCTTGTACTAATTTATTAGTAGGTATATAATGTTCTCGGTGGCTTAATTAGATCCTTGAAATCAATTAGATTCAGTATAGGTAGATAGATAAACATTACAAAGCAAAATTAAAAAGTCACAGCCAGGAGGGGTACAGTCGAGGGCATAAATATCGATCAGCCCTCACGTCAAATATATGTGTCATCGAACTTATTGTTTGTAGCGTAAAGTTGTATAGATGTTTTTGACGTCTGGGTAACGTGCATAATATTGATGACCTGGACTTCAAATAAAAAAAATCTAATAACTTAAGCTCGTAACTTAGGCGTAATAATGGACGGAGCTTTGCGCTTTGAGAGTCATTTTCTTGAGCTAATGCGCAACTGCTTCTACAGACTTAAGTCTTGTACCGAATTCGCGAGTATTTGTCTGCGGAAGTGCGTGTCAATTTGTGCGAAACGCTCATACTGTCCAAGCTAAGTTATGCAGACACAGTCTTTGGCAGATATATATAGGCGCGAACTAGGAGAGTCATACAGCGGATTCGAAACGCTTGCGCACGGTTCTGCATTCCTTGCCCCCGACGAGGGCACGTAACACCATCTCTAAATAAAATTAATATTATAAACGCACATCACACGCACATGCACACGCACACGTACACGCGCGAACACACACACACACACACACACACACACACACACAAACATGCACATACCTACACACAAACATTAAATATGTGTTGAATTATTTAAATTGTTGTTGCGTTACCGTCGACAATACAGCGTTTGATTCCCACAGGTTTTGTATGAAAATACTCTTTCAATTGTTTTTTCTTTTGACCTAATTAACAAACTAACAGGTAGCAAGAGATCATAGCGCTGTGTATTTTGTATTTTATTTTATTTTATTAGCTTGCTAATTCCACACGTTCCTTTTGAGGTAGCTACTGATCCCTAATATCTAATTGATCCGCGTTATACCTACCTACTGTTAAAATGTATTCAAACTATTGTCAAACAGCGCACCTCGACGCATAGACCGTTATTATTTTAACGCACATGCACACCGAAAACATAATCCGTAGTATTTCCATAGATAATGCCCGCATTTTCAATTATGTGCCACAATAGGACCCCAAATATTATCATCATCAGATGCTGCAGTCGGGAGCCAACGCGTTCGCACAATAGCGTGTTATACAACAAGCATTTTATGTTTACTCGGAAAAAAATCAGAGATTACGACATGTTAGCAGTTAAACCATTTGTATGACAAATAGGCGGCGGATTACACCCGAATTCTACGGCAGCGGGTAGGTACTTATTGTATCGTTTGGCGGCGCGTATGGTGTTTACTAACCTATTGATGTTTTAATGGCTCCTGGTTTCCGTAAAAGCTATCTGCGTCCCTCATAAAGGGGAATTTATTACTCGGTCAGATGTTTCAGTAAATGTATGAATCTTATGGATCTAGAATTTTATTTGCTGTATGGTTTTTAGTAAGAAGGTCACGAAGGTCACCAATCACGAACTCTGCCAGTATGATCAAAAATCGACTCGGATCAAATATTTATATGCAATTTAGGCTTTTTTTTGCTCATTTGTACAAAAATCATTTACAATACAATACAATACAATAACTCTTTATTGAACACCACATATAACAACCAAAACAGAAAAAAGGTATACAGAATATTACAAGGTAACAATAGGCGGCCTTATCGCTACAGAGCGATCTCTACCAGGCAACCATAATGGACTGGAGAATAGAACAGATCTGAGCAGGTGGTGCAATTTAGAATATATATTAATATACTAAGTACTGAAATACGTAATATATTATACATGAAACACACATTTACAATAAATGGAGATATAAATAGACACATACACACATACCATAAAAAATAAAACCAGCTACAAGATTCATGCACAAGATGACAGATAGTGCTCCTTCAACATAGATTTAAATATGGGTAACGATTTAGCGCGCCTATTCATTTTAATAACATTCGTATATGTTGGTATGTACGACAAACATAAAATAAGCACTGAACTGTTCACTCTCACTTGGTTACAAGTAGATGCCTACTTGAAATTTATGAACGACAACTTCGCCCTAAATTTGTCTTCGAAATGAATGAAGTTTGTTCAGTTGGAACTGTCGTTAATCTGCCTCCTGCTTTTTAACAATGTAGGTAACAGGCGAAGTTCACAAGTTGAAAAGAATAACTTCTGGCGTGGGTACTTGGGAAGTGTCGAACACGGTCAGCGTTGTTAACTCGGTTCAACTGTTTGCTGGAATGCCTTTTTAAATAATCCCTCTGGAAATAAAGGTGAAGGATACTATTTCTTTATCTCAAAAAGTCGCAGAACCGCAAATTTTTTCATACAAAAAGTATTCTTAGTTTTCCAAGCTAAATTGTACTTGTAGTTATTACCGACGACCAAGGCTTAAAAAGGCTTTTGTCTTCCATGCTGGTCTGGGATTATTCCCAGAAAAAACATAGAATTTACCAGTTGCTTATCTTACCGCGCAGATGGTAAAAGCCCATCGCGGGAATGGGCGAAAGTCAACCCATCGCTATTTTGATTCCCCTTTCAGCTATACGCCCTTAATCATGCTAAACGTGGCCTTAAGGTTTTGTTACTTTAAGCTCGGTCTACCCCGTAAGGGATAAAGACGTGATATGTATGTATGTAAGGCTTTAAAACATGATAGAGTATAATATAGTCATTTCGTAGTTGAAATTGGGAGACAAGCTGATAATTTGTGTCCCCTATTTGATTCCTGTATGAAGAAAAGATAAATAACATAAAGGTATTATTAGTACTAGAAAAAAGTACGCACGTGAAAATTTAGATAGCAATAATTTGAGTGGTTAAATCAGCACGTTAATTGCACAATCATTGATATTAATATGAGAATTAATTAGTGCATTAATTACACATATTCATTAATTTTACATAATAATCTAAAATGATTGGTGTTTAAATATTTCACAGATGCAAATGACACTTTACTTCTTTTACGTTCATTATCGTAATTGTATTATGTGTCAACTTTGTTGTTTTATATGTATGCCACTGGGTGATGCCCCCGACTTTGTTCACTTTAAGAACAGCGACGACATCAAATATATGGGCGATCAAGTTTTGTACGGTGCTTGCAAAATAGGAAACCGCGGTTTACAAGATTAAGACTTAACAAGGACGATTTTTCACCCCTAAAAAGCCTAAGCCGTTTTCGAGATGTAAATAATACTCGTTTAATATTATAGGGTAAGTATCTTTTGCTCTCGACATCTGATTTTGAAAAAACATAACCTAATGTTGCTTTCAGTAAAGCTTAATTTAATCACACAAAACTTCATGGAAATCCGTTTAGTAATTTCAAAGAACAGCGTGGTCAGACAGTAACACCATCTAGTAGTTTTGAACAAATATCTTCGATACATTGTTTTTTTTTGTTTTGTTTTATTATTTATAAATATTTTCCTGGATTATTAAGCATTAAAATCTACGGCAGCTAGTATAATCATGGACTTACCGATAATTTATAATAAGCATATAATAATACAGCGGGGTTAGGAACATGAGCCGAGCACGATGCAGCCAGTTCATTTAAATTGCAAATTCTCTAATCGGCTGAGCTAAGTCGAAATTGCGACGTTGAATAGAAAAGGAGTGCGCCGGAGGCGGAGGCGAGCCTCTGCTCAAATTGTAAATATGTGTACTTTATTACTCCTAAAAGGTTGCCTTTATAAGGCGAGTTCAGGAAGGGAAAGTTTGCCTAAACTTTGTCGGATGATTGATGGTTTAAACAAGCAAGCATCTTTATTACAGTCAGTTTATAAACAATTTGAGTAGAACTTTAGATATGAGGATTTTTGGAACTCCAAATAAGAGTCAAAACTAATTTTATTACCTGAACAACGTTCAATGGTTTAATTAAGATTCTCAAACAATAGTCCTCCCGATTGCCTGAACATTGATTCAAATATTTCAAGTACTTTTAAACTGAGCCAATCGACCTAAATGATAAACGATAAACTATTATACCGTCCGAATGATATACCCAGGAGTTTTAAAGTGAAAATCGGCAGCATCCATAAATTGTTCTATATTTGCTTATAACGAAACTTTGGTCTGAAAATAAAGCCTAACAGTTTGGCGAAAATATAAGTTAATTGCAGAGATGCGATTTATTTGAAATACTTCTATTTAAAATGCAAATACAAAATGCAAAATACGTATTTTGTATTTTGCACTTAAATGCCTTTTAGTAAAAACCATTTTGTATTTTATTTGAAATACCTTTTGAGATGTATTTTGCATTTTCATATTCATTTCAAAATGCAAAATACTTTTTGATTAAGTTTAGCCAACATTACCAGTCAAACAGAATGAAATGAACGAATGACGCTTGTATTGCCGCACTAGATGCACAATCAACCGAAATAAATGGCCACACAATTCACAAAATGGAGCCATGGCTCTCTTTTCATTAGTCTACTTGCTTTACATTATTTTAAGTGAGTATTATTATTCATTAACTACACATAAACGGATAACTCACGTATAAAAAGTCGAGTGATGCTCGACATGTTTCGGACTATTTCGTAGTCCTTCTTCTTAGAGCGCTCGCCCCGGCGGCAGCGAAACGAACACAAAATAACGTTAAAAATGACGATGAAAACGAGGGTAGTTGTGCGCCGCTGTCAGTTGCGTCGAACAGCCGCGCGAGCAGAGAGCTGGCGCGCAGTGTTCGTTTCGCTGCCGCCGGGGCGAGCGCTCCAAGAAGAAGGACTACGAAATAGTCCGAAACATGTCGAGCATCACTCGACTTTTTATACGTGAGTTATCCGATTATGTGTAATGATGATTAAATCTCACGGTAGTTTCATGTTGAAAGGAGTATTATTATTATTATTAATTATTAACGTAACAGAATTTATTGATACGCGTACTGATAAATTTGACCAAAATGACATGCATAAGGTGCCATGTTATTAGACGTTTTTGTTCGGCTCGCCATCGTGTCTCTATTTCTCATGATAAATACCTAAAATATATAAAAATGTCTGATATTTGATCAAAAGGTATTTTATATTGAAAAAGTATTTTGAAAATACCTATTTTGCACTTAGCATTTGAAATACAATACGCAAAACTATTTGGTATTTTGCATTTGAAATAGTAAATCTGAAAAGTATTTTGCATTTTGTATTTAAATGCTTTTTTAAAACCATTTTGTACATCTCTGGTTAATTGCATATTGCATCAGAGCAATATTTCATTATAATCAAATACTGCATTAATCGGGGTACATGGTGCATCAGGAAGTTAGGAGCGCAATAAACTATCTCACTGGTTCATTGTGGAAGTTTTGGCACTGATCATGGCTCATCAAGTTTTATTACTAGGGTGTAGGGAACGGCCATAAATCGTCGCCGATGACAGATTCAATGGGCCGTGCACTCGCTTTAAAATCCGTCAAGCGAGATTCATTCATTGAGACGAAGATTAGATAAATTAACTGTACGTTATTACATTTCAAGGAGTTTGATAGTAGTACTAAAAAAGTATTTTATGACTACAAATAATTTGGTATTGTTTATGAACTAAATAAATCATTTGTTTTAGTCTGATAGATAATGTTCCGGGCGGCTTTTAGATTAAAATAGCAATGACAATAAATCATCGACATTTTTAATTATTGTTTTATCCATAATGTTTTAATCGTGCCAACATGACCTACTTTTGACTACTTTCAAGAATTGAAATTGTGTTATTTTTTTATTACCTATGTTTAAGTTTATTTTATTTTTCAATGCTTACGTTACCTAGTTAAATTAACTAGCGTGGTAGTGTAGGGGCATAGCTGTTGGAGCACACAGAATGGGTTCTGGCTGAAAAACAGCGCTGGAGTGTCGCTCACGTGAGCCACTGCCAGCACTTGCTGACGCCGAACCCTTTGCCACTACAATAATTTTATTTTTAATACCTTTAAGTATAAGTTCAAATGTCAAAGTTTTCTGTACTAAGTTTTTTTTAATTGATTAGTGGTAATAAACAATATTTTCTTTCTTTCTTCTTCCTTGTGGACATTTCTGAGCTTACTATGGATCTGTGAAAAAAGTTTTGAGCCCGCTAACCCATCGTCTGTTGGGGTCAGGTCGATTCGTTTCCACTCGCTCGCAGGGCTCGGCTTAATGACTCAGGCATTTGTCTTTCCTTCCTCCCAGCCCGTACCGAATTTATAACAGTATTTACGTATACTGTTAAAGTTGTTCAGAAGTATCATATACGTGACTGCCGGTCTCGAATGTGACTTCGTCTCACCCGTAATGCTTTGTAGACATTAGAGCTAACTGTGACCCGCCCCGTCCTAAAAGCGTTACGTAGTTTAGGGGCGATCCCAAACGTGCCGTTAGTTATACCAAGCAGGTAGCCCGAATTAATTATGCAGCTATTTAGCAATACTGATTTTTGGGTACACGTAAAAACTACACCAATAAAACACGTCGCTACTATAAACAACCTATGAATACGTTTATTTCGGGCATGCACGCTTTTAAGAGATTTAGCCTAATAAAAGGGGATGGAGGGTAACGCTATAACGCGGCGAATACTCCACAAAGCGGGATGCTGGGTGTGATTTGACACGTCACGTCCCGCGAATCAACTCCTTGCTTACCACGCATGCCGAATTTTATTATGCATCAAACGCTAGCCGTGTCAACAAACATTGCCATAAAACCCTCTTCAAAGCGAGAGCATAATATAATCATTAGAAAGTACATTAACAACCGTGGTCATATGAATCAAGCCAAATAATTTTGCACAAGTTCATTAACAAGGAATAGAGAAGTAGGTATGGCAAGGAATTAATGAAATCACGATGGATTTTACAGAGACTCAGTTACTTTCAACATGAAACTACCGTGAGACTCACTCATAATTACACATAAACGGATAACTCACGTATAAAAAGTCGAGTGATGCTCAACATGTTTCGGACTATTTCGACTTTTTATACGTGAGTTATCCGTTTATGTGTAATTATGAGACTCAGTTACTTAAAATATTGGGATTTATTTTCACCATGCGTTTCGTTTTTGCGTTTTAATAAATAGTAAGATCCACGCTGAGAGAGTTGCCTCGCAAGGCAGACATTTTTGATCAGATTTTGGGCCCCGTGCCAAAGATATCCTGCTTCCTGCGGCTGCCTTGGCGAGGCTATCCACCCAGCGTGGCTCCCACGGTATATTTAGCATTGCACCTATCTTATACAAACGACATATTTATTTAGTAATTATTTTTCGCTCTCAGGAATATTTTACGAATTAAACGACATTAAGTGTATGTATGTATGTATGTATGTAAACTCTTTATTGTGCAAAATAAACAAGACAAAATACAATTGACAAACACTGAGAAGTGTTAGGTACTGTAATTATTTCCGTAAAAGATAAAACTACTTAGTTGGGTGTTTTTCTATAATTAATATTTAGTAGGTACCAGTCTTATGTGTTCAGTAAAACGTGGTGAGCGGGGACAAAATTGAAGTTCAAACCTCGATAAAAAAATATTTTCAAAAGTGACAAGTTGATTTTTATAGTAAAAAAATGTACCGGTGGTATGAATTTTAGTTAAATAGTGATTATCTGTCGTTTCATTTAATAGTTTCATTAAACAATAAACACTAAAATGTAGGCAAATCCCATCTCACCCCGTTGTGGAGTCAGAAGGGATAGAAACAAATAAAAAATGACATAATATCTCTAAAAATATAATTAATCTAATTTTAGAGTAGGTGTGCATACATTTTAAGTAGCAAGTGAAAACACAAAATATTAGTTCTCTCCCTTCTTCCCCCACAATCCTTTCTCACCCCGTTTTACGGTACGTACTGTGACTAGAAAATTGAAATCACGACAAGTTGAGTGGTAGGTAAAGATCTATTTAATTTACCATGTAACAATTAGATTGTATCTATAGGTAACAATTATACTAATTTATAGTCACCAGGCTTTTTGGGCTCAGTCTGGCTCGTCATGTTCCCAAGTAAGAATTCATTAATGCTAAACTCCTTATTAACATTCCGTTGACACGCAAACAGATCCGCTATAGATACAATGTCGAGTCACTCTAAATATCGAGCCGAGGCTGAAAATGGAAATATCATAGATGTTGGGGATATGGCGGATATAACTCACATCTCGATGTCGGTTTACTCTGGTGAATATAAAGGGAACCTTAACCACCTGCCTGCGACTGACGTGACAGGAACATGTTATGCGTCTCCGGAATGCTAACCAAACGTTATTGGATTCCATTCGTTTGTCGCTCGCACGGAGGTGCTCAGATCCCATTAAGCCGAAGACGTTGCAAGGGCATTTAAAGCGGCTTCGATTTTTTTCAACACTCATAACAAATAACATGGAATAAACTATAGCCTCTATAGACTATTCTAGACTGGATTGATGATTTAATGCCACTGACGTAAAAGTAGTTTGACAGCACGGCTAAAGTCGAAATGTTAGGTCGTAAAATGGATATTTAATACACGCGATTTTATCTCGTTAAGTCAAAAATGGTGGTCGGGGTAAATTCTGAGAGTAGGCTTGTGTCTAGCAGTGGGACGTATATAGGCTGAAGATGATGAAAATCGGTCTATTTCACGGTAACATTTCGCTTCTAACTTGCCACATAACATTTAATTACTTTTAAACAAATCTGTATAGGTACATAAAATCCTGAAACCGTTGAAATAGAAACGATATTTCAGTTTGCTAAAAAACCACTCTCCAAGGCTAAACAAATCTATTTATTCCAAGCGAAATCTTTCAATAAATCTTGTACATAAAAGATCAATCGTATTCCGTAAAGTTCGATTAAAAACGATTAAAAGTTTTCGAGCAGTATAAATCACAAAGCAAATGAGAATCCGGAGTATCGGTTGACACCCGCATCACTGTCAAGTGCTGGCGGGACGCGCATTTTATTTGTTACGTTAAAAGTACCGGAGCAACCTAACCCACGTCATATTAAATTAAAAGGTTTTGAATAGAACACATACAAGTGGGCACGGAATACGGTGTACGAGTACCTAAAATGTAACATAACATTTATAACTCATATTTACTCGGCAAGCTGAGAGCTCTCTGAATTTGGATGCTCAAAAGAGGCATGCAAACACGAGAAAAGGTGTTCTTTAACGTTGTCACTGAAACTCCTTCAGTAACTTAAAAGGTTTTTTGGGATCAGTAATCAATCACACCGGGACCCACGCTACGGCTCCTTTATCGTCGTATGAAAAACTTGGCAACAAAGTATTAAAAGCAGATCCCGAACAGAAGCAAATGTCTGAATCAAAATTGATTTCGTACTAAAGAGCATCTACTTACAATATCGCTTAAAAGTGAGATCCAAGAAAATTCAAATAGGTATAATGTGATAACCTTTGGATTTGCTTTCAATAGGCATACCGAAGCAATCACGCTGTACAAAGCTCTGAGATTAGGCCACATAACTAACTTATAAGCAACGGCGTATTACAGCGGTAGGCAGTAAGCTTGTGTCAGCAAATATGCGGTTAGGACGGCCTAAGCTGCGCTTTGATCCATCTACGCGGCTACAGCCTAACATCCATCCACTGAAGTGGTAAGGAGAGTTATTTTAAATCAAAGCTTCTATTTAATGTGACGTACCGATGTACTAACTAAGCAAAACACTTGTTTACTTACACTACACCATTTTTTTGTATAGCCTTTTTATTTCCTAAAACTTATTATGCAATATTCTGTGCCGGTCAAAGTTTCGCATTGTAGTAATTATTGAAAACCCAAATGCCTAGTCAAAAGTATCCGGCAACAAGGAAGTCTTTGTGCAGTGCTGCTTATTTGAACGAAACCCCGCAATCTTTGCGAAATAAAACTCGAAGGAAGTAAAAAGGAACCTGACCTTTTCATTTCCATTGAAGACCCGAAGGCCAATAACTTTTATTTCTTTTTACACTTTGATAAGGACTGAATTTGTAGCAATTTCTCTAGATTCACCATACTTTAACGATGCCAAGAAGAACTTAAACAGTTAGGGCTTTATAAAACAAAAATCGAATCGGTACTCAGGTACCAAAGAATTTTGTAATGAGTTTAGATTTTTAAAAGATATTGGCAGTACACCATACATATGACACAAGTCTCTAGGGAAGTAGGTATACACTGTTTAAAAATATCTAAGGATACTTGGCCGACTCTTAACATTTTTGTTGTGAGTAAAATAAGCATATCTTACGGGTAAACCTAGTTGATTTTTGCGACGATGCTAAAATGTGGAACAGAACTTTAAATAAACTTGTTTCGTGCTTCTGTATAAAATTCCTTAATCGTGTTAGAGTATATCACCAGGTAGTCAGGAGAAGGATAGAGTATACGAAGCTGCGCTTGAGTGACAAGACGGGACCAGAATACACAAGTGACAGTCGCGCCCGCATCCATCGCCTTTATTAAATTCCCCGCCAAATGATACTTCGTCACCTCCAGGAGCGCAGGAAACGATAACAGGAAACATTTGGTGATTTATCGCATCAGTAACGCCTGTGTATTTATTCAATCTTTCCAAGCACGTAATAGTTACATCACACTTTACATTGGGAACAAGTGTGACTCAAAGTTATTTCAAGGTAGAATAGCATAGGTATATGTTCGTATTCAATCATTCCATCGTGATTAAAAGTGAATGCAAAATCTTTTGTAAATTTTATTGAAATATGCGAATCATTTTGATCCTAAAATTTAATTTGCAGGATGTGTTTTAAGAAAATTGGAAGCAGACTTAGATCAACAGGAAGTAATTGGACAATCTTATCTTGTTTATTTTATTGAATCAAGCGTTACTTTGCGGAGGTCATTCTTTTATCCAGTACAGTACAATAAAGTAGAATATATCTATTAATTAATACTAAGTCAGTATTCAAATACATTATTTACAACTGTCCATACTTCTCGCGTCAACCATGTTTTGCGGCTGGTAAGCAGAACAACTAACCTATATAATGGAAAAAAACAGTCCAAGCATAGTTTCCATCTGTGCTATAGCTACATAATCATCCACTTATACGAAAGAGATATTATTGCCATTTAATTTCACCTTATCGATATGATATACTCGCTCTAAGGTCTCTCTCTATTATTTTTATTGCGCTCTTATCAGCCGCTCGTTGCCGTAGCTCGAAGCATTTCACATTAAAACCATTGTTATTTCCTATTTCACTCAATTCCAATTACTCCAGACCTCGTCCGAAACCACGCAAGGTGAAATGCGCGATTTAAAATACATTCGGAAAATGAGATCGTTATGTAACCGACCATCTGTCAGGCCAAAGTGTTGAATATGCGGCAATTAATTTCATTTGTAACAAATGTATTTGCAGTTTGCGACATGTTGTACATTGTGTTTGATTTAGATTTAAACTCTACATTATTGAATAGAAAATGTATCTTTATTTGTTTTTTTTTTCAGGGACGACGCACATAATCAATTAAGCAATTTACGATAATAATATATGACTCTCAGTAGCTCATAAAAGGATAAGCAATTTTGGTATTGACGACGTAACACAAACGTAGACGTACTTTTATTAATTATTAGAAGGACCATCATCAATTCCATAGTTATGAATATTTGCCGTACGCAGCAATTTTCAGTTAGGTTATTTAAGTGCAAAACTGAAATTTTGACAATGCAACATTATATCGACTTTAACTATTCATCGCTACCGCTAATCAAACTAGTCAATTCACAATCAAGAGCTTTATTTCATTCAACATACAATGTTTATCTGCTAATGATAAAATGATTTATTGCGTGATGTTATAAATGCACAGAAATAAACTTATAAACATTAAAATAGCAGCGCTACGTTGACTATTTTCTTTTGTGTTGCTAACTAGCTTTCCCCCTGCTTTAGATCATAAAATAATCGACGCAGTGGCAACCCAAAATCAAAACTACCACCACAATAAAAAAAACTCGCTTCGTGGATGACCTTTCTCCGAGGCATCCTAAGAGATTTCTAACTAGCGATTTTAATCAAAAAGTACTAAACATAGCTTTATATAGTCAGATGAGTCCGGTTTACAAGTATACGCCGATAGGCATGCGCTTCTCGCCTAAAATATGTAAAAAAGGTATAGAGCTACAACGTTAATGCGAAAACCCAACTTCATAAATGGCAATCCTTTTTTAACTTAATCCCTTTGGATCATTCCCAGCTCTCTGCCATCCCCTGAAAGAATTATTTAATGCGAGCATACCTGTACATGGTGTGTTCCGAGCCCAGACAATTTATTAAAATACTTCTACTTTGACGAGAAATGTTTCATTGTGTTGAAGCATGCAAAACATTTCATTACGAGTTTTGTCAATTTTACCTTTGATAACAAGTCCATAATGAATATATTAAATTTCACCATCATAATATTCTGAAAGATAATCTACACGATTTATTTGGAAATTCTCATATTTTAGCGTATGATCAAGATTTCTAACACTACATCGAAATTCCTAGTATAGTAATGACCGGGACATCGATTCGTCTTAAATTGCTATTAATTCGTGTCACTTTATTTCTTATCTCAGGACCCTCATGATTTTGTCATAAGGTAACCTAATACCCATAAGTCATAACCTTCACAAAGGAAGCTCAAATGAAATTAAACTGGCCGTTGATCGCCGAAGGGATCCGTTGTCCAGAATAATTACCTCTAAGAGGAAGTGAGTAAGACGAGAGCATCCCGCGTGGTCCAAGATCTTGGAATAGCGTATTTTCTTTCGAAGATAATTTTAACTTCTTTGCACAAATAAATGAAAGCGGGTTAATTTAAGTTTCGAAGTTAATTTCTACAGTCCCTTGCCCATCAGTTTTAGAATAGGAATGACTCCTCCCGTGAGTGTCATGTAAATAAACTCTCAGTCAATTCGAGAGTCGTAAGTAGGAGCAGCACTTTCTCTTGTCAACTGCGAACTCTGTGATCCAGCGTTGTGGTGCTGAAGGCAAGGGGAAGACCACCACTGTATTTTCCCAAGAAAATCATCGTAAACTTTAAGATTCTCCATGACTACCACAACCCCTTTGTTAAAAGTGTAGCAACTTATGACACTTCTATTTATAGACTAAATTTTATTTACATTCATTACAGAAAAACTTTCCAAATTGACATATTTTATATATACATTATATTAATATTACAATAGTCAATAAATAGGTAAAATCCATGTAAAAAATATGTTTCACCATTACGATAAGTACAAAGTTCCACAATTCTCAATTCAACTAATTCTGAGTGAAAGCACAATGTTTTCATCGTTCAAAATTAAATGAGAGCCATCAGAGCCCCTGAACCAGAATTTGTTGTTACGTTAATGTCGTCATTTCTTCTAACCCATTACAACGCTATGCACCGTTGAGTGTAAGTATCTGCGGAAGCCCGCTATTTACCCCGATCCTGTATTTCCCCTTTTTAACCTTCGTTGCCATCATCTTTGTAATGTAGCGGATGATTGCTTTATTTCAGATTAATATTTATTTCAAACAACCTGAGGCCGGCACTTATGTACCATTATTTAGTTATTATTTGGTAATTTTCTATCAATAAGTATACCTACAACATGGAATAAACAACCAATTTAAATTTTATAAGTAAAGCAAACCAAGTAAAAACAAAGCCTCAAGACACGGACGGTTTTGTATCTGACTGAACAAATAAAGTTGGTAATAAAGTTGGACCACAACTCGCAAGTTAAAACATAAACGGATGCAACCGTTTGAGACGCTATGTTCAATTATGTAAGCAAGGCCTGCAGTAACTTTGTCTGCTTTTTCTTCCTTGATGGTGGGAACTTTTAGTAAGAGGTTAAACTTTCCATCGTTGCTTTGTTCCTAGATGAATATCGTGTACTTCAATAAATAGAAAAATATTACGAAAACTATCTGTACAGCAAAATCCACAAAAAGTTAGGAAATAAAAATACCCTGAAATATTTAATCATGTCATGATCATGTCTGTCAAATTTGAATATTTATTTAGATGAAACCAATGTAACCCTTATCCCTACATGGTATCCGATACTGCAACCACATTTATGGTTTTTGGATTTTTTGGTTATCTGTCCCTGTTAAACTTTGGTTTCATTAAAAACACAGATTCGCCCTGAAAACATCGCGATAGTCTTTGTTAAATGTTGGCATGTATGGAGTTGATAATCCTAACCAATAGGTATTTAAGGCAAATTTGTTAAAAAATAGATAGTTATCTCATCACTACATAGTATAAAACAAAGTCGCTTTCCGCTGTCTGTCCGTCCCTACGTATGCTTAAATCTTTAAAATACGCAACGGATTTTGAAGCGGTTTTTTTAATATGTGATTTAAGAGGAAGGTTTATATGTATAATTCTACGCAGTCGAAGTCGCGGGCCGAAGCTAGCAGGAAATAAAACAATTGGCATTGTTCATTTTTTTTTAAGCTGTGCTTTTAACACCTTTATTTGATAAAATGGACTATTTCAAGCAACTAATTTGAATATTATGCTTTTACGTAGCTTTGTTAATTAATAATAAATATTTTTTCGCTGTTTGATAATTCGTGAATTTAGACAGAATCCCAATCGCCTTCGTTCGGCTGGCTATAAAAAAAACGGCTTTGTCTATGGTTTTGTTAGATTTGACGTGACACGTGACAGTTGCCGTGGACAAACTTTTTTTTTCATTTTTGTGGCAAACATTCGATGCTTGATTCTGTCTAAAAACCCGGTCGTTCGGTCAAACAAAGGTTCAAAGTACTTTTACAAAAATATCTGCAATCATAAAGTATTTTTGAAATCGGACAAGATAAATCGGATTATTGATGGTTTTCCTCGAAATGGTTTTCGAATTGGAGCATACTAAAAAAAATGAACAATGCCAATTGGGATTGTCTATTTTTTTACAATGTATAGTCAATCGAAAACCATTTCGAGATAAATGCTTTTTAAATCGTTTTCTGTATTTACTTTATTTTATTTTACTATAATGAATTTATTACATGAAAAATAAGCAATGACCTTCATTTGACATTCCCAGACATGACGTAGACGGTCCAAAATGTACTTTATTTGCAAATGTTACAAATTCTATGCTATTTACGCGTGGATTATACTACGGAGTTCAATTTGGACCCGCAATCTGACATTTCATTCATCTTATGACAGCTGACAAGCAAAATGACAATCTTGTTACTGTCAAAATTCTTGTTTTTCCACGGATTACTTTCATATTGTTGTATTATAGTTTAGATTTAGAAGCACTTTCGGTAGATAATTAGCCAAGAGTGTATCCGCACAGCGATGTGCTTCGCTCACATGAAAGATTTTCCGCTAAATATTTTAATGGATAGCGAAATATTACGTTTTTCGGTTTACTTTCACCTACTGAGTTTACTGTCTTATTTCCGGGTCCTGTTTTGTCTTGATCATACCTGGTATGTGTTTATGGACCTTTCTGCTTCGCGCAGAATGTTATGGTATGTGTAACGGCTGTGAAAATATAAAACATAGGAGAAGATCGCGTGAATCTTCCTGTGTTATTGTTGAATCATGTTGACATTGATACTAATGACAGTATTGACAGTTTGCCAACTTCACCACAGATAGAAAAGACGTTAATGGCGGCGCTTCACATACGTTTTATGATCAATTTATCCAATAAGCAGATGTGTGACACCGGCAGTGGAAACTCTGACGTCATCAACCAAAATACTTTCAATAATTAATAGTGAAAAAAATACCGAGTTATATGAGAAAATATTGAAATTGGTTTCTTATAATTGACTATTCTGCACAAAAAAAATATAAAAAGGATAGGTATTTTTTTTTAGACAATCCCAATTGCTGTCGAAGTTAGTCACTCAAGTGTGCCTGCCGATATGAAAGCCGTTTCAACAGACAGTAAGCTTTAGTAGTCTTACATGGGCCGGAGATCTCGAGTTCAAGATTAATTTGACCCAAGTAACAGACAGCTGCAGTGCTCCAGATGCTCGATTAAGTGAAACAGTAATCAATGCGGACAAAGGGAGTTTTGATGTCGTATCTCGATTTCTCGTATCTTTAGTTTGCTGTGAACAGTTTGTGTGAAATTCCTTCGTTAATACAGGCTGCAGGTGTCACGGTTCAGACCACATGCGTGCTCCGATAGCTCTGACATCCAGGGCAATCATCCGAGAATTGCTATTGTGCATTCAAAGGCAGGTTTCAAGGCTCCAACCATGCATAGTTGCGATGCGATGCGACTAACGGTGGCGGTAGTAAAACAACGGTTTTGATTAACAATTTAATGACAAAGCTTTTGTTAGTTAGATTCTTTGACTATAGTTAAACAAACAGGCAAACCGTTAATTAGGTACTGTATGATAGCAATCAGATGCAACTTATAACGTATGCATCTCACTGCTGGGCACTGGCTTCCTCTCAGAATAAGAATGTATGACTTATTCTTAACGTCTTTTTGATCCAATTTGCATTATCATGTCTATGACAGCGTTTATACTAGGAGGGTGAATGGCCTTGTCCCAATGTAAATGACCTAGATTAAAGATTGGATGAACTGCGGCACTGTTTACAGAAGTTGAGTGGGCGGGCCGACATTTTACAATAGGTAAGTGGCCAAATATGGTAAACTGGTAATAAATCTTCTACTTACCTAAATAGCTTATCAAGATCTTTTACACAGATACGTGTTATTTTAAAGTGCCCTCAGTAATGATAGAAATAGTTTAGTGATCAGTGTGATCACTAATTTTTTGTAAATTTCACCATAGCTGCTAAAAATAAATTATTGCGAAAAGTTTCATAACAATGGTTCAGTGAAAATGCAATAATCAAGTGGTCTGTAGGTACCGTCAGCAAAAATGATTTTTTACGAAAACTTATTTTAATTTATTTTGCAATCTGGGAAAAACCTTAATTCAGGTAGAGAAAAACAAGTAAATAGAAATTGTAAAACACTAGGTATTTTTTTTACTTTCATAAAAGCTTTCAGCATGCGTAATCCTACTAATTTGTTTCTAAATCCGTGGCCCCGTTACCGAGGCAGATAACGAGAGTGAAAGTACTAAAGCATTGCAAGGAATGTTTTCTATAGGTTTCGCGGAACAATATTTTCTACAATCAGACTAAACTGTAATGCCACGTTCACCGCGTAAATAAGTAGTGTGAATTGTCACAGTATTGACTTATTAGGTAATAAATAAAAAACTTGGAAATAGAGAAACGATTTATGTAGATATTATGATTAAAATAAATTAGAACATTTTGAAATATCCAGGGGTATAACGATGTCATTCCTTGTCATCTCTCTTGAGATATGATTGATAAAAAACATCCTCCCACCCTAAATATAAAGTAGGTACCTTCTCCGTTCCGTAGTGGGTAAAATATAAAAAATAAACTGTTTAACACACGGGTATAAGTCCGAGACGATACCGGTAATGTAGATGCTTTAAAAAAATCTTCTATTGGTTTTTAAGTACACAGATCTTGGCGACTGACGGATTTAAAATTATTTTAGTTTAGAACTTTAATGACTAAAAACAAATATTATAAATCAATGGAATCTCCTAGTTTTGTGCTCGTCATATGTGTAAGTGTGTAGGGTTTAATTGACTGGCGGTTCATTCTAATTGGCCAATAATCTAGCTCCCTGAGGGCATACGAAATGCTTCTTGCCGTGTAGGTAATGTTATTGGTTTTAACTTGAAACGAGGGCCTTTTTACAAGGTCAGTCGGTAAGTAAAATCTCCACCATTCAGCACTGCTCATAGCATTAGCACCCGTAACATTAGAACATTAGACGGATTGCCGACGCGTTACCAGCCTAGACGAGAACATTGGAATAGTATGTACCCAAACGATATATTTTTTTAATTTGTCGTAGGTATGTCTCTTAGCTGATTCCATACTTCAATATCTTCAATACCGTAACCCTTGATGCCGACTGCAAAAACCTGTTTAATGTTTTCGTTCCTTTACTATAAGCTACTATAGCGCTATAGCAAGTGACTCATGGTGCGAACGCCCCAGGAGCCAGATGGTTGGAAACAAATCATATTTGCAATTGTTATACGCAGCTGTTTAATTATGTAATGCTAAGCCTAGACATGCGTTATGGGAAACCAACCCCTTTTTCCACTGAGTTAAAGATTATAATGAATGTGTCAATAATAAGGTTACTCATAGATTTTAATCTGTGTTATTTAATTAATTAATTAAATATGAACTTGACGACACTTTTCGATATGCATACACAATGATATATTATGTTATTTGTACTATTCAGTAGCTTAGTCAGTGTCAGCAGTAGACAATGAAATCAAGCGTGAAAATATAGATTATTTCTAGAATACTTAAACTTAAAGCGCATAAAGAAATACAATCATTCTAATCGGAATCATCAATATTCTTTCTATGATATTAATATCGAACAAAACCAACTCCCTTATCAATTTCCTCTGTAGCCCACAATAAAATTAGAACAATATTTCTTGTTCCATTAACACTTAAAAGGTTCTTGATTAACTTTCGTTCTTGTAATTGCAACAACTTAAATGGCGCTCAGAAGTTTTAACGCTTGAAACAGTTCCAAAACTAAGTAACAAGTTACCGGCATCGAACTCGACTTACCTGCGAGAGGTCCGCATCTTCCGTAAGTTTCTCAGCGACGGTCATTTTCCTATCGGCGACCACTGAGCCCGCCCACATCACAAACAACATCACTAGAGGTCCACCCATAATTCTGGTAAAATTAAATCACAGTATCATCCAGATCTGTCACTTTGAAACTTCACTTTACACTCGCGGCGCCAGTAGCATTAGAGTTTGGCGCGAAGGGCGCGCGGCGTTCGGTTAGTGCCGGAGACTCGCGCGGGAGGTACTGACGCGTTGACGCAGTCGGCGCGTGCTCCCCTCCTGCTCCCACTCGGCCGTTACTACCAGTGTAGCAGATACTCAGACTGGTCATTCCAGTCAGCTTAATGTGACCGTTGCGAGTTCAAAATTGGCACTCTCCGTTTGCTAGTAGACATGTACTTAACGCAAGTACCCCAGCTTACGGCAAGCTTTTGCAAGCAACAGAACGCAAATCACATGAAGTTGGGTATATTTTAATTCCTTGATAATTAACAATAGGCGTGTCAAAATGCGTATGTTTTACCCAAAAGTATTAACGCCCAAGCACTGACAATTTGTCCAAGTGGCCACAAAAACTAAGCGACTAAACTGACAAGCATTCAGAATGATCAGCATTACCGACTAGCGACTAGTCAGCCGACTATTTGGCATTTTTGGTACCGACTAGTTGGGTAGTGAGTTAGTCAGCAAAAGTCATAGTCGAACCATCACTGACTGAAGTATAACTAACTTTACCACTATCCAACGTTTCCAAGAAAGTATAATCTGTAGAGACAAAACTCGTGACAAAATCATGATAAGTTTTGTATAAAATAATATTACCAAATTTCAATTCCAAGTATAAATTTGGATAACTCAATATTACACCTTTATTAACTGGAACAAAGTAGATAAGTGGGAGGTTAAGTAAATAAAAGTTTGTCAAAAGAACATTATAGAGCAACGGTTGCAATTATGCAACCGCTGCATTATTGTATTGAACCTTTGTAATACGGCCGTGTACCCGAGAGACTCGAACGGTCCTACCTGCCACGAACGTGACGGCAACCGATTATAGCCCATTGTTCCCTATCGCGTGGAATCCTTAACTTTCTCTGACTTTTTATCCCCTTCGTTTTTATTAGGTACACCTTTGGAAGATACCACGGTATCACATTGGCGCAAATTATTACTATACCTATAACAGAATTCTCCCTGTATTTTGTGTCAGCAAGAACTTAACATAGGTAAGCACAAAATATGATGTTATTTGTCTTATAATCTTAATTGCTTGTTAACGTAATACACTCATGTTACTGAAATATATTATATTCGTTCGTGATTTTGATATTCTTTTCCTCTTTACCTACCTTTGTATATGAACTACATATATAAAATAGTTTCTTATTGACACGTGTAACAAGATTTATAAAACTACAAATAAACGGCCCACGAGCGATCACGCTCAACGGAGACCAAACTCGCATTTGATCCTCAAAAAAGGTCTACCGAAAAGGAAGAAAGTAGTCGAACCGTGTGGCTCATTTCTTCTACATACAAGAGAAGATACTGATAGAGGTTGAAACGCTCGTAGATTAACCCATCGTCATCATTATCTCCAGCTAATATAAGTACCACTGCTGGGCACAGGCCTCTCAGAATGACAGGGCCTGGGCTATAGTTCCCACGCGGGCTCGGTGCGGATTGGGAACTTCACACACACCATTGAATTGTTTCGCAGATGTGTGCAGGTTTCCTCACGATGTTTTCCGTCACCGAAAAACCTATAGTAAATTTAAAGATTTCAGATTGACCCACTGGTGAAAAATACACCAAATATCGAAATACAAACGTTTCCTGGTTTCCGTGATAAGCACATCGTCTTTGTTTCTGTATGGATTCTTAAGTCTCTGAAGTTTGACAAATTAAAAACAACAGACTGAATGAAGGATCGATACCAAATTGGGGCAAGTTGTTTAAAGTTTGATCGGTTAATTGAAGTTAAACGACGAAGTCAATCACTGAGGACCTCAAATATTGAATTACCGCTTGTTTTTTAATCTCAGGCTAACTATGTAGTGATGATGTATATCTTTCTTTACATTATTTAGGCATTTAGGATTATTTTAGGTTTCGGTTGGTTCTCTTACTTTTTCTGTCTACTTTTGCGTAATATGTTTGTTAACTGGAAGAAATGCGTTTTAGGGATAAGTTCGCGTTTTTACGCATTTCTGTGGTCCTTTATTCATTATTTTCATGTATTTTATGTACAATATAGTTATACATAGATACATACATAATTAATTAACATTAAGTAGGTAGGTTTTAAGTGATACTCTCAATTCAAGACGAGAAGGAGGTATAATAATTCTCAGCACAAATTCTAAGTTTACATCATATCTAAGACATAAATGATATCTACTTAAGTGGGCAGGTACATCCATTAGTCTCATAATTACAGCAGAGTTAGCACGGGAAGTAATTGGAACGCTTTACATATTATCTAAGGCGTAGTTATGCCCCGCCAAGATATGAAAGATCCTTCATGCCATAGCGAGCAAAAGGTCTCAAAGTCCGCCTGGCCACCGCCGAACTGTGGTGTATGATAACAATGGAAACTAGAATTTAAAACTTCTGAAGCTTAAAGCTTAGCCAAAATAGTAAAGTCACTAATTAAGTAAAGTGACGACTGGATAGCCTAGTGGTTAGTGGCCCTGGCTATGAAGCTAGAGGTCCTGGGTTCGAATCCCGTTAGGAGCAGACAGTTGTATGATGAACACGAATGTTTGTGCCGTTTGCGAGCGAGTTAGGTAATAAGCCTACAGTTTTAAAATCTTGACGAGCAGACACAAGAAAGATGTAAGAGATGCCTTAATAATATTTGTGATCAGAAGAAGAAACATTAATCCCAACGCTACCATAAATGCATATCTTTGTTTTTTTTCTTCTTTAGTCTTGAATCTGTTGTCAACTTAACTTCTATCTGCTTATGTTTTGGTAATAAATGATTTTTATTTATTTATTTAAATGGTCCTGCTTGATATTTTTCACAGTTTCCTATTTATATTAGCTAAAGCATCTTAATAATGGTCTCTCAAGCGAAAATAGCGCTAGTTATATTTACGCAAATCGTATCTATTCGTAATCTATTCGTATTACTCTTTCTACTTTGCAGCTAACTTGACGAAATCAATAATGTTTGTTTAGGATTCGAACTGAGAGGCATTTGTTTTTAAGTATTAAGTACACAAACGCCATTTATACAGCGTGTAAATGCTATACGAGCAAATATTTAAATAGGTAGTGGTTAGTACAGGACCTAAGGAATATATTTATATAACTTTTATTTAAAATTACAACTAAAAAAATTTGCCATACCAAATAATTCACTTACTCTTTGTCGGTCTCTCGCTTAATGCTCCTCTCATTTACTCAAAGGTTAACTGGTAGAGATCCCTTATAAGGATAAGTTCGCTTTTGTGCATATATTTAATTTCTTCTTTGTGATTTGTCTCTGCTTCTTTATATTTGTACAATAAAGCATTTACTTACTTACTTACTTAATTCAGCCTGCAATGTAAAGTTAATATTAATGTTCAGTAAGGGTCCTTGACAGTTACTTGTCAGCTGTTTGAATATCCTGTTTTGATAGGTACATCATGTTTGCGTTACATTGCTGGTCGGTAATTTTTCAAAAATTACAATCTTTCAATTAAGTGTAACTTAAAATATGCCGTTAATTAATGATTACGCCACTAAACCCTGTCTGGTTTAATTCTTTGCTCGTATTGGATACCCACGCTGTATTTATAGGAATAGAACTGATATTTGGCTCTGCTTTATTTTGCCTGGTAACGAATTTAGCGGTTTTTTTTTTAAAGATACTCGTACTCGTCGGAACAAACCATTTTCCGAAGTCTCTTGTTACGGGAACTGTAAATAGCTTTCGGGAAAAAAAAAGATTCCATTAATAAAATACATCCAAAATTAATAGTGTTCGAATTTCCCGGCGCAACACGGGGTGAATTATTTCAAACATTAAACTAATACGGATAAGCCCCTGAATTCCACGACTTATATTGTTGATTAAGTTTCTGATTATAAGTACTATACATCCAAAAAAATTCAGTAACATTTTGACGTTTAAAATAAATATTTTCACAAAATTTGCGTATGAACGTTTATTATAATGCACATTCGATATATGTATTCTCTACAATTTCAAAATTTAGATTTAATTACTCTATTGAAACTGACCCATTGAAGTATAGATAAACCGCGTTATTTGTATAAATATGTGACAACAGGCCCATGCCCATGCACCTACCAAAATATTCGGTACCTACAGGTTAAGAGTTCACATAAAAGTGAAGAATAACATTACGAGGGCTGCGTGGTCAAACCCGATAAGTCGACTTGACATCCCATATGAATTTTGAAATTATAGATACGTTAACGTAGTGTTCTTATTTCAACTGTCAATTATTTCGGCTTATTGGGTTTGACCACTCAGCCCTCGCATATTCAATGCATTTGTAAAGATTTCGTTTCGATATATATTTTTTTTCAAACAAAAGGTGTGTTGGTCATATCCATATTTCGTTTTAAACTTTGTATCCCAGCGTGTTGCATCGGGAAATCCGATCAGTATAACAGCCTAGAGCGCCGAGGCCAAGGTAGGCATGTAATTTTTTTTTCAGGCATTCGTAAAGTAACTAGCCATTTAAACCAGACATCTGTTATTTTCCATATAAATTTGTTTTTAAGTTTTTTAGGGTCTCATAATCACCAAAAACCCTTAGTTTCGCCATATCCGTCGGTCCGTCCGTCTGTTCGCACCTCACCTCATATGCTCTTAGAACGAGAATTTACATTATTACATTAATTACCTACGCCAACGAAGTAGTAGAATAGAATTAAGAAAAGAAAAAGTTGTCTCGTTGTCGTTAACATAGGACTTCGATCTATCTATTACATTTTAATGACAAGGCTACCCTAGTTGTTTCAAATAATAGACTTTCTCTCGAATTCAGTATGTACTTAAGTACAAGGCTTATCTACATATACATATAAAACCCTACTTGATATTTTATAAATGCGAGTACCATTTTCGCCATTGATGAATCTCTGAAAGTAACTGATAACAAATAGAACCCAATACCGAATACAGATACCAAATGTTATCATAACACGGCTCCATTAATACAAGGACTATTAAAAACATCACTCAATCTACAATTCGCAAAAAAATTACACTTTAATTTCAGTCCTAAAAATCGGAATTTCGTAAAGTACAAGAATAAAAAACAATTGAAGTTTGTTTCCACCAAATTGTCTTTCTGAAAAGACGATGAGTTTTCGTTAATTAAAATAATAACGTTGA
Source organism: Pandemis corylana (assembly GCA_949127965.1). Lineage (NCBI taxonomy): Eukaryota > Metazoa > Arthropoda > Insecta > Lepidoptera > Tortricidae > Pandemis > Pandemis corylana. The sequence continues at coordinate 8,753,369 of OX421856.1, read as the reverse complement.
AGAATAAAGTCTGAAACGAATCATGAAGTTGCAAACTCCGCGTGGCAGCGAAACGTGTAAATAGCTCATTTCTCTGGACTATGATAATATTATTAATATTATACAAACGTTCGTAGGTTAACATTAATATGTTTTGCAAGCAAGTGTGACCAGATAGAAACTTTAAAAGGTCGTCGACGAAAAAGGCAAAACACTGTAGATATCAGTGGCGTGGCGTCAAGTATATCAGAAGGCAAGCCGAAGGGCATTTAACTAGCCTTTTTCCTCTAATTCTGCGCAAAAAAAGTGCCCAACTGCCTTAAAACAGTCAAGCCGGTGGGAATCGAGTTCTATGGACGCCACGCCATTGATAGGTAGGTACTGATTCAAAACTACTGGTTGAGACATCGCAGCGAGTGAGACCTGTAATTTTCTGCTACTCTACTAGTATAAAAATACTATCTTATGTTACGTCCGTGACTTCCTACACGTAAAAGAATTCCCTGTCCCACGAGAATTTTAAAGTGTCCTTATTTAGATATACGTAACTACACCGACGAGCAAAAAAAGGAAAATAACGGGTCACTTCTTTTCATCTTACAAAGTTCTATGAAAAGCGACCCGTTTGCATGTGAGTACAATAAACAAAACATACACAAACATCTTTGGAAAATCCATACTAATATTATAAATGAGAAAGTGTAACTGTCTGTCTGTTACCTCTTCACGCTTAAACCGCTGAACTGATTAAGTTGAAATTAGGTATAGAGATAACTTCAGTCCCTATCAATGACATTATGGTCGCTTGTATCCCGGAAAATCACATATTTCTTGCGGGATAGCGATAAGCGAATTCTACGCAACGCAGGCAAGAGCTAGTAGAAAATAAAATGTTACTCACATAATATTCAATCGATTGAATCAAGTGTTACTTAGCGGAGGTCCATTTCAACAAGTAAAAAAGGTTGTCACTTTACTTCGATGCACTATGAAATTGATAGGTAGTATTAATATCACCTTGGACGAGACGGTCCCTTTAAAATATATACTTTGACAGCTTGATATCTTACCTAACCTAGGTACTATTTATTTTTAAGTCGCTACGCTCTTGGCAGAATGATTATCTCGCTATGGATCTGAACATTTGTAACGACTATCTTGGTAAAATATTGTAGCGATATCCCCTTGTCTGATCTTCCACGCCGCAGTGCTTGTAGTGCGGAGTTCGTAGGTGGCAAAAGAGAGTGCCGCTGTCCACTCTCATATCAGATGTCCCTTTGACCCTTTTGTGACATTCACAGGAAGACATGGGTCAGTCATATCCTAAAACCGGGCACAGCATGGTCACCTACCTATATGTACATGTATTCAAATATATTATTATTATTGATGATGATGATGATTTGATTATTATTATTATACAATGGTTTAAGTTAGTTTAGCAAAATTTTCTTACTCAAGTATATTGTGACGACTGTCTGCACTAGGAACTTATCTTTTAATTGATCTCACCTCACAGCGAACGTTCTTTTCTACCCCAAGTCTGGATGTGGTTGACAATTTGCATGTCGCAAATACGAAAAATAAATACAACATATTTTTAAGCAGCCAGAGCAATTTTATAAACAGAATACAAAACATTTGTGAATTAATTTTATGATTCTATAGGGAAACATACTGGAATATTTGGGATACTACCTGTCAGAATTTGACAAAGGATGAAATATTAACTCCGAAAGATAAATATGCTTCTGATCTGACGTTTATTTTCAATTTAAGTAAAGAAAGCTGTGAAAATAACTCAATAGTTTTTTCTCGGAAATATAGAACATTGTTGTCGAAGTACCTAACCCGTATAATAAATCAGGTAACAATAAGTTTCGAGAAGATTAAAGAGTGGAGAAAAGCGAGCTTTTCATAATAATAGGCGTCGAATGGACGGGAAATAACAATTGTGAGGAAGAACCTTAACGCGTAATGCGCACGCTTATGCCAATAGGTAGTAGATTGTTACAAAAACCAAGTGTTGTAAAAAATATTACTCTAATATGTAATGTAATATAAAAAAACGCAAAAATCATTAGACGTTATTCAATAATTAACACATGGTTAGTCTGAAACTGAAATGCTCAAAACATTATCAACATATTTTAAATAGGTTAAAACTGGATTTAAATACTACATTGTAACTGCCCTCCCTACTATAAGCTATTTAACGACTAACTTAATACTAGTCTATCTCTTAACAACTCTACCTACTTAATAGAAAATATTAATGGCTTCGTGATTCGTCTAAACCTGATGGACCAACACTGTGAATATTGTAGTAACCCGAGATACTTTGCATGGAAAATAAGAATGGATTCCTAACTCTATCCAAAGTCAACTCTATCAATAATTATTTAAAAATATTGTAGTAAAATAGCAAATTAATTAAATAAAAGAAACTTAAGGAAATAATGATAAAAAGAGAGATCGTAAATAAGATAAAGATTCTAAATAAATTTATATTTGTACTTCAGATTTGTCAACCCCCAAAATGGGGTGAATCCGCTACCACCTTCCCCTTCGGATTCTACTTACGCCACCCTATAACTATAAACATCCCCTTGAGGCTGCATTTAGTTTGAAAATTAAGCATAAACTTTGATGCTATTAAAAGATCTTTAGTACAAATACAAAGCTTTACTTTCACTACTTATAGTCAACTTCTGAGACTACTAATTTCATATACTTATTACGTTTTAATATTTATTAATTATATAAAATTTCATGAATACAATTTACTTCATTCTTTAAGAAATAATACTTTCAAGCACTTTATTTATAAACCAAGATTCTGGTATCAACGAAAAGGTAGTTTTAACATGACGAAATATAATATTATTTAACTTATTATTGAATGATACAAAAGGTTGATATTTCCTTCGTTTATCCTTTATCTTTTAGGATAGAAGAAGAGCATTATTTACTCAGAAAACCCCCTTAAATTTCATTCTGAACTTTATTGTTCAATAAATCTGTAAACTGCTTTAGTTTTAATTATTTAGATTAAATAAATATTAGAAAATGAAGTGCTTTATGAAATATTTCTCTTCAGATTAATACTTCAAATGTATTCATTTAGATACTAGCTACCCCACTAACTATCACTGAACTATATTGAAGTTTAATTAATCCTAATAAACCTAGCTGCTCTACCAACTAAACTGCACGTATCAACAAGCTAGAAAAACCCGGTTTTCTTATTTAAATTACTCGCGATCTCATTCATAATACAATGAATGAGTCCTGAACTAAATTACCCCTAATTGAGTGGGTCAGTCTCCAAGATCTAACCATAAGACCCGTGTGCTCAGCGATAAAGACGGTTTGGACTGGGATTGTCAAGTATCGCTGTGACGAATAAGGCGTGAATAAATAAATAGATAAATAAGGTGACAGAACGATGTTGAATTTGAAACACCAATAGGCATAACAAACCCTACACAATTCTGGGAGAAATTGGTCTGTCTCTTCAGGTATAATACAAGACCCCACTAGTACTCCATAAGTGGTTATTTTCTTAATAAAACGTATCTGAGGAAAGCTACCCTGTCAGTTGACACCGTTGAGGTAACCCGGGTATCAATCTCCAGATATCAGCTTTCACTAGCTGAAACTCGATTTAGTTCTCATTAGTCAATTCCAGATAAATTTAAGCATCAATTCCCAAACAAAGAATATACTAGCATTATAAACACTAGAATACACTAAGCCGGAAAATGACACATCAATTATCACAAATAACGAACCCAAAATTAAATAATCTTAGGAAGAACTTCACGAATCCGCTGACGTAAACAAAAAACAACCCATATTCACGTAATGCCTCTCCTTATATAGAGAGTGACACAACGGCGCTACCATCCTTAACGGCCGTTTCGCCCATACTGGCTATAACTTCCACATTGTCCATATCCGTCACGATAGCTACAGTAACAATATACAATTTAATAACTTTTAATTTTACTTAATTCTTAGATAGCTTATTTACTATTTCTAAGAATATATCCAAACATATCTCTAAATTTAGCTCTAAACGATAACTTTCTTTTAATTTATATATGCGTATTTAAAATACTTTTATTTTCCTCTATAAAATTTTCATCGCCATTTTGTATGCAACTAAATTTTCCCAAGCCATTTTTAATCTCTCTTTTCTACTGAACTACTAACCGGAATCTGATGAAACTTAGACAAACAGACCCTTATAACATAGAGTTTCTTGTCATATAATCTAATTCCTTGCATTTTAATCATACGTCTTATAATAATAATAAACTTGTACTTTTCTCATATTTTTGACATAAGCAAACCCCGAAAACTTTGTAATCATATTATGACTTATTTACTACACCAAAGTTAGTGAAACTTGGACACTATAAATCTAATAAATCATACATCTTATTCCAATAAGCATTTTCCTTGCATTTTGAGATTTTCTCTGGTAAAAACCATATTCCCAGTACATATATTGCTTCTCTACTTTTTAATCAATTTTACCCACTAAAAGTTCCTGAAACTAACACTACATACTTAGTAAAATATTTAAATCATTCCTACACCTCATTATCCAATAATTAACCTAAATTTAATTAAAATACCTGAAATAATTTTATTAGCGTCATCTGATGGCGAAAATTGAAACTATAGAAAACTATGACTTTTGTTTCGGTACCCATCATAAAATTAGCCGGCCTAAGTACTTCTAGTTGTTCACGACTTCCCGTAAGATGGCATTATAATTAATATTCTTAAATTACACTAGCTCTCAATGTATGAAATATATTCATGATCTTGCGAGTTCATGCTTAATCAAGCCTGATCCGTTACAATCGTCCCCTCTAATTGTTAAGGTGGTTAATTATATCAAATTAGCTACCGATATAATTAGAACTAATATCATTGAATTCGTGAATATATTTCTTTATCAATATTTGCCTTAGACGTGCAAAGTCTGACCCAATTCTATTTGGCTTTAATTATATTCTGAATTTCCAGTAATATAATTATTTTTCATTATACCGTCTATACACAACATATTATTATGCATATTATTGTCATTATGTAAATTATTGTAATGACACTATTCCAGTCAAATAAAATTTTGTCAAGCTATAATTTGTTGTATGTTTTTAAACCAGATTTTATTCATTGAATATGCAAGACAAAACCTCCAAAACTTCCAATGATTCATGTAATGAATTAATTTCCATTATTGCCAAACCTTTGCACTCAACAAAAGCGTTTGTTTGTGAGACAATCGTTGCTAGAAGAGCTGTATAAAGAGTCGCAATTACCGTGTATCTTTGGCGCAATACGACAACTTCGAAGTACCTTTCCGTGAATGCAAATAGTTCTTTATTATGTTTTATTCATGGTAGCTACAATGTTAATTCCTCATTAAATCCTCATCTAGCTCTGAACTCTTTTCTCACACAACAATAAACAAACCTGGTGCTTGTGGAGTGTGTGACGATCATATTTGTTCCTACCAGTAGAGTAATGAACCATTAGCACGCAATATTAAAATTGAACTTGCTTTCTTGCCTAAACCTAAGCTTCACCAGCTAATCGCTCATTTTGTAAGTGTGCTGTATCTCAGGCAAACACTGATAAATGGTTTGTCTCCACTTGAAGTTGATGTAACCTTTAGATCAAACCCTCTCACTTTAAAATAAAAATTCTTTACTTTTCAAAATACCAATTAAGATCCCTTTCAATCCTCTATCATAAACAAAACTTTATTCATCTACTCCAATAAAACATAACACACCTTTTTTTTTACTCTCACTACCTAAATTATGCACCAACTCCTTCAAGTTTGACAAACTTCTTTTTATTTCTGAATCCATTTATTTGAAATAAACTTACAATATTTATTAATACAATTAAAAGATTAATTCAACACTATTCTTTAGCTTAAATTCAAAATCATATAAAATATTTCCATGATATCAGCTGAAACACATCAACCGCCAACGTATAATCACCCTTAATTACGGCCCTAGTATTTAATTTAACAAAATTTTCACCTATATTAAATAACTTCACCGGTTCAATAAACGTCCCCAAACCCTTATCTAAACTTTGCTACTAATAACTAAATCTAAACAAACAACCAGTAACTAACAAAATAGTAAACTATTACGTACTGAAAATAATAAATACCAAAAACTTCGACTGCATATAACAAAGTCATTTTCCACCAAAATTTTCAATCCAACAGCTAAAACCAACTTCACTACTTTAAATTTTTAAAACTTCATTAGTTTTTAACACTTCCACATTCTCTATAAATATAAAATTATTGAACTTCATAACATAACTAAAATTCTAACTTTCCCACTTACTAAACTAATCATAACGAACTAATATTTTGACAACGTCATGTTTCATTGACAGTGACAGCTACTCAGTTCTGTTCGACACACTTTAAAAACCCTTTGAAATGACCATTTTTTTCCCATTTTAATATATTTTTATTTAGTAAACTTTATTATCTGTAAATAACTATGTTTTTTTTATAAATTAAAATTGTTTTGTAAATATACAAATGTTTTTTTTTTTTCCTGTATCTAAATATGTTGAATTGATTGACTAGTAAAAATCGCTTTTAAATGACAAGACCGCGCACTGTCCACTCCATTCCCTACCTCTGCACTGACTTACACTGATTTGTAACGTTCAATAAATGTTATTTGTTTTGTTGTTTTGTATTATATGTTATTAAACGCATTCCCAACATTCCATGTTCAAATTATTCAAAATATCATAGATCAAAATACCCTTCCTATATATTGAAAGAATCATTCAAATAACACTAATTATAACTCATTTAACTCCTAACACCCTACTAAATTGAAATCTGACATAAATATAAAAACTCCAACGACTTCGCGGATATCAATAATGAACAATTTTGTTTTATATACTCGTTTACAAATTATAAATCTGTATGGAGTTGTTCCCTTTGCCCACATAAAAAATCCAACTGTCAAATGAATACCCGTTTCATGTTAGCATAAAATGATTAAAGATTCGAAATTACTATAAAATTTCCGTCCGCCATTAAAGAAGAATAGAATAGAATATTATAAAATTAAATAAAGCTGTGTATAAACTATAGCTAAGACTCATAGTCTTTTCGTTAATCTATCACGGAACACCAACATTAAGCATTCAACAACGCTCATTTAATGTTAATGATTCGAAACAACTCAACTATTGACTATACTGGTATTGTAATTTTTCGTTATTAACAACCACTACTACGTATTTCTTAATCAAACAATACTCCCTAAAATAGCTTTAATGAATTTAACTGTATATACTCGACGTTTGAAAGAGAATCCTAATAATTCTGTTTTCCCGTTTCAGATACTAGTGTAATCACTGCATAATACAAAACAAAGCCGGCCTCTTCGTCCCCATGTCCCTAAGTCTGTATATACGGTTCCCCTTAATAGACTGTACGACTCGAAAAGAAGGCCCTCGCACAATTCCGCGCAGACGAAGCCGCGACTGAAACTAGTTGCTAGTAATACCTGAGTTGGTTACACGAATGAAAAACCACTCTCAACTCATACCGAAATGCAGTTTATTTCTACACTAAACCAGAGAAAGCATTCAGTAAGGCAGCAGACTACATTCATTTTTTTATAAAAACTAATAATCCTTTTAAAAACCCGTCCCCATTCTTTTTAAATAATTATTATCTTTATACTAACTATATTTCCCTAAATTATCTAGTGACTATTATTGCTTATCTTTTTTAAAACTTCTTTCCTCAACTCTACTTTAAGTATAAAAACCCGTCCCCCAAACTCTCAAGTTTAAAAATATCCTTAGTACTCAACTCAAGTAAATTCAACTACCTAGTTTTATCTGTTTCTAGCTATACCTATTGTAAAATTTACTGCCTTATTTTAAAAATTTCTTCCTGTTTAATAATGATAATAAATTATTTAAAAATTATCTAAAGTTAAGTCTAAATGAACCGGCGAACGAACAATAAAACAATTACTGCTACTATGATTCCAATAACAAATTCATTGTGAATCGAACACAACTTATGAAAACTATTAATTCAATAGAAAATTATTTGTTTTACAGATGGAAAAAGGAATCCTACAAGTGTTAACAGTGAAATGTACCCGTTAACAAGCCACCTATCTACCTACCACTACCTTCCTAGCAGCAACCTATGAAGTCTTCAATAACGTAACAATAAAATATCTAAACAATTTATTGCTTTAACCTCAATTTCCCTTATCCTATCCTACTCCTTTTAACAATGCAAAATATAACTCCAATTCCTATTTTCCACGTCCATTACACAGACAACAAAATGTGACTATTTTGTAATCAAATAGTCACCCAATGTACCTAACAAATACCTTAAAATCCAAAATATCCTATTACTTAAGTAAATCAAACTTAAATAAAAGCTATGCAACACCAATATAGAGCACTCTATGCAGCAGTCTAGTGACTAAAATGAAACAATAAATTACCTAACTGCCCTAAATACTAAACCCAAATAAACAACTAAATTCATATGCTCATATATAAATCATCATCAACCCATATTACGTCCCACCGACGGACACAGACCTCCTCCCAGAACGGAAGAACTTTGTCCACCTAATAGTAATAAAAATTCCGTAATAATCCTATAAATCCTGGTCCGGCTCCGAAATGTAACTGCCCTCCCTACTATAAGCTATTTAACGACTAACTTAATACTAGTCTATCTCTTAACAACTCTACCTACTTAATAGAAAATATTAATGGCTTCGTGATTCGTCTAAACCTGATGGACCAACACTGTGAATATTGTAGTAACCCGAGATACTTTGCATGGAAAATAAGAATGGATTCCTAACTCTATCCAAAGTCAACTCTATCAATAATTATTTAAAAATATTGTAGTAAAATAGCAAATTAATTAAATAAAAGAAACTTAAGGAAATAATGATAAAAAGAGAGATCGTAAATAAGATAAAGATTCTAAATAAATTTATATTTGTACTTCAGATTTGTCAACCCCCAAAATGGGGTGAATCCGCTACCACCTTCCCCTTCGGATTCTACTTACGCCACCCTATAACTATAAACATCCCCTTGAGGCTGCATTTAGTTTGAAAATTAAGCATAAACTTTGATGCTATTAAAAGATCTTTAGTACAAATACAAAGCTTTACTTTCACTACTTATAGTCAACTTCTGAGACTACTAATTTCATATACTTATTACGTTTTAATATTTATTAATTATATAAAATTTCATGAATACAATTTACTTCATTCTTTAAGAAATAATACTTTCAAGCACTTTATTTATAAACCAAGATTCTGGTATCAACGAAAAGGTAGTTTTAACATGACGAAATATAATATTATTTAACTTATTATTGAATGATACAAAAGGTTGATATTTCCTTCGTTTATCCTTTATCTTTTAGGATAGAAGAAGAGCATTATTTACTCAGAAAACCCCCTTAAATTTCATTCTGAACTTTATTGTTCAATAAATCTGTAAACTGCTTTAGTTTTAATTATTTAGATTAAATAAATATTAGAAAATGAAGTGCTTTATGAAATATTTCTCTTCAGATTAATACTTCAAATGTATTCATTTAGATACTAGCTACCCCACTAACTATCACTGAACTATATTGAAGTTTAATTAATCCTAATAAACCTAGCTGCTCTACCAACTAAACTGCACGTATCAACAAGCTAGAAAAACCCGGTTTTCTTATTTAAATTACTCGCGATCTCATTCATAATACAATGAATGAGTCCTGAACTAAATTACCCCTAATTGAGTGGGTCAGTCTCCAAGATCTAACCATAAGACCCGTGTGCTCAGCGATAAAGACGGTTTGGACTGGGATTGTCAAGTATCGCTGTGACGAATAAGGCGTGAATAAATAAATAGATAAATAAGGTGACAGAACGATGTTGAATTTGAAACACCAATAGGCATAACAAACCCTACACAATTCTGGGAGAAATTGGTCTGTCTCTTCAGGTATAATACAAGACCCCACTAGTACTCCATAAGTGGTTATTTTCTTAATAAAACGTATCTGAGGAAAGCTACCCTGTCAGTTGACACCGTTGAGGTAACCCGGGTATCAATCTCCAGATATCAGCTTTCACTAGCTGAAACTCGATTTAGTTCTCATTAGTCAATTCCAGATAAATTTAAGCATCAATTCCCAAACAAAGAATATACTAGCATTATAAACACTAGAATACACTAAGCCGGAAAATGACACATCAATTATCACAAATAACGAACCCAAAATTAAATAATCTTAGGAAGAACTTCACGAATCCGCTGACGTAAACAAAAAACAACCCATATTCACGTAATGCCTCTCCTTATATAGAGAGTGACACAACGGCGCTACCATCCTTAACGGCCGTTTCGCCCATACTGGCTATAACTTCCACATTGTCCATATCCGTCACGATAGCTACAGTAACAATATACAATTTAATAACTTTTAATTTTACTTAATTCTTAGATAGCTTATTTACTATTTCTAAGAATATATCCAAACATATCTCTAAATTTAGCTCTAAACGATAACTTTCTTTTAATTTATATATGCGTATTTAAAATACTTTTATTTTCCTCTATAAAATTTTCATCGCCATTTTGTATGCAACTAAATTTTCCCAAGCCATTTTTAATCTCTCTTTTCTACTGAACTACTAACCGGAATCTGATGAAACTTAGACAAACAGACCCTTATAACATAGAGTTTCTTGTCATATAATCTAATTCCTTGCATTTTAATCATACGTCTTATAATAATAATAAACTTGTACTTTTCTCATATTTTTGACATAAGCAAACCCCGAAAACTTTGTAATCATATTATGACTTATTTACTACACCAAAGTTAGTGAAACTTGGACACTATAAATCTAATAAATCATACATCTTATTCCAATAAGCATTTTCCTTGCATTTTGAGATTTTCTCTGGTAAAAACCATATTCCCAGTACATATATTGCTTCTCTACTTTTTAATCAATTTTACCCACTAAAAGTTCCTGAAACTAACACTACATACTTAGTAAAATATTTAAATCATTCCTACACCTCATTATCCAATAATTAACCTAAATTTAATTAAAATACCTGAAATAATTTTATTAGCGTCATCTGATGGCGAAAATTGAAACTATAGAAAACTATGACTTTTGTTTCGGTACCCATCATAAAATTAGCCGGCCTAAGTACTTCTAGTTGTTCACGACTTCCCGTAAGATGGCATTATAATTAATATTCTTAAATTACACTAGCTCTCAATGTATGAAATATATTCATGATCTTGCGAGTTCATGCTTAATCAAGCCTGATCCGTTACAACATGAACGCTTTTTTTACCAATTTTCACACAACACTACGCGCCTAGATAAGTACCTAGGTTCATTAAAAAGTTTATTTTTTAAACTTAAACTGAAGATGACGCATCTTTGTTAATTGGCAGCGCGTGCCGTCGCACCTCGGCACCTCCAGGCCATATCTAATGAAAATGTAAACCCAAAACTTGGCAAGTGAACTGTTGCTTATTTAGGATCACACGACACCCGGTAATGCATAATAAAGTTGTTAGTGAGTTCCCGCCGGCACTGGCTATGTGCCAAAATGCGTGCCACTAACTACTTTCGGTGATAAGTTTGGACAAAATATGCAGCCACAAGGACAGCTTCGGCAAGGTTGAGATTAGAACCATCTTGTTAGTGTAATGGCGGAGACGTGACGAGGACTTAACGCTAGAGACAAACTAAATTACGATTCGCTGGAGTTGGTATTAATATCAGGCAGCATAAATTGAAGTGTTCGAAACTTTTGATAGGGAATGTACCGGTAAAACACGTAAAGATATTTTCGCCCACTTGTAAATTTTTTTGGTGATGATACTTTATGATTGCACTCTCATCGGATACCTACGGATATTTATTACATTTTTTTACTTTATTGTTTTATTTTTATATTTATTATTATATTTTTACTTTATTATATATTTATTACATTTTCAAATCAATTGGAATCAATCTTTACAAGGAGAAGCTAATAAAAGGGGGTTAACACTTCGTTAGAAGGGTTGAATTTGGAATTTATTAAGTGGGCCCTTGACCTAAGTACCTAGTTAGTAAGAAAACAACCCACATACATAGCAATAGAGAAAGCACTTCCAAAACCCTGTAAGTTGTGCTTCAACAGTTATAATGCAAATTTTTCAGCTTTCAAAATCGTCGTTACCCAACAAAGCTAAATAAAAAGTGAAATGCGAAATATAAGTTATGGGGACTTTTGAAACAAGAGCCATTTTGCAAAACACAATTCCCACAACTCGACTTTGCAAGAATGTAATACAAATCGCTAGGCCCTGTGCCTCTATTCGGGACATTGCTAAGCGAATATAAAGCGATATTGTTTGCCACCAGTATCGCCTTACTCGATAATTTAGTCACTAAGCACGGACCTGGTTTTCATGGACTTACATCAAGTGGATGTTTCAAGCACGACAGACAACCAAGCGTAATTTTGAAAACATCATCGGCACATTTATTTGAATTACTCAGATTTGCTTAATTGCTCATTTAAGCTTTTTAGCTTCTGTTAAATGTGACCGCCACGTAGCAGCATATGTTGGCTGTGGCAAACTCAATTTTGACAAAGTGCTCATGAATCGCAAGATTTTGCAATGTCGTGTTCCGGCGTGCAGGGAAGGACAACTCGTTTGCTTTCTGATGACATCGTCCAAAGCTTATAATATTAAGTAATACGCACACAAATTCAATTCTATTAACTATCTCTTTCTGTTTAATTTAATTTCTAACGGTAAAACCGAAAAAGTAAAACATAAAAATCAAGAAATAAAAATTTCTTGATTCATTTGATAGTACCTATCATTTGAAAAACAGCGTCTTCTCTCGTCCTTGGTGAGCAGTAGATGTTCCATGGGAGTTTGTAATTGTGTCGTACAGACACATCATTCAAACAGATGATGCTTAGCGACAAAAATTCGCATAGTAACAATAAGGTCACGTGACAGTTAGTAACAGGTAGAAAAATTCGGAGACTACCCACCTGCTATGGGTGGTGTAGGGGTATAGCACGCGTCACGGAATGACGAGGACCCGGGTTCGATTCCCGGCCATAGCTTTACTTTTCGGATTTTTCTATGTGTTATAATTTTCACTGACATTTAGAAATTTTATCTCTTTCGATCAAGCAGTATACGATTGTGGTAGAAAGTACCTAACAGTAAAGTTGTAAAGGACACTACGCGCACGGCGCACGTTTGACATAGGCCTCCGGTTTTCGCTCAGATTTTAAATCACTTAGACTTATCGAATAAAGGGTCCCAACGCTCGTATATATTACTCGCTCAGAGGAAGCGTTAGATTAGAGCGGTCTTCGACTAGCGAGATTTATATCGGCAATACTAAGTCGATTTAAAACGTTTACCGATTCTTTTATTGGGTAGTTTACGGGTTGAGTGCCGTAAAAATAGATGATGCTTGAACTAGGAGGGTAATGGCGTGATTCTATGTATATAGTTAATAAGGTTCACTGGAAGAAATCCCTTTTAGGGATAAGTTCGCCTTTGTGCATTTGTGTTGTCCTGTATTCATCTTTTTCTTGTGCTTTATGTATATTATACATAGTTCGGGACATTAATTGGCATTGTTCATTTTTTTTAGTATGCTCCAATTCGTAAACCATTTCGAGGAAAACCATCAATTATCCGATTTCAAAAATACTTTATGATTCCAGATATTTTTGTAAAAGTACTTTGAACCTTTGTTTGACCGAACGACCGGGTTTTTAGACAGAATCCAGCATCGAATGTTTGCCACAAAAATGAAAAAAAAATTTTGACTATGGCAACTGTCACGTGTCACTGTCAAATCTAACAAAACCATAGACAAAGCCGTTTTTTTTTATAGCCAGCCGAACGAAGGCGATTGGGATTCTGTCTAAATTCACGAATTATCAAACATCGAAAAAATATTTATTATTAATTAACTAAGCTACGTAAAAGCATAATATTCAAATTAGTTGCTTGAAATAGTCCATGTTGTCAAATATAGGTGTTAAAAGCACAGCTTAAAAAAAATGAACAATGCCAATTCTTAGATATTATTGCACGATAGGTAGGTAGATATGACAAATATCAGATATTACGGTTTTTGTGACACCCAATATAAATAGGAACCTAATTGATAGTAAAAGTCCTGATTGAGTGACTAGGCAATGATCTGCTCGTCGTCTGCCACCACTCTTGGACCCAAAACACACAAATTTTGCTTTATGACGTAAGCAACGAATAAGGACGGGTGTTTCGAAACTCCCACAGGGTAGGGATTTCTTCTACGCAGTCGAAGCCGCAGACGGTAGCTAGTTGTTTAACGTTTCTAAAACAAGCAGTTGAATTTTTATATGTATCTCCATGGTTTCTTTCATTTCGAATCAAAGCAGCCACAAAGCAATTAAAACAAATACAAAACAACAAAAATTATAAAAGTTTCCATGGCGAACCGGCTCTTTGATGCATGTCTAATGAAGACCGGATTAAGCGAAACATTTCAAAAATAAAAAGAATGGCTGGTTAGCAATGAATTAATAATGGCACGGGAAATGAAATACTGTAGCTATTTAAGCATGATTTCCCACTTCTTTTAGACTACAGTGCAATCCGACACTAATGAAGAAACCGATGAAAGAGCTACTAAATACGGTCGGTTCTCTGACAGCAGTACCCACTTTTTCGTGCTTACTCTTAACAAGTTAGAAGACCTACTGCATTTTCATTTAATGTTATTAAGTCCAGCATTTTACGTCAAAATAGTATTAAGTTAATAGCATTTAGTTTCTACAAGGTTCATCTCCAGGCTCATATCTCAAATCCTTCAATTCCTTTGCTAGATCAGTGGGACATTGTAAGTTTCCGCTCATAATGAGAATCTCAGGCTGTAGCTGCCACGTAAGAAATAGCACGGATTAAGAACTTCCCATACCTACACTATTGCACTGCTTCTCGGGTGTGTTGCAGATTTCCTCACAATGTCTTCCTTCGCCAAAATGCTCATGATATGATAGATGATGTTGTACACATGACTGTTCTAAAATACCCAGCGATACGAGCCCGGGCTTAAAACCTCGATCCTCTACTTGAGAGGTCATAAGTCAAACCACTAAGCTACCTTATTTGGACAGTAGGTGCGGAATACGAAAGTTAGAGGTAAAGTTTTATTACATTAATCAGTATAATTGAATAATCGAGCCATTAATTCATCAATCGCACCACGTATAAGACGCCTTGGTGGTATGTATCATGTAAATTTAATAGCATGTATGTATTGACACCATTTAGAGAACCTAAATAATTATATTATACGGTCGACCGAATAAGTGGTCTATCACTTTTCATCCAACTTCTTCTTCTTCTCTCCTTAATGGCGGCCGTAAGGCTTGGGCCAATGTCAGTGCGGTAAAAATATAATTCAAAAATCTTGTGACAAAATGTCGGCAACGTTGTACGGTAATGGTCAAAGACCCCCCTCCCCCCTGTCGGGCTCTTAGCCAACGGTCAATGATATCCCTCAGAAACTGCCAGGAAATCATTAGCCGATGCCCAGGGTGCACCGGACCAAGCACTGCTTTCCCCCCGGACGGATCCAAAAACGAACCGCAGCTCTTGACCACACGTGGAGGTAACCCGACTCGCACCCAACTTCCTATCAAACGAATTATAGTCAAACTTTCAAGTTGGCAGTCACGTCTTAACGACATTATATAGGTGAATTTTTTTACGTGATTCTAAGTAAATATTTTCGATACATCTCTCTAAAACTAAAAGTCAATGCTAGGAGTCGTCTCATAATACTTAGTAATTAATTAGTTACGTTTTAAGTTTTAAAATCCTTTTGACAATTTTTTACTTCATATTATTATGGTTACTCTACCATTTCAGTGATATTAATTAGATCTTAAGATATTGATTAAAACGTGGGGTGTCTATACTTTGAGTTTGTAATTAAATTCTTTCGTAGAAAAATATGAATAATTAAACAAGACTTAATTAACTGATCGTCCGGCTTCAATTTATCTAGAAACACTGATTTTGTGTCACGTATAAAATGTCACCTGTATTTTATGACGAGCAAAGGGTTTTCAACCTTAGGGTGGCAGACCACATAATAATATATAAGTCGGCCAAAAATGTGGTCTAAATGATTTTAATAAAAATTATTAAGTATACCGAACTTATTCTTTGTACAATCATACATAAATAACGGCTTTATCCCTTCAGAGCTTAAGGTAATACGACCAAAAGTTTAGCATGATTGTGGGCGGAAAGGGGAATCAAAATAGTGATGTGTTGCTAGCCGTATCGCCCATAACACGATTCCAAAGATTTTCGCCCATTCCCTCGGTGGGTTTTTACCATCTACGCGGGAAGAGAAACAAATGGTACATTCTATGTTTTTTCTTTGCTCCCAGACCAGCGTTGGTATGCCATGGTATTTTTTTAACAACAAAGCAATTGACATTGACCAAATAAAACCAAAGGAAAAGATAGTTCTGTGTGTTGGAGGGGTGTTTAGTGGTGTACGTGTATGTATTCATTTCAAGCATTAAATATTCAACTAGATTAAACGCACAAATTATAAATGTCCTTGGCGTCGTTGTATAATAGTAACTGTGCCACAGGCACAACCTTTTTGTATTACTTTATGTTTTTATACTTTTTTATTATTTTTGAATGTTTCGATTTTAGAATGCTTCTTGTTTTCTTGTTTAATGTCAGTCTGAATATAGCGTGGAGTAAAAATGGTTGTTTCTCTTAATAGTATTTATTTATTCTCTTAGTAGTAAAGCCCTCAGCTTTAGTAACTATTTAGCTTGGAAGGACTTATGCTTTGTTCCTATCCAAATACGCAATTTAATTACATCAATTAACTCAGACGAACATACTAGAACGCTATAAGTGTAAGCACACTACACAACACATGCCAATTATTTAATTTCATAGGCGTTTCTTTTTGTTCAGTCAGGGATCCCATTCCAATTATACGAAACCAATTCGAACGGGAGCAGTTGTATGTATTATTCATGATGCGTTACTCCGGTTTTGTTCCGTATCATAATGCTTCCTTCACGGTAATGCCTTTGTTATGTGGCTTCGTAGATGACACTATTTCTATTTACCCGGTAAGTGTGTCAAAACGATGCCCTAAAATAGCTCCCCAAGTACAATCCTATTAGCAATAGTCCTTGAACTGGCGGATTAAGGGTTTTGACGTGTGTTGCTTTGCTTTACAAACTCCCTTGGCGAGGTTGAGTGGACTACTCGTATTTGTGCTCTTACAATTATAGTAAGACGTCGAATGTGTGACATTGTTTTTTTAATTTAAGAGTATTTTTATAAGGCACTAGCCTTCCGTCCGCAGCTTCGCCCGCGATAAATTAATTTTTCCGTAGGAATAGGTATTTTCCCGCGGTAAAAAGTAGCCTATGTCACTCAGTGATAATGTAGTTTTCTAACGGCAAAAGAATTTTTAAAATCGGTCCAGTAATTTCGGAGCCTATTCAATGCAAACAAACAAACAAACAATCAAATTTTTCCTCTTTATAATATTAGTATAGATTACAGAACCTACTCCTCAACACGTTCTCAGTGCGATGGTATTATGTAGCTACATAATATAGGTATGCAGATCTCCGTCAATCCAGTAAAACACATAACAAAATCATGTGTACTATGCAAGAGCTACTATGTATCACGTACACACATATATCACGTCTTTATCCCTTACGGGGTAGACAGAGCCTAAGGTGCCAAACCCTTAAGGCCACGTTTAGCACGATTAAGGGCGTATAGGTGGAAAGGGAAATCAAAATAGTGATAGGTTGCTAGCCGTATCGCCTATAACATGATTCCTAAGACTTTTGCCCATTCCCTCGATGGGCTTTTACCATCTGCGCGGGAAGAAAAGGAACTGGTAAATTCTGTTTTTTCTTTACTCCCAGACCAGCTATAACCTCTGGCAATTTGAGTACCTAGTTGTCTTATGTATGTTTGCGGGACTTGAGAGTTACTTACAGTAGGTAGTAGTATTAGTGTGAAACTAATATTTGTTGTGGTTTTTTAACAACTTTTTTAAATGAAAATGTTGACCGCGTAAAATGATTTTCAATACCTACATCTACGAAATAAACAGTGTGTGTGGACCAAACTTTGATTACGATTGCATAAAATTCGCCAAAAATCAAAACCCTTCAATCCAGAATCCACCGAGTCGTTTCGTTTTTCGTCGTGATCAAGCGTCCTGCCCGGTCAGTCACGTGAACCCGAAAAGCTGACCAATTTTCCCTTTTGCTGCACGCACTGATCAAAGGGCGGTCGGCGAGGCGGTGACAAAAGGCCTCATCGGTTCATAAAATTCGTTATTTCAGAGCGACCGGGCCCGTCAACCATGCTTAGTGTCAGCCCGCCTTCTTGCATCTTCATTAACGAGACTAAGGAAATTGGCCACTTTTGTACTGTATTTTTATCAATTATTGTGGACGTAATAATTGTTTTTTTGCAGTTTATTTTCAACCGCCAACAATTTGAACTATTATGTGATTTTTTTCTACTTCCCATGTAATTTATACTTATTTTTAGTTTACTTTTGCTTATCAGATCGGCTAAATAAGTTTATGATTGGCTTTGGATGTTTTTATATTTTTATCTTGAATATGTAATTGTCTAGACATAGTTGAAGTTCGACGGCAAACTATCACGAAATGTATCGAAGTTTGTCGTGTTGCTTGGCAGCACGATAACTTTCTTCGGCTGGTACTGTAGGCGGACTTTTATCTTTCAAACAAAAAACATTCACCAATGTTATTTCTAACAATTTGAGTACTCTTACACACCAAAGATTTGACAACATCGCCCTTGGGTACAGTAAAAATATTAATTACTGGAAAACATTTATTACACAACACTAAGCAAAATAATACCTCCTATAAATATAACAAAAGCGCAACCTATTTCAAAAATTAAATAGCCCGCCTACGCTCTTCAGAAATGATTCTCCCATGTTCTTAATGTAATCCTGTAACTTATCTCTAAACGTGTTTAGGTTTATGTCAACTACATACTGGAGCTCCTCTCTGGAAACCTGCAACGGGAAAGGTGGCACAGGCTTCCGAGGCTCTTTTATTTCTTCATCGTTAGAAACCCATGAAAACCATACGTAATTTTGTTTGGCAGGGTCAGCTCTAGGATCGTCTCTGAGCGTAGGTCTTGGATACATTTCTGTCCAAAGTGATCGAAGGCGTAAACTCATACGTCTAACTATATCCATCTTCGCATGCCACAGATCATAAGCTTCTAAAGGATCGCCAGTAACATTGAAGAGGCAACCTTTAACTGTAAAATAAACATCTGGTTTTATTAACAACATTTTAGTTTAAGTTTAAAAATTTGAAACATATTTTATGAACTTACCAATCGTAGGAAAGCAGACTACTTCTTCTGGTATATCATCATTTTGAGCTAATTTACTGCCATTTCGCTGCTCATAAACTTGCTCAATGTCTAATGGTAAATCTAAAGTTTCTTTAAACACGAGGTAAGCTTCTGATTCCAGCAGCACGGTTTCGTATGGCAAAACATCATGTTTCAGAGCCATTAACTCTTTACCGTGATACTTGCTCTTTTCTTTAGTAACATTACCTACAATTATTTTGAAATCACCTTCCCTGAATGCTGCCCAGCCATTAACATCATCAATAGTTATTAATACATCGTTGCGTTTAGGTTGTTCGGCCTTTATAATAGTAGCCCATTGGTCCAAACCGTCTATCTTGTTTGGTGGTTTCCCGCCAGCTGCGGTGATCAATGTCGGCAACCAATCGGTTACGTGGAACATGGCGTTGCTTATTCTATGTGATATTGTGGGATGCCATACAACTGCCACAGCACGCGCTGCTCCTTCCCAAGGAGTGCTCTTGACTCCACGCAGAGGCAAATTGGAACCGAAATTTTGTGACAATCCTTCGGCGCCATTGTCAGACACGAAGACTATCAGTGTATTTTTTAATATCTCTTTTTCGGCTAAGGCTGCAATAATGTGTCCAACGCTTTTGTCCAAACTTGATACGAGGCCTGCAAATCAAAATACTTTTATGATATACAATTTTGTTCTTGTTTTGTAAAGTAACCCCATTAAATTCATGAGGTTCCCCACTATCAACACAAGCGTTACCCGACCTGCGTACAATCGCCTGGCAGAGTGTGCGATGTGGCTATGTTCAGCTATGGTGTCGACTGGTGGCTGCAAGGAAACCAGGCCACCCCCTGCATGAGGAGCCGCGTGCGATACGTGGAGATACAATGGTGCTGAACTGCTGTGATTTCTGATTACTGAAACAATAATGTGTCAGTGTCATAAACGATCGCTACCATTATTACTCTAAATTAAAAATGAAAAACATTTGTGTTCAGTTTTCATGACTAATTTTCCTTCTGGCATTGAAATAATTTGTATTTTAATATAAAAAGAAACAAAGCTTTGGCTACTTTAATCTAAAACGAAATCAAAACAATTTAAGTATTCACCAATATCATTTGAATTTTTTACATAATATTTTATGTTTATCCGTTCAGTACGATGCTTTGTGGCGGCTTCTAGATTATGAAAATGATAGCTAATTATTTAAATCACTTACAGCTGACAGCTCTATCAGTGAGTATCTCCGTAAGATGACCGTTGAGATCTTCAATAGGCTCCAGATTTTCATACATATTTAATCCAAAGAACGCGCTTCCGTTACAATTCTAAAAGCAATAAAAAAGAGAATCAATTAAAAATAAAATACTATAGACGCTTTTTACTAAGAATATTACAACATTGTAACCTACGATCCCTTTGACTTAGCTTTTTAATTTTGTTAGTTAATACAAAGTTTCACATATTTTTTACTGTCAAAAAGTAATTAAGGCATGTAAGGTTTGTGTCTAAATAAATAAAACAAACTAACTTCCGAAGATGGCATGACCTACAATTTTAAGAATGATGTAAAGCATATACAAATTGTTATTGACACATACGATATTGTTTCAGTAGGGATATGTTAATGACTACATTAATATTCAACTAACTGTATTTGATATGGAATTGTTGCGTCATTCTCCGATGTATATAAATAATTAAATTCCTAAGTTTAATATCAACCATAAAGAAGCTTTGGAACTATACATGTGCTAATGTTAGCTAGATACGCTAAATAAAAGGAGCTAATGTAAAAGTAATAGTTACATTAGGATCCTAATATATTTCGTTTTCTTGTCGTACTCAATAATGCTAAGAACTTTCCACTCAGTTTACGTCAACTTCTAGTGAAAAATTCTTTTCACCAAATTATGATGCGTAGCAAAAATAAAGCGTCACCTTTTCACAAACTTTTAATTTTTGCTCACCAATGTATTCTACTTTTATTGTCTAATTTTGTTTAATACACAAAAAATCAGAAACACTCAAAGGTGCCCCGTCCGAACCCACGATTCTCTGCTTGAGAGGCCATAGGTGACACGACGCTACTATGGCTATGACACACAATATAATGTTATGTACATTGTAATCATAATACCTCTACTAAATTATACGTGTAGTAGTCCACCGCGCCATCAAGGAAGCCGTAGAATGTGTCAAATCCCCTGTTGGTAGGGAGATAGTGTGCCCTGGACTTGCCGACATGCCATTTTCCGACTAAGTGCGTTTCATAGCCCAATTCTTTCAAGTATTCGGGCAAGAGGCGTTCTTTTACCGGGATCCCTCGGTCCTCTGTGGCTGATATCGAGTCGCTTTGAGTGCCTGAAGAGATTTAATAATATAAGCACCTCATACACTAATAACAGCCTATAAGAAGTTTGAAGAAAGCAAGAGGGTAACAGGGTGACGTAATATCAAAAATACTAAAAAACATCTCATAGGGACAAATGAGTAAAATATAAGAATTGTGTAAATTACATTTTTTGTTTATTTAATTCGGATCGTTTCTTACATTTTACTGGCGCCAATATCATATCGCTGTACGACCACTACGGCACCGACATCAAATATATTAAATTAAAAACTTTCTAAGGATGGCGACATAATTATACGTATACAATATACATAGTAGGTACGTTTCTTTTTGATTTAAAAGTTTGAAGAGCTCTGCTTCCTTCATTATCTTGAATTCTTTATTAGTTTAGTACATCGTCATGCAAGCCGTGGTGGTTACGACGTTACTTTATACTACAGTTATTTTTTTGCAATACGAGGTCGCGTCGCGTATTCATCAAACGGAAAGAAACCCTACAACAGATGTAGACTTAGCTAAGTGGCTACAAAAATTACAATATTACAAGTTTAGTGTGAATTGGATACCTAGATTTTCCTATATCTTCCCGCTAAAATGAAAGCTAAGCAGTTTGTCTAATAGACAAAAGAACCACAAATGCAACTATAAATAAATAGCTTAGGAAGAAAATTGACTTGATAAAATATCAAACTTGAAGAGCTATAAACACGTTCGAGAGGTCGTAAAAGTCTCACCGAGTCTCATAGGGTATTTCCCTGTGAAAAGGGCACTTCTGGCTGGGGTCCCTTGCGTGTCCGTGTAGTACTGCTGCAGCATGGCGCCTTGGTAGGCGATCACGTCAATGTTTGGGGTCATAATTTGATCAGACCCGTGGAAACTTACGTCGTCCCAACCCTGAAACAATAAAAAATGTATACAAAGTTTCCACAGTACGGTAGAGTGTTCAGTTACTACTTGTTTCATAAAGTGAAATAGTCCGAAACTTCACTCGACTTTTTATACGTGAGTTATCCGTTTATGTGTAATTATGATTAAGTCTCGCGGTAGTTTCATGTTGAAAGTACAATGTCCTTAGAATTGAAAGTTGCATTGCATTGCAGTGGAACTGTCTTAGGTAATTAAAATAAGGAAAACCTATCAAACTACTGCGGCGATTGCTGCTCTCTGATTAATCAGCTCAAAATAAAGGTAGTGTTATTTATCAATATCAATAATTAATGTTAAGGCAATGTGTGTATAAATTCCATCTACTAAGTATATCAGGTTGGACGTGAAAAATTTGCTATATGAACTCACCAAATCGTCTGCCATGATGAAAACAATATTTGGCTTTTCGTCATTTTGAGAAATGACACATACACAAGTGAGCAACAGCTGAAAACAGCTGAAAATAAGTAATTAAATAAAGTTAAGTAAAAAGTAGACCATAATTTAACTGTCAATTTAAATTATATAACAAATATTTTTCAAAAGCGACTTTCTCGATGCTCGTTAATCTATTTTAAAAGGTATTCACTGATTGTAAATATTCTAGCAAGCATGATATGATTACTTACCAAATAAATAATGAAAACATAATTTGAAATCCTTTAGTTTTCCAGTCGTCGGTACCAGTAACCACTCTACTCTGGCTTATTAAAAAATCCACTTAAACTATGGAAAGGTGGATCACGGAGACAAAGACAATCGTTAACGGAGCGAATAATAAAATTCACTCAAAGAAGACGTCTTGACAATGTAAAATGAATAATCTCTTGAAAAAGAATATTGTCTTTCACAGTCAACAGAGTAATATCAAACAATTATAGCAAGACATTTAAAATTAACAAAAGCGGCTTCAACAAATCGAAAGAATCTTCAGCCGCTACTTGAGAATGACTGAATGTACATTGTAGTATACGCTTATTATATTATTATGCACCTGTATACATCAAGCACAAGTTCTGTGAAATTGAAAATATTATTCACAACTTTAATATTAATACAGATGTCCAAGTGATCAATTGGATGATTGGCGTAGGTTTTATATATTAGCATATTTCACTTGTAGTTTTATTTTTATACAAAGGTGGCACGTAATTTCCCGATTAATAATTAATCAATTCTTGAATAATTAGGTACATCGTTATGTCACTGTGTATTGTAATCTATTATTCTACTTATTTAAATAAAGTGCATTGAAATACTTCCAAGAACATCTTGTTAGTTTCTTAACCGACATTAAAGGTGGCAAGTTTAAAAACTGGATTTGAATATAGAACAAAGTTTTAAAGGCTCGCTTGTTTTTATGTGAAATTAAAATTAGAACAGCAGTTCCTTCTTACTTTTGCTATAAAATCCGACCTCGGGAATTGAGGCTTTTGAGGCTAAACTTAAAAAGCTTCAGTAAACTTCTTATAACTTAAAAGGTGAATGTGCTTTAAAATATTTTGCTATGCTTGTTTTTTCAGGCGTTAAATATACACTTTTGGGTAATAATTTTATTAAATCGCTTTGATGAGTTGCAAATACTCGTAATATTTAAGTCCCTTGATAAAATTACAACCGTAGATACAACACAGTTGCTGTATGTGTATGTATACATCCAAACCGATACTCACGGGTCCTAACTACTGGTCGTTACTTTCTCGTATCTTTTCGTATAAAACGGCGATTTGCCTGGCGTTGCGGGACATTATCACTCTCGTTCTGTATATTATGGCAATCAATCTAAGATACAGCTATTTCTTAGGTAGATATAATGCACCACCCCGGCAAAGTTCAACTGCAATAATAGACTAATTCAATACATTTTATAGTATTTTACATAATTCATTTGTTCGTATGGTACTAACACTTTGAAGAAACGTCTGTGTTTTATAAGTTGCTGACTGAATGGGAATGAATAAAAATTGACTTATACGGAACATTATCCGATAGTTAAATTTTACCTCATATATAATTTTTACACAGCCGGCAAGGATTTCAAACTGACCAGAAATTCTTATCGTAGCATTTTGAATAGAGGGTAATATACCGACCCGCATGGTGGCTATCACGGGAACTATAGGTACTCAGTTGTGGATTTTATATCAAAAATGATTTGTATTGTTACATACATACATACATACATACCGTCACGCCTCTTTCCCACAGGGGTAGGCAGAGACTACTTTATTGACGAGCATGTATGAAGAGATTGATGACTGTGGATGAAGCGAAAGAAATATGTCAGGATCGTAGCAAGTGGAATTTGTATTGTTCATTGAGAATAATTAGTGGCACCAACCAAAGGAAAGTATTTAAAATATTTATATATATATATATATTTTTTTTTTTAAGAAATGTACAACTAGGCTTAATACACAACATGCAGTGCATTAATTTTATATCATAATATACTTACATCAGTATTAATAATACTTATAGTCACATGTACTTGAGCAAGTAAGTACATTAAGGAGTATAGTATGCTTAAGGGAGATCGAGCAAGTCAACTGAAACTGCACGGTTTTATCGTAAGTTTCATAATATTTAGGTAGGTAAGGTATACATTATTTTCCTGTGGTTTGTCCTGTTCAAGATTAACTCTCGAAGCGTACAGTAAGTAGACACGAAAGCCACGATCGCAGAATAAAAGTGGGACATATTTCACGCCTCGGACAAGGGATTACAGCCTGAATCACGGCGAAGTGAACCGACGGGCACGGACCGGTCATAGATTGTAAATAAATCCATTGGACAGTTCGTAGAGTTTACGTGGAAATCAATATATTTTCGAGTAAAGATGGTTGTAACTAGAGAGACTAGCAAAATACATTTTAGGGCTTGAAAAACAAACAGTTTTCTTTTAACAACAAGTGTTTTTTTATTTAACGCTATTTGACTGAGTAGGTATGCATATTGGATGATTTCTTAGGAATTCGTCGTCATCTTTTTTTTCCTGAACAACAAAGATCTCTACAACACCCAGAAGTTCAAAATTATTGAACTGTGCTTGCCATTACCTTTGTGTCGGTAACTTTTCGTTCAAATGTTACTCATGGAAATCCATGAATCAATGAACAATTTGTAGAAATACGATCCAAAAGGAAATACTCAACATACTTACAGCAACTCGTACTTCGGTACGCGTGACCGCTAACTGAATCGAAATTTCCGAGATCTGTGCAACAGCTGCCGGTGGAATATTTTCATAAAATTCTCTTCACATTCTCACATTTTTACAACCCCAATTTTACATATTCGTCTGCTTTATGCGATATTTGAAATATTTCTTCGTTGCATCACCGGTACTGGTATTCATAACAACTATTCGCACCAATACTCGTATTGCCCAAGATGAGTAGGTACATTAGTAAATTGGAAACAATTCAAAGTTATGGTTAGAATTTATTCCTCGGTTTAGTTTTTTGGGAAGAAACCCTGGCAACGCTGCTTAATAAGGTAAAAGGCGAAAGCGCGTCATTAGGTCGGACTCGAAAAGTAAAACAACGATTAATACCTAAGCGAGAGAGTTGGCGAAGAGTTCCTTTTGATTGCAAATAAAAAACACGCGGTTGAACTGTTGCCCGCTGGAAGCCTTAATGCTTTTTTGAAAGTTTGTGAACTAATTAAAAGTTGAACACCTCTTGTTGGTAACGCTTCCGAGGTGTGGCGCCCACCCGCTCGCAAATTAGTTTGAGTTTACATGTTCGACCGGTTTACCTTTACAACACTTTCTGCTAGTAATCACGATAGATCCAGTGATCATTATAAGTATTATTGAAGCATATATACTGAAACCTGCGTTTCGTAGTCTTAAAGTTTTTAGTGCCAAGCCGATAGCCGCATGCATTAGGTTATAGCTGGATCATTGTGCCAATGTCCAGGATTTTCATTTTATATGAACGGGAAAATGAGTACCTAAATACATTGTGAACACGTTTACGAGGTAGGTAGGGAGAAAACTATTGGAATTATGTTTGTTCCGCTCATGTAGTTTTATAAACGTTGGGATCTGATGCTAACCGATTGTTTAATTTGTAATGATTACATGCATAAACAATTAAACAAATTTGGCGTGGGTGATTCAGATAAATCAGAATAGTTTAAAATACCGCTTAACCGCACACTACATATACATGTGCGTATTCAATTTGTCGCAATTCGCGGTATTTGAGGTTCAGAGAAGCAGTGGTCTCAAATGTATACCAGCAGTGACTTTGGTCATTTGGGAAATTACTCGAGGTTAAACTAGCACCAACGAAACTTTAGACCTTTGAAATTTTAATGGCTATTGTTCGCAACTGACTGCGACTCAAAACTTCCCGATGCACGACAGGAACCATGTTATTTGAGGACCTCTAATTAACGGGGGTTAGCTTTCCGAACAATACAACTACTTTAAAGTAAATCTAGGTTTAAATTGATAAAACGATGGATATGATATTTATGTCGCGTGTTAGAAACTATAGTCGACATTGTACTTTCATTGTGCTTTAAATAGAAATTGTGCTCAAAGTTTCTCTAAATGATAGAATCAGAAATAAGCCTATCAGCGGTAATGGAACTAATATCTCTGATTAAGTTCTTAAGTCTGCAAACTATAATAACGATGAGTTGAACAATAGCCAGTAGAAACGATGGCTAATGGATTGTGAAAGTGCTTGTGCGGAGAACAGGCCTAGTACCTACTTAGAGACTGGACTTCCATACGAGATGGACCAACGACTTAGTTAAGGGAGCCGGGTAGATGCAGAAAGCAGAACCATAGCATAGACTGTGGAGATAAACGTAAAAATAATCTTGCAGTGGAGGATCCTGGTATGAATACCAACAATATGAACCTTTTTAAATATAAATTGAGAAATATTGGCACATTGTATCCGTTTAGAACGACATACGAAAGCCACAAAAAAAGACAAGCTCGTTCGCAGTCGACGAATGAACATAGGTATCATGTCCATAGCGTAAGTGGCTCACTAAAGTTGTTTGGCGCCGAAGTCAAAGACACACGGAAACTTTGTGACTAAAACGTTGCACAGAGAACAGAGCAACCAAGCAAACGCCACACTCCTCACTAAAGCTACAATTCAATTTCGAAACGTGGACAGAGGCCTCGACCTTCTGCTGAGAGCACTTTACTTCTACTCAAATAAATTAATTTGTGCGTCTATCCCATCTAACTTTGTCATATACGAGTATACATTACACATAGGAAGGACAACGTTTATTTGAAACCCTATATTTTTTATATTCCCTATATTGCTATCTTTACCTAAAAAGATATAAGGAAAATATATAATATGTTTCCCATCCGCGTATTGGATATCAAGACCGAATTATTTCTGACCAATAAGTGCTTATAATAAGAGCGATTGTATTTCTGCCCGCCTTTGTTAGTATCTAGATACAATTTTGTTCATATTGCCGTACACTAATTTGATTTGAAATTAGGCCATGATTACAAGAAGTAAGATAGAAATCTTGGAATACGTGGCTCACTGGACACCGGTTATAGCTTAAACCGAGCGTTGGTTGGAAAGAGTACCTCATAAACAGAAATATATTATCGGTCTCTGGAACCCGGATACCGCATGTAGAACATTGGGGTATCTCATAAAATAATATAAATATTTCATTCAAATATTCCCTCATGAATGTGAGTTTTGTTGGCATGGTCATTTCAGATAGCAGGAAGTTTCCCGTATCAAAACAAATCCATCTGGAGCGGGTTATACCCGTTCGCTCTTTCGGGATTATAAATAAATGCACAAAATAGTAATCAGGTCTTAAATATAAGACTGAGCTAGAATATACTTTTAAGAAGTTTAGAAGTTCAATAACTAGATATACAATCAAAGAAATAGATAAAAAGATAAAAAACGACCCCTTTTTGTAAAATAATAAACTGCGTAATTGTTACGAAATATTGCATGCATCGAAATTTTAAGGAAATGTCTGAAATTTTCACTCTTTAATAAACTGTCCGATTACGATTATTCTCGTAATTGGACGTCGGTGGGTAATTACGGATGGTCTATAATAGGATGTAACGAGGCCCTGCCGGTAGCCGTTAACGTACGACCTTGTCATCACAAGCCGTGTTGATTAAGACCGCGTATTGTACAGCCAGCGGCAGACATGCCCATCAAGAGAAAGGTTTCGAAGAAATGCATACATAAATAAATGTAAATCACTTCTTTAACCCTAATGGGTTAGAGAGAGCCCGTAATAAGACCTAAATGTTTTAGACCACGTTTAGCGTGTTTACAGGCGTGTAGGTGGAAAGGGGAATCAAAATAGTGATGTACGTGTTGCTAGCCGCATCGCTTACAACATGATTCCTAAGATTTTTCGCCCGCTCCCTCTATAGGCTTTTACGATCTGCGCAGGAAGAGAAGCAGCTGGTTATATGTGTTTTTTTTTGGCTCCAAGACCAGCATGGAAGATATACATCGACGATTTAGTAAAACCATGTTGAAATTTTAAATAAAACCTTGATTATGTAGATTTATCTGGCGCTCGCTGTATACAAAATTCACGTCACATGCCTAAACATGTGACGATAAAAGCATTTGAATGGTTTTATAGATCATTTCACGGTGATTAACACAAAAGGCGCTATTCAAATTGATGACAAATAAGTATCAGTTGATAACATGTCGTAATTTGATATTTTAAGCGCTATTTACTCACGCATTGAAGGTGACATGCGTACCTGCCTATTTCACACATTTACCGACCTAGTTTTATCAAGAGTTTTGAACCCACTAAGGAGCGCGAGCGTCTACAGTTTTAAATTTAAATTGTGATTGTTAATAGCTCACTCTTTATCTTTATTTGACTGTGGACTACGATTCATATATATAATTATCACTGTCATAAACTGTATTTTCTTTACACATTAAAGCCCACAAACAGGCATGCGGTTCACCTGATGTTAAGTGATCACACCAGCTCATTACTAGCTCAGCACCATTAAGACTGCTGGTGTGTTACTGCCTTAAATCTACTATCGAATATCACATTATTCCATGAAAAGAGGCTTAGCACACGTTCAACAGAAATGAGAACGTATTATAAGCCTCATAGATCGGATAATTGCTACTCTTCATGTCATAATTATAAGTCCTCATTATTATTTCCAATAACAATTCATTTACATTAATGGCTATCACAGACGATAGTAACTCCTGAAAACCTGCCCGTCAGTATCACGATCAACGTAATCTGCGGCAAATTAATTAGCAGCTTGTTTAATTGATGGCGGAACAACGTTCGTATCACGGATTCAATTAATTTGCAATGTTTAGACGAGGGGCATAGATCACAGCTGGAGGCACCGGTTCCGCTAATCTACTCGTGCTCTACGTTACTAAAACTAACTATTTTAATTGGGTATCGGAGCAATTCTGCACCAATTGCTATAACACTTTGATAATAATATTCATTTGTTAGTCCTTTACCTTAAAAGCATAAATTCCGTGTAGCGATTCACCGAGTCGCATTTCACCTCGAACGTATATTTAATTATCGCGTTGTGTCTCGATCGTCTACTTTTTTACTGGCTATAAGTTTTCGTCGCATTTCACCTTGACAGTACATTTAACTCTCGCGTTGTGTCTTAATCGTACTTTTTTTTAGTCGATATTAGTTTTAGTCGCATTTCACCTCGATCGTGTGTTAAATTTTCGCTTTGTATCCTAATCGTTTATTTCAGTATTAGACAATATCTTTAATCGCAATGTACCCTTTTCGCTTATTTTTTATAGCATATCAGCGTGAACATTTAACTATGACAGTTCGCCAATATTTTTAGTAGCACTTTATCTCTACAACAACATTTTAGGGTGATATATATCAACTTGCAACCTACATATTCTAATGAAACGTTAGACGGGATTTCATTGGGATTATAAACAGACAACAATGAAATGATAGTACACTTCTAAGCGATATAGGAACAAGAAGTTTGCTTGAGATAGGTGGTTGGTTCTCGATATAACTCAATGTTGTGGTATGAAAAAGATACTCACAAAGATAATATTTCAATGAGTTTGCAAGCATTTAAGATATGAAACTACAGGTACAAAACACGTTAAAAAAAATATTATACAAAGTTTTTGTGCGAACATTAATTAACGCGTCAAAATAAATAGAGTCCCAAAAAAATATCGATCGCGACGAAATGTGTCTAGCGTAAAATACTACATGAAAAATTAAATGCTACAAATTGATAATACTAATGTAAAAAGCCACGCGAAAAATTGCTTCAAGTAAAAGATTCTATTGAAATTTTGTTAATTCGAGATGAAATGCGACTCGGTAAATCGCTACACGGAATTTATGCTTTTAAGGTAAAGGTCTAACAAATGATAATATTGTAGTGTGGTGAAACATGTATGTATGTATGTATGTATAACTATTTATTGTACATAAGACACGTTAATTTTACAGGGAATGAAATAAATAGATGTATAAAGGCGAAATTATCCCAAAGGGATCTCTTCCAGTTAATCTTCGAACGATTGTAAGACAACAGAAACCAGAGTATAGAGATTAATGCCTATGCGTATTTTAAAATGTATGCGAAATTCCGGTTAAAAGTACTTTCTCAAACCATATAGCGTAGCATTAGATTGGTGATCCAAATCTGGCAAATTCAGAATTCAGATATGTCTTTGCAATTGACGGCGCACTTAATTCGACTGTAAGATTCAGTACGAAAATACTCTTCAATATCGAATATAAAGGGAACAAAGTATTGAAAATGATTCTCGGAAATTTGCTACAGCTAGGTAATTCGGAAAATAAAGTAAAGGCCTAGTTAATGTTTTTAAATGGTAAATAACTAAGATGTGGCATTGTGAAAAGATGTGTCTAGTCGGCGTCTTGAGACGACTACTTTATCCTACTGACGAAGCCGGATCCTAATTCTTTTTTTATTAATTTTATAAATAGTGATTTATATTGAATTAATAAATCTATTCATTAACCTTAATCTTAATTACTTCTTGCTTATATTATAAACGCGAACGTTTGTGAGAATGGGTGTATAGTTAACACCCCCTTGCAAAAAATTCGGGCACTTTTGGTTTTTCAGATTTTAGGCATTATAGCTTAGAAAGTAAGCTTTTATGCACATAAAATACAAAGACCATGGGTGCCCGTTTTTTTTGCAAGGGGGTGTAATATGTTTGATACTCTTTGAAGCAAAAACTTTACATATTTTGATTGAGAAATTGAATTATTGCATACACACACAGTAAATAACCTAAAACACATAGGATACTTTCTAATCATTACGATTTTTCCATAAAATTGCATATTTTCCGCGAGGTAGTGATTAGTCGATTTATTGCAGGCTGTAGTCGCGGGAAATAACACGTGAGTGAAAAAAAAATACTTGCCGGGAAAATGTCTCGTTCACTTATCGCTCAAGAACACTTGCTTCTTACAGAGAGAATTTATAAGAAGCTTCTTCGTAGTAAAAGTTACAGGGTACATTTTACTTTCGAATAGGTAAAAAAGTACGTTGAACGGTTAAAACTATCAAAATTTAAGCTTAAAGTAAACATAATACCTATTTATTCAATTTTGTACTTTAAATAATAAAATAAAATTTGGTCGCTTGCTCGTTCGCTTCCAGAGATCCGTTGTCAAAATAGAAAAAACGGTACCCAGCTTCCACGATGGCCGTCTATCTCATCTGTTTGTCAGTCTGTCTCTCCTACACCTTGTTAGTGGAGAAGTAAGGTAAATGTTTTTTGTACTTTGTGTCTTGTCTGTGGTTCTTAACTCGAGACTCTTTGTATTAGAAATCTGTAAGTTTGGCGTGTTATATTGTGTACTAAGTACACAAAAATAACCGCCCGCAAAGTAATAGAGTAAACTTCTTACAATGTTGGTTGAAGTTAAAACTTCCGCCTTCAATACCCAACAGGAAGCTTATGACAATAAGTTTAATGTGAAAAATATCTTGAAAAATTTGCTCTCTAACGGGTTCGCACCAATGCAATTTAGCTTGGGCTTTTCATTGAACGTGGCCGGAGACAGTGTAGGGTGCATCGACTACTTTTTCTTTTAAATTTCAGCGGTAAAAGGTAAGTGGGAGTTCATTTGACCTAAAGCAATCAGGTGGGCTACAACACTGAAATTAGATTTTCGAAGTTCGTAGTGTACCATCCCTCTCACTCTCAAATTAATGACTATTAGTGTGAGTGGAACAGCACAACGAACATTGAAAATTAAATTTCGGAGTAGGTATGAGGCTTGAGCAGCAGACACTTTCCCCGCCAAGCAATTGTTGTCATGCGACATTACAGCGTATTCACGCGACGTCTCGTCACAGGAAGGGCGCAGGGGAGGGGGTTGGTGAAATAATGCTGATTCTAACGAGCACTCCGCCGAGGCGCGTGACGCGACTGCCTAGCCTTTAGAGATACGGCTGCGTTCCATTTGGAGACGCAAGGTTTGAGCATTTCGAAGCCGTTGTGACAACTCAAACGGGATTCAAATTTAGCTAGGTTGATTATATTAGGTATAGGCTTTTTCAAAACAATTTCTAAAATTGTTTGCTAATTTAATAAAAATCTGCATTTGACATTATTTTTTTTATTTTTAGAGGAATGACAAAATACGCTTGTTTGTAGCCAAAGTCGTGTAAACCATAGATTTCGAACATGTTAGAAAACTGTACGTTAAAAAATCACTTAACCATTATTGCCCAATGTGCACCGGCCCAAACACTACTACTTGAGCTACTACACGACGAGGAAATTTAATTAATTAAGTAATTGTACAATGAATCGTCTTTATCTTCTTTACATAGTATAAAACAAAGGCGCTCCACGCCGATCAGTCTTTAAGTACTACGCTTAGATCTTAAAAATGAATGCAACGGATTTCTTTACGTTTTTAATTAATAGACAGTGTGACTCAAGATTAAGATTGTATAATCCTTAATCGTATATTTCGATAACCCATGCAAAGCTGGGACACGACGCTCTCATAAAATGTTCATGGGTACGTATTAAAATACATAAAGTTTAAAATGTATAATGGGTTAAAATACATAATGGTTTATAATATATAATGCGATTTTCTCAGAAAGTTACAAATTAACAGGATTATTATAAAACAAACCTAACCTAACCTAAACCAATCTATAGATTACGATATCAAAAAAGTTCATTTAGCTAATAGTTTTACAGAAAATTGCGTTATATATTTCGAACCATTATGTATTTTAACCCATTATACATTTTAAACTGTATGTATTCTGATCCGCTCCCAATGTTCATACAAAAATGGCATCCGCCTCGCAGCGACAAGTGGAACAGCCGGGACACCGGGACACCGGGACACGGACTAATTATTATTACATATTGCGTCGTTACCAAAATCCAGATCGCGCTGTCGGCGCTGAATACCGAAATGTGGGCTGTTACGCCTGTTATTGTTGTTGCGAAACACTTTGTGTCAGTTAGATCTGTTACGAGATATTAATTGATTGGCTACACGACAGCTGAAATAATTTTCTGTAGGTATTTAGGTACATCCTATTTACACTTGATGAATGAGCAACGGCCCTTTGTTGAATGTGACAATTAAAATGGCGAAAGTGGGTTGACTTTAAAATTCACTTTAAAATTCAGAAGTTTCCGTCAATAATGACATTTTCAATGCAAGCTTTTTGTTGACTACTAATATTTCCATCTGTTCTACATAATAACTGTTGTATACCAAATTCAAGTCAATCGGTCCTGCGCAGAATTTCACTTTCACTAAATTAAGTACCTACTATAAGTATTTAATACTTAATAAGTAATCATTTTCCCAAGCTACAAAATATTACTTTGCCTTCATAACAATCCACTACATTTTTTACGTAAAATATTCTGTCCATTTTGAGTATTTGCAGGTCTCTCTGTCACTCCCCCTGTGCCGAAACGGCCTCGGATAATGAGCGAACTTCCAAAAAGTATGAGATTAACCGTAACTTTTAATTAATATTCATGTTAAAAGCATTTTTGAGTTTTGATGCCGTTAATAGGAGACGCAGTTGTTTGAAAAACAAATGGCCGAACATTTACTTTTGCTATGTATATTTATTTCAATGACATGTTTTCAAACTGGTAGCGCAGGTAAATAAAACGTAAAAAAAAAGCCGAAGCGACCAGCAACCCATCACTATTTTGATTCCCCTTTCCACCTATAGTACGCACGCAATTATGCTGAACATGGCCTTTAGATCTTGTTACCTGAGGCTCTGCCTACCCCGTAAGGGGCTGCCTACCCGATATAGACGTGATTTGATTTGATTTTATAACCTATGCCTTTGCTTAGAGATACATTCAATACATGTAACGTAGAATATGATATACCTACTAGCGACCCGCTTCGGCGTTGCACGAGGTTCCTAGTCATATGTATAAACCTTCCTTTTGAATCACTATCTACTAATGAAAACCGCATTAAAATCCGTTGCGTAGTTTAAAAGATCTAAGCATATACAATACAGACACACAGACAGCGGGCAGATACTATGTTTTTATTAAATAAAGAAGTTTAAAAGTAGAAATAAAAATGGCAATGTCGCCTGGGCGCTGTGATAAATAGAGAGCGGATTTGAAGTAGCGATCTTAATATTTATATGGATATAGCTTGTGCAATTTGTTAATTGTGGAAGCGAATTATTTGCACTTTTCATTTCTTTGAGTAGTAATATTTTTTTTATTGTGCATTGTGCAGAAGAAATATTAAATAAGAAGAACTTAAAAAAATAAACTATTTCAAAAATTAACATGCGATCTTTTTAATTATTACCATCCTAATTTTTGCCCAATATTTACAAAAGCTTCGAAAAAGGTTCCGATAACTTACATTAATTTTGTATGAAGAAAAAATAATAAATTATACCAGTCAATATCCATATAAATGTTGAGATGGTTACTTCAAATCCGCTCTGTAGTGATAAACATATATGTTTATGTATGTACGAGTATTCACATTGTCAACAACCGTAAAGCACCCTTTAATTTTCAGCTTTTAATGTATAAGGGTATGAAGTTACTGGTACTGGCGTCTATAAAAACTTAACGTAAACATTGTAAGCAGCCGAAATACCGGTATCTGTATGTACATTCGCCGAGCTATCAGCGGCATACGAAAGTAATACGACTTTGATACTCGTAACATTTTATTAGAATCCAAAGTTGTATGTTACAAGACGGCTAGATAGGTAATGGAAGTAATTTGGGGACGGCTTTTAGGCAGCTTTTTATGTACCTATATAACATATGAAGTCAAAGAAATTCTATGAACAATGATTTGGCTTTCTTATCTTGAATATTTGTAATACATATGATTATAAATAGCTAGTAGCCTGATAAAACCTGTGTCAATACATATACAAAACGACAGGAAAAGAAACAATTATTTGCTTAGGTAAGAAAATTGTGAACAACAGACTGCAAAATACCTACTCCATTTGAGTGCAGGCCGTTTATTGTTGCCTGCTTAGAATCCATCTTTACCAGGAACTGAGTCCGTTTTAATTGAATACTTTCCGTTTTTGCTATTTATCATAAAATTGACTCGAGGAAACTGAAAACAGATGTTGAGAATCGAATAAGGAATTCCAAAGAGGGCTCGCTCCTCAGTCGAGCTTGGAATACAGATGAACTAAGATAAAGTAAAAAATTCACTGATGTTCTCTAAATGGACTCTGAAATGTTGACACAGTTTGTACCGACTGCTACTTTGGAAAGCCCCATGAAAAATATATGCTAAATACCGAGGCTATGAGTGCGTAACTCGAGCTCGAGCGTAATCTGGTTTATTGTCGCGTTCGCTCAGAAAAAAATCTGTCGTTTTTGACAAGCTTTTTTATTGAAAAAAGCTTTAATAATATAAAATCCTAACAATATTTATATATTACTAGGTAGGTATATCACATTCTTGTTTGCAATTAGGTATTTTATACAAGGATGTTGAAGATGTAATCGTGCGTTGTGTCAGAAACGACTGTTTTTTTAACTAGGTAAATAAAAAATATAGTTCATCCAAATCAGATGAGCCAATAAGTTAGCTTAGTGCATTTTCTAAGAAATGTATTTGCGTAGCTTTTGGGTAGCCGCTGGTAATCCGACCCAAAATAATTACGGGTCAAAGTTCTACCTAACCGGTGTTAATAACCTTGTTGGTAATGCTGTGGTCGTCCATCGCTCGCCTATGTTTCATTTTATAAACATGTCATTCAATGTATAATGACCCTCAGCCCCAGTGAGCACATACAGCAATATTTTGTTTCATGTTTAGGGATAGATTAGTGTTGCCATTAGATTAGTTATGCAAAATGTGGCGGCGGTCTTTTGCGGCCCTCGGCGGCCTTCCCAAGCCCCGGCGGAATACAAAATGAGACGGAGTTTTTCGCTAAAATTGAGCATTTAGCAATGAAGAGATTTTTAAAAGGCAAACAAAAAGACTTGTTTGTATTTTAGGCTTTTTCGGATTAGATAATTTTCTTTATGATCGATTTAGCATAATTTAGAGTGAGTAGGTAAGTATTATTTTTCAAAAAATGTTAGTAAAATATATCTAGATGTCAATGTAAATATGTACCTATTATTATTTACTAAGTCTTAAGCTATAGTAAATATTAGCTGTGCCACCGTCTCTCACATTGTTAAACACAAAATATTAGTGTGTGCTAAATGAACGACACAAATATCTGATTTTGGAGTTCTAGTGTACAAATTTAATGGAATAATATTTCGACGTCACTGTTTCCAACTTTTACGCCATAATTGCGTGTCAGGTCATGCTACAATTACCGTGTTATTCTGTTTTTTCTGATTGATGACAAGTGCTGTGATAGCGTAGAATCAATCAGAGTAGTTGATGAATGGGTGGATGGTCGTGTCGCTCATTTTGCTATCACAACTTGTCCTAGCAAATTTCAGGAAAGGCTTATGCTAAAATGTCTTGACGTTTGACTTAAAGCATAAGCGAGGCCGAGTATACAAGGTAGTTAAACTGCTTGTTATTCATTACAGTGTTTGTAGTTTTAATAGTACATTTGTTGGTAGACACGCATAATGACACACAACACATACGCATACACACACACACAACCAAAAGTGTTAGAATTCTCTTAGTAAATCTAAGTTATTTGTAAGCTTCACCGTGTACAAATAAATAAATAAACAATAACAAACAAACAATAATTGAGCTAGTCCTAAATTAAGCACTTGTGATAGAAATAATTTTATACTTAAATACATTGCAACAGCCGTGACTCGAGTACAAACATTCGCATTCTTCGCAACCTCTCGGCTCATAGTTAAGGTCACTAACCATATCAGATATATGGTCACCAAACATGGGGGGACTCAAAACTTACAAGAAATTAATAGAGAGGCACTTTGACTAGACCCAAGCTTAGTTTTTGCGACGGGCATGGGGCGTGCGTCTCTATAATAAGCTAGCACTCAACGTCACCCACACTCACAGATTCTCAGGCAATCTCCCCACTATTTGTCACAAGAGAACTTCAAGCTATTTATTGTCTTCTACTTGCCCTTACTGGTCGACTGATTTAAATTGGTTCTCCTAAAACATGTCGAAAATACTCGGTGATGACATGAAGTTCGACAAAATATTTTGGATTTCTACAAAAGCTATGCGCCTAAACCGCTCTCATCCTTACATAGCTCGGGATAAGCCGTGGCGCATTCAATTTACTTTAATTTTTATTCTGTCTGTTGTGTCCTTTTTATTATTAATATACACAATTCAGTCTGATGTTCAGAATGGGAGATTTGCTGATGGTAGTAAAAATATTATTATGGCAATTGTCGCTTTCACGATAACGTACAAATATGGCATTTTGTTGCGTTTCCAAGAATCCATTACATCTCTTATGCGCATCGTGGATGAAGATTACGAGTTAGCCAAAGAGTTTACGGAAGAGGAACAACGTATCATATTGAATTATGCAATTAAGGGTGATAAAGTGGGCAAGTTTTGGATTATATCAGCGGTTACCACAGGCGCTATTTTCCCAATGAAAGCCTTTCTTCTGATGGGGAAATCGTACTTTAAGGGAGATTTTAAACTCGTCCACATGTTTGAGTTACAATATCCCTGGATTTTTGACGAATACAAAGATGTTCTCGTGGTTTTCGTTATGTTTTTTCTCTTGACGTTATTCTTTGATATATATTCTACCTCTATGTACATAGGATTCGACCCTCTGGTACCAATTTTCATGCTTCATTTGTGCGGTCAAATTAATATTCTCAAAATTCGGTTGACAAAAGTGTTTTCAGATCCCTCGGATTCTGATGAAATGGTTAGGGCAAAGCTAAGAATAATTATTCTAAAACTGCAGGACATTTACAGGTGCGAATATTAAGTCAGCTGCTGGCAAGTAGTATGGTATACTTATACTTGCTGTTGTGGTTTATATATTTATCTAATTTCCAGTTTCGTCGAGGTCATTAAGAAAAATTTTACAATGTTGTACGAATTTAATATGAAAACTACAACTTTTCTCTTACCGCTGACAGCGTTTGAAGTTACGGAGGTAAATGCGTGCAAGTGTTAAAAATTAATAATGTAACGTTCATACGTTTTACTTTATGTTTAAACCATAATTCCTCTAAAATATCAATAAACTTTCGTAAACTTGACTTATTTTTTGATAGATTACCATAATCCAGTCTATGATCTATGTTTCAGTCTCTTCGGAACGGAGAAGTCAACTTAGAATTTATTGGTTTCTTTACTGGTGTTATTTTACACTTCTTCATGCCGTGCTATTACAGCGATCTTCTAATGGAAACGGTATGTATTAAATACTTGCTGCGCTATGACAAAAACTTTGGCACTGTTCAACTTACACAATTTTGACACTTCATATTAATCTGATGGTTTTGGTTGGTTTAAGATACGTAGGAACTTATTTTTTTTTTAAGTAGGACCAAAATCGTATAAAAGGTCGTATAGACAAAACCACAGCTCGTAGGTCAGAATTATTTTAGCTCACAGGCCAAAATTATGTCGACTCGTAGACCAGTTATCTTGTAGATCATAACTAGTTCGCTCGAAGGCCAGCATTGTGTTACCTAGTGGAAAACTTAGCATTAATATTTATTTAATTAAACTTTGTCTCGTCTTGACTTCTAGGGTGATAATTTTCGCATGACCCTATACTCGTGCGGGTGGGAGAAGCACTCAGACCTGCGCGCGCGACGCATCATCCTGTTCATGATGACACGAGCTACCAAGCCGCTCGTCATTAGCACCGTCTTCTACTCCATTTGCCTGGATACATTTGCCAAAGTAAATTGCAAAAGAATTTTAAGTAGAGCTTTTGAAGATATAACAACTTATGGTGGATAAACACGTGCAATCCGCAAATTATTTACCTATACACGAATACAAGCAAACAATTACGGAAACAGCCCATTATTTACGAAACAACAACATATGAGACTTTTTTATAAATATGTAGGTAGACATATGTTTTATCTATCAAAGTGCTAACTAAATAAAGATAAACGAATGTTATGTTAACATAATGTTAACAAGCGTTTATGATAGCGGAATTCAGCCAATGTAAATAATTGATCAAACACAGAAATAGAGAAACAAGAGAAGAAACAAAGCAAACAATTAACGAAATATTTGCACACTAGGTAACTTTACGTGCCATTTGGACATTTTGCGCGGAGGTAGTGCCCCTGGGAACAATTCTCATTGAAGATATAACATTCTGGTTCTGAATTTTGTTCTGGAATCTGAAAATAAAATTTATTCTTTACTCATCTAATTTACGTTTACATCCGGCGCCGTAGGATCAAATTATCCTTAACGCGACAAAAACAGACTGCTCTTAATCTTTAAATACCTCCGTTTCTCTGAGGTCAATTACATTTTTGACGCGGAGTGATAATCCGCGAGCTGGAACACATTTTAGAATAGGTGTTCGAGGGAGCGTTATTTGGGAGGCGTTTGTGTTCAGCTTAGCATGCTTCATTGCCTGCAATAATAAGAAACTCATATCCGTAATATTGAATATTGAAAACCCTATGTAAAAGTCTCCTTAAGTTTTACAGAAAAAACTAAGTAAGATAGATATTACGGGCAGTTGTTCCGACGCTCAAAGCGTGTTGAAAATTTTCCTCTACCCGCAACAATTTTGCACTTATTCGTGAGATAAAGTGTTCTATAATATAAAGTCAAATGAGGCGTGCAGCCAAACATATCCTCATACACATCCCGTCAATATGTCACCCGCACCACCTCAATTTTATCATATCCGCATCACATTTCTCTGCCAGTGTAGGTATGTTAGATAAACTATTTCGTTTTTGTTCACTATTAGAATATATTTAATTAAAACAAGTACTCAAACTGAGACAAAATTGAGTTTTTTGAGTTAGATTTTCGGGAACGAGATCAACGAGATTATTAATGGATGTCTAATGCAAGGCTTTGAAATCTAACCTGTGACCTACGATTTTGAGTTTTGATTGCTGCTAAATTAAATATTAAACTAGTTTTAGTCCGCTGTCTCTGAAACAAATCAATTCTTAGTACAATAAGTATTTCATGGCACAAAAGTCTTCCAAAATGGCAACAAAATTACTCCTTGCCAATTCAATCAAAGCCTATTATTATTGCTGGAAGGTTCCTTTACCCCAAAAAATAAAGTAAAATTTAATGAATCAATTATTTTTTCAGATGTGCCGCGAAGCTTACTCTATCTTTAATCTCATGAATGCAGCTTGGGCTTAAAAAAGCTTTTTATTAAGAAATACGTAGAGCGTTTATCTAACTTAACTTTTAAATAAAGGCGACACTAGTCACTCAAAAATATATAAAATCTGTTAGCACGAGCAAGTTTTCTTTTTCATTTTTCCCTATGTCGTCTATGATTATATCCTAAGTTGATGATAGAATATTGTACCATACATACTTACAATACTTTTTAATTGGGATTAGAAATCCTTAAAAATCGCAGCTTCTTGCAAAGTTTTAGTGCAGGAAAGCACACCTACTAGAATTCCAATTCAATTTGATATCTGATGTTCTAAATTGAGCAAACCCTATTTAAACAAACCACCTGTATAAAAGTCTGTATGTTTATGTTATCTCAGGTAATATTTGGGTGCATGTGACACACTGATAATAAGCTCCAGGACAATCCACTCTCTAAAACTACGTTACGGTTTTAATTTTATGACTGCAGAATATGTAACCTTGTACGTCATAAAACAAGATTGAAATTTTAGTACATTTCAAAATGTACTCAGGGCTTTGTGATAATGTACTAGTTGTAGGCGGATAATTGGAGAGCAGCCGAAACACCCAACGATCCTATTTAGCCACGCAAACATACGGATAAATAAACTTTAATAGGTAGGTACGTATTGTTACTTGAAACCGGGATAGAGAACAAAGATTGTATGATGGACATGTTTCAACTCTCTCATCCGTTTGACTGCCCTTTATT
Source organism: Pandemis corylana (assembly GCA_949127965.1). Lineage (NCBI taxonomy): Eukaryota > Metazoa > Arthropoda > Insecta > Lepidoptera > Tortricidae > Pandemis > Pandemis corylana. Next base: position 8,710,960 of record OX421856.1, on the reverse strand, counting down.
GTGGGGTTAGTTGTTAACTCAAACATTAATAATTAAGGTATACTTAATACAGTATCTTGTGTGAATACATTAGACAGTTTTGATCATGAGATTATGAATAATCTGGAAGCGTTTCTACGATTCCTACCTACTGTAAGTTTTTACTTAAGACATCGCTTTCATTTTTATATCAACCATCTCGATAGTAATTTGCCATCTAAACATTATTTGTGTATTTTCTATAAGTTCTAACTTTATACCTCGCACGTCACTAAACACTACGGAATTATCTTGGAGCATAGTGTTTTCCCAGGCATGGCTTCATGACCTTAAAGAAATTACTCTAGTATTATTATCTCAAAGGCCGGAGGCCCCTCTCTAACTTTCGTTAGCCTAATTAAAAGGTCAATGGTTATTGTTTAGTAATCATTTGTTAACAAATTACTCTGTAGACATTTGTTTATTGTAGTAAAAATTACACTTGATTGTTCAAAAAACAAATTGGAATATGTTTAAGTAGATACCTACACTTCGTAATAATACAATTAGATCCCTTTAGTTATTTGGGTCATGCCGTAAAACTGGCAATTATATGTACATTACAAATGCTAAATTAACTGAAACTTGACAGAAAACTAATTAATTTGAGCATGGCTGAAATTGTTAAGTGGCAAGACAAACGCCAAATACTAAGAATTTCAGCGGAACGTGCCGGGCAAGGAGAATAATTATGCTTCTACTACTGCTCGTCTAATTTATATCTGGTTACGTTTGCTAGCTTGTAAATTTACTTGAAGTAGAGGCATTCCGACAACAACGCCTATAGCAGACCATATATTATTATCGACTCCTGCTTACTCCCATCTCATTGCACCTACGGCACCCTAGCTTGACGTATTCGCAAAAATAGCGCTAGGAATTGGCACTTATGGTCTAAAGATGTTCCATACTGGCCATGAAGTTATAGGTCAAAGTGGAGACCAAACTCTGTATTCTAGAAACTACGTTTATTGATCTTCCGTTGGGCTTAGACAATTAGGTGATTCGGTTGTAGAGAGAGGGAAGAGCAAGAGGGACCTTGCTCAAGTGTAGTTGAACAAGATAGAGCGCCATTTTGGTTGCTAGGTTTCACCTCAACCGCTCCCACGGAGACAGGAAGTACAAACTTCAAATAATCGTTGATCTATACCTGCATTTAACTACATAACTATATTTTCGGTCACGACTACTGATTGTACCTATACGTACCACTTATGCATAAAACGTTAAATCCTGTTGTACGGCATGTTACGTTTTGGCTATCTCTGGCCAAGGCAAATGTCAAAGCAGCATAGAAATACTAAATAATGTTGAGTCAGCAGAATCTTAACAATCCTTTATGGATAAAAGGATTAGCCTAAACTAAAGAATATTCTGCAGAGATGTTCAGCAAAAATGACGTTCGCTTTTGATTAACTTCAATCCTGACACGAACAAACGAAACTGTTATTCCACAAATTCTGTTTTAAAAGAGAACTAATTTTAAATTCAAAAGGTGAGACGCAGGGCGGCCGTTTCTCTCCGCTGGCTCCAGCGGCCCTAGCACACTAGAGTTATCGTGGAGAGAGGCCATTTTATCTCTTACGCACTAACACACTAGCTATAAGAGTGTCTCTCTCTAAGCATTATACGGAGCTAGGTCTCTTCTGTGACTGTGTTGACTTTGAAAACAAGACACACCCGTACAATTTTCGGTGCGTATACGTTGTCTTCACCGGGTTAAGTGCAATGTTGAAAATGTTGTATTGCTACTAAAATTACAGCTGTACACAAGGACTCAAAATTATTCGTGAATATATTTCATCAGATTAGTGTGATTGAACACTTTGAGCATCCACCTCCACATATCGTTTAGTGCCGGTTTAGTGAAACTAACTGAAATATTCCGAAATAATTTTGTGAGACCTTTGTTTATCAAATGAATACTTCATAAAATTAATAATCAAAAGCGGTAATTTGGTAATAGTGGTTTAGAGTAGGTATTAACTCCACTCGTATGTTATCGAACATAGATTTTTACCACTTTATACCTAGTGGTAGACATTGTTTTAAAATCTAAATTTAAACAGAATAAAATTTAATTCACATTTGAAATTGGTTAGTTACACTCTTTTAGTAACTAAATTCAAATATTAGGCTCCAATTCTAGCAACGATGTTTATGCTTTACTTACGCGACATGAAAAATCCTCTAATGCTGCGGGTGTTCATGGGCGGTTAAGTTAACTTACCATCAGGTGGCCCACTTTCTCGTTTACGTTCCTTGTCGTACGATAAAAATAGAACCAAAAAACATATGTCATTTCATTTTCATTTCGTTTCATAATATTGTGTGCTAAGCCAGCTTCAATATAGAAACAAAAACAGTTTTCTCCATTTGTTTCAACATCGCCGTTGCATTTTTTCCCGCCTGCCGTCCGCCGCTTCAATTAGTTGCCGACGTGCGGCGACCCGACAGCCCGACACAATGCCATTCATCACAGATCCGTAATTAATGCCTGAAAATTTACTCTACACCAACAAAATCTGAACTACAAAGACCAACAATTTGCTTTAGGTACCTAAACTACTACATACATAATAATACAATAAATTACCATAAACTACAAGACATTGAATGTCAAGGTATGTTTTAACTCACAAGAGTGCGCTTATGGAAGCTTCTACGGAGAAGCAGAGCGCAAAACACATTAGATTAACATCCACGCTATGTAATAAACTATAACCTACTCTATTACAACCATTTGATTGGTCCGATTCGGCACGTGTTCACTATTGTACAATATTCTATATGACAATTGGCCACATCACAATAATGCCTTTGAAAGATCATTTGGATACTAACTCGTCGTTTGCCTTCCTATTCACATTAAAAAAAAAAAAAAAAAAAAAAACTACGAATTGTTTGTCAAACAAAAATGGTAAAGCGCTCCTCCGGTCAAATTACAAAACGTTTGCTGCGTTGTTAGTAAAAGACCATACATTTTCAAACGTTAGTATGAAATCTGCATCACACTATCGTATTTTTAGTATAGAAATACAAATTTGTATGAAAAGCGACCCGTTATTTTTGCTCTCCAGTATATATAAACCATGCGAAATTACTAGTGGTTAAACTTGCTTCGACAGTACATATTATATACTAAAATTTGGAACGATACAGAGAAGATTAGCATGGCCCCTGCGCAAGGATGACACGCAAAATCGTGAAGCGTTACACATTTTTTGGTCAAACTCTATTTCACCTGGGACTATTTTGCTCATAATAACTGCGCTACGGTACGATGTTTACAAGAGTATTAAGCATACCTGACTATACATTAAGTACAGGCACTTCAACATGGATTTCATGCTTATCTATAGGTACTTATCTACATATATCTGTATTTATTTATCTGTAGAGTTTTATATGTTTTTTGTTTATTTAAGTACTTTTGTGATTGTGATAAATAAACATTTTCTTTCTATCTTTTCTTTCATCAAATAAAGCGAAGATTTTTCGCTGTTGGATAACATCGACTTTTATGAAAATTATGACAGAAAAGAAGATTTCGAAAAGTATAGTCCAAGAAGGTTATTTCGATAGAAATTGGTAGATTCGACGGTTAAATCTAGAGATTAAATTAATGTTAGGTAGCTATGTCCAATTTTCATCATAACTACACACATGAGAGTCTGTCTATCTACACATATTTAGGTACTCATTTACCAATTACAACCTACTGCGCGCGACAGAGTAATCAAAATCGAAATCTGTATTCAGTTAATCGTACTAAGGAAGCAAGTATTGCCTAAATCTTTTTGGGGGCCGCCAAGAGAGTTGAAATTTGTAATAATTAATCAAATGAAAGCAGTAATTAAGAAAATTAATCTCGAACGTCAACCATCAACGATGTTTTGATTGAATTGCTTTAAGGGGAAAATAATGGTTAATGGCAATGACGAAATAATAGCTACTACCCTGAGGCCCAGAGAAAGAGCGGCTGGGGTGACTGAGGTAGAGCGATCATTCGAAAATAGCTCAAACAGGTCAACAGGTCACCCAATAGGCAATTGTTTTTTATATCCTAATGTAAAATTTATTCCAAATATTATTATGTATAATCATTAGTACAAAAAAATAGTCGACCACATAAGTTATAAAATACATTGCAACCAAGTCTGGGCAGAATTCAGGCGGTAATTTTCTAGCGCTGAACTCTTATTTCACGTCACGTAAATCATTATCGACTTTCACCACTCTCGAATATTATTTTCGAACTCTCGGTCTTAAAAATCGACCCCATATCTATAAGTACTCCCATTTCGAAGGGGTTGGTTTGACGAAGCCGTAAAATTTCTTTAAAGCGATAGCCGTGCCTCTATGCTGTACAAAAGAATCCCTTCTAATAAATAAAGTAAAAAGTCGATAACACAGTAAAAACTTTACGAAGTACTTTTCTCGGTCGTCAAAAAGTGAATGTAACTTTACAAATTGCTGTTACAAAATTGAGTTTCTAAAATGTGCTCCAAAATCTAATTTATCGATATTTCTTTCGAATTTGGTAACGAGGGATGATGGAAAAGATTAAATAACCTTGTCGTTTTAATACCATACCTTGTCATACCATATTTTACCCGACTGTAGGCGGGGGCGAATAGATGAGTTATGTTTTTGTCTGGAAAAGCACAAACTAATTTTTATTCGGAACAATTGCGTAATTCCCGCGGGATAGCGTTTTACAAATTCTTAGCACACAAAGTCGCAGGCTAGGCCTGAAAAAAAATATGACATAGTAAAAATAAAACAAATAAAAATATTAATAGGAGAGCTAAAGAAACCAATAAGCGTTTCTCTGTAATGGAGCGCATCGGAGGCGTGGTAATGCCCTCCCGATGAGTCAGCGGCCCGGTCGGCAGGCGATCCATCAACCTGTCCATACTATACGACACTAATACTACCCACATTTTTGTACAAGTTTTAAACTCTATTAATTGAAGATTGAGTGGGTTATAAGCTACCGGGAGACCTGGCAACTTGGCAACATACTGAAACTTATTTGATATTCTGTGCTGAAAGTCTCGCAGTTGATTGTAACAGTAAAGTTACACGTGTGCGTGTACTTTGGTTCCTACTAGTTTTCTTGACATCGAGTATATAACGAATGGAGTGGTAATACGCACCATTTCATTCGTTTTTTTTATACATACATACATACACATACACAAATTACGGGTAGACAGAGCCTAAGGTAACAGGTACCTACAGGCCACAATTAGCAAGATTGAGGGTGTATAGGTGGAAAATGGAATCAAAATAGTGATGGGTTGCTAGCCTCATCGCCTATCACATGATTCCTATAAGTTTCGCCCATTCCCTCGGTGGTCTTTCTGCGCGGGTAGAGAAGCAACTGGTACATTCTATGTTATTTCTTTGCTCCCAGACCAGCATGGAAGAAGAGTTTTTTTTATATGATAAAGAAAGCAAACGAGTCTGGTGGTAAATGAGTACCTCCTAGTTGCCAGCCTAAAGAGCTATGATGAAATACCTCATGTCATGTGCCAAAATTTTCACCGGTTGTCTTATTCTCTACGCCGGAACATAGCAGCGCAAGCACTGATGCTTGGTGGCGATTAAGACCACTGTGGTTCCTAAGAACAGATTCCCCTACCTTGTTGTTTATGGGTTCTCCCTACTGACCTATTTTGATTGATCACCTATATACATTCCCTACGTGTCCACTTTAATGATACGTGTCCACTTTAATGATATCGTAGACTGTGCCTACTATTACCTGAAGTAGTAAATGCGTGTTAGCTGATTGATGTTCCTCTAGTTAGATTGTTCTATTCCGCTAATGTTGGGCAACTGCTAATTCATTTAGTATTAATATCAAGTTGCCAACGTAATAGGTTTATGACTTATGGTTCTTTATGGTTCTTTCTGTAACTTTCAATTGAATTTTAAAAATATGGAGTCATGTCAAGACGGTGCTGATTTTATTCGTAGTTATTCTAATATTAGTACCTCTTCCTGTTTTTTTTGTTATGTTCATTATTGGACCTAACCCAAGCTCACTTGGTTTATTCCTTTATCAAAATCATAATAATAAAATTGTAGGCAATAGTCATACACACGTACAATAATTTATATTTCACAAAGTTTCCTACTACCTAGGTACTTAAGTAGTTTTAGATTCATGAGATTGGAATTTTCATTTTATTTTTTCTTTCCAGTGTCCGAGTACAGTTTCTCGTTAAAGTGGCAATTTATTTCCTGCCTTCATTTCTGTCATAAACCTCGTTTAATAAAACGTGAAGTGGATATAAAATTGCTTTTTGTAAATACCCAACATTGTATTATAATTTGTCTAGTATAATTTGTCAGCTCCATAAAAATGTATTTAGAGGTGCAATTTTGTCTTTTAAAATATCTTATAGTTGTCTGTTTGTAAATTTATAATTATAAAACCGTTTATCTGACTGGTCATCAATGCACAACCAAAAATTAAATTTTAGAAAGCTGAAATATGTACTGAAGATTTATTTTGTAGTGTAAACGCGTATGTATTGTCGGGATAAGAAAAGATTCGTCACTTTTCGACTAAAGTGACGATCTTTCTCATACCCCGACTATACTTACCAAGGATCGTAAAATTCGAGCAAAATTGATAGAAGTACTAAGGTTTGACAACCTCGTATGTATGGAGGAACGTGTTTATTTATCATTATAGTATTAAATTGCCTTTATCAGTGCCCATGGTTTATATATAATGTTGAAAAAAGTTGTAACTTCAATTTCAAGGGCAAAATCCCGCATTTTATAATGACGAATTTTGTGAAATTTCAAAGGGATAAAGAGTGCTGCCACGAGAGTCAAACTAGTGTATATTTACTTAGGTACATACCTCGTTTTATATTAAAGGCAATAAAAATACCTACAAATTTATATATAAGTTACATGTATAGCTATCTACTACCTGTAACGATTACCATAAAACATTACACAGAAAACTTTCATATAATTCGCAATTTATAAATCTGCCACTCAAACTCAGTAACATTATGTGCATAGATAGGTAGACATAATATCATATTTTCTCGAATTACCCCCATACCTGCCAACTGTAAATAACGTTACTAAAACATCACTATTTATTCTAAGTACCTACGGCGTAGAGCCAACAACTACCACAGATCCGCTGTAACAATGTATGACTCCCGCTAACATTACATATTAACCGAAATCCCCTGGCCCAGTGTATCCCAGATAAAGCGGTCTCCTCAATTACGCTACCCTTTGAGCAACATAAGCCAGCCAGCTATCAGAAAACAATTTGACTGGGTATCTGTTTTAATACAAGTGTAGTTTTCTATAAAAATAGATTATCCTTCGACTTAGGCCTAAACTAACAGAGTAAACTACAAACAAGGGTGCTAGGAAATTTATTCGGCCCAAAAAGACGGTTTACGATGGGTCGTAAACGAGAGTTAAGAGCAACCAATGATTGTTGATAGGTGCCGGGAAAATTTCACTTCGTCTGAGTGACCCCTCATTTGTTTGGAAATCGACTGAACCACTCTCGCGTTTAACATATCGATTGGCTCAAGTCTAAGCTGATTCTTTGAATAACACGTGTCTTGTCAATAGTGAGAGCGTTACATGAACTTGAGTATTGACACTAAAGAACTTACTGAACAAAAAAAAACCTTAATTAATTAAAGTCTACTACAATCCGATCCGCTGACTCTCATAGCGACAAAAGTATCATAATTGTAGAGATTAATGATGAAGGTAGATTCAGGTGTCATGGGTTTTGGCAAAAACGGTTCACGTAAGTTCAAAATATTGAGATTATTATAATGATGGGTTGGTAGACGGTTTGAAGGACAACAGGTAGTGACGTATGCCGTCAATCTGAAATCAATTAATGGCACTTATAGATGTTTAGGTTTCATACATCCACCAATATGTATTGTTTATGTAATTTAATAATATAAAAAGATTAATCTGATTAGAATACATACTAATAGTGATAGTTTAAACAAATAAAGATACAGATTGAGTAGCACCGTTAGGATTTAATTATTGCGGTAGGAGGAAAACTGGAGGCGACGGAGGAGGAAGAAAGGCAGTTTTGTGGTGACCGTCGAGCTGAAAAGTTAAGTATAATTTCGTCTTGATTACTACTTTGCTGTCTCTTGTGCTAATAATTTGTACTGTTGTATATTTGATTACTTACAGGAATTTTAACGAGTAAGGTAAATTTCTGATTAAATTTGTTAGTTACATGTCTTTCCGAAATAATGTACGTTATTTAGGTAATGCGACTTTGGTTGATCTGGTGTACAACTGTGATTATAACTGAATGTGAATTATGATTGACCTATTGCTACTGATTGTAATAACATTTAATTATGTGACTTAGATAAAATATTAGTTGTGAGAGATATGTATTTTACTTGTACAATTGTGTTCGAATCATAAAAAGGAGATAATAAATGTGCTGTGCTTAAACCACCCTGTTTCTATTATGCGTTCTTAGTTATTAATACTTATTACCTAACAATTTCAGAAGTCAAGGGATATGTCCACGTGGAAGAAATCGAGAAAGCGACGACGCGCGCGATCGGCGAGTCCTGACGAGCAACCGGAGCGGTGGCGGCCTTGGAGACCCGAGTCTGAGGAGTCTTCAGCAGACACGGATTCGGATGAAGAACACTTTTACAAACGTAAAAGAAGCGGTAAGATCGTTCCATGTCATAAACACGATATTACCGCTAGGGCTGATGTTATACCTTTATATGACCCCGAAAGTTCGGAAATGTTTGCGCAGCAGTGGCTCAACAAAATAAATCAACTCGGAGCCATACATGATTGGTCTGATAACATGAAATCTCACTTCATGCAGTCCAGACTTTCTGGCATAGCTAGAGTATGGCACGCGTCATTACAGAACTATGAGTTGACTTGGACGCAATGGCAACAATCATTGCTTGAAGCATTTCCTCGTAAGGTTGATTATGTTGAATTGCTTAGGGAAATGTTGGGTAGACGTAAAACCGTAGTAGAAAGTATGGCGCAGTATTATTACACTAAAAACGCGTTACTAACACGGCTTGAGATCAATAATCAAAACGCTGTCGCGTGCATTATTGATGGACTACCGTTGCATATGAAAACGCCGGCTCACGCGGGTAATTACGAGACCCCCAGTGAATTATATGCCAAGTTCCTGTCGAGTATGGAAGATCACAAAACACGGGCACCTCCGACGCAGCCTAAATCATTCAACCAACCAGCGAACGTTAAAGTTGAAGCGAATGCCGTAGAAAATAAGAAAACATTCACATGTATCATCTGCAATGAAACGGGTCATATGGCCCGACGTTGCCCCAAAAATACGGCTCATTCTAACAAACCAGTCTGCGTGCATTGCAACAAGATTGGCCACTTGTCGGAAAAATGTTGGCACAAGCCGAGTACATCAACGGCACACAATGCTTCTACGTCTACCGCCAAGCCAGCGACGGTTAATTTATTAACGGGACAGGTAAATGATGTTTACTATAAAAAAGTCAAAGTAAATGGTGTAGACGCTCGTGCCTACTTTGACACCGGAGCACGGATTAACGTAGTTAATTCGATCTTTTTAGATAAAATGCAACTACAACTTCAAACATGTGATATTGTGATCGGTGGGTTTGGTGGTAGTCCAATCCCAGCTAAGGGAGTTGTAGATGTAGTTATAAATTTTGATGGCATGAATTTTGTTACACAGTTAGTAGTCACAGATTGGCACATGAAAGATATGGATATGATCATAGGTCAGCCCATCATTAACGACCCCAGCGTGGAGTTTAAAATTAGCGGGCACACATTTTCAGCTGAAAAGAAAGGTCAATATGTAAATCCTGACGAAGAAACTCAGATAAAATCAGATATAATGTGTACAGAAAATGTGATAGTTCCACCCAAAAACGTGATGCTCGTAGAGTTTACAACAAATGCCACACCCCACGATATAATATACATAGAACACTCGAGACGAGTTTATCCAGGAAAAGATTATGTAATCCCGTCTTGCGTAGTACAAGGCTCAACAGGCTGCATGGAAGTTTTCAATACTTCCGATTCGCCACTTTTATTATCCAAAGGGCAACTTTTGGCAAGAGGTATGATATGTATTGAAAATACAAATACCAGTATGGGGGACGCAACTCTACCTAATAATAATGTTATGAAGATTGACGTCTCTAAAGTTAGATGCGACACCGAAAATGTGGAGGTAAAACAAAAGCTACAAGATTTGTTACATGAGTTTTCAGACTGCTTTTCCATGGACACGAAAGAGTTGGGTTGCACGGACAAGACAGAGATGATTATTGAAACGACCACTGAAAAACCAGTATGCTACAGACCCTATCGATTGTCAGTACCAGAAAAAGCTGTAGTCAGAGAAAAAATCGACGACCTACTTGAAAATAAAATTATAAGAGAGTCTTCTTCAGCTTATTCAAGTCCGATAATATTGGTTAAAAAGAAAGGTGGTGATTACAGATTATGTGTTGACTATAGAAAATTAAATAGTCAAACTGTTAAGGATAAATACCCCCTTCCAATTATAGAGGACCATATTGAAAAATTGACAGGAATGAAATATTTTACAAGCCTTGACCTTTCGCAAGGATTTTATCAAATCCCAATGGAGAAGGATTCCATCAATAAAACAGGATTTGTAACACCCGGGGGGCATTATGAATTTCTTCGAATGCCCTTCGGTTTAGCAAATTCTCCGTGTGTTTTCCAAAAGCTGATGGATAAAATCCTAGGTCCATTGCGATTTGATAGAGTCTTACCATATATAGATGACCTATTAATACCAACAAGAACGGTCGAAGAAGGTCTGCAGACCTTAAGGGTCGTACTCGAAATTATACGCGACGCTAAGTTAACATTGAACATAGATAAATGTTTTTTCTTACAAACTAATATTGAATACCTGGGTTATGATATAAGTGAAGCAGGAATTAGACCAGGATCCAAGAAAATCGAGGCTGTCACAAAATATAAGGAACCTACTAATGTACACGAACTTCGAATGTTCTTAGGACTCACGAGTTACTTTCGTAAATTTGTTAATAATTATGCCACCCTTACAAGCGATCTGTACAAATTACTGAAAAAAGATGTAGAGTGGGAATGGCAGAATCCACAGCAAGAGGCATTTGATCGTCTTAAAAAGATTCTCACCGAGAGACCAATATTGGCACTATATGATCCTAAAAAGAGTACAGAAGTGCACACGGACGCGTCAAGCAAAGGTGTTGCAGGCATATTATTGCAGGAACATAATGAGACTATGAGGCCCGTTGCATTTTTCAGTCGCAAGACGAGTAAAGAAGAGGCGCTTTACCACTCATACGAACTCGAAACTTTAGCCGTGGTAGAGTCGTTAAGAAGGTTTCGAGTTTACCTGGCTGGTATATCATTCAAGGTAGTCACAGATTGTGTAGCCGTCAGGCATACATTTGAAAAAAAGGATCTTCTATCCAGGGTTGCCCGATGGTGGTTGAGTATCCAAGAATACGACATGTCAATAGAACATAAACCAGGCACGGCTCATAAGCACGTGGACGCATTGAGTAGAACGCCAGTTGAGAATAACGAGGCCAAAGTTTATGTGTTGGACTTATTAGACTGGGTTGTTTGCTTACAAAACCAAGACAGTGATATTCAAATTATAAAAGACAAATTGGAGAAAAATGATACGGATCCGGACATAGTAAACAATTTTTGTTTGGAAGGACATAAGGTGTACAGGAAAATTAAAGATGGCAGTAAAAGAATAGTGGTGCCAAAATCAGCCAAGTGGAACGTAATGAGAAAATATCATGACGACGTGGGACATCCAGGGCTAAAGAAGTGTGACGCACTAATTAAAGAAAACTGTTGGTTTTCCGGCATGACACGATTTATTAGGAAATATGTCAACGCTTGTTTAGATTGTTTATACAAGAGAGGTCAATACGGCAAGGTGGAAGGCAGTCTCCACCCAATCGAGAAAGTGGCCGCACCCATGGATACTCTACACATAGATCACTTGGGACCGTTTTGTAAAAGTGGTACAGGACATTCATATTTGTTTGTCATTGTTGACTCTTACACTAAATTTATATGGGCATTTCCAACGAGAACTACTAAATCGATTGAAGCAGAACAGGCTCTAGAAGAGGTTTTCAGATATTTTGGTTATGCAAGGCGCATAATTTCTGACAGTGGAGCTGCGTTTACAAGCAAACGATTTAAACAGTTCTGTTGTGTTAATCAGATCAAACATGTAATTAACGCAATAGCTTCACCGAGATCAAATGGGCAAGTAGAGCGCTATAATAGAACTCTCCTTGAGGCAATAAACAAGTGCACGACTGATGAACGAAACTGGCATAAGTGTCTTGGTAAAGTCATATGGGGAATGAACAATACGGTGAAAGCGTCTACAGGATTTGCTCCGTATAGATTAATGTTCCAGGCAAGACGCACTAGGTTCCAAGGAATGTCATCTAATGATTATGACAGTGAAGAGACAGCATTATGTAATGCTCAGAAAGCTTCTGACAACCTTAATAAAGTTGCACAGTCGATGAAGAAACAGTTTGATAAAACTAAGAAAAAACCAACCATCTACAGAGTAGGTGACCTAGTCCTTTGGAGAGGATCACAAAGCAAAGATAAAAAAGTAGTACGGAAACTGAAGGAAGGGTACAGTGGGCCATACAAGATTCAAAAGATTCTTGGTAATGATAGATACATCATTTCATCAATTAAAGGTATAAAGGGTTACAAAAAGTATCAAGCAACTGTTGCATCTGATGCATTAAGAAGATTCGTGAGCGAAGATGACAGCAGTACAGCCTCCGATGAGTCACAAGTTGACAGCACCGAAGAACTAATTGATCTTCTAGAAGGGTGAAAAAAAAGGGTGAAAAAAAAAAGGTACAGTTCGAATGTAAAGGTATTATTTATATATACACATACAAGTATAGATAAGGGTTATTATCATTAGCGAAATTTAAAATAAATAAATTCATATAAAGGCCGTCAGCTCAGACGATGATAAAACGAGTTAGGAATAGAGTAAGGCCGTCAGCTCAGACGATGATAAAACGAGTTAGGAATAGAGTAAGGCCGTCAGCTCAGACGATGATAAAACGAGTTAGGAATAGAGTAAGGCCGTCAGCTCAGACGATGATAAAACGAATTAAGAATAGAGTAAGGCCGTCAGCTCAGACGATGATAAAACGAGTTAGGAATAGAGTAAGGCCGTCAGCTCAGACGATGATAAAACGAAGTCAAGAGTGATAGACGATGCATGAGGGGACATAGTCATTTTATTTGAAGTTGTACTTGTATATTGTATTATTCTTTGGCATAATTAAAAAAAGTTTGAATTCTCCTATATCTATAAAAATAATTTTGTACATGGTTATTATACTCTGTTACAGAACCAGGGGTCAATAGCACCTAAACAATTACCATTCAACTAAACATTCAAGCCTGGCAACATCTTAAGTAAGGCTTATTATAAGCACATTGATTGTATCTTGTCTCAGTAAATAAAAGGAGTAATCTTTTAAATTAAGTACGTACAATCGATTTCAAAATAATTAGTTGATTTATAGAGTTATATCACAGCAACGCAATGGCAATTTTTTTTTATCATTATTAATATTGTTTTGTTCTTATTGAATGTTTTAATAATGGCAATGTAATTGGTATCAACTTGATTATACAACACAAATATTCTTTATCTTTCTTTGTTATATTCCTTATCATGATTATAGTACTTCAATGTGATCACTAATTTGCTAGGTAGCAAATTTTGTCAGGATGGACGAACTGTAGAGATTAATGATGAAGGTAGATTCAGGTGTCATGGGTTTTGGCAAAAACGGTTCACGTAAGTTCAAAATATTGAGATTATTATAATGATGGGTTGGTAGACGGTTTGAAGGACAACAGGTAGTGACGTATGCCGTCAATCTGAAATCAATTAATGGCACTTATAGATGTTTAGGTTTCATACATCCACCAATATGTATTGTTTATGTAATTTAATAATATAAAAAGATTAATCTGATTAGAATACATACTAATAGTGATAGTTTAAACAAATAAAGATACAGATTGAGTAGCACCGTTAGGATTTAATTATTGCGGTAGGAGGAAAACTGGAGGCGACGGAGGAGGAAGAAAGGCAGTTTTGTGGTGACCGTCGAGCTGAAAAGTTAAGTATAATTTCGTCTTGATTACTACTTTGCTGTCTCTTGTGCTAATAATTTGTACTGTTGTATATTTGATTACTTACAGGAATTTTAACGAGTAAGGTAAATTTCTGATTAAATTTGTTAGTTACATGTCTTTCCGAAATAATGTACGTTATTTAGGTAATGCGACTTTGGTTGATCTGGTGTACAACTGTGATTATAACTGAATGTGAATTATGATTGACCTATTGCTACTGATTGTAATAACATTTAATTATGTGACTTAGATAAAATATTAGTTGTGAGAGATATGTATTTTACTTGTACAATTGTGTTCGAATCATAAAAAGGAGATAATAAATGTGCTGTGCTTAAACCACCCTGTTTCTATTATGCGTTCTTAGTTATTAATACTTATTACCTAACATAATATGTTTATCAGAACAAGGCTTCATGTCAAGGACTTATGAGCGTGTTCCCAATATTTTGTCACTTAAGTTGCTACGTCGGTTTTAATGCTGAATGTAGTTACTCAGCTAAACTAATGAAAATAACTGTCACTTGTCTTTAAGCAATCTGAAGCAAAGTACGTTTTCAAACTCACCATTAGTAAAATAACAAAACCTTAGATCATACATAAGCGATTTATAAGTATGTTGCCCCTAAGAATATAACCTAAGTGAAATTAGTAACCGTTCTGAGTACCTAATTGAACCAAACAGCTTCTAATTATATTATAAGTTACTCTATACTCCTAATTACATGCGCTCTATATCATAATAGTAAAGTTACGAGCCTGGAAAGCTCTTAGCACTAATTATAATCTTACATAATATGCGTGTAGGAGGGTTAGTTAAAACTTGCAGTACAGCTTCTGCACAGCTAACAAACGTTACCGTGACTAACTTTGTCGCGTCATGCGTCTCTTTCTACTATAGACCGACCGCTTAAATGAGTCCTCACCTGCGCGGGCCCGCGCCTCTCGCCCCCCGCGGTCCCCCCACCCCGCGCCCCGGCACCGCGCGGGCGCGGACTCGTTTAAGCGGTCGGTCTATAGCTCGGTATGATTATGAAGTAGACGTTAGTTTAGGTAAGAAATTGTAAGACGTGCTACAGTTTGACAACAAAAATAATGCTCCACGATGTACCTGCGCAGTATACCAATTTTAGTAGCGCGGGAAACTCTGGCGCTATTATTGGTCGATCGATTTCGTACCAACAATGGCAAAATCGTGTAAGCGGGACAGAGCTAAGAATGCAAAGCAAGCAATACTCTGCCAGTTGCGCTTGCAAATAAAGTTCAATATAGATTATTTACACGTTCGGCTACCATCGGAAACTGGTCTGCGCTTCTCTGCGCAAACGAATACTGCCGATGCGCATTATATTTGTTGTCAAACTGTAACTGCCTAGAATATTCAGAGCGCTAATGAAAGTTTGAACTGTTCAAATCCATCTTAGTTTAAGTATTCGATCACAAAATACGTTTTTAACGCGTATGCGTTTAAATTTCAAAATACCATGACAAATGTTTGTTGCCGTTTCGTTCCGTTAGGGGCGCTGCTAATTTACCTACCTATACTTTATACCCGAAGAGACGTTAACACGAACGCGTGCGAGACGATTTTCGCCTCGAAAACTTACACTATACGCTTTGATTTGTGAAAAACTATATCGTATTCTTAATTATTTGGTACTCTTTTTCTTTTATTATGTAAGGATAGACACCTAACTCGTAGTAGGGATAGATTCTAACATATTCGATAGGTACTGAATGCGAGACTGAAAACTTCCACGCATACGTTTATCGTGATTGTAGGCGTATAAGTGGAAATGGATCTGTGGGTTGCTTTAACCCGTACCTATGCTTATATACTTAACTAATTTGTGTTTTATTTTGTTCCATTGGGTATTTCTCCTTTCCAATGATCCGATTGACTTGAGATTTAGACTCACGTACGTATCTATAGGCTCCGATGGCCAAAAGGTTGTTTGTTTGCGCATTAACTTACTTGCAATACAACGACGCAAGGCTGATGAACAACTAACAACCTGGTCTGAATTAACTCATAGTCTCAATGGGCTAACAACAAAAACCAGAACTTAAAATCTAGTTTTAATTTGCCTCCTGAAACCACGCTCTATGATCACAACTCACAACCGCGCTGGGCTGTCTTAGGCATGCTAAAATTTCAACGTAATAGTATAAGTTAAATTTATTCAAACTCGGCGGGTTATAATTTATTTTAGTCTGCAAGTTAATTAAGAACTAAATTAAACTTCACTCGTAACGCTCCTCACTCATTGCTAGCAGCCCTTTATATTCACGAAGTTTACATTCAGCATCACTGTAATAGAGCATAGAGAAATCCGACTGCCTTTTCGTTGTTAAGTAGTACTATTTTGGTATTAGCTAAGCATAGAGAATGTGAGGGGGATGCATTGCGGAACTAACAATTAAGATTGAATGTGGGTAGCAATTATATAATCTAGAAACATGGAGGTTTTGAACTCATGGTACAAAAGTCAAGGTAATTTTAACCTTAACGACGTCAACGACACATACTTATATCAGCACCGCAGGTTCAACGCCAACGACCTAAATATACGACCATTACTTCAATGCAAAATGAACCTTCGTTCAATTGGGTTTATATAGGTTCGCAATAAAGAAGTCTGGCGTATGGGTGACGTCTGTTGTATTTGACGTGGCGGCGAAAAGGTTAAAAGATTAGCTGCTTTTGACTCTCTTTGCAGCACGTCGGTGACAAATAAACGTCCGGTCGATTTTATTTATTTCTCCGCTTATCGCCGTATATACCGCCAATCTTACTCGCTGAAGCTACCTCCAAGCACTGCTGCTCCAAGCTGGGGTGAACCGGCGTTGAAAGTAAGACGTAAAGTGAATGCCGAAACAACACGGTGTTGCGGGTGCGGGTGGTGCACAATGGGGGCTATCGCGTGTGAATTTGCCACTAGAGGCGCTAGTGTCGCGTGTGGTCCAATAACATTCTCTTTTCACTGGTTTTGGCGGGCTTCGTGACATAAGTTATAATTTCTTTCACTTACCTGTCGAAAAGTGATCTCCTTCGTGAAATTATCGCAAATATGGATTATTTGGCGATGAATGTGAACGCTTTTAAAGCGGTTTTTTTTCCTAACAAAACTGTACAACATTGAGGCATAGCTACTCGATATGACGATGGTTATTTATAATTAATAAACTTAATGAGATTCGAGATTTAAAACTTTGTTCCGGCACCGATCTTATAAAGCGTTTGACAGCTATACCTCTGGACCTTAGTCAACAGTGGCGCCAACTGGTGAGCAAAGAAACGATAGTCCCCATTATGATCACTTGATCCACGAAATAACAGACACGAAGTATGATAGGTAAGTACCTTTCCTTCTAACGCAGTCGAGTAATAAAGTGTCAGCTACCCATCATCATCGTCATCATCATCTCCAGCTTATATATTACTACAGCTACAGCTTGCGTATCAAAATCGTTACCTACGTCACTACAATTTAGTGGTCTCAGATTGTCCGGAAACAACAGAACCGAGCATTTTGCCACCGGAACTGGAACAAAACAGCGCTCCGGATGCTGTCTAGCAGGAAGCCATGCGCATCCTGCATACAACATTGACGACTAGATACAGGACACAATAGTGCGACGAACATGCAGCCGCAAGGAGTACCTACCCACTCACACACTATAGTATTTGCCGCTTAATATTTCAACAGCGATCATGACCTGACTTATCCCGATATCGTAATTTTCTAGCGACAAATCAATTATCAATACAAAACTGTCGCAAAAATGTCATCGCTAGTTGATTTCGTTTTTGCAGCCAAAAATAAAATCTTAAATAAATAAAATAAGTAAATAAAATTTTAAATGATTTTAAGTTAGTTTGTTTATTTCTACATGGACACAAATTCGTTTCAAATAATACAAATATCAACTGAACGCTTTTTGTGTGTCTTTGAAGGTATATTTTAAGGTAACAGATAAAGCTATTATATTATATTCGTGGGCGGGTATAATAGTAGATCATTACCAACCCTAAGGACCAATGTCATTTGTATAGCTTAGAGCATCAAAGACTATTTTTACTTACAGTTCGTTGTCGTATCGTCCTCATTATTTTTTTCTGTTATTGTACCCGGAAATAACACGTCCTTGGTGAATTAATTATGGTGTACATTTTTACAAGCTTTCATTGAATTTCATCGGTTTACGTGTCTGTCAGTGGATGTGTTATATCACTTTCAGCAGTTGCGTTGAAAGTATATTAATAAAACGAATATTCAGAAAAGAAATGTCGTAGGTATTTAATACAGTTTTTAGCGAAAAAGTAATTATTATTAGGTGCCTGATATTTTCTTAGGTAGTTATCTCACTCGATATTATCAGCCCAAGTTGTCCAAGAAAAGTCGTGTAGGCTAGGACGGGACCTTGGGTCTCTGGCCACCGGTATGACAGTCCTGGGTATTAGTCTTTGTTTTTCTTCCTCCAGCCGCTCCTTCAGTTGCAAGACAATCTCTGGATGTGTTTTCGACAAATCTCTCGTTTCACATGGATCTTCTTTGATGTTGTAGAGACAAGATTTGCCTTAAAAGAATAAAATATATCGATAAATATAAGAACTATGTGTATTAAAATTTAGATAACAATTTTTTTCCACAAAAAAGAGGAATATTTCCATATTTACCATTTTCAGGATAGCATAAAATTTCATCTCGTCTATCGGTATCAACCTTACAATCAATTTTCAATTCGTTTCTCAATTTTTCATCCCCAATTTTAAATGTTGTACTCAAACGTTGCAGCGCAGAATAAACTGAGCTGTTCTTCAAAGCATCTATGTAAGACGGAATACTTCCAATATGCCCATTCAGATCATGACCCTGATAATTGCTAAACGCTTTAATAACGCTCCCTGTAATCAATTTGTATTCCCCTGTTATAATAGCATAGAATCCGGTATAGTCGTCGATTTCAAATACTTCTGATCTATTAGACGTTCCGGTTTTAATAATGTTATCCCACTGGTCAACTCCATCGAGACCTGGCGGGGGGTCGCCGCCTGCAGCGTGCAACAAAGTTGGTAACCAGTCTGATATATGCATTAACCCCTTCCATAACCGGCTTATGGGATTTAAGTTGGCCTTCCACAAAAGGCCCGTTACCCTCACACCACCCTCAAACGGAGATATTTTAGTCCCTCTCAAAGGCCAATTAGATCCATAATTCGCGGAAGGCCCGGACGTCATTCCTCCGTTATCCGATGTAAATACTATGATCGTGTTATTCAATATTCCCTTCTCGGATAGCGATTTAACGATGTCTCCGACACTGTCGTCAAGCTTTTTGATCATAGCTGAAACAAATATTCAAGTTGAGTTTTTATCTTGTTCTTCCTTAAACTTTAGTAAATACTCTGACAAAAATAAAATACTGACAACATTATATATTTCCATCCCAAACAATGCACTCCATTTTCCCATCTGATTGTTCGACAACTTTTTGCGCCTAAAGTTTGTTAAAGGCGAACTGCTAAAACTATAGTTTGCCTAGACCGTAAAATAAAATTGATGTGTCCATGTTCAGCCCTACTTTTAGTTTCGCTCTCTTAAAATGCAAATTCCAGTTCATCTGTGAGCCGCATGAGACGCATGTCACGCGGGCGGCACCTCGCCTACAGTAGCGCGTCGTCGTTGCTGTCATGCCGCACATTGTGCTGTGCGTCACCATTATATCCACATCATCACTAGGTACATAGTATAAAACAAAGTCGCTTTCTCTGTCCCTATGTCCCTATGTATGCTTATATCTTAAAAACTACACAACGGATTTTGATGCGGTTTTTTTAATAGATAGAGTGATTCAAAAGGAAGGTTTTTATGTATACCTAATTCTACGCAGACGAAGTCGCGGGCAGAAGCTAGTAGTAATATAAATGCGAAATGGGTATGTATGCCTGACTGATGACCTTTTGATGCTTAAATCACTGAACCGATTTAGTTCGAATAAGAATAGAGATAGTTTCAGTTACGGGGAGAAACATAAGATAGTTTTTATCCCGGAAAATCACATAGTTGTCGCTCCTGCGAGAACAAGACACAAGCGAATTCTGGACAGACGTAATCGCGGGCAACAGCTAGTAGTAACCTATAACATTCAAAAACAGTGTGGTTGCCTTTTACCTGCCAGTATCCGGCGCTGCTGCGACTCAACGTGCCGCATGCGACGCACGACGCCTGGTGGCGCCTGCAGCTCCGCGCCGTCGTTGCCAGCATGCGGCGCATTGTGCGCCACCATCAGGAACAACGGTGACGACGTGTCGTGCCGCGCTATAACTATCGAAACACATAATAGTAATTCATTTTTAGTTCAATTTTATATAGATAATTTAAATTGTGACCCTTCGTAGAATGATTGAAATCATTTCTGTATCCTATGCATTGAAGTGTAAGAAACAAAAGAAAATCTTTCACCATCACAAATTTTAATGTTCACAATATGAACAAGAAGACTCCTTACCTCAGCGTGATATTTTTTTATTTTTCATACCTGACTTAGCCTCTTCGTTGTAGAGGTCAGTAATGTATCCCTCGGCGTTCCAGGCCGGTGACATGTCCCGGTATAGATCGTACCCGGACACCAAGGTCTCGTTCCACTGGAACATCAATCACCAAAACACTTAACCCTCCCATTATAAGTGCGGTAGAATTGCCGGCAAAGCGTAAAATTGGAAAAAAAAGTTGTCGACAGAACTCGACGAATCGGACACGTTGACGACATATCGGACAAATTGGATTTATTTGCCATTGCATCTACAGCTCGTTCGTGAAATAAAACCCATTACTATTGTGTTATTGTAGGTACATTTCTTTGAATAGGTACTCCAGTATGCATCGCAGTACGTCTTAAAAAACATAACCCTCCTTCCGGCGCAGTCGGGTAAAAATAATTAAGGCATCAACTGCATCAAAGTATTTCAGGTGAGATAATTATACAGTGTGTTAATTTCATAAGGGCGTATATTTTATCCAGATGTAGTTAACAATCATACTTAATGATCAAACGAACTTACCAAGGGAAGTTCGATGACAATTATGTGAACAGCTTCATTCAACGCGATTTAAGGTTAACGTAGTATAGTGGCAAGTCACGTGAGAATCATATTTTGTTAGTAACTTTTATCTATTATTGAAGGGTAATTAATTTTTTGAAGTTTGTCTTTGGAGCAATATAACACGTAGGTACAATTTCATTTGAGATAAGCGTCACGTTTACGTGTAGGTGACGTTAATTTAATCGACATTGCTTCCTAAATTAATTAGTAAGAAAAAATAAAATTCAACTAATTATTGCTGTTACACATGTTTTTACCTATTATACAGTGTGTATATTATCAGTTGTTAAAATATATCCCCGTATGAAATTTGCACACTGTATAATAGGTAAGGTATTTATAAACAATACAGTGAATATGTAACGAAAAAATGATTTTCCGTCTTCAGTTTTCAGTCAATTGAAATTTCAAGAAGCCATTTTATGCAAGACCGAGCAGAAACCAAACAAATGCAAGTCACCTTCCCCGAAAACCATACAGTCACTTTAGGACGTTGCGTAAAACCTTCACAACAAATAATTATGTAGAGATACGTACTAATTCCTCCAACGAATACTCGTAGTAATCGATATAGCCTCCCCTGTGCCCGAAATGGGAGTCGAAGCCACGCATTGTTGGTAAAACTTGTGTCCGAGATAGCCCCACGTGCCATTTTCCCACCAAGTGTGTAGCATAACCCATTTCCTTCAAATACTGTGGCAATATTTTCTGGTTCAACGGCAAATATCTGTCCTCGCTTTGTACTAGAGGATAACCTTGCATGCCTGTAATTTAAAACGTTGTTATAAGGTAAATTTGGGATGAGGAAAAAATCAGGATAAGGAAAACATGTATTGTGAATTTTATTAAGGTAAGTCTCTAAGTAAGCGTAAAAATTCTTATCAGATATTGAATTCAAAAATTCGTGAGCCACTAAAGCGTTCACGTGGCTTCGATCATAATTAATGAAAACTACGGTAAAGAGTGCTCGGTCCTCTAGAGTGGAGCCGACAAACCAAGCAATAAACGCATTGCCTGTACACAAAATGCGGATGGAAAGATATTTGTAGTTTGAACTGTGAAATCGCTGCGACAAATTGAGACCCAATTTTTACTTTCAACATAATCATCAAAAATCTTAATGTACCTGCTGAACACTTAAATATTAATCTATGGCCTCATAGGCAGAAAATTGTGAGTACGAACCCAGTCTCTCGCCTCGGAGTTGTCTATGTGCGGAGTTTTAAAGGTTTCAGTGCAAAGGGTGTGACTGAAGTTCTGAATCCGCATAAGGCATGCGTGAGCATTACAGCCTAACTAAACGTATTCTAAGAGGAGGCCTTTCTCAATTAGTAGGACGTACATGTGCTGGAAATTATAATGCCTCTTCCTGAATTTATTACAATCGAGGTTTTGAAGGTTTTTTGCCAGATATTTGAGGATGCCCATTGCATGATGAGACGGTCATAGTCTTGTGCTACTACTACGAGGAGGCGATGTACTTAGTCACCTAGCGTGTACGCATGTTTGCCAGTCAGCAGAGCAGAGCGAGACGGCGTGCATAAGCAGTGAGAGTAGAACCGCTCTAGAGCAACGCCGGAGTATGCCAGCATGTCGATATTAGGGGTTTGCACCAGGTCAGAGCCATGGAAACTGACGTCATCCCAACCCTGTAATTTAGACAAGGACACGTTATGTCAAATAATTATAAATGAATCCGTCGTTCTTTGTTTCTACAGTTACTAATTACTCTGGGATTTCTCATAGCAATTGGATCATTGCTTTAAATACCACAGTTCATAATATTATGCCTGAACTGGATTTGCAATAAAACTATTTTTTAGCAGCAGTAGGTAGGTACTAAAAAAAACTGGTTAGTATTGTGAACACAGGGAATTTAAACCGGTTCTACAAGTAGCCAAAATATGATAAGTAAGTAAGCGTGGAGTAAACACTTTTTAGATATTTACTTATTTTGTCTGATGCATCTACTTCCTTTTCTTTAATCGTTAAATAAGAATTATTGAAAATATATTACCAGATCGTCTGCAATAATGTAAACAATATTCGGCTTCACTTCATTGCCCAGACTCGAAGCACACAAATCAAATATTGAGAACACAAAGCAGAACCACGGAATAATGGACATAAACATTTTAATATATTACTGTCAAATTTGTACAATTTCATTTAAATAAGGTGTAAGCTGTAGCTCGGAGTGTGACAACACCGAGCCACTCAGACATACTGTCTGTCGGAGAGATATAACGAGAACAGATAGTGCGACAGTGACATTTCCCTGACCTACGTTAAGTACCTACCTCGATGAGCAGCGTGATTTTATAACAAAAATTGAACTCGCTATCAGTAACTTTTAAATCCTTCTATTTTAACAATAGCCATCCCCACTATTCGTCTTCTTTCGTCACTAGTCTTCTTTACACAGTAGGTACCTATAAAACAAAGTAGCTTCCCGCAAAATGTAAGTATGTACGTTTGGATTTAAATCATTAAATAACTTGATGGATTTTAAAGCCGATCAGTAGATTAGATAAGAGGCAGTTTATGCGTGTAGTTTGACAACCCGTGCGAAGCTGGGACAGGTCGCAGGTTCTTTATACGCCATTTTATCTTTATACTATTCTCAACTCAATTCTCTTACACGCAATAAGTAAGGTACAGTTAACTGGTGGAATTCTTCATAATGGCTCCTAGTACTCCCCCTAGAGTTTTTTTTTATTTGTTTCAAGGTATGTAATAAAATACATTGCTGTCTGTGGCGAGGGTCTTCAGATTGACAATAGCTGGTTAAGTGAAACTTATCAATGCCTAATTACACCCCTCTAGTTCGGGCTCATTTACATTACTTGGAGCCATATTTTTTCTTGCAGAAAATATCTGAAGAGTATCGTGACTTTGTAGAATCCTGGGCTAAACCTTAAGTTACCACTTAAGACCTGCCTAATTAGATAACAAACCAATGGGCCCTATTCTGTTTACGGGGTCCTGGGGTGCAGCCCCAAAACCATTGAAAGTCGCCCCTTAAAAATACTGGACTCTTATTGCAGGGAGAATAAAACAAATTAAAAAATTTCATTGTATATCACATATATTTTAGGAAAAAACGTTAAAATACACTCACACTCACAGAAGTTTAGTTAAGAGTAATACTAATGTATTACTCATTAAATAGATAGAGATCGACGTCCCTAAATGTTTGCTAAGCGGCTGTTAGTCTTCTTGTAATAATTGCTAATACGAGTACAATATAATTTTCTCCATTACCTACTTCACAATCCGGTAGAAACCTTAACACGACACGTAATGACCCTCAACATTGCATTTGCAGTTTAAACAGTTTAAACTCTGTCGGTAATAAATAACGATTCGAAACTATGAAGCGGACTTAGAACAGTCTATAAGGCCGCAGTTTCCTTTTAATGCCAATGACATTACTTGAAAATCTTTAGTATGGCAGTTGAATGATAAATATATACACCGTGGGAACGAGTTATGCGACAAATTTTAACTAAGGATTTCTGGTGGTATTACGAGTAAATAATTGTAAGTCAACATGGGTCCAAAACTGCCACATTAAATTTCTTAATTTTTGTAATTAGAAAATCTATTAATGATGGTACTTTCTTGTGAACGAAACCTTAGGAACGAGTAGCGCTATTCAATTTGACTTAGGTGACAATCGTTTATCATTTTTTAGTAATTTCTAGTGACATTTTAAAACTGCTTTACCTACGGCCAGTACGGTATCAACAAGGAAGTGGTTAAAAAAGTCCAAAGAACTTTTTGGTGCCTACTCGAAATTATGGCAGATGGCATAAGTTAGTTGTTACACCCGTATTGCGTGTGTGTGTGATTACGTTACATTATAAAGGCGTGTTAACCTTGAGATTTTTCAACTTGTGAATCACTGAAACAATTTAATATCTCGAAAATTAGGCTTTATTCAGCAATGTTTATAATCCTTTTTTTGTCCAAATAGGCACTAGAATCTTTCGTTAATATTGGTCGCATAACTCGTTCCCACGGTGTATAAATATTAAATGGCTAATTGCAAAAGTAACGTACCCAGTAGGCCGACAGGTGGTCGAAGAAATCACTTCTAACATTTGGAAGACCTACGATTTTTATGACCCCAATTTTGCCTAATTTATAATTAGGTACCACATAAATTAGGGTGACTTTAAAAAGTAGTTTTGCACTAATTTCTACTCGTGTTTGCTACTCTCGGTCCATGTCATCATCATGAGTAGGTATCTTCGTTTTGCCACATGTCAAAAACTCACCTCATGGACCATAAGGACCATATAAATTTTAAAGCAATTTTAGAACCACAAAAGTAGCACCAATTTCTTAATGCGACCTTCGAAGGAAATACGACCCCATTGTGCGATACCTACTGGTACTTCATACGTAAATCATTAAAACTTAAGCTATTACATAAAATAAAGTGTAACATCGCTTCTTAACGTACATGCTTATTACAGTCATTTTTGTACTACAGAATACTTTTCAAGACACACAAAAAGTTTCTAATGCCCACTGTTCCGTTGCAATTGACCACTATTGCTATTGTAGCGTTATTTTGTGAATTGTTCACAGTCGGTATCGTCTTAAGTTCGTCAGTAAAGTTGGTGTTTTGGTCAACCCACGGCGTCCAAACATAGTTGAAGTTGGCTGGGTCAGACTGCGTTTGCAAGGCAGTTGGGCCGCGTCTCCGCTGTTGGGCCCACAACGCTCTTAGCCGGCTCGTCAATAGGGCTGCTATATTGTTCGCTCGCAGCCACAAATCGTGGCTCTCTGTGGGATCTCGCGCGATATTGAACAGGCAACCTCGAGCTGAAAAGATTTGGAACACATTTGAGTCATGTGACTGGCGAAAGCGATTGCGCGTGTCATAACCGTTGCGACATTGCTCAGCGTTTCGGAACACGTTATGGATAGACCGACGGAGTTTCTGTAGCCGAGCGATCTTTTGTCAAGACTGTTGAAAGATTTGGAAACGAGCAACTGTAATTGTAAGAATGTGTAACTCTTATTATGTATGTTCGTAGCTCGCCTTTGTAATAGGTGTTATAGCTCCTACTTTGAGTGGGTTTGCAAACAGTGCCACTGCGGATCACAGTAAATATTATTAAATTAACTAGCTTTTGCCCGCGACTTCGTCCGCGCAGAATCAAAATTTGAGCTAAAACTTCTTCCTCTCTCCCATCAAAAATGCACAAAAACCAGCCAAATGCGAGTCGTACTTTAGCACGAAGGATTTCGTACTACCTGCCTACCTCAACGAAATAAACCAGTTTCTTACATGGACACCCACTTCCATTATTTTTTATCCCATACTTTTGTTTTGTGGGAAATCCGAAATATCTATTCTTATGACACTTACGTGCTCTTCAAAGAACATGTCTACTAAATACAAAGTCTATATTTTCTATAGGTGCCTTCCTTTTATCCCGTGGGAAAATTGGAAAATCCCTTTGTAGTTACCTCTTTGATCATCAAGGAATAAGTCTGATAAGAAGCTATAGTAGCAAGTCAGTCACTCTTCAGATATTATAATTACATACTGGTATGCTAAATTTAAAGATTCTAGTATTAATAGTTACGGAGATAAGAACATTTCAAATTCATTCACAAATCACGTCTTTATCCCTTATGGGATGGACAGAGCCTAAGGTAACAAGACCTACAGGCCACGTTTAGCAAGACACTGAGGGCGTAGAGGTGGAAAGTGGAATCAAAATAGTGATGGGTTGCTAGCCACATCGCCTATAACATGATTCCTATGACTTTCGCCCATTCCCTCGATGGATTTTTACCATTTGCGCGGGAAGAGAAGCAACTGGTACATTCTATGTTTTTTCTTTGCTCTCAGACCAGCGTGGAAGTAAAAACATTTCAAAGTAATAATATAAATCCCTTTTATCTCCATATCCCGTGGCACAGTCTTGAAATTAATTTTCAGCAGTTATGATTCCCTACTTGTACGTTTATCGCTATCCCGCGGGAATCACGCAATTTTCCAGGATAAAAAGTAGCCTATGTGTTATTCCAGACTATAATCTATCTATGTTCCAAATTTCATCCAGATCGGCCCAGTACTTTTTGAGCCTATTCATTACAAACATACAAAAATAGGTACAAATCTTTCCTCTTTATAATATTAGTATAGATATAGATTTAATTGTAGCAGGTTACTAAAAATATTTTAATTAAACGTCTCACCAACACACAACTTTTTGTTGATCAACTATATCTCGAACTAAAATACTTATCTTTAATTAGTACTAAATTACAAACGGAACTTACTAATCGATGGCAGGCATGGCCGTGCATCCTTGACAGTATCCTGCTGTACTACGGCTGTAGCTCTCCTCATAGTCCGCACCTCATCAGAGTCCAAATACATCCCCAAAGTTGCAAGGGCCTTTGCAGTATCGCATGATTTTAAAATTGGAAAATATTCCGGGGGCGATCCCTTGTTCACTAAAAATTCCGCTCCATAATAACCATTACTCAAACCAGTAACATTTCCCACAACAATCTTGTAATCACCCGCTCTGTATGCTGCGTAAACGTTAGTATTGCCATCCTCAATAGTTACAAGAAGTTCTCTACGATTAGACTCTCCGTCTTGAACAATTGAGTCCCATTGATTTACTCCGTCAATCTCAGTCCCGACCACCCCTCCCGCAGCCGCTATCAAAGTTGGCAACCAATCAGTAATATGCATTAGCCCTTTCCAAACTCTGGGTCTAAAGGATGAGTGCCATATTAGGGCTGGTACCCTCACGCCTCCCTCCCACGGCGTGTATTTTTTACCCCTAAAAGGCAAATTAATTCCCCAATTGTTGTACTGTCCCGTGGTTGGTGCACCGTTGTCTGATACAAACACTATGATAGTGTCGTCAAGAATGTTCCTGTCGGCTAAAGCCTTCACGACTTGACCAATACTGTGATCCAGATGAGTAACCATTTCTGAAACGAAAAAAGCGTGCTTGGAGTAAGTAACGCACTTAATAAAAAAATACATCTAAATAAATAAAATACCTCTTTGTCAAAAGATAAAAATGATTAAATTAATTTCATTTTTTCTGCTCTTTGTCATATTAAAGTTCTTGAAAACAGTGACAAAAGGAAACAAATTTTCATCGAATGAGAAAGGATTGCATTTTTGGCTCACCTACTCCATAACAGTCAAAAACTATAGGGCGCTGTTAAAATTTGCGTATGAAAAAGCAAAACAACTTAGTATGTATAGCCCCTTTTTCATTTATGTCCCGTGGTATTCCTTGTCATATTTTTTTAATAAAGCATGCAGCCACTGAGTACATAAGGTTTTTAAAATACGTTTGAACCGCAAAAGTTGGATTCAAACTTCTTGCTTTATCCACAATGCAGTTACAGGGAGGTCAAAAGTGTCATGAATTGTATCGATAAAATAATGGTATGATGTTCCACTTTGCAAGGATTCTACCGTGTTCCCTGATAACATTTAGGTATATTTAATTTATCATCTAAAATAGTTGGTTCGATCACCCTTTGTTAACTTATGGAGTTCAGTTTTATTCTGCTTTTTACTTACAAATACTGTCGTTATGACCAAAAACTGCTTCAAACTTGTAGAAATAGAAGTTTGTTCAAACACGTAACTTCTCAACTATTAAAAAACTGTATACTCGTTATATTTACCAGCATATAGTCTTCTGTCAGGGCTGGCAATGTGTCCGTTCTTAACGGAGGAGTACAGCGGTGGCTGCAGGGACGCGCCTGGGTTCCCGGCGTGAGGCGCGTTGTGCGCGAGGTGCAGGAACAGCGGCTGAGACGTATTGTGGCTGTTGATCACTGGAATATTATATAAGTACTTGTCAGCATTATCATTGAAGATTTCTCGCTCTAGCTTCGCTTTGCTTCGTCTCAATTGCCCGTCGTCATTAAGTGCACTAGCCACGTAGCAATGTGGTGGCATTTGCATAATAACACGTATCTATTTGTTGTAGAAGTCAGCCTGCAATAATTGCAACTAAAGCAGCTTCATTGTATCCGGTTTGTTATCTGGTGAAGAACCTTCCAGTTTTATTCTATACATTTCTAAAGCGCAAATATCACGAAAATCCTACAAAGTGAGCGATTAGGATGAAGTTTAGAACGACGTCTGACAGTGAAACGATACGTAAAATGATATTCTCGATCTAATGCAAATATTGGCTATTTTTTACAGTGATATCTATGGTCACGGTGAAGAAGAATGTATAAAAATCACATTCACAAAGTAAAATAGCCCCATGTTGGGCGCCAGGTCGATTGAATGAAAAACCTTATCTAAGGAAACAATAATAATTTAAAACCATATTAACCTCTCAATGCTCTCTCTGTTAAAGCGTCGACGACATAGCGGGTTTCAGTTTCTTGAGGAATATCGTTATCAAAAAGATCCAAACCAAACATAGTTCTTCCATTCGGCCACTGAAAAAAAAATTACGTTGCTAACAATTCTTATAAACGCAGCTGTAACATTTGGAAGAAAATACTTGATATTAAACAGGACAGCAGTTGGTAAGAAACTACATTAAAAAATATCGTAAAGAGATTTGTCCATTGTGTTGGAACACCAAGATCATTCGAGGGCATGAACGTATCAAGCACACACAAGCGATCATAGTTGGTGCGCAAACATAGTGAACACTCGACTTAACGAGTACAACGAGTACGAGTCACAAGTAAAAGCTGGTAATGAGTATTGAGACAAATGATACTCACGTCATCCACTTTGAAATACGTATAATAGTCGATGGCACCGCCTCGCAGGCCATAGTGAGAATCATAGCCTCTGTTGGTGGGCAAGTACTCTCGCCGAGACATGCCGACATGCCATTTGCCGATAAGATGCGTTGCGTAGCCCAAGTCTTTCATGTAGGACGGCAGCAAACGCTCCGATAGCGGTATACCGCGATCCTCAGAGTTGAACAGGGGCGAACCGTGCATCCCTGAAATTTAAAATTAACAACATCAGTTCGGGTGACACACAGTACTCAGTGACACTCGCGCCATCAAGACATACTTAATGATGTATTTACCAAAATCGGTTGAGCATTTGAGGAGTTACGAGCGGACATAATAATACATACGTACGCGGCAAACACATAACGCTCCATTTGAGCTTCGCCGCAGTCGGGTAAAAAAAGAAGACACTGTCACAGATGGCTAAATATTGGAATCATCATAGATAGAAGCGCTGAACAGAGTGTCATACGAATTAAATTGATGATCCGTGTCGACAATCGGAACACACATCCGCAACTGTAATAGTAATAGTTCGCCGATTTCAAAGTTCTATGAGACTACCTACCTAAATATATACCGTCTTACCAAATGTTTTTTACTTTTACGGTTTTACCCGTTAGAAATTTATATACCGTCTTGCCATATTAATCAGTTTGATTTACCTAGTCTCATAGGATATTTTCCGGTGAGAAGCGCGGTTCGCGCCGGGGTGCAGATGGGTTCAGAGTAGTACTGCTGCAGGACCACTCCTTGGTACGCCAAGTTGTCAATGTTCGGCGTCATTATCTGATCCGAGCCGTGGAAAGACACGTCGTTCCAACCCTGAAAATTAACGACAGTAAGGGTTATTTCTAATACACGCTACATACCCACTGCTCCCAGAATTTTTTATCGACTCATTAACGGATAAAAACGCTATCAGGTAGGTACCTACCTACTTTCATAATTACGTTCTTTAAATTCAAAGCTTGTATTGCTTACAGATAACACCGTCTACAGCAGTGTGAAAAAATATACAAGTACTTACTAAATATAAATATAAGTAGCTATAGTATAAGTGTAATTGGTAAGCCACACGATAAATAAATAAATAAGTAGTAAAATTTCCGGCTCAAATGTAATGTTAATGAACAATTATGACATCAACGGTTATTAGATTTAACCGCAGTAATAACGATGCGATGACGATAGTTTTATAGCATGTAAATTATTAGTAATTAGAAACAGTGTAGTTTTAGCTTAATATGAGTGTTGTCCGATTGAAAATTGAATGTTACGGTAAGTGAGGACAGTCATTATTTTCCCCCTTCCTGTTTTTTTGTGGCTAATAATAAGAATGGTTCATATGACATCATAATTATTACTTCCTACTTCTATGTACCCAACTGTCGCTTCTTTTGTCATACGATTTGTGCGTATCTGTAACTAATAGTGAGTAAAATTGATTGTTGGTTACCTTGTACAGTACACGAAGGAGTCATATTTTCATAATTAATAAGAACGATAACTTAAGTCCGTTGACAACTATCGTAGAATAGAATATAATACAATATTTTTAGACCATTTAGTCATCTCCATACAATTACGAGCTTTTTGTTAATAAGTAATTGAGTTAACCATTAAACGCTACTCTTCCTCTCTTAGAGGGAAATCACAATGCTTGAACTCACAAGGAGGCTATCCAACTCGCATCTCGAGGTTTTTGGTTGGGAAAAGTATGGAAATGACAGGTTTCCGGATCCATAATTGTTTCAGGTTATTTAACTGTTTATAGCCGCTTTCAACTGTCCGATTAACTTGAAATTTGGTATATGTAAAGACTTTTAATCAACAAACAAGCTTTGTCAACAAAAAGGTTGTTCTAAAATGGAAACTTTTTACAAAAATCTTCATAACAAATGGCTTGCATACATTGCGAATTAATCGATGTGTGTTGAGATTTTCGAGCGAGCAATGATTCAAATTGCACGTAGGTGGATAGGCCTTAAAGCTACGGATAAATTAACTATAGAAACTAAATCTTACTAATAGTCGATACAATGATCAGTATCACGCGACGGTTATTGAGCAACGCAACGAGTAACATGCAACGCATCAATTAACGCAACAATAACACTTCACATTGTCCTTGACATTGTATAAACGTAGAGTTACAGTTGCAATCTGAGAGGTCAGTCGAAATCGGTTGTTTGTTTTTCGAGTGCAGATTAACATTGAAATTAAGGCTACATAAACACACGTCAGAGGATAGTTGGTTGGATATTTTTTCAAAATTACATACGTGCTGTTTTTCATTCTTGGTGTTGTTTTATTTGCCTGTGCTTGATTTATTTAAACTGATAAAATTTTATCGTTACAGGCTGACGGTCGTAATTTAATCACATAGCGAGGTTGAGACATAAAATTAGGCAGATTTTCATCTGGGACCATGTAGTGCCCCCACCAAGACGAAAAAATTCAGAAATTAAGATTAATGACATACATAGATCACATCTTTACCCCTTACGGGGTAGACAAAGCCTAAGGTAATAAGACCTAAAGGCCACGTTTAGCATGATTAATTCAATATTATCACAATATTGAAGACAAACTTAATTTTTTGCAATATCGGTCAGACGGTCCGACTGACTTATGTACGGTAGAAAATTATGTCACAGGTCTTTAATTTTATGATAAGCCATAGAGCAGTGTTTTTCAAACTGTGGGTCCCAACCCCCTGGGGGGTCGCAAAGCCTCTACAAAGGGGTCGCGAGAGGTCGTAATAACTACCTCATTAAAAAACGTTGCTAACTATGCAAATGCATAAATGCGTATTGATTGAATATTTGTGACATAAATAAAATACCTACATGAAAAAAAAGGTCGCGAAATATTTTTTCATACGAGGATGTCATAATATCATGAAAAAGTTTGAAAAACACTGCAATAGAGTAATGAAACTGCCAGGCCACACTTTAAAACCAAGGAGTAGGGTTAGTACAGCTAGGGTTGAGGGGCTTGGATTTTCCTTGGATCTGATAACTTTTTACAGCGAAAGCGTTATGAGCTTGTGAGTCTTGGCAGCCCATTTTACATGTTTTTTTTTTGGTGGGATTGACATTTTAACAACGGACTCCAATATTTCCATCTGAGCTACGTTCGGAGGAGCTACGTAATCTTAAAAAGTGTTTGTTGCCAATATGATTTATGTATTTTATTGATCTAATGTAGGTTTCCACGTAGTTTTGAGGAGCTCCTTGACCCAAAAGACCCTCCAAAATTAGTACCAGCAAAAACTGGGAATGAGTTCAAAGCTGTTTTATCGGATATTCCACTTCGCGATTTTTATTTTTATTTTTACGGTTTTCCTGTTAGTTAGCGACCAAATTCGCGTACTTTGATATAACCGTATCGAGAATAAGTTGAAGTAGTTTAACGTGTATGGTAATTTCTCAGTTGGTGTATGTATGGTGTACCTATATATATAGTTCTTCCATGCTGGTCTGGGAGCAAAGAAAAAACATAGAATGTACCAGTTGCTTCTCTTCCCGCGCAGATGGTAAAAGCCCATCTAGAGGGATTGGACGAAAATCTTAGGGATCATGTTATATAAGCGATGTGCCTAGCAACCCATCACTGTTTTGATTCCCCTTTCCATCCATACGCCCACAATCATGCTAAACGTGGTCTTTAGGTCTTGTTACCTTAGGATCTGTCTACCCCGTAAGGGATGAAGACGTGATTTATGTTTGTATGTATGTATGGTGAGTATCACGGAATAAAAATAAACTGGGTTCTATTCCTAGCCCGAGCTCTACTTTTGGGATGTTTGTTTGTGTTCTAGTTATTTTACAGTAACAAAAAAAACACTTTCAAGAGTAATAATAAGAGTACCTAATACCTCCTTCTCATGCATATTTATAAAGAATTACAGTCCGTATTCGATACAAAAAGTCAAGATAAAACAATTCAAGGCAAACACTCATAAAAAGTTACAAACTACG
Organism: Pandemis corylana; assembly: GCA_949127965.1. Lineage (NCBI taxonomy): Eukaryota > Metazoa > Arthropoda > Insecta > Lepidoptera > Tortricidae > Pandemis > Pandemis corylana. Next base: position 8,676,784 of record OX421856.1, on the reverse strand, counting down.
TAGGTATATATAGAAAAAAAAACTCGGTGTCTAGCAAATCCTTGTGAAAGTGACAGACAAATACTAACAAACGAGTATTAAGTTAACAAACGCAATAAAAACCTTTTAAAAATTATTAAATGATTAGCTTGTAGAAACAACCACTGATATCTACCGCATGATCTCAGGAATATACTGTTCAAATCTCTCGCAATCTTCATGTGTATACCACACAATAACATAAATTACGTCTTTATCCCTTACGGGGTAGACAGAGCCTAAGGTAACACTACAGGCCACGTTTAGCAAGATTGTGGGCGTGTGGTTTGAAGAATGAATCAAAATAGTGATGGGTTGCTAAACGCATCGCCTATAACATAAATCCAATGATTTTCGCCCTTTCCCTCGATGGGCTTTTACCATCTGCGCGGGAAGAGAAGCAGATGGTACATTCAATGTTTTTTCTTTGCTCCCAAACCAGCATGGAAGCTACTTGTATACCTATACTATATATATTAATGCAGAAGCAGCTTACCATATCATCAACTATTATAAATACAACGTGAGGAGGCCGAGACTCAGCAACGACGGTCGCCAGGGCCAGCAGCACCCAACATCGTCGCCTGAAAAGCACAAACGTAATTTGTTCACGAACATCACAACATAACTTATTTAGTTTCAACCAAGCACGCCATTATCGCTTCAAGAATTTAATCAGGCCTTATTATTTCCATAACTGGATTAAAAGATACAAAAAAGTACGTGAACAGCAAAAAGCTACACCTACTAAAAAAACTCTTTTTGTTGCCTAGACACGTTTTAAACGAACTGACACACCTATAACTTGACTTGTTCCCCTTCAAAAACTATTTCAAGGATACGAATCCATAATACATACACATGCATACACAAATCACGTTCTTATTCGTAACAGAGTAGACAGAGCCTACGGTAACGAGATTTAAAGGCCACCTTTACCAAGATTGACCATTTAATATTTTGTTGGAGATCTTTGGGTTTATATCAAAGTAGTTTTAGCACAGAAATTATCTAAGTAATTTGAATTCTAATAGCTTTATTAATTACTACAAACACGACCTTGAACTTGAACTTAACTACTAAGGTTAATAACAACTAGCTGAGTAGTAGTGCCTGGTAAAAGTAATAGCTAAAGATGTCTAAAATTATTTATTTATATCAGTAAGTAAAAAAAGTACGAAATGAAATTATTTTTTTTACAATACAAACACATAGGTACATCACGTCTTTATCCCTTACGGGGTAGACAGATCCTTAGGTAACATGACATAAAGGCCACGTTTAGCATTATCGTGGGCGTATAGGTGGAAAGGGGAATCAAAATAGTGATGGGTTGCTAAGCCGCATCGCCTATAACATGATTCCTAAGATTTACGCCCATTCCCTCGATGGACTTATCACCATTCTATATTTCTACATTCTATGTTTTTTCTTTGCTCCCAGACCAGCATTGGTATGTTATGGTATTCTTTTACCAACAAAGCAATTGTGAATGACGAAATAAAACCAAAGTAAAAGATAGTTCTGTGTATTGCGTAATTAGTGGTGTACGCGAATCTATTCATTTCAAGCATTAAATATTCAACTAGACTAAACGTACAAATTAAAAATGTCTTTGGTATCGTTGTATAATAGTAATAGAAACTACTGCTATTTTACAATGTAGATACCGCACTCTAGAGCGCAACCAGTGCTCAACGTTATAAAGTTTGCATTTCTTGTTTTAAATACAAAAAAAGATGCACAAATCTGGTCTGGAAACATGTTTGGCAAAGGCCGTTTTAACTGTTGTGATTTTTGCGGTCACAACTTTCCTCATTTATTACGATGTTTGTGATGGTCTGTTGTGGCAAGGTTTTTATTATTTTATACTAGCCGTTGCCCGCGACTTGATCTGCAAACAATTCGTTTATCGCTATTCCGCGGGAACTATGCAATTTTCCGAGATAACACGTAGCCTATGTTTTAATCTAGAGTACCAGCTATCTTTGTTCCAAATTTGATCCAAATGCGTCCAGTCGTTTCAGTGGGAATAAGGAACAAACATTCTCACCCACTCACTCACTCACTCACATCCTCACAAATTTTCGCATTACAAGTAATAATAGGTAAGATTAAGACTAACGAACACTAAGAAACAAAAATCCGTAGAAATTGCATGATCATATCTTTATCCGTTGCCTGGTTTAGGTTTAGGCAACTTGGTGTCTGTTTTGGTATGTTTGTTAATATGAAGCAACATCTAAATATATCTATTTGCAGTTTCAATCGGACAAATGAATGATATCAGTCACCATATTTACAATTAGGTACTTAACAATAGCGTACCTATTACTTATGTAATTCAAAGTGATATTTTCACAATACAATTTAGGGTCTCTTTGCTATTTTGTGCAACGAAGTTGTTAAATTTGTGCCACTTTTGACCATTCGTGGTTGGGCACATCAGTGGTTAACCATTTTGGTCACGTCGTTGCGTAAATCGGTGTCTAACACGAAAATGATTCTCTATGTCACGAGTGCTCGCAGTTTCCTAATAAATTCCTGTTACGACTGCATATTCATAAATTTTAACAAAAATATAATATGGAGAACTTGATGAATGTTTGATAAAGCGAAAGAGGTATGTCAGGATCGTAGCAAGTGAATTGAAAGTAGCCTCCGCCTATCCCCTATGGGAAAGAGGCGCTGCGGTAAATATGTACTATTCATAACTAGCAGTTTAGTTTGAGGATCGTGCTAACTTCCTATAGGAATATAGAGAAGCGTCTTTGTGGTCATCATTTACGTTTCATTTCTCTATTTTATTTAGCGGTAGTACTTGCGTAAATCTAGATCCTGTGGGAATGTCGATAGAAAACCAGTCTGATATGTGGTAGGTATTCTAGGGATCCAGCTATTTACATACCATATTTTATTCATACCCGTCCAGCGATTTTAGCATGAAAAAGTAACATACATGTCACAAAACCAGTAACACACAGTAATTTTTAAAGCACAGAAAAAAAGCCTTTTTCCTTATTACAGAACTTAGCTTTTTGACGCCCTTTTGTTAATTTAGGTCTGTAGCTACATTGATTTTTATCTAGTGTTCCAATTAATTGGAAATATAGTATAATGTAATAATGGAAACGCAATTATAAAGTAGGTACCATTGCAAAAAGGATATTTTAATTATATTTTTCTAAATCTTTTTATTATTATGGAGGCTTGTTTTTAATCTTATCCAGTAGTTGCATAAAACTTTTGTTTATCGTTGTGCCAGTATATTTATGTAATGTAGTTGTAGTTGTACTTACATTTTTTGTGTAACACTTATTTAATAGAAAATCGAACAGAACAGGCGGTAAAAAAGTTAATAAATGTAAACAAGATAGTTTTGTATGACCAAACTAATTAAATATTCGACTAAGCTTCATTTACAACTTATCAACCCTGAAGTTTTCACTTAAATCAATAACACAAACACATCTCTTCAAATAGAACGCCGGTATCAACAATTTAAAATTAAATTAAGTACTTACCAATTTAAATTAAAAAACGTTACCATTTTTCACTCTTAAAAACCTTATACACAGCACTGTACATTTAAGTCTCTCAAATTTTATGCGCTTTCTGCAGTGAAAAAAACTTTACACTTTTTAAAGTTTTTTTTTTTTCAGTGGTAAAGGCACCTTCGCTGCGCTGTGCGCTCCGCCGCGCGCTAACAACGTTCGCGTGACACAAACTTCAGAAGCAAAGAGGCAGTATTCTACTGGCATGTAATAATAAGATACGTAGGTACACTTAACGTGGCTTGAAGATAACAATAAAAGAATTGCTATGCTGGTTAAAATTCGCACTTAAATTAGAATTGAATTAAAAGATGCGATTAAAATGTCGTTGGCCTTTAAATGTCAGATGTAGTTCTAGTACCTACTATGTAGTTTATATTTCCTTATGCTGTGTTGAAAACATGTAGGGCCATATTCCTTTTATTTATTTTCAGTTTTGACAGGTCCTTGGCAAGTGTTAATTCTCGTGAACGGAGTAATGCGAGTTGGGATTAATGACCTTAACTGTTATAATTGATTGCTCCAGAATTCCGAGACTCACGATGCTGTCGTTTTTTTTTTGTAAGCATTTTAGTTCTACGTTTTGATTTTCTTTTATGTTAAGTTACAATCTTATACGAAACGTTGCAAGAGTTCAATCAGTCCAACTAACCTTACGAGCTTCTGAATTATCGGCTATTACTTTTTTGACGCCCGTTATTGTAGGCTACAGCTCAGTACGATCATTATGACTAAATTTCTAAACGACACAGAAAAATACGAATTTTTCTGTGTTCTCTTTCAGTGTCGCTTAGAAATTTAATTTCTAAAGGCAAAACATAAAAAATCAAGAAGTTAAATATCTTGATTCATTTGATAGTACCTATCTATCATATCATTATGACTAAGTATATCCTGCTAGTTTATGATTTTTTACATACATAAATCACGTCATTTCCTATATGGGGTAGATATAGCCTATGCTAACAAGACCTAAAGCCCACGTTTAGCGTTTAAGTGGTAAAATGATTCCTTAGATTTTCGCCCATTCTCTCGATGGGCTTTTACCATTTGCGTGGGAAGAGAAGCAACGGGTACATTCTTTGTTTTTTCTTTGCTCCCAGACCAGCATGAAAGATTTTTTTTTATATTGTCAAGCATAATTTATACTTGCACGATGCCTGGCGTCATTGCCGGGGTCGTCAAATCTCCGTCGCGTGCCATAGGTTCTGCATCCCTGACCTAGCCTATGTAAACATGGCTAGCGTTGCCTGCATGCTGCAACTTTGTCTGCATCCTACACAAATTTTACGTTTTTCCCGAAGTAAACAGGGATAAAATTTTAGTGATTTTTTTAAAATCGGTTCAGTTAATCCAGAGACCCTTACACACTAATAGACATACAAACAACCATATATGGCTAAGGTACCTTTTTATTAAAGACTTTTTAAAACGGTTTCAATGGTTTCACATTACTTAACATACAAACAAAGTGTACTTAATTACGTAACGTATTAGCGCAGATACCTACTTATTGACAGGTAAAAATCCTGTGGACCGCTGTACGCGATGATGATGATGATTGATCTGATGATAATCATTCTTTTCTGATACTTAAATACGTTTGATTATACGTTAATAACACAGTATACGGTACATAACAACTTATCGTACATAATAATCCTAAGTAATCATGACAGTATTCTTAGGGCCTGTTTCCCCATCACCACTCTCTGTAAAGTTTCGGCTATCTTAAATGTTGGTTATCTATGATCACTTTAATTAATTCATAACTTTTTGCAATGTGTATTTATTTCATACTAGCCTTCCGTCCGCAGCTTCGCCCGCGATAAATTAATTTTCCCGTAGGAAAAGGTATTTTCCCGCGGTAAAAAGTAGCCTATGTCACTCAGTGATAATGTAGCTTTCTAACGGCAAAAGAATTTTTGAAATCGGCCCAGTAGTTTCGGAGCCTATTCAATGCAAACAAACAATCAAATTTTTCCTCTTTATAATATTAGTATAGATACAAGGGGAATTAAAACAAATTAAACTATTAAATTAAAAACGAAACTAAAACTAATCTATGATTCCCTCTCTATTTTTTACTACGAAACAGACAGAGACGACGTCATAGGTAACCGGAACTTCAAAGAGAATTGTGAAACAGGCCCTTAGTTTATACAAACATGCATGTGGAAAAAAGATGAGCTGTTTTCGTAGAAACTTGTTTGTGAAAGAATTATGTAGTATCATAATTAAGCAGCATAATTGTAAACAGCATTTTGCATATGACATCTTCAGAAGCGACAACTTCGTGAACAAAGGAAATGTGTGCGCTAGTCAATCTGTGCTAAGATTTGCCCTTGAATTGTCCAACACGCTATTAATTAACAATTACCGTTTACCTAGTTACCTTCAGGCATCAATACTTTTCTTGTTTACTGTTACAGGCGTTAAAAAATGGGTGCGGGTCAGAATACATAAAGTTTAAAATGTATAATGGATTAAAATACATAATGGTTCCAAATATATAATGCTATTTTCTGTGAAACTAATTGGCTCTCTCTCTCTGCGTGTGTTTGTGTGTGTGTGTGTGTGTGTGTGTGTGTGTGTGTGTGTGTGTAAATAACAGGTTGTAATAAACTGTCACTGTGTACAATTGTCTTTTGTATTCGTTCACGTTGTGTCAAATTATACATATTATAATAACTTCACGAAAAAAGGTTTACAGTCCCTGATTCTAGATTCTAATGTTATCCTGAATGGACCATAGCATGACAGCTTGCTGGGACTGAGATTATTACTGGCTTTGTATAGGGAGATTTCGCCCCTACCCGTTCCCCTTTTCTAGTGATAATGTGGCGTAATAATAATGAATGAGATGAGATTGGTAAATTTTTCACGTCTTCGCTCCGTTTTTATGGAATGCAGCATGTCTTCCGCTATAGTTATACGATTGTGTGGAGACCAAAGAAACTGAATCGCGTTTCCTCAATGATCCATTTCATTGCAAATGTCATAATTATATGCCATCTGCTGAGGAAGTCATACGGAAATTTATTGTAAAAAGGTCCCATTATAAAAATTATATAGATTTTAGTGTAAAGTTCACTGTTTTCCCCTTTCAAAGTGACGAATAAGGACAACGATACGCCTTAAGAATTCATGGGGTTATCGCTAAGATAAATGGAAACACCTAAATGAGAGGAACTACAGATAAAGATCTTAGACCATTGGGCTGTTGGGTTTTATTGTTTAAACAAACCTCATCTGTGGATTCCACATTCAAAGAAAAACACAACTGAGAAAATAATCTAATCATAACATTTTACAAATATTTACATAAAACAATTACGAATTTAAGGTAGGTCCATGAACAGGTTGTTTATCCTACTTAAGTGGGTGTACATGCAATATTGCGATTGTGTTGTGTTGATGTACATACCAAAAGCATATTTATGATGTGTGTTTTTGTATTGGGACCGTGCGCGACGACAGCGCCACGTGACAGGCGGCCATTATGGACAATATTGTCACCGCTGTCAAACAAGAAGTAAGTAAATATTGTGAAAAATATTAATGAAATCTTGTGTTATTTTACTATATTACACAATTTTGGACAATGGTAGTCAGTAACATTATTGCCAATAATATTAAAATTGTTGTTTTCAGTGAAATTTTAGAGGTTAGGTAACTTACTTTTTTTTTCTTACGGCAAATATCCACTTATTTCTTTGGTCTCGTTTCCACCATGGTCTTGTAAATTGGTAAAATTTACAGTCGCTATTCTTCTTGGTGTTATTACAATTCACAACAACACATCTTACCAGGACCATATTTTTATCTCAAAAACGATTAGAAAATGTTTACTGCAATATGGATTTGACAGCTCAAGTCAGCGACAAAAATGTCAATTTTAGCCGTAGCGAGCGCTGTGATCGTTTAGGCTACCCCCTCCACCCGCTTTGCACTCTGCCAATACAATCGTAACGTAATACTCTCAGACACATTAAAAAAGTGGGTAGGTACCTACATAAACACGACTGTGACTTATTGTTATTTGTTTCGGTCGTACAGAAATAGATCAGAGAAAAATCAATAGGTATACGGTATACCGTCTACTTACCTTATAATTGGGCTATAAAAACATTATACTGTTTTACAAAATCACTAAAATACAAACAGCTCCAACTCCAGCAATGTCAAACTCCACGGAGCGTGACATTTAGAATTCGTTCTTTTTACCAGTCTTTGTTATGACAAACAATCTAGGTATTTGGACATGAGGGTGATAGTCTTATTCCTCCGAGGCATGATACTATATATAGGTACCTTTATGTAGTATACACACACACACATACACACACACACACACACACATAAATCACGTCTTTATCCCTCACGGGGTAGACAGAGCCTTAGGTAACAAGACCTAAAGGCCCACGCATGGTTGTAAGCGTATATGTGGAAATGTGAATCAAAATAGTGATTGGTTGCTAGCCGCATCGCCTATAACATGATTCCTGTGCCCATTCCCTCGATGGGCTTTTATCGTCTGCGCGGGAAGAGAAGCAACTGGTACATTCTGTTTTTTGTTTACTCCCAGACCAGCATGAAAACAAACATGGATGTATGTATGGATATAGCATAACTTGCTGAATAATTAGATTAACAGTAATTATCATATTTCTAAACGACACTGCCATTTCCACCCATTTTCCACCTATACGCCCACAATCTTGCTAAATGTGGCCTGTAGGTACCTGTTGCCTTAGGCTCTGTCTACCCTGTAAGGGATAAGGATGTGATTTGTGTATGTGTGTGTGTGTGTGTAAACGACACTGAAAATTAGAAGACATAAAAAAATCCGAAAAGTAAAGTTATGGCCGGGAATCGAATCCGGATCCTCGTCATTCCGTGACGCGTGCTATACCCCTACACCACCCATAGCAGGTGGGTAAGCCATCGAATTTTTCTATCTGTTAATAGCTGTCACGTGAACAAGGTTTGAATGATGTGTCTGTACGACACAATTACATACTCCCCTGGAACATCTACTGCTCACTAGGGACGAGAGAAGGCGAGTAATTAGTATGTTAAATTTATTTCATTTATAAAAAATATGAATACTTTTAGGATTGCTTACGAAAATAAAGCGAAGCGCAAAATTGTTCATATATAATTGAGTCCAACACATGAACAGTCGCAGTACAGTTTTGTTGTATGTATAATTCGAAAAACAGCCCTTCTCAAGGTCAACAGTGACTTCCCGCTACATATTAATCTTACTTTACCTACACATTTTATACATGCAATTACTAATAACGATCTAACTAACATACCTATTTAAGTCAGTAAAAGTCACACAAAAAATTGAAAATCACGGAAACGCTGTTGAAAAAAAAATGCTAAATAAAAATAAAACATAGTAAATGATTTCCTCTCTTAAACTGACGTTTAATTAATACGCATAATTAAGTGCCTACCTGCTTACGCATCTACCTCAAAGCACGTAAAACGGAAGGAATGGCTGTCGCAATCGCAGCAAGTATCTCGAACGCATTTGCTTAAAAATTCAAATACTGTGAGAATAGTTTATTGCCGAGACGCGCCGCTAGATGGCGCTTATCAATATTATTTGCTGAAATGATAGTAATCGAAACATAAATGAAAACGCGTTCGCGACTTTAATTGTATCAAAAATTTTATACTGGCTCTGAGAATCAAATTAGCCAGGTCAAGAATGTAACGCATTTTTTCTTGATGGCAAACTAACGTACGGTCCGGCCAGCCCGCGCCTGATACTAAGCGGCTACAGTAGCCTATGTAGCTCTAGCACGACATAGGTACTTCTTTACCATCATTTTCATTTGTTTATATTGAAAGAACAAATATTTTATTATTTTTTTTGTAAATACCTACCTATATTTTTACAGTGAGTTGCACCAAGCTTAACGAAAACCCATGATTTAAACATTTTTGACAGAAAATTTATGAAATATTATGTCTGGTTATTGTTATTGTTAAAGTAATTTGGCGCAATTTTCACTTAATAAATTTTCTGGACAACAACATACTAACTGTAGGTAATTAGGTAATTGTATGAGTATGAATACACCAGCGCTTACGAACGTAAGAATATATCAGATAACATTGTAATTAAAATATTTAAATTGGGAGTTCTGCTGAAAGGAAAACCTACATGAGTTAATTGTAAGTATTTCAGTTTATTTATGTATTACAGGTATAACAGGTAATGTAAAATGCAAAGTACAATTTACCAGCTCTACTTAAACTCGTTAATTGGAACCGGAAGCGGATAAAAGTCCAATTAAATATATATATGTATTGTTATAATTATCACCATATTAGGCAAAGCGTTTTAATTAATTTTTATACAGCGTGGATTTGGAATACGGGCGAAACCTAGACATAGGCTTTAGCGGTACAAACACGATATTCAATCTTTATCTCACTCGACGTTATTAATTTTAAAGATGTGGTCGAGCAGCAATGTAACGCAAATTTATTTTGGTTATCATATCACAATCTATGTCACCATGTCAAACTTATTATCTTAACTGAATACCTAATTTTGTATGGTTTTTTTTCGCCTTATTATAATTATTAAAAATAAGAGGTACCTTAACTCTTTCCCATAACTCTTTCGGACCTAAACTTAACGCTGTTTTAAGATTCGCCCTTACTCCAAATCCACGCCTTATAAATTGTGACTCGATCACATGATATAATATACAAGAGTTTATAATTTAATCACGAACTGGAGGAGCCTGCTAGCTTTAATTGATTAGGTGGATATAGAACGTTGTCGAAGTGAGATGATTATTTATGACTGTAGGTGACGCGCCTATTTAGGCAGCTATGTGTTACAACCTTTTTACAAAATTATCCTATTGTGGCCCTGGCCGCAAATAAACTTAATTGCACGCAGCGCTCAAAGAAAAAAAAAACAAAAGAAAGAAGTCGTGTCATTGCTCTTATCAGTGCTGCGTGTTGAATTTTCAGTATAATTTAAACTGTTTTATTTTATTATAGTCTCTACAGTCTACAATGATAATGGACAAACGGATTGCTAGGGATTTGTAGTAAGTAAATAGTTGTGTGATTTATAGTCGGTCGACCATAAAAAGTTTCTTGCGGCGGGTTCTTCTTGGCACTGATTGTCTTTCCGAATGCGCTGGTAGATTAAAAAAAGACATGTAAAAAAGCCCTTGGCGGCCTATTTGCAAAATAAATTTGGATTTCATTTAGAATTTTGAAAATTAAACGTTAAAACTCAATTTAAGTACCTAATATGAAATCAGTGGCATTTAACTACAAATTCGTCCGCACTCCATACTAGCTAATAGAAACTGATAGTACTTACGTACAGTCAGCGTCATATAGTAAGTAGCAGTCAAGATCGTCAAATACTTGGAAACACAAAAATAGTCATTAACAGTGAATCAACAAAGGCGTCAAATTGTTCGGGACATCCATCGTGCACAAATATACCGGAGCACGCACATCGCCAAATACTTAGTAACATTCAAGCCGACATTAGTAGCGTAGCAGCCAAAGTATCCAAAAGTATGGAACATACTAGAAAACTGAGCTTTATTTTAAATGGTATAAGATTTAATCTCGTGTCGAATGAAAAATAAATAAACACGTCATAAGATTCAATATGGCCTGACGTGTTTTTAATTCTAGCTAAGCTCATCTCTTGTTGACGTTGACAATCACCGAGAAGAGTACCAACTTGTCAGTGATCGTCTCATCTCTTTCATTTGGAGCCTGACGCCTGGCATCTAATGTTTACAATATATGTTCTTGACTTTGAAGTGTATAGTTAGGTCAATGTTTGTTTTCCTTTTAAATACCCTGATAATAATGGCCTGTATTTTGCCAGTATGATTACATACATTACATCATAAAGGAGTTTTCATTTACTTGAAAAAAAAGCAATGTACGTTTTACGTTAACAGACTTTGACATTAGAACACCGGTCACATTGTATTAAAAGTGGACTAGTTAACTGGACCATTGGACCTTAGACGGCATGTAATAAAGTCTATTTTCCTAGTCTGCGGTGTTCCATACTTTTGGATACTTTGGCTGCTACGCTATCAGCGGCGGCTTGGGAGTTACGCTACTAATGTCGGCGTGAATGTTACTAAGTATTTGGCGATATGCGTGGTCCGGTATATTTGTGCACGATGGATGACCCGAACAATTTGACGCCTTGGTTGAGTCACTGTTAATGACCATTTTTGTGTTTCCAAGTATTTGATGATCTTGACTGCTACTTACTATATGACGCTGACTGTACCTACGTGTGCGTTTAACAAAACATTATCCTAGAAAAAATACGAAATATATTTGCACATAGGTACATCCTTCTAATCCTACTAATATCAGATATGCGAAAGTTTGTGAGAATGTATAGACGTGTGTTACTCTTTCACCCCAGTACGGCTTAACGGATCTGGATGAAATTTGGAACAGAGATAGATTCTGGCCTGAACTGGAATAACACATATATGTTACTTTTCATGTCGGGAAATTGCGTAGTTCCCGCGGGATACCGATAAACGAAGCTCGACTTGGCGGGAGCAATGCCGTGCCCCCTGATTCTTTGCAGACAAAGTCGCGGGCAACAGCTAGTAAAATTTAAAGGGCTATAATAATGTATATTAAACGTTTTGTTTTAGTTATCACACGTACATTATTCGGTTTAACAAATTTATTTCAATTTACGTTATCCATTATCTAAGTTATATATATATGTTTGTCTTCTTAAGTTGCAGCAATTTAAATAGGTACTTACCTACCTACTTTACAGTCGTCGTAATTATTCCGTTCGTTCAACTTTCTTTTACAAACCGAATTACTTTAGGTAAATACATATACACAGCAAGAATGCAGAGGTTGAATCAAAAACATGTTTCAGCCACGTGAATATTTTTTATTGTAAATGAATACCGTATTCATATTCAGTCGCATTCTTTGTTCAGCTGCTTTGTAAACGTTTTCATAAAGTACCTAACATTATTTATCGGCATGGCGTCTGAAGTAACGTTCGAAACGCAAGTATAAATTGATTTATCTATACTAATCTATACTAATATTATAAAGAGGAAAAATTTGATTGTTTGTTTGTTTGTTTGTTTGTTTGTTTGTTTGCATTGAATAGACTCCGAAACTACTGGACCGATTTTAAAAATTCTTTTGCCGTTAGAAAACTACATTATCACTGAGTGACATAGGCTACTTTTTACCGCGGGAAAATACCTATTCCTACGGGAAAATTAATTTATCGCGGGCGAAGCTGCGGATGGAAGGCTAGTGATTTATATACCCGTAAAAATCATGTTTTTAATGAATTTATTCAACTAACCCAATCACTAACCTACGTACTTTCAACTTATCAAGATTTTTGTAAGATTTTTATTCGTGCGTCTTTATTTGTCATTTGACCTTGTCTTCGTCAGAAACAGACAACATTTTATTTAAATACAACAGGGTTGCAATTTTTTTATTAATAAATGTGAAGAAAGACTTACATGAATTTGGTAATACTGCTAATTCGTGAAGGCTATGTACCTAGTAAATAGGTGAAACAACGGCTGATATTCGAAATGTGAAAGGGTTTGCGGGTGGTCAGACCTTGTGCAAGGTCTCTCTAAATCACTGCCACCATCTTACTGCTATTCCAGGCGCCTGGCAGTGCCTGCCCTGCTGTGTTCCAGGGTGAAGACAGCCAGTGAAATTACGGGAACATGAGGTGGGTAATCCATCTCCCTCTAGGCTGGCAACGCATCTGCAAGCCACTGTATGGCAGGGGTCCAAGAGAGTGGTTGTGCTCACATAATAGCATGTTGTAAACTTGCTCGTTGATAGCCCTTTCATAAAAAAGTATTGTCGTTAGTTGTGATAATGTTCGGCATCATATTATTAAAATATTTAGGGAATTCAAGTAATTTTCCCAGTTTAAATAGCGGTTGCTGTATTTAATAATTATGAGTGTTTTACAATGCGGGCGAACGAATTTCAAAGCCTTGGCTTATAATACTTTACCTGCAATATGATCATATCGAAGTGAGGGGAACAATGCAGCGAGCGCAATAAAAAAGTGATACTGTGAACCGATCGTTTCATTTTAATGGTTTTATATTGATTGTTAATCGGATCTAAGCGAGATCACGACTTTTTATGGCTGGTTATTACAAATGCCCTTAAATGGTCGGTAAAAAAAGTATTTGTAATACGCACTCTAAGCGGACACAGTGTTTGATGCAAAAAATACTAGTTTTTTCGCAATATTATAATAATATGTATGGTGGATATATTAATCCAAAGCCTAATATTTTCCTGTGCATCCTGACCATTTGATGGACATCGAAAACTGGAATAATTTTTTTTTTTACTTAGGACTCCAGGCAATCACTGAGATAACGTACTTATCTATAGATAACTACCAACTTATCATATTTTCGATTTCATTGGCTTGAGGGATAAGTTTAGTTTTTAATGGCGAAGCTTGTTGCATTTGCTGCTCGCTTACCATCTGGTGACCCACTTGCTCGTTTGACTTTCTTGTCGTACAAAAAAAAATCTAAAATTTGTTTTTGTTTTTTGACAAAGTCTGTTGTAGATGTTCAACCTGTTAAATTATCGAAATGTATTGTAGATGCACTCTGTCTCGCGTCTAAAAACAACCATGTGCAACTTCTCAATATCATTTGCAAGGGCTACATTAACAGTTTTAGATACATTGAGCACTGGAAATCAATGCAATAGCGGCCTTGTTTCCATAATTCACGTAAAGCAGTGTATAACGCCTTTTGGTACCCATATTCATCGCTGGCGCCCTGACTCTCCGTTATGTCGGCACTCGGCACTAGCTACATTCCTGCCCCGGTATGATACTTAAGTATGCGTTTTAGGACATAGGATAGAGCCCGCATAGCGCATGTACCAACCTAACCCTAGGTTCATTCGAAGAATACATTATTAATATTGTGTGTTAATATCAAAAGCAGATGCCTTATTCTGTAACTTGATACCCACATTAACTTTCGTCCAACCAACAACTAATGACTAAAGTTAAGCGGCTGTAGAGACAAAGTACAAGACTATATTAAAATTATTTCGGAAGATTACTATTTCACGTTGAGTAGTGTCGACACATCGTTCCAATTTTATAAGTAAAAACAATTACAATTAGTATCATTCCCTATAATTACGGGTTACCGCAATACGTGCAACATAACTGATGAGCGATGAATGATGTTAAACCATTCATTCATTTCGCAAATACAATTTTATTACAGAATCACCAAATTACTGTGCGTTGAGAAAATCATCTTTTAAGATTTACATTTAATTAGTCCGAATTAATGATATATAACGTGTTACATGAGCCGCTGAAAACATGAAACTAGTTCGTTCAGAATAAATATCAGAATATATTACACTGTAAATATTTTAATTTGGGTTGTATTTTTGTTTATTTCCTTTTCGTCGCTATCACAATTCACAGATAGAGGTTGCATACTACTTGGGTACAATAAATTAATACTGCCTGATTCTTTTGACGGTTTAATTTTTACGCTACACAAAGTTGTCATGCATGAATGTAGAGTTACTAATCGACTAGAGTTTGTGAGTGTGTGTGTGTGTATACTACCTGTACTGGTAAGTTGGTAACTAGTATACGCTCAAACGGCTAGACCGAAAATTTGGCAAACAAATACTTAATAAACTGTCTTAACACATTAGAATACATTGTATCACAGATAATTGCGTAAGTAAGCTTCAGCGGGATGGCGATAAAAGTTTCTTCGTAAACGAAGTCGCAGGCAACAGCTAGTACATAATATAGTTTCCATTGCAGCTACTATATCACTTAAAGTAAACAATTTTGTCATGAGCGCAATCAATATAAGTGTCACGGTAAGTCATAGAAAGTGGGTATACCTACTTATGGCAACTCACAGACCTTTTTGTCACACTAAGTTAGCGTTAAATATATTTCCATTGTGCCTTTGATTGACCAAGAATATAAATTCTTACTCAGCTTACGACATCTTATATTTTAGTACGTACCTATGCTTTTATAATAAGTTGAGGTGAGGTCGCGGTCAAAGTCATGGTCATTGGTCTAGACAGAAAACATTATTAACATTACAGCGATCATCGCAGTCTACAAAAAAGTCGCAAGAAGAGCGAGCCAGACTCTTACACGCTGGGTATTCCCATTAAACATTTATCTTTGATGATATGTGTAAAAGGAGTCCTTCAAACAAAACCAGTGTACTTTAGTATTCCTTAGTTCTGACGCCACCATTTTAAATTTCTTAAGTCGCTACCTTCTGGAGAGAGTGATCATGATCGTCGATTGATGATGACGACTTTATTGGGAAAATAGTGTGGGTGGTATCCCCTTGCCTGCCACATTGCAGCGCAGGAGGAAGGAGGTTGTAGTTAACAATAGAGAGGCGCTGCTGCCCATTCTCCATCAGTTCACTGAATCGCCTTTTACGACACCCACGGGAAGGGAAGACACGGGCCCGTTCTATTCTAAAAGCGGGCGTTTGACACGACACCATTTTGATTAAAACTTGGCATAATTGTCACTTTTTACGATTATTCTACGAGACAGTCCTAGCCTAGTGTAGATGGCACAGGTAAAGCTTCCTGAAAATGAGGAATAAGTTACTTTTAGGTAGGTATTGCTGTAGCAGTGTTGGCAGGCCTCCTACTAGGTGGACCGACGACATCGTGAAAGTTGCAGGAAACCGGTGGATGCAGGTGGCTAGTTGTCGTTCATTATGGTGTCCTAAGGGGTAGGCCTTTGTTCAGCTGTGGACGTCCTCAGGCTGAAGATGATGATAATGATTGCTTTAATTTACCTACCTACACTTTATTTTATAACCCCTTATGTATTTTTTTTTCATTATTTTATTTTAGTTTTGAATTCGTTTTTAATTCCCCTTATGTATCTTATTCTAACTTATTGGCATTTCTCGAATTTATTTAATTTTATCACTGTATGAATAGACTAGGTACCTATATTCATTTTCCGTTTTCGCAGTCTCTTCACGACAGCACAAAACTATCATGAACTTACCCCTCTAACAAATCTACTCGTGCCTTATCAGTATCACACATCGCTAATACACTTCCAATGCCATTGTTTGGTATGATTTAGTCAAGCCAGACAGACTGGGTTTGGAATATACAGGGTGTTAGGTAATGAGTGGATAATCCTTGAACTATGGATAGAGGGCACTTAGGACGTTATAATAAAGCTAAAATAGGTTTAGTAAAAGTTGCACGGTTTCCGAGATATTCGGACTTTTAGGTTTTTTTCGAAAATGAACACCCTTGTTCAATGTTTTGATCATAGCATAATTTCAAGCTAACTTTTTCAATTTTTTATTTTTGCTCAATAGTCTCGAGTACTTGTGTTTTCAGATAGGCATTACTATTTTTGTAAGACTACATGGGATTTAAAAAAAAAAAATCGCAAACTTAATTTTTGCCTTTTTAATCGTACATTGTTCGAATTTTCAGTTCTCACGGTGAAAAAAAAATACACTACCGCCTAGTTGCCAATAAGCTTAAAAACATGACGGTTTATTGACAATTTAAAAATGGTAATTACCTTTTGAATTTAAATTCAAAATTACAAAATAATCAAAAAAAAATACACGCTCACCCACATTTTTCCCGATTTACTTTTTGTATCACGGGCGTAGAACTCAAAAAATTTTGTTGCAACAATAACATTATTGGCCACTTATTTAAATACAAATGGCATTTAAATAATTCCAAATTTAAAAAACATGCTGACTGCCTTTTGTTTTTTTTTTCGACTTCGATTTTGAATTTCGCTATTATTGCATAATGAATGGTGAAATTGTGCCTTGGCAGCACCATAAATGTAATGCATTAGGGCATATTCTATCAGTGTGTATTATGTTCGAAGCAGTATTAAAGTAAAAAACTTCAACACACCGATCTAAACGCAAAATTAACCATTAATTACGCAATAATAATAGCGAAATTCAAAATCGAATTCGAAAAAAAAACAAAAGGCAGTTGGCACGTTTTTTTTAATTTGGAATTATTTAAATGCCATTTGCATTTAAATAAGTGGCCAATAATGTTATTGTTGCAACAAAATTTTTTGAGTTCTACGCCCGTGATACAAAAAGTAAATCGGGAAAAATGTGGGTGAGCATGTATTTTTTTTTATTATTTTGTAATTTTGAATTTAAATTCAAAAGGTAATTACCATTTTTAAATTGTCAATAAACCGGCATGTTTTTAAGGTTATTGGCAACTAGGCGGTAGTGTATTTTTTTTTCACCGTGAGAGTTGAAAATTCGATCAATGTACGATTGACAAGGCAAAAATTAAGTTTGCGATTTTTTTTTTAAATCCCATGTAGTCTCACAAAAATAGTAATGCCTATCTGAAAATACAAGTACTCAAGAATATTGAACAAAAATAAAAAATTGAAAAAGTTAGCTTAAAATGGTGCTATGATAAAAACATTGAACAAGGGTGTTCATTTTCGAAAAAAACCTAAGAGTTCGAATATCTCGGAAACCGTGCTACTTTTACTAAACCTATTTTAGCTTTATTATAACGTCCTAAGTGCCCTCTATCCGCAGTTCAAGGATTATCCACTCATTACCTAACAACCTGTATATTTTGCTCAATATCGGAACCAAGAAATCCATACCATTAGCTCCATTGGATACCTACCTACAATAGTTCGACGTTAGCTAATAATCATTACCTGGCAATTGGAAGGTTGTGGTCACGCTGCAAATGAATTCGTATTGTATTGCACAAAAAAAATGTTATGATCGACGAAACACGTGACCAAACCCAATGCAGTGAAAAAACGTGTCTACGTAAATAGTCCTTAACAACAAGGTGATTAATAAATAATGACGAATAACCAGTTTCGCGTTATTAAGTAGGTACACATCGAATAACACATCAATTTTATTCGACAGTGGGAAAGCGGAATTAAAATATTATGCACGACATTATTGCTATATTTTAGCTTCAGCATTAGGCATGAGTATCAAAAATTTGACAGTTCCAAACAAAGAGGTGCCCTCAAATTAGACTTTCTCACGATCACCTGCTTGAGAGACCGTTGGTCAAACCACTAGGCTATCACGGCTTTTTTATAGTAAAACAGGTAACAAATTAAAGGAGTTTCCATATATGTATAAGAAACATTTACTTTCTCAACCTTTATAATTACAGTTTTGCAGTGGTATCAAACCTTTCGTGTACGAGTCTGATTAAAACATGACCGGTTTTGTAACACGAACGTCCGAAAGACTTCTTTTACCCACGCTAATTAACATAAGGAGTACAAACAGTGTTGTCGATTATTTAATACGTTACGTCAATGCACCTAGCACTAATTACATCGGCATTGGCTCGGATTGGGGCCTAGGTCGGCTGTTTTACCTACGGTACGAAACTGACTCAGAGGAAAACAGTTTAAAGTAACCTAACCTAAAAATTTCATTTAAATACAAGCTTTTTTGCTGACTGTACTTTTTGTCTAGTGTACCTACTTGCATCCGTCCTACATATGTGAACCAAATTTCAAGTCAATTGGACCAAACGTTGAAGAGATCCCTCCTGCGGAGACGGTCCTGGCTGGGTCACCAGAATTTTACTGCCAGATTATTGTGTTGTCATCTAACTTGCACAAGTATGCAAAGTTTCAGCTCAATCAATGGGATGAAAATATCTGCTTCAAAATTGAGTCGCAAGAGTCCACTCGGACAAACATACTTACATGCATACTAATACGTTGCAAGTTGATATAAAGCTTGTAAAATAATAATAAAAATCCATCGACAATTCTTTAGAACTAATGAAAGAATTAAGTAACTAAACCTACTCGTAATGTTTAAAGTTGTAAAAAACAGAAACGACAGTTACTTAAAGTATATGAATTTTGGAGTCGTTAAATTATTCAGAGTTTTTTTTATACGACAAGGAAGGCAAACGAGCAAGTGAGTCACCTGATGGTAAGCGAGCACCACCACCCATGGACACTTAACTAGATGATTGCAGATACGTTGCCAGTCTATAGGGCTAGGATAGAATACTTCTTGTGCCAGTAATTTCACCGGATATCTTACTCTCTACGCCGGAACACAACAGTGCAAGCACTGCTGCTTGGCGGCAGGATTAGCGAGGAAGACTGTGGTAGCGATCCGGACGGACCTTGCACGAGGTCCTATCACCCGCAAAAAAAGTAGGAAAAGTTTTACTCTTGTACCCCTCATTCTATAAAAAGATACGAACCTGTTGTAAAATAGCTAAATTATGTTTCGTTTGTGTCTGGCGAAGGTAAATGTCAATGTGACAGATAAGGACAGCAACAAATGAACTAACAGAGGCTTAGCAAACGTTTATGAATATCTAATAATCTTTACACAATTATAAAACTTACTTATATTGTCCCATCACTGGAATACAAAGGCATGGTTGCATTTACATGCTTGGAAATAAATAAATTGTTGAGGTACCTAGTATGCTTTTGATAAAGATTTATTATTATACTTACAAAAAGGTTAGGACTACTTACATCGAATTATCGATTCTACCTCATCTAACTCGGATTCGGACAACAGTCTGACAAAATGCACTAATAGATATAATATCGTTCATAAGTAACAGACATTCGCAAGGAACGCGTCTCGTTGAAAAAGCTTAGTGACCAAGTCAATTCAACTGAGATCATTAGCGATGTGACTAGAATACAAAATTCAAGATTTTATAATGTAATTGTAGTAGAGGCCTTAATCTAAATTCTCATCTTGAATCTCAACACAGCACGAAGGTCATTGCCATACTGACACTGTGTTGTAAGATGAATGAATGTGCTTTGACAAATATAGACTTTACTTGGCGTTTTTTGCAGGTGAATTGCGAATTGTGTAATTGATAGTTACCTAATTAATACGTAGGTAGTTAGTTATTAAACACATTAAAGACACTGCCATTCGTATCTTACTAATTAACTTGGTTTTCATAACTGGAATTAGTTAAGGGGGCGTCTGAAAACAATTGAAGGGTAACAATTGAGTGGTAAGGAACCTGTCTAGTAACTTTTCTTATTTTTTTTAAATCTTAAAATGTAGAGCTACTGAAACTCTAATAAAAAAATTAAAAATGACTTCATTCATGAGGTTCATTCTCTGTAGCCTGAAATATTGATTCAGCTGCCCTAAAGAAGTTCAAAGGAATGCATTTGCTTGGATGCGTTCCTTTTAATTACAGTTATACTCCGTTTAGACGATGACGTCTAAAACAATTTTCTGCTTAGTGGATATTTTAATTTTACACCCGTCCCTAAACCTTAGGTAACGTGTAACTTGTTTTTTTGCAACATAAGAAGCGTTTTTTTGCCCGGTTCATTCAGAATCATCTTAGGCCTACTGAAATACCTGACTGTAAGATTAAACAGCTATACAGACGAATAACTTCTTTCCCAGGATTCAAATTCTTATTTATCAGAGTTTAAGGCCGACTCAACTTGCAGCGGAACACCACCACCTATGCTGCGAAATGCACCACGTACATATATGGACAATTATGATTGCGAAATTAACTTTCAAAGTCAGATAATGTAAAAAAAACTCGTTCAAAAATTTGGTAAGCGTATAGCACCTTTCATTGAATGCATTATGCAAGTCGAGTGATAAGCGGGTATGTATGTATTTTGTGTAGAGCAGCCATGCACTTTTAAAGTAAGTTGCTTGGTAGGTAACAGAGTGGATGCGCGGTTGAGCAAATTATTCATGAAAATTTGAATTTGATGAAAAATTTGTACGTAACGGATACAGGAGTCAATATTTAGCGTTTTTACGGTTTTTTTCGTCACTATCCTCTCAGCAAAAACCGAGGCGATGATGCTCAGACTTAAACTCTTTATGAAAACGAAACACAATAGGTACCCACGGATACCGCGTCTAGTTTGTTCAAAGTTCAGTGTTGGTCAAAACGTTTGATTATTCACAGGCTAAATTTCGTTGCAGAAAGTTATATTCAAACTTCGTTGTAGAACGTAATTATATTAGATATATGTTTTTACATATTATGGAAAGGTCTAAAAGCAAAAGGTAGGTAATTAAATTAATCTGAACAGATTTTTCGCTTCAACGCATGGTTTAACTAAAATTTTACCTTATCTACTTTAGGCGTTCACCCCTTAAGGGATAGGTATAGACGTGATTTGTGCATGTATATAATATATCTATTATTACTATGTACCTAACTAATTTAATAGAATATATCAAAAACGAGCGGTAAGACTATGGTAGGTACCTATACAATTCCCTCGAAATCGCCTTTACTCGCAGATATACGCCTTTAGTTTAATGCACAGACTTGGGCCGAAAAATGTTTACAGTTTAACCTATTCACATAGCGTGCTGTGATTTTGCTACGCCAAGGACGCAGCACCTATTAAAAGTCATTGATATTGCGTAAAAGAAACGTGCTTAATTGAAAAAGTGCACGAAATGTCGCTTATCGAGAGATTTATATAGGATCAAGGTCCGCGAAGTATCGGGGAACGAGATCACGCCTCGCGCGTGTTGACCTCTGCGTGTCGCTGTCAGGGTTTACCATGCAATAGGTACCACGCCGAGCACACAGAAATACAATAAAAAATACCTTTTGCTGACGGTACTTGGCAATTGCTTTGTTGTCGGAAAACTATACATAAACCTACCAAATTTCAAGTCAATCGAACCAAAATTGAAAGCGGTTAACCTTATTGACGCCAGCGACACATAGGTAGGTACTTATATCAGCACCGCAGGTTCAACGCCATTCAATGCAAAAGCAACCTTCGTTCAATTGAGTTTAGGGTCAACTTAAGGCTTCGCAACAAAGAAGTCGGGCGTATGGGTGATGTCTCGTGTATTTGACGTGGCGGCGAAAAGCCTAAAAATTAATTAGCGAGATTTGATTAAGTATATCGAGTGGTTTGTTACTTATCAAGTAAAGCTAAACGCCAAGCGAGAAGTGATAATAGATAATTCATATCAACTTCGCGTTGTTAGCGTTACACTACATAAAGGCATCTGACCACTCGCTCGGCCCTAGGTGTGTCCCAGCATGAGGCCGGCTTACTTCAGCTAGATATTTTCAATCGTCGTCTATGGGGAGACGGAGACGGAAGCAGGTGTGGGGATGGATAATGCCCATTCTCTACGCAATAACTATATTCTGTAACTTCTGTCATTTCGAGCTTCAGGATCTCTTTACTCTGTGACTGGTCAAACTGCCAGTACATACCTAAAGCATGACGTTTTTGCCGCTTTAAATAAATTCCAATGAGCACAGCCTGGCTAGCACGAGAGCCCGCAAGAGACGCGTCGCGCGCGAGGTAGAGTACCCGTCTCTTTCTAGAACGAACAGTAAGAAAAAGACAAGCAATCTATTTTGCGCGCGACGCGACTCTTCTTGTGCGTTCTCGTGCTCGACGTGCAGGTTGTCCTATTGCTATACTAGGTCAATAAGAAAGAGACAGAGTGAGCAGCGGCCGTTCATGCTGGCCTCAGTGAAACGACAAACAAAGCACAAATTAATTAATACAACACATTACTACAATTATAACGTTATACGTCAATAAGAAAGAGACAGTGAGCAGCGGCCGTTCATGCTGGCCTCAGTGAAACGACAAACAAAGCACAAATTAATTAATACAAAACATTACTACAATTATAACGTTATACATATATATTATCTAGGTAGAAATACGACTATTTCACAAAAGATGGCGCTTTCAACTTGAAAAAATTCAACATTTTTTTAATTAGTAATTGTGTTAGACTTTGACCTGTTTTAAACAGTACAATACAAACTTGACTTTCTTCTTGAAATTGATGAACATTGTTAATTACCATTATCTTTTAAATTTAACTTAATTTCGTAAAACGGACCGGAAATTTGAAGTTTATGACTGACAACTTGACATTGACAATGACAGTGACATTTCTCTTCCTGACTGACTCCCACTCCCTATTCTTCATAAGTATTGTTTTGAATTGGAAATGAAACATAAATAAATAAAGTTAAGTGCGCGTGCGTAAGCAAAGTGCCAATAGGTAATTTAATTATTTTTGGAATTCAATCAATAAAACTTTAATCGAAGTTGGCGAATATTAGTAAAATGGCAAACGTTTTGGAAGCCCTGATTTATGCATCCGAGCGAGCGGCTTGTGTTGCTCGTGCCTGTGCTGCGAGTTTAAGTGATGAAAATCTAGTTGTTACTGAAAAATCCGGAGACGAAGCCAACAGCCGCTTCGAACATGATTTCAAAACAATAGCCGATGTTTTAGCTCAAGAAGCAGCCAAAGTAGAGATCGGTCGACATTGCAGAGAGCTCGGCAATAATGTTTGGGGTGAAGAATGTGGAGAAATTAATGGACACACCATTAAGCTGGAAAAGCAAGTAGACCAATCTGCACTCCTTTTGAGCAAGGTTGTTCCAAAAGATCAAGCACTTAAACTAGCTGAAGGTTCTCATTGTGACTTAAATCCGAAACTTATTGGTGATTTAGCTTATGATTTACCACCCATAGACGATGCATCATTGGCTGTGTGGATAGATCCCATAGGTATGTAAAAACCCTGGGGACTAATTTCGAAACACCTGTGAAAATATAATTCGTAGGAATAATCTGTATATTGCATCAAAACTATCACTAGTTCATTAAAAGGTTTTGAAACATTGAAATAACAGCTGTAATTTTCTATCACTTTGCTACAAATTCAAATCAAATTTAAAAACTTTACCAAATACAAGTAGCTAGTATTTCCACCTATGTGATTACAGAATTGGAAACATTCAAACCAACCTGCTGGCCGAGGCGCCGCTGCCGCGCGCTATCCGCACTATCAACCTCATTGCACAGCGAATTGATCTTTTCTCTTGTTCTCTGAGTGAATTCACAAGGATAGCGCTTTTTGTATTATGTTACATTTTATAAATTGTTGTTGGATTGTTTTTTTTTTTGTAAAAATATTCAATTAGTTAAGTAAATGTAGGTTTTTAAGATTCTATCGCATTAGGTTAGCAAAAATCTGTAATGGTAGAATAGTTATGGAAATAAATAAATAAATAAATAAATTTTATGTAACTTTATTCTACTTTTGCAGATGCCACTGCTGAATTCATCGCTGGTGTGAAGAATAAAGATAATCCTGATGGTGAATCTGGCTTGCCTTGTGTCACTGTATTGATAGGGGCATTTGTAAAAGCTACTGGAGAACCAGTCATGGGAGTTGTGAACCAGCCATTCCATAATGAGTTTGTATTTCGCCTTTATTTTGGTTAATGTCAATTGAGAATTTCTTTTACTTTTGGTCTCTTTCATATTTACAGTGGCCATGGGCGTATATTATGGGGTGTGTGCTACAGTGACTACAAAAAAGTGGGAGGATGTGAAATACCAAAGAATCAGAATGACAATACTGTCCTTGTGAGTGGAGCTGAAAATCCAGAACTTATTGAATGCTTCAAGTCAAGTGGATGGGAGGTGAAGCCAGCGCGAGGCTGTGGGCATAAACTTCTGAAGGTTGCTTTGGGTATGTACCATTAGGAGTAATTAGCATACTAAGAATTATAGCATAATTTCATGTTAGTTAGTTTGGCATAACAGCAATCTATCTGATGTTGCGGTTTTACGAAAAGACTAGCAATCTATACTAATATTATAAAGAGGAAAGATTTGTACCTATTTTTGTATGTTTGTATGTTTGTAATGAATAGGCTCAAAAAATACTGGGCCGATCTGGATGAAATTTGGAACATAGATAGATTATAGTCTGGAATAACACATAGGCTACTTTTTATCCCGGAAAATTGCGTGATTCCCGCGGGATAGCGATAAACGAATTCTACGCAGACGAAGTTGCGGGCAACTGCTAGTGAAATAATATAAAAAAATTTTTGAAAACTCGTTTAATAAAATTGTCCACCTTTGAGTACTAGATTTGTTCGTGGGGTGGACATTTCTTTAATTGTTACATACCATTTGCATACAACTACTTTATTTATACCAAAGAATTTATAATTTTCAGGAGAGTCAGCTGGATATTTTGTAACAAAGGGGACAACATTCCAATGGGACACTTGTGCTGCACATGCCATTCTCAAAGCAAGGGGAGGAGATGTATTATCATATGCCACACTCACTCCTATCATATATGATATAAACACACACAAAGAGGAAAAAACTTATTGCAATTCTGATGGAATTATAGCTTATAGTCAAGCCAAAGTATTGTATGGTATCAAAAATGTCCTCAACAGAACCTAAGCTATTATTCCAGGTGGGATGGATTGGAATATGTATTAAAAGTAACTGTCTTCCCCAGAATAGGAAGACGGTATTCTAGTCATTTACCATGCCAAATTTAACTATGTCAGATTTTTACTAAGTGTCTATATTTTTGGTAATTATGTGAACTCTGTTGAATCCCTTAACCTGCCGTGAATGTCTAAAACATGTCATTGTTACAGTTGCACAGTGCTTCTTATTTTATTGTAGCTGTCTAGCCTAGACACGTTAAGATATTTTTAAGCACCTAGACAGTTAATCCTTAACTGCTCTAGTCATCCAGTTGGGACAGCCAATGATAAGGCTCTCACGCCAATGTCATCTGTACATGACCAACATTTGCCTCGAAATTAATCCCTCTGCAATAGAATTAAGAATTAAGGTAGCTTGTCGTTTGTTTTTCCCGTCACTTCATTTGAAGTAGCAGCAAATAGGTTAAAAATGTCTGAACATGCACTTGCACACTTATTATGGTTGTTCACGTCCGATGTATCTGATAGTGACCTGAACACCTATTATTATTCTCAGTGTATTATTAAACTTGTAATTTAAGTTTTTAAAATATTGTTGGTGATTTTTGGAATTCAATTTGCTGTAAAATTTTAGTCAATTAAATTGTACTTAAAATAAAAGATGAATGCAGGAGTCAAAGAAAAACATTTATTGTTATTTTAAGCTAACCTAGTCACTTGAATCAGAACTTCTACTTCTTTTCTTTTTCTTCTTTTTACTTTTCTTAACTTTCTCTTTATTCTCTTTGCGTGGCTCCTAGAAAACATAATTATTCAATTAATTACTTTAAGTATTTTTTATTTCTAAAACTTCTATTTAAACTTATCTTTTATGTAATAATAAGATTTATACGAAATAATAAGATAACTGACCTGTAGGCCTCATTACCTAAATATTCACTACTTTCATTTTCAAAATTAGGATTTTTACTGTCTCTCTATTAAATTATTTAAAATATAATCACCTGTTTAATTACTGGTTCTGCTGGTATCACCGGAGCACACCCCTCTTGTCTGATGGCTGCTGTCAGTTCATCCACTTTAGACATGTCTGCATTTGGTGCGCGGTACTGTTCACAGTGGTCTACTCTCACTGTGCGGCCTAAAATCTGAAACAGAGCAACTGTCAGCTATCTGACTGTTAAGGTATCAGGAGCTTAACAGAGAGTGGTGAAACAGGCCCCAGATGTCTCAGTGTCCTTGAAGTAACCCTGGATGGAGGAGTAGCAAATACATATTTTGTGTTTTTTCTGAGCCTTGGTATTTAGTAATGCATTTTTAGTATAAAATAATGTTACCTTAATGCCATTTAAGTTATCCACTGCTAGAATAGTTGAGCGTTGATCTTCATAACATATGAATGCAAATCCCCTTGATTTGCCAGTGGCCTTGTCTCTGACCAAATTTATATTGACAATTTCACCATATCTGTAAAAAAAGTCATTTATTCAATAGTTTGTTTACGTTAGGTGCAGATTCAAAAGTAGAAACAATATAAACAGTTAAAAAGCCAACAATCAGAAAGGTAAACAACTCAGCATATGCCTGGCCTCAGACTTAAGTCTAGGCAAAAAAATACTGTTTTTCAGTCACCCCTATGATACACACACACACAACTACCCGCGACCATAGTGCATCAAAAGGGTCCAACTAATATTTTACAAACGAATTATTAAAAAATAAAAAAACTTGCTGTCTTTATTTATATTGACATCCAATCTACTTCTATATATAATTTAAAATCAACTTGACTACAAAAAATGGGTGAAATTTGAGTAGCAAAATTTTGATCACAACTTAATTAAACATTGCAAGCTTGCTTGTAAAAATCTATTTGTAGGACAACTATGACACAATACATGAGCTTACAATTTTTCAATTAAATATGTCT
This sequence comes from Pandemis corylana, assembly GCA_949127965.1. NCBI lineage: Eukaryota > Metazoa > Arthropoda > Insecta > Lepidoptera > Tortricidae > Pandemis > Pandemis corylana. The sequence goes on along the minus strand of OX421856.1, from coordinate 8,648,916 downwards.
AGTTTACTTACTGTGAAAATACACAAATAATATCTCCCTCAGTAAGATCGTAGGGTAAACCGCCAACGAATACCCAAGCACTGTCTTTGTACTGATCATGCCATGACGATTTGGAATTGCCGGTAAGCTCATTTTTACTCAGCTTCAACACATTTTTAACATTACTGTGAAAAAAATACATTGCACATTTAAACAAAAACACGTATATTGGATTAAATTAAACAAAATATGTTATTGACTAAATAACTACAATAAAAATAAAACTTACGTCATAGGATTCATTGTCTGTTTTGTAAGTAATTTATTCACATGAATATAACAAACTGTAACGAAATGTTGTTATAAGTAGGTTTATTTACAATCAAACAAAAATGTAAAAATTCCTTGCTAATCCGTATTTTATTTTCAAAGCGAGTGCCTGTCAGTGTCAGTTAGGTGTCAATGTCATCATGTCATGTCAGATTCAACTCATAGACAAAAATAGCACTTTTAGAATAAAGTTGGTTTGCACGTTCCCTTCCCACTCACAATGAAGACGTGGCTTTATGTGTTCTTTTTACTTTACCTAGAGAAAATACAATTTTAAAAAAAGTGCTGTTCTACCGACATCCACGTCTAGAAGGCGGCAAAGTGACAAAGTAGTTTTCGAGAAAAACGGCAAAAACTTTAAAAAAATCAAATGCTTAGATATCTTGATTTACCAAAATTCTGTGGTTAGTAAAATTAATAAATGAAAAATTTCTTAAATAATTATTATGTTTTCGTCATAAAATAATCATAAATAATTGATGATTAAACGAACTTACCTGTAAGTGAAGTTCTATCCCAATTATACGAAGTGCTTCATCCGAAGAGATTAGTAACTTACAATATTAATTAACACAATGTAGTAACGCATAAGTGATACCACTTCAGCACTATAGTTGAGGAAATTTGTGTGCCTGCAATGGCCACACTATTTTTTTTTTTTTTTTTTTTTTATTCCGTTGGGCTGTTGGGCTCGATGCCGGCGCCACTTCATTAAGTTTAGAGCTTTTTGATTTTTCCACGATAACCCTGGGATTGTAAGATCCGGGCGGGCGGGTGGGATGTCGTTACTAATCTCTTCGGATGAAGCACTTCGTATAATTGGGATAGAACTTCACTTACAGGTAAGTTCGTTTAATCATCAATTATACTCGTGCTTCATCCTCGAGATTAGTAACTTACAATATTAATTAACACAATGTAGATTTTGAGAGTAAGACGTGGAAACAATCAACTTGAGCATTAATTAATAAGTATTGTTTAAACAAAAAACAATTAATTAACTGCTAAGAACAAGAAATGTTCACAATTTTACTGTTACAATCATAATTACAATTTAATAATCGATACATATGTTCTTTCAACATGAAACTACCGTGAGACTTAATCATTATTACACATAAACGGATAACTCACGTATAAAAAGTCGAGTGATGCTCGACATGTTGTTCACACATGTTCTTCATTAATTTAGCTGTTATAAGTATAACATTCTTAAATCTTATGTTGTTTAGGTAGGTAATGCCTTACCTACTTACGATCATTTTCTAATTCAAACTTTAGCTATTGATCTAGCAAGGGCCATGTTATTAACGTCCATAATCGTCCTAACAAAAATTAGCAAAGGTAGTGGAATCGCCGCTCCAACCTGCGGTTTGTCTTATAACGTCGAGGCTGATTCCCATTTTATACGCCATAGATGTAGGCAGCGTGTCGCGGGACGAAAAGATTGAGACGACGATACCACTATCTTTTAAGGTAGCTTTTATCCAACGGCTATGAGTTTGTGCCGTGATGCTGTTATGAGGTTTTTTAATTATTATTATTATTATTATTATTATTATTTTATGAATATGAAGGCAACATTCCAATAAAAACCTCATCTGACCTGCGTAAAGATCTTGATTTTTCAATATACGCAATTAATGTTTTCGCAGGACATATTTCAGGACGATCATTAAAGAAAGGTAGGTACAAAGTTGGTTTTGTAGTACCCAGTTCCGAAGTTATGATTAGTTCACTAATCTTTATAATTATTTGGTCGTTAAGCATAACAATATTATTTATCTTAATCTTAGAAATAGTCTGTACCCTGTGCGGTGTCACAAGGGCGAGTAAGGTTAGGTACACGTTTCTTTGCAATTTGTTCCAGTGATAATATCTCATTTGGAAACAATGTACCTAAATGATTTAGAACTTTGGATACATCCCAAGTTGTATTATAGCGTGGACATGGCGGTCTTAATCTGTAAACGCCTTTGCAAAATTTAGCTATCCGATCATCTGAAAGCGTACCAAGAATTAAAGAAAGGGCCGATCTATGGCTATTTATGGTACCATAAGTTTGCCCCGGAATTATAAATTTTTACTAAATAATCGAAAATTATTGGTACAGAGGGCGCTTACATGTTAATCTTATTTTGGATGCAAAATAAATACCACCGTTTTTAGGTAGACATCGTACTGCTTCAATGTATTGTCTGACATCGACGCCAACATGATGTCTATGGCTTTGAGAATAACAGATACTGGGGGAAAGGCGTAAAAGAAAAATTTTGCCCAGTCTAATGTGAATGTGTCAAGCGCAAATGCATCAAGATCTCCTGCCAGGATACATACACGCCGCATTTTTTGTTAATGCGAGTAGCGACAAGGTCTACTTCTGGAATTCATATGTATGTAGATACATGACTTGACAATGAATAAATAAATAAATAAATAATAATAAATATTATTCAGCTGTCAATTTTCTGTATCCTAGCGCAGAGAGTTCCCATTCTGTAGATATTATTGACTCGTAAGAGAATTTGGCAATTGTAATAATTGTTAGCAAATATCTTAAGGACAAAGAAGGCCGCCAACAGTTCCAGGCAGTTAATATGTAGGGTACTCTCGGTTTGTGGTCATTGTCCACTAGCCGTTTCCCCGTCACATGCTTCCGCCCCACCCCGCTGTTGAGGCGTCAGAAAATATTTCGCATACGAAGTTGTATGTATGTACGTATGTACTTATAACTCTTTATTGTACATAAAACACAAGAAAAAGATGAATACAGGATAACACACATGCACAAAGGCGAACTCATCCCTAAAAGGGATCTCTTCCAGTTAACCTTTGAACGATTGACAGGACATGTATTAAGCAAGAAGAGTAGACACAAGTTGTCGTCCTTGATACGGTGCACAGATTTGTCAATAACGCTAATCCACCAGTTAGTAGCAGCAGTGGACTCGTAATGGCTGAGATGATGATGATGATGATGATGACCAGTTAGTATTTGGTAAAAAGGACTGTGGTATTATTATTCATATATTATATAGGTCGTAATTTTCATGAGCTTGCAGGTTAAGAAATTTGACGCGCTCTAATTGTTTGGTGTATATTCAATCGCTGGAAAAGCGGATATCAAAAGACCCATTAACTGCGCAAACCTTCGTATTTTACAACGATCGAGGCGTTGAATTTTTTCTAATTCGGCTTTAATACGTTATTCTGTGGGCAATCTTACTTCCCACCTAATGTGGATCTATAATGAAGCTTATAAGTACTTGCAAGAGTTAGAAGGCAAGCGAATACTTTTGTGTTATTTTACAATAAAGCCTACATTTTTTAATAATGCCTCAGATGTCTCTAGATTATTCCGACATTCTGTATGTGTCACCAATCAAAAAGTCAAATAAATTGATGATAGGAAACCACAGGATCGCAACAACTTTACGACAGGTTTCAATAATTTGGTGAAAATATAGGGAGCTGTGCAAAGGCCGAATGGGAGAACGTTAAATTCGTACAATTTACCATCTAATCTGAATCGGAGATATTTGCGCGATTCAGGGTGAACGTTTATTAGAAAATAAGCGTCTTTCAAATCTAATGTGGCCATTAGACATTTTGGAGAGATAAGTTTAAGTTTAAGTTTAACTCCTCCAACTTAAAGTGTTGGGTAGGTATGAATTTATTTAATTCTTTTAAATTAAGGATAAATCTCATCTTCCCATTCGGCTTTGGCGCAAGAAACATTCGTGAGACGAATTGACCAATATAGGGTTCACATTCGGAGATAGCTCCTATTGCTAACAAGTTCCGTGTGGATTCAGTAAAGAAGCTTTTTCTTGAACTAGAATAGCTTGTTTGACAAGGTTCAGCAGACTGATAGACAGGTCCGTTGAATTTAATCTTGTACCCGTCTATCCAAGAGAGAACAGCTCGGTCGCATGTTATATATAAGTGACCATTGTGAAGCGAATTGATAAAGTCGACCAGCATAACATACCAAAATTAGCGGCGGCGCGCCTGCTTCTGCCGATGCGACGATCTGTGCGACGACCGCGCGCGCTGCTGATTGCTCGGAGCTGCAGGCTATTGTTTGTGCGGCGGACCCATCTGCTGCTTGCGAACAGAGGGCTCCGCCTTCCAGTTTAAATTCTTCGCAGTATTTGTCTTTAAGTCGGTAACGGACTTTGAGACCGCCTTGGCTACTTTTAAAGTTTCGGGTAGATCTACACCGAATAAATATTTATCAATTTTTGTGTTTAGAAATTACTCTTTTACTTACTGACTCGCCGTGTTGTATGTCGCAGAGGATGCGGGCAGTATCCATAAGCTGTTTCAAAAGGGCGTTGTCCTCTTTTCTTTCAAATTTATTTAATTTGACAAAATTTGGCCTATACTTGTGATGGCCACTGCGATTTGCTTCTGTCGAACTTCGATCGCTTTGTCTCGCTTAATAACGGGCTCCGTAAGAGCTGCTTTGATTTCAGCATTCAGCTGAGGGGCGGACACATGCTTTGCATTAGAAGGGACCAAGTACTTTTCCAACAGTTTCCTTCCTTACGTCCTTATCCAAGCCGGACGTAGCGAGATATTTACTTGTACATTATTCTTGCGTCTGCGTAGGATCTGTACCTACCCAGAATCTCCAATAAATCTGGTGGAATATAATCTTATATATAGTCCGTTAAAATTCAAAAAATAACGCTTTTTGAATTCGTTTCGATTTAGTTAGTCTGGTAGACTACTAAATAACGGGCATGAACGTGGCGAAACTGTCCCACAGACAGCTCTGAGTACGTCATGAAAAAGTACATGGGGCGAAACAGTCCCGCAGACTGATCTGATTCCATGTATGTATAATTTGAACGCAGCGAAATAGTCCCGCAGACTACTCTGATTGCATTCATTATACAGGTTAACATTTTCGAAAAAATGTGGGTAGGATTTACCAACCATATTGGTTATCTGGAGCTGGCGACGTGTTTCTCGAAGACGAGGACGAAGGTGACGACGAACTGGAGCTCAAAGAGGACGATGAAGGAACACCAGGGTTACGCTTTCGGCGGCGTGACCGTTTCATTAGTTTTTACAACTTTTTAAACCTCTTGGCAATAAACTCCCTATTGTCCTCGTTACCGCGCTTAGGCATGACGAAATCGCGAACTTTATTTTTAATACGTGTGAAGCGGTTGAGCACTAAAATGCGAATGAAGTGGCGCCGGCATCGAGCCCAACAGCCCAACGGAATAAAAAAAAAAAAAAAAAAAAAATAGTGTGGCCATTGCAGGCACACAAATTTCCTCAACTATAGTGCTGAAGTGGTATCACTTATGCGTTACTACATTGTGTTAATTAATATTGTAAGTTACTAATCTCGAGGATGAAGCACGAGTATAATATTCATTTTCTAGCATTTTATGTTATAGCTTAAGATTAATAAGCTAAAAGGCTTGGCTGAACACTAGCGGGTTTAAAGTTAAGTATTTTGTATAACTTTCATAGTCTTATTATTTTTAATCAAAGATAGATGCGGGTAATACACAAGAAAGTCGTTATTATGGATAGCCGCGGTATTGTCTATTATTATGGCTTAGAGATTATGCACTTTGCGTTATAAACAAAAATGAAGTTAAAGTACCTTAACCGTTTTAAGCTTAGTTATTTTTTTCACTTTTTACACAATATTACGTGATTTGTGTAATAATCTCCACGTAACGACATTATAGCTTATGATGGGACTACAATTATTGAGAGTTATTCGGTTTGAGACAATACAATGACAAGATTATCAAAAAGGCATACTTTATAAAATCAACACTTTAATATGGTTTAATATTGTAATGTAAAGGAAAAAAATTGTACACAAAAAATATTTGAGAAAAACTACGCCAGGTATACGAAACGGTAGACAGGTTTCATTTCATTAGTTTGTCAATTTTTATCTGCCTGTCTGTTTGCTCACGCTATCATTGAAACTAACTTAACGGATTGCTAGGTATGGCGTATCCACAGGGAGATTAAGCTGGGGCAATATATAGATATGATTTCATTAAAATCTGGCACTGGGAAGAGAAGATTATGTCATCTATATCTAAACCTACTCACATGAATTCGAAAGATACGAGTAGTAACAATTTATCACTTATTAATCACGAAATCCCGAAAATGAATCTATATAGATATAATTTGGCAGGAAAGTAGACTACAGGTAGGACGCGTCATTTAAAAAGAGATTTGACACAAGGTGGCTTTCGCAAGTTTATTGTGAGAGGCGTTTTATATCATATTCATATTAGACCTTTATTTATAAAATAAGGAAAAGTGTTCGAATTACTGGGAGACGAGCCAAATGTCTCTGCTGTGTAGCGTGGTTGTGTAGAGGTTATGTGGACTAAGTGAATTTCAATAACACACAATTCACTGTATCAATAAACGGTTGTATTTATTCACAAACACACTTGCCTTGTTATTGACATTAATTAAGATCAAAATAATATAGGATTGACTAGATAATTAATAATTAATAGTTCGGGGACGACACAAAAATATGCTTACAGCAAAAGGGTTCGGTGAGAAAGAGAGCGAGTCTAAACAAGTGACGTCTGTCAAGCACAGGTCACAGATACTCAAAAAAAACTAGGTGGCTGATGTTAATCATAGATTTACAAATAGTACTATGAATTATCAATATCAATTAAATAATTCCAACACTCCTCCTTATGATGAACATCAGTCAAACATACAATGGCAAGACTCTACATCAAGAATGTTCTCTACATCACTAAGTGAAACCAGAACCTGGTGAATAAAATGTGACTCTACCTATCAGCATGCAAGTTACTTAAAAATTAACAGTTTCAACACTTTTCAGTTTTAAACATTTCACAAACTTACAATGCTTCTGTGTACATAGTGGTTTGGTAAAAACATCAGCCATCATTTCATCAGTACACAGGTATTTCACATTTATTTTACCTTCTTGAATTAAGTCTTTAACAAAATGGTAACGCAAGTCTATGTGTTTTGTTTTACGATGAGAATATTCCCTTACTAACAACAATCTCTGGGCGCTCTGATTGTCATTATATACAGTGACATCAAAGCGTTTGTCAATTATTTCTGTCAAGAAATTTTTAACAAAACAGATGTCCTTGCACGCATCACTTATAGAGAGATATTCTGCCTCAGTAGATGATAAAGCAACACATCGCTGTTTCCTGGCTTCCCAATTTATGACAGAGTTGCCAAGCATAATTACAAAGCCGGTATATGACCTGCGATCCGTCATATCATTGGCCCAATCGGAATCTGCGTACGCGTTAATATTAAAACTATTAGCCTTCTCAAAATAGAGACCATAGTTGATAGTTCCCGCTAGGTACCTTAGTACTCGCTTCGCAACGCGCCAATGACTGACATCAAAACATGTGCTGTACTGACTCAGCTGACTGCAGGCGTATGTAATGTCAGGACGGGTACAAACAGATAAGAACATAAGTGATCCTAAGAGTTGTCTAAACTGATACACATTGTCATCCAATTTCTTATCCGTTTTTTCCAATTTACAATTGACTGGTAATGGTGTTGAAACTGGTTTACAATCTTCCATGTTATATTGTTTCAACAACCTTTTGATATAATCTGACTGATCTAAAATTGTTACATTATTGTTAGTGGTAACATGCATGCCAAGACAATTTCTTAATTTACCAAGATGTCGTATTTCGAAATGCTGTTTCAGCAGTGACGTAACTGTCTCAATGCAATTACTATGAAACACGAAGCAATCGTCAACAAATAATGCTAGAATTACATAATCGTTGCTATTTTTCTTTATATACACACATGGTTCACATTTGCTTTGTTTATACCCATTATTAGATAGTACATTATGTATTTTTATGTTCCACATACGGCTGGCTTGCTTCAAGCCGTAAATGCTCTTTTTAAGCAAACAAACCTTATTATTATCAGTTTTAAAACCAGCCGGCTGCTCCATATAGATCACTTCTTCCAACTCGCCATTTAAAAATGCTGTGGTTACATCTATATGATCCATACAGAGGTCCAACTGATTTGCAACAGTAAACAGAATACGCAAAGTTGAATGTCTTACAACAGGTGAATAGGTATCTGAGTAATCTATACCTTCCTTTTGACTATAACCACAGGCAACAAGTCTAGCTTTAAACCTAGTGAATTCGCCCGTAGCATCATATTTTTTCTTGAATACCCATTTGTTTTTGACAACATTTACGTTATAAGGACGATCAACCAATTCCCATACACAATTTTTGATCATGGAATTAAATTCATTTTTCATAGCGCCATGCCATTCAGCCTTTTCAGGTGAATTCATAGCGTCTTGGAATGTAAGAGGTTCGTATGATGTACTCGCTGCGGCCAACAGAGACGTTAAGTGATAGTCATTAAACCTTTCAGGGAAAATACCTCGTGTCTTCCGCACAGGACGAGAGTTAGAATCGACGATGGACTCTTCCAACGTAAACTCCTCTCCTCCTTGAGATGATGAGCGCGGCAGAGAGATGTCGGTGCCGGACAGCACCCCACACCCAACGGCATCCTCAATGTCATCTTCAAAAGAGCGGTACTGGTCAGACAGTGGTGACTGTGCTGGTGAGCTGTCGAACTCGACCTCTGAAACCGGAGAAGTAATCTGATTAGGTTCATCACTACTAACACTACTGTTATGGCTTTCACCAACATTGTGACTGTTATTATTATTTTCATTGTTGGTATTTTCATTATTGTTACATTCATCATTATTACTAGAACTAATATCACAGTTATTTGAATTATTTTCACAGCGAGAAATATCATGATTGTTATTATGCATAAAATCATTATTAATAAAATTGTCAAAAAGAATAAAATGCTCTTTCTCTACACCTTTGCTCAGTTGTTTTTCTATGAATTTATTTTCAAGAAAAGTAACACTTCTAGAAAGAATAACCTTTTTAGGGTTAAGGGGATCTATAAGACGATAGCCTTTGCATGTTTCACTGTATCCTACAAAAATAAATTGTTTGGCTTTTGCATCAAGCTTGCGCCTTTTTTGATTGGGAATATGTGAATATGCCAAACAGCCAAAAACGCGTAAATGACTAAGATCAATATAGGATCCGGTCCATACACATTCAGGAATTTTGTCAGATAAAGCACTGGTAGGCGACCTATTTTTGAGGTAAATGGCTGTCAGAACAGCCTCACCCCAGTAGCGATCTGGCAAATTTGACTCCTGCAACATAGCTCTGGCTTTTTCAAAAATTGTGCGATTAGCTCGTTCACTGATCCCGTTTTGAGAAGGGCTAAAAGGGCAGGATGTTTGATGAACGATTCCTTCCTTTTTGAGGTAATTAGAAAGAATGTTATTACAGTATTCTGTACCATTATCTGTGCGAAGCACTTTTATACACAAGCCAGTTTGTTTTTCAACCATAGATTTAAAATTGATAAAACATGAACTTACTTCGGATTTATTCCTTAAAAGGTAGCCAAAAGTTTTTCTTGAATGGTCGTCGGTGAAAGTAAGCAAGTAGCGAGCTCCTCCCCAGCTGGGTACTTGAATCGGGCCAGCTATGTCGCTGTGGATCAGGGCTAACGGATGAGCAGCACGCGAAGCACTTGACCGAGGAAACGATGTTTCACACATCTTCCCCGTAAGGCAGGCGATACAGCTAGCGGGCACGCCGTCTTCAGGCTGAAAAACGACACCACACTGATTTCCTCCACCCAAAATAGACATACCTCGATGACTCAAGTGGCCTAAGCGTTTATGCCATATAGACATAGGCACGCAGGCAGCAGCATTGGCACTCACTGGTCCTTGCCTAGATTGCAGGGATATGGAATGACCTAATCGGGGGTTGGGCCGAGCTTGCAATTTCAATTTATACAGACCATTACATTTGTCTACACTAAATATTTTGTTGCCTGTGACTTTACAATTACTGTAAACATTACATTTATTATCAGAAAAAACAACAGCATATCCATTATTAGTGATCTCATTTACCGACATCAAATTTTTAGACAGATTAGGCACATAAAGAACGTTATCCAAACAAATATTAGAAGCTATTAAAGTCTTACCAATTTTTTCACTTTTTAATTGTTGACCATTGGCCACAGAAATAACACATGATTTATTCTTGAAATCTTGAATAAGTGTGGGATCCCCACACATGTGTGAAGTGGCTCCGCTGTCAATGATGAACTCTCGTTCAAGTGAAGTAGAATATGCAGACGCATACATGGTATGTTCATCCTTAGTCTTCTTTTCTTCTCGCTTCTTTTTGAAACAACGACTTGCAGTATGACCGTTCTTATGGCAATATGTACATACATATTTGTTTGGTTTCTTTTTCACAAAAAAAGCTTTGTTATCGGATGGAACGTTGCTGCGCCTGTGATCTTCTTGGAGAAGTCTGGTTCGGACAAATTCACTTGTTAAAGTTTTAGAAATGTTTGCAGTCTCGAGACTAGACACCAACACAGTATAGTCCTCCGGCAAGCCTGAGAGGAGAATTTCTGCCGTTTCCTCATCAGCGATATGTTTCCCGATGTCAGATAGTTGTGTTACGAGCCTTTGAACACCCTCTATGTACTCGGACATACTCGAGAATTGATTGTACTCTACTCTATGAAGTTGTCTGAGGAGAAGTACTCTTCTATAGAGGCCTTTGTCCTCGAACGTGTCAGAGAGTTTTTTCCACGCTTCAGCGGCCGTAGTAGCATCGCGCACTATCTGATACAGATGCGGCCGGAGTGACAAACAAATCCTGGCTAAGGCACGTGCATCGCGCGTCGAATCATGGGCAGGTACCTGCGCGGCAGATGCACCAGCAGCAGCAGGTTCAACCGCGCTTTCCGAATCGACGATACAGGACCATAGTCCTTCGAGGGTCAATAACATTTTGACGGCAAACTTCCAATTTATCCAGTTATCAATTCCGTTCAATTTTTCAATAGTCGTAGATGTCACGTTTGTGTTCCCCGTGTCAGATAAGTGATTCGGCATTTCTTACCGTTTGTAATGTTATGTATCTTCTTTATATTTGCTAGTCCACTGATCTCTTGGAAATCCTCTGGGTCCAAAACCTGTTCGAATTACTGGGAGACGAGCCAAATGTCTCTGCTGTGTAGCGTGGTTGTGTAGAGGTTATGTGGACTAAGTGAATTTCAATAACACACAATTCACTGTATCAATAAACGGTTGTATTTATTCACAAACACACTTGCCTTGTTATTGACATTAATTAAGATCAAAATAATATAGGATTGACTAGATAATTAATAATTAATAGTTCGGGGACGACACAAAAATATGCTTACAGCAAAAGGGTTCGGTGAGAAAGAGAGCGAGTCTAAACAAGTGACGTCTGTCAAGCACAGGTCACAGATACTCAAAAAAAACTAGGTGGCTGATGTTAATCATAGATTTACAAATAGTACTATGAATTATCAATATCAATTAAATAATTCCAACAAAAAGCTGTAGTTTATAATGTGGGACACGTCCGTTATTATTTTGTGAAAAGACTGTACGTGGCCGAATGGCTTTTGCTTAGCTTTTGCAAATCTATTATAAGCCTTTAGTTTTAAACTGACTTCAAAAAAGGAAGAGTCCCAATTTGACTACATGTTTTTAAGTTGTATGTTTGCTACGTGATTACTTGAGAATGCCTGGACCGATTTGGAAAATTATTTTGTTGTTTTAAAGGGTATAACTTCCAAGGTAGTCTTAATGCCAATTTTATAGCCATCAGAATAACATCTCTGCCTCTGCATCAAAAATAGTAATATTTTGACAAAACTAATGAGCTGTTGATATTAGGCTATTGTAAGTTAGATGCATTAAAATACAACTCAGTAAAATCGTGAATAAAGAAATAAATAAAGCACCTTCGAAAACTGAAAAATAATATATTTCGGTGTGCGCTACCTAATGATCAGATTGAAATCGGTGCCTCCCTACTCACGATCACAGCTTCCTTAGCGTGGCATGCGTGGCAGGAGAGGACTTCGCCTATTGGGCTTGGCACTATTAGAGCTGGCTGAGGCAGTGACTTCTATCAGACCATAAGATAGTGTTAGGATAGGTTATTATAGATCTATGGACTGCCTGGTTTACGGAGTGGTTGGTTCTAGTAGGAGATTCGAACCTAAGTCGACCTTCACCGAGTTGATAATAGAATGAATTATATTTTATAATAAATTTAGTATATTAGAAAATGTAGAAAAAAGGGTTGGCTAAAAAAAACCTGGACAGACTAATTTTTTTTCATAATAATTATAATAATAACAATATATTTATTTGCAGTAAATGTAATGAAGTGAAGGCATGGTTATTATTTACATTATCATATTTTGAGTTACATTTTTTTTCTATTATAGATATATTCTTATATACTAGTATTCTTATATGTCGATAAATAAATATTTAAATATATTTATTTTATTGATGTTCTATTGTTTAATATGATAGTATTACATTAAACTTTTCTATTATAGATATATTATATTTATAAATCAATAGATATATAAATATTATAAATATATTATATATGTAATAATATATTTATATATTTAAATAGTCTGTACAGGATTTTTTTTGCCAACCCATTTTTATAATATTTTCTATTATACTAAATTTATTATAAACTATGTTTCATTCTATTATCAGCTCGGCGAAGGTCGACTTAGGTTCGGATCTTAGACTATGGGTTTTATGTTCACTTGCCGAATTTGTACGGAACCCTCGGTGCGTGATTTCGACTCCCATTCGGCGTGTATTTTATTTATGTAAATCACAGATGCCCATGACAAGGTCGGAGGCAAGGCAAGGCCAACATGAGGTGGGTACCTATAGGCTCGACGAGATAGTTGTACAATTCTAGTTATACCTACTAAGTAGTCCCTTACGCGATAGACGTATTCGTCGTGGTTAGATATTTAAAAATATTAGTTATTACTGTTGTATGTGTATGTTGGTATATACAAACTGTACTAGATGATTATTAGACTAAGGTGTAATCTTATCTGTGACACTTGAATAAAGATGGCTGACTGATCAAGTCTTGTTTTACTACATAAATCCTGATTATAAATACAATCATAACATGGCGCTGCGGACGAAGTAAGAAATAAGAAAAAGAAAAATTAAAAGAAGAGAAACTAAGAAAGGTACAGTGCAATTGATAATATTAAATATTGGTTGATGCAACATGTCGCCGCCTCTCGATCTCGAGGGCATGCCGGGATTAAAACCCCCAGAAAAATTACGACAGCATACTGCTGAAGAATTTAAAAAATGGAAACAAAGATTTGAAATTTATCAAATAGCCAGCGGTGCTAGTAACAAACCTGACAAGGTGCAAATTGCATTGTTGTTACACTGCATGGGGGAAGAATGTATTGACATATATAATTCATTCAATCCGACTGGATCAGAAACGTATGCTGAGATAATTGGTTTGTTTACAAAGCATTTTATACCTGTTGAAAATGAGAGTGTAAATTCGCATTTATTTTTCACGAGAAATCAATTGGAAAATGAAACTTTTGATTCATATGTCACGGAGCTAAAAAAGCTAGCGAAAAACTGTGATTTTGATAACCTCACAGACAGACTCATAAAAGATAGAATCGTGGCAGGGATTTCAGACAAGAGATTAAAAGACAGACTTCTAAGAGAAACAGACTTAACATTGAATAAAACCATAGCAATTTGTAAAGCAGCCGAGTTAGCCACAGAACAAATAAAAAGAATAGAAAGAAATGTCAAGACAGAAGTACAAGTTATTAAGAAGACACAAGATTTAAGACCGACTACAAGACAATATGAGGACAGACCTGCTACTAGATATGAGGCTGGTCCGAGTACAAGAAGGAATGAGAATTTCAGTAGCGGACGAGGCAGAGGAAGAGGCCGTGGTTCAGCAGGATATGGAACAGCGAGGGGACCAGGCAGGATGCATGCAGAGTGCTCCAGGTGCGGCTTCTCACATGACAAGAATAAGTGTCCAGCATATGGCAAGAAATGTGACAGGTGTGGGAAGATTGGACATTTTATGAAGAAGTGTTTTTGGAACAAGGTCAGTACGGTACAAGCAGAAGTGTATAACAGACAAAAAAGTGACTTAGGTGAGTTAAATGTTTCTCAACTTAATGTTTCAAGTATAACTAAAGAAAAGAGTTGGTATGAAAATGTAAATTTTGTGGAAAAAAATAAAAATATTAAATTTAAAATTGATACAGGGGCGCAATGTAATGTGATACCAAGAAAAATATGTTATGACATGGGTTTTCATAAATTTGAAAACAGTAATTTAGTGTTGACTAATTACAATGGAAACAAAATTGGTACTGTGGGCCAAATTGACATTAAATGTAAAATTAAAAATAAAGAGGAAATAATAAATTTTCAAATAAGTAAAGAGAATTGTGTACCAATTTTGGGTTTGCCTACCATTGAATTGTTGTGCCTTGTGAAAAGATGTGTGCATGAAAGTACAGTTAGCAAAAATTTTGAAAATGACTTGTTAAAAAATTATAAAGATGTGTTCACAGGCATAGGAGAGATAAAAAATTTTGAGTATCGGATTAAATTAAAAGATGGTGCAATAGGAAAAATAGAGCCATGTAGGCATGTTCCATTTAAATTGAAGGATAATTTGAAAAGTGAACTTGAGTATTTAGAGAAAAATGGGATAATTTCTAAAATAGAAACCCCTACAGATTTTGTAAGCTCGCTTGTAATGACCAGAAAACCAGATAAATCTTTAAGAATATGTTTAGATCCACAGTATTTAAATACTCAAATTCAGCGAGAACAAATGCAAATACCTACATTAGAGGAGATAACAGCAAAATTGAAAGGTAGTAAATATTTTAGTACTTTAGATGCTAATAAAGGATTTTTTCAGATAGCTTTGTCGGATGAAAGCAAGGAATTGACAACATTTAATACTCCATTTGGGAGGTATTATTTTAATAGATTACCTTTTGGTTTGTGCTCGAGTCCAGAAGTGTTTCAGAGAGTATTTAGTAGTATATTTAAAGATATACCAAATGTTGAGATTTATATTGACGATATTCTTATACATGCAAAAACAGAGAAGGAACATAATGACATATTAAAGGCAGTATTAGATAGAGCTAGAGAATTTGGTGTAAAATTTAATGTAAAGAAGTGTAATTTTAATAAAAAAGAGGTAAAATATTTAGGCCACATACTCACAATGGAAGGTATTCAGATAGACAAGGATAGAGTAAAAGCAATAATTGAAATGAAAGAGCCAAATAATCATAAAGAGTTGTTACGTTTCTTGGGCCTTATAAATTATATTTCCAGATTTATACCTAATGTGTCAGAGGAGACAGCACCTCTCCGTCAGTTGAATAAAAAAGATGTACCATTTATATGGGCAGAGACACAGCAAAAAGCTTATGACAGAATTAAAAGATTAATTAGTGAACCACCTGTACTTGCATATTTTGAAATTGATAAACCAATAACATTAAGTGTAGATGCATCTAAGGATGGTCTAGGTTGTGTTATCTTACAGGAAGGTCAACCCATTGCATATGGTTCCAGAGCATTGACTAATGCTGAAAAAATGTATAGTCAGATAGAAAAAGAAAGTTTAGCTATACTGTATGGGTGTACTAAGTTTTATCAATATGTATATGGACAAGAATTTATTGTGGAGTCTGACCACAAACCACTAGTTTCAATTTTTGCTAAACCATTAAATAAATGTCCAGCTAGGTTACAAAAAATTAAAATGGCTTTACAACCCTTTGCTTTTAAAGTAATTTATAAACCTGGTAAAGAATTATTGGTAGCAGATCATTTAAGTCGCTCTTTCTTAAATGACACCACACAAACATATGAATTAGATGTTGAGGCTCATGTAGCAATGGTAGTAGATAGTATGCAAATCACAGATCAGAAAATAAAAGAATTAATACAGGAAACAAGTCAGGATAAAGAATTACAGAGTGTGTTAAAATACATATATAATGGGTGGCCAGAAAATAAATGTGAAACAGATAAAAATGCAAAAACATATTATAGTTATAGAGATGAGCTAAATGAGTATAAAGGATTAATATTTAAAGGGGAACAGTTAATAATACCTAAAAGCAAAAGGTCAGAAATACTTGAGAAAATCCATTATGCTCATTTAGGCATAGAGAAATGCAAATCAATGGCTAGAAAGACAGTTTTTTGGCCTAATATGTCAAAAGAAATAGAAGATTTGGTACAGAATTGTGATGCATGTAAAAGTTTTCAGAATAATAATAGAAAAGAACCATTGATTAATAAAGAAATACCAGAAAGGCCTTGGCAAGTAGTTGCCACAGATATTTTCTTTTTATATGGAGAGCCTTATATACTATTAGTGGATGCATACAGTAAATACGTAGAGATAAATAAATTACAAGATTTATATGCTACATCAATAATTGATTGTTTAAAAGATAACTTTGCACGGCATGGTTTGCCTGATATACTATACTCAGACTCAGGATCTCAATTTACTGGCTATGAATTCAAAAAATTCAATAAGATATGGCATTTTGAACACAAAATTGTAAGCCCTAAGCATCATCAAGGTAATGGATTAGCAGAACGTTACATACAGACAACAAAACAAATGTTAAAAAAAATAATATACTCAAACAGGGATATTCAATTAGGTTTACTTATGTATAGAAATACTCCTGTTTTAGATGGAGAAAAGACACCTTGTGAATTATTATATAATAGAAAAGTTAAAAACTTGTTGCCTTATGTAGAAAATCCTATAAATAATTGTGTCAATAACAAGTACAATAATTATGAACATAAGAATAAGCTCAAATTAAAGCAAATGTATCAGAAAAATTATTATGATAGGAAGGTCAGATCTTTACCGGAGTTGAATGAGGGAGATATTGTAAAAATACCGGATGAGACTAATAAGAGACCACATCAGAGTGGAATCATTGTGGGTAGAGCTGAGGGTCCAAGATCTTATAATATTGTTAATGAGAATGGAGATAATATTAAGAGAAATAGATATATGTTGATTAAGGGAGGAAAGTATAATGTAAGGGAGAAAATAATGGATGATATAATTGATGATTGTATAAACTTAAATAATAATAGTAACATGTCAGGAGATGTTGTAGTACCAGTTTCAGATGATAACATAGAGACTGAATATGTAACTAGGTCAGGTAGAGTAAGTAAAAAACCATCTCATCTTAAAGATTTTGTATTTCAGTAAAAACTTAATTTGTATAACATCTTGATTTAATTAATAAGATTAACATATACTTGGTTGAAGGGAAGGATGTTGTATGTGTATGTTGGTATATACAAACTGTACTAGATGATTATTAGACTAAGGTGTAATCTTATCTGTGACACTTGAATAAAGATGGCTGACTGATCAAGTCTTGTTTTACTACATAAATCCTGATTATAAATACAATCATAACAATTACTATTACAATGGAAAGAGTGGATATTATAGTGTTGGGTGCAACAGGCTTCACAGGGAAATATGTCGTGAAGGAATTGGCTTTAATTAGCAAGGAATCAGAATATTCTGGTCTAACTTGGGGCATCGCTGGCAGATCCCAAGAAAAGTTAAAAAAACTGGTCACAGAGCTATACAACGAAAGTGAGTTTTTTATACACAGTGTCCAATAACCCTAATAATCAAAATGTTAATGAGTAATTGAAAAAATATATTAAAGACTTAGTTACGCTTCTATATAGACTAAATACTCGGAGTATGTGTGAGTTACAGGTCACACTCTACACCCTGCTCCTAAACAAAATGCAGGCAGTCATTTTATTTTGGTTACATACACAGACGGAGAGAAAAAAAAATAAGTTTTAGATTTATTTCATTACGTTGATATATACTGTAAAGGCGAGTCCAGTCTATACATAGAGAGCTTCGGGAGACGTAAGCAGGGCCAATCCAAGCGAATGTTTCATACTAATTAATTCAATTAAAATTTTAGGATAATGGCCCCATCGATCCATGCGATGATTTCGCCAATGTCAAAGTAGGTATTAAAACGACTCGCACCCCTACGGTTTTATACTAGTATTTGCGAGATTAATGCTTTTTTATTGTCCACGTCCCTTGAATCCATAAAACACGAGTGTGGCTTTTTGAAACGAGCCTTGGCTAGTTTCAAAATTAGATCACACTACACGAGTGTTTTAAGACCTAATTATCTACAGTTACATACATTACTTTATCTACACACATATCAAAGTAACTAATTAGTTACTGTAAGATGGGTTTAATAGCAGTAGAGAAATTACCAGCATTATTACAGCCAATCGTACTAGGTTCTGTCTACCCAGTAAGGGATAAAGACGTGATTTAAGTAAGTACTTTCTTGTCGGTGGTAATAGGTTAAATCTGTAGGTACTGTAATTTTATTACTGTATAGATTTTTTTAAGGGTGTAATGTAATAATGCTGGTCGTTTCCTACGGTTTCTGGTTTTTTTTCGCAGTGCGTATATAAAACAAGTTATTTAACGTGTTGTTTCATTTATTCATTAATTTATTCACTGCTTACGTCATGTACCTACATAGTAGTTAAAGATGTTATAGTGTATTCAAGTAGGTCCATGATGCCCCTGTAAGGGCACACAATGATACTTACTTCAGATTGAAGTCTATATTATTTTACCTCGGATACTAAATTGACAAGCGCAAATGTCAAGTTGTCGAATAATGATACCTACCAGCTTTTATTGTTTAGTGGTGTACTGTACCTACATAATACTATGGGACTATGGGTGTACTTGAAACTATCGACAATGTTTGTGGCCTGGATACAAAGCGGTTTGACAATGTTATATTTTAAGACGAAAAAAAAAACTATAATCCAGCAAATTTAAAAGTTTATTAGTTTACTAGCTTTTGCCCTCGACTTCGTCCACGCAGAATCAAAATTAACGCTAAAATATCTTCCTCTCTCCCATCGAAAATGTAGAAAAACCAGCCAAATGGGAGATGGAAGTCTTACTTCAGCACGAAGGATTTCGTACCTACCTCCTAAAAATCACTTCATCTATATATAGTGCACCTCTATTATACTGAAGCAATATTTATTTACGTTGCGATTCTAGGCAGCTGCGACCTTTAACTTGTTATCGCTATCCCGCGGGAACTATGCAATTTTTCGAAATGAAAAGTAGCCTATAACCTAGATGGTGATTTTCTCAACCGATTAGTAAAGTTTGCATCAAAATTCGTACAGCCGTTTTTAGGCGATACGCTCACAAAGATACAGACAAACAGACAAAATGTTCTGTTATGGATTCTAAGTATCCCTGGCCAATTTTTTAAATATCTTCCATGTAGTTACACACTCGACTCTCTTCAGATTTATTATTGTACGTTTATAGATTTGCATTATAACGTGTAGGTACAGTCCTGTTTTATGTTGCAATGTTATACAGAAATGTATAATGTATAACATGTTACTTAATCTGGATTCTAGGACGACTGGAAGTAGGGACCTGATATTTTTGGGAGCAAGGCAATTTGTATAGAAACACCTTTTGTAATGACTGTATCTTTTGATTGAGGTGACTTTTAGAGGGTTGATTTCATCACAACTCCAAGGGACCGTAGACGCATTTGTTATTAATTTCAATTTTATAAATCCCCAAGTTCCTGAGAAAAACAGACCGATATGAACGGACGGACGGACGGAGGGTTCCGTTTTTGCCAACTGAATTACAGACCCCAAAGTTCAATTATCTTGTACCTCTTGCAGATATAAACACTTCGCAGCTTCCAGTAATACAATGCGACATTACCGACGAAAACGCGCTGCAGAAGGCGTGCAGCTGCGCGAAAGTTCTCATGAACTGCACGGGACCCTGCTCCGTGTACAGCGAGCCTGTCGTCAAGGCATGCATAAAAGCGGGGACACACTACGTGGATATTTCTGCTGAATTACATGTAAGATTCATATATATGCATCTAAAGCGCTACCAAACCTATTGGCGCTCCTCCACCATCAGTTTCAAGTGTCATCAAGTCACACCCGCCTTTTTTGTCCTGCAAAGATGACTCAAGGAAGGTGGCACCGCGGGCTGTGACGAGGGTGTCTTCGGCGTAAAAAGTTACGTCAACCCCCCGTAAGTTGGCACTGCACAACACCCAGTCGTACCCGATGTTACACAAGAGTGCCACGTTCCTGCCTGCGTGGGCTAGCGAATCACCCTCTCGAATAGGTATGACCACAATAACCTACAAAGGTACACAGGCACAATGTGGTACTTGAGTGCCTCCTTGATGGTCTCCCAGGGAAGAGTGTTGAAGGCGTTGGCAATATCCAGGGATATCACCAGCATCACCTCCCCCTGCGAAACCACTTCATCCGCCAAAGCCCTCATACGCGCAATCGCGTCGATGGTGTACCATGCTTTGACAGAATCCGCACTGACTGACACTCGCTTAAGTCCAGCCCTTGTTCCCTAAGGTGTTTATTCAGGCGCCCGCCACCCGCTCAACCCCAAATCAAGAAGAATGATTGGCCTATATTCAGAGGGAAAGTCAGCCGATCGCCCTTTCTTCCCCAGAAACACGTGTTTGCCACATTTCCATCTGCGTGGAATGAGGCCCTGCACCATACATGCGGTGAATAATGCCCTGACCCTTTGCTCTAGCAGGCCTAGTGCAAGCACACACGCTCGGCCAGAAATGCCGTTGGGTCCGGGACCAGCTCCTGCCATTGCTCGGTCTGAGGCCATCCTCAGGGGGCAGGGGTTCACCCCGTTGAGGGAAAAGGACTTCCACGATTTGTCTCAATCGATTTATCTGGAGACTTTGTGCAAGTAGAGGGGCCAGGGGCGAAGTTTACACCTCACCGCCTTGTATGGTCGCCCCCACGGGTCGCTGTTAAGAGTCTCCAACGCCTCTTCCTTCGCTAGGTCTTTGGCTTTCCGTATGGCCATGCACTGGGACATGCTGGCTGCCCTATAAACAGCGCGAAGCCTGTCATCTTCCACCAGGCCCCACCTTCTGTGCCTTCGGCCTTCGGCTCCTCGTGTACTGACGTCTCGTAGCCACGCATTCTTTTCGCAACTGCGGACCACTAGTACTCACTTCTCTTCGGACCGCCGGTTTGACTCGTGGCATCAATGCTTGCGATGCCTCGAGGCATCGCAAGCCTGTACCATGGCATTATTAAGCCAGGCGAATACTTTCTATATGTATGGACCTTTTGACCCTCTTCAGCTGTACTTTCCAAAGTTCGTTTGTCAATTAAAAAAAATATTTTACTTTTAGCATATGCTCAAGATATACCGAACATACCATACTGTGGCAAAGGAAGCTAATGTTTTGATCATCTCTGCATGTGG
This sequence comes from Pandemis corylana, assembly GCA_949127965.1. Lineage (NCBI taxonomy): Eukaryota > Metazoa > Arthropoda > Insecta > Lepidoptera > Tortricidae > Pandemis > Pandemis corylana. Next base: position 8,627,194 of record OX421856.1, on the reverse strand, counting down.
TTTTGGCTCAATACCGGCAGTAATGGGTCTAATGCATTTGGAAAAGAATTTTGAAGGTAAGTATATATTTTTTATTAGATTAATTCGATCCGGGATCCCTAAATAGTGTGACGTGTTTATTTTAATTTTAATGCTTGCTTTTGTGTTTGTTTTTTTTATTTACCTCTTGTTTGTTTTTGCCTTACTCAGTCCTTTGGTGTAAACCGTTATACTAAGTAAGTTTTTATGAATAAATAAATGATGGTTATTTATGGTCATCTGGGAAGATTATATATGAGGACAGAGGTCCTCACTTCTTATGGTGATGGTATGAATATGCCTTTTTTTTCGATCAATAAAATTAGTTGTATTCTCAACTTGTTTACTTGATTGTTTACACTATTTTTTATCTGCGTCTCTCCGCTCTGCTATCATAACTACATACCTAGTATAAAACAAAGTCGCTTGCTGCTGTCTGTCTATATGTCCCTAATATATGCTTAAATCTTTAACACTACGCAACGGACTTTGATGCGGTTTTTTTTAAATAGATAGAGTGATTCAAAAGGAAGTTTTATATGTACAACTAGCTTTTACCCGCGACTTCGTCCGCACAGAATCAAAATTAGCGCTAAAACTTCTTCCTCACTCCCATCGAAAATGTAGAAAAACCAGCCAAATGCGAGTCGTACTTTAGCACGAAGGATTTCGTACTACCTACCTACCTCAACGTAATTAACCGGTTTCTTGCATGGACACTCACTTCTATTGTTTTTTATCCCATCCTTTTGTTCCGTGGGAAAATCGAGAAATCTATTCTTATGACACGTAGTTACGTGATCTACAAAGAACATGTCTTCAAAATACAAAGTCTATATTTTCCATGCCATCCTTTTATCCCGTGGGAAAATTGGAAAATCCCTTTGTAGTGCACTTCTTTGATCATCAAGGAATATGTCTGCCAAATACCAAGAAACTATATTAGCACGTCAGTTACTCTTTGTTTCTTATCCCACGGGAATTTAGTAAAATTCTGAAATCAGTTTTTAGATATTATAATTAGATTCTAGTAATAATAGTTACGGAGATAAGATTATTTCAATGTAATAATGTACATCCTTTTTTTCTCCCTATCCCTTGGGAATTCGAATACCTAGTCTTGAAATCGATTTTCATCTGTTATTATTCCCTACTTGTGTGCCAAATTTCAAGACTCTAGGTAATTATAGTTGTGGAGATAGGCTCCCTTATAACTTATAAACCCCATTTTATTCCCTATCCCGTGGGAACTTTGAAAAATCCCTCCTTAGTGCACCTCTATGATACTGAAGCAATACGTATTTGAGTTGCGACTCTAGGCGGCTGCGACCTTTGACATGTTTATTGCTTGACTATAACCTGCCCCTGGCCGCTGATTTTTTCAACAGATTAGTGAAGTTTGCATCAAAATCCGTTCAGCCGTTTTCACGTGATGCGCTCGCAAATATACAGACAAGCAGACAAAAAAATCTAAAAAGTATTGGAACGTGTTCTGTTATCGATTCTAATATCCCAGCCAATTTTATTTTAAATATCTTCCATTTACGTTTCAACCCTCTTCAGCTTTATTATATGTAGACCTATAGATAGATAGATGTATAGAAGAATATTCTACGCAGACGAAGTCACGGGCAGAAGCTAGTACGTAATATTTCAATGTTTTTTTTTATCTTTAACTTAAAAGTAGTTTTAGCTATATACTAGGTTTAAGTTATTTTTAAGTTTTGACTGTTTTTTGTAATCATTTGTTTTTCTTTTTCAATAATGGAAACCCTCCCTGACATGTCTAGCACTTAACATAAGTTATTAGTTAGTTAGTTATTACCTATTACTATAACACGGTACAAACCGTTAAAACGTTACATATAAGCTCAGCTAGGTTTATTTTTTTTATTGCAAAGGCACTTATTGAAATTACTTACACCGTACGTATCAATAAAACTCAGGAATTTTTTACAGGTTCACTAAAAACAGTAGAATGCTACACAAACATAGAAATCCCAAAGAGGACATATTTTCCGGGTCCAAATAAATGTCTCGTCCACTACGGGACATGGGCATCACTTGTGCACGAGTTAAAAAACTTCCCCGAGTACTGCGACATGAAAAAGGAAACTTTTAAAAACCCTGTTTACGGTCCGGAACCCGAAGAAATTAAAAAGTGAGTTATATCTACCTACATAATTGTGTAAGGACCCTGAGGAGAATACTGACGACATCAGGGTGATACCATTTACCTAACAAATTTGTGTCCATTCCCTAACCTGCCCATGATAAGATGACGGGAAGCGTACAAAATGTTTGTAGAAAGATTTACTCATCACAAATAGCAACACTTTCACAAATATATGTAAACATCTTTATACATATGTCTGGGACTGCCATTTTCATTTCTGTTTGGTAGTTTGCGTCTTGAATGTACTCCACAAAATATCGTAGGTAGGTATTTTTCTTATAGTCCGCCTTTCCGTGAAACGCGAGCAATCACGTGGGGGCATTTTGTCGCCCATACCTAATACGATTTTAGTTACAAAATAGGAGGTAAATAATTTTATATTTAAAAGGATAAAATAAAAGATAAATAGATATCAGAAGAAGAAATATTTATTAAAGTTTAAAAATAATGCTTTGGGAAATCTTAGGTGAAATTTCTTGGTTTTTTGCAACCCCTTTACGATTAGCCAAATTACACGTTTTCATCACCTACAACGTGTATTTCAGCAGAATAGTCCTGACACATGTACATACTAGGTATGTTCGTTGCACAGTAACTTCGCACATCTATTGCACCCTTTTTCCGTCCTTTTATTTTCTTTGACGGACATACTGCGCTTCCTTACCTCCCTGAGGGTATATTTTGATGATGTAATGGCACAAATCGGGCGATTTGGTTTCTCAGTTGTTTCCGCAATATGTTTACATTGGATCTTGTAATGATATGTGCTCTAGCCATCGACTGGGCAATCTCTTTCAGAAATGTTCGTCGTAATAATAACAAAAACAGAATACCAGGTAATTAATTAAAATAAACGAAGAATCAATGTTAATTCAATGTTACGTTATGACATCTAATACCCCGAATGTCTAATTCCGTGAATATAGGTTAGGTCCGTTAGGTATATCTATCTTCAAAAACCCGAAGGGCAAACTGAATAGAAATAAGAACCCCGCGAAGCTGGGGTTCGTCGACTTTATGGTGGACTGTCGATGAAACTTGACTAGGTGTTATCGGGAATGGACGTGTGGCGACTAGACATTCGGGGAATTAGACCAAACCGGCTTCAGAGAGTCTCTTCAGTCTTTAGCATTAAAGTATTAAAGATTCCTTCGCTTACTCGTAATACAAAATCAATATTGGCATCAAAAACCAGCTTTACTCACTTCTTACATGCTTCTCACCCAAAAAACTATTTCGACAGTCGACTACAAAGTAAAGAACACAGTTAAGCACTCTTAAAAACATATTTTTACAGGTCATTTTTCACTCTGAAACAAGGCAAAATTTGGTTTCCTTATCCTGGTCCAGATAACGACATTGTTGACATGACTCAGAGATACTTGTTCGCGGAGGGAGGCATTGAACCTGTTCATTTCAGGATCTACACAACAATGCCACTTTTATTGCATTTAATTATGATAGTCCCCGCTTTCTTTTCTTATTATTGGTTGTGTCACATGAAATGTTTTAGAAATTTATTGTGGAGACATCCTAAGTTCTTTACATTAGGGTACATGTCGCATAAAGGACCAAGTGAAGAAATTATGAATGACACGAAATATAGCTTTGAATTAAAAGGGACTGGATGGGTTAAAGGCACAGATGAAAACAATCCTTCGACCAAAAAAATGACTCTGAGGGTAAGATGGTGTAAACCTTTTTCCTTTAACTTCTAGCTTAAAATGTGTTAGCCACTTAGCCAGTCAACAGCCGCAACAAAACGCGCGTTAACGTTAATATGTAGTGCTTGCTTAATAAAACCGAGACACTGAGTCCCAGTATTGCGTATATTTGTATTTAATTTTAGGACATATAAAGTTTTAGCCTATACTATATAAACGAGAAATATTTGTATAGCAATGCTCATTCCGATAAAATTTTATCTCAAATATATTCAAGTATTTCGGACGAAAATGGATCTAGCTAGTCAGTACAATTTCTGAGGAAACGCGTTTTATTTTGCAACGCTTTTACTTTTTCAGGTATTTGGCTCCGACCCTGGGTACAAAACGACTGCATCAGCGTTTGTACTATCGGCAGTCACTATTTTAAAAGACAGCTTTGTCATGCCCAAGTGAGTTTCAATATTATGTTAGCCACATCCTTAGGTATACGTAATCTAACGAATTTCACAAAATGCTCGTAAAAGTGAAATATACCTGACCAGCTGTCCGCTACTGGCTGTGTTCTAAATCCTAATAAGCAACAATGCTGGTGCTGCGCTGCGCTGCTGTATTCCGGTGCGGAGAGTAAGACTACCAGTGAAATTACTGCCACAAGAGGCCTTCCATCTTAGCCAGAGGCGAGGCAGATCCTCTGCTAGAGAGGCTAACAACGAATTGGCAAATCTGTGATGTTGCGGATGGCCATAAGTGGTTGTGCTCACTTATTATCTGGTGATCCATTTGCTCGTTTGCTACCCCATTTCTTTAAAATCATTGTACCATATCGAATAGAGGCCTGCCACATGCCACCTATGTAGGTACTTAAACTCTACAATCACACTGTTAATGATGACATGCAGAAGCTTTTCTAAACAAAAGTCACAAACGTTCACATTCCACCGAATTCTAAGCGGTGAACTAAAACAAAACTACCTAGTCAACTTTGTTTTTTTTTTTTCAATAACCTAATATGGACCTCCTCAGTCGACATAAAAAAAGTAGCTACCTAATAGGTACGCATATTTTTAATCTTAATAATTGTTTGTGTACTTATAGAAAAATGACTAATTACATAATCATTAGTATGTCCTTTTTATTTTCCAGGGGCGGCGTTCTCACCACGGGAGTAGCGTTTCGCGACACGAATTTAGTCAAAAGATTGAATGCGAGGAATGTTAATTTTGAATTTGTGTAAAATATCACATATCACTGGTTTTATTACATTATTAAAATGGTTATGGCATTATTGATGTTGTATTTACTCATTAATTGCCTTTTCCTTGTTGTTTAAAAAAATAAAAAATAAAAGCGCAAATAGCTAGTGCTAAGCCGAATAGGTACTATGTAGTGCAGGCAGAGAGGCCTACCGACTTCAAACATATAAATAAGTAGATAGCACACACCGAAATTTGATTTGAAAATTCTATAGTGCTTAGCGTAAATAATACAATTTATTATGAAATCTATAGGCGGAAATAGTCATTTGAAGGCGAAGTGATTCTTCGGTTTAATTTGCAATTAATTAAAACATAATAAATCCTGAATACTGTGAATCCAAGAAAGCAATCCTTTAAATCAGCATTGCCCTTACTCGACAGTAGCGCCAGCTGGTGAGCACAAATACGATAGCTCTCGTAAAAGATCCAAAGATGAAGGTTGCATGGTGCAACGCTCCTTTTTCTTTAAAAAAAAAGCGCGAGATGTAGCGTGTGAAAGCATCTTAACTGTTTATGGTTATGGCCATTGATTGTTGCTCCATCACTTAGTAGTCTGTGGTCAGTGACAGTCAGGGAAGAAAAGTTGCTAAGTTGAATTTGACAGTTAAACTATTTAGTTACGCCATCTATTATCTGCGTTTATTACTTTTTATAAAGGAGCATTCCCTACCCATACCTACTTGAACAACCTAAAGGAAACTTCAAATATTCATCTTAAGTGCAAAGTGGCCTCTCAGATGTGTCCCAGTCCTAGATATTATGTGTGAATGAGCCACAGGCCCGTAAAAATACTGCCTATCTTGGTCTCAAGTAAGGATTAGAAAAATGAATATTTTGGATAAAAATCCTAAATTTTGAATTGAAAGGCGGGGGCGTGTTATTTCGTTGCCTTTTAATGGACAAGACGTACCAATAAAATTCCAAGGGACTTACTGTTAGTGATAATCAGGATATTTCTTCAGATTGACGCTGTTAGAGGGAAGCAGTCAGCAACCGACGAAAACAAAAGACGACGCTAGCACGCTTGTAGTGCAGCGGCCGCAATGCACTTAATAACTTCTTCTTGCTGTTTGTTTACACTATTAGCTTATAAGGTTTGAATAGTTTTTGATCACACACAACGTAAATAAACCCCGGGGTAACAAATTAACACAATAATTAGATTAAATAGCGGTTCTACGATCACTCCAATAAAAATTGTACGGTCTCGTAGGAGTTCCGAGCGAAAACTAATGTTTTTAAAAATGGCCGCCACGCATGGCCTTGGGTAGCGCCGCGGCGCAGGTTAGTTCACTTTTTCACCCTTAGATGGCATTGGTCTCGTCCTATGAACACTGCGTTTTGTTGTGCAGTATTTTTTGTGGCTCAAACAATGTGCATGGCACGAATGTTTGCAGAAACACTAAAGCGACCTCCTATCCTACGTACATCTCAAATGGCTCGTGAAGTAAAGATGTTTTCGTAAAGCACGCCATTAAGATATCGAAATTTGCGGTTTAATTTCTAAACGATCTAGGTATTTTCATTGTAAAGTAAAATTAATTATATTGCAGATTCATTTCAACACACTTGACTTTTTATTTTTGTATATTTGTATTATAAGTTTTTTCATCTCCGTGAATGACAAGTATATTTTATTTAATAATTATGTCATTGTCAGCGTCTTTTTGCAAAAAACTTAAAACTGCTAAAATCAGTTTCATGCTTTCAATTTTTAATTAACTTTGTGAGCAGAATGTTCATATCAAAAGAAATAACTCTGGCAGAGTGGAAAACAGGATTATTTTGTATACATAATTATTTGAATAAACCTCAAAGTGGCCTACCACACATGGCATTTTCACACTTGAAACTAATAATTTTGACTTCTATGTAAAAAAGTATAAATTAAACGAGAGTGCCGGTTTCAACGAAGGACTCAGCAGTCCCTTGACCAGATATATAGTAACTTGAATGTTTCTTTTATCCATTTTCTACTCTCTCTCTTTTGCGTGAGAGCCTACGTCAGTGGTGGATTTACACTAGGGGCAGTCGGGCTAGTGCCCAGGGTGGCAAATTTTCTAGGGCGGCAAAATTTGGAATTTTTTATTATTCTAATTTTTAAGAAATAAGATATCAAAACTATTAAAATAAAATTTAAGTCATAGGGCGGCATTTTCTTCAGTGCCCCAGGGCGGCACAAATTTAAATCCGGCCCTGGCGTACGTAGTGTTGTTTTAAAAATAAGTATCAATGTAGTGTCTGTAGTAAAAAAATAAAATCAAAGCCTTTCACTTTTGGAGCATTACTTTTGTGTAACGAATGTAAACACACTACGTAGGTATTTCTGCTTTTGATAAGAAGTGCACTGTGTTTTTCGATAGTTATTCAGCGTTATTCTAGCAAAAATGTTTACACTTTACTTTTTGGACGTTTGTCATATTGCTTTGTTATGTACTTACTATTAAGTAACAAACCTATTTTTGTTGAAAGTCACAAAAAAGTTATCGTTATTGTAAAAGCTGTATTAAGAGTGGCAGCACCTGCGACTGAACCACTCTCTTCGTAAGTTGTTCTATCATGGTTCTATTCCCTGTACCTAAAAAAGTGACATTGACAATTTTTGCTTCGATTGAATGAACATGTTCGGGCTCGTTTATCTGTGATGAAAGAAAGTCATCAAAATTCAAAATTACTTCAAATTAAAGTTGACTCACATTCGTTTCAGTGGTTTCAGCCACTGTTCATCTAGTGTGGCATAATTATTTTCCAGCTCCTTAGAAAAAACATCCTTACATACCTACAACAACCTCACAGATTAGAGAGATAGTAGTAAACAACCTCATCACATCACTTGTAAGACTTGTAAGTAAGTACGAGTCTTTTAATTTCATGAGTGATATAGCTATCTGTAAGTCAATGGTTTAATGTTATTGATGGTATGGTGATAATAAGTTAGATATCTAGATAACTCTACTTAATTAGTTTTAGATATCAAAATAAATAAATAAATAATGCAATTTTTTCAGGGTTCATTATGTCTTCGCAAGTAGACATCACCCAGGGCACTCTCCAAGGGAAATTGTGCACTTACAAAGGGAAGACATATTATAGTTTTGAAGGCATACCATATGCAAAACCACCCATTGGGAAGTTGAGATTTAGAGTAAGTGGGTGTTCATTGTTATTTTTTACAAATAAAAAAATCAAGCATAATGCTGTATCTATGCCCATCAGAGACCAACAAGGGTTTAATTTTGTCAATTACTGTGTAGTATCTCTTAGTAGTCTGTGTGTGTGGCTGTCCACTGATGAATTAGGTATTATATATGAGAAATAATTGAAAAATTCACCTATTACTTACTAAAGACTAAATGTAAAGTAATAATTAATGTAATTAAATTGAATCAAACTAAAGACAGCTTCAAACTAAAATACATTAAAATTTTATAAATTGAAACTAATTGAACTGATCAAAGTCCAATGTGAAGTGGCATAATTTAAAGTGATAAGATAGCAGTGTTGATTTATTCACAGATAAAATACCCACGCTGACTCACATTTATTTTATTATTTATTTGGAAGATTATGTCACAGGCCAATAACTTGCTTTCAGAAATTCTTTTTCATCCGAATATTGGATTTTTCTTAGGGTATTTTTCTTATAAGTCAAAATCCATTGGTGTTGTTCTATTTATTGTATAATAAGGCAAATGATTAATGATTTTCTTATGATAATTATTGGTTGCTGTAGTTTGGGTTTATTTTAAGTCCATTTCTTTTGTTTTTCTTCTGGTATTCTTCAATATCAAATATTTCCTACAGGAACCACAGGAGCCCGAAAGTTGGACAGGAGTTCGCGATGCTACAAAACCAGGCAACAAATGTATACAAATTAATCCTGCAACAATGAAGGATGTAATTGGCTCAGAAGACTGCTTATTTCTTAATGTTTACACACCTAACTTACCAAATGAGCAGATCAAAAAACTTCCTGTTGTATTCTATGTACATGGTGGCAAACTACTATTTGGCTATGGAGATTACTATAGACCAGAATATTTCATTGAACAAGATGTGATTCTTGTGACAATTAATTATAGATTAAATGTGTTGGGTTTCCTATGTCTTAATGAGGCTGAAGCAGCTGGAAATATGGGTCTCAAAGATACAGTTATGGCATTTAACTGGGTTAGAAATAACATTGATAAATTTAATGGTGATAGAAGTAACATTACTGTGTTTGGAGAGAGTGCCGGAGGTGCTGTAGTGACGTCTTACCTAACAAGCAAAATGGTAAATGGGTTTAGCAAGGTCGTAGCCATGTCTGGATGCTGTGTGTCAGACTTGTTCATGATCGATGAAGATCCTATTTTTAAAGCTAAACATTTAGTGTCCGTTTTAGGCAAAGAAATTAATGATGTTAAAAGTTTACATGAATTCCTTGTCAATCTTCCAGTTGAGGAGTTAGTTATGGCTGCTGGCGTTGTAGAAGCATCTAGGCCTCCGTCAATTATAAATGCATATTTTCTTCCTGTTGTAGAAAAGAAATTCGAAGGCAAACAGAGATTCTTTGAAGAATATCCTATTGTCACACTCCTTGAAAATCGTTATAAAAAAGTACCAGTGCTATTTGGCGTAAACAGTCACGAAGGGGCATTTTTCGCACAAAAAGATAAGAGAGGAAACATACTATTCGAAAATGATTTTCGGTATTTTGTACCACGGTTTTCGTCTTTGGATTCTTATAGTCCTGAAGTTGTCATACTAGCACATAGCATGAAAAAATTCTATTTCAATGGTGCTATGATAGATGAAAGTAAGAAGTTGGAGTACATAGACTTTGTTTCCGATGCTTATTTCAATAGAGACATTGTGACATTTTTGGATTGTTTTGGAAAGTATTATAATGACTTATATTTATTTCGATTGTCATATTCAAGTGATATGAATACTAGGATTATGAAAAATCTTGGCCTGAAAGGCACTACACATGGGGATTTGCTACAATACATCTTTTACAAAAAGAAGAAAGCTGAGAGTGCTAGCGATAAAGATGCAAAGATATTGACCATTTTGAATGAGACTGTCTGCAACTTTGCGAAAACTGGGTTTGTATTTAAATTATTGCCTATTATAAACATGTATGTTGAAATAAAGCAACTACCTAACATTTTTATTATGTATTTGCAGTATACCGACATGGACGAAGAAATCTATAAAATGGGAACCATACTCTCCTAACGAACGCTGTTTCGTTGACATAGATGAAGAGCCGAAACTGCTACAGAATTTTAACGGCATAAAACCTAAATTTTGGTTGAGTATGGGAACGAGATCTAAACTGTGATAGAATTTTATTTTGTTATTGCTTTGAACAAAATTTTACTTAGTTACTAAATATTTTATTGAATCAGGCGTTACTTTGCGGAGGTCCATTTCAATGAACAAAAAATTTTACCTTGCTACTCCGCTACTCACGTGCAGCAGTGAGCGTGGAGCAGTTGGAGATAATTAGGTACAATAATAGCGGTCCGATAATTAATGATCAGGTGAACTTGGGTTCATCGCCTTTATTGCGTGTTCATTTTGACGAATAAAAAATATTGTTGTAAAAAACATAACCCTATTTGTTTTTACTGTAGTCGGAAAATTTTTTGAAGGTAGTTGTTAGTGTATATTAAAAATCATAAATAATAGGGTAGTTTTGGAAAAAATATGAATGAAGGTACATTATGCTTATAAATACAGTTTCGGATCAGTACGACGTTGGTTTGCATGTGTAACAGTTGTGTTCATTAAACTTTGATAATGATCCCGTAGAGGGATCGAAACGCGTCAGTGTTTGTGTGGTGTAAGGGATAATTAAGTTTGTGGGATTTATATGTGTTTTATTGGCAGCAGTGGAGGGAGGGTTTGCATGAAAAACATATATATTTCACACAAGCTTGGTTATCTTGCACGTGAGTAGCGGAGTAGCAAGGTAAAATTTTTTGTTCATTTTAGTTACTAAACTTTGTAGACTTAATTTTGGTGCTTTATCTAGTCTAATATACGAGGTGCCCGGCCCGCGAGGTACCAAAGAGATTTGTTCAAATCTGTCGGGTTCCTCGCGCGCACCCACAGGTACAGGTGTAGTGCGCGCACAGGTGTAGTGCATAAAGTTTTTCCATGACATTTCGTTGAATTTTATCCGGTTTTCAACTTTAGTGACATGTTATTACTTATTAAAGTCGTGTATACATGGCAACTGTCAGATAAATTGTTTTATAAATAAGAACCTTATTCAAATGTAGTTGAAGTTGAAAACCGCATGGGATTCAACGAGGTGCCATGGAAAATCATTTTGTATTACATCTGTAGGTAGGTACTTAAAACTTCTAGTTTCTATTGCACACAATTCTTGGTGGCTGTGTCGAAGTGCACCATAGGATCTTAGTATAAAGACCTGTTTCACCACTCTCTGTGAAGTTCCGGTTATCTATGATGTCGTCTCTATCTGTTTCGTAGTAAGAAATATAGAGGGAATCATAAGTAACTGACAGTTAAGATAACCTGAACTTTACAGAGTGGTGAGATAGGCTCTAAATCAATTAAAATAAAATAATATTAGTTCTCCTATAACATCAGGCACGAGGCTCAGTTGAGACAGTAGGCGAGACAGGGGATATACACATAAAGTAGTGTGTTCTCGCCGGCATTATCTCAATCACTGTTGGATGGTTTATTCGTAAACATAGTCGCAAAAAGGGGGCGGCAAGTGCGCAATATGTATAACTACATATTAATTAATGAGTATTACCAATACTCTTGTAATACCAATGTATAGGTCGCGTTATGTAAAAAGAACGCTGGAAAAAAGTAGAGGACCCCCCTCTGCTCATAATGTACCCATGCGCAAGCACCCCCTCTCCACTTTCTTCCAGCGTTCTTTTTACATGACGCGAGCTGTACTAGCTATGTGTTGCCTATAAATCTCACGATTATAATTGCAAATAGACTTAAATGCAAGTAAATCTCCCTAACAATTGACTCGTCTGCTCAAGGATATTATATACCGCGCAACAGTTATAAGAGAGTTGTAGGTACAAAACGGTATATATTTTTGGGACGTTGAAATTGATAAAAATACCTACATAGTTTAGCACATAACTATGCACATTGTTATTGTAAAAGTAGTATTTTCTACGGGGTTAAGACCGCGATGACCTTGCGGGGCTGGTCCTAAATTATTTTAGCATTAGAAAGAAGGCAAACAATTTTGACATCTCTTTTTATCGAAAACACTTTTTAAAAATCGGTAACTGAAAATTAAAAAACCATAACGAAACAAATCACAATATTCCAGAAATGTTAAATTGTAACTTGCTATGTGTAAAATTTAATTTATAAGAAGTCAAAATTCTTGATTCATTTGATAGTACCTATCATTTGAGAAACAGCGCCTTCTCTCGTCCCTGGTGAGCAGTAGATGTGCCATGGGAGTTTGTAATTGTGTCGTACAGACACATCTTTCAAACAGATGACGCTTGGCGACAAAAAATCGCTTAGTAACAAGGTAAGTAAAGTAAGTAAGTAAGTAAATGCTTTATTGTACAAATATAAACAGATACAATTTACAAAAAAATAAAAAAATAACATTAATACATGCACAAAGGCGAACTTATCCCTATAAGGGATCTCTACCAGTTAACCTTTGAGTAGATGAGAGGAGCATTAAACGAGGGACCGACAAAGTGACAAGGTCACGTGACAGCTAGTATAACAGAAAAAATCGAAGGCTTACCCACCTGCTATGGGTGGTGTAGGGGTAAGTATAGCACGCGTCACGGAATGACGAGGATCCGGGTTCGATTCCCGGCCATAGCTTAACTTTTCGGATTTATCTGTTTCGATTAGAAATGTAACATGCTGTTATTTTTTTTAAACTGTTTTTCAATAAAAAGTCATGTCAAGATTGTTTACCTTTTTTCTAATGCTAAAAAAAACGAAGTATACAGTATACATAACATCTACATCCCCCCGCAACGTCTTCAGTCTGCCCGTGATCAGGATGCATGCAATTGTGTCCTAATATCGGACGCTCATTAAGGTAATCGCGGTAAAAAACATAGCTAACTATCAGTCTTTTAATCATCAGAACAACAATTGAACAAAGGATTCTTAAGTTAAGTATATATTTATGTATACATTCAGTAATAGTTGTTATATGAGACTGCTAAGGACAATGATTTAAAAAGCATAATATACATAATATGTATAAGTATTATAATAAAATACATGAGTAATGTATTATTAAGTCAATGGTTACGGATTGAGGTTCTCGTTTTTATTGGTTGTGGCCCTTTAAAAATGTTGATAGAGATTGATAATAAAAGTAGAACGAAAAAGGAACTGATTTTTTTTTTTTCTAGTTTGGTATGTGCAAAATGTAACAGTTGGAAAGAAAGTGAAACTCCCATTTAATTATATCTTTTACTGTCGGACTCTATCTACATATTTATTTTAAGTACATGTCATACAAATGTATGTCATTCGTGTTATAAAGTTATAAAAAATTACGACAAATAGTTCACGAAACGATAATAAATATTTATTGGAACAGTTTATCTCAGTGTTTTTTTGTCCCTTCCATGCTCGTTTGGGAGCAAAAGAAAAATAAAGAACGCACCGATGCTCTTTTCCCGCGCAGATGGTATAAGCCTATCCGAGGGATGGACGAAAATCTTAGAAATCTTGTTATAGGCGATCTGGATATGACCCATTACTACGTGACTTTTATGTAAATTTTACTACCAGCACTGAAGGTAAATACCTACCTGTATGGGAGATGAAGCCCTGGCCTTACGCACCATGGAAAAAATAAATGTTTTCTTTGTTCTGTGTTACACACCTACTTTTATTGCAGAAATTCACTTTTCGGAGTTCGTGTCGTGCCGTTCCGCTCACACTAATAGTCATTAATTTCAGAGTGAGAGGGGCGAAATTCGAATTTCGTTCTTCCCGCTACTCGCTTTTAAGGTAGCTCAGCTACCCGACAAAAGATGGCGTCTTTCTATGTATATTTGCGTCATAATTAGTTTTCAAAAAGTTACCAAAGATGCCCGAATGTCGCATTCACAATGTCTTTGTCATTGTGACGTTCGTAACAAATCAATATTTACCTATTATATTGACACAATGGCATTAATGAACGTTTCTTCTATAAAAGCGTTTCAATCAAATATTTTATTATAAGATTATCTTTTCAGGCAGTTGAATTTAAATTTATCTTTCCTTTACTTTACTATTCATCATTTAGAGAAGTGAAAATTTACTACTGTAAAACAATTTTAATGTTTTGGCAACGCATTCGTTTTTCTGGAATCTAATTATGTTGATGAGTTAGAGTTAAGTCAGTCGTGAAAAATTGGCACTGCACGTCAACATTGTTAACCTAATCTGACCTAAAAATACAACAAAAGTTACATCAGACATGGCTGTATGGGCTTTAAGCCCTTTGCTTTTCCTGCGTAGAGAAGAAAATTTTAAGAAAGGTGAGTGACAGTTGACAGTGACAATGACAGTCTTCAGCCACAAACAATTGGAGTGGTGATCGTGGTTGGTATTCAACTGAATTTCAACTTCAACTAGTTTAACACTCAAGTCAAGACGAGGTGTTGTATTGTGTGCTTTGCTCGTATTTTGTAGAAAATTGAGGAAGGAGACCGGTCTGTTTTCTTACCTACTAAATTACTTGTGAAACCAAAGCTTAGCAGCGTATACATTTAATTTTGACTCAATTTAATGCCGTAAGCATTCATCACAGACTTGAAATAATCCATAAAATATGACTACTCCTACCCCTGAAGCCCCGGATAATTATGAGCAGGTTGGTTCTATTTAATCATTAATTTTTAATCTATTTGATCTTTACTGGCTCTGTGAGATTGAGAACCACAGCCCAGCCTAATTCTAAAGGAGGCCAATGCCACTTTAATAATTCCTTACTTACTGCCCTTAATACACAATGTTGCTGACGGCGTGTGGTTATTTTCCAATATTGCAGAACTTTTTATCCTAAGAGTTTAACCTGGTCTACATAAACAGAGCCACTATCCATAATTTCCGATTTCTTGCCTCAGTCAGTAAGTCCATCATGACTTCTTTTTTAATCAATTTTAATTCTGCTAGCAAATTATGTGTTTCATAAGTATGATTAGCTAAGTGTTTTAAACAACTATTTACAGTTTGATGATGAAGAATCAGAACAACAACTCGGGGCAACAGCTTCTGGGCGCAAGAGACTGTTTAGCAAAGAACTTCGCTGCATGATGTATGGGTTTGGAGATGATCAGAATCCATACACAGAGAGTGTGGACTTCTTAGAGGATTTGGTCATAGAATTTTTGACAGAGACAACTCACAGGTAGATTTATCATAGTTTTTCTTTTCACTGTGCAACATGCCATGAATAATTTTTTTCATCTTTTCTTTTTGTGAAGCATGATGTGATGATGACAAAACGCTAATATTATACCTTAATTTACAGAGCTATGGAAGTTGGTAGAACAGGCCGGGTTCAAGTTGAAGACATCATATTCCTGGTTAGAAAAGATCAACGCAAATATGCTCGAGTTAAAGACCTGCTCACAATGAATGAAGAACTGAAGAAAGCTAGGAAGGCTTTTGATGAAGTCAAATATGTTGGTACGTAGAACTGTCCCATTCTAGAAGTGCACATTAAACTTTTCATGAATTTTGTTTTGCCTTTTATAATATTTTTAATTTAACTGACACCATTTTCTTTGTGTTGTGTTGTACAATTAATGTGTACAATTATGATTTGTTTTTTTAAGTTATTTTCTAAAATTGTAGAAGATCAGCAATAACAATGATGGCCGAACAAGGACAGCTTGCTTCTAAGGCTGATGCAAGTAATAAACAATTATTGATGCCATGCTTTTGTGTTTGCATGTGTACTAATTATGTTGCATTGTCTGAGTTTTTGTGCTTTACTATTAGTATTTTAATCATAATGGGGTCTGTGCAAAAAGAATGATGAAAACTATTAACTTTGATGTTAGTTTAATATTAATGCCAGTTGACAGGTCCAAGATCCCTCCGGGCATCAAAGGAATATTTGTGCATTCAAATACCTGGAAAATTGTATTCAACTACTCTTTTTGACACATACTCTAACTAGGTCACTTGACCCAAAAAAAAATGACTAGATGTACTTAATTTAACCATGAATGGTATAATCCAGCTAACACTTAAAATCAGTGTATTACCTATGGCACTACTACTTGGCACTACAGACCAAAATAAATATCATAAATGGGAGGTAGGTTTAGGATATGTTACATCTTCAACAGGCCCGAAGGGTCAAAACTACCCAAAAGTAGGAGCTCCGCGAAAGTGGAGCTCCATCAAATAACTTAAACTTGATTTTGAAATAGAAATCTTTGGACAGTAGTGCCACGGGAAATAAAGGTTAAAATCTGATTTGAAAATAACTAAATAATAACTTAAAATATGACTGTGATCATGTAGACTAACATGTAGTGAAAGGCCTGTTTCACCACTTTCTGTTACCGTCTGCTCATTTTCTAGGAATAAACAGGGAACATTAGTATCTGACACTTAACAGAAAGTGGCGACACAGTAGGCCCTAAACCTATAAAAAGTTTACAGTTGCGCTTATTTCAAAAACGATACACCTTGGGTTAATGACCTAAAATTTTGGGCTAATGAACAGTCAAAAAAAATCTAAGAGGTCTGTTTCACCACTCTCTGATAAATATTTAGTAACAGATATAATTATATCTTCAGATTAAACATATCTTTGAGCACCTAAGGGGCCGTCCATTAATCACGTGATCTTTTTTTAAGCATTTTTTAACCCCCCCTCCCCTTGGTGATACATGGTGAGGTTTAAGACTACCCCCCCCCCCACACCCCCCATCCAACATCACGTGTATTTTTCGTATCTACAAAAAATCTTAAATTTTTTAGAACTAGAATTGTCTTGCGCGCGCAAGCGCGCGTGTTGAATTTATATATTAATTTGGTATCGTATATGTCATGTTATATTTTTGTGTCATTTTACTATAATACATGTAACTGTAATTTAAAAATCGCGCGTTTGAAAAAATAATGAAAAAATAAATACACGTGATATCTTACTACACCCCCCCTCCCCCCTTGTGACATTTCGTGATTTTTGTCAAACCCCTCCCCCCCCCTTTCAAGCCTCACGTGATTAATGGACGGCCCCTAAAGAGCTCCAAATGTCAATAGCTACAACTGTTTTTTTATTCATTACATTCAAATTTGATTGTTTGATAGCTCTCTTTAACGGCCTGGCAACGACTACTCGCGTCTGATTGCGTGGCCAGCATGTTGTTCAATGCGCGGTAGAGTCGCACGCCTGAAAGTGGTTAAATGGTAGCACACGCAATGAACAGAGAAAATGCTCGCCGCGCAGCGGGTCGCGCTTGGAGACGGCTAGGACGTAACGCATTCGCTCCCAGTTGTCAAACTCAACTTGAGGGCTGAAACTAAACTTGTGGATTCAAATGGCTCCAAAGTTAGATATCGTGCACTGGATGAAAGTCACGAATACGCATATATGCGTTCTCCGCAGTGAATGTGTTAAGTCGCATAAGTTAATGTTCCTAACCATTTGTTAGTGTAAGATCATTTAAATTGCACATAAATTGGGGATAAGTATTTAACTTAGTTTACAATAAAATAATTAGTTTTTAATTTTCAGAGTGAACTGAAAATCCTGCAGAAGTGTTTTTTGAGTAAGTAAAGTAATAAAAATAAACATACATAATAATTACATAAATCGTCTTTATGAGGTAGATATAGCCTAACTAAGGTAACAAGACCTAAAGGCCACGTTTAGCATGATTGTGGACGAATAGGTGGAAAGGGGAATCAAAATAGTGATGGTTTGGTAGCTGCATCGCCTATAACATGAATCCTAAGATTTTCGCCCATTCCGTTGACTTGGACTTTTACCATCTGCGCGGTAAAAGAAGCAGCGGGTACATTCTATGTTTTTTCTTTGCTCCCAGACCATCATGGAAGTAAAATAAAGACTGACTTTGTTTTGCGGATCAGTTTTTAATATTTTGTTTTCTTTTATTTCAGCTTACAGAAGATGATATTTAAAATACGGAAAAACGATTTCCCTGTATAAGAAGGTTGAAGAGAAAAAATAGTTATGTGTAACAAGAAATAAATAGTTTATATTGTATGCAACCCTATTCTGTGGTTTTATTTAGTACAATTAAAACAATCATTACTTACTTATTGCTTAAAATCGTTTATTTGTGCGTTCCAAAATACAATAAATAACGTAAGCAAATCAATTCATAATTTAAATATAATACAAACAAACAATTAAAACACGAGTCAGTTTTGCTTCATAAATATGAAGCTGACAAATTTACAAACAAAATGCATAAATAATACTTGGTACAAAGTAATCAAATGGCTAGCTGGACCTTCTAATATGTACTTAGCTAATCTAACAAAGTAATGAGAAAGTATCAACACAAACAAATTAACATAACATATAAGTAAACCTAATTCTCTCCTTTGTCTTAACTTAATAGCTTACAATTAACAGAAGTCATCAATAATTTAATTTATCTTGTGTGATTAAAACTCAACACAGCAAAAACTAAGTGCTAATTGGTGTTTATTATTATCTGCTTTACAGCATCAGTCCTACATACAAAGGCTTGTCGTAGAGCTCTTTCGAAATAATCATACTTATGCGGTCCCAACAATAGCACTACTAATTCAATACATTTCCAAGCTGTAAACTTCTTATACATAAGAAAATAAGTTAAATAATATAATCTGAAACAAAAACGCGATATAACTATGTGAACGTACAACATCAGTGATTTCTTAGTGTAGTAGTGGCAGTAAATATAAATTAATAATTTCAAAGTTTTTACAATTCAGGTGACTAGACCTGTGTTTGAAACAGCCACGTGTTATAAAACTTTGGTTATTATAATCTACTTCACAACATTTTTAAAGTTCACTATGATATATTAATTTATAAATATATAGGCCATTAATGGCGGCAGTTACCGGTTTCCTAATAATATATAAACTAAGCTCTGACAGATTGTTGTTTACAACCGAGTCACACTTGCGCCCATAATTAGACAGCTGTTTTCACCTAACGACCCTTATGAATTAGATTGTGTTAGTTTTAAACAAAAACGCAAATATGACCCCGACCTGACCTACATAGAAACGTGCTACAGATACCTCCTACTAATCAAGTTATACCTTACAGAATAATATTGTGCTTGTGACCTTAATCTATTCGTTATTTAATAAATTATGGAATATTTACCCTATAAAAATGGAACAACTTTATGTTTTTAAAACATCACAAATAAATATATGGGCATTTATAGGTCTTACCTTTTCAAATGTATAATTTACCTTTGGTAACAGTTCTAATGTTCAAAAAATTACTTTATTAGCACAATAAATTGTAATATGAAAGTCCAAAAACAGAGAGTACTTTATTAACAAGTAATATTAATTTAGGAGTGTTAGAGTGGCTTCTATAAAATGTTTAGTTACTTATTATAATTATTTGAAATAATCGTATTTTTGGGAGAAATAATTATCCGTGATAACTTCATATTCATAAGAAAAGAGTGTTGTCGCTTAGTGAGCTATTTCTTTCATCTCCGTATAATTGTCGACAATTTTTGCACTCAACTTCGCTTGGTCTAGCTTTTACTACAGGTCAAAAAGTTCTGCAATTCATCCAAAAATAAATTTAAAGTTTAGGTAAGCAAATGATTTTTATTTTGGCGAAAACGGGGAAGTTTCAAATTGAGCTTTATGAATTTGACACCATTTATGGCAACACCTAAAATATTTTTCGCATTTAATAATATAGGGACACAAAATAGTTTTGAAACATTCTTCTAATCTATGGGATCTCACTAAAAAGTTTCTACTATACATTTATTTTTATTACTGAACTGTACAGTCCGTAAAGATCTTAGATCAGATAAAATTTGTATAAATTTTCATAACAGCCAACTTTAAGGCAAGCAATCCTGTAAATTAATTTACTAGTTTTGACTAAAGTTAGTAGGTGACAAAGTCAATTTTTTAAGATTCGAGTCTTATGTTTTCTAGGCTTAATCTAGTTTAGTAAGTAATGTTATATATAAAACCACCCTCATTAACTTGAGAGGGGCAATATTGCTGTATTTCATAAGGGACTATTTTCTAACACGGGTAACAATTTTGAAGCTGTCACGTGAGATGTCTTCGTGACAGTTTGTTTATAAAAATATATACTCATCTGCTCAAAATAACCTCATCGTCGAGAGCGAAATATTAACATGGAATATCGAGATAGATCTCGATGACACCACGGCCCAATGACCGATGACAAAACGAATGTCATTATGAGGTTAGTCGGGTTACCTCAGCGTGTGGTCAAGAACTGCGGTTCGTTTTTGGATCCATCCGAGGGATAGATTAGTGCTTGGTCCGGTGCACCCTGGGCATCGGTTAATGATTTCCTGGCAGATTCTGAGGGATATCATTATCCTTTGGCTAAGAGCCCGAGAGGGGAGGGGGAGGGGTCTTTTGACCGTGTTCTACCGTACAACGCTGCAACGTTGCCGACATTTTTGTCACAAGATTTTTGAATACTGTATTTATTACTTCGACACTGGCGTAATAATCGCAACGATCGATGGAGCCATATTAAAAAAATGTCGTTAGTTAAATTAAATAAATAAATAAACTTCTACTTGTGCTTCATAGCAGACGTATTCGTAATTTTGTAACTGTTATTATTTGTGTGATTTATTTGAAAATAGCAATTCCGTCGGTAGCCTTACGTGCATTTAAAATTTGACCATGGCAACAAATAAAACACAATATCTATTTTTTATTTTCAGCTTGTAAACGTTATTTTATGGCTAATTTTCGTATCTAAATATTTTTGCAGTAGCTGCAGTTAAAAAGAGTTGTATGAATCTTTAGGTTTTAGCAAATTATTACTACTTGGGTTTCAATTCGTTCATTCTTGTGTCAGTAAACCACTTAACCAAAATCACTTAGGCGAAAATATAGTAATAACTGCCTGAAAATATGTTCCAAAAAACCATTACGGTTTAGGTCAATTTACACGAAAAGAAAACCATTGCTACAGTAGGTGTAGTTAGAAAGTCACATAGGTACAAATCACTTACTTAATTTTCCAAATACATGATCGGGCTGCTAAAATTTCAGACAAGCGTTATTTCTATTAAAATAAATTCGGTCAAGTGGTAGCTCGGACAATTTAACGATGAAATTTAGTCAGTGGGTGGGTCCATGGCAGCGACGATGGCTTTCATAACAGCAGCAGCGGCGAGCGCCGCGTGCGGCTGCCAGTCCTTGCCGCGAGTACCGTCGCGGTAGTCCGATATACCTGTAATCGAGTCGTGTTGTTTTTATCTCTGCTCATCATGTTACAAATGCGACGCAGCACCTATGTACTGCTTTCTCGCTCTACTGTTACCTATTTCTCTTGTCACGACATTGAGAGAGGGAGGGACGGGAGGGGGATAGAAATAAATACTACGGCGGAGCCATATTTTTAAAAATATGAAAAAGTCGTCACTGAGATATTTTGGACTGTTCGTAAAGGCTGGTTTCCACTAGGCTCGCCGAGGCGAATCGAATTGCAATAACTCGCTTTCTATGATATTGCGTCAACTGACGAAGAACCGCGGCGCGCTGATTTGATCTTTCTTTCTTTCTTTTTCTATTCGATTCGACTCGCCTCGACGAGCCCTAATGGACGCCAGTCTTAGGTGGCATAGTAAAGTAGTTAAATAGTGTTGTTTTGTTTAACTTGTATAAAGAATCTTTACAATGGTACATTACAAGGAACATACAAAGGCATGCGGCTCAACAGTCCCGGTTCGCGACTGAACAGCTGAGGGCATAAATATCGATACAGCCATCATGTCAAACACATGTGTCACCAGCCTTATTGTTTATGGCATAAAGGTGTATAGATGTTTTTGACGTCTTGGTAACGTCATATTTATGCCCTCGACTGTACCTGTTGGCGAGCCTACATGTATAAATCAACTTTGTAAAAATACCTCTGACGGACACGAAGCAGTCCTTCCTGTTGCCGACGACGCTGTCGAGCACGGCGTCGAGCTCGCAGTCGTATGCGCGAGCACGCGCGCGGGCGGCGAACGCGGCGCGCGCCTCGCCCGCGGCCGACACGGCGCGCCCGCCCGCCACCGGCGCGCAGTGCACGCGCAGCCCGCCGCGGTCACTATAAACACGACACATTTTTATCTCTGTCACACTCGGATTCCATTTTTATATCGATTCATCATCATCATCATCAGCCTATATTAGTCCACTGCTGGACATAGGCCTCCCCTAATGAGCGCCATAGCGCCCTGTCTTCAGCTTGACGCATCCAGCATCTGCCTGCAGTCTTTCGCAGATCGTCATCCCACCTGGCCGGAGGGCGTCCTACACTACGTTTGCCGAGTCGCGGTCTCCACTCAAGAACACGTTTCCCCCAGCGGTTGTCGGTTCTTCGCGAGATATGGCCGGCCCACTGCCACTTCAGCTTGCTAATTCTTTGAGCTATGTCGGTAACTCTGGTTCTCTGTCGGATGTATTCGTTACGAATCCTGTCCTTCAGAGAGACTCCGAGCATAGCTCTTTCCATAGCTCGCTGAGCGACTTTGAACTGGTGTACCAACCCTACCGTGAGTGTCCACGTCTCAGCTCCGTAGGTCATGACGGGTAGGACGCACTGATTGAAAACTTTAGTTTTCAAGCATTGCGGTATGGATGACGAGAAGACTCGACGTAGTTTTCCAAACGCTGCCCAGCCCAGCTGGATCCTCCTTTTGGCCTCCCTCTCAAAACTATTTCTACCTAACTGCAGGATTTGCCCAAGGTTTTATATCGATTGAAATAAGTAAATCTTCCACCTCGTTGGTGGACGTCTTACGCTGCGCTTGCCGATCCGCGGTCTCCACTCGAGAATCTGTGGGTACCCGACGACCATCTGTTCTCCGCGTGCTATATGCCCATTGGCACTTCAATGAGCTAATTCGCTTGGCTATTCCGTTTCCTCATTTCTCGTCGAGCCTATTAATAAGGCCTATAGTGAAGCACCACGTCTCGGATCCATCATCATGTCATCACGGGCAACACACATTCGTTTAAAACTTTCGTCGGACTTTCGGCGGATGACCTGGTTAAAGGCGCGGGTTCACGGAGGATGCAAGCCGCTTCCAACCGAGGCAACTATGTCCAACAGTGGACGTCTTATGGCTGATATGATGATGGTGATGATGAATTCAATCTTTCAGGCTATTCGGCCGTTCATATGAGTCACCCACTCAGCAAGAATAAAGCGACCATACTCGATGACTACGGTACATTCACATAACTTACGTATACGCTGTTTACCTACCGCTACCGCCAATCTATGTTGATTACGATTAAATATGCCGATATGACGTACGTAAAATCCTGACTCACAATTGTTGGTCAAAATGTTTTACAACGCACACGCGCTTTTTGAAGCGTCATCGCGGTTTACGAACGGGCTCAATGGACGGCCCAAAACCGTACGCAAATTTTACCACAACTGAATTGTTCCCGTCGGACGATACGCCATGGGTACTACGTGCGCGACGCGCGTACGTCAAAATGTTCAAACCGAAGGAATATTTTTGCTAGGAACTACTTAATTGAATTATTAAGCTTGACTTGCGGTCGTGGAGCGACAAGGCAATTAATTGGTGTACGAATAGTAATCACTAGCGTAACGTATTACTAAACCACGATCAGAATGAGATTGAAAGGTTCAAGAATATATACCCAGTACCCACGTTAAGAACGAATTTAGTTTTAAATAAATAAATGGCCAGTCCTGTATCCTGTGCAGTCCTGTGACATACAACATATAATAGAGACAGTACCGCAGTAGTCGCGCGGTTTCCCAGTCTAGCTAGATGGCCGAATTTGATCACTATATTTAGTTGTTAAAAGCTATAGTTTAAAGATTGTAACACTTACACCTGGTCGCCCTGTGGCGCGGGGTGGGACACCTCTATGAAAGCGCCATTTCCGACGTCCACGCACAGCCGGTCCGTGGCGCCCGCCGGCGCGTCCCAGCGCCCTGGCACGCCGCGCAAGCGCTGAAGACCTACAAGAGAAACGTTATATTATTGAGTGTTGTGCATTATAATGAACGATAACAAGTTTGAGATTAAAAACTGACTATTTGAAGTCATTGACCCTTTCTCCTTATGCTACGTCCAGTGCGCCCCAAAATTAGGTAGGTACGGTCAAGTGCAAAATTAAGTATAGATAGGAACTTCTCAAAAATATGTTTCACGACCTTATTACGCTGGTGCAAAAGCGTGTGGTCCTTATCTTTGAAACTTTGCCTAGATATATATTATTATGCTTGACTGTACAGCTTACGGTAAACTTCTTGAGCTAGGGCGACGTGGAAGGAATAAGATTGCGCATGTACTTTTGTACCAAAGAGACATTAAATTGGCTTCTGATTCAGTCAGGCTCAAGATGTTTGCCGGGAACCGCACGTGAGGTTTTCGATGCAGTAAAACGATAAAAAATAGAAACTTTTCAAGTGCATAGCTATTAAAGAAATTACCCAAAAAGTAGGAACTCTTTACTGCAGACATAAATTAGTGGATTGTACACCGAGGGGATAAAACACTGTATCATGTCACGGGCGCGATATTGAATTCTGAGCGCAGCGAAGGACTCTAAGATTGAGTCCTGAGAGGAGCGAAGCATTCATGCGCACCCAAGATTAAACAGTTTCATCTCCGAGGAGTATACTCTACTTTTCTCTCCTTTTGCGAGACAATAAAAACCAAGGCAACTAGAAAAATATTTTAATTAAAAAAACACAAACAAAACTAAAAGTAAAAAGTCATGTTTGATATATTAGTCCAGTTGTGTAATTAATTACATAGTAATATTTTTATTTGTAATCCTAGCAGTTCTAATGCGTATACTACAGCGTTAGCAAACACTCGCGGCTTTTATTTTATTTGAAACTAGCTGTTGCCCGAGGCTTCGCCACCGCTACAATTTTTTTTTTCACAATTTTATTTTATACATGCCTTGTGCAAACAGCAACAAACACAACTAAAAAAGAATTGTCCAATTCGGTGAAGTCGTTTGGAAGTTATGCGCGTACATACATTTCGACGTTTCATTCTTTCGAAAATCTAGCGTCGCTTGCCGCGGCGTGGCCATCTCGATTTTCGGTGACGTGTGATTTTTACGAAATTAGACTAAGGTTAACAATAAGAAGTATGAGAAGTGAGAATCATATTCGTATTATTAACCGGTGTGTTATAATAAAATTCAGGACAATATTACTACCCGGCTAAAGCCAAGGGCTATAACGACTTGCTTTGAGTAAGGTTTACAAGATATATAATTAAGTAGCTTCTGCCCGCGACTTCGTCTGCGTAGAATTATACATAAAAACCTTCCTCTTGAATCACTCTATCTATTAAAAAACCGCATCAAAATCCGTTGTGTAGTTTTGAAGATATAAGCATACATAGGGACATAGGGATATAGGGACATAGGGACAGAGAAAGCGACTTTGTTTTATACTATGTAGTGACTAGCCATTGTCCACAGGTGTGTGAAAAACACAATAGTACCTAGTTAAAACGAACTGATTATGAAAGTCAATATAGGCAAGCAGTGTAAAATAAATAGCAACAAAAATACTTAAATTCTCACCTCACTAGTTTTACAATACACATTTATATGCATTATGCATAAAATATATGTGTGTGGGTGAGAGTGTGTGTGCGTGGGTATTTATCGTTTTACTATGATTCATAAAATGCGTTTACGTTTTATCATCTGAATGGCGAAATATGTACTTCTCAAATATTATCATACCAGTATCTAACAATAGTTTGTCTTACCAGAAATAAAATTGCGAATAATTTATCTTTGTTCGTTTAATTCCGTCAACGTATATGCGAGATGCGTTATGATATGACGGCAGATGGCAGATATGGCTATCTCTATTGCTATGGTTTAGGTACTAAGAGAACGTGTTTGTGTAATAAATAACCCAGTTATGCTAACTAAAACGAAACAGAAAACATCGCACTAGTATTTCACGATCCATATTTATGCTCAAGGAAGTAAATAATATCCGTTTAATATTGTTACAACAGAAACTTTCAATTTCTACTAATGTCATGAATGGAAAAATAAGGAAGTAGCTATTATAATTATAAGTGACTCAGCCTTAGATTTACACACAAATATTTTCCCATCACCATCGATGAAATTATGTTTCCCCGTTGTGTCGAAGTAAAATTAGGTACCTAATTCATACTGAATATAATGAGGCACCAAATTAATATTAGAAAAAGGTTAATGCATACATACTTACATACACATATCACGTCATTATGCCTTACGGGGTAGACAGACCCTAAGGTAACAAAGGTTAATGGCAAGTTATATTGTGGTTTACTGAATCTGTGGCGTGTCGAAGTTAAGGAAAACAAAATATATACATATGTGGATTTAAAAATAAATGGATCTTTTCCTGATAAATAACTGCTTAATTGTGTGCATATTTTGCGTTCACGCGATGGTTTTGTTTTGGTAGGTCCTAGTTGTACCTAGAACTAGTGTGCTGTAGGTATGTATACCTCGCCCACCCCCCCGCGAATGTTGCAGATAAAAATGTGGTGTAAAGAGAAACTAAAAGCGACTTAGCAAACAACGTAGCTTGGATATAGAGATCTGTTCCCGTGGGTTTCGTGAAAGGCGACAGCCCCGGATCTACGATTATTTCGAACCGGGTAGAACCTTGTTGGTGGCGCCCCCTCCCGTCAGTGTTTGAGAAAAACTTTTTTTCGATTTTTTGTCTCAAGGATTTGGCGTCCCCATGAAACTTAGGATCCGAGGCTGAAAGGCGACTAAGGGACTTGGATATGACAGTGGGTAGTAGCGCTCGCCATTGCCAACTGCGAACTCCGGCCTTCAGCACTGCGGTGACGGCAAGGGAAAGCACCCCAATATTATTTCAAGAAGGTCGACATAGTTTCAGAACTTTTGATACTCTAAGACGACCACGACCCTCACGACTCAATTAAATGTTTTAACTTAGAAGAATAGGTAGAGGAACGATTTGGTGTGGGTGTTAGTAGTGATGCGGGGCAAACCTCAGATAGTTCTAAATATGTTATACGGATACATCAACTAATCTTATCTCGTGAATGTTACACCGAAAGGACGCAAGGACAGTCGTCGCACTTTGTAAGCTATTGCTTACAAAGTGCGACGCTATCGCTTACCTTCATCGACGTATGAGTCCCAAGGCGCTTGCGATTGGGCGAGACGAATCGCGATGTCTTGGAGCAAGAAACTGGCAGGTTTGTATGGTTTTATTTCGTAGTCCCAGCCACCCTTCTCGTTCCGTTCTGCTTTCTCGCAAAACACGTACACGCTCCTGAGAAAGAAATAAAAATAATAACTATAATACCTTATAAGTCATTTTTGCTAACAGTACCTACTCATATTGGCATGCTTTACACACAAATGCCAAATTTCATCATTTGTAAAACATCATCTTCAAACTACTTTTAAAAGTTGCCATTGTACCTATGGTATTTTTAAGTCGCCCCATTCCTTTTGGCTCCGTATTTTAAGAGTTCTTAAACATTCCTTGACCATACCTACTGACAAGCTTTGAAAGTGCTCGACTCAGAATTACTCATCCACCTACCTACCTTATATTACCTAGCACCTAGCGCGGCCAGGGTTTCCCCGATACGTCAAAACTTTAAACGAACGTGACCTTTTACTAGCTTGAGTTTAGAGATTCAGCAGTTTCCCACTTATCACATTATCACACAGTCACTTTTGATGCCTTCTTTCAAATGTTTCGGTAGTAAAATTCTACGAAAGCATCATGTTTACCATGTATAACAACAACTAACGGATGATTTTTTAAACGTCAGATAGGCCTATTCGACGAATATCTGTATGGGTATCTGCCAGTTAAGTGCATATCTGAGGTTTGAAAAATCAGCTCTAACGATTGTACGGTATCCATTCAAACATGGTTTTTTTTAATGTACTATATGGAAAAAATCAACAAAACAAAAGTAGAATTATCCGTCAACTAATTTAAACTACCTGTAGGACCAATTGAATAATTCTAATAATTCTGCAATTTTTTCCGCATTCCATAACACAAACCACGTACGGGTAAGCAAATACCTTATATAGCGTTAAATTTCACTTTATTTCCCACGACCTCTTTCATCGTCGAGGAAATTGGATACATTGTTTATTACCTACTATTTGACGTCAAACGCTGACTTGCACATACAATATTGTGGCGAGTGACATTACGGCGTTTCCCGGCGGGTATACCAGACTGCTTGACGCATACACATAGGTCTATATGCATTCGGTTGCAAGAAAAAATAGTGTTATCCGCCAGACCCTTGACTTCCGTAGACGCTTAGAGAAGGATAGAATGCTTTATGTTGATGACATTATTTAGAGTGCTAGAGACATAGGAGCATCTTAAATGTAGCGCGGAACTTCTGTTCTTGTGCGTATGTTAGGTCGTTATTGTATTGTATAGTATTACCTTCTTGAGTTATCGTATTTACAGGAGTTCTGTGCGGAAGGTTTTCTACTTGCCAATTCTTACTCAGCTAATCCGAATCGGTGATGGGTTTTCCCCATTTCCCATGTACAAGTGTTGGTCATAATTATTGACATTTCATCAATACTAACAATAAACAGGTAAACTTTGGTTACGTAGAAGTAAGGTGCTTTTGTTAGGGTTAAATTTTGTTTGTAATAATTATTTCACCTTAAGAAAGTTAAACTACCTATCATTTATCAAAGGCTACTTTTATCTCAGCATTGTAAAGTTCCGTGATTTATATTTCAGGTGATTTATATTTGTGGTCTTAGGGCCGATTTTTCAATCCTCGGATAAGCACTTAACTGACAGATACCCATAGAGTTGTTCGTCAAATAGAACCTATCTGGTGATTGAAAAATCGGCCCTTAATGGTCTTATTTCATTTCATTTGCATTTGATTATGATTAGGTTGACCACATATGAGTAATGTGATGACTCATCCGAGATTCCAGACTTAAAAAAATATATTTTTAACGTTAGCCTACTAGTTATATGTGGTGTAGCAAGTGACGCGTTCGAACGTTGTCATTCTGCAATTACGCTATCGCTAACTTGTCACACAACAGCCTTCCCGGACGCGTAACTAAATTGGAATGAGCGAATTTCGGCACGTCTACTGTTATGATAATGGATTCCATACATTCAGCGGCAGTTATTAGTTTATTTCTAACGTAACTGTTAACATGAATGGCTGCTAAGCAAACCTGCAAAGTAACCTGTCATTTTTTATATCGACAATTTCACATTGGTTTCAATTGGCATTGTTCATTTTTTTTAGTATGCTCCAATTCGAAAACCATTTCGAGGACAACCATCAATTATCCGATTTATCTTGTCCGATTTCAAAAATACTTTATGATTGCAGATATTTTTGTAAAAGTACTTTGAACCTTTGTTTGACCGAACGACCGGGTTTTTAGACAGAATCCAGCATCGAATGTTTGCCACAAAAATGAAAAAAAAAGTTTGGCTATGGCAACTGTCACGTGTCACTGTCAAATCTAACAAAAGCATAGACAAAGCCGTTTTTTTTTTATAGCCAGCCGAACGAAGGCGATTGGGATTCTGTCTAAATTCACGAATTATCAAACAGCGAAAAAATATTTATTATTAATTAACAAAGCTACGTAAAAGCATAATATTCAAATTAGTTGCTTGAAATAGTCCATTTTATCAAATAAAGGTGTTAAAAGCACAGCTTAAAAAAAATGAACAATGCCAATTGAAAGAGATACCATTTCAAGAAAACAACAGTTAGCTTCCTTCTACCTACAACAGCAGTAGGTATTTATATTAAATCTTGTTTTCATAATAGCTGAACCTGACTCCGTGATAGGATTGGTATCAACGAGTAAGTGGGCATACGCATAGTCTGGAAACTAGACGAGTAGGTATTGTAGGAAATGATAAGGACTCGGACTGCGAATAGGTACTAACACATTATTCATAAAAAGTTGTACCAGTTGTAGCAAAATCTATATTCTCTGTCGAGCAAACGCAAATGTCACTGAATGTTTAGTTAACAACATCAGCTTAACAAGCGAAGCGTTTATGAATCGAAGTTACAAAATAGATTTACTGTTGAAATTGGAAATGTTTTTTTAACGTTCCTGATATTGAACCTGAGTCAGTATGAATGGGTTTTTCCTTACTTGTCAGGTAGGTCAGGCGCTGGTGTCGAAACAACTACGTCGCCAAGCCTCACGTGCTGAGCAAAGTCCGTGTAATGAGGCACACCGCCGCCCACGCCAACCAGAAACACGTATTCCACCTGCCAACAAGTAATTATTGAAACTTCAGACATATTTAATACCCATAAAATTAAAACGTAGTCTAGACGTCGGGACTCAAACAATATCGCCAGGCAAGACCTATTTCGAGCACCCCACCCTTCCAGACATCCTTGACAACTCGAGTCATGTTTATTTCCGTCTAATTCATGAATACCGTATAAGTGTAGATAGTCGACTAACTAAATGTTTCTCAATTTTTTGAAACAATTCCTACATCAGAAAAAATTGCAAGTAAAGATAGTACAAATTACATAATCTTAGTGTGGTAAACCTTTATCACTTCACACTTTTGTCTTCAGTCGACTCTACATAAAGATACCGATGGACTATGATTGGGAATTAGCGTGTGACAGGTAGCTCCACGAGAGTTAAGGTGAATTTACTAAAAATAAAATAAAAAGAAAGCGAATCGATCTACGTAGCACGTAATCCGTAATGTATAAAAAAGGTTAAAAGTTTAAGACAAAACAATAGAACGTTCGCAAATTAATTAATCTGTCAAACATCAAACTTAAAGTTGTTACAGAAATTTTAGAGCACCGTATCATTTCCAAATCCAATTCATAACCATTTATGATACTTAGGAGAGCGTCTAGTGTAAATGTCAACGAGTCGGTTGTTAATAAATTAACCTAATTAACCTTAACAAAAGAGCGATTGCTCTCAAATTACAATAAAACAGCACCCAAAAATTGTGGCAACCTCTCGTAATTACTGACAATACAGATAGGATATTAATCACGCATACAGCATAAAGTCTAATCGTCACCATTGCCGCTGCAAAACGGCCGAAACGTCGAAATAATTTTCAGCAATATTTTGCAGAGGGTGTTAGCAATTCTGAGTAATCTTCTCGGTAAGCAAATTGCACAAATTCTTGTGCAAACCAATTTAATTCCGATGTAAGTTTATCGAGGCATTTAGCAACTTCGTTGATCTGTTACTAGGCCGATTCAGTTGAGCTATTTTTATCCACAATATTGAAACATACTCGCACCGCTGCCTTACCGATGTGTTACTCATGCGCTGAAGAATTCATAGCATATCGATCTATATTTAAACCATTTCTCAAGTCAAAAGCTTCTCGGTAAACTTTTCGGTTGATATTGAGTACCTACTAAAGAAAAAGGCCATAAGCTCCCCGCATTATTTCTCTTGAGATTGACGCTACCTTCAAAGTCCATTTTGAGTTAACGTTACAACTATGATGAAATCTCTATCACCGCAATGCAGTTGTCACGGGGATAAGTCACCCACATTACAAGTTCCTCGTATTGTAAAACAACCACATAAAATGACGTACTAAGGTGTGAAAAATTACCAGCGGCTAAGGAATTACCTGACGGCTGTTACGTTTTGGTGTAGCGTAGTGGAACAAATAAAAAGTCAAGACTAATATGCGAACATAGTTTTGTGAAATACTTAATTTGGTATAGAAATTGAAAGCAGGATGCTTTGAACAGGCACTTTTATTGTTAGGTCTACGCTAGTCGAAAAACAAGTACTTACTTAAGGGTCTTAGTCTAGTTGTTTTCGTAAGGAAATTATCCGATATTCATTGAAAACTGGGTATTTTCTATAACGTAGTAGAAACAACCAGCTTGCATTGCTAGCTTGGCTAGTTCTGAGCAAGTATATTTACGAGTACAGTGCTGACAAGTCTATTAGCGAGTTCAATTAACCCCTAGGACCCGGAGTGTCTAAACGCAACATATGGAACCTAAGCGTATGCATGTAGGTCGTTGACTCTTTAGTGTTGTAGTAGGTATCTGCGCCAAGACATGACATCAACGATTAAAAACTGGAAATATAGATTCTAACGATGATTAGGTACTATACGATAAGTAAAAGGAATCCTCATCGTATCAGATAGAAGACGTCCTTTGCTGGACATAGTTCGCCCCCAAGGCTTCCCACAACGATCGGTTTTGTGCAACCCACAACAGATGGCTTCCTGTGATATTTACCTATCATCCGTCCATCTAGCAGGATGCCTACCACACGCGGCCGCCACTTCAGAACCTTACGGTCTTAATGGCTATCAGTTCTACCACCAATATAAAAAGGATTAAACCAGCTAGTTCAAGATTGCATTTAAAAATTATTTGGCTCTTATTACTTACATACCTTTTGGAAGATACCGAGCAATCTTGTAGTTGTGTTGCCGGCAGCAGTCATTGCTTCTCTCGTTCGACCAACGGAGGGTAGTTTAGTTGTGACTACGCGATGAGCTCCGATAGTACCCAGGGTATATACGTTGGATTCACCTAGAATCGAATGGAAAATAATGAGAGATACTGATGCTTATATATAGATACCAATAGGTCCCAGGATTTCAAGGATAGTGCAAAAATGCAGCCAATCCCGTGTACAGTAAACGCAGATTACCTTCTGGGAATCTTGATAGTTGGTGTGGTTTTCATTCATTCACCTAATAAGGGAAATTTGAACATATGATTTAGTTGTTGATTACGTACAATTTTTAACCGATGATTAACACCATGGAAAAACGGATTTCAATGGGAGTGAGAAGGTAAACTTGAACATATCGTTTTGCTACGTTTAATAAACTTAGTCGTACATATGTGACGAACTTAGTTATAAAATAAATACAGTAAATGAAGATCATGAAATTAAAAAAGCTTGCAGTTTTCTAATGAAACAAATAAGGCAGGACCTTTTTGGTGTCAGTAAATAAGTAGGTGCTGGCAATTATAATTATAGATTATTTTACTAATTCGTTCCTGATTGACCCTGTCTTTATCAGACTTCGAAAGGGCATTTTTAAATCTAATAATTTATTGAAACAGTGAGGTTCAGATATGGAATTTGTTACAATTGTTTTATGTATTGGATGAAAGTGCAAAGTGAGTGCGGCACCTCTGGACGCATGGTACTTACCTAATGAATAAGATAATAGAAAAGTAACGTGTAGGTAAAGTCGAAAGTACAAACATATACATTTTTGCACCTTAATGCTTTGTAATTAAATTTAAATATACACGCAAATCTTTGTGCTCGACTGTACTCATACTTGTATTATTTATGAATATTCCTTTTGATTAAAAATATTTCGAAAATAGAAGTTTAATGAGTAGATAGAGTAGAGATAGAGGTAGTGGTTTTCGGTATATATTTAAGGAAAGGGACCTTTTAAAGGGTTGAGATAAAGAAAATAATACCCGGTATATACCTATCATGTTTCCAAAATACTTACATAAGTACGAGTAATTCAATCACACAGGAACACTATGAATGAAAATTACTATTAAGTATGTTATGAAAACTACTGTAACGGGAAATTAGAAGGAAAATTAAGCATTTATGAAGATTATTTAATAAGTACGTGCGTTAATACGTAAATTCAATGAGTCAATCGTTTGTATAAAGGATGGTCCTTTAATGCAAAAAGTATCAGTTTACAAAGTGGTTCAATCAAGTCAGGACCTATTAGCATAACCATTTTTGGTGGCAACTAATAATAGGGCCTACTTTAATAATTTGTTCCAATTTTGTCTGACCTTATATCCGGCCGGACCTTCAATTTCATATTAAAAAATCAGTGAAAGTGAACCAGTGAAAATCCGCCATGGAGTTTGTCACCTTTGTTTTATGCACGGCAGTGATTGCACAAACGAGTGCTGCACCCTTGGAAGCCGGGTAATTACATCTTCATAATAACAATAAATACGATTAAACTAAGAAAATATATGTTGTATGTAAAGTTCGCACACTAATGGCATTCAAGGTTTTTTAAGAGCATGCTTCGTATTTTTGCGAAAATAAGGAATAGTAATAAATATTGTAGATCTCAAACATGGAATGGGCTTATTTATTGCTTTACGTTACTATTTTGTCGTATTTTTAATTCAGTCAAGTCAGCCTAATATTAGCCGCATTTAAAAGTAACTCTGTATTATT
Organism: Pandemis corylana; assembly: GCA_949127965.1. Lineage (NCBI taxonomy): Eukaryota > Metazoa > Arthropoda > Insecta > Lepidoptera > Tortricidae > Pandemis > Pandemis corylana. The sequence goes on along the minus strand of OX421856.1, from coordinate 8,592,608 downwards.
TTACTAAATTAAACTGTATCTTTTTCCAGTTACCCGCATCATAATAACCAGTTCGATCTACCAGAAATTGCGCGCAATGGATTCGATATGACTTTAGAAGCGTCAATTGACAAACAATTTAAAGAGAAATATCAAGATCAATCGTAAGTTTATAACTGTACATATATTAGTTGTTCTGCAATCTTAAAAGGGGCGGTTTTAGAAAGAAATATACCTACCGAGTGATGAAACTGAAAGTAATATCCAAATTTGATAAGTTGCCATAGTATTATGTATTTTCTTTTTATGAAACATGTTGAAACATGTTTATATTTATAAATAAGGATCATCAGTAACTTCCACTTAAAAGTTTAAAAATTCCTGGTGACTGATAATTGTTGATTGATTAGGTTAGATTGATGAAGTGCCTAATGCTTAATTGTTTATTTAAGGTCGTGGAGTGTAATATTGGAGACTAGTGATAATGCCAAATTATGTGCAAACCAAACTGTGGAAGGCATGTACATCTGCATCGAACCGAAAAATGATAAACCCTGCAACGATCCTGGTAAGTATTTAAACTAATCTACTGAACTTCGTATTTTTCTGAGAGTTTAAATTAATAATTGATTCACCTAAAACAATGAATATCTAATCGAAAGTTGCAGGTACGTTGAGCGTATCAAATCATTTATATTAGATGCGCCTCTGTTTTCAGGAACAACCACCTTCAAACTTCGCATCAAAGCTGTGGTAAACCAAGCCAACGAAGAAGAATTGTTACTGGAAGTATATCTAAATGAAAGCCATCAACTTGAACAAATGACTACGTTCGAGCAATTCAAGCACGTGTCGATGGGAGGCGTAATTGGAGACATTAAAAAATTACACTTTGACTTCAGCGAGCAGGCGAAAGCGGGTTGAAATTTAATTTGCTCAATTAATATACTTAAGTAAAAAATGTATTGGACTTCGGTAAACAATAGATTAGCAGTCTTGATATTATATTGTCTAATATGGAATAAAGTCTTGAATTCGTTTAAGAACAAATCCATTCTGCCAAAAACACTCAAGTGTGGTTTGATCTTAGTACTATAAAGGACTTTGCTGTTCGCAGACCTTTGTCCTTATTTTTTTATAAGTATGGTCTGAGAGTATAATTAGGACGCAAATTCGGCGAGTAGCCGCCGGCGACGGTGAATCCGAGCATTACGCTCGTGAAATATGTAACAGAGTCGAAAGCGGTCATTATGCTATTCTTTAGTTTCAGCTTCCGCTCACCGCTGCCCTCCGAATTTAATAATATAAGAAATTAAATTAAGTCAATTTCAAACTTAAGTATTAATGTGATAAAGTTGCCGATATGTACCTGCAAAGTCATTTAATTGTAAAAGTGTGCGTGTATTTATTTGTGTATGTGATTAAACTGTATAATACAAATGTTAACTATTCTATGTGAATGAAAAAAAAACTTACCTACATAAAAATCTAATATTGCCAAATCACAGAATTAAGAGGATAATATACTGCCTTTTGTAGCATTCCAGATAAACTAGTGATCAATTTAGAATACTTTGTGCAAGTAAATGTAGATATGTTTATGATACGAATTTGCGATTTTTTTTAATTAAAGACATTTTAGTGACACTTAATGACTTTCTTTAAAAGAACTACCTACGATAAATTATTAGGCATTAACTATTAAGAGTCAGTTAAAGTTTCTAATTAGAGCGATAATCTATTTAAATTACATTAGGTAGGTACCCACTCAATGGATGAACATATCAATATTTAGTAACATTTAAAAAAAAATGCTGCCCTCTGCTGGTCTTTTGGAGAGGCTCAGAGTCGCTCAACGAGCTATGGAGAGAGCTATGCTCAGAGTTTCTTTGCGCGATAGAATCCGGAATACGGAGATTCGCCGAAGAACTAGAGTCACCGACATAACTCGCAGAGTACCTATGTACGATGAAGTAGCAATAGGCAGGCCACATCGCTCGTAGAACAGACAACCGTTCAGGGAGAAAAGTTATCGAGTGGCGACCACGAACAGAAAGACGCAATGTTAGCAGGCCTCTCACTAGGTAGACGACGACAATGTGAAAGTTGCGGGAAAACGGTGGATGCAAGTGGCGAATTGTCGTTGATTATGGAGTGCTAAGGGGGAAGCCTTTGTTCAACAGTGGACGTCTTCAAGCTGATGATGATGATGACGAAAAAAAAATGTGTGATGTATGTACATTCTCAAGTTAGTTAAATACTTAATTAATTAAGTACGTAGTTAATTAAGTACTTAGTAGGCCCAAAGAACTTAATAATAGTTTTTGTCTCTATACGTAACTTTGACCTTTGCTTGACACACACAAAACATAGGACATGATATATGTTTAAATGTTTATTACGAGTATAAACAGGTTTTTTTTTCAATTAAGGGGTGAACGTACCTATTCAATAATGCTGATAATCAAGTTGTTTAAGACTAACCACTAAGAAGAACCACTAACTAAGAGCTAGCAAAATTACTTGTATAAGTTTGTGGTATCTTACCCTACCGTGGTACCGTTATCTCTGTGATAATGATAATAAGTGTGTAATATAATTTCTTGTATTGTTTATTTGTTAACGAAGTCTATTAGAGTTATCGACAAATGTTATTTTATTAAACAATTAAATAAAGTTTGAACTCGAAAGTGAACCAATTTATTTTTTCATGAGGTTGCGCCACTATCCCCTCTTTTCGACTGTTTGCGTCTACATATTTACATATTTATTATATGCAGTCGCGTCTTGCAACTACTTATATTAGTAGCAACATATTTATATACATAAGATAATTACAGTGAGTTAAAGAAACAGTGACACAAGTAGGTAGGTAGGTAGAACAGATAAGTAGACTGAAATCTCTCAAAATACTACAAATATTAGTATCATAAATTGATTACCTATTTATAAGTATAATTATGTGGGGTGAGGTGAGGTGTGCAATTGACTTCCTCGCGATCGGTTCCACATTTCGAAGAAAATGTTTGTGTGCGTTGGAATGTAACCCACACATGAAACACCTGAGCTAATACTCGTACTGCTAGCACACATTCAAAAGCTTTTACGGTATCGTCTCGCATCATTCGTTCATCTCACTCACATGCACACCGTCCATATGATTAAGAAGCAGCCACGCATACCCCATTTATCTTACTCCCACATCAAACGGCAACTATAAATCGACGTTTTAAAGGCGCCAGCAGTCGTAAACTCTGAGATAAGGTAAATTATTATAATCCAAACTCTAATAAAAAACCGAATAGAGCGACGCGGCCTTGCGGCGTCGCCAATTCAAGTTTGTTTCCATGTCTAGTCGAAGGCTGCGGAATAAGAATAGCCGTGGAGTTTGCCACCATGGCCAGGTGTAGAGGTGTGCGTTTACGTACACAGATGCATTGCGTCGGAGTTTAACTGAATTTTATCAACGAAGTCGACCTACAGAGTGAAGTTGAGATTCTAGCCGGGTAACCGTGTAGTAGGTAGTCTGTGATAAGTGCTAGTGAGAAATCTCGTAGCACGACTCAGTACGAGATGACGTGAGCAGTTAACAACGGTGTGTTTTGTTTATTTTCATCATTACGTCATCTTCCTAATTGAAACCATTTTTAGTCTTGGAATTTTAAGCACTTTACGGTTGTTCTGTGTACATCTAGCGGTTTAGTTTCGCGTAGTATAAAGAACTCGCAGTTAAGTGCATACAAGTGAACGAAGATGTTGAAAGCATGCTGGGATTGTGTGGCAGGGTATGATTTGATTATAAATGTTAACAAAAGTTGCGTAAATATTTATGATGTCATATTTTTTGTGGGGATATTCCACGTTGCTACCTATACTTATTTTAATTTTCTAATACATTCTCTTTTTTAGCGTTGAAAATAAGGTAGGTAAGGATTTTTGACAAATAAATAACGATGGGTACCTAATTATAAAAACATGGGGTAGGTAAGTAATTATATAGAGGTTTACCTATCAACGGTGGTATTCTATATTCAATGTATACTTTTATTTATAACTATCAGCTATTCATTTCTTGAAAACATCACTACATAGCAAAAAACAATTTATCATAAAATAGACATGTCAAGATTGTTTACCGTTCTTCTAAAATACTAGAAAAAAATGAAGTTAGTTTTCGGACGCTTTCTAAATGTCAATGTCAACAAGCGTTACGTCAAAATAATGTTTTCAAGGTTAAGATAAGCATTATGTTTTAGCGAGTGCTCGTGTAGGTGAAAATTTAGTGAAAGAAATGGTATATTTTCTTCACGGCTGAAGTATTTTAGTTCAGTGCTTAAAAAATTCTAAAAAGTACGTATCCGGATGAACCTAACAAGTGAAATTTAAATCAAGTTAGGTGTTAGGTTAGTTTTCTAAAATGCTATGTCCTTTCCAGATATATTTTATTTTATTATCATATTGTTACGGATATAAGGGCAGTGTTAAACCAATCATTGGTAAACACGAAATTAGTCATAGTTTTCCTTAACTAACAGTTGTCGTTTGTTACTTATCGATTTAGAAGCAGTGCGTTAAGAGACGGCGGGGATAACGAAGTCAGTTATGGCACTCACTTGAATGGGAACAGTCAGAGAGCTCCGCTGCGTCCGGGAGAAAGAAACATGTTCGTCCTGCCACGAGCGCTCAACGATGGGGACACTATCATTGTCTCTGGTTCTTTAAATAACCCAGAAAGGTAGTTTTTTTTTCTTTTTATATACTTTTATAGTCTTAAAACAGATAGGTACTTAAGTTTCATAACTATTGTTGTCATGACTTTATGATTTGATACATTTTATGCACTTATTTTAAATCCATGACAAGTTGGAATTCCACAAAAATTTGTGTTTTGTCTTTTTTAAATTCATGGTAATTGTATGTAACTGTTCAGTTATTTTGTTTACACATTGTACCTACATAATAACCTAAGTAAATCAATTAAATTTAATAACATTTGAACTTAATTTTCTTTTCAGGTTTATAGTTAACTTATTAACTGGAACTTCTAGTCCAGATTACAACAATATTGCTTGCCAACTGGAGGCAAATTTTCCTACATCATCCAATAATTCAAATGGAGTGATACTTAGAATCATAGACAATGGCCAGACCGAGGTGATAAACGGATCTTACATGAACCAGCCTGCAAATGGTATGATGTCAGGTATTAATACAAAATTATTTAACATACCTAGCTAATTAATTCATCTCTGTCAATTAACCAATCTAATTATGACTAGATATATTAATAATCACAACTTTTAATAGTTAGATAACTAAATGTCATTGGTCCTAAGTCCAACTTTTGAACACATTTGGACTAATCCAAACATACTTAACAGTTAGGTATGATATTTTTCTTTCTTTAAATTTCTATGTATATTTTAAGATTCCGAAAATTATTTTAATGAAACTTGTTATGCAGGGGCGAAAAATCATTCTAAATTAAGTCTTGTCTCTGGGAAAATGTGTTTTTTGATTTTATTATTACAATGTTGGACATTATAGTCATTAATCATAATCACCAAACAAATTTTAAAGTTATGTAGAGTTTTAGAGTTGTCGAGGGAAAATCGAGTGAGTGAAAATCTTGGGAATCATGAGGTGATGCTGTTGGCAACCCATCACTATTTTGATTCCCCTTTCCACCTATATGTCCACAATCATGCTAAACGTGGCCTTTAGGTCTTGTTACTTTAGGCTCTGTCTACCCCATAAGGGATAAAAACGTGATTTATGTATGTATGTATTTAGAGTTTTTTTAAGAGTAGAATCTTATTCTTGTTACAAGAATGACATTTTTGGCCTCAAATAAGGTCTTACCTTTAGTACTATGATAGAATAGATACCATACACAGCTTAGAAATGAATAAAATATGGCACAATGAGATTTTGACTTCCTTGCCACTAAGTTCGGTACTTTCTATTGCTCGATCATGGACAAGTTTAATATTTGGTGATGACAGTCTGACTAATAATAATAACTCCCTATTTTAACCCTTTTTAAATATTTTTTCAGGTTCGAAGTTTGAATTTAAGTTTAAATTTGAAACAATCAATGGGATGGCGGCACTATCGATATTTGTGAATGATTCCGGTTTAGAACAAATTGTACTGAAACATGATTTTGAACAAGTTAGTTTCTTGGAATTACAAGGTGATGTTAATGTCAGTGGACTAGCTTTCCAGTTTGCTTAATTAATTGGAAGGACTAACCCCCTTATTCATGAAAAATACAAATATTTTGTAGCTATTGTATGTTTCGTCTGTTTCTGGAAAAGGCAAATGTGAAAGTGACAGATAAAGAAAACAAATGTTTAGTAAACATAGGCTAAGGAAGGAGCCTTTATGAATAAGGGGGTAAGATTAAAGAAGTAAGTTGACGAGCGTATGCAATAGATGACGGTCAGTTTACAATTGATTTGACTTTTTCATGTGTAAGGTAAAGTTAAAATGCCTTATGACAATGAAACATGACGACTAAAGCGACCGCTGTTTATCGCTAACTGACCGTAGGATTGCGAGAATGACTCCGCGTTTAAGTCATTTATTTCGTCAACTTACATCTATACTAAGATATTACCCACTACGCAGGTACCTATTTTTATATGTTTAGAATAAAATATAACATAATGATGCAAATGTACACTAGTCGTTTAAAAAAGAACTTATTTGTACCATCACAGATTTTAGTTTCGTGCCTTTATGGAGTCATTTCGTGAATTAATTTACTGACCAAAATGTTGTTTGAGATTTTTAAGGCTATTAGTTTTTTATGTATATCGATCGGCTCGCAATGACTTCGTCATCCACTATACAAGTGTTTATAAAAGAAATATCAAATACCAACGTATTCCTTAGCTTTAGTGTATTGACACATTTAAAAGTGACTAGTGATGTGACCAAGGAAGGACGCAAACGGAAGTCATACATTCATACTTTTTTAAATCTACGAATAAGGTTATATTCGCCTGCGACGTACTGACTTAAGTCATTCTGATAATTATGTAACTACAGTTACGTTGACGCCATTATGATAAACATATGGTTAAGTTTACTTCCATGCTGGTCTGGGAGCAAAGGAAATACAAAGTATGTACCAGTTGCTTATCGTCCCGCGCAGATGGTAAAAGCCCGTCGAGGGAACGGGCGAAATTCTTAGGAATCATGTTGTAGGCGATGCAGCTAGCAACCCATCACTATTTTGATTCTTCTTTCCACCTATACGCCTACAATCATGCTAAACGTGGTCTTTAGGTTTTGTTACCTCAGGCAGTGTCTACCCCGTAAGGGATATAGACGTGATTTGTGTATGTGTATGAATGTATGTATGGTTAAGTATTTTGATATTTATAAACCTATTTGTGGCTTGTATTATAGTTGCAGTCCGACAGTATTAAGTTATTTGTATTATGTGTCGTCATTCAAAAAACCGTCCACCTGCGAGTCGGACTCGTACATGAAGGGTTCCCTGCCGATACCGGACAGAAAAAACACACGTTTATTAGATATTGCCCTTTGGGTATGGAACCTTACAAAGTATTATATTGCATAAAATATTGTTAATTGTTGTCAATTTATTATTAGTTCGCATAAGTGTTTATTATAATGTAATCCCACCGTTTCACACGCAGTGGAGCTTATTTACCTTTATTGTAATGTCAAGATTTATATGCGCACGAGTAAATGTATAATAATTATTTTAGAACTCTAATGCTGATCCTCCAATTAAACACGAAAATTATTATCTACCTATGTTATGCCATGAAAATGTATCGTTGTTGTTCATACAGCAGAAAATATAGGAGTAATTTATTGTATGACTATATTATGAGAAAACAATATTAATAATATTACCTAGGCATTTATTTTAATGAATTGTAACGTACATAGGCTGTTCTAATTTTATTTGGCTCTCCTCGAGAGCTTGATGATTATACATATTTATGTATAAAGTTATCGTATGCGTCTATGCACACTTGATAATAATTGTTATCAGATGTTGCACCTTCTATTTCAACTATTTGTCATATCCCCTGATAAAACTATGAGTGATGTTTACGAACAATAAAGGCCGTAAAATATTACTATATCTGTATGTGTATCAACCTAGTCTAAATACAATTACTGAATCACAATATTACGATATGCTTTCTTTTATTTTGTTAGCATTTATCAAGTAATTTAATTTTGTTACCTACCTAAGTTACATTAAGCTATTGTATGATAACATGTACCAATACACCAGTAAGAAATAAAAGGACAAACTACTTTGTTTTTTCATTTAAGCATGTACATTTAGGGATTATTTAATCCTCTTCAATTTCACACCTACGCGAACGCTATATGGGTGAGGACCAAAAAGTTACACACCGTTAAAGTTGCGTTAAAATTTCCACAAACTTTTTCCATTGTGACACGAAAATTAGTCATAAATTTCTAGGGTTAAAAATCCTAGGGTTAACAGTTTCTATTTTATGAAAATATGTATAAATTAAATAAGTTGTCAATAAAAATATTTTTAATGATTACGACAGATTTGTGATACAAGATACAAGTTCAGTGGCGTAACTATAATGTCTGGAGCCCGCGGCAAATTCGTCAGATGGGGCTCCTTCCTCAATATAAAGAAGTGCATCAGCGTCCCTTCTATGCTCTAAACCAAGCCAGTTCGGGGCCCCTGGCATTTTGCCATCCCTGCCACCCTATAGTTACGCCACTGTACAAATGCATCTCATTTTGCACATTTAAGTATATTTTTGGTTATGTATGAATGAATATCCTGAGTAGGTTCGTAGTAGTTTCTAAAGTCTTGGTATAAAAGTGAAACGTAATTTTAAACTGGAAACCGGTATGGCCGCATTCGCCGCCTACGTCAAATCTGGCCATCAGAATTTGAAACTTTATATCAATTTAAAAAGGTACGAAATTGCTTAGACTTACAAGTCCAAGTTCTATTTGGTAAGCTGGGATTTATGATTTTTTCAAGTTATATCTTGTATCTGTAGTCTAGAAAATGTATTTTATGTTATTAGAACATCCATCCTTTTGTTATGATTGTGATTTACAATTAATAACAACTCTTGGAACTTTAATATTTACAAACGATATTTCCTTCGGGGAATACTACAGGAATAGTGTGCAGTTACATCACATTGACGTAGGTAAATGTTGTATCTCATTCACAATAATATTTATGAATTAAATAATACATTTAATGTTTTTACGGCTAACTGCCACATAAATATGTAGTCGGGCAAGGATAAGTAACTATTGTTTGTTTAGTAACCTCGGAGTTATATCCTCAAAATACAGCAGGAAAGACGTGATTTGACTTTAAAATGTTATCTATTCTTAATAAATGCTCCACAATGTTATTTGAAACTTTTGAGGAAAAGTTAGTAGGTGGGCAAGGAAACTTTTATCGTGTTCCTACGATAACTTAGACAATCGTTGAATATGGTGTTTAACACATGTCAGTTCATAGGAAACTGTGGTTTTAGTTTGTCTAGGGTGTGAATGTGTATAAGTTTTCTTGGTAAGATCATTATTGTTGTAACCATAGCTAGATGATCAGAAGCAGACAAAGGATTTTGTTTTAGGATTTTCATTTATCGACTTTTTATGGACATAATAATATAATTATACATATATCAATAGCGACGCTTCGTTATCGACTTAATGTATCAGCACATGTTTGTGCCGGCAACCGGCAATTAGTTTATCGACCTTTGTTTTCATTAGTAGAAAACTACTAATGAAAACAAAGGTCGATAAACTATAAGGTCGAATGACGTGACGTGCATTTGTCACTTTAGAATAAAAATTCTAAAGTGACAAATGCACGTCACGTCATTCGTTTGCAAGTACACGTAGTAATAGTTTACTTAACACGATACTAGACTTTTCAGAATTATGTATTCTATTTACCTTGATTTTCTGGGTATTAACCTATTCATAACGGGTTATTCCCCGTTCGACTAAATCAACAAAAACAAATCATCTTTGCTTGCATTTCAAACAATCATTATGAACAGTATAATAATACTAATTAATATTGTACTAGTCATAAACTAACAATAACACTTAATATCAATAACTATTAATAACATTAAGTCCCGTTATTATCCCTTTAATTAATTTAACCACAGAGTAACGCGCAAAGATGTGTTTTTTTTTATCTAAACCAATGTGTAACTTAGTTATCACCGCTTAGCTTACTAGCCAGAGGGTGTACGTCGATAAGTATATTATATATTATCATCCCACCTTACATATTTCAAATAGTCTAGGTAAATAAGTAGTAAGTATGTAAAGTCACGTCATATAATTTCTCTTTTTAGAATTCTAGACCTATAAAGGAAATAAGGAACCCTTACAAGATTACCTTGTGGTTCGTCTGTCCGTCAAGACCCTTTTACTCAGGAACGCGTAAAGGTTTAAAGTTGAAATTAATACCAAATACCTGAGGTCTGTGGTCCCTGGAGTTGTGAAAAAAAAAAACCGGTCAAGTGCGAGTCGGACTCGCGCACCGAGGGTTCCGTATCATTATCTATAAATATCTAAAACCAGTGTAAGCAGAGCCCTGTTCCAAAGCAAAATGTACGCAGTGTGGGGTTACTTTATATTGGTCACTGCTATATACAGACATACATACACATTTACGGTTTTCGCAATTATTCTTTAATCTGTGCTATAAGACCTACCTTCATACCAAATTTCAAGATTCTGCGTTCACGGGAACTACCTTGTAGGTTTTGATTCCCTTGAGAGTTGAAAATTTGCGGAAATTTGCGGTTCAAACGGCTGTATCTTTTGATTGCGTTGGCTTAGAAGTTTGATTTTTTCATAGCTTCAAGGGACAGTAGACCTGAGTAATTGATATAAATTTCAGCTTCATACCTCCACGCGTTACTGAGAAAAAGGGTCTTGACAGACGGACGGACGGACGGACAGACAGACGGACAACAAAGTGATCCTATAAGGGTTCCGTTTTTTCCTTTTGAGGTACGGAACCCTAAAAAATAAACCCTCTAAATCTACGGGATCAAAATTGCTACTTCCAGTTGTCCTAGAAATTTGAAATGTGGTATAAAGGTAATATATAGCACAACGAATGGAATAAAAAGAATAGAAAAAGACCTCACACTCACTACATTTTGCTTAGGAGCAGAGTTCTGCTAACACTGGATTTTTTTATTTACTTGCTGAATTTGTACAGAATCATCGGTGCGCAAGTCCGACTCACTTGTTTTCGCAAGAGAGGGGTGTTATAAGCTTGACATCGATGTGTGTGTGTGTGTGTTTGTCTGTCTGTGGCTCACAGCTCTCAACTGAAGCCGATGGACCGAAACAGTGACAGCATTACCTGTGACACGGTCTAGTGAACGACCTCAATTAAGTCTTCAAAAGGTACTCACCGACCGTCGTATATCGCACGAACGTCTCCTGGTTGTCCATCATGGCGTCAACCGCTTGCTTCTCGCAGTACAGAGCCGTTATAATCGCTATGCTGGGTTGCCGCGACGAACACAACGTCGGCATTTGTTTCACTACCTGTGACAATTTAATTATTATAAGCCCGTCAGGTTTTAAAAGTACTGTAGGTTACGTGTGTAGGCAATAGTTTAAAAATATTTAGTTAAACCTGAAGGTTGCGACAATGGCATGCAATAATACGCTGTGACAATTAAGCATAGTTGGTGTCACTTATGTAGGTTTTTTTTCTAATTTCTGGAAACCTTTAAATAAATCGTAGAGTTCTGTTTGTAGCATATCCATCAGAGCATAGGTATATGAAAGCACTATGATTGCTTGAAATAGGGTTGATTTTGGAATCCCATTTTGATGGGTTAAGTTATGGCTGCGTCAAGGCATAAAGTGCCATCATTAACCTTTTGACCGCCAATGTCGGCTGTGGCCGACAGAGGTTATAAGTGTAAAAATGACTTTCATGCAAAGGCATAAGAATGAAAATAGCTTTACTATGTATCTAAGCTAGGCGTTCAAAAGGTTAACAGAATAAGAGCACCACCTATCGGAGCTCTATCGTCCCAGTCTCACTGGGTAGTCAAAGATCATTCTTTCACTTAATCTCTCATTAAAAAGGTGTTACATTAATGTTAGTGATCATTTAATTAATTCAACATCTGTAGTAGGTACCTAATAAAATAGTAATTACCTGCGTATCAACACTGTGCTGTCGTATGTAAAGTCCCTCCGACATGGCCCGGGTAAGACCTTTCTCTTCCAGTGCTTCTAGTGCATCTTTTACTTCCGCCTTCGACCATTTTCCACCACTGCAAAAAAAAACAAGAATCCTAGCGATTAGCGAAGTATAGCTTACATTAGCTATTGGGGAGGCATAATAATCAGAGCAGGCTGTCTTAGAACCTAACCATTATCTAGTGCGGTTGTTGCAAACAGTTGCACCACGAGAAAACACTAAATACTGCATTAATAGTTACCATAAACCAGGGTGATTTTACGGCTGGTAGTAATTTTGAAGTCAAAATACACTGTCTTAAAATTTAATATTTAAGGTGGTTTATTTTCACTAAACTAACAACCCTGTGAATGATTTTCGGGAAATTTTAATGCGGTTGACAATTTTGTCCATTATCCATTTCCATACATCGGTCGGTCGATGTCCAAAGTGAATGGCATCAAAGGGAACACTTAATTTTCAAAATCGAAGAAAATCTAAAGGAAGTCTTAGGTTTACACTACTTAAATTACCGCGCTTCTGTGAAATCTATTAAATTATCTAGAATTTAAATTATACATTATGTCGATGGTCTAGTTCATAATCATACTAATTAATGATTTTTATGCAATTTCAACTTCATTCTAACTACATCAGCTTTTTCCCCGTAATTAGTATCATTGCGAATTAGGCTACGGATAAAAATGTAAATGTTTTCTTTATAACTTACGTAATAAAATCGTCGACGGTCAACGGGTTGGGGTAGGCGTTCTCGATCATGTCTAGCACTCTCTGTTCAGATATCACAGGCGTTTGATTTGCCACACTGTCTTCTATGAAAACTGCAATATATAGACACTCGTTAGTATTGATATTGGGATATAACATGTACAAAAAGTGCATTTGTGATGTGATGTTGCACTACTTTCAAGCACAAATACTGAACATGTCTAAACAAGAAGGTATAAGTAATACAAGTTTTCCATGGTCAAGGACGTCGATTAACTGTTTTAGATTTTAGCATCGTTCGATATTGAAATGATGTAAATAAGGAAACTTTTCGCGAACACACCCGTGCAGTAAAGTATATGTAGAACGGGTGGAAATTATTATTACAACGTCAACATTTTAAATAACATCAAATTAATAACGTTCACGATATGCAGTTTCTAAAACTGTTAATTTGGCCCAATTCTCTGTTAAATCCTCAGTTAAATGATGAATTAATTGACGTGTCTAACTGTGGCAAGAAGGTGCTATAAAAAAGGCTGAGAGACGCTATAATTAATGGTCTTTGACTTGAGTTGGCACTATCTTACCTCTGTGTCTCACAACTTGAGTTTGAATTTAAAATAAAAGTATATACCTCTATTATACAAATTTACATACTTAAATTTATATAACACTATCTAAAAGCATAAAATAATAACTAAATAAAATTCAAATTTGATATAAGTACCGCAACTTAGAAGAAAACACAAAGCTATAGCTGACTATATACAGCAATTTTCAGGTGGCATGCCATTATCTAGCGTGTATGAAAATTAAAAGAATGTTGTTAATACTGGGACTGGATAATAATTCATAACTACCCACGTGAGCACAGAGCACATCAGGGACCATAAATATAGAATATAGTAATAGATCGGCAACGCAGGCGAAAGAGCGATATAATATGCGTATGTCATGGCGAAATAGATAGACGTGATCAGTTTTCATACTCGTTGTGAGTGATCTAGTGACACTCTTACGTGAAATCAGTAAGTAATGTTTGTTTCAGTTAACATATATGCTATGCTATGCTATTTCTTCCATGCTGGTCTGGGAGTAAAGAAAGTTGTTTCAGTTGCTTCTCTTCCCGCGCAGATGGTAAAAGCCCATCAAGGGAATGGGCGAAAGTCTTAGGAATCATGTTATCATCACTATTTTGATTTCCCTTTCCACTTATACGCCCTTAATCATGCTAAACGTGGCCGTAAGGTTTTGTTACCTTAGGCTCTGTCTACCCCGTAAGGGATAAAGACGTGATTTATGTACGTATGTATGTATATGCTATGCTACATTTACAAGGGACACCATCGAATTAAAGACTAGCATTAGAGTGACACCGAAATACCTAGATATTGCTCTACATTTTTGAGAGTTCGGAAGATTAGACAACGGCGTAGAATAATCACATTATAATTATATAGTACACTTTCAAAACAAATTACTAAATTACTTCCAAATAATTTTAGTGAATGTGTAGGTAAAGAAAAAGTATGAAAATATTAAATAGTTATGTACAAAATACGGCCATGCGATCACTCAAAATAAGAAATTATGATTTGTATACATACAGCCATTACTATAGACGTAAGTATATGTCTTACTTGAAATAACGCCATTTGATTCTGTATGATAAATAAAAAATACAATGAATATATTATTATTATGCAGCAGAAAAAAATGAATACTTAATAATCCAACCACCAACCCAAAGCATCACGATTATACTTTTAATACCCATACCTGCCATACCCATTAGTAAGTCAAATGAGCAAGTTATATATTTATTAGTTACGAGTATTTTGCCTTGAAGATTCTCATTAATTTCTAAATTAGTTACAGAAAAATAAACTGTTTTAACTGTGATACTTTAACTTTAAAAAATTTAAGCATGAAATCAGATGTACATTTTGTAGTTTAACATTCCAAAATACAGGTATTTCTCATTTCTAAAAATGCACATTTAACAAAAGATTGCAAGCTGAAAAATTCGCGTTTTCCCAGTGGTACTCGTAATACCAACTAGATCTAGATCGAACATTTTCACTCAAAAACCCCGCCAGGGGCTCTTTTACATGTCCTTTTGAAACTACCAGCACATTCGGAAAGACCATCATTGCCAAGAAGAATGCGCCGCAAGAAACTTCGAAATCATTACAACCTCCGTTGAGATCTCCAAACATACACAACATCTACGAGTATGTCAATAAAAATGAATCGCTGTTGCTAGACGCAAAACTCAAGAACGGGTGGACCGATCTGAATAATATTTTTTTTATTGTGTTTTTTATTGTCATGACAAGATTTTTATGGGACAATATTTAGCTAGTATACAATAAATACTTATTGCTCGTTTCATAATATATTTAGGATACAGAATTACAATAATCAATTGTTGCTATCTGTTGGTGCTCTCCTGACCTAAATAGTTCATTATTTCGCGATCTCATTTCCGTAGAGAAAGCAATTAGTTGAATAGCAGCCTATGGTATTACGTACACGCTAATTACTTTTCCCCGATATGTTAATTGATTTCGGAAACGGAGTACTTTGATTATCGACCTAATTTAGCTAATTAACGCTGACGCTAGCTGTTTCATCGACCAGTGCCTTGAAGTAATTAAAAAAAAAACTGAATTGTATTACATTTTTCTTGAACGCAGCAATTACTTTAAATCCATTGCTATTGACTTGAGTTTCTTGGTTAGAAAGTATAATGAATTTATTTAAATATCACCAAAATTTTACTTTGAGGTTCGTGAAATGTACCTACTCAAGATCAATTTAAAAATGAATTTGTATGTAACTTTCGCAATAGATACATACCTGGTGGCGGTGTCCCAGTTCCTTCCTGTCGCAATTCTATTTCTAATATCTTCAAATGGAGATATTTGTGCTGCATGAGTTTTATTATCTTTTTTATGAATCCCACGTAATCTGAAACGTGAAAACCAGATTTATAATAACAAACTCTTATCATAGGGTTAAGATTATTGGCAAACATTGGCTTATAAAAAGATAATCAGGAAGAGCTGTAAGATTTATTTAGTCTCTATCATAACTACAATATCATTATGTTTTTTATCTTGCGTGATTCAATTCAGTCCCGTCAGTCTATATTCTATTCAATAATTTATCAAACAAAAGAAATAACTGTGTGTTTGTTTAAAGTCAGACAAAGAGTTTAATTCTGTACCTACTAGTTTTTATCATTCCACTTAAAACTAGGTACTCATAGCTTTTGTCGATAGCTTAGTTAGATTAGATGGAGTGGACTTATATTTCTTCCATGCTGGTCTGGGAGTAAAGAAAAAACATAGAATGTACCAGTTGCTTCTCTTCCCGCCCAGATGGTAAAAGCCCAGCCAGGGAATAGGCGAAAATCTCAAGAATCGTGTTATAGGCGATGCGGCTAGCAACCCATCACTATTTTAATTCCCCTTTCCACCTTTACGCCCACAAACATACTAAACGTGGCCTTTAGGTCTTGTTACCTTTCTGTCTACCACGTAAGACATCATTTATGTATGTATGTATGTGTTTTATTGACATTTGTACCTACATATAGTCCTTCTTTGCACTTTATCTAAATCTAAAATTCAACATAATTCTTCAGGGTTTTATACAATACGAAAGGAAGTAACAAGCGATCAGGGCCCTCTTAAATCAACAGGGCGCGAAAGCGACGACAATATTTGAATCACAGTTCCTGTATTTCAGAGGGCCTTGACCTGGGCTACACGTAGTGCCCTTAAGGTAGTTGGAACTGACCAAGCATTGGTATTTGCTTATCAATTTACCTTTAGGGAAGTCCTGTGGGCTGACCAGTTCTCGGAAGAACGCCTGGGCCTCATATGGCCGTTCGCTGGGCGTCGTCTGTGGCTTGAACCAGAAACGGAGCGCGCGGGCTTCCCTTGTATGAGAGCCCGTCGCACCCGACACCAGGTAAACGCGGAACTCTAACTGCGCGTGACATGGCTCTGTTACACCGTTTTCTGGAAGTTAAAATAGGTAATGTTAATCTTTATTTTTATACTAGAGAAAAGAAGCTTCTTACCGTTAATTTGGCAATGTACACTACATTGTACGAGTTCAAAGAATACCTTTTTGTATTTTTTTAACACATAATTTTTTGGTCTCTAAAATTACGGTGAGGCTTGAACCGTGACTTTTTTTTAATTATGTCAATTTAAGGGTTAAAACCAGGGATGTAACGGAGGTAGTTTTATCGGAACCGAAGGCGGAGTCGGAGTTTTTAAATTTGCTTTATCGGAGTCGGAATCGGAATCGGAGGCAGGGCGGATAATTGACGATAGAGTGCACGTAGTGGGAGTCGGGGGGACTCCCCACGCGACATGTATGAACCTGTTTATAACAGTCGACACAGGCCGCCGCCGCCGCTATGTTATGCTTCGACCTCCGATTAAAACCTTCGATTTCAAAGTGTCGGAGCCGAAGTCGGAACCGAAGGTGTAATAATAATCGGAAGTTCCGACTTAACGGAACCGGAGTCGAAGCTCCGTAACATCCCTGGTTAAAACCAAGACCGCAGTGCAGGGTGCAGGGCCGGTCTGAGCGCAGAGCGATCGGAGCCGTCGCTCTCGACGTCAGGTAGCAAGAGGCGCGAAAAGGCAAACACTGTAGCAGGATATACTAATAATTTTTCAAGAGACGAATTTAAGATTGAATTAAAAAAAAATTGGAGCATTGCGAGCAGTGCAGTCCGCGTGAAAAATAAGAGAAATGCGAAAATTTTATTTGTCTGTTACCTCTTTGTACACTGAACCGATTTAGTTGGAATTTCGTATCAAGATAGTTTTAGACCCACGAAAGGACATGAGATAGTTTTTATCCCTGAAAATCGCATAGTTCCCGCGGGATAGCGAAAAGTGAATTCTGCGCAAACGGAGTCTGGGGCAACAGCTAGTAATAAATAATGATAAGAAGTTCCTTGATCTACATAACATGCCTAAGGAAAGGACAAAAACTCTAAAAGAAACATTTTTATGACACTAACAGGAACACATTGATCTACTATGTAATTTAAGAGTAGGTATCTAGAAAGTGCGTGCAGCACGCAGATCGTGAGTATCATATTGAGGAAACGAAAACGGGACATCGTGGCGTAGTCTTACAAACTATGTCAAAGTCTACGAGTAGTAGTATCCTATAGAAACCTATACTAAATTCGAGAAATATTTGTATGAAAAAATATTTCTTCAAATATCGAAAATGGAACTAACGATTTCGATGAAATGTTTCTAGAGGGATTTTTGGGGGCGAAAAGTCAACTTAGTTAAGTCTAATCTCTGGGCAAACACGTTTAATAAGCGCAAGTATCAGTTTAGTCACACCTCACACCTGCCGTGTTTTAATTCGGTACCTAGCTAATCTATTGCGTGCAAATATTCTGTAGAAATAAACAGTACTTCAAAAATTTAAATTAAGTTGTGCTGATGAACTACTTAATCATTTGTTCACATCTGCCCCACGGGTTGATGGTTAGAACCATCTCCAAAACGATGACAATCGAAGAGCCAGTCATCCAGGATATCTGATTGGACCTCATATTTGGTTGGCTAAAGAGTACAAAGAACTAAATCAAAACGTAATCGATCTGAACTTTCATCCCTAACAAAAAAACAACAACCATGAATAAATCATACATCTACCTACCAAAATAATAGTCAGTTCTCTTACTTTAACTTGACAAAGCTCGAGTATTCTAGCTGTTCGCGTGTCTGTGTTTGACCTAGAAACCTGCACAGTAGGTAGTCGACACGACGAAACGTCTTTAATAATTAAGTCTAAATAAGCGACAAAATTGTTGGGTCAACTTGGGTCACACAAAGAGTCTTACTTACAAGTATGACCCTCGGTGTGACCCAAGTAATGCGTGCATTAACATCGTCTTAAAAAATTAAGCTTAGTTTGCGCCTGTAACTTTGCCCCTGATAAAGAAATCCCTATCCTATAGGTATTTCACACTACCTGTCCTTATTTCTTGTCTATATCATAAAAGGAACCTCTGTGTAAGAATTCAGCTTTCTAGACACATTCTTCTCATCCCTGAACATTATAAGTTCTAAGCCTCAATAAACCTTTAACTTTACCCAATACAAGACTATGAGATTATTTTTTAAAACAACTGGAATTAGAATTCTGTTTTTATGTGGCCACTATTGGATCTTTATATTTGGATCTTTAGGTACCCTTAGTATTCTGCATTGGCATTCCGATAGTTTTAAGTGGCCAGTTCCACAAAACTGTAATACCATTTGTATATGTAACAAAATTGATAAATGATAACTTTGCAGAAATAAATTGGTACATGGCGAATTAAGAGTTCATTGTACAAGGTTCATTGAACGATCTTATCATGTCCGTAAGAAACTTAATGAACTCAATGAGAGATAATTACGAGTACTATACAACTGTAGACCAATTATAGAACAAGTTATCATTATAGAAACAGGTAGCATACAATGTAAGCAAGAAATTATGTGCCTATGTTTCTATTACCTTACTAAAGAATTATTATTTTACCAATACTGCCAATGTTGTGATTCAACCATTGCTCTTTACACTTGATGTCATAGACTTATAATTATTTTCACGTAAATGACGTAAGTGCGACATTCGAGGCAGGACTAACAGCAATATTTTTTTACTAAAAAGTACTTTTGAATTGAATTTTGCCTTTATGCTCATAGTGCTTGCTTATTGTCATCATGGCCATTAGGGGTCTGCACAGTACCAAATTTCAAGTCATCCCCTGGAAGTGAATCAAAATTCTTCTGCAAAACTTGAAACAGACAACTTACAAAATGTTACACTATCGGTACTAAAATCCAAAGTGTAACAAGGTGGCTTGCTTGCCCAAGTATTTATAAATTATATTTATGTGGTATTTGTTTAAGGAAATCAATAAAATAGGAAATGACAGGACCGCATACCTCTATTGTGTTTTAAATGTAATTTATAATATTAGCCTTAGGTATATGTTATCAAGGACGAATTTCCGATACACATTCCAGTAGCGCAGACATTCATTACACTGATAAAAATATTTATATATATATATATATATATATTACACAATTCTTAGAAGGAAGATGTAATTTGTAAGTCATATTAAATCATATTGTGAGCTACTTTTGTCTTCCTATCATCTAGAATAGGCAATAAGATTTGAATTTTAAGTTATAAGGAAAAAATATTTAATCAAATTATTTAGTTTTAGGTAGTTAATTTTCTCATATTTTTTAATCATGATACCCTACAATTTCGTTTTCAACACAGTTAGTTAATAGATGCCTTGCAACATGTCCGGTGCTTGACTACTTTTGGAAAAAAAAAACTTACAGTGCCAAGAAAAAAATTATATATATATTTACCATACACTTGTTCCTTGTTGATTATAATGCCAGTGTGGTCACCGCCAGCAACATGTATTTTGTCACTCGCCTCAGCTTCCACAGCTTTCCTCTCAACTACCAGGGTTGTTGATGTTGCTGTTTTACACTTAGGGGTCATTATTACTTTTTCCTCAATATGGTCCCCCATTATTAAGATTATCTGGAAATATTATGAAATTTTTATTATTTTGTCAATTTATATTATATTTCTTATGAACATGTAATATTTTTTTAAACACTATTAAGTTTAGTCTTGCAGTTGGGCTAAGGCCTGTCTTGTAAACAAATTCAAAGATACAGGCCAATCCAGCACAGTAAAACCACTTAAAGCTGAAGGTAACTAACTTACTTTATGACACTGTGAATTCAATTAGAATATCCTTTGTGTGAACTAAACAGGAAAAACTAAAAGTATTAACAACTGTGCCAAAATCCGTGACAATCGTCCGTTCCCGCCTTAATGCACCGATGAGTCACTTCTTTCTTTAATTTATGACGAATGGTACGGAGTTGCACCAGAGCTATACTACCAAAAGATGTAGGAGGTCACAGTCTCGGTCACTTATACTCAGGTATGATTGTGAGGCGGGCGGGACTGTCATACAAAGTATTACAAGGCAAGCTTGTTTTGCTACTAACTAGGATTAGAAACACTAGTAAACATTCCGTAGAATAAAGTAAATAAGCCGCATGACATGATAATATAGTTGTAAATACATTTCACACTTTCCTTACCTGCTATCTGAAGTCAGCCAGTGAAAGGAAAAACAAAATAAACAAATTCTTATAGTAAAGAACTTACGAGCGATAAGAACAACCCGAGCTAGCTACAGAATGAATGCATCTGTAGTAGTAACTGACAGTGACAGTGACGTAATGTACATGACATGTCACTGACAGTGACGTCCAATTTTTATTTTTATTTGACCTCGGGAAAGGCTAAAGATCTTAGTACATACATAACGCTTTCTTTTTTAAAAGGCTCAAAGAAAATGAGGACAAACATTTCAATACTAGAAAAAAGGAGTATAATCGCTAAAGAAAAAGTATATACACTTTTACTTAGTAATAATAAATAAATATGTTATATTTACTTTTTCTTGACATTTTTTCTATTTTTTAATTACTCATTTGTACAGTTTTCAGAAATTTTTATTCAAAATATCCGCTCTAAAGCTCCCAGTCCCAGTACATACAAATTCATTTCACTGGATTTGTTTTTTTTTTTTTTTATATTTGTAAGTTTTAAATCACCGAACCCTTAAAAATAATCTCTGTACTCTTGTATTTTATTTAATAATAATTGGATAAACCATAAAGTAGCGATAGTTGTGATAATTCAAACACACTGTGGGGGAGAGTCATTACCACATTTCGGGTATGCTTAGGAAGTCAATCAAGCACTAAAAATACATTTCTTTGAAAAGATGGCGAGTTTCCGAACACACTTGAATCAGACAAATGCTCTATATTCTCTATGGATATAGAGAAAGAATAAATAAAGAAAATAACCTCAAATTTGGAAGGGTAAACTGTACAACTTTGTACTAAATATTACTGAAAATGCAACTTAAAATAAGTATTTTCATATTGATGTTGGCTGCAGTTTATGCAGATAGTGATATTTTACAAACTGTCAGTGATGACGATTTGTTGCAATTAATAAAGGAAAGAGAAAAGCTGATCGTATTATTTAGTAAGTTCATGTTTTTTTCAGTTTACAAATTCGTATTTAAACTATAAGCTCTTTAATGATTGATTTTTAACTAACCTCACAAATAAATACTAAGAGTAGGTGCCTCAAAACAAATTAATAATAATAATGCGGCGCGGATATGACTGCCTGCGTTTGTTTTGTGTAACTACTGAACCGATTTCGATTAATTAAAGTAAAACATTTATTTCATCGTTAAGCTTATGGCTGACGTGGAGCATTATGATAGTGAAATTAGTTATTTTGGCTTACCAGTACATAATATAACATTTAGTTGGTTTCACTATTATTTTCATGTATTTCTTCATTTCAGCAAAACCTGATTGTGATTTATGTGTGAAGTTGAATAGTAACTTAGAAGGGTTAGAAGAAGATTTCAAGAAACATTTGAATGCGGACACTGTGAAGATTGTGAACAGCCATTTGGCTAGACTCTACAGTCCTACAAAGGAACCTGCACTTGTTTTCTTCAGACATGGAATACCATTGTTATACAGTGGTAAGTTTATCTACTATAAAAAGGTACCTCTTCACTCAGATGATTTTACTTGCTTGTTTGCCTTTCATGTCTTGTCATGTTTGTATTGTTATTTTGTTATGTATGTGAGTTTGTATAACACAGCCATGTTTGAACAGCTGCTTGGTTTCTATAGGAGAGGCAGAAGAAAATGAAATCTATGGATTTCTTGAAAAGAACCAATCTCCGGCTGTTAAGGAGCTTAATGACAAAATTTTTGAACACATAACTCAGGCTGCTACGGGGGCCACCACAGGCGATTGGTTTATTATGTTGTAAGTACCTTGAAGTCTTTGTTGAAGAAAAAAAGATTGCAACATACTCTGGACCTCCATTTTTTAAAGTCAGTTAAAAAACTAAATTCCAGCACTGAGAAGCCAAACTAACATCATTGAAAAAAGAAGTATGAAAACTTTAACATGGTGAAAACCGACCAGGTGTTTTTCTTGTGAAATCATATTTTGTGTCATTTAATAATAAAAAAAGGCTGAGTAAACATATATATTTCAGTTTTCATTATTATTTGTTATAATATTATCATTTTATCATGCTAGCTGCTGCCCATGACTTCATCTGCAAAATATTAGTTTTTCATTACCCCATAGGAACTATGCCATTTTCTGGGATAAAAAAAAAGCCTATGTGTTAATCTAGGGTATCAGCTATCTTCATTCCAAATTTTATCTAAATCCATTCAGTAATTTTTACATGAAAGAGTAACAAACATCCACCCATACTTACAAACTTTCACGTTTATAATATTAGTAGGAGTAGTAGGGATAGCTATGTAGGTGTGCAGCTGGTCTGATTTTCCAATCAGGTCTTTCTACTGTATTGTTATTTTTAGCTATGGTGCTTCCTGTGTGGAATGTCAGAGACTCCACGCAGTTTGGGAGGGAGTTGGCGCGACTCTCCGAGGACGGGTGAATGTGGCGCGAATCGACGCCAACTTAGCTGGACTCAATACCGCCAAGCGGTTCCAGGTTTCTAAACTACCAGCATTTCTGTTGTAAGTATAGTAATATACAAATGCTGTTAAATTTTAAATTTTATTTAGATCTGGCAATTTATTAGTACCTTCAATTTGCAGCATTTCTAAACTCCTATTTATTTTTCATTTCAGTTTCCGACATGGGAAGGTGTATAGGTACAACATACCTAAGAATGACGTGAAGTCGTTTGTGACGTTTGCTCAAGATTGGTACAAAAATGCGAAAGCAGAAACGGTTCCTCTGGTCGCGTCGCCATTGTAAGTCGTTTTTTGTTGGTATATTATATATAGCACATGACTCACACTCAAAAATAAAAATTTGTATAGAATGCACAGATTCACAGATATTGCCGAAGCTCGTTTCTCAAAGCTACTAGTTACAATTTTCCCAGTCTAAACTAAAGCTGACATTGGTAATTTCCCAACCACCGATTGGTTAATTGGGCCAATGTTGCTAGTTTAGACTTGTAAAAATATAAGTTGTAGCTTTGAGAAACAGGCCACTCGTACTTTTGCACTCTATGCATTAGTTTTTACAGACTACACCTATTCAGACTTTTTCTAAAATACAATCCTGGGCTGGAGGTACATTTTCCGTAGTTAGAGAAGGGCGTGTAGTAAGTATGCCTGAAACTAAAACTAGTAATTTCTTGTTTTTTTTTCAGTGACGAACTTGTGGATTGGTGTGTCGAGATGATTAAATTTGGTGTAGACTTTGGCCTTGATTTGATGGCAAAGTATCCCTGGGTATGGCAGATAGGGGGAACAGGATTTGGTCTTGTGGCCATCACAGCCCTGATAGCAGTGGTCAAAGCTGGACGAGCAAAACCAGTAAAACAAACTAAAAAAGACAAAAAGAGCAAATAATTTATATGCGAGATTGATGCATTTAGTTAATGTAAGGGCAACAGGGATGTCAATTTAATATAATGATAGCAAATTGTGATCATTCTTTCATATTTGTGTACTTGTCACGTTATTTTATTTGCATTTATGTATAATTTTAATGAATCAATGAGTTCTTGTGAATATAGTATATTTGTTGGCTTTTCAACGGGATGTTGTAATAAAATAGGGTTTCCGTCCGAAATTATGTTATTGTAATTTAACAGAGTATATATAAGAGAATACGGAATGTGATGTACAATTGAGTACAAATAGTTTTTTTTTATATTTTTGTATAAAGTAATACAATTTTCCAAGGTTCATAACATAACATAACAAGCTGTTATTATGACACGCTTTTTCACAAGGCATGATGTTCTATTTATAGATTATTATTTTAGATAACATATAAATTTGTTTTAAATGTAGTAACAGGAAACCTATATTGTAACACAAGTTCTTTTTAATCTGGATACAAGGAATTACTTAAAAAGAAAGTTAAACCGAAATCTCGTACAATTGTAATAAAACAATATCAAAATATTTTATGTTTTATTTAGCACAAATCTGTGGAATCCTTAAATGTAACAAATACCACAAAAATAAATAAGCAGAACCACATAATAGTTCTTCATTCAACTTTTTCATAATTTATTCAGTACAACAGATTGCATAGCTTACATTATGTATTATTATTAAAAGAGTCCTAACCCTAGTTACAGTAATAGAGCGGAAATAAGTACCATACTAATGTTGTGCTATCCCTACCCTAGTGTGATTGGAAAATTACACACTTAAAGCTTTTAAGAGACCATTCATAATCACATGCAAAACTAAAGGTTGTACTGGCTACACATTATTTTCAATATAAAGTTCTAAAGTGTAGTAAAAAGTGATTAGAAAAGTTTTTTCTTGACAAACGTTCCTGTAAGTGTACCCTATTATACTTTGTGCTGACCCATGTTTGAAGTAGGCAATTAGGTAGACGATTTGCAAGATTAAATTATTCCGAAGGATTGAAAAATATTATACGCGCTTTAGACTTGTTACATTAAACCAATATTTACTAATATTTTGCATATCAATAATTATACTCAAATTCCTCAATGTTAAAGTCACTATGAAAACTTTGTGGAAAAATTTTCAAGTCAGATTTTGCAACTCTTGCCAGCCAATAAACTACAAATCTCAGAATTCAGATTTCGCCCCACCCCATTCCAGTTTTTTTTCTTCACTGTTTAAACCTTCCCTGGTCTTCCACAAAATGTTTCAAAATCTAAATTATTCTAATCTGCATAGCCACTCCCAAGTTTTAGCGAGACAAACAAACAGCAATTAATTTTTATTATAAAGAAGACTATGCCTGTAAGTGTAAGTGTCAATAATTCTGCACCCTACGTCTACTCGGACCCCATTCGTCTACTCGTCCCTGTTCGTCCATTTCTCCATTTGGTAAGTTGTCTACTTCAAAATTAGCCAATGCAAGTACTGTCAGAGCTGCCTACAGTCAGTTGAGTCAGCAAAAAAAAAAACTTCCCCAAACTTACAACTGTAATGTTTCAGAAAACTATAATAAAACTATAGTATTGTCACAGATCAATACATCAATAGGTATGTATTTTATCTTATCTTATTTTTTTTTATGCAATGCCCGTGCAGTTGGTATAAACCCATCGAGGGGATTGGGCTAAAATCTTAGGAATCATGTTATTCATTTATATTGTGAAAACTAAGTTTCCAAAAAATACTGTTCTAAACCTTGACAGTATTTAACATAACTCTTTGATTGCTGTAAGTAAAAATATTCCATTAATTATAGACCTTAGGTATTTAAATCCAAATAAATAAAATAAAAAGAAAATATCATAACCATGACATTCAATTTTACAGATAGCTGCACAAAGTGATTTTAAAACTGTGTGACAACTAAAATGCATAGTTATTTTGAACAGCGCCATCTAAATTGACTTCACTGGTGCCTTTAGAAAAATTCCATCTAAACATGTAAAAAATAATAGAAAAATAGACTAGCAACAAGGAACTCACCATTAGATTGTATCAACTTCAATATTAATTCTAAACACTGAGGCTGGATCCGCTAACTCATTTCTAATAGCATTTTCAAACTTTTTGAATATGATAGAAAACTCCATCATATTTTCTGGCTTTGATTCTATCCACATCTTATCAAACTCGTAAAACAAATAGCAATAAAACTTGTGAAATAAATTCATGTTAGGAATATATTGTCTAGCATTAAACATGTAAGTTTTAGCAGAACCATCCTTTAGTAAATAATATGCCATAGAAGTTAGGTTAATGCCCACAACTGCAAATGTGTACCCATACTTAGGGTGGTGTGAGTGGCTCAGCACATGGCTTGAAGCTTGTGGGTATTCTGAAGCAAAAAATAATAAGTTTTCCAATCCAAGCAAACCCATGCCACGGAAATCAGTCTTAGGATCATCACCCTGAAATAAAAAAACAATTACAAATCAACTGTCAGTTGTTCACATAAATTAGAAAGCCTGCATGCATGACCGCACACTGGAAAAAAATACTGACCTGGAATCCTATGTACTGCCATTGCTTCGTCACTCGATCTTCCAGATCTTCATTAGGTACCAACAAAGACCACAATTTTAAAAGTTTTTCCTCATGTTCAGGCAGTAAACTGTCATATTGAGTTTTACGCATTTCTTCCACCTCTTCAACCAATAGTCTGTAGCTCCAAATTTGTTCTAAACATCTCCGAAAGGACAAGATAAACGTATTATGTAGCTTTGGATTGATTTTCTTAACTCTAAGAATAATAGCAACCGAAGGGTTGAGTATTTCGGGAAAGTTGATTGGAACAAAGCTCCGCTCATATACCGTAGCATCCAAGTACGAAACGATTTGTTTTACATCCCGAGTTCTAGAGAGCATTAGAGATGTTTCTACATTGCACGATCTCTCTGCGCCTGGCTTGTCGCCGTAACAAATCCTCTGTAGTTCGCACAGTCGTGTTGTTTTCCTTAGAAACCATTTTACGAATGGTCTCAAATACCATTGTAGCACAGACCAAAGGTTAAAGAACACCATTTTTGTTATGTATTTATTATCTTTCTATTTTACACATTTTCTCACAGGTTGATGTGTTCGGTTGTCATGACGATTTACGTGTTTGACGTTGACGTTTGGTTTGGTTTGATGTTGTTTTTAAAATTCATTCCGCAAGGGAATAGGCGAGGGTTTTACACCATACAGCCATGGTTTGGTTTGATTTGCTGAATGACATTGACAGTTGTGCTTTGTGTAATATTCATTCACAATGGGGACTATCGTTTCTTTGCTCACCAGTTGGCGCCACTGTTGACTAAGGTCCAGAGGTATAGCTGTCAAAGGCGAATAAAAGATCGGCGCCGAAGTTTTAAATCTTGAATCTCATTAAGTTTATTAATTATGAATAACTATCATCATATCGACTATACTGCGATGTAGTGCAGTTCCGTTTTGTTCGGAAAAAATAAATCCGCTTTCAAAGCGTTCACATTAATCGCCAAATAATCAATATTTGCGATAATTTCCCGAAGGAGTTCACTTTTCAACTGGTAAATGAAAGAAATTGTAATTTATCTCACGAAGCCTGCCAAAACCAGTGAAAAGTGAATGTTATTGGACCTCACGCGACACTAGCGCCTCTAGTGGCAAATTCACACGCGATAGCCCCCATTGAACAGACACCAGCATTTTCCGTTTAGGCTTCCACCAAAATATGCTCCTATGTGTATATGTGTCTACGTGACGTATTAACACTTCAAACAGAAAGTGTGTGGGAGCGTAATAGAGTTTACTCTGATTTCACACTTCCGGCGTTCATGACGTCAGTCAGGGGTTCTACTACCAACTTCGAAACGAAATTAGTAGTTCATACTTAACCGTCTTTTTTACTTTCTTATTATGTACTACTTATTCTGAGCCGAGCGGGACAGCACGATTCGGGATTCGAAATTCCAACTTGGTAATTATACCCTTAGCTTCAGTGTTCCTCACTAACATAATAACTACGCTTTTTATTATTTCTATTCGACACTAGATGGTGCTAAAACAAAGATTGAAATGTAAGTAATGGTAGAGTTTGCTGTGTTGAGTCCGATTTTTGAAAGCTTACTATCACACGAAAATACCATATCAAAGTGGTAAAAGTTTTTGTATTGCCAAAAAAGTAGGGCAGAAATATTTACGGCTAGTTGAAAAGATTAATTAGAGCTGTTATTTTATTCTACTCTATACGAGTTTTCTCTTTTCGACTTTTCTCTCTGTTTTAAATTTAGCAATAATTTGACTCCGTATTTATTGTACGAAAGAATATTAAATTACTAACAAATAAATATGTATATAATTTTATTAAATTGCTTTAAAAGGATTAATGAGAAAAATATGTAGGTATTGTGAATTTAGGTCGGAGTTTTTACGCCAAACAGATAGATAATAGTAAGGACAAATTAAGGACAATAAATAATTGTGGGTAAGTTTTAGCAGAACCTTTCAATTATATTCTTCCTATTCTTATTATTATTCTTTCTTCTTCAGATTCTTTCAATTATTATTATTATTATTATTCACAAACGAACCCCTGAATCGAAAACTCGTCTTCGCAAATTTGCCTTATCATTGAGACACATTTTTTTGTTGAGATTTTTTTTGTTAGTAGGTATGTTTTTCATGATAAATAAAGCTAAAATAGCATTATTATACTGAGATCCAATGTCAGAAATAAACCAATGGATTTTATAAATTATTAGTTAAAAAAATACCCGAAACAAAATTGTGTGGGATGAGAGAGATTAGGCATGTAAATTGAATTTGTGTTTTATTTGATGAAAATTGTAATTCATAAATTTTACATTAAAAGTATTTACAATGCTACAGTTTTGGAGCCACATTACAAACACGACGGCCTGTCATCGCTTAGACGTTTTATTTACAAAGGCTATGCGTGTTAGTGTTTATTGTACACACGTACAGTACGCGGGAATATGTAAAACGCATGGCTTAAAATTGGATCTAACAAATTTTGCTTGCAAGCGCGACACTGCACTATGGGTCTACCTACCTCTAAATCGAAATTCGAAGTTTGTATCAGACTACCGTCCCTCTCACTCTAACTCTAATTAAACGCTATTAGTGTGAACGAGATGGCACGATTCGAACTTTGAATTTCGACTTTAGAAGTACACGAGACCCTAAAGGTGGTGTTGCTGCCAAGTGCATTTCATCTTCCCGCATTCTGTAATAATAAATTCGAACTACAAAATATTCACTGTAATTCGTGAGATTGCAATTATTCAGCTAAATTAAATAGGTACTCAGCTGACCAAAACAGGTGTACTTTAGCTATACAAAATGACGCGAGTCTGTGACCTGACCTGTCAGGCTATGTTGTACTACTTTACGCCTACATGTAGCGCATTCCAAATCTACCTTTATTTTAAACAAAATCTTAAAGCTAAATTGCAATTATGAAACTAATGTTTACATGACAGATTCCATCTTAAGCTTTATAAATTACTTTATTTTCCAACTTACAGCTTTATACAAATAGATAGCTTTGGATTTAAATTCATTATAAATAAATAGCATGACATGTTTTTGTTTGCCTTTAATAAATTCTTCACTCGTGTTGAAGCCCACACCCACCTCTCTAGGTTATTGAACTTCTCTAAGTTGTCAAATAATTAGATTCCTGATATTTAAGTAAAATCAGTGGTTTTATTGTTCTTGATGATAGTAGGTACCTACCCGATCAAGGAATTTAGGAGACACGACACAGTAACAACTCTTATCTTGTTAAAATTCAACATCATGCCAATATCAACCCGGTTGCTGAACAGTTAGTGTTTGATACATATGGGTACATACAGTCACCACACGTGAATGTTGAGCCACTTGTCATAAATTAGCAATGTAATGAAAATCGGGCGTACCTACTTCACACGACTGATAACGATCGCGATCTGCATTATAGGTACTACAATTGGCTCAATTCAATATTCACCTGTTTTATCCATCGCGGTACAAGTATCGTACATACTTTATTTCTACAATGAATTTACAATTCCAGGCTTTACGCATTTGGTATATCTTTCCTAAATATTCGCGTTAAAACAATTTCAACAATACAAAGTAGCATTAACTTTAAATATATCTAATTAATTTGTTTATTTTTGTAATTATTTATCTCACTAATGTCTTTTCGTGCAATTTATAGATTGTTACCTAGTCATTTATATTATATACTCGTCTTAACTAGTGTTTCCTAACTAGTTGCTAAAACGGGGCGCCAGGCGGCAGCTCACACATTTTTTTTAAATAGTACTCAAGAGTTTACTGTTCTTAAGGTTCAGTAAAATATAAACATTGATTTTGTGATAAGGATTTTCAGTAAGACGTAATTATATGTGTCGCACTTATACAGCGCTGTCTTGCGCGTTTTGTTGTTGCTTTTACATATACAAATTCTCTTTCTAAAAAGCAAGCATTTAACGTGGCTATAGAAACCTTTATAGTATAACACCGTCTTCGCTAAACTTTCATATAGCGCGATCACACACAATCTCTCAATCGAATTGAGGTGATTTCTTAGCGCTAGAACTTGCTGCTATTTAGATTAAACGAGCAATTTTAACCATTTTCAATGAAAGTGTCACTCTACCGCAACTTTAGTCGCTACACACGCGATTCAGTCATCAGATCTCGTACTAAAACAATTTGTCTAGATGAGTCATTGAACGAGAATATTTTCTCAATTTATTCACGCGCGTGCACGCATATTAGGTACCCATGTGCTACTAATAGTTACTACAGTAACGAGAAAAATAATTCATTAACTCGTCATTAAATAAAACACAACATGCGCTAAACGTCTCATCTGTGTCTCCATTGTCGTTAGTATTACGACCACTGCGATTGCGAAATAGGTACTTATGGAGCTCGATTTTTCGTAAATAACCCCACTGGCTCAAAGATTCGTCACGTCGACACGTAAAATTGAGTAAGATACTCATCGAAAATTGTAGTTGTGTTGTATTGTTTGGGCGCGAATTCCATATAGCTGAAAGCCTTCGTGGAATTTTAGCTGTAGTTATTAAGTTCCTACCCGAAAAAGTTTCTAGGCCTTTTAAACAAAACTATACCTACTGCCGCCGAAGACGCCCCTTGACTAAAAATGTCTGCGGCTACTGCTAGCTGCATATAACTATGTAGCATCAGCATTCTTTTACAAAACATATGCATTTGAAATCATATTAGCTGCTTTTTACTATACTTTGACTAGACTCTAAGTGTTAGGTTTTAGCGTCTCTCTTGTTTGTTTATACTTTAGAAATATACATTTTTAATAACTTTAATAATTAGTAATTAGTCAAATAAAAATAAAACCATTCAAATTTTTGTTGTTCCGAATATTTTATTAAAATTAATATAAATTAAAAATTATTAGGTAAATAATTAAGTGTATGTGTATGGCAAATAACTATAGGACATCTTTAGTGTTGCACTAATAGTCTTTTCAATGGTTAGGGAGGAAATTACTGAAAGTAATTACGGTTTTGGTACGTAGGTACCATAACGTATCCCAGTCGTAGAACGATGAAGCACCATTTGCTTACCTACCTACTGAATGGACGGGACAGCGTTTTAATAAACTTATGTAGGTATTCAACAAGTAGGTATAAGCAAAAAAAAAGCTTTTTGTGATTAATGTCATATATCTCCACGAGTAACACGAGGATATTGCAAATTATTTATTACTGTTAATTGTATTGGAACCCGTAAAACGAATTTTAAAGTCATCAAAAAATAACACTGTAGGTAATATGTATGAAATATGTGCCATAACTAGGTCAAAACATGACCTGCGTAACTATTTATGGATAAGGCCATGTAAGGTTTCAATCGCCCCCAGGTATTATGACCATGAACTTGTTTTACTACGTGGTACGAAGACGAGCATCTGTCGTGAAGTAGCGAAGCCTGCTGACAGTGCCTAAAACGCATCTTGGCCTTACCCTTAAATCTACAACAATTCTTGAATCAAAACACACGACAACGGAAAGGAAGATACAAAATACCCACTTGCTCGTTTGCCTTCCTATTCATATAAAAAAAAATACATGATACCATTAATCTACTTGTATCAGATTACGAAAGGTATGGTAATTATAATTCCAAGAGATTTCCAAGGAATACAGTCATTTTTACATAGACTTTTTACATTTTGTACTTTGCAAATGAAATTTTAGTTTTAGTGTAGCTGGTCGGCTATTAATTTAACATTAAATCAACATTAGTTGACCTCTGCACGCGTAGGCGTTAGCTTCAAAGTTATTTCTACGAAAAATCTATTTATTTACTATCACGATCTACGTTAACAGCCGATGACTTGAATTTATTTTATAATTAGTATTGTGTTAATGTGACTGCAGTAAATTTCACAAAGCAGACAAGTCATAAAATACATAGATATTTCAGATACAGTCATTTAAATATCAACATAAAATATTAGTATCTAATACCAGGCACTTATAATAGGTACGCCTATTTAATACAAATAAAAGTAGATACAAATATAGAAAGGCAGCACAAAATATACATTTCAGTTGTTTAGTTTAACAGGATATAGCGTAATTTAGGTAGGTATCTTATAAAGCGAATGATATGTTATTTTTACCTTATAATTTAAATATTTAAAAACGTTGCGAATTAAAGTAGTATCACTTTCGTATTTATTAGAAAATTTAGGGAATGACCACGTTGTACTTTAACATCAATAAACTTTAAAATATTAGTAACATAGCAGAATATAACAAGAGATCATTGCTTAAACATCTTTGGTAACAGTTGTCAAAGGAAACAGCGTGTACTGAGAACGTAAGCAAAAGGCATCGGTCAGCACAGCAGTCGGATCTCGCTTAAGTAT
Organism: Pandemis corylana; assembly: GCA_949127965.1. NCBI lineage: Eukaryota > Metazoa > Arthropoda > Insecta > Lepidoptera > Tortricidae > Pandemis > Pandemis corylana. Next base: position 8,559,130 of record OX421856.1, on the reverse strand, counting down.
TGCGAAGGTATACAATGACATACAATATATATTATGAAGTCGTAGTAGCTATAGCTACTAGCTACTCATCATTTCATTGTAATACACATATATTCTATGTATATAGGTAGGTACATTAACACTGAGTGCTTCTGTAAACATCTCCCAAAGAGAATTTATTAAACTTAACTCGAACAGACGTAACGGGTCCTTACAGGTATATTAAATGTACATAAGTTGAATCAAAGCACAGCCAAAACGCGTTTGTTCTTAAAGGTACTCTTTATTATATTTTAGACACCTACAAAATCTACTTTCCAAAAAAGTTGACTGGTTGGTCCGCTCTTATAATAAGCAAAAGGCATGGTGTCGTGAAACTAGAAAAATTTCACTGCAATAGTTGATAAGTAGGTTTTTTTTCATCAAAAAGTAAGATAAAAATCAAGCCGACAGCAAAATAAGTAGTTAATTATGATGATTTAGAATTATTCAATACGTGTGCTGTGCAGACGGAATTCGAAAACTAATTTTATTCCTCCTGATTCTTCAATTAGTTTTGGTTCATCATCATCATATCCGCCATAAGACGTCCACGGACAAGCAATCGTATAACCTTGAATGAATGACTAGATAAAAGTAAAATTGTTAATTTGAGTCAAATTTTAAATCGGAAGGATCACAAAACGAAAGATTTACAAAGTGTCTGAATAAAGGATTTACATTATGCCAATGAATTTAATCCCGTCAAGGTAGGTAGTAAAAATGGTATCTGATAAAAGTACGTACCTACAGCGGACTAAAACTATATCTAGTACACATTTACTCAAGGCTGCAAATGATATTAATGTTAGAAGGCATGTTCATGGTTTCACACTAACACAGCTCACAAAGAATAACATCCTGGTATACTTAAATAAAAACAAAATGACAATCGAAGATATATCTAGTAATGATAGTACTCGTAGTAATTATATAATTTTTGAAATTATAATCTTGAGCTTCGTCTTGACTTATAACTAATTAAATTATTTGAAACTAAATATTTTAAGTACACAATATTATGATAACACTTTAATACAACTTATAATATAATATTCCTTCATTGACTTATGTAGCACTTCTAAAAAGCAATCATTAACACCGATTTATGATATTATCACAACTTCAACTTGTGTGGGTGTATATATATTATCAATATGAATAAAGGAATAACCGTGGTGATTAAATCTAACATATATAAAAGTTATTATGTCTTTTGCTATCTTAAAATACAATTTATAAACTTAAAGCAATGATTTACATTTGGACTGTCTTAAGGTTTGAAATAGATTTCTTTACTCTAAACATGACGAAGCCCTCTTTCAACCCGCTCTCCTTCCGAGGATTGTCTTTCATCCAATACAAACGCATTGCAAAGACTGGTGTATTGCACATCTGCACCGGCAGTTTATTTTCATACTAATATTTTATTGATCCCTCATTATCCTATCATAAGGTTCCAGATATTGACAAGAAAGTAATAAAATCGTACCCCATACATTATCAATTGTCGACTTACGAATATTTTTTGAAAACTATTTCAAAACTTGTAGAAAATTCATTCTCCTCTAATCGAATATCTTATCTTCAATGTCAATGACGTTCTATATAACAACAGCAAGCTGCATACTAGTCTTCAGCTTTGATTATGGTCCTTATCCTAATATCAAATACTATCACTATAGTGAGTGATCATCACAATTTGCAATGGCATTGAAAGTCAACACACTGCGCCGGGAACTGAGTGGTCGTTACTGGCAGCTCGTCTCATGCATACGTGTGGCGAATAAAATAAGTACAAGGTTTACAGACACGACAGTCCTTGTCCTTCTCTCGTAAAGCAGCCAGCAGCGAGAAGTAAAGTAGAGGCAGCATTAAGAAAAGGCCTTGTAGTGGATAAAGAAGAAAATTAGAAACACGGCGTAGGCAGTGGGGAAGGTGATGCGGGCGATGACGTCGATCGTCTTGGCCACGCGAATCGGATGGGGTGGTTCTTTTTTGCGAACCTGGACGAAACATGGCTGTAAAATAGAGCAACAATGTTATACTAAGCACTGAGATAATGCTGTGCTTTAATAAATAAGCTGTGTTATAAAAATATTTTTGGAACCAGTCATTTTGCAGAAATTATAATAATATGGGCGATTACTGAATCATACTTTCAGATTTTAATACTAAATATGATAATTAAGCGCTATTTTTTCATTCAATCGTTGTAATAATTTTTTGGAACTGACACAACGCATGTTTTGGAGATAAGTCCCTACACTTAGGATGTTTAGGAAGAGAATTGTTAATCGCAGTTTATTTATGTCTGAATATAAAATAATCAATTTTTGATTATTATCAAACCTGGCTTGGGCACATTGAAATAAATACAGACCATAAAAAAGATGATTTAATGGGAATAAATATTACCTCCGACACTCCGCCATTGTTGGCAGTGTGCGTACAGGAGCCCGGTGCTCCGGTGCACGCCGTACATGATACCAAGTCTGCAGCACCTGTTGACTCTCTCTTTTTATCTCCCTATAATAGAAACAATATTATTACAAATATTATCGTGAAATTCCACCACACGTACTACAGGAAATAACGGGAGGAATATGAGTTTTGATTCACGAACGATTATTGAATAGGACATGAAACTGTTTAGAAATAAATTTTAGGTTGAATATCATTCTTCCTTCACTAACGGGGAAGTCTGTGCCACACATCTACAAAAATTCTCAATGGATGATATGGTTATAAAAACAGCATACTCACAGGCTGGAGCAATCCGGAGCAGCATTAAATTAAAAATCATGCGTTAATTTTGTGAAGTCAGGTATGTGATGATGATGAGGGAATGCTTATTTGGACGGTTCGGTGGCATCACTTACAGCGCCGCTTGTCTCTGGCTGGGGCGTGGACGACTTAGCCCACTGGAGAAATGTCATCGCCTCCTATGCAAATTGACAACTATGTTTAGCTTAAAGCAAGAGGCTATCCGGGTCGTATTAGTCTGTGACAACTGGCTGGCAGAAAGCTTAAACTTGTCATGACTTAGGTACTTAAATTTTAAATTTTACTGTCAAACCTATAGAAAGCTTATGCTTAAAGCAATAGTGGCATATTTGAATTATGCTTGCTGAACCTGGTTTGCGACAGCCAAAATACAAGTTTGTAGTTTATTAAATAGTAGAAAAATTGCAAAAGCAGTGACCGAACTATTGTATAGGTTTAAATATGAAAGGCAGTTTTAACAAATAAGCAACTCTTCGTGAGACTGAGTTGTAGCACTTGGAGCGTGAAGACTAACTAAATACTTTTGATGTTTAAAAATAACAGTTTATATTTTGATGATATCGATAACTGCGTTAATGCGACCCTGGTTCTTAAATAGTGAGTAAGCAAGACTGCTTTGTAAATATCTACGTTATTCTAACTATTAATAACTTACTTACTTACTTTTACTTCTAAAAGTAGGTTCATGCAAGTGAGTAATATCGATGGAGGTAACTAAACGAAGAACAAGCATACCTACTTATGTTAACATTTTAGTTATTTATGTTGCCTTCTGCACTTATATTTAAAAAAAGGGGTTCTAACAAACTTTTTTGAATGTTAGATCAACATACTAGAAAAACTACTACCTACATACCGCATGCATAAAAATAAACCGTGCAATGGTTCTTTGGTTGAAAAAGATAGTGATCTTGTATGTTTGTTATATTTCTTTCATTACTCTTCCATTACGGACTATAGTCACAGCCTAATGCACCTGGAAATCTCACTACATTACAAAACACATGGCGGATAATTTTGTTTCGGAATGAATGAGAAATATAACAGAGTAATGTTCAGAAAGTGCCAATGAATGTGGCGAAGGTTCTTACCAAAGGGCTGGCCAGTATAATGCCAATCCTGCTCAGGACTGCGGGCAGTCGCTGTGAACACATCACACACACAATTTTGTTCACTCGTGACTGATGGTCTTACGATGTGCAACCGTGAACACGGACTAGTTTGTAGTGGCCAGGAAACTTCCAACATCGATCATGTTGAGTTTGACAAGGGCATGGTTACGGGAGTGCAGTCACAATATCAAAGTAATCTTTGCAATGTTTTCTGAACCAGTAATGTTAACAATGAGAAGCGTACGTTTAAAATACTGAGGCCACACAAAAAAGTCTTTCGAGTCGGTTCAATGACATGAAAGTTACACGATTGCAAATAAAACCATTATGTGATGAATTCTGGCCTACCCGTTATATGTTTAACATCTGAGCAAAGGAAGTTCATGCAGAGGAAAATTTCGAACTGTGAGCATGCTGATACAAAATTACTATGTTGTTGGTGTTAAAAGTGACGCGATTCTTTTACAGAGTTTCTCATAAAGTTAGACCGAAACATGTACGTGTATAATATTCCTCTTCAGGATTTAATATATTTTTTGTATTCGAGCTCTCAAAACCAACAACACGGATGGAAAGAAATTACCGAGGTACAAAAGGTGCCAATTATTGATGTATTATTTGTTAAGGGAAAACATTGCAAAGAGTAAATATTGAAAAAATACGTCGCTACTTATTTTGGAAAACTGTTAACATTGTCACTTTGACATGGTTTCGATTAGATGGACTAGCAAGCGTGTGGAGATTTTAAACACAAAATCTGCTGCAGAAAGAACCATGGCTTAAGAAAATTACCTACCTACAGTAAGATAATCATACCCACTAATCACAATTTAGAATAGGTAAGTGTAGATCTAACGTCTGTATTGCTTTCCAAAATTTGGTGGTAACACAATTGTTAGCTGTAATTTTTTAATAAGGCTATAGTACTTAGGTCGATGTGTTTATATTTCTGTATACCTACCACTAAATGCAAAGTCATTGAAGAAATTGCAAAACGGGGGGGTTGAAAAGAGCATTTGTGTTTTTGATTGTAAGTGTATTTACAGAATAAAACGTATGTTTTTCCAACGATAAACGAAAATATACTAAAAATATATAAGTATATAATAGGCTATGTCAAACACAACATAGGTTGTGAGAAAAAACATAATACGGTACACACATAATTTGCCACACATCTTACACTGACGCACTAAAATTGAGATTCTAGGTCGTCAAGACATTAAACAACATGTCGTAAGTGAGTTGAGAATATAACAAATGCAAGACATACACATGCGACCTAAAACCTTACCCGAGAACACAAAACCACGTCAAAGAAACATTTATATTCAAGTTTTCTAAAGCTCATATTCACCTGTGTGACAGGGTTCTCCCCTGGTCTATAGACGACGTTGTGCAGGGGTCTTTTTCTTCCCACGTAGTTGACGCATACGAACTCGAGTAGAGACGCGTATATAAAGCACATACAAACGCCGTCCCACACATTCATAGCCGTTAGATTGGACACCACTGGCAGGGTAGAACGGAAACCATTCGATGTTGTGAAAAAATTCAACATGGTCGTGACACCTGTGTAGTGAAGAAAAATGCATTAGATACATTTTAGGATTTAGAGCGCTCTATGAGAAACAAATGAAAAGCGTTTGAATTATGCTGTCTATTTTACTTAATAATGCAAATGATTTTAGTCAACTTGCGTGTTGTGTGATTTTTATAAGGCATAGATTATACTTTACATATAATCTATACTTAACTAATTTCGAAATACATATCTAAACACTTATATACACAAAATGTTTACTAGGCAAGACGAAAATGCATTTAAACAAATACACATATCAAACATGCTTGGGATCGATCAAAGTAGTAATACTCTACGCCTTTGATTTCCAAACATTTTTGAGCTGCACCTTTAATAACATCAAATAAAGTTTAAATTATCTAATACGTCGACTATCTACGATAGTATATTAAAAATTACTATCATTATGAACATGTAAAAATATCTAGATATAACTTATAATGACATGTGTTCGAATGTAAAAAGTATCGGCGAAAGCTGGTGAGATAATGCTTGTTGTTCATGCTAAGTTTCTTAATTCAGCTGACTTGAACTATTGTATGAGTACTACTTATCTTAATTTTAGAATAAAAAAAATAAATGGTTACGATCATCAGCATGTTGCACCTCCTTTACGTGCTAAAAAAGTTAGCGACACACCCAAAACATCTATTGTACCACTTTGGTCCTATAAAAACTGTAATCTATAAATTCTCATGGTCTTCACTATTCGTATCCGCTTAGAGATATATATTTATTCAAATTGAAAATACGACAACCATAAGGTAACTTACCTACAATGAAAAAAGTGTGTCAATATATCTAGTAGGTAATAATAATAATAGTACAGTAGTTTAGTACGACTATTTAATTCTACACGCTATAATTTAACTGTCAGTCATACGTGATTTTGATTTTAGTACCAACCCGTCTACATTTTGTTTGTGTCACGTTATGACTATCACATAACTTAACTCCGGTCTTCCGACGCGACCCAAACGTTATAAGTTGGTATACCAAATATTCAATGCCGAGAGTATGTTCATATTAAATATGATGTAGTTGCTTAATCAAAAACTTAATAAAGTAACAACACCAACCTATCATAACTCTAGCAGGCACCGCATTCCATTCCAGCCAAAAAGTAATAAACGATGAAGTCACCAAAATGATGCCCGGAATGAAAACAGTAGTGAAGTAAAATGATCTATCCCGCGTGAAGATGAGATCCACCTTCAGGCAGCTGTAATTACCTAGAAATAGCAAGCACAATCTAAAAATAATAAAAGGTAAGCGCGAGGCCGTGATAGTTTGTAATATTGGTTATTTACATTGTGAATTGATACACCTGCGGAATGGTTTGCTAGCGTGTTCAAAGCAGCCCCAGCCACATCTAGATGCTAAGAAAGGATGCTTAAAATGTGAGACCGCGCATTCCCGCCGTCCGCTCGGGCTGTTACCTATCATGGAACGCGCAGGCACAGCGTTCCACTCCAACCAAAAGGTGATGAACGAAGACGTCACCAAAATGATCCCGGGGATAAATACTGTCGTAAAGTAGAACGCTCGGTCTCTTGTAAAGATTAGGTCGACCTTTAAACAGCTGTAGTTACCTGCGGAGTTAACATTGTTACGAAAACTAGCACATCGAACAAAATAACATTTACGCTTTGATGTATACGATAAGTATAACAGGTTGAAGGTGACGTGAATAGATATTTCCAAATAACTCCATTCAGTCTGTGGTCTTGTAGTAAACACCAAATGTTTTAGCGAGTCAAACAAAATAATTAATGTAATAAGTAAACTAAAATACTATCCGGTATGTATGAGTAAAGCGCATAGTGTTCGGATGTAAAGGAACATATTGAATGAAGTGTAGTTTGTTCAAAGATATGAGAGCAAACTATTTCAAACACGTGCATTCAAGTACATTAATTATTATACTACGTGCATGGTATGAGAGGATGATACTGAGTACGGGCGGTCGGCTGTTTCAGTCGTTGCTACAGCTGAAAGGGTTAAATAGAAGATCTACAGTGATAAGATAGTTTAATAAATAATTAGCTACTAAATATTTATGTACACACCACACATTTAGGTGTTAAGCTAAATGTAATCAAAACATTTCCTTGAATTACTTTAAAAAAACTGCATTTCGTTTACACTTAGTTGAATACCAAAACGAATAGTATAGGCATGCTTGGATAAGTTATATGAGATACTGTAGCGACTTATGAAACAACCTAAAATTACGTGGTATAAACCCGCCGCTTTAACTTGTCATTTGGCGCTGAGGTCCGAGTCCCAAGTCTGTGGTCGCGTTACATCGAGCATCCACAACAACGCATTTACTCACACATAAGCGGAATATTACTGTAAATACGACCGGACGGCACCGGACGGGGCTCGCCCGGCGCTCAGTACCTTGCTCCTCAAAGCGTCTCTGGCAAAGATTACATGTCAGCTCTTCGTCTTCTTCGTAAAGTGAATTACCCTCAGCTGCTTGCAAAGACGTTAATACAATCTTACATTCTATTCTCTAATTATTTTTACTCACACTAACATTTAAGTAATAACTACTTTTCTCAGGAAACAGTTTAGCGCTTCCATAAAAGTCTATTTTAGTACTGAATATGTTTCAACACTATTAGATTTACTGATCAAACCACTAATGAACATGCTAGCTATACTAAAGTTCGAAACTTCCACAATCTAAAAGCGTCTACTTTATGTTTACATGTCATAACTAAAGTTTAAAATAACCTTGAACATAAATCAAGACCAAGCTGAAAAGAGTTAATTAGAATTTGAATATAATGAAAACATCACTTATCCCTTCTTGTGCAATGTGTAAGGATGTGCTTTAAGAAAATAAAATAATTTCGGGAGGCTAAACTACATAATTAAAATTAATTTATCATTGTTTATATATAAATATAATGTTGTAATAAGCAATGTTGATATGTCATGGCCGCCGAAAGGGATCAGCTCACCTCTCCAGCTGGCTTTGATCGGGCAAGCGATCGTCTGGTTCTGGATGAGGTATGCGTTCAGCGTCGTCAACGACGGCGACTTTCGGAGCGTGTCCTCGTCGTTTTTCCACACGTACGTGATTGCTGATTGCTCGTATGATACTAAAAACACGGAAAACATTAAGCCACTTATAAAATCTGAACTCGAAAATTAGAAAAACTATTTTTGTGAGAGTTCTACTTACTACTTTCTAAGGCAAATGAACACAATGGGTCATCAAAAGGAAAGATGTTGAGCCGCCCCTGACAGGACAAGATTAGATGCCGCCGCATCAAATAGTTAATAGTGCCATTACGATAAATACGCAACGCGAAGTGCATTGGTATGATCGGGTCCTGAAACACAATTACACGTAACGTAAACTGCCAAATCAATGAAACACAAGAGCGCGTGTGATGGTTACTTTACGACCTTCGTGAACCCTAAATGAATTTAATAAAGGCAAATATATATACATAATAAAGGCCAATGAAGTTCAATAAGCGGTTAAAACTAGTTGCGTTTTCATAAATACCCATGAGTGCTGGGAAAATTCCTTCAGACGTGAGCATGGTGGAAACAATTTACTATAAAAATTGGATAACACTGGTTACATTGTCACATTGAAAGGCGGTTGGTGGAAGACTGACCTTGAAGTCGCCGTGCATGATGAAGTAGGTGTCGGGTAGCCAGATATCCTCGTGGTGGTGGATGGCGTTCAGGAAGTCGTAATGCGACTGGTTGGAGTAGCGCAGGCGTGGGTCGTACCACTGCTGCTGCAGGAGGAATTCTACTTCGTATTTCTGAAACATACCAGCTTTGTTAGCAGTCCTGCACTATCAGTCGCGAATCGGTCGAAAACCAGAACAATTACCGAGAGTCTACATTAAAAACTGAAAAACAGATCATTACGCCAAGATTACTAGTTCAAGGGTACTGAGCAACAAGTCAGAACAATATATTTATCTATGTACGTAATTCTACCGCTAAATGGCATGGCTTCAACCGTAAGTCGATTAAGGTAAAGTTAACCGGCTCCTTGAAAAAAGCAAAGGTATTTAGTGGTATATATGACATCTACTTACAAGACTAGATTCATCTGGAGATGCTAAACTAAGAAGTAGCACGCTAACATTTACGGTGAGGACACCTGAAAACGAATAGGAAGAAATCGTAAAGTTTTTGATTATTATTCTATAAGCTAGGAGAATATCATTCTAACAAATACAGTACAGACATACATGCACATAGGTTACTCTATAGGTTTTATAGACACCAGGAAGTGATTTGATTTAGTGCAGTAACCCGAGATTTCTTATTTTTAGAGCTATACTGAATATCTATGAGTGTAGTCTTACCTCTTAAAAGCAAATCATTAAATGTGTATAAAAGAAGTGCCTAACATTTGTTAGCAAGAATCGGAATTAAAAGAGGCATGGTATCCTCGAAACTTTAAAATAATAATCCAAACTAAGAACGGGCAGACCCGAGATTTGAAAGACAAAGGAATACAGCATTTTCTTTTACGATTTGTGTTTGATGTTTGTGAAAAGAGAAAATGTAGGAAGTAACAAAGCAGAAAACAAAACAAAAGGCACTCTACTGAAATGTTTTAACTGTCAAACGAAGATTTAATTTAATTTGGGTTAAAACTTTAGCCGAAAATGCCTAGTCTATATAGAGTACAACAGCTGCAGGGAGAATCGGCGTCAAAGTATCAACTCGGTGTTATAGTGTGCTCAACTAACACATTTAAACGAAGTGCATGAAATAAAATAAATAGTGATTTAAAATAAATCATAATTTGTACACAGACATACCCTTAAGAAGAAGCGGTCGTGGGAAGAAAACCTAAACATAGAAATAGCGTGCAACAAGATAGCGCTTAATACGTAAGGACGCTACAGTAAGGATAATATACAAAGGAAGAATTTCTCTTTTCAAAAACATGAAACACAACGCACCGCGATTGTGCGAGCGAGGCCGGAGCGACGACAGTCCGACCCTATTTTGTGCCAGAGAGTCATTGGGTGATGTTAGCCCACAACAAAATTCTGGATCTGCAATTATTACATCAATCTTTACATCCTATTAAAACTAATACTAAACAATTAAATATGCATGAGACACGTCTATGAAAAACTAAAATAAAGCAATGTAATAATTAAATATCTTACCATCTACTGGTGGAAGCAGTCTTTTATCATAGCGGGAGTTTTTCAGTAAGTTGTCCAATATCTCTTTGTCCGACTTTCCCGCCGCGAAACTGGAAACAATCGAGTGAAAAATATTAAAACTCAAATGAAAGTGGATTTCATGTAACGAAGTTGTAAATCACGAAAAAGCTGAAACGCGGCCATCACAAGCAGACGAAACATTAATCTTAGTCGCATATTATCACGGAAAATTAAGTGTGTGAGAAAGCAGAATGGCAAACTTGGTATTGATTTCAGATTAGCACCCATTACCTTGCCTCAACAAAGGGACGGGCTCAACAACGTCTAAAAAGTAACCATATCTACTGCAATCAGAGATAATGTTATTAACTCATTTGTGGTACATTTGTCACGATTTCCCCTTGTTTTCCAACAGCATCCCTGATGTGCTAAGAATATCAAGACGTTCGTAAATATTTTCATTTAGATCTAGCCCTTGTCAAGTTTCCAAAGCTGTAAAAGGTTTAGCAAATCCCACCCTAATCGATAATTATGTACACGAGGGGCGCTTGGGACCCACAGTTGATTTACATAACACCTTCCAAAGGGTCTATTAATGGAGCGAGGAACTTCACGCTCCGCCAGCGCTGTGCCGGCTAGCGAGTTACCTTCGCTTCGACGGTCGCCATTCTTTCAGCTTTTACTCAATATGTTTGAAATAAGTTCAAATATTACTAAGTAAAAGTCAGAGTTAGACATATACCAGCCTTCATTTTGAATAAGTCATAATCACTCTGGATAAGGCAAGCCTGTCGAAATTTAATTTTAATGTCGATATTGAAATGGACTGCAAAAAACCATGTTGGATTCTAGATTTTGATGCGATCTGAAATAAAAATAAACTCACTGTGGCTAAAAATAAGTTGAAGGTATTTTACAGTGTGTATATTTTAATTTGATTTAGAACTCGAACCTGTATCTCTGAAGGATTATCGATGTGTGCAGTATTATAGACGTATTAAGTAGCATTTACTGAATAAACGTTTAGTACACATTTCTGTACAGTTTTTTTTTAAATAAATAATTTGAGAACAATTGACGCTATTCAAGATAGTTCTCAAATAAGCAAAGCTTTTATGGTAATACGCAATGGATAATCATACTTCTTTTATTAGGTATGTACATACATAAAAACAAACTTAGATACATGTTAAACACCCATGACTCGAGAACAAACATTAATATTTTTTATACATTTTATCTGTCCCGAGCGGGGATCGAACTTGGGACTTTAAACTATGTAGTCAAGTTCTCTCACCAAGAGGGTATCCGGTCGTCAAATAGAGAAAAATGCGAAGCTTCACGAGCGCCATTGAGTCAACTGGATGACAAAGGGGTCAATCTTTCTTACATGTCGGATGTGAGTGCCGAGGCGCGATTGAGCATGAGGAAGAAAGCCACGGCGCGTGCCACGATGCATGTCCAACCCATATTAGGACATCTGTGAACAAAAAGGACAATTTAGTGATGCAATGTTTCAAAGATCGCAATTTTCACTCAATATTACTACGCAGTGACTCGGGACCACAGCCGCTGCAACATGGTCGAAATTCGACGTCATTATGAAGATGTTTTTGGGTGATTCCGGGAGTAATAATAATAGAATTTTAATAACTGTGTATTTAACTGGCCTTGTGACATACTTAATACCTATTATTATGTAGGTAACCAAAATAAAAACGTTAAACGTCTACTTTCGATTTTCTATGATGAATAATTAAATGCAGGCACTTACTACGTACGTAGTATACCTCATTTTCTTTAACGGGGGACACCTAACTTAAATTTTAATTTATCACTACATATTATAAAACAAAGCCGTCTGTCTGCCTGTCTGTTCGCGAAAACTCATAGACTTGCGAACGGATTTTCATGCGGTTTCCACCAATAAACAGAGTGATTCACGAGGAAGGCTTAAGTTAGTTGTAAATTGGTTGAAATATAACAATAATTGTTGGAAGTGTCGGGAAAAGTCAAGCTGTCTAAGATACAAATCTAAATATGCATATACATAAACAGCTAGTAAAAATTATCATAATTGAGATTTTTTCATCTAATTTTCTGTTTGGTTTTATTCATTCGGATTTTTTTTAATGTCGGACTATTGAAATAGGATATTCCAATAGCGCAGTATTGAAAATAGCTACGCGAAAATCTATATTGAATCAACAAAAACTGTCGTAAGCTAAATTAATACAAATACAGTGTGCGTCATAGTGCACTTTAACTTTATTGTTGGTCTATAAATATATAAAATACTTGTGATTAATGCATAATAAAAAACTGGATGTTTTGACAGTGGTTGTTTAGCATGCTCGACCGGCCACTTCATAATTGAACACTGGTTTTCAGCTCCTTAAATCTTATCCAGTCCTGCAGTCCACAGCTATTAGGTATAAATGGCTGTTCCACTGTCTTGATCCGGGCCACTCTTGTATTACGAAACCGTACCAAACATGTTACATACAAAATACGACCCCTTTCACATTGGAATACAATTTTATTACATATGCTGGTTTTATTGATTTCATTAAGATTCCCGTGCCGATATAACTTAAATGCATAATTTTTATTCTGGCGGGCGTCATGCGAGCCTCACGGCTGCTCACATGTCGCAAGGTCGTGTATAATAATTATATTTTTTGCCACTGCCCCGGAATTGAATACACGACCTACTTTGAAAAGTTGTTATGCTTATGACGTCAATAACGCTTTAGGCACGAAGCTTCAGCGCGGTGCTAAATATTCGCTTTAAAATTTAAATTGCTACCGAGCAAAATTAACAAAAACATGTAGTCTATTTTAACCAAGTTTGTACTGTTATGTGGTAATCTTAGTAAACCGATAGTTATTTCCTTAATTTTCGTTAAGCAAAATGTTTTATATCTTTTTTTATAAATGTAATACGAATACAGATGAATCGAATAAATTCTTGAAGTATGTATTTTTGTTTAGAAGCAATTTGAGATAGAGGCATATATTTGAGTTTGGGGATATGGTGTGACTCTTATTCAAAGATTACCTATGCCGAAGTATAACATACCGTCAAACCTCTTTTCCACAGGGGTAGGCAGAGACTACTTTGTTCCACTTGCTACGATCCTGACATACCTTTTTCGCTTCATCCACATTCATCAATCTCTTCATACATGCTCGTCGGTTTCGGGTCCACTTGACCTGACCTTTTTCAAAACGTCCTCAATTTGGTCACGGAAGTATAAGCCCCATCAAAAACATTACATGTAAATATATGAAAGTCTCGCAAGTCGCAACGCAGTTCTTATACTAGAAATAAGTTTGAGGATGTAATGCTTAACCAATTCGGTTAATTTGGTCGCCGAGTGCCAAGTGCCGAGAGATGTACATAAAACCCGATTTCCGCCGACTTGCCTATTTTAAAACCGTGGAGGAACACATTTTACTCGTAGTTCTCAAACTTACGTTTTAATTCGCCGTGCCCCCAGATTTTAAATTTTGAAATTGGAATAAGAAATGAAACAATGGAATCTTATTTGCAATATTTAAATGTTCAACTGTGAACGCCAGTTGGCATAAATCGAGAAAAACATCGTACCTAACTGAAACTGCAATCTTCCCTAGAGACTTCACCGATCTAAAACTCTTTATCAAGTCGGATTGGCTCCACAGTCAGCAATCGTACAACCTTCCTAAGCTGGAAAATGTTATTGATATTGGATTTTGAAGTTCTAGCAAGCGATATTGGTGTAGTCTGGACCGAGGGATGGCGAAAAAATTTTGTTCCATGTATCGACAAATTTTACAAATGCAATTTTGACTTTTGTGCACTTGGTATAGGGTGTTTTCTGTGATAGTACAGAGTAATGAGCAACCGACAGCTGGTCCGCCTCGCATCGTCAATCACTCCCGCTGTCAATTTCGTAGCTAGTAAAATGATTGACGGACCTGGTGAAAACTGACAAACATTGATTTTTAAGAATGTACTTCCAGCAAAGGCAGGGCATTTTCAAAACATTATAAAATTAAAATGCAAAGACATGAAAATAAAATTGACATTGTTTTTTGAAGCACTTAATTGCAATTTTTGGTCAATTGATCATTTGGAGTAATTTTTGTACAGTTGAAACTGAAAATATGTCTGAAAACATTTCATTAGGCTATTTAGACCAAGTTGGGTTATTTTATTTTATGACTTTCGCGAAGAGTCGATGGGATCAGCAAAATTTTAATTAGACGAAACGATCATTCGTCATAATACGATGAAAAAAATTACTCTAGTTTCATTGCTAACTTTTGTTTATCTCTGAGCGTGATTACGCCATAAGAAAGATTGACCAATAAAACGTTTTATTTATCCTGACAGTGCACCGATTAGAAACATACAGTAACATTTACTCTACATGTTTACGGTTAGGCAACTAAATTTAAATATCAACGTCTAAATCTTTGCGTGTTATTGTTATGATTCTGAACAAGTTTGTTTGCATTTTATGTTTTTCTTCAACCAATCCTGCATACAAGGTTAACCTCTCATATACATATACATATTCTTGCTAACGAAGTTAAAGGCCAGATTCGATTTTATCTGAAAGTCCGAGTACGGCGAGGGAGCGTATCCAATTAGCAATCTGTCCAGCTCCGTGGCAGGGAGTTATCTAAGCCATGTGCCGTTTCATTTAAATACCTAGCCGAGCACCCCGTTCTGGTTCAGGCATGATCTCATTTCTGAAGTTGAGTTATTACATTGTATAGCTGAAGCACAGACTATACAAGTATAGTCTGATGACTAAGGTTTCTGTCAAGAGCAAAAGTGAATTGAGATGCGGAGAGGCGGGTGGCGTTTTTCCATTCGGTTTTAGACACATTTCTTTGCATTTTGCGGATACATCGTAGATAATCCGAACTGGCAATGTTTTGGCATTTGCATAGAAGCACGCAGGTGTGAGCCGTGTGAGCGTACTTATTGGTAGGTTATTGGCACTGTCCTGCTGAAGCGTAAATACGAATTTATGACTACTTGGTAAAATAGAGCTATAGGTACAACACTCAATTAAAAACGCAGAGAGAAATTCGTCAAACCGAATTGCGCTCTGTCTGGCTAAACCACCTTTTGCAATTAACTTGCATAACGAATCTCGCAATGGTTTAGTTCATACACGGGGCTGCGGCCTTCACTTGCGATGCTTCATTAAAAGAGAAATATCCGATTATTTCTTTATGTTTGATTATTGATTGGGGTTATCTTTGGTAACATCTTCACGGACTTATTTTTCGTTGCGGTAAAATAATTTAAAAAAACTAGAAAGAGTAACAAATAAAAAGACTGAAAGGACTGTTAGTCTCGGAAAACACAGGCTTGCAACTTACACTTGTGTGTCATATTTTTATAAAATTTGGAATATGTGTGTCGGATACTTGCACAAAAATGTCCTATCTACCTACAGGCGTGCGCATTCTCGGACTTTCTCATACCTTTCTGCTGACTGCAGATTGGTGTCGGCATGTGGAGAGATCAACGCGTCCGCGCCGGCGCCGTCCGCCGCATCATCACTGCTATCTGGAACAACAATGTTTAACTTTTAATTACGACTAGGTACCTACCTACATGTATGTATGCATGTATGTATAACTCTTTGTTGTACATAAAACACATTAATTTTATAAACAGATGTACACGGGCAAACTTAACCTTTAAAGGGATCTCTTCCAGTTAACCTTCCAACGATTGACAGGACAACAGAATCCAGAGCATAGAGACATCATCGCAAGACAAGATTCTAATATCGGGTTGTCTAATATTAGTTTATCCTAATGTTATGTTTCGTCGTATTAGCGTTTCGTCTAAAATAAATTATGGCTAAAATTAAATTATTTTAGTAAAATAATTAAATAAACTTAACCTAATCCAGTCTCAGTAACTTTTACAAAAGATTTTCTGGAACATTTTCAGTTTCACCTAGACAAAAATTACGTCAAACTATTATGCGACCAACCGTGACCACATGCTTTTTATTACATACTTTTTATTGGGTACCATGGATTGTTTTAAATCGCTATTAGATCCGGCTTTGTCAAAAAATCCTTGTAAGTGGCTCTTTATGGAAATAAGGAAGAAGCTCAGGCAATGTCCTTATGCTTAGACACAATGCGATTGTTAACCGTCCCTCTAGAATCTTATTTTACCTAAGGCGTACATTTGTGTGCACGATATCACAACACACGGGAATCGCAGAATTGTTTTTGTTACATTTGCATAGACATCGCCCACTTTCTTTATAACAAGCGAAGGGAGCCGAATACTGTCACACTCACAGCTTTGAGCCCAATGGAGGTGCCATGGTGCCTCTAGTTGAAGGTTATAGGGAAGGAATATCTGTAGTGACATAAATGAAAAAAGACCGCCAAGTTTGATTTGGACTCGCATACTTCCACACAAAGTTAAAAGCTAAAAATAAGTTTGTACTTAATAGTGTTCATTTTATTTCTATCATGTTATTGTCAATGAATAAAAATATTTACATTGCTACTCCGCTACTCACGTGCAAGGTAACCAAGCCTGTGCAAAATATATTTGTTTTTATATATTTTTTTTGTCATTGAAATGGACCTCGGCAAAGTAACGCCCGATTCACTATATCAAAATGTTATTGTCAGGTCATGCCTGCCGAATAAAGTTTTTTCGTTTACCCTATCTATCTATTTTTGCGTATCAGGGATTTTAGGACCTTTTCCTTTAGGTACTTTTGTTGTAAGGTCTTACTTTCCGCGAGAAGTTCCGCTCTTCCATGCGTTCGTGAGAAAAAGTCTTGACAGAGGAAGGGCAACGAAAAGCGCAAAAAAACGATTTTAACCTGTATAGAGTTTCAGTAGCTCTAACTTTATCTAGGCAACATACGCACACAAAATATACTCGTCTCCAGTTCATTTAATGCTCCAAGGACACGCTGAAAGGGAGACTTTGATAAGTATGAATAACGGTGTTAAGGATTATCTTTTTTACAGACAGCACAATTTATAACTAAAAAAAGGTAACTGCCACTATGTTTTATTGGATGGCTATTCGAGTGAAATGAGACCGGTGGTACCACAGAGCGACGGCGCCGATGGCGACCTTGCGTCTTGTTTCATGTTACTAAATATATTAAACGTCTTTTGACTACAACACAGATTATAGCACAATTCAAGTTTGATAATTAATTAAAAGTTTTTTTTCCGTAAATCTGACATCGAGATGTACTGTATTAAGTATTCGAGCCTTGGCTCAATTACTTGTAATCGAATTAACAAGTTACTATATGTTAGTATACGTAGCGTCAGCGATCACCATGAGTTTAACTAGATTAAACTGGGTAATGATCAAAATCGCTGAAACAAGACCAACACTACGTACGTTGAAATTGACACAGCGGATAGAATCCTCTTTCCCAAATTATTTCAGAAACGGGATTCGTGTTCCCGGTACAGTTATGTTTCAATTAAGGTTTAATTTACTGGGCTAGTATAAATGTTGACGCTGCCGGTAATATTTCAACATCATATACCCTTTTTCATCAGCTCTCCCCCGAGCTTAATTAAGTCAACAATGGCTTCCCATTTCTGCAATTCTTTTACGGTGTGTTTGTTTTGATCAACATTGGCACTTACTGCATTCTACTGAAATGAGTAAAGCAGCCAAAAGTTTTGAAAACGTGATAGGATTTTGGTTCCAGTTAGGTAAACTTTTATAAGTAAAAGTACCTACAATTAAAGCTAATTTAATGTTAAAGTGATAGATCGAGACAAAATAATGTTAAGTTATTAGAAACTTACTAAAGTGTCTATTAATAACGTGGTTAATAATTCATTGCAAGATAGAATAGAATTACAACCTGAGATTAAAATGCACGAGGTACTCTTTAACTGTACAAATCAGCTAACCGTTTTGAGCCGAAAAGAGCATTAAAGTTTATGAGAATAATTTTTCAGTGTAATGAAAAATGGGGAGTTTGTTAAAGAGCGATTTTGATTAAAAATATTTTAATTAAAAAGATTTTACCGTGCTGTCTTAACAGAAGCATAACACGGGTATTAATTTGAGATCTAAGATTTAAAATCTTGTATATAACAAATTCAATTAATATTTCCATGACAATCGGTGTCGTTATAATATAAAATAAAATAAAAATAAATATCTCGGGACAATTGACACCAATTGCCTTAGTCCCAAACTAAGCAAATCTTGTAATATGGGTACTAGAAAGTGGATAAACATACTTATGTAGATTAATACATACAATATTAAACATCCAAGACTCGAGACCAAACATTCGTATTTTCACACAAATATCTGCCGCGACCGGGAGATCGAACCCCCAAGCCGAATCCTCAAGCTTTATAGTCAGGTTCTCTAATCTCGGTCGAACGGTTTGCTACTTTTTGATTTACCAGACTCATATCTAGGTCTAGATCCACCACAGGCCTATCTAGGTTATTTCTTAACAAAGTTGAGTTTAATTATTCCAGCCAATTTGAATCTTGCCACACGGCGGTTACGTTTGACAGAATCGAAAATATTGAACTGTGTGAATCGGAGTACCTCGTAATACAGGCTGACAGATACCAGATAATTTCCACTGAGACGATCCTTCGTTCAGAAAATACCGGCAATAAACTCAATGAAACACTACTGAGGTATATCATGCAAAGTTACATTCACCTCTGTGACTATCATCAATATGATCTAAAATGCAAATTCATTAGATTTTATTTAACGTTCATAATCCTAAACGTAAATACATTCACCAAAGTCTAACATTTTATAGCTGTAACATTGGATAAGTTATACCGAAAAATAAGTCGTATACAAAATTAAAACTAAAGTCTGTCCACTTGAATAATTATATTAACATAACATGACAAAAGGTCCACCACCTTTTTAATTTCAACTTAATAATGACCATATCGTCTAGGAAAAGAGCCACAGATTCACAACTCCTTATGACCTCAGGAATACCTATACTGTTCAAATCTCTCGCAATGCTCACGTACACCGTGAATAGAATCCCTAAAAAACAATGTTAGCGTCGACTGTCAAGAACTATTCCAATTGAGACCAAACTCCGCAAGGGAGGAGTCAATGTCACGATTTTTGAGCATTGACTAGTATTATTTATCAAAGGTTTTGCCGAAGTCTCAGATCCATAACAATGTATAAAGGTCGATAAGAAAACCAATGCCTGTCCGCACGGGGCTTATGCTAATAAAGGCTTTGCCGAACCGACGGGATCAGTTTCTATCAGAAAAACATTGTCTCTGTTTTCGCAGCCAGACTATAACAAGGTAACTTATTAGGACGGGAAAAGTTTCGCTTCGTACCCAACATTTCAAGTATTACAGGCCAAGGCAGTAAGAAATGCTAATTTAGATGTTTACAAATCGGTACGCAAGAAATGGAAGAACGAAATACGAAGTTGTCACTGACAAATACTGTAGTGTACGAGTATACTTTCGTAAAGGCTTTGCACGACTTTATTTGTCTGATGAATAGGACAAATGTTTTAGTGTTTTTGTTGGTTCTTTAGTTATTGGTCAGACCAAACAAAAAGTAAAGACGGTGTTCTGCGAACGTCACTCGTGGGTGCCTGATTACTTTAACTAGTTTGCTCGATGAAGCTTGGTTGGGCAAGCAATTGTGTGCACACGACAAGACGTATTTTAAATCGACCTCGCCTTACCATTCGCATATCTCAGTCTTTAATTTTTATTTAAGTACCTAGTAAGCTTGGATGGTTAAATTTGTTATTTTCTTACCATTCTTTTACAAATTCTTGTTAAGCTATGTTAAGTTATTATTCGTTTGTCTTTATTCTGTCCTATTGTCATTTACCTTTATCAGATACACCACATTTGCCTATGCAGGTTCTTATGTTTTTGTGAAGTGGGTTAGTCGCCAATTAAAGTTCAATTAGTTGCATAGTTAAATACGGGTTAGACATGAGAGTTCCATAATTTTCGTCACTTTTTAACTTTGGGTTATATCGGATTTATATACCTAGTCAGCCTGGTCCACACAAGCCCACCTAAGAAGGATAAAACCCATTGCACAGTAAAACTGTTTCTAGGTGACATCGTATTACCGGAATGATTTACTTTCGAAACAAAATTCGTAACATGGTTAAATTTGGACTGTTAATTGAATAATGTAATTTAATGATTGAATTACAGAAGTTTCATGGAAATCGCGGTAGAATTAAATAACGCAATTACAAAATGAAGTTAAATTAATGCCATTGTTCAAATGTTCAGCCACTTTAGCGCGCTATACTAATGAACCAATTTTCCCTGGATCGCCACAAGAGACCACAGTTAAAGCATTATTTAAAATTTGTTGGTTTGTGTAAATGGTTGCTTTTATGAGTTTGCTGGAAAGCAGAGGCCAAAATCTTAAGACTTCTCAGGCCCTATCCCTATTTAGCGCACTCGGAATGCTCTTAACAATGAAACTAAAATATTAGCTAGATATCCCCTCTGCTACGATCATTAGTACGCTAATCTAAGTATAGACCAGCGGTTAGTGGTTAAACTTTTGTAGGGAACGCAATCTAGGCTATTCTGGCTTATGGCAACTACTAATGCAATTATGTGACGTGACGTAGCGCGAAGCCTCGTAGCGCGTCCGTAGAGCGGCTACGCAGTACATGCTCTGATTGAATCTTGGGAGACGAAACTATTTGAACGATCCGCCCTGTAATGAAACGGCTGGAAAGCGTTTAGATTTTTAGTCATGCTACATAGGCATCCATTATACATAGGTAGTCAGAGCCTTGTTTAACAAGACCTGAAGGTCAAGTTTAGCGTTATTCTGGGCGTATAAGCGCATGTTAATACGAGATAGATAAACGCGACCATTTTTTTACGCTATGAAACTATGAACTTAGTGAGTTACTAAATGGAAGGAATAAAGCTTTTTTCTGCTTTCATCTCATTTACTTCAGAGGCAATCTAATTGAAAGATAACAATTACGTCAAAACACTAAATTAAAATAAATTAAAAACCTATACGCATTAATCAAGTGATCAAATAGTAGATAAAAAAAAGTACATATAGGGATCAACAGTGGTCACAATTTAATTTAAAAATAGCGGCGTGCCAAGCGAATCAGTGGTGTTGTGTTTAATTAGAAGCTTACAGGGGTATTTGCATCGGCGCCGGAGCAGATTATCCAGCGACCTGCTTCCGACCGCACTAGGGCGCGTTCACGCCTCGCCGACCCTGACCAATAACATTTCATTATTACTTTACAAGCCTGTATCACCACTCTCTGTTAAGTTCCAGTTGTCTTAAGTGTCAGTTACCTATGAGTCCGTCTTTATTTATTACTACGAAACAGACAGAGACGTTATCATAGATAACTGACACATAAGTTAACTGGAACTTAACAGAGAGTGGTGAAACAGGCCCTTATTCTATTAATCTATCCCTGTACTTTTATTTGATAGTTTAAGGTTTATCTTAAGTGTGAGGTATCTATGGTGACATCTATATTTATTAGTATGAAACAGAAATGGATTGCATCATTGACATCTGGCACTTAAGATATCAGGAACTTAACAAAGAATGGTAGAACAGGCCCCAAAAGACACAAACAAAGGCAATGATATACATAATAGCAGAAAAAAACTTAAGTTCTATGGCCTTGCCTGCTCTATGGACGCTTTTAGTCATAAAAGTACAGTTTGTCGCGAAAAAATACTTAATTTTGTTCATAATATCCACACTTTGTGACAGGCAACTACCCTACACTGCGCGTATCCCGACACGATCTTGGTCGGTTTTTAAGTTTCATTTTGATTTTTAGTACTAATACTAAAGAATTTTATTATTTTGTCAACACTTCCGCAAACCAGTTGTGCTCAGTGTAAACGAAAATTGGATTAAACCACGTCAAATCAGAGATGTTCAATGAGTCGTTTGTGTATGGGTGATTAAACAATGAGTTGAGTGATTTCAGTACCAATACTTCTATGGTTTCTTTGCAAGTTCGTAATATCACCAATCGTGTGTAACCTACTTTGCTTATATTTAATAGGAGTTTTATTTTTGTGCTTAAAGGCTTAATGCACCGACATTTTATCACGATTATAAAACATAATTTTCTTTTCACAGACACGTATTGATTAGAAAGGGACAAAAGTCAGTGTGCCACGGCCACAGAATAGTTTTCAAAAAGGCTTTATCTGAGCGGGATTCAATGATGCTTATTTATTATTAAAACGCCAGAGATGTAAGCGATGCAAAGTAAAAACAGAAAACCTAAGATTTTAAATAAGCAAGACGTGGATCAACACAGTTTTTATCAAAATAATAATTTTTTGTTTTCATATCTGGATATAAAAATTATCCTCCAAGATTAATCAACTATGTATATCGCTTAAAAATCGTAAACAATTAAGTTTAAAATCTTATTCCCGGGTCGGTAAACAGTGTGAATGAACTCTTACTTCCCGTTCCCTTGCAATCCCTTCATCCCACCCGGACCACATATCTTAATGTTATCCTTTCATCCTACTTTGATATGTTCAACGGGTTTCTCTCTACCTTTGTTTGTAATTGCGTTCATACTTTGCTGTGTAGATAAGTAAGACTTCCGGTTAAATTATAAAACTTAGAGAAACCATGTCGTATTTTAAACATGATGTCTAAAGAAAACGGATTTAGTATATTATACAATCTATCAATTAGGGCATTTTCATAGAAAAGTGCTGAGATCAGAGCCGGATCTAGCCTTTTTGCGTTCGTTGCGATTGTGTGTGTTCTCTATACCTGCGACTTTGAAAAAAAGGTATTGTTTGTGGTCTTGCTCTGTCATTTCAGCATCTCTATAGCTAGGGTCTGCGACCTATGCCTGAGCTTCGCTGGTGCCGCCCTAGTTACGGCACTGGTGGCGATGGGCAAGAATGAAAACCTCGTGAAAAGTCCGTGATCACAAGCATGGGAGAATGGTGAGAAGGAGTAATCGTAGAGAAGCAAGGCAATTGGTAAGCATATACTTCAGTTCAAGGGCATATACCGCAGTAAATTCACGCCCTCATCTTTATTTAATTTATCTATGATCACACTTTGCTCTGGGTACCTGCTGTAACAAGAATTATTTGGAAAAGGAAAAATCACAGAAGATACGATACGGCTTAAGTGATATCGCTTAGCATTTTTTGCAGATTCTTCAAGGTGGATTAACATGTTAAACGTATTGAGAGAACGCATATACCTAAGCATTCAAACATAAACACAAATAGTCGTTATGCTGTCCTTCTTTTGTAATATGGTCCCATCGATCGATGATTTCGCCAATGTCAAAGTAATAAATACAGTATTCAAAATCTTGTGACAAAAATGTCGGCAACGTTGTACGGTCGAACACGGTCAAAAGACCCCTCCCCCCCCCTGTCGGGCTCTTAGCCGACGGATAATGATATCCCTCAGAGTCTGCCAGAAAATCATTAACCGATACCCAGGGTACATCGGACCAAGCACTGCTCTTCCCCTCGGACGGATCCAAAAACGAACCGCAGCTCTTAACCACACGCGGAAGTAACCCGACTCGCACCCCGTTATGCTGTTGTTTACTCTCTTACTTCTTACTTTAGTTCTACGTCAATTTGTGTAAGTAGTAAACATAATGTAATTCGGTGAAGGTTGTTAGTATTCAGTATTCAGTATTTATTCAATTGCAACATTTACGATACATTATTCACTTAATTAATATTAACAGATGCTCTACTTAAAACTGGGTTATAATAGCAAAGTTTTCTTTGGCGTAAATTTTAATGTACCGTTTAACCTTATTGAAAAATGTATTCTTATGAATACAATATTAGCCAGAGCGCTTGGTAATTATTAGTACCATTGCTTACTTCAAACAAGAGCTAAAGTTAGAACTTAAGTCAGGTTAAATTGAACCTTAAGGAAAAAAACATAAATGCTATATTTTGTAGTGTTAAATACTTAACCCAGGTTTTTTGGTACTATTAAATCAGAGGCGGTGCCAGATACGAAGCAGTTTGGCCTCGGAAAGGCATATTGTTCTGAAAGTAATATGCCATGTAAAGAATTAATGAAGGCCACAGACTGACCCGTAGCAATGGCGGCATTTGACGAAGGAAATTCGGGTAAATAATCTATGTATCTAAGTACAGCAGAATAAACTCAATCGCGTGTCTCCGTGGAAGCGTTTCATAGCACATTTCTTAATGATTAATTGTGGAAATGTAAGGTTCCACCGAGGTTGCGATTTTCTTCGAATTAAACAACAAACATTTTCACTGATTGGCCTCTATATATTCATACTCGTCATATTTGTGATTAAAGCACTTATTTATACGTTAAGCGTGGGTAAGCACTAGCGACTTCCAAACCACCATTTTCTCGATTAAATTTATATCAGTTGACAAATAATCGCTCTACCAAAAATATGCCAGAAAACGACCATCTTGTCACGAGATATGTTTTGTAGAGTCCGTGTTACCATTCATGTGACGGTTTTGTTTTGGCTTGAGGTTGTAGAGACGTCACAGCACAAACTTTAATGAGTACCTACGTACATACTTTAGTATATCTATACCTCGCCCTCCACAAATAATGTACACAAAATGTAATGAAAATTCGACTCCTGTCTTTGTGACGAGCGGATTAAACATACAATATCAATTTGCGTGTAGGTATCTGGTGTATTTGATTAAGAATTCAAAAGCATTTTTGTTCTAATGTTTCTGAATGTAATTCATGTGTGAGACCGGGACAGATTCTTAGCTGAACACAAATGGAAATGTTATTTGCTTAATAATCTTGTCTTTTTGTTCTATAGAGTTTGTCTACGTACTTCTGAGAAATTTACAAGTTTATTTGTCCAGAAAATGCCTCGTTGGAAATGTATTAATACTTATTTATGCTATAATTGATTGATAAGTGGTACTCATTCTGCTTTTAGTAAAATGTGCTTGAAAAAGAAAGGGATATTAAATAATCGAACTGATATAATACATACACTACTACACTGAAATGCAGACGTAATGAAATAAATGGATTAATCACGTGTAAAGTTTAGTGTTTAGAAATTAAAATTATTAAAATATCAAACATGAAAAAATATATTCGGCGACTTACAAAATACTTAATTATTGAGTTACCAACCAAACAAAAATTTTCAACCAACTATTGATTGGTTTATCTCTTATCCATTTAAACTTTCTTGCTTTTCAGTCGCATCAACTAGGATTTTTGAGGGCTGCGTTTGCGTTTGCTTTCCTCACAGTCTAAATGAAAAGACAGTGATTAACTTGGGGAAAACCATAATTTTAAACTCTTGGCAACCTCTCTATATCTCGTGTGAAATTAGTGCTTTTCGTCTCTCGTGGAACAATCTACTATAATGGGTCCCACGGAAAATTACTTTTACAGCCATCATACAACCACAAAAGCTCTTGATTTAATTCGAATTGTAACATGGAACGAGGCAACACATTTGTTTGAATGATGTAATCACGCCACTTCTTTTCAAGTATGCAGAATAAAGGCAAATCATCAAAGGGATACACTTCTTAGATTATTTATCTCGGTCGTTTGACATTAAAGCGATTGCTTTTATGGTAATTGGCGTACCAAAATTTGGAGTACCAAAATCTCATTCGATTGAATTTTAATTTTCATTACAACCTGTTACTAATCTCGGTAATGTCTAACCAAAATCTCATTAATTTTGCAATTGCTCAACGGCTTCCAACAAAGTAATAATAATGTAGGTAATGTTTATTTAATATTCTGTTACATGGTAAAAACCTGCCAGTGCGTGCCAGACTACACACAGCGTAGGTTACCGTGGTTGACAGATACAATATACTTACGGCAATTACTCATTCAAAGCCATATTTAGATACTTATCTTTTCAAATTTGATAAACATCCACCTACTTACTAGGACCTCAGACTACTACTGCCGTAATTTTTTTCAAATGTCCAGAAGCTGAGACACTTGAAGCTAAAAAATTAGTACATTAAAGGTTAATATTTTGTAAAGTCAGCCCTCAATTGAAAACTTTTTTTCGCAAACCCACAACATTAAACAAAAAGTAATCAATGACACCCCACACCATGAGATAAACGAGAAAAACATATATTAACAACATTTAAAGTGTAGGCGCGCGAGGTACACTAACAAAGTTTTTTTTTCAATGTTATTCTTTCACTTTGTCAGCGTTATTATATTATAAAAACCCCAAAGGCTTAATTTTTGCTGTTTTGATTACGGAATCCTAAAAGAGAGGTACAAGTAGAGTGTTTCTTCAACCCTATCTCTCCATCAATTTCCAGTTTATCCTGAAATGTTATAGAGTGCGCCAGATTAAATATAAATGAAGAATAACGGTCGGTAGCCCAGTCTGATCTATGAAAGGTTAATGCTTCGGGTTCGGATAGTATGGTTGCGTCGACACATGATTTACATGTTTTATACAAAGCTGGACTGTAGGCCGACTTTATAAATCACATCTGCGGAAATACTCCTCAAAAGTTTATATAAGAGCAAAGTAGTAGAAAATAACAACCTTAAATCGCTGTGTTAATCAGTCGAATACTTTATTCGAGCAGTTTTTTTCCATTCGAGTGGTATTTTCACATAATGTCATTCCAAAAATAGACCTCGTGGCTGGGACTGTTTTTAGTTACCCTTTTCAACAACACAAATTGATGTAGGTACTTTTTCTACTAAAAACTATTCCCATAGAAACGCAACCACAAATATTATGTTCAGGTTGTCAACGGCAGGGATATCCTATTTGCAGCAGTTCTTTTGTCGACCAAAAATGAATAACATCCTTATTCCTACTTTTTGATAGAAACCAAATCACACTCTAATATCTAAAGTAAGATTCCCGCTACATCGGCAGATACGAGTAATGTCAGAAAATACCACACAAGGAATTTGAAAAATGTATAACGGGAAAATCGTCTCGCATGTAGCTCGCAGCATCTGCAGAATCTGTTACTTTGACATGCATTTCCAGTTTTGCTTTTCAGTACATTAGGGAGTAGTCTCGATACCGAACCCATACCATGCCATTTTCATCAATAGATATGTAAATATTCAATAGATCAAATTTAAGTTTGACGGGATTTTGCATGCGCTCTTTGCATTTAGCAATACCTAATCTAAATTCTTCTAATTTAATCAATCTATAACAAATATAACGTGCCTCTTATAAAAATAGAAAAAAGAAAACTCATAATCTAGACAGCTCTCGTAGGCAGTGGACCCTAAAATTGGTAGAGCTTCATCCTCGCGTTCTTGCATAACCTAGATGTTATTTCAAAGTAGAAAGAAATAGAGGTCTAGTATTTGGTATGAAATTATGAGAGTTACAAACACAAATACAACAAAATAGAATGTTTGCATAGACGAACATCTTGACGGTTGAGTTCTTTTGTGGAAAAAACGTACCTAATTTTTCGCAATATCTCAAGAATTTTGACACTGGCATCTTGTAACTTTTCTTTAATTCTGGTGGTAATGAAGTTTCCCTTGAACCGGATTAAATTTAGAAATTTATAAACATTATTTTAAGTTTTGTAGATACCTACTAGAAAACTTCCCGGTGAGACGTTATAACGAGAGTACCAAACTGGTATCAGTAATGATACCTGTGGAAAATTGGAAATGGCCTCTTTGTAAACTTCCCTTATTGTTTAAAAAATGTAGAATGTTTTTATATGAATTGTGTAGGTATCCAAATATGAAAATAACTGGTATTAACAAAATAGACGAAAATCGGGATTACAATCATTTACATTTTTTACATGTGTCGCATCGAAATAGACGTGAAACTGTGGAGTTATACCTAGGCAAATTGATGCCTGATTGAAACATTGTTGGACATAAACTTTATTAATTGAAAATATATTTTGAATTCAAATTGGGTACCCGCTACTAAGTTTAACTGACTTGCGCTGCAATATGCATATTTCTTTATGAGAAAATGTAAAATTTTTAGTTTACTCTCGTTTCACGCGGAGTTAATTAGGGCTGGTCTCGTATACATTTGCATGCCAGTTGGCTACATTTTATCATATAGCCAGCCGCTAACCAAATTGTAAATAAACTTTTTTAACCGTCGTTGCGCCCGAACGTTACTATTCCACTCTCTTAAGCTTAAGGATGAGGGGAACCGTAACGCCTGGGCACACAAGAAAGTTATCCGACTAGCATGCTCATCATCTTAGCAAAATACAATGTATATTTTATTTTTATTTTTTAAATTTCTGTCCAATGAGCCAATTTTGCCAGTGTCTAGGTTGAACCCTTAAGGTGATCTTAGTCAAAATTGCCTTTATTGAACTCAACTGTTATGCACAGTGCTATCAAATGGCCGGTAGGGGGACCTTAAACAAAACAGCTAATCTGTATCTAGACCAGATACAGCTGTTATAGGCTATGAATTGCACGGGAATGACTGGCAAATGGGAAGCTAAACATCTCAAAAGCTTAAAAGTTGAAGCCAATTAGTTCGGTAATTTTGCCGTAATGAATGCAGCTATGCGACAAATCCGGCTATCGCAAACGTCAGGCGGCTTTGTCCCGGTAATCCCTGTAAATATTAAAGCCAACTGACATCCGGGATAAACATGTTAGCTTTTACAAATACTTCACGATATCGTATGAGTATAATTTGCCATTATAAGTACTGAGATTTAATATCATTCCTAAATAATGACGTAAATATATATTGGCAATCATTTGAAGAGTAAAACTTGGGGGTTATTGCCGCACCATAGCCTCCAGCTTTACAAGGATCAAGTTTGATTGAACTAGGAGCATTGCTCTGATCTCTGGGCTGGCGCCTCCAATACTGACGCCTACCTTAAATCCGTTTTCTATGTTAGAGCATGCCGCATCATCGACGTTTATTATTTGAGAAATTAGATCATCTAGCTCTAGATCTGCGCAATGCTTCCCCAAACGATCCAGCAGATTTCGCATAAATAAGCGTTTTCGGAATGAAACACTTCCTTAAATATTCACCAAGTAGATGACTCTGGCTTAAATTACATTTCAATGTTTAATTAGCCGTTACCTTCCTCTCATTCTTTTGGGACCGCGTCAAATAAATTATTAATATTGGGCGTAACTTGTGATTCCGTTTCCATCTTTTCCCGCGTTAAAATTTTTGGTTTAACTTTCATGTAATGAATTCGTACACTTCCTGAAGAATAAATCAAACGATATCTTAGAGATAAATTAGTTAACCGAACTATGACTTTTAAATTAAAAAAATACATTGATCGAGTGATATAGCAATGTCATACTTCGACCAGAAAGCATTAGGAAAATTCGACAAAAGAATGCAACATTTCTAAATGCTAGAGACCTCATTACAAGCAGAGTAAAGGCAACTCAAAGCAAACTTTAACGCGCTCCATCAATACTCCATTGAAAATTTTATATAAGATTAGACTTCAGCGAAAAGACCCTGACTCTCAAATATGACAACTAGAAATACGAGCTATCGTTCTAGCTAGGTGGAATTAAGTACAGTTTGACTTAGTCGACTCAACTTTATAAAGGTAAATAGCACAGGCCCCTCCTCCTAAAATAAACATATTCTATTGTTGGTACGCGTACGTGGGGTTAGCAATGAACGTAAAGTGCAGACCAGACCTTTTCTATCCAATTTTAATCCTATCCCGCGAGTTCGCTTTTGCAAAACCAATATCGTGATTGTTGAAGTTTCTTGTTTCTTTCCGTGGTCCATTTCAGTCTGTGTAGGTATGTACTTATGTACACAAGTGTCCCAGAAGTTTTCGCCTTTGTGGCTAGTTTTTCGGTCTACCGAGATTTTGGCTTCAAATTAAAAAAAAACACACTATTAACATGTTTCTCATATCTGATATACGAGGTAAGGTAATGGAAGAGGTTACCAATACCGTAATTATTTCTGTTATCTGATGTATCTTATCTAAGAGCGCACAAAAGTTCGCAGTTACATAATTTTCATTAATCACCTCGTTTTCATTGCCGACTTTCAAAATTAATGCAAATTATTTTTTTTCGTATCCGAAAAGCTATTCACACCGACATTTTACAAACCCGTGTTTATAAATTAACGCATAAATTAAACAACATGATCCCAAAGTCGTTTTTTCGTACGTGTCACGTGTCAACAGTCAACACGTGTCTGTACCTGGACCCCAGTGTTCTCGAATACTTAATGTCCAGGGAAACACAAAAGGTAAGGCCATAGTAATGATGGCGCGCTTAGCGACACTCATGCTAAGGTAAATTCCCTTTACTGAGCGGCCCACTCGCTTTCTCTCAATACTCTCTAGTAATAATGTAGGTACCTATCCGTCAGAAAAAAGCTTGACCAACCCAATTCGATAATAATCAGAGTTTCTTTAGAGCCGTTAGAGACGTTAGAGAGTATTAAACCGCAGTCGAGAACGTCGTGTCGCTACCGATGCTAACTATACAGTTAAAATTCTCTCATTTATATTCGTCACTTACAGTTCGCAACGTTAGCCGTTAGTCATTTGCTAAACAGTGCAGTCTGTATTGCGGCTCGCTCTCTGACTGCAACTGTTAAGTGTTATGCCATAAAACCAGATGATTTTCGAATAAAAAAAACGGAGCGATAAGTCTTGCTACCATCTTGCGATTACGAAATCGGCCGATTTCGTAATCGCAAGATGGTAGCAAGACTTATCGCTCCGTTTTTTTTATTCGAAAATATCTTACCTCTAAGCATGCCTTCTCTAGTGTAACCATAGCCTAACGGCTGGGGAGAAACAAAAGCAGAACCTTTTGTTTCTCCCCAGCCGTTAGGCTATGGTCTTCTCATCACGTCAGCGTCACAGCTTGCCGGCAAGCTGTGACGCTGACGTGATGAGAATACGCTACCCACGAGGTCAGTAAAATCTTACCTCTAAGCATGCCTTCTCTAGTGTAACCATAGCCTAACGGCTGGGGAGAAACAAAAGGTTCTGCGAAGGTTCTGCGCAATAAGCGACTTCAACCGCGAAGTCGGACGCGGACAGAAAACAAATTTTTCAGATCGATATTGAACGAACGGCAGGTAGGCAGGTTTGGATCTGAAACGGAACTATATATTTATTTCTTTAAATAATATGCATCTAGGTTCACTTTAAAGCTTAAAGGCTTATTTATGTTTCACGGTAGCAGTTAAAGAGTGCAACTCGTTGCCTACCGCCTGTATTCTTTAAATAGTCAGTCTTCAAATCAATGGTGGCCGGCATTGACTGACCAAGACACGTTGTTCATCTAAACCACATCTTTGTTTCTATTCAGAAGTTATATTATTAAACGCAAGCTATCATTGTTGAAAGCTCTAATTGACTTTCATCAATACAAAAATTTTACATTTTACTTTAACTTTAAAACGTAAATGTTCACTTTACTCGCGATCTAAAAATTCAATCAACGTTGCTCCAAATTACACAATTTATAGCATGCAGTTCTTAGTAATAATTTACTTCTTTCATAGTGCTCAAGGTTGGTTTTGTTCACTAGTTGAATTATTAATATCCTTGAGTGTAGCCTTCCTTTCTTGAAGATGTAACTGAAGGTCTTGTTTAATGTTTTCTGAAATTTTGCAGAACACAGTCAATTTTTCCGCTGTCCGAATTCTTTACATTTATGTAATGACATGTGGAAAAGACATGAAAGATTGAATAGGGATTGGTAAGGGAGACGTAACATTTGCAAGATTGCGGTTCTGTGAGAAAGGAATAGCGCGAAGGTGGTGGCAATAAGGTGAAACGGCCGCAGCCGACATTAACCTCCACTTAATTTTCACCTTCCGAATGTTAACCCTGGCTCATCGCGTGACCGCACCTCGTTTCGCTGCTTTATTCATTCCTTTGCTGTAACGTATTAAAGGAAAGAGAAAGCGAAAATACTCTAAAGTCATAACTATTGAAAAAGATAGAGCTGAATCCACTGCAGTTTAAATACTCTACCAAAAGCAAATTTATGGGCATATACACACTATTTTTTCATTTTCTGTTTGAAATCGCCAAGCAATTAGGCGTAGTTTGCTTTATCATTCGACATTTTTCAGCTCAAAGGAAATTTCAACAGCTTTATTTGTTCAAATAAAGTTGGTAGTTTTATGTTTACATAAACCGTTTGCAAACAAGAACGTCGTTAGTACCAACCGGCCTCACTCCTTAGAAATTTTCAGATTTTAAATGGGATATTTTGAAATACTAGACATTTTTGTTGCAAGCAATCTCCGTGATGTTTGCACTGTGATACATTTATGTCTTTCCTATGTGGTGGAGTATTGAAAATTTCAGTGTATGTTTATGTATTTTTGTACGTAAATACAGGAAATTTCTCGTGGTAGCAGGGTCCGAGGGGAGCGTCGCGGCCGACGTCGACGCGACTATAAGTTTAAAAGACAGTAACTTTTTAAGAGTTTGTAATAACTTCCCAACTCCTTACGCAACGCCGTGGCTCGACTGGAATATTGTGCTTTATGATAATATATTTCATCCAGACACGATACAAAGTACCAACAATATATTTTTACGAGCGAACTTCAAAATGTCTTTGAAAATTTTAAATGTTCCGAATAAACCTTCAGAATAATATATTGCTATTGTGTCTATTTGTCAGCGCATAATGGTTCTCAAGGATATTAAATTTTGTTATCGAATTTGTAAGTGGTTTTCATCACTTAGGTCTGTATTACTAACAGCACAAGTACCTACTTAACTTAATAACCTACTTATTTTTTGGAATTGGAGTAATACTGTGTTTTATTGACAATCGATATTAAAATTTTGCTTATACATACATACATAAACAAATCACTTCTTTATCCCTTACGGGGTAGACAGAGCCTAAGGTAACAAGACCTACAAGTCACGTTTAGCAAGATTGTGAGCGTATAGGTGGAAAATGGAATCAAAATCCCAAAATCGACTTTTGGGTTTCGGATAGGTACCTACCGTCGGCCGATTCAAGTATCAAACCCATAAGAGTGAGTGAGACAGCAAGACAGACCAGAAGATCTTTTTAAATACTATCGAATTGTAATTTTGATCATAGTGCATAGAGCTACTAGAAGAAACATTTGGAAAATTAACAAATTCAGTTCCATCTCACTTTTTAAAGCACAATATAGTGGCGTGAATTAAATCCAGCATAATGTCATATCGCATCAAAGTTGACATTAATCGCTATCAAGGAGATACAATTCAGGATTTCTGTAAAACGTTGGCGAAACCCAGTCGCCTCAGTCTATGTTCCTATTACAACCAGTTGTTGTTATTTATGGGTAGCTTGCTTTAATGTTCCCGAAGGAGTGATTGCGATACCAGGACTTTTATTCGTGTCCTTCCTGACATTTGTAACGCGATATAACTATGGCTTTTTATTGTTCCATGCTTTTCCATTTTTTAGCACTTTCCAGCTACGAAGCTGTCTGGTTTCATTACTAATTAATAATGGCGTAACATGATGAAATTAATGAATATTCATCCACCCCGACCTCGTAATGTATTGAATATTTGCTTTGAAAAATTAATCGCGAAATGTAGGGCGTTTAGCGCCGTTTACGATTCTTTGCGTGACTGTTTCCATTTTGTTAGCAATGTTTGGTCCTCCGACATTTCCGCAGCAACAACATTAAAGGAGTGGCTAGGTTTTGTATACTTATTTGGTTTAGCTTTTATTTAAACATAACTTGAGCTTAAACTTACAATGTCTTCATTTTAGATTACGATTATGTATTATGTATTATTCTATGTTGAGACAAACAAACTCACTCATTAAAATTCTTTCTCTTTCCCTTCAGTTTACTTACAGTCACATATTCATGCCTTATAAGCCGCAAAACCAATAGTGATTGTTTCACACAGTTGATTTCGCAGTAGTACTATTTTGGATGAAACGCGAATATAAAAATAAAACGCCGACGTCATCCCGGTCAGAAATAGTAAATATTCATTCCAAATATGGCCGCAAATGGAGTCTAATTTAGAACGAAGCGGTTTGTCATGCCGCGTCTAAATTGACTTCTTCGCGACTCCGAACTCTAAGTGTCGGGAATAAATATCTCAGACGACTCTGAAATAAGTAATCAAGAACTCGTAGGTACAATTAGCAAATGAACTTTTAAATCTTTAGTCCGTGACATTAGACACGCTCAATGGGATGGAATATTACGGCCTTTGAAACGACTATTAAGTGTCAACGGCCAAACGTTTAATTGTTATAAGCCCAGCTACTTAATTTCAGTCAGCGTTTAAAACTCTCGCCTTTTTTTAATTGTAAACCAAACAAGTAGAGATTGAGCAAGTACTATCAAACTGTAATTAAAATGTGCATTAAAACTTTCCAAATTTCATAGTTTGATACCCTAGGGCTGCAAGGATAGCCCTTTGTTGGATGCAACATGAATTCCAAGTATGTATAATAGTTGAAAAGGTCAGTTACAGTGTTTTGAGAGCGTTGACCGCCGGCGAGCGTATTGAGAGCGTTTCGGCGACACGTCGTCTGTGCCAGTGGCGCGGTATCGACCCGCCGCTATCGAGCGACGTGCCAATTGTGCCAGACATGCTGAAGAATAAGCTTACATGGCATTACTGTAAGAGGAATTTGTTTGTACGCTTTAACAGTGCATCTACACGCGAGCTAAGGTTGCCGCTACGAAGCATTACCGAGATTGGCACCGCGCTGTATCGTGCAGTATGCATGGTTATCATGCATTATATTGACGCTGACATACGTACCAGACGCTTTGATGCAAACAGAGATGAGGTGAGCAAGTGGCTGTGCTTACTAGATGTGAATAACATCTACCTACCAACCTTTAGGCACTTTAACCGGATAGTTATTTGAGGTACATAACTGACGTGCCTCTAAGTACATACAAAACGGAACGCGTGCGTGCGTGCTTCTATAACGAACATTGTCAATGGGAACAAATAATTCTTTATCGAACATCGCTTTGTGAATAATAAACAATAGAACGGGTACCAGAAGAAGCTACCCCATTACTCCTTTCAAACAAATTTTCCAGAAGTTGGTAACATGACCAAAAATAAGCAATTTTAATCTTCAACAATCCAGCAATGACACGGAGCGATCACAAAATATAGGACAAAAACCGTAGAAACAAAACTCCTGAAATGTTTTATCGTCATCAATCAAGCTTGGACAACTATGTCATTACTCAGGAAATTGGTAGAAACTACGGGCGCCCAACATCTTATTTTTCTGCGATTCCGTAAATCGATAAACAATGGCCAGCCGAAGCCAAACATACATTATTTGGGTATAGGTGTTGAATCGGTTTTTTGCCCTGTCCGTTTATTTGAAGTATACGGACCAAGTTCTGTTGTTTCAGGTCCTTGCAGTAGGTAGTTCCGAGAAATTTTCTGCACGTAATTTGTTCAATGAATATTCTTATGAAACATGTTATTAAGAGTAGGTATCTAGTAAAACATTTACTACCTTAGTGGTTATAATTATGCTCCCCCTTGAAAACGACCACAGCCACATACTAAACTTAAAATAACTCTTGTTCGATTGTAGGGTAGCTTTAGTACGATAAATGTAGGTAGTATACCGACCGACGCTGACAGGTCGCGCGTAGCGAGTCTGCGCATAGGTATTTGACGCCATAGCTTACTGTAAATGATACTACTTCATAAATAAGATAGGTAAGTACTAAGCACGCATGATGTAATAAAGAAGAACTGTTTTTGACTCCTCCCTCGGGTTCAGCTGTATTTTTTATGGTTTTCTACGTCTTCATTTCAGTAGAATTTGAAAAGTTACTATTTATAGTTAATTAGTCGAAAACTTTCGTGCTCTAATTCCATTGACAATAGGGAGTATTGGCCTTTTTTATTTACGGATAATAGGATTATACAGTCCCAGCAATAGTACAAGGAATGACGATAAGAGTGCCTACCGTAACCCGAGTACACACTTTTCTCCTTTCCTCAAGTAAAGAACAAATTCGTTCCTCTGGAATAGTCCGGAGCGGTTTTTGTCCCGTCGTAAAGAAAATATGATTGTTTTCCTTAGATATAAGAAACGTACTCGAATTTATTTTCCCCTTATTAACTCGGTGGTTTTTTTGCAGGGCCATGTATTTATATAAAGGCGGATAATGACAATTGTTGACTGTGTAATTATTGTTAATACGATACTATCGTTTTTCTTCTACAAAGACTCGAAGTTATATCTACGTATGTGAAGAAAGGAAAACTTTTCAGCAATATCTTAGGTAGACATTGAATAGCGCTAACATTAATGCTCAAACGGCCGAAA
The DNA here is from genome assembly GCA_949127965.1 of Pandemis corylana. Lineage (NCBI taxonomy): Eukaryota > Metazoa > Arthropoda > Insecta > Lepidoptera > Tortricidae > Pandemis > Pandemis corylana. Next base: position 8,522,107 of record OX421856.1, on the reverse strand, counting down.
ACTTAACTAGTGATCGTACAAAATAGTTGGCTACAATAGGCGGTTATGTGCTTTGTCACTAGTCTCACAATGGGTCACTCGAGCCCTCTCGGGTGAGCTACTTTAGCCGGCATCTTAGCCACCGAGGGCTCTCCAACTTGCCAAAACTTTTGTCAACCAACCCCTCACAAAGGCTTTTAGCCAGAATATTAACTAAAATAACATGGAGCACAAATTAACGCGACTTGCGTGACTGTAATTTATAATAGCAATCTCTTTATTATATGAACCTATTTAGTAACTTACACCGACTTATGTCAGTGTAGATCGGAGCGCGGAATATTTGGAACGTTAATGAAATGTAACAAACATTATCTTAAATTGCTGCGGGGTGGAGTTTGGAGTCAGGAAGGTACAGACAATCTCATCTAAATTCCTAATTTATTACGCGTATTAAATAGTTTCTTGCCTGGCTGGCTTACGATGGCACTTTTTGGAAGAAGTTGAAAACAGTTTAAAATTTCTGTCATATGCCAGTGAAGCTGTAATGTCCTAAAAATCGTTTGCCAGCCTAAGGTTAAAAAAATATTAATCGCTGAACCTGGGTTATGGATGACAGTTCCATACATTTTGTCAGTACTTATTAACTCCGGGTTAACAATTACTTCGGAATTATACATATAAATATAGTTGACCCTAGTTCATACAAGCCCGCCTTACACGTGTAACTGAATAAGTATTTCATCAGGTTTATTTATGCTTTCCAACCTTTTCCATGTTAAATTCATCTATGCCTAAGCTGCAGGCTATATGGTCCTATTATAGCGGAGCCGGTCGAGTAATTTATCCACATGTAAATATATCCCTCTGACCCCGATTTTGGGTGAAAAAGGGCGTTACATTCATTATTTGTCATTATTAAGTAAAGGGCTAAAAACATGAGTCTGAAGAAAATCTATTTACTCAAGTAGCATTAACAAATGCTTTCGGGGCTCGCGCAAACGAGATTACTTTAGGACGGAAATGCTCTCAGTATTCTTCCAGTGCTCTTAGTGCCATCATCGAAACTTGTTTAAAGAAAATAAAGCGGAACATTATATCTAAGTTAGAAAAAACGACACTATTCATAATTGTGTAGGAATCAAACTAGTAATTATTGTGCAGAAGATATTGAATAATTTCACCAATTCGCTAAATTTCAAATCAGCAAAGAACACATTTATCAAAATTTGCAAACATTTGTTATATTACTGTTTTATTTCTTAAAAGATCACAGGGAAGATACATGCAACACGGTTAACAAGCCCTTGTCGTAAACGTCAGTGGGAATCTGTCTGTTTGCCGCAATAAATCTAAGTCAGTCGTTTATCATCCGTCGGAAGAGCTATTAGTCAGCTGGGCTTCGGGAATCAACTCCAATATCCTCAGGATCCGTTAAATTGTCCTTGTGTTAGAGCAGTTTCTCTTGCTGATCACGTAGGGCGACGGAGCCAAACATAATTGGGCCACAAGCATCCAAGACATTTTAAAGCTCGAATCAATATCGAGCGGTTGATAATTTGACACTTTTGCATTTAAAAATTCAAATAGTTAATATATGGTTTGGTTAATACAGAAGAAGAATTCATCGCTAAATAACTTTTTATTTCACTAATATTTTCAGAAGCACAATTATTTAATTTGTATAAAATGACAGTTTACATAAATATTGAGTGTGATTTCGGTTATCTTCGTGAAGTTTTAATGTTAAAAATAGTTTCTTGTAAAAACCGCTTTCTGTCGAGTATAGTGCGTGTACATTATGTGTGTGTATGTTAATTACTGCGTCACGTAACTCGGGGAATCTAGCGTGAATTGCCACCAAGTGGTTTAGTGCAAACCAATCAGGATTGAATTGAATGGAACGTGCTCCCAACCCAGTAAATTGGTAGGGACAGTTTACTGGGAACTCCGCCACATCATTTGTAGTATTGCAAATGAGGAGTGGTTTTAATCGCGACTCTCTGGAGACTTGAAATAGAGCCAGAAAATGAGAGCGCGTACGTGTTTAAAAATTATTTTAAATAATTATGAAATCTCTTTACGCGGTTTCTTCATACGTAAAAATATCAATGTTTACAAATAATACATTTGATATTTATGGTTTACTAGCTGACACGGCGAACTTTGTTCCGCCTTAAATTTGAAAAATTCCTTTGTAAGTGCATCTTTATACTAATCAAGGAATAATGTGTAAGCATGCTAAATTTAATGTCTGTAGCTTTATTAGTACAATATTTCGAATTTTTCCAATCCCGTGGGGAAAATCGGGATAAAATCCTATGTCCGTCTCCTGGTTCTAAGCTACCTCCCTACCAATTTTCAGCGAAATCGGTTAAGCCGTTCTTGAGTTATAAATAGTCGTATTGGGATAAAAAGTATCCTATGTCCGTCTCCTGGTTCTAAGCTACCTCCCTACCAATTTTCAGCCAAATCGGTTCAGCCGTTCTCGAGTTATAAATAGTGTAACTAACACGACTTTCTTTTATATATATAGATTAGTTCTTTAATTAATGAATTTTTGGTAAAAGGTTTATTAATATTTATTTACATTAAAAAGCCCCTTAAGTCTATGTTAGTAATATACCTAAATACCACAAATATTTATGGTTTTAACTTATTATAACCAATTTCTTTGATACTCTGTGACCACAGACGCATCTTGCCTATGCACTTAGCACCACAAAGTAACGCCTGATTCAAGTACATATATACATACCTAGATTATTTAATTATGCAAGCACAAGTGCATATTGCCTATGCATTAGTTTAGTATGTTTGTTTCTAGCTTAGTAGATTAGCCAGGAATGCATTACGATTGAATGGATGTACTACATACTAACATCAAGTGAGCATAGGCGTTTCGACGGCGGGTGCTTGCAGGCACCTGCATAATACATTGTTTTAATCAACTACCAAATTGAGGAAACTCCGCAATTCCTCGTAATAAAACTACAATTCTTATGTACTTGGACGTCCGAAACCGCAATGCCGCTGTTAACAAAATAGCAACGCTCGGATTTATCAAGTTTTACAACTCCTGCAGACCAGGGTTATTTAAAATGTAAGAAGTAATCTCGGAAGAGCCACAGTCTTAAATTAAAGGCGAACATTTAAGGTAGTCATGAGTGATTATTAGAATAGATAAAATAGAGATCATAACCTATATCATGTAGCTAGATCAATATCCATCCTTAATGATATTAGGAGAAAAATATTTACAAGCAAAACTCATAAAAACGCCATAAACTGGGACGTGTTTGGGCTAAAGTAATTACGTATACCTTAGTATATGAGGTACTAGTACCCGTCGAAAACTACATTATACGTGCCCCCAGTGTTATTTGCTTTTAACGTTACCGCGCCAAAGCGAGTAAAAAGAGCCATTATTCTAAAAACTTTGTCGGAAATGCAACCTTTTAGACGATATGACTATGACATGTAGCGGACGGGCGTTCACTAAAGGAACAAATACTGGATAAATTCGGATTTCTAACTCCTTGTTCATAAACAGTTGCAAACCTGCAATAGCAAAATATCCATATGTTTTATTTAAGTCTAGTAAGGGCAAACTTTATATTAAAAAGGTAGATAAAGACAATAACATGCGTTTACGAATAGGTTAAGTGGTTATTTTGTAAAGATAACTTAGATAACGTCCTTAAATGTTTTAGCTCATAACGGGTTGTAATACTCTATCTGATTCAATATAGATCTAAAATGCGTGATACTCATTACACTTTCAATTTTCGTTATAATCAAGTAAGTACTCTTTTTCAATGGAAGTTGGTTCGAACAATCTCGTCTTAACCATCGATTCATTTGAATCATTTACATTTACGTGTTATTTAAGTAAATATTTAATGTCTTGTCAAGGTCCACTTTATGGCGTAAATCACAGGTAAGCGTATGCATGTCAAGGCCGAGCAAAAAGAGCTATTTTAGTGCCTTGGGGTTGAAAAGTCAATGCTGTCCTCATTTGTATTCAGTGAAACAAAACTAGATAATGAGGATGTGACTTTTGTATAAATTTATTACCTACGCCCACGGTATTTCATAAGAAGGCTATTTAAGTGTAAAGAGAACGGTATTGTTCACAAGTTGTTGAAAAGAAAAACAATATTTTTTTATGGAAGCTTTTTCTGACTTACCTAACTCTTTTGTCGTCTACTCGTACTTGCGTTATTAAATTTAAACATGATTTTATTAAAAATTTATTGCGACGTATGTTTGATGTGTAAATGGTCACATTGACTTTAAATTTGATAAATAAGTAAATTAAAACAATGTCGACCAGGTGCTAATTATTGTATGTATTTCTATACCATACATGGTAACTACACAAATCATCTATGTAGACACTTAAAATTTTCGTTACGTTACCCTGAAAAAATAAATAAACAAAAGATAGAATTTACTTTCTTAACAACATTGATTGAAATGTTATTGTTTGTTTAGTACCTGTTCCTACTAATAACTACCAAAGAACAAAAAATAAAGTAAAAAAGGCAACATAACATACGCTATCATTATTCGGCTACGTACGACCATCATTTTATAATTGTCACATTCGTAGCTGTAACGTTATGGCACCCGAAATAATTGATATGATTATAGTGATTATTACTGTTAAATGCTCAATTTTAATACTAATCCCAACTAGCACATACGTATTAAGACAGCAAATTTCCTGTCGGATTCAATATCAGAAAATGTTAAGAATTAAGTAAATTATGCGAAATTATGAGACAATTGTATTGCTTGTACAAATATTTTCAAAGAAAAAGTCGCTACTAATTGTTACAAGTATTATGATTCTAGACTATCTTTAGATCTGCAACATAGAAGACAATCTTAGACAATGTAATTTAATACAAGCACTACAATGCACTGAAGCTCTTACAATTCCAGTCAGCAAGCAATTTACAAGGCACAGAGTTAGCAATATTGTATAGCGGCTATAACGCGCTCTGACAACAAACCAAAAGATTAAAGGATTAGCTTCATGAGTTCGCTTATTTTGGACGCTACGCTTTCAAAGGATTAATATGATTTAATTTTTTCAATATAGGTACGAATGTGATTCGACTGGGTTTAGTAGTAGACACAACCCAGCGGTTGTGTTAAGAAAATCTTCCTCATATATTGCATTCTCTTCTCGTTTCTCTCGTCTCTCGTACGAGCACTTTTTCATTAAATAAGCACAATCATCCGAATAAAAAAAGCAGCTGCTCCGAATTACCTCACGTCTTGCCGTGTCAGAGTGGCGTTGAAGCATATTTCTGAGAAAAATACGGAGAAGTAAAATCTCCATACGGGAGTTTTACCTTTTGCACACAGAGATGTTCCCTAGAGTTTACGCGAACAGCTACGCTGAATAATTAACTATGCTGAACTTTGAACGGCACCTTGCGCTTGATGAGCTGAGTTTCTATTTCACAACCCCCAAAGAGCACGGCTGTTTCCAAGCGGGACTACGAGTATTCACTGATTTACAGAAGTTCCCCGCTCCTCTTGGGCTTTTTGGCTCCATTTCTCATTGGTAGCACTTACTCTTTAAAATACCTACTTTAATTTCAACACATAAGAACACAACACAACTATGCAACTTCATCAAAACCCGTAACAGATTCATGAATAATTAGCGCTGCAAGTATCTATTTTAAATTACTGTCTTTCTGTCATTCTATACGTACGAGTATGACTATACTTAGGTACATAACTGGATAGAGCAATTCAAGGCGTCATGTATGAATATTTATATTTAATTTCCGCCCATAAAGATACGTTGGCGCTGTCGCCATTATATTGGGCAAACACTTCCTTTGCTCAAGGGTAGTATCGCGGGTACGTGAGGCAAAAATTGAATTTAAATATAGTAGAATAAACATGCGCTGAATTTAGAAACAAAACTTTTATTTAATAATAACTAGCTTCTGCCCGCGACTTCGTCTGCGTAGAATCATACATAAAAACCTTCCTCTTGAATCACTCTATCTATTAAAAAAAACCGCATCAAAATCCGTTGTGTAGTTTTGAAGATATAAGCATACAAAGGGACATAGGGACATAGGGACATGGGGACAGAGAAAGCGACTTTGTTTTATACTATGTAGTGATAAGATAATATCTTCTCTGCCGTACTCCCAGACACTACGCTGTGACGTCAGTGCGTCACGTGTAAAAGTTCAAAGCAAATTATACGTTGCGTAAAACTAAATCGCGGTTTATACCTAGTTGCTTGGTGAAATGATTAGATGATTCAATTACCACGGATTTTAGTGAATATTTAGTTAACAAACCCATTTCTCTCATATCGATATACATAAAGAGCAACAACGGAACGAACCACAAAATGTCCTTTACAGCTGGTTGCATCAATGTGTTCTACTTCACAGCCTGTTTACGCCATCAAACATGGAACGACTATAATTATTATGATACCCATTTAGAGCGCATACAACCATGGGCCCCTACCATAGTTAACGAAGGATCTAAATGACATTATTTCTATAAAAAAATAATAACTATTAAAACCAACTAATACCCTGGTTACATTTACGAGTTACTACTAGGTACGAGTACCTATCACCTCGTCTGACGCATTACGTTTGTCGTTTTATTATACTAGACATAAACAGTACGGTATCTCCATCAAAAATCGTTAGCTACAAGTTTGTGTTCATTTCCTTATTTGTGGTTCAATACAGTATTACTAAATTTGACCTATTTTATTTCTTTGGGCGTAGCTATAGCGGTGTTTCCATTATGTAAAATACAAGGAGTATATTTCTACTATTACATACTTTACCCCCATTTTTCTAAAAATATACAAACCTGTTAAGAAAGTTATGTTTTGTCTGTTAAATACATAGTTCTGGCAAAAGCAATGTCAGAGAGACAGAATAGATAAAGACAAAGGCATGTTAAGTTTACAAGTGTTTCTGAACAAGAGAGTAGGTAGGTGATTAATGATACGAACATTGATTAATGTGACAGATTCCCTATTACGAGTACATTACAAATAAAATATTCTTATGTGTTTTGTTTAGTATCTATTATGTCTAATTAATAACTGGCATTCTTTTGTTCTCGGGATGAAAGTATATAATGGATTTCTCGCCACCCCAGAGGAGGAGCTAGCGCTGTTTTTGTCAGTATTTGGCTGTCTCTCGATAGTTTTCGCCCTGTGTCGTGTCTTTAGAGTAACATACAATTTTACATTAGCGATGATGATTGAAAACATTTGGGCAACATGTATTCTTGCCATTGTATAAAATTAAATTACTCTGTGTACCTAATAAATACAATTCTGAAACAGTGTAATTTTATACAAACATCGTATGTATCGAAACTTATAGGGAGTATCTTATTTTTGCTTTTTTTGTTTTGTTTGGAAATTGTACTGAACCCTCAGTACGCGAGTCGTATTGGTACGCGTCTCATTTTTTCTATTCGACTTCTATCTGTTTTACATAAAAGTAGGTGACCAAGAAAAGTGGACATAATAAATTTTCAGCAACCTTTCTCCAGCGACCGTACTATAAATAAAAGTGGCCCGTCAAGCAACACTATTTGTACCTCAGATACTGTCCTTACACGGTGGTCGGACTGGCGATAAAATGAATATAAATCGTCGACCCGCACCGCCCCATTTCGGCTTAAATTAACCGCGACAACTACTACTTACCTGGTTATAATTTTCACTCCGATAAAGTAAGCTGTATACCTAATGTGTGGTCATGAAGACAAATAAAATTGTTAACAGGCAATTGTCTACGACCTACAACTTTTTATTTCATCAAATCTGTTTATAACCAAAAGAAAAACTATGTTTTTGTTTTTTATTTTTTTAACGATTATAAGAGGATTGTGATCGGAGAATGAGAATCGTGAGGACATGGAACATTTTTAAACGCTACTCGGAGTGTTTCAAGTGATTTGCAAAGTAATCTCCAAACGTCACAGAACGTTTGTGTAACTTTCGATCAGATTCACTGAATTTTTAGGTCAACCGTAGGTACCAACGATACAAACATATGCCACGGAGCTGATAAATTGCTTTTCGTAAAAGTGTCGCCAACAAGACTTGGGATTAGAATACTTTCCTAGGCCGCCGCCCGCCGCTGTAAAGGGGTGAAATATCGATAACGAGGTCCAACTAACTAATTCGTATGCATTGCGCGCGCTCAATCGAGATATACGAAACCCTACTTGTGACCGGCTTTTATCAATATATTACGCTCTATCTTTCATTTATCGTTCACACAGGTGACTTTAGTGAAAATTTATGAGAGAAGTCTCAGAATTAATAACGAATTTAGGTTTTAAGAACAATTTAAAAAGACGCCAGCTGTAATGGCATAAACGTATGTCTCGGACTCGGTCAGGGGCAGTGGTGGCCAACTTGGCAAGCGCTAGTAGGTTAATTTTATCGATCTAGCCTATCTCGACCAATCACCTTGTTACATCTCAAGTCTAGATTACTATTTCCGTATGTCTAATATATCTTTTTAACGCTAAAGATTTTCATTTCACTAGCCCTTTTCAGTATGGAAGTTAACGGTAAAGATGATCTTTGATATAAAAAGTATATGGGTCGGAACGCACGTAACTTCGGATGTTAACACGGGAAGGGCTCAAAAGACCATCATGATTTATGATTGCCGATGACGGCTACGGCAGCTTAAGGATGAATGTTACTCCGGGCAATATAAAAGAAATAACGCTCGCCTTTCAAAAAACCTTTAAATAAACGCAAGCGAGCAATTCTCGACGCTTGGGAACCTATGTAAAATTTTTAGTATCAATTAAAAAGACTAAGTTGTTCGGTCTAAAGCTGGGACTTGTTTATGAACTCGCTGAATTGAAAATCAAAGGCATCGACAGAATTTTACAAGCTTCAGAGAATGGACGAACAATTTGTTAAATGTTAAAACTGAGTAAATTTTGCAAACAATCGTTTGCGCAGTCCATTGAAAAATGCTGACGTCTTGTTTAATAACAGTTAGCGAATAACGAAACAAATGAAGTTCATAGAGCTATAACTGGGTCTTGGGAAATTTATATTTGGATTGCGATGCTGCTTACTCAATTACTGATTAAGATAAATAGCACTTTACAGGTCTGCAGGGCAATACGCGCTGTAAATGTTTCAAGAATCTATCTAATACGGTTCAAAAGGTACATACAGTCGGACGGATAGACGGGCCACGTTAGCAAGATTGTAGGCGTATAATTGGAATGTGAAAATAAGCTTCAGTAAAAAACAACAGTGGGAAAAAAAGCTTCTGGGAAAATTAAGATCATTTGCAATTTAGACCATGTGCAAATTTAGACCATTTGTAGTTTGGACTATGTGCAAATTTAGACCACTTCAAAGTTAGACGACATGAGAATTACATGTTTAGGCGAAATGCTTATCAGACCAGTTGCATCTTAGACGAAATCATACTAACCCTCTTTTCCCTATCTCTTTCCTTTACATTTAAATCAATGAAGTACGTACGTACGGACGTAAGCTATTAAAATAAATTCTTCCTGTTCTAAACCTTCTCTCACAAAAATAGCATGATGAATCACGTCCAGCCATTATTATTTAACGAACGATTATTGGCGACCGTTGTAAACTCAAGGTTGATAATCGAGCCGAGTTTACGGCGTACAACCTAGCAAGTCCCTGTTTATTAATGGCATAGGCAATATGATGTTTTAGCGCCAGAAATTTTATGAATACTAGAAGTTAACTCAAAATGTTTACGGCCACTTTCCACATAATTTTGTTTATCTGCTCGTAGCTTTGGGAACATTTTCATGAAGCTTTGGTATTTTACGACTATCATTGACATGGAAATGTCAATATGTCAATGGTTTCCGACTGGCTGGACATTTAGCTGACGTAGCGGTTGAGGGCTGTGTGAAAAAAACTAAGACAGCACTTGCTTTCCATGAGACACGAAATGCTAACTAAGATGTTGAAGCCTGATGTGTAGTGCCCGCAAAGGGTGTAAGAATCATGGCTTAGTTGTGAAGTACAGTTAATTTATGATAAAATAAATAAATTATCACACTACTGAAATATGTGAGCATTAATATCAATTCGATAATATTGAGCACTTTTATTTGAAACGTTTACCCTAAATTATCATCTGATAAAATAAAAACATCGGAAACAACACAAGTTCCGAAATCCCAGGGCATATTATCTATTAACATCACCATTATCTATTCCGGTCATTGGTTCTAAAACAGGGTGCTACGTATAGATATCTAATTAGTAATAATACATTTACAGAAAATGGTACAAAAACTAAAATAAACAAGCACCTAGATAGGTATGCATACTTATGCCATGTTTGGTTGACAATAAAACAGGAGCAAAATCGATTGTAAAACATATGTACGTATTTTACTATTGTGGGTTAATTGTGGTTAGTACAAATATGCGTATGGATACGACTATTTTTACCAAAACACTATTAAAATATATTTTTAATTGCTTTAGCACTCGATTACAGACAATGGCAATTAGGGAGAGTTGTAAACAAATAAATACATTTCAAGTAAACATTCCTCGTTTAATATCTCCCATTGGATAATGGAAGCCTCAATGCTGCAGGCTTAATGTTTTGAGACGACGATCACAGGGCGAATTGGTTTACGCCTTTACCCTTCCTTGGGTGAAAATAAACAGGTATAATACAGAGAAGTGTTTTAATTTTTGAGGTTCCGTACCCAAAAGGTGCTAGATAAGGCTCCTGTTTGTCCGTTCGTTCGTCTATCCGTTTTATGCAGGGATATCTTGGTCGTGCGTGTGAATAATATTTGCACTTGTTTTATCGATTTTTTATGTATAGATACTTAAAAAATCGAATTAATAAAAAACGTAAAAGAGATATGGAGATAAGAGACACGTTTTTTTATCAGCGTTTTTAGTTATATCCTCGTAAGGTAAATTGTATAATGGAAAGAAACTCTTCATATAGGTATATATATTTTAATTTCACTTGAGTCAATTTCCACTTGGCAGGTTTCTTTTGTTTTAAGATAGTTTTCTTAATTTAACATTTAGCAAAAAGAATACCTACTTAATATGAAACTATGGAAAGCAAATGTTGGATGATATTGTATTAATTTGCGAATGAGCCCACATGTCATGACCTCTGTTTTTCATAAAAACGAATTAATATAGAGTACGCGTTCGCGTTCGCTTCATATCCACGCGTAATTAAGTCCCATATGATTATGAAGGCACAATATTGTTACACATTTATTATGTCATCATTATATTTGAAAATGTGTGTGCTAAAAAAACGTTTAGGCGGTATTTTAGTTAAAAATATGACTGAAGTACAAAAAGCAAAGTGGGCTAAAATAAAACAATCCTCAAAGACATAACGGTACCTTTTCCGTTTAAAAAACAAATGAATAAAGAATTCTAATTGTATCCAAGTATAATTTACGGCGACTCGTAGCACGTTCCGGGAAATATATTTTAGTGTAAATTTGGTTTGTTTTAGGAACAACGTCGCTCGCTGTCGTAATGATAATATACTGTTAAATGTGTTTTCCATGCCGGAATTTCCTAGGACGCCATGAAAAATAGAAGGACGAAAATGTATGCTTTGCACACATCTGTTTTCTAAATTATTAGGCGGGAAAAGGCGTTAGCAGTAAAAATACTTTCTTACATTTCAGCAGTGCGTTACGGACGAGGATAACGAAATAAAATTAATATTACATGAAAATACACATACCACAATATTGACCAATAGCAACCACATTAAGCTTTATCAAAGCATCTAGCGAAGAGAAATAAGTAATTTGACAAATTATGATGTGTCTTCAGAAAGTTTGTTTACCTTTTAGTTACATCCATATAAATGTCACCTTGGATGCTCACACGTGTTTTAATTGAATTGATCAAAGACTGTAACACCCAACAAGACAGGACAATAAGTATGCTGTAATATACCTACCTACTCCATCATCTCCGTGTATAACTCAACCACAAATCAGTTACGAAGACATTTATTTCTTTACTTTATAACGAAATGAAACTCATGACTATAAAGATAAAACCTTCGTTCTTGACAAAAGAGCATCGCAATCTGTCCTCGGTCGCCCGTCGAGACCGCGCCCCATACTGATGCACAGACTAGGTACTCAATAGAATGTACAACTACAGCTTTAGAACAAATAAAAATCAATGGTAAAGTGAGGCCGGTTTAAACTATGCTTAGCGCTTACGAAAATGCCTTACAATACAATAACTTTTTATTGAAAACCACATGTACCTAATAACCAAAACAGAAAAAAGGTATACAGAATATTACAAGGTAACAATAGGCGACCTTATCGCTACAGAACGATCTCTACCAGGCAACCATAATAGACTGGAGAAAAGAACAGATCTGAGCAGGTGGTGCAATTTAGAATATAATAATATATTAATATACCTAAGTAGTGAAATTATACATAATACATACATACATATTACATAGCAAGGCTGGAGATGGAATGGAAGAAAGTGCTAGAAAGGATGCAGAATGTATAGGAGATGCATGTCTTTAGTCTTTAGTTTAGGTTTAGGTTAGCGTATAATTATCTAATATTAAGTATCTTATGTAACGCTATGGTGTCAACTGTCATGTTACATATTAAAAGATAAATAAATAAATAAATACGAATACGAATAAATAATACATTATACATACATGAAACACACATAACCCTTAACGCCTTACTTTTAACACCTCAATGTGAAATTTTACCCTTCTAGGGTATTGACTTCAATTCTTCTCATTTATTCCGCAGTAACTATGTACGTATTCCGATAAAATCATCTTAATACAGAAATATTCTTCATGGATAGAAAGGAAAGTCCAAACTGAGTGACTTATCAATACCAAGTGGTAAACCCATGGACCTAATAACCTATCCTAAAAATTTCATTTTAATACAAGCTTTTTTTGCTGACTGAACTTTTTGTTGACTGTACTTGCATTGTCATCCTTCCTACATTATGTGTGCCAAATTTCAAGTCAATCGGACAAACCGTTGCGTTGAAGAGATCGGACCACCAGAGTTCTCATACCAGATTATGGTATTGTCATCCAACTTCCTTAAGTATGCCGAATTTCCGCACAATCGGTTGACGATATCTGCTTCAAAATTGAGTTTCAGGATTCCACCCGCACAAACATACAAGTTTCATAATGTACCTACTCGTACATTGCATTGCAATTTAAATACAAGCTTGTCAATAGCTGAAATGCACAGAGGTTCTACAACCTACACAATGAAACTAACCTAATATATCTCAATAATGTTGCAGCAAATTTTAAATGAAATGAATGATTAAAGTTTAATTGACGTCTCCGAGTGCGGCCGTTAACTACAGCCACATCACGTCCGCGATCCCGGACCGCTTTTCCCCTTGCGGCCATTTAACTTCAGACAATGCCGAAGATAGATTGCACTTTACACAATTTATTAGCCAACAAACAATGAGTTTAGCCAATTGCCTTGTCAAACTAAACTTCAAACAATAAGCAAACAGTAGGGAGGGCGCTTTACAAATTTACAAACTCAATTTTAAGTTTCCACATCACGAAGTTGAAGAGACTGTGTCTTGTATACGAAATAGGTACCTAACTCTAGTAAGTAACTCTATACCGACACGGCTAAATTCAGACTCGGGTCGTGAGCTGCATTTACTTATTTCCGAGGCACATATTAAAATAGACTGCTATCGATTAAGTACCTTTATGTAACCCAGTTGCGAGAAGAGTTAGTACGTATCACTACGTTAACGGCCCATTTGTGTCAATTTGGGTTAGCTGTAACTCATTAACGCCGGGTTGAGTTGATACACCAACGTAACGCTTGTTGGATGGGTTTGTGAATGTCATTTTTTGGTAAATATATACCCAAAGCTAGCAGTTGTGTAGCGCGGCCACGCCTCGCAATCTCAGCAATAGCTTAGCATTTCCGTTTATCGCATTCCTCCTTCCGGACATCTTTTGTTCACTTTGTTAGTTGCTTGATTGATGATAAATTGTCACCAAAATAGTCGTAACATTTACATCAACAACACAAATAAGGAGCTATTTTTTCCCTTTCATCCTATACAATAACAGTAACGTTGGTTAGGTTTAGGTTACTTGTCGGCATGCTATCTAGTTAATAATTTTAAACTAAGTGTGGTTTCTTATTTATTAATTAAATCAAGTAAAAGATAATTTAATGGTAAAACTTATTGTAAAAATAATCGAAAGAAGTACAATCAGCATCAGAAGTTGATAAACAGTCGAAGAGCACAAAATGTACTACACACGAGTCTTTTGCGAAGGTAATAAGAGAGTATGTAGATAATTTTGAGCTTTACCACTGTTTCTGATGCTGACTGTACCTCTACTAAGCCAGCGTCTTGTTTGTAAATTAAGTCAGTTAACATTGAGTGGTTATCTATCTTTCAACCGGTGCAATCATACACTAAGAATTACTAAGAAGTCCTCATTGTTAACTCGGAAACTGTTACTACTTTCTTTCTGTGTACTACTGTCATTCAGTTTCAAATCTTCGTAGACTGTTAAAAAGCCGCGACTGGATATCGTTAAAGTTAACTGTAATGAATTTTGGAAGCTTAACTACCAAGTAATTGCTGGCCAAAAAGTTTGTCTATGCCCTTTGTTCGAATTAAGGTAGATAATATTGCGTAACGTACTTTTACGTAATCTGATACGGGCTTTTATACCTGCTCTATAGGGGTCCTTTCGGAAAATGTACTTTCGCGTGATAATGTAGGTCCGTAATTATGGCGTTCTCTGCGTAAAAGAATGGTGGCGGCGGGCGGTGTACCTATCTACGCTATTTGTTTTCTTCTGTATTAAAGCAACTGTTGCCATAGTCTCCTTTTCCCTTACTATCACACCTAGTTAGGTATGCAGGTAGTATGTATAGACCACAATATTGCGAAATTACTTATTATGAAACGATTTTAAGTTTATTTTTTGTTTATAAAAACATAATATTTCTCACAAGCATGGCTATTTCGCACGCTAGTGAAGTAATACAATGACTCTTTATTTAACACCACATAATCATCAATAAAGAAAACAGATACCTACATAAAGAAAATTACAGCTATCTCTGTTAAATAAAGTCTTAGGCAAAATGAGTAGGAGGATTATTTCACAAGCTTACTCTTACGGTAACAGCAAATCTCAACCAAAACTAGCTTATCCCCTAACTATCTTCCTGTTGCTGGTACATAACATATTAAAATTGGTTATGAATCCCACAGTAACTCACGCTTCGTGGAAAATACATTGTTTGCTGCTTAAGTTAGGCCGGGACCGGAACACTTCCCGACAATGGAGTCATAACAAACACGCCTCACGTACTTTTCATTCAAACATAAAACAACATGGCGAATTAACGCGAGGACGAAAGCAATTTTTAGAAGAAAAACACTAACCTTCAGTCTTTTATAACGATGTAATTTTTGAGAATACAGGGAATTTTTGCGTGAAGTATTATTTAGCTAAGACTCCGGGCGTAATTATATAAGTTACTTGGATTAGTCTTGAATTTATTTCTGTTAAGTTTGTTTATTGTTATTTACGTTTTAAGTTTGGCAGTTATCCCCATGTGAGGTGTAGAACGTGCAAGTAACGGACACTTCAGAGGATATTAGTTCCCAGCCCTGAGATTGTCTTGGGTGCCGTTCCACAGGCGATAATTATTATTCATTAGGGTGGTTTCATCGCGTCCTTTCATCACGACTTCGTTTCGTCTCGTTATGCCTTATTCAGACTACTCCTTGTATATTTTAATAAAGGTCGCATGAAGAACGCTCGTATAAAATGTGCAATGTTCACCTTTATATCGCAACATATTTTTAGAATCGTTATGGAAACCGTTTTGGGCGATAAATAGCGATCGCTAAGGATTTGCTGGAGAATTATTGCCGAAGTTAGCGAAGAAGTTAAGCTCGCGGTATAACTTTGGTATTCTATCGTTTCCCCGACTTCGATTTACGAGGTAGGTAATAAGGTTTTATTTTTTTCTGTTATTGTATTGTTATGGAAACCCAATAACGTAAGCATAACGTAATGCTTCAGATTTATATAAATATAAATTTAGAGTCATTTAGTTAGCAATTGCTACCTTTAGCTTCTTGTCTTATCAATCTCTTACAAAAATCAAGCTCTACAATTATTCAAAGCTAGGCGACGTGTGCTTGCAAAATGACATGATAAAACTTATCGTTAAGTTTTCTATTTTACAATAACTTTTGTTTCATTACTTTCAGTTGAGTTACAATTTACAATCTACACTTATTGCACAGATTTATTAGCTAAGGAACTACCTCCTTTAGATTACAGCTGTATTTCAGAGCTGTCCGGTAGAACAATCTTTCACCGCGTACAAATGCGGTTCCTGCTGGTAAAAAGACAAAAGCTTTTAGAACGGGCAACTGAGTACGGCAATATTTTTATACTAAGTAGAGGAGCAAAAAGGAACAATGAAACTGTCTATCTAGGCAAATGAACGTTAGTAACAGGGATTAAAACATTTAATTTCGGTCAGCATTAATGCAATCAATAAAATTATCATTTTAATGGGTATATTGTCTAGTAATGATGTGTTATATGACAATTTGGGACTGTTATTGGAAAAAATTACCTACTGGTTCTATTTTGGCATATTCCTGTAGCGAGTACCATTATAATCATACTGAAATGATGATATGAAATCCTGTATTGCTTGAATAAGAGTAATTGTAACAGTCTCACAAATATGTTTTTCAAAGAGTGCATCACTGTATGCTAGCTGTACGATACTTATAGGTCAAAACGAAAGGCTCGCAGATGAAACCCCTCGTACATGTGCAAGCCTTAATGGCCATGTTACATATATAGGTAGAATAAAACAGATTAAAGCTTGTAGATTTTTGTCTAAGCGTATCCTTCTCATACTCTGGGGGCTCTGTGCCCAACAGTCGGACACTATATAGGCCAGGGATGACAATATACACCTTGTACTATGCACATCAAAAAGGTATACCTCAGCTAGGCGTTGGTTGAGAACCGCAACAAATGTTTACGGTTGAAACTCTTCCTTTGATTCTCGAGACAATCATACACAATTTGGCGGACAAATTTTGTACAAAGCCGGCTGGACATATTCAAATCTAAGCGGTCGCTAAAGGCCATGTCAAAACTTTAGTTGGTAATTACTTAGCAATGCAAGGCATAAGTGTCATAATTATCTTACCAGCTAATGACGACATTATTCTGTGTAAATTTACTGGTGGACTTAAGTTCTCGCTATGCGGAAATTTATTTGAGTTTGTGCACTTCAAATATCTTAAACACAATAATGGTAAATGATTTTTAGACAAGACCACACGAGACAAGCAGCTAAAAATGGACCGATTCCGGTTTGTCCAACGATAGGTAAGAAAATTAACTCGTGCAAAAAATTCAAACTGAATTAATTATACATACCAGCAAAATACATTATTCGACGTCCCTAAGATGGGAGTAGAGTAAACATTACTACAAATTAAGCCCATTAGGGCTCGACGTCTGCATGCCATGGCTCGTGGTCCGCCCACTAAGTCACAATTACATATGCGTTACTGTTACTAGGACAGTTCATCTAGGGGAGATAATGTCTCTGACAACATTCCAGATTTGGGTTAACGCGATAACAGCCGTGCCGCTTTATAGGCATCGCCTAAATTCCGTGTCGATTTTGTTTGCAATAGGAACTTGAGTTTTTGAAGACGTGTGTTGAAGACATTTTTAAATACAAGTTGTTACACCTAATTCGTTTGATTTTTTCGGAAATGTAGTACTTTTTCTGGGATACCTACCTACAACTTTTTGTTGGTGAAAGAATTTTTTAAACGTACAGCAGTTCCAAAGATTGCCCTTTTCGAACAAACAACGTTTACCCCTTTTTATTCTGACTCTAACCGTACACTGTTTTTATTTACTTTAAGTACAAATACAAATACAAATACTCTTTATTGAACACCACAAATCAGTACAAAACAATACAGAAACAAAGAACAAAGTAGACAATAGGCGTAAGTACCTACCTACTACCTTTTTTGAGGGTGATACAGTTGGTTGTTAATGGTTAAAAATTAGTGCTATCCTCATATTTTCGGAGTACCAATTCGGGGCGTTATTTCTAAATTAAATAGAACGGAACTACTTTTGTACGCTCTAACTGGGGTCTCGTAAGTACCTAATATAAAAATCTTGGGTAGACCTACTTTACAATAAAATCAAATGTAACAGTTTAAACCCTAAGCTGAAGCACGAATTTTCCATTAAAAGGGTTTTTATGCTAATGTTTCAGCCATTGAGACGGTTCTCTTTTCAAACAAAGAGGTTTTTCTGTAGAAATAAAATTAACAAAGCAGTCCTGGCTTAGGCGGGCCGGCATTTTGCAAAAGAAACACAACTGAGTTAATATGATTTCCCTCCCTAGATATTCCAAGAGAATACGCCGTCTGCCTCAGTCATTATTGTTGTTATAAATATTGTGGATGTTTATTTGCAAAATAAGCGATGTTACGTTTTCTCTTACTTAATTACGTTAATTGCCTGACATCGACAGTAATCTGTTACACAACCTATTAAACAACAGACCTACATTTCACGAAATAATTTGTGGACCTAAAAAATTATGGCCATCGCTACAAAAATGAGTTTGGTCGTAATAGCTCTCGTGGTGACGATTTGATGATTGCCCCGCGTGTAACCCCTAACGAAATGGGGTTTGTAGGTAAAGCGTGGAGCTGTTATATCACATGCACGAGTAGGTACATGGTCTGTGTAATAGACATGCTAATTTCTATCCAAAATCACATGTTTTTTGGGTTTCATATTCCAACGGGTAAACAAAACCCGAATAAAATTACTTTGATGTTCATCCGTCCGAGAGACGTCGAACACCAGAAAAAAATGGTGGTAAAATCAGTATGGCGGACTCGAAATACCTAAACTGTAGTAAATAGGTCAACATTTAAGTATGAGCATTTAGATAACTAGGTACTAAAGTTTTTCAACAGTACATTAGGTTAAATTTGGTAGCGTTATTTGGTTAAAATATATTTTGTGTTCTCGCTCATATTAACCACATAAAACGAACTGAAGTAGCACCGCAACATACAAAATCTTCCAATAAACTTGTAAGGATGAGTCTAAATACTTGTCAAAACGACACAGTAGTCGGCTTACTGGGCGTTCGACGGCTTAACGGATTAGATCGCGGCCGATGACACCTCTTGATCACAATAAACAGCTTCTGATCCTCCTCAATCTCTACTAATTAATTGAAGGTACAGGACGACACTGCGACAAATTATTTACTTAATTCTTTTAAAAGCTGGACTTGCAACCGCGTTACAGTGGTCGCCGCAACCCGTTTTCTACTTCTGCGACTTGTTATATAATGTATCCACTGTCTAAAATGAAAATTTAACCATTGTTGGAGGCAGATGCCTTAACGTGAGAAGAAACAACGAGTTGATTTAAAACACTGTTGTTGTACGAAGCTTGAGGCCCAATTGGATTTGCAGTCGAGGTAGATTTTATGTAAGTTTATCTATGTAAGAGTAAGTTTGTCCATCCGTTGCCACGTACCCACATGAAAAACTTGGCTTAGTTCGGGTCTAGGTAAATTGGTGAAAATTGATCCATAATATCCATAACAATGTACAAACTGAAATCTTGAATAGTTATGTTATGAGTTTATTAAACGGATTTAAACATTGCTCTGACGCAGCTACGGCGTAGGCGTCGTAGAGTTTCATATGTTGCTACGACGAGAATAAAGTATTTAGATTTTTACGGCAAAAATATGGATACTTTACTTAGCAAATTGGCTGTTTGTATGCTCAGTGGCTCAAAAATACCTTAAACGATGTAGCGAAGGCTTTATACCTACATACTTGCATGTTCCTGTTTGGGTTGAATATATGTAGTTATTATTATGGATTCACTGCCTCCCGCCCGCGTGTAACCTAAGTTACCTCATACGGTGCGGTGACTCAGTGAACTTGAAAAACAGCAATCAATTATTATTAACAAACATCTAAGATACCCGAAAACGATTACATAAGAATAATTTCCTACTTTTCAACGTCAAGAAAGGTATCAAACCAACTAGTTATTACCTGGACAATGTAGGTCGAAGATTATTTTTTAAACGTTGTTTAGTGATACATTTTATTTGGATTGTTCGGGAATTATGATTGTATTTACATTTGAAGACGGTTACTTTTATTGTTTTAAGAAAGAAGTTAAGCGCATCAGACACATTTTCTACGGTATATTGACCGCGATTACCTGTAAAGGGCTTCATTAGGTATGTTTCAACGCAGTTTTTTGCATCATGATCACAGGTAGATTCATCCAAGGTACTGCAATGTGCTTCCAAGCTTCGTGTTATTGGAAGGTGTAGATAGCCAGCACTACCAGAACTGAATTTAACTTGCTGGTATTAGCGAGATATAGGGAATCTTGGCGCTCGGATGGCCTATCTTTTAGTTACTTATAAAATGATTTTCATCAATTACTATTTTATTTTAAGACTGCAGGCAGATGCTGGATGCGTCAAGCTGAAGACAGGGCGCTATGGCGCTCATTAGGGGAGGCCTATGTCCAGCAGTGGACTAATATAGGCTGATGATGATGATGATGACTATTTTATTCCGTAGAAAGATCTAGAATACTCAATTTACAGTTAGATTAGCATGACTGCGTGCACAGGCGGCTGGACAGGTAATGCCACATGCAAAAACCTTGTTTCTCATTATTTGAAATCAATTCCTAAATTAAATTGGCATTGCCTGCCAGTTAGTTTGTATACAAACTCTTGAATATACAAACTCCTACAGTACCTAGTCAATAGATATAAGTACTCCTATTTATATCATTATAAACATGCCTAATCTATTTAACCGCGATAAAAAATACATATCTAGTTCGATTTATTGCAATTTTGATTATCTTTATAGATCTGGACAAAAGCAATTAAATTCACTGGGTACCTGACTAGTACGTATCTAGTTAGTCTTATCGGAATATAACAATGTACTTAAGTACCAATACATATACAACATTATAGACCGACCGCTTAACTGAGTCCTCGCCCGCGCGGCACAGGGGGACAAAGGGGGCCGAGAGAGGTGCGGGCGGCAGGCGCACTACCCGCCCGCACCGCTCTCGGTCCCTTTTGTCGTCCTACCCTGCGCCCCTGTACCCGCGCGGGCGAGGACTCAGTTAAGCGATCAGTCTATAACACACTACTTTAGTCAACAACCACCCACGCTAGCACAATAATCAATAAAATTAAGTTATTTTCGAGATATATAAATATCACCCGCTAGTGCCGTATAACTATTCCATTAGTATCGATTTTGTGAGGTCTTTAAACTTTACGCGATCGCATGGAAAGCGACGCGAGCTTTTTTATTATTAAATAAAGACATTCCGCTGTATGCAATGCAATAAAAACTTTTACTGAACAAGTACCTTTACCTTATCGCGACAGGTTACCTTGTTAACGCTGAGGTGAAGCCGAAGGAGAGTTTAGATCAAGTCAAGAATCACGAGTCCAAATATATTTACTTGAATGTTTTATAAAAGATATTGAATTTTAAAAGGCAGATAAATACTAATTAGATTAATAAGATTAAAGTGCGAAGGTGTATTCACATTTTTAAATAGTTTCTTTATTTTAATTTTTTGTGAAAGAATCTATATTATCTATACATATAAAATGCTTTGTCCTGAATGACTGACTGACTGAGGGATCAACGCATAGCCTAAACCGCTGATCGTAGAGACCTGAAACTTGGAGAGTTGTTCTTTGTATGACGTAGGCATCCAATAAGAAAAGATTTTCCGAAATTCTACCCTTAAGGGTCAAAAAACGGAA
Source organism: Pandemis corylana (assembly GCA_949127965.1). Classification (NCBI taxonomy): domain Eukaryota; kingdom Metazoa; phylum Arthropoda; class Insecta; order Lepidoptera; family Tortricidae; genus Pandemis; species Pandemis corylana. The sequence goes on along the minus strand of OX421856.1, from coordinate 8,500,120 downwards.
CCCTTATAAGATCACTTTGCTGTCCGTTCGTGCGTCCGCCCGTCCGCCTGTCAAGACCCTTTTTCTCAGGAACGCGTAAAGGTGTACAGTTGAAATTGATACCGAATACTAAATCCGCCCCTTAAAGCAGTGAAAAAATGAACCCTTTATTATATGAACTTTCTCAAAAAATACAGTCATTAAAAAGGCGATTCCATATACCGATCTAGAAAAATTCGTTCGCTTTAGCCAACATTATACCGGTATAGTTACCTATCTACAAAACTCCGCTCGCTTTTTCCAACATTATACCGGTTTACCTGTCCTCCTGTATAAATCTATCTATCTAAATATTATACCGCTCTATCTATCAACTCGTCTATCTTTACCGAACAGCAAACTTAGCAAGATAAAGCTTCAGTTCGAATAAATAGGGGAATTTCCTAACATCGTGTTTTAGCGAACACTGAACAAGGCGACACGGCATGGCGGGTAAAATTGTACAAATCCCTTCGGATTACCCGAAGCCTCTTTTTTTACCCTAGAACGACATTTAAAAATGTTTCAGCGAATTCGGAAAAGGTCTCGCTTACGTATGGGGCCGGTTTAAAAATTACGAGCAATTAGGTTCTTAGACGGATTGACATTTAAGGCTTGCTCGTTAATCGATTCGTGGAGACCTACTTCTGCCCACATAATTTATTAAAATGGCCACCAGCTCTGCGGCTTGTATACAAATTAATATTAAGTTTTCAAGAAATAGACTTTTGATTTCTGTATGTGAATGCTCTAAAAGACCATGCCGATTTAAAATAGTCCCATCTGTTCCGTTGGGTGTCGTAAAAGGTCACTAAGAAACTTAATGTGAGAACAGACAGTAGGCAACACTCTTTATTACCCACTGCGCTCTGGAGGGCAAGGTGAAACTACTGAAATGTTTTTCCAAGAAGGCCATTGTTTGTCAGTGACGACCACGACTGCTCCATCAATAGCGTAGCAACATAGAACAGAAATGAAAGAGCAACAATATGTTGAAGTTCTTTGAAATACGTTAAAGGGGTGAAGTGGAATGTGCAACCTATTGATACATAGATAGATTAAACGAAGAATATCTACTTGTACCTACCTACATATATGTGCGACATATCGGAAGAATGTCAAACTTATTTGTTGTATGTAGTATACAAATCAGCCTTTAGCTACATTGCTTGTATGAAAATAGTTCAATTACTAGAACCAACAATGGAACTAGTGGTAACAGACCCAAATTACTTACATGAATTGAAAGAAACCTTGACACTAACACACACAGGTAAAACAATAAATCTTTCCATAACAATGTCTCAATCCAATCATGCTAACAAAGAAAGGCGGCGCGACCTTAACATACACGTGTCTACGCATTCTAATTTGCATGTACATATAAAATGGCATAAAAATAGCTTCAGCGGTAAAGTATCTATTGAGGAACATTAGCACAGACAGAAGAGTGAGTAAACCGGCTGCGGCTGCGTTAGGCGGCGCGGCGAGCGAATTATCCGTTCATTGCAGGGGCAAGACTCTCGTAGCACAATGGTTAATTGCAATCATACGCAATGTATTAAAAAAACACGTATCGTGGCCGGGCCAGGCCGGTGCGGGATGCGCAGGCGTCGTGACGAAGCGAAGATCTACGCTGCTGAATCTATTTTTATACATAGTCATGTAAATAAACAACGAGCAATGACGTTGACGTAACAAACAGGGTACCGCGTTGCGAAACAATCCAAATAATCAAATCGGAAAGGGATAGTACACTGCAATAGATAGAAAATTGTCAAGCGCTGCCGGGCGTTTTCGCAGAAACATCCATGAATATTTTAACCTACAGTTTATCAACTCCTTAAGTCCGAACTTATAACCTTAGCAAATTTCTTTTAATAAACTTACTTTGTTCTTCAGCGAAGCAGTGAGAACAAGTCACACAAGAAAGCTGCTCTTGCGTTGAATATCTTTTGGATTTACGCATTTATTTTGTTCATCTCACGACTTTTTGGAGCAGAAAAGTCAGTTTACCCATCGCTCATTTATTACACCATAGACCTTCGCGTATATAGTAATGCTTGAATATTATATTCTTCGGTACTTTTTTTATGTCAATTAGCAAGAAAGAAAATGGTTCGACCTAGCGGGCGACCTATACGGGCGTCTCTTCGTCTGGCCGGCTCTTCAATCATACATACAACCAGGAATGATTGAGTAGTTAAATATTTAATGGCTTGATAACACGTTTGTGCTTCGTTCGAAGAATATGTGAAGTATCAGCAATTGCGGGGTTCCAGGAAAATGTAGGTCGATATGCATTTGAAAAATTCTACAGTGCACATTAGGTAGGTACATTAGGCGTATTAAAAAAAAACATTTTATTAATATACTCGTATCATATTGCGCCCCGTGAACAAATGACATAGGATTTTGTTAAGACGCAGACAAGCTCCGATCTTGAGCAGCGTCACTCTTCACACACACTTTCGATTTACCTGTAAGTGAAAGAGAAGCAACGATATCACCGCTCGTGTAATCCCATAGAAAACACAATAAAAAAACGTTTTATTTTTTTACTAATTAGACTTAAACAAATTAGTTAGGATTATAACGCTGTATATTTATAAAATACCTGCTAAAATATTTTTTATTTGAAAAGTACCCAGTATTAGTAAGAACTTGTTTTGGCGTTTAATTTCATCGAGGCGACTTTACCTAATCGCGTTTTGGAAACAGCATATAGAAATCCACACTACATCCAGTCCACTAAGCACCGTGCAAAATATGGGCAAGAAAACTTGTTTTTTACTTTTGTCCGCGCCTCTTGGAAAAATCTTTAATAATTTCTTCTTCCAACTTCAAAAGGACTACTAAAATTATAAAACAACATACCGACGTGCGGACAAAATCTAGCTACCTAATAGATAAAAAAATCCCGCGTTTGATGACAGAGCTGCTCTGCAAACAAGGGAAGTGCATCATTATACAAGTCTGGAGTGGATGCCGTCGCAGAACTGACTCGGTAACTAAAAACGGGCTATCTATGTTAGCAATTGCTAGCAACACCAAACAAGAACGTGAAGAATTTTTTCCGACCTTTAAGTAAGAACATGCTGATAGAATGTTCACAAAGCTGAATTTAACACAAGGCGTCAGGGAAAAGAATTTCGAAAGCACATATGCATATAATATGTGTAAGTGAGAGAAAATACCTTGAAAGTGATGAAAATCGTGCTGAATTTAAAATAAAGAGTAAAATAGAAAAAAAATACTGCTCTAACTAATATTGACAACTAGTCGAACATTTAATTTGAGCTGCAGTTTTGTAGCAATTCCAATTTCGAGCGGTACTGTAAAGACTCCTTCTTTACTATTATCATTATTATTATCATTTATTTACTCTTTTGATATTCTTTCAAAATCGGGCCCTAGACCTTACAATCGTTTGCTTTTGATATGATCTTCATTTTCTTTTGATTTGAAGTCTCAAGGCTCGGGGACCTTATACGTCCCTTTTATAAATGTATTTAATTTAAGTAGAATTTAAGTATTCTTACTGTATTTTATTTTGAATAAAATGACTTTCTGCCAAGTTGCTTGCGGCGCATTCTTCTTGGCAATGATGGTCTTTCCAAATGCGCTGGTAGCCCTTGGCGGCCAATTTGCAAAAATAAATTTTCATTTTCACTTTCATTTTCAAGTTCATAACATTTCCTGAAAATATATGCAAACGCAATTTTCATATCCTGCCTTTATTAGTAGGTATAGCCTTAAAGTTACCTCTATATTTTACGCTTTAGAGCTGTAGGTACACTATATAATGTAATCAAAAATATAACGTTCATAATGATGATGCTCTAAAACGCTGTGCCACATGAGAGCCATTAAGGTATCTGTGGTAAGATAAAGAGATACCATTACTTAAGAACATAATATCTCGTGCTGTTGTATGTTAGGTGCTTTGTCTTACACTGTGGACGTCAGTTTGCGATGAAGCTGAAACAGCATTTATGTTGTTGTCTCTATCTACCACATAAATGTACACCTGAATCCCTACTAATTTTATAAATGCGAAATTAACTCTGTTTGTATGTTACCTTTTAACGCTTAAACCGTTAAACCGATTTTGGGATTGGTATAACTACAGATAATTTTAGGCCCGGGGAATGACATTGGGTAGTTTTTATCCCGGAAAATAGTAGAGCTCCCGCGGGATAGCGATACGCGGATTCTGCTCAAGCGGAATCGCGGGCAACAGCTGCGGGAAATATCTCCCCACGCGTGCTTCTCTGTTTTATATATATTCAAAAACCATGTCGATTTTTATCGGATAGAGATTAAAAAACTATTTTTAGGATTCAATGCTTTTCCAACTTATTTATATGGAACTGTTATTAAACACTCCAAGAAACAAGTTTGTATTATTTTTGGATATTATACAACCTCTAACCAAACACCGTCAAACGAAGTTAAGCAAATAACGTGGACAAGGAAGGGCACGACACCATGTCACAGCCGTGAGTCGATAGTACACAAATAATCACGAATAACAAAAAGTAAAATATGTATACTATATATGTATTTGTGACATGAAGTAAGGGAAAAGAGTCGCAACGGAGGAAACAAGCAAGTGGCTGATTGATGACTACTTAGTTAAAAAAGGTAGTTAAGGCTTGTTATTGTAAAATCTAGTCTGACGAGCAAAATAATCGTAAGATTTACTGTGAGTATGTTCTAATTATGTAAATTTATTTGTGATCGATCCCAAGCAACGAGTGAGTGTTTACGTTTGGACGTTAAGAACTCATGCTACACAAGCAACCACGTACATAGATACACACTAATAACGGAGTATTTCAATCAGCAGAAAGTGCTAATCGGAGTGCTGTTTGACGTTTGAATAGCCCATTCCATTTTACGACCTGTAAGCGAGAGGTAGTCCAAACAAAAGACAGGAGTTGTTATAATGATTTAACAAGATAAGGACAAAATAACATACATAAGGTAGATAATAGACGTTGCACAAAGGCTGGATGTAGCTGAAGTTAGACTGGTCTGTTGGCTGCGTGTTGTACACTAATAGGGACTACAGTACCCGGCCATAAAGATTGCACATCGGTCTTTTCGCCTAATTTCGACTTCGTAGAGTGTTGTCTCGCTCTATCTTACGTGAAGCCAATTATCTCTTTCCAAAAACCTAAGTGCAATCTTCATGGCCGCCTGTACGTATGTTTTTAATCCTATGCTTACACTATGTCTCAAAATAAATTCAGAATAGGTAGTTCAGAAGGAGGTTGGGTCAGTTTAACAACAGTTTTTCAGGATTTCTTAATTGTAGCTGAGAAAATGTTCCCACGCCTTGGTTGAAGTTCAAAGTGTACGTCAATCTTTACTGGAGTATTTTATTGAATCAGGCGTTACTTTGCGGAGGTCCATTTCAATGAACAAAAAACATTTACCTTGCTACTCCGTTTTTGAGAATTATCCCGTAGAGGGATCGAAACGCGTCAGCGTTTGTGTGGTGTAAGGGATGGTTAAGTTTGTGGGATTTATGTGTTTTATGCAGCAGTAGTGGAGGGTGGGAATGCATGAAAAACATATATATTTGCACGTAACTAGCGAAGTAGCAAGGTAAATACTTTTTATCAATTTGGAATGTTTAATGACTCTAATGACTAACTACCTACTAAAATATTCCAAAAGAATTCTAAGACGCTTTGTATTCAAGCAAAATAAATTATTTCATTTAATTTCATTTCATTATTAGTAGGTATTTAGATACTCAGTTTTATCTTACTAATATTAGTCATTAATGCAAAAGTTTATGAGTTTCTTTGTTTATCTCTCTCTCGCTCTCGCTCTGCAGGCGTGTGAGTGTTTGTTTTTCACTCGGATTTAGGTATTATTTTAACGCTACAAATTGCATGTTTCCAGCGGAACAGCGATAAATAAACTCTCAGCATACGAAATAGCGTGCGAAAGCAAGTCTTTAAATAAAAGCATACACAAATCACGTTTATATCTCTTACGAGGTTGACAGAGTCTAAGGTAACAAGACCTAGAGGCCCAGTTTAGCATGATTGTGGGTGTATAGGTGCAAAGGGGAATCAAAATAGTGATGGGTTGCTAGCCGCAACGCCTAAAAGCATGAGATGTAAATAAAAGGATGGTCTCTTATTATATTACGTCTCCCGGGCATAAATTACCGACCTACATCAGAAAATGAACGCCACAGGTTCACAATAAGTTATCTTCGCGGATATTCAAGACGCAACCTTTATGTTAAAGGCTGAATGAAGAAGCTAACCTCCGAACTTCCCACTAAGTAGAAGAAAGCTTTTGAAATACAGAGAAAACGTTCTAAACGTTCAAATTGGAATTGATTAGCGGTTGTTAGTGGTCTTTCAAAGCATATCGGAAAGGTTTAGCTGCCAGTGGATCGAGCTGCCGAGTGCTACGGCTACGGAGCTCGGAGCAAAAAATGATTTTCATTTGGCCCATGCACAATTTCCTAAAAAGTGCTAGCTATGCTTTTTAAGTTTAGCGATGGTAAAGGGTGGTAAACGTACCTACCTACTATCGGAATTAGGTTTCCGACCCAGCAGAAAGTTCTCACTGTAAAAGTTACACGATTTTTTCTTTGTCAATTCAATGTAATTTCACTATGACGTTAAATTCTTTAACTGTGAAAGTGTTTCACTGTGGTAGGTCAGGAATCATTTTTATCGATAATACCTAACTACTAGCCAATAGGTAATATGAACAAGTTTAAACACGTCGAGCTTAGTGTCTTTAATGAGAATGAGGGTGGTCAAAGAAATATACATACATACATACATATTATCACGTCCTTATCCCTTACGGGGTAGACAGAGCCTAAGGTAACAACACCTTAAGGCCACGTTGAAGAAGAAAGAAAGAAATATTCTTATTGGCATCGTGGAAGCTGATGCTTGAATTAGTACTTTGACGAGAATTGTGTAGTTTTTAAAAATGTTTAGTGTCCGAGAACACCGTCATCTATAATTCGATTTTTAAAATCCTTTTCAGAACAATAAATTAAGAAAATAATAATTTCTTGCTCTTTTTAAGGACAAAAAACCGCAAAGTTAGCGATGCCAAGGTCTGATTTCTGCCTTAGGCTTGAACTTATAGTTGGAATTAATGTAATCTAGATCTGCCTACACTACAGATGCCATTACAAAGTGCAGGCTTAGCTTATGCGGCGTCTTTGTACGTACTTTAGTCCAAGGCTTTAGCCTAATTAGCCTGTAATGTAAATCAGGCCCTGCCAGTTAGACACGCGCCTAGAGAAGATTAATGTTGTTTGAAGTAATCAAAAGCACGTACTTAGACACAAACCAAAGATTAGGTTAGTGTTAGTGCCAAGGTCGCATCTTTACTTAAGCAATGTCCACTCTTTTTAACTTCTAGTCTAGAGGTCCAAGTCAAACGGAAACACATTTTTTTCAGATGCAGTTAAAATAGGATCTATAACGGACCACGTGACAGAATTTGCAGCCAATATAGTTATTTCTTTAATGTAGTCCTTTCTAATTACAAGTCAATTATGGATAGGTATGCCTAATATTTCATTACTTTATTAAGTACTTACTTTGAACAAAAATAAATTACTTTGCTACTCCGCTACTCGCGCTCCGCTTGTAAGTAGCGGAGTAGCAAGGTAATAGTTATTTGTTATGCAAGGCTGCAAAGTGTTTGTTTGGCGCGAGTGCCTGAATTGAAACCCGAGCAAGCGAAGGATTCTATGATTGAACCACGAGCGAAGCGAGTGGTTCAAAAGAAGAATCCTGAGCGTTGCGAGGGTTTCAAGGCACGAGATACTAAACAACTTTGCTGCCGAGCGAAACACACAATTTTTCACCTCACTACAGCGAGAAAAATGGTGGATGAAAGAAAAACAGTCTAATAGTAAATCAGTTTTTTTTATTCTTTTTCTTCTAAATAAGAAAGGTAAAAGGATCTAAGCCCATACAGCCTAGTCTAATAATCTAATAAGTAAAACTATTTTTCTGATTGTTCTATCACATTAATTTCTTGTGTATTATATTGTTTTATCATAAACCAAACAACAATTTTTCGTTTCCCGACGAGCAATCTCTAAAAACTTTTTTTTTCTAATCAGATATATTTTTAAAAAGAAAGTTAAAAAATCGCACTAACTAGACTGAATTAAAAAAAATGGGGCGCGTTCTGAATTTGCATTATAATATCTGTTTTTTCCTGCTTGGTTGCTATTTTCGTGGTTAACCACAAATTAAAATAATTAATAAAAACCAATATAATTTTTTCTTTTAGCAACGAAAGTTAGCAAATCTTGAAAATAACTTAGGAAGTAACGGATTTTAAAATAAATTAATAATGGAGACCGGATCGCGTTTCTGAACGTGACATTATGTTTTTTATCGGATGAAAAAGTTAGGGGTCTGATAACAAGTTCGACATTTGAAGTTCGTATTATTCCGTCCTTCTCATTCACCTAATTAAGTACTATTCGTATAAGCGAGACGACAACATACGAACTTCAAAGTTCTGAGTATATGAGTAGGTGGGCAATGGTGGTCATCGTCACGTTCGAATTTCAAAAACCTTTTCCACGCAAGCGGGGAAAAAGCACTTTTCCACGCAGATTTTGAAGGAGAAAGACAGCCTTTTCGAGCAAGTGAGGTGAAAAAGTTTTTTGTTCATTGAAATGGACCTCTGCAAAGTAACGCCTGATTCAATAAAAGTACTTACTTACTTAGTAGTAAAGTACTTACCTACCTAAGGTACATACGTATCCAGTTAACCGCGTATCAATCACTTCATTGGCGACTCGTTATTATAAGATGATTACGCCCATTACAGGTAAATTACACTTTAAATTAGCTTTTAAATAGCCGATAGATCACAGGCAGGCGCGGTCGTGACAAAGACCTCACGTCTATATTAAAAAGCGGAAAGAAGGCAGGAAATTCCAGCCGCGTTTTTGGGTAGGTATTAACAAGTCGTTGCAAAACTAGAACTTTGAATCTCACAGAGGGTTTTGCAGGGTAGTTCTTGCTCGTGTTTTTGCTGGGGGTAGATAATTAATTTATCTGGCGCCGTGAGGGATGCGGGACCCCAGTAATTAGGTAAGAAGATGATTTTCACACCACAAATGGGGATTCTCAGCGGGACAAGAATAGCGGGAGGGAAGAGTTATGTGTGTAAATATTTGTGCAAGAATGGTGAGGATTGAATTTGGTTTAAGACGTACTTATTTCTTTCAATTATTTTATCTTGATGACTAATTAATTTCTGTAGTGTAGTCCTAACGACGACAGTTAGATTTTCTAAAAAAACACTAATTACGCTTCTACTACAAGCGTAATATTTCATAACTGAAATTTTGTAGTTGTTAACTGTGTTGTAGGTTAAATTAATAATGAATGTCAAGCCATTAATTAAATAGAGTACTACCTATACATTAGTAAATGTTTGATGTGTGACGTAAAATATTTTATAGTGTTAGCCGGCTTATTTGACCTAGTTCCCGGAGGATACAACCTGCGACGTCACGGTTTGGCAGGAACCCAATTTTGGAAAACCACTTTTAGTTGCGTAGGATTTACTTACTTACATAACTTATGTAAGCCGTGAAAGCCCTATAATGTAGAAATGTGGAATAAAAGAAGTTTTTTGTTTAATCACCTAATTGAAATAGTTAAAATGTTCGATTTCACGATAAACATATTTATATTTAAAATAACTATATCCTATTAGATCCGTTAAAGCGATTAAGATATTTCTATTAAATTTAAATGTACACCTGCTTAAATCTGTAACAAGTTCCTTAATTATCTCATATTTTTAAATAGCTATGAAGCTAAATAAAAAGTTCCACAGAATCCGTAAATGCTAAATACAACTTTGGAACTACTGTTCAAAGAGTGTCTTGCTGTAAAATGAAATTATCACATTTATTGGTAAACAATGGCTAATAAATTTTACCTTCGCCGCTCCCACCGCAGTATCGATTCCCCACCAGCGCGGCCGCGGCACCACCACTCGCCAGAAATTAAATAAAACAAGCAAAGCAAAACAAATGGAAACCAATTAACACAACACGTAAAGTTAACACTTTAAATCGCTGCACAACGCTGTTCACTTGTCGCTACAGTCAACTTCAAAAACTTGAAAAAACAAAAGCCGCGAGTTGGCTAACCAATATTAAAAAATATTTGGCCGTTTTATATGATTTTCGCGTTCGGAGAAACGCGCTCCGCGAGAAAGTTACGTTTTACGCTTGTCCATTCCGTGGGCGCGCTCGGGACGAAAGTTTTCAGCGTAGCGGTTGAAGCAGAGTGTGCTTTGTTACGCAATTCACTGCGGTGCGAGCCGCCAGGGGGCAGCGCACTGCCAGTGGCGCAGTGGCGGGCATGCGCAGTGCGCGCCGCCCGCCCGCGACCACCTCTACCGTCATAAAACTTTTCACTCTACACATGTCAACATCCCTCAACGGGGATACTATTCCTCGCTGACCAAACACATTCCAGCGCTATTTATAGATCTAGACGCATCATTAGATTCCTGGCATAATGTTAGTCGACGGAGTTCGCGAACGGCAGCCGAAGGTCGATAACAAGCGTCGTTCACAGGTCGGTCTACATCGCGTGTTGTCGTGGTGCTGGTACAAGGCAGGCCAACCTAATCTTTCATAATTATGCAAATCAATTAGGTAGGTAGGTACTATAGGTTGGTCCTTCCATATAAACAACTGCCTTCGATCTACATTGAGGTACATAGGGTTATCCAACACACCTACATAGCGCTATACGGATATAGTTACGAGTTACGTTACTATGTAGATGCACCGTAAACTAAGTTACGAATTATGAATGTGCGCACTGAACACTTTTACTACCGTCTATTGTGTTATTTTATAGCAAAGATACAACCTTGTTCGGTTGGTAGGTGGATGTTTCTTCCCTAAGTTAGGTAAGGTAGGTAGGTACCTAGTTAGGTAGGGTTAGTCTAGTTATTGTTTAAGAATGACTATCAGATGGCCCCAAACCCCAATCCATTCTGCCTTTGGGATTACCTGTGACCCAGTTACCTACTCACATTAAAATTTATACCTATCAAGCTACCTAAGAAATTTTCGCAACAGCCGCTATGGGACAACAACACGTTTAGGTAGTTATATGAGATGTTACATGGGTAATAAATAGTAGGTACTTAAAGTCCGATGTAGTATACACAAAAAGTACCTATTATTATAATTAATACTGTAATATGCAGAGCATTTAATTAGGTACATTAATTACCACATAAAACTTAAATGACGCTATTGATGCTGCCGCCTTCTACTTCACTGCCACGTTATTGGCGTAAAATGAACATTTTAATAAAAAGTGCGAAAAGATTTAGTACTTTTTTGATCCGTTTTCTGTGGGATTGCTTTTATTGCTTTCGCCGCGACACCTATTGAGTATTTTCAAGAACCGTGCAGCGCCATGTAAACACTTGAGTAAGGTTAGTAATTTTGTAGAGCAATGTAAATCATTATGTTTCCGCTAGATGCCAATATGTGTTGCTATAAAAGGTTTTTAGTTTTCTACGAATAAAGGTTTTTTTATTATTATTAACTCTGCGCTAGCAACACGTCGTTTACGCTATTATTTAGCAAAGTGATGTCTAGATCGTTATCAATACGTATTTTAGGAACATTTTTATATTATGGCTGCGTATTAGTACTGCTACTCGCCGCTAGATGACGTTACTACGCTGCCGCAGTTGATGGGGGAAATAGCAGCTTACTTGTCGAACCAAACCATGTCGCTTCAGCACGGCTAGCATGAGAACGCGCGAGATAGATAATTATCCGTCTCTTACTAAAACCAACAGTACGAAAAAGAAGCGCGCACTCTTGTGCTAGCCGTGCAGTTGTCCATTGAAGAGTAATACAACCATTGAAGGCCGCTGATGGACCACATAAAAATCGTCGTTTCTAATATCGCACTAGCTTTGATCTACTTAAAATTCTGACACTACTTTTATTGAGAAATTGAGAAGCCGCACGGGTCGTCAATGGAACGCCCGCTTTTTGTAACAGCAACGTACTACCTACAAAAGGTCACTGGCTAAATCGATTCTTACCCGTGGCGTGGTCCACCTGGTTTTCGACAGAGCTCCTTTTTCTGGGTATTTTGCCTTCGGGCAACTGAATATTTCTAACTAACCTAATCTACCTATTATTATTGAGTTATTAAAAATAATGGCAGCATTTAATTTGGGTGGACAAATATTAGATAAACCGCGGGTCCGTCCATGTCTAAATCACCTCGACGTTTTGAGTATAATATTGCAACATACAGCCATGTCCACATCACACACAAGCACAAGTAAACAGAAGTGAGTTCACTACGTTATTTAAACAAGGGGTGGTGTATCACAGGCAAACTGTTTGGTTTGATGAATAAAATGAACGAGTGAATGTAAATATAAATAAAAGCACTTTAACCTTTTTTTTCATGTTTCGCATATTCGACCTTTATTTATTCATAGCCCTTTTATTTGAATCGGTATCTATGAATATCACTAGGTACATAGTATAAAACAAAGTCGCTGTCGCTGTCTGTCCGTCCCTATGTATGCTTAAATCTTTAAAACTACGCAACGGATTTTGATGCGGTTTTTTTAATATATAGTGACTCAAGAGGAAGGTTTATATGTATAATTCTACGGAGACGAAATCGCGGGCAGAAGCTAGTTAAGTATAATACCTAGATCGAAATATTTTATTTTCTGTTTTGAGTTCGAAATATTTCTATAATTAATACCTAACCAATTAGTTTAATGCATTCACTGCCACCGACGCATGTATGCGTTTTCGTGACTTTCGGCCAGTGCCACTGTCATAATTTTACAGGCCTATGAACGCACATGTGCGTTAGTGGCACCTGAAAAAGCCTCGGGTTTGACTGCTGGCAGCGAAAGCGATAAATAAACTTTTTACTTATCTTGCAATCCACTGCTGAACTTTCTATCAGTACGAAATAAGAACAGTCATATTTCAAAATCCTGCTGTCATTACAATGGCGTGTTGTGTGCGTGACCCAAGAAGCTTATATCCAAATGGAGATTGCAGTACTACAAGATTTTTGAAGACAATTTTTTTGACCTGTTTTGACCTTTACTGATGTCTTCTATCTCACTTTCATTTTTTTTTTTTTTTTTAATTTATTACGTGACTTTTGGATCCTAAGTCCTTCAGTCGGAGACTTTTTATTTATTATACATACAACAATGAGCTAATTTATGAATTAACATTTTTTGGTTAGTTGACATTAAATCGTATCTAGATTATTCAAATAATTATTATAATACAATACAATACAAATTACTATTACTAATTATTATTACTAATATTTTAATTAAATTGTTTCTATTGTATTTAAGATAAATTTAAATAAGGGTGTGTAATAAACGGGGTTTGTTAATAAGTCTTGGACGCGGCGGGGAACACTTAACGAGTATTCTTCGGCAATGTCACAGACGGCACTGACAAGTAACAACCGTTGAATTGTAAATTGTTCACACTTGAAAATTATATGTTCGATATCCGCACTTTCCTTCGCACAATATATGCATGTGTCATCGGTGATTATGTTCTTTCTCTTAAGATGCGCAGGAGCCAAGCAGTGACCGCAACGCAGCCGATTTATTGTTGTTATAAATTTTCTGCTGGAGTATTTAATATGATTATACCATGGTGTTGTCGGTAAGTCATGCTGTATTTCTTTGTACCATTTCCCTTTATCCTCTACTCCTGTAACGTAGGCCCAATATTCGTTCCACATTATCTTAAATTTACATTTGATGTGGTGGTAATAATCAGTAAATGGTACTTTAAATGTTTCACTTAGGTCCAGGTTATGGTCTTGACGAGTCGCGTGATCCACAACCTCGTTTCCAGTTATGCCACTGTGGGAGGGAACCCAAACAAATTCTATATTTTTACCTATCTTACATATTATATCTTTGATCTGATATATAATATAGTTATACTTGTATCCTAAAGAACTATTACACAAAGCAGATAATACACTTTTAGAGTCACTTACAATAAGAATATTTGTATTATGTACATTATTATTTACATATGTTAATGCCTCCAGAATTGCCCAAGCTTCAGCAGTGAATATGCTGCAGCTATTATGTATTTTGATACAGTTTGTTATTTTTCCTTGTGGGTCATAATAAGCTGCTGTAACACATTCACTTTTGGAGCCATCAGTATATACAGTGTAGAAATCAGATTTTATATTTAAGAACTCTAAAAAATCAAATTTATTTCTAACAGAGTCTAAATAACATTTGGTGTCAAGATAATTCAGAATAGTGTTATATGGGCAGTTGTAAATTGGCCACTTGTGACTGGTGTACATATTTCTTGAAAGGTTTTTTGTGTATGTCATTATGGTTAATATTTCAGGTAATGAGCCTGATATCAGAGTATTGGCTGTGACATTGGGAATTGCAGCTGCCTGAAGAATTTCTACAGGGTGTAAAATTGTATCTAGGACAACAGTATTATTACAAGATAATTCTTTTAAACAAAATCTTTCTGCCAACTGCAAACGTCTCAAAGACAATGGAGGTATACAATTTTCAACTTCCATAGAATTTATAGGGGTGGTGCGCATGGCTCCACTTATCACTCTCAATCCCATGTTTTGTATGACATCTAGCTTTCGTAATAGAGTGCTATTAGCATTCATATAAGCTAACGAGCTATAGTCAAAATGGCTTCTGACTATGCTCTTGTACAGCATATTAAGTGTTCTAGGGTCAGAACCCCAGAATGTTCCTGCTAAGCTTCTCATAACATTTATGCTTTTCATGGCATTCTGACTAATGTAATTTATATGTTTATCAAATTTTAATTTGTTGTCTATAACAACACCTAGGAATTTGTGACTTTCAACAATAGGAATATGATTATTATTGTAACTAATATTTACTAGGAATTGTGCAAATGGGTCTCTACTAAATACTAATACTTTACTTTTCTCAGGGCTAATTTCTAGTTTCAAAATGTTGGTATAATAGTTTTGTAATTGAGCTAAAGCAGTGTTCATGTTATTAACAGCAATGTTTAAATTTTGATTTTCACTGTACAAAAGCAAGTCATCAGCAAATTGCAATATCTTAACATGTGATGTATCTACAAAATGGAGGATTTGAGAAGTGTACAGGTTGTATAATAAGGGTGACAAGGTTGCACCTTGCATTGTTCCCTTATTAGCAACTCTGGGTCCATATAATTTGTTATTGAATCTAACAAATACAGTCCTATTAGATAAAAAACTAAAAATCCAATTCAATATTTTAGCTGGTAAGTCTAAAGTGTGTAATACATGGATAAGACATTCAATATTCACATTATCAAAAGCACCTTTTACATCCAAAAATACACATATAACATTCGTGTGACTAAGTTTTGCCTTTTTGAGGTCACAAATAAAAGATACAAAGCTTTCAGAACAACTCCTGCCTTTTCTGAATCCAAACTGAATGTCTGGTAACTTGTCTTGTGTTTCGGCAAAATAATCTAATCGTAGTTTCAACATATTTTCAAAAAGTTTACCTAAGCATGATGATAGGGAGATAGGTCTGTATGATGATGGATCATTCACTACTTTATTAGGTTTTAAGATGGGGATGACGCATTGGGTTTTCCATGATTCTGGAATCACTAAATTATCCCATAGTTTATTATAAATACTTAGTAGTATATGTAAAGCATTAGGGTGTAACTTTTTAATTAGCATATAGGGTATATTGTCCAAACCAGGTGTTGTGTCTTTCCTACTTTTAATTGAGATGAGCAACTCATTTATTGTAAATGGCATATTAAGAAAGGAGTTACTATTATTTACATTTGACTGATTTATGAAATTATGTATATTGTTTTGGTGATACTGAGATGAGTCTGATATTTTATCTAAAAAATTCGGTACCCATTCATCATTTAGATATCTATTATGTGAAGATCCAATCCTTTTAAACCTTTTAATGTAATTCCATATCCGAGAAACCGGTGTCATTCTATTGAAACTACTACATAAGTCATGCCATGAGTTTGTTCTTTCTTCCTTTAATATTCTTTTCTTTTGAGCATCCAATTTTTTGTAATTTATGAAGTTAGGAATACTAGGTGATGTTCTGTACTGCTTTAAGGCTTCTTTAGACTTTTGAACTGCATCAATACATGTTTGGTTCCACCAGGGAACAGGTTTCCTCATGACTTTCATGGTTTGCCTTGATTCTTTTTTTGGAACTGTTTGAGATCTGAGATCATATAAAATGTTTACAAAATTATTATATAAATCAAGTGGTTCCATGCCATCTATATCCAAATGAGAAAAAAGGGTTTCTGATAAATCATGATATTTCGACCAGTCAGCTTTACTATAAATATATTTTTCTTCCACTGGTTGAACTTCATATATAGAGGGCTTCACATTTATGGAGACTTGAGTCGGATAATGATAACTGCCCATTGGATCGTTATGAACACACCATTCGCAAAGTGGAGCTATAGAGGGACTGACTAAACTAATGTCTATTGCTGAGGGATTTCTATTTGGGTACTGTACAGTAGTTGAGCTACCATCATTTAAAATACACAAGTCAAATTTATCAATAAGATTGTATAAACTATTTCCTCTACTGTTATTTGAATGACAACCAAACAAAATGTGATGTGCGTTCATATCTCCCATGATGAGACATGGCTTAGGGCATTCATTAAACACCTTTTCCATTTTATGAGAGTCAAATCTACTACCATTAGGAGGACAATATACACAAAGAATGTACAATTTACCCATTGAGGTGTCTATTGATATACAGACATTCTGAATAGATTCATAAAAAGTTGTGTTCACAATATTATAATGTAAGTTTTGTTTAATAAGTATACCTACTCCATTTTTTGAATTTTTAGAAACTTTGTGTACAAAATTGTAAGGTGTAAAGTTAGGGATTTTACTAGTTTGTTTAAGCCAGGTTTCATTTAATAAACAAATATCTATATTTTGTTCTGAAAGAAATGTATTTAATAGGGCTCTCTTACTCAGTAAACTTTGAATGTTAAATTGTGCTATGTGTAAAAATGTGTCCATTATTTAATTAAATAAATTAGCTAAAACTATATCTTTGATTCTTTTATTAGTAATAGGAATGTCATTTTTGTCATTGGCCAAGGTAAATAATGATTTCACTAAGGCATTCATAATTATTTCATTATTTGAGATCTGTTCAGCATTTAGTGGACTTATTACATTCGTTCTGGGTTTCTGAATATTCGGAAATACTTTTGGGTCATTGATTACAGGCGGAGTACTCACCACAGCGGCATAACTTTGCTTGGACTTCTCATATTTCATTTTTTTTTCCTCCATCTTTTTCCGCTTAACAGGACAATCTCTTGAAATGGCCAAATGATTGCCATTACAATTAATGCATACTATTTCTTCTACATCACATTCTTTATATGAGTGGTTGCCGGAACACGAGGAACACATTTGTTCTCCGCGGCAGACTTTTGCTGAATGATTGAATTTCAGACATTTGTAGCATTGTAGCAGTGGTGGAATATATGTGTGCACTTTGTATCTGAACATGTTTAGGTACGCGTACTGTGGTAATGCAGTTGTTGCGAAAGTTACAGCTATTGTCCCCAAAGGAACAAGCTTTCCATCAACTTTCCGCATGAAACGTTTAATAGATATTATTTCGGCGTCGCATGTTATATTCTTATATATGTCTTCATTTTTCAATTCTTTGGGTACGTATCGTAATACTCCTGTCGTCTCTGTTAAATAAGCAGGAACAAAAGCTTTAAGCTTGTTCCTGATTAAGAATTGGTCCATTTTTAAAAAATCATTAGCTGGCGCTGGTTTCTTAAATGTGATGCCAATTTTGTAAGCACTAATCCGATGAACGCCTACAATACCTTTCACTTGCTCAGTAAAAAGTTTTGTCAAAGTAATAGGATTTCTATTACCAAGTTTTTCGTCATCGAGAGATTCCACGAAAACAACACATTCCGTGCTATGATTCTCGGGAAATTGTCTTTTGTAGTTTGTCTTGGTGAACATCTTATAGTCACAACTCGCACTCGCGTCTAATTTTCTTTTTTTCCGTTCCTTGTCGGGGGGCTCGCCCCCGGCACTGTTTTCACCCATTATTAATTACACTATATACACTTTATGCAAACAGTATATTTACAACCAATATTAACAATTATATACACAGGAATTTAATTTTTGATAGCAGGAAATTTTAAAAACGCGCGCCTTGTTCGACTTCCCGCCAAAAAGTCCTCTCACTTTCACTGTTAACGGAGTAGCCAACTTCATATTTTAATTTCCCAAAGAATATTATTTAGTTCACTTTTAAGTTATCGGCCTGTATTATTTTTTAAATATAATACATTTATTTAATAAAAATTATGACTAGTTTGGTCAGTTTCATTGGTTACATGATTTTATGTCTTTTATTAAGCTAAGTTATGTAATTTTAATTCGTATTATTTTCCGTCAAGTTTACTTAATGTTGTGGTAATTTTGACGACGTATTAAAGCAACACTGATGCAATGTGTCAAACATTACCTAAGTGAAACATTTAAAGTACCATTTACTGATTATTACCACCACATCAAATGTAAATTTAAGATAATGTGGAACGAATATTGGGCCTACGTTACAGGAGTAGAGGATAAAGGGAAATGGTACAAAGAAATACAGCATGACTTACCGACAACACCATGGTATAATCATATTAAATACTCCAGCAGAAAATTTATAACAACAATAAATCGGCTGCGTTGCGGTCACTGCTTGGCTCCTGCGCATCTTAAGAGAAAGAACATAATCACCGATGACACATGCATATATTGTGCGAAGGAAAGTGCTGATATCGAACATATAATTTTCAAGTGTGAACAATTTACAATTCAACGGTTGTTACTTGTCAGTGCCGTCTGTGACATTGCCGAAGAATACTCGTTAAGTGTTCCCCGCCGCGTCCAAGACTTATTAACAAACCCCGTTTATTACACACCCTTATTTAAATTTATCTTAAATACAATAGAAACAATTTAATTAAAATATTAGTAATAATAATTAGTAATAGTAATTTGTATTGTATTGTATTATAATAATTATTTGAATAATCTAGATACGATTTAATGTCAACTAAACAAAAAATGTTAATTCATAAATTAGCTCATTGTTGTATGTATAATAAATAAAAAGTCTCCGACTGAAGGACTTAGGATCCAAAAGTCACGTAATAAATTAAAAAAAAAAAAAAAAAGTGTCAAACATTGTAATGCCGGCTGTCATGCTGATCTTACACGCTTCGAAAGTTTCCCTCTCTGTTTTATTTGCTATTTAAGCAGTATTTTGCTTATAATCAGCATGAATTGTATAGTTCGTGATTGCAGAAATGTCTGGTACCCAGGATCAAGCGTTGAATTCCACAGGTAAGTCATAAAATCGACATCATTTACTCGATTGATCGCTTTTTCAACACAGGCATATTTCACGTCTACCATTGAACGTTCCTATGAAATATATGTAAATAAAATTAGAATAAGTCTTTGGCATCAGATTAATCTTCTTACTATTGTTGTTAGATAAGCGTAAGTACATAAAATCTTAGCTAATATTGAACAAGACAGATGCGAAGATAAAAGACTAGGGTAACCATTTTTTATGTATGATTACAATAAAATCCACTTTCCCATGTACAGCATAGTCAGACAAGTCGAGTAATAGTTACAAATCATGACAAGCAGCCTTATTTTATATGCCTAATGAGCATATCCCTTTTTTTACAGTTTTCCAACTGACCCAATCAGACGAAATGCTTGGTTAGTTAAGATAGCAATAAAGGGCAAGTTTTACAATTCTGCCAGAATTTGTAGTGAACACTTCAAAGCTGAGGATTACGACCCTGAAAGGCCAGGCTTTTTGCTCAAAAATGCTGTACCATACTGTGCATACATATTATGTGAATGTTGTAACACATCGGTAAGTTGATATAATAAAATTGTATTAACGATTTATCACTAATATATTCATAAATATTAATTTGTTATATAAATTAATACTTTGTTTTTCAGGAATGTATTAACATGCCTTCAACTTCCCAACCTAGAAGTTCTACAGTTGTTAGTAGTAATTTGTCACCTGAAATAAAAAAAAATGTGAGTGGTAGTTAATAATAATAATAATAATAATATAGCTTTATTCATTCTTTTTTTTTTTTTTTTTTTTTTTTTACATTTCGACTGTTTTAGTGTTGTTAATGAAATAAATTCTTATTGCGTAATGTTAGTAATGTAATTTTTTTTTTAGTGTAGTAAAGTGGTAGTTATCGATTTGAAATTATTTGTAATTTTATGTATAAATGATTAACAAATGTTTTAATTTGTCTAAATAGGATGATGAAAATGAATTACCTAAACGGCGAACTTTAAATGATTATTGGGATATGCATACTTCCTCTATGACATCAGCGGTATTAGTACCTGCTGTTGATAATGCTGCGGCCACACTGCATTCCCCAGCACAAAACATTATTAGAGTAAGTAGCATCTATATGACATTGATACGATATTGCGTAAATTATGATTACTTCCTTCATTATTTGCAATTTTTTATTTCGTTTTCAACAGGAAGGCGAACCACCTGTGAAAAGGCCTGTTTTAAAAGACTTCAATGTCCAAGCAAACCTTAAGAGTAGCCGCGAAATAACTTTGACGAAGAAAAATAAAATCTTACAGCAACAAGTACAAAGACAAGGGCATAAAATACAGGATTTGAAGTCCATAGTCAACATAGTGCGCAAGTACACCGGTCAATCAGAAATTGAAAATATACTACAGGGTAACTTTGCTAATATTTGCAAATACTTTAAGAAAAATACAGGCAAAACAAACAAAACCATGAAATATAGTGATGAAGTTAAAGCCTTTGCCTTAACTTTACATTTTTACTCACCAAAAGCATATGAATATTTGCGAAAAATTATTTCATTGCCGCATGCAACCACATTATGGCGTTCCCTCTCAAGCTTCAACTGCTCTGTTGGTTTTCTAACTGAAGTTATAGAACATTTGAAATTAGAGTTACCTAAAAAAGATTATTTGTCGAATGTGGCATTAATATTCGACTCCATGTCATTGAAGCAAGACATATCATATTGTCCTAAGTTAGGCAAAATTTTTGGCTATGTCGACCTTGGCGACATCCCTGTCAATGATCCAGAACAGCTGGCATCTGAGTGCTTAGTATTTCAAATAGTATCATACACAAACTATTTTAAATGTCCTATTGGATACTTTTTAACACACAATTGTCTGACTGGTGAGCTGCTCGGGCAATTAATAAATACAGCCATCGCTATATTACATGAGATAGGAATCACAGTTAGGTCTCTAACTTGTGATGGCGCTAAAAGTAACATCAAAGCGTATGAATCCCTTGGCTGCTCGTTAATAGAAAACGATTATAGACCATACTTCGTTCACATGAATGGAGTGACTAAAGTCTATTGTATTTTAGATCCAGCTCATATGTTAAAACTAGCTCGAAACGTTTTAGCAGACAAGGGTTTAAAATCGGCTAGTGGTGAAATATCATTTAAATATATTCAAGAGTTGCACAAAGTTCAAGAAGAAGAAGGTCTTAAGCTGTCCAATAAATTAACAGGTGTACATGTAGATTTCAAAAATAAAAAAATGAATGTTCGATTAGCCGCTCAAGTTTTAAGCTCATCAGTCGCAGACGCTATAGATTTTTTAAGAAATAGTGGAAATCAAAAATTTGCAGGCAGTGAGGCCACTGTTGAGTTCTTAAGAATAATAGACAGGTTGTTTGATAGTATGAATAGCAGATCACCTTTTGGGACATTTTTCAAGTCGCCTCTTTCTATCCATAACAAAGATGTTTGGCAGGGCTTTTTTAACCAAGCTGAGGAGTACCTTTTAAAACTTAAAATTGGAGAACAGTCGATTTTACACCATCCTCGCAAAACTTTTGCAATGGGCTTTCTGATGAACATAACATGTTTTAAACTATTATTTGCTGATTTGACGACATTAAAAGAAAACCCTTTAAAATATTTGTTGACATTCAAATGTTCACAAGACAATCTTGAAATATTTTTTTCATGTATAAGATCGAGAAGAAGGACACAAGACAATCCAAGCCCTCTAGAATTTAGGTATACCCTAAGAAAATTATTGTTTCGGAATTCGGTACAACCTAGTATTAATGCGAATTGTATTGATGACACATTTCACAGCAACCATGTTGTTGGATTGAGACACAATAAATCTATAACCGACAGTACTGCTAGTAATGATGAACCTGATGACAATTTTCTCGAAATGATACAGCATTTAGAATGTCCAGCGTCCAGTTCGTACCAAGACAATGTGCTTTATTACATAACTGGATTCATTGTACATAAAATTTTGCAAAAAAATGATTGTAAATTCTGCCATGCTATTTTAACAACCAATAAACATAAAAGTGAACATGATTATGCCTTAAGCATTAATAAATATTCTGCGTTCACAAGTTTTGTAAATAGAGGAAAATTGTGTTTTGCCTCTGATGCCGCCTTTGAAATTGTAAAATACAACAATTCCATCTTTAAACAATCACTGGCTATGGGTTATATACGTGTCGAAAATATAAAAGATAAATTAGTCCTAGCAACATTGCAAAAATTTCAGCCACGTTTACAGGAAATGTTTTTGCCAACACATCCTATCACAGATTCAATTATTTGCTCAGACTTGCATGAGACTGAGCTTGTAAAGTACATATCTAACAAGTTCTTACAGATAAGGATGTCTTCCTATTTTAAAAACCACACACAAAAAATGTTAGGCGATCTCCGCACCAAACGACAGAAATTGCACAAAACAATATTGTTTTCACATGTATAATTTAGCTCTATATAAGTTTTTGTTAAGTACCTATTTAATTTATATTAACATATTTTAAGTAAGTATTTGATTGGTTTGATTACCAAGGCAAAAGTCGGAAATTGCGTTCATTTATTTATTTTATTTGACTTATTAATAAAACCTGTAAATAAACATACATCTGTGGTTTTATTTTATTAACCTACTACCTTCCGCCCGTGACACCGTGTGCGCAGAATTCGTTTATCGCTATGTAACGAGGGAACTATGCCATTTTCTCGGATTAAAACTATGCTATATATGTACTTCCCCGGGACTCGAAACTATCGTCATACCAAATTTCAACTCAATTGGTTCAGCCGCTAAGTGCGAAGAGGTAACAGACAGACAGTTACTTCCGGATTGATAATACTAGCTTCAGCCCTCAACTTCGTCTTCGCAGTATTCGTTTCTCGCTATCGGGATCTATGCAATTTTTCGAGATAAAAAGTCTTATGTCCTTCCGCGCGATTCAAAACACAGACGCCGCGGGTAACAGACAGAGATACTTTCGCATTTTTAATATTAGTAGGTCCCTCAGTCTAAAAATGATTCCCGTCTATCTCTGTTCACATTCTCAACAAATTTTAATATATTGTCACCCTAATGAAAGAGATAGCAAACATCAGTGACGTCATTCAAGGTCGATTTTTTGTGCTTCGCTTTTTTATTCATGCTGCAATCTCCATTTGGATATAAGCTTCTTGGCGTGACCTCAACTCTGATGGGACTACGTATACCTAACCTACCTGTATACCTAATGGCGCTAGAGGAAAAGTGACAAATGAAAGGCTCGTATTATTTACACACTTTATTGAATTAACATAATGAAACAAAACTTCGAAATAAACCTCATGACAGTATACTGTAACCGTAATACATTAAAATTTATTAACAATTCACAAAACGATTAGATATGTCGACAATTACAGTGATAATTATTCAAGTGAACATCTAATTGGCAGTGCAAGAACGAATGTCCACGCTACCTGCCTGATGCCCGCCGTGAGACATGCATCGTTAGTGCTTAGACTGGTATCGATCGGTCAACAGAATACAAATTAAATGCTTATTATTGCAGATGAACAACGAGATTGATAATTTGGCATTTTTGATATTTTTCTTAATTATACTCAGTCAATACCATTAGCATTATCATTAAAAGAGTACACTGAAAACAGACACTTTGGCATAGCCCATGCAAATATGTTTTAGAGAAAACAGTGCCGAATTCTACTCACATTATTCACATATTGTTTACACGCACGCGATGACCTTTTTGATCTTGATCGTATACTCTGTAGACTAGCCTGTTTGCTTTGAAAGTTGCCTTTAAATATTAAATATCCTTATTACTTCAAGTTACCTACTTCTTTTCTGTATTCAAAAAACATTTATAAAAAGCAATGGTTTAAATTTATAGGTATAGAATAGAGCTTTAAGCATTTGAACTACAGTTAAAAGTTCATTTTGAACGCTCGTGGAAGAGTAGTGCAGATATCTGTATTTATTATTACCCTGGTGTATTACTCTAACATAGTAATGAGATAAAACGTGCCCGTTGTCTCAGTTATTCATCTATATCGGGGTCTGAAGCAATATAATATTGAATTTCGAAAATCCATAACAAACGACACAACCCTCTTTACCCAAACTCCTTGAACCTGTATGCACGTTAGATATTAGAAAGACTTAGCAAATCCGCCATTGACGCCCATTTAGCAGATGATTTGATGACGTACAAAACATACAGCCAATATTTTAGGCAATATTACATTACAACCCATTTTAATAGCCATAAATGTGAGAAGGAAATTTGAAAATGGTGCATTTAAAATTTAAAATACAGGTGCTAACATGAATATTTAAAAGAAATTAGCTATTAGGTACATTTATAAATATTTGCTAAAATCGAATTCTACACTATAATACAGCGCTGTCTGACCCTGTCAATAAAGGCTAAGTTATAATAATATGAACTGAATTTGATAAAAAAAAACAAGCGAAAAACAATACGAATGGCACCAACTTGTAAGCTTTTATTTAAAAGCAGCCTGACATCTGAGAGTTTTAATGAACGAAGAACAGTGTACAAATTAATAACTTTTGATTGCGTGATGTTATAAATTAATAAACATATTATTATTTAATGCTAATGATATAACAACAGAATGAAAACAATTTATTTTTGGTTAATATCCTGAAACTTGCAAGGGCAAAACAGTCTTTTATTTAAGTATTTTACACGCAAGAATAGCTACATCTCGTCTACGAGTGTGAATAAGCCATTTCTGCCCCTAAGCATATAAAAAGTAATTAAACTTATAAATAAATTTTGCACGTACAAATGCCAACAGACCAACAAAACTTAAATTATCGTTTCATAAAGAATCTATGTGCTTACTTAAACGTTTACAAAATTGAGCAAATTAAAATAACAGTAACAATAATGAACTGTGATATTACACTAGTGAGTATAAAAAATATTCAGTACTTGATTAATAGAAACTGAATGTAATATAAAGACAAATCAACGTTTTATACCTAATTGCTCTAGAATTGCGTTAATCAACAGAAACGTTTTTGAAAGTCTGCCAGTGCCGCGACCGTTAGTTCGGGAAACTGTATGTGCCGTCTCAAAATAATTATTTTAATAAAACGTGCCGGGTATTAGATTGTTATGTCACGTCGACCGTGCCACTAACGCGAGTGCGCACTACTACTAAGACGCTTGCTTTCCTTTATCGATTCGCGACAGAACTCTGACGCAAACTTTTTGCACAAAAGTACACTCCAAATTTTAATCACAGCTATAAAATCTCTTCTCTTTATTAACTTATACGTCTTTTCTCGACCTCCTCTTTCCAGAGATATGCCTACTTATTTATTTATCCTATTAATATCTGTGTGGTACTTAATGTACAAAGCTCTATACATTGTCTTAATTGCAATTCATTACACTATAATATAATTGATTTTATCAAAAAAATTATTGCTAGTTTAAATTACTTCAAGCAATCCCACACAGAATAGAAAACTATTTTAGGAGAACACAAACATAGATTGAAATCAATTTTGACTAGAATATATAATTTAAAAATGTCTTTTCTCAGAACTAGTTGACTAGCATCACCTGTTACATCAACCAAAATGATAATGCTCTTACTTTATCAGTACTATACCGCGTTCAAATCCATACATAAAATTTTAGTCACAACTTTGGCACAATCATTCATTATTATTTTCTATAATTAATTAGTGAAATACTGAAGGGGAAGACATAGGGAAAATATGTTATTGGGATATGTTTCGAGTCTATATTGTAAATCTAATAAATTGTGAATCTTATTACCTAGGATGCTAAAGTAATAGTGTGTGGATACATTTTGTAAATATTTGCTTTTAACGTGACACTTTATTATTTTAAAACTGACTGTACGCCTCCTATATTCAACTTACAGAATATTGCTTACGTACGAAATAGAACTCGAAATTAAATAATTGGCACTGATTTTTTGTCATATTGTGGCACAAAATTTATTGATTTTCATGAAAAAGAAAAATCATTGGAAAGCATGTCCATTAACTCATTACACTGGTCCTATACTTACCTTAACCTAAATTATCCTAAGCTTTTTTTTTACTTTTTTTTGGAAATATGTCGATTACCACAGGACTATCTATATTCTTGATCTAGGACTAAATACGATGAGCAGTCTGGAGAGGGTGATAAAATAATTCAAATTAACTTTTACACGATACATTTTAAACATTAACTACATACTCTCAGAATAATTTATCATAAATCCACAACAATATTAATGTTAAACAAACTTTAACAATCTTTGGCTTTGATCCCTAGACCAATATTATTTATTCGACTTTAATTTTCGAGTAGCCGATGCACATATTGCGTGTTAATAGTTCAAATGTAAAATAAATTAGAAGACTATCACATTTAACAACACTATTTTTTATAAACCTAATGTCTGATTGTGATCGAAGACGACTACGTGATGTACTGAATGTTCCTCCACCTCCATCTCCGCTTTTAATGTAAGTTTCTTAAAGGATTTGATCCCATCGGTTTCGTATCGCCGCGCCGCGCCCCAGCGACGCAACTGTTACTGTAATACCTAATTTCCAGGTCATTACGATTATTTTATGTACAAATATTGTCTTTAACCCTCTCACTCTGTTCGCTAATCTAACGCTACGCTACGTCAGCGGGTCCGAGGTCGATTGTAACGCTTCTACACCTACTATACGCCGACGCTCGACTAAACATACTTTGAACATTTTATTTATTTGTGGTCAGTACTGATCATAACAAAATCAAATTTAACAGATAATTAAAATACTCGACCGCTTAACTCCATAGTAAATTCGATCAGCTTAGCTAAATCCTGTTGCATACATTGTCATTATAATAATAAATCGATAATCCGTGACCAGTCAAACATAGTGAAGTTAAAATAAAATACCAATCGTCCGCTATTAAAATAAGTGCTTCGTGTTCCCGTTGACTGCTCACGGATTAATAACATTTTTTTACAGTCAGTCACTTTATTTTCATGCTGCCAAAATTCCACCGACCCTCCTTTCGATTTACCAAATAGTCGACCGACCTCTCCGAACGATCAATTAAATACAGTGGAGAATAAATATAAGAATATCTAAAATACTTATAAACTTGTAACAAATGTAAACATACGTTCAGCTAGGTAGCTTGATTTTTGCCAATCGGTTATCCTCTCGTCATCGAGATACAGTTTGGTCTTCGCACTCACTTGAAGAAATATATCGGAGCCAGAGTCCCGTATTGCTGCGGGATGTAGTACGCGCGGTCGGAGTTGTAGAGTTTGTACGCAGCGTTGGGATTCTGGCTGCGGAGCCCCATTCAATGGATCGGCGCCTTCACAATGTGGTTGGGAGCGATGTAGTGGTAGCCCGGCAGCGGCAGCCCCGCCGTCTCCATCGTGATCCTGCAACACGACGCCGCAACATCACACACGCGCTCGCCACCCGCTTACATCACAAAACATATTCAAATGTTCCAACCGACAGTGTACAGGTGAATCAAAATACATTCTCACAACTACTACTCTCATAAATATCAGAAAGTTCAGACGTTATTTACACTAGAAACATGAATGCTATGATGAACGTGACATGATCGAATATGGATCGCTTGGAAATGGAATCGAAAGGAAACAGAAATAAAAGGGCGAAGTTGAATTTTCATAAAAATTATATGCATGCCATGATGGTAACCCCAATAATGCGACTGGATATTCTAGGACGTAAATTAAAATGTATAGGAAACATCTTACCAGGACATTGGATGATCCAGTGAGCTTGTGGAGCTTGAGGAGAGGTTACTCGTGGAGCAGAGTTCGGCGGCGGGTATCACGGGAATGTGTGGTGCCTGGGTGGGACTATGGCGTGGGTTCTTGATTAGGAGACTATTCGATACAGTAAAGTCGTTACCTGCACTCAGCAAGTGCACGCGAGAGCGAGTGGGATGTATAAATAAAAACTTAAACACGTTATTATTATTTTATTAAATATGTACTTGAAACAATACACTTTTACTTAACGATTCTAGCGAGTAATATAATTCCTGAAACGATATGAAAAATTTTAATGGAGTGCCTTAAAATTAACATGATTTATCTATACAAATAAAACTGATCTTGGCGGTCGAATTACAAGTATCGTTACAAACATTCCATTGGACCTCGATTTTAATTTTGCACTAACTAATCAAAGACAGCGTAAAGGCAAGCGTCACCTTTCAATAATTTATTCTCTAACAAAATTAATTTCTTGCCTTTACCTCGCTTACGAGTAATACAAAACAGCTACACCTACTGTGCAAATATTAATAGCGACAAAAACGTTGATTTTAAGTAATGTAGCGGCTGCTTCGGCTGCAAGGCTAGTTTCTTAAATTTCGTATTAAATCAGACGACTATCATCTTCAAATACATCGATAAAGAAGAGAAAGAGCGCCTTGAGGTTTATCAAATAACATAGTTTTTTGTAAATGAAATAAATTTCATAAGTTTGATCAATATGTGGTATTTTGCGCATTGGTTTTTCACCTGATTTTTAAGTGTATTTTATCTTACAGCCGTATTAGTTTTCATAAAGTAGATCTCTAAAGCAATATTTTTTAATTTTAATTATTCTTTTATTAGATGTTTTATATTGAGCCCAAAGCGCTCTTACTTTTTGAGTGGCAGATTAAATCTACGAATGGCAACAACAATATCGAATCAAGAATGCGATACGAAATACCTAGAAGGTAAGCAAGTACCGAAGTTTATAATTTATACGTATAATAAGTTTCATTAGGTAAGGGACAAATTATTTTTTCTACATCCTTATACTGTTAATTTTATTATACAGTGGGCATCAAAAATACTTCAGTACTTACAAACGTGTTTTATTTTAATGAAATTTAAAAATCTATTCGAGATTACGTCTGCTAAGGTCTAAAAAAAGCGGATTTCTGAAGTACAGTTTGATGTTTTCACTAGACACCCTGTATTTATTCAAATAGACTTATGTACAACCTTTCATACGCGAAGCATTGTATTTTCAATATAATATTTATTATTTAAGCATCTATGTATTTTCTACTATTGTCACAATCCCTAGTTATCGATAGTCATTATAGTTATTTTTTTGTATTAATAATACTTCAAAATGTTTCGAGGCAGTGTACGAAATATCAAACTTCTTATTTGAATGATTTGTAGTAAATTTAGAAGTTTTATTTCGTTTAGTACACGCGGAGCAATGACAGGTCTAGAAATATCCAGATACTAAAGCAAAATGAAGACGATTACCGGGAGACATTAACAATAAATAGATTAAGTTGTTTTGTTATATTCAAATGAGCCGTAAGTTACAATATAACTGATGTCACCGAAAAAAATATACTAGACTAGACAGCCCCGCTACTCCTTACATTATATAACCTAATACCCTAACTTAGTGCAACTAGGTACTTTTACTTAGTACTGCCGATTTACCGTTCATCCATAATGGACTTAGTAAATGCAAAATAGTTATGTATTTTGGTTTCAAATAGACTCCTATCACCACCCAAAACTTAGTAAATATGGAACACCGAGAATAAAGAAAAATCAAAATTCACTGGCATCATGTAAGAGCCGTGAAGTGCTACTCGATAGCTACATTTATTGATACATCATGTCAGGTCAGTCGTCATCAATAAAATATAGCCACATGATTTTAGTCCATTTTTTATCAGTAAGGATTAGTAAGAGAAATAATATCTATCCGATTTAACTATAATCTAAACGAATGAAAAGAATCAGGTTTCATAAAATCTGACTCAGAACATCGAGATCTGTACACAATAAAACGAACACTCCTCCAGTTCCTTAAACATGAAAACCTTGAATGATTTAAAGATTGATTTTGTCAGTTCCTAAACTAGGTTTAAACTATCGAAATACATATGATTTAAGATAAATAAAGCCTTTAATTTTCAACGCTTCGCCCAAGCTGGATCGCGCGGCGATCCGGCCGCGACTCTAACGTACGCTAACCGCGTGGCGGCAATCAAACGACTAAACTAACTCTAGCGCACGAACGTCGTCTACCGCCCGACCGAGAAACCCCCTCAACGACCGCTCCGTTTTAATAGGGGTTGTATTTGTTTCGTTCTTTCGACGTTTTCGTGGGGGTTTCGTCATCGTTTCTACGGTTGAAGGATTTGTTATGGTTGCGGTGGACGCCGGTGGTTTGGACCGGTTGCGCGGGCGCCGAGCCGCTGAGGAGGTCGGTGAGCCCGCCGAGGGCCGACAGCGAGTTGAGGGCCCCCAGGGCTCCCGTCTTGGTCAGCAGCTGCGCCAGCGGGATGGCGGACGCCAGCGGGCTGCTGGACGAGGCCGCTGCCCCGCCCGTCCCTCCGCCTTCTAGATTCGCCTTCTGTAGCTCCACACTGCGGGAGCGGGACAGGACTTGTAAAGGGTTAGGCGACAAGCAGGGACGGCTCGATGCGGTCTCACGATTCGGTAACGAGTTGACGGCTGTAGAAACCGTTTGAATGAGGCTGAGTCGCGCTATGAACCGTGATTTTGTTGTAAGAAAGATAATTTAAGTTTTCAGCTTATTATTCATGTTTCATACAAGCGTGTTGCAATTATGTCACGTTTTAGCAACAGTAAGCGAGCGATTTTTCAATTTCGAGAAACCGACTGTAACATTAGTATTTCAAAGCTTTCCAAATTATGCACTAATATTAGTTCGTCATTTTCGAGAAAGGGTTCAATACGTAAACGCATTTAATGTTTATATGTATACTGACTAACAAAAATAACTCAGCGTATTTCATACAACGTTGCATGTTAAAGGACCAGTTTTTTTTGTCCGTCAGTGTAGTCGAAATGAAATGGGGCACGTAACTCAGTCTCACGCAAACTTAATCATGTTATGCAAATTAATCTTACGCGACAATCGAACCGTTCCATAAAAGGTAAAGATAAATCAGAGGATAATCGTGGGATGTCAAAATAATCGATTTTCGAGGGTGGATATCTAGGCTTCTTAAAACGGATGATAGGTAAGTCAATGGTTGGTATAAGAGGAGAAGGTAAGTGTGTGTTTCGTGTGTGCGCCTTACCTCATGTTAATGAGATACTGAGCCAGCGCGACGGAGTCCGGGTTGCCAGATATGGTGATGGTCCGGTCGGTGCTGCCGCCCTCGCGCTCCTCGCAGTTCGATATCCGGATCATTGCGCCGGATATTTGACGGATCTCGGCGATCTTAGTACCGCCCTGTGGGATGTTAGCAATACGTCAGGACCGCAGGATTGTAAATGGAATATTGAGCGTTTTTCAAAAAATATGTGTACGGTCAAGTGCAAAAATAAGTATTGATAGGAACTTCTCAAAAATATGTCCCACGACCTTATTGCGCCGGCATAAGAGCGTATGGTACTTATTTTTGAATCTTTGTCTAAATACATATTATTACACTTGACTGTACATGAACAATTTTTCCAGAATTTAATTATTGTTACCTTGCCAATGATGCACCCGATCAGTTCATTGGGCACGGTCATTTCGTGCGACTGCTGATTGGTCGCGGGCTGGTTGCGAGACTGGTTCGAAGTGCGCAGTTGCGAACCAGCTAGTGCCGCTAAAGCTGCATTTCAAAACAAAACAGTTGATGTAGAATGCTTTAGGTTTATGTGAATAACCATTGACATGTTACTACAGAATAAAATTAAATAATGGGTCTATTGTTCTACGACATAAGTTAAAAGAAAACTTTTCAGATCTTAAACAAAATGAGATAGTTTGCTTCGCATCTTTTTCTGGTCATCGACATTTTCATTAATAAGAAAATGTTGCTTCCAGACCAAGGTACGATAAACGTAAATAATAATATTTTCGGTTACATGTTATTTTCTAAAATATTTTAAATAGAGCCCAACAAAAAAAAACTAAAAAAAGACTGTGCAGTGTAAAAAAAACATTTTACTATTAAGTTACTACTAAGGTTTGGTGGCATTTGTATTTGCCTCAAAAACATAACAAAATTAAATGTCAATTTGTCACAAAAAAAAAAAACAGTTATATAAGTGGTATTCCATTCGCACTCTTTATCATGCTGTAGTTTTATGGATTTAACTGGATAGATTAATATACTCTACGGGTAAATAATTAACTACAAGAACAATGGTTATTCAAATTGGTTAATTCAGGTTTGGATAAATGCTTCAAATCCGTCTGTTTCAATTTTGATAATTTTTACTGAACTTCTTGTTAAATTTCGGAGCCCTGCTCTATTAGATCAGCAATATTTAACAAATAATACAGATTAATTCAAATACAGACGGAGTGGTAGCATAAGGAATAAAATAAAATAGGTAAAAAAATGGGTACGTGCTTTTGCCTATACCTGCCGGGTTGAGTCCACCCGTGTTGGACGGCGCCAATCCTCCAAGGCCCAGAGCCGCCAGTCCAGCCAGTGGGGACTTGGCTAGGCCTCCCATCTAAAACACAAGAGCTTTATTTGACGAGGCTTACTTTATTGGATTTTTAAAGGTCGCAGTGTACGTAATGTGAGTTTTCGTAAGGGGATCGGTTTACAACACCATCACAGTCAAGATAAGCATATTGGTGGCGGAGACAAGTGTCCTGGTACACGCGTTGCGGGTAGTCACACATTTCACAAAGCTAAGACGAGGCATTCGAACGCAATTTGCGACTATAACGTATTAAATGTAATGTACCGTTTATCTTATCTTGACCACAACTTGTCACCCTCACAATCACCGATCTGAAATTTACGCGACGGAAACTGAATTCATTTGGTAATGATATGTACAAGTTCTCCGCCCTCGTTTGTGTTCCCGTCGCGTACCTATACAATGTGTTTAGACTTGTACAGTGCTGTGACAGGAAAAATGTCACGTGCCTTTTCCGTTAATTTTTATTTTCTAATTAATCACATTAAGTACACAGCGATCTTAACATAATATTGTTTTTTTTTCAGCTCCAGCTGCTTGTTTTCGTCTTCTCTGACATTGCCGGGATGGGATCGCTGGATAGGGGTTACCTGGGTAGAATCTTATCACGTAAAATAATGATTAGTACCTCTAAGAGAATTCGCAATAATCATCACACTCCGCAATATGATAGAGTAATGTTGTCATTACGAACTGCCTTAGCACGAAACACGAAAAAAATCAATACACGATGTGAGTCCTTGAGTGGTGCTGCCCAAGTGTAAAGTGCACCTTTGAAATACTTCCTGTATCTTTTAACTCTGCAACACCGAAGTGACAACTAAACACTATTTGACGACTCACGGTTAGCCATGCGTCCATGGTTAATGTCCACAGTAAATTTCGCAAGAAACAAAAACAATTAAAACATAATTCGGAAGAGGCAATGGCAAAATAAGGAGAGGTGCAAGTACGGGAATGGCCGAAAACTTTCTGCAGCGTTGCAATGTGCGTGAGTTTTCGGAAACGCAACGGGTTCGTACCACGGCGATGCCAGAAAACAAACAGATAAAGCTGTGAACGTGTCCATCCCGACTCGTGATCCGACGATGTCACGTTCGATCAGTGTGCTTAACAAATTAACGTGATACAACTATTACTAAGGACCAGTACATATGGATACTTTATCGGGGTCTAAATAAGATATAACAGCCGTCGGGAGTTTCGTGCACTTAAAGTTAAGGAAGATCATAATGAGTCACAAGCGATAGGGGAATTACAACGCAAAATAAATAAAATTCATACCTACAGTCCACATCACCGGGGTTCTAGTTCTATTTATTTACATTGTTAATTAATTTGCAACTAAAGGGGATTCGACACCACACATCCAAACCAATTTAAGGGATTCTGGGGCAGCACCAATCACATAATGTCACTCTGTGTTCACGCAACCTCATAGAGAAATTATCTACAATAATCACAAATATTATTTCTGTTTACATGAATTGAGTTGAACACATTTACTAACGTTTTTCTTGACCAAAGGACTGAACTGAATATAAAAACAGTTCGGAAATATTTGTGAAGAAAGAGGTTAGAAAATGCTGGACCGAGTGTTCCATTCGGAAGGGGATCTACCACGAAAAGACGACTGAGCATTCCGAAAGTTTCAAGTTGTCTACAAGGTTGAAAGAGTTCTTTGCGGCAGGGGTTGTAGTGGTCACCGCCACGACAACTAAACATAACGCATATTTTTCTCACACTTATCGAATAGAGATAGATTAATAGTATTTTTTCAAATCTTTAACTTGTATACACGTATAGTATCTAATCTATGTCTCCCAGTCCTGATGACCTGCTGTAAGTACGATATAATTCTACATATCAGAAGTAGCGACATCTGCATTTTTTTATAAAATAACTGGTCTCCTTTGAGCTTTCAGACAGTTGTGGTTGGTTCAACGTCTTGGCGGCAACCACGTCAACGAGCCAGAAATATTTATAACCAGATCCGATTACCTTATGTATTATTAAATATCGATCGTCATAGTACATAATATTGCGTCGCATTGTATCGATTGTCCTCAAATTGTCAACTTATCCGATTTTTTTTTTTAGGTTTTAGGCATAAACACTGTCCTAACTCAAAG
Source organism: Pandemis corylana (assembly GCA_949127965.1). NCBI lineage: Eukaryota > Metazoa > Arthropoda > Insecta > Lepidoptera > Tortricidae > Pandemis > Pandemis corylana. The sequence goes on along the minus strand of OX421856.1, from coordinate 8,464,930 downwards.
CAGGCACATATTGACTCTAATAATAATATTAGATGACCTAAAAGTTTAATACTTTTTTTTTATATGTATGAATAGGAAGGCAAACGAGCAAGTGGGTCACCTGATGGTAAGTGATCACCACTGCCCATAGACACCCGCAACCCCGGAGGCCTATACTGCCGCTATAGTTCCAAATCTTCCTTGATACAGTCGTTCACTAAACCAAACCTTTAAGCCTTAAAAGTAATCGGATCCGGCACTCTATCAAAAAGATAATCGATAGGCTTACGTCTAACGCGCACACGTTCTCAATAGCATAATACCGCTTCTTACTGTCAAACGGTATTAGATGGTGGTAGAGTCGGTGTGTACGCGTAAGACGGTGAAACCTCGGGTCTGTTCGGGTGTAAGACTACGAGGTATCGGGTCCGTTCGGATCTCTATGAGGTCGGTGCGAGCGTCGACTCACAAGGTGGTGTTCGTGGAGCGGCGGCAGCAAGTGATGCGGCGGGAGCGCGCCCACTAACGGCGGCTTTACCTCGAGCAGAGGGAATACCGGTGCGCACACCGCCTGCGCGCCCCACACAAATAGTTTACAAATACACATTCAATTATTATTTTTTTTAGATTTTTGTTATTAATTTTAATTATTATATTAGATTTATTTAACTTGTGTATTCAGTGTGTTCCTGCCTCGGTAGACAGATACACAGGTCCACTTTTACAGAAAGCTCTTGGCTTTGGAGCTTTATCTATGAGCTGCCGTGCTTTTACAAAATGGTGACGTTTCTAATCTTCAATTATAGGCATACAAAACTATACTTCAGTTTTTTTTAGCAAAAAAAGGTATCTTAACTTGTCTTTTTATCGAAAAACACTTTTTACAAATCAGTAACTTAAAAATATAAAACCATAACAAAATTAATCACAATATTCCAGGGATTTTGAATTTTAACTTGCTGTTTATTTTTTTTTATAAAACTTTCTCAATAAAAAGACATGTCAAGATGGTTTACCTCATTTCTTTCCGATTCCCGGCCATAGATTTACTTTTCGGATTTTTCTGTTCTAATTTTAAATGTTGTTTAGAAATTTCATTTCTTTTGATTAAAAAAATAAGAAATAAGTGAGGCACGTGAAGATCACGGAGTTAATGTTATTCGCCGAAAATTTTAACGGCTAACTCTCAATTTTAAGTCGGGTATACTATAGCTAGTATCAGTAGTTTCCTTCTTCAAGATGTGTGCAGTTCACGACAGTTTCATTTTTTCTTATACAGTACTTTTCTTTTAAGTATTATGACTTCTAGAGTTAATTTTAGATTTGTATGCTGGGTAAGTCAAAAAATAGCGATACAGTTCCGACGCCAACGGTTTAATATGAGACGACCGAACTATTGTGGCGCGGCCGGCAACGAACTATTTAAGTGGACAATAAGTAAGCTAAACATTCAGATCAGATCAGAAGAACGCGGAATTTTATTTAATTGGAGAAAATATCATGATAACCGTTTTTTACAATTTAAACACTTCATGGTTTCATATTTTGTTTAGCTTTTTATTAATTTTCTAAATTCCTTTACAAAAAATAATCAGAAGAATTAACAAGTATTGTAAATTGAATCAAAAATAATGTTACTCACATCTTGAGCAGGCACTGCATAGTTTCCTTGGATGGTGTACGCCTGTCCACCGGCTAAAATGACTGGGCCAGCTACATTTGGCTTTGGCCTGTACGGGATGGTCGCTCCTTTTGGCGGACTCTGAAAGGCAACAAAGAGTTCAAATTGCAAAGAAAGTGCACCTCCAATTCTTCTTCGTTGTTTCTTTCTTAAATAAATAATTAATAATCAAGCAAACTAGAAAGTTGATTTGACAATTTCAAAGTGACGCGAGCGAAGCACGCCGAAACAGATGCATATTTATAATCATCATCTCATCTATACCGACACCAAAAGAGGGGTGTTATAAGTTTGATGTCGCTGACTCTCTATCTCTTTATCTCTGTTTGTGTGTGTGGCATCGTAGCTCTCAAACAGATGGACGGATTTCGAGGGTTTTTTTTAATTCGAAAGCCAGTTTCCTTGCGGTTGGTTTCTTAGGTAAAAAATCGGTCCAATAGATTAAACAGGATTACCACTTTTTCAAAACGATGTAAGGCATTTTTGGAATAAAATTAAATTATATTTTTTATTACTTGATTAATGCGTGGGGGTTTTTTAATTTCTTTTTAATTTCATGTTATTAAATCAAGAATAAATAGTTGCCAAGCAAGCTCCCGTGGAAATAATCAATTAAATATTTATTGACACGATTAAGTACAGTATTAAAATGAACAGTAAATTTATTATAGCTGCAGATTTCGTGACTGCAATAGCGTGTCGAAGTTAATATTACTTGGTATTTGTAAATCATAAAACACATTCTGCATACATGTGGTCCACGTTTCATGCATAAAATTGGAGCAACTGAAATCACTTTACTATTGTAGTATCGCAACATTAATAATTGCAACAAGATTCCATAATGAGCTAGTCTCACAGTAGATATGCTAGCCATTGCCTACTTCTGTGGTTTAATTATAACTAGATGGAAATTTTGATTCAATCCAATACAAAGCCTTTAACCACTAACCTCTAGCATTACGCAGCAGATGTGATAAATGCATTGCGTGATCGCATCGCAAGTTCCGCTGATCGTCACAGCTCTCTCAGTCGAGTTTGGCAACATTTCACTCGCCACCTGCAAATTGAAAACAATCAACATAAATTTGATATGCTGAATTGAATTTCAGGTGCAGGTTATCAGTTATCATATCATTGTTAAATTATTATTATTCCGGCAACCATTCAGAACGTTCCAATTGTTATATTTTGCTTTCTTCTTCTTTTTTAATATGGCCCCATCGATCGATGTGATGATTTCGCCAATGTCAAAGTAGTAAATACAGTATTTATTCAAAAATCTTGAGACAAAAATGTCGGCAACGTTGTACGGTAGAACACGATCAAAAGATATCGATATCCCTCAGAATCTGCCAGGAAATCATTAACCGATGCCCTGGGTGCACCGGACCTAGCAGTGCTCTTCCCCTCGGACGGATCCAAAAACGAACCGCAGCTCTAGACCACACGCGGAGGTATTCAGACTCGCACTATACTTTGCTTTGAAACAATAATTTTAATGTTCATCACAAGTGACTTATTCTGTTATTGTAAATACCTGCAATAGGCGATACAACTAGCAACCCATCATTATTTTCAATCCCCTTTCCACGTCCATAATCACGCTAAATGTGGCCTTCAGGTCTTGCTACCCTAGCTAGGCTAGTCTACCCCGCAAGGGATAGACATCATAATATGTGTGTATGTACCTGTATGTTGGCTCCTGTCACGTCGCGTATCTCCTTGATCTTGGAGCCGCCTTTGCCGATGAGCGAGCCGCACTGAGACGCCGGCACGATGAGGCGCAGCGTGATGGGGGCACGGGATCCGCCGCCACCGCCTTCATTGAACTGAGAGCACCACTGAAACAAGAAGAATGGTACATATAAGAACAGTTTAAACTACACTGACTTCCATATATGTGTAAGCTGAGAAATGTTGGCTTTATTTGCGCTTCACTGTGTAAATAAAGAGCATGACATTAGTTTCTTTATGCCGTTTTTCCTCAGCCATAAACCTCATAATTAATTTCAAATAGTTACAGACACAAATAATATTAATCACTCATATTCTACGTTACAAGGGTTTCATCTGAAGTTAGACTGATATTCCGATTATAAGTTTTTAATTTTCATTATGCCAATTTGATAAAAAACGTTTAAGATTCACAAGAATGAACTTTAGAGTTGACACCTAGTTTATAGTCTTCAAAACAAGTGTACAAGGTTAAACTGTGTTAAAACAAAGTTGTATACAACACACAGTATGTATGTATGTACAGTAAGTATGTAAACAATGCATAAAGATCATTGATTAGGTAACAACTAATGTAACTCTATCTGCATAGGCCTTGAGAGCTCATGCATACAGACCAACGTTATCAGTAGTCATTATCTAGAAAATAAGGGTAATGAATATTAAGTTAACACTATGTTAACCTTCTAACTATTACTAAAAGCAACATTACTATTTATCGAACTAATGAGAATATTATCCAATTAAGTTATTATCCATTAAACAGCCATGCAAGTTAATTTCTTTTATAATCATTGTCTATGGAAAATATGATACCTCTTCAAACTTCTTGCATATGAGTGTGAATGCTTTGAAAATAGCACTTGTGTTGCCAGTGACTGTGACAATGCGTTCTGGGCATGATCCATCGGATATGTTGATTTTGGCTCCTGACTGAAAAAAAAAGAAAATGGTTTATTTATTTGTTCAAGTGTCTTTGCCAACGCATATTGTAATCTCAATGAAACTAAATCAAATAAGGCAGTTAGCTTAACTAAGTAAACCAGTTCACTTACTTCTTCTCTAAATCTTTTGACAATTTCTCCCTTTTTCCCAATAATACTGCCGACTTCCTGAAAAAAGAAAAACAGAAATGTTAATAACATAATTATTTCACTCACATTTGAGGCACTTCAAATACTCATGGTATCATATTATGTAATAAGATTTACATAAAAAGAATTAAATATTTAATCATACATATACCAACTACATATTTACTAGATCCTGTCAAAATAAATTGTCTAATTCTAATTATTATTACGTACGAGACAGTAAATTGGCAAGTATTGTGCAATAAACACAACCCTAATTGATGCAGACGCAATAAGATTTATTGCATTAAAGTTTTCCTGTGCCAAAAATAGCCGCTGCGTCGAGCATTTCTTTACTGCAATAATAGCACTGGGGATGTATTGCTGCACCAGCCGTTGTCAGTTTGTTCCTGGCACGGTCCAAGTTGACTTCTGCAGTATGTGAACAATGCTAGGCGCTAGGCGTCAATGCACCGTCAGGCGACACAAATAGCAAAGCTGATAGATGTCGAAAGCAGACGGGTGCAAAGAACTCTGTTAACTATAGTAAGATGTTGTCACAGAGAGTGCTTTCATAATTAAAAACGTTATCAAGAGGCTTGCGCATTATCTTCAACTCCTTCAAGTGTAAACACATGTGTTTAATTAAATTAAAACTACGATAACTCATTGTCTTGAGTAACTTGACAATTTCTTTTGTTTTATTTTTGGTTTCATTTCATATGGGTAATTTATATCAACTTTAGTTTGGGACATGTGGCATGTGCACACAGACTGCTACCATGTGTTTACATTAGACATAATTAATGTCTATAATGTCACGTCATAAGCAATAGCAGTCTATTAAGTATGTGATATTTCAAAAGTCCATGGTTGTTTTGTACAAAATATGCTGACAAACAGTGTATCATTAATATCCTCTGACATGCACACATAAACAAAAAACAAAGCAAAAAATTAGTTACATGAGGAAGTGCAAGCTGGTGGCCACAACAAGAACATTGAATATGTAGATATAAATTAGAAAAAGATACAAATCGATAAGTTTCATGAACAGAGCAAGTGCCAATAGCTGGATAAGTGCCAAATGTACTTTGTATTGGATTACAGCCAATTAAAAGTACCTAGATGTCAGAGTTAGTTATACTTGTGTCTGTACATCAATACATCTCTCATGTCAAAGCAATCTGGTCGCATCTAGGTGCACTAAATCTGTTTGCCTGTTGGGCAATGATGGTGCACTGTGATGTTAATCTTATACAACTTTGATTAATTATACACATCAATACTTTCTTTTTACTATGATCAATTGTGCGCTGCAAAAGGTTTAAATGTAACTTACACAACTAAGTTTTAAGAAAATGCATTTTAAGACAGTAAATTTTAAAATGTGTCTTTCCTCCAAACTAGGTTTAGTGAGACAGCTGTCTGTCTGCCTACCCTACCCTACACAGCAACAGGCTTCTTCATAATTTGGGTGAAATTCCAATAACACTTTATTTAGAAATCCACTTCTTTATCTAAAGAGTGAAATAAAAGTCCACAGTTATTGCTTAACACGTGGGTGCTGTTAATCACATTTAATATTTCTTTCTACCCTCATCCTATGCTGCTTGATTGAAATACTGGTGAATGTGATTTTAGACAAGTATGTTAGACAATTATGTTCTGTGGTCTGCATGAAACGCAAAAGACAAGTGCCAGAAACTTGATAACCCTCATTACACGAATATTGCTAATGGTTGATGTGCTTGAAAATGCCACTATGTATTAAAAGATTAACCAGGAAAAAAAATACGAATAAATTTCTGGTGAAAACATATTTCAATTAATGAAATACTAAACTTCAAAAAGTAGGTAAATTGACCTTGTTACTAGTACATTTCAGATTAGTGAAATACTTGAGCATTAGCACACTAATTGATTGACATTAATATGAAAGCCTAGGCAGTAAGCAAGCCAACACGGGTGGTAAACAGGATCTGGTATAGAGCATCCCCACAAGTGCACTCCATAACAAGATTTGTAAGACCAATGTCATATTAGATTACCATACTTTGAAAACATGTACAACTCTTTTGGAAATAATCAAATTAACATTGAGGCTACATGGTCCCAATTAGTTTAAGTACAAGAAAATAAATTTAAAATTACCCCATTTTAAAACAATGATAATTATGGTTTCAATGAACAGGGTTTAAAACAAAAATATTTAATTTTATGTAGTAAATCATAATGAAATCTCAAAGAGAGTTGAAATTTACATGGTTACATCGTAACATTTCATTAAGTTAAATATTGTATTCATTAGTTCAAGGCTTTTAGTACTGACTACAGGTGTTACAGTTCAGATGAGGCAGAACAGGAAAGGATAGCATGCAAAAGCAAGGACTACTTGACTAGATTATTTATGATGCATTTACTAAATGGAAACTAATTTAGAAGAAGGTAAAGTGAACACTTCCACAATATGTAAAATTAAAAATGCCACTTTCTTGAAAGAGTGATTTCTCTTACCTTCCCCTGCATAATCAGTCTGATGGTGAGGGTGACTTTTGAGTCCTCCTCATGGAGAGCGGGGGCTTTCTCCAGATCCATGCTGGAGGAGCTGTCCGTGGTGTCGCGAGGAATATTGGCTGCTTATGGGGCTATGTGCGGGCAGACACAGGGGGCACTCCACTCAATCTAATGGCTGGGACTCTGGGACTCTTGGCACGCACTGCAGGCAAGGTAAGCTGGAAAACAGGCGTACATCTCAAAAGGGGCGTCCAGAGGTGTCGAGCGTTCTAAAGGTATAGGACATGGGCACTCGTCCTTGTTCAAAGCGAAGCTGATTACCGAGTATTTATTTACAGTGACAGTCGGCAAGCGTAACGGAATGAGGGCGGCGAATGAGGATCAAGACACTATTATAAACTAACTGGTCCCGGGTCGGACCGGATTCTGCGGCTGTAACGTGAGGCGGCGGCAGCGGCGCGCTCCGGCCGCCGGGACCGTTACTTGAACTCGGCGACTCACTCGCGACATAACCTCAGCGTCGCGCCTCATGGCCAGCCGACCGGGTTATCGATCCCGCACTTCCCAAACAAATTCCTTAGACGTAGCTCCGTGACACTTTCCTTACCTCGTATAGTTTTCCACTGCTCAACAACAACATAACAAATCCTAAATCTAATGTATATCACCAAGATGTGTATAAAATCACACTTATCACAATTTTCTTTGTCATTAAAATTATAAAATTAAATAAAATCCGACGTAGATGACGCGTCGGTATGAAGCTTGTCTTGTAATGCCATACTGAATCAAAGACAATAGAGCAATGCCAATGTAGCGATAGCCGCGCCTCTGGTGGAGAGTAGCACAATTAATTTGACAACTAAAATAACTCGGTCGGTAAAGCGGTGTCCCGTGAAATTCAAGGGTTTTACAAGATATTCCTAATAATTATTATTTCTATTTAAATTTTCAAGTTTGAAAATATTACTTTGTGAACCGATTTAAAACAAAGGAGCAGGTTGTCAGTTCAGCTGTAGTTTTTATTTTCATATTTTTACATGTATGTCATCAAGGTATTCTATGTACAAAAGCGTAATTTGGTGAAGCGAAACTGATGATGAAGAGAGGGTGATCACTCTTTGATACTATTTTCCATTTAAATACCAAGCATAACAAAGAGGTTTGTACGAGCATAATTAGCTCATTTGGAAGCGGCGTGTCAAAATGAAAATTATTGTAAACATTTATGGCATCAATTTACCTACAGAGTTGCTGATTTTTTATTTGAGTGTTTTTTACAATTACTGCACATTTAAGAAAAAATTTGAAACATTGTAGGTAGATATTTTTTTTTACTCTTCCTCAAACATTAGTAATGTAGTGATTCGCAAGTAAAACCCCTGATAAATAGCAAAATACCTACCTGCGAAGTTTACTGAGAATAACAAACTAAAATAACTAAAATGCGACGCCAACGCTTGAGCTCGAATTTCTTCCTTTTGAGCCTTTGCTGAAAGAGTAAAGGTCCCTTACACGGCTTTATTAAAAGTTGGAGTGCTTTGTCCCATGCAAATCGGTTCATCGATTTTATTGTATCCGTGATGAAACTCGTCGAGAGAAAGACTTATGAAGCAAACCGTCACTTTGTACTTCACAATCAGTTTTGAGATTCTTCGGACCGTTGTAACTTTTGCATACTTTTGGTTTTGACGGTAGAGTAAGGATAAAATTGGCATTGTTGGTGCCTGAATGAATGGTTGATAATGCTGTTTTCAATGCCTCAAGCCCGATATCTCCATCTTTTTTACGAATTAATGGACAGAATGGTGTAACGTAGGTAACGGTTAAGAATTTTACTTTTAGTGGAACTTTAAAGTTCTTGACTTCGTTTTGTTTATATGTTTGTTTACATGTTTTCGCGAACGAAAGAGATGCAATATTGAAACCGAATACGAAAGTAAAGTTAAACAGTGTGTTATTGTTAGAACTTCGTTATTTAATCGTCTCCTCTAATATATAGTTACTGCATCAAAAGCAAACTTAAAGTGACTCAAATAGAGATGCAATAAAACAATCTTAAAGTTCTCGATTGGATGTTGCCTACGGCTATAAAAACGGTGTTCCCTCGCTAATGCTCTCTGGCAAGGCACAGATGGTATTTTTACTCTTTTAGTATTTATTTTTACAGTCTAGTGTCGCAACCCGTGGCGATTTCTGAAGTGTCTAAACTTTAGGTAGGTAGATATGTTTTTTAACACATATATTCGTTACCCAAGACACTAACAATTTTCAAAGCCTCTCTCTAACTTCTAGTAGTATATCTTTTTTTTTTACAGGCGAAGGGTCAGTAAAACAGTTTATTTATGTAATAAAACACACGTAGCCGTGTGGTCACAGAGTATATTCTGCGATGATTATTTTATAAATAAGGATATGATTGAATTAGGCGTTATTGCGGAAGAAATAGAACCTTATCTTGCTATTCAGATACCACAAGTCAAGTTACAATAGTTTTCGCTGGTTTGGTGTTAATTCACGCGCGGAAGATACTCGTATGCTAAGAAATTAATTATGAAGCAAATTGTGAAATGTTTCATTATTGTAAGACTTTTTTTTATATTCGTTTCCTTGATTTTATTTGAATACCGTTGCGGAGGTTATTTTTGAGTTCTAAGTTTTATCATAGAACCACCGTAACAATAGTTAAAAAATAAAACAAGATAAAAGCCCAGTTTTAAGAATCTCGAGAGCAAATTAATGAAACAAAACAGCAAAAATGAGCCGCGATTATTACGAATATTAAAAGTGTTCACCGGAAGACTTGATGAAGTACGAAAGGTTTTTAAAACTCCCTGTTAACTTATTGGCTACGTTCATGGCATCCTAATTTAATTTTTCAAATAATGAATCCTATTTCAAGAATCTTATCTCGGGTTGTGCTTTAATCTCAAATATCTTAAAGTTGAAAATCAAATTATTGTGTCTCTCTTGTCGCAAAACTTTTGCGTAAAAGTTCTTTTCCGAAAAATGTTTTCAACACAAGCACAAGCACACTGTTGTTTAATATTCGCATTTTGGGAAGTTGACGTGTTTGACAACTTGTCTTAAAATTAAATTACATTTAACTTTGTTTCCAGTCAGCGTTCTGCTGTTGAAATATTTAATAAAGAATTTATGAAATTGCTTTGTGACAGACAAAACATTGGATTTGTTTATTTAATAGATTCCAGGCATTACTTACCTTGCGGGGAGGTTTTAAGATTTTTTTCCTCTTTACCAATTAGAGTTCGCAGAGCAAAAATAGATTTTTTCATTTTTTACTCGTTGTAGTCTGGTACTAACTCTTATTCATAGAAGAATATAAGTAGGTACATAGTTGTTCTAAGAGATATTTTTTGATATTATGACATAAATCACATATAATCTCCTCGTGTTTGTAGCATTTGAACTTATTTATTTGCATTCAATGTACGTAACGCCTGAAGATGTATAGACCTACAGAGACCCAATTTTTGAAAGCACATCATTCAAAAGCGAAAAAAAATTATGTGCAAAATTGTCCAATTGTTGCAAAACTACAGATCAAATAAAATTTACGACTACTTGTCTAGATTAATCAAAGCTGAAATTTTCTTCTAATCAAATTGTATTTCAACAGATTCAGTAAAATTTTTCACGATTATTGAGGAATATTTTTACATACCTATTATGTGCTTCCAAAAATCGGCCCCTGAAAACCTAAAGGCTGAAGTTGCTTGACGCTGGCTTCTGGGAAAAGGTCCCCTTTTTTATTATTTTTTTAAGAAGCTCTGAATAGTTTTATTGTTTTCAGATATTATTTAGATACGACTTGAAATTGGTAAACATAATGTAAGAAACATCACGAAACCTACATACATTTAACAGCCTATATTTTTTCATGTCCTTCGAGGGAATGATCCCTAATATCATCTCTCAGTTTTTCCTTCACTGAGGTACTTATCTACTTAACAAAATATTTGCTTTGTTAAAAATCTAATTTTTAATAGGTGCTACTAACATGCTTTTTTGCTGTTTGTGCTTATTGTTCACTGTATTGAATTGATGTAAATGTTCAACTTATTATACCTATTATTTATAGTCGGTAATTGGCCAATTCAAGTGAGTAATGAAACGAAAGATTTTCTGAAGCACAATTAAACCTACGTTTCTTTGAAAGTACTTACCTATATTGTTAAAGGGTCCCTTTGCTTTTGTGAAAAACTTTTGGGATTTTTCACCGGGTAATTAAAATACTTTCATAATTTCGCCTGAAGCGAGAGAGCTACCCTGTCACGTGTCTGTCGGAATTTTGCTTCGGTATTTGGTGCTATAATCAATTTTACGGACCAAATAGCCTGTTGGAAAAAAATGATGCCAAATGATTTGTTATTTTCATTCATCCTAATTTACGTAGGTAACGTTATAATACAAAAGTGTACCTATTTTGCTTTCTTTCATGGCATAATGAGATGGCATGTATATTGTTGTATTTTTTTGACGTCACACACGCTACTATACAAAACGTATTGATTGGAACATACCTACCTCTAACTTACATAAGTTCTGTTGCCATAGAACATGTTTGTGTTTTCCTTTTTTACGTGTCAGACAAATATATCACCATAGATTTATAAATCTAATAAAAATACAGACGCGCAATATTCAGTTTATTATTTTATGCGTGTTCCCCAACTACATCATGACCACTTAAAGGGCTGCCAGTAAATATTTGTGAGGGAAAAATGCGAGGTGTTTTCCAGGTTCCACACTAATGGACTGCTTCACTCCTTGTTTGCGCCGCGGGATCAGAGCCGAAGTGTGGGTAACGACTTCGATGATATACCTGGCTACATAGCGGAAGAGTGAAGGTTTTCTTTTCACTTTTGTAAATATAATAACTGTCCGTATACAAAGTTTTTTTTAAAAGAGCTTTTTGCCTGTGCTTCTATCTGCCATCTGCAAGTCGGTAATCAGAAAGGCAGCTCTCTTTTAACGCGTATTTGGGACACGATAGCTGTTTTGAGTACCTATGGTAGCTAAGTAAGATACGGAGTTTATGGTGTGTTTTTGCCGTAATGCTCTAATTAATAAAAGCTCTGGGTTAGAGCTCAACAAAAGTATTTTAGAATGCACCCTGTTTTACTACGTGTTTCATTGCGACATAAGAAGCCATAAAGGAAATGCAAATAGCGGCCAAAATTGTCGCAAACAAGTCACGCGCTCGGGTCACAAAAACGTACTTTTTACTGCTTCTTACCTTTTGATATGGCAAAGTAAGACAAAGGCAGGTGTGATAGAATTTTAGAACAAGTGTAATAAAGTGAAATAAATAAAAAAGTTGTTGAAGTACGACGTTCAAAAGCCATAAAATTTATACGACCATTTGCATGTAGGCCGGACACTTCGGGATTTCACAGCCCCTTTACGGAATTAAATCTTCCTCAATTTTATTGCCTCTCTTGTTTTAAATCGACCTCGACTATCTGAATTTATTGTTGGTTTGTTCTATTTTTGTTGTGATAACTATAAAGAAAGTATTTTACACTATGTTTACAAATATGTATAACGTAAAAATACACATTTATAATCTATACATAAAGTAATAAAATATCACTCCCAAGGCGTTTCCAGCTTATATTACGTCCCACTGTTGGGCACAGGCCTGCTCTCGGAATGAGAGATAATTAAAATGCTTCATAGTTTGGGTCACGATGTTTTCTTCCGCTGAAAAGTCATGGCAAATTTTAAATCTCAGAGGTAGAAGCCCGTGCTCATACCCATATCTATCCGTTTGAAAAGCTACAGGTCAAACCACTAATATAATAATGATATATACTAGAAATCGACCATTTAGTATTTGAGTAGGTAAATGCTATTTAATCTGGGCATTTATTTGTAATGCCTACCTACTCTACTATAGACCGGGTCTTTATAATACTACCTATTCTATTAAACCGAAACATTAACAACATCAACAAATACAACACGCCATCAATTACTTTTCCACTCCGAGATTTATACGAACGTTCTCATTTGTCTTCCTAATATAATTCAATAGCGGTAATTCGAGCCCTCAAGTGCCGCGTCAAAATTGGTGGTCACGACATGAAAGATAATGTATCGCGGGCATATCGCGGGTGAGCACATAATCCCGACACGGTCACCGTGAACAATTCATTCATCACGTCGAAAGCCCCGAACATGTGACGCCGTCAGCCCCAAGTGTCATTGGGGTATTAATTTCCCGAATCACCCCTGAAAATATACGCGGAATTTTTTGGGGCACTTTTAGTGTTGCCGTCTTTAGAAACGCTTCACCGTTTTGCATTGTTAATGGCGAATTTTCACGTCTAATAATCCCGCAAATTGACGTTCATCCTTTAAAATTATGTGGTTAATTTTACGGGTAATACGGTTCCGCAGCGAGGGAAGACGGAAGCGCTCCGTTTGACAAGGGTTTGATTTCCGTTTAAATCAAAATGTTCAGCCAAACAGGTAGTGAAGACTACTTTATTACTCACCCTTTAAAAATTTGCACGTACATATAGATTCCCAAAACCAAAATATAACTATAAAGTAGGTATATCAAGATTACCGTTAATTATCCTGAGTTTCACTACGGTCTAGCAAACATTAATTAATAACATTAGGTACACGGTTATTCAAAAACACTCCCTATTTCGTAGAAACAAGGGTTTTTGTTTCACAATGAAGAGGGTATAGTTTAAAGGTGAAACTGAACTGCCCCGTCACAAAAACATAATTATGAAATGAATATTTTAAAGAGCGGGTCTCCCTTTATGTAGTCGTTCGAATCTGAGGTAATAATAGCTTTTGAAGCCGTGTATCCGCAACCAAATATCCGGAACATCCTAGTTAATGCTCGTATCCACATCCATTTCCATGTTCCGTGATTTCAGAGGTTTCCGCTTCAAACGGAAACTCTTTAACGGAATAATATGACTGTGACTGTCTGTATGTTGAAGCTATGGTCAAATTAATTTAGAACAGGACTATTTACGGGATGATATAACCATTCCAGTAAATTTCAGTAAGTAGTAGTAGTATTCCAGTAAGTTTCAAATCAGGACGACCAGGTGAGATGAGACGATGAAATAATTAAATAGTTAGTAAAATTATTTTAAATAATTTATGTATGAGCTATAATTAAAATGAAATGGATTTCATATGCTTACAAGGTAGAGCACAATGTTGCAGTAGTGATTATAACTAGTAAACTGTAAGTATTTTCATTAATTTTAGTAACTAGGTACCTATTTATTTTAATTTCATTTCATGAAAAGCAACGAGTAAACGAATCGAGTCAAATAATTTTAATCCTTCTGATGAAAAGGATGCACTTTAATTTTCAGAGACGTTATTCCGATGGCTTTTATTGATGATGACGTTCTGCAAAAAGGGGAAATATTGAATTTAACTTTAAACCTTAAAAATGTATATTTTACTTTTATATTTATATCTCATACGAGCAGGCATTTATGTGTAAGCCGAATAACGAAAATGTTTAATACAGAAATATTATATGACGTAAACCTAAATAAACTTCACTGGCGATTTTTTCAACATTTTTGATCAACTTACTATTAGGTCCTAAAAATGTCGGTACCTAACAGGTCATTTTGGTACAAATGTCTGAATATTCGATGGTTCAAAATGCGTCATTATGTAAATGTACAACGGTCAAAAAGTATGCATTGTAAATGTAAACTTTTATAAATATTGAACAAAAGACAAATCAATAATGATAGAAAAAAAGAATCCTATCCTACTAATATTATAAATGTGAAAGTTTGTGAGTATGGATGTTTGGATGTTTGTTACTCTTTCACGCCAGAACGGCTGGATAGATCTGGGTGAAATTTGGAACGTAGATAGATTATAGTCTGGAATAACACATAGGCTACTTTTTACCCCGGAACATTGGGTAATTCTTGCGGGCAACAGCTAGTAGAAAATAAATAGTCAACATCCCAACAAACTATTGGGTTCGAAAATTTCCTTGGTCGAGTGGTGTGGGTTAAAATGTGAGCGTAGCGAAACATCGTAAAAAAAGACGCCACGAGCTTTGTTTGACTTACTTATACAACGTTACATACAATACTTTTTCTACGACTTCTTTAAAAAATATCATTAACATCGTCATCAGCAGTAGCTGAAAGGTGTTCACCGTTGGAACTGGCTGGGCTTATGCAAGTACTATTAAATAAAACGTAAATAATGCCAAATTTGAGCTCAGAGCCGAAATCGACAGCCATTTTTGTATCAAGTGTCAAATTATATCAGTCATCTAGGGTACGAATTATTAATTTTGAAATTGAAATATTGTATACATTTTTTTTATTTTGTTTGAATTAGGTACCTACCTAAGTAATAATCAAAACACTAGGCAGCCGTAACTGCAGGAAGTTACGTAATAAGTAATAATTCAAAGTAAACCCGAGTAATTACTTCTGTAATAAAAATTGGAAAGTAACAAATAACGATGATTAATGAACCCTCTCGAACACTTTAATCACAGTCATTAGCTCAAACCCGCCCAGGTGTTTGGAGACTTTACGTTGAAACCCTCCGAACATACTTATTTCTAATTTCATAATGTGTCTTGGTTTCGGGTTTCTCATGTTACTCTTAAATGAGATATACAATACAATACAATACAAATACTCTTTATTGAACACCACAAATCAGTACAAAACAATACAGAGACAAAGAACAATGTAGACAATAGGCGGTGTAGATATTTTAATAAAACGATGCAAAAATAAGACATTGCGTAACGTACAAAGAACTTTTTATAAGTTTTACGGGTTACTTTTGTTTATACAGTTCATTTGACAGCCAGTTGGTTTTTGTTGGTTGTTTGAAGAGTTTAGGTGTTAAAAAAAAAACGGATAAGTTTAAAGTTTTTACTTTATCTGCCTTGGAACCAAACGTTTACACCACTTAAAATAAAAAATATAATAGAGCAAAAAAACATTATTCAAATGGTTTTATATAAACATCTAAAATGTGGTTTCGAGTGATGTGTAAAGTATTTATACGTAAGTATATATACATAAAGGAAGTGTTTGCATCGGCACTATAAGTTATTATAATCCCTTAAGTAACTTACATTCATATTTTGTCAGTGACATGGGTCTCAAAGTAGGTAGCAGATATCATTTTCCATTTGTCACTTGTATTAAATATATACGTTTGGGCTACATTCCCTTTGTGCCTTGTTGTTTATCTTGTCTACTATAGTAAGTATTGGAATGGAAGGTGACCATGCGTCACAAAATTTTAACGTAGGTACCTATTTTGTACCGACTTCAAAGTAACTTTAATTTCAATTAAACTTAATTTCAACTCGATCAGATGACCAGACTAAAAATGGTTAATAATTGTTCGTTAATTTTGAACACATTTAGGCACATAGATAACTGTAGGTATACAAACCTTGCAAGTCAGATAAAAGTTTGTAAAGAGGTTTTTAATTCGGTTGTATTTAAAAATCATTTTTTTTCTCAGAATTTGGTGGTTTATTTATAGCGTTTCAGATAAATATTTTCGTAAATGAAAGAATAACCCGACCCATTCCAGATTGTGTCTCTTAAGTTTGATAAAATCAATTGAAAAGTTATAACTATCGGCTAGGTTTTGGTTTATTATACAATAACTGTTTCGGCTATTCTGTAAAACCATGCAAAAAAACCTTCTGATCTTTGGTGTTCACCGCCCTCATTTCCAAAACTACCAAGTTTATAAAAAAATACTACCTACGGCAGCCTTGCAGACAAAAATGAATCACGATTTAGTGTTACACTCAAACTAATAGTGTCAAAACATTATGGACCCAGATTTAGCGACTAAATCGAGATTTAATTTTTGCTGAAAGACGGCCTTGAAAAATATATTTAGTTTACATAAATTCGGTTTCTTTCTCGCTATTTTGCTCAATCTCAGTACCGATAAAACGTGTTGCGCCACCTACTGAAAACAATTCGGTCAGAATCAAGTGTAGAATTAATTAGGTACCTACACTATACTTTAATGCAGGTTGTAATTTTTTATTTTCTTTTTAATCGTGCCCGTCTTAAATGTTACAAAAATACATACTACCTAATATCTTTGGCAATAAAACACGGGTTTCAAAATGAACACTAGAGTAATATTTAGAACTAGTATTTTCAATAATTATAACCCAGGTGGGGTGCCTTGAGGTTTGCAGTACTGTAGGTGGTGTAACACGTTTTATACTTAAGTTAATAGTTGCCATTAAAATAATACTGAAGAGTTCAACAGTATTATTAACATGCTTATAAATAGGGCAGGCTCATATAACTTGAATTGGTTCTAGTTCAGATATGATCCCCCAAAAGTAATGACTGATTTCATAAATTATTGGATAAAATAGGTTTACATATTTTTGGACCCTTTAATGTTTCAATATTATTAAATTGTGGACGCTGTTAAATTTCTGGATAAAATGTACCGTACAAAAAACAAGTTACTTTTACTTACATTTTAAAGTAAGTTCCACGAATGTGTTGGCACCAGTATCTGAAAAAAAAAACAGTGATCAAAAAAAATCCGTACCATCGAGTCGCAAAAAAAAATACTTTCTTTATTTTTATAATTTATTGTTGTAGCGGCCATAGTAATTTAGTGAATTCTGTGGAAAATTTAATTAATTAAGGCTCAAAAGATACATCCCTTTGACAGACCGACGGACGGACAGACAGACAAATAGCGGATACTAACTAAAATACCGTTGAGTACTAAAAAACAATCGCTTCATAAAATGTTTCATCTGTTCATAACTCATATAATTTTAATATTTTTAAGTGGCAAAACCGTACTGGTAATTTTTGTAGGTATTCAGAATTCGAAGATCCAATTACGGTGATATTTATAAGAGTCCTTAATGGAAAAAGGGCAAATTCTGCTTCCTAAGGGCAAAGGGGAGGCGATACAGAGCACTTTGTTGGTTGAGACCGTGAGCGTCAACATTAACGGAACAGGGATCATGTTATACCTCTATTGAAAACAAGCGCACCTTCCAAGCGAAATAAAATATATTTACATAATAAAGAAGGGGAACAAGACGAACCAATTATTTAAAAATTCCGTTTAATAATTATAAATAAAAATAATGAACAATATCAGCATCACGCACACTCTATTTAGATTCTTAGGCCGTGGTTCGTAAATTGTAAGTTGGTACTTTTTATAGCCAGATTTCTATTTGTGTTACTTATTCCATTCTGGTTCAAAATCTCATCACACTCTTGTAAAATATACGGAGTAGTAGTAAACAAAAAAGCGTATCTGTTTACGTGATGATTACTGAAGCACAACCCATAACCCGAGCTCAATATTGACAAGTCTTTGCTCCTGGCTTACGCAGTACCAACCGGAAAGTGGAATGTAAATTAAACAAACAAAACGTTTGATGCCGTAGAACGCTATAACTCTATGATTATTAAAATACGTAGGCTTTCCGAACGAGGCCAGGCTGAAAGGAGGGATGCTACAATAGGCGTCATCTCACAGCACTTCCAGAACCCAATTAAAGTTAATAATCCTCTCACAAAAAGATTATAAAACGATCTCTTTTTAAATTAAGTCTTTGGACTCGTTGTTTTATCTCGGTCAGTGGATCTTTAATGCAAAATTTTTGTCTTTAGATTAGGTTTTAGGTATATTCTGAGGGTCAATTTCCAGAGTTTGTCAAATTGGCTCGTGGCTAGTGTTTGAGGTATTTTATTAACAGATCGTCGAGACACCATTTAAAACAAGTAAACAACTCTTGTCACCTTTACTATTGTTTCATAATTATCTGCCTTTTTAATGGGTACAGTCAAAATACAGATTCATAGTTCTTCATTTGTATTACACATTTTTAAAGTTTGCAGTCTATCGTTTGCACAGTGCCCTATAGTTTTACGTTTTACGACACTTAATTTTTCTTTCTTTCGAAATGAAAACCTAACAAGGTATATTCTTAAAAAAATGAACAGGTGTACCGAGGAAAAAAAGGATTATTGAGTAACAAAATAAGAGAATGGCGTTATTCGTATGAAGATACGCGGGAAAACATCATTTATTTAAATCCTTTCGGCGAGTTGCAATATCTTTTGTACAGAACGCGGGATTTAATACTAAGTCAGTGTGATCAGCCGGACCCTTTTCATCCTTTCTTTGAGAGATTTTGTTTTGTAGATGCGATTTAAAGATATAATAGAAACCTTCCAATGGGCATTGAACGCTGCGGTTTCACGTGGTATTAGATAAAATAATAATATATGCAGTGTAAGAACTCTTGATCCTGAGTAGGAATCACGTAAATTTTTCAAATTCTGAAAGATCGAGTGATTGAACAATTTTTTTGAAAACGCCCATAAACAGCTAATCTTCTGGTTTTGGTTTTTTAATTAAATTAAATTAGTGTCATTTACCCATGTCAACATGAACTCGGCACTGGATTAAAATAGGCATTCGACCTTAACATGACGAGAATTTGATGGATTCTATGATTAATCTGTAGATATTTATATTTGAGTGTAACACACCGGGCCAAAGCCACAGGAATCCAAGTGAGCAGTTAATGTACAGAATTTCTCAATATGCATTCCAGCACAATACAACCGTGTGTGATACTCGAATGTTCAGGTATTCGAAATATCGCATACTACATACAATTTCTCACAGTACAAGGTCATGTTACACTAGGAAATATCAAAAGCGTGAACTTTCACTAGCTTATGCCTGCAACTTCGTTCAATAATTATTTTATAGAATATACAGAAGTGCATAGAAAGATTGGATAGTACGCTGAAGAGCAAAAATTACCAATTTCTTTATATGGAAATCTGGGCAGCTTAGTCAGTATGATTATGTTTTATCAAGAACTCAATTTTTTTATGATAAACGATTTCCATGTTATGTTTGGCAGTGGTGAATGGAGGCCAAGCCGTTGGTCTGGGGGTTAGGGTGAAGTTGTCGAAGAGAAGCTGTGACCGCCGAGCGGGGCCATCCCTGGTTCATTTATGGTTGTAGATTTGTTGTACGTATTTAGTAGTAAGTTATGTTTTCACAAATTTTTATTTGCAAGTTTGATTTTCTAAGGCCTCAAATAATATAAAAAGTAAAGACGGAGTTCGGCGAAGTGGGGCCTGGTAATTATCTATACATAATAATAAATCTGAATAGGTTCGAAAGTCTGTACATGGAAGATATTCGAAAACAAGTTGGCTAGGGATACTTAGAATTGATAACAGAACACGTTCAAACAGTTTTTAGATTTCTTGTCCGTTTGTCTGTATATTTGCGAGCGCATCACGTGAAAACGGCTGAACGGATTTTAATGCAAACGTTACTAATCTGTCAAGAAAATCCCCGGCCAGGTTACAGGCTTTTTATCCCGTAAAATTGAAAAGTTCCCGTGGGATAGCGATAAACTTGTCAAGGGTCGTAGCTGCCTAGAGTTGCAACGTCAATAATTATTGCAGAATAGCATATCGACATCACTTCTTAAGTCTAATTCTACGCGGACGAAGTCGCGGGCAGAAGCTAGTAATAAATACAACAATTCGCCTCGTACGTGTTTGCGTAGCTTGGTTTGCTATCTAGTTTGGTTGCTACAAATTATAGTTTTTCCAGCCTCACTTGGTGTTCGTGGAATTTTGTCAAAGTCAAATCATTTGTTGCAAGGTATTGAGTAGATATAAAAGACGCCAGGCTTTGGCATGCAGTACTTTGATCTATCTTTACTTTCAATTTACTTGGTTCAAGCTACGATTTTATCATGTTAAAGAGCAAGAACTAGGTAGGTAGTCATGCTATGTGAACAATTTGCTATGCACATTAGAAATGAAAATGTGGACATTAAAATATCGTTACATTATATCTCATGCCCTCAATGTTTCCGGCACGTCCATTTGGGTCCGACCTAAAGAAACTTGAGCACTTTGATTCCTTTTCAAATTCTGCATTCATATCCATCAGTGCTCATGTAAAGATTACTCACGGAAATATATTGCTCGCGTTCTTTTAAGGCTTAATATTAATTTTCTTTTCATTCGTGACCATAGAAAAAAGAGATGTTCGTGACGTTTGTTTATTAAAAGGTAAAGAATATTTTACAGGTGTTCCTTTGCAGATATCTGCAGGTTGGTGAACACAGTGTAAAACCACTGTACATTGAAGCTAGAGGTTGAGTAATGACTAAGGAACGAGCGACTTGTACTTTAGCGCTGTGTAAGATATAACTTGTTTAAAAGCAAAACAGGCCTGCGTTTGGCTACAATCAGTAAGCCAAGGTTTGATCTTAGATGGAGCACGTATGTTTAGTAAATGTCTATTACCCCCGAACACGAAGACGACCAGACAATAACGTTCTCACCGTTGGCAATAAGGGCTGTGAAGCTCTACGATTCTTTACTATGGAGACTGAGGTAGCAGCTAAGCTCTTGCTTTGCTAAGGCCCTTGGATATAATTTATAACACACAACTTTTTGGTTTTCGAAACACAATGCCAAGTGAATTAGATCCTTGGTATTTTTGATTCTTTCGGTCTCGTAAAACTCTACTTTAAGGTAAGGTAATGCTAATTTAATTACTATTTCCCTTTTTTATTAAAGTTACAAATAACAACAATATGTAGGTTTCGTCTTTGTCTGACTGGAGATAATTTTAGAAAAAAATGAATGTTACATTAATCTAACCCTAAAAAATGTTTATGGGCATGGTCAGATTCAACCTTTATCACAAAGTCTATTAACAAAATGACCACAAAGAAAAATACCTTCCCTCCTAATAAGTAACCTATGACCAGTCAAAATATTCCCCCGCCGAGAGTTATTCAATAAAATGATTCGATTGATGGATAGGTTTCCGAGAAAGTTAATTGAGTGTATAAAGAAAACACAAGTTGGGTATTTGGGAAGAAAATTGGTGGACTGACATGACAGATGAGGTGAACCTCCGCGGTATTGGTGAGAGCCCGCGTAATAGATTACTTTACACGCTCATGCTAGCTAATTATGCCGATGATTTTGCGGATTCATTGTTAATCGAATGAACATCTATAGATACTATTTCGAGTTTTTTTGTTACGGAACGCTTTTAAAATATATTTTAGGACTTTTTCAAACTCGAAAGAAGAAAGAGTTTCTATATTAGACTGCCCGTTTTTTGGGTTAAGATTCTTAAAAAATATGAATTCGTTTTACGCTGTGGCAATAAATGTCACAAATGTACCTACATAAAAATAGTGAATTTTGCAAACAAAATAATCGTGATTAAAATCCAACTCTTAGTTCTAGTTCGTTGTGGGTAGGTACAATGTGCTACCTATGACAGCAAATGAATAAATATTATATTTATTCAGTTGTTTCAAAGAGCGAGTTCGATAATTAATTCGTAATAAAATTCGGTTTGTGGTTAGGTAATATAATTGTTTACGCTGTCCACATTTCATATTATCTGCATAATTTTTTGATGTTTAGTTATGTTGCGAAAACGCACTTCAGCGTAGCACGAATTTATGACACGAAAAAGCCAACCGCAGCTACGCGTGGTTACCGAAAAATAAATAACACACAGCTTTTTTTTAGTTAGTCCTCGGACTTCAATAATAATAGAAATAGGCTGTATGCTTATTTGCCAAGTTTATTAGTACTAACCTAAGTGACCTGCAAAGACCCAAACAACCCGAGACAAATAATTACTTTGCTTTTAACCGACTTCAAAAGGTCCGGGCCCCTATATGTTTTTTGTTTGCTCATGCCAAAGGCTCCTGAGTTACATTTATTTCTACGTTCATGTTATGAAATGAATTAAATGTAGTTAATTGAAATGGCTTGAACAAGGTCACGACCGAACATTTTTGATAGCGGAAATAGTTATTTGTTATGCAAGGCTGCAGTGTTTGTTTGGCGCGAGTGCCTGAATTGAAACCCGAGCAAGCGAAGGATTCTATGATTGAACCACGAGCGAAGCGAGTGGTTCAAAAGAAGAATCCTGAGCGTCGCGAGGGTTTCAAGGCACGAGATACTAAATAACTTTGCTGCCGAGCGAAACACACAATTTTTCACCTCACTACAGCGAGAAAAATGGTGGATGACAGAAAAACAGTCTAATAGTAAATCAGTTTTTTTATTCTTTTTCTTCTAAATAAGAAAGGTAAAAGGACCTAAGCCCATACAGCCTAATCTAATAATCTGATAAGTAAAACTATTTTTTCTGGTTGTTCTATCACATTAATTTCTTGTGTATTATACTGTTTTATCATAAACCAAACAATAATTTTGGTCAACTTTTCGGTTTCCCGACGAGCAATCTCTAAAAACTTTTTTTTCTTTCTAATCATAGATATATTTTTAAATATTAAAAAGAAAGTTAAAAAATCGCACTAACTAGACTGAATTAAAAAAAATGGGGCGCGTTCGGAATTTGCATCATAATATCTGTTTTTCCTGCTTGGTTGCTATTTTTGTGGTTAACCACAAATTAAAATAATTAATAAAAACCAATATCGTTTTTTCTTTTAGCAACGAAAGTTAGCAAATCTTTAAAATAACTTAGGAAGTATAACGGATTTTAAAATAAATTAATACTGGATACCGGATCGCGTTTCTGAACGTGACATTATGTTTTTTTTTATCGGATGAAAAAGTTAGGGGTCTGACAACAAGTTCGACATTTGAAGTTCGTATATTCCGTCCTTCTCATTCACCTAATTAAGTACTATTCGTATAAGCGAGACGACAACATACGAAGTTCAAAGTTCTAATTTCTGAGTATATGAGTAGGTGGGCAATGGTGGTCATCGTCACGTTCAAATTTCAAAAACCTTTTCCACGCAAGCGGGGAAAAAGCACTTTTCCACGCAGATTTTGAAGGAGAAAGACAGCCTTTTCGAGCAAGTGAGGTGAAAATAAAATTGTAGCAAAGCCTATTCGAATCCGATAAGACTAAATACAGAATTATTGTAGTAAACAGTTTACACAATTGCAGCTGGAAATACAGACAAAATTTTCATCATATTTTCATTATAACCGCAACATAGTTCAATTAAACATGCATAACCTTTAACGAAACCACAGATATGACAAACTGACATATACACCTAATTAGAAAATTTATTATCTACCGTTTGGATCAGATTATATTTAGCACAGAATAATGTTATTAATAAAATTATCAATAGGCTAAGGACTTTTCGTAGCATACTGTGTTTCTAAAATCCATGGAGCCGCCATGATGATATATAATTTACGAAGTCAAAGTCAATGTCAAAATGTATGATGCAATACTAAATATTGTAACTAACACACTTAAACTATAACTAATATACTTAAACTGTCTCCAACTTATTTCTCTTATTGGTTGTCTGATAGAGATCGCTATTAAGACCGCCTATTGTCTACTTTGTTCTTATTTCTGTATTCTTTTGTACTGATTTGTGGTGTTCAATAAAGAGTATTTGTATTGTATTGTATTGTATTGTATTGTATACTGATTTATACGGTTGCATCGTTACTGAGTTCATTTTGATCGAACGTAATTAATTTTATCACAAACCTATACAATAATATTAATTACTGATTACATGTGATCCCACAATATTATGCAAACAAATCCGCAATTTAAAATTAAAAAATACCTATTCACAAAATTAGCTGTCACTTTTGATTAAATACTTTCAAATTGGGTTTTGATTTTAATTAAAATGTACAATATAGCAATGTCCGAAATTAAACACTGGATAGAGATTATACAAGGAATTAAAATGCGCTGAACAAAACTGTAGTGTACATTGTACTTATTATTTAGAAGTAATATTAATAACTGACAGTTCAAGAATGTGCATTGTACATATCCATATTACATGTATAATAAATTGTTTTGACTTCGATAAATATATTTTAAAATTGGCGGCTCCATATATTTTAGGATCATAGTATGCTACGAAATGTCCTAAGCCTGTATATGAACGACAACGAGGCAGACCAAGAAGGCGATGGTGGGATACGAATTGGACGTGTATATGCGGAAGACACCTAACATTGCGCCGGACCGGGAGATGTAGAGTTCGAGAGGAAAAAAAAATTACACATACACAAATCACGTCTTTATCCCTTACGGGGTAGACAGAGCCTAAGGTGACAAGACCTAGGCCACGATTAGCAAGATTGTGGGCGTATAGATGGTAAAAAATGGAGTCAAAATAGTGATGGGTTGCTAGCCGCATCGCCTATAACATGATTCCTATGATTTTTGCCCATTCCCTCGATGGACTTCATATGTTTTACTATGTTTTCCTTTGCTCTCAGATCAGCATGGAAGTAAAAAAAATATTACCTACTGGGAAAAAATCTTGACAAATTAATTTAGATATTTTATGGAGGGAGGTAGGGGGTTCAAATTCTGTGGACTGCGGCTGTAATATAAACGCGTGCAAGTAAAATGGCTAAAGACAATTTGTAACTAAACTTAATCTCAAGTTAACGCTAATGACTAAAGTGAAGAACAATGAAAACAATAAGGTTTATATTCTTGCAGATTTCAAAGTAATCTGGACGGAATATTTTCAGGATTAGGATATATTTTTTGCACTTGGCGTTCTGGTGGTTGAAATATCTCAGCAACGCGCATTAAGTTCGCATATCACCTAGCGAAGGGATTTCCAAACCGGTACCCTTTTAATGGCGGTATTAAGTACTTTGGTAGGACTAAGCGTTCGACAGAATCCTTCACTAATTGCACAATTATTGTCAACAGTTTACTAATTGTACATATTATTTGCTAATCCGTAGCTTCACCTTCCACGCTGGTCAGGTAGCAAAGAAAAAACATAGATTGTACCAGCTGTTTCTCTTTCCGCGCAGATGGTAAAAACCCATCAAGGGAATGGGCAAAAATCGTAGGAATAACGATATAGGCGATGCGGCTAGCAACCCATCACTATTTCGATTCCCCTTTCCTCCTGTATGCCCACAATGATGCTAAACGTGGCCCTTAGGCCTTGTTACCTTAGGCTCTGTCTACCTAGTAAGGGATAAATACGTAATTTATGTATGTATGTATGTCTCAAAATACATTTTGAAACCAATACCAATTACCAATTGAAACAATAAGTGCAAGTACAGTACCGCATACCTCTCGACCGTAGGGCTGCCATCGCCGTTCTACAGTAGCGCTCAACGATATTGGAATTGTTTGTTTGTGTTTATCTTTCGACAGGTTACATACACCCTGTTTTGTTCGTTTTGTGGGCCGCCAGCCAATTCGGCACTATTGCATGTATCCTGCATTCGGTTTAATATGCTTTCGGCGTTTGACATCTGCATACCAGGAAATGTGGAATTGAAATGGCATTGAAACGTGAGGGGACGTGGATAGCGACATTTTATTTTTAATAGCTTTTTTAGATTCCACATCGAGTACTGAATGAATGAATTCAGTGACAAATCTATCTAACTATATAGTATCTACCACGTACATTAAGGGAAATGTTATCGCAATAAGGTGACATTCATTTTATCACTCGAGTTTGAGTGCAGGCGGCCTGTGAATTGCGACAAGGTTCTACGATGGTACGTGAATACATCACCCTTACCTACTGTACTTTCTTGTAATAAATTGTCTACCTAATAACGAACAGTTGACTCAGATAAGTTTGTCAAAATGTCAATGCCACTGGCATATTAAAAAGTAAGTTTTAGGCAGCCATGCAATCAACCCAATTATGCTGACGCCAGATTCACGGAAACTTCACAAGTTTTAATTGCCACGTCTAAGTTGTTCCTGTCCCATTTACGAACCTCCACAGAAAAGAGCTTACTTTCATAAACGTGCAACAAGGGTTATCTCCTAATGTGGTGTTAGCAAGCAAACGCAGCCAGTGCAGACGACGCAAGCTGAATAGGGCGAACATTGACGAATTCAGAAATGTACTTGAAACAAAAACATTAATCTTTGTGCAAGTATTTTGAATAATAATCTTTTTTTTCTAGTTTTCAACGTTTTAGGCAGTGGCTGGCTGGCGCTAGTCTATTGGCACGCGCCACGGCACTAAAGAAAAAGAAAAATAAGGCTGTCAAATGATTTTTTTTAACTGTCGGTACACGGTCGGTATTTTTAACGGATTTATGTTTAAAGTGTTGTAAATATTAATTAATGTGTGCAGTATTTGGTGTAATAGTGTAAAAGATGTATTTAACATTACGGACTTCTTCGCGGGTGTTTAGACATTTACTTAGCGACGGCGGTGGCTAAAATCCACTATACGGACTCTACACGGCGATGGTCGAAGCAGGATTCTTTAAGGATTGTGACTCATGAATTGATTGTTAGACCTAATACTGCAAAAGAAACAAGCAAAACAAGGCCTTGGTAACAGCTTAGCCACTATCCCTCCATCGAAGGTTTCATTAGACAGTCTTAGTATAAGTTCTCAATTTCAATAGTTTTCTGCAATTAAGGTTTAATGTTTGACCAACTGTCTACATTGTTGACCATTTTACAAGTAGATGTTTGAGTAAAAAAAAGCAATTAGACGAGGATACGAGTCAAAAAATCTATTTTTTTTGTCTTTCGGTCTATGCAAGAAAACGATTATAATGTGACCCCATACTGCCTACATTTTGCTTAGGAGCAGGGCTCTGCTAACGCTGAATTTTATATTCATTCGCCGAAAAAAAAGAACGCCAAAAGAATTGGCATTTTTCTTAAGCTGTGCTTTTAACACCTTTATTTGATATAATGGACTATTTCTTCAAGCAACTGATTTGAATAATATGCTTTTACGTAGCTTTGTTTATTAATAATATATAATTTTTCGTTGTTTGATAATCTTCTCTTCTTCTTCTCTTCGATTTTGTAGGGGCTATTGTTGGAGTCATTGCTTTTAAAAAGGTTTTATTTACATTATTATTATTTTCTCTTTTTATATACCCACGACTATCTTTTTGTGAATTTACATTGACATTTCATTAAGCTTTATTTTTGTTTGTTGTTATTTTGTTTTTTATTTACATACATACACATACATACATAAATCACGTCTTTATCCCTTACGGGGTAGACAGAGCCTAAGGTAACAAGACCTAAAGGCCACGTTTAGCATGATTGCGGGCGTATGGATGGAAAGGGGAATCAAAACAGTGATGGGTTGCTAGCCACATCGCCTATAACATGATCCCTAAGATTTTCGCCCATTCCCTCGATGGGCTTTTACCACCTGCGCGGGAAGAGAAGCAACTGGTACATTCTATGTTTTCCCTTTGCTCCCAGACCAGCATAGAAGATTGCTTTTTATTTAATTTCAGTTATTATAATTATTATTACTATTTTATTACAATTGACGATCCTTTTGTGAATTATTTATGTTTGACATTTAATTGTATTTTTAAAAGGGTGATAAATAAATCTAATCTAATCTAATCATTGTTGCACCCGGGCCTTTTTTATATTATATCCATTGCGTGTTTCACAGTTTTAAACTTTGAATTTGCTTTTATTTCTAACGTTTGTAGATTAAGTAGGAATGTAATGTTACGATGTAGATGTGACAGTGACAGACTGACAGTTACCGTAGCTTAACTTTTTTTTCCTTTTTGTAGCAATCATTTTAATGCCCTATTCTGCCAAAAAACCGGATCGTTAGGTCATACGAAGGTCAAAAATACTTTTACAAAAATATCTGCAATATGAAATCGGACAAGATAAATCGTATAATTGACTGTTTTCCTCCAAATGGTTTTCGAATTGGAGCATACTAAAAAGAGGGAACAATGCCAATTATTTACTTCCTGGCGGACTCGACAGACGTCGTTCGGTCAAAAGTGACTTTACGTTTTTCCGTGAATTTTCAAAATTTTTTTCTTCATGAAAACCTTCCTCAATTCAACGAGTGTTTAATTTAGTAGAGAATTTTACTAGTCCGTAGCGATATGCCTTTCGGATGCCCTACGTACCGTAACATAGCAAATTGTAGTGCTTGTAGTGTTTAGACATATTTCCCCGGTGCCGAGCCGTAATACAGCGAGTGGGGTAATCGGATTACAGCATGGTCCAAGAACTTGGATGCTGAGGTTATTCCAGTAACGTATGTCGAGAGCGGTCTTGGCACGGTTTTATGTACGAGCAATTTCAATGACCTGCGATTTGTGGGGTTGACCGAATGACTTCTCTTTTAAGCGCCGATGGCGATGTTGTATCTACTAACTAGTAAGTAGTACTTTGAAAATCTACTCGTGTAGAGTTTGTAACGCGTTAGCGTCTTGAATGGGTCTCACCTGGTATAATTTTTCTAAGTAGGCAAATAAATTAGGTCGTAAAAGTAAATATTTCAAATCATACACTTCCTAAACCTTTGGTAACAGAAGATAGTTCCATATACTCGTCGAATTGTTGTACGTATAAATTTGAATGTGACTGGCTTACTATTTTGTGCCTAAGTAACTATCTCAATATTATGAGTTTTGTCTACTATTCCACCACGTTCTCAGTAGATCGATTCTGCTATCCATGTTGGCCATGTAGTCATAACTGAAAGCTTATTGTCCGACCAAAACACACGTTGTTATGGTGCTCTTCGGAGTGACAACAACGGTCATTTAGGGTAATAGCTATTTTGACATGCGGGTAATGCCGCAAGATGGATGGTTCGCTTTGTTTCATTGTTGCTTAGTATTTAAGGACGTGTCCAACTCGGTGTTAAACCCATAACGAAATGCGCTTAAGGGCGTGTTATTTTAACTGGTGCTTCTTTTTGTAAACAGCTTTTTTGACCAGATCTTTCCAAGTATAAGCTAAGTGAAGTTATTTTTTTTTGTCTTCTGAGAAATATATATGAGGTGTTTAAATGTTACCTATGTAATAGCAAAATAAGTGTCTAAAATTGACGGAACCTCATACTTCCCTGGAGCCTGTAATCCAACACCGCTAAGAGTAAAAAAAACTGCCAATTTTAAATCGCCATCCTTAATTCGTTTTTAAATAATTATGGGCAAACTTTAGCTTTAAATATGAATGTGCCCGTTTATTTTAATATGCATATGCGTATGTAGGATTCTGTAGTTTTATGTATATTAGAAGATACCGTTGCTGTCTCATGCTGTGGGATATTATTGTGACAATATATGAGTGAAAACCCGAAACTAAAGAGACCCGCGCCTCCGGCGTCAATAATCGATTACTACTATAAGATTGAGTTGTTACTCCAGTTAGGCGACTGGTAAGAATGATGGTGTAGTTAAATTCCAGCCGGAAGGAGAGCTCTGTAGGTAAATCGTAATTTATACGAATAGGGAGATTTTATCATTGCCAGACGTTCTAAGAAGGATAAACGACGCTTGCTTGATAATAATCTTGGTTTCAATAAAATATTAAAGGGTAATTATTTTTTATGAGCTTAGAGAAATCTTTGATACTTAATGATGTTGAAATTTAATACAATGTTGCTTGAATGTAGTACTAAACAACTTAGGTAATTATGTAATTTATTTTCATTTACTGTTTGACTAATTTTGGTTACTATGCGGAGATCCACACTAACGAAAACAAAAATCATTACTATTTGACATTCTTAATTAGATTGAGCGGGTAAATGTAGTGTCATGCTTTATGGAAAATTTTACCTTAAATTTAAGGAAGAAAGTTACTTTATCTAAAGTGTTAGGTACACTAAGATCGTTCATTAAATTCAGATAAGCACTTAAAGTTAAGAACAACGCTGAAGATTTTGTTTAATCACTTCTAAAGTTTTGTATTAAATTAAATCAAAATTAATTTTAACTCGGTTACTCTAACCCAGTTAAACAAACTGAATAAAGCTCAAAATTTCTCATAGACGAGTTTAATTCCTTCCGGAAGAGAAAGAAATGAACAGACACCTCTGCCAAAATGAAAAGAGGCCTGATTTAGTACCTGCGTAAAAGGCGAGGCCAGATCTTATTAACATTACTTTTTATAACACGGAGGGCGCTAAATTGTAACAATGTAGACTGGAAAATTAATTAAAACGTCTAGTGAGGAGGTGTTAACTAGCGCCATCAAAATGTTTAAAGTATAAATGTTTTTGCAGATAGCGCTCGCCGGGGATTCGTCGGTTTCGTTACGACGGACGAACTATCGTTACAGAGATTAATGGTTGCTGCTCATAAACACTGTTTTATAGAGGATTACATTTTATTAAAATTTCTGGCTTAGATACCTTTAATAAATGCTAACTGTATAGTGTAACCGCGAGTTTGTTCGCGGCGTGGTATTTGGAAGTTTTTATCTCATTAATTTAAGCACTTGTCTTACACTAGCTATCATTATAATTACACATAAACGGACAACTCACGTATAAAAAGTCGAAAGTACGAAATAGTCCGAAACATGTCGAGCATCACCCGACTCTTTATACGTGAGTTATCCGTTTATGTGTAATTATGATTGAGTCTCACGGTAGTTTCATGTTGAAAGTAGCTATCATTATGTTTTTTATTACCCAAGATTTTCATATATATTTAGTTAAAACATTAAATTACCCAAGATAAAATTAGATTTTTTGTATTAACATTACAACAATTATTTTTATTATAAGTTGAATGCAAGAAGACGAAGGTTTTGACACAAAATCCATCCTAGAGTAAACTAATCACTGCACCATTAAATTAACCCTTAATGTTGAGTCTGGTTCGATTTCATTATTTTTACGTAGAAGTAAACTTCAAATTCTTAAAATAATAATAAATTAAAAGGAAACTACTCTTTCCAAATATTTGTTTTCCCCTGCCAGAGTTTTACAAGCCAAACAAGCTTCAGCGACGAATACTTTAATTCAGCAGTATTTCGATAGACGGACCAAGGCCTTGTAATTAGGTTCAGGTACGCCTGAAGCCTAATAGAATAGCCGCCTGAGTGCTTCGTGGCTCATGTCTAGTGCTTTTAGGTAGGGAGTTGTCCATTTGATATCTCTGGTGAATGGGCTAACTGAAAGTACCAATGTTTGATGTACCACCTTGAATAGGTACCATTTTAACACCAATGACAAAAAAACTAAATAAATATTATAGGTCAATTTTATTGAACTAATCCCAAACTAAGCAAAGCTATAGGTACCTACTAGGCAACGAACTAACACACTTCAATAGATAAATACGTATTTAAATATAACCTATTAAGCAAAACACTTTCACACAAAATATCTCCTCAATGCTCCCGGGAATTGAACTTCGTATTCAGAGTTTTCTAATATTTTTTTTCATTCATTCTTTGGAACCAAATCTGATATAATGATATAAAATATTACGCCAACTAAGTTTCAGAATGAAAACACCATACAATTCGAATAGTCCTCTTAAATAAAAAGAGTACATTCGGCTCTTTAAATTAGTCGAGTAAATTTTGCAATAGGGTAGCCTCAATAAAATTTAAGTACTTAAGTAAATTTAAGTAAAGTTTTAGGTTTCGGCATAACTACATAAACATTCGAGTTTACTTCAAGTGAGAAAAAAAACCTAGTAAATGTATTTTTAAATTGTTTCATATCGTATCGTTAATGAAGTTCGTAGTTTTATACCTATACTAAATACAAATTCATAATGGATAGAAATGACTCTCTATAAATATGTTTCATCTCAAGCAAAGTGGGAGTACCAAGGCGAAGAATGGGAACAAGATATCACGGATTAAGGATAATGCAGAAAACGCCTTTTTTAACTCTGTTTCTCACTTTTGCTGAAACATGCAAAATATTTTAAGAGTATTCTATTGAAATTCATAGTTTATCCTGTGTTCTGCAGGACTGGCATGAAGAGTTAAGCGAAGTAAAGCGAATATTTCGTATTCAAACTCAACTTTCGCACCTGTTTCAGTAGATAAAAACTGTTTCACCTTTATTTTGAGTCATTCATGTTCGTTGACAGTGCACAAAAAGGTTTAAAGTTTAATACTCTCTTGACATAGATAACTCCATTAGATGATTGCACTACCTACTAAGAGTACCTACTTATAAAGTATCATTACTTTATAAGTACTCGAGAACGACCATTTAGGATTAACTTTGTTTCTTGTAGTAAACCAATGTGCGTTAACTAAAAAAGTGTTGATTGTACAAGATTTTTTTTACTGGAGGATGGTAACTGAATGGGAACGCCCTTGTGCCGTAAAAATTCTGATTAACCCAATCTAACTTAAGCTTTCTAGTACTTTTATTGCAGCAGACTTACGTTTTTATTTAATTTAATTACCAAATGCAAGGTCAATTTGTAGGAAGTTCTACGGCCCAATAAATATTCAAAAAGGACACTCGCAACAAACTATCATATGAAGATATTGACAGGCAATAGTGTCGGAAACTCAACGAGGGTTCGAAAAGGGTCCGGATGCAGGACAGATGTTGGTAGAATAAAAGAGATTGCGAATAGGGAAGTTTGTTGTAAATATGCTTCGATTGGCCGATTGTAGCCGAGTAGGAATCGCCCCGTTGGACCTGCGGGTAGTGTGAACACACTCTGGCCCTTCTGGCACTGACCTCCTTCAATTTTCATTGAATGGACTGACATGTGGCTAGTTGGTAGCGGATTGATTGATGGTTGTGACAACATTAGCCGTGATTGTACGGCTACGTTGATTCTTGGAGCATTTTTGTTTTCTCACACTTTTTGTACAACGTGAAATAGCAAATATTATTTCCGGTAAGGAAACAATCTCGATGCATCAGTATGTGATTTTGGACGTCTGATTTCCCCGGCAACGATAAAAGTCACTTTATTTTCTTTGAAAGTGTTTTACTCCATTGGGTTCCATGAACAGAAATCGAGTATTAGGATACACAGCATTGATGTATGGCAGGGTAAGGGACGAGACAAGGGTATGTGAACGAACAGATGTAATACCGAGTAAAAAATACCTACAAAATCTGTAGCTTTGCCTTTCGCTATTGTATTGCGAGCTTTCATCATAATAATACAATTTGAAACTGGCAGGGGAGAAAAATAAAAATAATTGAATTCTTTTATACTAGTTTCCAATGTCTGGCAAACAAGGACGAAATATTGCTAGGTATTATTGTTTCGTTTATGTTTATTGTTTTCGATGTAATATTCTTGTTTTGTATTCTGCGTTTAAGCGTGCTGAAAAATGTAAATACCTATTCACACATTATTTTTGAACATAATTTATATCAAGATTTGATGTGAGTACCTATAGTAAGTTCTAGGAAATCATAAAATATATTTTTGTTACTTTAGGCATAAATCATATCATAGTATGGGGATACTGATAATTAGAGGACCGCGAATCTATTAGTGAATCTCATTTGAACACCAGTTTAACTGAACTTAGTTTGTCCACCTTTTTATTATGGCGCTTTAAAACTTGGCGTATGTATACTCAATTATCGAGATATAGTGAGTTTGCTGCGATATTCGCTGAGTCACTGAATAAAATTGCAATCCTCGGTCCCGTTTAATCCAGTCTATAGACGATAAATGCTAATTCAAGCCCAACTTTGAGAACAAAAGTAAAAATTCACTGCGCGGGCCAAGGCGAAAGCCTTTCTCAGCAAATATTTAAGAAAAACTTCCACTCATAGTTTTAATCTTAAGCTGCTTTAAGTTTTAATATTCTGGTTTGTGTATTGGAAATTTCTGATTTTGCTGCAAACGCAACTTATGATTTTGTGCTATAAAAGTCGTGGAGTACCTACTCTGGCCAAGTTAGGTAATTTATAAATATTTGATGTCACATTTTACATATTACCTAAATATTTATATACAAAAGTTCCTTTGGTCCACACCAATGGAAAGGATTTGGATGGGCGCAATGCTGTCTTATGGTTTTAATTATTTCGAGACGGAGTCCTTTAAAGTCATAGAGATAAGATGTAATACCAGCCGAAGAAAATGTTTTAAGACTTTTAAGCGCTAAAACAAGCAGCTAATTAATAATGAGCTTATTCAAATAAAACAAAAAACAAAATGAGTACCTATGAGATGTTGATGTTTTTGACTGTATTTATACACAAAATAATTCTGATGCAGAACATATTTTATTAATTCATAAATCTAAGTAAAGATAAGAAAATTAAAAACGTTGAGCGCGAGTGTCATAAAGCGGGTGCAATAATGTCGAGTCGTTTATTATTACCTTATATTCAGCCAGGACATATTATTATGAAATTTGCGTGATTTACGTGGCCGTTATATTGTCATCTGCTATTATTTGAACGAAATTTTATTTATATTCCTTAAAATATAGAAAGAAAAAGTAAGCAGGTGTAATTTTGTTGGTTAGGATTGGTTGTTAACATGTAAAAGTTGATATTTTTACCTACGCGAATATAATTTCTCATCGTAAATAATATAAATGAAACAGTAATTTAATAAGTTTTTGTTAAAAATAATCATTTTTGACAAAAGGTTTTTTTTGCTGAATGTACTTTTTGTTGACGGTACCTTTGTCGTCCCACCCCGCGCCCCTGCACCGCGCGGGCGAGGACTCATTTAAGCGGTCGGTCTATAGTTCATATTTGAACTGAAACAATATTTAAACCCCCTCGACCCTCTATAACTTCGTCTGGATAAAATTAGTAGCCAGAATTTTCAGTAACCAAGCAGGCATTGTTTGACACGGTGTTTTTCAAATTCAATTCAATTTGAACTAGTGGTTTAAGAATTATAATTAGGTAAGTTTGCCGTGTACCTTATATAACTATAGAAGTAAAAGAGTGCCACAAACAAAATTGTGTTGCTTAATTTGCATATTAAATCAATTATGCGTGAAGCATTAATGATGCAAATTGGCAAATAAGCTATCGTTGGCCACGACCCTGTTTCATCCCGTGGGGCCGCTAAATAAATACCCTTCTCGACAGACCGATCGCTTTCAATAGCTCCCGTAGATCTATCCGCAAACACGGCTAACCCGAATTTAGGGAGATATAAGAAAGGTAATTAGCTAACTTTCATTTGGGAACACCCTACCTACCTACTCTTGTTTTCATCCGATTGCTATTGGTTATATTTTATTAATTTTGCTTTTATATGTATAGTCCCATCAATCATCCTTCAGTCAATCTGTTTGTATTTTCAGGTGTTTTCTGAAGTAATTTTTGAATGGTTTTATTTTAAAATGATTAGACAGGAGATACATCTGATCCATGGAACAAGTCTTTCCATTGGATATGTCACACGGTACAGTTTGTGGCATGTATGTCAATATGGTAAAGTGATCCTACGTGTTCCGTATTAGGTACCTTCAGAAGTATAAAATTAAAAAAAAACATGTTCAGTACAGCATATTAATTATGTTTGCTTACCACGTAAATTACTGAAATCTCAACAAGTGTCATTTAAAGGTGGTTACGTGAAAGTTTCTAACTGAGATGGAGATTATGTTCTGTGCGTAGGAGGCATCTATTAAAGACATGCCTACGTTGATAGTCTCAAATTGCGTACTCATGTCCTGGATTGTTCGTTTTTATATAGACCCGCAGATAATAAGAGTATAACATACATACATACATATAACCTAAAACATTTAATTTAAAAATTACTTGACATGAAGACAATAAAAATCCCAGTGATAGATGTAAGTAAGGAAGTAAGTAAATGCTTTATTGTACAAATATAAAGAAACAGATATATGTATTCTTTGAATAATATTATACGTAGGTACCTAATTGTGATTGTATAATGATGATTGTTTCAAACAACTTACCACCGAGCGGCGGATTCTTGTTGGCAATGAAGGTTTTGCAGAAAGCATTTGGTAGAATTGAAAAAATATTATGTTAAACAGCCCTTTGCGGCCTACTCTAGAAGAAAAGTTTTGATTTGGTGTGGTTCAAGTAATAACTATAGCATAGTGAAGTGTGGGTACTTAAGTAGATTTCATTAAATCAAAATTATGCTCTTCATTAGCTTCCACTGATCAGATTAATTAATTCAATTCAGCAACATGAATTTCCATCAGTGGTCCAGCTTTAAACCATTTAGGTACTACAGGCAAAAACTTAATGGGTCCAACATTAAAAGCAATCAATTAAAACCAAGCCTTAGCAACAATTTCACATATGCAGTAATTTAAAAGCTGCTTTGTACCTGCAAAACATACTTTACATGTTTCCAATTTCCTGTCACAAATTTCGTTTCAGTGAAGTAAAACGAAATATCTTCGTCCGCTAAAATTTTAATGCAAAATAAACAAATTCATTTATCGTTCATCATTAAATTCATTAACAATGCAAATTGACGAATAAGCAATCATTGAACCAATGATCGTGTATGATAAATAAATAAAGGTAGAGTTTTTGAAATGCTTTAAAAATATATTATCGTGTCTATTCACTGAGGGACAATGAACGTACTAACTTTTCCAAGTCGTTTCTTCACAACGTTATACCCCGAAGCGCTGTTGGAATCAAACATGTAACCAAACAGCATGTTGACTTGTAACATAGAGGTTTGCTTGGTACAAGCGCTGCCGAATTCCATATTCGTTTCACGTACGTACTTATTGTGCAATAAAATATTAATAGGAGCCGTGGCAATGAGTTACGAGCTAGAATACAAACTTTAGCAGGGTTTGTGAACAATTCTTGCGGTCCGTACGGGCAGCATACGCGAATATTGCTGCTATTAATCAGATTCCGGGGTTCGGGGTACGAAGAATGGCACACTGAACAATAGCTACATTAGTTAATGTTTAGAAAAAGTAGTTTCATGCCAGACAAAATGAAAATTCTTTAGACAAATTTAAAAAAACAGTGTCAAATTAGGTAAAGCCGCATCTAAAGCTGTACCTAAGGCAAAAATGATTAGCATTATTATTAGGTACGTTGAATATTATTTTAAAAGCGTGAGAAGGGACATTATACCTTTAATACTACAACAAACAACAATAGTCACATTAACACATTACCTACAACAATGTGTTCAATTCAGTTAATATAAATAAATAATCTGTCTCCCAAACCAAGAAGCATATGGTTATTTACTCAAACACCTCATGTTGTCCTCGGGTACTTCATTACAAAAGTTAAACAGTCTTCTCTGTTAAAGCTGTCGCGAAAACTTTTCGATTGAACTATCAGAAACAGCCACATATTGGCTTTGAGGAACCAATTAAACTTTTCATCAGAATTGTGAAACTAATTTTCAGTTTGACAGTGTCAGCGGTTTGGGTAGCAGGTAACTTCGTGCCAGAGTGTTGCAACTGGACTGCACCTTGTCGATTGGGTTTAATTTGGGGCCTCAATTGATTCTGCTCAATACCCATTTAACTTACTACACATTTAAGCATACGATCACGGTTTTGTTCATTACGCGCTTGCAAAGTTAGACTTTATTTTCTAATCGTTGTATGATTATATTCTCTGCAAGACCTGCCCATTCTCTAGCGGTATACCTTCAATAATGTTCAAACTTATTATCATGTCTATTTCCAGAGTTAATACAACATGCTAGCTTCAGTATGTGCCTTTCGTGTCAGCAAACTCCAAATTTTATTAAGTTAAATCATCATCTTAGCCTTAGTTTACTTGACTAATCACTTTACAGCCGAGTCTGAGAGTGAACTATTATACAAACTTGTACTTTGTGGGGTCTGTTCTTAAAGTAAAACGTTCTGACGTTTACCTTTGAACCTTCTTGATTGTCTTACTTGACTGCATAAATATGAACATCGTTGGACACAATGCTTATGTACTGCGAGAGTATCACAAATACGTACTTATTAGATGGAATAAAAGCTCGAAGTATTTTTTGTAGCAGGTCAAGCGTATCTCATAATTTTTGGTTAATTGTTCTAATTAAAGTTGCATCGCGAGGCGCGGTTCGGCTAATAAGTAATTATGAACTTCTCGCTTGGTGCGATGAGAAAGTTTATCTCTCGGTCGGAAATTATTTGCCACATTGAATCGTTTTCTATTTGTAGTGGCAACTAGAAATTCCTTTTGATGACAACTGTGAGTAGGTATGACCAACACTACTTCTGTTTCACCAGGAGTTTCTCTTTTGACATGAATTCACTTGCTGATAAGGGTGGCGTGAACTAGTTATCTCCTATTGAAAGCATCAACAAGATACGATATCGCGACGGGAGAGGAAACCTTTACAAATCGCATAGAAAGACTTGTAATGCGATAGTGGGCAGAACAGATGTAGGGTAGCTATTGTTAAGCATAACGGCCGACACTCACGGAAGCACTTGTCACTGTCACATAGCAGGACGGGCTCTGTTCAGATAAATGTTGTTGTATTAGCGGAGCCAGCATTATAGCCGCAGCATGATGGCTGATGACTTATAAGCACGAATGAATTATATTACATTTGAACTTTGTTTAACCTTTGAGAACAATATTATTAAATAGACCAGATGTTATTGATTGCTTAGTGTAGTTCTAAGTTAACTTTGAAATTATTAGACGTAGTACCTATTATTATCAAATGATCGGATGACCAAATATTTGCTTTTACGTTTAAATTAACTGGTTCCGGCAGCAGCAGAAAATTATTTACATTCATAATAATAAAAAAGTTGATAAATTTTAATTACTTAATCTACAAGTCGTAATGGCAGTTTGTTATTTTTTGGTATTTAATAACGTCAAATGAGACTTTTTCGGCTATCTACTAAATAGAAATAAAAATTGTTAAGTTAGTATAGGTAAGAAGAGCTATGACTTATCATAAAATCATTTATCCTGTATTATTATAACATCGTGGTTTTAATAGATACACTTTGCGGAGGTCCCTTTCAATGAACAAAAAACATTTCTAGCATCGACTAGACTATCACCTTTAAACTAAGTTTCGCGTCATGTTCGAACGATCCCAAAGAGTAGTGAGGGTAACGCTACCAATTTTTTACTGACATAATAATAATATGATGACTATTAAGCACCGGCAGAGTGCAGCATGTTTTTTTTTATATGTCTATTTGTAGGCAAACATTTAAAAGCATTCATTACTCTCCATTGATACTTAAACGTTTCACTGAACAAGGCTCAAGCGACAAATTAGTAATGCAAATTCTTTAAGCCCAGCTCATATTATTAACCGTATCCTTTCAAGAACCTGATAAATAAACATGAAGGTAGGGCAGGGCGATCGGGCCCATGAGGGACCAACTCCATCTGATACCTACTAAATGCTAATTTAATTTTGAATTCCGGCTAAGCGGACCAGGCTACAACTTTCTCTTTTATGTCGGAAGTGCTTGACGATTCAGATTTATTGTTTATTACTCGCTTTTTCGCTGAATAACATTTCAAGGCGTAACGTTTTTACACGCTACAAAAAGGCAACCGAAATTAATTCTTTAGAAGCGTTGTAAAAGTTTTTACCTCGTTGATTTTAGTGCGGTAAAAATATGCCTATTGGGCTTAAACGGGTCTAATTACGTATTTAATAGCCGGAATAGGACCTTTCTCATTCCTATTAAATCTTAAGGAAAAAACAAATAAGAAAGGCAGTTATAAGTTTTTTCCGCAATAGCGTTGGGAAATTATGGAATTCGTCCTTATTTTAATGGCAAGGTAGTCGATAAAGATGATTAACTCTCGAAAATAACGAGTCAGCCGTCTCGGTCATGTTTCACGAGTTTCAGCGAAATTACTTTCGTTAAAACTGTGTTCGATGAAGACGGGCTCAAATCCGCTGGTGATTCAAATTGATTTAATAATTTGATATTATCTTTTTATAAGAAAGGCTGGGTACAAATAATTATTAAAATGAAAAGTTTGGTAGGACTGAATTTGCAAATTGCATGATACAAAGTCGTAACTTAATAAGTATTAC
Source organism: Pandemis corylana (assembly GCA_949127965.1). Classification (NCBI taxonomy): domain Eukaryota; kingdom Metazoa; phylum Arthropoda; class Insecta; order Lepidoptera; family Tortricidae; genus Pandemis; species Pandemis corylana. Next base: position 8,424,134 of record OX421856.1, on the reverse strand, counting down.
AAAGCAAAACAAAACTGAACTACCTAACTTACACCTTTATTTACAGGCGTTTGTTAAACTTCTTTTAGTTTAAAAATCGTTTGTTTTTATCCGTAACTTAGACATTTGCCGACATCAGACATAAACAAAACAGTATTTGGGTGACGACCAAAAAGTTACACACCGTTAAAATTGCGTGAGTGAGGTAATTAAAATTCGCTAACTTTTTCCATTGTCACACGAAAAATAGTCATACAATTGTATGGATAACTTTCGTGTCACAATGGAAAAAGTTAGCCAATTTTAAGACACTTACTAACGCAACTTTAACGGTGTGTAACTTTTTGGTCCTCACCCATTTAACTATATTATAACCGGTTTAAAACTTTTTAGGAATTGATAAGATCAGTAGACCGTAAGCTCAGAACTCTCAAAAAAATCGTAGCCTATATATTTATCTATGTCCCACTACAGGCATCTGCTAAAATGAAAGGACCTGCAGGCCCTACGCGGGTCCAATGCAAATTAGGAACTTCGCACGCACTATAGGTGCAGATACGATATTTTTGCTTTTCCGAAAAGCTGGAACTGTGAAAATATTTAAAAAGTTTCTGCATTTCACGGGATTCCATCCCTGGACCTTTAGTAGCTTTATTGGAAATCAACGAAAATTTTGCAGTCATAAAAAAAAATGGTAATAGAATAAATAAAAGCCTGTAAAAATAAACAGTATCCACGCGTTTGCTGCTGAAGAAGGCAGTAATTCCATACAATATTTATGTTACTAATTGCCCGTAAACTGAGAAGGTAATTCGTCTGTAATGACTGCAAAACAAAGAACAACACTTTGTAATCCTTCATTATGAAACAAAGTACGATTTTTCACGAGTAAACAAATAAACTTGTTCTCCGTTAATTTCCCATAAACTCGGCGTCGGGTTTGTAAATAAAAAAGTGAGCTGCCCTGAGTTATTCGCTAATAAAACAATAAGTCATGATTTTCGTCCAATAAAGAAATGCTTTGTGTTGAAGGCATCCGGTCGTACATTCCCTACGGAGAGCGAGGATATTTATTCTAGCAGCGTAACTGAAGACTCGCAATTATTGGGCAAATGTTTACGGAAGCGAGTGGCCTCTTGCTCTGCTCTGTACATGTGCCAAGTGATTCCCCATTACAGCAACTTACTAGTTGCTTTCTCACGGGTGCCGCCTCTGCAGTGCAATGAGCCAATAAAGAGCATCTACATAGCGGCAAACGCTACTGCAGTCATGTTTCACTGGAAGGAACATTTTCAACGTCACGTCGTCGTATTGACATAAAAGACTGCTTGTTAGACTGTGATCGGCGTTTGTTTCTTTTTTTGTATACCAACACAGTTTATCCAGTAAAAGTTTGAGTATTTTGAGCATTGCTTTAATGCTGGTGGAAAAAAACTACATTTCGGGAATGAGTAGGTATTAAAAATATAGAGGGATTCTTATCTCACGGCGTCTCATATCTCACTGATTTATTACGCTTCTAGGTAGATGATTTATGACTTTACCATCCGATTTTTTTATCAAATTAACTATTGCCACAATAGGTCAACTCAAACACATAAACAAATATATTTTTACTCGATTGACAAGTTTAATAACCAAACTAGGTTATAAATAGAGTGAAATACAGGCCCACGCAATAAAAATCCGAGAAGTCAATCAGGCACCTACGCAAAAATGCATGGACGATTTTTACAAAGTCGAGTACGTTACCTAAATCTGGCAAGGATCTCTTGTAAGCATATAAATCTGAACGTGAAAGATAATCGGGTTGGCGGAACTGATTCGCTCGCAAATTGAATAAGAGCTACAGAATATACCCCGCGGGGACGGACGCGTCTGCCCTCATAACATACTGCACTTTGGGCACTAATAAAATCTAGAAGTTGGAGTTAGTGCTGCTTTTATTTGTTATGCTCTCTGTATTTTTCAGACAGTGCTACGAAATGTAATAACTAAGAAGCACTCGGGAAGTAAACTTCCTTAAATTGTTGAGATTAGTTGGCATTTTTATCAATATTTTCTGACAGTTTGTTATGGAGCGGTGGACTGTAGGACTTTAAGATGCGTGGTGGTGATGAAAACACGGTATTTTGTAAAATGTAATTGTTGAAACCCTGATAGCATTGTCTTTGTTTGTATTTGTCACTTCGTATTCGTGTGTTCTTAGACAACGACAAACAATTTTTGTTATACCTATGATGTTTGTAACTTTTTATGAATAAGGTAAAGTAAATAATGTAAAACACCGTTGACTCGGATGAAAAAATTGCTAACTAGTTTCCGTTACAAATTTCATGTGACCGTTTTATGACGGCCGTATTTAAAAACTATAAAAAAATAAGGACAGTTTTTATTGCCAAAACTAACAGCATTCAGAGTAAGCAACCCTCAACTTACTTAAGTGCATATGAGGGGGAAAAAGGAACTCTCCCAAATAGAAATACTCAGTTACTAAACACTATTCTAGACGTGTTCACGTAAAAGCGTTAGGTCAAATCAATTCCTCCCGTGAATATCCATTCGTCTTGAAGCTGAGAAAATCTCGAGGGAGTATTTCATTACTTTTATTTAATTTGGCGGAAAATCAAATCTTTCAATGAGATTATCCCAAGCGTCCGCGGGTGCCCCGCTCTGTCGGGCTCGCGCCTCGGCGCCGCCTCTCCTGAGGATTCGCTGCCTGATTTTTTATGACCAGTGTGCATAATAATATGCTTTGGTGCCCATTCTTTAAAAAGGATTACCTAAAGAAAAATTAAGCAATCTCATGGTAGAAAAAAACATTGAAAGGGAATATGAATGCTCCTCTAAAAATTTTCATATGCGAAATATCCCTGCAGCCCTGTGAGCATTTTAGGTAGTCACATGAGGTTTGTGGGATGATAAAGTTATATGAAAAGTGACTCATTATTTTAGCTCGTCTGTGTTGCATTCTACACCTAGTGAAATATAAATAGTATGTATGTATGTACGCGTAACTCTTTATTGTACAAAAATAACGATAATTTTACATGTAACAAGATATTATAAGCAGTGCAGCAGATGTACAGAGGTGAACTTATCCCTTAAAGTGATCTCTTCAGATATCCACTTAAAGAGCTGGCTGCTTGAATTCATGGCCGAAATTATATATAAATTGCTAGTTAACTTCTTAAGCACAACAAATGACGTGAATTCATAGAAAATGTTTTCTTGCAAATAGTGGTCAACATAACCGCAACTACTATGAGTAGCAATTTAATTTGTACTAATCCTTGTGCAGCCATCGATAATAGCCAATCCAATCTGCGAAAGATGCCGCAGCCGCGGGCAGCTTAGCAACGAAATACTGAACACTAAACCGCTCTAGTACCACTAATGCCCGGCTAAACGGAACGAGTAAGTAAGGAACCTTGGAGTTTAAAAAAGACTCGCCAACGGAAATTTCATTACTTCATTCCGATTTTTGCGGCGTCTTTGACTTTTCTCGTCAACAAAAAGGCAACGGAACTGCCAGTGGGCGCTTTGACGGTTTTAATTGAAGTTTTCGCGCGAGAATGCCTAACTAATTAGGGGTGGTTTGGTCACGGCGACCGTTCAGTGCAGGCAGGTTGTTGATAAAAGTTTGGAAAAATATGCTGCAGTTACCGTTGGCTATAAAATGTATAACTAAAACTCTATAAACAATTAGTGTTTAAATGTTGTATGTCAGTATAAAGAGTTGCTCAGTCTTAATTTACAAAAAATAAAGCCTTTATGGCTATAGAAAAAGGAACAGAAGATGGAAGACAGCTTAAGAATATACATAAAATAAATAATGCTGATGAATATCGCGTGTTTCGGAATAGACTAAATTTGTTATATAATAAAATCCTCTTATAGATGGCCCATGACTGACTAATAAACGATGACATTTCGGCTTTTTTTTCGCTCAAGAAACGTACAATCGATACTGATGAAGATTCCGTGTTAGTAAAAAAGATGCTTTTATTAGTAGTTGATCACTGTCTGATCTCTGATCACACTGCCGGCGAGAATTATATTTGAGCTGTAGCTAAGTGGCAATAAATATGTTTGATTTTATCACTTTTGAATGGTATTTACGAGTGATGTGCTGCCAAAACTCGGGCCAATGTTTGAAATGAAACTTGTAAAATAACTTTCGAAAATGGTGAAAAGTGTGGGAAACTGAAAATTCAGTAAAATTGGCCATCAATTTTAATGAGTAAAATTACAAAAATTTTACTAGTTTCGGATGGTGTGCTGACCGGTCACTTCAATTAGGCGTCACTTTAGACTATTTTTAATTGCAGATCCATTGCTCTAATTACTTACGTGCATTAACAATATTGTTAAATAACAACGAATTATCATTAAAAAACATAATTCAAAAATGTTATCTAAGTAGGTAGTGAAATTTACATTACACGTAATACATTTAACTTTTTTAAAAACCAATCATAATTTGCTCTTCGGCATGTCTCTCATTTCTCGCACGCCTATCGTCACTTTTTCTAACGAACTTTTAAAACAGGAAACTAATGTGGAAACTATTTTCAACAGTTGCGCTCTCACGATCCCCAGGTTTTATCGGGAAATGGACCGGATATTAATGAAACATGGTGGTGATTATAAATCCTGGAGTCGGGGGAAATCTCGCATAAGTTTCGCCGACAATGACTATATGAAATATATCGACTAAAACTCCTCTTAACGGCTTCTGCCCGGAAGTTTAAGTTTCACTTACCTACTTTAATAATCAAACGGGTTAAAATATTTATTAGAATAAATTGAATTGTATTTTGGATGAAAGAGCGACAATTATTTATCGTAGTGTTTTGTTAAAGGCAGGTTTTTTATGTTATTTATAGATTATTTGCGTTTCTTTGAGCCTTGCTGTTAGGCTTTTTATTTTCTTCGACTCTCTCATACAGACTGTGCAAGTTGTAATCCTAGTAGCGCACACCTACATAATTCGTTATAAATTAGTATCGTGACACAATAAATATTAATGAATTGATGAAATCCAAAATCAACCAAAGCTTGATTTGTTCGACAAGTTTCACAGAAGCATTTTTTAGTTTTTTTTTCATGTATGCAATTTTTCCAAGTCTGTTATTTTTATTAAGTTTATTTTCACATTCGCGTTTTTTTCTGCGTCGCATTTTTTTCCAGTCGCAGCCTACCTATGAGCCATTAAGCCTAGATGTGTGGTTTAGTAGTGCGATATATAAGACTCTAAGGGAAACAGGAGCTCTGTGATACCATGGTTCCATCGACACTGTTTCTGTGTCCATTGGAATTGAGAAAAAACGCAACTGGAGAAAAATGCGACACAGAATAAAACGTGAATGTGAAAATAAGCTTAATAAAAATAACAGACTTGGAAAAATTGCATTCGTGAAAAAACGCGAAGAGAAAATTTGCTACAAAGAAAAAATGATTTTAGGAAAATAATCTAAAAAACCAGTTTAGCATGTTACCGTGCAGTTTGTCTAGATTGATTGTATATATTTCTAACCAATTTCTAAACTACACCCTATTTCGTTAATTACATTCTTGGAAATTGTATTGTTATTATTGATTTCATATCGCTAGGTCTCTAATTTATGCCATTAGGTGCAGGTGTGGCCCATGTACGTAGAATTAACTCGCGTATCATGCTAGTGTATTAGAATTAAATGGGGTTTATGTTGTCGTACGCATTTAGGTATTATTTATTGTCCAAGATTTTGTCTGTATTGTATTCAAACAAGAGGAGAGTTTCTTTCATTTACGGTAAAATATTTAAACCTTTTAAGACCATGCCCTTAAGAAAAAAAAAGTGTATTTTTTATGATATATTGGTTACACGCATTGTTTGTAAACTATAGACCCACATTTAAGCGGTTTACCTATAACTGTTTTCAGTAATACCTTGTTCTAAAAAAGACCCCGTGACATAATGAAGCTTTCCTCTGAAAAAGAGCCCCTACGACTTAGAACAATCGATCAAATAATATAATTAGAACTGGAATAATACTATAAACTTTTGATACAAAAATAATTGCATTTATTCTACGTTGAAGACATTACAATGCAAACGCAAAACCAAAATTACTACTAATTAGGGCTTAAATATGTGCCAAAGGAGATTACTGCTGTAATTTCGCCCATGTATTTCAATTAAATAATACAAATTTCAATTACTGACGTCGTTATTTTTATGCCAATTAAACAGGTTGCGGTTACCGGTTCGAAATGCGCGAGTTGAATTTTTAACAACAATGCCTTTCGTATTTTTCTTTTATTTGTTTCGATTCGAATGTTCCCGGTTGGGTGTCGAATTTTCAATGTTTGCTTTTATTTTATTTTAATAAGTGACCGAAATAATATTAATACAATCATTATTTATCCGCTGCGTTATTTACGTCTTTATTTATGGACTGCAGAAAAAAACATTCACAACGATTTTCCAGATTGCATTAAATTATTAATAAAATCACTGAAGTACATTACAAAGGTTTCATTAGCGTTAAGCTGCGGGTAAAGTAGCTGCTAAGCAAAGTGGAGTAAAGTGTTAATAGTGCGAGAGATACAGAACGAGAGAGAGAGAGAGAGAGAGAGAGAGAGAGAGAGAGAGAGAGAGAGGGACAATTACATTTATTTACAAATATAAAAAAGTTCTTACATTTGAAAAAAAACAGACAGTCATATTTTATCTTAATTAACACGTAGTAAAACTGGTACCGAACCACAACAACTGGGTTACGAACCACAACTGCGGCTATTAACTCTGTTTGTTCTATACCTAAATTAATAAGTGTTACTGGTCATTATGTTGTGTTAGTGTCAAAGTTATACGGAGGTAAAGTGGGTTTTAGTGTCGCCATGTGCATCCTTGCGGGTAAGTTTGACCATAGCAAACTTTGTACTCTGCTTTATGTGTTGGTACACTGTAGTACAAAGTTATAAGTTAATGTTGTAGTTAGGTGCTAGGAACGTTTACACTAGTTTTTAAGTTATTTTTGACGTTAAGGTGACCAGCTATAAGTCAAGATGAAGGAAGTTTTGCGCTAATAGTATCTAATCCAAATTCAATGTAGTTCGTTGTTAAGAAACGAAGGGATCTTCTTCTTCTTCCAACCTTTAATACTTTTATCTGGGAAGAAAGGAAAGAATGGAATTTTCGAAACTTCCATTATACTCGCAAGTACCGCCGTAGCGAAAAAAGATGGTTAGGTATTTGTACAAAGATACGCCGCCCAAGATTAGGCATTGGTTTTTAAGACTGTCACAGTAATACAATATATTCTGTGAAATTGTCAAGTGCACATACACAAATCACGTCTATATCTCTAACTGGGTAGACATAGACAGAGCCTGAGGTAACAAGACCTAAAGGCCACGTTTAGCATAATTGTAGGCGTAGGTGGAAAGAGGTATCAAAAATTGAAATAGAAATTGAATTTGGGGAATTGTCAAGTGTCTGGTTTAAAAGATACAGCCCTGTGACGGATGGATGGGGTGCAGGCCGAGGCTTAATAGAGTATCGTTAGCATCCTATGGCGATTGCACGACGACCTATTAATGCACGTTATTGTAATTCGCGTCCCTCCATTGATTCCTATACAATACACCAGTTAACAGGTTGTACATCGATGTCTTACTCGTATAGACGTTGCTTTTCGAATTGTACATTGATTGCACTCTCGTTTGGGTACGGAGTCCTAATAATGAAAGTTTTAGAGTAACGTGAGCCTAACCCCTTTGGCTTGTTACTTTTTATATATGTAAGAAGGGCAAACGAGCAGACGGGTCACTTGATGGAATGTGATCGCCTTCCACCATCGCCTAGAGACTCCTACAAGACGTGGGGAATTATAGATACGTTGCCGGCCCTTTCAAGAACAGGTAGGCTCGCTTTTTAAAGATCCCTAAATTGTACCGTTCGGGGAATGTTGCAGCAGGAAGTTCGTTCTAGATCTTCGTCGTACGAGGAAAGAAATTGCGTTTCAAACGCACGGTTCTTGACTGCCAATCATCAAGATCCATCTAATATAAACGTATTCAAAGACGAACTTAGATTCCATGTCGTTATATTTTTAATGTTGCTCCCTAAAAGTTGCCAGCAAAATAAAATCCTCTAAGAACTTACTGCTCGGAAATAAATAACAATCTTATTTGTTCGAACAACTTGCACGTAACCTTTGTTCGGATACAATAACTTACAAAATTCAAAGCAACGTTTGATTTCAGTTCGATTTTTAGTATTGCAACAAACAAACTATGGCTGGCTACACTGCGCCGGATTTAAAATAATTGATGCTCTCTGAAGTGAGCACGAATGAACAGGATACCAAACGATTTTAAGCATTTTTTTTAAATTCCGTCTGTATTGCAACGAGTAGAGTTTTTATGAAAATATTCTGGACAGAGGGGGTACACTTAGAACGTCACCATTTTCACAGACGACAGCGACCTCTGAAGTATGGTGTAGTGTATGCAACTGTCAAAAATGTGTCAAGGAAATTCAAAATCTTATCATAGCTCTCTCAACTGTCTGGCTTTCGCGGAAGTTGATGCGTTTCTCGAGTTTATCTCAGTTTTTGTTAATTATTAAGTGTTTTGTTATTTGTTACAGTTATTCGTTAATGTTATTCAGTTGCTTATTGTCAGTTCTTATCGTTTTGATAAGTAAATATAGTTTGTAATTTGTTAGTTATTTATTATTTTGTTTAAATAAAACATGAAATTGATTCCTTAAATATTGCTGCCTTTTCTCCATAGAATATTATATCATAACAAAGTGACCTAAGCGTATCTTAAAAACGTGTCGAGTTTGATGATTTTACCCATTTTTAATAATCCGTTTATTTAATAAACTGCAAGAATTTCGTCGTTTGGCTTCTGTAGTGCCCTTGTAGGCTAAATTTTGCATCAGAAAAGTTAAATTTTTATTTTATTTTATTTTCTATTTGCCTTGACAAAGAGCACACCAGCGTTATTTTTTGAAAAAACGATGTTAAGAGACCGCGTGTCGTGCTATTAAACATGAAAACAAATATAAAATTTTACTCTGTAGTGCACTTCTTTTACACTTGATCTTTCTAAAACCTTTCGAATATTCTAAACATGGTGTCATATTTAACCTTAAAAAACCTACCGAAACTTGCGATTTTTAGCGAAATGAGACGAGATTCGGTTGCGCGCTCTTAATATAGATTCTATTTCTCACAAGGTGCCACAGCATAGTTACTGTGTTATGTAGGTAGTTATTCCAGTGTTTTGTTTCTCAAAGTGGAATTAAAAGCTGAAAAAATCATATTTCACGCAGATCAGGAAGCAAAACAAAAACATGGAATCTACCCGTTGCTTCTCTTCCCGCGTAGATGGTAAAAGCCTAGCGAGGAAATGGGCGAAAATCTTAGGAATCATGTTATAGGCGATGCGGCTAGCAACCTTTCACTATTTTGATTCCTGTTTTCACCTATATGCCCACAATCATGCTAAGCGTGGCCTTTAGAACTTGTTACCTTAAGCTCTGTTTACACAGTAGGATAAAGACGTGATTAATGTATGTATATATGTCTATGTAAAAATAGTCTTTCACCAATTACTAAAGTTAGAAAAAATAAACTTAGATCACTTACCATGTACTCCGAGAGTTAATGCAATCAAACTGAAACAAAAAAAAAACAATTTTATTGTTAGCTAAGTTGCTTACTAATAACAGCTCTGAAAAGATTTGTCAACAAAGATGTGTTGTTTATAAATTAGAACATTTCTATATGCGTGGAAACACGAGCTTGCTAGGGGTTCTAAATTAGGACGTTTTTGAGTACTACCTACTTACTGTTAAAGCTGAATTAAGTAGATGGGTTTAATCAAAGTTGTATATTCAGTTACAGGTGTTTGTCTACACTTTTGTCTGATTTTAGACTGACATAAGTTGTCTTGTATCGTTACAATTTTTGTACAACACAATGTTATATACAAAGTCATACGAGGGTCATCCCTCGTAGGTAGGTACTACATTTGTATACGTAATAGTTTTCGTTCTCTATTATTTAAAAAAAACGAATTCAGGTATGTGATAATCGGCTGACGTTTATTTTTTAATATCGATTCGTTATAAAATATTTGACAAGGAAAATGCTGCTGCATTTTTAACTTTACATGCATGAAATTAGAAAGTTAAATCAGAATTATTTACGGATTTTTTATGGAACGTGCTACAACGAGGAAAACGAAGACAACATACCCATGCTTGAATGTAATAGCACGAGATTAATGTAATGTCTATTGGTTTGCCGCTTCGGTCTAATGCCTCAATGCCTCAATGGTGGTTCCACTAAGCAAACAACTAGTCGATGGAAGTGTTTGTGCTAAACCCAATAAAGCCGCTATTCCCGCTTCTAAATTAGGTAGCTTTTGGAAATGTTTCGATACAATGTATATGTATGTTTTGAGATCTTGAAAGCAGCTACAAGGATTTCGATAAAGTTCACTTGCAAAGGTCCTTAAGAGCAAAAAATTGGTCTAGCTAAGTCTCATCTCTGAGAAGATGCATTTTTCCGATTTCGCAGACACCAAGCAAAGGTTTGACAGGTAGGTTAGGTACTATATTAAGTTTATCTCTAAATTTTACTACTGCAGCTGCAACGTAACTATGTAAGAACGATAATTTAACTGTAACAATTAAATTAATGTAAAATCAGAGTACGGACCTACCTAATAATAAAATTAAGCAACGATTGTGCCGGCCGTTAACATTCATTAACCCCTCGTAAATGATTCTCAGACTTTAAAAGAAAAGGGTTGTATTGTGAAGATAAGACAAGACAAGAGAGTTTATTTAGTCCGGAGTCTGGCGAAGAATGGGAGCCCCGCAATAAAAGAAGGCTCGCTTTAATTTTACTGTGGGTTTGCTTTTATAATTAGTCGTAGTTTACACTTTAACTGAATTGTTTTTCTCGTTAATTAAGCTCTCAGTTTATTATTAAATTGGCTTAATTTTATGTGATAATTTATCTTTATGTTTCGGTCCTATTTTAACCTTAGGCTCCGTCACTTCTGTAGTCGTTACCACAAGACAAATGGCTCCAAGCGCAAAGAGTTGGCGCGTTTAGCGCGTCGTTTGTTAGTATTAGCGAACTTTCTTACCGAGATCATTTATACCAATGGAAAAATAAACCTTAGACAACCCGACGGAATTGTGTTTTAATTGAGAACAGCCTTCTTTGTTATTCGTAACTCGTCTTTGTTTAAGTTTAAGCAACTTTATATTTTGCTGGCGGTAGTAACTCGGTCTTGAAGAACATTGACTTCTTTTTAAACAAATTTTCACATTGTTTTCTTTAAAACTTAGTTCATCGGAATGTTACAGGGGTACGGGTAGCTTTGTATGGACTTGTCTGCTGTTATATTATTATTTATTATTTTGTTCGGTTGAGTAAAAAATCTCCGTACAAGCTCTGCTTGATGCACTCGTAACATTATTTTTATGGCACTGAATCAATACTGAAATTCGCAAAGAAAACCGGAGTCGACAAAACTAGTTGGAACAATTGCGACTAAACTAACAAGAACGTCGTGGTTAGGTCATCGCTAGAGTGGTATACCTATTGGACGAATTACTAAAGGAATATTTAACCTAGCTTAAAAATTACCAGTATAAAGTACCCTGCTGAAATAAAATAGATTTTTTCAACACGTCGATGATATTGAATAACGGTCTCTGAGGATAGAAATGATTAGGTATCACTTCTTAAAAAAACACTGATTAATGTGCCTGCTTTGAATATGTTAATAACATTCCATTTAATTGAGAATTTGATGTAAGCGACACTGGCAGCGTGTGATACCGGGATATTGAAATGAAATCATATTCACACGGCATATTAATTTGCGGCTCCTCTCGGGTGAGTTCGCTGATGACAGGTATTGCCCAATTTTAATTGAAGTTTTGATTACCACTATCATACGGATGGCAAACACTGATAGCTTACACGTTTCGGCATTCATGACTTTTGTACACCGGACGCGAAAGCCCGATTATTCAGTCGTTTGTACCTTTCCTGACCACAAAGTATCACTGGAAGCGTTAACCGGTTTTAATTCCAGACCTAAACTGAAACAGTGACCAAAACAATGCCATCTCCCGAAAATAATTACTATCTAGACCAATATTTCCCAAACAGTAGAAACGGATCCCAAATAATCCCCCAAAACATAATTACATCAATAATTACTTTACTCTACACAAAGAACCAAACAAAGTAAAACAAATCATTCGCTCGAATCTTTCGCAAATCGAAGGTCTTCTCGTGAATTTGCAATAGCTTTTTAGTTATCCGAAATCAATCATGGTATTATGTTGTTGCGTGAGGAATCTAAAATTGGATCTTAAGGATAACAAGCTTAAGGTTGGAACTCTCTTGTAGACAAACGTAGATGTGTCGTTTGAATTGTTGAGGAGTAAACAAATAATGGGAGCAAGGGATTGATAGAAGTGAATGAGTTCACGTCCTAAGCAAACTTTTGCAGTGATATCCGAACTACGGCTATTGTGTCGAACTCAAAACGCCCGACCCACCGAACCATTGTTAAAACATTGATCTTCTGCAGTTTATTTCACAGGTAACCTGAATTGAACGCCAAATTTATTTTATGCACGATAATAAAAAATAAAATCATAAATTAAGGTCTGTTTACGAAGAATATTATGACGAAAGTTCAAGGAACAGAACATTAATCAAGTATCAAGTTGCGAAAGCGTAACAGGTCCACAAAGATCCAGAAGGGGAAATGGAGCCTGTCATAATAGCATTATTACAATTAGTACACAAGATAGGTGCTGTAATAACGGCGTGAACCATTGTGACACAAAGATGAGGAGTTGACACCAGATTAATTATACCCCGCTCGTGCTCGCGACGACACAACTTTAATAAAAGTTAATCTGATTAACACCCAAGTTGCTAAGCTCTTTTATTGCCGTCCCGAGTAACGTACACTGGGAAGAAAATATTTTAACACCGCTGAAATTAACAGTTACGTCCAACAAGAACAGCGTTAAGAACTTTTATTAGTTACGGCATGCTGCGGTGGCGACTTTAATTTTTATTGTATCTCTAATATATTATCTTTGCAAAATTTACATTAAATGAATATTGTAATATGGTACAAGGTACACCACCGTCGGTTTCTACTTCATTCTGGAACGTTATCCTCATTCCTTTGTAGCTGTCAGGACAATCGTGGAATAAAACAAAGTACTTATTCCTAGCACCAAGTCCCGGAAAACTCAGTGTCACAATTAAAGCATCTAACTCTACTAGAAGTGTTGCTTGAACTGTGACTGCAAGTTCTCCGCCAAGATACAGTTACTTCACCGTAACTGTAGGAACGGCAGTACAGTATCTCGTGTCGCACAATTTAGTTTAAATTTTTAACATATTCCTAAAGTTGATTTATGGTAAATTGATGTCAATTTTATGTAATTTCCTTTGTGGGAGCAGATTCTTCTTGCGCAAAATGGCAAGTAAACTTACTTAGAAGCTCAAGATGCTCGAGTTTAACATAAACAGAAACTTGGAAGTAAATGGAGTGTGAAGTGAAGAGGGGCGAATCTGTGGGGCGGCCAACTAAAATTGTTAAGATCGGTATCGAGATAGGAATTAGTTATTTCGTTGTGAGGTGAGGATATGCGCACGGATTAGATGAGGGATTTTCAAAGTTGTACACTTGCGAACTAGGTGGAAAGTACTACAGCTATATGTTTGTTCAGATAAAATGAAATTAATTGAAATTATTGTGTAAATAATTAATTGAAGAGCTACAAGCTGCTTAGTTTTATGTATACTTCATTTGTAATAAAAGCCCCGAAAAAACTTCTGTTAGTGCAGTTACATTCTGCCAATTCTTTATCTTAATTCAAGGTTATCTTAGAGTAGTATTCTTAGCTTCCGTTGTGTATCAAGACTCCGAGCATTTGTCACGTAAATGTGCAAATAATTACTGAATAAAAACACGTCTGTAAGTGTTGAATGGGATTGGCGTTATCAAAAATACTCTAAACGGTTGCCCGTTTTTATCATACAAATATGTAGTTTACGTCTATGAACATAGACAACGTAATAAAACCGGTGTTTGCAATAGTTTATTTTTCAACTACAGGGCGCGCTCGCTGTAAAAAGTCGTAATTAACGTGGCTTTCATGACGAACCTGAGTGCAGTGCCCTCAATGGGATTGTTGTAGACGAATGAAACTAGCTCGGTGTAGATACCTTTTTTTCAAAACACGGTGAGCGTGTTTTAGGATGAGTGTAAAAGTTCATTCTAATGAAAAATTTATTTCGTTTTTCATTTGTAAATGGAAATAGATTTATGCTGTAATGCTATTCTGTAGGTACTGGAACAATTAGTAAAGATGGCATAGACGAAGTCCTTCATTTGTCACCAAAAATCTGTTTCGATCGGGATTGTCGGAACGGCTTACCAGTGGTCAAACAAAACGCATAAATATACGATCCATATAAATATGTGTATAATTGCCAAAGTGTCTCTGTTTATCTGTTTGGCGGTTACGCATTCAGGCTTAAACCGCTAAATCGGTTTACTTGTAATTTAGTACAAAGATAGTTGCAGTCCCGAAGAAGAACAAATAATAGTTTTTATCCCGGGAAATCGCATAGTTCCGGCGGGATAGAGATAAAAAAAATTGCGCAGAATACACCTGCGCAAAAAATAGAGTGGAGGGCAACAGCCAGTACGTTATAAACACGATATACAGGTGTAACAAACACCCCGTGCGATAATTCACTAGGGAATATAAACTAAAAAAAAATGAATTTAAGAAAAAACCTTCATAAAAAATAATGAATTATTCATGCTTCTCAAAAGCTTGTGCGCCTCTGCTTTTACCTTGTACCTACCTAATAGGTCGTAGGTATTTCTAGTATTTAGTGCTCATTTATGCCAGCCATCACCAAATTGTAAAGAGCGAGCGTAGTGAACATTTTGGTTAAAGATCGTCTTTGCTTTAAAATTTGGAGTAACGATATTTTGGTGTTCAAGAAGTGCAATTTTTTTTAGCAGTTAGGAAGTATCCCCTAATTATAGGGTATCAAAGTTAGTACATGAGAACTCATGCCTCGCGTGAACCAGTCCTATCCCATTTTTGCCCATCTTGAGCCTAGCATAAATCAGGCGCCAGATATTACTGACGAGCAAAATTAACGCGTCACTTTTTACAACCTTGTGTAGAAAGTGACCAGTTATTTTTGCTTGTCAGTTTATTTACTGAAGTAAGCCGATGATTCATGTGATCTGAATCTTGTAACTAAAATGCTCATTCATAACGCTTTTTATTTGCTTTCTGAAATTAATCAAATTAATGATGTTGTTAATTAATACGGAATCAGATCGCAGCAGGCGCGAGCCATGCATCCGCGTACCGGGGAATAATTCCATAATGTTGGATATATACGACTTATTTCATGAATTTAAGCATAAAACGCCCGCAGGTGGGGCTTAACTGTTCTAATGAGGCCACGGATGCTACCCGCACGTTATGAAGGGATTATTTCCCGCTTTTATGCGCCATGAATAGTGTGTTTTATTAACTTTTTCTAATGCTTGCACGGTTTGAACCCTAATTCTAAAGCGCAACGTGAGTGATTTGTTCGTATTTCAATAAAATAATATAGGTACTAATTAATGGTCACTTGTAAATTTGCAGGTTTTGTAAAGGTTGTCGCTCCATGCTGTGTGAGATCGTACAGTAAACTTGCCTTTGCTACAACAAAGCTACGGCGTAGGCGTCGACGTAGAACCAACTTTCGTAGCAGGCTTGTAGAACATTCAATATTTATTCGGCGATAAAGAAACACAGTGAAACTCGTTAAGACTTAATTGGTTTTAAAATATGTTTTTAAAGAATGTTCATCGAGAACAAAAATTTATTAAATCAGCTTGATCCATAGTTTTGTTATTTGAGTCCAATTTAAAGTAGCAAATTTAAACCAAAATGCTCATGGACATACCAAAATAAGCGATATTTCCATACAGAACCTCATTTAAGCGTTCACAGGTGTACATTAAGCCAGTTGGATAGAGGACTGTGGCTTCACCGAAATTGAATTTAAAAAATATTACCGGCTCGCGAACTGTTGGCCTCTCTCCAAAAGACAATACGGAGCGCCCGTCTTGTATATTATATATTCATTTAAAAGAAATATGTACTTACTCTTGTGTAAGCAGAAGGACGCGAGCACGGCTTGTGCTTGTTAGCAACTGAACTCCGAGCTTCTGAATAATGATCTTAGCCTACAGTTCTATGAGTATAAAGCACCTTAAATAAATATAATATATTCTCAGTTCTGAGTCACGGTTCACTTTAGATCGTCTGATAGAACCGAGGTGCGCTGACTACTTTCAAACAGTATTCAAAATTTAAACCTGCGAGCTCCATTCAATGAGCTTAATTTACAAAGAGCCTCTTGGGTATCAACGAAAAATAAAACCATGCAATTATTTTCTGTGACATATTATAACAAGGGACAAAGTAATTTAAGTAAAAATTGTAAAAAGTTACACAAGGTACCTTTTATTTGGGAAAATTTCGCAGAACATATATCCGAAATCCACGTTACGAGCATTAAGGGCAATGCTATTTGCGGTTATTGAGGTTATTTTGTATAAAAATTATGTTTTTAAAACAATAAAATTTATGACGTTCGTCACGGGAGCGAAAGTCGGTTGTAACCGGCACGGGTGTCGGGAAGGGAACGAAACGGCGTTACCGCCACGTGGAAGTTTTTACATTAGCCCGCGCCCGCTCTGTTTGTTTCGTACCTTCGAACCTGGGCTCGAACTGCAACGCACAAGTTCGGGGTCTCATTTAAAAACTCTCGCTCGAGAGAAATTTTAATCATAAAGAGACAATGGAGATGATGGTATTCACTAAACTTTCGGCCAGACTGATTTATTCAACTTTTTGCGCGAACCAACGAGTGTTTAACTGACTGTGGGTAATATGATAAATATGTTTGGAGCTGTTTAGAACGAACGAGTTTCGTGGCTGCGTTTGCAATGTTTTAACTCCACAGATAAATCTTATTACGGTAAACATGGAGCGGTGGAACAATGCCGTCAAATAACACCCCGAAAAGTTTAATAGACCCAAAACTCCTCGCTCATCCGATATCGGACCAGTATAAGCGAAGAGAAAATACACCGGATAGTTAGGTACTAGGAGTTAGCTTTACATCTCCGTACAAAGCTAATTACGCCCTGTCTAACTAATGCAAATCACACTAAAAGGTGAAATCGGAACCCGGTAAGATAAGAGGTCCAAAGTATAAGTTTATAATAAATTCCAAGTGACTCGAGACAGACGCCCACAAGCTTTGAGATAAAAATTGGGGACTGGAAAGTGTCCAACGAGGCA
This sequence comes from Pandemis corylana, assembly GCA_949127965.1. NCBI lineage: Eukaryota > Metazoa > Arthropoda > Insecta > Lepidoptera > Tortricidae > Pandemis > Pandemis corylana. Next base: position 8,406,703 of record OX421856.1, on the reverse strand, counting down.
GCGCAATGGGAGGGCGATATATTTCACATTCAATTTGAGGAAAAGCGCGGCGTAGGCTACTTTGTTTAATGTGCGGTCGTTGCTTATTTACCTGGATAAAATTATATGCTTTAAGAGCTGAGATGACTTCGCTTCCGCGGGACACTGTCTTTACTATGTCTCTTTCACAAAAAATTGTTTAGACTAGAGATTATGAATATTGCTTCGTTTCGGGAGGGGAAAACGCAGGGTGTTAATTTCGAATGAGTAATTATTTTAAAAGTTCAATTATATCAAATTTTCCATTTTCAAGGGGAGGATTATAAGATTTCTCGGTCGGTTTAGACGATAATGAGTTTCCGGGATAACAGTTTACCGCAATGGGGTACTCAGTATCCGCTTCATTTTGGTAAAGCATCTATAAATGGAATCTTGATTGAATAATAACGTGGTAGCCTTTTTTAATCGTTTTTTATTCGATGGAAGGTTTAAAAAATGAAGCAAACAGTACCTATGTATTTATTTTTAAACAGTTTTTATACCAAGCACTAATGATAGAAATAGCCTATACAATACAGCATAATAAAGATTGAGCTACATTTTTACTGCCACAATTCGCAGGGTGCGGTAGGTACGTACAACACACATCAACACTCATATAGAAATTGGTTATATTCTTACCAACTCATCTCATACTAATTAGTAAACTGTCATATAGTTAAATGCGAAAAATGCACACAAACGTGTCTTATTTTGTGAAAGAGGGGAGAGCGCAAGTGGCCATTTTCTGTGAAATAAATAAAATAACAAATAGGCAAGCGTTATGAGTATTTATTCATTTTCTTTTTTTTGTTACAGTATTACAGTGCCACGAAAAAATATGTACGAGTATATTAATTGTAGACTAGCCGTATCATATGTTGCCACCGAGTATTATCTGAATCATAGGCACAATCAGTGAGCATTATTTTCTAATCAAACGAAGTAGGCCGTGGTAGTGACAAGTTAAACGTTTTAAATTAAATGGGATCGAGCGTCGACACAAATCACTTAGCCTTCGGTGATTTATTTCCGCCCAAACTTAATGCACATAATTAGTTAACGACACTGTTTTAATAACGGGACATTTTTGGCAAATTAATTCGTCAACTTATTTCCTGAGAGTCGAGCTTTTAAAGTAAGTAAACATTGAAGGAAGTCGTTAGTGGCATCTGTTACAGATATTCATAAATTCGACGACCGCTCAAATATTTTTGTGATTATTTTGAGGTTATGTGAAATATTATTTTAAGCCGCACCTTTTTTAATGACTTCATGTTTTTAACCTCCGACGCAAAAATGGGTGTTAAAAGTTTGACGTCGATGTCTGAGTGTGTATGTCTGTGGCGTCATAGTTCTCAAGCCGATGGACCAATTTCGATGCGGTTTTTTCATTCGAAAGCCAGTTTCCTTGCGGTGGTTTAGCCATGTTTGGTAAAAATCAGTTCAGCAGTTTGAAGAATATCAGTTTTCCAGAGTGATGTAAGGCATTTTTTCCAAAAATTGAATTATTCGTTTAATTTACTGGTAGATTATACTCGATTACTGCGTGGGGGGTTTTTAAACTTTTTAATTTAATATTATGATAATAAAGGACGTCGACGTAAGCAAGCGATAAATACGTTGTCTCAAAATTGTGCGATATAAAGACAAGCAGCATCAAAAGCACTTTGAGCACCTTGATGTAGGTTTCGTACTTGATAGGTGAGATTACGAAGTAGGATCGTACATAAATGTGGTAGGCACTCTAACAAAATTACCCACAAATGAAACCATAACATGTTTTTAACATTACCTATATGAGGGTCCTTTTGCTCATATTTACGCAAACATTTTTTGAACAAACTTTTCTTATTAATTTAATTGGGGCCGAGAGCCGCGCGGAGGGTAATTTATCATAAAATGAGATTAGGCTAACTTTGGATAATTGTCTGAAGCCAAAAAAGTTAAATCTCCTTATTATTTTTATGCTTATATGGCGACGAGAAAGTTGCTAATGATTATTGTGCCGTGCTTAACATATGTACATTATGGGTGGTGTAGCGGTATAGCACGAATCACGGAATGATGAGGATCCGGGTTCGATTCCCGGACATAGCTTTACTTATCGGATTTTTCTGTGTACTAATTTTCAGTACCTATCGTTTAGTTTTTTTTATGTACATAATTATATTATTAGTCAAGAGGCGTTACAACTGATTCTACTCTAGTGATCAAAGTAATAATCACTGAAATCTATGAGAAACTATAACAAGTATACACTCGTAAAAGCCACAAAAATCTTACCAAAAACATGAAACCTAAGTACTGACGTCACAATTCTCCTGCATTGGAGCAATGGAGCGAAATTTTGTCATGGAATGGTTCCAAGTCACCCCTGGTGATATTTTTAAAATTCAATTGCTACGAGACTCGCTCCGGTACTTTGTCTAATGTACTCGCGGTGTACCTACCTGATACCTTTTCTGAGTAATAGTCTTAGGTAATAGGAGCTTGTGCCTCTTTTATGACAAAATTGATTTTATTCTTTGTTTCTGTAACATCTTAGTTTAATAACTTTATGCATATCGTTTTATTTACTCTGTCCTAGAACCACTTCGTTAAAGTTTCTGCTACAGCGTTCAGAGCCCTTTCTTTTATTAATTTACTGGTGGTTGCCCATGACTCCGTCTACGCAGAATTAACTTATCACATTTTAAATAAACTATGGGGCTGGAACGAGCTCTATACCAAAATCCAGATAAATCGGTTCAGCATTTTAGGCGTGAAAAAGTAACAGACAGATAGACAGAGATACATACACACTTTCGAATTCATAATATTAGTGTGGATGGAAGCAGTTCCAAATAAGTTACTTTCGAATTTATCTCTGAGGAGTTACCTGATTTTGAAGGGTAGATAATACCTCGATTGTTAAACGTACCATCCAACGTATCTTCCATGCTGGTCTGGGAGTAAAGAATAAACATAGAATTTACCAGTTGCTTCTCTTCCCGCGCAGATGGTAAACGCGCATCGAGGGAATGGGCGAAAGTCTTAGGAATCATGTTATAGGCTATGCGACTATTTTGATTTCCCTTTCCATCTATACGCCCTTAATCATGCTAAATGTGGCCTTAAGGTTTTGTTACCTTAGGCCCTGTCTACCCCGTAAGGGATAAAGATGTGATAAATGTATGTATGTTAAACGTACAATTCAAAATCATTAAACATAGCAATGTGTAATTTTAAATCACGAATTGTGTTAACCAGCCTGTTAATAACTGACGTACCTGAAATACGGGATGAATGAACTGATTACCATCAGAGCTATGGAATTGTGATAATTATTCAAATCATGTTTGAAGCTAAACTGAACACAAATTTCATTCCACTTTGGTGATTGCTGGCGAGATCAGGTGAGATTGAATGCATTGAATTAGATCAGTATTCGATAATTAACTACATTTACACGCCCGTGGTACTGTGTTGAGTTCAATTATAATGTAATAATAATTTAATGTTTAATGTTCATCTAAAATTATACATACACATGTACATACATAAATCAAGTCTTTTATCCCTTACAGGGTAGACGGAGCCTAAGGTAACAAGACCTAAAGGCCACGTGGAAAGGGGAATAAAAGTAGTGATGGGTTGCTAGCCGCATCGCCTATCTATAATATGATTCCTAAGATTTTCGCCCATTCCCTTGATGGGCTTTTACCGTCTGCGCGGGAAGAGAAGCATCTGGTACATTCTTGATAAAGCTCTGTAAACAATTTTTTTAAGGGTGGATATATGCTGGCTACAAACTTTCGAGATAAGTCTTGAAGAGCAATTTACTGCACGCGTTTGCATAATTCTTACCGATGCACGACGCGAGGAAGTCGATAAAATGTAAAATCTCCCTAAGTCCCATGACACACGCTAGATAGACATATTAAAAGCACATTGACATAAAAACAGTCTCCCCTGTAACCAAAAGCCCATCTAGTGAAATTGCCATCCGCTCGCTCATTACCGACTGAGCCAACCGCGGGATCCGATATCCCAGCGCACGTGACTAAAGGAAATTGAAATCTCTATCGGTTAATCGAAATATTGAATTGAATTTTTAGAAATAGAATTTTAATTTTTAACCGATACGTAGATCATCAAATGGTAAGTAACGGTTTTGAATGACAGCTTTTAAGTTGCGGGAAGTAAGAATGCTTTCGATTGTCGGATGTCAAATCCTACTGGTCCATCTTACTGATCCATTGGTAAACATTACCAACACTTTCTCTGATTTTATAAAAAGTTGTTTAATCAGTAACCAAAATAAGGATTGTGCCGCGGGTAGACTTTTGTGTTGGCCTTTTTAAGTAAGATTTTAATCTTAAGTTTACGCCGTAAAGGATTTATGAAGTCTTAGCTATCATGGACTCGCTTCGCTGACTCGCGAAGGTCACTGGTCACTGGTCACCTGTCGGAAAGTGAAAATAGAATAAAGGTACCTAAAGATTTATGATAAGATAAGGGACGAAGGGCGCAGGCGTATTCTGCCCTGGTGGATCCCCTTATTATGGGCCAGCACGACTTGCTACTTGAACACGTTTGCTTGCCACAGTTAAGATTGTTTCACTCGTCGTTCAATTCCCCCTTTTCCGTTAAAGGAATTTATAAATTTCGGCGGATCCTGTGAAAAATTGGTTTCAAAGAGCGCACGGGCTTATTAATCTGTCTCCGTAATGTAACGGATGTTGTTGTTGTCTTTTCTTTCTTTTATTTTGTATTTTCTATGACGGGAATCTGTTATCGTTAAATTTATACGGATACCGAGACAATAAGGTACGGAATATAAAAAAAACAGTGGTAAAAACTGGCGAATTTTTGTATAAAATGACGTTTGTTCCGTTCACAAAGTCCTGTGTTATGTTGTTGTTTGGTTAATTGAATAGTCTGACTCGATCCCGCCACCTGGTACTATTTCATTGAGTAAATTTTAGTTATGAACCAACCGTACGCGTTTTGAACTACACGACCGGCAGCAGTTTTATTTTGCTTAATGTAATCTTAATTAAGTACGCACTTTATAAATATATAAAATTGTTAATTTCAGCTAATGCCTATCGGTGTAGCACAATTAGCACGTAGTTAAAAGTACAATGTTACATGCATAACTAAAAGTGTCATAGTTTTGTACATGCGTAGGTACAAATTTTTATAATTTGTATCAATTTGCATAAATATTGAGAAACCCACTATTCATTCTGTACCAATTAACCGAAGAGGAGTGACAAACCGTTTGCGTATATAAAATGACCCGATTATATACCACTAACGACTATTAGCAAGCTTGAGCCGGCTTGTATGACAGAAAGGTGTAAATGGAGGCAAATTCGTCAATTTATATGCGAGACAACCCGCCTTTGAGATGGCATTATTGCCGGGAACCTAGGGCCGCGCTGGTTTAAAAATATTACACAAGTTAGTCTGTGCAGCTAGTTTGTTATTTATAGTGAAATAACTTCGATTGTATTGTATTGCTGCAAGATCGATGAAAATAAAAAGACGATTTAATAATGAAGTTAAAGAGGTTAATAAACGTTTGCCAATTTCAAGTGTAAATTAATAATAATCAACTTAACCGGAAAATATTTTATACTCATTAGAAAAGGCCATACTTAACAGAAAATTGGTGTAACGATTATTATAATGAAACACAAAGTAATTAACAAGCCCCTTGTCTTCTGTTTTCCAGCATTTATTAATGTTGCATTGTTAATAAGTAAATTAGGTAATAAATAAGAGCCCATCGAGGAAATGGGCGAAAATCGTAGGAGTCATGTTATAAGCGATGCGACTAGCGTCTATTTTTGATTCCCTTTTCCACCTGTACGCCCATATCACGCTATATGTGGCCCTTAGGTCTTGTTACATTAGGCTCTGTCCACCTGTACGGGATAAAGACGTGGTTTATGTATGTACGTGTATATAAAACCCACGAAGCCCAAGACTATGCACGGGATCCTACCACACGCTAAACTACGAATAATATTATAAATACGTACTCATATACCATTCGTGGAAAAAAGACATAAGTCATATTAAGACATTATTTTACTTGTAGGTAAGTACGTCTTTCTTCCACAAAATTATTTGATTACATTATTAATATTTATCAAATTACTGCAACAAACAAAATGAACAAAAAATAATAGTAATTTAAACGGAATTATCAACTATAGGGCTTAATGATAACGCCCGCTGCATCCAAGGGTACCAACCCCTCATTCATATCAATTAACTATGGTGATTTTTATGGTTATAATAAAGCCTTATTACGCGGCCAGAGGCGGGGCTCGTTAAAAATCTCTTTTCACGTTGCTTGACTTTAATTATCCGTTTTCTTTGTTCATGTTTATGAGCGCTGGGTCGCAACACCTGGCAAATAGTTCGTTGTATTTCGCTAACCGACATAAAGTAACCAAAACAAAAATTTCGCTATAAAACTTAAATAATAAAATAACTGGTTACCAACTAACTGCAAGAAGTTAGTTACTGAATAACATTGATAACATTTTTGCCAACTGCTAAAATAAGTATTTGTGCCTGCCGGCATAAAGTTTAATTGAATGATAACGCTCTTGTAACTCTCTCTGTACCTAACTTAATTATGACAAGTCTACCATACCATTCCTAAGGAAAAGAGGACGTGAAAATGTATAAAGTTAATACAAAATCATTCTCAAACTATTAAGTAATAGAAGCTTTTAAACTTTTACACTGAAAAAAGTGGCAGTCACAAAGTTCATAACCGCCGTGTCCACAATGAACTGACCCAAGGGTAACAAAGTCACTCATGTGCTAGAAACAAGAAACTATCAGCCAACGCAATTGACCGCTACACAACAAATCACTTAGATGCTCTATAGGCAATACGTATTTTATACGGCCGTAACTTTTTCCACGACATCCCTTTTTTCTCTCACTTTTTGTCAGCATTCAAAGACGAAGCACTTAGTGTTTGCGGTTCTAAGATCTTTGCGGTTCTGGCTTTGAGGAAACGAATTGTGGTGTTAAAGAATTAAGGAGCAATTGAATGTTCACTTTAGACTGCTTAGCTTTGCACTGGGGTCGTACTTAGTGTACCGAGTTGTTACTCGTACGTTTACACGGCGTGCCGTGAAATTGACTTGGAGATATTTGACAATTGATTGATTGAAATGTGTATCACACAATGCGTATGCACAAACTAAAATGATACCACATTAAGTACAAAAAACATGGTACCCTAGTCAGTGGTTTAAGTCTGAAGAAGAAAATTTTGGCATCAGATGGTTTACTGTCATTTCCAAATCGACGTAAAATTTCCGAGTTTGACGTCGGTTAAGAGGCTTTTAAATCGAAGTCTTTTGAGGGTAGTAAGTCTTTTTAGGGTTGTAGTAAGGCGCAAGTGTTGTTAGAATATTAGCAACTCAGCAACTTAGCAACTACATCCGAATTAATAAACTGGAAAAAAATACATATCCATATATTTCCTCTGAAAAATTCTGAATTCAACAGAGATTTAAATACAAGTCGTTGTATTCTCGGCCCTTCGTCCCAGTACTAGGAAGGCACTTAGGTATTTGCTTCTATGTACGACTTCGCAAACATGATACATTGCTGGAACATTTAATTACAAAATTACAACAACTTTGACTTCCCAGGGCATCGTGGAATATTACTGAAATTAAATCAGTTGATGGAAATGTTGTCAGTTACGAGAAAAATATCCTGTTACACTACAAAATTAGAGAGTCCTGGCAAGAGGAGGGTAATTTTAGGCTCCATTTACCCTTATTACATCTTGGTGGAGTAACGAGCATGTACGAAATCTCGGCAAGTATTCGCATGTATTTCACGGGATATATCTCATTAACGTAAGCGAGTGTTCCAAATATTTCATGAAAAAAAAATAGGGAATAATGCTTAGAAAATAAATGTTAAATGACATTTGAAGAGAAATTTCCTTAAAGTTTATGCCACAAAAAACAAGGCTTTGTCCAAAGTTGTCCAATGGTCTAACATTGTAAGTTATACGTATTAAAATTGTTGTAAAGTATCACGATTAGATTAGCAGCAAGGTATAATGCCTTAACGATGCTATTAAATAATCTGATCCCATACTGAAACGTGTAAATTCTGTTAAATAGATTTAGTGCAATATTTATCTCCTCGGTAAATATTTTTATTTATGCAGACAAAATTGCGGGCACCAGCTAGTTACACTGTATATTTATTTGGAAAGAAAAATGTAAGCGGTCAAATATATCAAAGTGTCTCATGTCTCATTCTCTACTTACTGTCATGGTGGAAATGAACTGAGCATTATAAATAGACGAAACGAAAAGGACGCATAAAACTCAGGTTACACGGTTCGCCTTACGTGAAGAAAAATTTGTCAGAAATGCGATTCCTTGAGTGACAGTACAATAGGTTTAATCTTCGCGTGGAAAATGTGACGTCGGAATATAGAAAGCAGCGCGTTCAGAGTTGGTTTTTATCTTTGTATAATTTTACTTTACATAGATGATTGCATATCCATATAAAAAATGTGTTGAGACAGTTTTGATAACAACTCCATTGCTTTTACTTTGGTGAAAATAACTTATTGCTTCATGATGTCGCAATCACTGTGAACTTAAACCGTTACGGTTGCGATTTACCACTAGTCACTGAAGAGAGCGGAGTGAATGTATGCAAAATCGCGCAATAACATCATCAGTTCAAGTGGTTCAAATCGACATGAAATTGTCTTGTTACAAGGAGAGAGTGGCGAGACGTGAGACGAGGTGAGACTTGGATGTGCTTGGTTTTTGTGGAGGCGCATCCTGAAAGTCAGTGATTTTACTTGTACTTGAGTAAGTAGCTCATGTAATCAATTATATAGGTAGGTTTTTTTTTATGTTAGAGAGGCCAGACAAACGAACTAGTGGGTCACCTGATGGTAAATGATCACCACTGTCCATAGACACCCGCAGCGCAGGTAGGTTGCTTTGGTTTTTTACTGGCTACAATTATTAGACATGTGTGGAAATGTTTGAAGTTTGGATATAGGTAGATCTCCCTCAAATAGTGCCACAACCAACACTCTCTGACCTTGATCTTACCAATAATTACTGGCGTTATTACAATTTACAAAGTACGCAAAATAAAGCAAGTAGAAACTTAACTACGTTAGATACCCATAGTTTAGTTGTTGTATAAAGTTAAGATGGACTGCTTACGATTTAAAATAGACAGTTTCCTAATTAATTCTTCACAGTATGTACACCACTAGTCTTATTAGCTTCAGATAGAGCTGTAAATCTCAAAAAGATATTGAGTATTTGTACTTCAGTGAATAATGAAAGCAACTCACACAGATACCAAGTTCTCTAACAATAGTTTGAGCATAATCCTCATACATCGTTTGAACTGAAATTCCAGTAAAATTATGTTTTAAACTTTCAATTAATCCACGAACGGAAACTTGCTTCGGCATGAACTCGCGAGAACTTACGCCCAGAACTTTATATCTTCTTACGATTATGAGTAAGCACGTTTTAAGTAGGCACGTACTGTGTTACTTACGTTGTATTGGCTTAACAATATTACACCTGCGAAGCAATTCTATGGTGTGTGTGAAGTTCCCAATCCGCACTGGGTCTGCGTGGGAACTATAGCCCAAGCCCTCTCTTTGTGAGAGGAGGCCTGTGCCCAGCAGTGGGACGTATGTACTCGTAGGCTGGAGATGATAATGATTATGATAAAAATTAAGAGTTTCAATTGGTGTACTCGTATCTACTGCGCTACAAAATCCAAGAATAATTATGTCTATGAATGAACTGAAATTACCTTGTTAATTAAGAACTTTTTGTTCGTGGACATTGATTTTGATTGATTTTCGTAAGCTTGTATTTATATATGCGAAGTAAAGGAGTAAAAGAATTCAAGAAGCCGAAGGTGTCATTCATGTTCTTTTGGATTATTTGCTGCCATTGGTTATTCCTATTGATGGTGGCCTCGTTCATTGGTTGTTTGACTGAAATAGTGTTTTGCTTTTGAAAATAAAATTGTTTTTCTATGATTTTGGACGTCTTCTTTTTATGTGGTCGGTTTATAAGCCCCATCAAGTACAAGTGAAGCAAACAACAGGGCGTTAAAAATATTGCAAGTAATATTATATGGAGGCGCTCGACTGATTAGTTAGAACCTTTGAACATAATAGATTAATAAAACTGGCCATCAAAATCTGAAACTCGTTTGTGTTTCGTCACTAATAGAGAACTAGCGCTAGTCCCTTTACGATAGTCTTTTCTTTATTCTCTCCAAATTTCCACTTCAATTTTGGATTTACGCAGGATGCTTATAATTTATTACATTAATTTCACGGCCTCAATAAGCAATGCTATTTGCACGATTTTTCTTTTATATGTGTAGTAAGCTTTATCTTTTACCTGCATTGATGGATAAATTGAAATGTGATAGTGATCTCAAGACGTGTGAACTAAGCCCCTACAAATAGAGAGGACCAATCCGCTTAAGCACTTATTTGTTGAGGATTTTAGTAAGAGGGATTTGGTTTACATTTGCGAGGTATTATTGTGTACATGTATTTAATCTAATTGATTTACTTAAGTTTACGCAATTCGTTCGCTTAAATAAATAGGATTTAGAGCAAACAAATATTTGGCATTTAGTGAGCATTGTCTATTTAAATAGATTTTCCGAATTCATTTAGTTTCGAGCACTGAAAAATTGTTAAGGGCTCCTTCTGTACACGTGATTCGATTTCTACATAATCATGATACTTAATAAACGATTTGTTCAGAAATGTCACTATCGAAACCATAAGATTTTCTGTAACGCTTTAAGTAAAATGAATCAAACTTGGTCTTTAAGCGCATAATCAAAAACTCTATCATCTACTTATATCAAACAACAAATCGCTGTAGAATAATTTATAATTATGTCACAGAATCATTATGATTTAAGATATTTTGGCAATGAAGAGGTCCTCTTAAACTAAGATAACAAGAAGTAACGAATAGTATGCGAGTAGTGTGTTGATAGTGGCAGCCGACCGTGCATACGCAAACACGCCGCTTGACGGCACAATTTGTTAGGACTGTTCTTTGTAAACGTCTCGCTTTGTGATTCCCGTATATATAGCGTGAACATTTTGACAAGTGGAATTTGTTTTGTAAGAGAGGGCGGAAATATACATCCTGACATTGATAAGTCTGCGGTCGTGGAACACGCTGCCGTACAAGTTTGTTGACTACACACTCGTAATACGGTTCAATGTAACATCTTCAGAACGCTACACCCACATTCCGAACTGACAATTCACTTCGGTGAGCAATAAAGCAGAATATGTGGATGGGAAACCACATTTGGGGGGAATTATTTTTAATGTGCCTTCGTTGTGAAGTTGAAAAGTGCGTATTTTTCTTCATGCGTGTTTCGGGTATTTCCTAATCAAATCAAGTACTTGAAGGCGAGTAGGATAAATCAATAAGCCGTATTGCGGTTTTGCGAGTCAAATTCGCAATTTGAAGCATTGTTGCTCTTCAACATTTCGTACCTTTATTTACATTAAAATTGGACGTGAGTAGATCAGATATTCATGTCCCTAAATTCTCAAACCTAAGTCAAAAACATTGTGTTGAAATTGCTTACTTACGATAATGTTGTGTTGATACCGATGTTTAAGTTCTAACGACAGTATTTGCACTATGCGGATTTTTGCCATCTTTCAATTTCCCTCCGTAAAGTTTTAATTCGAGACGTAAAGCGAGCTTAAAAGCGGTGTCTGGCAAGTTTCATCATCGCACAGATGCGTTGGTAGGAAGCTTACTTTGCGCACAAAGCCTACAAGTACAAAAGGCTCTGTCTCCGCTCCATTTTGTGCCTGACAAGCCGGGAAGTCGCGGAATGAGGCGCGTCAACTCTGCCTTGACGTCAGCAGTTAAAATGTACAAATTCACCATATATGTGATTGCATTCTTGGCGTGTCAAGTGTACCTGAATTTATAGCCGTCATGGATTAAGTCAGCTAACTACATGTTTGTAATTAATTATACAAAATATTAAAAATACCATTAGTTCTTGTTACCTTAGTCTCTGTTCACCCGGTAAGGTAATGTATGCATGAATGTATGTAAAAAGACCATGTTTTTAAAGTTAGTGTCATTTTACGTCAAAATCGTAGTTTGAAACATTTTATAGGCACATAAGGCACACCTTTAAAATTATGAACAATCTCCAATTAATTTCATTCGTAAAACAATGCAAACAATTGGAAACAGATCATTTTCTTTTGTTTTGTAACAGCCGTCGTCTGTGCTTTACTTTTTACAGGTTTGCCAACAAGTAATTTTAATTTAAAATTTTCAAGAAATCAAATAACCAACAATTAACTCCATGGTAAAATTACAGCGCTTTGCGATGTGTTTATAACGATTGTGCAATAGTCAAGATCTAAAGGTAAGTACAATAAATAGATCGTGAACCGAGGGCCGGAGCGTCGCGGATTACGTCAGCCGCACCTGTCCAACGATTAAACTTTGGGTGACGCCGAACGCAAACGTTTAATTTGGAAGTCAATCGCCAGGGCTGCCTCTAAACCAGTGGCTCCCAATCTGAGCCACAGAATAGTATAGTTCCGTGGTTAAAATCGACATTGTCAAACCAATACCGGCAATGGCTTCTGCGATTGAGTATGTTCTGGGGGTCACTCGAAAAATCGCAAGCGTATTAAAAATAGGCTCGTTTTGGAAGTTTCTAAGCGCCATTTCATGTCAATTTAGAAACAGCGACGGGCACGTCTGCTTGATGTGGAGCAGGATTCCTAGCGCTAGCTCGTGTGTGGTGAGAATAATTAATTTGTTTATTTTATCGCACGAAACTACCAAAAATGTTTAAAAGGCTGAATTAATGCGGAAAAACACTCTCTGCCAGTATTCGAGCAAAACAAAAACTTAAAATATTAAGCGCAAATGTCACAAAAAGATTGAGAGGCCCTGCCTGAAACCTTTATGGCTTGTCATTTAACTGGAAATAATTTTGGCCCGATCAAACGGCCGACGTTAAATTATAACGACCGCTGTACTTCGTATTGAGCTCCGAAATTAATTATGGACATCGAATAACTTTACATCGAATAGGTTGATGATAGATTCCGAAGAATTTGTAACTGGTGCTGATTTCGATGCGAAATTTCCACTAAACAAAGCAATTTGGAAATAAAACTTGCTCCGCTTTAGAGAATCTACTTGGTTAAAATAAAAAGTACGAGTTTCACCTAGCCAAAGGACGAGATTTGTTTCGATTTTAGAAATCTCTAATATTTCAAATGACACAACATTTGTCATAATGTATAGTAGTGAAGAATGATGAATTGATACTCTTGTAATTTTTCAATGTCAAAACTTTTGATTAATTAAGTCAAACAAAACAAATACTTTATCTAATGCTTGGACGCCTATGATTTATATTTTATACTTTTACGAATCGTCGAATTCAAATAATGATGTTTCCTTAGTTAGCGTAACCGAAGGATCATGGTATAAGATGGAATTTAGCCGCGAAACAGTGTGACTCAACCGGAGATAGCGGAATGACCCTAGACGCGTTCTTGAGCGACTGGCCAGGCATAACTTTTGACATGGCGAGTTGGAAGGACGAGGAAGAGGCCTTTGTACAACAAGAGGGCACCAATACAGGCTAATAGTTAAAACTAAGCTAATTAATTGAACGTTAATGAAAAATATTAATTGGGATTTAAAACACTATGCAACATTTATATTTTCAATGAACTTCATACTTCTAAATTCGGTTTTATATTGTTTAAGTGTTTTTGTTTTTAAATTGTATTTTTTTTTCAATAACTAAGAGTGCGTCTCATTATAATAAGACACCAAATATAGTCAGTAAAAAAATATTTAAATATTAAATATTCAACCGTGATCTAATTTATTTGCAGTCCCTAGCATGACGGTTGTAACGAGAGCCCTAACCGGGGAAGACGCGTTGTCTACTCGGCTTTATTATTTTGGCAATAATATCATACGCTCTCAGACGGTGCCCCGCCACCCCCGCCCCTCTGGCACCGCGCGGCTTCAGAAATAGTATTAGAAATTCATAGTCTATTATTGAACGTGTACTTTCATATTTAGGACGAGCTTTTGTTAGGAAATATCGTGGTTAACGCGCGATTATGGGCATTGGGCAACACTTGTTTTTCGTGCCTTTGGAGCGTTGCCAAGCCGGTGGTTTTCTTTTGGTGTTTAGTTTAAATCTGCAATAAAAGGAAATAGTATGTTTCTCGGTTGTGAGTTTAATTGGAAGGTTGTATAAACACATAACACATGCGTAGTAAATTCTAAAATATATGTTAACGATTAATTAAACGTTTAGGTGTGTATAATATATTTAAGCAGATGAAAATTATGCACTTAATGAGTTTGTGGATTTTATGTAATATATATAGGTATTTTTTTTAATTTGTTTCTAATTTAATCATAGTTTCATTTCTTTTCAATTCCCCTTTTGTATTTTTTTTCATTAGTAAAATTCAATTATAGAACAAAAAAAACTAGAGTTCGAAGTAATTTTAACCAACAATTACGAAACTTTTGCCTGCCCAACCTTTTACGGACTCGTCCATTTAAGACTTTTAATCCGATTACAAAAAACTTATTGATCCCTTTTGGGAAAAAGTCATATAGAAGCATGGAGCACGTTGGTGCCGAGTTCTATGCGGCCTGCGACAGATAAGAGCGGAGCGAGTCGCACCTACGGCGAGGTAAATGGAGAGCTTACGGTGAACAATACGCTTCCGCCTGTGACGCCGGCCTGGGTCGTTGCCTCCACAGCCTGGCGTACGATACCGCGTCCAAACTTAGAACAGACTTTCATATTGATTAGTACATTGTGTGTGCATTTTGATATGCTTGCGAAACATTACAACGTTGTATTTTGGAGCGACTCAACTGAGACAGGCACAAAGTGTCGATGACATCGCTCGAGTGAAGATGACGAAGAGCGCTACAGTTTCTTCAAAGACCATTATGAGTGTAATGCTCAATGTATTACGGTAGCCGGCTTTTATTTGCTTGATTTATTAAAGACTACGGCGATTTTAAATATTTATTGCATTGATACAATCGCACGTATGCGTTGCGACACTACCTATTGTTTGTCGCTGCGCCGATTGAAGATTTAATCATGAAGGGATCGCAACTCGCATCTGTCAGTAATAATATGTTAACAAAATATCGTGGTCAATCAGACTACGTTAATTACGCTTAGTTATAATACGCGTAAGAATAAAATATATGATAAGTTTGTTATGCCGCGGGAATTTCAAATTTTCTCTTCTTAGTGCACCTCTACGATGCTCTCTCTTTTGTGGTTTAGACTGTAAGTTGAATGTCAGTCAGTTTCATGATAGTTATAAAATAAAATACTTAAGTGCCTAGGTACTTAAATGAATATAGAAGTAAAAAAATACATTAGTAATACACCTAGCCTAGAAATAACAAATCGCAAACTAGATATTTATTATTATATCTAAGATAGAATAGAATAACACAAATAAAGATGTATATTATTAGCCAAACTTTCAACTCTGCATAAACTCAAAACTTGCGTTTAACACAAAACAGGATGTTTCAATCTAAACATTAATCCCGACGCCTTGTGTCTAAGGAAATGGTTCATTACCAATTTCGTCGAAAATCAAGCGATTCGGTTAATCGATTATGTCAAAAACACCGTAACGGAGTTAGTAACTCTTTTTTAAACAGTTTTGACGGTAATATCCGCGTTTGTTTGAAAATGTTTAAGCCTTTGAAGGCGAGGGGCCTGTCATTTCGGTAAGCCGAGCGGAGATAACTCGATGACAGAAATTATTTGCTTGACTAAATGTAAAAAGTTAGGCCTTTGAAATATTTCACCCTTTAAAATGCACGGCGTGATTTTTTATAAAAGAAAGTTGAGCGGGTTTAGCCTTTGCTTAGCCTGTGTTTGTTTCTCGGGCAATCAATAGTTACGTAAAGCATAATACGAACGTGCAATTTTTATTTAAAGGCATCAAGTTAAAACAATTCCTCATACTCTTGTGCTGTCGAAACCCTTCCTTAGAACAAGGCGTAACAAACAGAGGTCGATGTCGACATTTTGACGTGATGTCAAGTGTAGCTGCTATGAATGTAGGTGAAAGGCTAAGAGGGTTCGCTGTACAAATCTTCACAGTCGTCGCTCGGGGCGCCACTCCACGAAACTTTCTTTATGTTGGACGTACGACCCTACATAAACATAATCGACGTGTGACAGTTTCTCGTGCTCAGGATTCTCGCAGACAAGAGGCAAATACTAAAATGAAGCCACTTTCAATCATAAGGGTAGATAATAAACGATATATCCTTTTATATTCATTATTCCTTGGATCAGTTTGGTTATGGCGTATATATATTACATAATTAAAGCGGTTATCAAAATATGGTTAAAACAACACTGATATCTCAGGGCCTTTTTCAAAACCTCAACATCCGCAGCTCAGATATTACGATAGCAACTAACGATAAGACTTTGATATTGCACCTAATACCTACTTACATGTTGGAGTAAAACTTCATACAAAATAGTTTATTAATTACGACGTGAACTCGAAGTATTTTACGTTGGAACGTAAAATTCCTGTATTTCTGAGCCCCGTCGCCCCAGCAATGCACTCATGCAACAACGTCGTCTCAAAACAAACCCTCGTAGAGCACGTCTATGAAAACTTTCTGTCGGCTTCGGCATGTCAGTAAATTTTATTTGAAGGCAAATACTTTACATAGAGGAAATGTCATTGCCTTTACGCTATTGCAATATATTTTATTTGTTATGAAATACCTGATAACAACTTGGAATTTTTAATAACCGTTCCCAATCTATTTAGTATTATTACATAAACAAAATCACTCGCAATATTGACACTTAAGTAGTTTTGACGGCTCGCTACAAAGGTGACTATAAAGTCACCTGAAAGCGTTATGTAGTACGAGTAACGCTTGATTTTAAGCACTTAGTAATAGCATTACGGTAAAGTACTATGTGATGTTAAGGGGCACTCGCATAGTGCATCGATTTTTAATGTGCTCCATTAAAGTGAGAGAGCCGCTTGATTGCTCCATCAGCACCGTAATGTGTCTGTCAGCTTCTCCGTGCAGGAATTGTGGCTCATTCCTGAAAGCAATTTGACCCTAAATCTTATGGAACCCTTGCGTAACATCAAAGAGCCACGTGTGAGGTGACACATGTATACAATAACGTATTAAGACAATGTATGTTGGGCGTGTAGGATCAAAGATCTTAGATCGAGTGAAACGGTGAAGTTATTTCAAGGGGTTGCCCGATATTGGTTTAATGAGCCAAGTTAGACACAAATTACACCGTTGTAAAAGTTGTTAGGAAAAAAGCAACTTCATAGAATTTTTGGTGTCTACATTGATTCTACTACGGTATGAGTGGCTCCGATTTTTTTTCCGGAAACCTTACAGTTCATCATTTCTCGATCTAAACCACTTTATTACGTTCGCACTTAATGCCGCAATAATTAACACATAGACTAAATATCAGTGAAACACAAAACAAAGAGGAAGCTCCGTACCACACTTCTCAAGCAAATATGCACAAAATAGTTTCCCTATTATCATATTTGCTTTGTTACTTCACACGGAGGCATGTAAAGTTTTTAGACTGACGCGGAGCGTTGCGGCGTATAAATAACTTATAGCTAGGTGCATAATCGTAATGTAATAAGATAGATCTGGAAACTTTAAATCAGTTTACCGCGGTGTGATTAAAACGCGCACGCTCGCAGCGCAAAACGTTAACTTAAATTTGTTAACTATTTTCCGTTTTCCATATAAAGTAGTTAAATAAATTATTCTAGTCATTCTAAATTAAGCTTTAACGTCGTATACTTTATATTGTGGGTATTAACGCGTCTCCTGACACCGGTAAAACTAAATAGTCGTCGCCGACTCATCGGCCAAAATTAGGAGTTACAAATAGGTCATAGACACGGGCGTTTATAACAATTTTAAGGTCGGTCGTAAAATAAGATGGTGTACTAATTGCATATTTTTGATTTAAATCTCGATGATTAATAGACTGCAATATTTATTCAATACCTAATCACATTTAACGTCATTTATAAGTTCTCCGGTCGGTCCGAATAAGGCCATTTTTTTATAAAATATAGAGTTCACAGCAAAAAACAACCACAGATACAAGTTTCTTAATATAAGTCATTTGCTTATCGGTTCTGAACATATTATAGGGAAGTTATGATATGGATGTAGATAAATTATTGAACGAATAGTTTAATGTTAGTATATGAGTCCGATTATCGTCCGATTACAACGGACGCGCACATCGCTTAACCGTATGTAGAATACATTCGGCCCTGTAGGGTTTTCGTGAATAAGGTGAGTACCTTTGAGGAAGATTATACGAAACATCCCATAATTAGTCGAGTACCTAAATTCACAACTATCATATCTTAGTTACAAATAATACTACACCTCAAGGAATATGAACTCTTTACGATAGCCGATGAAGTAATGAGATCGATACTTGCTGATAGAGCACCAAGTATGTTTCCACATTAAGTGGACCGAATCCCCTGTAGACGGACCTACGCACTCTCCGTGGACCCCGACTTTTACGGAGATCTTGTGGAGGTAACGAGATGTTCCACGCTCTTATGCAAGACCTCTTACGTAGATACTTTTGGAAAGGAAAATACATCTTTACTATGTGGAAGGTTCATAGTGGTAAGTACACAATACGGACACAACTATGTTTGGGTTTGAGAAGATACTTACGTACTTTCATACCACTAAGCTAGCACAACTTGCTTTTTAGCTTTTTTGGACAATAGAAGATAGATATTGTTATATTCTCAGAAGCTGTTGCCTGGTTTTAGTCAAAA
Organism: Pandemis corylana; assembly: GCA_949127965.1. Classification (NCBI taxonomy): domain Eukaryota; kingdom Metazoa; phylum Arthropoda; class Insecta; order Lepidoptera; family Tortricidae; genus Pandemis; species Pandemis corylana. Next base: position 8,387,703 of record OX421856.1, on the reverse strand, counting down.
TAATACAATATTGAAACTTTCACAGAATAGAAATAACTACGAAACTTTAATTGAATCGGTGTTGGTAACAATCTTGTCTGTAGCAGTTACCCTTTTACTGTAACTGTTTTGTGGCACTTTGAAACTAACTCTACACAGGTCGCATGTGTACAAGGACAAGGATCCGTGTAACACATTATATTATGTAGTTAGTATGCATGTGGGAATAGGTGGTTGCTCTTCAATTAGCTAATTACAATTTAAAAAATAGAACGGCTGACCAGAGAGTGGCAACGAGGTGTCGTTTGATGTGAAACTTGCATGTTACGATCTAATTAAGTTAACGTAATAAAGTTTAAAGATAATAAATAACTCGCTTCTTTTTCGACTGCCATCCCCAAACAAATATTTAAAACACATGTTTTATAACGGGTAAATTCATAAAAGTGACTTTACATATTTTGTCGCATGCGGTATGCTTATGCTTGAAAATTAATGTATCGTTTTATAAAAAAATATTAGTCAATAGGTAACGGTTATTTTTACTTGGAAGGACTAAATTGCGTAACAGGCATTTCAAATTATGTGGTTACGAGCAGACTAGAGAATATACCCCGACGACCGGATAACCTAGTGGTTAGAGAACATGACTATGAAGCTTGAGGTCTCGGGTTTGATCACCGATCGGGGCAGATATTTGTATGAAGAGTACGAATGTCTGTTCTCGAGTCTTGGATGTTTAATATTAACATATGTATGTATGTTTGTCTGGTATCCATGGTACAAGCTTTGCTTAGTTTGGGACTAGGTCAATTAGTGCCAGTTTTCGCAAGATATTTATGTATTTTATTATTTTTATTTTTGGGTCTAGAACTTTCTTCGTTAATTTCTTACACAGAAAAAACTTTACTCATATCTACAGGTACATGAAAACAAGAAAACTGCAGCAAGTAAATGCCAAAAACAATTAACAATATTATTTCAGAATTTGTGTTTAGGATAAAAGAATAGGTAGGTATAAGAACGTTTCTTTCCACCAAAATGCTATTACAACGCTGTATTTTGCGGAACGTCCAGTCTTGTCGGATCCATAAATATTTCATAAAAAGCACTTGTCATCATACTGCGACCACTTGTAGGGAGAGGCGGGGAAGGTCATTTGAGTCTGGTGGGGGTGTATACGTGCAAATGTTTCAAAGAGACTCTTCTAAAGTGATCTTTTGATGTTTCCCTCCTTGTGCTTCACAGGATAACGACGAGTGTAAATTTATTTTTTTCTCATTCTGTTTGCATGATTTTATGTTCATTTTCAATTCAATATCCTAATTACATTCGTAGTTAAGACCTGAAATTATGTTAAGATGGATAATATTTAAATTTATAAGTATGCTGTTTATAGAACATGTATCTTTACGAGTATTTCGAGCGAACAAGAGATTTGAAATAATTTATTTTAGAAACCTGTCTTGTGTATACTACGTTATAAAGAAACCCAAAATGAACTTTAAAAATACAAAGAGCAGTTTTAGGGAGACGATAGAACTTACTCTTTTGACTTTAAGTATCTATGTACCATAAGCGGCATTACTGTACATCAATTTGCGGTTTTTGGCCAAAATTGGCGACGTACAGCGAATATCCACTAAGGGCCGATTTTTCAATCCTTAGATAAGCATTTAAATGACAGATACCCATAGAGTTATTCGTAGAATAGGGCTTATCTGACGATTGAAAAATCGACCCTAAATCATTCAACGACCAACCAATTTCATTATTTTTTGCGCCTGCTGCATACTTACTACGATCACGCATATTAATTTATACTTTATTGCTTTATTTTTACCCTACTCTTTAAGTGATATTTTAGTAATGGGAATTAGGGTGGAGAAGCTTACCCCGAAAACACTAAAAAATATCTTAGATTTCACTGAGTTCATGTGGGCGACGTCGCATATAGAAGCTAGCATAATATAAATAAAGTTTTACTTACTGATATCTGTGTGTGTACAGAAAATAATAATAACTCCAATACAATTTCCCGTGAACTTCAAGGGCTTGAAAACGCGACGATATCAATACCGTTTAATGAATGAACAATAATTTCCATCCCGAGTTTTGGGATGATATTGATTTTTAATTTGCGCCGTTAAATCAAGATTGCGCAATCTGATTATAAATGGCGTTAGGGCGTCGGGTCGAGCGGCACTACATTAAACATAAGCTGACGTCAAGGGTTAATGGTGGTTGTGAAAAACCGACAGAACGGGAATAAGTCCCTACGGTGTGTGTACCGGGGCGCCTCAATAGAGTTTACATATAATATTAAGATTAAGATTATTTTAAGGTAGTTACTGTAAACAGTCGCTTATGTTGCTCTTTAATCATGTTTTCATACTTACACGTTACAAAACTATGTGAGTCCACAGCAACCAAAATTTTACTATTTACCGGATTGTAAAGTCATCTGACTTACACAAGTATGCAAAGTTTCAACTCAACCGGTTGAAGATATCTGCTTCAAAATTGATTTGCAAGTTTCTACCCGGACAAACATACATAAATACATACATTGAAAGATTTGGACCAAATATGCGCGCTGGGACCCCATGGAGCCCGAAACCAACCCCGAATGGTAGAAAGTAGTATTCGGAGCCGAGACGAGACCTTTGTATTTTCACCAGCAACCGACCCAACTTTCACGGTGACATGCCGTCCGATCTCTTGCCATCGTCTCTGGCGATACAGGGAGGCTTTTACGCTGACGGTCTCGTTCGCAGAAAGAGCATTTAAATAAAAAAAAACATCCAAGTATTTTCTTTATTATTTTCTCACAACTAGTAACACTACCACTGAAATTCCTATTCCTTTTTAACTCTTTCATCAGCCTCACAAATTATTGTACCTACAATGAAGAATCATCCTGCAAAATTTGGGCATTCAAACTAACTCAGCTTATTCCATCGGAGTGTTTTGTCTCATTTATAACTCCTAATGATTCGCCTAATTATATTATTACGTAAAATATGAGGGTCTACGGTGCCCGCGGACATGTTCCGCTTCCCCGAACATCTTGCTAATTGCTTCTATTGTGCACGAAACTAACTTAACCGAACAAAATAATCACAACCATTCAACCATTGTATTAAACTGAATACATAAACACTTTCGTATACAGGATTTAAATAAATAATGTTATCCAATTAGGCAAATGCTGTAATTTTGTTAGGGGGATAACAGTCGCTAACTTTGTATGGTGGAGGTTAGTTAGACGGTCAATGTTTATCGGTTTTGAGCAAGATACCGTTGTTGGTGACGGATATAGAGCTTGTAATATTACAAAACTGTATTCTATAAAAATGTACTAGCAAGTATAGGAGTGGTTGTTTACTCGTACAGGTCTGTGTGTTTATATCCATGGAGAAGCTGCGTTTATTCTCACACGTGCGCTTAAAATCACCGTCTGCGGCAAACTTCTCGATCAGCATCATAATGGATATCGGCCCTGCAGGTACACAATTAAAACGCAGATAGAACCCAACTCTGGAAGCGTAAAGTTCGTGGAAGGGACAAACAAAGAGGGGCTTCTAAGTTACACTCTTGACAAGGAAACTTTAATTAATTGAAATGTTTATGATGTTAACCGTTGGGGAATATTACGAGTATTTTGATAATATTACACAGCCAGGGATCTTATAATGGAATATAAATTGAAATTACCGTTTCGCTCTTCAAGTTCTATCTTAAGAAAACGTTTACGTATTTGTGGAGCTAAAAACTCGGAGATTGTGCTGGTAAGTATCAATATCATCGTGTTTTCTATGTTAATTAAACGTATGAATACGTTGATTACAACGTGATGTGCTACGCAAAAGAACGCCGTTAAAAAGTTTACTGTTTCGGAGGATGCGTCATCCGAGTAAACAAGCACCTACCTATTTTGTTTTACGTTCAAAGTTAATGTAACTACAGAGTTAAAGGAGTTTTTATCCGACAATGCGCCAACTCATGACAAGCTTAATGCAAATGAACTGGTGTGTAAGTGCACTGCAGGTGTCGGCAGCTGAAGTTTAAAGTAATCAACTCGCGTCGCTTACCTCGCGGCATCTGGTTAGGCGACCTAGTCGCAGAGTAAACAATGTGACAGTCTTCATAAGTCTATTCAAATTCAAACACTAGCCGTTATTCCATATACTTTAATCGTACATGTTATTTAATTTAAGTAGCTTATTCTTCTTGAAATTTTCTCATAGTACGGTACTTGACTTGAATTAACCTTATTTAATATTGCAAAAGTGGCTGGTTTTAAAATGATATCATCTTTCCTATTTTTGCTGACATGTCCGAGTTAGCTCCTTGAGAACTAAACGTGGTGGCTAGCGTAAATTTCTATTACCATACGAAGTACATAGGAACCTATCCAGTAATAATAATCGCAAAATTAATTTTAGTAAGCTCAATTTCATAGAAAAGTCTGCGTGTATGGAGATTCTTGTAAAATATTTCATACATTCTCAGAACATTAAAACTCTGATAGTTTGGCCCTATTTACAGCTTTGTCATTCTGAGAAGATGAATAAAGCATTGAAGCATAATGGGCGCCAGGTATTGTAAAACCAACCCCATTTCCATAAGTCTGTAGGCACTTTTCCTCCCTTGCTGCGATACACCTCGCATTTGCATAAGTTAAATATTTTATAAAGCTCTCAATTGAAAACAATTTTACAAAATAACATTTTCCGCACAAATAAAGACATTCGATCTGTCGGTACAGGAGAGTTCCATTACGTTTGTCTAGCGACACTATCCGAAAGCGACTCGATCGGCGGAGCTAAATTAGGATTGACGTCGACAGGTTTTGTAAAAGCATTGCACTGTTGAATTATTAAGGCAGCTCTGGCTGGCTCTATATCCGTACTGCGGGCGGCCGCCAGTAGGCACGTACGTATATAGCAGCGTAGGTAATAGTCCGTTTACAGAAGCAGCTCATTTTCAATTCTGACACCCGGATAAAGTGGTCGGAATATAGCCGCAGTCGGCGATTAAAAAAATCCTTTGCTACCTTTTAGCTAACTCGGCGATTGCATTTATTTACGCAATAAATATTTAAGTGCTAGGATTTCACGCCGCCAGTCTGGTTGCGAATGCTAATACACTATGCCTAGAGCTAAAATTGTTAACATCTAATAACAGGACCCAGCTATCAAATGTATGTCGCGGCGTGGATTGATGGGGTGATTAGAATTAGCGTCGCCGTCTAATAATTCGGATCTAAAAGTGACAATCGTAAACGATGTGTCTGTAATTAATATGGCAGAAACTAACACTGTTTCGAACTATTCCATCGAATATCGAGATTGGAGCTTATTGAGAGAGCAAAAGTTCGAAAGCAATTTCGTGAAAATTTAATGCTCTCGAAAACTTAGAATGAGGAGTTTGCGAAATGAAGCGAACACTGAGCATAGCTAATTTGTTACGAATTTTGAATGAGGTCCACCAAAGCGGCTGTAAAGGTTTTTTGTATTAAAATCTTTGAGAACTTTTGTAATTGCTTCTTAAGCCTGCCTTCCATTACAGTCAGAATGAAGGTGACAGGCGAAGAAATTACTGCTTAAAAGGTAAGAATATAAATCCTGCGAAAGACTTTTCTTTTTACAGGTAATAGTCCAGTTTTTGGGGTTGTAAATGATGTACAAATACTTTTATTTACTTGCGACAATCATTTTGTCGTTACATTAAATCAGAACATGATATCTAATCTGTAATCTTCATAATCTCCAATAGGGTAAAAGCTTTTAATCGATCCATTTGTAGTAAATAATTATGTGATTGTATTTTGGCGTGACTATTGTTAATTATAATTATCAAGGTGTAGTGATTTGTAAAGAATGGACGTGGATTACAAAACATCCAATAGTATCGCTTTTGGAATCGGAATATTGTTCATTGTTAAGTAGATTTTAATGATCATTCTACAAAGATATATTTTTATCATTTGTGTCGATAGTTCACATCATGTTTAACCTAGTAAGACATAAGAAGCATAGTAAATAACTTAGTATTATGGTTTATCGTTTTATGAGATTTTTTAAAAGGAGAAAATATTATAATTCCCGGGGCTAAAAGTTCCTTTCCAAGTGGTTTTCCGTAAACTAATTTATCCATTTTATCTAAGCCGATTTCCGAGCGAGCCAACTTTTGATGTGTAAAAATAAACGGGTAAACACTTTCAGATTTATATAACCGGAGCTAAATAAGGGTTTTATTTTATTTCGTCGGCTCTGAACTTCTACAAATAGTTGATCGAATTAGTTTTGTGAATTTGTATAGCGCCATTAATCATTTTCTCGGGCGTAATTTTAACTTGACGTCCTAAAAGTATACGAACGAAGTTTTTACCTTTTTAGTTACGCTTCAGCCATATAAAGTAAATAAAGAATCCCCAAGTGTTTTATGGCATCAAGAAACGAATTTCTGAAATTTTACGAGTTCACTCGTAGTTCCGATATCCAGCCTTAGAGATGTGATTACGACGGCAGCCAGCAAGGGTGAGGTCGCACTCAAAAGGTAAAACAAACTAATTACCCGTTTAGACTATTTGCTCAGGCATCGCGATTGTTTCGTCGCCGCCGGGTATTCACCGAACGGGCTAAAGCGAACATTGCCGGTTACCTAGACGCTACCTTGGAAATGTAAATTAATATTCTATTCGCGAATGTTTAAATACAAATTGAAACAGATATGACATGAATTTAATAACGCACTGAGGTACGCCAGAGTTGCGGAGCGTTGAAATGATTGCGTTTCGTTTTTACGATCCTTCTATTTTTTTTAACGTTCAATGTTCTTCCGAAAAGGAAATTTAGGTTAATAATTTTACATTAAACACAGTTTTAAAATGTCTTTTGTTTTGCATTTTAATAAAAGTGTCTATTGGAAAGTAGGAAAAATTTTCTGTTGAGAACCAAGTATCAAATTTAGTTTGAGATCGGCTGGGGAAACAACGGAGTTGCCTCTATCAAGCTGAACACATATATAAACCACTCTGCTAAATGGACTGTCAAAACGAGGTTACAGGCTGATTGTTTTGACATGACAGCTCGTATAACTCATAAGTGAACATAAGTTTCCTTCACCCAGGAACAATTATCGTTACGGTGGGCTTTATGAAAATTTATATCCAACATTCATTTCTTGGGCGCTTTAATAATGCTTGATGTTTGGCCATGCAATATAACAGGATAACTTCCGTCTGCGGAGGTATTTCAGCCACGTGGGTAGTTTGCCGGCAGGTAGGCTCTGTCTCTCTTGCTCTGACGTGGTTTTGATGAAGTGCAAGAGGGCAAGCATAAATTCCACCGCCATGAATCAATAAGCTGGTTCACTCACACAGCGCCGGTGGTTGAGTGTTGTTACGTCATACAGCCTAGGTACCCGCAGACGATATTTTGACGGGAGACTGGCGTGCTGTTTAGAAATTACACGCGGCGGGCGGGCGCCCCGGCAAGGAACTTCCTATTAATTGTATGGATTTTCAGTTTAAAATAAATTGCTCTCTGATTTATCGCTGCTCGTTAACGGTAAAACTCATGCTGAGAAGCTGTAATGCGTAGGAAAATGACAAGAAAAATCTTTGCTGATTAAGGTTTAGGCGTAGAAAAAATAGAAATTACTTTTGATTTTCAACATGAAACTACCGTGAGACTCAATCTTTGTATTATTATGACTTTTGATGATGAAATTAAAGTATGTAGCATCATTCAGAGCTGCTTATGGCTCTTATAGCTATTGGGACTTCTGGGCAACTATAGTATATCTATGACACACACTTCGTCGAATGATTCAGGGGGCATTATTATGGTTTCCGCGCTACAGCGTGTTGAGGTAGGTACGCTTTGTTACGCGCAATAATAAGGAACCGCGTTTTGAGCGTTTGTATTAACAAAGCTTCAATATATTCCTGTTGTAATTGTCAGTAATGTTAATATAATGATATCATGAACAGAGAACAATAATGTTTAGTAACAAGCTTTCTTTTAAGTGGATACCTGTTACGGTCGCAGATATTAGTAGTCAAGGTGGCTTTACAAAATGCGTCGTATTTTAACGTAACATTGCATAGTTTGACGTGTTAGTAAGCGTTTTTTATTCTTGCATGGTTTCATACACATACAAACATACCCAAATCTCGTCTTTATCTCTTACGGGGTAGATAGACAGGCCACGTTTAGCAAGATTGTGGGCGTAAGGTGGAAAATGGAATTTAAACAGTGATGGGTTGCTAGCCGCATCGCCTATAACATGATTTATATGATTTACGTCCATTGCCCTTGATGGGCTTTTACCATCTGGGCGGGAAGAAAATCAACTGGTACATTCTGTATTTTTTCTTTGCTCCCAGACCACCATAGAAGGTTTCATAGAGATTTAATAATTAAAATTAGTTACGGGATTCGGTTGGCTCCAAAGGTTTTTTCTCAAAAGCCAATGTTTTTTTATGAGAATTTGAAATTATTCGTTTTAAGATACATTACAGACGAGATGTGTTAGAGTGTTATTTGTATTTATACACTTGACTGTACCTGCCCTTCAAGCAGCCAATTCGCGCTAAATCGTAAATAAAAGGAAACGCAAATAAATAAATTTGCCCCTAATGTAAAATTAAAGAGCTGAATAAAATATCTATTACGAGAACCTCTCAGATTGTTCGCTAAACAAACTTGAAGCCGGTTTTAAAATGTATGGTAACAGCGGAACCGCGGGCAACGTATTTTCATCACGTTTCGCCTGTTTGAAATATTCAACAGCATCGATTATCGGCTCACTTTGTACACAAATGCTTTTTTATTCAATTTCCAATATACACTTTCAAGTTCTAAAATGCCGTGCAGCGGGGAAATTCCGCTTGTACCCGAGAAACCAGAGAAGGTAAAGTATTATTAGTATTAAAAATAAATGTATTAATTACTTGATCGAATCAGACGTTACTTTGCGGAGTACCTCGCTGCTCCGCAACTACGGCAGGACGGCTGTGTTTGTGAAACATAATTATGTAATAGACATGCAAACATACACGTGTGTCCAGTCATAGCTATATCGTGAGACATATAGGTGTAGCCACACGTGCGGTGCACCAAGATACATTTTTTGTTTTGTCCAAGCAGTTTTTGCAAGATTTTGAATAACTTTCCTCATTATCATTAGGTAAGTCCTCACACAGTGTAGTGTATCCTTTAAAATCAATAACTGGGTACACACTGGTTATACTCGTAAATAAGTAAGTAAGTAAGTAATTAAATGATTTATTGTACAAATATAAAGAAACAGATACAATTCACAAAAAAACCTAAAAACCTTATGTTCGATATTCCCAATAATCTCACAGACAGACTGATGGATGTATATGTATGGAAAAAGCCCAAAGTCGATTATAGTATCTTTTACGTACATATAATGTTTTTTTTTAATAATTTCGAGATTATGAAAGCTAAAGCCCTTAAAAGTTAATTAAAATATGACTACACCAGCGTATTAGGTACTTTATTGTTAATTAAGAAATGAAACTGTATCTTCTTGAAACCTTACTAAAACAATACACATAATATATTATATATTATATAAGTTAAGTAATATTTTCTTTCCTCGCTGACATTTCGTGTTTAACTAACTTAATGTTGTCGCGATAAAAAACTCAATAGGTACTGATACTGGTACTGGATAAGTTCGCCTTTGTGCATTTGTGTTGTCCTGTATTCATCTTTTTCATGTGTTTTATGTACAATAAAATGTTATACATGCACACATACATAAGGCTTCTCTTGAATTGAGGAGGCTTGATCTCAGTACGAGGAACTCCACAGACTCCACACATGCAATTGCTTCGCAGCTACGCGGGTTTCCTCAAAATTCGACAACTCAAAATGTGATGATGATATCCTTCAGCGACTGTAAATTTCGTACATAAATTCCGGAAAAAAAGCAGCTTTAAGTTGAGGTTCCCAACCACGACTAGCCAGGCTACCTCGGCTGTTCTAGGTAAAACGAAAAACAAGTAAGTTTGCGATATGGTCAATACATGATTTGATTATGTAACTACGAGTAACTTGAAAATATATGCGAAATATAGAGTTTTTTAAATATAAAATAGAGTAGCAAACACGCAAGCAAGTCACCTGATGACAAGTAATCACCACCACCCATGGACACAAGTTTAGTGCGAAAATTTATTGAGATCGCCAATTTTTTCGTATCTGAATTATTTTTTGGCGATAAATGTATGAATATGGCAACAATTTCCTGACAAAGATGATCTTTTATTTTCTTTCTTAATTCTGTAAGTTAAATAATTTTCGTAGCTTCATAATGTTGATTTGAGACTTGTAAGTATAAATCTTGTTAGCAAGGGGGCTGGTTGAAATGAGCTGATTACCACCCACCATACGTAAATGCGTGGCCTCGTAAGACTGGTGGACAAGATGCATTCAAGCGTTATGAGCCAACGTGAAAAAAATTGTATCGTTATTGTAATCTAGTAAAAATGCTTTCATTTCGAAAGTTTGCTGTAGTATTTTGTTTGTCGTTGAAGTCCGTACCTACTGTAACAGTATCATACTCGTGACATGTCGTTCTGGGGAAGAATCTTCGAGGAATTATTCATTTATTTAAATTCAGAACACCATCCCTACTAATATTAGAAATACGAAAGTAACTCTTTCTGTCTGTTACCTTTTTACGCTTAAACTGCTGAACCAATTTGGTTGAAATTTGGTATGTACTGACATTTTTACTACCAGGGAAGGACATAGGATATTTTTTATCCCGGAAAATTGGATAGTTCCAGCGGGATAACTATAAACGAATTCTGCGCAGACGTAGTCGCGGGCAACAGCTAGTTCAGTACAACACATAAACATAATGGTATATTGTAAAACAAACAAATTTACAAATAGACTTAAAGGTATTTTATAGCGATACCTACTTGTAATAGCTGACTCAAAATGATATCATAGCATGATTCACTAGTCTGAAGTAATTCCCAATAGAAGCCAGTTTTCAATTAAATTTCAGTTTAGGTAAACCATTTTAATTAGGAGCCTATTAAACTGTTTGTTGTGTTATGCGCCACAGTACAATTATGTCCCGTAACAGTGCTTTATTTACCCGTCGCACGGTTGTTCGAATATTCGCGTAATTACACGAATAAGGCAAACATTTGGACAAATCCCGCCCTGCGTACGACCAGCATAACAAACCCTATTGTCCAAGTTTTTGTCGCTGGCCATTTACAAAGCGACTGCAAGTTGCTAACAGCATTCGGCTTACTAGGTACACTGGATGTACTATACTGCTTCGACTAAACCAGCATACCATACTAGCATTCCAACTATGAGTATAGAAGAAAAGTATAGATGGCGTTAAGTACGCTGGTTTTATTGTCAAAAAAAATTTTGAACAAAAAAATTGACAAAAAAAAATACAGACGAATTGAGAACCTTCTCCTTTTTTTGAAGTCGGTTAAAAAAAGATCTAACCTAGGCACTTCAGAAGTAATTTTATACTTGTTAAAATTAAGTGTAACAACCGTAATCATTTAGTAGTTTCAGAAGCTATAAGAAGCTCAGAAGCTAATATAAACTGTTTTAATAAACTAAAACTTCATCGCGCGGAAGTGAGAGTCGAATTAACAAAAGGCAAAGCCAATATCTTGCCTAGAGACAAGTTGTTTTCGTTTCTGAAATATATTTCAGGCTTTAGGACCGAGCAATAAATAAATGTATTGCGTTACCAGGAAATGTATACGTGTAAAACGGTTACGTCCGCAGGGCGAATCATCGGATCCATTCAAACACCGAAATTGGGTTTATCGTCAAAATCGGGATTTCAATCAGCAAGTATCGAGTGCCGAATGTCACCGTCAAGTCAATCAGAGTAAATTGAACATGGGTACCAGTGTCACAGCTCAAAGAGGACGCGGAATGCACGCGCCGCTGACTAGTAATCGAATTTTACTTCAATACTTCTATTGAACGCACGTTGTAACGTAATCAAATGATTCAGCGTTGATATTAAATTTTAATTGCAATTAAGCTTGGCTTGAGTCTCACTCACAGTTTATATGAATATTAAATAACGTATTGGGAAACGTTCATTTGGTTAAATTCATTTTCTGAGAAGCGTGGCCTGTTTTAAAAGGGTATGATTTCAGCAAATAATATGTGTTGAAATTAAACTTTCCATTTTTTATGTTATTTAGACTGATTTCTGCCACTTTGATACAGTTTTCCTTCAAAAATTGTACCATTTGACACAATTCAGTGATATTTTCCCGAAACTTCTTTGTTAATAATCATAAATATTTTAAGAAGTAGGCTTTTGGACACGTAACTCAGCTGTCAATGTATTTTATTGTACCGACTGCCTAGCTACGAATATACAGCAATAGATTGACTCGAAACCCAATTAGTAGAAATCCTCGATAATACAGAACCTAATAGGTACTATTAAAACAGGAATGGCGAGGCAAAAGCTGAAATCTAGCCCTGGACCACAATTCACGTTGAGTTGCTGTGCTGACCAAGAAATTCCTTTACCATCTTAATGTTTTATGTCGATCGACAGTCAATATCAAAGACTATCTTCACTTACAAGTAAATGTGACAAACGGACTGATGTAGGAACTGCCGTTGTAAAAAAATGGGAAACCACTTATTCACTCGGTCCACAAAACAATATAAAATTTTAACTAGTCGGCTACAACAATGAAAGGCCCAACTTAATGTACCTACTTAATTCTGGAACGAGACGCAAGAGATTTATTTTTGTTTTTTAACTGGTTTGTAAAAAAAAAGTGGAGATTCTATTTTCATCTGTAGGTATTTTTAAATAGGTAGGTACGTACTTAATGTTCACCAAGAACTTTGACCTTGTCATCCAAGTTCCTCAGATTTCCCGAGCATTGTTCCCTGGTTTCTTTTGCAATGAGGTATAAATTAGCTCACATTTTTGAAGTTAGTAATGTTTCAACAATAAGGTTTTTTTTTTAATTAGAAGTTTTACAAGGACACGTAGCGCGCGCTGTAATATCGAGAGACCACTTATCCCAAGAAGTCCAAAATCTTTTTTACTTAGCATTGCAATTCGTACCATAACCTTGGAACCATTAATTTTCGTCGAAACCGTGAGGTAAAGTGGCAGTTGCGGGCGGAACCCTACTCCAGGATATTAACGAAATCACTATTGACTTGATACATTACCTCCTGTCGTTTGATGAGTATTGCCTTTTGAACAAACTTTGTTGGGGACATGCCGCATTTACTAACTTGGGGCTACTGAAAGGACCAGCCCATGTCAGTTCATATCAGGTTATTAGACTTCAAATAATCAACGAGGGTACAAAACCAAACAAGTGAGCAACAACGTCACACACAATAAGCAAATAATGAATATTAAGTGTTTTACACTTAAACCTTAGAATAATTGTGTAAATAATTTAGGGTTAAAATTTTAGAATATGATATTAAATTGATATGAAAGCCTCTTAAGCTGTATACTCACTTAATATTGTCGCATAGATAGTCAACAAAGTTATACTCATCCCTTTTTAAACAATTAAAAGAACGAAAGAAGAAAATATAGCTCAAAATAAAACTAAAATTCTTCTGAAGAAATCCGATGTTGCTGAGATTTTATCACCGGCTGAAATTCATGTTGCACTAACAATAATGTAAATTCATCAATCTTCTCTAAATATTAACATTAGTGGTACCATTTTGTTATACTCCTACGTAATTGGACAAGTATTAAATTATGAATACTTTATGTATTTACCCTCTACTCTGTAGATTGCGAAGGGTAGAGGGTTTTCCCTAGGCGAGGAGCTATAAGACAGTTCAAGCAGGAAACATGCTGAAAAGTACCTATATGAAAATGTTGACTTAAACACTTAATCTCAGAAAAATAAAGTGAAAATGCGAGTTTAAATTAATTATTTGAAGATGTCCAACCAAATAGAAAAGTACCGCGTGGTTTTAACATAATTTGCGCAATACACGCTCACATTTAAGCAATATATCTGACAAATAATAAATAGTAAACCGTTGTATTGCAATAATGACGCCATCAAAATATTGCAATACTCTATTGTATAGGCGTCCCCATTGCTACCTTATCAAGTTTGATCTTTCATTAGCGTTACATATAAGGCTTCGAAGAAAGACATTGTATAAAATAAACTCTTTAACTCAAAATTTTTCTTCTAGAACAAACTACCTACTAAGACATAGAGGAAAAATAAATTCATAAAATTCCTAACGTCTAACACGCAACGGAGCGTAGTGTGTGGCGAGTCACACGCTTCTACAAAACAATCTTAACTTGCGTCTTTTCCATAAAACAGCAAAGAGGTTCGTAGCATTGTTCTCGACAAGTTTGTAGTTTGTTGTTCGGATTTTCTTTATTCATATTATTAACTTTCATTTCTTCGATCAAGTTGAACGTGCACGCCAAGTAACTGTTTATTTAGTGTAATTTTTAAACGCGTATTGACAGTAGAAGTTCGAGTTAACACTTTAAGAAACGAGAATTAATAATATTAAAATTACACAAGAAAAGTTTGGACAGGGGCAGGTCCTTTTAATTGACCATAAAACACTGTCGCGAAGTGAAGGTTTATATGTCTGTAATTATTTTACGTAGAGCAGAATAATTTGATAAATTCGGTAGCCACTTGAAACTGGGCAAATTTTAATCAATCTTAATTGCTCGCGGCAAGTTTCTGAATCATGAGCCATTACTTAAATGAAAGAAAAGGGTCCGTGGGTTGCGTTGCGGATGGACCGTTTGTTTTCATATTCCATCCCATCATTATAAAACATTCGTTTTAGATCCTGGGATATAATCCTCCATCATTAGAATTCGTGTTTACCTGTGCAATTTATTTAACGTATTTCATCTCTCGGTATTTTAATCGTTGAACATATTTTTAACTTTGCGGTTCTAGATAACTTCTGGTGATTGTTTACAAATAAGCCCAGGCAATTTTATTTCTACAACGTTGTATAAATGTCCAGCATATTTAGTGTTCCTCTGTTAATATTCCTCTGCAGGGCACAGGTCTTCTTTCAGAATGAGATGGCTAGGACTGCAATTCCCGCGCGGGCTTTGTACGGATTGAGAATTACCTACATTCACACCACTGAACTGCTGTAATGACTGTAGGTACTTTTTGTTGAATCTACTCGATTCATCATATCTCATATTTATACCAATTTGGAGTCAATGAGCCAATTTGACTAACAAGATTTGATTAGGCTTAAGTTAGTCAAGTTACGTAGGAACACAAAAGCTTGAATAAAAATCGACTTTTTTGAGTACTTGCTTAGACATATTCGAGTTCAGTTAGTAATCCTGGCGTAGCATGTTAAAAAAGTAGGTAAGCAAAGTTGTGAAAAGCAAAACATGTCCATCAGTAGATAGGTACATAGCCATATATAGTAGCACTCTGCCCGTGATTGGTGGAGGACGGAGTAATTAAAATTTTAATTACGACACGCATCTGTTTCTGATACCTTTCACTTGAGCGGAGAAAAACTGCCAAACAACGTTAAGTTGCTAATAGGTTTGGTTTCTACGGTAATTACATCTAGATCCTTAATTAGGGATAAATATACGCAGTCTCAATTTGAAAAATCATTTACATGCCGTCTTCCAATCTTGACAAAACCGAAAAGTAGATAACAAAGGCAAATAATACGAGTAATAACTTTATTAGTAAGCGTATTAAAAAAAAAAATAAGCAACATTAAATCTAAGATTAACAGAGATCTAAGAGTTCACAAATCACAAATTCTGTGAAATCTAATTTGATATTAGCACGTTAGAGGTATAATTTTTATGTTTAGCCAATCGCCAAAGAAATAAAATTATAAACAGAGAAAAAGGAGAAGCCATTAGCGCAGAGCCGATTAGTACTAGGTAGTATTTCTCGGAGGCGTGGCTCGTTTGAAGTTCGCCAGCCAGTTACTTTGTATACGTTAATGGGTTCAGCCAACGATTTAATGAAAAAAATAATTGTATTGTCTTTAATAAAAAAATATGTTATTGATTCAAGTTGTATTAAGGTATCATGAGATTCTGTGAAGTCCATAAAACATTTCCTATTTTCATCCACCGAACCACACAAAGGCTGAGGCAAGCGCAAGCTGTCTTGTTTATTTTCACCCCGGCATTGTGAACTCTGTTCTTTTTTATCGAGTTTTATAGTGTTTTTATCAGGTTTTAAAAGGCGCATTTTATATCCTGTCTAATCTGGCGCCAGTCGAAGATCTTCGCTAATATTTTTTGTGATTTTTTAAGTCGTTATGTCGTAAAGTTGAAAACTAGTCCGTAAATACAGAATATCGTGTTCTAGTTTCGTAAATGGAAAACGAATGCTCTGCCGTATATCTCTATAGTGGGAATCAAGCCTATTACATTAATTTACGAGCGTGACTCATACCAAGGTAAGGTTTGTTTTGGTTTACATGTACTTGCTCGTTTGCCTAGACATAACTATTTTCTCTCGTACGCATAAAACCATTTGGTGGCCGTATTAGTAACCGTCACTAATTTTATTTTATATTTCTGTTAGTGTATAAGTTCTATGAATAAGTTTAAACTAATAAATCTGAGGCCTTACCATGACGTCTTAATGCGATTCAAATTCAATTCAGTTCAGGTTTTAGTTGTTATTTTTAGTATGGATCTGACAGCGAGCGAACCTAAACTGAATCGGAATTGAATCGCATTAAAACGCCATTGTAAGGCACCTGATTTGAATATTGTGTCATACCCACGTCACTGTATAAATAGCTTAAGTTCACTAGGAATACTTCTAGTTTGCATAATAATTTAATTGCATTACGAAGTACCTACCCATTTAAGAATGACTTTGCTTATAACAGTTTATGCATATACAATACATATCTGACATCCTCAAACTTGCCTATTTACTCGACCCCCGGCTGTCAGAGCCAAGTACTTCATAACTCGACCGTTCACTCGCCCAACGCGGACACCGAGCGAGAGTTTCAAGAGATATTGTTGCGGTCCAGTCGTGATCGAAATTCGAGCGCGGCCTCCGCGTGTTAGATTCCACATAACGGCAGTAAGTACCTTAATGACCCAGAACATATGGCCAATTTGCACTTTCCCGTCCGTAGAGCTTGGCGCAGCGTCAATTATTTTTGCGCTTTGCTATTGTTTTGTGCAAATTGTTCGAGGAATTATAATGAGTAATAAATGTTTAGAAGAAAATTTCGTTCATTATTTATGGCAATACGGTACCGGGAATTACGTTTGTTTTATGTTTCGTTTTTTACGTAGTTTAGACTGGCGTGGTCGTAATAAACACTTTGAATTTTCTTCTCTCAGCTTGCAGCGGTTTTAGGATTCCGTATCCAAACGATTCCTACAGGACCACATTCCTAATCTGTCCGTCATAGAGCTGTGTCCTTAGAACCGGTATTTTTAACAACAATTCGACAAGTTTTTTAAGCGAGATAAAATATTACGTAGGAAGTTTTTGTTTATATATGAACCTAATCCAAAATTTCATTTCTAATTCAAGCTTTTTTGCTGTCAAGACTTTTATTGATTGTATTTTTACTATCTACGATCCTAAATAAAAAATCAAGACAATCTCGCCACTACAAGCAGGTCAAATTTAACATGCAAGAGATCAGACAACAAACAAATTTTTGCATGTTATTATTGTTACTAATTGTGAGATACGGTTACAATCGGGGAGTCATTCATCAACTAGCTCGCACAAAAATGTTATTACTTAACACTTAAAGCTACGATATGGCAGATCACACAAAAGTTGGTTATGATGGAATATGCATTTAAAAAAACATATTTCTTATTAAAATATGGAAATATCTTAAAAGAGTTGAAATCCATATTAAAATTTAGTTTTTCTGGAAAGAGATGGGGATAAATCTTTGATAGCTTTTTTGTTTTTTTTTTTATTGTTTTTAATGAAAGCCATAAAAAAATCATGAATATTCCCTATTGCAACTGACCTCGTTACAGTTCCAAGACGACGTAATCAAGCATGCACAGACCTGAATGGAGTCTTTACCCATCAGGGAGGCTTTACAAGGTAATCTCAATCAGGGGCAATCCGGATGCGTAACATGGGCAGGCTCGCATACAATTTAATGGCGAGGAGCCAAAGGGGCTATTCCGAAATTCGAAGTTCATAGGGTCCCTTTCACTGTCATATTGATCACTATTGGAGTGAGCGGAAAGACACGACGCGGAATTCAAATTTAGAGTTTCGGAGGATAAGGCCCGACCTTCCGACTTGGAGGTCGGACGTGTGAGGAATGCACGATTCGTTTGTTTACGTCCGGACAGGATGGCAACTTGACTGTTGCATTTCTAACGCGCTATATGTAGGTTAAATAGTTTTTATGAACTTTTCGTTGTTTACGTTGCTCATTTGAGTTGAGGTTTTTGAAAGTGAAAGGATTGAAATTATGTTGCCTACCTATAATTGATAATTTTTCTCAACTGTCTGTATTTTCTTAAATTTAATATTATCTTGTACATCATGCCATGAAGAATATCTGGATTATCAAGATTGATAATTTAAGGCTGAAAGTAGTGATGATTAAGTAATTTGTAAAACTGTAGGATTTCATTTTTGTTTTTCCAGTTGCTTCTCCTCCCGCGCAGATGGTAAAAGCCCATCGAGGGAACGGGCATAGGAATCATATTATAGGCGATGCGGCTTGCAATCCCTTTTAAACCTATACTTCTAGGTCTTGTTACCTTAGGCTCTGTCTACCCCGTAAGGGATAGAGACGTGATTTATGTATGTATGTATGTACTAGCTCAATATTATTTTATCATGTTAATAAACGTCTTGCATTGTCGTCGTGCATTAAATAATTGAATTATTGTATGTAACATTTAAAATGGATTGGAATGGAGAACATAAATGGTAATAAGTACCTAATTTTAGTAATGTCTCTTACAGGTACCTATGTCACCATATTTAGAACAATGAAAAATAAGCAATTTATCTCGCCTCAATTTACATCTTTGCCTGCTGATAGTCGCAAAAATAAACGAAATATGGATACGTTAGACGCGACATTTATTTATAAAGCGGGCTCACTTTAATTTAACGTTCAAATTTAAGTAAAACAGCCAACACCGACTACAAAATATATAACTTTTCTCGCTACGACATTTCGTAGAGCTAACATTGTAACATTATCAACAGCAAATTAGTACCCACGTTGCTACGAGCGCTACGTCGCTACGACGTAGCCCGCGATAATATTTTACTACTACAGTATATTGGAGTTTATTCGCCTATAAATATTGGAATTTATTTCAAATATTAGAGTTGAGGTTGATGTAGGTTTCATGTGGTTTTGTATTAAATAGAACTAACACGTTAAAGTCAGAGATTTCTGTCAAGTACATCTAACGCACATTATTCTACTATTCATGTTTAGTATGTTTTGTTGGTTTGTAAATCACGCCGAAACGGCTGTTGAAGTTTAATAAGAGTATATTTCAAAGCGCTCGTGCGGTAAAAAATTGTTACTGAATTTATTATTACATGTGTAAAACAGCCAGGCAGAAAAAACTAGGAACTAATGTCTGGACAATTCCAAAGATTGCTCCTTACATACCAATCACACAAGCACAAAGTTTACCTCTTTGTTGTGTTAGTACATATTCAAGACGTTCAGAATAAGGCAGAGAAATAAATTGGTTATTGCCCTCCATATTTCAGAGTGGCCTAAAGTAAGAGATTAAATAAATCAGCAACAAAGTAGAGCAACTTGCTCAAATATTCAAGGAAAGGATACTCCCCTCAGAATTACTGTTGTAACCTGTATCTGAAACAAAAGTTCCAGCAAACTAATCTCGACATAAACTGCAACTTTCATAAGAAATATTGCTTGTTTATTTGATGAGTACTCAGTTCTGTTGCAAAGTGATATTAAATCTACGAAGCAAATAACTGTAGGTTATACTGTAGTACAAGCCTTCTTCAGGTGACAATACACAATATCGCTACCTTGGGGCTCAATTGTCGTAAAAGCCAAAAGTCGACTTTTCAGGAGAGCCAAAAAACTAAAAAGAAAAACGAAAAAAAATTGTAACTCTTTTGTTTTAATAGTTATAAAGAAGCTTCGTAGGATGAAAGTTCTTAAAATTATGAGTAGAACAATATGAATTCATAATATTTAAGATAGAACCCATAACAAAGAAAGTAGATGGCGTATACGCTTCTTAAAACCAAAACAACATGACGCTTATGACCAAAATAATAGTTGCTGTACATGCTACTTGGGACGTAAAAGTCAGCTATTACGATTTATTGAAAAAAGCAAAGGTGTTAGTCACCGGTTTTCTGTTTTTGGTTAGGTACTTTACTGTAAAAATATAAATCATCTATATACACCCAAAACTACTTTACTGCGATAACGATGATAAGGTAGGTATAAACCAAATCAGTTTGAGAATCGTATTTAACTTTCAAAGTCCATTCATATTAAAAAGATTGGAGGGTTTGGTAGTAACAAAAAATTCGTATAGAAAAAAAAAATATCGCTGAAGGGAAAAAAATCAATGTCAACGAAAAAAAAACACAAATATCGTTGTTATTATTAAAAATATTGTTCAAGTAACACATAAAACGATAAAAAATAAAAGTAGCAACAAGAATAGGGCATTTAATACTTCTAACCTCTTTCAATCAAAAACAATCTGTTTTATAAAAGTTATGTGTTTAACGCTCTTTTTACTCCAAATTTATTTTTGGTTGGCGTTTTATTGCCATGAAATAAAACGCTACTGCAGGCCGTACACCAAACTTTATTCTGTTATTGGAAATAACTCAGGTCGTATTCACCAAAATGGTTTAGTGGTGGCTTATACATCTTAAAAATGAAACGTAATTACAGGTTGTATAATAAACTTTGTTCAATTTTCAGAAATCGTTAAGGTCGTATACGCCAAGTTTGATAAGCAATGTCCTTTATGCCAATTATAAATCTTGATTTAAGGTCAATAATACCTTTACATTTTTCACACTCCGAGTAGCTGGCTTTTATAGCTCGTTTTTTTTTTAATTTCTTGTTTAGAGTAGCAGAAAATTAAGGTTGTATTCGATATTTTTTCGGGATTTGGAGAATTTTAAATACACAGATCGATAGAGAAAAAAAACTGAGCAAGACTGCATTTAAATCTCATTTTCGTCAAAATGGCGTTTACGACAATTGAGCCCCAAGGTAGCGATATTCTTCAATTTCATACAAAACGCAGATACAGTGAGACGGTTAATTATTACTTTTTGACGACTTGCCACAAATACGTCTCAGTCAAAAATTAAATTAAGCTATCATTGAAATAAAAAAAAAATGAGGTAGGTATATCAGTTTTTGAACAGTGACCCATTGAATAAAATGACACCAACATCGATCCACTTAAAAAATGTTAACTGTGCGAAAATGAGCGAAGAAGAAAGGACCAATAAATTTTTGATTACGAGAGGAGACGGGATTAAGACCATTTTTTGCTGAAGAGGTAAATTAATTAAGAAACGCTAGTAAAAGCCAAATCGTGTCATTTAACCGTCTTCTGTTTTACTATATTGCGTTGTTGATAATTGAATGACAGTTCCGGCGTCATCTGCGTGCAATTAAAATATAGATAAATCTTTAGTCCACAGTACAGTCGAATCAGTTCAGTTTTGTGACGTACAATAAAATCCCGTCTGAATTCTGAGGAAGTTATTCAGTCACTTACAGGTCCTACAGTACACCAAGTGTTGGTTTGGCTACTGTGACACCTTCCACAATAAAGTTATACATGTTATCGTGGTATTGTGTTGTTATGTTATCTATTGAGAAGAAATTTACACTCTTGCAACTCTACATTGCATTTACGTTCATTCTGTATAAGCGCAATGCAATCAGCGCTAGACGGATCTCACCTTCCGTACGCATTGGTTATAATAGATATCGATAAAGAAGGCACAGGCATTATCCCGGTTGCATTCGAGGCGAGAGCGGGTCGTAGCAGGCCGCTGTCGCCGCTAACGAGGTTGGCTCAAACAATCAGAAGTCAAGCAGAAATTGATGGGGTGCCCCGGACACCCACATAGACGTCGACGCGTACCCACCCAGTTTAATTAAAAGACTTCACTCAAGCGAAATTCGCAATATCGGAAGGTTTGTCCTTCTGATGTTCGCAACTCGGTATATGTACGCAAGGATTAGAAAATTCAGGTGTAAACAAGAAATATGTATAGCTATATCCAATGAAACTCGCTCCGAGCTAAGAATACTAAATTCAAGCGGAACAGGATGAAGTTACCGTCATTGTTAGCAGTAAGGTTTATTAATACTTGAGACTCCTTTACGACACTAAAGGCGGGTAGCCTGTACCTAGGTTTAATAAAATAAAATGTCGTTGCAAACTTCATTGCGATTGCTTTATTTGCCGAATGAAGTAAAATCCACAGCAACTTCTCCGACTAAAGCGCTGTAAATTGTGTAATTTTGTAGTAAAACACCGCCACACAAGTTAATGAAATGTAAAACTAGTCAGAGCTGCGCGGCGGTGTTTGTGTACCAGGCAATTCCGCGTCATACAGCCCGTTAAAATGTGTTTGTGTGTACACAACCCATCGAGTTCGTACTAGATACAATGGGCCTCTTCTAGCGTCGCGTCGCTGGACATCAAGGGTATACTTAAGGCTAGATTACTCATAAGTGGTCTGGAAGAAATGTACTTGTGTTTGCTTCCCAGAGCGCAATAAAGCATTGTCATGTTCCTTGTGCTCGTATAGTATTTGAGTACAGCTCTCGTGAAAGATATAAATTAAATATTTTATCGTCCAGAAAACATTAAAGAAAAGTTATGGTGTATCATCAGCATCAACAAGTAAACAAGATGATTTGAATTCACTTACAGCATTGCAATGATTATAGCTATTAAATACCACGCGCAAAACATGCAAAAAAAATGCACACTTATTAAAAAACATTTGGGAAACTGATGAAAGGATGAACTCACGTGGATACGAGTAAAAGCTTTTATGTTGCTACTACGATAAGTATAAAACTAGTTAATATCTTCACAGATAAAGATGATACACAGGGGTTCTGCTTAGTAAATCTTGTAGGTTATAAATCATAACAGCGGTAATTTAACGTTAGACCAACACCAGTACAAATAGGTGCGAGTGGTTTTGTTGTTATTGCGAGAGCACTGTCTTGAAAAGTAAAGCCTTTAGGTACTGGTTCTACTATTCACTCGTTTGTGCAGCGAGCAGCTTTTGTTGTGAGACTGAGGATGCATCCAGATAAAATTTACATCGTAATTTTAATAAACCTCCGGTTTGTTCGCGAGATGTTTGTTCTTAAGTAAAAAGTATGACTAAAAACATGTTTTAGCAACTACAAAATCTTGGCAGCGTTCATCTCTCAGTTTATATTTCTACACGTTCATACAGAACTACATTTTATTTTATGCAAAATCAACTGGGTTTTTTGTTTTGTCTGTTCCAACCTCTCACACCTCTTGTTAACAAAAACTGCCTTTTTCACATTAGAATCGCCTAAACTTTGTTAAAATTTTGGCACCAACTTATATAATACTGATTCTTTTAAGCAAATAATGCACAATTTCACTGTAACTTTGAGTTAATGACTACCCCCACTTCAAAGTAATTTTTATTCCAATTAATTGGCCAGAATACTTTAAATCTCTTTGTGGGTTGGATTTCTATCGAATTATTCAGATATATTAAAATTTTCTAAAGGCCCTTGAAGAGTGCTTAGCTTAGGGCGTAAGAGGCAACGCCCCTAAAATGTCAAGTCCTTTGGGTCAGCAATTTTGTGCGCGGAACGTTCAGGCGGTCATTGGCTGCGAATTTTCCAGCTTTCATCCCAGAAGTCGGAAAGTACCGTTATTTTAATGATAAAAGAAAATTAGTATTTTTTTTTAATTCAAGGACGTATTCCTAAAATGTACACTGTAGACTCACTTGAAAGACAATGTGATTGGTCAGCACGCGTACTTTATAATACTTAGTTTAAACTATTTATTAAAAAAAAATATGTCGTCACTCTGACGTTATCTGCGCGGACAAAGTCGCGGGCAAAAGCTAGTTAACCATAAATTATTAAAATATCTGTAGTTCAGTATGTACCTACCTTTTGAAACATGTTATAAGCCAAGTGAGCGTGAAATGATTAAAGTGTACATTAAATATTCAGACACATAATAGGAAGATTAATCTTCAAACCATAATTACAGTAAATAGTAAATTATGTTTTCTATGGCTTAAGAAACGAAAGATAAGATTCAATGCTCAATCAGAATTTAATCCAGTTGCAGTGTTATTGAGTGTTAGAGAGGACCCAACTCATTCTATGAAGATAATAATCTCACTTAGAATATAATAGGAATTAACCATTAGAATAATTTCACTATCAGTGAAACCAATCAAGATATTAAAGTTGTTAACACACAAAGGGTCATATCTACAAAAACGTTTCCGACCCTCGTCAGGTCTTGTCTGCCATGAGCCCGTACAGTTTCGAGTTATTTTACATTATTATAATATTTCCTGGCCTGTTTAAAAAATATTTACACAAAATATGTACGGAGAAGGCTAGATGACTGTGCCGCTATCAAAATAAGAACCTTTTTAATAAAGTGCAGATAAAAACTTTGATAAACAAAATCAATGCCGACGATGACTCATGTTAAAATTATGAGTCACATACAGATTAATAACACTTTGGTTAGTACTTTTTATTCTTAGCTACCTACTGAAAATACAAATCAGATGCTAAACTAAGATACGTGAGACTAACATTACATAGGTGAAAATTTAATGTTAGATTATATTTCGAAGAAAGTTACTGCTCAGTACCTATACGCCTACAATCATGCTAAACGTGGCCTTTAGGTCTTGTTACCTCAGGCTCTGTCTGCCCCGTAAGGGATATTGACGTGATTTGTGTGTGTGTGTGTGTGTGTGTGTGTGTGTGTGTGTGTGTGTGTGTTACTGCTCAGTAAAAGAACAAATGGTAAGTGAGCGCCACTACGTACCTACTTCAAATCTCATCGCGGTTCATATTATACTGGTTCTTAATTTATACATTACAATTGATTTAATCGGAAACCGCGATTAAATAGATTTCGTGTTTGCATTGACTCCAAACCAAAATGATGTAACAACCTATACCAGAGGAATGCCCACTGGTCAATAACAAGAGAACCTTGTAACTCGACAATATAATTATTAGGTAAATAATGATTAGCTAAATCATTAACTATAGTTACACACTAATGACGGTCTTACCAACACAAAGCTCTGTCATCTGTACTGTAACCATAGACCACAGTCGATATGCCCTACAATAATTAGGTTTACCTTTGTAGGTGATCATGCATTACTCATACAAAAGAGGCTGTCGGTCCTTCTAACTTTTCTTTGTGTGTTCCCATTCCATAGTTCGTTTATTTTATTTTAGTACAAATAACTGCAGAGCCAATATAAAAAGATTTTTTTCTCTGAACTGTTCTTGATTTAAAAAAAAAATAAAAAACCGTAATACAGATGGACATAAATATCAATAACAGCGAAAAATCTATAACGATTCGTTCAATCTCATAATAACCATTTTTTTGTATCCTCCTGCGGGCCCAAAGTCACATTTTGGTTGTTGGAATTCAAATCTAGCGTCATTCATGCAAAATGATATATTTTAGGGTATAGTAGGTTTTGTCAATATCAGAACTACTAATATTGTGTTCTTACAAGTCTGCCCCTCACACAAGTATTAGTAATTTTCTTCGTTTATATATATAAGTGACAGTTTGTCCATAAATTCGTTGCAAAAAGGTATACGTTTTTTACTTAATTGTCTCTACAATGGTCTATTAGGTCAATCGTTTGTTACTACTGATGACGTTGCTTACCTATGCCCTTAGCCTTCTAATACCATTACTTCTAAAACAACTAAAAGATAACTCTAACAAGGCAACATTTCCTTCGATTGTCATTTATTTTTTCGAAACTAATTCCCTATTACATTGGAATGATACGAAATTGATCTGTAATAGGTATTTGGACGTTCACGAACACGGTCAATTTACAAATTGGGCACTTGTTCTGAGGAAGTCCGGACTTAACAAAGTACGTGTTATAAGGCAATCACATTATTGGACGACATACCAAACACTACGAAGTTCTAGACAAGTAGAAATTGTGGACAATGTAAAGTATCCTTTTAACGATTCACCGATAATTTTCCAAGAATCTCACTGACCCTTCAAGCATTTCTAAGTAGCTATAATAATATTTGTTATTTTGATGTCCTAATGTACATTCTGCGAACAGCTCTGGCAGATGCACAGTTTTAAATAAAGACTTAAAGTTTGCTTATTTCGATCTTCAACTTCTATGCACTAATAAAATACACATACCTTAACACCAATCTTCAGCTAGGATGCTGTCAATTTCAACCTGCAAGAAAAATGAATATGTTAAGTAACACGGCAATTTCAGCGTTATAAGATGTCTTTTTTGTCATTATTCCCTCTGTCAACATTGTTAATTAATTAAATTAATAAAATTGTCCTAGTCTCAAAGTTCTTAGTTCTTGTTACGGATAGTAGTAGTGGATATCTCAGTGTTTTCAACATGAAACTACCGTGAGACTTAATCATTATTACACATAAACGGATAACTCACGTATAAAAAGTCGACCTTTACACCTTTACCTTTACGGAGTGACGTGATCAGTGTTGTGTGCTGCCCTACATTTGACAGTAATAAAAATGACGATGAAAACGAGGGTAGTTGTGCGCCGCTGTCAGTTGCGTCGAGCAGCCGCGCGAACAGAGCGCTGGCGCGCAGTGTTCGTTTCGCTGCCGCCGGGGCGAGCGCTCCAGGAAGAAGGACTACGGAATAGTCCGAAACATGTCGAGCATCACTCGACTTTTTATACGTGAGTTATCCGTTTATGTGTAATAATGATCTCAGTGTTTGTCAAATTGTATTTGTCATATGTTTATTTTGCACTATAAAGAGTTTACATATATACATAGCTACATACATAAATTACGTCTTTAACCCTAACGGGGTAAACAGAGCCTAAGACCTAAAGGCCACGTTTAACAAGATTGTGGACGTATAGGTAGAAAGGGGAATCAAAATAATGATGGATTGCTAGCCACATCACTTACATAAGTCCTAAGATTTTCGCTCATTCCCTCGATGGGTTTTTACCATCTGCGCGGGAAGAGAAGCAACTGATACATTCTGTGTCTTTTCTTTACTCCCAGACCAGCATGGAAGAGGAAAACAGATACTTCCTTAAATAAATACATATCACAAATTTAAGTAGGAAAGCCTCGAAAATTACGAAAACAAAAGACAGTATCGACGCCCTGCCTAGTTTGATCAAAGTTGTACTGTCTCGTCATTGTGTTAATAATCGTGAAATTAATAATGGGTGAGGACCAAAAAGTTACACACCGTTAAAGTTGCCTTAGTAAGGTAGTTAAAATTCGCTAACTTTTTTGATTGTGACACGATAGTTATCCATACAAATGTATGACTAATTTTCGTGTCACAGTGGAAAAAGTAAGCTAATTTTAATCACCTTACTAACGCAACTTTAATGGTGCGTAACTTTTTGGTCCTTACCCTAATGATGTTTGATCCGGGCGGTCAAAACGCTCGAACATTCACCCCAGTATGGCAAATTACTTGGTGACCTAAAAAGCAATACGGGGAAAGGCATAAGACGAGCAATGCGACTTATCATGTCGTAAAAGTGAGTAGGTAACAGTTTATTGACCCTAAAGGCATGTTATCGTTACATTTGCATAAGGACGGTTATACACACGACCTTTTGCTGGTATCTGCTAACCCTCCCGTTTTATGGCCACAGTTTGAACGTGCGAGCTACATACTTTATCCAATGTAAAAATAAATAACCGATTGATTTGATCATATTTGTGGAACTATGTTGATATTGAGTAGAAATACGTTTAGCGACTAATGCTTTTATTACGGTTTTGCGGATTGTAAGACCTCGTCTAGGATAAGTTTAGATTGCTACCACGATATTTCTTGCTGATCCTGCCGACTAATGTGTTCCAGAGCAAGACATCGGTTAAAATGAACTGCTGGCAAATGAGGTAGGTATTCTACTCGCACTAGATAGACCACCTGCTGGTAACACATTTGTAATTCTCTGTTGTGTGGGTGTCCATAGATGGCGGTGTTTGCTTACTATCGGGAGCCACCGTCATTAAAAAAAAACTACTAGAAGCTTAACTAAAGTAGCCACCTTAAATTAAGGTCTAACGCGCGATGAAGTCTCACGATAACAAAATTATGATGGATTTGATTAGTTTGATGTCATTGAAGTAATTTGAAAAATTGAGGTGAGGTAAAAATTTTATGATTTAGTAAAGAATGAATTGAAAAACGATGTTTTCCAACCTTTCTTTAGAGTCAGTTGTTTCCACATCGTACCTAGTACAAGGCGAATTGAGACGGAGTTGTGTGCACAATGTGACATCGACTGATCTAGTACCTGATACAAGCGACAAAGCAAACTGGACCTTCACCCCTTGTAACAGTGTGCACAGATATCAAAGTACAATATTCCACAATCCAACCATTTATCTTAAAAGTTTGAACATCTATTGCAACTTGAATCGCAAAGAACACACAATAGATTTGTATTCTAAAGCTCTTGTAACTTAATAAGAAAGTTAAAATACCGACGAAGCAAATTTTTAACGAATTCCATTCTTGTTCCATTTAAACAATATTTCTTGTTTCAATGATACTTTGAGAGGTATCTTTAATTTTTTTAACAATGACGAGAATAATTAGCTTAACTTTTTGGTTTCATAATTCTGCTGTGAATTGGTTGTGCTAATTCTGAATTTAATGAAATTAGGTTTCATTACTCTTTCCTGTACATATTCGCTGAGATTATAAAAAACTTAAAACTGGATATAAAAGTTCATGTTAAAAAAATGTTTTGATGATCAAAGTAATTTAGTAAAATTATTTCAAACAAACCCCGGACGCCTTATTTGGCTCGAAACATTAGAAAATCCTCCGTATTGCAATTTTTAAGGTAATTCCAAGCATCAAACCCACTCATGAAAATTAAATACATTTCAAATCGGCTTTTATCTAACAAACGTTGGGCAAGTTGGTGAAATTTTAATGTATCAAGTAAGTAGGTATCTTTAATCGTAATGAAGTGTAGGTAAAGACCATCAAAGAGACGCCTGGAGATTTGCAAATCACTAAGCATGATGCGGTTAAACTCCAGTCTCGCGAGGTCGCAACACAACTCCCAACTTAATCGCCCCAGACACTTACTTATCGCAAAGCAACTTATGCTGTTATGCTTAGTTCACACAAATTGTGGATGCTGATTTATTAAGCTCAGACTAAAACTACTGACAGAATTCATGATGCTCGGAATGTAAATACAGCCTTTTGCATAGTCAACTCGAAACCACAGTTTTCAGTGTTACAGGGAATGACATTATTCACTTGTTTGTCGGATGCACGAAATGACATTTATAGTGAGGTAAATTAACCCTCGCTTTACGATATTTACAGAGTCAAATATCAATTTATTTAACAAGCAACAACAAGATAAACGGACCCAATTAATTAAATCATTTTTGAATGTGATATAGCACATTTAAAATTTGTTGAATACCATCAGCCCCTACAATGGTTTTCCAATAAGTAATCTGATCGTTAAAGCTTTTATTGTTCCCTTTCACCGATAAACCGCTACTTTGCTAGGAACAAATTAAATTGATCAAAAAGGAGGGGAAATTATTTTAAAGTATGACGCTGAAATGTGTTGAACAATTTTGTATTGCTGAAAAGTAGACAGATGAAATGAAGAGGGGCAACATTCATCAAGACTTTTTTTTATAAATGATTTTTAAGGCAGGCACAACGAGTGAATGGCTAATGAGGCCCCGCATTCGGCTCTTTGTTCCAGCATATTCATTACCTGCTCCCATCACTGTTTGTTTACAAAAGTGCTTATTGTTCTCCGGCATGCCCTCTTGAGAGTAAACAAACAATATCTCTAACAATTTTGAGGTCAAGCGAGTTCGCGGGCTAATGTTCCCGAGGATAATTAGCAAAGCAAAAAGCTTAATTAATACAAAAAATCACAATCGCGAGTAAATAGACCTCATAATTAGTACACTTCAGAAGTTTCACGAGGATTGCGAGTTTCAGTCTGTTTTATGTGAGTGTTCAGATTTTTCTCATCCAATTAGTAGGTAATTTATTTCAATTGTTTTTTGAACTGCTGATTGATGAAACAGTACGTAAATTCTGAGACGAAACTGATGTAAAATTTTACTACATTATAAACACTGTACCATCGTTCAAATACACATTAATTGCAATCCTGTCTTGAAATATGTTGAAAATTTCCAGTGTCTATAAAATGTAGTTGCCACTTCATGAACTAAAAATGACTCGTACCTGACTACGACGCGGGCACAATACATATGACTATGTGGAAAAGAGCTACACATTATAAATTTGCCCAACAACCGAAACTCCAACTAAAATTATTAAGGTAAAATATAATACTTACCATCAATACTTTACTAATTAGGTAGTCTTTAGAGGCTCTTCAGAGTCTTTACAAACTAATTCTCGTTACAGCTAAAAGCACCTACTTTACAAACACTACTAGTAATTGGGCATCTAAATACACAAATACAAGTAATCCAGCATCTCAAAGCTACATCCAGTCACAATGAAGTGTATAATATGGTGTTTGGGTGAAACTAGCTAACTTGGTATAAGTCGCAACTTGGGAGTTACGACGAATCAAGTTTTAGGAAGTTATAGTTAGTTTATGTCGGGCTTATTGCTGCGATAAACTGATTTAACCACTTACAAATTGTCACTTATTCGGTGTTACACATTGCTGGATGTAAAATTGTTTCGATTTTTTTAGGTACTTAATTTATTATGACCGTCGCATTGACGTTATTATAATGTCAAATATTTTACTGATCAAAGCCATCCATAAGCACCAGGTGAAACCGTTTACGAAAATATTCGGTATGATCCACCCACTGAATGCTGGTAACAAAGAGAAAATGTTCGATACGCCAAGCACCTTGGCGAGAATTTGTGCCGGTGGCGGTAGGGAAGTGTTGTTGGCTAAATCCGCTCAAATATGTATATGGAGATTTTAGCTTCTGCCGCTGTAGTCTATTGCACTCTTGGAAATCGACGCGTCATCTCGACGACATTTGTATACTTATAAAGACGTGAATAGATGTTAGCGTTCAAAATATGGACTCGATTTAGTTTTATTGAATTTATACCGGAATTGTTCGACATTTAAACGTTGATTTAGTACCTCAGTGTGCATGCAAAATTCTAAAAAAAAACTGATAACAATAAGCTCCATTTAAATACATGTGATGTATATCATATATATACATGTGATCTATTTTATAAGACACCTGAGATGACCTTTATTGAAGCATACGTGTCGAAATATGCATAATTATGGAATGCGTGGAAATGCCAATTTTGTGAATTAAAAACGACGAAATTGACGTCAAAGTGACAGAAAAGTTTATATTTTTATTAATTCCCATTTACACAAAGAACCATACACAACGGAAACCAACTATGACCGACACTTAGCAAATATCGTACGTCCTATGAAGCAGTGGATATAAGCCCATGTTTATTTTTTCACTATTTCCTCAACAGACAAACACGCGTATGTCATGGCCCGTGGTTTACATTGTTTATTCCCTTTTGTCGCAGTCCGCAATTACCTTCCCAGGGAGAAAGTGTGCTCCCGCTACAACAAAGAAAGATTATTTTCCTTGCTACCTATCCTTTTATTACAGAAACATAGGTACTTGCCAAACTAGACACAATTACTTGTAGTTTAGTACGCAGTGATCTTTAAAAGTTTGCGTAACTTTATCTGCACCTGTCTCCCTATTAGGCCAGGGTCGATACCTTTGAAAATGATAAAAAGTAAAATAAAATTATAGTAGGATGAAACCCATTAGAAAAGGTAGAGAATATTACAAAAATTAAAGGAAAAATAAATTACGGTCGATCTGAGGTCGGGAAGGGGGGGGGGGGGTGAGTTTTTAAGGGTGAAAAACGGTTTATCTCGATTTCCGGCGAAACCACAAGTCTTATGAAAAAAAGTTAAATTGCAAAGTTGTAGGTAATAAAAAGATCTACAACTTTTGCTTTTACACTTTTTTCACATAACCTCAAAATTTATGTGAAAAATTCAAATAACCAAGTTTTTGGTTTTTTATTTTTATCTTTTGCAAAAATAATAATTTTTTCACGAAACTTAGTGAAAACTTACCTTTTTATGTCCCGAACTTACAGTAATTTTTTTGATTCAAAAGATTCATTTTTTCACCTTATTTTGTCTTAATATCGAAAAAGCACCCTAATTTTCAATCGAAAATTCTCACGTCAAAATATCTGTTTTTTTTTAAAAGTCGGTGGCCTTTTTGTTCGTTGAAATCTCTACTTTCCGATGGTATAAAAAAATATATACATTACAATGGTAATTTTTGTCAGAAAATGCAAATAAAGGAAAAAATCATTATGTTCAATTTTGAGCTATTTATTTAAAATTTACACCTTAATTACTCGTTAAACGTAAGATTACATGTTACATTGATAAACAAAAAAATTACGAATCCATAAAACATAAAGATTGGAAAAAACATGCGAAAATAATTATTCTAAATATTAAAAAAAAATAGGATTTAAAGGAGATTTCATCTAAAAAATGTGACTGTTGCAATATTTTTCAGTAATAAAGTTGATTTATTAAATTCTAATTACATTTATATCATAGAAAATCTCATCTTACTAATATTATAAATGTGAAAGTTTGTTACTCTTTCACGCCAGAACGGCTGGACAGATCGGGATGAAATTTGGAACATATATAGATTATAGTCTGGAATAACACATATGCCACTTTTTATCCCGGAAAATTGCGCAATTCCCGTGGGATAGCGATAAACGAATTCTATGCAGACGAAGTTGCGCGCAACAGCTAGTAATATATAAATATACATGTAAATCGTACTATTGAATTTCGATACTTTATACTGATTACGTTATTCATAGTAATTTTCGTAAATACAATAAAAATAGGATTTGAATCCTATTTTTAAATATTTAGAACAACTATTTTCGCATGTTTTTTGCAATCTTTATGTTTTATGGATTCGTATTTTTTTTGTTTATCAATGTAACATGTAATCTTACGTTTAACGAGTAATTAAGGTGTAAATTTTAAATAAATAGCTCAAAATTTAACATAATGTTTTTTTCCTTTATTTGCATTTTCTGACAAAAATTACCATTGTAATGTATATATTTTTTTATACCATCAGAAAGTAGAGATTTCAACGAACAAAAAGGCCACCGACTTTTTAAAAAAAACAGATATTTTGACGTGAGATTTTTCGATTGAAAATTAGGGTGCTTTTTCGATATTAAGTCAAAATAAGGTGAAAAAATGAATCTTTTAAATCAAAAAAAATACTGTAAGTTCGGGACATAAAAAGGTAAGTTTTCACCAAGTTTCGTGAAAAAAATATTATTTTTGCAAAAGATAAAAATAAAAAACCAAAAACTTGGTTATTTGAATTTCTCACATAAATTTTGAGGTTATGTGAAAAAAGTGTAAAAGCAAAAGTTGTATATCTTTTAATTACCTACAACTTTGCCATTTAATTTTTTTTCATAAGACTTGTAGTTTCGCCGGAAATCGAGATAAACAGTTTTTCACCCTTAAAAACTCACCCCCCCCCCCCTTCCCGACCTCAGATCGACCGTAATTTATTTTTCCTTTAATTTTTGTAATATTCTCTACCTTTTCTAATGGGTTTCATCCTACTATAATTTTATTGTGTCTCAAAAATTATCGACCCTGGCCTATATCCCTACTACTTAAAAAAGGTCTAAAACTAGTCTTGTATAGATCTAATATATTCAGAGAAAGAAAGCTGGTGTCTTTTGTTTAACTCGTAGGTATATTTCTACCATGTTCTAAACATTTTATTAAATTTAATTCAGTTGACCAACCCTATTATTCATAAACACTTATAATAGGTAAGTACTTCTGTTAACTTAACATTCGCTTGCCTTTTTTTGTAGAGCAGACAAAGCGAAAACTATTCTGACAAGAACGCAACAGTTTTATAAGCGCGTAAATCTATAAAAATGTTACTTATTGCTAGGTAAAGGCCAAAAATTAGGAACTAGAAGCTGCAATTAAACGTAAAATCCTTTCCGCACTGACTAGAACAATCAGCATGATTCCAACCACGATATTTAGTTAAGTGCGGCGACCGGCTCAAAGTGCAAACTAATGCATGTTGCATTAGACAACACGCAAGCAAATGAACAGCCACGCTTGATTGGGATGTGTGCCACGTCGTGCACAGGTCGGGTCATCTAAAATTGATGGCATACGTTAGGACGGCGGGAATACGTGTCGTCGGCGTGGCCTCTTGACCGTAAACCAAGCTGGTGCATGCGAACTCACTCGAGACGGGAGTTAAAGACGCAATGCAGTTTCCCGGCCGCGTATACATGCAATGAAGTTGGAGTTTATTCATCCGCTTTTTGGTGAAAAGGTCGCCGTCAAATTGGCAATCTGGCTCTTTGATACAGTGACAGAATATCTGTGGTTATTTTTAATCGGATTCTGTGCATGCCCGAAAATTGTGGCACATGTTGGGTGACTTGAATGGATGACCAATTCAAAAGTAACTCCAGTTCTCCAGTAAAAAAAAAATGCTATACTCGTAGATACGCTGAAAATTTGAACTGAAAATGTAGCTGTAACCTAATGAACGACACTACAGTTCCACCCATAAAATATGTATACCTACATGTATTATGTAAACTCTTTATTGTGCAAAATAAACATAAAACAAATACAATTAACAAACACTATGATACATGCATTAAAGCGAACTTAGCCCTCAAAGGGATCTCTTCCAATCAACCTTTGAGTGGATGAGAGGAGTATTATATTAGTGACGGGCAACGAGTAAGTACCTAAAGTAATCACTTTGTCTTTCTTTACACCACGGCTTTGGCCGAACAAATGAAAATCACTCTTTAATTACATTAGTGACAGTGGACCGAAGCGAATATTTTCGTCTATACATAAAAGCAAACACATTTTCGCAGCCAAAGATATTGACCGAATGACGTAGCTCAATTCCAGGCAGCAATAGCTCGTAAAATTGTATTACGGTTCCCTACAAGTAAGAACACTGTAATTCCGAATTAGTATGTATGCGACAATCCATTGAATTAGGTACCTTATGTCTAAATTAGGCTAATAATATTGATCAGCAAATATATGTAGCGGTGACGGCATCAATTACTGTGGTCTAATCTAAACCAATATTACAAATGCGGAAGAGATAATTATTGTATCTGATATGTAACGTGTTTATTGTATACTAGGTAGGTGAAGTTAAATTTAAGTAGCTAATGCTGTGGCAACGCTTATTACAGACTTACAGAATAAAACTCTGCCTTCTATAAAACGTTTATTATAATGTATCATTAATATTCTAGATACAACATTATACTTTTTGAGACATCGTTTCACATCGGTCGTCTACGTAAGACTGCGCAGAAAGTTCTAAAAATCGTTTTGAGAGGTGGTTTGGAGGTCCGCTTTTGAGCGGCTGTTTTTATATCTTAACTAGTACAAATGATCAAAGGTATACGACGTAAACGCATCAGCAAGCCTGAACTGAAGTCATGCCTACAACATTGATCAAAATCAACATTAATTCGAGCCTCAAATTAGTTGATGTAATTCCACCCGACGTGTCGGCCGCTACGTAATGCAAACACCAATTACGCATTTACGTACAAACGTACTGACTTCAAAATATTTTTGTAGAATGTAGAGTATACCTCATTTGGCATCGCTACACTGGAGTTACTCGTAGGTACTTAAGTTACATGTGTGTTGTAATTGGGTAGAGAAATCTATACGTGATTCTTTTTTGGTAACGAGAGGTAAATAGTCGTAAAAAATTATTAAGTTAAAATATTTTTTTTTTCATAATTCGTTATTCTGACGAAGAGCCTTGGTCTCGATATAATATTTTTTTAATTTTTTGCTTACATGATTTGACCTTAACAAACAAATATATAAAAACACTAACAAACTTTGCATACCCACGAATTGATTTATTGTCTGAGTGGGTATCTAAATATCAACAGGAAAAAACATTATTTATTTATTTAATGTTGTGAATATGGTATCTATTAGGTAATTATAATTACTATTTAATTCTATTTATTATAACATCTACATACAACATGCATGAACAACAGTAGCGGTGCGAATACTGATAAGCAGGCACCCTATCGAAAACTAATCCAGCCACACAGCCAGGCTCATCCCTTAGTTAAAAATAGGTGGGTAAGTACTTACGAAATTCCTAAAACATTTCATTTTTTTATATCGCATCGCACAGCGAGTGTAAAATTTGTAATTGAGTTGGCAAATTCAGGTTTACAACGAAATGTTTACGTCAGAACCGAGATACGGGTCGTACGTTACGTCTCCGTGAATTAGTGAGCTACAAACTGGATTATCTCCATATAAAAGGGTTTTATTGTGAGCTAAGAAGATCGTGTGCGCAAATTGATAGGGATTCCGTTTAATCCCTCGCAGATGTAAACGGCACAGCTTTTGACGCTGTCATGGTTTAACTGTTGTGGACGCGTTACACTGTGAAACGTAATTTAGCCTACGCGTTTCAAGTGTTAAGTTATTTAAAGTTAATTAAGGTTAATTGTGTGGTCTCAGAAAAGTAATAATGTTTCATTGATTTAACCGTGTTAGGTACAAATACAGAATCGGAAATTGAAAAGACTGTTGCCTATAATCCATTTTACTTTTGTTGCAGTGCATAACCACCAGGCTTTTAAGGCACGCATTGGATTTTTTATTTATAATATCTACCTTCAAAAATAAACCAAAGCGAGATTATCAATTTTTTTGTTTTGTTTGAAAGGTTTGTGATAGGCAGGCACAGACTTCAAATACCTATCTGCTTGAAACAATATTTTTATTCTAAGCATCACACGGAGATGATCAAAACAACAAAACCTAAATTAACACATCATTCACATTAATTACATTTATTGTTCTCCTTTAACAGTCTATAGCTATTCGCTTTTCATCAACATAGTAAAATAAATGCAAAAGCGGGTATAAGCCAAAGGGAAGCGGAGATCTAGTAATCGCATTCGAAATGTGCTTGACGTGGGCTCCACTGGACTGTAATACCGATAAGCCACACTAAGGACCTAGCCATTTACGGACAATAATTACACTGAAATCAAAACTGGCATTGCCTTTGTTTATAATGTATGGTAAAATGCGAGTATGACTCTTAAAGAATCCCTGAGTCGTGGAAAGCAACAATGTCTCACCTTATGTGTAGGCCTTATAATATCTCGAAACTTTTAAAGGCTTTAACTTTAGGCGTCCATAATTTTTCGTTAAATAAAAATACTATTCTAATCCGGATTTTTATTTCTTACAGTCTCCTGAGGTATTACCTGCCATTTATTTAAAGGAAATCTAAAGAGCCTTTAGCAAAAATAACAAAAGTAGTTCTAGAGATTAGCGCGTTTATCATTTTAAGTTTTAATTAAGCGTTTTGTTTTTTATGCTTAGGTATAAATAAATAATAGATCAGCGGCGTAAAATACACTAACTAGTTTTACTGTAAGCTCTTCTTTTAAGGAGTTTTGAGTCATATAAATTGGAATGCTACTATTGCTATTGGAATATACTTCCATGCTGGTCTGGGAGCAAAGAAAAAACATAGAATGTACCAGTTGCTTCTCTACCCGCGCAGATGGTAAAAGCCCATCGAGGGAATGGGCGATTAAAATAGGAAACATGTTATAGGCGATGAGGCTAGCAACCCATCACTATTTTGATTCGATTTTCCACCTATACGCCCACAATCTTGCTAAATGTGGCCTGTAGGTACCTGTTTCCTTAGGCTCTGTCTACCCCGTAAGGGATAAAGACGTGATTTGTGTGTGTGTAAATTGGAATGAAAATAGCAGCGTGATACGAAAGACTATACTAATAACATGTAGTACTGTAATTCTTACGTTTTGTCCTCAAATATGTAAGTGATATACTGTAAACTCCAATACTACCTTAGAAATTAAGTTCTCATGTAATGACTTATTGTTTTTAATAAGATATAAAGATTCTATAAACCGAAATTTCAAAATAAAATAAAGGAATCTATCTCTGACCTAAAGATAATATCAATGTTTTCTTTGCCCAATATTTTCCTATTATATTCTTTGTTGTTATATCCAGATTGTTTTGGTAACCTTTGTAACATATTCATACTCAATATTCTTTTTTATTTTTCTAGATTACCCAGTGGAATAAGAAAACGAGGCTGGCACGAACTCCTGAGCCCTGTAAACTAACCTTTCGACTAATCTGATCCGGAATATAGGTGCCCTTAAACGTACCCTTATCAAATTCGACTGGGAAGCTTTTACCGTTTTTTTATGCAAGGATTACAGTAATTTATAATTTAGCGTAGGTAATTTTTTTAGTGTTAAAACGAAAACTTTAGATTTGTGACTACAAAACACAAACGTAAATGAGAAACAAATAATTATACCTTTTTATTTTTAGAACACTCAACCTTGACAAGTGACTGCACCCTTAAAATAGGGCTTAAACCTTTTCTCTTTTAGGCTTGTAATTATAAAGCGGACTGTTACAATTCATTAATTAAAACAAAATGAGCCATTTCGAAAGCATCTATTTTAGATTTTACTAAAAATAAATAATACCTAACGCGATCTTACTTGGTTATGGGTCGGGTTATCTACGCTTTCAAAAGCCCGTTACAAAAGGAAACTGAATTAGGTATCTATTTTCAACAAATTTTCAACGCGACACGACATTCTCTGTGTATTCTTTCTTGCAGCTTGCAATTTTTATGTCTCTGAGAATTGCTGTGACTCGTGGCAAGCTTATTCAATAATATAATTCGATTCTGAGTGTATGTACCGAGTCATGCTCACTCTGAAGTCGTGTTTAATATTCCATTTCGTGTTCACCCCACTCCCAAATTTGCATTTTGGGTTAGCACAAAATGAAATTTGGTGACAGCTATCTCCCGCATTTTGCTATGGAACCATTTTTTGTTTTATTTGTTTTTTTCCTCATTCGATTATTAATTTCGCATCATTTATCTATGTGTTATATAAAACGTGACTGGATGACAGGTAAATAAAACAAAGTTGTTCTAGAGTTTTATAATTAAAAAAACAGTTTCTAAAAGGGGCATTTCGTACATTATCTTAATACAGTGACAATTAAATCCCTTTGTTTTTAAATTAGGACATTTTGAAAATATGGTTTACGTACTGCAACATCTTGAATCAAACACACCATAATATTTACGAGTATATAAAATATCTCTCATCGACTTCGGCACCCCGTATAAAAAATCAAATATGAATTTCATACTGAGAATTAAGGTGCCCTCATAATTGACCCGTATCTATTAACCTGCCCCGTTGCTCCATAGTTAAGCTATAAAGCAGATATGTAAAATTAAATATCAATTTTAACGAAGGACGGACCAAAAACTACTCGACAGCGTGATTTGCCTGTAATAAAGGAAGGTAACGGCTCCTCTGGTCTCATAACGCTCGAATTCAACTTCAGCCGCCGCAGAAATGTGGTCCGTCCCCTATACGTATGAGTAGGACCCGTATAGTTTTATTATATAATAGTCGGAAATGTTATCAGCACCCTCACTACCTTTACGTTTCACTCGGGCGTCGA
The DNA here is from genome assembly GCA_949127965.1 of Pandemis corylana. NCBI lineage: Eukaryota > Metazoa > Arthropoda > Insecta > Lepidoptera > Tortricidae > Pandemis > Pandemis corylana. The sequence continues at coordinate 8,347,717 of OX421856.1, read as the reverse complement.
GTGGTAGTGTAATGTTAATTAATAATACGCGGTTATATTGTCGTTCAGGAAGGAAATTTTAAGGGTGAAATACCGTCTCATGGGCCTTTTACTAGCGGCTCGTTATGAAATTTCATCAGCGTTTACGCTTTATTTTGGTTTCATTGTTCAAGGCCGAATCCGCGTGAGTGTGGGCTTATAAAATTAAAAGCCTACCTGGGTATTTTTGTTACAGTGTCAATTTATATTTTGCCATATGTCTATTTTCTGGGTAAAGGATGGATTTATGAGGTCTGACCTTATGAAATTTTGGACGTCCTTAAAATTATAATGTGTATAAGCATACTTATTTCAGAGTACTCGGCAGGATAAACAAGAGCGTCCCGACACGTCATCCCTTTCGCAGTCCCCGGGGCACACTTTCAGTTTTAATTAACTCTGTTGTATCTAAAGGCTTGATTTTTTATTGGTCGAAATTTACACGCGGCTTTTTAAAAAAATAGTTCGTTTTCATCAAACGGTCGAGCTATGCTACATAACCATACAATAAGGGTATTTTTTAGCTATCTACTTGATATTGTTTCCGAAATAGCTTCATTTATTGATTCTTTCAACATCCCACTACAGACAGGCCAGAATGAGGTCCAATTTACAAAACATACAAGTATCATAATATGCTATATAAAATAAAAGTTATTTATAAGCGCTGACATCACGATCCCTTGCAAAATAACGGTTTTAGACGTTTGAAGTCGACCCATTATTGTACTTCATTCACGAAATCCCTTCGAAGTGGGCTGGTTGGTAGGTACTTATGTACCCGCTAATCCATACATAGCTGGCTTAACGCCCGAAGGTTTTACATCATACTTGCCTTGGCCTTTGACGTCTTTGAGGAATAATTAATTTTAGGTTAGACATTGAAATACAATGTTGATAAAGAAAAATCAATTTTTATCAATGTAATATCTCTTAACGAGCAATCTTTATATAATTATTTATTTCGGGGATATCTGAAACGGCACATAAGATTTATCTAGGTGTTATCTCAATCTTTATACGTCCCACTTCCTGGGCACCTAATCATGTGATAAAAAATAATATTATATGATGATGAAATGCGTAAAGACAGACAACATGTTGCGAAAAAAAGTTGTGACTGAATCGTAAAACTAATATGAGTTAGTAAACAAATGAAAAGACGCTGTTGAAAAAATATGGAGAGTCGAATTTTTTTTCATAATTTCTCGGATAACTTTGGCAAGCACTGCACCGTTTGGCGTCTTAAGCGATCAAATTAGCATTCCATCTTAAAGTCCACAGAGTAATTGCGCAGAGCCTTGGCTGACCAAGGTCTGCTTCCACATTTAATCAATTGGTGGGTTTCCCAGAAACCTTTTACACAAAACTACCTAATACTTTAGCCGACGCTACACAAATATCATAGATATAATCTTAATCTCACAGGATCACGAGAAATGTGGAGAGGCTTCTATAATTTTCTTTATTTTCCTCTTATCTATTATGAAAATGGACAAACTCCTTACGAAATGAGAAAGTCCTTACCTTTTTGTACGATCAAAGGGTACTTACTTTATATTTTTGTGATTCAGAAAGAGTTTATATTTTTCCTAGTTACCAAAATACGAATACCAAAATGATTGGTACAGATTAGACAATACAGAGACTAGACTGTACGTTACGGTATCACATTAAATGTAAATACTTTAAACGCTTATTTTAACCATTATTTAGAAGAAGAGGTGACCTCTAGAAGAGTTATGTATTAAATCAAAATAAAATGAGCTTTACAGTAAAACACATTAATATTCTATTTCACCCACATGCAACTTTAGTAGCCTTTTAAAGCTAAATTAAGTAGTAAAATTTAAACACGCGAGGCATGAAAAGAATGTTCCCAGTCCTAAAGGGACGTGTGAGGCCGTTCACGCAAGACAAACGTTTGGATAGAATTTAATGTACCTGTTGAGTTGGTTTTATCAGCTCTTACTATCATAATTTTTACTGTATTATTATGATGCCCAATACTACAAAAAAAACTGACGAGCAAATATAATATTTCACTTTCTGCCGTTATTTTTGCTCGCGAATGTAGTTTGCGTTTACGGGCGCAAAATTACATAAGGCAGAGTAAAAACATTTTCTGATAAGTCTTAAATAAAACAGTAGTATCGAAAAATATCACTTTTCTAACAAATTTAACCAAACTTATTCTCAATGCACCTACGTTTAATGATCGGGAAATAATTAAACTATAATGTAGGTATATAAGCGTTTTCTCTTTACTATAAAATTTGTACATCCTCTGTGCAATAACTCTGTGGACTGTGGCTCGTAAACCACAGCCCCTCGTAATCATTTAATCATAAAATTATAGTATATTTTAGTACACTTTTATACGGTTTGCAGATAAAAAGGATCTGTAGTGATCATACAACGCTCATAATTCGAGTCACACTCGAAGAGTCTTTGCGTCGACAAGGCGCCTCTCGCGTGCCTTTTCAAACACTTTCTCCACTTTTTAATAAAAGCTGAGCGAATGCCGATCAGGGAGCTCATAACTTGGAACTTTTGGAATTACGATTAACAAGAACCCATGGTACCTACATCACGTTAAAGAATGTTTATCCTTTGTTGTGCTCGAATTTTGGAGAAATTTAACTACGACCAAAGAAAGTAAGCTTAATATGTTTAGCAAATGTAATAATTTTCAATGAAACGAATGAACCTTCTGGGTTTTCCTTCCCGTTCCGGGACCTGCAAAGGGCTTTGAACCTCGGGATATCGTTAAACTTTAAAATATATGCAAGTACAGATTGTTTTAACTTTTACTTTTTATCACAAAGTTCTCCCCCGGTTTTTCCTCCCATTGTAGAACTACCTATCTTCTAGAAATTTCCAATGATCCGCCCTTAGTACGCCTTTATTTTACTTTGAAATTTGACACAAAGACAGACTGGAATAACACATAGGCTACTTTTATCCCGGGAAATTGCGTAGTTCCTGCGGGATAGCAATAAACGAATTCTTTGCAGACGAAATCGCGGGCAACAGCTAGTTAGTAATATTTAAGTTTGGAACTCTAAATTAAGTATGTTTACTTATCCCAGCAAGAGCAAAATGCGTGCCTAAAATCTATGTACATATACGTCACACAAATCAAGTCTTTATCCCTTACGGGGTAGACAGAGTCTAAGGTAACAAGACCTCAAGGCCACGTTTAGCATGATTCTGAAAGAGGAATCAAAATATTGATGGGTTGCTGGCCGCATCGCCTATAACATGATTCCTAAGATTTTCGGGAAGAGAAGCAACTGGTACATTCTATGTTTTTTCTTTACTATCAGACCAGCATGGAAAAACTACAATCTGTATTGCCTTATATTCCGCCAGATAAGCACTATGTTTAAATAATTCTTAGTATTATTACATACTTAGGTACTAAACTTCAGAAAGAATGAACTGGTTCCAAACATGTCGGACATACCTCGACAGCAAATGCGTACCTAGTAAAATATACTATTGTTCAATTTGCAGTAAGTATGCTATTCGGATCAATTAGATCGATCTTATTATACACATAAATCATGCAGCAATTTTTAGCTTACTGCCACACAGAACAATTCAGCAGAGCTATTTAAAAAATGGCCGCATTGCATATTGCCCGGCCGTATATAAATATTAAATGGGATGTGAATCAGTGAAGCATTAAAACTGTCAGGCGAGGTTTCAGCAATTGGAGATGAAATAATAGCTTTGTACAGAAGATGAGCCTCTGAATAATACACACCAGGAAACAAAGGGGAACAATGACCGTCGAAACCCTTGGGGAGTCAGACGTATTTGTGCATATTTATGCACAAACAAATCAAGAGATTGAATTATGTTATACTATTCGATGCTGTGATGCTTAACGTTCTCTTCGGGATTTTGATGACTTGATATTTGGAACGTGAAAAGTCAGACTTAAAAAGTTATTCAACAAATAAAACAGAATGTATCAATTCCTTTCCTTCGTGCGCAGATGGTAAAAGCTTATCGAGGGAATGGGCGAAAATCTTAGGAATCATGTTATAGGCGATGTGGCTAGCAACCCATCACTATTTTGATTCCCCTTTTCAACTGTATGCCCACAATCATGCTAAACGTGGCCTTTAGGTCTTGTACCTTAGGCTCTGTCTACCCCGTAAGGAATAAAGACGTGATTTATGTATGTATGTTCAATGTGGCTTTACAATAAAGAACAATTTGCAAAATTCTAAATTCTAACATACTCGGACCCTCCTGGATCTAAATCACACTTCAGGCGAAAATATGCCTGCCTAGGGCAGGGCCAACTATTTGTGCCGTTTGGGGTCCAGGTGCCAAAATCTTTTCAAAAAGATCTCTGTGCGCCTGATCCAAACAACCGGTGACCAGAAAGCAGGCAACTATTTTGGTCAGCATCTGAGCCTGGCTATTCAACGCGGTAACGCTGCCGGCTTCCTGGGAACCATGCTTTCCACGGAGGTTTTGAAATTGTATTTATATATTTTTTTAAATATATTATTTGCCTTATTTATTATTAGTTAATATGTTAATTGTTTTATTTAAGACGATTGTCATATAAATAAAGAATTATTTACGCTACATTCGATTCGTTCGTACATAAGTTCGTTGAACTGTTGGTATTTGAACCTAAGCTTATGCTTAGCCTTATTACATCAACTTACCATAGAAAAAATTACCATACTTAAGAATCAGAATCGACGAACTACGTACTTCCACATTAAATTAATTTAAAGAACTTAAATTCACCCAGCTACCAATAACAATTTACGAGCACACGTCTCCCAATCTTTCGGCCCACTACCGATTGGGGAATTAATTTCAACATATTCAACAACGCGAGCGTTAGCCGTGTAAATTTAATCATTCCCCAAACAAATGACGAAGGTGGGACCCTCGCATTATGATGAAGCCCGGACCACAGTTAATATGAAAATGCGGGTAACCAACGTGAAAATATGACGGTATTAATATAAATTGCACTTAGCGCCCGCGTTGGGGAAAAACAACTATTAGCGAAGCTAAAAAGGAATATAGAGAATGGGAGCCATGTTATGAACTCTTCGCCATTAGCCCGCCGTAATTAGCGGTTACAATGTTATATTCGGGGTAATAACCTAATCCTGGTTGCTAAGATCGACTACGAGTAATAAAACAAGAAATAGGTAAGTACATAATGTTATATATATTTGTTCTGACTGGATACACCTGAAGAGATTTATGTATTATAAGGTACAGCTTTCTAGCAAGAGCAACTTATTTCTTGACAATCTAAAATGCGAATAATCTCCGTTTGAGCTTGCCTCTCCCTCTTTGCGCACCAAAGTAAATAAAACTAGCGTTCAAAGGTGATAATTTGCATTAGCCAGTCGGCAAGCACCCTTTCCTCGCTCCGGTGGCTTAACTAAACCCAGTGTACACGCTAGATCTTTTGAATAAAAAGGCCAATAACTGCGACCTTGTGTCTTGTGTAAACCAGCCTTAACATGGCCGGCCCTCGAAGAAGGATAAACGGCATAAAGGGTGTTTTCTTTGAAAACCGATCCGGCGAGGCATAGCCCACTCACACGATTTGACTCTGATTTCGGTGACCTTTCGATAACAACTTTCGAGGGGTTTATTTTGTGCTAATATTATTGTAGCATGATTGAAATGTTGCATTATTCATTTATTTTCTATTGCGTTATTGGCTTTAGTAAAAATATTGATGCTTATTATTTTAGTCTCAGATTTTAAATGTGTAGTCGTAGATTTAATAATATTACTATACGGAATTGGTGATTGGTTTTTTTCAGTTGCTATTTTGTCCTTAATTTACATAAACGATTCAAGTGAATATTAAAAATAAAATAAAGAAGCCTTGAAAAGGATGCCTTATTGTAAATAAAAAAACACACACACAGAACGTAATTGTACCATTGTATTCAAGCCTTGTTGTCTCTGTGTAAACTTAGCAGTGCCTCGTATCTCGCCCGATAGTCTACGGTGGTCGGTGTGACCACAAACCACAAGCACAGTCACAAGCCAACGTCCATAATACGTGCACCGGACCACACACTCGGTAATATATACGGCTACAATGTGAAACCAGCCTTATTTCTACAGCACCAGATACTGTGATACCCAATACTGTAGCTATTGGCACATTAACACGTTTCAGGTGTACTTTATCCATCGATAGATCTTTGATGGAATAATGTTTGATTTAACAGAAGCATTGATTGTAGTTTCGACCAGAATTGCGTGTCTAAGACTTGTAGCGAATAGAATGTTCGCAATTTTGTTTACTGAACGCTAAAGTAGACATCTTCATATTTGTAGTTTTTACATGAACACTTAAATGCACGTTTAGTAGCGTCATTAACTTAAACAATACTTTGGGGGTTCGTGGCATTCGAAAAGGCCGTAACCCTTCTCAAGCTGTGTGTAACTCACACGTCCATCGGTTTGTCTGTCCCTTTGTCACGTAAACTATGCTCAGACCTATTTACAACAGGATCACAAGATTACATGTTTAGTTATTGTTACTAGTTAAGATTAAATTATTTTAATGTTCTTAACAAAATATAGGTCCATCATACTGTAATGCGGAGCATTAAATATGATTAGAGGCATTATTGTGTTTACAAGGTTTTGAACAAAATAATACTTTGGGTCATTGGGTGCTCCGAACTGATGACCAAAAATAGTTTTAGCATAATATCCAAAGTGCCTATTTACCGGCTCTCGATCCAATCTCATACTGACCCAAAATTAAGCTTCGGCTGAATAATTTTGCCCGCCCCGTCACCCGCAGGACATGCAATAACGTTGACCGAGGTGCGCCGGGCAACGTCGATCTTTGAACGTTATTAAAACAACATATTCCTTGAAAAGGCTCCGTATTCAAACATAATAGCTCGCTTTCACACTTGAAAGCTAAATCCAGTCACATCACAACCAGTGGAAGTTTTTGAAATGTAGTGAAATTTTCCGATAAATGTTACCTTCGTATATTTTTAAATTCTTGTGTTTATTCAAGTTCACCATATATAACCTCATTTTAGTCAGAATATCACTACATAGTATAAAACAAAGTCGCTTTCTCTCTCACCATGTCCCTATGTCCTTATGTCCCTATGTATGCTTATATCTTCTAAACTACACAACGGATTTTGATGCGGTTTTTTTTAATAGATAGAGTGATTCAAGAGGAAGGTTTTTATGTATAATTCTACGCAGACGAAGTCGCGGTCAGAAGCTAGTTAATAATAAATTAGCCAATTATCAAACTAAAGTAGGCACATTAGTCTTACCTACCTACCTACCTACCTACCTACCTGATATAGGTACAATAAAAATTCTGGTTTATCTTTTGTTTCCATTTGACAGTTCGTATTGAAAAAGACAAAGAGAATGCGAGTTATAAAATATTTCGCGGTGTGCCGTCATCAGACTGGACCCCCGTAATCCTCCTCAGTCAATACACGTGGCCCCTTTCGTTAAAAAATGAACGTGAAAAATCCCCGTACCTTCCCTACGCACCATACTGAGGATAAAGCGATGGAGAGGTTATAAAAGAAAATGTGATCATAATACGTTGCTCCCATATTTGTTTGGGATAAACCCCCCAACAGCGAAGTGGAATATTTCTGGGTATACCTATCCAAAAAGGGAGTTGTATGCACTGGTTAATGTTATAGCTACTAATTCTTTAAAACAATTTGTTTAGTTTTGCTTTATTAGAAGATAATAGTTTAAACTTCTAACATAACCTATGAAGATTTACTTCCAATACAAATTGTATAAAAAGTCATTAGGGTTTTTTTAACTAAACCCGTACTATGTTATATATATTTTTAGTAGGCTATCTGGCGTCCCACTGCTGGGCAAAGGCCTCCCTCTCTCTCCACCGCTCTCCGCAGCCTCTCTTTCCACTGGTCTGTCAACGGTTATTGCAACAGCAAGGCTTCCCCAGTCCGGTTCAATACACTCCGAATCGTCCCGCCAAAATATACTTAAGAGTAGAAAAAAATGGCAAATCAGATAAAACAATAATATTCTATAACTGCACTTTTAGATGACATTTCTAAATAAACGGAGCCCTGATAACTTCCTTTTTACTTTGACTAAGTATTCCGTTAATTCCAAAGACAGCCGAGCAAAGTGAATAAATAATTTTGCTCTCCCTTGTCAAAGTAGTAAATTATTCGCTTAAGAATTAAATTGCATAACTACCTGAGGCAAATATTTTAGTATAAACAGCAACTTTTTAATAAATTTCTTTCAAGACGACAACGGAAAATAAAGCTTTTAGCTTAGTTGTATTGTGTGCGATGTCATTAACATCACATTTCTTAATTCCTGCGTTTGTGTACTTGCAAAGGTAAGTTAAAATTTTAAAAATATATAGCAAAATGAAAGTTTTACCTGTGTCTGGTAACGAAACAAATGTATGATATGGTTTATTTAAGAAACATACTAACTTCAAAACTTAATTTTAAATTGTTTAAATTATGGTAACTCTGCCGTGCTATGACAAAACACTGTATCTCGAGTTACAGTGTTTTGTGGTAATATCAATAATTGAGCTTCTAGGGCCCTCACCTATGTGTATATGTTTACATTGACAGTTAACTCATTTTGTATCAAAAATATTGAAAACCATCATAGCAATTTGGACTGTAACTACACAAACTTACTTATTCATTTAGACTGAACACTGCAGCTTTAATAGATGCAGTGTAATGCCAAACCAAACGCGCTGCACAAGCAAAGTTACAGTGTTTTGTCGTAATAATATCACACAAAACGTAAAGCGATTGCTATGAATCAAACGAGTGTGTCTGTAAACACTTAAAGTCCGCGGAGAACTACGTATTGAGGTAGTTTAAGGACTCTTGCAAGTTTCTATGAAAGTGCTTGCTTTTTTATACTTGAGACTTGAAACTTGGTTTTTTCCCAAAGTCTCCCCTAAATTTTACTTTGAAAATGTATGTAAAAATGTGAAATTCAAAACTTTTGTAGTTGGGCCTCAATTAATACAACACCATCTTAATTTGTCCAAATTTCATTGAAATCGCATGAACAACCTATTTTTTAGGACCAAATTACTAAAAAACAGTTCATTGTTAATGAACCCGACCAATATAGGCTTATCAAAGTATCGCGTGATACAACTTTTTTTTTTATCGCCAGTTTTGTGTCCCACATTGCTGGGCAAAATCCTCTCCTCTTTTACTTTATACCGGGCTGTGGTACACATGTTCTTGCAATGTATATTCGAAACAATATAATAATAGTGCACTTACATTGCTAATTAGTCATATTAAATCAACTAAGGAAGTGCATTCCAAATTGCCACCTAATTATTGAAATAAATTTCAAGCTAAATATACTGGCAGCGAATTCGTCACTGCCCCTAGAATTATAAATAACTTCCAGTTATTTTAGCACAACCGTGTAACGGTCTGTTAATATTGTATTAACATTACCCGCTTCATATTGAAGTCCCAGTTAATAGCTGGTACAGGAAAATAATACTTTAAATTGTAAAGTCAAGTGTAATAATATGTTAGTCAAAGTTTCAAAAATAAGTACCATACGCTCTTACACCGGCACCGGCGTAATAAGGTATTGGGACATATTTTTGAGAAGTTCGTACCGATACTTATTTTTACACCTGACCGTACCTCATAGATCATTAGTAGAATCATCTACAGTTAAAAAAAATTACAGCAAGTATACCGCACCGCATAAAAATACATCGTAATTTCTTTATATCTCAACTCGTCGTCCACTTTTAAGTGCCACGATGGGCAAGGTGTATAAATATTCTGTTTCTACTTTTTGTAATGCGACAGGGTCGTTAGAAATTTAAACGATCTCAGCATCTAGAGTATAACTTTATTATTATTTCCAATTCAAGACACCATTAAAAGTTTTTACTAACACTATTAGAACGTATGCAATAATTAACTGAAGTGCGAAGTATATTATTAGGAACTGCTTAAGCATCGGATGAAATCTAAATTAACAAACACAGACTAACTTAATGAAGTTGATAATCCAACGTCAAGGAAATAAAATACTTTTCTAGCTGTAAAAACAGTACAGACTGAAAACTGACACGCCGTGTTACACCAAAGTTTACAAGTACTGCAAAGGTTTCGGTAATGTTAGTTTCAGTATGACAGCATCAACAAGCCGAAACAAAAACAGCGCCCGGATTGGTATCGAAACTAATCAAAAGTTTCATTCAAAGGAGTTCGTTGCAGCTGCAGGAGCATTGCTGTTTTATTGAACAAACACCGATACTGGGCTATTTTAACTTGAAAAGGCAAGTTAAATGTTTGAAACAGTTTCGGATTAAATATCGAATAAGGCGCTCTTCGCGATGCGAAAACCGAAGGCGTTCTGTAAGTTCCAAGCCTGAATAATTACTGCCTTCTTGGAGTTTGGAGGTGACGATGCGGTTACAAAACATAGGTTGGCAAAGCAAAGTTAACGTGGGTACTTTGGTCGCAAGAAACATACTTACAGCTAAGAAATTATTGTACTGTAAGGCAACAAGAGCAGTAAACAATGTTATAGCTTTATCATCCTTGTCAGCAATTCGATTTTGAAGAGTGAATAATTTTGGACTTGACTTAATTATCAAAAATACACCTACACTTAACCAAAATATTCGAACACAAGATGTTAATTAACTTGTGTAAATTCACTAAAATTCCGTACAGCGTGCCATAATAAAATTCACGTGCAACATAAAAATGGTGTTAAGTTTGCAACTGAGAAGGCAACCTGTTTTGTTAGTGTTTAATCGTAGCTAAGGCAATCAAGAGTTTTTACAGTTACTTTGAATTTATGCAAGTGCTTCTTAGTGATTACGATGATGTTACTTTATGACAGAGTTTCTGAACTGGTTACTTGCAATCTGAGTCTTTGTAGCGACTATGCTGAATTGTACCATTAAATATTTTCGTTTAAATTTTTTTTAACATCGCTTTTTATAATCAATTAGTGAATTACGTCTTACGTATAGTATTGCAACAGTGAGCATTCAGATTTGTTAAAATCTCAGACCACAGTACGTTGTCCGCATCTCAAATGTTTTATGGGTGGTATTAAAGGTCCAGAACAATTTACTTAAATCTTAGAAACTACCAAGACTCTGTCAGTTAAAAAAAAATAGAGATACTTTTATTCCAAAACGTTGATAGTCGCAACAACTGACTTATATCCTACCATGCCATGGCTATTGCCAATCAAAACATAAGCACTTGATTGGGGAGACACTACTAATGCTTACTAAATTAGAGACCTTTTGTGAAACGCGATACGGCGCGACCCTCAAATCGTACAATATCCCACACTGACTATCTAGTTAATTATGTAGTTGAAGCAAAAATTTGAGTCAGTAAACAAAAGTCCAGATAACTACAAAAAAGATATCTAACATTTTTGTTAGGATTTTATATCCAACCAGTTATATAAATTTCAATCAAATCGACCAAAAAGTAGTGGAAGTCGACTTTACACTAAAAGAACTATAAACAAAAAGTTCCGTTGTCACTTACAGTATGGCTGGTTTTCTGTGGTGTTTTAATTCTGACTGCAGCTACTTAACTTGCTGCGAGTTTTGTGAAATAGACGATAGCAATGAAAAAAAAAATTTTTTTTTGAAGTCTGTTAATAAAATTTAAGTACACAGCAGCAAAATATAAAATCGATAAAAAATAAATTCTGTTGAGCCTCTCCGAAGAATAAGTAATAGTAGTACCTACTTAGGTACCTATTAAAGAATGCAAGCAGCCGGCAATAATATGTACGTGCTCGCAGTTTGAGCCCAATTAGTAAGAAACAGCTTTTAAGCATGAGAAAGTCATGAGACAAAAGAAGCACGAGCATCAACAGGAATAATTGGCTGCAATTTTCTATTTCAAGTGAGGCGTAGATAAAAATGTTTAAAAGGCAACTTGTCTGGCTGGAGTTGCTATTCCCCCGTTGCTCTGAATACCTTTACAAGAATCTTTTCTTCGCTCCATTAGCCTGTAAATTTGCTGCCCGTGATACTAATATTGTTTAAGCTCAGATATTTTAGTTTAAGTAAGTTATGTAAATAAGTTTGCTTATCCCAGTTAAGTGTCCTCGATGTTTTCTTCTGATTATCAAGATACATCTCAATCGAATTACAACAGCGAAATTATTTTATCTGCTACTAGCGACCCGCCCCGGTTTCGCACCGGTGTGCAATCAGTGTTTCCCTACTATATTATGCATGTAGTATACATATTAAACCTTCGTCTTGAATCACTATGTCTATTAAAAAACTGCATTAAAATCCGTTGCGTAATTTTAAAGATCTAAGCATTCCTATGTATGACCTAAGGACTGACAGACAGCGGAAAGCGACTTTGTTTTATACTATGTAGTGATGTTTTAAAAGTTGATGTAAGCCTAGGTAGCTCTAAAGTTATGATCATACAAGCTTTAATGAATTAGGTGCATGCAGATCGTATAATTTATAGTTTAGAACTTTACATTGAACTCAAGTTGCACGGTACACAATTCTGTGGTGCTTGAAACAATAAGCGGCTCATGAAAGGGCACTAGTTAGGTTGGACTTCCTTGAAATAATATTTACGAATACGAAACACACGCTGATAAACTTACAAAAATAACCATATAGTTTAAGTACAAGTAAAGTCACAATTACTATTGGAGAGAAAAAAGCATATAAAACATTTTAGGCAGCCCTATTCAGCCCTATGTATTTGAGCGCTTTGTTTTGCTCTACATAGTAACCGGTTATACCTACACGACATCGCGTCAGTTAAACCATCAATTTCTCTAAAGCGCTTCTGTTATTTTAAATTGACCAATACACTGGATGGATGACAATGTTGCAAAGCTATAAAGTTGGATGTATTTTATATTTGTTCACTTTTGTGTCCATTGCGACGACGAGTGCACTCTATTGTTTTCCGATCGCCGCCGACAGGAGATGGATCCCTGCTTCCGCTCCACATACAGTCATTTGCGATCAGCATTTTCTGTAAAACAATCCCTATATTTGATTCCATTCTGAACGCCAGTAAGCTTTCTGTTTATACGTTTCTGCATATTATTCTCCCTTGCAAAAACGGCAAACATTCTCTTCCTTACAAATCACATACTTTTCGGGCCGGATTGTTTAATCTACTTTATTTTCAGGATTGTAAAAATATTTAATGTTCAAACATGGTTTCCCTTAAGAAAACTTTGCCATAGCGAGGGTAGTCCTCAGCAGGCGCTTTATACGGTATTCCACAAATATGATAACGGAAGGGGTGTGCGAAAATGTCACGTTGCTTTCTATTACGAGGTAAGGGTAACATATTTTTTGTCGAATGTTTTGATACGATTGTGTTTTTTTCCACGGCAGAGGCTCTACTCGGCGGGATTTGTACGGATTTAAGCTGCCAATCTCCACGCCGCAACCGCCTAAGGCAACTGAATACTTCGACCGGATAAAAAGGTCCTATTTATTCCTTGTTAACAGATTTCTAAAGAAACCTCCGAAAGAAAAATAAGAACATATTTCTCTCATTACTTTTGTTAGGCTAACAATGTGAAGGAACGTGATAGCGGGCCTCGATTGACTTTCTTTCTTGTCTGTTTTTTAAATCTCTGGGTTATTAACTTATTGTTTCTGAAATTATCTTAGAGAATTACTGATAATTATGATGCTTTGTTAGAAAACGATTAGGCCCTTTGTTAGTTGACAAGTTTTAGGTAATGTTATGAACAATAATTGGATTGTGGGAGTAAACCGTAACAAACAAGGGCACAGGTGGTGCTTATCATCCAACAAATTATGCAGGACCATATATGGAAGGCTAATCCATCAGCGATCAGGATCGTGTGCTGGCTTCCATTAATCATCCGCTATTGATTAATGTGTCTCCACACAAAGTAATTTACTCTACATCCACTCTAAATTGATGAACTGTGCCTTGATTTTTCGGGACATCAGTACGGTATAATCAATTATCTCTCGGGGCCAACTAGCTACAAAGAACTTTTGTAAGTGAATGAAATAGGTTTTGAACTTTAAATTATTTTTATTTTATGTTGTATTGGAATGATGACTTTGGAAGAGGTTTTAGCTATTTTTAATTAAAATCCTATGAGAAAAGATTCTGAAGGTCCCTCAAAGGACAATGAAAAGAGCTATGCTTAGAGTACCTATCTATGCGAGATCGAACTATATAGAAATGTGGTGATTCGTAGAAGAACTAAAGTTATCGACATACCTAGCTGATACTGGTAGAACTGATGACCGTTGGTACCGTAAGATTCGAAAGTGGCGACCGCGTACCGGAAAGCGAAATATTGGGAGGTAGGTCTCCCGCAAGATGAACGGATGATGTCGTAAAGAACGCCGGAAGTCATTAGCTGTGGGTAGCATACATCCGATTGTCGTAGTATGGTAACGTCTAAATAATATTCATATTATGTGGCAGCAGAGGAGGTTGCCTCATCCAGCCACTGCCAGCTGTCCTCCTGGTGGTGGCTGGATGAGGGAAGCCCAGGATCGCGAAAGTTGGCGCAATATGAAGGAGGCCTACGTCCAGCAGTGGACGGACAATGGCTGTAGATAGATAGATAGAGGAGGTTGGGCTTGAATGTAAAAACAAATATATTTTGCCCAAGCTTGGCTATCTTGCACGTGAGTAGCGGAGTGGCAAGGTTTTTTGTTTATTGAGACTTGAAACTTCAGATCTTTCAAGCTCATTCAATTTTCATTAAATCACGTAGGTACGGAATATTTTCTCTATCGATAAAATGATCTGCCTTGACTTGATAGGATAGGGTTTGGTCGAAAAACCTAAAAGCTTTAAAATGCTGAAAATATTGAGATTGACAGTTCCAATACGTGATTCAATGCGGCTCGCTCTAGTAACTTCGCTGAATACACTTCCGTTGGTTTTGCGCGTTTCGACGTTGCATGAAAAATAAAAACATCGCTATGGCCGCTCTTAGTTGGCACACGCGACGAACCGTTGATGGTAAAATTGCATTTTACACTGCACGTATTGTTAATAAATTTAACGTTTATCTATTGTAACCAAGCACTAGATGTTAAATAATGTTTACACATTTTCAATTATGTACATGCCAGCTCTGAAAACAAGCATTTTATGGTACTCTATACTTACGCAGACAATTCAAAAAGTTTTACTGTGGTCAAACAGTAAGTGAAAACTGTACTGTAGTGTAGGTACCTGTAAAAAGATGTTAGCAGTGTCAAGCAACACAAAGCATAAAATTTGGTACAAGTGTGAACTTATCTCTTTTATGGGATTTCTTGCAGCTATCTAACTTTTAAGATTTATCTCTTCTCGTTTAATAACTTGGAGCTATAATTAACAATGGCTATCCACTAGCTGTAGCTACAGCTTTAACCATTGCCCTAGCTTTATCAATTTCATCGGCATCAAAATCCCTTGAATTTCTAGTTGGCCAGGCCAGAGATGATTCTGTAAAGGTCTCATCAAATAGTTATGCCCGGCATATTGTCATTTGTAAATTCTGTGGTACGCAGCGTCCGTTATTAACCCGAGGCATTAAGCCGCGTCCGCATAATTAATATTGCAAATGTTGTTAGCAGTTACAGGTATCAGCAAAGAGTGTCTGTTACGTTGCATTACATAGTAAAATGTTGCTGTTATAAAATAAATAGGAATTGGCGTAATTAAAGTACATGATTTCCGTATATTGGTTGTGACGAAGTCAAAGACGAGATCCAAGATGCAGATTGTCATTTTATGTATTTATTTACTTAGTTAGTAGAAAGGATAATTCTAGTTTGCAAAAACAAACTGATTTATGCGAGTCGAAAATTCATATAACATAAACATACAAAACTGACTGCGCAGTGTTTACTTCTATTAGGTATTTTGTGTACCTGATTGTGCTGCGAGGAAAATTACCAGATGAAAACAGCAACTTTCTTTTTCACGCGCGCAACGGGTGGATAAGTAATGGCGTGCTGTGCGACCAGTACGCGGGCACCAGTACACGCGTAGCAAACACTACGTGTTCAGTTAATTTTTCAAAGCTTATGAGTGGTTTTTTAAGCATTTAACACCTCCACTGAACTTAAATTATTTTTATTAGTTCTTTTTCTTTTTTTTCATATATTTTATTTCACATTAACTAGCAGAGACTTTATACATCTATACTATAGACTTATATAGTTAAAGGTACTTACTTCACTTGAGGACCTTATACATCCCTTTCATAAATTAATAAATAAATAAGTTAAAAGTAGAATTTAAGTATTGTAGATTTTTTTCTTTCTGCAAAGTTTCTTGCGGCACATTCTTCTTGGCAATGATGGTATTTCCGAATTCGCTGGTATTTTCAAAAAACACATGTAAAAGAGCCCTTGGCGGCCTATTTGCAAAATATTTTTTTTGAATTTTTGAAATCTTACAAAAACAGCTTTTTACTCAACAGACGACCCTCGCGCCGGCAGCTTTCTCGCACAAGGACTCACAATTGCGATACAACGCGGGAACGTTGTCTGCGTGATGACTGCGGGACCTTACCTACTAAGGGTCCAAATTTATTTTAATTTTTAATTTTTAGCCTATGTTTTATTTTTATTAAGTTATTTTTAAGGTAGCCTTAGTTTATATTTCTAACAACACCTTTTGTAATCATTTACAAAACAAAATGTCTGTGTTTGTGTACTTTTTACTTATTTAAATTGTTTTACGGTAAAATATTTTCAACAAACCAACTTCAAATAAAATCGAAATTAGTAAATCGTTTTTGATGATATTTTTTAGAACTAATAAAAAAATTAAAAATATTCTTTAAAATTTCTTTATCAATTAAAAACTTCTGAGAAAAGGAAGGGTTTTTAAAGTCAGTTTAAGCGTAAACCAATTTTAAGTGCTGATGTTTCTTTCCTTACATAAAATAATGATATTTTCATGAAGACCGCTTTGAGTTCTGCATTTTAACTAGGTACTCATTTGACTGGCTATGTATTGTATGTTATGGTAGTCAGTCTATATAAACGTTTATATTAACAGACTGAGTGATCTATCTGATCATAAACACACAGCCAAAATTACAAAGGCTGAAAAGCTGAAGTGTTAACTGAAAATTCCTTATTTTTAGTAAAATCATACTACTAAAAACGGATCTTTCAAAATTTTCGCAATATCTTTTAGGTAACTGATCTTCACTGGTTTACTGTGCCGCGGCGCTATAACATACCGCGCAATTCCTATTACCTTCGCTGATATACAGAGAATAGATGCGCTCGCGCTGCTAACTACCAACTTGCATGCGGTGTGGCGATTGATGACGACTTGGCTGAAACAAGCTTGACGTTGATTGCACTTCGCTAGCCGGAAACATTTCTCGTTCATTTTATAATGGAATTATAAGCTTAGCGGATTCTGTAAGCTTTAAGAAGCCTCTGCCAAGAATATCTGAAGATCAAAAAACTAAGTTAAACGCGCTGTACAATACATCATAAGAAAAAGCACTAGTTTCAGACATGATGTCGTGCAGGCGTTTTAGATTAGAATTATATCGAGGTCCCCTAATTTTGCAGAATTAAAAAAATCCCTTATGCTTTAGTAAAAGCGGATGATGAACGCTGGACATAGTATGCCCAGTTGAAATAAAGAAGAAAATGGACTAGTTATGTTAAAAGGTGAAACACCAAGTAGAACATACAGACAAACTGTACCGACGAGTATTCGGACTTGGCTTTGCCCGCAGCTATGGTATGATTAGTATCCCTAAATAATGGTCATGGTCGGTGCAGTAGCAGAATAAATCAGTTTTAAACACAAGGATTGTGCCTATAGTTGGTACCTTTTTTTTGCTGTTAAAGTTTATTGGATATTATATGTAAGAAAACAAGTACATGGTATCACATTAAAGTAGGTACAATTTATTTTTCTTTATCATTATATTATTTAAAAACATATTTTTATTGTTTTTTGCAGTTTGTATCAAATTAGTATCTCTACTAAACAAAGAAATCAAATCATGCGAAATGACATATTTTCGTGTAACTTTATTGTTCTCATAAAGTATAGAGTACAATTACCTGAGATAACGTACAATACTTTATTGTACAGTACGGGTGGCAACCCTAATTGTGCCGCAACTTGTGACTTTTGTTTTTTTTTAAATAACTGCATTAAATTCGAGTGAATAATATTACACAGTGGGTTTTCCGAGTATAACCTTGTATTACCTGAATTCACAAATTTTTGTCCTGCAAAATTACGTGGTTCCATTGGGATATCAATAGCGGAATTCTTGGCAGAGGAAGATAGCGAGCTAGTTAAGTATACTGTCGTTTAAAAAGCTAAGCCTCTTCCAGTTAAGGTATTACGGGTCTTCGTGCCTAGGTTGATGACCTATAAAAAGGCTTCATGTGTATGCGAAGTGGCTGCGAAGCGAGGGACCCTCGTCGGAGCCTAGAGAGTGTCGTTAGTCAATGCGGGCAACCGGATACCAGGATCAAATATTTACCTATTTGATTTGAACAAAGCTTGGTATTACGACTTTGTTTAGTTTTTAATGTGTTTTAAAAGAAAAACTTCCGTGCTGGTCTGTGAGCAAACTAAAAACATAGAATGTACCAGTTGCTTCTCATCCCACGCAAATGGTAAAAGCTCATCCAGGTAATGGGCGAAAATCTTAGGAATCATGTTATAGGCGATGCCGTTTGAAACCCATCATTATTTTGATTCCATTTAAGAAATAAAGAAAGAAATAATAAATATTTTTCCACCTATACGCCCACAATCTTGCTAAACGTGGCCTGTAGGTCTTGTTACGTTGGGCTCTGTCTACCTCACAAGGGATAAAAACGTGATTTGTATACGTATGTATGCATGTATAGAAAACAGGTTCATAGAGATAAAATTGGTAAGCAATGGGTGGCCTTATCGCTACAGAGCGATCTCTTCCAATTTGGAATATGGACGGCGTCTTTCACACACACACACGTACCTACAACGACAACTTTCACAATTTTCTTACGGTATTTTTGTTATTACAGAGTTCGGCCCCTTAGTTGTTTATAGTTGCATAATATCCGGTATCCCTAGTAGTCCTCTTGACTTGCTCGCGTCAAAACTAGACCGTCTGCGACCGCACCACGGGTCACTTCACATAGTGCCGACAATTTCACCTAACAAGCAGTTATGCGTAGTTTCACAGTACACAAATGCGGTTCAGATTTCAAACGAGGAATCTAAACCGCTGTTCTTGTTGTACAGAATACGAACCAAGGCGTTGGTGTGACCCTTGTGTGACCATAGCTCTATTCGGGAAATAAAATCCTTACTAATATTATAAATGCGAAAGTAACTCTGTCTGTCTGTCTGTCTGTCTGTCTGTCTGTCTGTCTGTTACCTTTTCACGCTTAAATCGCTGGGCCGATTTAGTTGAAATTTGGAATACAGATAGTTTGAGTCTCGGGAAAGGACATAAGATAGTTTTTATCCCGGAAAATTGCATAGTTCCCGCGGGATAGCACAGCCTAAACCACTGGACTTACAGACTTGAAAATTTGCACATAGATACCTTATACAATGTAGGCATCCACTAAGGAAGGATTTTTGGAAATTCCCACGGGATAAGGAAAAAACGGGAATTATATATTCGATTCCGAGTGACGCTTTTGATTTTGAAAATTCTTTTGCCAATAGAAAGCCACAGTATTTGTGAGTATCATAGGCTATATTTATAATAATTCTGCGCGGACAAAGTCGCGGGCAACAGCTAGTAAATAATATTTTCGAAAGAAATTATTACTAAAGCAACTAAAACAACGAATAAAGATACTCATATGGATAAATTCATACAAAACATCAAAGAATCGAGAACAAATATTTGTATTTTTATTCAGCTGCCACGACCGGAGACCGAAGGATGATGTGCAGTGTGCAGTACAGTACAGACGTGTTTACGAGATAGCAAAAATATTTAATTCACTGACAATCAATTTTGAACTCAAATGTTGACGCTCCTGATTATAAATTACCGTGAAGTGCAGTGCGAAAAATTATAAATAAATAAAATATATTTAAAATTCGTCACCATTACAATTGCAACCTTAAAATTACTAGCAGTAATTAAGAAGTCCCCTAGCTTGTGCGCGCACCGCACAACAAAGTTACCACACGAAACACGGATCTACGATGAGCGTGGTGCACTCACCGGATGGAGGCGGTATGTCTTCGAAGCATGGGGGATCGCAAACAAACCTATCGGTGAATAGTGATTTTGATACTCCACAAATTACTTTCAGAAACAAACGCAAGTTATCTGATACCAATGATAATGTCATGCAAGAAATTTTGGACATGAAAAAACAAATGGCAGAGATGATGACTCTCATAGCATCAAGTATCGCAACTCAAACTGAGAATGTAAACAGACTTTGTCAAGATGTCAGTACCATCAAAAGTGAAGTTGGAAAAATATGTGGGAACATTGAGACCATTACCATAGAACAGGACAAAATAAAAGTGGATATGGTGAACTTGGTGGCTTCTAACAGTGTCTTAACAAGTAAAGTCGAACGCTTAGAAAAAGAAATAGAAGGGCTTAAATCGTCGCATACACATGAAATTTCGTCCTTGAAATCTGTTACCTACAACAAGATGATCACCGAGTGTCAAGAACGAACTCAGCGAGCAAGAAATATAATTATAATCGGCATTACGGAGGCCACTTTAGAAAATGATATGGAAGGATCAAACTACGACAAAGAAGAAATAAGTAAAATTACAAAAATGGTCTTAAGTAACTGCCCAGAGCCAGAGTCTATACATCGTCTAGGAAAATACCAAAAGGACAAAATCCGTCCCGTTAAAGTGGTTTTTAAATCCGAAGACACTGTTAAACTTATTCTCAAAAATAGAAATAATGTTACAACTACTAACGTTAAGATATATAGTGACCAAACACCTTATCAGAGAGAAGCTTTGAGGGTTCTCAAACAGGAACTTGAACACCGTATTGCTGGAGGAGAAGCAGACATTTGTATCAAATACGTAAAAGGAGAACCTAGAATTGTGGATTTTTTGCCAAAAAACTCTATGTCAACAACAAGCAACACAGTACAGGGATTGTAACCTCTCACTCTGACAACACTTTATACGAAATTGCCAACGCCTATTCACAAATAGAAATATTCCACCAATCTCTCAATTTCTTCTATGCCAATGTGCGCAGCTTGGTTAAGCCGGGGAAGTTCGATGAACTCAAGTGCGTCCTTAAGTCATTTGATAAGGATATACACATTGTTCTTCTCACGGAAACTTGGATTAAATCTGAAAATGATGCCATGAGACTACAATTAGCAAATTACACTCATCATTACAGCTACAGAAATGACAGCAGAGGAGGTGGTGTGTCTATATATATCCATAATAACATCAAGCATATTGTGACGGAGGACAAATATGGGGACGGTAACAACTATCTCTGGGTGTACCTTGAGCAACACGCACTACACGTTGGAGTGGTATACAAACCAGGAAGCACAAATACAAAAGATTTTCTTATGGACTACGAACGGCAAATACAACCAAAGCATCGAGCCATAGTTTTCGGAGATTTTAACTTAGACCTACTACAGGCAGACAAACAAACTGAGATGTATCAACAAATGCTTAACGAAAATGGATTTAAAATAATAAATAAAGTAGATAAAGAATACTGCACAAGAGAAACGTCCACAACCAGGACAATTTTGGATCATGTTAGCACAAACTTGAGGTCTACGAATTTTCACTTAGCAATAATAGAGTCTAGCATGTCAGATCACAAGCAAATTTACGTCGGTGTCAAACAACAAAAATCGATTCCTAGAAAAAAAACTAGATACGAAGCCGTAAACTATGACAACCTATTGAGTAATTTTGATCCCAGCAAATTGGACAATAATATGCATGAATACAAGAAACTAGAAGGCTTTATAAAACAGAACTTACGTCAAAGCACAAAGACAAAAACGAAAGTACTTAATTTGCCTCAAAAGGAGTGGATAACAAAAAACATTATCGATGGTATAAACAGAAGAAATAAAATGTGGTATAAGTTGAAAAAAGATCCAAATAATGAAGATCTCCGAGCCAAATTCAAGATTGAAAGAAACCAAGTAGCACGGAATATCCAAAGTGCAAAAAGAAATTACTACCTAGATTCCTTCGAAAAATGCTCTAAAAAACCGAAAAAGATGTGGAGACTAATTAACACCTTAGCAACAAATAAACCGAAGAACAAATGCCTGCTTCCAAAGATTCGTTCGGTTGAGGGTCATATCATACAAGAAGATCATGTCTGTGAATATTTAAACGTTTTTTTCTCTAATGTGGGTATTACCTTGGCGGATAAAATACCTCCAAAATATTATTACAATCTCACTCATACTATTCCAAAAAAAAATGTAAAAAATGTATTACTATCTAAGCTGGACCCATGTACCCCAGAGGAAATTGTAAAATATATTGATAGCCTAGACTCCAATACAAGTACGGGGATAGATGGAATTAGTACCAAGGCTCTTAAATGTTTAAAAAACGCTATATCACATGAATTATCTCACTGCATAAATAAATGCTTGAGTGATGGCATATTTCCTGATAATCTTAAAATTGCCAAAGTGACTCCGATTTTTAAATCAGGAACTAAGTGTGATGTAAATAATTACCGCCCTATATCAGTATTACCTATACCATCTAAAATTTTTGAAAAGGTTCTTTATGATCGTCTCAATAGGCACGTGACATCACTCGAGTTTCTTTCTGACCGCCAATATGGATTCAGATCGAAGTCGAACACACTTTCGGCCACGGTGGATCTAATTACTACTATAAAAGCTAACATGGATAAAAAATATATAGCCTTGGGAGTGTTTATTGACCTGAAAAAGGCTTTTGACACGGTCAGTCACACTTTGCTTTTGAAAAAACTTGAGAGTATTGGTGTGACTGATAAAGCTTACGAAATATTCGAGTCTTATTTGAGAAACAGGGTTCAAGTGGTAAAAATTGATGAATATCAGAGCAATCCTCATCCTGTTAGTTACGGGGTTCCCCAAGGATCTATCTTAGGACCTCTGCTATTCTTAATCTATATCAATAACATACAGGAAGTGCCACTCCATGGTGATCTAACACTCTATGCTGATGACACGTGCTTATTTTATTTCGGACATTCTATCCAAGAAGTATTGACCATGGCTCAGGAAGATCTTGACATATTATACGATTGGTTTCAGTACAATTTATTAACCATAAATCCATCTAAGACGTCTTTTTTAATCTTTAAACCTAAAAACAAAGTTATTCCAGACTTTACGCCCCTTACTATAAACGGTGAAATAATAAAAATGAGTACCGAAGAAAAATATCTAGGATTAATTCTTGACAGCGGTTTGACTTGGAAGGCACACATTCAAAAGATAAAAAACAAATTGTCGTGTTTATTGGGATCTTTGCGAGGCTCAGTTCAGTGTTTCCCTCGTCGGGTTGCTTTCATGATATACAACTCATTGGCTAAACCTCACCTCCAGTATCTGATTGAACTGTGGGGCAGTACGGCCTGCACTAACCTAAAGGAACTGCAACGCATACAAAACAAAATAATTAAAACGTTGTTCTATTACGATTACTTGACTCCCACCGTAACAATTTATAGCGAAACCAAACTTTTGTCAGTAAAACAGTTGTATACCTTCAATACTTGTTTACTTATAAGAAAAATATTACACAAAGATATACATTCTAAATTGAAATTTACTAAAAAAAAAGAACTTCAAAACTATCGTAATAGAAATGCCGAAAACTTAATCACAGCCAGGTCAAGAACTAACTACGGACGACGAAATATAACATCTGAGGGGGCCAAGTTGTATAATAGCCTGCCTTTAGATATAAGAAATATTCAGTCATTGAATGTATTTAAAAATAAATGTAATGAATTTATCAAAAATAATGTTGCCATAATATAAGTCCATAATAGTTTTATTTGATGCGATTGGCTTTCATGTTTATTGTGTACATAAATATACGAAAGAAATCATGTAAAATACAGTGTGTCAAGTCAAACTATTACATATATACTTTTTGAATGGTACATATACTATATATAATAAATAATACTTAAACTTGCATAATCTAGGTACGCACGTGAAACTCATATATATATTTAATACAACACCTCTTAATGCGTTTGTTGTAATCCAGCCAACTTCAAAACATTTCACCTAATATGCCGCATCCATCTCATCTCACTTCACTGTACGCCAATAACTACCCACCTGCGAGTGGCGCGCGGCGCTGGATGCGGCAACCGCTGTACTTGCTGCATTGGGATGGTGTAGAAATATACCCTCTTTATACACTTTGGTTTGCACTTGTTTTGGATTTTGTTATTTGTTTCGGATGTAATTAATTAGGTGATTAAGTATTTGTTACCATGTACTGCATGCTTTAAATTAATTGTAAATCTTTAAATATTCTCATTTAAGTGAATTTCTGTAATTCTTTTGAGAATAAAGTATCTTTAACCCGAACTCGGAACCTTAATCTTCTTTAGCCATTAAACTATCTGCTTTATTCAATTCACAAGTGGCCCAAGAATTGTAGTAATTATTTCTTTGTCTCATGGTTGTTTTATAATTATCAAAGTAGGAGAGAACTCTTCAACGGTTAGTCAGATTGACTCGAAAGTTAGTTTACATTGTGGATGAAAGAAGTTATTATTATATTTCACGGTCTTCGTTTCATCTTTTAATAAAGGGATTGCTAACGCTGATTACTAAGCATGTTAAACAACTCTACTACAGCTTATGCACCAATTCCATAATACCGAATCGCGCAATAAAGGACTGCATGTGTTAGCCGAAAGCTTAATAGCTTTGCCCTCAGACCCACAGTTCAACTCGAATTACGAGTGAGATCGAGATCGCTCGATAAATTTCTCTGGACGTGTGCGATTACTCATTCAATAAGTGTTCGATGAATCCAACGTATTGAATAGCTCCGTAGAACATTTATTTGAGTAACTAGCGAGACGCCTTCGCCATTGGAAACAATGAACCGCACTCGAAGGCGGAACGCTCACTTCGCGTGATATTGAGACGTGCACCTTCGGCACTTGCATTTCTATTGATATAAGAAACTTTGACTTAATGCATAAACCTTGTCGGAATGTCAAAATTTCATTCACATTTCCTTTGTTTGAATGCATAAGATTTTTGAATGCCTTTGGATCATGAAACGATAAAGGGACTTGGATTGCAATATTAGGACTTTCATCGGTTATGCCATGCTGGTCTGGGAGCAAAGAAAAAACATAGAATGTACCAGTTGCTTCTCTTCCCGGGCAGATGGTACAAACCCATCGAGGAAATGAGCGAAAATCATATTAATCATGTTATAGGCGATGAGGCTAGCAACCCATTACTATTTTGATTCCATTTTCCATCTATACTTAGCCCCACAATCTTGCTAAACGTGACCTTCTTGTCACCTTAGGCTCTGTGTACCCCGTGAGGGATAAAGACGTGATTTGTGTATTGTATTGTCATCGGTTATTTAGCATTAGATGACCAGAATATTTTTCGTTTGAAATCATACCTAGAAATAATCTATTCCATTCCATGTATATACCTGAATAGCTCTTTCAATTGCATCATGAACAATCAAAACAATTTATTGACAGAAATTCTGGTGCTTGCTCAAAAAAGAATTAAGTACAGGTAAAATGCGCAAAGTCAATTTGACATCGTAATAAAATTCCAACTTTCCATATTTACATATCAAAATGCCAAAAAATCGCGCACGGTTCAACAAATTTCCGACAGCGATAAAGTCATAAATAAAAAAGACTTTCATGCTAACAAGTATAAATGAACAACAAAGTTGTCTGCTAAAAAGAGATTAGGTACTCACTGCAGTCATTATAATTATTGAGACAATGTTATTTAGTCTTCAACCCTAAATATTTAAATATTGTAACATGACCTTTTACTATTGTAAGGTAAAAGCAAACATATAAATCAAAATAGTAAAACTGGATATAGATTGTGTTCGATGCGCTAATTCCCAAGTGCTGTACAGCTAAAGTTTGGTAACTGTTCATAAAAAGTCCCATGTGACCGCGGTCGCTGCAGCGAACTATTCAGAGATAACAAAACGGTGTATTTGCCCGTTAATTATAATGCTTTTACATAATTTTCGGTATTTATTGGTTGAAATTAGTATTCAGAATGGTGACGTACTCGAACGATAACAACCATACCTGACTACAAATAACGAAAACTTCAGGTTTGATGCGGCGCTTTTGAAAAGAGCTCCATTGTATTCCCTATCGCAAACCAAATGTTACAATTCAATTATTTTTCACAATGAGAAAATCTCCAAAGATTTCGTGTTGGAAGCGATATCGCTTCCGTTTCCAGCAAATTCGATCTCGTCACAGCAGTGATGCGCGAAGTAGGGGCGAAGGAACGGAGCCAGTCACGCGTGCCAGATTGACAACTGACGAAAAATACCGAAATACAGGGCGTCCGGGGACACGTGCGCAGAAAATCATCAAAAATCTTTTTGAACATTTAAGCGAGATTGCACGTTTTTATTGCGAGGATTCTAAACGGAGTGGCAACTGAACGGGAAATGTCTGTGTGGAATGTCCACTGAAAAAGAGTTGAAATTCTGTTTCACTACAGTCATTTTGCAGTACGCTTTCTTTCTCGTTCTTTGAATACAGCACAAACGTCAATATTAACAAGTAGATATGACGTTAAGATTGAAATAAAATATCACAAAAGTTAAGAAAAATATTTTGTTCTTTGTCCAAAACTCCCGATAAAACCAACTAAGTGCCACTTCACTCCACAGCTTCCCTGCAGATGTTCCCAAAATACCATAAAATCAATACAAAATTGCTACACGAGGCCGACTAAGTTATTTAAAATGCAGTCGACACGTCATCCGAGTGAAAATTCAATATTCGAGTTGTCCAAGCGGAAGCACGGTTATTTTCAATTGCATTTTATCAAAAACTCATTCGAAATACGTTTACTTCGCATGAGGTTTAAATAAATAATAGAAATTTTATACTTTTAGTCAGAAATTCAATAGCGAATCCAAATACTTTTAGCCATTTTGCACCCGCATTTATTTTAGTGTTCGCTGCAATACAGACCTTTAAAAGAATGAAAACACGTACAGAAGGTAAATTTACCGCGAGACTCGAACAAAACGTTATTTTTCTAAGCACTAGAGCGTGGGGTAAAACGTAAAAAAGAATACGTTCTAACACGGATGAATGGGGACGCTTTAATAGTGCACTAAGATAATGAGTATAATCTTTCGTCGAGCAAGATCCTCGCCAACAAGAGGGGAACCCCTGAGCTGTACAGGTCTCTAGTCCAAGTTGACAGGGTTCTATGCTCCGATTATAGTTCATTCAAAATCATACCTTAAACATCAAAGTGCAGCGATACAGTTTGGTTTTATGAATATAAAAGGGGTGAATTTAGACCTACGAAAACAAAGCTTGCTGGATAATTCCTGTGCCTTGCAAGTCTTCCTGTTTATAAGCACATCCGTAGATGTATTCCCTGAAGGGATAGACTCACGGATATCCAGACTGTTTATAGTAATGGATTTTTTCTCATTACGAACAAACACGCACAAACACCTATATACAAACAAAGACATTTCATAATATCGAAGTTAAGATAATAACGTATTTCTATTCAAAAGCTACTAGAAAATGAGAACTTTCATCATTTCCTCATCCTAAAGATCAAATCAAACCTTAAAATTGAAACAAGAAAATTGTGGCAAAAAAGAAAACTCAATTAACTCAAATGTTTTAAAGTTAGTAAAAAAACCCTAACGCATTGAAGTTTAGCAAGGACTAGCAACGCGTGAACTTCTTGCGCCTATCATTGTTTATAAGTATAAAGGCAGTAGCGTTCCCGCTAACGGTCAATAGACATAAAGTTTCTTATAAAAACGTTGACAGTGGACTTCTTGTTAGTCGATATTCTCGTATAAAATCATATAAGGGTCTAGCAACTGTGCTTTAGCCCGTCAGAACCTGTTTGGCCTATCAGGCTTCCGTTGACCGGAGCTGCCTTTGCCGTTACTTCACGGGCGATCTAACATTTCTCTTAATAGATATCTGCCAAGTTCTTAGAAAACATCTTGATTATAATGTACCTACTTACTTATAAGGCCGAGCGCCTTCGCTGCCTCAAACATTCATATTGAAAAGCTAATACTATGGCTCTAGAAATTTTGATCTGATAATAAAATTATACGAAAAGAAAACCGGAAAGATGATAATTAATATTTCATAATGTCCTAAACAACGTACCTAATGCACTCATTACATCAACGTCTATCAAATAAATATCATAATTTAGAATTCTGTACTGAAAAAACCTACTTTTTCCACGAGTAGTACGGTGGCTATCAGATATTTCGGAGCGGCCAAGGTGATCAAAAATATCGAAACATGAACTCTAATACCTTAATAATAGAGTGCATGTGTCGATATTTTTGTCCCATCTTTGCCTCTCTGAAATATCTGATGGCGACTGTACCTATTAAGTTTAGGAGCTCATGTGACACTAGAAACAGCATACCAGTTGTCGTTACACGATAAAGCTAAGCAATCGTCCCAGCGGCTTTCGTTTCGTTGCACCGAGTTTCAATGCAGGCATCTCGCCATACCAGTTCTGCGAGCCATGACATTGCGGCGCTAAGCTTACGTTTCCAACGCTTGGGAACCTTAGGTTTCACGTCAACCGGAGATGTCAATTTGAATAAAACCGTTTGTCAATGACTATTTCAAATAGAACACCTAGGTAACATAAGGGATGAGCAAGGGATTGAAAAATCTGACATTCCATTTTATTTATTTTCTGACGTAAGTATATGGAATGACAGATTTTTCAATCCCAATCGTATCGCGGTTTACTAATAAAACAATTTACACCAAAGTGACCTAGTAACAAACTAAGCAGAGCTTATACGATGGGTACTGGGCAACGGATAAATATACATTTAAATATAAATGTCAAGAATATTCAATATCTGTCGAGCTGGGCTCAATTTAAAATTGCCTATGCTTTTTCTGCGATTTTTATAGAGGACACTTGACACAAACATATTGTATGACACACAGACAAACATTATTACAAACTAAAAAGTTAGAATATAGGTACTTTTTAATGTCACTCTATAATCCAAAACTCCAAGTGTTCTAAACGTAGAATGAACGTAATCAAATCACTATATTTTCTCTCATTTTCAATGACTACTTTGAAAATTATGGAAAACCTTGGCAAAAACTCTAAATAACTTTTACTGTGGACAGTAAAGTATATTTAAATCCTCTTATAAGTGACTTTAGTAGGACGGCAGTACATCATTTGCCGCTTAGTTTCCATTCTCAACTCTTCGACGGGTGAGCTTGTTTCATAACCCTTCTTAAATATGGATCCACAATATTATAATGCACGTGGAGAATTTAGCAAGCCATATAAGAAACAGAATAACAACAATAAAAAGAGATTTCCAATAATTTCTGTACTAACGTATAGACGTTTTGCTAATTAAGTCCATAGTCAGTCGGGAAATATCCCTTATTACTATTGTATTTATTAGCAGGTAATGTTAATAATTATCATGACATGACACACATTCATTATATTCAATCGCAGAGGAATTTACCATTAATTAATTAATTAATTAGATAAATGCCTGTTTGCTGTCAATGCATAATAAATTAGTTCTGTCTCTCTTATTAGCTGACTAAAATAACCTTTTTGCTAACGGTAGGTACCTTGCTCTAGTTTGGCAGTAGGTATCAATGGGCATACATACATATACATACGTATACTAGGAAAATCAATCTAACCTGAAAAACGATACTCAAACTTATTTATTTACTCACAAAAAAATTACAGGAGGTCCAAACTTCCAGTCATTTTGGGAGAAAGATGGCTCGACTGTGTTCAACTTAGTGGGGAGCACTACCTAGCTCCCTGATTGAAAACTCATATTATTATGTAAAATTAATTAATGTATTATGTAAAATTAATTAATGTAAGACATATTGTAAAAGCTACTATCGTATTATTAAGTAGTAAGTACCTCTTCGAATACGTTTTCCATTACAATAAAAAACACAGTTACAAAATAACGTCGTAAACGCTTTGTTCTGGTGTAACTGGACTCATTGCTGAAACACATTTCCCTCGTTTCTTTGTGCTTGATATTAAAAATACTTGGTTCCGTTTCCGTTGCTGAAAGGCTAGGCCAACGTGTTAAGGCCCCAATTCACTTATTTTTATCTTACGCAATAACTTTACAAGATTTTACGTTACTTTGTAAATGTTATGAAGTTATGAGACACGAGCGTTTATAAATCTTCAATGTTCCGCTACATGACTGTCATGTTTTCCCTCGCGTAATAGATGGCCCTAAGAGCGTTTTTCCTATAAATTGTGGCAGCGACGTCTATTGAAAAACACACAATTCTACTCTGAAATGGGGTATGAAATATGAATAGGAATATAGCACGCCGTGGCCGGGCATCTAGGTCGGCCATAATAAGTCCCGAGGTCCCAATAGTGGAATATGTCTCCATTCTGCGCCCCTAGGCGTATATAATTTAACCCATAAAGGCCCTAAAAGGAGAAAGTTTGCGACATATTTATTTTATTTGCGGGAATGAGTTTATAACTTTGTTGACGGTTGTGATTATGTTTGCTTTACTTGTGCCATGCCTATTTTACTTTGCGTACCTGGCGTAGGTGGGTGTTTTGCCGGTGTTGACTTAGACCTAAAAGCTGGCTACGTTTCAAAGGATTTCTAAATGTACGTACCCATGTCCAAAAAAAGGATTCTCCGTTATCTGGGAGAATCTGGGGGAAATATTTTATGGAACCTTTTTTAGTATAATTAAATCAACCATTCCATGGTAATTTTTCTTGAATTTTGAATAGTCCAAGCTATACATATTATTATATTGTACAACGGTTTTGTTCCGAATACACGACACTGTTTGAGACATTCCAAGATTTGACTGCCATTTCCTGTTCTGCTTGGTTCTTCATTTTAATTCAAACTTTGGACTCTTTTAAATATTTTTTTTAACGTTAGAATTGAGTATCACAAATAAACTTTTCAGATAAATTCTTCGTTAGGTATATAAAATAAAGTGTCGTTGGTTCACAAAGAGGCTCTGCCCAATTAATACGACGGGACAAGTTACATAAAACAGCAATGGATTTACCCATCTCATGATACCCTAACCTTTGAATACATTTTGGTAATAAAGCGGCAAAGGCGAGTTTTCAGATGCTAATAATTCATTTTGCATCAGATATTATCCTTTATGTACGACTTTAGAATTTAACGACCGTTAAATTGTCGAAGTAAGATCAATGGAAAAATTTTCCTATATTTTTAGGAATTAAATATTCAATCCACTTTCAATAAAAGTAGTCGTGTGCCTTGAAATTTATGTATCTTAATATTATTCAGTGAATAATAAAATGGGGCCATTCAGCAACAAAACATTTTATATTTTTATATCAAAATCTTATCTTGGAATTTGTAAGTTTTAGCTGCACGATAAACAGACATCTTTTTACATACATACATGCACAAATCACGTCTATATCCCTTACGGGGTAGACAGAGCCTAAGGTAACTGGCATTCTCAGTAAGTATATTTAATGCAAGATATAATAAAATATAATTATGTTTATACTGTAGGAGTTTTGTAATAAAATCATTAGGAAAACTATTTTAAGAATCCATACAGTTTTAAAACGTAAATCACGTACGAATGGTTTTTTTATTGAGTCTACGGACTTTGGACAAACGATACTAGTGATGGAAGTAGATATTAATGCAAGGACACGTTTGCATTGTATCTCATACAAAGAATATTGCGGTATCACATTTATAGCGTAGTTACAATTAATTTAAGGAACAGTTAGGTTAGAATGTGCTAACTGATTTTTTAACTTTTTCAGTATGGCTAAGAAAAAAATGATACTAAAACTAAATAAAATTGTGAAAAAAACTTAATTATAAATACTGCCTATTAATTTTAATATTAAAATTTAAATAATAATATTAAGGACTATGTAAATAAAATTAATATTCAACTAAAATATACTTGCCAAACTGTTAGTTGCGCAATAATGAAAGCATAATAATGGCATATGTTAAAAATATCTCTTACCCGTGCAATGAGTTGAAATGCCACACATCCAGAGTTATGATATGACTTATGACAATGTACGACGAGTAATACGTTCAGACATTTTAAGATTTATTTTTATTCATTGAAACCAATACTTACCAGGAAACTAACGTAAATTCAAAGCAGTCAAATTTAGAAACTCTCAAAGAGCAATATTGTCTTTGTCTCGGCTCCTCGTCGTTATGAATGGAGCACTTTATCGTCGTAGATATAACTCACGGCTTCCAGCAAAGGTCTTGGGGCGCATCAGTCAGCGTTTTAATAATTCAAATGTAGGAGCGGAGCGCGGCGGCGCGGCGGTAGACGGCGCGCGTCCGTGTGACCGGCGTAAATACGCCGCTTTACTGGGCACTTACCTGGTTGACAGATGCAAATGAACCGCAGAAACTCGACCACTCCAAACACTTTTCTCGCCAATCCAGACAATCCTTTATCAACAACAGGACACTAGCCCTTCGAGTCCCAATTAAAAACGCAAATTGCGCGAGTCTTACAATCTTTCGTCACTTATACTATAACTTTAAAACTGTTCAAAACTCGAAATAAAAATACTGACCAAGAACTACGGAGCCCAGGTGATCGGGTCTGTGGTAGGTTAAGCTTTAGGATATGTTATTAGTCGCTCGAGTTAGTACCGGTAGGGTTCGGAGATCGCACGTCGCGGACGGGAGAGGTTCGGACACACGACCTAGGAGACCGAGACGACGTGAGTGACGCCGGACCGGGCCTCCCGCGCGACGCTGCGTGCTCCGCGGCCCGCGAGCAAGAGGGATGCAGCGAGTGGGGCTCCGCGCTCGCGAATATCGCCGCTCGGATCACACCGCCAGAGTCCCAAGTACTCTCTACTGCAGCGCGAATTCTGAGAGGGAGGGCTCTGGAATACACATCCCCGAAACGACGTAAATCACACCGCGCGCGGGGTTCCTATAAGTATACTACGCGTTTCACTTACGGTTGATGTTCAGTTGTAGACAGTGGGATGAACACCTGACGTTCGGCGTCATATCGAAAAACATATGCCCCGGTTGGCTAGGTGTAGCAAATACCATAACGAATACTTTGGCTGAACACGCGCCATATTATGCAACGTTACGGGCTTGTATTGTGCACTTTGAAATTTCCTCGTCCTCCGAACGAGCGAGCTTTTAGAGACTTACAGTGCTTTATATTGGCTGGCATCGTAGACAAAATATTTTAGGTGCCCTGTTGTATTCCAGACTTTAATAACGTTTCTAACGTAATTTTCTTGGGACTCGTTTTTTGGGTCTAGTTTTTCATGATTTGACTAGTGGTAGTTATTAATTAGTAATTACATTTAAACGACTTTGTTAAGATTCAACTATCAATTTGTTCAAGTAATGTGCCAGTATTCGTATTTTAAATTTCTGCTTGGTTTCGAATTAAAATTTGAAACACGATGACAAAGCATGCACATCGCCGGCAGTAAGGAATTACCGCAAACCATAGACGCTTTCTAAACCATTCCAACTATATCAATTTTAACACCAATAAATGATTGTTGTTTTGCAAACTGTGCAGGAAATGGTAATTATCCTAATGATCTCTGAAAATATTCCAGATCTATAGAAACGCAATATCGCAAAAGCATAGTAACGCTTTCAGGTAGTGTCATGCTTATCAACTTATTATAATAATGTTACCTGTACCTATACCTAAGACCTGTACTAATCCTACAGATAGTGATATTTCGCATAAGCAATAAAGTAAATATGTAGGTTAGAAGAATATTTCACAAAAGTCTTACTTTAATTCCTGGAGTATTTGTCTGTAAAATTAATAAGTATAAAAAGATTCAGAGAGATGTTTGTGAAAATATTCAAGTTGGACGCGCCTCGCGTTCCAAGCCTTCAAACCCTTGAGCCTCCATGGCACAGCTACATCTACAAACATAGCGTGATCGAGCAACTTCCCTTTTGAGGGGAACACTTTTTATTTGCAAACCGGAACTTTTCTAAAATATCCACTCTCGTACCGAAACTTACAGTTTGAGTTGCAAGCTTGGCAGCAATTAATTAAGCATTTTATTAAGCAAACTGGCAGCTATTATGTGTTTCAGTGCGCGGCGGTACTGCAGGTAAGAAAATAAATTCCTGCTGTCAACTTAGTTGCAGCAGGACATTGCGCACTCAATTTCGAGATAGGAGTGACGGGAACAGAATATTACCGGGGAGCTCTGCATATCTCGTCTTGGCAGGATGTTTTAGTGTTACTGTTTTCATTATTGTCAACATTATTGCCTAAGTATTACAATGGTTGCATGTAAATTTTACAGCAACAAACGACAACGAATACAAAAATGGGTCTAATAGATACGGACGTTGGTTTAACCAAATCTGAACTTAAAAGTAATGTATACGTTATGAACTTGGTAAACTCTTGTTGTAGACATCTCAAAGAAGCTTGTCTGCCGAGAGTAATTTTCTTCTAAAGATAAAGCGTTAACAGTTTTACCCGTAACGTTTATTTTTTACTTCA
Organism: Pandemis corylana; assembly: GCA_949127965.1. NCBI lineage: Eukaryota > Metazoa > Arthropoda > Insecta > Lepidoptera > Tortricidae > Pandemis > Pandemis corylana. Next base: position 8,312,851 of record OX421856.1, on the reverse strand, counting down.
GTTGCTCGGTTGTTAAATTTCACTGAACTTAACAAAGCTTTTTAAGTAAACTTTAGCGACCACTTTGTGTTTGACATTTGATTTCCCTCTTAGGGAGGAGGTGTCTACATGTCACCAACTTATTCCGAACTACAAACTAACAAGGAAAAGGAAGTTAAAAACAAACCCCTGTTAACCTGATGGTGAAAATACGAATTTCCGAAACTCATGACTTCGAAGAATCTTTTTTAATATTCGTTAAACTTTTTAAGTATTTGCCCTTCAAAAGCGAAGCTTCCTTGAGAAGTCGTTTATCCTTTGTTCTAAGTAAGCAGGCACTTATGTTGAAAGTAGTTTAATTCTTAGACGTTGAGATTTAAAGAGAGGTTGGAGTGGTCTAAATTGTTTTGTGGAAAAGGGTGAATGCCAACCGCAATATCCTCGTGAACTTGACCCCTGTTTTGATACCGAGTTACTTTTACTTTAATGTAACTTTGTCATTCATGGACATGGACAAACACTGGTGTAAGGAATATAATGGAACTCAGTTTTAGTACGCCAGACATTGCTATAAAATGTAGGCTACCAAAAGAACTACAATATTGGTAAGATTCCGGCTTTTCAGGGACAACTGAGATCGGAATGTCACAGACATTAATTGAAAAGGAAGTTTCAATCTAGTTTAATTTCTGTTTAGAACCGATTTTATTATTGTGTTTGAAGCTATTCTATAGGTACCTACCTAATCAAATTTCGATAATAATAAGTCAGTCTATTAACATTTGTTACCTACTACTCTGCGTCACTACTCATAAGTACCATTATTTTAAGTAATGTTTAAATATCTGACGCAAATGTATTGTATGTATTTGTATTGTACCTAGTGTATTATAATTTTGAAAATGAAACCTATAGCAGAAACTTTAGCATGATTAGCCATAAAGATTGTATAAGGCCGCAACAATATACGAATTCCTTGCTTACCAAGCTTTGTTTTATCTTTATTTGCTAGCAAACAATGTAATATCGAAACTGACGTGTCTACCACCCGTGTCAATCCATCAATCTATTACTGGCTGTTACTGCTGAGCGATTGCCCCTCAATATCCGTAACTTCAATATACCCACTTCTTATTTATTTACCTGAAAAGCGTGAAATAATATTTTCCATATAAGATTTTCCTCTTGAGTCTATGTAATTTGGCAGGATTTTTACCCTTCAGTTTCGTTGAAACTATCTTACTTTTAATGGATGTTATCGCCATATCGTGTCGGGATCATCTTTACCCATTTCGTATAATTTTCGGATGTATTTGTTAATAAGTAGTGAGTAGGTAAGTACCTAGCTAATAAAATCGCCGCTGCCCGTTGCAAAACGCAACACCAGAGGAATTACCGATGCGTCGCCCGCCTAAACACGAATGAAATGTCTCTTGTGTCCGTAATTTTCCTAGCACTTACTCCCCACACCGGATCATAACAAGATTAAAAAGATATGAAAGGTAGTGAACCATTGATGGAAAAGATAGGGACATACATTACTAATAATTTATGAATAGTAAAAGAATAACATTGCATAGTTTTTATTTTTCTACTTTAAAATCCAGTCATGCATTACTATAAATACAAATTTAACTACCTAACTGGCTCAGAATTATCTGCTGCACGAAGTTCACTAGTGCAGTTCTGAATTGTGAGTTGAATTTTACCACACAATGTTTGCCATTAATTCAAACTGCGTCTAACTATTTAGCAGAAGTTCATTAGATATCAAAACATATATTTGGTGTACAGCTTGTATGATGTAAAAGTCCCGAGCACTGTTAAAATCAATACGGTTGCACTTCGCTCATATTGTTTTCAGTGACTGTCTTGCCTCAGTGATACCTTACTAAGATAAACTAAGTATGGACGTTTGTTTTCTGATAGATTGCTTTATTCGACATCTAATCCAACAAACAACGGCTACTTAGCAATTGTGATACATTTTAACTTCATTATTGTCTACATCTGCCTGCGAAGATAATATTGGAAGCTTTTTATCAAATCGCTAAATGAGCTTTCGTAAGGTATGTAATCTACTATTGCATGTTTAATGATCAGTTTGAGAACGTTTTGCAGCATTTCTCTAGTCCTTATTGGATCGAGTAATCACGGAAACTATCTGACAGGCTTATTTATTTAATGGTAGAGACATTGTTGCTCGCTGTCGTATTAGTTTGAACAAGCCTAAGGGAAATATTTAAGCGTGCATCGGCCGGAAGTTGCCAGCGCCGTGTAAACAAGCGGCTGCGCCGAAACATTCCCAACTTTTGCACTTTTCATCTCGATTTTTCTTTTTCGCCATTTTATTTATATCTCTCTCCCCTTCCGTCTGACGGTAATTTGAACAAGATAGTGGGTAATTGATTTCGTTTTAGCCTTGCTGCGTGGAACGTGTTTAAGCATCTAAAATGTAATTGATGAAGGCCAATTCGGAAATTGTGAGTTATCAAGATCGAGAGATCCTCCCAGAATGAGTGGAGGCCTGTGCCCAGCAATGGACGTAAATAGGCTAGAGATGAGATGACTTATCAAGTTATTAATATGACGGTGGTCCTGCCTATTCGCTGTTACTCAGTCGACAACTAAGTACCTATTGTTTAAGTATATATTTTTGCACCTAAATCCCATACGCTTGATTATTACAGTTAAATTACAGCGACCGATTTTTGTGCTTTTTAATGAAATTTATATTTTAAAGTTAAAAATTCCTAAAAAATTGGCTACCTTTTTTATTCGACTTTTAATTATTGTCTTCTTTACTTCCGATCTAATCAAATGAAAAATAAACTGGCGTCCAAGAGAACATAAGTATTTTCTGAGCACATCGCTGCTTCATTTGTGAGGAAAAGCTCGTGATCGTGACATATTAGTCCGGAACACCAATACATCTTAATCAAACTAATAATCAAATTTGTCAGTTTACAGAGCAATGAAACTAAACGCGGCTTGTCAGTGGTGACGTACAGGCGCATCAATCACGGCCCGTACGCGGCATTAGTCAGCCAACATGCACAGTCATGCGCGCGTCGACGACCGTGTCCGCCGATTAACACGACAAATGCTATTGATAGTTTTGGTATTAACATGACAATATTGGTCGTACCTACAGAATAGACATATTTAAAACAGAAATAAAACATGTACCTATCCCTTTTACACGCGAACTGGCTACAAATGGTTATGCTTGCGTGCGTGATATATGAAGACCATATGAAAAGAAAAGACTTCTGCGATGTCAATGTGGCCGAGCCTAACTTTGCTTCGGCGTGAGCATACACTTGTAACACACTAGTGAAAAGGAGTTACGCCAAGCAAATTATTGTCCATGGTTCAGGCAACGCTTCGTAGTTGATTCAGACGAGTGTTTCAGTCTCCACTCTTGGCCATTAGTGGCCTATTTTTCCAATATAATGTCGAGATTGAAACATGACAAACATTACTGCAAAAAGTCGCAGTGAGCGGCCTTACTTTGGCCTAGAGATGTCACGCAGTCTTTTTAGCTTTTAAGTTTCTGTAAAATGAAGATCAGTTGTAGCTAAAACTCTGGGTACTTTGTTACTATCGCTAACAGAAAATATTTTCAAGTTGACTAAGCAGTATTGTAATTGTCAAAATACATACTAAGGGGTTAAGCTTCTTTTTACTATTATAGGTTAGATATAGGTTAGAAAGAACCTTTAGATAGTATGCACACGCGAAAAAGGATGATTCAATATTTCAAAGTCTTCATATAATAAAATATTGTGATTATTAAATTCACAGTTTGTTGTAGGTACAAAATGCCTCTCATAAAGTAAGAGTTGAATTAAAGTTTAAAAAAAAACTTGTCTTATTTTATGTTTCCTCGTTCCCTTCCGTTTTACTACAGACCGGCCCGGATGCAAAAATGTAGAAGCATAAAGTTTCTTCGAGATGCCAAGCATTTAGCAAGGCTTCCTCGGAAGTGGGGGTAATGTGTTTGATTAGTCGACGGATGCACTGCCTGCAGTTTCTTCATTTGCAAATAAAAATGTAGAATACGTGAAAAGTTTTGCAGCTCATGCACATATTTGATTACAATTATTAATGAAAGTCTGATTGAAAAATCTAGCAAGTACCAGAGGATGACGACGATGACGATTAATGACAACTTGCTTGGGAAAATATTGTGGCTGAGATTCCCATTACCGTCCACTTAGGTCCTTTTTACGCCACGCAAGGGTCTTGGTCCATCCTATTCTAAAACTGGAGCAAGATAGTGCCCCTGCCAAATCCTTCGTTTCTCCAAGCCAATGAGGCCATTTTCAACCTCCTGTAATTTTGTGCTGGCTAAAGCTAAAACACTGAATGTGGCACAAAATTGTGAAGAAACTACAAACAATAACGCCAGACATAGGCAGTAAAATTTCAAGCAACATGACAGCAATAACGATGTTCCGCGTATGCCCGCAAAACACGGATGTTACTCTCAGCGTAGAAGTTAAACTAACTTCCGGTTCCGTAATCGCATTTCCTTTATGTTTCTGGCCACACTGAAATTTATTAACAGCCTCATTGTTTACAGAGCCTTAAAGCCCTTAACAGAGCCTGATACAGCAGGAATGGAATTCATTAAGTATTTACAAACTTTACTTACGCCGAGGATTTAGTTAATGCAATGTAATACAGTTTAATTTGGTTTAGCAAATTTGCTTTGATTCAGTGCTTAAATTTTAACTTCTATGCTGGTCTGGGAGCAAGGAAAAAACATAGAATGTACCAGTTGCTTGTCTACCCGCGCAGATGGTAAAATCATAGGAATCATGGTTTAGGCGATGAGGCTAGCAACCGATCACTATTTTGATTTAATTGTCCACCTATACGCCCACAATCTTGCTAAATGTGGCCTGTAGGTATCTTTTACCTTAGGCTCTGTCTACCCCGTGAGGGATAAAAACGTGATCTGTGTATGTATTTAATTTTGCTGAAACTTATTTATTACATAATCCCTTTACACGGCCCATATTTTATCAAAAGTAGGTTATTCATTGTCTTGCATTTATTTTATTTTCAGTCTATCTACCAAATGGAACCAATTGTAGGATAAAAATTCTGTAAGGCGGACCCGCGTGGACCTTCATTCGCCATCATTATTATGGTGATGGCCGGGCCGTGTCTGGCAAAGGGGTTATACACAACTATAAAATAAGTTTCAGATGAAATGAATTAAATATTGATATTATGGTTTAACCATAAATAACAAATGACATTTGTTAACATTTGAATAAAATTTCTAAACGTCACTGAAAATTAGAACACATAGAAAAATCCGAAAAGTAAAGCTATGGCCGAGAATCGAACCCGGATCCTCGTCATTCCGTGACGAGTGCTATACCCCTACACCACCCATAGCAGGTGGGTAGTTCGAATTTTTCTACCAGTTACTAGCTGTCACGTGACCTTGTTACTATGCGAATTTTTGTCGCTAAGCGTCATCTGTTTGAATGATGTGTCTGTACGACACAATTAATAAAGAAATGAATAAAATTATACTAGGAGTTATAATGATTGATCCTGGTCCACGTAGGTCCGCCTTAAAGAACTTTATTCTGTAATTGGTTCCATTTGGTAAATACATACATACACACACACACACACACACACACACACACACACACACACACACAAATCACGTCTCTATCCCTTACGGGGTAAATACATAGACTGAAAATAATACGACCCATAGAGTTAAGATGTGTCAAAATGTGTGTCGTTTTCATCCCTAACTCACTAACTTCTTTTTAACCCTAGGCCGTGCAAGTTGGTCGAACTAAGTAGTACAAAATGAACCTTTTTTTGTCAGCAACTCCTTCCCAGAAACAAATATGAGAACAACATAACACGTAGTACCTGCAGATCAATAGAAATTCGTATGTCTGTGGTAGTTCCTATTCTATTCAAAAATAATCGTTCTTTTCTATTAAGTTACGGCAACCCCGCAATACGCCGTAGTACACCTGTGCAAAAACGCCGAGAAAATTAAATTTATGTTTACTTTTCTGTGCCACAAACAAATCCCTTGGGGGGACCTGATATAATAATCATTCACTGTCGAAAACCTCCCCTCAATAAGACTAAGACAATATTGGTTTAGTACGATACAATCTTAACAGTACTATGCAAGTGTCTACTGGGAGGTTCTTTTGCTTCGCAATTGCGTGTAATTACCTTAATTTTGGGTAGCTACATCCAGTAAAACGGCCTATATTACTTTTGTTAGAAGAAGAAAATAGTGGGTACAGATAAAAAATCTACACTTGTACGTTGGTATGGTTGCGAGTTTTATATAAATTCTTTGACATATAATTTTAAGTGAATGATGATGTAATATTATATAGAATAACGAAATAAACATAAACATAAAGGTACTTGAGAAAAACTACTAAAAACGCCGATAGTAAAAGTAATAAAAATGCCGATGAAAACCAGGCTACCTAACGTCAGATGCACCAAGTAGCTGCGCTAGCAGAGCTCCAAAAAGGACTAAAGCATTGTACAAAACATGTCGAGCATTACTCGAATTCGATACTTGACAATGTGACTTGTTATTTCACAATGTAGTAAAATAAATAATCAAAGAAGAAAAGGCAACAGATCAGTTTAATTACTGATAAAAACATATTCATCTTTATTTATGTTCATATCATAATATTCTGAGGTAAATTAAACTGACACTGAGATCCCGTCCGCCGAAGAGGCTAATAAGCCTAAACAAATAAACAGTAGAATACCGAATTAAATGAACTATTTCAACCCTGAAGTCCTGTTTATCCGGTTTTCACTTTATTCTGTGATTTACGACTGAACAAATTCTAAGGTAATTTTTTCCAGAGCTACAAAAAGCCTGTTCAATAATACCCTGTACTTGCAGGCTTTTAACTCCAGTGGCAAGTCAATATCAACTCGCACTCCAGTTAAATAGCGCTTAGTGTGATCACTTACAAACGTCTCAGAGTATTAACTCTTCACTGCGTCTGCCTTACATTGATAAACACTAGAGCATGGTCAGGGATAATATTGCAATGCACGTTTCAAACCATGTGATTTATAGATCTTCAAAATATAATTCGGTTAGTGCTTAATTTCTTTTAACCTTTATTCGTCTTAGTTTTAAAATACTCTAAAAACGCTCGAGCATTCTCAACAAGTTTAAAGTTGAAGCAAAGTTTAAGGCTTTTCGTAGTAATTTAAATTTGAAACCTAACATGAAGCTCTCCAAGAAGTTTTTCGGTGAAGAAAACTTGCTTAACAATTACTTTATAATCACTGAATTTGTGAAACACATAATTGTAATACTTCTTCAGTAAAGTTCATAATTAAAAACAAACAAACAACCTCTCACCCCAAACGCATATACCTTCTCCGTTCTTTCGTGGGCAAAAATACACAACAAAATAACTAAAACAAAATAGCGTCTAGCCTGACGTTTACTCGTAGGCATTCGCTTAAACAATATGAGCGAACTTCACAACATTCCCGTCAGTTTAGCTCAAAAATCCTCGCTTAAAGAGAAATTTCACGCGAGTTGTTATCACGTTATACACCTGAGTGTTCAGCTCTCATGTGAACGGGCACCAATCACGCGTGCCGCTTTCAACGCCAACTACAATAAGATAGGAGCGCTGTTGTCACCCAGAATTTCGTCAATGTGAAAGCTTTTAGATAAGTAGTTCATAATAGTTAAACGCCACTAAACATTTTTGACAGCTACTTTACAGTACTTTCGTGCTAATCTGGGAGCAAAGGAAAAACATAGAATGTACCAGTTGCTTCTCGTCCCGCGCAAATGGTAAAAGCTCATCGAGGGAATGGGCGAAATTCTTAGGAATCATGTTATAGGCGATGCGGCTAGCTACCCGTCACTATTTTGATTCCTTTTTCCACCTATACGCCTACAATCAAGCTAAACGTGGCCTTTAGGTTTTGTTACGTCAGACTCTGTCCCCGTAAGGGGTCCCGCGTGATTTGTGTATGTGTGTGTATGTGCACTCTACAGTCGTATACTTGTTACTGTAGAACAAGCATTACTACTATACCAATATAAAAAATGTATATAGATGGACATTGTGAAGAAAGTTATCAATTTTTACTCAATGACGGTCAAGATTGGTTCAAAGGGAAGACCACCGGCCCGATGGTCAGATGGTATCTGGCCCCTATTTCACCAATTCGACAATTGTCGATTACAAGTGACAATTCGATTTTCAATGCGTGGTCAATATGAAGCCAGCCGGCGTAGATTCTCGTCGAGTTTGTAATGTAAACAGAATTGTCACTTGTCACCGACAGTTGTCGCTTTGGTGAAATAGGGGCCTAGCAGTCAACTGGAAATGTGTGTTCTTCATCACCATCATCATCACTACATAGTATAAAACAAAGTCGCTTTCTCTGTCCCTATGTCCCTATGTCCCTATGTATGCTTACATCTTCAAAACTTCACAACGGATTTTGATGCGGTTTTTTTAATAGATAAAGTGATTCAAGAGGAAGGTTTTTATGTATAATTCTACGCAGACGAAGTCGCGGGCAGAAGCTAGTAACTCATAAAAGGTATACGGAAAAAAAAGTATTATTACTAAGGCATGGATTGTTCCTGTGATTAGATTATCGTTTTTTTTTGTATCTTATAAAATCGATACCTTGTAAGCGTGCAAATTTTTCTTGATTTTCTTCTGATTTGGTTTGACCACAAACATGCCTAAGTGAAGATGCTGTCTATGTTTTAGATGGAGCTCGCTTGCCTAGCAAATGCCCATATTTACTTAGACTTCAATACAACCAGGGGAACGATTTTTGAACTGCTTGATAAGATTAATTACTACTGTAATTTTCTTCTACTTTATAGGTGTTTAAATTTTTGCGCCTCGCATTGTAGCGTTCAGGGAAGACAGACGCAAGCCCAGTATTTTTTTGTAGATATTTGTTTACAAAACAGTTACCTACATTGAAACATGAAGCCACAACTTTACGCGCTTTTTCACTGTGCGTCACAAACTTGATAATACCAGATACCGAGTCAAATGAAACTCAAAATAAAGTGAAACATATAATAGAGACAAAAACAAGTTAACGTCAAAATGAACTGTGTGTCGTACAGCAGCTGGCCAAGCCCAAACTATGTGTACAAAAGTCGAAGCAAATGCAGTCCGGCGGCATGATCCAGCGCTCCATGAATTTAGATTGCAAGTTTACTCCAAGTTCAAAATTCATCCAATACTCGTATAAGGTATAGTAATTCTGCGCGAGGGTTTGATTCATTTTCAATTTCAGAGTTATGTTCAGAAAGTCAATGATTTCGGTTTGTTTTTGGGAAAACGAACTGTGTTAACTAAATGTAACTTTAGAATTCAAATATTACATTACATTACATAAATCACGTCTTAATCCCTTACGGGGTAGACAGAGCCTAAGTTTACGAGATCTAGCCACGTTTAGCATGATTGTGATACAAATATTGATATTGCATATTCCAGAATATAAACTTCAAACACTATGCCTCAAATTTTTTGTCAAATCAAATATGCTTCCATGCTGGTCTGGGAGCAAAGAAAAAACATAGAATGTACCAACTGCTTCTCTTCCCGCGCAGATGGTAAAAGCCCATTGAGGGAATGGGCGAAAATCTTAGGAATCATGTTATAGGCGATGTGTTGCCCATCCCTATTTTTATTCGCTTTTCCACCTACAATCAGGCTAAACGTGGCCTTTAAGTCTTGTTACCTTAGGCTCTGCCTACCTCGTAAAGGATAAAGACCTGATTTATGTATGTCTGAATGAAATATACATAAAGCTTTTTGACAGGCATACTTTTAAATAATGAAACGGTGAATAAAACATTAAAGTTACATAAAAATAAAGTGAAACAATTGTTAGAGATGGTTGGTATATTGCCAAAACTATATCGCAAACCTTCATATTTATATGTAAGAAATCCAAACTGTGCTTAGCATAATATAATATAGCTTTTAAAATATCATTTATATATTCATTATGCTGAGTGGGGTCCATTTTACACCATATCGGTACTATTCCTTAGTTTATTGTATTTCTCCTTGTTTTATATCTACGTGTATCGAGTGTGTGTAAATAAATGTTTCTCTTTCTTTCTTTCTTATTTAAATTTAAAGGTTGGTTCTCATTTTCGAAAAATAAATTAAGGCCTCTCCTTCAAAATAGGAGTTAAAAAAGTATTAAGAGAAAACCCTAGTGTGAAGATTTCGATTCGCAACGAGGGATGACAAGCTCAATTCACACTGACAGGAACCGTCGCGCCGGCGGCATCAAGTGTCACTGCTATGCAAAATTGTCGTTTCCACGTGAAAGCCATCCATTTTCGTTATTACCAAGTAAAAAGGTCGAGAGTTGGGCGGTAAATGATTTCAATATTGGCAGTCGGTATGCCTCTATGCGTTATCTACAGAGCACACGCGTTCTAGCGTCTAACGGAACGTCAAGTGAACACAACAAAGACGTGGCTGACGAGCCAATGTTTCAGTTTCTGCATAGCTCAGAATCACGAGCTGATATCTATTACATGTTAGCACAGAGATACACTCTTAATTTGATATTACGAGAACTAGTTATAGCACGCTACATTTCCAAATTAGGAGACACTAGCTGTTGCCCGCGATTTCGTCTGCAAAGAATTCATTTATCGCTATCCCGCTGGTACTACGCAATTTTTCAAGATAAAAAGTGGAGCTCCGTCGACTATGTTAAACTTGATTTTGAAAATTTATCAAGATAAAAAGTGGAGCTCCGTCGACTATGTTAAACTTGATTTTGAAAATTTATCAAGATGAAAAGTGGAGCTCCGTCGACTATGTTAAACTTGATTTTGAAATAGAAATCTTTGGACAGTAGTGCCACTCAGTATTGCCACGGGAAATAAAGGGTTAGATCTTGCATTGACAATTATAGCCTATTTATATCCCTGCGACATAAAATATAAAAAGAAGCCTATGTGTTATTCCAGACTATATAATCTATCTCTGTGCCAATTATGATCCAGATCTGTTCAGCCGTTCTGGCGTGAAAGAGTAACAAACATCCATACTCATAAAATTTTGCATTTATAATGTTACTAGCTTCTGCCCGCGACTTTGTCTGCGTATACATTAAACCTTCCTCTTGAATCACATTTAAAAAATTCGCATTAAAATCCGTTGCGTAGTTTTAAAGTTTTAAGCATATATAGGGACAGACAGCAGAAATCGCCTTTGTTTTAAACTATGTAGTGATATAGGCTTTTTGGTGGCCGATCGCGAGGTTCATGTAGTCACTAAAGGACGCTGTCGTAATCAAATATACTAGCGGATTCTAAGCAAATACTTAAAAAATTAAAAGCGTTTTATCTAAGTCTAATTGCAATAAAAATCTCCAATAACACACAGTAACGACTATTTACAGTACATCAACTCAACTCTTCACAGAGTACCGCTAAGACCTCGCGAGGTTCAAATCTATTATTTCGGTACCCCCGCTGGAATCTATTATTTCGTAATAACAGCTTTACTCTTCATTTGAATTTATCGAATAGTTTAGTTAGCAAATGTAACGCAAACAAACAAATTTTCCTGCGATATTCAATACCTCGGCTCCGCAAAGATACGAGAATCGTTTACTCTCACAACTTTATTAAAACTTGGCTAGGTACGTGAGCTTTTCCCGCATAATACGCTCAGTGCAATTTTCTGAGGTCAAATACCTGTGAGTTACTAGATATACGTACAATTTCTTTGGAAACTAAATTTGTTACAAGTTTTTGACGAAGCTTATTAGAAGGGAAATTTGAATAAGCGTTGAATTTGACTGGATGCGAGACGAGCTTGCGAATTCAAATTAATTTTGGGCGTACAAGTCAAGTAGCTCGGCAAAGTGATACGTGGTTAATTAAAGCTTGGCAAGTGAAACACGGTACGAGCTACCTTCCTGCCTGCGCGTGGCGCTTCTGACGACTCGCATCTTGACTGAAACCTAGTGCACAAACGTCGGAAGTAGCATCCTAACCTAGCCACAAAATTAAGAAATAATTGAAGCGCAATGAAAGTAATACATTCGTACAGCACCTATTAGTAAAAATTGTAATGGCTTACGGGGTAAACAGAGCCTAAGGTCTTCTTAAACTTAGAGCTAGGCTCTTGTCGGTGGAGCAATTTCCATGTCGTCTTTTCCAGAGCCTTTTCTTTGACTGCTTAATACGACACGACTTCTACCCTCTCTTTCACCATAAATATTCCGAATGTTAGAGCCTAAGGTAATAAGATCTAAAAGCCACGTCTAGAATAATAATTTCAGTGACAGTAGTTTCTATTCATTATTATTTACTTGATGTTTTATTTTTCCATCGGAAAATCTGTAGCGTCGCAGCGTAAGACGCTATTTCATATTTTTTTTTAATCCGATTAGATTTACGAATTAGTTTTGCGAGAGCAAGAATCTCTTAGGCTCTAAAAATAGCCCTTGAGTTGATATTTACCTACCAAAAAGTAAGCAAAATGGTACCACAGTCAATATTTTTCAGTTACTGTAAATAATATTACTAAATATTTAGGTCAAAAACATTATCCAGTGTTAATTTTACTCGTGAGAAAACTTTCACAAGTAAAACTCATACAACTCACATAAAACTAAAACAGTCATTAAACGTCTTTTAGTTTGTTAATAAAAATAAATTGAAAGAACATTTCTCTTTATTTCCTATCGAAGATCCACAAAGCAAAGACAAAATACCTACAAACTCCACACAAAGCACGGTCTATTTATTCGATTTTTCCGGATGCATTTTCATAATACCTACACCACTCGGAGGAAAGTTTGTTTACTCCTATCCTATCTGAAAATATCAATTTGTCGGCTAACACCGACCGGTTAGGTCTCAGCCGACGTGACTGCACTCCCAACTACAGCTCGATGGATTTTAAAGAAATGGCACATTCGTGGAAGCACCGCGATAGAGTGAGAGTCCATTGAATTGTTTCTGTAAAAACTGCGTGAAAATTAAAAACGACGTTTTAAAAGTGTCATATATTTGATTGAGTAACCTGGTTACCGTTTGTTTATGCTCTTGACTGACATTGGTAATTTGATGTTTCCTTGATGATGACTTGGATTATTTAATTATTTAACAAATTGGCGACAATGTCTTTTGACTTAAGAAAAAGAAAAGGTACACGAGCCACTCTGCGCGGTGTGCTCACTAAATGAACAACGCGTTTCAAGAATAACTCAGACACAGAAGTCAGAGAGTTTGCTCCCGGAGCCAGGGTACAAGCCAGGAACTACTCTGTATCGAGGAGGAAGTGGGTGTTCGGTACTAACTGTGACCCGCCGTCTCGGACAGCTGCACTACGAGATCAGAAGAGACGGTGGACTTCTGTGGATCCGACACCTGGACCAGCTGCTCCCTGCCCCTCTGATCCATGGAATCACGGCAGAGGCGTGTCATACACTTAATTGAGTAACCTAGTTACCGTTTGTTTATGTTCTTGACTGACATTCGTAATATAATGTTTCTTGGATGAAGACTTGCATTAATTAATTATTTAACAAAAAGGATGTCGAAATAGTTTCAATAGATGGTGGTTTTTTTTCTTTTATGGTAGAGCTAATTACAGACAGTGATTAACATAGACACTCAATAAGTTCAACAGAGAAGCGAAGATGTGAGAGAATGTTTGTTGATTTATGCATAATTGCATACCTACTAAGTAGAAAAACAACAACTGTACTTATAAGAATACAACAACATAATAATAATGAATGAAGTGAATGAAAAGCCCGGCCATAGCTTTACTTTTCGGATTGTTCTATGAGTTCTAATTTTCAGTGTCGTTTAGAAATTGAATGAAAAGTGTAAATGTAGGTACGCAATTTTTTTTTGTGTCGTACCTACACCTACAACCCTTTTTTTAAGAAACAAAGTGAGTGCTAAAAAGCGGAAATTAAATCTGCAGTGACAGGTAACAGACGTTTTGCGAAAAGTATGAGACCCGAGCAATGCTTTTAAAGGTCTTTGTTTCATGGATTTATTTTGGTTCTTGTTGGCTTCCCTTAAAAAGCACTTCATAATTGAACCGACAAACGTATGCAGTATCTACAAGTAACATAATATGTACATAAGTAATACAAACCTAACTTTTATGAAGGTTCAAAAAAACAGCAAAGCGCGTCGAGGCAAGGTAGGTTAAGGTAGGCTCTAGCCCTTGCGCTGGGGGTACCTACAATTTTTATCTTCTAAATTCTTGTATATCTATTTATTTAAACGAAAATCGAAAAGTTTATTGGTAAGCATTTATTGTACTACATACATACAACGTACCTACTCTAAAAAAACGGCACACTTGACCTTCGTTAGACTTTTTAGCGCGCGACCAAAATTTTGTTAAAGAAGTAAAGGTCTCGTTCAAAAGATGAAGAGGTCGCGGGTTTGAGCGTAAATTACACACTAAAGCACGTAGGTAATTGTCAGCCGGCTGAAAATGCGCAAGTATTACGGGCAAGTGACGCCATTCCAGGCTGCCTCTCAAAGATAAGTCACGTACTCACACACTAACTTTGATGAACTACGGCAGGTTTAGCCTTCCTCCGTCATGGTGTTATGGAGGCTTTACGGCTTTATAAAAATACTTGCGCGAGGAAGGAGCCAAGTTAACCATTCTTAACTAGCATTTTCAAATGGGCGCGGACGTGTGCATGTCGAAAAATATATATCGTCACAGTAAAAATAGTAAAGTTTTCAATTTATGTTTGCATAATTGCTATCTCTACTGGATCAAAAGGTTTAAATTGTGTTTAATTGAGCGTAATATTGCATTGCATGAGAGCGCGACAGTTTTTCCTGAACTGTACATTTAGCATAACACAATGTGTTACGTTTGCGCTTTGGCCATTTTGTTATAATTGGAACCGAAGTTCTTAACCGGCGATCGGTCTCTGCCACCGTACACGGCGGGGACGCCATTACGCTGCACATTAATTTTTCACATCCGGTCCCCAAATTGAGCTTTTCCACCTCCGTGCCACTGGTCCGAGAGATGTGTTACTTGTTAGAAATATTGAAAATTTAAACGCGCACTTTATTATGAAAAATCTAATTACGAATATTTTGAGTTTGGCTATTTTAATAGCTAATTTTTAGGGCTCCGGAGTCAAAGAGGAACCTTTATATATTTAGTCATGTCGTCTCTATCCGTCGGTCTTTCTGTCGGTTTGGCGTATATCTTAATTTTAACTCGCTCACGTAAGCAATGATCTTTATGAAATTTTGAAGGCAAATATTGACAACCCAAATCCAGAAACAAAATATCACCAAATGCTACTGTACTTAATAAGTATGCATATAAAAACACGTACCGTTTTGCTATATAAACGATGAACTCTTGTCACGATACGGAAGTTAGGGGATTATTAATCAATACAAATCGACGTCATTATCTTGAGCGGAATCCCCATTGAGCGATCGTGAGGGCTCCAACACGCCAAGACTCGTATTATAGGATTTTAAAGCCTAATTAGAACTGTTTCCAACAAACATCCTTTGATCTCCGATTAATTACCTTCACTCCATTTTGTTTCCATTAAAATAGCGAACAAAAAGAAACGGCCATCAATTTCCTTTATCGATAAAGTGAATGAATACTCACTAAGAGCTGATTGTGTCAGCACCTGTTATTGACTAAATGGTTCGTTATATTTAATAATTGTTCCTTTTCTTCTTAAATTTTGACTTGTGTGTTAGAAAAATTGACAATAACTACCTACTAGTAATATGTTCGTGAAAAAATCTTAGGAATCATGTTATAGGCGATGCGGCTAGTAACCTATCACTATTTAGATTCCCCTTTCCACCTATACGCCTACAATAATGCTAGACGTGGCCTTTAGGCCTTGTTACCTCGGGCTCTGTCTACCCCGTAAGGGATAAAGACGTGATTTGTGTGTGTGTAGTAAGTGGGTGCACGGCTGTTGAAACGATTCCAGGGCTTATCTACCCTTTTATGGCCATAATAATACAGATAAGAGAAATAGACGTGATTTGTGTATGTATGTATATATAGTATGTATAATACAGATGATATATTTATCTTTATAATTGTTAATAAACAATGGAATAAGTGAACGCCTCCAAATTTAAATCAAAGTGAATTTAGCAAAGTCGGTAAGTTTTATAATATGAAAAATTCTATTTTATTATTATTTTGCTTCTGAACACAGACAAAACCTAACAACATCCCAGTGTTTCTGGCACGGAAGTTGAAATAAATTATATGAATCAGTATATCTAGCTCACTTAAGAGTTCGTAGCCACCGTTACAATTTCACAGGTAACAATAATTAAGTTCGTTGTACGAGAGAAACTGTACATGCCAGGGATATGCCACCCATTTACTGTGGAAAAAACAATACAACTAAGGCCCCCTCCAGCAAAAAAGAATCTAGCCTAATTCGTGAATCTTAAGTTAAGTTTGACAGTTTCATACATCTTGACACTTAGACCGAGATCAAAACTAAAACTATTTTTTTTTGCTTCCGGATGGTGTAGTAAACTAGATGCAAACATTCACCGCGTGTAACTCGAAAAGCCCTACTAATATTATAAATGTGATAGTAACTCTGTCTGTCTGTCTATCTGTTACGCTTTCACGCGTAAAGCACTAAAACGAGTCAAATTTGGTATACAGATAGTTTCAGTCTTGGGGAAGGACATAGAATAGTTTTTATCCTAGAAAATTGAATAGGTTTCACGAGATAGCGATAAGCGAATTCTGCGCAAATAGAGTCGCGGGCAACAGCTAGTAATAAATAAGAACAGAAAAGGAAATTATATAAAATTGCTTAGGTTAACTTTTGGGTATTAGTTTCGCTAACTACCCTCTTGCTGCATAGAGTTGGCAGCATCAAGTAAATGTTTGCTATTGATTTCTGTGAAAAGCTATAATTTCAAACCTGCAGGAGTAATGATAGCTATATTATATTATAACGCGTAGGATGACGCTTAAAATCTAAAATTCTGACTTTCCGAACCCTTCACAGGTCCCACGTTCAGGGAAAGACTTCAAGATAATCATCAGCTGTTTTTATGGAGGGAAAAGGCTCGAGCTATCAACGTTCCGATAGCGTAGCCCAGGAACATAAAGCCAGTATTTAACTGCAACCAGCTGTGTCTAGTTGTAAACGTTAGCTTTATCGCTCAAGTGTTACTCTAGAGACAATTTGTTTCAGCCATTAGGCAACTTTGTACTAATAGATTGGAAGCTAAGAGACTGGATTAATGGGTCCCCAAGTATTCTCATATCAAACAGTTGAGTATTCAAAAGTCTACTTCGGTGACATTGTTGTGAAGTTATAGCGTTATTGTTTTAGTGATAACTTTACTTTGTACCCAAATGATCGTTGCAAACATTCTACAGTCCATGAGATCTTAGAACACCAATCGGATTGTCTTGCTGTGT
Organism: Pandemis corylana; assembly: GCA_949127965.1. NCBI lineage: Eukaryota > Metazoa > Arthropoda > Insecta > Lepidoptera > Tortricidae > Pandemis > Pandemis corylana. The sequence goes on along the minus strand of OX421856.1, from coordinate 8,295,356 downwards.
CACTCATTCTTATGGGTTTACTTGAATCGGCCGTGTGAGGGAGACAGCGAGACTAACCCGAATGGCATTCTAAGAGCTCAGGGACTGTACGCCGTTATGGCATTAATATAAATGTATTTTCTGTCATTTGAAGTTTAACAAACACAAACACACTTTTATTTTAAAACATCTATTACTGTATTGATTCTTAGTGTTTTTTAACTTTCGCGATTTTCACTCATAATTACCTAATCCCGGGACATATTCGGACACGTAACGATAAATATAATGTCAAAGAAGTTCCCGAACAGTATTGCCTTCTCGCGTTCGCCCCTTGACTTTTATACTAGCACGTGAATTAATTAGCAGTAAATAGGTTTAGCTTTTACAATTATTCATAGGTCACGTAAATCATTCACTGGCTGTCTAAAAGCAACTTAAATATATTACCTAAAACATTTTACTCAAAGCGAAATTAATCATGAGTCTCATAAGCATGTACAAAAATTACCTAGAAAGAAAACTGAAAAATCAAAGGTACACTACATAGTATAAAACAAAGTCGGTTTTTGCTGTCTATCTGTCTGTATGTATGCTTAGATCTTTAAAACTACGCAACGGATTTTAATGTGGTATTTTTGCCTAACTAAAAAAAATCGAAGAATAACTGAAATGTTCTTAACCCACATAAATAAAAAAAATCTATATTTATGTGTGCACTACCAACTGTGATTTGAAGATGGCGCCAAGTTCAATCAATACAGTCATCTTTCGCTTTTTTCAGTTATTTGTGTATTTTTTTAAAGTCCATTTATGCGTTTCATTCACCACTTCTAGTAAATCCTTACATTTCGTAGCTGCGTTGCACATACGATCAATATGAATTTAAATGTATAATGAGGCATTACAAACTTAAATGGAACGTAAGTATCTCATCAAAAACTTTCAGTGCCTTATATTTTCAATTTCAATGTAACATAAATTGAGTCAAGGACGCTCGTCGCTCGCACCCGTAACTACTTCGCACACGACGCTTGCGGCGTCTCACAAATTCTATGCAATTTGAACCTCAAAATTATGAACCAGAAAATACCTTGAACGTCTAATAAAAGAGTAGAAAACTCAGGAAATTCTTTGGCATCCTTAACACAGAACGCTGCTGAATTACATGTTACGTAGTTAGATTTCAAGAAACTCTATCGAATTGTACGAATTCACAAAACGTAACTTACTTGCTATTTGAATGTTACCACTGTTACACCTATTGTAGCATCTATTGTCTAAAATAATTATAAAAAGGTTCATAAGGGCATATTACAGAGAATTATTTTGACAAACCATTATTTCTATCAGCGTCACATTCGTTTGATTACAGAGCGTTTATGGAATTAGTCACCTAGTTTTTACAGAACGAGGGAACCACTTTCATTCTGTACGTGATATTTGGTGGCTGTCGTTATGATTAAAAAACTTAAAAAAATCTACAATAAAGAAAATTTCGACCATGAGACTGGACAAATTGATCCATACAAATATCACTCAACTTTCTACTTTTTTGTTAAAGCATTTCAAGTGCTGGATGATGAACCCATACCACGGTGGACGTAAGTACTTAAAACTGGAATCGACCAGAAAGCTTCAAAAATCTGCGTGCTGTGAACTATAATATTGTGCGCAAATAGTGTAATGATATATTATAGGTATGATAGATATTGGTATCACAAACTGTAAGAACGATAAATTACGAAAACTCAACTCATAATTTTTGAACTCGACTTACGTTATCCACACAATAGATTTGGTTATTCCTGGATAGTCTTAGATTTGGACAGTCGGACTCTAACAACGGAGCTTGTTGAATAGGTAATGGTTTCGCGTATTCGCATAAGTTGAACGACGCAAGCAAATGCGCACACGCATCGATTCAACGATAGGTGTTAAGCGTTCTTTTAACTTAATGCAAGTTATATTATCTCATCACCTCATTGAGTCCGTTGTATTAGGGCACTTTTGGCAATCGTTTCCTAATCTACGTAATTGCTTATTTTATTACAGATATTTTGTATTACCCATAATGGCAATAGTCGGAGCACTCGCCGCCGTTGTCGAGGCCCTAGCAGCAGCCCATGCTGCAACTACATTAGATATACCTGTTTTCACTGAGAGTCTCGTATATAGCATTGTACTGTTATACAAAATGTTAATCCTGTCATGTACGCAACTCAACAAGCCTCATTATCACTGTTTTTTGCGCATCTTGCGAGAGGACTTTCGCTACGTGTGTTCGGAAGGAAGCAAATACAGGTACCTAATGTAATTATAATCTCTAGTTTTATATATGTATCGCATTGAACACTCGGCGTATGCGCGCTGTCATAATTGTTCTGGTGAGTATTTTAAAGACACTGATACACAAATTTTATTTTACAGACAAAGGTTTTTCAAAAACCAGCTTCAGACTTGGAAAGCTAGTTTGTTGGTCTTGGTATTCACAGCAAGTGTAGCAGTTGGCATGGTCGTTTTTTCAATCATATCTCTTCTGCTGTATATTGTGACCCACACGCCTGGAGATGGAAGCGAACGGCCTCTGCTGTTTCCTTTTTGGTGTGGAGACCTGGATTTTGGAAAAACGCCTGTATACGAGTTAATGTTTACCTTCACAAATATTGCATCAGTCAGTTACGGGTATAATTATATATGTAAGTAAAGTATGTAGCTAACTATAGTCGGGGGCAAAGAAATCGGGTCGCTTTCCGTAGAAAGATGTATGAAAAGTGCCTGGTTTATTCGCTCCGAGTTAAGTTCTTAAAATGTTTACATAATACTTCATTTAGAGTCTTTTTCATTTTTATTTTGTAAAATTACTTTTACCTTGTAGTTATGATCCAGACTCAAGTTGTGTGGATAAATCATATAGCAACGAAAAACGATTTAGTAATTTGGGCCATCCAAGATCTCATGCAAGGAATACGTCCAGCTACAAACAAATTGGAACAAATACACAATACTGAGATAATTAAATCTCGGATGAGAGTGATACTGTCACAACACCTCTCCATGTACACGTGAGGACTTTCTTTTGTTTATGACATAAAAAAACGTTATAAAATACTTTTAACTTAAATGTAATAAATTTCACAGTTTGTTGGAGGCTTACTCCGGAGTTTATAAGAAATTATTAATGTACGAACAAAAACTTTGCGGCCCTGTGGTCTGCTTGACAGCTTACTGTACCGCCGAGGTAAATTCATCTAAACTTGTTAAAAATCTTCCGACATTTTGCAGTTTACAAGTTTAAACAATTAAAAGAGCCAAAAACATTTAACTTCCGAGAAACCTTTACTGGAATAGTCTAATGGAGCAGGGATAAGATTGTTAGAGGTTTGACAAGTCAACTGTAGGGATTTAGACGGATTAATCTACTTTCTTGTCACGATTTTCAAGGCTATATTGCTTCTAAAAAGCTCTAACTTTCGCAGTCTCTGAAAATATTCTGGACGCGGTACGGTTGATTAATATTTCATTTTCTTTTCAGAAATTAGACGAGGGGGAGTTTAACGCTATACCCGTATTTCTGGGTATTGGTACGGCCACTTTAGTGTTCGTACCGAGTTATTTGTGTACATTTCTTGCAATAAAGGTAAGGTTACAAATAGTAGAACGTAACGAGAGATCTAGATATCTCTTATTTTTGTGTTAACATGTTACTTTTTAAACTTTATTTTCCCTTATTCATTATAAATTACAAACTTGTTTTACACAATTGCACATTTTGTCTGTGCCTGGCAAGGCAAATGGCAATGTGTGGGATAAAGGCTAAGGAATAATAAGCATTTTGCTAACTTCTCAAGCGCTTATAAATCAGAGGGTAGACATTAAAAGATTTTACTCGCAATTTTAAGTCGTGGACGATCCGACTAGCTTGGGACCTTTCGGAAGAGTATTTCTAGTGCAACAGCATGCGCTCGCGTGGAGTCTAAGGCTGGTTTTAGTCTCACGCCGACGGCACGCGCACCGTCAGCGCTGATGGCCGAGATATATGAACTTCTAGGAAGCGTTTTTGAATGACGCGTAGCTATCAGCGCCACCGTGAGCGCTGAGACTAAAACCAGCCAAGATCATTAGATACTCTATGTACATTGTAGTCTTCGAGTAAGACTCAGATTTATTAGGATCTTACATATCCGACTTACGAATTTCTAGTGTTTATAAATTATATCTCAGGAGAGTTTAAATAATAACTTATAATTTTTTACTAGGTGAAATCTGTCTGTGATGCTTGCTGGGGAATTGAATTTTGGTACGCTGGTCCTGAAATACGTCCATATTTTGTTCTTATCATGCAACGATCTCTGCGCCGGCTCCCGCTTCAGGCCCCAGGCTTTGAGGAGATATCCATTCAAACATTTTCTAGCGTAGGTTGTTCAAAAACTATAAAAAATATTTTTTATTGTTAATAAATAAAAATAATGTTAAATGTTTTGTTGCAGAAAATGACATCAGCCTATTCATTATTCAACATGTTACGGCAGGCAAATATTTAGAAATCATATCTATTATATCAGACCCATTTTCACGGAAAATTACCGTTCATATACACGTTTTCAGGGGCTCTGTCTACCCCTTAAGGGATAAAAGACGTGATTTATGTATGTATGTATTTCAGGGGTTAGGTGGGTTATTGTCTTGCCCAGTAGTGACACGTATATGGGCTGGAGATTACCGATTACCCTGTTGAAGTGTTCCACTGCTGGGGTTAAAGTGAGTTATTTCAGAGACGGTTGACAGTATAATTTTAAGACACTAAACTTGAACTCAATAATGACGGATATTGAACTTATACTTATTTACATTGATCGGTTCAATAGATTTAAAAATCGTAAAGTGTTTAGTTTGCAAGTTTCTTGAGTTATTACTATAAGTAGAAAAAATTACTATAGTCAAAAATCAATAATAAATTAGTTATTGTTACAAAGTTAATATACGATTTTTAATTTGCCACGGATTATTTCAAAAGCCAATTAATTGTACTGATCTGTTAATTAATACTTCGAAGCATTTTCAAACTTAGTTATCAAGATTATTACAATAACGGTAATAAAGAGTCGAAATCATGACATGGTTATAATAACGAAGGTACTTTGGAAACGGCACGCCGAATACAACACGTAAATTATTACGGTCCAGTGAACATTGAAAATAGACAAGGAGGAAAGAGAAGAGCTTTATCCAATAATAATTCTCACTTGAATCGCTCTATTTGCTCGCCGTCGCACGATCTGATATTGAATATGGATAAAGTGAATTATATTCAGAGTGGCGGGCAGCGTCGACTCGCAGAGTTTCAGATAAGAGGATTACTTACAAGTTATAATTGGTTCTCGCTATTCGAGTGAATAAGAGAAAAACCAAATGTCTTTCATAGCAACTCTGCAGATCGTAGATAAAGATCGTATTTTCGTATTCTTTTCCGATCGGAGTCACCTTTCAGCCAGAGACAGCGCAGAGATTTAGCCTTTTTCGATTGAGATGAAAAAGATTTAAGTACTTTGCTTCCCACCTGTAAAGAAAACTTGATTAATTGATACAGCAATCGCAACTTTCTTATAAGTATGTACTGTATATCTGTAGCATATCAGAGTTTAGCAATATATAGAAACTGTGTCCAACAAATGAATGAAATATCAAGGGTAACAACCTCCTCTTATTGCGTTTAAAGTAACAATACTTTAAACATGTCTATATGTATCATCCCAATTTTACACTTAACATAGGTTAGGAACGTCTGTTGCCATTGCTCTTTGGTCAGTATGTAAAAAAGCCGTCACGTTGAATGGGCACCATTAGGAGCTGAGAGCTCGGACATGTTTGCTGGTAACACAATTACCACTGCACCGACGGCGTCCTGCAATCTGAAGCCAATTCAATTAACATCGAGGCAACCTATTGTCAATGTGTAGGTGTATACATACATGGAACTTTCGATTTAAAATGACCATTCGTGGAAATATAACGTTTCGCAACTAGCGACACTATCAACAATGTTTTTATGGCTAGCACTCCTAAGTGTCATGTTTTGTTAAGCTAATTTTGGAGTTGTATATAGATGACATTATGCGAAATCTGCACCTTTTGGTCACAAAAGACAAGTGTCGTTGTGCGCTACATAGTCATTGTCATTCAAAATGACCAAATTTTCCTAAAAATAAACATAAATTGACTGTTTGATTGAAATAAAGGCCATGGAAAAAGCAAATGCTCGCTGAAAAGCTAATTATGTGGGTCTACTTGTTAATTATACACATCAATCGGGTAATGTGAAGAGTTGGCGACCTTTTTGCGACCTTTGTGATAAAATCCATCCCTCATGAAAATGTCCGTCTCCATTCGCGAGTTGTCGACCGCACTCGGACTGCGGTCACGCTGAAACCTATTTGCTGGACTGACATTATCGTTGCGGCGAATTTTCTACAATCTCTGTCCTTTTGTATCCACAACTGGTCGTGACATGTCAATTACGATATCCTGCGAGCTTCTGCGGTTGTTACATATAAAAGTGCGCGGGCTCACAGTCACTCCATACCGAGCTGTTATATGGCGGGACGGAATTTAAAGACTTTAGTACTCAGATTTTTTTATTTGACAAGACGAGAAAACGTTTCAGTTTGGAGATTTCCACGGCTTTTAAGCACACTGCCCGACAAAATAATTAATAGCATTCCTAATTCTGATTAACCGATGAGTAAAGAGTATGTATGTAGTAAAAGAAGTATTATGTCAGATCGTAGCAAGTGGAAAAAGTATTCTCTGCCTATCCCTATGGAAAAGAGGCGTAACGGTATGTATGTAGGTAATCCTAATTCCTAGTATTATAAACACGAAAATTTTCTTGTCTATTTATTTGTCCTCGAGACGTAACGAAACAACGGCTCGACGTGATGTAGGTAATAAATAATTAATGTCTTCGAAGTAACAAGTACCTACCACTTGCTAGATTGTATTTCAAACAAATTAATTTCTGATCCGCCGTAGAACGTTCTCACTGTCAACGTCACAGTGATTTTCGTTGTCAATTTAAGGGAACGTCACCATGTCATTTATATTCAAAAGGACCCAACGAGGGTCAGGAATAAATTTATTTATTAATACAATCTACGTACATACATAATTATCATCATGTCCAGCTTATCCCACTGCTGAGCACAGGCCTTTTCTCAATATATATCGAAAAAAAGTTTCAGAGTGAATTCGATTCGATAGTCTAACGCGGTACAAAAGTATTTTAAAAGCCATTAAATGTGTACGCTTTCCCAAGCAAATTCCATTGCAACATTGCGATCAGTAATCCACCTCCTTCCTTCACGCTTGTAAAAGCCATCCCAGCTACCCAGAAACTACTAACATAATACGACATTTCAGCCAAAGTGCATAGCATCCGACCTCGAAAAGGGCAGTTTCCTATAACATCATTGGAAAATATTTAGTTCGCAAGTTGTCACATCTCGCTACTGGCAGGATACGTGACTTCCGCCCGTCACCACCCGCTTTGAGTGGCATCTTATTTCCTCCGAGTACCGCTGGCGCCACGTCACAGTAGGCGCTATTCTATTGAGCAGTGCCGGAAATCACGAGGACACGCTACTTTACACACTCGTGCTTTTGTCACATACAATTTCAATAGTTTTTCTGCCATTGAATTGTCACGGCGCGAGATATTGGCCTGAATGGGCGGGGAAGTCGATACGACCAGGTCAGTTATGTTCACGAGCTTAGAATGTACTAGTTACAACGATATTTTATGGGGTTATGTAACTCAAGCGGACCAATCAGAACGCTTTTAAGGGTCTCTTAACGGATATTGAACTTGAAATGCGTTTGTTTTTAATCGACTACAAAAAAGGAGGAGGTTTTCAAATTTGACTACCTATTCTGTTTTTTATACATTTGTAACTACAAAATATATCCGTAAAAATTTTCACCAGTTAACCAACCGATTTCAATTATTTTTTATTTGGTAGTATTGGGATAGGATTATATCCCTTTTCATGTAAAATTTATCGACATTAAATATTTATAATTTTATGAAATTTATTTTTAGTTACAAAACAATTACAATATATATAATACATGCAGATACTAAAACTAAAACTACTACTAATTATAAAACTTGATGTACATTAGAACTCAGTAAATGTTTCTGTTTTAGGAAACAAAGGTATTTAGGTCCTGTAACTCCTAACAGGACTAGTCTAGGCTAGGCTAGCGTTAGTGGCAGAGACCTATGGTGTCGCAGTGTGGCGTCGGCTGGCTTAGAAATACCTCAGAAAAGACACTGGGGCCGACAAGCGATCAAACAACGCGCAGACTAGACTAGGACCGAAATGGACTCGCAGAAAGCAGCAAAGCCTGACTTACACGTTCTCGAAAAAGAAACTCATGTAATTCAAAATACTTGTCTCCTACCAGCAACTCAAGTCAAACTTCCCCCTACCACATAACATAAGCAATCTAAACTTACCAGATAAATTTGTTAAGACCTCTCAACGCATAAAACTTTAACCTTTACAACTGAACTTCCCAAGTTCTAAGTTCACAACTTACATGCCAAAACTAATAATCTTCTCAGGTACATTAGGCTTAACCTAGCATTCAATCCCAAGCAACGTTCGGGTAAGGAACAGTTATTGCGAATCAAGTTAACGTTTGAGCAAACGGCTTCACAGGCTGTTGAGTCACTAGAACACCATTGCCTTAATGTTAGGACATAAACACTGAAGCACGTCGGTGCCTCAGGGTTTACTTAGTAGGAACTATTGGGTGTCAGTTGTTTTTCAGTTTTGAACTAAGTTTCCAATTACTAGTGGCTCTAGACAAAGTTAACAAGCGTCAACGATACAACCTACGTGGCAACGTCCTCTCCACGAGAGATTGAAAAGGCTCCACAATTTTGTTCCATAAAATAATAAAGTTCCAATGTATGCGTTTTATTTCTTAAACAGTATTTTTTTTAGAATTGATAATAAATTAACCTAACGCAACTTATTGGATTCTGATAACATTTCCAGAATTCCTAAAAATTTGCTAAAACGCACTATTATGAAAAAATAATGAAAAACGAATAAATACTATTATAGAGTTGAGTTATACGTACAATTAAGAGTTATACATGCAATTATGATCACTGAAAATTATAGGACACACATGCATCAATCGATAAATAAACAAATTATTTTCTATTTTTTTTCAAACGACACTGAAAATTAGAAGACATAGAAAAATCCGAAAAGTAAAGCTATGGGCGGGAATCGAACCCGGATCCTCATCATTGCGTGATTCGTGCTATTCCGCTACACCACCCATAGCCGGTTAAAAATGTTTTTCTGTTTTCTTCGGGATCTGGACCGCGATTACCTTTGTAAACATAATTAACCGTGAATCGGTTACCGAATTGGATTCAGTTAAATCAGTGTTCTGATTTAACATCAATACACCAAATCACTTCATGGACACAAGAACAGCTGATCTGATTGATGATCAGTAAGCTTATTACCTAACTCGCTCGCAATCGCCATCGTGTTCATTTTGACAATTCGTGTATGGGCTGACAGTTGGCATCGAAATCAGCTAGCTGTCACATTCATACAAGAACTGTCAAAATGAACACGATGGCGATTGCGAGCGAGTTAGGTAATAAGCCTACAGATTCTATAGAGCTATAACTGATTAATATCCTGAGTGGTAATCAGAATCAGGTGATGGCGGCTGCACTCGTAGTTACTGTGCAGTCAGGTGGACAAATGTATTATAATCAGGAAAGGCGGCCTCAGTTCAAGCTCAAGAAAGGTACGTTAATATCTCTTTCTCCTTCGTGTCAATTATGTATAATCTGCAAGATTGAGATGCTGCTTCAAGCTTCATTTTATCTATAAATCATGTGCGATATATTTTTGTAACATAAAGTGCTTATCTTTTTATTAATGACTCTATCTTTAACTTCAGTATAACATTAAATTAAAAGATAAACACACAGAGAGACATCGACGTTAAACTTATATTGCAGCTTCCTTCAAACTCGCATTAGCGATAAACCTAAACAATTATTAATGAACCACAATTACTAGCTTATAATCGTTGATAATTAAAAATAAACAATAAAAGCTACCTGTCTTGTCTTCAACGCGCAGGACATATACCAATGCTCCATCCATGAACATCCATGAACATACATTTTTCCAATGGGGATGTAAGTATGTCGCGGACATAAGGCCTGTCAAAGAGATGTCGATAATAAGGGCGGGTACAGACTCATCGGTCGCCCGTTAATAATTCATGAACATGCTTAGCGCGTGGCTCTCATCACACCGTGCACCGTGGACAGATGAAACAGAATACCAGTAAGCTTAGTTGAAGTTTTAAGCCGCCAAATATGTCACGATCGCGTTCGCACTAAACTGTCAAATACTATGATAACAGTTTGTGGTGGCGGTGTCAATTGTTTTCATGTTGATTGGGACGTTTTTGCACGCAGAGCTAGTAAAAACAACAATGCTAATATAAATATAATACATAGCTACATAAACAAAATACTATAATACATACATGTATACACACATAACATTTTTATATAATAATTAAAATACTTAAGAGAATGTAATACGGAAAAAAATAAGACCATATAACAGGAAAAGAGAGTAGGTACCTAGTTACCTAGTTGTCGCTAAAAACTATTTTAAATCTTTTTAGGCTACTTATCTTTGTGTTTACCGCTTTTCCGAAATTAGTGATACGTTACAAAAGTCTTGCGAGTGCGAAAAAAGTGCGAAAGTCTTAGAAATCATGTTATAGGCGATGCGGCTAGCAACCCATCACTATTTGGATTTCCCTTTCCACCTATTCGCCCTTAGTCATGGTAAACGTGGCCTTAAGGTTTTGGTACCTTGGCTCTGTCTACCCGTAAGGGATAAAGACGTGATATATGTATGTGTGTATGTTGTTGTCAGCAAGCCTTATTAAAAATCCGACCTACTGTTTCCCTTTATCCATTATGACACCACGCGACAGCTTACTCGCCCTTTACTCGCGCTAGGGTTCGCACAAAACGCTCTTCCAAACCAGTGCAGGGCGGGTTGCATGATTAAGTTTACGGTTCTGTGGGGTTAATACTCCCTTATTTATAAAAACTGATGTAACCATACTATGTTACGTCTTTTTTTAGACAAGGAAGGCAAACGAGCATATTATCTTGGTTTCTGAACGGATTTTGACTGCGAAAAAAAGGTGCGAGCGCCAACTAGTCATATTTTATTTCAAAATTTAACAACGAAAAGAAGTAACAACATTTGCGGGAGAGCCATTTGTTTAATTCCACTGCCATTTTGCGTTATAAAGACTACGTAAGTTGTGATTAATGAAAAAAAAATTGTTACAAATACTTTTTTTGATAAAGTTGGGTTTTGTCGCACCCACTAATCGTTTTACCTTCCCTCGGCTAAAATCAATTCCTCACAATATGAACAGAGAATATCGGAAAAGAAACGTTGACCACCAATGTAAGAAGGTATCGCTGCTGAACGTATAGCTGTTGGGAAGCAATTTGCGAACTCATTTTAATATTATTCGGCGTGGTCACAAGCTAAGATCGTGTATGTGCGGTGACAGTGTTTCCGTTGCTTTCTTTGTAACCAAATTCTAGAATATAATAATACAAATATAAATCGCAGTCACATTGGCAACGAGCCTAAGTGGTCGATGCTGCAGTAGTAAAGTTTTTTTGCACTGCTCTTCACCGGCATAGGTACTCAGAAATTGCATCAATCCCACAGCGCTCCAATTTTTATAGGACACCACACAGTCAATGTGCATGTATTGAAACTCGTTAACCTAAATGCTCTACCCTAGTAGTCATATCGGCTCACCAGGTCGCAGTTTTATTTATGTGCCACTTTGAAGTGGCGCGGAGGACTGTAAGGGTTAATTAGGCGAGAGGATCACACGACCGCTGGGCCGAGTGATCGCATTAGACAAATTAGAACGTATTTATTGAGCAAAGAACTTGTTTATAGCTTGTGCTAACGTGAATTTGCGCTTGGATGACGCTTAACGCGTTAGATAGGGGTTTGAAGGGTTAAGTTTGTGATGCCTCCCCGTATGAATATCTTGGTGCTAATGAATGTTGACAACGGGCCTGAAGAAAACCGGGAGATCGATTAGAAATCGCATCGCTAGAAAATGCCATTTAAATAGGGGAAAAAATGCTGAACTTGTGATACGAGTACGTAAGAACTTTGAAAATTTAATTTGAGCTATATTTACCATCTTCAAATGGTTCTTTTGAGTGGTGTGCTTTCAAAAATCAGGCCCCCTGCATACTCTCAATCCAATCAACTATTTCAAATACTAAAGGATTAAAGCCACATGTAAAATGCCTAGTGGGATCGTAACAATAGTGCCCTGTAGACGAGACTTGACATTTCAATTTTGGATCAATGGAACTCTCATCCGGTAGCAAATTAGATTTCGGGCCAGAAACAAAAGCCAGGCGGTGCCCTACCATCAAAAAATTTAAAATTCTGTTTACAGGCGCCTGGTTACAATGCTATAGCAAATATACACTTGACATGAAATAAAATATTTTCCCTCTGTTGAGCCATGCTTTGTCAGCGACTGAGGAGTTTAAGTCATGTTAAGTGAACATGGCTCTTACCATAACGTCTTGATGCGATTCAATTCCGACTCACTTCGGGTTTTAGCTGTCATTTTTAGTATGGATCCGACAGCGAGCAAACCTAAACTGAACCGGAATTGAATCCCATTTAGACGTTATGGTAAGGCCCCCGTGTGTAATCCAAAATTATTTCCGAAATTCTACAATTCTTCAACTAGGTATTACAATATTGCAAGTTGTGTTTGTTAAATTAAAAAGTTTCTGACCTTTTAATATGGTTCACTTTTCCATATTTTATTGAATCAGGCGTTGTTTGGCTTATTATTATTTTATTAAATAAGTTTTGCTCACTTTTCCATTTTCTCTATTTTAAAGAGATAAATAATGATTTTCTTGATACATACACATACATAAATCCCGCCCCGTACGGGGAAAACATAAAATATACTTGATACTTTTATTTATTTAGCTGTTGCCCGCCATTACGTTCGCACAGAATGAAATATAGATATTCATCAGAAGTAACGTAAGAATCTAACGGTGAAATATTTTTTTAAATCCGTCCTATACTTTCAGAGCCTATTCAATGCAAATAAACAAACAATCAAATCTTTCCTCTTACAATATTATATAATACTAGCCTCTGCCCGCGACATAATAACCTTCCTCTTGAATCACTATATCTATTAAAAAAAATCGCATCAAAATCCGTTGCGGAGTTTTAAAGATCTGAGCATACATAGGGACAGACAGACAATGGAAAGCGACTTTGTTTTATACTATGTAGTGATAGTGATTATACAAAACACGATTCCCATAATATACCTATAATGTATTAATTATTTTTTTCCCCCTTAATGGCGGCCGTAAGTGTAGATTCTGTTGAAGCTGTGGTTGACTTTGGCATAATAATATGTCATAGTGAAAAGGCTCTCTGCTGTTAAAAAATCACATTCCGTGGTTGTAGCCTCTAATAGTAGGTACTTACATTACTGAAGAGACCAGTAAGTAAGCCGTACTGGACGAATTGCTTTGAATTTTTTCTCCGAAATGATACATAAAGTCGCCATTACATAATTAAAAGGTCACCAATAAGTTAAAAATTATAGGTCGAGTCATGTAAAAAGAACGCTGGAAGGAAGTAGAGGACCCCCCTCTGCTCATAGTGTACCTATGCGCAAGCACCCCCGCTCCACTTTCTTCCAGCGTTTTTTTTACATGACGCAAGCTATACCGGACAATAATCTGGTCTCTCGTAAGTAGGGAGATTTTGTATTCGGAATGAAAAAGTGTCCAGTAAATACGATGCAAATCTCCTAACATGCATAACTTAGAACTCAAATTTAGAACGTTAAATTTTTAATAGTGCAAAAAACCTCATATTTGGGTCATTAAAAAGGTTGAACAATAGATGTATTATTTATTGTAAATGATAAAATACCTTTAAAATGATTTTATAAGGACTCTATTGTTTCGGAACGTAAATCATCACTACATAGTATAAAACAAAGTCGCTTTCTCTGTCCTTATGTCCCTATGTCCCTATGTATGCTTATATCTTCAAAACTACACAACGGGTTTTGATGCGGTTTTTTTAATAGATAGAGTGATTCAAGAGGAAGGTTTTTATGTATAATTCTACGCAGATGAAGTCGCGGGCAGAAGCTAGTATAAATATATTACTTAGTAGCAAATTCATTCAATTTAACAAATATTTATGCCCACTCTAAGAGATAGGCTGCGTAAGGAACGCACTTAAAAAAAACAAGAGCACACGAGCAGCAGCATTCGTGAAACGAGGTTGCATACTTTATTAAAACAGCGCGAAAAAAAACTTTTTGGAAATATTTCGTTGTCATGTAATTTTAATTTCACTGCTATGTTTAATTACATTTTGTCTCTCTAGTTTTTTGTTTTATTTTTGAGAAAAGCACTATACAATACAACCAACTATAGCTTCAACCATTAAGTGCCATAGGTACTGGACTCGTATAGGTATAAAGATAGTTTACAATGTAGGAACAGTAAGCGTGGCATCTCACACCGAAGTTCACACAACGCGGGCACGCTTCGCACACCGAAGTGGTGTTCCTAATTCGATTACTGAAATATTGGAAATAAAATATAACCACTATCAGGTTTCCACGCGACGGGCGGAAATAAAGCCGGGTGACAAATCGGCGTGAGCGCTGACAGCGGCTCACGGCAGGGTTACCAGCATTTCGGAAAAAAAAACTAAAAAATTAGAAGCAACGGAACTTCTAGGACCATACCCGTCGAAGAATTTGGCAACTGAGTTGAGGACATTATTTTGTAGGATTTTTGACACCCAGATTAAATGGTTGTAATTTCATGAAAATATATAGGTACGTTGCGTTATGTTATGGTTACGTTATGTCATCATTACTGTCAATCAATACCGCACGGTATATAGTATACTTCACAGCATAGCGAAAGGACACAGTAATGGGTTCCATTGCTTCAAACTTTTTGCCACATATACTACTTACCTATAATCATTATTATCTGCTTGCTGTCTAAAGTTTCTTAGTCTAGCTTGAATTATCGTTTTCTGTTAAATGCTTAAAATTTAGAGAAGATCCCTGTGCGTGCCCCATATACGGTTCAAGACCAATCGTTTATCAGTTGACCGTTTCCTTGCTACCTAATTTCAATTACACTTAGGGAGTGCTTTTTGAACTAAACTGATGAATTCCAAAAGGACAGTAACTGTTTATCCCAGATAAATGAAAAAGTTACAAAATATACTGGTGAATTATACATAAACGGATAACTCACGTATAAAAAGTCGAGTGAGTGTTTTTATACGTGAGTTATCCGTTTATGTGTAATTATGAGTGAGTCTCACGGTAGTTTCATGTTGAAAGTATACTAGTGAATACCACAATACCCTTGGTAACCCTGTTTGCAGGGAGGCGCGAATACACGCACGGCGATCTATGATGCTATGCGAACCAGCGCGTTAAGTGTACATTAAAGGTGTCATCATCATTCAGAGAGATCTGATGGTCGGCTTATGGAAGTAGTTTTAGGTTCTTACGTAAAGAAAACATGTTAGTAGACACTCTCAAACGTAAATAGGTGTAATTTCATGCCAATCTAGGTAGTAAGTAATATTTAGTAGTAGTGGTAGACAAAAGTAAGTTAAGTTAAAAACACAACCAAGTACGAGTAGCTAAGTTTTTCTGAACTAAAAACTTGGTCTCTTTTCTGAACTAAAATCTCAGTATTACAAGGTCCTTCGTAGCTAGACTCCCGCCTGAACTCCTGGAAGCATTAGATCAACTTATCGCGACGTATGCTACGTAAGGTTACTACTCTCATTGCGTACCTATATCTTCTTAAATATGCTAAATGGTCTAGGTGCAGTATAGAAAAGAGCTTTGTTCTTTATTCGGAAAGCGTAGATGAGGGATTCAATCTACTTTGGTATATCTTATACCTACCCAAGTTTATAGAGCTATTCTCTTTGCACACAATTCCTTTCTGTTAAAAGATACTCACAGGCAATACAATAACTCGGAATATCTGTCAGTCTAAAACGCCTGGAAGGTTATGTATATTTAAGTAGGGTTGGTGAATAAATATTACATTTTCATTTTTCATTCAGCGTTCAACGGGGCCTACTGCAATGAACACAAGTCGAAAAAATGATGATAGACGTTTGTTGGCCATTCATTTCAGTAGCAGCAATATACCGTCGAGTGCTGCGACGTGTAATGGCCGAATAAGAATAGAGCAAGCCGGCAAAATATAAAGGACTGCCATCGGTCACTTTTATTATTATTTCTAACGAACTTTTTGGCGGGACCATTGTGAGCGGTTACTGCGTACGAACGATGTTGTAAAATTTGTATTGGGATTTCCGGATTACGTTGGACTTTGAGGTATATTATACGGCACGTAGTATTATGGCGGGGGCGGATGGCATTACGAGTAGGCTGTTTCGTTCCCCGACTATGCAGCGTCATTACAAAAAGTGTTGGTACTTCGCACGTTTCATTTCAAACATGCTTTATACATTATTATGCATTTGCTGTGTTGCAAGTGACATGTTTTTCTCATTGTTGGAACGAGCACATAATCATCGCAAAGTCCTTCAAAAACGAACGGAAATGGGTAATTACCGCGTCTCGCCCAATTTCATACAATTACCACTAGTGAGATCGTTTCTCGTTTTTGTAGTTGCGGAAACCACTGTAAGTATACAAGAAACGTAGGCCATGTTGTCTAACGCATTCGGAATTGCAAGCCCATACACCATTAAGTTCTGTATATCGGTTTAAAATGCGAGTAGAAAGATATGGCGAAGACGATTAATGGTGAATAGAATAGAATCGTTCATTGCAACTCACATTACAGATTAAAGGTGAAAGTTATATCATCAAGTACTTAGTAAGGTACACAACGTCATAGAGTCTATAATATAAACAAAATGGCCACATATTGAAAAGGCCTAGCGGGAGTGACATAACTAGGCAAATGTTTATACACACTCTACCTAAAATTACCCACCATTGCAAGTTGTTTTTGTATGCATGTCATAAGTCCGTTTAGCTTGAGAACCAATACCAACTCTGCTCTACGTTATAATGTAGCTATATGCGTAATGCAATGCCCAAGCGCATTACTAAGTACTGGTATCAACACTATCAACGAGCAACACAGACTCAACGATCTTGTACTACCAAATTCGAAATTCGAAGTTCGTATCGTGCTTTTCCTTCACACTCACAGTAGGTAATATAGTGTTCAAAAGCAGAGTGAAAGGGAGGCGCAAGACACGAACTTCGAATTTCGTTTTTTTTAAGTGGACCCTCGGATTACCCGAACTACCAGAGTACAAATTGAGTATAGGGTTAAACAATAATATCGAGTATCTAACCTCTTTCTGCTATTTCGTGGCTGAAACCGATACGCTGAGTGAATTTGGTACGACACGCTTGAGTAACGAACGATACGAATGAATAAGGACATAGCTTAAGGTGCTAGTATTTTTCCACACTTACTACTATTTTTACAGGAACTAAGCCTAAGACTGAACTATTTAGTAATGTAATTGGCACTCCTATAACGTGGCTACGTATATCATTCCGCTTATAACTAATTATGAATAATGCTGACTTCGTGGATTCATTCATAGAACACGAAAACAAATAAATGTTTTCCCCTTTAAGGTTTAGAGTACTCAGCCTATGTACCTATGCTTAGATCTTTAAAACAACGCAACGCGGATTTTGATGCGTTTTTTTTTAAAATATATAGAGTAATTCAAGAGGAAGGTTTATATGTATAATTCTACACAGACGAAGTCGCGGGTAAAAGCATATTGCATAAACAACATTTCCGTAAGTGAGTAGTGAGGAAAGGGAAAATTGAGAAAATCCCTTCTAGAAACAGTCGTGTGTCTATCGGAGAGTCAGTTACAGCTAATTGAGATTTTTTTAAGTTGACTTAGTTGAGAATAGGTGTGATTTTCTTCTAAAGAACTGACTGTTTTTTTTCCGTAAATTTGTTCTTAACATTGGTACCTAGATTACATTGTATAAATCTAATCTAACTAGACTTGCTGTTCAAGTGAAACAATAAGTAAATGCTAAAATGCATGACGAATGCGTTAGATACCTACTGATAAATGTAATTTATTATTATTATTTATTACTACATACATACATACATATATCACGTCTTTATCCCTTACGGGGTAGACAGCCTAAGGTACAAAACCTTAAGGCCACGTTTAGCATGATTAAGGGCATATAGGTGGAAAGGGAAATCAAAATAGTGATGGGTGGCTAGCCGCATCGCCTATAAGATGATTCCTAAGACTTTCGCCCATTCCCTCGATGGGCTTTTACCATCTGCGCGGGAAGAGAAGCAACTGGTAAATTCAATGTTTTCTCTTTACTCCCAGACCAGCATGGAAGATTATTAATTTAGATTATTTATTACTACTGCTACTATACATCATTATTTATACATATTCATTGTAGAAGCTTATTAGAATTATCCTGAACTTTTAAATTCTTTGCGATACCCAACAATTAATTCGTAACGACATAATTATCGTTGATGCATACATTAAATTAAAAGACTTGAACTTTGCCTTACATAATTTCCAACCTGTCGTCCGGTTGTAGATAGGTATTCATTATGTGGATAAAGAAGAGTGTTTTTCACGTTAAATTGAGTGGAGAGAGGCAATTTGAACTGGACGCCTGCTAGCGACACCCAGCCGACAGTTGGGTATTTAATTTTTGGCCCAGAGCGCTCCAGGTATATTGTTTGTTTCCCGCTTCTACCTATGTACCTACGTGGTTTCGAATTTATTTTACTTTTTTACCAGCTGCGCTGGTTTTACTATAGAACTCCATATCTCTTGAGAATTTTGGAAAATCCACCCTTATTCTTTGTCTAAAGTATAAAGGACATATTTATGCATAATTTCCAAGTAGGTTCAACGGATTAGAGATGTGTAATGTTAGTCAGTTAGGATTTCTTTTTTTTTTTACTTAAATGTATTGAAACAGTAATTTCGATAGCCTTATTCGTATTAAAAAATACTGCTTAAGTTTAGTTAGTAATATTGGGGTATTCAATTGAACTTCCATAACAAACCAGTTGATTTACGGAATGACTTTAAAAAGTGTAGTGACAAAATCATTTTTTTTTAATTTGCATACTTACTGTTTCCCATCGATATTTTCATCGAATGCCTTTGCGACTACATGCCAAACAGTAACCGCATATGGACAATATCGATTTTATGGCAATTCTAAAATGATCATAGTAGCCCTAAAATTATCAAAGTCACCCCGGTTAGTAACTACCCAATTCTCTTAATTACCGCATAATCAGCGGGAATGGGCAAAACTCTTAGGAATCATGGCTAGCAACCCATCATTATTTTGATTCCCTTTTACACCTATCGCCTACAATCTGCTAAACGTGGCCTTTAGGTATTGTAACCTAGGCTCTGTGTACCCCGTAAGCATGCAATTATTGGGGTGGTCGTCATGGAAATTACATAATCTGTGTTATCTTTTATCAGTGATGGAATCGGAAGCGTTATCATGAAAACCAAATTATTAGCACTTAGGAATCCACCTTTACGTTTGTCAATAGGTATCTCTTTCGTTGAGACAGTTGAAGTACATTTATCTTCTATTGATAACACTTTGCAAACAATGAATGACAATGCACAAAAAGTAAAAAATAAATACATAGATAAGTATGCGAAGAAGAACGAACCTTGTACCTTATATGTAGAAATCAGATGTAATCTTTGTAGAGGTACTTGGTAGGTACACGTTAATCCACGGCGCTGAATGCGAGCAGCCGAGAACTTCTTCACAATACATACCAAAATGGCATAGCAATAGCATCTTCGGAAGTCAGCACGTCATTTTATTGTGAAAAGGTTCACAACTGCCGAACATTCATCATGACGTGTGCTCAGCTCGCTGATCTACATTTGACATCCTTTTTAATTGACATGCACAAAAAGTAGTGCTCAAAAATATCTGGCATCAAATCAAGCGCGTTTAATATTAGACTTTTAAAGTGTGTATTAAATACCAACGACTGCTAATTAACATGACAGTTTTCATATTTCGTGATGGGATTTACAGTACGTAGATATGGTGTTCATTGACCCGCTGCATGCAGTAGCGCATAGTCGACCGGGTTCAAATTAAACTGCTCGGCCGAAAGCGTCGCCCTGGGGACTGCATCGGCACTCATGAAATATTTACGCCTTCCGACTTAGATTGACGCATAGTGTGCTGTCGTCAGCTCCGATGATCATTTACCCATGCATCTAGACTAAACTATTGAAAGGATTAACTCAATTAACACAAGTCAATCGATGCAGATTATCAATGAGGTTGTGTTAGTATTTAATGGGGTTTTGATGGATAATCTGAGTTTCATTAAAGTTTGATAATTGTGTCGTGGAGACACATTTTACAAACAGATGGCGCTTGGCCACAATATCGCTAAGTAAAATCAAGTGACAAAAATTCGAACACCTTAATCACCTGCCATGGGTGGTGTAGGGGTCGCATAGATTGATGAGGATCCGGGTTCGATTCCCGGTCATAGCTTTACTTTTCGGATTTAGGAAATATAAACAAAGCTTGTACTACGGACGCTAAACATAGATATCTACATATACAGATAATAAAATAATATATACCTGCTTAGATAAATATAACATCCGTGATTCGAGCACAAACATCCATATTCATTACAGAAATGTCTGCTCCTACCGGGACTTGTATCTTCATAGTTAGGGTCCACTAGGCTATCCGGTAGTACCAATGGCTTACCTATTCACTCGTCTATTTATTTCCCAAAAAAGCCTTCCTAGCGGTAAAGTAGAGAAAATAAAACTAAAACAGCCCACTAAATAAGTAAGTGCTAACTGGTGTAACGGAGAAAGGTTTTTCCTATCGACGTTGAAGAAGTAGTGTAGTCCCCTTAACATACTAAACAAAAGTAACTTTTCAACGCGATAACGAACGTTTTATTTATAAACTAGCTGGAGACACTCATTAGTCAGTAATTAATTACTTATTAGCATTTTAATAGTTGTGTTACGAACGCGACTGGAGGTGTACAAAGTAAGGCGATGTAAGTGCTAGTTTTTATTTTATGGCAACAAAATATTAATTTGGCCCTTAGCTTCAAAAATAAAGATTTTTCTATGAAATTGTTCTGGTAATAATGTTGCGAGTTATTTTACAGTTTCAAAATCTACGTGTTTCCCGACTTTCCCATGAATGCAATGTTATGATGGAGCATGGAGCGAACCATATCGAAGGTAAGTAAACCTGGTCCTGAATCTCAATACCTCGAACATACTGCTCTACATGTTTGATTGTAACATGTTTACAATGCTCGGTGGGTAAACGTAGGCAGTTCAAGATACCTGAACTGAAACTGTGTAAACTTGTTTGAGAAGTTGAAGTAACCTAGGTTAGGTTCTATTCTATCTGGGATTAGGTGCTGCCGGCTGTTTCTGATTTTGAATTGTTGAATCTCTATTTAAATTGCTTCCATTTTCAATTGTATAGTATTTAATTAAACGGGTGCAAAATGTTTCTTTAGTTCGTTGTTTTTTTCTTTTACTTAGTAGGTAATCGGTGGCCAGTCATTTCACATTAAGTAAGTACGTTGCTGTCGTTACAGTATTTTAAGAGTAACAATTTAATTATGTTACCACAACAAATCTCCAATGACATAAAGGTATGTGTAACAATATCGTTCGTTTATACTTTTGATGATAAATTGTTGACAAAATAATTTAATATTTCGACTTACTTGTATTTGTAAATAAACATGACGATGCTGTTTCGATGAGGTAATCTATCCCGACAGTGGCAGATTGGATCGCCATTGAGTGAGTTACGTGTATTGTCTTTGACTGTTCATTTGCATACCAACGCTCTAGTACAATAGGAGAACTGATTTGTACCCTATAAATATAACGTGATTGTCAGGAAAAAATCATTTTGAAATCGGTTGGAAATGAGAACACCAAGGGATCATGGTAACGGATACTCGAACGGCTGAGAAATGTTTGTGTAAGTTAAAAGTTGGGATTTAATAGTGTGCGACTGGGATCGAAGCTTATTCTTAAGCTTAGTGTTCACGTGAGTACTTACTTGTCTTAATATTTCGTAATAAGTTAATTTAGATTAATTACTACTTTACTTTAGAGTACGAAGATTAATTTAATGAAAATAAAAATTAACTTGCTGCTCTGTTCACCTAAGTAGAAACAAAAAGTGTTTACCTACTGCTTTTTCTGAAATACTCATTAATTTCGCCAACTAATGCTAGCACCTTTATGTATTAAAAAATAAACTCAATTTTATAGAAAACTACCTAGTTTTACCTTACAGTGATTCTGAGATACATATGTATATCTATTGGTTACGTAGAAAGTTGACTATCCAGTTTTGCAGCACCTAGGTCCCTCAATCCAACAAAGGGGTAGTTTAATGAACACAGGTTTAATGGCCAGGGAAAACTCACGTATAAAAGTGTGTATTTTAATCTCATAGAGCGCTTCTCAACCCGATATTTTGAAATTATACTTAAATTCAAAACGTGACGGAATACCTATGTTCTTTCAATGTACCTACCTAGCCTCTCATTAAAAATAGGTAGGTACGTATCCATTTGCTGCTCTAGCACACAAGCATATATCAAAGACAAAAAACACAAAGATGTAGAGAAATAGAATGTCAAAATGTCCGCGACAAATACCTAACGTGTTAGACCCACTTTTCCCCCATTCATATCGCCACGGGTAGACGAACTTTGGCTATAATTGTAAAAAAAATCTGAGGTGGGCCGGTTGCTAAAATATCGAATTGAAATTTTTAATTACTATTCCTGCACTACCTAGGTAAGCAAATAGTGTCGCGGGAGAACTGTGTTACGTAGTAAAGCGAATGGCCTCTGTCGTGGACGTCAATTCACTTAAGGAGAGTCGATCACGCCACCGCTTGCTACTAAAAGCTTCTAAAAGCCTCCATAAAAGCAATAATTAAATTGACGTAACGCAATTTAGTAAGGCGATGCTGTGAAGGTACTCGGATGTGTGCCTTTATGTATAGTAGGTATACGGTACTTAAAAGTGTTGCTCTTATCGGTGGAGGATTGTGCCTGAATGCAATTAACCATAATATCATTTTTAATGTTCTCTCAAGCTGGTCTGGGAGCAAAGAAAAAACATAGAATGTACCAGTTGCTTCAGTGGCCGCCCTTGCAAAATTCGTTGCAGACTAAGATTTTTTTTTTCTATGAGGTAAAAAAAAAAGCTCGTTCCCCAAATTTGACGCCCCCAAAATCTGCCGCCCTAGGCTCGAGCCTACTCAGCCTTCTGGTAAATCCGCCACTGAGTTGCTTCTCTTCCCGCGCAGACGGTAAAAGCCCATCGAGGGAATGGGCGAAAATCTTAGGAATCATGTTATTGGTGACGTGGCTAGCAACCCATCACTATTTTGATTCCCCTTTCCACCTGTACGCCCACAATGATGCTAAACGTGGCCTTTAGGTCTTCTTACCTTAGGCTCTGTCTATCCCGTAAGGTATAAAGACCTGATTTATGTATGTATGTATTTTTAAAGTTTGCCTAATCAGAGTGGATTGGTATTTCAAAAGTTCCTAGTTTAATTCACCTCTTTTCTAAACAATGGCTTCTTAAAACTATCTGGGTGTTTATTATTGCCAATTTCCGTGTAAATTTTACTTTCTTCAGTAGGTAGATAGGTAGGTACTTAAGTTAATTTGTGGCTTGACTTCATAAAATATATACTAGCTACTAGTGGCACAAAATTTGGCCCAGTCTCCATTATAAATTTACCTGTATTGTACCTATATTTAACTAGGTTAGTAAATGCTTCCTAACTAGTACCTAGATACTTTAATTCAGAGGAATCCCTTCCACACTATCGACTAACGAAATTTATCCTTAAGACGGCCAGGAAGTCATTAACCGAATGCTTAGAAAACACCGACCCAGACTTTGCTCTTCCTCCGGAAAAATCCAAAAGAAAACCGCAGCATCTGAACACACGTGGAGATAACGACGCATGATCCCAACGATTGAACAACCATTACCACGACGAAGATCAGCAACGATTGGGCGACAGCATAGTGGTTAGTGACCCTAACCATGAACGATAGGGACTCTTGTACCTACCTACGATTATAAGAATTATTTCTGGTCAGTATCCAAGTCTACCACGGTTTTTAATCTGGGTCCTCTTTTATCAGATCTACTAGGTACCTACGAACTAATCAGGATTCTCAAAGTCCAGTACTTGCAAATTAATTAGTAAAGCTGCTTAATTTCCATTCACCACCTTTCATCAAGTAGGTAAGTACCTAAATAATTTCAGACTAAATAAAACTTGAGACGGATTCATGTCAACAACAACAGAGTGAGATCAGTTTTTATTAATCTGAGGTTATTATTATTTAGGTACTGTATATTTATTATTATCTTAAGTTTAGGTTCTTACAATATTCATATAAAATGTGATAAAACAATATTAATACAAAATACAAAAACATTACAAAAACCTAACCTAAGGTGCTGCCGGCAGCGAGGCGGGGCCTATTATTATTATTATATTAGCCTAATTGAGTGTCCCACTGCTGGTTATAGCTGAGGTTATTATTATTTAATTCTAGACCAGTTATTCTTAAGTTTAGCTCCTCGGAACCTTTTCAAGTCTAAATTAAGATTAATGATTCAGTTCATTGAGTATTTTTTTGTCATAATTCATTTTCAATAGTATCCGAACGCACGCAGCACCGTTAAGGTTAAGGCAATGGAAAGTTAACAAACGCTGGAAAGATTCGACCAATCTGGTTTTAAAATAGACTTTAAGTCATGGATTTAAAGGTGAAAGCGCAGCAAGCCCGAGGAATAGAGAAGTTAGAAAAATAGCTTACAGAGTGAAGTTCCTTTATCCTTATCAGAACAGAACAGAACTGTCATGTTATGCCAAAGATAATTTTGTATTGAATCAAATGTTATTACTGTTATTATACAAATACAAGGTTAGAGGCAGAATAACAAGCAATTACTCGTGATGTTTTCATCAGTTATACTGCTGCGTTCGCAGTCACCCGTAGGTTTTTACGGACGTAATAAAAAGTTAAGTACGAGTGCGGGCATGTAAATGATTTTGTTTTGTTTTAGAGACAATTAATCAATGCGTCGACACTGCCAAGATGACCACTTTAAGTAAAGTTATTGGTTATGAAGAAATGCAGAAGATAACTGCAGAATTTACGCGATTGAAAGGTATGTTATGAACATTAGTTATGATTTGAGGTTATTGTATGTATTTCAAAATAACTATTTTACTAGATAGCAGGTATCGATCACAAGCTATGTTTACGACTAAGTACTTAATTTATTGCATTTATTTTTCTTCTTATATGAAATGTTATTAAATTAGTGAAAGTTGCAATGTGGTGGCCTACTACTACTGGCAAACTAATTGAATGACACTACATGGTAAAGAGAAACTACTTCTATCCTCTAGCCTTTAAAGATCTTGATTTCTCTTGATCCAATTATTGTAATAATGATAAAGATGATGCTTAATTAATATTGCAACATACCAAAATTGCTTCACAAGTTGGTAGCTAAAACTAAGCACATTTTCTTATTAAATTACTTATACCTAGATAAAAATATAAATGAGAGCAAGATTAAACACATTTAAATTTTAATTATATGTGGGTATACCTAGGTGAAAAACTTAAGTAAATGACCTGTTGTATGTGTGAGTAATGTATGTGAATAGACAAATTAACATTCCAAATTAGTAGAATGACTTAAGTCCCATATCAGTTCTGTACACTACTACATACCACAGGTCCTTTACTCAAGTTTTTCACCTATACTTATTTACAACATGATTTTTTGCTTTTCATGGTTCTGACCGACCAAGCTTACCTATTACAAATAAGTGGGCTATTCTCTCTAGTAAATTCGGTATCAAAAGTAGTGGATCACTTTTTTACTTCATAGTACATTTATTATTTTGTCAAACTTGTTGGATGTTATGTATGTGGCTGTAAAATGACAAGATACAACAGTATGATGAGTGATGCTAACTGCCCCCCTCTAGTTGAACAGTACACAAAAATGAACAGAAAGTACTACAAAGGTTAAAAAAGAACTTTACTTTACTTTATTTAATTGCTTTGTTAGTTTTTTACACACATTTGTTCCATAAGCTATTTACACCTAAATTGGTTTTTGTTTATTTTATTACACATAAGTGGTCTTATTTATTACTGTCCTTGAATATAAATGTGCCAATTGTTCATACAATGTCATAATATTTATGTATAACTTTTATTTTGCTAATTTCAGGCAGGTGTTACCTAGAAAATGCTGGTGCTACATTATATCCGGAGAGCCTTGTAAGATGTGCCAATGATGACTTGATTAATAATGTGTATATGAACCCACACTCTGACAAATATACAAAAGACTGCGTAGAGCAAATAAGATGTCTTGTATTAAATCATTTCAATACTGATCCATCCAACTACACTGTGATATTTACCTCAGGGAGCACACAGTCCCTAAAACTAGTTTTAGAATCATTCCAATTTGACTCCAATGAAAATAACTGTGGCTCTTTCGTTTATTTACAAGACAATCACACTTCTGTTCTGGGGCTGAGAGAAATAGCCAAAGACAAGAATGCTGACGTTGTACACATTTCACATGAAGAGTTTCTAGAAGCTATTGATAATGCTGATCGCAATCTCACAATAGCTATGCCCCAAATCCAAAATGAGCAGAAAAACAAGGGGAATACACTTCTAGCTTACCCTGCACAGAGCAATTTCAATGGATTCAAATATCCCATAAATTGTATAAGTGCTATAAAAGATGGCTGTTTGAATAGCTACATAAAGAAGCACTTGTGCAAACTTGATTGTGACTGGTATGTGCTGCTAGATGCCGCAGCATATGTTCCTACAAGTAGATTGGACTTATCAAGGATACAGCCCGATTATGTATGCCTTTCCTTTTACAAGATGTTTGGCTATCCAACAGGGTTGGGGGCACTTCTAATTAAAAATAGTAGTGCAAATGTTTTAAATCAGAAGAGGTACTTTGGTGGGGGAACAGTGGATATTGTGTTAAGTAGTGAAGATTTTCATATGAAAAGGCAGTTTCTGCATGAAAGGTAATTGTTCTCTAGAAGAGTATTAAAGATGATATTGATAATATAATATCAGGAACCGTTTGTACACATAGCTATTTTAACTATACAATGCATTCCTTCCATTCACAGGTTAGAAGATGGCACAGTAAATTTCCTCTCCATTCTTGCTCTAAAGCATTGTTTTGATTGCTTGCATAGATTAATACCAAAAGTAGTCAACAATAATATTATGGACACTATTTCATGCCACACTTATTACCTGGCTAAGGATCTGTACCAACAACTGAGAGACCTTAGGCATCCAAACATGACCAGAGCAGCTGTTCTCTACATGGATAACAAGTTTGATAATATTAAAAAGCAGGGAGCTATTGTGGCCTTTGGTCTCGTCCGGGAAGATGGATCACACATTGGTTATGCAGAGGTAAATTTAATACTCTTATCAGTGCGCAGTACCGATGATACATCCAAGTTAAGAACCATCATTCAATTTTATTTTTAATTTCCAGTTTCAGCACATGGCGGATCTTTTCAACATAAATGTCAGAACAGGCTGTTTTTGCAATTCTGGATCTTGCCAGCGGCATCTCATAGTTTCCAACAAGGACATGAAAGACATGTTTAAAGTTGGACATAAATGTGGAGACGAGATTGATTTAATTCAGGGAAGACCTACAGGAGCGATCCGTGTGTCCTTCACATACTACAACACATACAATGATGTTGATAACTTGATTCTTATGATATGCCGTTGTTTCGTTAAGACAAAATTCAGTCGACCACTGCGATCAATGCACAATGCCAGCCCTATCTTATATCCAAATTCAAACACTAACACATACAACAACAATACAAAGAACCTTGCTGATCCAATTTATTATTCCAATGTTGAAGCACCAGACTCTTCTCAATTCGAATCGAAGATAAAATTAAAAGATATAAACATTTACCCAATTAAATCATGTGGCGCATTCAAAGTTAAGAATAACTGGAAAATTTGTCAAAAAGGATTTGAATATGACAGGGAGTGGATGATCATTAAAGACAATGGCGTTTGTCTAACCCAGAAACAGAACTCGCTGATGTGTATGATAAAACCAGTAATTGACTTGAAGCATCGATTATTGATCTTGAAATTTGAAGGTGATATTTATTTCGTTAACCAATTTGTTAAACATAGGAAATAAACATTTTTTCTATGACATATATATAACATTTATTATATTTTTTGAATTTTATAGCGCATTGGTTTTGACTGTAATGCTGTAATTTTTTTATTGACTAAATAAATAAATAAATAAATATAGACCTACATACGTATATACATTATCTTTGATGTGCTCCCAATATTTCGGCGTTTTGTAGGCATGCAACATGACATGATCATAGGTTGGCTCTGTTAAACTGCAGGCATGACATGTTCCAAAGTCGGGAGCTTATCGAAGGAAATCACGGTCTGTGTATATATCCCATAGGAAATATTTCTAATCAATTTAACTGCAATGGTTTTAAAATGTTACTCTCTACATTACTAACACTTCTGTTTATGTTTCAGGAAAGTCCCCAATTTCAGTACCTTTAGATGTTAATAATACGCAGAATAAACACAAAGACGCAACTTTTTGTCAGACTAAAGTTTGCACAGATATAGTGGATAGCATCGACTGCGGAGAGGACGTGGCGTATTGGATATCGGAAGCCTTAGAAGTTTCTTTTCTAAGACTAGTCAGACAGTCGAATGACAGAGTGCTAAAGAATAAAAACGATTTGGAAACTAAGCTGCTTTCGCTAAGTAACCAGGCCCAGTTTCTCCTTATAAACAGGGCAACAGTGAGATGGCTCAAAGACAAAATTGATGACTCAAGTTTCACTGATGACTTGGATCATCTAACCGATCGTTTCAGAGGAAATATAATCATAGACATGGATGAAGAGCTTACTGAAAGAGACTGGCAGCGGGTGATTATAGGAAAACATGAGTTTAAGGTAAAAAAATGCAAGCTAAGCGCATATGCCCATGAACTAAAACCTACTACCTAATTACCTTTCTATAAAGACTGCTTCTGTCGCGAAATATCTAAGTAATTGTTTTCGGTTCAATTTTGGACTAGAAAAGATATGATGGTAGAAACGCTTTGCGGAATACTATTCGTTAATTGCTGTCCATCATCACTTATAACTCGTTAGATCCAAGGCACGGCACTGCGATGTGAAACTAGTCTAGACTTAATTAATACACACAATAGTGGCGCAATATTGTTAACATTGGAAGCAATCGAATTATATCTTCTTTGTTTTAGGTGGACGGCCAATGTAACCGCTGTCAAATGGTTTGCATTGACCAAACTACAGGGGAGAAAACAGTGGAGCCCCTCAGAACGATAGCAGAACAATTTGGTGGGAAGCTGCGTTTCGGAATATACTTGACATACGTTGGCCCAGTGGATGGCTCCAAAGATTACATTCTAAATAACCATTCTCCAATCATTCCGATTACTAACGATGATAATATAAGCAGGTGAAATAATATGTGTAACTTGTCTATTCCAATGTATTTAGCTTCAGTATAACAGTTGTGATTGTAGTAGAAGTACACTATCTTTCAGCCGGAAAGGTCATAAGTCAAAGGATTGTTTTACGGAATCGGCAAATTTCTTGAGCAATGGTAATGGCCTTGAATTTGTAGAAGAAATTTTAAAATCTCTAATTTATAAAGTGTGTGTAGTAAATTGCCGTAAGTCACTACGTCGCTACATGCTCAGGACGTTTGCCGTATCTATACAAAGAGGTATGTGTGGCAGGGTAAGTACTCTGTATATGGAGTCCTGATCCCACGACCTCCCTTATTTTAATGCTATAGCACCGTGTTCTAACTCTCGTTTGCAATCTTGTGTTAAAAGGGCCAATGCACTGTTTAGCATTCTTTTATCTGTAAAAGTAGGCAGCTATTAAATATATTTAACCTCGCACTGTGTACATGTGTGTCACGGATACCTCGATATTATGTAAAATAGTGAAGTTCGCGCGTTATTTATAAGTAGATAGATATTAAAATAAACATCAAAGTATAACTCGAATAGTAAAGATAGAATAATTGTCCTGTGTGCAATTCACAACATTTCAATTTTTTTACCTTGTGTTTTCTTATGCTCAATAAATAGTACTTTGAAAACTAGGAGACCCATATTTTTTCTTTTCGCGAAATTTGTATTCTAAGTTAGTCAAAAAAAATATTGAAATCTCGAAAATTTCAAAAACGCTTGTAAGGTTGAATCTACACATTACCTTTGCCTGGGTCATAAAAAAATAATATAAGATTGATGTCTACATTGTCTACTGGTTGTCACAACGGGTTGTCATTTTGAATTTTTGATTGACGTTTGGTGATTTGATATTGGTTTTTATTGGATTTTAATTATTCGCATTTTCTGGACTGAATTGGAAATAATTGACAACAAAATAAGCCAGATAATAAAACAAATTGAATGTTTGCATCCACCCTGACTTGCAGCACAGTCTTCACATTTCACATCCAATATAGTTTCTTCTGCCTCGTTAATGCTTGCGACAACAGAGTAAATTTTAGTACGAACTCGGTGCTCAGGAGTTACTCTGCCCTTGATAAAACACACAGCATTCTCTCGTTTACTTCCACATAGCCTACAGAAGTTTCAACGTAAGCATCCCCTGATGACAACAAAACCTTAGCTCCCCGGATTTCGGCAACGTTAAACGAGTCGTTTTCACGCATGTATTCTTCGATCAACAATACAACTAGATTCACGGTGATAGCTCTGAAAACGGCTCCGAGAAATAAGGCCACAAAATAAATTTGTGGCCTTAGTTCTGACAGTATGCGCCAACCTCGGCCAACGTGAGGACGTGTCAAAATGCCACAATGTGCGTTCAAAAATTGCAAAAACAGCCACCGAAACACTAAGGTTTCGGAAGGAATATCTTTCTTTAAGTAAATACAAGTCAGTATTTCATAAAGTACGTAAAAATTGGCAGTTTCCATTTTAAAATCAATAATTTATTGTTTGGCCCACCATCTTGACAATAATCGGATGTTTTAGAACAAGAAATTCATGGAGTAGTTCTTGTTTTAAAATAAAATATATATTGCATTTTTTTGTAGATTTCTTAGTGATCCTTTTTGCTGTGCGGAATGGGTAACTATTGTCGCGAGAGAAAGAGAAGAAGAACTTTACATGCCTTACAAAAATTCTGCTATAATGTTCGATTCATTTTGACAAATTCGACATAACTGGAAATAGCTACATAGTACATAGCTACATAGTAGATTACAGAAAAAGGCGATTCCCAAATTGCAGGTATACCTAGTTACATAGAAATGTTTAAAATAATATAAGATGAAGTATAGTGAGATGGAACAGAGGAGCTATCACTTATTAAAGAAGACGTAAAGCTTCAAGAAAAGTTCAAGCCGTACAATATTTATAACACACACACACACACACACAAATCACGTCTTTATCCCTTACGGAGTACACAGAGCCTAAGGTAACAGGTACCTACAGGCCACATTTAGCAAGATTGTGGGCGTCTAGGTGGAAAATCGAATCAAAATAGTGATGGGTTGCTAGCCTCATCGCCTATAACATGATTCCTATTATAATCACCCATTCCCTCGACGACTTTCTGCTTGAGAGGCGGTAGGTCGAACAACTAGGCTACTACGGCTGTTGCCTGGCTGGGCCTGCGTGGGAACTATGACCCAATCCCTCTCGTTGTTAAAGGAAGCCTGTGCTCAGCAGTGGAACGTAGATGGGCTTAATTAATAAAATTCATGTTAATATTTGTATTTGTAAATATCTGTCAAATAAAAAAAATCTGAGTTATATACTTAATTACGACTCCATTATTACCCCGTTCCTCAAATAGAATGACATCTTTTTGAAACGAAGGTAGTTCTTTTGTTTATCGAACGCTCTCGCTCGCTTGTGACGAAACGTCGTAAGTATTATATACAATTATAATTATTTGGATCTTTGTTGCTTAGACTTAAGGTTTATTTTACGTTAGTAAAGAAGGTAAAACAGATATAGCTATAAGCATAAGCAACAGGGCCACTTTTTCGCTTTGGTTTTGTATGGGACCTTGAATCTAGTTGTATTGTTGATCGAAGCATGTATTGCAACAACATCATTAGGTATAATCCACCTTGGGAAGGTTTCGGCTGTCTGCCATGGC
The DNA here is from genome assembly GCA_949127965.1 of Pandemis corylana. Classification (NCBI taxonomy): domain Eukaryota; kingdom Metazoa; phylum Arthropoda; class Insecta; order Lepidoptera; family Tortricidae; genus Pandemis; species Pandemis corylana. The sequence continues at coordinate 8,262,758 of OX421856.1, read as the reverse complement.
ATAACCGTCCGAAACTTTCATCAAATCAATTTAATAAATATAACAATGCTTTTTCAAAACAAAACGAACAAAACATCGATCGGCAAACAACACTGATATTTGACATTGACACCTTTTTGACATTGACATTTTTATTCATAAAGAATTAGGAAGGCAAAGGTATACTACGACGATGCCTTACTTCGGATTTTTTGAAGATTTTTGTGAATATTACGTTAAATAAGTAATAAAAAAAATCAAAAAAATATGGAATGGAATACTTAAACACAAAGCTCGAAATGGTTGTCGGTACTTTAGTAATTATTTAAAATTGAAATGTTATGAATACTGTCACTAGAAATTTCTGAAACAATCGTCGCTACCGCCAAATCTGCCTTGGGTTTGATATTTGCTATAGAAAAGTTTTACATGGCAACAATGATCTTTAAATCAAATTGGTTGATTGTACTCAATGTCAAAAATTTTATTTAGAACTGAATTCGTTTTTTAACTTTCATTTTTGTTTACTTGTATTAATTACATTATTTTTTTTACTTGTATTATTTACATTAATGTTCGCTATCAAAGTAACAACAAGTCATCAAATGGGGTGGTCAGGTCCCATACGGATTAAAGAAAACATGATAAAGCATAATACAATTTTAGACTTATAATTACCGTGTACATATTGTACATAGATATCGCACTTGCACTCCACTATTGTAGACTATGTAATTCCTAGCGATTATGTAGCTTGTACCAGTGAGATGTTACCTTGTTTAGTAAAATTTATGTATGTATAAGTTAGACACAGCAAGTATTGTTTTCCAGTAAATTGTAGTAATTACTTTGTTGCAAATCATAGTTGTAGTGTTCTATAAGTACAGTTCAGTACTGACATACTGCAGATTATATTTTAGTAGGTACTGATTCTGTTTTTAATTTTTGTTATGGTTATGAGTTTACTTTCTGTTTACAGGTTCAAGAAATGGTTCTTTATGAAAATGTATAGTGTATATTCAATAAGGAAACGTGTATGATAAAAGAAGCACAAATATGTAAAACTGCATGAAATTTAAAAAAAAAGAAAAATATATATAAGTAGAAAAATACGCGTATCGTATATTATATAGTTTAGTATGTTTTTAAGAAATATTTGATGAGGCTGTTTTTATTGTGATATCATGGAGTGGAGGAGTTGTCATATCTTCGAGTGAGAAAAAAAAACTTGCCCTTTTACTGTAAGGCTACTTTATTACAGGGATTGTTGAAACTAGATAATTAAATAAATATTATGATATTGCACAGTTGATTGGCTGTTGTCCTTTAATCTCCCTTGGTTCACTGCCGTTTGATACGTCATTTACTACTTGTGAGACTTCATCATAGTCTGGCAATGCCATTGTCTGTAGCTTGGAGTAGACTAGTTTATCATTTACTGCTACCTCGAAGCTACCTGGAAGAACAATAAAAATTTCTTTAAATTTTATTAAGCACTAGATTCTGCCTGCTATTTCGCCCGCATAGAATTAGACTTAAAAACTGATGTTGATAGTATATTCTGCAATAATTATTTACGTTGCGACTCCTGGCAGCTTTGACCAGTATGACCTTTGACATGTTTATCGCTATCCTGCGGGAACTATGCAATTTTCCGGGATAAGAAGTAGCCTAATGTTTTAATCTAGGGTACCCATACCTATCTACATTCCAAATTTGATGCAAATCAGTCCAGTTGTTTCAGTGTGAAGAAGGAACAAATACACACACCCTCGCAAACTTTTGGATTTATAATATTAGTAGGATGTTCATGTAACCCCAGCCAGTAAATTTAGTATTCATATTGGTAGAGGTTTAACCAACGAACTGGTCCCATTAATGCATTCTACAACAAAATCAATCACAGGCTTAGACTACCACAAAAGAGTAGGAAATGGATGAAAGTGAAACAACAAGATATAGCTAAATACACACACACAAACCACGTCTTTATCCCTTACGGGGTAGAAAGAGCGTAAGGTAACAGGTACCTACAGGTCACATTTAGCAAGATTATGGGCGTATAGGTGGAAAATGGAATCAAAATAGTGATGGGTTGCTAGCCTCATCGCCTATAACATGATTCCTATTATAATCGCCCATTTCCATAAAAAATGTTGCTATTTCATTTAGGAGTCTACCCAGTGCTAAAGTGTTATTGACGAAACCCAAGAGAGAGCATGGGCAGATGTGTGGAATCAACCAATTACTTCATTACAGTTTTATTTTTTATTTTAACTAATGTGTTTAATTGATTTTGCTCTTCCTCAAATTTCAATGGAAGCACATCCATAATGGGTTGTACTATACTGTACTATAACTGAGACGAACCTTGACGCCCTCGTTTACAAAATACTGTGGCATTTGGTGTTCCTTTTCGGATAGTCTGAGCAAGTGCCAAGCAATGTCCTCCATAGTCACAAGCACCACTGAAAAAGAAAAAAATACATTATACTTACCTTTAAATACATAAATGTTAGGGTCTTAAGAGTTAGTGGCTACTCAGTACAGTTTGGTGACACTTATTGAGCCCATTATAAAAAATATTTTGGCTATAATTTTTTTATGTCTGTTCACACCTGGTGTGGTGTAAATCAAACATCTAGTGGCACCCGATTCAGGCTGCTCTCATCACCCCTTAGCAACCCTGCTAGTTGATATACTAGTGACAGGGCACAAGTGTATAGTATGTACCTAAACAGTGTAGGTAGGTAATATAGTTGAATAAACATTGTAAGATTGTTGCACTTGCACTCATTTTTCGTGTTTTAGTATGTGGTTGTAGCGAAGATTACATCTGGTATAAATTCAGAGACGGATGGTGCTTATGTGAACCGCATCGCCTAGTTAAAAGAACTACTAGTTTTACATTACACGTATTACTTAACACTAGTAGTAATTACGTCTAAAACATACAACAATATATCAAGTTTCAGTTGATATTTTTACCAGTATTCGACATTGACTTTAACGGTAGTTTGGCTTTCGAGAGTTTTAGCAGGTTCAGTCATTATAATTTACATTTTCCTAAATAAAAATATAAATAATCAGAACCCATCAAAACAATATTTTTGACATGTAATCTGACACCAAGCAAAGTCAGCACCAGCTGACTATTATTGTTTTTTAGATTAAACAATACATAAAGCAAAGGAATCTAGTCAATACAGCTATTTCGTAGCCAAGGACGAAACCCTGCTTTCATTTATGTTCCGCGGCGACCTCGACATTGTAGTTTAATGACGAATGTAACACATTAAATAACTGTAAAATGATTAATGAACAAAACAATTTTACCTTGCTACTCCGCTACTCACAAAATTATTAATCTAAAATTATTGGTTAAAAATTCACATTGCTGACAGAAAATGTAATATTTTAAGAGGGAATGAATTAAAAAAAAAAAAACAATTTTACAAAAGAAAGGTTGTCTTTCAGTAGCGTGCGTAACCCGACCGCGATGCAAGCTTTTTGAAGTTTTGTTTACTATACCTACCTATCATTTTACTGAAAGCTTTCCAAAAACCTTACAAAGTACAAAGTATAAAAGTCCTATTAGTCATTATAATATACAGGGTGTTAGGTAATGAGTGGATAATCCTTGAACTATGGATAGAGGGCACTTAGGACGTTATATTAAAGCTAAAATAGGTTTAGTAAAAGTGGCACGGTTTCCGAGATATTCGGACTTTTAGGTTTTTTTCGAAAATGAACACCCTTGTTCAATGTTTTGATCATAGCACCATTTTAAGCAAACTTTTTCAATTTTTTATTTTTGCTCAATATTCTTGATAACTTGTATTTTCAGATAGGCATTACAATTTTTGTGAGACTACATGGGATTTTTTTTAAAAAAATCGCAAACTTAATTTTTGCCTTTTCAATCGTACATTGATCGAATTTTAAGCTCTCACGGTGAAAAAAAAATACACTACCGCCTAGTTGTCAATAAGTTTAAAAACATGCCGGTTTATTGACAATTTAAAAATGGTAATTACCTTTTGAATTTAAATTCAAAATGACAAAATAATAAAAAAAAATACACGCTCACCCACATTTTTCCCGATTTACTTTTTGTATCACGGGCGTAGAACTCAATTTTTTTTGTTGCAAAAATAACATTAATGGCCACTTATTTAAATGCAAATGGCATTTAAATAATTCCAAATTTAAAAAAAACATGCTGACTGCCTTTTGTTTTTTTTCGACTTCGATTTTGAATTTCGCTATTATTGCATAATGAATAGTGAAATTGTGCCTTGGCACTCACCATAAATATAATACATTTGGGCATATTCTATCAGTGTGTATTATGTTCGAAGCAGTATTAAAGTAAAAAACTTCAACACAACGATCTAAACGCAAAATTAACCATTCATTACGCAATAATAATAGCGAAATTCAAAATCAAATTCGAAAAAAAAAACAAAAGGCATTGGCATGTTTTTTAAATTTGGAATTATTTAAATGCCATTTGCATTTAAATAAGTGGCCAATAATGTTATTTTTGCAACAAAAAAATTTGAGTTCTACACCCGTGATACAAAAAGTAAATCGGGAAAAATGTGGGTGAGCGTGTATTTTTTTTTATTATTTTGTCATTTTGAATTTAAATTCAAAAGGTAATTACCATTTTTAAATTGTCAATAAACCGGCATGTTTTTAAGCTTATTGGCAACTAGGCGGTAGTGTATTTTTTTTTCACCGTGAGAGCTGAAAATTCGATCAATGTACGATTGAAAAGCCAAAAATTAAGTTTGCGATATTTTTTAAAAAAATCCTATGTAGTCTCACAAAAATTGTAATGCCTATCTGAAAATACAAGTTATCAAGAATATTGAGCAAAAATTAAAAAATTAAAAAGTTAGCTTAAAATGGTGCTATGATCAAAACATTGAATAAGGGTGTTCATTTTCGAAAAAAACCTAAAAGTCCGAATATCTCGGAAACCGTGCAACTTTTACTAAACCTATTTTAGCTTTATTATAACGTCCTAAGTACCCTCTATCCATAGTTCAAGGATTATCCACTCATTACCTAACACCCTGTATACCTACATGTCCTATAGCTCAATTTTTTCAAAAATGAAAGAGGTAGCTGTATGAACATAGTCGACGGAGCTCCTCTTACGCGGAGCTCCTATTTCTGGGTATTTTTGACCCTTCGGGCCTGCTGAAGATCTAATATAACCTAAACCTACCTGCCATTTATGATAATTTATTTTTATCTGTAGTGCCATGGGTAATACACCCTTTTCTCTTATAGAACTTAAAAAAAAGAAACGAGATTATTCAAGCATAGGGGATCTACTCCACAAATTCGAACTCACCCTTAGAATGACGATTTCAGCGAACATCCATAATAAATTGTGTTTAATGTAAGTATATTTTTTGCACTCAACCAATTATATGTTGCTCTTTTTGCTTACTTAATAACTTTATGGTGAAAACATTATTACAATCATGAACGCGTTTTAATTAGTGCTTTAAACAGAGTTGTTATGTCAATGTCAGTAGTGACACAAAAATGACAGTGTCAATTTAGTTCGAATTCGAACACTTCGAATAGAATTGGGTTGGGTGTGTTTTTATAATAAATCATATTTATTCACTCTGTACAACAATATATCAAACTAGTATTCTATTTCAAGTTCAATTAATATGGATGCGATCTAGCAACCAATCTTATCCTCGAATTCGATATCTGTGGATTTTTCTCATGAATTCATTCAATATGGATTACGATTATCTTATAAAACTGTTGTGCGTTGGCGATTCTGGCGTGGGAAAGACCAGCTTTCTGTATAAATACACTGATGGCGTTTTTCACACTCAGTTCATTTCAACAGTAGGAATAGATTTTCGGGAAAAATCAGTGGTATGTTATCTATACACTTATAGTTTTTTTTGAATCAGCCTCTAAGATACAATGCGCTTGCAGTTTTTCATCGTTTCTTGAATCATCCAAATATTAATTTTATTCTGAGATTTTTAATTTTATGTAATAAATTTACAGATTTATCAGCAGAATGGAAGACAGCATCGAATACACCTTCAGTTATGGGATACGGCTGGTCAAGAAAGGTAAAAATATTGACATACCTATTGAAATGGTGTAGACGGGTCTATCTCATATTTCTAATTGTATTTAACTAATATTCCAGATTCAGAAGTCTAACCACTGCTTTTTACCGTGATGCAATGGGTTTTCTCCTCTTATTTGATCTCACAAATGAAGCATCTTTCCTGGAAGTGCGAAACTGGATTGAGCAGTTGAAGGTACAAATTGCCACATTGTGTGGATGATATTTGATTTTTTTGACTGCTACCACAATTATTAACATTTTACTTCACTTAATATGCCTACATAATATTTGTTTTTCAAAGAATACAAACATCTTGCAAGTCAACTCTGAATCAACTTCCTGTGGTCACACTGACTTTAAACTGTATTGTACAGACATGTATACAGGGTGTTAGGTAATGAGTGCATAATCCTTGAATTATGGATAGAGGGCATTTAGGATGTTATAATAAAGCTATAATAGGTTTAGTAAAGGTTGCACGGTTTCCGAGATATTCAGATGTAAGGTTTTTTTCGAAAATGAACACCCTTGTTTAATGTTTTGATCATAGTACCATTTTAAGCACACTTTTTCAATTTTTTATTTTTGCTCAATATTCTTGAGTACTTGTGTTTCCAGATAGGCATTACCATTTTTGTGAGACTACATTGAGTTTAAAAAAAAACGCAAACCTTAATTTTGCGTTTTTAGTCTCACATTGATTGAATTTTCAGCTCTCATGGTGAAAAAAAATACACTACCACCTTGTTGCCAATAAGCTTAAAAACAGGCTAGTTTACTGACAATTTAAAAATAGTAATTACCTCTTGAATTTAAATTCAAAATGATAAAATAATAAAAAAAAATACATGCTCACCCACATTTTTAAAAAGTTTTGAATTCTATGCCCGTGATACAAAAAGTAAATCGGGAAAAACGTGGGTACACGCTCAAAAATACACGCTCACCAGTAATTACTATTTTTAAATTGTCAAGAAATCGGCACGTTTTTAAGCTTATTGGCAACTATGCGGTAGTGTATTTTTTTTCACCATGAGAGCTGAAAGTTCGATCAACTTACGATTGAAAACGCAAAAATTAAGTTTGCAGTTTTTTTAAATCCAATGTAGTCTCACAAAAATGGTTGTCTATCTGAAAACACAAGTACTCAAGAATATTGAGCAAAAATTAAAAAGTTAGCTTAACATGGTGCTATAATCAAAACATTGAACAAAGGTGTTCATTTTCGAAAAAAACCTAAGTCCAAATATCTCGGAAACCATGCAACTTTTACTAAACCTATTATAGCTTTATTATTACGTCCTAAGTGTCCTCTATCCATAGTTCAAGGATTATCCACTCATTACCTAACACCCTGTATAACGTCCTATGACAATGCAATCAAAATACCATCAGCCAAAAATACATGTATTTATTACAAAATTTATAACAAAATAATACATTTAGTGATGCTTTATTTCAGACACACAGCTTAAATGATGACCCGGATATCGTCTTGTGTGGACACAAGTGTGACCTTCAGGAGAAAAGATTAGTCAACCAGAACAGAGCTCGAGAATTTGCCAAGAACTACAACCTGCCATATTTAGAGACAAGTGCCAAGTCAGGGCAGAATATTGACCGTGCCATTGAGATTCTACTTGACAAAGTTATGATAAGGTAACTTTTTTAGCATATTGTCACAATTAACAACAATACTAAAGCTGTTTTAAGTGACCTAAATTACTGAAAGCGTCAAAACACTTGAACTTTTTTGAGCATGATATTACTACTTTAAGTACGGTACACGAGGTCCACTCCTAAATGTGACAAAAAAATTATACCTGCCTAATAATATCACAACTAATATTATAAAAACGAAAGTTTGTGAGTGTGTGTGTTTGTTACTTCTTCACGCGCTAATGACTGGACGGATTTGGATGCAATTTGGAACAGAGATTGCGGGTACCCTAGATTAACACGTAGGCTACTTTTTATCCCGGAAATTGCATAGTTCCCGCGGGATTGTGATAAACATATCAAAGGTCGTAGCCGCATAGAGTCGCAACATAAATAATTATTGCAGAACATGACTATCAACATCAGTTCTTCAATCTAAATCTACGCGGACGAAGTTGGGGGCAGAAGCTAGTACATACTATAACGAGATTGTCTATTTTTGATACTGATAAAAGCATTCTCTAAAAAATATCCTCATTCAACCAATTATTTATATGAATTTCAGAATGGAGTCCTCAGTAGAGTACGCTATGCAATGCGCCTCGGGCCGGCGCAGGCAGTCGCTGCAAAAGCTACAAGCAAGGCAAGACGGAAAGACATGTACCTGCTAAAAGCGTTATCTGTGATTTATACAGTCCTAATATTTTTTGAATTTATATTTTTGTCCTGAGATGTGCCAAAGCCACATAAGGAATGAATTAAGTTTCAGAGTTTTACAAATTTTAGTTTAGAAAATCTAACCAAATTAGAAAAAAGTACAATTTAAGTTAGCCGTAACTAACTATAGATGGACTACATTGAGAGACTGATTTTTGATTTTGAAATACAAAAGCTGACAGCGGGCTAATGAGATTTGTCGAATACTTTAAATATAACTTAATTTTATTTGTTTGGTAGTCTGACTAAAATATAACCTGTTTGTTAGGAGGTAACCGATTTGGTACTAAAGTGGCTGATTTTCAATGCTAGTCCCCTTCATTTCGTTATTTAAAACAAAAAAGAAAATGTGGAAAGTAGGCACATAAAAAAGTACAGTATCGTGACAAAATAGTTTTAATAAAATTTTACAGAGGCAAGAAAAAACGCAATTCCTCAGAATAATGACCGTCAGTCTTAATCTAAAAAAAAACTTTTTCTCCGATAATGACATTGTAACATTACTTCGGGTAATACCTACAGTTGGCGAAATGAAAGTGTGACTTTCGTAAAGATTATTGCGCCTATGTGATTTTCATCCACTCGCTCGAACAGATAGAGGTTTGGGCTTTGGCCCTGCATAAATGTGCCCGAAAAGTGTGTTCCTATAATTAATCGGAATCAGGGTTCCTTGGTAACCAAATTGCTAGTCAAATTATTATCCCCTAGGCGTGTTTTTATCATTAGATCATCACATTCCGCACAATGTGTTATTTTTCACACAAATATTGCACATTTTGTTTTTTGTGCACAAAACAAGTATTAATTATAAGATAAATATGTAGCTTTGAAATCTTTTATATTATTATAGAGTATAAGATGAACCCTTTGAAGAATTTTTTACTAAGTATAAATGCATATTTTGGACCAAATCTATTCCAGATATATCTGGCCTACAGGTCCAAGAATTTTATTAAAGTATACATGTTTACATTTCTATAATAATCTCCTTACAATTATACTTAACTATTCTATAGGTACAAAATAAATCATAAATTGACATAAGTTTGTTTAACTAGTATCAGGTTAAAATTAAAAAAAAAACTGTTTTACATTGACGAAAATGTTATTCTAAATTCATTATTATACGAGCACTATAAATGCCTATCAAATTAATCATTCCCATATCATAACAGTGATGTGTAGTAACTTTTTTATTAGTAAGTAAGTAAGTAAGTAAATGCTTTATTGTACAAGTATAAAGAAACAGACACAAATCACATTAAAAAAAACCTAAAATATATGCACAAAGGCAAACTTATCCTTATAAGGGATCTCTACCAGTTAACCTTTGAGTAGATAAGAGGAGCATTAAACGTGGGACCGACAAAGAGTGAGTTAAAATTCCAGATAGTGAAAGCCACAATAGAGCGTATATCGCTAAATACAACAACAATTCATTAAATAAACTACTAAATATCATCACACACAACATGCTTACATACAAAATACATAACTACAATAAGAGTACACATATAAAATATTTAAGGAGATGGTGTGAGCCACAACATCTTCCTGAAGCCTTTCTTGAACGACGCCACAGAGGCAGACTGCCTGATAGAGGTCGGTAACCGATTCCACAGTCTAGCAGAGTGAACTGTGAAGGATTTGGAGTAAGTTTTGGAAGATGAATGAGGACAGGCTAAAAGAAGATTAGTTAGTATTCGACCGTAGTAGATGCTGGCTACCGGCAGCCAAGTAGCGGAGTCTCTCGAAAAGATACATACGAGCAAAAGGATTAAAAATAACGTTGAAGAGCAATGACAGAATGTGGATGTTCCAACGATCTCTGACAGGTAATCACTTAAGCTGCGTGCGGAAGTGAGATATGTGGTCGTACTTTCGGAGGCCAAAAACGTATCGACTGCATACATTTTGAAGATGATCAAGCTTGACAAGTAGCCCCTCAGTAAGGTCTAGATAGACAATATCGCCTTAATCAAGTAGTGGGAGCAAAAGAGATTGAGCTAGTGTAGTTTTTGTTTAGATAGGCAGAAAGTTCTGCAAACGCCTGAGCGAGTGAAACGAGGCAAAAAGTTTCCGACTAACCTCGGAAACATGTGCCCGTCCAGGAAAGCGTCTGGTCCATGACGATCCCCAGATTTCTGACGGTAGGCGAGAAAGGAATAACTGTATCATCAAAATACAAGTTTGGAACTACCAGGTCAGACATCCGAGAAATAAAATATGGACTACCAATAACGATTGCCTGCGTCTTCCTGGCATTTACCATGAGACCAAAGCTCACAGCCCAGTCACGAATGGCGATGAGATCCGAATTAATGCGATCAATCAACGGAGGAAAATATTATGTTTTATTATATTGTGTTTTATTTTATTACTAGCTTCTGCCCGCAACTTCGTCTGCGTATTATACATATAAACCTTCCTCTCGAATTACTATATCTATTAAAAAAACCGCATCAAAATCCGTTGCGTAATTTTAAAGATCTAAGCATACATAGGCTGAGTACTCTAAACGATAAAGCAGAAAACATTTATTTGTTTTCGTGTTCTATGAATGAATTGAATACATAGGGACAGACAGACAGCACAAAGCGACTTTATTTTATACTATGTAGTGATCTAGGTATTCAAATTTATGATTTTTATAATCTGTAATTTTATGCACGACTTTTTGTTACTAGCCATGAATTGGACAAAAGGTACTTGCTTACTTTTAAAATTAATAATAATTATTGTTTTTATAAAAGTAACAAACTGGTTGTATGAACTTAAGCGAAAGAAAAAACAGAACTAAACGTGATGCTAAGCGTGGCCTTTAGGTCTCGTTATCTTAGGCCCTGTCTATCCCGTAAGGGATAAAGACTTTATTTATGAATGTACCTATGTATGTAAAAAACATAATTGGACTATTTTTAGGATAGTTATTAGAAACAAGTTGATTAGCTTAAACATTGATTAGGTACTCATATAGTCAGTTCAGAGTATTCTAAAAGAAAACAAATATTTTGACTGATCTCACGCCATGTATTATACCATGCGCCAAATATTTACTGTAGCTATTAGGTATATCTAGATGGAAATACTGGATGTCACAAAAAGCATTAATAAACCCTCACTAACCCGTTCAGGTGAGTCGATCTGAACACCACGTCAGTCTCGTGTTATTTCATAAAAAAACACCAATATTTATGTAATGAATACTTATTTAAAAGAAAGATAAATGAATATTAATTTTTCAGATTTAGGAATTTTTGGGTTATTTCTACTGATTCTTATACGAGAAAAAATGTATCCCCTGGTCAGTTTAGTTACTTCGCATACACAATTGTACCTATTCTTAATCCTGAGCAGAAGTAACACAAAATTTCCAAAATCTGAGTAAAACTGTAGTTTTTCTTTATTCCACATCTGTATATAGGTACGTGAGAATCTAGTACTGAAATGCATGTGAACATTCGTTAGTAACAAGATCGGTATTTAAACCTTTGGTACGCAACTTTGCAGGAATATTCAGATCTGACAAACCTGATTGTGAGATATTGTTATTGCTTTGTAACACCCGATATATAAGTATAATTTTTTTAAACATTAAATATTTGATAAGTAAATCAAAGTTAAGAGATATTTGGCTTGTCAAGCTTATGTACCTACCTATAGTATTTGTATTATTGTTGAACGCGAATTTATTAAGTATTAAATCGTAATCCAATTTTATATTATTATGTTGATTTTACACTGTTTATGAAGCATTTTAAGATATATTTTTTTTATTGAATGGACTAGCCTAAATGCTCTTAATTATTTTTCTCATAAATAGCAAGCGAAACGATGCGACTGAAATACATCGTGCAACGATTTCGCTTGAATCAGATTTAAGTCTACAATAACAAAAAATGTTTTTTAATGCTTCAGGTTCGTTCAAGTCGTTAAAATTATAGGTAAGTTATTTATAATTGTTGATTAAACAGCCATATAAGTACAGTCAGCGGTTTCGGTCAGCAGTTTAAAGCATCCAAGTCGGTCAAATAGTTCGGTACACCATAGCAATGTCGAACTTTTGGGTCACTTTGGATGTTTCATACTTTATGACGCTGAATGTACCTACTTATATATTTATTATAAGTGCGTCAATTCAATATGCACGCGTGATGGATTTTTATGTACGTATACATATATTCTACAGATTAAATCACTTGCGATGATATCTTGTTTTTATTTGTTCGTAATCGTTTTTGACACCTTCTTATTTTTTAATTGTAACATAATGTAGCTGTTATTCACAAACATTACCTATTTTGTATTTTTGTATTTAAAAAACATGCCGAGAAGAACGTCTACGTAGATATCCCCCAAGATATAGATATACGGTGGAACGTATTTTTTGTGGAACACATTAATATTTATCTTGAAGAACAGCTAAGGAAACCTGAAATATTCGTGTATCCGGTTCGTAGGACCATGGTAGAAGATACTAAATTTTAATGTCCTTCCAAAATCTATAGCAACTAGAGCCAAATGTTATACTTAAAATTTCATAGGAAATATAATTCTGCTCACCGTATTACTTTAGTACGAACGCACGCGGATGCAATTACGAATTTTGTTGCTCCGTGTACCTAATTCATTTCTAAGCAAACCACATGCGTCCCGGAAAGCAATATTGTCCATTTCATATTGGTAGAGTACAGTTTTATTTAGTTAGCAGCCAGAAACTGGGGTGGCTTGTCTGGTCGCCGAATGCGTTGCAATCATCTGGCCCCTCAGCTCTCTTTGAACACACGTGATATACCTACCCAAATGAATGCGGGTGCATCGTTTTTACTGTTACCAAACCAATTCCGACCTTAACGTTAGACATTGAAGTTGAAATTGGAGACGTTTTTAAAGCTATGTTAAAATCTAGGGTGACCATGCGGCGTTTGAAGAAACTTTACGTAAACTTTATCGAAATGGCACAGAGTTGAAATTGGAGGATTGCAAAGCTTCGTTCGACCCCATCGCTTCGCGCAGTCGCGGAAGCTACGTCACTAGCGCTAATCTGGGGCCTACCCAACGTCTCCGTTCCGTATCGCTTTCCTGTCGTTCATAATTGCATACACGTTCCTTTATAATTCTAGAGGAAATCATTAATCATGCAATTTGGAGATCTTAAGGACGTTATTAGAGCATGGCAACTGGAATTAACGAGACAAATTCCAACTATATAATTTTAAAACGCGTTTTTTTGTGCTGGTCGTGCTCTTATTTTAACGCGCTCTGTGATGAATCATTAAACTCATAAAAACAATATTTAAACAAATTAGTGTTGGTTATAGAATTCCCTCGTTTTTACAGTAACGTGCGAATTAAATTCGAGTTTATCTCGTTGGTGGTTTACGTAGTAGCACCGCATGCGCGGCTAGCTTCATCCCGCTGGCGTTTGTTTATGTATTGGAAGACAACAGATTGGTACAGCCGGCTTCCGAGAGCGTATAGTCCCTGACGTGAAAGATGTAAAGCTGCCGATTTCATGTGCGCTTATGAACGGTGTAATTATAACTGAACGGACGTGAGTTTAGTGCGTAGGTTTCTAGTGCAGTGTTGACGTTTTGTTCATCGGAGACCCGGAAAGTGCTACTGGTAAGGTTAAACTGTCCAATTTTAATTGTTGTTGATGCGGATTTAATTCTGCGGAAAACGCTGTAATCTGCAAACATTGTCATTTTCAGCATGATCGCCACGAAACATAAACAGTTTTTTATTTGGCTTACAATTTTTGTGAAAAATTGTTTGATAGAACTAGAGGTAGAAGCTCTGTAGCTTATTTTTTAAATTAGCCTGAATAATTTGGGACTGCAGTAATTTTAAGATAAAAGCAGTCGTTTTCTGGTGCACTATTTTCTAAATGATTGTTTAAAATACCATTGGAGCAAAGAAACGTAACTAACTGTAACTCTTGTAATGGGTACTTGTAGATATGAGTTTGATTTTTATGTTTATTAGTTTAGCTGATTTACCGGCTCGTTTTAATGTTATTTTTGGAAGGCAATTTTTAATGGGCTTATTGGTACTATAAATAGGTACGTCTATAAAATACTAGCTGTTGCCCGCAACTTCGTCTGCGTAGAATTTGTGTATCGCTATCCCTCAGGAATTACGTAATTTTCCGGGATAAAAAGTAGCCTATGTGTTAAACCAGACTATAATCTATGTTCCAAATTTCATCCAGATCTGTCTAGCCGTTCTGGCGTGAAAGAGTAACAAACATCCATCCATCCATCCATACTTACAAACTTTCGCATTTTTATATTAGTAGGATTACTAGGATTTGCTCTAGATGCTCGGTGTACATTTTTACTAAAAGACCGTATTCCCGCTGAATAATGAAAAATCGGAAGATGGAGAGATCTAATCCAGGCCTCATGCTCTTGGGGGAATTAAAGAATTCAAGAAGAAGGAAGAATATTCGAACTTATATTTTATCTAAAGTTGTGTGGATAGCAACAAACCAATTCTTCATATACGAACATACGACGACCATAAATATAAACACACTATATCAACATATTTATAGACATAAAAACATTACTTAGATCCATTTCTAATCCATTTATGGATGTTTCTGTGCAAAAACTTATAACATTTTTTTACGATTTTTTTTAACTCTTGTAAGGACGTTTTTTTTAATAGAAAGCTAATTATCGTGATGATCTCATTACAGGACAAAGGTACTATTTTGTATGGTGATTTAGTTAGGTAGGTACATAATGACATACTTACATAATAAAATATCAACTTATTATGGATACAACTTATAATGGACTTCTTCCATGCTGGAGTAAAGAAAAAACATAGAATATACCAGTTGCTCCTCTTCCCGCGCAGATGGTAAAAGCCCATCGAGGGAATGGGTGAAAATCTTAGGAATCATATTAGTATAGACCAGGGGTGGCCAACTTGATCAGACCCAAGATCTCCTGTTCACTAACGAAACCCTGTGCGATCTACCAATTACATACTTCATGAAACCTTAAATATTCGTTGGTGATAACGTTGGGCAGTCTGGTCTACGTATTTATATTTTTTGCCTTGCCACGATCGACTGGACTAACAGTCGCGATCGACCTGTTGGCCACCCCTGGTATAGACAATGCGGCTAGCAACCCATCAATATTTTGATTCCCCTTTCCACCTATACGCCCACAATCATGCTAAACGTGGCCTTTAGGTTTTGTTACCTTAGGCTTTGTCTACCCCGTAAGGGATAAAGACGTGATTGATGTATGTATGGATAAATGTAAATGTGTCAACGTTTATCTGGCTTTTTTGTTGCGATTGACAAATTTTTCTATACATTGGTCGATGTTCAAAGTTTCAGAAATTGCTCCTAAAGCAATTTGTTAACTTAAATGTGAACACAAATGTTAAGTTACTCGTAGTATGTACCTATTAATTAATTCATGCGCCGATTCTAAGTTTCAGTTTACATATTTAGGTGCCTATTTGTGTTATTGTCTTTTGCGAAATAAGTCAACCTAGTGACCTGATGTAACTGATCGAAGTATCACATGGACTTATTTTTTGGCTCAAGGGTTACTAAGGACTTTTTTTAGTACGTAGAGTTACCTTCTGTGTACGATCCTAAAATAAGATATCACAGTAGGTAGGTACGTCAATTATTATCGTGTCATCAGGACTGGACGGATGGTTAAAACATTACGTAAAAAGCGAAATAATTGTTGATGTAACTATAGGAACGCAAGCCGGGATAAGAGCAAAAGGCGTTGCGTGCTAGAGTCTCTATTGTACAGACCACCGCATGTAAGAGTTCCACCTCAAAGAAAGAAACTTGTGTAGGTCATAGACTAATGGAATAACGGAAGAAATTTTTCGTAAGCATAACGTTTGTCTCTGCGTGTCCGTCTATGCCATCGTATATTATAGAGAATGGTTTCTTTTTCATAAGATATAGAAGTCACCCTGAAAATATCGAGGATATTGCCTCTTCGAAGTTGCAGTAGGTACTAATACTTCTTTGATAATACAAAATAATCCACCTCTGAGAACTTTCAGGCTGGAAAAGAGTTTCTGCGGCAGTGTCAGAAACTGTTCTTTAATTATAATTATGATGGATGGGCTTGGGGCCCTAGCTATTACATTATTTCCAGCCAGATGTGTTTTATTTAAAGTCGGTTTATGGCATGATAGCTACCTACACAATTTACTGACGCAACTTTCTTAACAACTAGTATTATACTAGGTTAGGTAGGTAGGTACGCGTGTACGGTACGTGTCGCTTAGGAGAAAATACTTTTGTACATTGTTAAAAACTTATTAGAGGAGTTAGAAGTCTCTGATGGACAGACAGATGGACAGACCAGCAGCGTTAGGTAGGTAAAAATTACATGCTACACATTTTGAACACGTACACATCTTCGAAGACATATGCGTACCAGGAGTATTAGGACGACGGAAGTGAATATGTATTAAATTAATATTGGCAAATAGAAAATTCTAGTTACGCTATTATACATATATCATATCACGTCTTTATCCCATATGGAGCCTAAGGTGACAAGACCTAAGGGCCTAAATTGTGCTAATAACTTTTTGATTTCTAAACCTCTGTTACTAGTGTAAATATCCTGTATAGTATACCTACCTAACTAGGCACCAGCTTAAGTCTACTTCATACGTGAAATAAAGAGTTCAATGTGCAATGCTTCTGTCTACCTACTTAGTGATATGCTCGTACGAGTTTCCTGTAATAAAAATGAATATGCGGTACTGTTTCCACTGAACAAAAGACAATCGCGTGTTAAGAGCTCAGTATTTCTCTTCTAGTGTTACAAGTCAAAGTGCTAGGCATGCTCTCGTACAATGACCTGTAGTTTACGACCTCGCATCAAATTGTTGGTACGTAACCTGAGATAGATAACATACTAACGAACAATAACCAGTGTTTTTCCGTTTCGCCCTAATTTCTACTCTAATTCACGCTAATTGGTGACTGATGATTTTCAGAGTTCTAGAATCGTTCAAATGATCCACAAAAAATAGAAGAAGCAACGAAGATTTGTTATTCAAGTACCATAATGTAAGTGCTCTGACGGTTAAGGGCACCAGGGATTGAAGTCTTTCCATCGATGGTACTTCAGTGCCTTCATTTGTTTTTGGGGTTCAATTTCCATCTACAAAGGAAGTATTAAATTTATATAGGTACTTTTATTTTTATAACAGCATAGTTAACGTATAAGTCCAATAGAATGCCTTCGCACATCCTATTATAAAGAGTTAAAGTTTTTAACGTAATTTTCTTTTTGGTCCATTTTCCTACGATATGAATTTCTTTGATGCCAAAGTCAATTTTGGACGTAGAGTCGATTTAACTTGTCGTGTTAACTAAAATAAGTACGGTTGGCGGACGCTCATGATCTCATTTTGAAAAGATCTTCAAACGAATTACTTTAGGTACCTACCTAATCCTTCAAGGTACTTTGGGAAGGATAAACAAGCTACAGAACCAAACAACTGAGAAAACGTGACGCTCCATTATATCTAAGCTTCAAGGAAATCATTTCAATATGCAAAAGATTTGCGATAAACGGCCCCTCAGCGATGGCTTTACGATCCGACGATGGCCGTCCGGTCTTATCTATCGGGAACCCAACCCTTTTCACTGCCACTCATTTAGAACATACCTATCTACGCACTTCACTTATCTATTACGAACAGTTGACGCTGACTTTGAGATTTCTCAATGATTATTTCCAACAGAATCTTTATGTCGATTGTTACAATTGGATTTAAACGTTGGTGCGCTGACTGTGTTATGAATACTATGATGGCCACCATAAAAACGAGTAGTTTGAGTATGTATTCGAAACTTAATAATTTTAAAGAAACGACAATCAAACAATGATAATTATTTAATCACTCCATTGAAGCACTCCTAAGTTCGCAACTGGCAATTGCATTTCAATTGTCAAATTGCAGTTGATTTGCTGAAGATCAAAATTGATGGCTTCCTTTAATTATTTCGAGGCCTTCATCCTGAGCCTTTATCAGATCTGTCTATTATATAGGTACCTACTCGTAGATAGTTACACGTAAATATATTATAAAACTATTATCTGTTCGGTATTTTTACATGGAAAATGTGCTAAACTAAAGAAGAAAAAAACGTTTTAGAATGTTTCCTTGTTGGTCTTTTCGTTTGTTCATCCTAACCTCAAAAACTACGGTTTAACCTAGCTAGACGCAAAGGATACTGATGTACTGTGGTTTGCGAGAGGTAAAATTTTGTTTATATTTCACTTGATTTCTAGCTTTCATGCCTACATGCATGCTTGCACGATTGGTTGCCTGTATGTTCGCTTGTTTGCTTGATCGGTTGCTTCTATACCTAATGTTTAAGGTTTACGCGAGTGAAAATGCGTATGCGGGTACCATATAGGTAATAATATGATGTTATATGCGCAAAAGTTTTATTTTATTAGTGAAGGTATGTGTTTAGGTAGTAAATATTACTTCTTCACGCTAAAACAGCTGCTGGAGAGATTCAAATCTAGCTTATTTATTTATTTATTTATTTATTTATTCTTATACCTTGAACAAACATGTAAATTACATTTTACTCCAAAAAACGTTCATGAATTCTTAATTTCACCAAGACGAGTCGCGGTATGAACTGTCATTACATAAAAGTACCTGCCTTGGAAGTAAGGACCACGAAGCACAGTACAACATGCATAGGTTGCATTCTCTCCCTTCCCCTTATTGTTTAAAGGTCCTTGGAAATATTGGATTCTGTCCCTTCTTACTTCCAGTATCGGCTTTCAAGATGCTCACATTAGATGACAAGTGCGAGCAAAGGGCCAATAGTTGGAAGGGTGACCCTTTGCTTTCACTTATCTGTCGTTGACCGCAATAACACCCTCGACGGGTCACGGTCTATTAGCCCTTTTTAACTACTTTCTTACATCAAATAGTACAGTCTTTTCACAAAACAAAACGCATTATAAAACAGGTTTTTTTGTTTGGAAAGTCGGCAGCAGAAAAACCATTAAATATTAGCCCTTTTCGACTACTTTCTTACGTCAAATAGCACAATTTCCACTAAACGAACGCATTATGAAAAAGGAAGTTGGTTTTTATTTGGAGAGTCCGCAGAAAAAAAAACATGAAATAAATTGGGAGGGGAAAGCAAACAAAGAGGGTCACCTAACGCATGGAATTCCGCAACACCACAGATGCGTTCCCATGCCAGCCTAACTGACCTGGATGGAATACGTCATGTGCAATTTTACCACATGTCTTACTCTCCATGCAGGATACAGCACACTGCCTGCTGCTTGGCGGCAGAATTAGTGAGTATGTAAAAAGCTGTTCGGATAAACCTTGCGCAAGGCAGATGTTATATAAAGCTTAAAAATGATCCACACAACTCTATCCCCAAGAAAATCAGAACGTGTTTTGTTATTTTTCTGCACTTCGACTATTTATTTATTTTTACTGATGTAGGTAAACAAAGGAAAGTTTACCGAATATATCTACCGGGTTTCTTCAAATTGTTTAGGAATGTTTCAGAAGTTGGTTGGGTTAGTTTCAAAAAAATCAAATTCTAAAAATTCTAAATTTATTTTTGTAATTTGGCCGCCAGGGGCTCTTTCACAATGTCAGCGCATTCGGCGGAAAGACCATCATGGCCAAGAAGAATGCGCCGCAAGAAACTTGGCAGGAAGTCATTTTTTCAAAATAAATACATTAAGCTACTACTCGTAGTTCCAATACTTAAATTCTACTTAAATTAAATACATTTATAAAAGGGCTGTATAAGGTCCCCGAGCCTTATATTATATTAGTATTTAGTAGAGATGTATAAAGTCTCTACTAGTCAAATTTTAAAAAGCAAAGTTATTATGCAAAAAAAATAATAGAAAAAAAAACAATTAAAATAATTTAAGTTCAGTGGAGGTGTAAAACGCCTCCACCGTCAAATAAATTAATTGGAGATATCTCCAATGTCGAAAAGAAAAAAAAAGAAAATTATGGAATACACATTTCATGACAAGTAAGTACATACTTTGACTAGATAGCCGTGTAAATGTTTCCATACGCATGTAATGTAATGTAAATTGATCGATGTTCAGTACACCGTGTTCATAGAGAAATTTTAAATAAAATATCTTTTAAGGATGTTCAAACTAACCCAACTACCCCCTGAAGTATTTTAGAAGAATTCAGAGCCACCTTGTTTAAATTTCACAGCTAGGTACCGGCAGCTGAAAGGGATGACTTTTAACAGCAATGGTTAAATGAGGAGAGCATATTGCATCTACTTTCCGTCGCTATTCACTGGGTACTGACCGATGTGTTCTTTTCAGAAAACCATGAAACCATGGGTTTAATGAAAATGTCACCAAGGTAAATGTCAAGCAAGCCAAATGACTTGATATTTCTTTTATACAAATGGCATTTTGAACCCAAGGAGGTCAAGAGATTTTTGATAACTATATTTTTCATGAATAAAAATATACATACATACATAAATCACGTCTTTATCCCTTACGGAGGAGACAGAGCCCAAATTGTGGTAAAGATAACCTAACCTAAAAAAATCATTTCAAATACAAGCAATTTGTGTGTAGTGTACTTTTTGTTGACTGTACTTCATTGTCATCTATCCTGCATAATATACACCAAATTTCAAGGTTATCGGACCAACCGTTAAGAGTTCCCTTCTGCGGAGACAGTCCTGGCTGCATGGGTAATCAGAATTTCACTAAAAGATTATTGTATTGTCATCCGATTTAAGTACACATGCATGCAAAATTTCAGCTCGTACGGTAACCGGGAAGTGGATCAAATTCAACTTGCAAGATTTGATTCCAGACAAACAAACACCGGGGCAGGTGAAACTAAATAAAACCTTGTAAAAACAGTCTGGATTTCTATGTATTAGAAAATGTGACAAACGCGTGAGCAAAGAAAAAAGTTACGCAGAATTGCGTCACATTAATTGAATCCGGATTCGGCTTCAAACTTGTGCCAATGAGGTTCTGGCAACTTTTAGAAGTACCTACAACATACTTGGTTTTGGTACCTATACGTATCTTACCGAAGTTTTAAAAGGTCTTCAGAGAAATCATTAGGCTCCATGACAAAACTATCCCAACAGAATAAGACGTAAGTAGGCGTAGAGGTATACCAAGTTGGGGAACGAAAAAAAGGCCTGAGATAAGAGCTTGTTTATCTTGCAGGAATACTTAAGGGTACCTATTGTCTGTATAGCCTTCGAAGGTTGGTTTACATTAGAAAAATTACCAAATTATTAAAACTACTGTAAAGTTATTGCCTAAATCCGCAGTATCACCTTTCTATACCAACCATTTTAGAAGTTTACGGAAAAACTGGGTGCCGTGATGTTATCTAATAGACACAATTCTCAAAATAAATTACGTACTTACCGAAAATAAATTGTGAAACCATTATTCAGTTGGTTCATTTAGTTCAGCAAAGGATCTGTAAATTCAGCCAAAAAAAAATTGCTTTTGGCTGCGTTCCAACTGGAAATGCAGAATTCAACAGTGCAGTGAAAAATTAAAACAGATAAATACAATACTGTCGACTTTGCGACCTACTTTCTTCCTAATGTATAATCCTTTCAATGAAGACGTGCCTGAAACTTCGTTTTATTTTACACTAGCTGTTGCCCGGGGCTTCGCCCCCGCTGCAAGCTTTTTTTTCTCAAATATTTTAGAAATCAGATGTGAAGCAATACGTTGTCATCAGCAAAGACGCCTGAGCTTTGGTCATAGATTTTCCAATCAATCGATCGGAGCTCGGAGTTTCTAGTGTAGTTTGTAGCTTATCAGAGAGTGGTAAAAGGGGCTAGTCTTACAAATAAAAGTATTGAAGGGCCAATGACCACACTGTCTTTGCTCGACAGAGCATCCTTTTATGGTGTTGTGGCCGACTTAACTCATTGATAAGGCATATGATATCTCAATTGGGATTGTCTATTTTTTTACAATGTATAGTAAATCGAAAACCATTTCGAGATAAATGCTTTTTAAATCGTTTTCTGTATTTACTTTATTTTATTTTACTATAATGAATTTATTACACGAAAAATAAGCAATGACCTTCATTTGACATTCCCAGACATGACGTAGACGGTCCAAATTATACTTTATTTGCAAAGGTTACAAATTCTATGCTATTTACGCGTGGATTATACTACGGACTTCAATTTGGACCCGCAATCTGACATTTCATTCATCTTATGACAGATGACAAGCAAATGACGATCTTGTTGTCACTATTAGAATGATATGGTCTACTGTTTACTTTTATATTGTTGTATTATAGTTTAGATTTAGAAGCACTTTCGGTAGATAAATAGGCAAGAGTGATGTGCTTCGCTCACATGAAAGATTTTCCGCTAAATATTTTAATGGAGAGCGAAAATATTACGTTTTTCGGTTTACTTTCGTCTACGGAGTTTACTGTCTTGTTTCCGGGTCCTGTTGTGTCTCGATCATACCTGGTATGTGTATATGGACCTTTCTGCTTCGCGTGCGTATTATGGTATGTGTAAAGGCTGTGAAAATCTAAAATTCATAGGAGAAGATCGCGTGAATATTCCTGTGTTATTGTTGAATCATGTTGACATTGATACTAATGACAGTTTGACATCTTCACCACAGATAGAAAGGACGTTAATGGCGGTGCTTCACATACGTTTTATGATCAATTTATCCAATAAGCAGATGTGTGACACCGGCAGTGGAAACTCTGACGTCATCAACCAAAATACTTTCAATAATTAATAGTGAAAAAAATACCGAGTTATATGAGAAAATATTGAAATTGGTTTCTTATAATTGACTATTCTGCACAAAAAAAATATAAAAAGGGTAGGTATTTTTTTTTAGACAATCCCAATTGCTTCGCGTGAAGATGCGCGCCTGTATTCTTGAATAACACTTTCGGTTATGTAGGAAGGAACTGTTTGATTAAACATATTTCGTTAACAATAATTACGCTGTCGGTGAACATAAACAATAAAATTTAATTATAAAAATGACATTTGTGGTGTGGTTGTGAGGTTTCAAACGATCAAAAATATTATTAGACATCTCAATTTTTAAAGATTTTGTAAACATTTATTCCATTGGCCAATGGAGACTCGAATCTGACAAAACCAATACATATAATTTAAGATTTAATTAGCTTTAGGCTATCAGTCGGCCCAAATACTTCTGGGTGCAAATTTTTAAAAACACATCCCCATAAAAATATCATTTGAAAATTGTGAAGTACTGATACCTACACAATATTAATCTAGCTCTTAACTTATTTTAACGAAATTAAAGCAATTGAAGCGCATTGTTTCACAATATCAACAATATCTCGTCTCTCGAGGATGCAGGATTATAACCCTAATTGATGAAACAACCCCGAACAAACAATATTAACTTTGTTTCGGGGACTCTTTTGTTCGGAGCTTTATTTGATTATCATTGAAATGATATTAATTTCATGCTACAAGATGTGAAACAAATTATTGGAATTATGAAGTTAAGTCCAGGGGATTCCAATTTAGTTTAGGTCAACTGAGTCGTAATTGAATCGCATTAAGACGTCATGGTAAGGCTTCTGATTTCATATTGGAAATCGCAAGTTTGACACTCGTGCTGAGGTTATACCCACGTAAAAAGTGTAATTTACAAGAGCATTTGTTATGAATGTAGACACTTGAAACATGACTTGTTCAAGTAGACATTAACACCAGAGAACTGGGACCTGCAAACACACAAATGCAAGCTTACATCTATTCAAAATCCTATGGAACTTCTGTATGATACAGTTAAGTTAGCTTATGCTCTCTTGAAAACGTTTTGACTATACGTATGTCAAACGAATGCTATTCACCATGGGTGGTGGTAGAAGGAGATAGTGCATGCGTTACGATTGGGTTAGACAGCATGGCGTCGGGTCTTGAAAATTTGACATGGTATGTGGACGCTTACCGGCAAGCTTCACTATCTATTCATATCTAGTGCATAGATACACGTTAGGTCAATACCCACAAGAAGTTAACTTTATACGCTCCCAACCATTTACGGATCTCCGAAGTAGCCCAGGATTTCCATTATTTCCACAGAAACGGCCTCTTTTCTTAGAATTCTTCGTTCATATACTTTATTTACTTCGTGTAGCGAAATACTTAAGTCTTTATTCTTCTATTTTTAATGCCTGTGCACTCTTCGTATTTGTACACGTCCTGGAATTTCCCGGGCAATTAAGTGCCCGCTAAGGAACAGTGAAAAGTCGCATTCGGTAAAGAACGCTGCCTTTGTTAAGCTCCAGCTCCTAGAGATGCGATTATTTTCGTTCTTATTTTATAATGATCGGAAGCGGTTATGTAGCGATTGCAGTGCGCATGATTCACGGACGAAACGGTATTTACGTACAACGGCCCGTTCATACTAACCTGACCCAATAATTAATGTTGATCTGCGCAACACATGATAGACGCATTCTTGAAGTTTTACATTGCCTTAGTTGTAATGTTTTAACGGATAATAAAATATTATTTGACGTGTCTATGTGTGGTAATTGTTCTTACATGGCTCTACCCGTAACACATCAAATCTACGTAGCTTAGCTATACCTTACCTTCTTTTTTTGTCTAAGATAGTTTACGGAACATGTCGATAAGAAAAAGTATTTTAACTATAAACATACGTGCTTTCTATGTATACTAACGCATTTAATCATACTAATAACGTCCATAAAACCGACACAAAATAAAAAATAAATCTTGCAAATTTATCGGCAGCCAGTGTCAGTCTGGATTACGTACTCGCAATGCACTTTAAATAATAACTACGTGTAGCAGAGTGGCAATCGAATATACGACCGGTATAAATCTGGCTGACAGCGAAGTCTTTACCGCAAAACCTCCGATCCTCGCCTCTCAAAGTCCGGGCACGACTATACGCGACTGGAACCTCGAGCGAATATGCAGTCCATGGCTGTTGGGTCTCTTCGAGCACAGTCTTCGAGCACAGTGGTTAAGTAGCAATACAATGCAGTGAACGAAAAACGCTCGTCGCGCCGCTGCTGGTAGCGCGTAGTCGTGGCCGGCCCGTTATCCGCAGAGTCGCATCTACAGTCACTATCAGATACTCAAAACTATGTAGATGCTCAAAAACATACCTGAACAAGTAAATAAACCAAATTCAAAAACTAAGACTATAGGTAAAGAAGTTGTCCCAAGTCGCTGCCCAGCACTTCGAGCACCTACTAAAATAAATTAAAGTATGTGAAAACAATGCCTTTTATTCATTTTAGACATCATGTTTCATAGAGCCATTTACTGCTTAAGACCTACACAATCGATATCTAAATAGAAATAGTGTAAGTTTATGTTTTCAAAACAACCGGGTTCGATTCCCGAGCTGAGTACCTACAGGTTTTTTTTTAATGTATGAATGCAGTTTTTCTTGTTATTAAAATCAATGACATGGTTCTTAAGATCTTCGTATCTTATAATTTTAGACTTTCCTATACTGACCGATTTCAATGAGACATCCTGTATATCCGAGAATTTACATGTATATTAGAGAGAGATTTAAACTTAATGTTTAGAAGGAAATTATTTGCTTCCTACCCGCCACAAATACTAGCATGTGAGATTTTGAAATCGTAACAAACTTTATGAATTTGTTTAACATACGCTTTTTTTTTTTTTTTTTTTTTTTTTTTTTTTTTTTTTTTTTTTTTTTTTTTTTTTTTTTTTTTTTTTTTGCTTTGCAAGTTCTTGTAGTTTTATGTAGGTACTGATAAACAGTGAAAGATAAATACTTAACCATGACCTTATAAATACTGTACAGGTGGACTTAGGTGTTGCTTTGCGGAGATCCATAATATATGTTAATCTATAATGGCCGAAAACCTAACCTTGCTACTCCGCGAAATAATAAGGTCAAACCATGCAAAATATACCCTCTTGCAAAAGAACGGGCACCCATGGTTTTTGTATTTTATGTGCATAAAAGAATACTTTCTAAGCTTTAATGCCTATAAAATCTGAAAGACAATAGGTGCCCGATTTTTTTGCAACGGGATGTAGCTGCTATCTATGTAATTTCGCTGTGTAGCGAGGTAAGGTTTAGATAATCTTAGGTACAAAACTTCTACAGGTTTTTATGTTGTTCTATTAGGTTATTTCGATACAAGTATAAAATTAAGTAATACAATACTTCCAAAACTTCACGGAACATTCGATTACCTATCGTTAAAGGAACGCCGAAAGCGAATCAAAGCACCTTCAGCATCACAAACTTATTACCAACAACAGGGGATCAACTTGGCCCCTTAACAGTAAACCCCTTGTCGTAACACTAGGTGCGTTCAAATAATATAAAATACCAAAACCTTAGACATTCTGATATAATTTTGTTTAAAATTCAAAAGAGGCTTTCGCGAAGCTCCGATAGGGTAGAAATTGGATTAGAATTTGTTTGTTATTGCTTTCTATGCCGGGGGGTAAGGGTCAATTTAATTAATTACACGAGCCACGACATGCCCCCTATTAAACCTTTGTTATGCATTATTTTACTCTACGACCGATGGGCTCTTATTGTTATTGTCTATTTACGGAATGTACGATAATTATGTGGATCCTGGTTATAATTTCGGTAATAGCTTTTGCCCGTAGGGTAAGACGCATGAATACTTTCTGCTCATACCCTTTTTGGGGTATCTAATTATCCCTATGTGGCCTATTTAACTATCTATCCATCTATCTACCTATCTACCTAACTATCCCTATTATGTTCTTTCGTTTTATTTAAGTAGGTGACTTAAAAGACTCTTAAGAGTTTAGTAGTAAAGATGTACTGAAACATGCAAATATGTAGATAACTTGGCAAAAGATTTCGCTTGGTAATTTTCATATAGGTCCAAACATACCTATAAACTAAAAAGATGTAAAGTATTATGTACTCTGTAACTATGCGTACAGTAATCACAGTGACAATGTCAGCGACAACTTAATACCTTTGATTCACACTAGCGCCAGAAACAAAATGGTAGCAGTTGCTTAAATAATGAAATGAAGTATTACTTGTTCATTACATGTTTCAAGTAAAGTACCCTTCTATTGTCGGTTTATTTTGTCATGCTTGAGTGGTGAAATCTATGAATGCAATTCAAATAGCCTTTGTAATATTCCCAACTGTACCATTAACCGACGCTCCGCGGAAATTAACGTTCCACTTCGCGCAAAATGTTGGAAATTGATTTCGTATGATGCAACTTTAAAATTGGTTCCACGCAAATAGCGCGTTCTTTTATAAACGTAACGTTATATCGATGTTATATTTAACCTTCGATTAACCAAATGTAAGGTGAGTCAGCTTCAGTCGGTGCTATTAAAAGCTAGCATCGTCTTTGTACGCTGCTTTGGTTTGACGCTGGTCTATTCACGTACCAAATTAACTGAGCGATCCATCAGTAGAGACAGGTATACTGTTTAGTGAGAAGGCATGTCCGTGTTAATTTACTAGTATTTTTAATTTATTGATGCGGCTATTGTCGATGTACTTGTTCTGAAAGGTACTTGTTGCATTAAAGAACGATGCTATTTAGGGGTAACTTTAATGACAGTTTGTATGCAATTTTGCTATCACACAATAATCATTAGTTATTAATATCACCGTATAGCAATCTTAGTCTAATATCAGTGTAACTTGTCAACGACCTACCTGTACCTGTACCTACTCGTAGATACTTTACCTGATGACTGGCTGAAAGGCCCATCGTCGATGCTACGTCAGGCCCGATAGGTGACACGGGGGTCCGATTCAAACGTCACTCGCATGCTTCCGGCATCGAGGGCTCTATGACAAAGCTGTTTCATATCGAGAAAGATCAAAATATACCTCTACATTGACTTTCGTAAGGTTCCATTAGGGTAAATTTAAAAATGGCACTGGAAGGGTACCTAACACGATGTAGCAAGCAGAAAAGTATTAAGCATAATAAACAAAACTGAATTTGAACGGAAATTTCGCCAGATTTTAAATTATAGGCTTAAAATGGAAGTTAAAACTCCGTATCACTCACAAAGACAACAAAAAAGAGACGCCATAAATACTTGACTATAAAAACGCCATGCACTTCCCAATTGGTATTGATAATAGCTGAAACCCTTTTGGTCACTGTACTGCATCAAATATTGCAATACGAGAAATATGAATGATGCATGCAGCAATATTTCGAAAAGTATTCGCGTATAAAACACATGGCTGCAACATTACAGCGCTTCATAAAATAGCTCAAATGCATTCGTTTTATTTTTAAACTTCCGCTTTGTAATTCGTGGCAATATAAATGATGAATACCCCGGTCAAGTGTCAAATTTATACAGTTTACATGCTCAGCGAACTGATAAGTTAAACGTTACTGACACCGTCAAAAATTTGGGAATCGATTATGGATGAGATGTTTTCCTGGTCGGCTCACGGTACAGCTAAATATTTAAATTCAAAACTTTATTTTGCAAATAGGCCGCCAAGGGCTTTTTAAAAGTCTTTTTTTTTTAAACTACCAGCGCATTCGGAAAGACCATCATGGCCAAGAAGAATGCGCTGCAAGACAATTTTTGGTCAACAATACTTTTGATAGTATTTTTTGTCGTTTCTTTTACGATATGTTCATGTTTTATTAAAAAATGAGTTTTTTTTTTGTTTGTTAAGAATCGTGGTGAAAAATCATGTATATTTTCTATAGCAAGGAAAAAACAGTGTAACGGGAATAGACCTCGGATACACGCGTAAACGCCGGCCTTGTCCCGCTGATCGAGATCATAGCCTGAAAATACTGCGTGTTGGTTTAATGCAACTAAGGGCGCGAACACAACTTTACTATCATATGACGTGCGAGCTCGAATTCTATCCCACTCTTATGCTGCATATTCACCATACGTGGAAAGAAGCGAAAAGGTGCCAGGGAAAAAATTTACGTATAACTGATTGCTACTTTTCTTTTGGTGGATTCAGAAGAATGACATCTACGCTAATACTCGTATGTGTCCTGGGGTGTGATTCTCAAAACAAACTTGCTCCGTGAAGTAATCGCTTCGCTTAAGAGACAGTCATCACTCGACCCCTTTGCTCGTAGGCATTGTACGGAGTCAGGTGTCAAAACAGCCTGACTTCGTGTAATGTCTGCCAGAGAACGGGTCAAGCTATAGTTACTTGTTTCCCAAGCAAGCTATCACTTCAAGGAAAAAGTTCGTTTACGGATGTTCCAACAGCAGACATTCAATCCATACGTCACAACAAATTAAACCAATCTTTTAAATCATACTGGAGTAATGTACCTCATTGGAAAACGAAGAAAATTTATGCTCAATTTCTAATACGAGTAATAATCATAGCTCTGATTTATTTTGTTAAGAAATTAAAAATTTAATCCGAGCGTCAATTTTTTAGCTAAACATTGTTTTTCACTTTGGGTCAAAATGTCACGGGTATAAGTTTTAAACATTGCCCTCCAAGTTATTTATTTTATAATATGAAAACCAATTAAAATAAATGTTGTTTAGCCGCTTGGTCAGCTGTATGCGTCCACTACCAACGTCTAATTAAATTTTATGACTTCACATTTTACTTTACTTAAAGCGCATAATATTCATACAAGATGATCTCTAGACATTCATATCAGGAATGTAACCCAACCTTACTCTTACATCTCATGTCTTATCGTAGCTTTATGCTTTTATTTAAGTCCTCCTTCGCCCCGACCTCGTCGAGCGCACATTACTCCACGATTTATTCTCTGCTTAGCTGCGCCCGCGCTTTGAGAACGTCTCGTGATTAGCCAGCACTGTTTGTATTGTAAATTGGGTTTTCATAGCCTTTTAATACAAACGAAAACGAATTTATGCCAGTGGGTTAGCAGAACTCGGATTCAGCAGCCGCGTGGATGAAAATTGATGCCGAAAATAGCTAAGGTTTAACGATGAAGTTTACTAGATATTATATTAAATTGTGGTCGTTTTCAAGGTAACTTGTCTTTCTGGTTTGCTGCAAACATAAAAAATATCCGTGAATGTCTTTCAAACAAATAAATGTGGCATTAAAAATTAAATTCTGGATTTATTGTGTCTACTCAGGACGTTTATGAGGTATTAAGCGAACAAACCGACTGGCTCGTAAAACTAAATATACGCACCACCCATGTTGTTAAGTGATTGAGTAACGCACTACGTCAACGCCGGTTGTACTTCATTAACTTCATAATTCTTTACGATTATTAGGTCATCATCATCATTGCCAATTGTAGGCTGTATAAGCAATGTTAAGAGGCACTACAAATGCATTACACCGTTTATAACTGCGCCTCGAACCTGGCAAGAGTGGGAAGAAAACGCACACGGAGAACCAGCACCGAATTCGTGCCTTTTGGTTTGCTAGCTATTTTGTAGCCTATTATAATGCCATACTAATGGACCATTGTTCTAACCATCGTCCTGTAAATCGTGCCTATCGAGAGCATGCGTCCATAGAGTCCCATCATATCCCTTTCGGTCTGCTTCTGCTTCACGGCTATCCTATGAAGCTCCATGAGTAGCGACTTGGGCACATCGATAGAACAGTGTTCACCCATTATCAGCCCAATTCACATTTAAGCTTAGCATTCCTCATTTCTCTACGGTTCCGGTGATAATTCCATCAAATTATTATGAATCTTATGAAGTAGTTTAAATGCCTACATAAGTACCTACTTACTAAATTACAGGCGCGTGAAACACCTACCCCAATTATTAAGGTACTGGAGAAGTGGTATTCGCAACAAAGAAACGTGGTGAGATGGAAAGAGGCGCGATCTACAGCTACCGGACTTAACTGTGGTGTAAGACAAGGAGGCAGCATGTCTCCAGCGCTCTTCAATGTGTACATGGATGGACTTTCGCGGGCTCTGACGGAGACTGGGGTTGGTTGTTCCATTAATGGTACGATGGCTAACCATTTATCATATGCGGATGATATGGTCCTGCTGGCTCCATCTGTAGCGGCAATGCGGCAGCTTCTTGCAGTATGCGAAAATTACGCGTCCCAGCATAACATGTCGTATAACCCAGACAAGTCGGAATACATGCTCATGGAGGCAGCAAATAAGCCGACACAAATGTCTCCGCTATTGCTGAACGGTGTGCAGTTGCGTCGAGTGCACAAGGTCAAATATCTTGGCCACATTCTGCTGTCAAGTATGAAAGACCAGGAGGATATACAGAGACAAAGACGGGCCATCGCGGTGAGGGCGAATATGCTGGCTCGGAGGTTCGCAAAATGCAGCGAGGGCGTCAAGCGACAGCTGTTCCTTAGTTTCTGTACCAGCGTCTACACAGTAGAACTGTGGTCAAATTTCACTTGCGCTGAGGTGAGGGACATGCGAGTGCAGTATAACGACGCGTGGCGCGCCATGTTCCGGCTGCCGCGTTGGTGCAGTGCGAGCGCCATGTTCGCGGAGGGGCGAGCGCCGGGCTGGCCGGCACTGCTGCGCGTGAGGACAGCCTCCGCCAGAAAGGCAATTTACGCCTCCTCCAACGCTCTGCTTACGGCGGTGAGGGAGTGGGACGCCAGCCCCCTTCATGAGCGCTGGAGGACATATCACAAGCCAATCGTCACGGGATAGGGGTAACCCGCGATGTTGGTTGGTACCGAATGTAAAATAGGTTCATTTTAATTTTAATTTTGATTTGTTTTAATTTAATTTGATTTAATTTTATTTTATTTTATTTAACTTGTGCTAATTTATTTACTGATTTATTATTATTGATTTTAAGACATTTAATTTAATTTAATCTTTCACTTAATGTTTTATTTTGTAAATTCGATTATGGATGTAAATTCGATTATGGATGCAAGTCTGGAATAAAAACATTTCATTTCATTTCATTTCATTTCATTTCATTTCATTTCATTTCATTTCATTTCATTTCATTTCATTTCATTTCATTTCATTTCATTTCATTTCATTTCATTTCATTTCATTTCATTTCATTTCATTTCATTTCATTTCATTTCATTAATAAAATTTCACCGTAGGTCAAATTGGATGAACTTGTTTGCTAAATACTACTACATAATGTAGTTAAATATGTAGTAGTAAATGAATAAAGAAAGTCTGTTATTCACTGCAAACACAAGAATTAAATAATTCCTAAATCTACAAATTGATATTTTAAATATTTAATTTCTTTGTTACAGGTGCTGAAACGCCAAAATGGAGTCTGACATGTACCATAACAAGTCTTAGCGATAAAATGCATCGTTTGCTGTTCACGGATGATTTGTTTTCCGTATTAACGGCGAAGTTTGTTCAGAAAGCAGCAATGGATCGGTAAAATGAGCACGCGTGAAGTTGAATTGTCGGGTGGGGCGCCATGGGGATTCCGAATGCACGGCGGGGCTGATCAGAACCAACCTTTAAGAATATCCAGAGTAAGTACCTAATTAATATTACAAGAACCTTTATAATGGCCTGAACTTGGCTGTTGTTATATTAGGTATTATGCTGGTATCTTTAAAGCGCCCTGTAAACGATCAAATTTGTTTGACAAATTTGTTTGTCAAACTTCACGTTTTCATTAAACATAAGCTTAAATGATCAAACCAAATATCAAACAAATTTGTTAAAGCGCCCTGTTAGACAGTTAAATTTGCTTGACAAATTTGTTTGTCAAACTTCTTCTACCGAGATCTTGATTGACAAACACCGTCGTTCACGTTCGAACCTGTTTGTCAAACTCGACATCAATCCAGATTTTCATCAAACGCATCAAACACGTAGATTGTTTGACAAACGCCTCAAACACAGCTGTACACTAACAAATAATTTGACAAAACACGTAAAATACGCTTTAACAGCCGCGTACCTTGCTGTAGGTATCCGTCATTCGGCCGATTCAAGTATCAAACCCATAAGAGTGAGTGAGACAACAAGACAAACCAGAATAGTATTCTAAGAGCTCACGGATTGTACTATCTATATTGTTAAATAATACTTACAACAGAACATTAAACTGATAAAGCATGATTAGTTGATACTACCTACTGCAATGCAAGTGTTAAAGTCATTCAGATCGTACTAATTAAATACACGGACTGCTTAGAATCTGAAAAGCCACCTGCTGAAATACTAAATGTACCTAGATATCTAATGTAAAAGTAAATATTTGGTAAGACAGTGCCAGAAACCTATCTTTATTTATCGAAATGGCCTGAACAGTAATTAACTGAAAATGCTCTATTCCCTCCGGAAAAGGAAAACTAATCACTTACATCGTACATTACCGTAGCGACCGATCGCACCATAGTTAGAAATGCAAATGCAATTACGTTTTTAACACAATACATGTCATGGTCAGTCGGTATGCACGATAGGCAACGATTTTACTGTCACTATTGACCACATAGAACCTTTGCTGTTGGCCATCCGTCGGGAGTGATAATGTTCAAACTGGCAATTATTATTTATACAAAATATTCTGCCATGCCGGTCTGAGAGCAAAGAAAAACCAATATACCAGTTTTTTTCTTCTCGATGGTAAAAGTCCGTCGAGGGAATAGGCGAAAATTTTGGAAATTATGTTATACGTAGGTACGGCCAGCAACTCATCACTATTTTGATTCCTGTTTCCACCTATACGCCCATAAACACGCTAAACGTGACGTTTAGGTCTTGTTACCTAGTCTTTGTCTACCCCTTAAGGGATAAAGTCGTGATTTATGTATGTATGTACATATATAATATACGAAATAATACGTAAAATCAATTAGGTCTGATACCATCGTACCAAAGTATTATTTCTCTTTATTTGCCCTTCAGTAATGAAATTGCTACATAATATATTTCTTGCAGAGCTTGAGCGACACACCGCGGCGCACATTTGATGTGAGTAAGATTGTGCTGCTGTTTGTTCCACAAGCATTAATCAATCATTTTTCTTGGCGATGCCTACTCAGTGGCTTCTTTCTTAATTTACCTACCCCATAAAGGCTGAAGCTATAAAAAATCTTGAATGACTGTAGATAATGGTATGAAGTGCTTTACTAACCCCATATTCAACATGTCTAAAGTTGGCATAAAATATCACTTTTACCTATAAATAAGCTGGTACCTTTGGAACAAAATGGAAATCTGTTTAAATTTCTTTGTCGCTTATCATGAATCCATATTCTTTATAAATTTATTGAGGAAAAAACACTAACACCAGAGGTTTAAAGACCATTGATGAAACTCTTTTACTCGTCTTTCCGCTGTGAGTTTCAAACTCCATACTTACCCCCTTATTCATAAACGCTCTGTAGGCTTCTGCTGACTTAGCAATCGTTTGTCCTTATCTGTCACTTTGACATTTACCTTTCACAGATAGGACAAATGATTGCTAAATTAGCAGAAGCCTACAGAACGTTCATGAATAAGGGGGATAGTGGACAAGTATGCCTAAATACTCGTAGTAACACTTGCAGCAATTGTAAATCTTATCACACTTATATACATATTATGGTTGTCAAAAAAAGATTTTTTACCAACCTAATTGCATTATTTTTTGCTTCAATACAAATAGTTTTCTAATATTTCGTTGTTCTTGTTTATCTCATTACCTATTGCGTAAAAAATAATACAAGGCATGGGGTAAACATTATTATTCAATTCAGAAGCTTCTTCAACACATTTTATAGGTGTCTGAAAATAAACAGTAACAGAATAAAGCTGCAATAAATCATAGCAAGATAAATATGAAAATACGTAACTGACGCATAGAAATATGTTACGGGGCTCTTGCACTACTTCGTTCGACAGACAAAGTTTTCTTATAAAACTTAATAATGCAGGTGCCATTTAAGTTTTTCTATAGAATGGCTTTAAAATCACTTAAATATTTAGTTACTTTGCGAAGGTCCATTTCAATGAACAAATATTTACTTCTAAGTACAATACCTGTAGTTGTAGGTAAGATATAAATTATTATATTTAAATAAAATCAAATGACGGTTTAAAGTTTTGAGGAAGCTAAATGAGTTGAAGCTAATGGCAATGGTTGAAACCTATTACACACTGTTTATTAACACATCTGCCAACTGAGTAATTAAGCCTGATTAAACTAATTGTTGCTTGTTCAGTACTAATAGCACCCGGACTAACATGCAATCGTATATCTGTTGACAGTAAGTAAGTATAAGTAAGTAAACGCCTTATTGTACAGATATAAAGAAACAGATACAATTCACAAAAACATAAAAATAACATTAATATACGAAGACGTACAGTACGTTACGTTGTTACAGAGCCAATTCTTTTGCCATGGTTTAGTCATTGGGGTATTTAGGTATGGTGACGTTTCGTTGCTTGATTTTGTTCACGATCACAAACATGGCTAAGAACCACCCTGGCTATAATGCCACAGAAACACACACACACACACACACACACACACACACACACACACACACAGACTGTCATCGTCGTCAAACTTATAACACCCCACTTTTTGCGTCGGGGGTTAAAAAACAGAAAAAGTAATTTAACAACTGGCTTTTTCATTAATTACCTGTCTTCAATATGTCTATGACTAGTCTGTCGTGGGGTAATCTGCCTGATCAAAGCGGTTAATTCGGATTAAGGGCCTTCCTGAACGACCTTCCGGAGGTCATACGCAGGCATCATTACGTAGAGATTGGGCCTCCACAATGCTTTGTCGTTTGCCGACGCGTAAATAGTTCCGTAAATCCTGAGCTAAAATGAAAAGGACGTCATTTAGCAAATTGTTGTAAACGTAATTACGCGTTCGTACGTGAAAACTACTTTAAGGATAATCGCTTGGTCCCGAAACCGAGTTTAAATATTACTCCGGAAAAGTTAAAAGAGTTATTTAGTACATCGTTCATGAATATTTGTTAAGGATGCAATCTAAACTCAATTTATAGCATTTCATCTTTAACTTCTTTTTGTTAATATGAAAAAAGTCCTGACTGATTGTCGAATTCGTCAACGTCTAGGTCAAAATTATAGTCTTAGATGACTACGGTACGGGACATGAAGTTTTCCACTGGACCGAAACCGTAAGGCAAATTAATTTAATCTCTATAGGATTTAGGACAAAATATATGTACCTACTTACATTTCGTTACGTAAAAATAACATTAACCCCCCACGCATTAGGTAGTCGAGTAATCATACGTAAATAAATAAAAAATATAGATAGGATTACATTTTTGCCAAAAATGTCTTACATCATTTTGGAAACGAGCTGATACCTTTTCAAACTGAACCACTGCAAGGAAATTGGCTTTCGAATGAAAGTTGATCGACATCAACCTTATAACACTTCTCTTTTTGCGTAGGAGTTTAAAAATCAATGTTAATGGTGGACGTTATTCTAAATTTCCTTGTGTGAACTCGATTTTACCTTGTTTTGTTTATCCGAATGACACAGTATTAAGTGCAAAGTGTGTACAGAATGCCTTTAAATAAATAGAATAAATTGGGCATGGGATTTCAGTGGATACGGGGTTAGATCGTATAGGCGACGCACGTGCGTGGCGGAGTCACGCGGCGAACGTGTCCCGCTTGCAAATAATGCTTAAACACAACCCGACCACATATAGTAGACACTTCACGTGTCACCCCGGAACCCTTTTCCGACCTTTCTGCACTTCAGCGGAGAGAAGAAGCAGAACTCAGCTTATACTGGTTCTTTGACGCTGCCTATGCCCATACAATGCGACAATATTCCCTATCCTATCACACATAGGTAGTATTACTTTGGCACGATTCAGAAATTTCACAGTAAGCAAATATTATGGCCAGATAATGACCTCTGAATTTATGCTATCTCGATTTTACAACTTGTCGTAACATCACCATATCAAAAGCAAAATTTACTACCCGCTTTGTGACGAAGTAAATGGTGTGATATTCTTTTTACAATATGTATGCTATGCCATCATTTAATCAAAAGGATCATCGGACTTAGATTGATGATGCAGTGTTTTGCATTTTAACAGCTGATAATTTTGCAAGATTTGATTTCAAGCCCCCGCAAGATTCAGTCATTATTAATATTAAATACACGGGTCACAAAACTACTTCAGTTACATAGTCCGAAATTTTATAACGATATTTGAACTGACTAAACTGAAGAGATAGTGAAATACTGTTAAAACTTTTTGTGGCACCAGTGAAACAACACGTTTTTGTAAAGTCGCTTAAAATGTTGAAGGAAATTCAAATAGTTATTTTCTTACTTTTAAACTGTGCAAGTAGCCAAAAGATGCTGAGAATGCTCTGAATGGAATCGTGATCTAGTTTTCAGTTGAAATAAGTGACGATGGCGGAAACTTCAGTATTTCATTATAACTGTTTCAGAAGCGCCGGGGAATTAGTTAGCATTTTATCTACTTAGCAAACAGCTTAAATAACTGATTGCTACTGAACTGGTCTTACTATACAAGGAATCTTGAAATGCCGAGGAAAATGCTGATATTGTTCGTGGCCTTACTAAAATTGTCGTGATAGGCATGGTTGCGTACCCAATAGGTGCCTGAGCCCCCAACACGGAGCCTCCGCTGTCTATTTGTCCTTCTGTCTATGCATCGGTCCGCCTGTCATAGGGCTGTGTCTTTTATATTGTCACAGGTAGACAAGTTATATAATCACTACATAGTATAAAACAAAGTCGCTTTCTCTGTCCCTATATCCCTATGTATACTTAATCTTCAAAACTACACAACGGATTTTGATGCGGTTTTTTTTAATAGATAGTGATTCAAGAGGAAGGTTTTTATGCATAATTCTACGCAGATGAAGTCGCGGGCAGAAGCTAGTATGAAATATTTTACAGGGATGAAATGAATACAATATAAAATTGTACCTAAGTAAATTAAAGAGGGATCCCCATCTTAAACACTATTAAATGCTTTCTAATGGGTAGACACTTAAAATTTCTCAGTGGCAATTTTCCTTACTACTCGTATACTGGCAGCTACCTGTAACATCAACATAAATAACAGTAAATGTTGCTGGCTAAATTTTACCTACTTTCAATGTTCAAATTGACTCTAAATTCGTTATGCATAATGTAGATGGAATAACAATGCAAGTACAGTCAACAAAAATTACAGTCAGCAAAAAACTGTTTTTAAACAAAACGTATTATGATTTCAATAATTGTATTGTGATGTAATAATAATAACAATGAAAAATTCACGTCATTTGTAATTTTATTCACAGCATGACCACATTGACTACGCATGACCAATCAGGTTTTTATATTTGGTTATAAATAAATATGTTTTTAAAACACTATTGCTGTAGTCAATCGATATTAATAAAATCAACTGCATCATGTCTATAGAAAATTCTTGGACAAGAACAAAAAACCCTTAATCGAAACTTTGTTACTACACTTTAAGTCTACATGACCACATTCCAACCATTAAACCCTATCTGCATCGACAATGGGCACCTGTTCAGAATTTCCATTAATCTGCGACCAGCAAGCGGTAGGTACATGGTTAAGCTCTTTGCTCGCAAACTTACTTACACTTGGAACAATGGCCTGCACAATTTGAATTTCCTTTATACCGAGGAAAGCCTTTTCTTTTCCATATTCAACGGTGTACTGTTTCTTGCGGTATCGCCTGGGTTTTAAAACTTTACAAGGCGCAACAACGTAATTGGCGACACGTAGATTACCATTTTTTGTTGAAACTGGTCAGAATAACATTTAAAATAAATAATGAGTTCGACAGCACGCAACACGCAATGAGCTCGAAATGTAAACCTGCAATCTCTGAATGTTTCAAGAGTGTTCCGTGGAATATTGAATTTATTTTTGTCGGAAACTAACTTCTCACTTTATCTAAAGACATTATCCCCCAATTCAGCTGAAACGAGCAAATTAAATCTCGTGATTACAAGTTCATTGGCCTACTGTCTCCCGGACAAGAAGAGCGCACGACAGCCGATACGATTCCTCACTTCGGCTTACACAAGATTAATATTCCAGGCAAGCGCCAGCCCCTCACATAACAATAGACGTGTGTCCTCACGCGCATGCATTTTCGAATAATGCCCATACAATGATTCGATAAAATTGCCTATAACACACCTCAAAGGCTCAGTATCACCTCTGACTTTCTGCCGGTAGTAACTTTGATTCCAATCGTCTGCTTATTCTTAAGAATCTTTTCGAAACCATGTGCTTTAACCACGCTGTGACTACCTTAATTATATCATCAGTGTAATCCTACGCTCATTAAGTAGTTAACTTTTTTAAGGCCATAATTTCTGTATCATTACCGTGTGTGTTTTCTTTCATTCAGTTATATTTAAAATTACTTACCTCCTTATGTTTAGTGGGGTTTGTGTCGTGTTTGGCGTAAAGGTGACCTACCTCAATGGTTTAATTGTGCTCATGTGAGGGTGCGTTGTAGTGTAATTGAAGTGTGAATCAGTGTGGGTTGGGGTAGCGCCAGGAAGAGGGCGGGGAGGCTTTCCTTCCGGAAGGAAACATGCTGAAGTTTTGCTCTCCGGCGGTTCGGCGACGGGAACCGAACCCGGTTTGTAGCCGTCCTACATTTTGCCTCCAAAAGTGCGAAATGTTTTGTAAATGATACTTGAGATAAAAATAAATTCGACCGGAGTGGGTTACGCAGACACGAACGTGATCAAAGTGAATTCAAATATCGCAGCGTTACGTACGCATACAAATGGCGGATATTTTTTTTTCTCTTAAGCGTAAAAGAATAAAGTAAATACGGTAAAAGGTATTTGTGAGATTATCTCGTATTTGCAAACAAAAAGCTTTATGCATTGGAAATATTGGGGACATACGCGAAAGGAATGATGTGCGATGCATAACTTTACATAGTCTATTATATTTTTGGGTTCCGGATCTCAAAAAGAAAAATAGAGAATTGAATAACTACTTGCGTATGTATGTCTGTCTGTCACATGCTTAACTTTAAACCAAACACGGATAGTATGTTACTTATTACAAATGAAATTCGGAAATGTAAGGGTTCCTTTTGGGGACAACTGACCAAATTCAGAAAAACTTTTGCAAATTGTTCCGAATGATATATTTATGAGTTGAAAGAGCATTTGATTCGGTTCATACGGAATCTTTAGTTCGAGACTCCGACTTGCGCTTTCTCGACTTTTCGTCTATAACACGGGTGACATAGCACTCCTTTCTAGCGGCAAATGAGCGTATTTGTTTTTCTACCTCACTGCGCTACGGGGTCACAAATACGAGAAAATAGTTCCCGTACCACACAAAGAGTACAATTATCACGTGGGTACATAGGAACAATTTTTTATAATGTGGAAAGGGGAGGTATTCTCAAAATACCCATATAGTTGTCACTTTTTTTAATTTGAACGTGATCAAACGCCTGCCACACCGTGGATTAAACATCCAGAAAGTATTTCTCATACCGGACACCATGTTGACATTATTTTTTTATATGAAATAATACGCTATGCCCTTTAATCCTGAATCATATAAAACTAACTCTTAACAGCATTTTTTTTGTCATGATAGTAGCTACTGTGTGGCAAATTAAGGAACTGTTCGCTAGCTAATTCTAACGGCTTAGAATACCTACAATGTTTTTTTATCACGGTTCAATTGAAATTATTTTTTATTTACAGGTCAATCCAGGGCGTAAAGCGTCACTGAGCGGTGTTCGGGAGGGTGACGTGATCTCGTCCATCAATGGGCGTCCGACGCGCACCATGAGCAACGCGGATGCCCACGCCATGCTGCGCGCCGCGGGGCCAGTGCTCCGGCTCGGACTAAACGAGTAAGTGACAAAAGGCTTATAGATCGACTGCTTACATGAGTCCTCGCCCTTGCGGTGCAGGGGCGCGGGGTGGGGCGAACGCGGGGGCCGAAGGAGGTGCGGGTGGCAGGCGCACCCGCCCGCACCTCTCTCGGTCCTCTTTGTCGTCCTACCCCCCGCCCCTATGCCGCGAGGGCGAGGACTCATTTCAGTGGTTGGACTCATTTCAGTGGTTGGCCTAGGGGTACTCAACTCAAAAAATCCTTTCGGAATATAACAGCAGGTGGCTCGGTTAGTTTGATTGAACATTCCTACAAAGACTCTTCATTTAAATTTATGATTACAAAACAATGTTTATTTGTTTATTTACTTAAGGAGAACCAACAGCATACAACACAATGAAGGAAATGAAAATAGCAATACAGAGCCAATTACCGGATCTCACAGAAAATTATAGTGTACATGTTTAAGCTTAAGTTAAACGAGATAACGCGCACAGAACATCACAAGATTCCAAGTGGAACACTCACACTCCGCGACACACATTATTTTTCCGCAATTTTGCAACAGTAGTTGCAGTGTTAGAAAAGCTTTCTTCCATGCTGGTTTGGAAGCAGAGAAAAAACAGAATGTACCAGCTGCCTGTCTTTCCGTGCAATCATAAACGGCCATCGAGGAAAAGGGCGAAAATCTTAGAAATCATGTTATAGGCGATGAGGCTAGCAACCCATCACAATTTTGATTCCCCTTTCCACTTACGCTTGCAATCACGCAAACGTGGTCTTTAAGTCTTGTTATTTTGGGCTAATACGAGATGAATATGTATGTATGAAATTATGAATGTAATGCTAAAATAAGCTTAGAGAGCATGAACAAAATGAATCTCAGGGCACAAAAGCTCAAGAATGACTGTACATTATATCGAGAGACTTTAAAAGAACATGTCGTATACCTATAAAAAAAAGACACACATTCGCTTGCGCATGTGAAAATAATTAATAAGTTTTGAAAACAAAAAGCCCGACGTAATTTTGTTTACGATGAAGCTCGGAGAACTTTTTCGATTAAGTTACTTGTTGAGGCCGGGCGAGGCCTAAATATGGATGCTCCTTGTCTGCTGTACTGACATTAAATGGATGCAGGCCAACTTAGTTCACAACATTCGCTGACTGATTTATTTTTACGTTTACTTTTAATATTTTTTTAAAATAAATAATCATTGCTTCTCTTCCGTGCAGAAGACAAAAAATAAGGTAACAAGACATAAAGACCACGTTTAGCGTGATTGTATACCTATTGTATATTGGCGTATAAGTGGAAAGAGGAATCAAAATAGTGCTGGCCGCATCGCCTATAACATGATTCCTAAGATTGTCGCTCCATGAGCTTTAACGATCTGCGCGGAAAGAAAGCGCAGCTAGTACATTCGATGTTTTTC
Source organism: Pandemis corylana (assembly GCA_949127965.1). Classification (NCBI taxonomy): domain Eukaryota; kingdom Metazoa; phylum Arthropoda; class Insecta; order Lepidoptera; family Tortricidae; genus Pandemis; species Pandemis corylana. The sequence continues at coordinate 8,219,977 of OX421856.1, read as the reverse complement.
TTTGCTCCCAGACCGGCATAGAAGAACGATTATTAACGCCAGAGAACAATAAATTGTAAAAACATTGTTGGTAACTATTGTACAGATCCATAAAACATTAACGTCGCACCAAAGCGGCCATTGATTGCGCATCGGCCTGCCACAGAGAAGCACAGAGCGCGATGCGTTGCGTATAATCTGATCAGTGATCACTCTTCGCCGTTTCTCACAGGGCTGCCAAACGTCAGGAGGGCTACTCCAAAATTCGATTTTCGAAGTTCGTATTATACCGTATCTTTCGTTCTTCAATCAATGACTATTAGTGAGAGCGGGCGGCAAAAAGTGAACTTCTACATTAGAATTTTAGAGTATAAGCTCAGGATATGCCGGCATTGGTCCTCGTACAAGGCACAGTTCAAAGTGGAATTTGAGCAACAGAAATAAATATTTTTTGTTGAAGTCGATGAGCTTCAGTCATTTGTGTATTTTTGTAAAATTTAATAGAAGTACATACCTACCTCTTAGTTTTCGTATTTTTATGCTAGCCCTGTCCACGAGGCTCGGACATCGGACCGTTTGCAGATTAGTCGGACGCAAATTGAAGCACTTAGCTTAATCTCTATATGACGAGCCAAATGGACTTTCCCGTGTTACTAGAGTGATGTGTCTGTGCAAGATTCTGTCTGTGAAACATAGAGGCGCTCTGTGTATCGGTGTCTATATCTAAAGCGTTTGATCAAACACAAAGCATGATCGTAATAGGACGCCAGAATGTAGGCTACGTGGTTTATCATAATTCCACAAATAACATTTTACAAATGCATCGTTTCACAAACTCATCATTTAATTTAATTAAATACAGCAGGCGGGGAGAATTTTGTTGTGATTTGTAATTAAGGTTTGTCCCCGCATGTTGTATTTAATTCCAAAGAAAGTCTTTTGCTGGAATTTTAGGGCTTGCTTTTATTTTTTGCGTTTACTGAAAAGTTTTTGCAGTTGGGTATTGAGAAAGAGAACACAAAATGGTACATACCTGATTAGGACATCGTCGCAATTTGATTACTCTATATTATTAACACCGTGTTTCGGTAATTTTTTTTATGACTATGACCAATATAGCTACGTAAAAAAAAACTTTTTGGCTTCTAATACAGAAAAAAAAAGTATTTGACATGTTCAAGCCTTAACTTATTAGTCCTATTTTAAGGCTTGGTACCGCGAAGAGGACTTGACCTGTCTCGTGCTCTATCCAGGACATTTATTAATATTGGTTTGTTTTCCCCAGAGGCCGAGAGATGTCGCCCCGAAGAAGATCAATAGGCAAGGGCGGCGAGTTGAAAAGTAAGTTACCGAACACAATTTAATTAAATATATATTATTTACTCAAATACGAACACTTCACACACTTTCTTTATAATATTAGTAGGGATGTAACGGGATCACGTCAGATGTTTTGTTATTTAATAACGTAAAACGTATCCAAATTACACATACCTAATTGTAAGCATACAACATTTATCAGTTTTATTTTTGTTTTACATCTTAATCAAAAACCAAATTAGTTATGTTTCTTTTTGCGTGCACACGATTGTTGCCTGCGAATTCGTCTTGTAAAAACTGCTTTTCCTTTTAAATAATACTAGCAACATACATACATAAATCTAGGGTAGACAAAGCCTAAGGTAACAAAACCTAAAGGCCACGTTCAGCATGGTTTTTTAACGTGATGATGATACTTGCTAAGTAGCATATATTATTATATCTATTAATAAGTGATAGTCTTGCTGACTCAGGGTTCCTTTCTGTTAGTGGCATTATAAAAATCTGTTCTAGGCAACAAACGGACGAAGTTTAACTTTTTATCTATTATATCTGTATCGATATTTATCCGTACTTATGATAAAACCGTAAAATTAATATTTGATGTATGCACGTGGAAAACATTAGAGAAAACTGTTATTGTGTTTTTTTGTTGTCTACACACAATTGCCTACGCATTTAGTTATTCGCGTTAATCTCAAAAGACAGCTTAACTGAGTTACGTGCAGCTTTCACTATTCACTAATGCATTTCGGTTTTCTCGAGATAACATTTAACGTTAACTGCACCTACTAAAGGTAAAATAAAGAGCACTCTCATTTTTAGGGTTGCGTAGTCAACAAGGAACCCTTATAGTTTAGCCATGTCTGTTCGTGTCTGTCTTTCGGATTAGCTCAGCGATAGTACTAGAAAACGGTAATTTGACACGGGTGTTACATAATATTAACTGCGCCGAAAAAGTGGTAAAATAAAATCTTGAATATAAATTTTTTGGGTTTCCCCCCAGCACTTGATGTTGGGATGTTTTTTCTCGTTTACCCCATAGTGTGGGGTATCGTTGGAAAGGTCGTTCAAAACTATTGTGGGTGTTTGAAAATTGTGGGTTTAGAATCAGGGAACCGTTTGCGAAATATTAAGCTTTAGAGATCTCATCATCGTTAGAGTCAAGTGTCCTCCCCCCTTGCCAGCTAAATGGGTGTATTTAGATTGGTGAAAAAAATTATGATAGTAGTATATATGACGAAGTTTAAAGGAAACCTATCACAGCTAGACTGGCTTTACAATTTAACGAGTAACTTATAAAATGTACTTGAAGGAGTAAAAAGAAAATAAAATGAAAAATAATAATTGTTATGTTCATACTGTATCCGCATATTGATAGGAAACAATGGAACCCTACTACACTACGCGTGGCCCGACACGCACTTGGTCGGCTTTTTTAAGAAACAAACTGACTAGCGGACTTTAATACCCACTGATCATTTATGCAATCTCGTAATAGCAATGGCGGAATATCGGAAGCAAACTAATCAGTGATAGTTCTGGATAGATAAATCTCAGACCTCAAACGGACTCCGGTGCAACTGTAGTTTCCTAGCAAATGATATCGGCAAACAGATCAAAGACCGCAGACTAAATTGAACCCTCGTCTGAAAAGCCCACGGTTAAAGTTAAAACAAGCTATCGTGCCCGAATGCGAGGCTTTTGATATCAATTTGTGCCAATTTTGCAGTTTTTTATTCGTTTACCAACCTTCTTACCCTCCAACCTTTGTAGGGTACGCTTTCATTGATTTCTGGGCGTAGATAGTGCCGGATCGACCAATCATATTACTAGTAATTTAAAATTCATATCTCCCTGCTCGCACTTTTTATATTATTTACAAAATAAATACGTACAGTTAGTTTCTTAACGTTTTTCCCCAAACTTCTGAGTTTCTCCAGTTCACACGTCAGTCATATGAAAAACGAAGATTGCAGAGAGACATTAAGAAAACAGAAGCATTGTACAGTAGATACAGAGAAAAGAAAGTTTTAATGCTTTAATTAATTCCATATCCTTCATAAGATCATTATGTGGGATGTTTATGTTCATCTGTCTTTCTGTCATAGCTAAATTTGTTAGAAACATGTGTGCACTGTGATCTACGTCAACAAATTCAAGCGGATTCCCGGAAAATGGGTCAAAATTATGCATACAAATATACACGGCATGAGATGATGACTGCTTGTCTTCATACCGATCTTGTTCCGTTAATCTGTTTCCAGAATATAGTTAGCAGATGCAAACATTGAAATAGAGAACTCTTGCAAGCGCAAGAAGTGTTCCAGGCACAAAAAAAGTTTACAAAATGCAGAAGTTTGTATGTAGATATTACAAATAAGTACAAACAAGTTCCTTCCATGCTGATCTGGGAGCAAAGAAACATGAAATGTACCAGCTGCTTCTCTGCCCGCGCAGATGGCAAAAGCCAATCGAGGGAATGGGCTAAAATCTTAGAAATCATGTTAGAAATCATGTGTTTGCGGCTAGCCAGTAGCTACCCATCACTATTTTGATTCCCATTTGCACCTATACGCCCACAAACATGCTAAACATGGTCTAGATCTTTTAACTATTGGCTGTGTCTACCCCCTAAGGGCAAAGGACGTGATTTATGTACGAGTATATATGTATTTACAGAACAGGGAATTTGATTTGTTATAATAATATATTAATGAGTGAAAAAGAAACGTTACCTAGAAAAAATATATATTAAATTGCTATTCCCGACATTGTCGTATGGACCGCATTCCCAACAAATGGCTAAAATTCCTGACGGCTGGTAACCCTATTCCAGATACAACTTCTAATATCTAATGTAATACGAGTTGTGGTGTTATAACAAAGGAATTTGACCGGATAGGAAGCTGCAGCAAACATTTTAAGATTTTAAGAAAAAACCATCCAAGTGCGACTCGTAGTAGCAAACCAAGGATTCTGTTTATACTTAACTAGCTTCTGCCCGCGACTTCGTCTGCGTAGAATTATACACATAAACCTTTCTCTTGAATCACTATCTATTAAAAAACTAGCTTCTGCCCGCGACTTCGTCTGCGTAGAATTATACATAAAACCCTCCTCTTGAATCACTCTATCTATTAAAAAAAACCGCATCAAAATCCGTTGTGTAGTTTTGAAGATATAAGCATACATAGGGACATAGGGATATAGGGACATGGGGACAGAGAAAGCGACTTTGTTTTGTACTATGTAGTGAAACCGCAACCGCATCAAAATCCGCTGCGTAGTTTTAAAGATCTAAGCATACATAATATGGACAGACAGCGGAAAGCGACTTTGTTTTATACTATGTTGTGATTTTGACCCATTATGCATTTCAAACTTTATGTATTTTAATACATATTTCTGTTAAATTAGGGTACGTATTGGGTTTAATAATTTTCAAATTATTCTTATCTTTGAATAGCTTGAATTTATCGATTTTATATTTCCTAGTAGGTAGTACGTATTGAAATAAATACGTAAGGGTGCGGCTCCACTGAGGCGGAGACGAGCGGAGCGGAGAGGAGACGTGTGGGGATCGACCAATCATATTACATTCATATTACATGAAAACCACATCTCGTCTCCGATCTGTAATATGATTGGTCGATCCCCACACGTCTCGTCTCCGCCTCAGTGGAGCCGCAGCCTAATGTTTGAAATGCACACAATATTCAGCTTTGCTATAAACATTTTGAAAACATCAAAAAGCCGTCTAGCTACCAGTTTCACCGAAAGTTGCATTTTATATTTTGAACTATTAGGTATGTATTTTCACCCGCACCCGGTAAATCAAATTAGGTAAGTGTAGCTGTAGTGTAGGTGTAGTCAAGTGTCTGTAGTTCCCTGGCTAAGGTATTTGGATCCGGGTTAAATGTAACGTAACTTGTCCAAAACTATAGCCCCATATCTCGAGTCCATAAACAACATTCAAATAGCTGAGGCCCGAGATAAATACAATAGTATATGGAATAGGCAATGTCAATGCGGATACTGTCCCTAGTAAATTTAGCTGGGCACAAAATAAATACCTACTGGTGCAAGGTTTAGTATCATAAAATATACTATAGCGACGTTAAAAACGTTCAAATGATAGAGCGATTCTTACTTCTTCATATTTTTACTTAATCGTCACACTTTAATTTTAATATTGAGCATAGTTACATGCCTACTTTTTGTTATTATTTTATATTAATCTTAAAGATATTCATATTTGACAATAACTACTCTAGGCATCGAAAGAACACATTGTATTAAAATAATTGTGTTAAAATACTTTCAACATGAAACTACCGTGAGACTTAATCATTATTACACATAAACGACACGTCGACATGTCGAGCATCACTCGACTTTTTATACGTGAGTTATCCGTTTATGTGTAATAATGTGTTAAAATAATTTAAAATTCGTCACTATTTCATTGTTCTCATAAAAATCTCCACGGAAGTCGCAGGGACAGTAATAATAATAATGTTTTCTATCCGACAATGTCCGAGGAATGGCGGTAGCTACTTATTATCTCGCTTAATTAATTGAGTGGTTCCCACGAGAAGAGCTGATTTCTGAGTCCTATGTAACAAATTGAATTGAAATATTTTTATTACAAAAATAGGAATAAAGGCGACTTATTTTGTCAGCTAAATTCATCATATTAGCATGGATTACCAACAAAGTGTAGAACGTTAAATTTGTGAGATGTTGCCTAGATTTAATACTGCGCCTAATATTAGTCGCCCAGCTTATGAAAATCCTCTAGTGTATGACGCTTTGCGTTTATTATACTTTATGCCGCAAAATGAGCCGAGGCCGCAATATTTCGAGAAATGTACATCAAGTAACGCACAATATAATGTGCCTCCGTCTGGTATATATTTCCTTTGGTAGTGCCTTTGCTATACTTATCGCAAGTCCGCATATGCTGAGTTCCATTTACAAAGCGGTGACTTTATCGGTGTTTGCTTGGAATGTTAAAAGGAACTTTGAGCACGGGGTAGTAGAATATAAGTTAGACGATGAACAACTTAACTAGTGATAAAGCTCGACTAAGTGTCTGAAACAAAACTGCTACGTTTCTTCCGCGTTTTGCATTCTATTCAGTATTCAGGTGTTAACAATGCTATGTAGTTTTAAAATTGTATAGTGCTGATATTATGATCTAACTGTAAAGCGTTACTTTGGAAGAACTCTTAAACTTATCTTAAAAATATGCCTAAATATTGCTTTTTTGACGTCTTTTTCTTTGATTTCAGGACCTTCACCGTTGATAGCGGAGGAAGCGATACCTCAAGAACCAGTGTACGCGACGATAAAACCTCCAATGTCTCAAAATTGGTCACCATCGTCTCCCCTGCGCTCGTCCTTAAACTCTTTACCTTCAGCTCTCAACTCCACGCCACTTGTCAAAGCAGCGGCCCCCGTAGATCCACCCAAATTTCATCCAACAAACCCTTTTTACACAACATTACCATCAAACTACTCAAGTGCTTCCAAACTTCCTGTACCAAATGGGAAATCATCAATCTCTAGCTTAGATAGAAGTAAATGTATGGGCAAATCCAAGGACACCTCGTCTCTTTACGATTATTGCCCAGATTTAAAATCGCCTTTATACTTTTCTACAAACGACTACGGGTCTCGCAGCCATCTTAATTCTGCAAACAATTTTGCCGAAAAAGCAAATGGATACGAATTTGACGTAACTAATTCTGCTACATATGGCAAAAGTGAGATTCCTTTAGATAAGGGTAATCAAGATAAGCAAAGTCTTCCAAATGATAATTTTAATGAATTAAAAAACCCTTTTAGATCTAATAGAATAAATAGTGATCCATTTGAAAAGTATTTGAACCCTGAGCATGAAATAAACGGAAAAATTGAAGATGGCCCTTACATAACTAACTCTATGAGTGACAGTAACTTTCAAAAAACTAAGGAAATAACAGAACGTTCCACAATTACTGAGCATAAAATAAGTGAAATAGAGGAAGTGAAGACTATCAAGAAAATATTTCTCAACGGATCCAACGAGGCGAGTGACCAGCCAGTCAAAACCAATTCGTATATCAACATGAATGGAGAAGGAAAAAGCTTCGGGCTGCCGCAGCCGCAATCGTCAAAAGAATATTACCAAAACTCGACTAAAACGACAAGTAGTGAACATTTCGGAACAAGCCCGACACAAATTCGAAACGATAACTCCAGTGCGAACAGTCAAAACTTTACATCTCCAAGTGCTAAATATCATTTCGTGCACGTGAACAACGAATTGTCTCCTTCAGGTGAGTTGAGCCTTATTCAAATTTTTTATCACTTCTCTTCTTGCATGATACCTAATTTTATTAGTTAAGGACAATTCAGTAGCTATAAGAGCTTTTAGCAAGGTAATACATTAATAATGCGACAATATCCGTTGCTCCTCAGTTCCACCGCGTCGCATTCTAGATAGTTCTGCTGTCACAAGTCACGTATGCAATGCAGTTAATTTTGAGCGAGACGTATTATCCGGAAGGAAGGGGGTGGGTCGTTAAAGCGCTCGGTTCCGATACGACGAATTTATGCCAATGGCTTTCCTGAGGCACGTCGCGCATGTACGCACCTTTATAAAGCCGACTCAGGAATTAACGTTGCTAGATAGCTGTGACTGTGACACAATTTATAATCAGCGATACGCGGCAATACGTACCTATTTTGAATTACGTCTACTAGAATATATGTGTATTATTGTACACGTACCTATACCTACACACACAGTAACAGGTTTTATGAAGAAAGATGTATAAAGGCTTACTTATCTATTTAAAGTAATCCTTTCCTAACTTTCGAACGGGTGACAGGATGACAGACAACTTCAGACAAGCGTATGTTCGAATAAATCAGCCGTAATAAATTTATTTCAAAACCAGCGTGTCCTAATCACTACATTAGTCTTTAGTCTGTCTGTCTGTCCCTATGTATGCTTATATCTTTAAAACTACGCAACGGATTTTTATGTGGTTTTTAATAGATAGAGTGATTCAAGAGGAAGGTTTATAATGTATAATTCTATGCAAACGAAGTCGTGGGCAGAAGCTAGTTATGTATATAACACAGTTCTTATATCTATGTCACGTCTTATTGTGAAGTTACAAAACAAGGATGCAAGTGCCGATCAAACTTACTGGCCGTTGTAATCAGTAAGGCAATACCATTTCTCACCTCTATTTTAAGTGTCACAATTCAAAAATGCAACTTGTAGTACCTATACCTACCCAAAACTTTACAACAGCATTTCGCGCATTGCGCACATATTGTTATTATGGTATCTTATATTGATAACGTAACCATACATACTCTGCCAGTGCGGAGAATTTACATGAAACTTTCGTAAAAGCATTGATTTACCAGCGATCCGTGGAATGCAGAGCTTCGTCGAAATATATCAAATAGCGCCAGAGTTGCATCATTAGAGGAACGCCTGCGAAAGTTCACTCGCTTAAAACTCTCAAGTTAGCAAGTCACGTGTATGCCCGAGAACTGGTTCAGACTTGTTTAAAAAGATATTGGGCGGGTGAGAGCATATAGCGCCGCTGAATGAAAATCAGGACGTTTATTCTTGACTAGCGACCCATCCCGGCTTCGCACGGGTACAATCAGTATTGTGCATAAAAATCTTCCTCCCGAATAACTCCTTTCTATTAGAAAAAACCGCATCAAAATCCTAAGTAACGGTTTTGTAGATCTAGGCATACATAAGGACAGACGGACAGCGGAAAACGACTTTGTTTTATACTATGACTAGCTTATGCCCGCGACTTCGTCTGCGTAGAATTATACATATGTACCTTTCTCTTGAATTACTCTATCTATTAAAAAAACCGCATCAAAATCCGTTGCGTAGTTTTAAAGATATAAATATTTTATTGAATCAGGCGTTACTTTGCGGAGGTCCATTTCAATGAACAAAAAATTTTTACCTTGCTTGCCTTTAACACATGTGTTTTATTGGCAGCAGTGGAGGGAGGGTTTGCATGAAAAACATAGGTATATATTTCACACAGGCTTGGTTATCTTGCACGTGAGTAGCGGAGTAGCAAGGTAAAAATTTTTTGTTCATTAAAGATATAAGCATACATAGGGACAGACAGCGGAAAGCGGCTTTGTTTTATACTATGTAGTCAAGTGATGTAGTGAAGCAGCAAAAACTGAAAAGTTTTCTTCAAAATTTTGTCGTTTATAGTTCCGTATACCACAAATAGAAAAACTAGATCCCTTCTAAGTAGGATTACAGTGGGTACGAACCTCACGTAATCCCATCGCTTCCCCGTGGGGTCTCTGGTCGCAGATAAGTATCACACGGGCAAAAAAAAAAGTTTATCACGCTGACAAAGTGGTAAAATAAAATCATTAAAATATATTAAAATGTGTCTTAGAATTATTCCGGAATGTTTCAGCAGGTGCTTAGTTTATTTGAACACCCCTGTAAACATTTTTCTTCGATATTTCGGATTCAAAATTAAGTCGCCTCTTTGACGCCGTACATTTTAAATATCGACCAATTTTTGGTAACATTTTGTCAACCACAATTAAGAAGTCGTGAAAAACATCAAGCGTGTTCAGCCAAATTAACCACCTACAGAAGTTAGTATTCTGGATTAATTTTAAGAGACAGTGGATGTAGGTGGCATCCCCTGTTTGGGATGCGGATATTTTTTTTCATACATCAATTGGCATTGTTCATTTTTTTTAGTATGTTCCAATTCGAAAACCATTTCGAGGAAAACCACCAATTATCCGATTTATCTTGTCCGATTTCAAAAATACTTTATGATTGCAGATATTTTTGTAAAAGTACTTTGAACCTTTGTTTGACCGAACGACCGGGTTTTTAGACAGAATCCAGCATCGAATGTTTGCCACAAAAATGAAAAAAAAAGTTTGGCTACGGCAACTGTCACATGTCACTGTCAAATCTACAAAACCATAGACAAAGCCGTTTTTTTATAGCCAGCCGAACCAAGGCGATTGGGATTCTGTCTAAATTCACGAATTATCAAACAGCGAAAAAATATTTATTATTAATTAACAAAGCTACGTTAAAGCATAATATTCAAATTAGTTGCTTGAAATAGTCCATTTTATCAAATAAAGGTGATAAAAGCACAGCTTAAAAAAATGAACAATGCCAATTCAGGGATCCGTTTATAAAGAAATAAGGTTAATAGTGTCAATTCTCATCTATATCAGCTAAATAAATACGCTTTAAGAAATGCTTCCGTGCTGGTCTAGGAGTAATGAAAAAACATAGAATGTACCGGTTGCTTCTCTTCCCGCGCAGATGGTAAAATCCCATTGAGTGATAGGCATAGGAATCATGTTATAGGTGATGCGACTAGCAACCTATCACTATTTTGGTGCCCCTTTCCGCCTACACGCCCACAATCATGCTAAACGTGGCCTTTAGGTATTGTTACCTAGGCTCTGTCTATCCCGTAAGGGATAAAGACGTGATTTATGTATGTATGTATTAAGAAATACCGGATGATATCCGATCAAATTTTAATTAGGTAGTATTATGACGGACGTATGGACCGAAACGCAGTTGGTCGATTTTTTCAAAAATTCAAGTTCTTATACACTGAAAACAACGACAAATTCGTTTACGTTCCCTGTGGTGTTTGTTGTTAATCTTATTGCCTATATGTATTTTAATAGCAACAATATTCATTATAACTTATTGCCGCTTTATTTGCCACAGGCGTTTCATGTTCATAATAACCATAAATTGGGGTAGCTACGGTCAACAACTTTAATAATTGTTGGAACGTTGTCATAGTGATATGATTGCTTATTAGTGCTTAAAACACGTCGCTAAAGTTTGGCAATGTCAATATGACAGCGTAGTAGTAGTTGCTCAACAATTGAAGTTGTTGACTGACTTGACCGTACGATATTACTTCCTTTGCTTATCTGCTTGGCAAGTTATGAAGTATAAACAAACCCTTTAAATTTCGGTCTTCTTTTATCAGACATTTCTATTAAGTACCTAAATACATACATACATACATACACAAATCACGTCACTATCCCTTACGGGGTAGACAGAGCCTAAGGTAACAAGACCTAAAGGCCACGTTTAGCATGATTGTGGGCGTATAGGTGGAAAGTGGAATCATAATAGTGATGGGTTGCTAGCCGCATCGCCTACCTATATCATTTATATAATCAAGTTGGTAGATATGTACCTAAAGAAATTCTAATTGACGTCTTTTATTGCCTTTCTATTTTTGTTATGATTCTTACTATGTGAAAGTATTGATAAAGAACTTCCATCACTTTTCTATGATTTCTTTCAATATTTCATGGTTACTATTTTTATTGATAACACCCTGTGCTCTGCTTTGGTAAGCGAGACTACTTATAACTACTTACCTTTTGAACGGTTCAATTGTAGTCGTAAGTTAAACGAATAACTACAGTGGCTTAACCAAGATTTATGTCTTTTTGTTATGCCGTGTACAGAAAATACCCTTTACCTCTTATTCCAGTGAGTGTTGCAGTGAAGATAAAAAGGCATACATCGACTTGGGGCCCGGTTTTTGAAAGCACATAATGTGTGAAAATACCACTCGAAAATGGTGAAAAATTGTGCTGAATTTGAAATACGAGTAGCATAGAAGACAATCACAGCTTTCATTAATCTTGTGAACTAATCAAAACTTTGAATAGAGCTGTAGTTTTGGAGATATAAACAGTTTATACCACTTTCGAGTGGTACTTTCGAGTGATTTGCTTTCAAAAATCGGGCCCTTGATCCCCTTTCACTGAAAACCTGCCTGGCGACCTGGGTGCCTTTAAGAGGCGAGTGTACAATTTTCTGCAGGGCCGACAACGCACTGGCATCACGTAAAGCGCTGCGGGTGTCTATGGACAGTGGTGATCATTTACCATCAGGTGACCCACAAGTTCGTTTGTCTGGCCTCTCTTAACATAAAAAAAAGTCATGGCTTTTTTTTCACGCAACACAATGTCTTCGAGAAAGTTACGGACGGTGAATTGCATAAACTTAGAGAAAATCATTTTACTTTAGTTAGGAAAAGTGATACTCGTACCTACCCGAGCAAAGGCACTACGGACAAGATTTGATCTAGAACCCTAGCGGAATACTTTCGGAGTTTACGACCACTTGCTGACAAAAATAAAGCTGAGTGTCATCCGTCCACAAAGATTAGACTCTTATTTGTCTAAGCGGATGTTCTCATAGTTTTTTTAAGAAACATTTCTCATTGAAACGGAAATCATCCCCCCGAGGAAATCTATCTTATCCGCGTCGGGGCAGAAAATTATCTCCTCTCGGGTACCTAATTACTTTTTCGGCGGTAATGTTTATTGCTTTCTTTTGTTGTCGACGATACCACTAGCGTTCCGTTGGCGTTCATATTTTGTATGTTCATACTGTCCTATGTATTTATTTTAATTAATGAGAAAATAATTAATTATTACTTGTTTATTTATTATTTCGTGTCGTAACCTTTCATATAGTATTTTTAGGTACATTTTATTTTTCTTGTAAGTACCAAATAAACAGGCATTACTTTTTAACCAAAACCGCTGTTTATTAATCCGCTTTTAAAGGCGTAAATTCAAATCGATGTCATTGGTAACCTAATAGATGAATTATGAATTCATGATACAGAACAAATCCCCATTAATCGTAATGAGCAAATGATGTAAGACCAAGGTCCCAGGAGTGGCGCAGGGCGTGCCGTCACGCTCTAGAACCGATTCGATGAAGTAGCCCGAACCTAAGATTGAGTGTCTCAGTTGACTTTGCCCTACAACCATCTAGACTCCGCTCTGATTAGTTCCTCAAATAAATTCAGTGTGAGCAGTGAATGTGAAACCATGAATTCCCCGTGTTGCAAAAACGCAAGCAGCCCCTACATCTTTCAACCCGTGTCGGATTCCTCAGCCACCGAATCTGATGACAGTTCGCACTCAGGGCGAGAAAAAACGATCGACGGTGAGCCTCAGACGAGAAAGTACATCGATCCGAAACGAAGAACTATTAATAAAGTCAGCAAAAAGATACTAAGAGCTATTGAGAAGTTAACCTGTAATATTAAGAGAAGCAAGAAGGGGAGGAAAATCGTTGAGCCGACGCCTGTGAAAAATGGTTCGTGTTTTTTTGGTGTATTTTTTGTTGTGTAGTGGGTGCTTGTTTACAAAATCACTCGCGATATCGAAATACTGAAAGCTATTTTCGTTAACCACCTACGTTCATTTGAAGTCGAAGTTTTAGCAGATTTTTGATTTGTTTGACTGAAGTTATAATTCAAATTTTGTATAAATTCGGACATAAAATTAAAATATATGAGGGAACTTCATCAATGCGGTTGAAATAATACAACGTCACTTTAATATCCGGAAAATATCATGTCATGCCTTTCCCCCAGGACTTGGCAGAAAATCTTTTATGGCCCCTTGTAAAAAGGCGTAAAGGTCGTAAATTCCAGACATGTGATAGCCAGATTGTGGCGGTAATAACTTCGTCCGGTGACATAGGTCACCATATTACTTAGTAGCATGAAATTTCCGATAAAAGGTCATTAATGTAACGTTGAAAGCGCTTAAACCAACGCCTTATAATATTTCAGAGACAAAAACGGAGTAGTTTTCAAGTATCACGGTAAACATCAGAGTAGGTATGTTTGCACGTTTTTAGAGAAGATTTAATTTAATAATACTTCTTTCAAGAAATTAAGGATAATTATTTTTTAGAATGTCTTGCCGCTAAATATTCCTTGGTCGAAATTAACACAGTACAAAAATACAGACTGTAATATTTACTTAGCATTAACATAAAACTGTGATAATTCATTACTAAACTCATTTTTACATTGTTTCAGTATTTTTAATATTAACGTTCGATTATAAAAGGGAATCAAAAGACTGTATACCAAATACTAGCAAAGCAAAACTTGTACACAATAGAATGGTGACAGAAGTGATTTACATAACTGTGAAGTTATACTATTCCTACAAACCCATGTAGGTTTATGTACAGATAAGCGTTGGGCAAGTACCCCGGTGGTGATTATTACGCGATCATACTGGGGATATAAACCAAACGACTTGACAACATGACACAATACTTCCAGCAATGTGTTAAGATCATAAACAGAATATTCATCGCTAAGTATTATAATTTTACAGTGGCTAGGTAATTACTCTAGATTCGGGAATAGTTGTATTGCGTGTAGTAAATTCCACACAGGTACGTTACGGCGGTTGTTCACAAGAGACGCCATATACGCGACATTTGTCGCCATTTGTGTTTTAGTACGAGTTTATCGTATCTCTCTAGTGTCACTTCATTGGACGAAAGGGGACATATTTTCTAATAGTTTGTTTTTTACAAACATAAAAAAATGCATCGTTCCTCGTTTATCTAAAGTCTCTGATTTTAACGTTATTGTCGACCTAACGCTTTTATTTATAACTTGTTTCATACATACCTACCTAATTACCCGCGTAATAAAACTTTTTACGGATGCCACAGGAATATTTCTTTTTTTATCCGGTGATTAAAAGCTACGATTTACAAATCTGGGTCACTTTTTTACCAAAATGTGATCGCACCTCAATATGTCACAATTCTTTTCAGGTTCTAAAGATCCACAAATTCTAATGCATTTAATTCGTAGTAGGCACTTCCGAATGGACACACACACACACACACACACACACACACACACACACACACACACACACACACACACACACAAAAAATCACGTCTCCATCCCTTACGGGGTAGACAGAGCCCAAGGTAACAGGTACCTACAGGCCACATTTAGCAAGATTGTGGGCGTATAGTTGGAAAATGGAATCAAAATAGTGATGGGTTGCTAGCCTCATCGCCTATAACATGATTCCTATTATAATCGCCCATTCCCTCGATGGGCTTTTACCATCCGCGCGGGTAGAGAAGCAACTGGTACATTCTATGTTTTTTCTTTGCTCCCAGACCAGCATGGACCAATCCAAATAACTGCATATCCCATATAAAACAACGTGCGTTTTTGCTCAACTGGCCTCGAAATTTGTTTGAAAGCATTGTCTAAACCTGACCGTTGTGTAATTCTCTACGACGGTCAAAACGGCCATGCCATCTCTTATTGCTCTGACCAAGTGGGCAAGACGCCTGGCAATGGCCGCCATAACTCTGGCCGTCGTTAACTTTGTAGTCTCCCACGTGGATCCACAGCAGCTGACAGCCGATTACAACTTTTGTTTTTATTAGGGAAACGTCGGCCGTTAGTGAAATGTCTTTCGCGTTATTGTCACTTGAGTGAAGCGTTTGTTGAGACGGGTTGTGATTATGAGACAATTATGAAGCATTAGTGTCCTTTTGCCGAGTAATTAAATATTCCACTAGGCTCAGGACAGCAATTAATTAGTAGTTTCATGTTTAGAAGTGAGGTTATTTCTAAAAATATTATAAAACATTTGTTTACGCAATAATTGTCACAATACATAACTACAATTTCTATAATTTTCAATAATTTATGAAATCAGGCACTAACATTCGCTCACCTTTCTAGCTAATATAGATAGTCCAAGTTTACATAATATATTATGTATAGTACCTATATATACACCTAATTATAACTTCTATATTCACCCACCGTGCATTACAAGAAATAATACTGTAAGAATAATTGTATTAAATTAAGTGCGTTGACGGACGCGAGAAGAAATTAATGGGAGTAAGAAATTTAATATTTCTTCACCATACACGGAAAGGGAGGGCTTTTCTCGCAGCTATGATAATCTGAATATTGCTGAATAATATCTTAATATTCTGTTTTGCGTTTCGTAATATTTTTTCAAGTCTTTGTTACAAATGAATTAGCATCATTGTATCACTACATAGTATATAAAACAGAGTCGCTTTCCGCTGTCTCTCTGTCCCTATGTATGCTTATAGATCTTTAAAACTACGCAACGCATTTTGATGCGGTTTTTTTTAAATAGATAGAGTGATTCAAGATGAAGGTTTATAATGTATAATTCTAAGCAGACGAATTCGCGGGCAGAAGCTAGTTTAAGTATAATACCTATCTTTCTTTCTATCACAACAGTTCCTAGTTGTTTTAGTAATAGCTGAGACTCAAGTCTTCATTTTCAGGACACAAAGGGAACGAGAACAGACGTTTCTAGATGTTGATTGGATCATTGAATATTTGATTTGACCTACATATTTTGAGTCTCTCTGCTTAGTTAGCAATTTCAGTGCTGGCTTGCGATGCCGACCCTTTGGTCTTCATAGAAATTATGATAAAAGGTTCTTTCTTTTGCGAACAGATATCGCAATCATTCTATGAAAAGAATTCGTTTCGAGAACGCGTTATTTTTTCTTATACAAAAATAAGCTCATTTAAAGATATCTTTGTAGAAACGACAAAATAAAAGGAAGAGTTTACGCTCAGTAGCTATGCAATAATGGTAACAACGCAAAGTAATTGAAGCCAAGTTTATGCTGCTATACAAAGTAAGAAGAGAAGTAACATTTTTTCATTTGAAGCTTACCTACAAGTTTTATATAACATACAATGTAAGTTTACAGCGAATGATCGGAAGCACACGTATGGACTATTTGTTTGTATTGGGTCAACGCACCCGAACTATGTTGCACTTTATTATACGATGGTTCATTCTCGGTTCACTAGGCTTGCATTCATACATCAGTAGACTGGTAATGTATTGTTGACGGCCGTCGAAAGGAAAAAAATACTAACATATAGCTAAAAGAAGAAAGGTCGGGGTAAACAAACAAACAAACCAAACATCGTGAAATCTAAGGGTATTTTTTATCATTAGGTATTCCATTTCTCCAATAGTATATCCAATAGGTTATATCGTTTCCTTTAACAACCATTGTGTTTATTTATGACAAAATAAAACTACCGAAAAAAACTTTACCAACACAATAGGTACCTACAGTGAGGGGATAACATGCCTAAAAGTTTCTTTACGGGATTATATCAAGGGTTTTAGAGGTCTTTGAAGTAAAAGGCCTTTCCTCTGTTTTCTATCATATTTTATAAATATTTAATAGCACAAGACGATTTCTGTAGCTCTTAGGCCGCGGTCGCACTAGTAACGCGATGGCGACACGACAGCGATGCCACGGCGACTTGAATTATTATATATTAGTGTCCGCGTCCGCATTAACTGCAACGACAAACAAGCGAATCACCAATACACACGTTACGTTAGTACATTATTAAACATTTGAATACATGAGCGAAATCTAAAATTTGTCGCCTGGCCGCTTACATAAGCTCAACGTTTCTGCAAAAGCAAAAGTTTCTGAAAATTTTAGCTAAAATGTTTATAGTCTAAGAGCTAGCTACAGAAATAGGTATACGATTTATAGAGCAACGAAATCCCTCTAGTTAGTATGCCATACTATCATTATTAATTAATTCGAGCGCCCATCGCTGAAAAGCTGCCAGGCGTTCGAATTAATTAATAATGATAGTATGGCATACTAACTAGAGGGATTTTGTTGCTCTATATATTGTATACCTATTTCCAAAGCTAGCTCTCCGTCTATTATGGCAGCCAGTCTTTGCATTAAGTTCACGGTGTAAACATTGTCTAAAATCTTTAGTCAGCAACATGTGTAAATTTTCTGTGTCGTTATAGGACGCAAATTGCAAATTACTTCACCGGATGCAGCGTACAATGTATTACACTTTTCACTATCAAAAATACAGAGGGTGCGCCGACGCATTGCGTTATTCTGACAGGCACAGTTCCGTCCTTTTGATTGGTCCAACGATTTCCTCGCTCCATTGAAAATGTATAACGCACTACACACATTTTGTGTACGGACAATCAGCTCTTACATAATCACCTACGCATTGACGATTTTACTAATAAAACCGACCCAGTATAATTGGACCTTCGAATTTTCTTTCGGTATCACGTTTATTGGGTCAATTTACGTTGGTTAGAGCTGTAGCTGATCGTGTGAATGAAGAGTCCGAAAGGAACGCTACGGATGTGCTTCCCACGCGAATTTTATTGAATTGTAATGATGCAATCCGGTCTAGTTGTGGAGTTTATTTATCAGATAGCTTCTGGCAGTTGTTGTTGCGTCTCCTATTCGTTTATTTTCTGTCTGTGAAAATTTGCTCACGGTGTAATATGGAAGCTTCCAGACAATTAGCCGTTAAATAGCTACATTGTTTATTTTCTTTGACACTGTTCCTTTGCTCTGGTTAGTTAAAGATTTTTAGCACTTCTCAAAGAACAGTTTTTTCTTGACACTTTACCTACTGCACTCTTATTCTCGACAGTTTTCTGGATCGTGATAAAAACATGCTTAACATGCTTTGCTGTGTACAAGTTTCTGGATGCTACAAAGACATTATTGAAACTAAACTTGACAACTTGTTGTTACAAGTGTGTTCAATAGTGAAGTACCCGCGACCTCATTGTGAGGCAGCTGAGGCTAGTCTGAGTTGCCTCGAACTGGGCTTAGTACCTACTTAACTTGAACTGTACAAAACTTCCTCCATTTCTGAAAGAGACCGCTTTAATTCAAGTTTTTGTCGGTCGCGACCGTAATATATTAGTTTTATTAAAATTTCGCTGGGATAATCTAACCTGGATGGTAATAGTGCTGCCCTTGAAGTTTTAGCTGAAATTACTGTAGAAATTGTATTAATAATTACAATATTTGATTTAGAATTTTAGAAGGCTTTGGTTCTGACTGATTGAGTTTTCATAGCCAATATTCGCGTGCTGACTGCAAACAACACGATTAAAGACTTTGAGAACGTCGTCGCTACAAAGTGTTTTCAGTTCACCTTCGTTCTGGGAATTGAAGGCAAAATTTAAAACTCTTCTATAGGTTCAACGCTAATATCTTTTTCTTTGATTTTTGTACCCGTCTAGGTCATAGCTACTTATTTCAAGGCATAAGCTTACTTGATTTAGATTATAATTAATTTGCATTAGTATGTATGCACATACTTAGTTGCGATCAGGGAATATTTATCAGAGAGAAAAAAGCGTATTAAAAACTTTTGAGTTGTCCCAAGCGCACACGCGTCGGGTTTATAAGCATACTGATTCGATAGAACTTTTAAAATGCCATTTCGCTCACCCAATACGACCCAAAATTTTGCTGACCAATTCTAACTTTTTTATTAGTAAGGCGTTATCCGCGTGCCCCACTTTAAGGTCGGTCAGTGGAACGTTGAATACTGTGTCTCTGACATCAGTGACATCCAGGGTGATGGATCGTCGGACCAACTGTTTGGTCGCGCACAATTAGTCTGACAGTCCGCCACACCTCGTCTTTGGACAATATAATTGTACGTCAATCACAGCGCACGGAACTTCGCATTACGGCAACCTGACAATAAGGTCCTATGCATTGATAGACGTGTATTCAAATCACGTTGGCATAGTTCTGGAGTTAGGTCAGCCTAAGCCCTTAATACCAGGCCCAATGGCCCAATTCTGATGTCTTGAAATTATGAATCTCTACGTTCTGAGTTATGTATAGAGTTCATTTGATCGCGTCTCTCCATTACACTGACATGTATTAGACCTTAACAAAGGGCTCAAACTGATGAGAATTCAAAGTTAATGAGCGTGTTAGTCTTGTCCATTTACATTAGTTCTATCTGCGAGTATTTCAAAATGTGTAATCTTAAACTAGGTAGTTAGTGGGATATTTAGTCTCATTGCCAAAATGAGGATACATCTGGAAAATTCTGGCTCAGTCTGACTAAATATGGTTTTCTTTTGGTTACCAAAAAAAATGGTTTACAAATCTGTGTTTGTGAGAGAAAATGTGTTGATAGAATGAAGCCGTAATGTTCAAGTTTGTGTTACTAAACTTATAACTTATCTGTGTCGGAATAATTAACATTATGTTTAATGAATCTGTACGAACTAAACATAATATCGTTTTGAGTAGGTATGACGCTGTTATTAACGCTTTAAATAAATTCATGTGTTCAATCTGTCACAATTTCGGGGGAATTTATGCCGTGAAACTTTACACGTTTGGTTTGGTATTGTTCGGTTCGTGAATGCGAGCGAACCCAGGACGGTTGGGTGTTTAGTCCAGCATGTCGCAATCAGTGCACAAAGCGGGTATTTTATTGTGATTTACATATAGAACGTCCGTTGTGAGCGCGTGCCCTGTCGCAGTCGCCCTCTGGCCCCGCGAGCCAGTGCCGTGGTCTCTTTGACCCAACAATTTTTTATCGGATTTGTTAGTGAGGTTACCTTTCAACACCAGACCACTTTTGTTTTTCGGTGAGTTTTTTTTAATACCAGCCAGTTACATTCAATGTTTATGTTATGTGGTGATGTGATAATGATAATCTGAAAGAACATCGTTGCGGCACGCGTAAGATTTCATGCTGTTTGTTTGTATACAATAGCAGCAGTAGCCTGGCTTGAACGATATGATGAATAAAGTGTGTACAGGAAAATAACCAGGATTAAATATCTTGTATATTGATTCAGAAAATGAATTCGCTGCTATTTCTACAAAAGCTTGACCAAGCGAAGTTGAGAGCGAAAATTATCGATGAAGCTTAACTTAATGATTTTGATTGTTTACTACATCTAAAACGTCTTGTTCTTTTGTTCAAAATTTAAACGCATTACAGCCTGCATCTTCGAGATAATAATCTAATTTTGTTGAAACAAAGTGCTACCGGCCCGACCTTAATAAATACATTATTTGCAAATTTCTCCGATATCTGGAGAACAGTGTTCGCTTGATTTCGCCTCTAACGAACTGAGAGCCAAGGGTGGTTCATTGATGGGTAAGCTTTAATTATATTTATAATTAAATATTATTTCGTATCATTTCATTGTTGGTTTCACCTATGAGATAGGCGAAGTTATGTGTAAAGTTCCCAATCCGCGCACTCCACGTGGGAATTAAAGACCAAGCCGTCTCATTCTAAGGAGAGGCCTATATGCTTAACAGTTGGGCTTATGTACCTACACACTTATTTTGTAAATTCACTAATCGAATTTGAGTTTCTAGTAACATCTAAGTACACACTTGAAAGCAAGTCTAGATGACCCCGTCAGGTAAAATAAGTCGAGACGTCTTACCCAGGTAAACGGGTCATCTAGCACTGAACAAATCGGTTGTCAAAAGGGGGATTAGAATCCGTATTTGGTAGAGGTAGAGTAGGCCTGGTAAATGCCAGCAACCTAAATAGGCTTTTAAGCCCAGAAATAAAATGTTCGCAAAGCAGTCCGTAGTACAAAAGGGCACCACTTCAGATTAAACAAAGGGGCTGTGAAAGTCAACTAAACCTTTTTCCTGACTACACACACAAAGGGTTATATAGCGGCGAATGAAAAAGCAACGCTTCTTCCGATTTCCACAGGAAAATGAGCCTTTAAGATCTCTGTGCCGAGCCCGCGCCGCGGCCGTCTAGCGGGCCATCGAAAAATCAACTCGTCGTTTTATCGAGAGCCACCTTTCATTAAATTATTGAGTTGTATTAAAATTTTCTTTAGATGCTTCGCTGGATCCGCTTTAATTAAGACTTCGGCAGATTTAACAGTGATTGAGACCGGCAACTTTATTTGAAAATGTTTGCCGCTTCTAAGGGCTCTGTCAATAATGTGGGCAGGGATTTTGGGTAGCGGTTCTACTGCCCTTGTGGGACGAAAACAAATTAGAAGTAATTGCTTCTAATAAATTATTAACGGAGTCGTAAATATATTCCGAAAGGGGTTTTAGTGCTACGTAATCATAGCCTTCTTGTAACCATTGCTGTGACAATATTTGCTGCGGTTTAAAATTTACGATCATTTATTTATACGTTTTTAGCCACCCGCCCCGGCTTCGCATGGGATATTATGCATATATTTATACATAGGTATAAACCTTCCTCTTGAATAACTCTAGACATGCATATATCACGTCTTTGTCCCTTACGGGGTAGACAGAGCCTAAGGCAACCAAACCTCAAGGCCCAAGTATCACACAAATCACTCTATGTATTAAAAAAACCCGCATCAAAAACCGGTGCGTAGTTTTAAGATTTAAGCATACATAGGGGCAGACAGCGGAAAGCGACTTTGTTTTATACTATGTGGTGATGGAAATATAATGGTAAGTGAAAGAATTTATATGCGAATGGGTGAATGACTTTCATGTTTCAAGATTTTTTTCTAGACATTGACCTGCATAGTTAAGATTAATAGTGCCACTCGGTGATTAGGTAGTTTTTGTTTTTTCTATTTTTAAGTAGACCCCACTGAAAAACAGTGTTGTGGCAAGCCAGAATAGTAATTTCAGATAGGTAGGTACTTAAATAGTATACTTGAGTTCAAGCGTATGTACTATTGCCATTTCTATGTGAATATCGAATTCAAGTAATAAAATTTATCTTCCTGTATCTCTCACGTTAATTAAATACTTTTGGGCCGTTCATGGGATAAAACTTTGACAGATCAACTCATAGCTAAATTAGGTAGGTATGTTTTGTAATAGGAGCACTTGGTTCACCCATCCAAGCAAGACATTTTCAGAATTAATTTATTTCCATAAATATTGTTTTTCCGTGTTACTTTTTATTCTAAATATAAGTACATTCAACAACTTTAATTGTTGAGTCACTATGGAACTGTTTCATATTGACATTGCCAAACTTTAGCAGCAATCTTATCACTACGACAACGTTCCATGTATGCTCAACAATGATAGTTGTTGACTACCTCAGCCTTGCCATAAATTATGCTGCAGGTAATTCCAAAGAACATAAACCTGAACCAAATTAGACAAATTCTGAACTTTTACGGCATTCTTTCGAAGCGCATTAAAGTTTAATTTAACTGAATGGGTACGTGAGAACCCTGTCTGTGTGCAGGCAGACAAAGCCGTGCCAAGTCCCGCGTGCGCGAACATCCACGAACTTCCTGGTTACCACTACATGTGCCTGTGCTAAACGCACTTTAGTACTGTCAACCGCTCAGCGGCCGAAACACATCACAGAAAGTGTCCTAAAAAGTGTTTGGCTATACTGACTTAGCTAATATTAGAGTTATCGGGAATATAATGATCTAAATTAATCCCCAGCTGTGGCCCGAGGATCGATTGCTTAGCAAAAACACCGCGGCAGGAAGCCCGCCCGAGTTTAATCTGATTGTTCGCCCGAATGATATTTTGTAAATGGTATCACTTTACAAATTACACTGAAATTATGGTGAGTGTTTTTGTATCTTAAAACAATCTCGGATCGTGTTGAAATTATTGATATCGCTAAATGTAAACGTAACTCGCTATAAACGTAAAGTTCGTATTTAAGCATGCGATTCGTGACACAGAAACAGACGAGTTAATAATAACGACTTTTATGTTGCACCAATGATTACATTAGTGACCTACATACATACATACACACCGTCACGCCTCTTTCCCACAGGGGTAGGCAGAGACTACTTTGTTCCACTCGCTACGATCCTGACATACCTACCTCTTTCGCTTCATCCACATTCATCAATCTCGTCATACATGCTCGTCGGTTTCGGCTACCTTCTCTACCTGCCCATTTTCCTAAACGGCCCCAATTTGGTCACGGAACGTTCGTCTAGGTCTTCCTCTCCCAACGCACCCATTCACAGTCCCTATATAAATCTGTTTAGTTAATCCTCTTTCATCCATCCTCTCTACGTGACTAAACCAACTAAGCATACTTTTAGTGACTTCAATAGGAATACCAAAATAAATTCACAAAGAATAATCAAATGATATCCGTCCACCGAAATGTTTGAATGTTTTACCAATATTGAAACTTTCGGAGGTAAGTATCTTAAGCAACCTACGTGTTTCATACAATCACCTGTCGTCTTAACCCGGGAGCGAAACAAGAAATGTAGGTAATAGTGAAAACGCTCTGACGAGTTATAAACAAAGCGACACATGAGCTCGAACACCCGGCCTTCCTATAATTTATTGTTTACAAAGAGCGACTTCATATTTGTTTTGCGTCTTTGTCGCTCTCGATGTTATTAGGACGTAGTGAACTAAGTCCTTTTGTGTGAGATGCCGTTTACGGAAATACTTTGTACAACTTCAGTCAACTGCCTTTGTCTACGAAACTCAGCGCCAACGAAAAATTTTAGAATGATTTTTTGGAAAAATTCTATGTAGGTAACTTTTCTGTTTGAATCGTTAAAATAAAAGCATCGATCTAAAAATCAGAAAAAGGAAAGCAAGAAATACAGAAAGGGATAAAGAGTGACTGATGAAGTTAAATTCCCACGTGAACAATTGCATTATAGTTTATTATTATTTAATTTATTTATTTTTATGTTGTACACACTGTCATTGTTTGTTATATGTTAACAGAGCAATTATTAGCAATCGATTATTTCCAGATTTAACGGCAACTAAGCATGTTTCAGTCGTCAAGTTGAAGCTGAGTAAGGGCCGATTTTTTAATCCTCAGATAGGCACTTAACTGACAGATACCCATAGAGTTGTCCGTCGAACAGGGCTTATCTGACGATTGAAAAATTGGCCCTAAGTTATGTTAGAATAGTTAGGTGAAAGCTAAGTCGAAGGAAAATTAATCATTTTTTTAATTATAGACCAAAAGACCAAAAAATATAGACTAATATACGACATAATTTTAAATTCGCAAGCACATCGTCCCTGACGCAGTGACACCGCTCGCTCCCGAATAATAGTGTAACAATTTTAGTATCCTTTAACTTGTAATAAATTTCGCTACATTTTACAACAAAAGCCGCATTCACAGGATAAGCTTCAATACATTTTCATCTGCCAAATTGAGCTGAAAATGAAAAGAGTTCGATCATTATCCAAATTGCCAGCTGCAACTTTCGGCAACTTTGACGCAATACCGCTCGACGGAATGGTTTCGGTCAACGTAATTAATCCCTCCCGCTCTAATCCTTGTGCTTGGTAAAAAATGTTTGACTTTGTTTAAAAGAATTATAAAGAGCATGCTAGATTCAATAGTGGCTTTCATAAAAAATATCTCAAAGAGACTGTGCTTGTATGAAAGCGCTTCCATAATGAGCAACATTCGTGGAAAAGCGCTTTGGATGTTTAATTATAACAATGTGGAAGTCACATCATTAGGGTAATTGTAATAATTAACACGTGTAAACATTCAATCTGAGATTTGGCCTGCGTCAAAGTCACCTTTTTATCACGCTTCTTGTCGTGACCTTGACCCCCTTACTGATTTATTTTATTCAAAAGTCTACCATTATATCTCATGGAATTATTGATCTAATTAGGGTCGGGATAGTATTTATTATAATATCCGTATTCATGACTTCCCCCAAGTCTGCTATTACGATTTTGAACGCGTCTGAACGCACCTTGAAAAAAGTTTCAAGCTTCTTAGCTGGAAACAGATTAGTTAAAAAACAACTTTGACTAAAAGCAAAGCTTTTTTGTGGCACATCGCTTCTCGTCCACTCAAAGGTTGATTGGTAGAAGGAATAAGTTCATCTTTATACCATTTTTTGTCAGTATGTTGCTTCTTTATCATTGTTCAATACTAGTACATATACTATAGAGAGAAGCTCAGAGGAAGCCTAAACTTCTTTTACAGTACCTACACAATATTATTAGAAATTATTAACTTGGACATTTTTTTTGTAGCCGAGGCATCAAATGACGTGGTGACCGCCAAGCCGCCCGCGACTCCGACTGCGTCCGCGCCGGTACTAAGCCCTACCGCGAAACGTGAGTCTCAATTGTTTTATTCATTTATCCTCGTGTTACGTTTTTGACCCACACCCTTTGTTCGATGTAGTAACCTGTTTTGATGAACTTAAGAATTCTAAATAGACTGCTTTGTACCGGCATGTATAGGTTCGAAGTTAGGTTTATGCATCTTAAATTGAAACAGGCAAAAATATTTCTTATTATGCGAAAAATGTGCTGCCTAGAAGTGAAACATATCGGTTGTTTTGTAAAATGTTTGACAAAATGAAACATATTGAGTTACAGTAGGTACATACAAAACATAGATATTTAGTAGTGCAAAGCTTGCCATTCCTAGTCCCGATAATACTATGATATAATCGAGGTCAGTAAATAAACTCAACGTAACGGCACCCCATCCTACATTTTTCCAGCGTACTTTATTTAATTTCAAAACTGTTTAAAATGCAGCACATCGCATATAAACATACATTACACACACAAGGAACAGGGTACGGGGATGTATTATGCCCGGGCGATATTAGCAAGTGAAATGCCCGATTGTGATACGACGACCTACCGCCTGCCTTTCCGACTTTCTGAAAATCATATGCCGGTTTGTTCTGCTTAAGTTAACGCAGGCAAAAGCAAATATAGAGAAATCTAGATGCTCTCCGCATTGTACATCTGTGCTTCTGATTTGTTTTGTTGAACGTTTGAACGACCAAATATGGCCACAAGAAGTGGTAGTTGGGTGTAATGTAGGTACCTAACTGGGTGTGAAGAATAACACAACCGGTATAGAATTACTGGCACATGACATGGCACATTCCATCTTAGCCCTTTAGGCTGGCCACGCATTTGCAATCTTCTGAAGTTAGTTAGTGAGTTGGATGAGTTATGGGTTGGATATCTATAGGCGTCAACATGCATAAAAGTGTCTCCGTAGTTTTAAATTCGATTCAAGTCAATTCCGTAAAGGAAGCGGAGTCCTGTACGAAAGGTACTTACAAATATTTACTCTGCCAGTTTTTGACTTGTCTTTAGTCTTTATTCTCTTTAGACAAACTTGTAAAATACAGATCAGAGAAACTATTAAAATAAAAGTTTTCCGGAACTGTGTGTCGGTTATACCTACCCTTAAAATACTTTTGAAATTAATTTCAAGTTCTTATTTTCTGTATGTACTATTAGTTGAACTGTTGTGTGCATTTCAGTATTTTTAGCGAACAGCTCTTTTCAGCATAATTCGCGCTTGCAAAAATGTTTACAGTAAATTTAAGAATTTATTTACTCGCCGAGAAAGAGTCGTCGCGTAAAAGTGACCGCGTCGACCGCAATTTAAAATAGAATGACCCTTTCAATTCACCAGACTGGTAGATCTAGTTCCCACGGTGGACTTGTAGCCAATTTATTTTAATACCTGATTTGATGCCATTCTTTCATATTTTTATAGTTGTACTAGTTGGGTAACTTTATCTTGTTCCGAATTTTTATTGCTCAACACAACAAAAACCGAATATCAACCCGAATATCTCAACTTGGTTGGAAAATATTGGGTCGGGTAGCTTTTTTTCATGTTTTTTTCCGACGGAAAAAAGGTGTCATTAATAATTTATCAAAATTAACTCGCCGATAGCTAGAGACCATCATATCCACAGTCGTTATCTTGCTCAATTCAAGGTAACCGCCAGAAGTTTCATTTGATCACTCGTTTCAAATACAACGGAAGCTTTTAAATTTATCATACTTCAAGGCTGTAACTCTTTTAAGCGTTATTGTCTCATCTAGATATTTCTACGGTAGGTACAGGAGCAATGTCTCGCACACACAAGACACATTCACCTTATAACCCCTTGAATGCGTGCCAAAAAAGAGCGCCACCACTGTGGCCGATTTGGCACGGTGGCCCGGATTCGTGTGGCGATTATGTCATGGACTATTCGAATGTCCGTTTGTTTTTCCACAGTCAACGCTAAATAATTCCACTTTTTATTGCAATCGGTTTCGTATGCAGCTATTTTTGGTTAAAGTGGAAGGTCACGTGCGTCCGATACACTTGCATCGGCAATGTGTTTTTATTGGTTAGTTATTGGTCGGACGCCATTTGTTCGTAATACGATTATGATAGAATATCCTATTTGAATTTCTATGGAAATAGAGTTATTTTTAAAATTTCTATTGTGACGTTAATACCTTTTGTACACACTTTAAAAATAGAGCTACAGCTGCTTTTGCCATTTGGGACTTATATTGGTACTAGCCGCGTTTAGACGAAGATCAGATCTAACTCAATTTCATTTTTCGGGCGTTTTTGTTCTTGTCCCAATAAAAGTTTACAAACTAATTCCAAACGGTAAAATCACATAAAAGTAACAAAAAATCGTGGTTTATAACAAACTAAAAATCTATCATGCTGATAAAGGCTTCCGAAAAGACCGAAACTAGTCCGATCGTTCTTGACTTGCTATCGGAGTTGATTGACTAGTGGCTTAACAACCTGTGGCTTCTTAAGCGGAAGATCGTGGGTTCATACTAGACTTACATCTTTGAGTTTTCTCTACTCCTATACCTATATAGTACTATAGTCCAAGCCCTTTCGTTTTCCGAGGAGGCCTGTGACCAGCACGGTGACTTTACCTTAATATAGTTATAGGCATTGGTGCCCGGTTTTTTAAAGATGAAATCTCCAGAATTTAGAAAACAGCCGACGAGCAAATGAGTTTAACTGTCGGTCTCATTCATAATTTATTCTTCGCAATAAACTTGAAGACTTGACCCGATTTTCTTTGAAAGTGCGGGAGGATGGGGTGAATTGGAGCATTTTAATGCAGTGTCAGTTACTACATTTTCCGAATTTGTTCCGTAATAATTATTATATTAAATGAACCGTATCTCAGTATCCCACAAATCAGTAGGTACTAAAGTGAAAGTCATCATTTTATCTTTAGCATTTTTTTCACAACATTTTTTTTATTAATCCATTAAATCCTTTACCTAATCCTTGTTATCCTAATTTGTCTAAGTCAGGTAAACTTTTATGAGAACAGTGCAATATCGGCCTAGTCGCCTCTCGTTTATTTATATTTATGACGCCTCCGGCAACTCGCGCAAACAAAGCAGATTCAAATCAACGCTTCTTTTATTGAGAAAGTTGGGAATCGAAGAACAACAAAAATTGCGACAGTTATTGCAATTTAACTGGTTCGATGCGGGATTAATAATAGTGAAGATTGATTGCTTGAACCACCGACAGCTTTTACCACTGTACACGTTCATTTATGCAAGAGTGGATCGGAAATTTCGCATTTTGCATCTTGTGCCGTTAAAACTTATACATTTGAGAAAGACGGAAGTAAGATGAGATTGACAAGTAATAGCGAGACAAGAGTTCCAGCACGCGTATTAAAACATAAATTGTTCAATTAGATAAAATATTGATGGGAACTTTTACCTTATCATAGACTTTCTCGCAGATAGCCGTGTAATCTACCAAATTTGTTGATTTATGCGTTGCTAGAAACAATGTCAAACGTGAAATCTATCAGTTTTAATTTCGTAGAAATCCCACAAATGCATTGTCGGAATTACGCTCAAATTAGATTTCATGTGATGCCCATATTACACGGAGCCAGTGGTAACACAATATGCTCAATGTAATTGTTACAAATTAGAGCCACGATTGTACCTACCAAGATGGACTTTGGAAAACTGGACCAACGCAGGTTAGCCGGCACCATGATTATCGTACCACCCCTAAATTTGCCGTTATTGGGACGGACATGCAAGAAATAAAAGTAGACGAACTTAGATCTTGTGGTAAATCAACAACAATTAAAGAACTTTCTTTATAAAAATAATAATAACCATAATATCCCTTATTTGTATAAATTGTTATAACAAAAGCGTTTTTCTTTAAAAGTGCTATAAATACCGGTTATGTCAGTGACCATTGCACCGATGGTGGAAGTGGTCAATCAGTCTAGATAGCCCGGTCCATTACAGGGGCTAGTTAGACCACTTTTAGTCAGCCATCCAACTACGTAACTCCATTTCCTGAGCCCCGGCACACCTACATGTGCAACGTTCTTTAAAAATAACTATTGCCAGTACATTTCGAAGTTTCGCAATTTGCCCTAGCCGTATGGAGCTTTTTATAAATAAACAAACAGGGCTAAGTTTCACCTGTTTTGGATGGTCTATTTGGGTATCTCACCTGCTACTTGTTTTTGTTAACTGATAAAACTAGGTATACCTAAACTATCGTAACTGTATAATAATATTGAGAGTATTTGAGAGGTACTTAATATGTCCAAATTTTTGTATAATGGTTTAGGATGGAAAGTAACGTTTTATCACGTGTTTTGTTGTATTACGTAATGACTGCAACAAATAATACAGCAGCTGTAATCACTGATTTGCCAGCTTATGAAATCACTAACGAACGTTTATCGTATCTTATCAGAAAAATGTCGAGAGCCATTGAAAACGGCTGTTTAAATGCGTGAAAACTGATTACTACAAAGGACTTCTTACCCTCGTAATGACTCGTTCGTCGGAAGGAGAAAATGGGCATAGAGTGGTTTCCACGTAATTGCGGAAGCGAGGTGCAGAGGGGAAATAAAGTTTTGAAGACTCGCTTACAATCCTTCAATGTCGGGTCTAGAAATTCCTATGCTAAAGCGAAGAAAAGTCCCAAGAAACAAGAAAATTATTCTTAAATTTATAATAATAACAAACTCACTTTCAATTGAAATGCCAATTTAAATTTTCTGCTTAACTTTGCTGCCTTTGTGTTTCACATTAGGAGTATTAACCTTCACACAAATTAAACGTTGAAAATTTTGAAGCGTCCCAACCTAACCCTTATAAGTCATCCTATTCCAGCCATTGTTTTTAATGTTATGCCCCGTTAGCGTCCCTAAATAGTGGAAGTGTGTGCGTGCAATATTAATTAGCAATACGATTTACATAGTGCACGATAAACCCGGCGTGCGCGCCGCTAGCGCTCACTCCCCTCGCTCGGGCAGCGTCGGCCGCCGCGCGCGCACCTCTCGCACGTCCGCGTAAAAATAAAGTCGCTCTCGTACTTCAACACATTTATAATTATCAGTAAATCGCCGCGCGAGCACACGACTGCCGCGGACAGTGACCGCTCGCTGAAAAGAAAAATCGCGAACCCTCCCAACCCGCACGCCGGGCCCTTTAACACGAAGTCCCTAACGTCGCGACGAAGCTATCCCGTCTAAATCGCTACTCCTACGCAGTAGATACCGGTGCCGTGGGACGCGCAAAGCCGCGTTTGATTGGACGCCGCGTGTGATTGTGATAACGTTGTGTCAGTGATAACGATTACGATTCGTATTTAAATATGCCTGATAAATCAAAACGACGTAAGAATAATAAAAATAAACGAAATAAACATAAAAACAAACAAGATTCTAGTAAGATCAGTAATGTAGAAACATCGGAAATGGAAGCATGCGGTGCGTCAGTTGATAGAGATCAACAAGAATGTGTAGTGAATAAAGAAATTGAAGATGGAACCACCTTGCCTTCATCCAGTGGTTCATTAATTAAATATGAAGACATAAATAAAAAAGAATCTGATAAATCTCAAAAATCTAATCAAGATTTAAATTTCAACAGTACTGATTTGCCCGATTTAAATACTGCTGTGATAAATAACAAAACGTGTGAAGAAGTTTTAACTGACTCAATATCTGTTAACCTTCAATGTATTCAACCTTATGTCGTAGAATCTCCTGATCAGTCGATCAAAACTAAAACTAAACTAAACTCAAGCATTAAAAGCAAAAGTCTGGATAATGATGATGCTACAAAAATTGTTGAAATAACAGATGACTGCAATATACAGTCAGATGAAGAAAATTCACTGACTCAAGCCAATGTCAATAGCGCTTTAGTATCTGATGTTGAATCTGATATTGAATGGGAAAAAACGGACGAGTTTCAAGATGATCAAACAATTATAAAAGAATTCATAGCAGAACCTTCAACTACTGGTGATATTCCTATTGCGATTACACATAATGATCCAAGCAGAACACCTTTAACACCAGAAGAAGAAGAATCTTTACGTAATTGTTTACAAAATATGCCATTGACATCCCCGTCAAGTAATTCATCAGAAATTATAATTCAAACTGTGCAAGTTATAAATCAAGGAGTCAAGCACCGGCTTCGAAAGAAAGCTTCGGCAGATGACTTATTCTTCCAAAGACTTGGCCCTCCAAGAACTTTAGATGTCATTGATGAAGAAGGAAGTGGTGACTCATCGAAGAGTTCTCGGCGACAATCCTATTTAAATGAAAAGAAAAATGACACTGAAGATTTAGATGACGATGTATTTGAGTCGGCTGTAAAAAAAGAAAAATATGTCACAAAGATGCAAAAAAGCGGATTTGGTAAGCAAATACAACAACAATGTGTGCTCGTTGATGCAAAAATAAAAGATCCGGAAGTTACAGAAGCACGTGGTGACTGGTCAGTAACAAATACAGAAAAAATGTTTGGCGCGGAGGTGGTATATTTAACAGACACTTCAAGCAGTACAAGTTCCATCTATGATAATAGTGAAGAATGTGACGAAGGTGATGAAACCGATGTCTCAGTGAGAATGATAACTCCAACTATTGAAGTTACAGACACGGAAACCTTATTTAAAGAAACTTTTGTCCCAAGTAGCGAAGTTAATAATGATAAAGAGGAAACACCAGTTATAGAACTGCCAAATCAAATAATACACGAAATCAATGACGGAAATGTCCCTAGTTCTCACGAGATAGTGGTTCTATCTACTGATAATTTAAAAACCAATTTAACTGTCAAAGATATTATACCAGAGGATGAAAACAGTAAATGTACTTATGATGACAGCAATTTACAGACAACTACAAATAGTGAAGAACCAATCGTTCAAAAAACTGGCAATGAATATGATTTAGAAATGAAAGTTTTAAAATGCGAATTAAATGATGCAATTAATAATTTGATAAAAGAAGTTTCTTCCGATTCGGAATCGTCAGAGAAAAATTGCAAGGAAATTTTAAATCGGCAGGATTCTTCAAGTAGTGTTGGTTCCTCTCAATGTACGGCTAAATATAATCCCACTTATTCCTCTCTTAATGATGTTGCTAACATTGTGCATGATGATTTGTGCGACACCTCAACAATCAGCCAAAACGCATCTCAACTTAATAATACAAGCCATGTTAAAGATGTGTTTGAATGTGTTACAGGAACCACTGCACTATCTAAAAATGAAGCTAATATTGAGCCACCGTCATTAAAGGATTTGTGCGTGAGAAAAGTAGCAACATTTCCTTATGGTGATAAAATATTAGAAGAATTAGCTTCTGTGTCGAAGCAACTTCAAAACATAACCATTTATGGTCAGCACTCTAATGGTCAAGAAAAAGTAAGTGAGAGACTTTCAGAAAACCCAAAAAAAATACAACAAACTGAGACGATGCCTTACTATCCATTACCAGATGTCTCATCTATAGAGAAAGTTTCTTTACCAGCAAAGGATCACGTACCACCTCCGGTTCAACCGCGTAATTCATCACTGAAAATATCCCAGGACGAAAACCACTGGGTAGGAATGCCAACAGAATCCGATCCGGTGTATGTTTGCTTTTCTCCTTCACAAAAAATGTTAATGGAAAAGACTAACACAGTGATAACAAAAGAAGACGCCAGTCAATTAGTTGATATGCACAAAAAGTATGTTGATAGAAGAGGCTATAATGAAAACAATGAGAAAGAGCAAAGGAAAGAAAATCGCCGACCAGATAACGATCCTGTCATACCATTTAAATCCCAAACGGGGTCTCGTTTACTGGCACTGATAAGAGATCCAGCAGTCACTGACAACATTAGTTCCATGAAAACCAGGAATCAACTCAAAATTATTGATGATGTACAGCACATTGACAAAACATCGCAAAAAAGATACAATAACACACATTTCAGTTCAGCGCAGGAATTCCCCAGTAACTTTAGACCAATTCCTCCTCCAAGGACACGAAAATTTTCCTCTTCAGTTTATGAAAGCGACGAAAGTTCTGATTTTACTGATAGTTCATTTCGATCCATGAGAAACCAGAGGAAAATATTTCATTTTTCCACTGGAAATTTGAGCAAAGAAATTGAAAATGATATTTCTTCTATACAGAACATGCATCGCTATTACACAGACGTGCGAGATAATTTGAAGGACCAAAAAACCCCTAGAAGACCCTCACTTCCTAAAGATTTGTGTGATCAGCAAATGGAATACATTCGAAAAAAAGAAAAAGAAGTAGAGGCGGAGATTCGTCGACTAGAAAACGAAAAATTGAATTTTCCTGAACAACAAAAGCAAGGGCCAAGAGCTCCATTGTATTCGGAAACTAAAGTATGGGATGAAAAAATTACACGCACAAGTCACCGCAGCATGCTTCTTCAAAAGGATTTGGACTTAAAAATGTGTGCTCCAAAATCACCAAAAGCCTCAGAGGATAAAGGAAAACTATCTGTATTTAGTCGAAGCCAAGAAGAACTGCTTCGTGATAAGATGTACTCAGAATACGTCAATCAAATGGCTGAACGTGAAGAAAGAAGACAGCAAAAGGTTATCAAAATTACAAATAATACTAATAGTAAACCTATTACTATTCCTGACGATATCTCAAAAAGCATGCCAAGTTTAGATTTCCTGGACTCTAAAGTAAATAACAGAATTGAGAAAGAATTCATTTGGAAAGCTAGGCAAAGGTGGAATAAATTGGGTATTAAAGATCCTGAGACTGAAGACGAAAGGGAAGACACGAATAAAGATGTGTACAAGGAGCCAAAAGTAATTGAACATAAAATAAAAGTGATTGAAGGTGGCGAAGAAAGGGATGTGAAGAAACTGCCTAGCCATTTGCAGGAATTCGTGCGTTTCACAGTAAAGGACACGGATAAGGGGAAAAGCAGTCCTGGTGAGTCCAGTACTGGACCAGCATCCCCGCACGTTATGGTATTGTGTGCAGTGATTATTTTAGTGTTAGCTGTTGGCAAGTTTTTTTTGCGAATGTTGCAAAATAAGTGATAAACTAACACAGATATCTCTATTGACTATATTAACTTTTATAAATAGCCTAGTATGTGTATACTCGCTGTGTGTGTCGTTGCATGAGTGTTAGACATTTTATGAATGCATTTTTTGTATCCTCTGTAAAAAGTTATAAGTAGAACCATGGATTGATCGTATCAAAAAGGTGAGTAACTATCCTGTTCCTGCATTTTCCAAACCTCGATGTAGAAAGGTACACGTGTGTGATACACGTATGCATGAGTCAGTATTTTACGTCAGGACATATATCAACTCAGAATTGGATTGAAATAGATTTATTACAGACATGGATTGAGATATCTAATGCTCAACATCCACAATAAGCTTGATATTATCAATTTTATATGAACATGCACGTATTCGTGCTATGCTATTATGGGTAGGTGCCAAAAAATGAAAAATTATAAAGATTTAATAATAAAGATGTTTCTTACAGTTTTCTTTTCAAATTCATTCATAAATACACTAAAAGTGCTAAAATAGTTTAACATAGAGTATTCGCAGACAAGCAGCAAGTGAATCAACCCACACGACCATTTACTAGAGTCAAAAAGTAGAGCAGCTAGATTATACGCACCGTACATTCATAATACAACCGTTTAACGACAGTCATTAGTTAGACATACTCGTATACGTAGACATTTTGTATTCATTATCTGGACATACATTATGAAATCTATGAAAAAATATTAAATCATTGTTATTCAACACCAAACCCAGTAACCTAGAATACAAATTCGTTTTATACAAATTACTACAAGTAATGTCGGCCAGGAAACGCTTCAGTCTAACTTGGGAAGCGGATCAGATTCTCTCTCATATTTTCCTCGAAGATTTTGCCCGTTATTAATTTCTTACATGCTGCAACATGTGCTGGTATCGATTCGTATGTGACTGGAATTAGAACACGAATTATCAATGAGTACCTACTGGAAGTTTGTTGCGGAGCTGATTCTTCTGACCTCTGCTCCGCCAGATATTTTCAAGGAGCTGCAACTATGACGAAACATCGTTTAAAATGATAAAATGCGTGTTATCTGTAAAATCTATGAATTTCAACTTTTTCAACCCACATGTTCAAGATAAGATAAGCATATTTTAAATTCCGATCACACCCATTAGGAAAACTAACTATTTTAGACTTTTGAAAAAACATTTACCTGAAGTTACTATCTATTACTAAGTATCCATGAAAATATATACGATGTATATAATTCTTAATTACCTACTACCGTGAAACCGTACAACTTTGCCCGCTTTTAGCGGTTTTTTGCATTTTTTCGAGTCAATTAGTCCATATTGTACAACTTTATCTGGAACACTCACAAATTGACATACTCTTCTTTGGGTAGATGAGAACACTACATTAAAAATGAGTTTCCTTACTGTAGAAAACGGGCCTCAAACAGGCGGGCCAAAATATTGAAAAAATTTTGAGATTGCCCACATTTGTTTACATTATCTTATCTTTGGGATTATCAACGTTATGGTCATGATTCTTAAAGTCTAATAATCTAGAATAGACATAGCAACGTTGTATCGTATTAATAGACCTTTAAGTGTTATATTTTACGGCCAAATTCGTGTGGGCAAAGTCGTAAACAAAAAATTGACATCCTCCATGCATCCTTCATACAAAATCCTGGATACGCTAGGGTTGTCAAATTTTTACTAATAGCTTTTATCCGACTACGACGATCAAACAAGGTGTAGTATGATATTAATATTATAATTTGCTCTTAACTGTAAATTAAATTGTGCCTGGATTAAGGTATGTTGCTTAATAAAACCAATTTTACATAATACAACAAATTTAATGCAATGCAATGCGTAGTTACAAACGTTACCTACTAAAGAAAAACTAGATTAAAAAAAAAATTGGATTCAATAATGTACACTTTATAGACCACATTCATTGTTGTCTGAAATAAACGGATTATATTTTATATATGATGATAATGATGATGATTTTATTTTATATATCATACTAGTGACAGCCCTAAGAGTAAAATTGTGCTGGGCAAAGCTGTAAAAAGTAATACGTAAAACGTTCATGACATTGCCCACTACCATAATTACGAAATTAACAGAGATAAGGAGTTGTGATTCTGTCTACGTCGTTTTTAAACTGTATATTAGTTACAGTTGAAATTACATAGCTGTAGGACTTTCCTGGCTTGAAATTCACTTAAAGTTTTTTCGACCTGATTGGCCCGCCGAAAAACATACCCGCACTCCAAGCCGGCTCACGCGTGACTGACGATAGATACGCGTCAACCGATAGGTCAGTGTTGTCAGCAATAAGAT
Organism: Pandemis corylana; assembly: GCA_949127965.1. NCBI lineage: Eukaryota > Metazoa > Arthropoda > Insecta > Lepidoptera > Tortricidae > Pandemis > Pandemis corylana. The sequence goes on along the minus strand of OX421856.1, from coordinate 8,182,471 downwards.
TAGCTATAAGCCACATATTAGAAATAAAGTGTATTTGTGACCATTTTTGGTAGATTTCGCTTCTACTGAAATGTGACGCGGTGGGCAAAGCTATATGAAAAGGCAAAGTTGTACGGTTTCACGGTACTGTAAAAATTATGGACCAGGTGACAGACAGACAGCTTGCAGCCCTACGGCAAGGAGATAAATGTGTTATCACGTGAACACACATTGATAAACACGATAATTGGATTAGATTAGACCATGCACAGAACCAAGTTAATTAAGTGATTAAAGGAACATTTTAGCCGATAATAATGCGGTCTTGATTGCGAATGACATAATTATGATCATTCCTCTTATTATCTAATCAAATTCCTAATTAAATGTTATGGTTGTTTTGTTATCATCTTATTTACTAAAAGTAAGCCCGAATTAATAAGAATGTGATTGACCGCTGAAACCGTATTTTGTTCAGAAATGTAACCAAGCCAAAACTTTTTAAAGCAAACAGAACAATACAGTTCTATCGCGAGATTTTTGAGTTTAGAGCAAAGGATTGTAACTGCAAATTTGGTAATTAGTAGCTGTCTACTGTAGTCTCGTCTCGTTGTGAAAAGTATAGTTGTTCGTCTGAAAATGAATCTGCAATTTAAGTTCAACTAATCAAAATCTCAGCGTATTCAACGTACATGAAAAATATGGATGAATTCCTCTCGAGGAGTCAAGTGCATCGTCCGTGAAAATATTTAGCCCGTCTAATTCCGTACAGCATGGCCTTTGGTGACGTGCGTACATACTTAGCGTATGACCACCGCCTCGATCTTTACCACCGGCTATTCTTACCCCACACTGGCCAAATATTGTCACTTTTACCTAGAAACTGTCAATATGGTATATATATACTGTCAATGGTGGAAACAACATAGCACAATTAACGTAAGTTAAACAATTAATAAAAAAAAATTGTCATAGTAATACAAGTTCGAGTAAGATAGTAATCTAAAACTCCTCCCAATGGCTCAAAAGTCCCTATAATACCAGCAGCATTACCCCACTGAATCGCAATGGAGACCTGCTGCATCAAATACGACTCATAGAGCGAGGGTCGCAATGAAATATTATGAAATGCATTTGACAACTCAATTCAAAATCAACATTTACTTTGCAAATAGGCCGCCAAGGGCTCTTTTACATGTCTTTTTTTTAACTATCAGCGCATTAAAGAAAGACCATTATTGCCAAGAAGAACGCGCCGCAAGATTCTTGTCAAAAAGTCTATTTTTCATAATAAATATATTTACAATAATTAAATTCTACTTAACTACTAATACATAGACATATACTACTGTTTCCGAAGAATTTATAAGTTCACGTCTAAGTAAGTTCAATTATTAGCGAAAGGCAAAATAAAACAAGCTCCTACTTTCGACTCCGACCAATAAATAGAGAACTAGTGAAATAGATAGTGGCGAGGGCGACCTAAGGTTTATTTAATAGTAATTTTATTGGTAATGCGTTTGAACTCCGACACAATGACGGACCGAGGGGTCCGTAGTGGCACTATCTAAATTTATCAATCGCCGTAAATTAAATTGTTCAATCTGGACCCCTGACCCGGCGGGCAATAAGGCTGGCATTTCAATTAACTTCGCCGGCGACTTTATAATGTACACAAACTGAGTATCGAACAATTTAAAATTAATTATGCATTTTAAATAGTAGAGCATTTTATCCGATAAATATTTACTGCGCCGAAATTATTGCTCTCAAAATTAAGTGTTGAAAAGTATTAAATAATAAATACTCGTGTGATTAATTTCATTACGATCAGTCTCAATAAATTAATTTAATATTTATTGGGTTCAAACGTTTCGTAAAAAGTGCCGAAGAAATATCTTCGTAATCTACATTGTCTTTGACCTCCTTCTTTTCACTACAAAGTACCACCACCCCCTTTGTTCCAAGACAATTTCTCTCAGATTCATTTTAATCAATTAAGTAAAGTATGTTTATGACGTCTGTAATTATAGTAGTTTATGTGACTGTATCATAGTGAAGGGCATTAAATCACGAGTTTGGGTTTATTAAATGAACGAAGTGATTTTCACCATAACATCAAACGAGTGTTTTATAAAAATATTACAGTATATCTACACAGAAGGAAACTTGAACTTTTAGCCTTAACTTTCTTTTAACCTTGAACTTAGGATATTACAACAATTAGAACTTTTAATTAACACTGCTATCAGTGTTGTTGATAAGTTTGGGCCTATATGGGCATACACATATTATATTATACATTGTTTTTACACAAAATATTACTAACATTTGGATATCTTATTAAAAGTTCAAAATCGTTTTGCAGTTCCATTCACACGACTGACTTTCCGTTTGACAGTTTGTGTCACTTTCAAGCCGTAAACTGTGTATGAAAGGCCAAGTGACCGATTTGTTTAAATAAATTGCCGAAAAAACGTCAATATAGTGATTTTAATGCCATGTATAAAAAATAAGCAATTCATGAAAAAACAGATAAATCAACGCAGATATAAATAAAATTGTGAAGTTTATGTTAACTAACTAACAGATTGATATTGTAAATGATTACCTAAAGTTTAGTGGCAATTACCTACTTAATTCAGGTATTAGGTACGATTTGCATATATGAAAGTTCTGGGTTAAACTCTAAATGCAATAATTCGAACGTTACCAATTCTAACCTTGAAGAAACCTATAACATTTCGACACCTCCTAAGTATACTGAGGCAAGTGACCATTTTGACATTTTCGGTTTTTTACATAATTTTGACTAAAATACTAATATCTACTTGCCACAAAAATTTCATGGTAAAATTCCTGTTTGTTTCGAAAATAAAGTGACGTATATAAATGTATACAACACAATTTGGTAAATCAGTACGTTGTATACTGAGGCAAGTCGCTTGCACCACTGTACGCGGTACAGATATTGTGGAGGGGCGGCACAAGCGTGGTGTAACCTGACTTTGCCTCAGTATACGCGAGAGACCAACGACGCGGCGCACGTCAAATATACCTTTTACGATAGAAATTAAATTATTTTGTCTAAGATACAACGACTTATTTTCTAATGCACTGTGATTTCCGTAAAATTAATGATTATTATACTTGTAACCTTGCAAAACGAAGCTTTTCTTGACAAGTTATTCAACTGACCTTAACAAATTGATACAAATTAAAAAAAACTGTCTTAATAGTTTCTCTCTTAATTATAATGGCACTAGAATATTTATCATTTTATATCAAAATCACAATTATGAGTAAAAGCCTTTATTCCAAATTGACAAGGTACTATAATTTTTCTTTAGTCATCGTTTTTTGTGACCAACCTGTTGTAAAATTCAGTGTGTTGAGATGGTATTATACCACTTCGACAAAGATTTATTTATTTATTTATTTATTCATTGTCAAGTCATGTACATACATATGAAGATGGTAACGTTGTTCTAAGTCAGTCCATGACGCCCTGCAAGGGCACACAATAGTAGTTAATATCTAAATCTAGGATTGTAATATAACGTCAAAACATGCCTTCAAATTAATTAAGTACATAAAGCTATACATTGATATTATCAAATTCATTAATGTTATTCTATTCTAGTTATCTATTATAGTTATCATTAATGATCTTAAGATCTTTGATTTTTTGTTTGTCAATTGGTAAACGTTCGTGGTACGCTACTTTAATGTTTCTTAAGCCAATTATGAGGTCATTGTTATGTACTTCCAACAAGCGTACATACATGTACATGAGAAATACAATCCGGTTACGGTTTTGCCCTCCACAATTGTGGTATAATATAATACCATCGCAACACACTGAATTTTACAACAGATTGATCACAAAAAACGATGACTAAAGGAAATAGTACCTTGTCAATTCGGAATAAAGGCACTTACTCGTAATTGTGATTTTGATATTAAATGATAAATATTCTGCGATAATAACTGTAATATTGCGATAAGTAGTTTTGACAATTGAATTTTTGCCAAATAAAAATTTGGGAAACAAAATTTGCGATGTGATGCTTTGGGGAACATTCTTTGCCAAACATGAGTAATCCCTCATATTGTAATTTTTAAATAAATATTTTTTAATTTTAGAAGTTATGAATAAAGGTGCAATGATAAATCCTACTAAGGCGTTAAAAATAAGGAATGAATCCTTGCTAATGATAAATCGAACCTTTAGAAGAAGCGACTTAAGTTTTTATATTTTTTATAAGTACTTAATAGTACAGTCTCAATAATTAAGAAAAAAAGACTATTTTGGATAGATTTATGTTGATTTTTAAACTAAAACGAATATTGCTCAAACTGTGGTTGTTGAATAAGTTACTTTTAGGAATGATGGAACTATGATTAAAAGATTTACGAACATAATAGAAACAGATTTTATTTGAAATTTACGTTTGTTCATTAAAAAAAAACTTTTTTCTATTATCATTAATAAAAATATATATATTATTTCCCGTTTTAAACAGCAAAACATTAAATATGTTTAACAGTATACAGGTGTAAGCGACCTTAATTTAAGCGTATACTGGTGCAAGTGACTAATATGTCGACCAAATAATGATAAAGGGCATTTGAGCATGAGCTAAGTATTTATTTTTAAACAGTATGGGTTTATGTAACATATTTATCTAATTATTAAATGAAAAATAGAAAAAAATAACAATTAACTTAGTACGGTGTATACTGGATCAAGGGGTAGTTGCCTCAGTATACCACAAATCAGAACACGTAAAATACGCGTACACTAGTGTATCTACCATTTTCTCAAAAACTAACATTAATTTCAGAATTCCATATATGTAGTCTGAAAGGAGGTACTTTTGTTCCAGCGAATCCAAAGTTTTATGGAATTGACTTTACAGATTAAAAAGTTACACATGATTTTACCTTTGCACGGCTCTCCTGTAAAATCAAGATTTTGCAGTTGCCTCAGTATACTTAGGAGGTGTCGATTTAATGACATGCCAGAAACTCACACATTAGCATACATTTGTAATCTCTACTTCATTCTATTACGTAATACGATGATTTCGTTCTGGCAAACGTATTCTTGATGGTGTAAATAGCTTCCTTCCGTTCGCGTCATTGCGAACGTCATCAGTAAATGATAGTCAGTTTTCGACGTAGCCCCTTCCATTAAGGAACAACACGGCAAGTGCCAGTAGTACTCGTAAAAAGGAATACGCGTAGCGATATTTTTAAATCATGCTCGATCAAACTCTGAAGGTTACAATCACTTTCAGCGATGGTTATAACGAATTACTGTACGATATTTGTATATATTTTTTGTAAAACATCTCTAGTTATCGAAACCAATGCAGCAACAGAAATCATAATTTACTATGTATACGTATTCACGTATTATTCAAGATTGAATGTCTGTAAACATTTTGGTTAAATTTTTAAGTTGACACCTACGTAGGCGTTCTTGCCAGGACTTATCTCCATAAGAAGCGTTTTTTTAATTTTGCAAACACCGAGAAAAACGTGGTCATCCGAGTACTGAAGTATTGAAGACAGTACATAGATAAAATACCAAAGTAAAGTTAAATTCATAATAATCGTTTTACTGATAATTCCTTTTTAAAATGTATTTTTGTCTGCGTTTACAAGAGCATTGTGAAATATAAATGGTAATTTAAAAATACAATTTATTATCATGTTGTAAAATCAACATAATTTTAGTTTCAAAGTCGCAAAAAGTGATATTGACCAGGAAAGGTCAAAATTGTTTGCATAATTAAAATCAATATCATACATACTTGCACTAAAGGTCAGGATCACTTCTGTTTTTCAATCCACATGTTAAACGCTTCTTGTTTCCGTGTATAGGTATTGACAATCAGACGAGCTTTGCTTTGAAACTTTGTGTGCAGATTTAATTTTCTCAAACATGCTCGGAAATGTATGCGTTAATGTCCCGATATGAGGACATGAAGTTTCTCGTTTATGGCTCCCTACATTACTTCTTGGCTTAGGCCATAAAAGTTAGTATGAAAATCCATTTTTGTCCGCTGCTCTAATTTTTTTAATTTCTATACTAAAATTAAATTGGCAAAGGAAAAAATTACATACAGCCAACCACCACCACAATCTGTACCTAAGCATAATTGCGACATAAAAAAAAAATCTATGGTACTATATTTATGTGCGGTTAAACATGGTGCTCAAATAGCTGGATCAAATTAGTACATTTAAAAAATAAAAAAGGTGGCAAATCGAAAATCTTTTTTTCTGCTTATGCGTATTTCGTAGTGATTGTTATTATAATTTAACAGAAATAAAAATGACTTCTAGTGATGAAAGTGACGGGGAACTTATGAACTGTAGGGGAGACCTAGGTGGGTTGCAACAAAGGTAAGTTGACACAACACCAATATCTCGGGAACTGTAGAAAATAGAAGTATAGCAACAACGCATTTCAAACCTTGAGCTCGGTCTGGGAGACTTGTCAGAACATGTCGCGGCCGCCAGGCGAGCGGTTGCAGAGATACAGCGTCGGTGGTCAAAATTGTACGAAAAGTAAGTTTTTTATCATTTTTTCGATACTGTTTCTTTATGTGTAATGAATCCGATTTAGTGCTGAGTGTAGATGATTTTTAAAGCATGATTAAGTTAGTTTTACATGCATATTTCATATTTTAGATAAAATAACGGCTTGTAGGTTGTAATCGTAATGACACGTTAAGAACCGTAAATTTCAATGGAGAGGTAAGTTGAAACACCTTGTTGCAACTCACCTCGATCATTTTTTTAAACTTTTTTCTTGTTTTGTTTAGAATGCCAAATAATTACGTGCGGAAGACAAATAGAGGCGAAGACTACAAAGAACAAGAAGAAGAAATTCTCACAAAAATCCGACAGTGAACATGAAAATGATGATGATTATTGATGTCTGTGCTGCTTAGAGCCATATAAAAATAGTAGACCTAACGAGGAATGGGTGCAGTGTATACATAGAGTGCAAGAGTTGGGCTCACGTGGATTGCACAAATTGTGAATTAAATTATATCTGCCAAAACTGTTTATCCGATTGAATCTGTTAGTTTTTTGTGCAATGTTTTATTGTTCTAGTTTGTTATCTTGGGTTAGTTACTAAACATAGTCCCACAAAGTATGTAATACAAAATAAAAATAAAATTGTATTAAAAATATATATTATTAAAATAAATTTGACATATCTAAAGACTAAAATTTGATATAGTATATAGGATAAACCTACTTGCAATGTGCCTTACTAATTATAATTAAAAATAAACTATTATAAGTAGGTAAAGATATTGTATACTGTTGACGGATGACAAAGGCTGTTTCTTTAACATTAAAAGGTTTTCATTCACTTAAAATTTGCGTTTTTTATTTTTAAATGCTTCATTTATCAATGTGTCAACTTACCTATATACCTGTTTCATCTTACCTCTATACTAGGAGAGTTGAAACACTCTGACTTTATTTAGAAATAATTATTTTTTAAATAGTTGTCACTACTAATTACGACTTTAACTGAAATAAATTGTTAGAGTATTAAATTTGCTTTCTAGCGATGTGTATCTCATAGTTCTAAAACGTATAGTGAGACATTTATGACCTGAATTGTAAATTTTGTGTCAACCCACCTAGGTCTCCCCTACTCCGCCTCATTTAAAAGAGGAGGCAAATTTAGCTATGCAAAATATTTCCCTATAATAAACTATGATTTACTTGATTGTCTAGTAGTTATTTTAATTTTAATATTTCCTCACATTGTTTGAGAAAAGCACTATACAAGCTTTGGCCGGAACAGGGATTGCAGGACTCGTTCTATCTGGCCTCGTCTTCGACTCGGCCACCTACCCCAAACTCGTCCAGCAATCCCTTACTTCACGGCCTCTGCAGTAATGTACTATTAATTGTGTAAGTACATGTTTTTTTTTAATTATAAGACTTCGTTCGAAATTGTTTCAACCTAGTTAGGTAGGTACTCGCAAATTCTAGTTTTTTACCCGTTCTTAATTAACACGTGATGTTGTTATTGCTACTACAAGGGAACATTTTGTAAGTTTTTACAAACTTTTATTTAGCTTATCGTAGTAGTATAGGTATAGTAGTACGTACATAAATGTTAGGTGAGAGTCAAATCTTGCATGTCAAATTTGACCCACTTTTATTGCTCGAATTGATTTGAAATTCGGTATGTTTTTATATAGGATGAATGCATGTTATCATAAACGTCAACAAAAAGTGTAGTCGGAAAAAATGTAATGTTCAAAATGACATTTCTTTCAAAGCTTATTTTTTACGGTTGGTACCTACCTAATCAGAATAAAGCTAGACTTCCGAGCAAAGCGGCTCTGGCGTCACTGACGCAGCAACACTACTGTCGCTGCGACAAAGCGATAGTACTATGCGATATGAAAATGTATGAACGAACTTCCGAGCGCAGCGTGCACATTTATTGATAGAAACGAAAACTAAAGATGGCAACTGGATAGCATTTATGGCGCCACAATTTGCGCACTCAGTATAAATATAATTATCGTATTCCCAAGGTTCATAATAAAGTTATGTACAAAAGTGCCTTCATCGCTGCAATGCGAGTTTTTAACAGGTTGCCTGTTGATATTAAGTCACTCGAAGGTAAACAATTTAAAACCTCCTTAAAAAGTTGGCTCACTGATAGAGTCTTCTACAACATGAATGAGTATTATAATTATGACAATAGATCATGCCTGTATTAACTTTTTTTAGTAATAAGTGTCATATATTGTACGTCCGTGATGGATAAACTGTTGGTTCTAAGTATATATTTGTTAACATATCTGTACACAGTTAAACAATAAACGTTATTCTATTCTATTCTATTCTATTCTAACTGTGTCCTATTCCAAAGTAGGTAATATTAACTGTTACAAACGTTTGAAACGCCAAACAATATCACTGCACGTAAATGACACAAGCACCGATTCGTGTATAATTTTTCACATGGTTAATCGCACGTGTCATCCAGGACATAATTTGACGTGTCAGGGATCCGACAAAGAGTTTTGGAGCCCGCGGGTGCGCCGGATGCGATTTAGCCACGGCTGTGACGTCACCGTGGGGGCGCTTATTGTACCTCGATCATTGTCGAACAAGCCCACAGGCATTAGGTACCTATTATATAGCGTTTGTTAGAAGCCTTTAGATTGCCCTATATTGGAATTTTAAATGGTTGTACTTTATTCGAAGCGCTGTATTCATCACAATAAAAACGTTCGTTGTCTTCTATGACTAGTTTTGCCAATTCATAAAGTGTCACTTTGTGATTTGTCGGAAATGCTTAATCAATTTCTTCTTTTCAATCAAATCCAATTAAAAAATTCTTAATGTTACCTTAATTGTCCAATGTTAGAGATTTGACTACCTATAGCACTATTTTATTTTCAATTTATAAACTTCCAAAGTTTGGGCCTTCTCCCGATTTTGTTTTTTGCTACATAAATATTTACACATTTATTACAATTGGTATTTTTCAGCTTTCAGTCCTAACAGTCGCCTGTCTACCTACGCAAAGATTTTTCCCAGGAGACTGCCAATATTTTACACTAGGCAACAGGGTTGACGCTTACAGCGCCATCTGTTTTAAGAGGTGCGAAACTTGCAACAGTAGATCGCGCCACCGCCGCTAGATGTCTAGTGACCTAAATTTTGAAGGAAGTTTATTTTCTCGCCTACTGACTAATAGTGATAATTTTAGTTTCTGAGAAGAAAACTTGCCAATATTATTTTGTATTACAAATGACTGTCTCTTTGGCAGGGGCACGTATTGTATAAGAGTTGTGATAACTGGCCATGACGTCTGGAAGTTTTTCGTATTAAATTAATGTATTTTAGGATAACAGTTCGTATTGTGTGATAATTATTGCGATATACAATTGGTAGTGGAATCAGGCTCTGACAAAGTAATTAAGTATCTCTTTTCAATAAAATAACGTATTAAAATTAAATCGAGGTACCTATTAAAAATTACATTTAAATTACAATTAAAAAAATTACAATAAATTACATTTTAGGCGGCAGAGAGATCTTGATAATTATTTAATACGTAAAAAGAACAGTCTTGGCCGTTTGTCTCATCAACGCTCAGCCCGAATCTTTGGATCTAGAAAAATGAAACCTTGCATTGAGTTTTCTTGTTTAATTTGGACAATGAGTAAAATATTTTAAGTAATTCTTTCGGAATTAGTGTACCTACAGAAACGTAGCCACTGGGGTAAGCTAGTCTCTACTATGATTATTTACTCTGTAAGCTAAACATTAATGGTTCAAGCCTACAGAGAATTCAGTGGACTCCAACTTTTGATTAGGTGCGTAATACAAAGCAAATCCCAGCCCTGTTTGAATTCTGTCCGAACCCTGCGCAGAATACTCACACAATAATATTACTCACGAAACAATTTCAACGTGTTCAAATAACTGTTCAGGAAATACAATTAAATACATACATGAGAGACGTCTCCAATATGAAATTTAACATGAGGGTTTCGGTGAAGGAAACATGGAGAAACCCTGCGAATTACCTATTCCAATAATGTGTGTGAAGTTTGTAAACAATAACGGTATTTAATCTTTTTTTAACACAACACGGAAGACAACAAAGCCCGTAGACTGCAACACAGGAGCATTACAGATGCGTTGCCAGCCTAGAGGGCTCTAAGATAAAATACCTCACTCCACGTGGGTGGATTAGCGAGTGTGATGGTGCTAGTGACCCACAAGGTCCTACCAACAGTAAACTTGATGTTATTTTCAAATTAAGCAAGTTCATTTTAAAATAAATAGACTATTTGAAAAAAAGGCCGACTGCGTCAATTTTTATTTTTGATGTTCCCAGTGTCACTCATGATTAAGACGGATCTAATGATACCTCTCAAGCTCAAATTTAACAAGCCGTTTACGCTCTAGAGCGTGACAAAGAAATATACTTACATACACTCGAAAAACATAACCCTCCTTCTGGCGCAATCGGGTAAAAGAATGTAATTTCAAACTCCGGAATTAATAACTCTACGCCATTTGCCGGTCGCCTTTCATTTCTAACAATGACCATTTTAAGCACAAACAAACGAAAGGGTCTCAAATCGTTACAGTTGTAGTAACAACGCCGATCATAATTGTCGGTGCTTTGTCGACGCCAAATTAGAACGGAAAGGTTCTACGTCAAAGTTCACGTTTGCCGAAAATTGAGTCTTTACGTGACGGGAAAGGGTTAAGTTTGCATTTTTCGAAAATCTAAAGTTGTACCTTGTAATGAACTAGCGAAATGTCAGTAGAATTATATAGCGAGAACCTGTTTGATGTTGTGTCTAGGGAATAAACGGCGATGATCGAACGCGAATGCTTCCCAAACCAAGCGGGACATGTGACAGAAAAATGATATTTACACTAGAAAAACAGTAATTTTATATTGCTCTCCTGCGGTTGCTTTATATTCACAAAGAATAGAGTCAACGACGGGACGAATAGTCTTATTCACGAACCAAACGCAGAGACTGAGCAAATTTAGTCTCAGTCCGCATGAATACATAACTAGGTACATATATATGGTTTGACTTGCGAAAGTAACAGGTTTCTTTGAGACCCACCTGAAACTGTGCCCTCATTTCAAATAAGTTTATGGTAAAAATTTAATTCTCAGTGTAAACTTTTCCAACTGTACCTACTTTGATTGACTTTACTTACATTGTTTTCCAATATACTCTTACTAAGTGTACTAAATTTACAGTCAACCCACTGCTCGCAGTAGGTGAAACTGTACAATAAGTCAAATTTAGGAACTCACGGACTGTTCAAGATTTGACATGAACAATAGAGGTACCATATGCCAAATATGTGGTCTACCACCCTAAGGTTAAAAATCCTTTGCACGTCACAATATATAATAATAATGTCGATATGACGTGGTTGTTAACTTAAAAATTCGACTTTAGCAAGTTTTTGTTTGATAAGAAGTTGGGTCAAAAATGAATTTAAAGTTTTCTACAAGCTAATAAAGAATGAACCAAAAAACTTTAAACTTTGTTTAAGGATACCTATCAGATAAGTTCTTACAGATCTAAATTGTTTTAATTTCACTCATTAGGGTCCCAAATAATATATCCGTCGTAATTCCGGTATCTCAGAACGTAAAGTGCATTTATATTATGTGACGTGGGATTTGCCACATACCATAATCTATTAAAATATAAAGCCATCCCTAAGGACTTAAGAGTTAACGGCACGGAAACCTTACCGGGCACTGCGGTGTCGTGTCCACACACAGATTATCGGGATGGACAATGCAACTGTATCTTCTGTAAGTACATGTTGAGAAGTGGAAAAATAAACTCTTTCCACGCCGCAGCAGTCAGAATGTTCAATCATTGTCAATTTCAGTCGGCATCAATGTGAACTATTTATCAACCTCTTCTGTAAAATCTTCATTGTCATATACCGAGTCCCGTGTACCGAAATGACCTATGTATGCCGCAAATTAATAATTGGAAGATTCTGCTGAGGTTCTAGCGTTTCTTGCTACAATGTGCGTTCACGTTACCTTTGGTAGCCTAAATCCTGCTAAAGCTCCCAATCTTTTTAGTTTAAGTGTGGATCAAGCCTATAAAATTTCTCTATGGCTGAGCAAAGGGCCGTCATACTTCTAAATTTCCGTCATCTGCAGCCCTACACTTATCTCTGGCATGTTATTTAAGAACGCGTCTAGGTTATCCCGCTTTATCGCGATTAATAAGTGTATTTAAATTATTATCTTTGATCATACCTTATATTTCACACTGTATTCTGGTTAAACAAAAGGTATTCCGATGAAGAGATATGTGCATTGGTGGGTTTGTTGTACAAGCCAAATGCTAGCTAACTAGGGAGGCTATATATATATCACGTCTTTATCCCTTTCGGGGTAAACAGAGCCTAAGGTAACAAGACCCAATGGCCAGGCTAAACGCACGAATATACACTCTGTGCACGTACTATAGGGCTTTGGGTCGGAAAAGAAAATTAGCAAGTATCCCTCGTATAATACCATTTGAATAACGCATGATAATAAGTAATGTTTTCGTGGCTTACATTTTATACTGCACATTTTGTAGGTAACTTAATTTTGTACACGCGTATTTTATTACGCATTTGGTATTCTCCGTGACATTTGTGCGGCGTTTACGGGTTACATAAAACTCCTTTAAATAGAATCACAAAAGGGGAAAATATTAAAAGTTCCAACGCACAGTAAGAAGTACTTTCTCAACTCGAATACAAGATGGTTTCATCTAACCTAATGGTAATGGTATAATTCCAATAAGAAGCGGCGCTCTTGTTCGTTTTTAGGATCCGTCAGTTTTAAGTTTTTTAAGTGAACCTAAGTGTCATCGCTTGTATCATGAGTATTAAAAAAGCAAAAAGACGAGACCAAATTGTTCACCTTTGTAATGCTTGAACAACCAAATATATCCAATTCCTATCAATTTGAAGCTTGTTCCCACCAAAGTACCTATTTGCTTATAAATTCCTATCAAATATTCGGCACAGCCTAAATACTCTAACCGTACAGCTGTATATTTCGTAACCGGCCGTGGGAGACTCCGTATCGGGCAAGATTAATTAGAAGTGTGGTTAAATTAATAACGTACCCAACACGCACCCTAGACCCTGTCGAATTAAGTTGCCTATCTAGTACAACACCTAACCAATTGTACTATCAGTGGACTTTCTATCATTTAGTGTGTACGTAAGATGCCATTATGTCTGAGAAACGCTGTTTTCTACCCGGGGTAAGCATGCGTGTTGTTCTCGCTTGTCGCTGGATGCGTCCTTTTCTGACTGACCCAGTAGGAAAGAAACGTATTGTGCAACATGTGAGTAAACGGCGCCCGTGCTAGCTGTGTGTGTGTGTGTGTTGTCTATCGAAAGTTCAAAAAAAAATCTTGACTTCGCATAGGTAAACCCATTACATAGCCACGTATCCAAAATAAAATTCACAGCCAATGGCTTGAGAACCAAAAACAGGACAAATTAAATATTTGACTTGACTCTATGTTACCAAAAAAAGAGTATTTTCTAAGAGTACTTCTAATTCGATATTATTCTGAATGAGGCAGCTAATAAAGCTGAATCAAAACGGAAGATCTTACAATACAATGTTTTCTAGAATATTTCAATTGATAACTTCAACGCTCGGGACCTTCGCCATTCGATTTATTAAGTTAATGAAATGAAGCCAAGTGGAAATTCGGGTAATGAAATTTAGTGATGGGGAAATAATTAACAAAGTTTTGTCGTCTGTTAGATCTTAGAATTTGAAGAAAGCATATTATTTATCATCATTTAATCTCATCTTAATTTACTGTCACTTTGTAAAAACAATGACAACGCCTGAAAACATATTCTTTCGTTTGACAGAAGAAAAAACCTGCATTTTTCTGGTTCTCTATCTGATCTTAAACGTTAAATTTCTTTGTTCTTACAGTATAAAAGGAGAAAAAAAAACAGTCTTAATAATAAGCCTTTGCATTTCTAATACTCTGACGAACAAAAATAATAGGTTGATTTCTGTACATCTTTCTGTGGAAATGACCCGCTATTTTTGTGTTAGTATATTAATATACTCACGAGCAAAAATAACGAGTCGCTTTCCATACAAATTTGTATGAAAAGTGACCTGTTATTTTTGTTCGTCAGTGTATTAGGCAGGTCAAACCTAACAATACTACAAAATACTCAACTCTTAATTAGGCTAGGGAACATTAGGATCACTACATTGTAAAAAACAAAGTCTCTTTCCTCGGTCTGTCTGTCCCAACGCAACGGATTTTGTTGCGGTTTTTTTTAATAGATAAGAGTGATTCAAAAGGACGGTTTATATGTATAATTCTGCGCAGACGAAGTCGCGGGCAGAAGCAAGTCTAAATATATAAACGCACTTAACTGACTAACTCTTCAAACGTCCACCTCGAACTTTTGGACCTAAATAGACAAGAAAGGACTAATTTTGGATATTCCCCAGGGATAAGAAGTTATGCAATGACAGCGAAGCCGCTGGTACAAGACAGATTTATTTGAGCTTGTATCAGGACCTAGGCCTGAGTTTTTAAGCATACCTATCTACGCATCAGAACTGATTACATACAATTAAGTCATTCATTAAAATTATTTAACATTAAGCTTATTAAGTCCATGCTGGTCTAGGAGTAAAGAAAAAACATAGAATTTATCAGTTGCTTCTTCTTTTTTTTTTATTATTATAATTTTTTATTTAATATGAATAGGAAGGCAAACGAGCAAGTGGGTCACCTGATAGTAAGTGATCACCACTGCCCATAGACACCCGCAACCCCGGAGGGATTCTACCGCGCAGATGATAAAAGCCCATCGAGGGAATGGGCAAAAGTCTTAGGAATCATGTTATAGGCGATGCGGCTAGCAACCCATCACTATTTTGATTTCCTTTTGATTTCCCTTTCCACCTATACGCCCACAGTCATGCTAAGCGTGGCCTTTAGGTTTTGTTACCTTAGGCTCTGTTTACCCCGTAAGGGATAAAGACGTGATATATGTATGTTAAGTAAATTCGGTTCAAAAATCTGAAATTTATTTATATTTCAATAAAATGCTTTTCATGATTTCGAGAGAGGTTTAGTGCATCTGACATATTCGATTACAGAGCATTCGTCGGCTAATAGGTGGGTGTTGTCTAGCAAAAAATATGCACTCCACTGTGCGATTCTGTTTTCAACATTTTCTTTCGTTGGGATACAACTGTAAGAAAAAGAATATGAGATGTGTAATATTTAAAATTGTTTGGTTCCCTAGTCATATATTAAATACACCGAGGAAATAATACTGCAAGAATTTTCATATTAGAGTTACCTAGATTATGTTTCTTAGTGTGGACATGACATCCTCTGTCGTCAGACTATTTTTTTTTTTGTATACTTTCATCTGAGCAGATATACCAGAATATGTATATTCTTATGCTTACCGAAAAACTCAACAAAATAATAAACTTAACTCTTAGCATGATATCAATATCATGTATCTACTTTATTTGGTACAAATTGTACCAGACACATCGAATACTTCCATCACTCTCCAACACACAACTGCATCTCTGTCGCGTTTATCAACTGAACATGTCTGTGTAAATGGTTCTAATTAGTTAGCTGAACGGCACGTGACGTGATCTCATGTTGACGGGTGTCATTCGGATGCAAAACGCATTACCTCTCAATTACAGGTAATGAGTGAATGCTGTTGATACCGCAACAGTTATGATATGTGACCGAGTAAGGATGTCGTCCTTTAGAGTTTCAACCTAACATTTTTAAGGTCTTATTACCTTAGGCTCGGTCTACCTCGCAAGTATGAATGAATGAATTTTTTACAGGTAAAATATAAATCTGAGAATCATGTTAACTTACAGTCAATAGTCGCACAATAACTGTCGATTTTAAGAATTTTGACGGAAAACCTATGAAATGTACCTATGTAAATTTTTTTGGTTATCGTTATTGTTATGATAATTTGCTACGACCCACGCTAACACCATGTTATTCGTCACTCTGTTAAATGAACCTGATAAATACATCTGTCTAAAACGATACAATTGTTTATTTAAGCAGGTCCGAACTGCAATGAAAAGGTTATTTTGATTGGTAAATTTAAAAAAATCACTTATCTATGATTTTCTGTAATGGACGTTAATGAAGACAGCGAATAAAAATCCATATTCGCTATATAAGATATTTTTAATAACGTCAAAATGAATAACGCTTTGGAAAATATTTCAGCAGAGAAGATCTAATCAGAGCCGTATGTGTGATCAAAAAAATATTACATTTATTTTAGAGAATGCAGGAGTATTCTAATAAGGTACTCATCTAAATCTACAAAATGTATACTTCTATACGATATTATAAAGAATAAACTCAAAAATTACTGGACTTGAAAAAGTAAAGCTACTTCAAAGAGACTTCAAAAGAAACTAAAAAAAAACAAAGCGCACGCGCACATTATAAAAAAATACCCAAATCTACAGATTTAAGCTATATCGCTTTACCGTCTTTTAAGTAAGAAGGTTTTTGCTTGGAATTACAGAAATCGAAACGGTAAACTTACAGAACAGTTTTGTATGCAAACATCCATAATGATAACACGGGCGTAGCGTCTTTTATGAGTACCGTCTGCGGCTACTGGGGCATCCTTGCCTTGCCGATGCTCAGCCGATGGCAGTGCGCTTCGATGAATATCTGGCGAAGCTTACTTCGGCGGCTTCATCCGCTTGCATTCTACGGACAAAAAAATGAATAACGTTAGAAATAGAAGTCGAATTGTTAGCTGAGATGTGTTTGGTATAGGTACATTTTTCTGCCCTTTTCACAATTTTACTGTAACCTTAGCTCATCAAACCGATAGAGAAACGAGTCCAGCTATTTTTTTTATATATAATTCTAATTGAAAATTGGCCTGACTGCTAACTTTGACTAGCTTTGTTGAGTCCGTTTGTTACTTTCTAAACGTTCTCAGCAGAATTTGGCACCATTGAATTGTTTAGTCCTAATATAACAATTCAAAATAAACATGAAGTTGCGTAAACGTTTCATTAATTGATACAGTAAATTTGAGTTCAATATTATTGTGAATTGCCCATTGTCTACAAGCTCGTATTCCGACTATTGTGACAAAATAGCAATCGATGGAATATTGTGCCGGTTGGCTTTGATTATCTCTGTTAGGATCATCGCATTTATGTCACCAGTTTATTTTAAACTAGCTTTTACTCGCAAATTCGCTCGAGTGTCCCATTGGTTAAGTTAACATGTTTTTTACCGTGATTTTAAGTAGGAACACTCTCAAAAAATGACATGTCTCTAGACGTTTAGCGGTTGAGAATTCGGGAGTTTTATGCGTAAATTCTGATCCCGTCAGCCGCTTTAGTGGAAAAGATCGCGTAACAAAACCCATAGGTTATCATTACACTTAAAACATTGCAATTTATAATTTTAGCACGATATACGGTTATCTGTTTTCATGTATCTCCAAAAAAAATTGAATATTGTAAATTTTGAAGCTACATTTGATTTTGAATTAAGTTTGAAAAGAAAACATAAATTTATCATTAAATTCATGAATACTTAATATAGTAATATATCTGAAATAGAAGATTAATGTTAAAAAAAGCCACTTGGTTTCTACGGAGTAAGTATAATAAATATTTTTTCTATGGCCCCAATCATTTCAAGGTTTCAAAGTCATTCAAATTTCTATTTGAGGAATGTTTTCAGAAGGGCATATTTTTCTATGGTGTTCATAAAGAAATAATCCCTTTTGAAAAGGCACTACTCATTTGGAAAGTAACCATTCGATCATGCCAGACTGAGCAAACGTGATTCACACCTCTCGTTTACTATTTTGCGAACTATTATTTGTAGTACGTAAAGCGTAGGAAGGCGTAGGAACGGATGTTGAAGATCGAGTTACGAATTCTCCGGTACCGTTATCGGTATTGATACCGAATTTTGCCGACTACTTCAAGTTTACTGTTTGTTTTCACTATATTTCAACTTGGAAATTGTTTTTATAAAGTAAAGTGCAAGGTAAAGCTTCTGTACGAGTGAAGGTTGTACAGAAAGTTACTAGTTACTTGTACTGTAAGTTTTATCAATTTTATACTCCTACTTTATTGTTTCAGTACCTATATTTCAAGTATTAGAGATGTTATTGAATTAGTACCAATTTCAATTAACCCTCACGGGAGAAATTTACCTGTTAAAACAAGGATTCACTGTTGTAACAGAAGTACCAACCATTGTTAAGTTTCTGTACATCTTGTTACTATTAAATATTGTTAAACCTTCTTGTCTTCTGTGTTAATATTAAACACCCTGGCTGTTTTTGATACTATTGATTTATAATTTAGAATACGCTTTTTTGTGTTCTGTGTCAATCACTTGTCTCTGTACTCTCTTGCATACCGTTACGACTAATACATTATTTTATCCCTGCTCTGCTTATTTTACTTCAAGAAATATATATTTTTTTGTAGGTCAAATCATCAGTTTCTATTGATGTCGCCAAAAATGGTAAGGCAATTTAAATCGGATTTGAACACATTAGGTACCTAATTCTTAATTTTCTTATAGCGTACAAAGTACGATGAGTTTTGTTCTTATAAATTGACGCACAGGTTTCGCTACACGGTCACGCTATTTGGCTTGCTTGAAAAGTTGGACACGGGTTTCTTCTGAATTATATTTACTCTATGCTATACACTTTCACTATTCATGCATATAAAACGAACGATCGAATTTAAGTAGATTAGTAAGAATACGCGCCATCTAGTCTAGCACAAAATGTCACTAAAATTGTTCCCTTCACTATTGATCACTATTTTGATTCCCCTTTCCATCTATACACCCAATATCATGCTAAACGTGGCCTTTGTGTCCTGTACGTTACCTAAGGCTCTGTCTACTGTCAATATAATTGGTAATGGTTATCGTTAAAGTTGGTGCAACTCACTGTTAGTATAGGATTCCTATCGTTACCTATGAGTATGTCAAGTGAGTATCCCGCGAATCTGAATCGAGACGCGAACACCTAGTTCTTCCCTACAGCCCAGTAGGTGCCATAGTGGACTCCGCCAGAGTTTATTTCGAGATATTTTGTTTCGTTCTATTCTCGGCCCTTCCTGTCCCGACGAACGACGTGCGAATTTAAGGGCGACTTTAATGTGAGTTTGAGACTATTATTTGTTCGACTGTTATTCTCTGTTCGTCATTACGCTGGCCCCCGTCGATGTCATTTTCTTGTCAAGAAGACACTTAATAAAGTAGATCTGTCGAGGAGTTTTACAACGAAGTACATGTTTTTGAGAACAAAAAGTTATATAGACTCTTATGTATTATAGTTATTTTGTATTTTATTAGACAATTCTTTAAATATAATGACACTTTATAATATCAGACTGTGTACACGACTATTCATTCAGTGATGTATTTTCTAAATGTTTTTTTAGGAGTTGGTTCCTTTGGATCCGTGTATTGCTTTATAATTTCGACATTCCTTTGATTCTAAAGACTTTAAATAAGCAATATTCATGGAAATATTAATATGTTAAGGCTGTTGCTTTGAGAGTTGACCGTATAAGCACCGATATCGATGTCGAAGGATTACTCGAAGCCGCCAAAATATAATAAGAATCTCGGAACTGAGGACCAAATATCAATAGATAGGGTAAGGCCGTTTTAGCAAAATCAGTGTACGTACAGTCAAAAAGGGACTCAAGGAAGTGACACGGTATTACGAGCGAATAGGCAATCGGAATAAAATAAAATAACAGAAAGAGACGGTTGTTCTGTAAACCAATATCCGCAGGAACGTTTCATCCCTAATACACAATATGTCGGAGCGAGGGGCGCGACGACAACATCCAGAGGGTAATCGCTGATAAATATCGTGACCCCATTTTAAAAACAGCTGTTAAATGGATGGGGTGTAAGAAATCATTACACCGAAATCAATTTATAGCCTGTTATTAAATTTATTGATCTAGTCTTATTTTTAAATGATATTAAGCGTACGAAGATGCTTTAAACTGTTTAAATTGATAGACAAAGTAGACTTATTTATCAATTGACTCCGGCTAACGCTATAAATTAATCGCGCTCATTTGCAACTGCTATCCGGGCGACATCAAACAAAATTAGTCGGTACACGGCCACACACCGCTCACTGCTCATCCCAGCGGATAGTGAGCATGCCAGCAACAAAATGACCATATGCCGGTTTTCCATTGTTTTCCATTTTCCGCGTCATGAGTCGTTATCACTGGCGCGTCAGTACGCCCGCGGCCGTCCGTCTCGACGCACGCGCTCGGTGTTGCCATTTCCCGCACGTTTCCCAACATTTCCTCGCACGCTCCCGACAAACTCCCCGCTCCCGAGCCGCGACGCGACGCTTCGGGAAATGTCACCGTGATATCTAACCTATCCAACGGTGTGTATAAACAAATATTTCAGTGCTTTAGTGGCTGTTAGAGTTAATGTGAATCGAGGCGACCCCCAAGTGTCCCATACGTCTCACAGTCACAGTTGATCGGATTACGGAACCGAAGGGATTATTGTTTAGCCAAAGTAAGTAGGCGATAAGTTAGGGATTTTGTTTGTTTGGTTATTTAATGAAGTCATTTGGCGAGAGAGATCACGGTGTTTGAGCAAGAGATTAGCTGCGATAGCGGAGACGGAATGTCGGAAGGTCGCTGCGATTGTATTGTTTATCTTTTATCGTTTATTTTGAATGGCTCTATCTCTCGTTTTATATAAAATGGTTTATTAAATAATAACACGCATTTATCTCTAGTTATTATTAACCTATTATTATTTATTTGTATTTCAAATTTGCTCTATATCGTCTGTATCTTCACACATCTACGAAAGAATTCAATGACTTGTTAAAGTTCCTGGTTTGCAATGAGCTTTCATGGGAACTATAGTAGCTACCCTCTCATTCTGTAAGGAGGCTTGTGCCAAGCAGTCGGCCGCAAGTATACGCTAGAGATGATAATAATGATAGTATACATTTTCAATGTAAAGCATCAATGTATGTAATGGTTAGTTCCAATCTGATCTATTCGTTAATAAATTAGATGTCTTCTCGGAAGCCAGCTGATTAAACGTAGAATTAACATTAACGTAGATCCATTCGTGAAAATTTGCATAAATCTAAATGTTTTGAGCGTATAAAGCCGTTATTAGAATATCTTTATACGTGAATCGAGCGGATTTCATATCCGAGTAACAATATATGTGTTTTGGTAATAATATACCGCACGTTGTGCTAGCTATTCGTTTGAAATTCTTTGTATTATATTAACATTTGAATGCATATTGACATGCCGTTGAAATTATTATAGTCCATATATTAAGATTACGTAAGCGCGTGTATGTTCTATGTATTAGTAAACTAGGTAAACAGAATGATCTACTCATTAGTGAGGCTAAGTCATAATCATAAACTGTAATACCTATCGACGTGACATTCGCGTACATTATCCTGCCTCAAGGCGCACAGCGGTTAATTTATTATTGAGATCCGCCTAGGAGTAGATTAACACCATTGTCGTCTACATAATTCATATTCATTGCGATAACTCTAAACCCTACTCCTTCCTGCTTCCTATCTCGAGTTGTAGGTGCCTACGCAAAGTGACAATAGCTGAGTAATATTTTCGAAAGTTGCAAAAGCCAGTATTTATAATTCACCACAACGTCATGCATGATGTTCAGAATTGCTACGGTTTAGTTTAAAAAGAAATCCTCGTGGATTACAAAAACTTCTTTTTTCTATTGAGACCTGAAAAACGAGTGACTAGAGAAATGAAAAATCCATGTGAGATACATTTTTTTAAGCGAACGCTTTTGTGAGTGAAGAAACTTAACTATATATGACTATGATCACATGCAAATTTAAAATGGCCCGGTACGTTGAAGAGATACGGAGAATTAGTTCATGAATTGATAATGTGGGCGAGATGACCATTTGCAATAAAGACAAAAGAGGGACAAGACTGCAGCTGGGTCAGGGTCGAAATACTTAGCAATAGGAACACTCTATTATCTGCAGAGCTGTAAGAGGTAAAAGATAGGCGCCTTTGTGGACATTCTCTTCATCCCCTTAATCCAAAGAGCAGTTCTTTTGTTGCCTTAAAATTACCAATAGGTAAGATTAAGACGGTATAATCCCGAAAAGGTTTCCGACAATTTGTATCCTCTTATCTATCTGAGACTTAATGAGAGATTAATTATTTATAGCTGACTGCAAATTAGATCGATTAATTAACTTTAAAAGATTTCCATTACCTCGTGATTTTCAGCGTATTTGACTTGGAAACAACCACAAAATCTTCAAGGCAACGTTTCGTGCAGACTCAGTAGGATGTGAATGCATTACTGTTTACATTTAAGCGATCAGTGTTAATTAGCAGTGGTAACAACGGTGCTTTCATTAGTGGGATGGTATTAAATATTTACATCAGACATACCTGCAGTACATACATACATTCATACATAAATCACGTCTTTTTCCCTTACAGTTACTTTAATATAATTTAAGGCTCGGGGACCTTATACATCCCTTTTATAAATGTAGGTAGGTATTTAATTTAAGTATCTTAATGTATTTCATTTGGAAAAAATGACTTTCTGCCAAGTTTCTTGCGGCGCATTCTTCTTGGCAATGATTGTATTTCCGAATGCGCTGGTAGTTTCAAAAAGACATGTAAAAGAGCTCTTGGCGGCCAATTTTCAAACATTTTTTTTTTTTTTTTGAATTTTTTTTTAGTTTCATAATTGTACAGTATCGGGAGATGTCTACCCTGTAATGGTTAAAGACGTGTTTTATGTACGTATACATGTATCGATAGATATTTATGGGATATATTATTTGGAAACAATAATTATTTTAATTACAGCTTACAAGTGTACGTTACATGAACGCAAAACTTTTCGTAATTACAGAAATTTTAAACGTGATAAGAAGTTATGAAACTGAAAATCTTAAGTACCTACAATTAAGCTCGTAGGTAATTATAGGTACTCGGCCCCTTTTAGAGTTCAATGGAATTAATAAACCATCAAAAATTAGTTCAGTTGCGATAAGGTCAAGTAGAAATAGCATTTGTTGTATTGTAACCGAATGTGCTTTACGGGCATAATATGCTTAGGTAAAATGGTTAGTAAATTAGTTCAGGCGTCACACTGGTAATTAATTTTTTATACTAATACATACATAGATATATAAATTACGTCTTTAGCCCTTACGGGGTAGACGCCTAAGGTAACGTTTAGCGTGCTTGTAGGCGTATAGGTGGAAAGAGGAATCAAAATAGTAATGGGTTGCTAGCCGCATCGCCTATAAAATGATTATTAATTTTGGCCATTCCCTCGATGGGCTTTTTTCTATACTGATTAATTGTTATTAATTAACCTTGCTATATTACCGAGAGCTTTTCAAGGCTACATTACTTACCGAACCCGTCAAATTAGATAGGGGTCAAGCGGTGTTAAGTTTAGAAAAATCGGCCAAGAGCGTGTCGGGCCACGCGCAGTGTATGTGCGATGTTGCCTGTTACAAAATGTGGATATTAAACATTTTTTTCATTTTTATTCGATACTATCTACTATGAACATAGTTCACGGTTTCAAGTACATTTTATAAGTTTGTCGACTATTACTACCAACACCCACAATATTTTTCAAAGACATTTCCAACGACAAGAAGCAAGAAAAGCAAGAAAAAAAATCATACCAACTTTACGCGTACGTTACCCTAAAAAGAAAAGTAAACTATATAACATAATATGTATACTCGACTACTCGTACCTACGTAATCATCCATGATGAGAGTAGAAACATTTGTAGTTATCATGCAAACGTACCCTAACTGTGATTGGATCCCGGGACCTTAACCCTGTTACTGACTATGACACTAACCACTACGGTACCCAGTACCCAGTCATCGATGACTCACGACTTAGCTTTTAATTAGTATAAGAGCATTTTCCCTTCACATATTCCCATAGAGCAAGACATTACCAACAAAGCAAACAGGCGATGCGGCGGCGATATTCAGGTCAGGGCCCGGACAACGCCTTGCCGCGGACATTAGACTGATGTCTGATAATCTCTTATTACACAATTAGTCTCCGGCTTCTGATAGTATGTGATAAATTTTGGGACCGAAAGGAGGCCCCTGTCAATGTCACTATAACATAGATACATAATACGTTTCATTTGACGCAGCAAGCGTAGCGCAGAAGCTCTTCAGATAGTAGGAATTTGGATGTCACAAACCAAAGATATGGTAAAATGCCGCGTTTTCAGACAGCCTTATATGTTATATCCACCAGCGGATTGTTAGGCTGATGAAGTTGATGATGATCAGACTTTTCATTTTGCCTTAGCTTGGAGATATTCTTTCGTTCCACAACTATGTATATGCACCGCACCCACTGCCTGTTCAAAATCACTCCTTTGCATACTAATTCATTGAATCAGGAACACTGAAATATAGACAGACGACGTAGATCACTATCACTACATATAAAATTATCTCCTGGTTTTTTTATGTAGTAAATTTTAATTAATATTGAAATCTCAAGTTTATTAAACCTTTGTTGATTTCGATTAGCTAATAAGTTTAAAAGATATTACGCGGAATATTCAGAAGATTAAAGAGCGTGGGAGTAATTAAAATATTGGTTCTATATACTATGAAGAAACATCAAACGGCCTCATGAGACAAAAATGAAATAAACGTAGGTTTATTGGAATTTCATTAAAATATGTCATAAAGTAGGAGTATGATGAAAATAGTAGCGACTTGCATAACACAGACGAGAGACCAAGTGGGCGTTAATTTTGAAGAGACCTTTCACGGTAACAATGCAGTAGATACTTGAGACCTTTGCTTTATTGACTGGGTACCGTGAAATCGAGAAATCAATTTCCACGGCTGCATCTTGCAACGAATTAACGTAATTGACCCTTTACGGCACCTTTTATGGCGTATACGATGTCCTAGTCTTTAAGCCCACACATGGTGCCGGCTCTTTAGATACTTGTTCTTGGGCATATTGTGTAATACCTACCAGTAATTCCTTATTAGATACAGCTAGTGACTAATCTTGAAAGTACTCACGTCCAAATACTTTGTTTGTTAACTCTTGACTTCGTAAATAGCATAAGTAAACATCGAGTTTTGACTTTCCTCCCCTAATTAAGGCAGCTTTGCGACTATTTGTTTCCATAACAATGAAGGTATTGTCGAAACCTTATCCTTTAGAACTGACTTGTATTTTTGTTTTGTATAAACAATCCTAACGAGTATTCTGAAGAGTTCGTAGTGGAGCTTAATTTTGGACTTGGAAACATGCTGCATTATTTAGACGAGAATACAAAATTTTGTTGTGTCGGTCACCGGACCTAAGCGTACTTAAATTTACAGTCGCTCGTGCAAGTTGCAGGCAAACATTTTCAAATAGACATAAAGGCAAACTAACTGCAACACTGCATCTGCAAACAGAGGAACAAAGCCAACAAGAGTAGTCAACTCTGCCGTCACGCGGTAATTCCGCTAATTCCGCAAATTCGACACTACACTGCCGTACTTTTAGTTTGCTGCTACGCAAAAAGTTTTGTACCGCTGGAAATTAGATGAGGACTGAAAATTCTGATGAAACGAAACGTGCCAAAAGGATTTTTGTAGGTAATATATAATATTTAATTTTATATATATCAAACCAAAAAATCCATACAAAGGATGGGTTCAAGTTAAACATTATTTATCGTATTTTCTACATTATTTATTTTGTTATGAACGAATTTAACGCTTTTCAAAGAAGTTCTGCGACGTCGATATTTATTCATTAGAGCTTGTCTAAATGCGCAAACTAACATTGTGTCACTGCTGCATTGGTCTAGTTATAATGACTTGATTAGTCTATGATCGCAATAAATTACAGAGCAATGTTATTATATTACAGGGTCGTAATGATTTTTCTAGCAATAAATTTATGCCTAGCTGAGTAATCAGTGTCAAAGCCTATTCATTAAAGAGTGAATGAATGAATAGGTTTGAATTGGAGTGAAAGTTAATTGACTACGACGCCGTATAAATGCCATAAAATTGGTAATCTATCCGCGTAATACTCTCTTGTAGGGATTGCTTACTAAATTGCTATTGGCTATTAGCAATTCAGACTTTCCTCTTACACAATAATAGCGCTGAAAATATAACCAATATTGTGATGTTGGTAGACCCAAATTTATTAAACTGAAAGCCTCGTCCATTAGACCGCTTTCAGAAAAGTTTTGTTTTTCCACCTTTTATCGTTATTTATTTTTAGTTTCAAATGTTTTTATTTATTTACGGTCTTCTAATGGATTCACAGAAATCGGCGTTATGCTCTCCGCACTGCCCGTTATATATAAATAGATATTCCATTGTATTTTGTTCAATTTTAAGAAGGATATAAACTGAGTCGAAATTCGACTCTGTTGCTATCAGCAGATAGACTTTCTATTGAACTAATAAGTACCTATTGTGTGGGTAACAAAATAAATAGTTTTTGTTCGCGTGGGTGCGGCACACTGCACAGGATCTGAGCTCTATTGATGCAACTTGCACTCATGTGAAACGACACGCCTAGCTCTACCAGCGCGTGGGGATCTGTTGGGTTTCTTTTGACATTTTAGTTTCTGTATTATAAAGAATTATTACAGTTTCCGGTCGCTTATTTTTAAATATGAAGGTGAATACCACTAATCGCTGATTTTTTCCCGTATTAGTTGCAAAACAAAGAACTAAATATGAATTTTTCAGTTTTGAATTCTCTAAAATTTAATATTGAAATGTTATAAAACCGTATTGCTAAAATTACTAGTACCTGCATAGTGTTAATCCTCAATCCTCATCAGTTAAAAGCATTCCGGACTCAAAAAATGTTTCCGCATGAAATGTTTGAGAGCTCAGAATAAAATTTTCAGTTTAAAACCCCCGGGTTAAGTATATAAAACATAGGTATATCCTTGGTTTAGCAACGGCAAGCACATGCGTCATTAAGATCCTTGTTAAGTCATCGAGAATATTTTTCCAATACTTAATCTTTAAGGCTTAAGTTTTCGTTTAGACAGCTAGTTTCAATACTAATTTATCCTATTAAGTAATTAAAGCCCAGCCTAAGAATGCGGTCAGACTCCGTTAATGCAAATGATGAGTAAATAATTCTAAGATACCGACTCGCTAAGTCCTTGGAAGAAGCCGTGTCATAGTTCGAATACGCTAATAACAACGCAAACAAGATGCCAGGCAGACATATTAATGGCGTTTAACACTGTAACGTGAACTTTAATCGATTAACGCATTAGATTAAATCCTTGTCAAAGGAAAAGTCATTTAAAATAACGGGTTCTAAGATAAAACAGAAATTCTCTTAGCAACAGACAATCTTGATTTATTTATAATGGTTAGATTTTGTACATCCTCTTTCGAGAACGAAATGTCCTTAAAACTCTATCATCACCATACTCTGCATCCCTTTCGCATAAAAAATTCATTTGTGGTAGAATAGTTAATCATACTTGTTTAACTAGCAGCAGTCGCTCGTCAATTGTTCCGAGCTGTTCATTAAAATTAAATGCCGTCAGCTTCCAACCCGCAGAGTCTTGTTACCAATATGATATTACCACTATTTTCGTCTCTGACTGGGGGCCAATTCGATTTCATGGACTAACCACTGCCAACGCCAACTGGCAAGCTTACCTGTGCCTCTCCGCTCGTATTTTGCTCTAGTCCACCGCGGTAAATTCCAGGTGTTAGCTTGTTTAGAGAGCCCTTTACCCTTCCTAACGAATGGCGGGTCACTGCCGTGAATACGACGGGATCCTAGATAATGGAACGCTCGCCTTAATCCCTGTAATAGTTTCAGCATCACGATTTCACCGACGTGGAAAAATAAATTTCATTTCGATCCTCCATCGCAATGAAACCAACATTTATGTTGATTGTTTTTAACCTTCCACTATATGAATTGTTGAAATGGTTTCGCGGAATGCAGATTTCATGACGCTGTAAAATCATATGAATTAGTTATTGATAAATGTCCTCGAAACTGTATTGGAGGCTAAAATATGCAACAATACGGGTTTGATTGGTTGCCACAGTTTTTCCCGACTGCACACAATATTTGCATATAAATGAACTGCCGATATTGGACTCTGCCGAAGCTGCTTTATTTAGTCATGGTGTGAAGCTGACTTTTATGATGGAAATTATATTTTGTAAACTTCGACTGTCACTCCAAATAATTAGAAAATGCGAGCCGTTCCATTGCATCCATGTGGCCCCCATTCTAGTTGACAAATGTCGAAGCCATGACATGACCGTGACCTCAGTTGGACACGTATTTTAATTGTGAATGCGTAATGCAGAAGGGGGACATGTCAGTTGATCATCAGTTCCGATCATCTCTACACACTGTTTTGTATTCAGCACGATACTCCTGATGTCCTTGGACTAGCTCGGCCACTTAATTAGTCCACATACATTAAGTAACACCATTCCACTCACGAATCGCACGTCAGCATTTATAGTCTTGTTGACATTGCCCGTAGAACGGAATAGCTGAGCTTTCTCCACAATTATTCTGTACACGTTAATTCAATATTTACCTAGCACCGTTCACGAGACGGACGAGTCGAAATGACCCACATCCTTCACCGTTACCCAGACAGATTGCGTTTTGTTACTGTAATAACATATTTACTGGCCAACGTAGTTTAAATACAAGGTACTACTGTTGCACAGGACTAACGCGTCAGTCAGGATGTTCGAAGTGATTCATACGTAGTCTCAATTAAAATTGACACTAATAATGGTTTATATGGCAACTATTGTTGGGAGTGTTTTGGCATGCTTTGAATGAGCTCTATTTCGAACAGCAGATTTTGCTAGCTAATTCAAACCATGCTGATAATAGAAAAGTGTATCCACAGGATTTTCCTTCGTTTAATATGTATACTAAACATCCATAAGTCACATACTTGTAAAAATCAATTTGGCAGAATTGGTTTCAGCGACTCATACTGATATAAGCAAATCAAATCATTCAATAGGATATTGCCTGATATTACCATCTAAACTTCACAATGAATTTGCATCGCGCCACATAATACTAGTTTACAATAATCTATTGTTGCTTCAGTTGCGTCTGAGACAACACAGCTCCCTTATTTACTGCAGGGAACAAGAATTCCAATATGTGAGTCTGCGTACATTACGTAGTGAAGTTTTGCGTATGTCAATAAAACTAGTAAAGTATTAGATTATGTATCCTCAAAGATTACGCATGTTCCATGTTTTCCCGTGATTTGTAGAGTTATGAATGCACCCAACATTTTAGCATACTCAGAGGCATTGAATTTTCGTTCCTTCTGTCATTTGTTTTTAGCAGTAAGGTGAAAAAGTTACTACTGATGCCACTAGATACTAGTGTAAATACGAAAAGAAAGGGTTTTTGTAGAAAAAAAAAATGGGAAAATTCCCACCGCAGTGTCGCT
This sequence comes from Pandemis corylana, assembly GCA_949127965.1. Classification (NCBI taxonomy): domain Eukaryota; kingdom Metazoa; phylum Arthropoda; class Insecta; order Lepidoptera; family Tortricidae; genus Pandemis; species Pandemis corylana. The sequence continues at coordinate 8,152,310 of OX421856.1, read as the reverse complement.
CGGCTTTTGTTCCGACTGTTAGCCGAATATACATGGTCTTGTTAGAAGGCATCTATCAATCAATCATATTATTTATCCATTTAAGTGCTAGACCGAGTAAATGGTAGTACATAATTAAGTCATTCGGAATCGACAACTTAGCCTTAGAGTTTTGTTTGAATTAGAAATACGAATAATCTCACAACTAGCCTGTGAGTCTATAGATACGGCATTAACATCCAATTACCTAGTTTCTTGATTTTAATTATTTTACCGAAACTGTATAAGAATTCTATTTATTTTTGTTTCTTTCATTGGTTTCAAAGTTTTGATTGTGATTTCCAGAGACCGTCATGATCGCACCTCGGTTCAAAGCGCGCTCTACTTCGCCAGGTACCAACGTGTTTGCATATCTGTCTGTTTGTACCTTACCCTGACCTACCTTAGTCGTCGGGAATGTTTGACGTTCCACCAAAAGCCTTCAACGATGTATATTGACAGTGGTGATGACGCCTAGCTCCGATGGCTATTAAGATTTAGGCTTTGTTTTATGTAGATGCTACTAATCAGTAATTAAATTAAATAAGTTTTGAAGGTAGGTATGTAAGGCTGATATTGTTGCTTGCCATGCAATTTTCGGGATAAAAAGTAGCTTATGGCTATCCCAAGCCATAATCTATCAGTGTGCCAAATTTCAACCAGATCTGTTGTGCCTTGCTTACCTGAAAAAGTAACAAACATCCATACATCCGCTCAAACTTTCGCATTAATATTAGTGGGATATACATGATCTCATCAAGTCAAGTTAGTCTGTGCTAGTTGTCATCCAAATCGTCAATACATGGTTAATTCTAAAGGCGATCGCTACAGCCCCGCTCCAAAAATGGACATTCATGTGCAAAGAAATATTGAAAACAAAACACCTAATAAATACGCTTTCAGGGCCAAATTTATAGCATTTGTACGAACAAAACCTATTTCCAAAAGTAATAAACGTTGAGCATAAAATATATTTGCATACAAATAAGGGGAAGGAATGGACTCAGTAATATGTAGCATATGAATGTTCAGTAAAATTAAAATATCAAGCTACGAGTTGGTAGATGACAAAGTGCCTTTTATAAATGAATCAGTTAGCATGAGAATGGTAATAATTTCACTCGAAGGTATTTATAATTCTGCTTCCCTACGTTGATTATTTGAATGACAAGTGATGGCATTTTGATTAATTGTTTCAAGCGTGTTGATGTTCTAGTGTATTGGACTAATATTAACATGGTTTGTAAACGTTTGTTTTGCTGTGTGAATTCTTGATATCTGACCTACTAATTATGTACTGACTAATTATCCTTGAATGTTGTATCTGCTAGAACGGCTTTTGCCTTTTATAAACAGGTATAACTAGCATAAGCCATAATTGAAAGAGTCTTTTAAATTTTCGTTTGACCATAAATTACTCCAGCGTAACAGATGTGAAATAAAGTATGCAAAGAAGTAAGCAACTAAAGTCGGTCCCTAGAGACTACGCAAAATCTGCTATAAAAACTAAGGGAAACATTGTTTAAAAAGTGTCACGTAGAACGAGACGAGCAAATTTTTCGAGATTAACATCTGCTATATTTACGAAATAATGAAGATAAAGTTAATGTTTTTTTTAAACCGTCTTCCGACATTCAAAACACCACTCTGAACAATGTCTATAAAACCAATTTATATAGCGAGACGTGCGTAAACGTTTATAAGGCAACTTCTTTTACGAGTTGCTCGACAATCATATCCGAAATAGCCATCAAAAGGCGCCATAAAGCGAGCATTAGTCCCCACCAGCGCTGATGTACCACTTTTTGTCAACGATGGAAAATTAACGAACACCCTTTGTTTTACCCTTTCTCAATACCATAGGAGGCTAGCCGGCGGCGTCGTTTTTTATGTTTTCCTTTTCATGTTTACTGGACATGTTCAAATTTTGTAAAAAATATTTATTTTTCGTCGAAAATTCGTAAAAGGGAGTTACTATGTATACTGCGAAATCCCCCTCTACCAGGGGATCCACTCATTCTTTTACCGGGCGATATACCTGATTGTTTATTCGGTAGGCTTGACTGTGAATCAGGCTTTGCTTTGCGGAGGTTCGTATTAATGAACAATAACCGTGTAGCGTGCGTAAGACTGTAGAGTAAGAAGGTACAACTTGTTATTTTTTACATAGATTAAAAAGCATTAATTAATATAATCAAGTAGATTTCTCCATTGTATTTTTAACCGTCAGTAAAATAATCTTTTACTTTTTTCTTAATTTGGTCCATCTTCTTAAATATATATCTATAACGTCTAGTCCAAGAAAACCGAATCTGTATAGAAAACCGAAGGGATTCCTTTGGAATTTTGACGAGGGATAAGGACGGATATTGCGATATTGGGTGAAACCGCGGCCAGAAACTAGTTAAAGATGTTAAAAATCTATGCAGTTTCTGTACAATTTTATATTTCTGTCGAATTTTCCTTCACATAGCAACTTTAACACCCAAGTATGAAGGACTGTAGGTAGTTCATCACTAGTGAAAAACAATCCGCCAGCATTTTTCTTAAACAAAGCGCGATCCGGCTGAAGACAGCACAGCGTAGCGGGATACATTCTCCATTGTTATACTCAGACTTGATTTAAAACCGGAGTGTAAATTACTTTCGTAGCTTAAGCAGCCACGGAACTGCCCACGTAATTCTAGTAATGCAAAGCTAATTTCCCCGTGCAGAATATTCGGATTCCTGTCTATTTTACCAAATCGACTATTGTCGGCGATATGTGACAATTCGAAATGCAATGCGTATTCGATATGAAGCCAACCGGCGTAGATTCTCGTCGAGTTTGTAATGTAAAGAGAATTGTCACTTGTCACCGACAATTGTCGTGTTGATGAAATGGGTACCCTTCCATGCTGGTCTGGGAGTAAAGAAGAAGCAGTTGCTTCTTTTCCCGCGCAGATGGTAAAAGCCTATCGAGGGAATATGCATAGGAATCATGTTATAGGCGATGCGACTAGCAACCCATCACTATTTTGATTCCCCTTTCCACTTATACGCCAACACTCATGCTAAACGTGGCCTTTAGATCTTGTTACCTCAGGCTCTGTCTACCCCGTAAGGGATAAAAATTACGCCCACAATCATGCCAAACGTGGCCTTTAGATCTTGTTACGTTACGTTACGTTACGTCTTGTGACGTTATTTATGTGTGTGTGTGTGTGTGTGTGTGTGTGAAATAGGACCTTGCGCTCGCAATTGTCATGAAATCATATAAAAATCAAAGTCCAGTGCTTTATATGGACTCTAATACGAATTCAACAGCTTGAAAGTTACATCTAGTAACTAACTCTGACCAAGGTCCGTCCGAATTGCTATACAGTCTTACTCGCTAATCCTGCCGCCAAGCAGCAGTGTTTGCGCTTCTGTGTTCCGGCGTGGAGAGTAAGACATCCAGTGATATTACTGGCACATGAGCTATTCCATTTTATGCTTTAGGCTGGCAACGCATCTGCAAAGATGTCCATAGGTGATGGTGGTCAATCGTTTGCCTTCCTTGTCTTATAAAAAAACTTTTGAAAACCAAACTTTTGAACAGTTTTTCTTTATTTTCTATAGCCGTGAGTTCGTGGAAAAAGCTGGTTAACGTCATGAATACGTGTTACGTAAACTCCGTGGCATAATTTTATTAAACTAACTGTTACATTTATTATAACGCAATTTTCTCGGAACAGCCCGGGTGGCTCGAACAGCGACAGAGACATTTCATTACCTATCTAAAATAACACACGATGTTTATCGTTCTCTAAATAAGCAAAATTACATCAAATTAAATACCTAAGCATAATGAATTGTTCGAAATGAAGAAAAGTTTTTCAGAAATCTACTGAAAACAACGCATATAAATTAGGTTCAGGCCTTTGTCAATGTTTTTTTGTCTTATGTATATTGTAAATCTCTGTCGTTTTAAAACTTGTCGAGACACTCTAAATCCTTTTTTTCTATTTTGTAACATACGAGTAAGAGTAAATATTGTATCTATTTTTTTATTTATTTATCTGAAGAGAACCGTAACAAATATATATATCACTACATAGTATAAAACAAAGTCGCTTTCCGCTGTCTGTCTGTCTGTCCGTATGTATGCTTAAATCTTTAAAACTACGCAACGGATTTTGATGCGGTTTTTTTAATAGATAGAGTGATTCGAGAGGAAGGTTTAAATGTATAGTACGCAGATGAAGTCGCGGGCAGAAACTAGTTATATACAAAGTTCTATAAAAACGACCCGTTATTTTTGCTAATGAGTATATTTGACATAATTTTTGTTGAATTTCAAAACAGTTCGAATAGCACATATTTCAATTGTAGATAGCATTTTAAGAAAACAGTTTACATATTACAAATCCAAAAATAAATATTAACCTGCCTGCTCAATTTAACACCTACAAGTATCGGGCGTTTCGCAATCGTCAATTTAATGTCCCTGTAAAATAAAACGCGACATCCATTCTACGGTGAACCGCCATAATTTAACGTTTTCACTTACTAATTCTTCATCTTCGTATGTTGTTAGCAGATATCAGGGTCAAGTTACTTTGGTCTTGTACAACGTAGTAGGTTGTCAACGCTCGAATGTCGTACGAGTCGTAAAACTAGAATCAGGGTTAGGAAGTCGCTTCAAGGCAGTCGAAGCTATCATTTTTTACGGTAAACACGCATTAATAACTTCATAAAAGATGTAAACAGTCACAGGTTACAAGAAAACATACAATTTTGAATCATAAATTGTAATAAAAACAACTGATATTAATGCACTTTCTTATTCCGTAAATAAAAGGGATGTTACTTATATTTTCTCAGTTTTAGGCTTTGTTTTATTCACTTGTAATTTATTTTAAGTTTTTTTTTTTCAAATAACTAAGCCAGAAGGTTGTTCAAAATTTTCATCTGGCATCCAAGAGAATTAAAAATAATAATAATTACCAATTAAAGACCAATAATGGTAGACTGAGTTAGTACAGCACCTATTTCCTCAAATGGCCAAGCACTACCTTAACACTGGATTATCTGAACAGTTTTCATTTACTATTTTGATTCCATTTTTTGCTATCTATACGCCCACATTGTTGCTAAATGTGGCCTAGGTCTTGCCACCTCAGGCTCTGTCTACCCCGTAAGGGATAAAGACGTGATTTGTGTATGTGTATGTATGTATATTTCATTCAATGGTATTATGCCCATTTATTTATGTTCACATTATAGATTTAAATTTACCACAAATTGCGCAAGGGTACCGCTGCATTAATTTTATTAGGGTTTCCCGCTCTGCTGCGGATTTTCCACTACTGGAACCTTTTTAAGCCTCTTATACGAGGTACTTGATTATAAGCCCATTCTTGTGGCGTTTAGTGTGTGTTGGTGATTATTTTATATAGTTTTACGAGTCTAATTGTTATTAATAATTTTTTTTGCCGTGTTGACCTTGTTTGAAAGCAGGATTTATGTTTGATTTGCACGACAAGGTAGAGAGCCATGCGTCGCTTTAAATTCGTCTTTGATACCTATGCGCGTTTTGCTTAACAAATTGTTTGTTAATTCTGGTCTACCTGTAGGAACATTACTGTGACTTGCGGAGGTTTCGAATAGATTGAACTCATCTCTTCCTGTGGGTGCCGCAAAAGGTGACTGAGGGACTTATAATGTGAGAGTGGGCAGCGGCGTTCTGAATTGCCAACTCTACATTCGTTTGGCCATGGCAGAGCTGTTGCTTCGTGTTTACAATTTGTAACTCTTTATTTCATTTGTATCAAATTCAAACTTACAGCCTTTATATTGTAAAATGAAATTCGAATGAAGAAAAAAGCTTGATTAATCTTAAGTAGGTACCTACTCATAATTTAGTACGAATAGTGAAATATTTTTAAGGACGTTAGTAATATAGAAGTTAGGCTACGCCGTGAGCGCGTGTTTAACATTACAGGTAGGTATTTATTATTTAACTTTTTAGAGTTACTTGTGTCGGGCGTCCCGTCAGAATATTAATGGCGCATAATAGGTTCTGAACACTTGTTACAACTTTTCCCATTACGTCGTTCAGATTTAGATGTACCGAGAAAAAATGTCTTTGACATAGAAAGGCGCTCGCGCTTAACTCAATGTAATTTTCCACAGTGATGTGAGCATAGCACAGAATAATTATTTGAACGTCACGGCGTTTATATTATACTTATTTCACTGAATTCTGAAAATTTTATAAGACCATTAATGAAATTGTTACCAACATTTTATCGATTAGAGCTAGGAAACAACAGCGTAGTCTTCTATTCTAATACTTAATAAATTTGTCGTCACTACACAAAAACAATCTGTGAACTTTATGTTGTACAGTATTTGTAACAGTTGATCCCCGCCACATGCATTCCTCAAATGTCGTGAACAGCCAACACCCTGTATGTAATAGACGTCTATGCTAACAAGGCGCGTACCGCTGTCACTCTGCGTTAGAAAACGGTAGTACCTAATAAACAATGCATCCAAGTCGGTAATTTAATTTGCGGCTAGAGCGCTCTCGTACAACATTCATGAGGCAGGACGGTGGAATTAAACGGAATCAACCTGTATTTATAGACACATTTTTGTATTTGAAGCCTTTACAAGTCTCAGCATCATCAGGTACCGTCATTTGTATACGTGAAAAATTATCAAGGACGGAACTCTTATTACATTTAGTTTATAGTAAATTAAAAAGCATACCGAGGCAAAAGCTTTTTCAGTAGGTAGGTAGTTATTTAAATTTAACATCAAAGTAAAATGAAAATTTGCAAATTGTGCGAACAAATATATCGAAATAAGTTGTAACTTGCACGTTTTTTTCAGAAACAGCTAACCCAATCCGTTTTACAAGTTCGTATCTCGTTGAAACAGCAATCAGTTTAAATAATGTAAATCCCTCTGCTAAGCGCAGATGTCCTCTTGTGATGCTCTCACGGATTGAGGACATGCGTGCATCATTTTAAATATTTCCAATTTTCGTGTATAAATGTTTCACGCGCTATCACAGAGATGGCCTGTGTTAACTCATAACGCCTGTCTGTTTTAGAATATTAAAATTTTTGACATAAAAGTAGGTTTGGGTGAATCTTTCAACGACATTTATTGTCTACACTCCATATCTACGACTGTAATCTGAGCTTCATAAAACATGTCAAACGCGTTCGGGTAAACTTCTCAATCTCTTGTCAAATAGCGGTGCGTATCAATAACAAACTATTCTCATAGTGTTTGATATTTTTAACGTAAGGCACAAAACCTATTTTGTGGCCGAAAACTTAAACCAATCACATTTCACATCACTATGCATAGAAGTGACAGATGCACTTGGTTTACTACAGTTAATAAAAGATACAGCTGTAGTTGGGTCTCTTTAACGCACTACCAATACAAGAAGGCAAGCCCGCCCAGCGTGAGGACAAAAGAATCAGTCTGCCTGAAAGCCCCCATTGTACCTGTTATTGTTTGCGCGAGACTAAAAGCGAGGCAATTGAGAGCTTTGGCCTTTTCGTATGTAAAAGCAACTGTCAAAATATTTGTATTTTTTTTGTAATAGTAATAAGCATGCCATTTTTTGCCTTTTAGGCGCAATATGTCTGTAAGATAATATAAGGAGAGTCGAAATAGCTACTGAATTATTCCGTTGCATAAAATTGTTACGACATTCTTCCTACTGACTCAATTTTTTCCTTGTGCTGCCGAGATTTTTTGCTTTTAATGTTAATTCCCAGTTCTTCACGCACAATACACAAAATAGACACTGATTTCAAATTTGTTTGGTACAAACAGGCAGCATTTTGAACGCTGTATTAAATTTTCACTTTTAATAATCGGTCGCTATCAAAAGATTGGATAATAAAACAATACCTAAGTACTCCGTTTTATTATCAGATTGAGTAATTTATCATACGTTTTAAAACGCTCGCGTACAGCGTACGTAATTAGTGATATCAGTTCTGTGAATGGTGAAGATAAAAATAGCGAACACATGCTTGTTCACCGCCAGATGCCCTGCGACCTTACGCGCTGCTCCGTTTTATAACATTACACATTTTACACGAACACGCCTTTAAATATTGCCGGTGTTTCACACAACATTAACGTTTATTGCGAAGTGAACGATCATTGTCTCGTGCTGGCTGTACAACCTTGGGGCGGAACACAGATACTGTTCTGTTTATCGATACATTGTATTTTCATTTTATTTACCTACACTGCGTAACAACATAGCTTGTTTATGACTAACCCATACACACATAAGCCACAGCGCACATATTGTACGAACAGTGGTCTGTGAGTTTCTGGAATCAGGCTCGGTTCAGATCCAAGCACTGAACATCTGGTTTGCGTTGTGATTAATGGAACGTTATTAAACCCTCAGTTAGCCGCGAATACCTAGCATTGCGGGATGCTGAGTTGACCAAATATCATGAAATGCTGATCACGTCTAATGACATACTCGGTGAATGGTCAACAGTATCGGCGTGGTTATCCACGAATGCGGCATCGATTCCTCTCAGTCTGAACCGCGGGTTGTCGCTAATTATATTCACCGAAATGTTTGTATCGACAAATGAATTCAATTTACTGCGGCTTTTGTCCGCGCGCAAAGTTTTTCATCGGGCTTAATTAAGAAAGCTACTCAATCGACTGAAAGAATCGGAGCAGCGCCGCTATCTATAATTACTTTTATTAATTTGCTCAACCCTTTTTCATCTCGTAGCTTTTTTACACGGTGCCGTTGAACAATTCAATATATATATTAATACTTGGTTATGATGATGAAACGAGTGTGAGCTATAAGTTTTGCCATTATGATGATTTAAAGTTGTCGCATCTGGTCGCCCAATTATTTATTCGTTCATTCATTACGTTATTCCTTGCGATCCCCGGCGGCGACGATAACTTTACACAGAAGCCAATGTCCGACTAAAATCACTATTATTTTTATCTACGTACTGTTTTCAAAGTGGAATAAAATGTAGAGACGTTTTTATTCCTTAAGTTTTCAAACAAAATAGATTGAACGCGTTTTCTTTTATGATTTTCAAACGTAGAGTGCCATCATTTCGTTCAATACATTCATACATATATAACGTCTCCATCCCTTTCGGGGTAGAAAGAGCCTAAGGTAACAAAACCTCAAGACCACGTTTAGTATGATTAAGGGCGTATAGGTGGAAAGGGAAATCAAAATAGTGATGGGTTACCAAGCCATATCGCCCACAACATGATTCCTAAGACTTTCGCCCATACCCTCGATGGATTTACCATCTGCGTGGGAAGAGAAGCAACTGGTAAATTCTATGTTTTTTCTTTACTCCCAGACCAGCATGGAAAAATTCGTTCAAAAATAAAAAAATAAAAAAATTCAGTGGAATTGGCGTTATAACTGTAGGTTTATTAGGTACCCTTAAATCACATCTAAATTCTACCTTGACTATGTTTAGTTAGGTACCCAGTACCTAACTAAACATACGCTACGTCTGTCGTTTGAAGCTGACATTCCTCTGAATTCCGTCGAGGTAACTAAATCCAAATCCAACATTACATCTAGCATCAAACAAATTGAAGCGGACGGCGTAACATCTTATTCGCGACTGAAACATTAGAATCTAGATCGTAACTGAATGCCATAATAAAAAGATATCTTTTATTTGTATAAGCAAATTATTTATAAACATGTCTAGTATACTAACACAACAGTAGGTAAAATGAATTTGATGTGTGAAGATTGTCTAGTCATTAGGAGAGTCGAACGACAGAAATAGCAGTATCTATTCGAGACACTCAGATGTGTGTCAACGCTTTGGCTATTTTAACCGTATTTCATTCAGAATATACCATACATAAAAAATAACAACCACTTTGTGCCGTAAGCTTAAATAAAATCTTTAATTTTGTTACAGTGAGCTTGAACCTCTAAAATAGAAGTAAACGGTCGTAACTTTTACATTTTGTCTGGTAACATCGCCGGTGGCGTAGAGAGGTTTCTCTTAGTAATTCTCAAGGAAACACTCGGATTAATAATTGCGTCTCGATCATAATTTATACGCTACTTGTCTTAAGCTTAAGATTAGATAATAAAGTGGAGCACATGATTCACAAGGTGGTGACACAACCACGACGCCGTCTCAGAGGTCAGAACACCTGAACACTTGGCGCGGTGACAAGTTGCATAATCCTCGGACACGTTTACCGCGAAAACAGGAAACGTGAATATAGAATTATTTTAAATAAACTTCAAATCGATAGCTATTTCGACCATATTTAAATTCATGGTTACAATAGCAACACGCCCGGAAGCGAACTGCTGCGTTAGAAGTATTTGGATTGTGCACTTTCACGTTATATTTGTTCTGTAAATGTGTGATAAGATAATGGATATTAGTTTAAATGATAGTTGCTTTTAACTATACTGTTTGCTTTCACCAGACTTCCAGCTGGAGGTCAAAAACCTTTGATTAATACACTTAAATTTCCTGCCCTGCACATGTCTAGTGCGGAGTACAATAACTTCGACTTATCTTTCTCATTCCAATCTGCTTATGCGTGAATAATGATCAAAGTATTTGTATCAAGAGCTTACTTGAGGTACATATTTTATAGCTAAGTTCTACGTGCCAAGTTCTATGGCAACGAAAATTTCGTTTAAATCACTAGGTAGATACATGAACTCATATTTATGCAGCAGCCGCCATTTTTATGTTGGTGTTGGTACGTCGGTAACGGATAAAAATGCACTATCAACATTGACAGGCTTTTCCGACGGGAGCCGGTTTCAACAATATTTCCCGTCCGGAATTTTCGCGAAAAATCGAGCTGTGAAAATCATAGCCTCCGTACCGCACACATTGCGAAAACAAAAGCGGTGTAAAATATTTCTGATAAAATATTCGATCCCGTTCTTCGCAGTACTTCTCACTAGATTAAGATTTATGATTCACTTGCCCTGGTATACGTATTAATGATTCCAGTGAGGTAGTATTCTATAGGTTTAACGATTTCTCGTGTCTGCCATTAGCTTTGAACGCACACAAGGTAAGACGGCATTCGTCAATGTTAGTTTGAAATTAAATTATTCTTGATTAATTTTTATATTTTTTAATGGATGTTTACGGTTTACTACGGGTCTTTAACTTGGATAGTAGGTACCTAGGTCTCAAATACGTTACATTTCAATGTTATCAAGAAGTTACTGCAAACCGAAAGGATAAAATAACAAAAACGTTGTTAGTGCAGTAAGAAAAATATTCTTTATGAAACCAATATATTAATTGGTTGTTTAAAACGGTTCTTATCGCTATCGCAAGGAGCCGTTTTACTTAGGTATGTTTGTTTCTGTTAGTAATTAAATAGCGAGTTGATTAGGTTTTTTTGTGTGACTCCTAAAAAAACCCAAAATTAGTTAAAGAAATGTCGCCGGCAATGCGCCGTGAAGATTTCCAGGCTAAGTGCAAATTAAATACTCTGCCCTGTTTAAATACTTGAAGAGTTTTAATAAAGGCAGAATGACTGAGAGCTGTTTGCGCATATTTCTTCTCAGATATACAAATGTACGATGAATTTTTCGCCTCACATTTTTCGTGATATTTTCCGCGCGTCGTCACGCCCCTCTGGAAAAAATGTGTTGTGGTGTGGTATTTTATAGGTGCTAAGGATTGCAGTGAAACGTAACGGCACATTGTGACCCATTTCTTGATGTGCACTTATCTGCTACACCTTTTACTTGGCTTTTAAAACTGACTTCCACGCTACGTCACGTTTTCTTTGTATATTAAAAATAATAAAGACGATTGGAATTTCCTTTTAAGGACACTTTATAATAACTAGGTATTCAGGTGATGGAAACAAGGTGCGGAGCTCGCGTTTTGCGCATAATGAGGCATCAGCCTCGTCGCAATTTTTTGCCAGTCCTCCTAACTAATGGCCCTATTAGCATCTTCAAGACAATAATTTAATTTCACTCTAAATCTTTCAGAAAAATAAACTGCCGGCAGTTTAGTCATTTTATTCTTTGTTTTGAGACCTTTTCGCTGGGTCAGTTTTAGTTTCGCTTGTTAGTAAAAATGCTTTATTTGAAAGCTAGCTGTGGCTCGCAACTTCGTCTGCGTTGCACTTAAGTAAACAGTACTAGGTACAGTCAAGGGTATAAATACGAGTATATCTACGGTACCAAGACGTCAAAAACATCTATGCACTTGATGCCACAAACAATAAGGTCGGCGATACATATATTTGACGTGTTTGGCTGTATCGATATTTTTACCGTCGGCTGCGCCTACCCGATACCACGGAACGTACTAACCAGCAATATGGTGACAATAATTTCGGTTTCAAATTAAATCCTAAATAAAAAGAGATTCATAACATCATGTATCATGAGCCATGATGTCATGAATCTCTAATTAAAATATAATTGCCATCGATTACTGAGTGAGAAAAAATGGATTCTGTATATCAATTCAAAGTCACCGTGTATATGGTGTAAGTTTAATTTATATATTCTATATTCGTTGAAATTTATGCAGATTGCAATTGTTGCATATTATTTAATTAATTAGCTCATCGCCGATAGTAGATTTGCATAATAAATTAACTTTTAAGTATAGATTATTATTTATGTACCTCTGAAGCAGTTTAATTTTACACACTTGACGCGAATAACGTTAAGTCGGTTCTGATACGGGTGCTATATTACACACCGTGAAGAGCTTGATAATTCGATTGGTTCCTGAGCCAGCGCGAGGGCCGTCGGTTAAAAACATACCGGCTGATTGCACGGTTTTGAACCAAATATCAAATTATGATTTAAATTGTATTACTAAGGCATCGAAACCGGCAATCTACCCTACCTTATGAACCCTATGAGCTGTGAAATTGGCAGCAGGTTTTCGATAGTTGCGGTATACTACAATAAGTTGTTCTTAAAATGTTTAAGTTATACATACAGTGGCAACAGTTATTATATAGAAAGGAATAGCCAGCGCTAATAAGAGATTAATGCATCCAAATCAGTAATGAGACGCATAATAATTGCATCACTAGTGCTAATTTAGACATAATATCGCGACATTGCAATTATGCAGGGTAAGATAAGAAATTGATTTGCTTATCAAGATTAGATGCGGCCGAGTTTATGCATAAATCAAAACAACAATACCTCACTCCAGTAAGAGTAAATTCTAAAGTATAGCAAGGCTTCTTAGTGTGAGTTTTTGACGTATTACCATTCTAATTAAATACGTCTCAATCATTATGGGAAAACAGGCGGCGCCACCAGCGGGACGTAACGGCAACAAACTAATCTCCTAACTCATAGTAACTATTTGAACACTTTTAATGCAAATGCGTTCGAGGTGTTTGTTCCGCCAAAGATCTCAGCCAAGTTGGTCGACGTGTATAAAAAAAGTATTACTTATTTTCTTTACACAAGTAGTAACGTTTAATTTAATACACTTCGACTGTAACCTAAGGGATAATTGTCCGCCACAAACAAAATGAAAATATTATTGGCTTCTATCTCGCGGACATTATCTAATTTTATCTAATCATTGGATGTTCGCTGAATGCTGGTCGAGGCAACAATGATAATTAAGAACGGATTAATGGATAACTCATTATGATAGGATAGGAGAGAATTAATTCAATTCAATGGTTAATTATAATTAAAATTTATACTAGTCTTTGCCGCGGTCTCATCTGCGTATAATTCGGTGTATGCTGTCCCATAAGAACTATGTGATTCTTTAGGGTTAAATATACATATGTTCTAGTTATTATGAGACTTCTGGTCCATGTTAGTGGGAATAGGGTATAAATCACAGCAAGGAACAATCACTGCCATAATGGAACTTGTAACACGAAGATAAATCTATTTAAGTAGCAAGAAAACATATTTATTATTCATTAAAGAAATATTTACACTGTTATTAGAAACGATCCCTAGCGACTAACTCAGTAAGCCGGAAAATTATCGCGTAAACTTGATATTTCTTTGTTAAAATTCCTTTGCTTCAAGTTTGAAAACATTTCTAACTATTTAATCAAATGAAAAAATGTTGTTTACTAAACTTATAGAGACCTTTCACAACATTTCTGCTAAGCTATTAAGTACAGTACAGCTAGCTGAAGCCGAAGCTCTCATACCAATTTGGCGAAGGTAAAAGAAGTTATTCACTATTAGGTACTTTCAAGAGTTAGGTACTTTTCAAATCTTATTGTCAAACATGAGCACAGAAAGAAGCTGAGAGGAAAACAAGTTGTTTTGGGAGTCTCTAGCACCGTTGCTAAATGCTAACATTGGAAGGAGTTTCATAATTAAATTAGGGGTGCCGTAAGTTAGCGAGGCGGCGCGTGCGACGGCGGCATGCGCCCAGAATTCGTAATGCTATGCTTGAGAAAAATACCGCCTGTGTACGGTTTGTAATGCTACGTGATCTATTTCGCTAATGATTATTATGCATTAGTGTCCCTGGAGATCCCTTGATAAGCAGAGTGGGTTAAAAAGCGATTCAAGTTTGAGCGCTGCTAATTTGTAAATCAAACTTTGGAAGTTTTGGTTTCCCTGGCGGAATATTAAAAGAGGGACTTGGTATTTTGAGCACGTAAATATCATGTTATAATTTATCTTCTTGTTGACATTATCAGTCTTCAAGTATTAAGTAAAGTATGTATGTAGGTAGGTAGTTATTTGGAGGACATCAACCATTTGTTTTGTTTTTGTAATTTACGCGCTTACCGTAGAGTGCACAAGTTTCTGCTGTCCAATCGACGTTTTAGGATTTTCACAGAACTGGTTCATAAAGATTTTTAATTTTAAATTCACGCAATGGAATTCGGTTTTAATTAAATTGATAACCTTACTTTGCTATTGCGCGAAATAGTAAGGTGAAGTCTTATATTTTTTATTTATAACTATTTATTTTGCAAGATTTGACCTCACTATTTTGCGGAGGATTAAAATATAGTTAGCCATTTAGTTTATTAAGGACCTCTGCAAAGTAATTGCTGAATCAATACAGTAATTCGATTAAAACTTATATTTAAATTATTTGCAACCGCTCGCCCACTTTGATGTTGCCAACACACTCCCAGGCTTTTAGATAAATAACCAATTATCTCGATTCGATTCAATCCCGGCGCCTGCTATGTGATCTGGAATTTGTTACAGATCAACAATTATTTCAAAATCTTACCTGGTTTACATTATGTTGTAAGAAATGGCATATAGAGTTTGAAAACCATCGGTGTAGTCGTAAAAGAAATATATAGAGGTTTTACAAAACCTGGTGGGAATTCTGATAACGAGATCGGAACGTGCCTATGCTTGTTTCCACCGGCAGGCGAGACTAGCTTAGTGTTTCCCCTTATAAAATAGCCGCGAGCGTGGCGCGTAAACTAACGAAAAATCGAAATCCACAGCTTTTTGATTAAAGGATTCCACGAAGAGGTTTATACCGACGTACAGTAAATACAAATATTTATGCGAGGATTCACGCTGGGGTGTGAACTGTGATCACATCACGGCCTAAATAGGCTTTGCGATTACGTCGCCAGCAGGGAGTGCCAACCACTAACCCAATTTGTGCAAAACGACCGGCTAAACATACGTCGATGCTACGCTTCGCTGAGATTTATTGCGGGATCGTAAAATGCAGCACTATGTAAAGCGCCCAAATTGATTGGAATTGACGTATCAATGAGCCTTCAAATTTCAATTCGTTGATGAAATTTATATTCGAAATGATTTTCGGGTTCCGATTTTCTTATTTTATGCCGCGGGACGGATGCAAAGCAAATATAGCGGTTGATGAATTTTATATCCTGGTATCCAAAAATAATATTTTCAAACATTATTTAAACAAATACAAATTATTTTTTGTTTCTAGCTAACATTTTTGACACTAAGTATGGATCTGGGGCCTTACCGTGACGTTTTAATGCTATTCGATTCCGGCTCAGTTCAGGTTTTAGCTGTCATTTTTAGTATGGATCTGACAGCGAGCGAACCTAAACTGAATCGGAATTGAATCTCATTAAGACGTCATGGTAAGGCCCTGAACTGGAAGCGAGCGATCCAACTTTGGTTCAGAATTGAATCGTAAATAGACGTCATGGTAAGGCCCCAGTGTTCGAAAGCTAATAACTTCATTGTGATTTGATTGTGTGATGATCGTTGTGTAAAATACTGACTCATATCTGGCTAGTTTTTTTTTTTTTTTTTGTGTTTGATTTGAAGTCTTTACAGAATGAATATTTGGCAACGTTACTAAGCCTGTTGCTACACCCTAGCCATATTTCTCACGATAGTTTAAATAATATCGATAGAGTTTAATTTTATACTGATGGTTTGTTTTGTAGCGGTGTGGAGGCCCGGGGCGCCGACGCCGCCGCCTGCGCCCGCGGCCGCCGCACGGAGCCCGGGCGCGCCGCCGCCGCCACCACCGCCCCCCGTGTGGACGCCCGGCAGCGCGGGTGCTTCACCGCAGACCCCCAGGAAGTCCTTCCGGCCGGTACACTTCGAGGAGACACCGCCTAGCCGCCGTAAATTTGGGGCAAGTTGATTGGTCATCTTTAGATTTCATAGAAATATGCAAACTTTTAACATTTGTGCTGAATCCCTACTAATATTATAAATGCGAGATAACTCTGTCTGTCTGTAACGCTTTCACGCCTAAACCACTGAACCAATTTTAATGAAATTTGGTACAGAGTTAGTTTCTGTCCCGGGGAAGGACATAGGGTACTAGTTTTTATACCTACTGGGAAAATCGCATAGTATAATGGGAATTCTGCGCAGCGGCCAACTGCTACAATACCTGCTTATACGTAAAAAGCAACAGTGCGCTGCATAATTATAATTACTAAAATAGAATACAAAAGTACCTATCCTCACTCACGTATTTGTAGGATTCGATGGGAGTATTTCTACGGGGCGCAGTTCTTGATTAACTTTCCGTACAAGCTCACCCTGAGGGAGTTCTGACGGTTTGTACCTATCAAAACCTGTGGAGCACACCTCGACTTTGTATTATTTGTATTTACCTACAATAGAACAGGGCTAAGTCTTGATCTTGACATTCTTCTGCTGGAGTTAAAAACCTGTGCCTGCAGCAAAGTGAGTGCTTGGAACACGTCTTGGAATCTTTATTTGTACCATGGCAAGAAAATAGATAGGTACAGAAGTCAGTCACATGTATGTAGGTACTTCACTTTTCATACCTACGCTCAGCGGTCGCTCTAGGGTTGTCAACTATGGCTTATGCACAAAAAAACTATCGTGGTAGTGACACTCGTATCTATTTGTTTGATTTATTGTTGAGAATGAAACGGGAGGAATGGAAATATAAATTAATAATAACTAAAACATTTTAATTTTTATTATACAAGTTTTGTTATGTATTCTAGCGACAATTTCGACATTGGCCAGTCCACTGAACATAGTAACTTTTTTTGATACTCCATTATTGCACAAAATAGTTCACAGACGCGTCTCAAGCGGACGGCACTAGAGCTCGCACTGGTCCGAATCGGTCCTAGATATCGTGTCCGTGAACAGTGTATATGTGTGCGTTGCTCGAGCGCACTTTGTATGGAGATTTACTTCTGTAGGTACCTATCTATTTTGTGCCATTGCACACCTGGTTACCCACTTTCGCTTACTGACAGCAATGTCTAAAACTTGCAGAGTTCGGATCAAAACGGTTGCACGAGCGGTTCCGAAAGCGAGGGCCGTCTGCGCACAAGCCATAGCGCGCCGGCCACCGGACTCAACTCTCTGGGGAGCTCCAGTAGACTGCCCCGAGCGCAGAACCCCACTGTCACACTGCTGCAGAAGGCCCGAGGTATTATAACACTGACGAATACCTTAAACTATATTGCATGTACTTCGATTTATTTCCATAGAACGAAGGAGAGTAGAAAGAGATGGTGAACATGTAAGAATACGGTTGGAAACATTCGAGCTTTCGATCATTTATACTCAAATTCAATATCAGCTGCTTACTCGAAAAAGAGCAGGTCAAATAACTTCCAAATTACCAGCGCAAATATAAAATGATGTCTCAAAAATGTAAAAATAATACGTACCTACAATTTAATGTAGGAAATGTTACGAGTAGTACTTGATGTAGAGTATATACTTAAGTATGTTAAGTTCCAGATACATCCATCACAAACTGGTGATAGAGGAGCAAGGTAATTGGTTTCATAAACCCAGATCCACTATTGCGCTTTCTAGGTCCTACGAATAAATTTTCTTGTATGAAAATGTAGGTACTTATGTAACTTAACTATCCATGTTAGTAACATTAAATTAAACATTTTGAAAACCCCCACTCATTAATCGAGTAATCATACGTGAATAAAACATATTTAAATTTTATGCTAAAATTGCCTTAGGTACATCGTTTTGGGAAAGAGCTGATACTCTTCTGACTGCGGAGCAGATTTTTACCATTCATGGCTAAGAACCACCGCAAGGAAACTGGCTTTCGAATGAAAAAAAAACCATCCAAATCGGTCCATCCGTTTGAGGGCTACGATGCCACAGACGCATATACACAGACATCGACGTCAAACTTATTATAACACCTCTCTTTTTGCGTCAGGCAGGTTAAAAACGACTCTAGTCAAATTCTACCCTTCTAATATAATACGCGTATGGCTATCTGCATTTAGCGATTACGCTTGAACCTACAGATATTGGTACGCGTCTTCTCTAGGGCCTCTGGTTCGCTATTTGCTCTGATAGCTCTAGTGAACTGGGTTGAAACATCCTCTCCTTAATTTATTCCACGGGTACACAGCCGTAATGACGACTAATTGCCTCCAAACTTGGAGTAATTGGCTTACGCACTGACGAGTCGCACCCCGTAATTACAGATTACTGAAAACCCGATAATTTCCTGTATTATTCGCGGGAACAGCAACAAGAGATCAATCAGATTATCGCTTTACATTGGTAGTTGTTCAAATTAATTGTTATCAGTTTTATCCTAATTTCAAAGGGTTTGAGAGAAATGTTTGTTTTAGGTAGGTACATGTTATACCTATCATTTTCCCTTCCTTGAAACTCTCAATTTTACGAGGGTCCTTGATGCCACAATTAAGTGGGATTAGATGAAGTAGTAGGTATCGTTAGATTTCATTATTATAGTAGCACAAATAATGCGAGTGTAAGGTAGGTACCTGGGATACCTTATAATAACAATTTATGCGCGATTGTAGGGTAGCAATGTTACCAACCGAGTCGAGAATTTTTATACCTACATTATACATGTACAGTACCCGGTCAAAAAGATTGCACTGCGGTCTTTGGAAAGAGACAATAATTGGCCTCACGTAAGTTAGAACAAGACAACATTCCGCGAAGCCGAAATTAGCCGAGAACACCGATGTGCACCTATTATAAAGAAAGTGTAGATACATTTTCCCGAGACTTTTCCAATTTCTTGATCAACCGTTGATCGCCTTTCATGGACATATGTCACTTAATATTCGACTTCACTGTAACCCATATCTACGAACTTGTTCAGGTGTAGCTCAGAACCTGTAGCATAAAAAAACGAAAAAAATATGTGACAAGTTGTTATAGACGGGCTGACGAGGGTCAGAAAGCATTTAATACTTAAAGATATGACAGGTTGTGGGCACGCATCCTCCAGAAATTGTTATTTATCTAATAAGTACCTAAGTACAAATAATATCTTTAATATTATACTGTGGGGTTCAATAAGCTCCTACTTCTTTAGCTTTATAAGAATGAAAATTGTATGTCGTAAACTATATAGGTAGTTATAAAAGGTTAAAATCAATTTAAATAATCGCCCAAAACCATAAGATTAAAACAAACCATCTTGGTATTTTTTTTTCTTTTTTTGATATTGTTGTTTTAAATTTTCCAGAAAACCAGCTTTCTCGCGGTCCCAACTATCTGCAGCAAGAAAGAGACAGCGCGCGTCTGCCACGAGACAGGGCTTCGCCACCTAAAGGAGATCCCGGTATGAAGCGTTATATCATAATCATGTTACTTTTAAGGGCACAATTTATCAGGATGAAAATCCATTGGAGTCGGAGAGGAGTGGAGTGGAGTGGTTTCTACCTAATAGTAGTAGGTATCGTCAATTTTTTAACTTAACTTTAATTGGAATTTGAAATCCACGAATTCGCCCCTACACTGGTTTATCCTTAAAATGGGTTCAATTTATTGAACTCATATTCCATATGCGATCATAGTTAAATGTTACATTATTTATGATGAAGTTCCTATACATAGGTAGGTACCCACCATTTTTAATTTCTATTAAAATTAAGTTTATTTGAATCAAAATTATCTCAAGAGGAGTTAGGGTTAATGTAATTTTTGATAACTATGTTGGTCTTCCAGTGCATGCTCTGCGTAGAGAATACGCAAGCGAGGGCGAAGCGGACAGGAGCGAATACGACCGCACCGGGTCGCGTAAAATGGCAAATGCCCACGAAAAAGTTGAAGGAATTGGACCCACGACAAAAGACGGCATGCCGGTTGCCTTAAGATCTGTGAGTAACTACTTCAAATAGGTACCCACATCGATTATTTCATCGATCAGAAAATTTCTTGGCGAATATTACAATCGTATATCGATTCAAATCTAGTTTAATGATGATGATGATAAACAAAAATCATCATTTTTTTATCATTTAATCTAAGATAGAGATAGATAAATTAAGATTTGTTTTATTTGCTCCTGTGGTTGAGCGCGGGAATTAGTTTAAAACTCTTGTGTGACGTTTAAAGAGTAAGTGTATTTCTACGCCTAGTAAAGCTTTTTACATGAAATCTTATCGGTAAAAAAAGTTTTGTACTAAAAAACAGTCTATCGTGTATTAGGCTAATAAAAGATGAAAGACAAACTTTTGAAACCATGCAAAACATTTGCTATTGTAGATTTGTTGCAATTTTCGTCTTTTGTACTTATTTTACTTCAGAATGCAAAATGTAATGTCTATAAGCTTTATAATTTTGGTACGTTCCGTTCCACGTATGGCTTGCGAAATCATTTTTTATAATAATCTGGAAGAATACTAAATTCATCATAGTTGGTTAATACCTATTAAACCGCATATTTGTTAATAAATTTGTAAGAATAAATATTCAGTTTTGAACTATGAGCAATTGAAACTAATTTATTCGTATAAAGAAATAGTGTAGGTAGTGTGTCTTTGTAGAAATAGCAGACTGACATTGACAGTTGACTGACGTTTTTTGTTGTTGTTTAAGAGCTACTTTTTCCTAAATTTTATGGAGCCACTTCTACCTAAATTTGAATTGAATTGAATTATATCGAATTGAGTTGGTTTTGATTGTTAATTAATGCATCTTAAATAGACGACATAGACGTGTCATTTTTATATACCTAATGAAGACTTCTTTAACATTTGCAGGAAGTGAAAGATCAGTCAAAATGGTACAAGAAAATGTACGACACCATCCACAAAAACAAATACGACGGTGAGTGTTCGATTATATGTCAACAAAATATCAGTGTTTTAATCCCTCCCTTCAAGCTTAAGTCTGTTGTATAAAACTAATACAAAAGGCGCAGAAAACCATCATGAAGAAGAAGTCAGTTTTGTTAACATTGCCTAAGGCGGCCAACTTTCAAATAAGTCAATGCGGGACACCCACCCCCATCCACAATAAGACTGAGGATTTGTTGGAATTGATGGTGGTGTACTTAACCCTCTAACTCTCGGGAGTCTCGAAACGTCACACACACACACACACACACACACACACACACACACACACACACACACACACACACACAGACAAACATTTTGGTACCTTTAAAACTTCAAAATATGACGTCATTCCCAGTTTAGCTAAAATAAAAAAAATACCAACAAAAAGATCAAATCTCGTTTGTCTCGGAAGAAAAAATGTGAGATTATTTATATAAATGAAGAGAATGATATGATTTCTCTATAATACTATGTGGAACACTTTTATGCGAGCGAGACGATGGGAAACGAGGAATGCGGGACATACGGGACACCTTAGACGATTTGCGGGACTATTTTATTAAATATTGCAATGCGGGATTACAACTGTCATTACGGGACGGTCCCGCAGAATGCGGGACGGTTGGCCGCCTTGACATTGCCTACCCAATTTTATTTTGTTTCAATGAACCCAGGCGTTCCTGTTTGTTTCCAACGTCTCCCCAATTTTATACATTTTCTTTTTCAGACGATTATGTGACTATTCGATACAAAAGCCGCCGAGGTGATTATTGCAGATTTTTCCAAATTTTTCACACAACATCGGTGGCTGTATAACTCCACACAGAACACATATCTCATCAAAACTGCTTTATAATTAACATTGTTTTTTTTGTAAATACTACATTCAGCGCATCAATTATACATTTTCGTATAATACACTTAAATCTAAATAATTATAATCGCAAATTCACTAATACAGTAGATGGTGTATCATTAGTGCAACATAACAACATTACTGCTAGAATCTTATGCCAGAACAATAAATTTACTAAAGGTTTAACATTATAATTTTAGTTCTAATATATGGCTGATTTGACACTAATATTTATAAATTTTAATTTTATCTAATTGTTAAATTTATAAAATGAAAATATAAAATCGTATTTTAATATCTCATACAAGATGTTAATTTACTAATAATAGTGTCTTTCAGAATCTTTATGCAAATTAATGCCATGTGTATTTTATTTTAAATTTTAAAATAATATACTTTCAGCTCTTTGAGCTGATACATGTGTATCTATCACTGCAATTGAGTTCTCTGATTTTTTAAATGAAAAAAGAATGCAATGAATTCTGATTTTTTTGGTAGCTTAATTAATACTAGAATATTCTCTATAGGCCAACAACCGCAAAGGGTGATGTCCAACAAGTCCCAGTATGCTTACTTCGACCCTCGGTCAGGGTACTTAAGTGAGCCAGAAGGAGGCCTCAGTAGACTCGGATCAAGCACATGGAGTGATGCGTATGACAGTGACATTAACTCCAGTCCTCGGAGAAGAACCACCTCAGTTCAGGAAGAGAGACGACTTGATGACGCTACTTCACCATACATGCCTAGTAATAAGTAAGTACAATCTGTATTTCTCAATGGTCTTATAGACCTAAAATATCCTATTTAGTGCAATGGATATTGATTGCCTCTTAGTACTTGACTTTTGCTATGGAATTAAGCCACTGAGATTTTGTGTTAGTTTTAATGAATAAGTACAATACATTTCTCTTTTTAGATACGTAATTAGGTACTCCCACTTTATCATATCTTTATTAACAAAAAAAAAATGATTAATTGAGTAGTGACAGCGATCACAACTTTTCTATCTTATTATCAAACTGGTAAAAACTAGACAAGAGTTTTCTCTCTATGTAACAAAATAGTCATGGCACTGCTGTTAGCACAGCGGTATTTTTGTAAAGCAAACAGCAACTGAGTGGTCAAACAGGTTGAAAATTTACCAAAGGTTAAACATCTGGTTATTTATCTTTAAAAGTCTTCAGCTGTAATCTTTGTTATTTCTTTATTTTCAGATACAGCACTTTAGCGTCGGCAAGAGCTAGTCACGAGGTCTACAAGAACCAACCCGGGAGAATAGAAAACTATATGCCTGGCAGGTCATCAGTTGTAGACAAGGAAGCTAAACAAGTAAATACTTCAAGTTTTTATTTAGAAATGCACATTGGGCCTCATTGGGGATTTAGCTTCATTATATTTTAGCACTCATTATATTACATTGATTAAAAGAACATTGCTCAATTGGCCTGATACGTTTCAATACGGGCATGTCTGACACATCAGTCATATTATTATGCTTCTCAACTGATCCAACCTCGCTGTGATTATTAAATTATGATTATGTAGTGACTGACACTGTTTTTACTATGCTGCAATTGTCATATACAACGCTATTAAGGCTTATCAGGCGAACTGAACCAGTCACCACACTTTTTATCTGGGGTAAGAAATCATATACCATAATGGTCCACAAAAATGGTTTTTAAGTCATCTTAGAAATATACATTTACAATTTATGAAATAATCATACTTGCTATAAAAAAAATAATATCACCGTTTCAATTACTAACCCTTCACACCTTAGTAATTCACTATGAAAGCAAAACTATATTTTTCTTTTCTAGTGGTGGGACGAGGTCATGGACATTTTTGATGGGGTACGAATACCTTTATATAATTTGTGTGTTTGTGGTAACCCTCTGTATGTCACTTGATTAATATTGTACATTAAACCCTGTCGTGTCTGCTGTTGGATTTTGAAAATGTCTTAATACCTAATGTTGATACTGCCAACAGTTACAAGCTAAACCAGACTCAATGTACAGGATCCTATAGCTATTTTAGTTAAAGGATATTTATTTTCGAACCAAATTTCTAAGCTTACACAAAGAAATGAAAACTGATTTTAACATTTATTCAATGTTGTAGACATTTGCATTTATTAAAAACTAATTATGTAAAATCAAAAATATTACACTGATGTTATGTGCCCACTTCATTGGTTAGTCACCAAATTGCTATCAAAACCAAAATTGGTTAACATTTCTTTGACTGTAAACATTACTAAAGTTAGTTTGAAAATCGTTTAATACTATACTCAAATTTTTACTATCGTTCGACCCAAGAAATTAAAAATAGTCTGAATAATAAAATAGGAAATAAGTAATTCAACACTTTTTAGAAAATTTTATATCATATTTTATGATTTTGATCTCCCCTGAATATGCACTAACGTGTTTCACATTGCTGTCATGGGTGGCGCACTAACAGTGGTTAGACGACAACTCACCCCTGCCTCCTTACACCACATTGCTCGCTCGCGCGATTCAGAAGAGCGTAAGATACCTTAACATGTCAGCCTGTACAATGCATTTGATGTTTGAGTGTGATTAGCATGACCATTTACGTATTATTTATTGGAAATTATCTCAATGGTGCATTTGAAAGTGAAAAGGTCTGACGATTTGGAAATGTTCTTTCAGAAATCTAAATCTTAGGGCTCGCATACATCAAAGATGTGCAAAGAAAATAAGAAAAAAATATTTTTTTGCCTCGCTCACTGCTGCTTCCCTATTAGTGGTTTTTTTTCTTCGCACACCGCTCTGCTCTCACATCTTTGGTGGATCGCAGTCTAAAGGGACTCCCGCAAATTATATAAATGTTATGAGATAGTATTCAATAGTAATACTGAGATTTGTATATATATTGTATTTGTTACTTGATAAACGTTTCCTAGTTCAAATAACTTTCAGTGATTTTATTCTTCAGACTGTGTCTGGTGAAAATTGTTTGATTTGAAAACTTATTTACTAAACACTGGCCGGTAAGACGATCGATGCCAGTGACTGCTTATTTCGGCATGTTTTATATATCTTCAAGCGTGTTTTTTCAAAATGTCATTATTATTTCTGTTCCATTAAACCAGTGGTTCCTAACCTGGGGGTAATTACCCCCGCAGGGGTAAAACGGAGATTCTAGGGGGGTAACACGGGATGGCACGAAATAATATTAAAATAGCAATAAACAAAATAATAGTACGGTTAACTCCGAGATTTATATATTACTTTACTTACTAGTTACCTAAACGTGCAATTTCTTACATAATAAACATATTTTCGTTCAAATTTGTGTGGTTTTAATTATTTTAAATTAGCTAGGGGTAAACTCAATTCCCATACATGTTCACAGGGGTAGTGACATTGAAAAGGTTAGGAACCACTGCATTGAACCCTTAATTTAGCAGCGTTTCTTATTTTTTCAATATTTTAATAATGTTTAGAATTTATGATTTTTCAGTTTATTTTACCCAGACAACTAAAGTTTGAAGTTAGGTAGGATCTAAATTGTTTTTGAAATTGGACAAAGTCATTTTGCGAAATCACTTATTTTGTTTATTTTTAAATTTTTCATTCATAAATATTTTCCGAAGTTATTCCTAGCTCTTGATCTTTTAAGAATAATTTGTACCTACAATTACCTCAAACATTTTTCAGCATGATTGAGTAGTTGCCCGCAGCTTCTACTTTACATGTTACGCTTCATAATGTGTAAATGTATTAAGACTACATACACTTCATATTTTTAGCGGCATAGTTTTTGGCCATTCAGTTTTCAATTCGGCGAATGTCAATGTTTTGATTGAAGCCTACAACAAATTATTTTCGTGTTTTCTGAATTGACTTAATTAATGGACAAGAACTTACTAGCATGTGTACAAGTCAGTTTTCGTGATGATGTCGAGCCTGAGATCTTCGATTTTAGATAAAACTTACTTGCATTAGACATGGGCGCAGTCATGTTAAAATTGTCCACGACATGTTCAGGATATTTATTTTTATATTATTTGATAAATGCAGTGTCAAAATGAGGATCGTTTTTTTCATCACTGCGTCCTTCATGTTGTGGGAAGTAACCTAACTTATTATTCTAATTTTTGCAGCAAATATCTAGCACAACATCATTGCCGCAAGCATCACCCAAAGAGAAAAAGGACATCACTTCAGCAATTTTATCAAAGTCTAATATGGCAAGGTAAGACTAGAATTTAACGGATCAATCGATCTATAATTAAAGTGTTGTTTTGTTTTTTTATTCTCTAACGTTTACTTACGGACATTTCATCCTCATTATAAGCATGAGCAACTGCCAGAGATGTGTGAGGAAGCGGAACGGTGAGCAAGGAAAAATCCACCACTAGGAAAGAAGCTCTGATCGAGGGTAGAAAAATTCAGGTGAATTAATCTGATACCAGAAAAATAAAGTAGGTACATAATCTTAATGGGATATTTTTTCCCCAAGCCGTTCTATTTCCTCGTTAATCTCTGAATATGCAGCCTTAATCTGTGTTCAGCAGAGAAAAAATTTCTCGTACAATTTTTATGTCATAATTTTCACCCTCAGGGCTCTAAAGGAATCTGGTTACGAGTCAGACTCGACGCTAGTGTTCCGTCGTAGGGATGACACGGAAGCTCCTTTGTCGCCAGCGGAGAGACGAGCCGCGTATAGAGACCTGCAAGCAGGCGGCGAACCTCCTCTAAGGGGTTTCCGATCGCCCGCACCACCTAGAACAGGTAATTATATGGATTTATTCGGTATATATTGTGGTAAACTTAAGTATACTATTATTTAGGCCAGCGCCAGATTACAAGACTATGCAATTTAATTCTATGGTGCATGGCGTTGGTTAAAAACCCAAGAGATTCAGTTTCTATAGAGCAACAAAGATTATAAAGTGTGTTATAGAATTATGCGGTCTGCTATTGTCTTGTGTTAAACTTTAAAATAATCTTTGCTGCACGTAAATTGATTAAGAATCCGGGAACCATTGGTTTTTACCGTTTAAAAGTATTTTTTTATGAAAAAATGGACAAGCTTAATTTTGATATCAATGAGTTGCATATGGAATGACGGCAATGTATTTAGATACTTATACCTACGCTGTTGGGCGGAAAAATGCTACATTCGAATCATCTAACAGTTTTACTGCATGGCAAACATAGAATAGACTAATTTAACCGGTGGCGGTGATAACATGAAATATTCAAAGGCCCAAGACCTCTCACTCTAGTGGAGACTCGTGCCCAGCAGTGGGACGTATATAGGCTGAAAATTATGATGATTTAAAGATATTTTGTCAAAAATTCGCGAAATTTATAATACAAAATAGTTACAAACGACCACAAAATATATCTCTGACCTGATGTTCTTGTAGTGTGACTTCTCAACAGTAGAAACGTTTTGACATAAAAATGCATTCGTTTTATATGACCAACTTGTCTATAACTCGGTTAAGGTCGGCGCATCTATGTGACTCAGACATGGTCTAGTCCACATGGGAACTATTGTTGGATTTGCTCTCTCAAGGTCGAACCATAATCACAACGATTCTGTCCGCGTAACACGCTAGTCCATAACGGAATATATAAATGAGGTGAGTCTATATTTCAATTCTAATATCGCATGTATATTAGTTATCTAAGATAACATGGTGCTGGGTCTACAGTTGACTTCGTTATGAGGTAATGCATGATTTAGTTCCTAGATTAGCAAACTCCAAAATTAAACAAGCACTTGATTTCCACGTATTTTGTTTGACCACTTTTGTAGCATCACATTAGTCGCAAGAAATGCTTAAAATGTCACGAAAATGGCGAAGCACAATCACGTTTTACCCACGTTTAACTAGCACAATTAAAATGATGAATGTGCTACTGAACAGTGGTTAAAATTCCACAGACGAATCGGAAATAGAATACATTCCGATTTCACCAACTCTGACGAAGATAAGGGTCCACAAGAAGTCGCCACAAATTCACGAAGTTATCTGCTATCCTGTTACCGGCATTGAACACGACGACACAAAATTTAAGAAAAAACGGCCATCGTTTATAAGTGTTGATGTGCCAACTAGAATTGCAAATTATCCACCCGCTCCCCCTCGAAGAGTTTCGTCCAGAAATAGTAGGACTTTGAAACTTGTTACTTCTACAACGCCTGTGACATCATCAACAACAGTTCAGTCGCAGTCTAATGTCGACTATCTCAAAAACAAAATAAGCCATAAATTAACTAGACAAAATACGCAAATTTTAAGTAAACGTGAGTCAGATAATAAACCTCCTACCGATAAGACAACAAAGAGCCGAGTTATGTCTATGTCAGCACCACCAGCTCTCAATAGGAAGAACAATGCAGTAAATGTCTCGAAAAGTTTGCCTAAGAATTTAGCAAGCGATATAAAGGCAATAGGGACGAGTAGTTTTGGATCGCCTAGAAAAACTCTACTGCCAACTGAGTACGCAAAACCCTTGGACAGCAGATATAACGACTCCAGAGCGTCAGTTGTTATTGAAGGCGGTGCCGGAAGGAGAACACCAATATCAAATATTTTAGACAAAATCACACCTATAGACAAACTATGGAGCTCAGAAAAACGAAATGAACGCATCGAAATATCGAAAGTAAAACCTAAAATATTCACTAAAACCAGTATAAGTTCTTCAAGATTGAGCCCAGGAAAATCATCATCAACCGTATCTTACCCCAAGTCTACTGTAAATATGAATTCACATAAGAGCAGAGACATGACTCGCACTGCCGAAAAAGTTCAGAAATATAAATTATCAAACCAAGCAAAATCCAGTCCATGTTTAAATTCAAAGAGCGAAACTGCTAGGCCTTCAAAACCGCTTCAAGTTAGTACTATTTCAAAGTCATCTACAGGTTTAAATAATCAAATTAAAACAGCTTCGGTCACTAACTTGAAAAAAAAGAAATCGCTCGAAAGTGTTGTTATAAGACCCCGCAGTGTCCCTTGCCATGAATCGTGTAGTAAAAAGTCGAAAGATGTGAGTAAACCAGCGAAAAAACAAACTAAAACAAAAGTTTCTAAGAAAGTGACCACGAAGTTTTCTGATGATTGTGATTCTGCAAGTCAATTTGGGGATACTTCAAACGATTTGTCTAATTATGGATCTTTTGAAGATCTAAGGAAGACAAAAATAAGTTCTAAAGATATAAGACAAGCCCGTGACGCGATACAACAATCAGATTCTTTCTTTCAACATCTTTTCTTAGGAACCAGTCATGTGCCAACAATAACTCAAACATCTGCGGATGAAAAATCGTCTGTGTTGCAGAAAGCCAAAATGTTTCAATCTTTTCCACAAGACAGTTATTCGACAAAGTCACTTAACTCATACTTGATACATAGAAAACCTGTTTCTCTGTCACGTTTTAAAATGTGGGATAGATATCCAAGCCCCGTGCGAATTCAAGCCCCGCGGTCCATATCATGGCCCGGAAGAATGTACCAGGAAGTGCGTAAATTTGATAGTTTATCGAAATGTGACGAGTTTGGTTCGAATTCTTCTTTAGCCACTATCAGAAGTAAAAGTGAGCCGCCAACGAACAAATTATTTTTCTCACAAACTTCACGTCCTAAATCTCCTACTGTTATATTCCACAAAGTTGACAAGCCCGCTAAGCTAGAGCCCAGTCAGAAAACCCTTTCGCCTTCGAGATTAGTATTTTCTGAAACGTCTCGACCGGTTTCTCCAGTCATCACACGAAAAGTAACTAGAGTTGATCAAGGCCCTGAAATTAAAAGACAATCACTTTCACCATCCAAAATGGTGTTTACTGAAACAGTTCGGCCCATTTCACCGGTTATAAAACATCATAGCTCTAAATTAATTACAACAAACCCAAAAGTTGACGACAAATTGCAGCCCTCTACAATATTCTTTTCTCAGACTTCGCGTCCTGTATCACCAAAAGTGCAGAAAAAAAAGACAGCAGCTACTGGTTCAAGAAGCCAGTCTACATCACCAGTTTCGTTTCGATCTCCGTCTTACCGCCGAATACATAATGCTAGAATTCAAAGTGGAAGAATTTCAGAAGAATTTGAAACCAAAAAAGTAATTCGCACGAGAAGTGCAGACGACGCTAAACTAAGAAAACCCACTGCAAGTCAAATAATAAAAACCAAAAGCAACCCAAATATTCCAGTAGAAGATCCTGATTATGATGAATACATTTGTGATATGGAAAACTCAAAAGCTAGATCTGAGAGATTTCGCGAACTAAATAGATATTACACATACTTAGAAAGAGTTGGTGAGCTAGAAAAAGCAACATCAACGTCCGATTTACGCCACAGAAGAAAGGATGAAGAAATTATTGATTTTGATCGGTGGAAGAAAATACGGGCAATAGAACGAGCTGAAGAAGAACTAAACAACCTTTACTATAAATTAAAAACAGCTCAAACTGAGAGTGATGTTCTGTTTTATCCCAGGGATTTAAAAGATTTTAGATGGAACTATGACAGTGACAGGGGTCTGAGAATAAAGGAAAAGTCTGTTGAAGATCTCAAGGAGCAATTCCAACAAGAAAACGAATTTGACTCTCTTGAATTAGAACAAACAAAGGATATGTATAAACCTCTTTGGAGAGGAACTAGCGTTGCAGAGACTGCTTTTAATATAAATAAAAAAGATGAAATTAAAAAAAACAATGACATTTCTCCTCATGTAAGACCAACAATTATGCTACAAGATACTTCTATTACAGAACTGCGTAAAAAAATTGGACTTGGTAATCGTTTATGGAGCAGTTTGTCAATGGAACAAGTCAATGCGTTGAAAAACCAACTTAATGCCATTTACAGTAAAGAACTAGAATCTAAGTCGGCGAAGGAAAATGATAAGTATTATATTGAAGTAAAAGACACTAATGAAATTAAAAACTCTACCTTACATGTACGAAGTAGTTCTCTCAATTCAACGTCTTGTTCCCCAATTAAAGAACATGAATTAAATAAATCTGAGTCAATTGCGGCAATTGCCTGTTCAGTACCGTCTGTCAAAGATCTTAAAAACAATGTTAACAAAATTCAAATGAGTCTCAGTGAAAATGAGAAAAGAAAAATGTCCCAAACACTAAGCAAAGAAATTATGAACAGAATAAATAAGTTAGATACTGACCCGGTACTTAATCCTGAGGAAACTTCAATTATAATTCCACCGCCATTGTCCGTTGAACCAAAAGAAAATCAATTGGTCGTTTCAAATCTATCGTCTGACGTGAATGAGGAATGTGAAAAAAATTCAAGCGTTATCAGTAAAACGACGACCCTTCAGCCAGAAAGCATTGAAGCGATGCATCAATCTTCCGCAAGTGAAACAGAAACGGGGAGTTCTGATGTTTCAAATAGAACTGTTATTTATCGGGGGCCCAGTAAAGATGTTAAGAAAAAAGTTGAATACTTTGAATCCGTTAAAAATGTCCTGGATCAAACGAAGACTGTTTACCATGCCAGAGAGAGTTCAGATGAAAAAGTAAACGCAGAAAAAAATAAATCTGTCATACAGACTCCTGAAATACAACAGGACGAACTTAAAAAATCCCATATATTTCAATCGCAATCGTGCACAAATTTTAAG
This sequence comes from Pandemis corylana, assembly GCA_949127965.1. Classification (NCBI taxonomy): domain Eukaryota; kingdom Metazoa; phylum Arthropoda; class Insecta; order Lepidoptera; family Tortricidae; genus Pandemis; species Pandemis corylana. Next base: position 8,120,249 of record OX421856.1, on the reverse strand, counting down.
GAACTTTTCGGCGAAAGCGAAAAAAACAAATTTTTGTCGCTCCCTTCTAAATCTGAAATATGTTCGAGGTCGCCTTCACCCCAATCGGAAGTGCACGTGATGGGCCGACGTACACCAGACACGCTACCGTTCTCGAGCGACGAGACTATCTGGCGCAGTCGGAGTCCGTCGCCCGACCCGGAGCGGTACTGGCGCGCGTACCTCAACCTGGCGCGGGCGGGAGAAGTGCGTCGCTTGGCGCGCCGCTTCGACTCGCCCTCTGCGGCTGGCGCCGTGTTACGCCGCCACCGCAGTGACCCAGAACTATCCAGAAATATCCTCCACCAAAACTACGACCACCCCCGACGAGACAAACACAGAGGCTTGCCTGTGGCCCGCGTACCTCTACGTCCCGCCAATCGATATATGCCTCATATCGATATCATATCAAAATTAGCAGCCCTCCGAAGGCGTGCTTCACCTCGTTCTAGATCCGCGGAAGAAGCATTAGAATGCAGACCTGGCGAAGTAACTCGCATTCGACGTCGATTCGAAACAATGTCATTGCTAGGTCAAATTTATGCTTCCGCGCCCGATATGAGCGAATTACGCGATATAGCGCCTTATCTGGCCGGTCCGTGGGTCGCGCATCGTTATCCTAAGCGCAGTGATAACAACAGGTCCCTTAAAGAGACGTCTAGTCTAGTTGAGGGTCGAAAGTCACCCGTTAAGAAAGTAATCAAGAACGTGGCTAAGGATCCGGTCAAATTGAGTTCTATCCTGAAGAGCGATCTCTTCGCGAAGCAGGAGTTCAATGCATCAGCTCACAGGCCCGCAAGCCGCTACGAGCCGCCACGCACACCGCCGCGGCCGCCGCCGGCTTCCTGGTCGTACCGGCTCGCTCCCTATGTCACGCCATCACGACACACGGTTACTTTTCAAGGTTAAACTTTAATTTATTTCATTTCATTCATTCATATTCTTTAAAAGTTGCTCATAGTGTGTGCTTAATTTTGGAGATAAGCATGTTCAGATGCCATTTTTCGGTCAAATATTTATTGATAGCCACATTGCTCGCGTGATCATCTATCATTATGATTGGTGCTTTAAGGAGGTACGGAACGCATACGAATTGTTGGCACGCAAAAATAACTTGGGGATTTTTTTTTAGAATTGTATTGGAAGCACATGGTAAACACTTCCTTTTTATCTAAACTAGAATCTAGATATAAAAACACCAAAAAAAATATTTCTTTTATTTATAGATTCTAAATGTCAGACCTGAAATAAAACTTGGTTTGTAAGATTTTCGCTTTACAGCAGTCGCATTTTAAGAGTTACAGAATTACTCATATAAATTCCATTATATAACACGTGTACAATTTGTATTCATTTTTAAAGAAAGCGTACCACTTCTTTAGAACTTAAAAGCACATTTTGACTTCGATAAACAAACAAGACATAATGACATAAAAGTGGAATGTGAAATCAATAATTCTTTGACTGTTTTACTACAGTGTTCATTTTTGTGTTCCTTAACATAGTTTTCCTTATCACCCTGTTTTGCCCTGGTAGAGACCGACGCTCCTGAACCACCAAGAAGAGCAACCTTTGCAAGCAACTCAGACCCAGGTTAGTAATCTAATAAATACAACTTAAACTACCTCTAGATTCCCATATAATAAAAATAGATATAGATAAGTTAACCTACATTAGATAACATCGTAAACACTCCGTAACCGTACTTTCATTCCGGAAAATTTGTGGGAGTTAACGTGAATTGCACTTATTATTTAACTATGCGAATAAAAAACAATAGCCTTTGTTCAAAACAATCGGGCTCTCAAGTTCTGCGTCTGACCGCCGACGTCAACATACGTGTCGACTCGCTATTAAGACCTCTCATTATAAAATCAGGATCTGATGATAGTGTAAAACAAATGACATTTACTCGGTCGTCAAAGGCAAAAGTGTAATTATTTTATCAATTAATACACTAGGCGGTTGCTAATAACACAAATACTTCTAAGAGTTCTGTTAATCGACGCGAGATGCGGTAGTATTTCTGACCCTGACGCGCAAAAAACTTGTTCGTTCGGTTTTCGATTGTAAACAGTGTGGCCTCCTGCTCAAGTTTAATAGTGATCTGCGATCCAGCCGATGATACATATTTTTTGTGAAGATGAAGTGCTTTGTGTTTGTTATAACATATCGGCAAGTGTTATCATCAATTGTTCGCCGATAAAATATTCATATCTCTTTTATCTTGCCTTCAGTTTTGTGCGAGCGACCGCAGTGTTCGGTGTTAACAGTGAATGACTAATCTGAATTGTGCAAAAATGGATCAAAGCGAGTTGAGAGAATCGCCTTTGCCGAATATTCCCAATCACCGCGATATCACTTACGAAGATGACGGATTTTTCAGTGATGTTCCCGCTTCTGGATCTCTATCCAAGTCAGTTATTGCTATGAACAAGTATCTGAAAACGAATTTGCTTTATGACTATAGTGAACCTGACGCTGGCGATGCTGCTTACTTTTCTAAAGAAAGTAGCCCAAAAGATTCAATTGCCAAATATGACACGGACAGCACCAAAAGTAATGATTCAATTGACAACCCAAAACCGCCAGCAGCTATCCCTGAAAATGAATTGAGCAACATATCTGAATTAGTGAATCATACAGCTACACTTACTGATGATTATAAAACAATGCAATTAATAGAAAAAAACAAAAACGAGGCCTGTAGCAGTAGCCCGCCTATTGAAACTATTTATAAAAACGACCAGTTTCAAATTAGAAAACTTTCAACTTCTATACATAATTTACCAAGCGATCACGAGATAGAAAGTGAAAATCATCAGGAAAAACCAGTTGCACTCAGAGGGAAAACAGGTGATGTTAAAGTCGCGCAAAATCGTCACACGGTGCATGAAGCCAGTGATTGGGCTAATAGGACCAAAACATATCCTGATGTCTACGCTCCGTTGCCATACAGTGAGTATTTGTTCATAACAATGCGCAATTGCACATTTTATTCAACAGTTTTCAATAGCCGCAGCGATTGAAATTACCTGCATTTTATGATTATCGTGATTATTTTTTGTGTCAGTCAATGCATTGTAAACCTTCGTGTAGTCTAAGGCCTAAGTAGCCCAACTTGATTTATACTGCTTCGTAGTATGAGAATAAATTGTACGGAAAAATGTTTTTTTTTTCTCTCTCTCTCTATTCTTTATCGGTAATTATAATTTCGTACGAAAAACAATAGCTAGGTTCAAAAATTTCAGTCGTAATCGTAAAGGTTAATTTTAACCATTGCTTACTGCCCGCGTCCCGCTCTTTCAAAGCCGCCATGGTGGTTTTGGCGGGAGACTAGCCCGCGATGTTATGTTATGGCCAAGTGGAAGAAACAAGAAAGCATCTGATCTATCGTGGTTGTCGGCTCACGACAGTCGTCGCGTTCGCGCTGACAGACCGACAACTAGACAAGACTAATTGTAACTGTGCGAGCAATTGTTTATATTGTGCTAAGTGGAGTGCCGTGCTGTCTGAGATGGGAATTCTAAAGCAAATTAAGAAGATGACGGCTCATGGTGCGTGTTTTGTTTTGGATTTGTGATTGAGTTATTAATACTTTTTTTTAATAATCTTATTAGCTTGATTGGCCTATTAAAAAAGACTGTTTTTTCAAATGAATAATATAATAAGTACATAATGAACATACCTAAATTATTAAAAATAGGGCTTCTGTAATTTAATGGTATATTTAAAACTTGGAGAGTCATTCAAAATCGTCTCTTCAACAGCAGAAACTTATAATAAATTGATATTGAATAAATTGAGTTTCAACTAAACAATATGTACTGCATAGAATTGCTACTTAGTTCTACAAATTAACTCTATTAATTTATTATTGAAAGTTAGTAACTTTTGGTTCATCTGAGCTGTTATAATTTTGATAAATTTAAGCATAATCTTTATAATGATGACAAACTGCTTTGCGCGTAATCAATGATAATTGTAAAATTAATGTAAATTTGCTTTTTGTTCTTAATTTTTATTCATAGAAAAAGCGTGATTGAGATCGTCATGGTAGATTAGTCGTGCTATGGTTGAGTGACAAATTATGAAATATGCAAGAGGTCGTGCTGCGACGAAATTGTTGCTCACTTTTCTATTATTTTTTAAGAAATTCAAAGTGATTTCGTAAAATTTATTTTAAGAAGAAGTTATTTTGTTCTACGTACAGTGTTGCATAAATTGCTTTGTATAAATAACTTTGTAGAATTTTGGGATTTTACATGTCTTAAAACATGTTTTTGTTTCAATCATACTTAAAGTATATATACAAGATCATCATAATGATAGTTACGAAGTTTTTAGGTACTTAGTTACCTTGGTATCTACGTTACCTCTGTGTTGTCAGATCTGAGTCAACTTTGGATATACAAAGTTTATCTGCAAACATTCCTAGCATATCTTAGATTAGGTAGCTCTAGTCTCATATTAACGACTATCTACTGTATTACAGTACTAATGACTTTAGAGATGATTGGCCGGTAAATGGAATGCGAAATAATTAATGTCAGCCAACTTCTACCGATCATTACGAATCAAGTCAATGTCTGCTGTGCCTTGACTTTAATTTCATTGCAACGTTTTTATGCGTTTTTCTAACTATGAAGCCTGATAAATAATTTATGAGATAAAACAAACTTTAGTTCTGTTTAAGCTATTTCGTCCACTTAGCGAAAGTTACAATCTTTTATTTACTCTTTTCCGCAATTACGTGATGAAAGCGGTAGAAAGTACGTTTCGTAAATTTACTTCAGTGTACAAAGTTAATTCGTTGCTAATTTGGTGTAACTTCACTTAACTCTGCACGACAGTCTGTTTTTATATTGAAAAGAGTCAATCAAACTAAGTGTAACATTATATGTATATTATCAAGAATTATTGGATTGTTTTCCATTCTTTCTTCTCTCTGCACTTTATCGCGTGATATTTTGATCCTTCATTAAAAGCCCTCTAACTAGACTGTGGCACTTGTAGAATTGACGAAACGAGAAGTTAAAGTCCCGTTTTCTTTATTGATTGTACGATTGTTTAAAAAATTATTTTCTAAAATCACTTAAACGCGACAAATCAAAAACCATTCCACGTACTTGATAATGCGCAAGTAACATTCCCATACGTAGCACAGAAACAACTATAACGCGATCATAGTGAGTGAAATCTGGTTTTTGCCAAGGCATAAGGCTCCTACTCCCACTTGTAACAGTTATGCGAGTTATGCCTTATCTTTGTGTGGAAATGACCGTGTGTCGCAAGCACGTGCCGGGAATTGACAAGATCGTGAAAGTTGGCTTACGTATTCGTGTTCCGAAGGGCTTTCGATTCGTACACGCATAAGTGACTGCATAACTTGACAAATATTTACTTATAAGTAATTCTTCGTGGTCTTGCTTTGTACGTCAAATGATATTTCAAGTGTAGTAATGCTCTGCACATGACGCTAAGTAAAGATTAGATAGTCGGCGTTGGTGTAAGCTCGAGCCGCATAAAATAGGTACAAACAGACAACAGATAGAAGATACGGTGTACATAGAGAGAAATGTGTACCTACATAGTTCTTTTGAGTTACGCAAGTAGACCATACAAAATATTATGGGTAGCATTCGTAACACTAAGGAAGCAATTAACATTTTGTTAAATAAACTCCTTGAATACGTTTTTTTTAAAACGACTCTGAATCATAATTCATAATTTCAAACGAATTCTCTAAACGAATCTCGTGCGTGAAATGATTCGGCGGTCGGGACAGAATCATAATTTTAGCTGTTCGTTAGCAGGCATTACGCGGAGTCAATTAGATATCTTGATGTAGGTCGCGCGTTGATAACAACACACCTGATTCCGTGCAATTCCTATGAGCGAAAAGTTCAAGTTATGATTGTCTTCCGAGCGTAGCGATTACTTCACGGACGAGGTACGTTTAAAGCATCTAACAGCTGAGACCCATTATGTTGACTAAGATATATTGCCATTGTCGGACCACGTAACGAGCATTGTGTCGTTTCAATTTTAATTGAATTAATAAAAAATCCCCTTTCAATAAAAATTGGTCATATTACATTGGTTGGTATTAGCCTCTCGTAACACCAAGATTGTGTAATTCTCATACCGTCTAATCATTGCGCCTTTCGTTAAATTTTAATTACTTCCGTTTAACAGCCAATACGTCTTCGGTTAGGGTCTTTACACACGACGTTACTGTATGCACAGACAACGCGCGTTAACGGTGACCTAACAAGCCAAAAAAACAGTTTCCAAACAAAAGCGTGAATTGTTGTACCTACCACAGAAGCTTGTGTATCCATATCTAGTTATATGTATTTTATAAAACTTTTTATGTACGCGTAATATTACGCGTATTATTATTGATACGAATAATAATTCATTATTGAATGAAATACGCGTCGTTTGCATCTCAGGGAGCTACTCCGAAATTCGAGGTTCGTGACATACGTTTCCTCTTACCCTAATATTAATAACAGTTAATTCGTTTGAGTGGTTAAAGTCGCGGGTTCACGGTGGATGCAAGCCGCTTCCAGCCGAGTCAACTGGAGGTCTATGGGGGGAGGCCTATGTCCAGTGGACGTCCTACGGCTGATATGATGATGATGAGTATAAGTGGAAAATATGACGTGAACTTCGAATTTCGAAGTATAAGGCCAGCTGCGACTAAAATACTTAAAAGCTCGTAAGGTGTGTAATGCTCCTATAGACACCGTGGTCTTACGTCAGCGTTAAATCGGACGGAAGGTAACTTAATGCGTTTGACCGTACTGGATTATTTTAGTCGCAGTCGTAAACTGGTTCCGCCCGCGGCGTATAAAGTTACATCTCATCACATAATCGTAATCGGCACAAATCATCAATAGTCATGTTCTCGTGTTACGGCATAGGCCGCCATAATATTACATTCGGAACTTTCACTTTTGAATTTCCGCCTAACATTTTTATTTATACTCCAAAATGTTTACTTAATTATGAAACAAATAATTTCGCGTGAAAGTTTTAATCATAACTACTTTACTTGCGTTCCGTGCGCTTCGTGTGAAAATTATTACAAAAATGATGTACGATTTCGAATTGCTTGTAATTAATTGTTCTCGGTAGCGTGTCGTCATTGTTTACAAATTGTAATGTTTATTGGTAGAGCATTAACTTTACAACATTACTAGCATTTCTACTACCTGGTGTACAGTTTTTCAACGTCTAAGTTGAGAGTTTATTCAAATCGATCAAATAAATTCAGTAAGAATGAGGTAGGTATAAAGGCAAATCGTGTCTGTGTGCTGCTGTCCTATTGCTTGGGCAATGCCGAATCGAGGACTGGTAATTTTTTATCTAAGCGTACTATGTAATCATAATCAGAGATAATCAATCGTCACCCCTTGTTCCGAGTCATGTTCGTGCGTGACTCATAATAGCTAATTAAGACAATGTTCCACTGATGCCACTATTTATAATACCGGTAACACAAAAGCAACACTGTGTCACCTATTAGCATCATATCATGATCAATAGTTTGATAAACAAACGAAATGAAACTAAATGGGTTCCGAACCACGGTTGTAGCTGGTTCTCCTATATCTTAATTAATGTTTATTAATTACTTGCCTGGTATTAGAATTGCTTACATTCCATAGACTTTTGACCTTTCGTCCGGCCTTTTTCCGGCTTTTTACTTAATTGATAAAAAAAACTTTATTCTTAGACCAACCTGCCAATAATTGCGCTAGTATATGTAAAATTTCCGGTAACTTTGTGGTATGTCCGGCTTATTGTCCGGTTTCTAATTTAGATAGGTAATAGGAAATCCTACATGAATTGAATAAGTCATCTAAGTAAGTTAACACTATCTCGAGTACCATTATAAAAGTGATTCGATTTTTGTCCCGGTGCAAAACACGCCGGCAAATACCTCTATGCATCTTGAACCGCTATAATTCTACTGTAAGAATAAGCAAATAAGTTACTATAAACAGGTAGTTACTAAAAACAAAAGTGTTCATAAGCCAATTGTCCAACAGAATCGCCCCGGCGGTACGTGGAGAGCGACGTAAACATCCACTACAGATGTCCGGTCCGGCACGATCCATTGCCGCTGGTGCCGGAACGGGAGCTGGCGAGGCAGCAGGCTGAGCACATGAAGAGGCTGTATCGAGAGCAGAGGCGGCACAAGTACTTGCAGGTGAGGGGTAGCGTCCAAGCTGATATGCTTGCCAATTTTCTCCCTAGCTGGCATTACAGTACTCCAAAAATCGATTTTCGAAGTTCCTTTCGTGCCATAGTAGTCGTTAATTTAAGAGTGAGAGGGACGGTGTGATACATACATACATAAATGACGTCTTTATCCCTTACGGGGTAGACACAACCTAAGGTAACAAGACCTAAAGGCCACGTTTAGCATGATTGTGGGCGCATAGGTGGAAAGTGGAAACAAAGTAGTGATGGGTTGCTAGCCGTATCGCCTATAATATGATTTCTGCGCGGGTAGAGAAGCAACTGGTACATTCTGTTTTTTCTTTACTCCCAGACCAGCATGGAAGAATCGGTGTGATACGAACTTCTAAAATCGAATTTTGGAATAGCCCCCTTTATCTTTAAAACGTAGTAAGTTCACCTTCATACAGATGTATAATATGTAGACTTCTATAATATGCTTAGTGTAAGTTTTCGGTCACAAAATACGTCTCGATCGCGTTTGCGTTAAAATGTCAAACAATATGGGAATTGTTTGTTGCCGTTTCAATCCGTAAGTGGCCCTGCCAATTTTTCCATAGAAATCGAGAAGTTTACGTGAACGCGTTCGAGATTTTTTTTGCTTGACAACTTATACTAGAGGCTCTTTAAAGGTAATACATTGCATAGTCAGGCAAGTAATTTTTTCGGCGAGCGTACCTACCGTTTTTTATGGTGTCCATAGTAACAGAGCCTTTTCTTATCTTTGATTTGGGTCCGTGAATCCGTATGTGATGTAACTTTGTGTCTAGACTAAGTGCAATGAGCGCAAACCGCAAGAATTTCCCTGATGACTTTGACATTACTGCGCCCGAACAAACTTTTACTTTAGACTCTTTCTTAATTAAAAACTATAGTAGGTACTTGAAAGGTTCTTTTGGCGTTATGTTTATCGATATTTTTTTTGTTCCACGGAATAAACTAAAGCAAACTTTATCAAACATTCGATTTCAGAACAGATATCGAATGTCTGTTGGACGTGACAACACGGCCTACAAAGAAAGTCCAGACTTGTTACTAGACTGAACTAACAACTTTTACTTTAATTTGATAGAATCATGCGTATCTAACACGTTTAGCGTGTGTCAGGGTAAAAGGTTGAACCGTTTTGGTAAACAGAATAATGATGGTGAATGATTCGTCTCAGTCACGCGATTTTACTTCGCAAGTTGGCCAAACCTCAAATTCGGTTTGTTATTATAGGCCAAAAACGATCGCCAAAAACTTAAACCGTAATGATACTTGACTGTGAAGTACATACATACATACATACATAAATCACGTCTTTATCCCTTACGGGGTAGACAGAGCCTAAGGTGACAAGACCTAAAGACCACGTTTAGCATGATTGTGGGCGTATAACGCGATTCCTAAGATTTTCACCCAATCCCTCGATGGGCTTTTACCATCTGCGCGGGATGAGAAGCAACTGGTACATTCTATGTTTTTTCTTTGCTCCCAAACCAGCATGGAAGGACTGTGAAGTAGCTACTTATTTTTACAAATAATGGAAAAATCCTTGACTACAAGGCTGAACGGTATTTTATTATGAAAAAGATTTGTGTAGTAAAATTTAAATTCACCCCAAGTTATGTAATCGGACCACGGATTGGAAGTCGGTAAAGATCGAGATGCATTATTTGATTACATTGTTTGTTACCTACCAGAGACGCTATTTCAAGGGCGTTAACAAGTAACATACAGTAAAACATCCAAAAATGAACATGAAAGACAATAAGAATTAACATCCATTTTAGTTTTTGAACTTCCCATACGGACGAGTCGTAACATTGCTCCATCAAAACCTAACTATTAGAATGGAGGCCCACTTTTAAACTTCTACTAATAAATCAAAGAAGCTATTTTTCTGCACAATCCTTGAATCAAAGTATCGGTAACCTCGTCAGCGGTATCAGAATGCCATTAGCATGTCAGTCAACGTTCGCTCCGCGATACATTTAATCCAGTTAAGCCTCACGCGACTGCAGTTTGGTCGATAACCATCGGTGAATATAGTGAGGGTTAATATTGGAATATCTGTACTTGTAAGCCAAGATTGTTTTTCGATTTGAGAAGTCTTCGAGTTTTTCAATGCAACGGAAGTGTGTCATTAAACTCGTAATAGTGTTATCGCTGTTTTAACATTCGATAACAATGTTGGATTGAAATTAGGAACGTTTACAATAGGTATAATCTGCAGATAAGCATGACTTACTTTAGGTAACTGTAAGTAAATAACATTTTAGCATTCCTTTCAGTCCAACTCAAAATCACTGCCTAAATTGGGTCACTTATCGCATTTACTGCCATTTTACCCATTCATTAGAACACACATGTGCGTTTGTGGCACCTGACAAAGTCTCGGGTCTGACAGCTGGCAGCGAATGTGTTAAGGGATTTAGTCTGACTTCAACAGACTACAAACTCCAACCTAGAAAACAACACAAACGCTATTTGTCGAGATAATATGTATGCAGATGCACGTTTTCTACACAAGAACGGCTAGTAACATTACCCAGTTGCGGTTTCTCCCGCGCGTTGACGACTGTCTTTTCCATTCGCGTTTCCACTACGAAACGTGCTCATAGTATTTACATACAACGCGAAACGTGTCGAGTCAAACCGTTACGATTTACAACCGGCGCGTGCGCGAGTAAGTCACGTTATCACAGATTGTGAGATAGTAAATTACAATTACAGTCATTTGCGTAGGCTGGAGATGTTGATGTTGAATTAAGTCATTTTATCTCGTGTTCGAAGTCGCGGAGCAGTTATCACGAGTTTTTTTTATGTGAGTAACTAAAATTTGCTTAAGTTAAGGTAAGGGATGCGGGTTGGGTTGTCCAAATAAATAACGTTAAATGAAACTACCGTGAGACTCAGTCTTAATTACACAAACGGATAACTCACGTATAAAAGTCGAGTGATCCAAGAGGAAGGACTACGAACTAGTCCGAAACGTGTCGAGCATCACTCGACTTTTATATCTATTGTGAGTTATCCGTTTGTGTAATTATAAAAGTTAAACGTACTGCAGCCGATGACCTTGCGAACCCGTTATTACCTCACATAGGATCACTCTATCACTTTATAATATAAGCAAAATGGTTCATCGAAAGTGCTGCGGTCTGAATACTGAAAATTTCTTAGAAACTTCGTCAAACTTTCTTTCAAAACTATAGAAAACAAGTAATTTATGTCATGTAATATTGTCATTTCTTTTAGCTATAGTTCCCACTGAAAAATCAGTGGTTTTCCCACTGAGAAATCAGCTGTGATTTCTTGGTAATTTTTCAATAATTCCGATAAATGTATGTGTAGGTAGCCAAATAGCCATACATGATATTTATTTTCTCTCGTTAAACCCAAACAAGCGGACGTGACAACACCGGACGTGTTACATTGCATTGCCGCGCAGAGGCTTTTCACCACGTTTCACCACGATTATTGCTACTGGAGAAATTATCTACAAATTGACTGCGGTTCGAATTGCCGTGTTCTTAGACCTCGGGAGAAATCTGTTAATACTAAGATTTCGATTTAATGTTCCTAGAACTGTGGTGTAGGTGGTGGAGTAATGTGACATTTTGTTGACATGATAGCCTAGCTCGTGGAAAACAATCTGGACATAATCCAGGACTTATAGGCTGTGAGTAGCACATACAGTGTTTGTTTTGGAATTTTCAAGTACTACGCAAAACATTGTTTTGTTTCTTAATTATGGGTCTTGCTCGGTTGTGTCAAAATGCACCTAAGATATTTATATTTCTTTCCTAACCTAGTTTAGATTCTTTAGACTCGTGTCTTAATAGTGTATCTTTTCTAGTTGCGTCTTCAAAATTTTTAATGGTTAACTTCAACTTTGTTTGCTGAATTAGTTAATTATTCGTAATTAATGTACCCCAAAATGCGTTTGAGATAATAAGATGCGGTGAGCGTGACGTCGAGAAAGCCATGAGTCTGATTTGTGAATAGAAATGTTCATTCGTGTAGTTACGCGTGCCGTAACAATGCATTGTACGGTTACAATTTGTTTTTTAATGTAGGTACCATTTCATTGATAATTTACTAGAAGTTTCGATTGCCAGTTCGTTCATTCGGAATTGGTTGTTTTCATTCAAAACTTCAAAATATAAAAAATAATGGCATCCTTATATCAACACGCGTGTATTAAATATGCGACGATCTTACGAATCCGGTATTAAAGCGACCTTGAATAACAAAATCCGTTGACCAACTGACCGGAGAATATTTTGTTCACATTTTCGCTCCAACATCATCACTCCATTGGAATTTAGCTCGTGCTTATTGAATAATAGAGGTTATCAGTTACAGTTATGTTTAATGTGATGACCAGTGAGCCTTTGTGTGAAGAGCTAAACAAATCTAACTTCCACAAACCACAATCCAGTGTAAGCGCGGCTTGCGCGAGAAACGTTCATTACGGGCACAACCATTTTTATCGGAGTTACGTGTAAATAATGTAAAGTGTACAGAAAATATGGTAGCAGTGTTGATTGGTGTATTACAAATTACATTTATAATTGAGCGGTATTGATAATGGTCAGTGTTTGCGCTGAAGCTAACGTTTTTGAATATTAGTTTTGGTGTAGTTTTAAGTTTGATACCCTTTAGAACAACCTGTGTTAAGTGCATGTTAAAATTTTCAGGAGAGTGAAATACACCCCTACGACATAGAAATGTTTGATGCCTCCATAAAGGTGATGTTTGAGAGAATTGAATCTGACGAGTGTTTAATTTAACTCTACAGTTTTAACTTTTGATTTTTTACTATTAATTTTTCATGCTATGGTTTTGCTCTCATCAATACCATCATCATAATGAATTACTTTTACCAAAACATTTCACATTCAACTATGCTTCAGTTTTTTACGAAAATCCATACTTTATCAATTTATTTCATGGATTTATTTTGAAACTAAGTTGTTATGCTTCGCATGGTGTTAAGCCAATTTAAAAACACAGCTGTTCAAATTTTATCCATGTTCCAAAGTACGAGTGGAAGTACTGTCTTAAAACTACTATCTAGATACCTACTTCGCACTTACAAAGTAATTCCGAATGTTATCGAGCTCGAGATCTTATTGACTCATAAGTCGATAATCGACAGCATTATGCTACTATCTCAGACTACGAGTGAGGCCGGTAAAACTACGCCTTGCCGCGTGTATACAGTACGCATACGCACACAAGTGCAAGCATACTTTGCCTAGCTAATTTATTGAGCTACGCCCACGCGCACGAGTCGGGGTGTAGTTTTACATTATCACTTTGTTATTCGCAGTATTCTGTATTTTCTTTTTATTTCTGAGACCATTTAGGTAACTACATTTTCTTTAATTTTCAATTTCTACTTTATAGGAGCTCCAAGATATGCAGAATAGACGTCATCAAGACAACTTTACGCCCTCACAGAAGACCATTGTCCCTCTGAACAGATATGACGAAGCGGAAAGAATCGCAGCGAGAGCCCTATACGCATTCAACGGACAGACGCCAAGGGAGTTAAGCTTTAGAAAAGGGGACTTGATTCAAGTGAGGCGACAGATTGACTCTAATTGGTATGAGGGCGAGCTCCACGGGAGGATAGGATTGTTCCCCTATAATTATGTCGAGGTAAGATGTTAAAAAAATGTTTAAAAAAAGTATCTCTTGGGATATAGGTATTTGAATAAGTTGGTTTAGCCGTTTAGATGTACCTGTTGTAAATTTAAGAACAACTTGTTTTGTTTGCATTAATTAATCATGATCAGAGAGAGCTCATTTGGAGAGAGAAATTCTGTGCTTTAGTGCTCTTCGGAGTTGAGAAGTTAGTTAGTTATACAAGTGTTTAAATTGCAGGATTTTATAGCTCAGAAAAATAGAAAAACTATTCGATATTTGCATACTTTTCTCAACTTACAGAATAGCTACACGTATTGTTGCTATTGATACTTTAAATTCTGTATTAATCAAACACTGTTGCTCTGCTAAAACTCAATTAAATTCAAAAGAATCCGAAAATCCGAAAATGATTAATATTTCTAAGAAACAAGCGTTAGCTAGTTTGTAGCACGGTACAGCGCGATCTAGTGAGGAACAAAGTAAATTTTGACTTTATTCATTACAATAATGAAGTTACCACGGGAAACAAACGATAATAAGTTCAAATCCACTAAAGCGACATCTAGCTGGCATTTATATAAACAACGGCTTCAACAAATTCATTTCAGATCCTAAAAGGCGACGTTGCCCAATCCCCGAAGAAGCCAGCAGTACAAGACGGTAGAGCGCGAGCCAAGTTCGATTTCACAGCCCAGACCAACCTGGAGCTGCCTTTGAAGAAAGGCGAAGTCGTCGTGTTAACAAGACGCATCGACCAGAACTGGTGGGAGGGCAGGAACGGGACCAAAACTGGCATCTTCCCTGACAGCTATGTGACCATTCTTCAAGAACCTAGTCAGAGTAAACCTGGTGAGTTCACCAATAATTTGGCAATGTATATCTTGGGTAGTATTTTTGATAACCTTTGGCTTTTCCTTTTATAGAAACTTAAATGTGGTAGTTTTTAATTTTACAAATTAAAACCCCTTTTTTTAAACTAGATCCCATCAAAACAAAACTTGTAAAAAAAACCAAGTCTCGCAACTCAGTTCTTCTACCGTAAAAAGTTGTGAGATCCATGTAATACCAAGTCGGTTAATTTATTCAGTCCCTACTAAAGAGACCTCCTGTCTTAAGTTATTACGTAATTAGCTAACCTAACAACATATATAATGCGCATATGAAAATTAAAAATCATTTATGTTTAAATAAATAAATTGACTTGGCATTCGCATTAACCCATCAATTTAATATAAACTGTATTACTTGTGAGAAAAATTGTGTTTTATGCATATTATATTAAATTGATGGTTTAATGCGAACGCCAAGTCAATTTATTTATTTTTAACATATAATCTAAATATATAATCAAAATTCTAATTACTTAGATTAGATGACTTTGTTCCGTGTAACAAAACCATCGCGAAAAATAAGTGTTGGTATGGTACCTATATGACGAATAAGTCAGATGTGTTGGCATAATTTTATAGCCCTTTTAACCACTGTAATTGGTTATTTCTAAATTTACTGTAATTTGTATTGGTAAATTCTATGTATATTCTTATACTGTTCAGGCTATACGGTTGTGGAATTCCTTGCCTATAATCATAAGGCGCGCTAAATCGTTACCCATATTTAAATCTATGTTGAAGGAGCACTATCTGTCATCTTGTGCATGAATCTTGTAGCTGGTTATATTTTTTATGGTATGTGTGTATGTGTCTATTTATATCTCCATTTATTGTAAATGTGTGTTTCATGTATAATAATATTACGTATTTCAGTACTTAGTATATTAATATATATATTCTAAATTGCACCACCTGCTCAGATCTGTTCTACTCTCCAGTCCATTATGGTTGCCTGGTAGAGATCGCTCTGTAGCGATAAGGCCGCCTATTGTTACCTTGTAATATTCTGTATACCTTTTTTCTGTTTTAGTTGTTATATGTGGTGTTCAATAAAGAGTTATTGTATTGTATTGTATTGTATTTCCTTTATGTTTTCAGAGGTGCAGCCGAGCCAGAGCGAGAAGCCGGTGGCGTCGCCGGCGGCGCACGGCCTGCTGAACGGCGCGGCCAAGCGCAGCATGGGCGCTCACAGCTACCTGCCGCAACCTAACAGCCCCGCGCTTGCTAATGCGCCGCCGGCCACGCAGCCGCTGCCCGGTAACTTTTTTTCTTCACTACGCTTGGAAATGTATTCTTTATTATAGCAAAACACGTAGGTACAGGAAGTTCCCCGTTACAGGTTAATGTAAATTTAAAAAGTTTTCTCCACTATGCTCGGAAATTAGAATGAATTGGCATTATCAAAAGAAAAATAGGAAATTACGAGTATCTACTGTGGCGAGAGTAGAACATTTGCGTTGATTTTCTTAAATTTTAAGTCAGTGAAATATGTTAAAATCTTAAATTAATGCGATGCGGCTAGCAACCCATCACTATTTTGATATCCCTTTCCACCTGTACGCCCTTAATCATGCTAAACGTGGCCTTAAGGTTTTGTTACCTTAGGCCCAGTCTACCCCGTAAGGGATAAAGACGTGATATATGTATGTATTAAATTAATTAAAATCAGGGCCTAAGGTAACAATACCTTAAATCCACGTTTAGCGTGATTGTAGGCATATAGGTGGAAAGGGGAATCAAAATAGTGATGGATTGGTAAATATAATAGTTATTATTTGTTTGTTTTGTCGCAGGCTACACGACTAAACCTGCGCAAGCGGCCATGACGCCTTCGGAGCGCGGCTACGGCCCCCCGACCGGGAAAGGCGTGGACCTCAACAACTCCGAGCCCCTCTATGTTGACACCAACGCGGAAGCTGTGCCGTAAGTTGGCATAACATTTTATCGTGATCCAAACATTTGACCAAGTAACTCTTGGCAAATGTTGCGTGTGACAAACAGTTCACACAACACTAACAATCTGTTAACTTCATTTAAAATCTAATACGTTGATATTATTAGAAATAAATAATGTTTTGTCGAATGGAATGTTTGGCAAACTATGTATTTGATCAAATTTTTGCTCGTGAAATGGCAGTGAACCTCTTTTATTTCTAGTACCCAAACGACTGATGGAAGCAAAGGAAAAAACTGATCTAAAACTAAGACCGGTAGCTCTACAAAAGTTAGCGCCACTTTTACCCATCTCACTCTAGCTCATAACCGCGTCCCTTTTATTTTATTTCATTTTCCTTTCTTGAACAATATGTACTTAATTAAGTGCTAAAGCGGCAATATCACCACAATTATGCTTACAATGGCAACTGAACATTTTGCGCAGGTACCGAGCTATGTACAAGTACCGTCCTCAGAACCCCGATGAGTTGGAACTCAACGAAGGTGACACTGTGTATGTGCTAGAAAAATGTGACGACGGCTGGTACGTCGGCTCCTCGCAGCGCACCGGCCGATTCGGCACCTTCCCAGGTAATTCAGCTGCTATTTTATATTCGTTTTTCATTTTTTTTATGCACTGTATGTTATTTTCGAGCCAAATCTTGTCGTGGGCGGATTGATGTGAAATTTGGTATCTATATAAGTCCGGTGACAGTGTAATAATCTGGTAGTCCGGCCAGAGTTTTTTTTGGTCCTGCCAGAACAGTCTCCGGTTGATCCGATCGATTTTACATGAAGTGTAAAATGCACCTTCTGTTTACTGTCCTGTATACCCCATGTATAAGAAGGATGTCAATACATTGTGTTTTAAAAGTATTTTTTAATAATTTTAGCAGGCGTAGTGTGGTCTGGATTTTTTAAATTATGGCTATCAAAAGCTTTCATTGATCAATGTTCAAAGTGTAGGTACTTCATCTAAACTAAACTATCTAAAGGGTGCTCTACCTAATTTTAAATCAAAAATTACGATGCAAAAACCTTTACGCCGCCCCGGGCTTTAAATAGCAATTTACTACCCACAACGCGAGTAAAAATTTCCACTTCTGGCCAGGGGAAGTCGTAAAATTGTGTACACATCTCGGGCGGTGATAAATAAAGCCTCGGGTCGCATGTTTATCGCCCTCGCCTTTAGCTCAGTGCGATAAGTTCATGCGATCAGAGCCATTCTTTATTTCACCACCCTCGGAATGTAATGTACTATGACAGGAGTATTCAATCAAACAAGCCTAATCAAACCTACTGAAAAATTCCACTACAATTCTGGGACATTTTGTATATATTTTTTGTTTAGTTCTATGTTCTTATTAACACCATATTGCATTCGCAGGTAACTACGTAGAGCGTATCTGATAGCGCGAAACGTCGCTCCTGCGACGCCTGCGCCGCGCGACGCTGTGCGCGCGCCGCCGCCGCTGACGCACACACCCACCCTACCTGCACATGTACATATAGACTGCTTGACAGGCTGCCGGTAACAACCAATACTATTCAAACAGGCCAGCCTTACGAGATGGTGAACTGAAATTGTACTCGGTAAATATAGCGTAATAATAATTTCTAATAGTGGGCACTTCCTTGTCTATGCTAACTGTTTAAAATTACTCTGTCTAGACCAGGGGTGGCCAACTTGATCAGACCCAAGATCTCCTGTTTACTAACGAAACCCTGTGCGATCTACCAAATACATGCTTCATGAAACCTTAAATCAGCAGTTGGTGATTACGTTGCGCAGTCTGGTTTACGTATTTATATTTTTTGCCTTGCCACGATCGACTGGACTAACAGTCGCGATCGACCGGTCGATCGCGATCGACCTGTTGGCCACCCCTGGTCTAGACGGTAGGGTTGCCTCACTACTTGTTATTGTTACGGTATGTTAAACCTATTGCTGTTAATAAAAACGAAACGATCATAAGCAACAAATTAAAGATGTATTTAATTTGTAGCTGTTCGTTTTATTTCTAGTTTCAAGCAACTTAAACAACTGTTGAATATGTTTAACACGCAGCCATCCATGAATTACGCCGCACATTTAGGAGGGGGACTGTGAATATGGAAGGCTTCTGTGGGGTTTCAATTAAGTTTAAACGAATAGCTCTCAAAGCTGGCGAGCAAGCTACTATTGAATATGACAATAATTAACTTCGCCCAAACAAATAATATCTAATATTAAATATGCGAAGTTCATGCAGCCTGTCAATCTGAAGCTCGGCATAGATCGTCAAGGGTAGACTTAAAATAAACTTCATGTAAAGTTAGTGTTATACCAAAGTTGTATATTTAACATTATTTCAATCTGCCCTAGACCGATAGGTGTGTAAGGTCGTATCGACGCATTGAAAACGCTTTAATGAGGAAGCCTGTTCAGAGAGGGCAACGCCAACTGTTGAAATATCCGCTTAATCCCAGGAGCTACATGTATCGAGATGTATCTTAAAATTGTTACTGTAATGATACCAAAATTTTACCATGACTTTTTATAACGTTTTTGTATTTATCTTTACAACGCTGCCTCAGTCTGTAGTCTTCAATAATCTTATAATAATAAAGTTAAACAGAATTGTCGTCTAACTTATTCATTATAAATTTATAACAAATGTATGTTGCTCTTAATGCAGTAAAATAATCGACGGGTTATTTTTTTATGCGTAGTTTAGAATCTCAGTTCTAACAGTTATTGTGCTAACAATACGAATTCCCGGAATATAATCGCTTCTGTCATCGTCTATTAAATCGACTAAGGTCTCCATGTAACACATTCGCCAGTGCAAAACTACCCTAAGTTGTGCGTCCCAAAGAGTATAGATAAAGAAACGGTGTTGTATAATTGTGTAAAGAAAATAATAAAAATACTTATATACCTACTTGTATAATTGTTTAGCATAGTTATTTATTTATATGTAGGAGTGAATTGAGCTCGTCTTTTAAAAGTAACCTTTTAAAAGATTGCAGCTGGGCGTTCGGATTACTAATACTTATTACTAACAAGTTTTATACGTACATATCGACAAAAGTCAAACTTTGAAATTATGACAGTAACATGCTAACAGTATCAAAGTTTAGACATTTTGTAAGCTACTGTCTTATCAATATAATGTGAGTTACACCGAATATCTATAGAAAGGAAATGTAAGAAATTACCAAATATTAGTTACCGCGTAATTTACCTTGGTTATAAATACTCAAATGTGTAACAGACCAGTGGTAATGTATATAGGGCGAGTAAATTTGGAAACGGTTGACAATACAATATTTATGCTTAATTTTAAATTAGATATACTTATGTAAAGGAACTTAATAAGCTTTTATGCTCTGATGTTAACTGCTGCCGAGTTATGCGGTTTGGTCCTGATGGAGATTATTGTCTACCGAGTCTAGTCATAAAACAAATTTGTATGAATATTTTTACATAATGGCCTAAAATTCAATTTGTGTTGTGTTATGAATACAATGATTTAAATGATAATATCTAGTGTGTGGCCGTTGTAACATGACTTTGTCTATTTCGTATGTCGTCCCCGTTTATATAGCAAAACCAACTCCCTCGCCCTATGTTATGCGTTTATTGTAGTACATACCAAAAGCTTACATTTATTTTTAACCTATTTGTTGTATTTACTCTTGTTAATTTATTTTATAAAGCACAAATGGTTTATTTTGTTGTTGACACCACGACATAATGGTAACAGTAATTGATTGTTCGAAATCATCACCTTTAATAAAATAATCCTTCTATTTAAATGTTGTATTTCTTGTGTCCCATATCCCAAGCTCGATAAAGTTTATTCTTGTAAGATTTTAACATTTTCATAAGATTGTGTAACACATTTTAATTAGATAGACCAGATAATAATTAACTAAAATAGGTTGTTTGTTAAAACAAATGTTGGCGAGTAGAGTAACAAATATAACTATGATGGACCAACCAATTTCATAATTTTATTAAAGCACTAGCTTCTGCCCGCGCGGCTTCGTCTGCGTAGAATAAGCAATTTTTAACATGTTCATCGCTATCCAGTGGAAATTATGCAACTTTCCGGGATAAAAGTAGCCTATGTTTGAATCTAAGTCACCAGCTATCTCTGATCCAAATTTTATCCAAATCGTCGTTTTAGCATGAAGAAGGAACAAACATACTCACATCGTCACAAACTTTCGCATTTATAGGTATAGTACCTATTCTCAGCCGAGAACGCATTAAGTAGGTACAAGCATTTTTGTGACTCCCTGTGCCACTGTCATAACCTAACAGCATTTTAACGCACATAATGCGTTTGCGGCACCTGGCGAAACTTCGGCGCTGAGCAATGAAATTATAATGATGCATTTATCACAACTTCACTGGGAAACCGTACAAGTTGCCTGCAATAACGCAACAAACAGTAGTCAACGTCATATATATAGTAAGAAACATCCAAGGTAACCAAAAAGTTCGGTCCACTTTCCTATTTCTAACTATTTGGATGCTTTAAACTAAATGATGCTGACTGTACAAGGGATAAAGACGTGATTTGTGTGTGTGTGTGTGTGTGTACAATGTCATCGAGTAGGTAACCTTTTTGGTCTGTGGGTTACTTAGAAGCGGTTGCTAGGCAACCACGTCAAACTTCACAACACCGCAGACGTGGATTGGCGCACTGCGTGCGTCACTGTAATAAACGACTCTTACAAAATTGAAAACATTTACTGTTATAAAAATTAATAAAAGATGAATTAAATTAATGTACGAAAATGGTTGAAACGGATTGGAGAGAATTATTGAGTTTCTCTCAAAGAGAACTCAAGCAAGCCGACAAAGAAAAACTTTGCGAGAATTTGTCATGGATGGAAGCTGATGATATCGAACTCAATTTTACAGATCTCAAAACGTTGTTTCGACTTTCACAAGATATTTTAAAGTTTAAAAGTGAGCAGGTAAGACATTCAAATTATTTACTTATTATGCTGAAGTACCTATATATTTACTAACAAACAGTTTGAGAATGAAACAAAGTCGCTTTATAGTGGTTCACCTATCGATCATTAGATTGTAACTACAACCACTCGAAAATGTGCTGGCAAAACAATTCTCAGGGTCGCTAGGAGAACTGTTTTTACACAGTCACGCGTGAACCATCGATGCCAAACGATATCTCAAAATACTAGATAATGGGAAATAATGTACGTACTTACCTAAAGTTGTATAGATCAATAAATATATGAATACTGAACCATTAGGATACCTAGGTAAACGGAAAAGCCCGCCAAAGGGGTGAATCAATTTTTACTCAAAAATTACGATGAAAAACCTAGTTTTAACTATTTCAACCACGTTCAATATTGCAAAAAAATCTAAGAATTAATTTCCTGCGTATTATGTGCAAAAAAAGTTAAGTATAGTACCTAGTATGCAGGTATACGCATACCTATAACTTCTTAACTTTAGAAATATAAATACGTATTTCTGATTTTGAATGTAGGTACCTGTATACCAGTGGCGTGGCGTCCATTGAACTCGATTCCCACCGGCTTGCCTATTCTAAGGCAGTCGGGCACTTTTATTGTGCAAAATTAGAGGAAAAGGCTAGTTAAATTCCCTTCGGCTTGCCATCTGATATACTTGACACCACGCCACTGCTGTATACATTAAGTAAGTATTTTCTCCACATTCGAAAGTTGTGTAGGTTAACTAACAGAAACTTGTTTGATTAGGTTAACAATTTACTCGGTCAGTTGGAAACTCAAAGAAAAACAGTAAAAGGGAAAGGGAAAGGAACGTACGTGGGTAAGTTCTCATTTAAGTTAATTACTCGTCAATTAAGGTCGGGCGATTCCGTAGCTCTACCTTAAAGTCAAGTTTGCACTGTGGTGTTGTGCTTCGGTTGACGATTCGCTATTTCAAATAATTTGTTTGAGCAATAGCCCCGTACGAAGATACAGCTGTCTCGTTCCAACGCCGACATTGGATAGAGACGGCTGCATCTATACCATTATGCACAATGCTTCTATTTTCGTCATCTCAATGGCAATATCGACTTCCAAATATTGTTAATTGAAATGCGCCAGCATGCATGGCAATCGTAATATGGTATGGCAATGTGCTCCTATTTTGCGGGTCAATATCAAACTTAGTAGGTAAGTAATTGACCGAAACAAAACAACAGTCAAATAACGAGTCATTAAGAAAATAGAGCGCTATTGTAGCAACTGCTACTACGCGATTAGTATTTTTTTCGAATATTTAATGTCAGAAAAAATCTATTGTTTTATGTTTAAATTTTATTTAGCATCGCCAACGAGAAGTAATGACAGCGTACTAGATACAATAGCAGATCAGGAAGAGGTTATCAAAGCAAATAAAGAAATATTAGAGCAACTCTACGCAGATATTGCTGAATTAGAAGGCAAAAAGGCTACACTTGAAGAAAATAAAGATCTAGGAAACGATACTGACTCTAGCAGAGATGTATTATCGGAAATGAACGCTGTAGCCCAGCTTGAAAATGAGGTTACTATGAAGAATAGGCATATAAGGAAATTACTTGGTGATGTCAAGGTAACGTTGAAATTCAATTAGCCACCTATTTCTATTATTTTTATTATTTATATCTATTTAGGAAAATGGTCAAGATCAATTTTTCAATAGTCGATCCTTATGGTCTGAAAATAATTTTATTCACACTTTAAGGCATTAGAAGAAGACAACAACAAGCTTAAGGAAAAGCTTTCATTGTTAAAAGACAAGCTTACAGAAGCCACACGCATTATTGAAAATCTAACTGATCAAATTTTCACTATGAACGGTGAAAGTACGAAATTGAAAGGTTGGTTTCAAAACATTTTTATTATTTTATCACGGTAAATTTAAGATTTTTGTAGATTATAATAATAATAAATACGAACAATGCCCACCGACCCAAAATGATAATGCAGGTACCTACCTAATTATTAAAACAAACTTAATTAAATACACATAAAATTACAGAAAACTTGGGCCAAAGTATACAAAAAAAAGCACATTTAGCTATCGAAATTGAATCATTGCGGAAAGAACTACTTGAAACCGAAAACAAAAAGGAAAGCTTTTTAGCAGATATCAAAGCAAAAGCCCAACACTGGAAGGTATACCGTAATTACTTAAACTACATACAGGATTCACCTCTATCTTATTTTTACGCCGTGATTACTGTAATGGTTAATCTAACTTAATTTATTTGTTTTGCAGAATGTAGCAAAGTCAAAAAGAGTAGAAATAGAAGCACTTGAAAATGAAAATACTAAACTGAAAAAAGTATTGATACAAACTCCAAAAGTTTCGTCACCAAAAGTACGTATGTAGTTACATGCGTAATTTCAGCATCACTTTTTTACCTGTTATTGATATAATTAATGTTTCATGTGTATAGCCAAAGCGGTATGTAGAAGAAGAGAAAATGAGAGAACTACAAGCAAAATTATCAGAAGCTTCGCTAGAATTGTTGCAATCAGCAAAATTAATAGAACGTCTGAAAACAGAAAATCAACGTCTAAAATTGAGTACAGAAGACGTAACTGAATATTGTGTAAATGAAGTCAGAAATGAAAGTGATGAGGGCAAAGAGATGATGATTATTAGTAAACTTAAGAAAAAAGTTAAATCACTAACTGAAGCCCTCGCTGAATCTGAAGAAAGGATTACTGCGAGGGAGCAAGAGGTACCTATACACATTTCCGTAATTTTTTACTAATACTAGAATCAGTTTTTGGATTGTTACTAACTCAATGATCCGTGTTGGTCGGAAATAAAAGCTATTATTGATATTATTATTATTATTTATAACTTCAATTTTTATGATGTGTTAATTTTACTTTATTATTTTTTTTTTAATTTAGTTAGTCGAAATATCGTCACAGTTAAAATTGGTTAAGGACGACGAAGGTGTCAAAGAAATGATCGATGGTTTAAAACTAAAGAAACACCTACTGAAAACTAAAAATGGAGAAATCAAGTCTTTAATCAAAGAAATTAATAAACTGAATGAAATGGTGGACAATTTGCAATTAGAAAATGAAAGTATGAGGTAATTTAATTTTCCATTATTCATTTTTATAGACAACAAGTGCTCTAATTTCTATTGATTAATGATATAATAATTTTATTAAAGACAAGAACTTGACATCCCGTCAAGATGTACAGTTGATACGACAGGAGTAATGAGTAAATATCAAGGAATTGAAAAGCAAAATCATAAACTAGCTAGGGAATTAAGAGAAATGGAAAATAAACTAGTCTCTGTAGAACTAGAGAATCGTAGTTTAATTTCAAAGGTAAAAAACCTTATAAAAGTGTTAACAGAGATTGGGTATGAAGAAGAACAGATTGAAAAGATTTGTGATGATGATATGCTACAAGATGGTGGAAGAAACTCAACCACGTAAGTTTTTATCACTTTGAGAAATTTCCTTTTACCTCGATTTTTTATTATTCTACTAGGAAATAAAACCAATACAATCATATACAGTCAATTACAAAAACTTCACAAATTGTAGCCATTTAACACCGAAAACAAAAACAAATGGACCAGATACAAAAGAGAAGGAAGTTCGAGATGCAGAAATGGTCGCTATTGCCGAAGAAAACGAAGGTTTACGTAAAGGCCTCCAAGAAATTTTAAACTTTTTGAAGGATAACAGTAAGTTTTAGTTTAGATCGCTTCTCTTCTGAAAAGGAGCGTTTAGTAAAATGATATCATGTGTTTGTCATTTTAAGGTACGACGTCATCAGGAGTACTGGCATTGCAATGCCCTAGTTTGGAAGCAGTGTTACAATCTATGGAAGCAAGGCATGCGGCCGGTTGGTTTGCCCCACATATGACCGCTGTTATGGAGCTTAAAGCTGCTTTAGGCGGAAGAGATGCTCTACTGACCGCCTTACATGACGCTAGGTAATCATTTTGTTAGTGTAAAGAGCCTAAACAATTTTTCTTTCCACTGACGTATTTTCTTCATGTAACCAGTTTAATTTATAAATGCTTATTTTTAATTAGGAAAGAAACTTTTGAAATAATGGAAAAACTTACAAGAGAATCAAAGAAAACGGTTGAGCTGGAGCAAAAATTGACTGCAATGGAATCTAAATTTCCAACAGAAAAAAGAGATGACGCAGTTGAACCAACAGATGCTGATATTAATATTGGTGAATTTGGATCATGGATAGCTGATAAGGAACATGAAAAACTTGATTTTAATGACAGAAATGAAATTAAAAGTTATGTTGCAAGTCGTGACTTACGTTATGAAAATCAATTAAAATCTGGACTATCTTATTTTCATAACAAACTCGACGTTTTATTTAATAAAATGACGTCACTGGCGATTCACGCAGCCGACGATAGGAACAATTGGCGAATAGAAGAAGAACAGTACAAAGCGCAAATCGAAAATTTGAAGGCTCAAGTTATTGAAAATGTAGATGATAGTATCAGTGATAATTCACCCGGTTTGGTCAGCATTCCAAATGTTTCTGTATTACAGAGAAGATGTTCCTATTTGGAGGATAGTTATAAATACATAAGAACTTTAAACGAAAATATTCAAAACGAACATTTGGATTGTCAAAGAGAAGCAATGCTAGCAGCATCGCAGTATGAAACTCAAATTAATAGGATGGTTCTTACGATGGTCGATATTACGGATAAACTGAGGAAATCAATATCAATTGACTTATTTTGGAAGCAAAACAATGCGTTAATGGAGATAGTTTCTAAATATAGAGCATTACTGAACAACACAAGCAAAAAGATCACAACACCTTTTAATTTTATGAAACGACTTGAAAAAGATAAATTAGAAATAATTAATGAAGTCAAAAATCATCTAAACGGTAGAAGTTTTCTAATTGCATTTGATTTCATTTCAAAATATATTTTACTTTTATTTCATAATTTTTTCTGCAAAATATTTTAGACGATCAAGCAGCAAAGGAAAATGCCAAGCATATGAGTACAGTTGAAGTTTCAGTACTACAAAAACAACTTCAAGAAGTCTGCAATGAATTAAATGAAAAGGAAAAAGAAATTGAACAGTTACAAGTTAAAAATATGGAATTGCACAATTGTCAAGCAAATTTAATGTGAGTAAGATTTTACAAAGCTCGGTGTTTACTTGATTTAGTATTTAACCCAGCTACACAAAAAGTTTTTAAAATTTCAGCCATCAAAATTTATCATCTGTTACTAATGAAGAAGTAGAAAGTTTGAATAACCAGTTACAAAAAAACATTCAAGACAACAAATTGTTAAAAGAGCAAGTTCAGCTCATTTCGAATCAACTAGATATTGCATTATTACAGGTAAGGCCCTAAATATAAAAATAGAAGATCTAAATCTCGTACCATTGTTTTTAATGAAAATGTTTTAGTTACAGGATCGTCAACATAAGCAACTAAATACCGACGTAGAAATTAATATGTTAAGGCATCAAATATTAGATCTACAATCCACTGGTGATAATAAAGCGATTGTTGCAAGGTACAAATTCAGTGGTTATCATCATCGTCTGTTTTTTTTTCTAATATAACTAACAAATATTTTGTTTTGAAATACTACTTTTTCATTTCCAGGCTAAGTGGAGAAGTATTAGTTGCTCATCTACAAGCATCTGAGAGTCATAAAAAAATGGAGAGACTTAATATTCTGCTAAACAAAGAAAGACAGTCACGGGTAGAAGCTGAAGAAATGTTAAAAGCGCGACAAAATATTTTTGATGTTTATGCAGCTAGATATGAAACTAAATTCAGGTAAAATTTAACCTACATTATGTTATTTGAAACCAATATAGTAATGTTAACATATTTTATTAACACCCATGTACGTTTTAAGGTACCTTTATGAAGTAATGCAAGCATTACGCCAACAGTACCATGGATGCTTACCGCTGTCATCTATTGAAAATTATCAGAATTCTTTGGAAGAACTGACACGGAAAACTCAATCGGTCAATGCTAAACTAAATGAAATCGAAGATTTACAAGCAAGCCTTATTACAAAACATAACATTTTTGAGCAAATACTAGATATTTCGAAAAACAAGTGCCTGGAAGATGATGATGCCTGTCAACACAAATTAAAACTACTTGTGACGGTAATTATTTCTTATAAAACTAATGATCCGGTTAGTTCTAACCTTGGATGAAACTAATATAACGGATGATAGGTATGTAAATAAAAAAATTACCAAAGCGCACTCCGACTGTCATTTGGAAAAGAAAGATTGTAAGTGTAATAAAATGATGCCTGGGCATTATTTTTTACTCAAAAAGTACATGACGGTTTCTTTTTAAAAATGTCTCTAGGTATTAGTTTAATTTTGAACATCATTTTCCAAAATAGACTATTATGTAAGTGAGCGAGCGGCACGATAAGTTAAGCTAAAAATTAAAAAAAAAACCGCAGTAGGCATGTACTTATTACGAGATCCACTCGCAGAGTACGCAATATGAGAACGTCACTATCGGCCGCTACATTACTTTACTAAAACGTTGTAGCTACTTAACAAATTTTAGTGCTCAATATTTTATTTTAGCAAAGTCAACTGTCACGAGAATCTGAATATTTGAACAAGAAAATTCAAACCTTGGAACAATCACGAGATGAAATTATAAAACACTGTAATCATTTGGAGAAAACATTACTACTTGTCAACCAGGGCTTTGAAAAATCAACAATTGATGACATCATTGTAATTAAAAAGTTTAATGGAAACATAGGAATCGCTAGCATGGAAGTGGAAGACCTTGTATCTGATGATGACTCAAATTCTCGTCGTAAGATACATTTATTTCTAAATATAACATTTGTTTTACTTATGAATTATTCAAACAGTTAACATTTAACGTCGGTAGTTAAATATAGATCGAAACATTCGGTTGTAAGTGCAACATATAATTAATTAAATATAGAAAAACACAAGTAAACAAAGACATTGAACTATTGCTTAACATGGTTAAATTTTGTGAAGAGCATTAATGAATGCTTGTAACTATTTCAGGGAGTCAAACGATTACTTTGCCAAAACCAAAAGTTCTTAAGCCTGCTACAGATGTTACAAATAAAATACCAGTTTATATTGATAATGCTTTTGATGCTTTGCCCGGATCTCCCGTGAAATTAGTAGATAAAGCCGCAGCTTTGGAAACAGTTAATGTATTGGTTCAAACAAATGGTCAAGAAAAGGAAACAATCGGTAGATTCATTCAAACAGAGGATGATCCAGAAATCCAACTATTGAGAAATGAAATAAATAAGCTTAATTTTGAAAATGAAGAAAATAGGAAGGAATTAATTAAAGCTATTGGCATACAAAAGCAACAGACTGTAGACATATTAAATTTAAATACTGCTAAAATCAGCCAGGACATAAATATCAAAGACCTACAGAAAATTAATGAACAAAAAGACAAACTAATCAACAGTCTTAATATATCTATTGATGATTTGCGTAGACAACTCGATAACAAAAACCTAAAAATATCTGAAAGAGATGAAGTTGATGATTCAGCTCAACAAGAAAATAAAGAACTTCTTTTATCCATAAAGAAGATAGAAAATGAGAAAAACGAGATCGTGAAACAATATCAAACATTAATTAATGTTGAAAGGGATGAATATGCTAAGTCGACAAAAGATTTACAAACAAAAATTTTTGAACTTCAAGTACAATTAGAAAGGTAAAATTGCAGTTATTTTTTCGAAACCCCGCCTCCTTCATACCAACGTCATATTTTGCTAAAACTACATGCAATGATCAATCATTCTCATGTGATAACATCATCATACTGTAAACATAGATGGTAATTTCAATATGCGAGTCATTAACAAATTTATTACAGGAGAGGTAGTGATTCTGAGGCTTCATACTCTGAAAAACTACAAAGTGTTGTCGCAAAATATTCACACAAAATAGTGCAACTTGAAGACGAGTGCTTTAATTTAAGAAGTAAACTAGATGGAAGCAAGACTGATTTGTAAGTTATTTTTCCTTTTGGTGGTTAAAGCTAAAAATTGCCCAGCAATTCATAAGAAAACAAACTTACCTAAAAAAACCAACGCACACAACGTAATCGCCTTACACCATAAAATACCTTCTGATTTGAACTGTTACAAATAATGTAACATTTTGGTTTGTAGAATATCTTATCAAAGTGAAGTTGACCGCTGGAAGAACTTGGCCTCTGAAAGGCTGAGCAAAATGGAACAGCTAAGTGTTCAACTGGAGGAACGGCATTCGCAAGAAGTTAGTAAATATTGTTGATTACTCATCAGTTGACTTTATAATAAACGTATGGGCCCACAAATTATACATCACACCATAAGTTTGCCTAGAGCGTTTGTCAAAAATATTATAGTCACCTTCGTTATCTTCGACATCTTCATCATAATTATTATACTCGTAGGCTCGATTATGAAATAAGATTAAACACTTTTTAAAGGTGGAGTCATACAAGGCTGAGAATCAGCACTGGTTGTCGCAATTGAGTGAAACACAGCGTGAACATCTTGATTTACGGTCCAAGCTCTCCGAACAGAAAGCTTTGAACGTCAAACAGTCAGCCGACAAGGACGTCCAAATCGAGCAACTGCGTTCAGCTATTCACACATTAAAAGTGAGTCGTTATTCTCATGGTATTATGACAATAAATAATTTAGTCACGCATTAGAAGCGCCAAATCATTGAAACTACGAGTATGTATACTAATTTGGAAATAATACACAAAATCATCATTGTTCGTCGTATTTTACGTTACATGATGCAAAGCGTATTCCGTGGCGTTATTTCACTAGACGTTTTCTAAATTTATGTACTATAGAGTTTCAATTGTAATTCCAGAGTCAAATAATGAACATGCAAACAATAATGGCAGTGAATGATCCCAGCTTCGACTTATCTGCCATAGTGGAGGTGGAAGAAGTTAGCGACGTCATATCGCAACATGGCTCGGAGCGGTTAGAGCTCAAATTTGACTCTGCGCTTGATCTGCAGGACATCCAAGATGATATGAGAATGCCGGCCACTTCTACTGCTATCTGGTAGGTATAGCACAATAAAATGGAGTTAATGCGTGTTTAGATGACTGGGATGAAGTCAGTTCTTGTTTGTTCTATAGAAGCGTCAAAGGTAACGCTCACGGTCGTGAACAATTTCTTCTTCAAAACTTTTTTTCTAGTTAACATTGTACATGAATGATAGTCAATTTTTATTTCAGGCAAGAACCTGTAATAGAGCGTCTTCGTCGCGAGAAACAGTTGGTGAGCAAGCAGAATGCGATGCTGCGAAGGCAGATCAAGGCGCTGGCGTCTCGGGAACGGCGGGCCAGGCTGGACGCGCACAATCTTAAGAACCAAGTGTTCCGCATGTAATTAATTAATCACACCAATACAGATATAAATGCAACTAAGTAGAGAAAGCTCTTGTTTTAAATGGTGTGCAAAAGGATTTGGCCTTTATAATGTAATCCTTTGAATACATCATAAAGGCCAAATCCTTCAATCCAAACTGCAAAAATATTAAATTGATCATTTTGCGGATCACACCATTTAAATACAAGGTGCTATAAAATATATTATTATGGGGTATTATGAGGATAGATTATTTGCATCGTTGTTAATAGTTTTATTTTATTTTAACTTGACAATGTACAATTTATGATGTATTTTTTATTGAATGAATAAATAATATAATCTAGTCTAATCTAATTAGTTTAAAGCATACTTAAATTATTACAGTAATTAACGCAAGGATGATTATCTTTGGACGGTAATGGTTTCCTAGCACCTTATATATAGGTATAATACATGTACACATACTAAGACAGACCAACTTTAATATACAATTCATTTTCAATGACAGTTCCACATCAGGAAGTAAGGTAGCTACAGCAGAAACAGCTGCCCTCCATAACAAAATCGCTTCACTGCAGGCACAACTCTCTAGTGCCAGGCGTGACACAAACTCAAGTGTGGCGCTATGGGACAAGTGGAAAAGGTAACTTTTTGATCCGTTCGTTTTAAAGATAGCATGGGCTGGAATCATAAATATCCCTAAACGTAATTAACGTCATTCTATAGAGCACAGCAGTCGTCAGACCGATGGCAGACCAGATATGAAGACAAATGTCAAGAAGTTAAGAAGCTGGAGGTCAGTTTGAATCTTGCCAAGTCAGCATTGTCCAGACTGGAGAAAGAAAAACGCGTACTTTTGTTAAGACTGAACGAAGTTAAAAGTAAGTCCTAAATAAATAGCTCCACGATTGCTGTACCTACTGCAATGTTAGCTTGAAAGAATTTACAATAATTCTAACATATTTTACAGGTGAAAGTAGGATCCTCATAGAGAAGCAAGAGGGCGAACACTCTGAGAAATCTCTTCGTGAGCAAGAGAGTTCGCGGTTCGAATCTCTGTCTCCGCCGCCGGTATCGTCCCGGGCTCTGCTGGACAGAGTGCAAGCGCAGCAGAGGAGAATCGCTGCTTTAGAATTCGCCGAGAAGGTCAGTTTAGGTATTTTTTCAAGTAAATCTTGAAGAATGAATCAATCCGATTTTGAAGGGGTATACTTAAGAGATGACCTCAAGTTTCAACGTTACGTTTATTCTTCCGAAAGAAGTGTTATTTATATGATGTGTTTTAAGTTCGTTGTAGGAACTTGGTGCACCTAGTTATTGAGTTTTAGATCAACGTTTACATAAAATAAAATTAAAAAATATATATTTTTCAGGGAAACGAAGTCCTTGTGTCGGAATACGAGAAGTGTTTGGCAGAAATCACCGCACTAAAGGGCCAAGTGCTGAAACTGGAGTCATCTCTCCTTGAGTCGCAGATTCGGTCGCCACTCAAGGCCTCAGAGGACACTCAGCCAGAGCTGGAATACTGGAAGAGGTTAGCAATCCTCAATCAGTAATAATTTTATGTCTCGGTCTTTTCTCTAGTTAAAGTTTAACTAGTTTCATCTTGAAAAAGTTTGTAAGCCATGCTCATAGAAAAATGTGTAAAAACAACAGGTCTCTTTCCATACAAAGTTGTAATAATGACCCGTTATTTTTGCTCGTCTCTTATTCTTGTTGTGATACATTACTTCTGTTATGAGGGGCACCGTATTCTTTGTTTACTGGCGCATATCATATTAGATCTACATGATGATATTTGACTTGCATTTTTTACTTTTTTTAGTTATTGTGAGATGTTGAAAGAGGAGAACGTACAGCTGACATTAAGAATCACCACCATCGAGACAACTCCAACTAATTCTCATCAGCATCGAATAAACGATCTCGAACAAACTATTCTCACGCTACGAGGTATGTACGAATGTCTTCTTTAACCTTTAACATTGGAGGTATATCGGACAATATCAAATTCAATGATTTATCTACATACAACAATTTATACACTTTTATTATTTAAAATGTTTTAAGACTTTCGTTTCGGTGAATCACTTTGAGAATTGCTTTGCAAACACATTTTCAAGCGGCTGATGTAAGGTTGTATCTTGTGTAACCGCTGGAGATATTACACACACATACTTACTAAATTGAGTTACTACAGGTTTGGTGAGTAAATTTCAATCGGAGCAGAAGTCATCTGTAGTGCATAGACGAGTGGACTCTGGTTCCAGGCCCGGCAGCGCGCATAGCGGAACAGAAAGGGTAAGAATTCATTAAAAATTTCTGTAGGTACATGGAGATTAGGAAGCTCGCCTCACCACGACCACGTAAATGGGCTTTTAAAGTAGATACAGTCGAGGGAATGAATATACCTTATTGTTTTTGGCATAAAGGTGTTTAGATGTTTTTGACGTCTTAGTAATGTACATTATATTTATGCCCTTGACTGTACTTACCCTAAAAGCCCATCAGTAACCAATCAAAATTAAAATGTACAACTTACTCGTACTACCAAAAACAATCACCTGCCTATCAATAAAAATATTCAAGAAAAAACCAAAGCAACTAGGTAAAACCTCCACCGCAAACAGCAATAAATAATTTTCCGTACACGTTGTTGCGGACTGGCAATAAACGGAAAAATTAAGTAATGTCAGTGTCTAATGAAAAATTTGGTTTTGTAAAATGACTTGTAAATGAGGTACTAAATAAACGTATTTTAACCCGAAAAGCCGCGCTGCTTATTTTACATTTGTGGCGACCGTGACAGACTTGACAGACATAGACTTCACATCACTTCGGGGCATCCTCAGCGCTTGCTGGCGCTCCGGTCCTAGGGTCGACCATCGGTATAGAATATAGAGGCGATTAATCGTCGTCGAACTGTAACCGTAACTTTTGCACGTTACACTAGACCAAAAACACTAGCGTGGGACGTGGATCGCGAGCGGAACGCCATGTTCACACTAGGGTTTTTGGTTACTGTAAAGACACAGTCAGACGGGCGAGTAAGTTCGCGCACTTACGGCTCGACGACTTTACTCGCCTGTTTTTTTACTCTAAAAGTAAGCGAACTTAGACTGACACACAGGCAAGTAAAGTCGTCGAGCCGTAAGTACGCGAACTTACTCGCCCGTCTGTCACCCACTTAACGTGCAACAGTTACGGTTACAGCTCAAAGATGAGAGTACCCGGCTAAGTGTAAGGCCTGAGTGGACACTCATGTTGGGCGTGCGGCGGGGCGGGGCGAGCGGTGTGCATGTTAAACAAATGAAACTCATACTAAACTTGTGTCTTGAGTCGACGCTGCACAGAACCCTTTGCCGCTACCCGCCACGCTGCACGCCCCGCCGAACGCTCCGCTTCGAGCGTCAACTCAGTCCTTACCCTTAGGTATGTAGGTACATGTATCGTTGAATTCAATGTATATCTCAGGGGCGCAATCAATTGGAGTCGCTACGCGTTGAAATAGCTAATCTGAAACGGACTATTCAGGACAAAGACTTGTTGTTGGAAAAATCTAAGGAAATGCTCAAAATCGCTGCGGAAAGAGAAGAACATTTACTCAGAGAGGTAATTCTGAAAACTATATAATAGAACGTGTAGCGTGAAAGATAATCCGTTATTGATGCTTGGGATTGCTTACACATTACTTGGTTATTCAATTTAATTCTATAATTTTATTGTGTTTCACGTTAGTCATGATAATAGCGTATGCTTTATTTCAGAATACGTTTTTGCGTCGCCGTTTGGACGATCTCAACAAGCCGTCCGGGGGATTCTTGTCAGCCTAATAATAGGTACCCCATTAACAATAATATAGCATGTACTTCGTCAACAATAAAAATAGGGTAAACTCGGGTAATTACGTAACTCGCTTAATTCTGTGATACTATGTTTGAAGCTTTTCGTGGCGTTACATGAGCAAATATCATTTATTTAAATGCGTAGAAAATAAAACTCTTTTAGTTTGAAAAAGTCTCACAGTCACGAAAAGCAAAACATGGTATCACACAAAGAAAAAAAGACATGTATCACGTAATTACACAAGTTTACCCTAACTGTCTTTTGATCTTTTAGCACGTAAGCGTAATGAATACACATTTTGTAATAAAATTGCCGTTTATTTTATTTTACTTTTTTGTAGGTAAGTATAAAATAAATTTTATGGTTCTTACAAAATATTTAACATGGTAAAATGCTAAAAAACGACTGCTTAATACCTATTTGCTTTAATTTATTAAATACTACAATATAAGCAATACTTTAATTAATGTATACTTTTACGTTAAATGCCGCGTTGTTTTTGTAAGTTCGCACTGAAAAGAAAAAGATGATAAAATTAGTAGATACCCTGGATGCCAATACAAGTATTAGTCATACTAATCCAATTTATATTTTTAATGAAGTTAATACAAAGTCATATCTAATACAGTCACAAAATAGCCAATTTATTCACAAACGCTTATCTAACGCATTAACTGGAAGGGACGAATATTATGCGATTTCAGACCCAAAAAGCCTATTTATTATTAAGCCTATAGTAATAGGTATTAAGGATTGATTGATTAAGGGGGTTAGTCAATGCAATGTAATGAAATACTGAAATAATTATTTTACTACATGATGGTTAATATCACACAGATGGAATTTCGGAACAATGTGAACAAATCTTTTAGCTTTCAGCCGTTCTTTTTTCATTAATCTGACTCTTCAGACCCTGTTAAATATGAGTACATAATAATAATAATAATGCGTTAGTTATCTTAAACCATATTATGCAACGAAATATAACCAAAACCTGTATATTTTAACTAGAGTTTAACATAGTTCGCAATTTCTATCTGCAGGTGTCTATACACCTTAGGCAATAGGTAGTCTTAAGAATCCAGTAGGTATTACTAACCATCCACATGCAAATATTGTTAATCCCAAAGCACCAACTGGCAGCTTCAATGTACAGATGAAGCGTCCACCTAAAAAAATACTAGCCACTCAAAATAGTGCATTTTTCACCCTTGGCATAAACAATAGAAGAACATACAACAGTCTGTTCGCTTTTAGTGAGGCATTTGGGATTCGGGGTAGGTACAGTCAGCGTCATATAGTATGAAGCATCCAAGGTGACCAAAATGTTCGACACACCATACTATTTCTATGGTGTACCGAACTATTTAGCCAACTTGGATGCTTCAAACTATATGACGCTGACTGTACCATCAGTTTGTTAGACAGTTTTCGCGAACGCATAATTTACACGTAGAAATGATTCGCGTCTCATTTTTCACCCATCGCTAATTTTAAGATCGAGTTATTAATTGGTAGTTTATTTTATTAGTCACCAAATTTATTAGACGCGTTTTTCCGCAATTTGTTTAATTCTTGATAGCATGATTTATTTTAATCATATTTTATAGATCTCATAATTTACTACACATTCTACCACGAATTAAATCGCGGAAAAACGCGAATAGTAAATTTGGCGACTAATAAAATAAACTATCGATTAATAATAAGACGCGAAATT
This sequence comes from Pandemis corylana, assembly GCA_949127965.1. Taxonomy (NCBI): domain Eukaryota; kingdom Metazoa; phylum Arthropoda; class Insecta; order Lepidoptera; family Tortricidae; genus Pandemis; species Pandemis corylana. The sequence goes on along the minus strand of OX421856.1, from coordinate 8,083,524 downwards.
ATGCTTTTGCGAAAACTGTCTAACAAACCGTACCATCGGCCGATTCGAGTATCAAACCCATAAGAGTAGGTGAGACAGCAAGGCAAACCCGAATGAAATTCTAAGTGTGCTCATGGACTAGGTATGTATAATTTATTGATAACTGGGGGTATGGTAAGTATGAAGGAGTGATCGAGCGGCAGTATATTGACGTAAAGTGTCTTACCTCTCTTGAGCTGGCAGCCCCTTAGCGGTCTATAGTTAATAGGTACTAATGTAGGGATATAAATAACTCCGAAATAAATGCTAACTCGTGTCGATCTGTGAAAATACCTCTCGAAAATGGTAAAAAAAATTGTTTAAAATACGAGTAAGTAAGGGAACTGTAATTTTCTAGTTAAATTATCGTGTCAACTACAACTACACACAGATTCCCACTGTCAAATGGTATTTTCGCAGATGTGATTTCAAAAATCGCCGACCAGAGTTAACATTTAACTCGGCTAACCCTAATTCAGGTTTAATCTTTTCACCGCCAGGTCAAATACAAGACCGTCACCCATTGAACCTAAACCCAATGGAACGAATGGTGCTTATGTATTGACGTAATGGACGTATATATAATTATTAGGTCGTTGGCGTTGAACCTTCAGTGCTTATATATACGTGTCGTTGGCGTCGAAAAGGTTAATATCTGACCCACCCGGAAAATAACTAGTCTCACCCAAAAGATTCTGTAACGTTGAATAAGAACGTGAACACAAAAATGTTTTAAACGCGCTTCGTGAGTAAAGCCATTTCTCTTCTGACGGTGGTCTAATTTACTCGTAGCTATTGCAACAGTAGATGCGGCCAAATTGCTTTTCGACTGACCTGATCTTCAGTCTTCTTTTCCTGGTACCGCCTTCTTAGCCGTTTCGCGAGGGGTGGTGTGAAGAGTGCGGGGTCGGGGTGGTCGCGGCCGGCGCGCTGCCACGGCTGCTGCTGCCGCCACAGCAGCGACACCACCGAACCCACCACCAGGACCCAAACAAGACCAATCTGGAATTTGTGTTGGCAGAAATGAACCGTTGTTACTTTATATTCCGTCATGGCAACGTTAAACACTATTAGAAGCAAATGAAACATTCAAAGCGCTACCTGCTCAACCAAACATAGACACTACTTTCCATGAAAGATAATTATAAGCTTCTATAAATTGTAATATACTTTGCAATCTTATCAAAACGGCAGGATCAAGATCTGCTAAGAAACTTCAACCTTAGACACAAAAATATATAGTTATTTTGTCAATTGTGTATACTACGAATACCTTTGGTAGGTAATAAAGTGGGATACGGCCAAATGAAGTATACTTTTCTTTGTGTACAAGCGAAAATGCGACAGTTATGAAGAAAGTGGTTTTCTCATTTAAATTTCTACTCTTTACTATCGTATTTTATATTCGTGTCCATGGACTGTGATTGGTACAGTAATAAGAATAAGTGGTAATAGAGACAGATGATGTATGAATGTGGATGGGTCGCACGTTAATAAAAAACCCTTAACTCATTTGGCTAAGCAATGTGGCTTGGTCATGCATATTACATCACACGTACAGCGGTAACTACTCACAGGACTTGTCCATAAGTACGACACTCTATAGAGATAGAAGTAGTCACTGGGATTGACAGGTGGTATCTCAGGGAGGGAGATGTTAGCCGCACAGCCTTCCACGCTGACGGGCAGTCTCACTAATGGCGGACGTGGAGTGCCGAAATTCATCCACATGGTAACTGCCAAGCCACTGAGCAAGCCTATGCTGACACCCTGGAAATGTATTTAATTTTGACCTAAATTGATAGATTGAATTCATGTGTTATTGCTTTCAATAAAGAGCATTTTATGTGGCAAAACCAGTTCAAGGCCTTATTGCATAATACTAAGTGATATGAAGTAGCGTTTTCTTAGTTATTTTTGAAGGGCGTTCTTAAAGCACAAGATATCACTAAGATAAACTCCACGCAGATTTATAATAATGTCAATACTTACGGCCTCATTAGCGAATGTAGTAAACATTCCGAGAGTAAACACGCCTAGTACTGGTCCTCCCACAGCTGCGAAGATGGTAAGAGACGCCTGGAGGACCCCGCCCAACTGTTCCGCGATGAAGGCAATTCCGAGGAATATCAGACCATACACGGCGCAAGTCACCTTTGTCAACCACGGAACGTACGCCTTACGAACGTTGCACCACCTTGCAAAAGGAAATTGTATCACTGTATGTACATTTCGGAAGATAAAAATGTAAGGGCTGTTAAAAAACTTATGGCCTGAATGTCACAAGATCACATACCGTTCTAAGGACGTGATCTTCATTTCAACCGATTACCAATTTAAACAGGCTGCCTAAGGCTATCGCAATAATACGCAAAAAAATCTTACTTGCCAATGTAGTCCATTATAGTGACGGCGGCGAGGGAATTGCAAGCGGATGAGACAGTTGAGAGAGAGGCACTGAATATACCAGCCACGAAGAGTCCCGCCAGACCAGGAATTGATCTCATTGCTTCCACCACGTAGTAGGGCATGATTTGGTCCGTCTGACATCAGAAAAGTAATCATGATTAAATAACATGTTGTTCCGGTAATACTTGAGCCCATTGCTTCCTCTGATTATTCTATTTAAATTTTACGAGATAATACATAAGACTTATCACACAACTCGATGAGGCAACGAAAAAATTAATTCCAGTTCAGTTCGCTTAATTATCTTCTGAGAGTATTTCTAAGGAAAACGATAACAATATACCAATTTCTTCGTACACCGAAGATTTTATCTTGCAATCAATATATGTATAAATATGATTATTGGATTATGTTGTTTCATTTTTAATCGCTATGATCTGCGCTTTGGTAGCAGAGCGTCGCGAAAACAGCTAACATTTGATTAGCGTAGATTGTAGACGATACAGATCTACTAAATGTAGATAGACTAATATAAATGGATTGACAATGTAACTTACGGCGGTAATACTGTTTGAGGCAAGCGGGTCACAATCTTTATAGACAGCATAAATGGCAATGCCACTTATACAGCAACAAGCACTCATGAGCAAGAGTACTGGCCAACTCCACCAGAGGCAGGCTTGGGATCGTTTTAAAGTTCTTACTGTTAGCAGACGCTGAACCTGAAAAAATCAATTTAATGTAAAATTTTTAGGTACTTAGATGCTAGGAATGCTGTTCACCTGTTTGTCAAGTGTTTACCGTTGCCCATGGATGCTACTGGTACACATGTTGTAGTAATTCCAATTTTTGCACTTAGGTACGGGGCAAGAAACACCCATTGAGGTGGTGTTGGTGGAAACTACTTTTTCATCCAGTAGTTCGATCATAGAATTTAGTATCGAAACCCTTAGAACATTCGTTCATTCAGTTCTGTTCGAGTCAAATTAAAAGTTACTTTGTTGTCATTTATTTTTCTAAAATATATTATGCTAAGGTTAATAAAGTAAGTAATTATTTACTTGCGTGTGATTGACTGCATAGAGTGACAAATAATTTATCAGGCCTCCAATGTTCAATGACCACCACGTCGATCTTTCTGTTGGATCTACGCTGAAACTAAATAAAATGGGTTCAGATATTAATACATTAACAATCGCGAATGCACCTAACTCAGTTGATAAAGACAAAAATACTTACTTCGAAAAATCTACGCGTCCACCCTCTCTTGCTATTATAAAGATCTTGTCAAAGCCACCGAGTTGTATAGAACTAAATATTAGTACGCTCAATACAGTTGCGAACATCAATGCTGTTTGCAGGACGTCTGTGAATAGTACAGCCTTCATCCCACCTAATGTTGAATACAGGGTACAAACTAGACCAACTACCAGAATAGATATAAGTTTATCAAGCCCTGTGACTGATTCTAACACCAACGCTGGTGCGTATAGCACGATGCCATTATAAAGTACCATTTGCAAGGTGTATGTCATGGATGTCAGCAGTCGGATGGTGGGCCCAAATCGAAGTTCTAAGTACTCGTAAGTACTAGTTTTTTGTAAGCCAAAAAATACTGGTAGGTATAGGGAACCAGCAATAGGAGTCCCGTAGCCATATGGTAGATTAATAAGGACAAACATCATGCCAAAGTAATAGGTTTCCGATGATCCTCCCAATAAAGAGATAGCTGACATAAAAGACGTCATGAGGGACACCGCCACTGGCAGTATAGACATGTTGCGATCTGCCAGAAGATATTCCTGTAAACACAACAACAAATTAGCATGACAACGATTTGAAATTACGCGATGAGTAAATAATTTATCATGCTGAATGTTAAATGAATTGATTAAATTTTTGTTGATTGAAATCTCGATTAGATAAGTAAAAAATAAAATAGGTGACCTCATTCGTCTTTTGTTTTCCTCCTGTGAATCGGAAATAGACCCCGATGCCGATGGAGGCAATCATTGTCGCCGCCATAATAATGTAGTCCAATGGTCCGAAAATTTGCGCCATTTTTTCTGCACAAAATTTAATTATGATAGACATTAAGTAGTAAGTTTTGCAGTGTATAATAATTAGCATCATAAATTACAGTGTCCGGTTGTTAGCTTTATTACCGATACATTGCGTGCTCAATTATTTTGTATGGTTTATTAATTTACTTAATTTTTGAAAATATACTATCCTAATGTCCTGTGAAAGGTTACGTTGGGAGGGGAAGGCCTAGACGGACGTCCCGAGACCAAATAGGAGACGTTTTCGAAAAAGGTCAGGAGTACCCGAAACCGACGAGCATGTATGAACAGATTGATGACTGTGGATGAAGCGAAAGAAATATGTCAGGATCGTAGCAAGTGGAACAAAGTAGTCTGGCTACCCCTGTGGGAAAGAGTCGTGACGGTATGTATGTATGTACTATCCTAATGTCCTGTACTATCCACTGTTATAGGTAAAAAAAATTAAGTAAAATGACCTGTTGTATGTAGTAGTGTACAGAACTGATATGGGACTTAAGTCGTTTTTTAATTTGGAACGTCAAATAGTCTATTCGCACACATTACTCACACATACAACAGGTCATTTAATAATAATAATAATAAATTTCTTTATTCGGATAACTGGGACCCACAATTTGTTACTTACATATTGCTTATTGCTAATGTTAGTAAGTATAAAAGACATACACAAATCACTACTGCACGTGACCGTTCGAAATTGCACGGCTGTGGGTCATGAATGGACAGTCTAGTCTATCCGAGATAATTTTTAGGATACTGTTGGTGCTGCCCCTAGCTCTTTGCACCAGAGAGGCGCAGCTTTTACTTAAGGTTTTTACCTATAAAGTAAATGCCCCTTTACACCCTGTATATGTATTAATACGTTTCCGTCCTCTATACCTGCGCCTAAAAATAAGAGGCCTGACTGACTGACAAACTCATCAACGCCCAGCCCCAAGCCCAGCCCAGCCCTTGGCTCTAGAAATCTGTCATTTTGCCTTAGGATTGCCTGATATAGACATTGAGTGGATCATGCAGGTGCACAAAGAAGGGACATTTTTAGTTTAGTATGGGATAGCAAATAAAGGGTACCTATAACCTATTTATATTTTCACTTTCAAAAGGTTTATAATTATTAGAGGCTTCAAATTTGGCTTCAAATTCATTTAATAGAAATAATACTAATAGAGGTGCACAAAAGGGGTTTTATCGAACTTTTCTCGAAATCTATACTAATACCTATTAGAGGTAAAGTTTGTGATATTGTGAGGTAGTATGGGGGGTAATCTCTGGATATAGTGAACCGATTTTGAAAATTCTTTTACCTATAGAAAGCCTCTGTGAGGCCAAAGTATTTGTGAGTGTTAAACTTAAACCATATTTAATTCTGCGCAGATAAATTCGCGGTCAACAGCTAGTAGGGAATAAAGCGGATTTTATTACAAACTTTTCATCAACTTGACCTGTTTGTAGTTTTTTGAGCTAAATTAGGCAGTACGATAAGAAGAAAATTCCGGCCCTTATTAATCTTGCCAATCAGTAAATAATTGCTTTGGATGAATTAGCAGTAGGCACGTATAAAGATTTTACCACATTTCAAAATTACCCTGACCCGCATACGCTTCTCTCAAGTACGTTTTTAACAGTGGTTGTATTTATAGTAGCGACCTTAATTATCAGAGTCGAATCGATTGCAGCGACAAATCAGTCAACAATTATCAAGAAAGTTGCAGCGCATTAATGTATGTTGTGTTGATGCATTCCAGCTGACGATCGGGATCGGTTAACAATGTCTCCCATGTTTAACCGATTCCAAATAAGAATTCATAGATTTTTCGAAAATTGAGCATGTTTTCATTACTTTACTTCTTGAGGCATAACGCACAGTATGATCTTAGCTATTTCTGTTTGGATTTAGTTTCGTAAATTAAAAAATATAATTATACATTTGAAGCATGACAAAATGAAAAAAAAAAAACACCTTTTTTCTCATTCTCGTCAACCAGTACACTTAACGTAAACGCATCATCTATTTGTTTTCAAATTCAAATTCAAATATGTATGTTTATTGCCAGAACATACTCAATACAAAAGTTCTTAGTGCCACAAGATGTTCTTATGTTCTACCAAGGTTCTACCCTAATTGAGCGTGCAATATTACAATTATTTTCTCATCATTACAATACACAATAAAGGAAAATACAAAGTAACATCGCAATTCTTTCTCATTATTATACATTATTTTCATTTAATATATTATTATCATTTCAATAAAATTGTGTATTATTATTATAATGTCAGTTTATTATTATGCCAGAATGCATTATTATTTTAACGGCCACCTGTTGCGTGGGCCATTTCGTTATAGGTAGGTACTTATTCATTATGTAGATATGGGTTTGACCTCCCTGCGCCTAGACCAAAGTAAACAACTAAAAAAATATGTTTTCTGTTTTGTTCTGTTACATTCGTAGATTCCAATTAAAACTGGCTTTGTTTTGAAAATTCGTTTGGTTTTTTTATAATTATAGGCAACTAGGTACACTTTTAAGTAGGTGAGTAATTTAAAAATCCTTGCTCTTTCTTTCTTTTTTAATCGAAGAAGTAAATTATAAAAACAATAATAGTATGGAAAAAATTAACTTCAAATACTTCTGTTAAAATGTACTTACAAGATTTTGTGACGCTCTTCGTCTGCTAGACTGATTCACCATAAAACTGATAATTATCTAACAATGAGGCTTGTTAAAATATTCACATCAAGTCAAAATACAGAATTTGTACATTGTTCGTCTTAATCCGTTCATGTCTATTCTTAAACTTCCACTAATAAATTTTAACAATGTAAAAAGTTACAAAGTAAATTTTAAATGTTGGATCTTTATCACTGATAATTTTACGGGAAAATGCAAAACTGTGCGACACCGACACATTCGATTGGTGCCGGAGGCTAACGAAAAGTGGGGATTCGCCTTTACGTCTTTATGATAAGTCCACAAATACTATTATTGTAAAAGCAACCTCATGTTTATACGATAAAGCTATATTTAGAGCTCCTTGATGTGATAAACGATTGTAAAGTAGTGTGTCGATTGCAAAGATTCTCGTAAGTTGATCATAATATCCATTGGCAGTGTACGTTACTGTTTCATTTCAATGACATTGTTTATGAACGTCAGCTAAAAGAGTTTTTGTAAATTAAGCGCTTTAAAATAACTAGAGCATGTTGCATTACTTTGAAATAATATAGGCTTTTTATTAACTTTTTTTCATCATTAGATTACTTTTTTTTTCACATTCTTTTCGATTTCCCAAAGTTAAAAACGTGGAATCCAAACTCTGCCGTGGATAGCTCAAAACTAGCCACGGTTTATGGATGCAGTGTGTAATAGCCTTTTTATTCTGAACTATTTATAAATACATTTTCAAAATTATGTTACGAGTTCAATTAGCCAAGTGAAAATTCAAGTTTTAAACTTGCGGACTGAGGTGTTGGGGGTAACTTTCATAATAATATAATATAATCAATGAATTTTTCTATTTACAAATATCTAAATCTTAAGAAAACGGTTATGAAGCGCTCCAACGCTGAATTTATAAGGTTAAATGTTTATCAATGCAGACGAGAGATATTACTAAGTACGGTGTTGTAAAGATAACACTATATTATAGCAATCGTTTCGATTTAGCGTCATACTGACAGATGATACTGACGGGGCACGAGATGACAGCGTGTCAATACTGTAACCTGTAAAAATGACGAAATTTGAGTGTTAAATTCTAGTACCTAGGTAGAAAACTAAAATAAAATTATGAAATATCGAGTATTTAATCATCGTTTTGTTGTGTACGAAGCCAAAGAAGCAGTTTTGATGCACTCTCAAGAACTCATCCAGGGCTCGATTCAATTTAAAAGTTATCGTGATTTGATAATTAACGGTTTACCCTTGATAGGTCGATAAACTTTTCATCGAATAAGTATCAGTTCATTACTTTGAACGATTGTAACAAGTAAGTATTATTAAGTCACCGATTTTTGAATATTAGAAAAATATTACTTACTAAATTGTTTATTTTGCAGAGCTTCATTTTCAATACAGGCACTCGCGCCAAACAAAAACTTTGCTACCTTGCATAAAAATAACTATTTATGTACTCGTATCTATTAGGTATATCAAATTCTACAATACTTAATCACTTTCGAGTTATGTGTTTTCCTAATAGGACCCACCTATGTAGACAGTAACTCAATGGTGACACCCCTGTGGCTGCGGCTATTGCTGTCTGGCTAGCCGCCTGCGCTTATTTTCCGCCGACGCTGTGCATTGCAAAGGTAAAAGCAATAAAACAATCACATTTCTACATAAAACATATATTTTTCTAACATTACGTGTATATCAGTGTCCAAAATAAACGGCTACCTATTCAAGATTTGAACATTTTGTTAAGTACACAGATATATTGTGGCTATGCACTATTTTTATTTTGTATAACGGTCGTTCAGAATGTTCTCACATCTGCTCTGACATTTTAATATGATTTGATTTGATTTTATGCTTTTTATATTTTTTATAAATGAAAACTAAGTTTAATATTAAAATAATAGTACGTAAAATATCGCTAAAAATGCGTGGGTGTCATAAAAGGCAACTAAATAGGGATATTAATGAGAAAGTAGACATCAGCGCTCCTCGGGGGTTTTACTCCTAAATTTGAAATTCAAAGTTTGTGCCACACCGTCCCACTCTACCCTACTGCTAAACACATTAGTGTGAGCGGGGCAGTATGATACAAAATTCTAACTTCTAGGGTGTGGAAGGCAAAGGTACCTATACAAAACCACACTGATTTCCCAAGCAAGTCATCATAAAAGTAGAGAGCTCTCGAGAGTGCAGCGACTAAGGCTATGTACACACTATTCGGTTAGTTGGTCTGCAGACTCCACTGCGGAAGTCCAAAAATACAGCGTGTATTTGGAATACGGGTGAAACATTTAACTAGACATAGGCTTCAGCGGTACAAACTTTTTTTTTATCTCTAACTCGACGTAATAAATGTTTAAAGATAGGTACTGTCGAGCAGCAATGTAATCCAAATTTATTTTGGTTAGCAACAAAAACGAATAGAAATTAATGCATCCGAAGAAATAACCTAATGGTGACATAACTGCATAGGAAATTAAAAAAGTGGGGAAAAACGCGAATGGAACTAAAAATACAGGGATACAATAATTTTGGGTATTATATTTATTACTACGAAACAGACAGAGATGTCATCATAGATAACTGACACTTAAGATAATTGGAACTTAACAGAGAGTGGTGAAACAGGCCCTCATTATCTTAACTGCATTGTTTACTGTACATTGCGATAATTTTGTATGGTTTTTTCGTTTTATTTTTTTAAACTTAACGCTGTTTTAAGATTCGCCCTTACGCCGAATCCACGCTGTATAATGTAAACCGTATTAACTATATGCACTGCGCGGAGGCTGCGGCACGTAGGTACTGTTATAGATCATACGGCTAACCGGAGAGTGCAAACATAGCTTTTGAAGATCAATAGACGATTTGAGGGGACAGTCTTTCAAACACTTAAACATTTGCCTGAGAGTCACCCACTAATTATTACTCACATCACACACCACGTATTCACCACATATATCTATTATGTCATATTAAATAGTTTTATATACTAAGGGCCTGTTTCACCACTCTCTGTAAAGTTCCAATTATCTTAAGTGTCAGTTATCTATGATGACATCTCTAAAGTTCCAGTTATCTTAAGTGTCTATTACCTATGATTCCGTCTCTATTTATTACTACGAAACAGACTGAGATGGAATCATGAATAACTGACACTTAAAATAACTGGAACTTAACAGAGAGTGATGAAAAAGGCCCTAAGCTATGCTTTTAAAACTTTATTATAAATTACTATATCTTAATATCAATGGAAGATCATATTTCTTACAAAACTATCACAGGCCGCAGCAATGTTTAACAAGCCGTCTAAACTATAAAATTATAATTTATTGTCACACACCATTAACTATTGTTATTTAACTAAAACACACGTATTTCATCATACATTAGAGGGAGGCCTCAGCAAGAATTTGCTTTTAATCAAGTTTATTTCGCTTATAATTTCTAAATAATACGATTGCAACATAGAAATAGAAATTAACAGTTGCTAATAATGGTTACAATTGAAATAAACTTACCATAAAAAAGAATGACTGTATCATTTCACAATATAACAATTTACAAGTCGGCTAAAGTAAGTACATATGCAAGTAATAAGTACCTAAGGTTGCATAAGAAATGATACTCACACAGTAGTATACACAAAAAAGTTTCAACTCAAAATTAAAGCTTTTAAAAATAAAACTCTATTCAACGTCTGTATTAATTGTGTATGGTAAAAATTTCGAGTTGAGACTTTTGTCTTGCAGAGGCTCGTCGTTCGAATCCGATCTGCTGTTCGTAAATTAAAACATTGTCTTTGCATACGCGAAAATACGTCGTCACACATGTTAAGTACGGGGATCAAGACTAACGAAAACGGTTCAGTATTTCGTCTTTAGTCGGATCTATTTAATTGTCCTCGATTGTATTTCCTAAAATCGATTTGAAATCCATATTTTGTTGGTCTTGATTAATTTTATCAGGTGCGTATTGTATTTAAAGGCTTAGTTTAAAGGTGGTTTCCTATCACCACGGGTGCATTAATAATGTTTACAATAAATACTAGTCTAGTTCGTCAATACTGTGCAAAATTAAGATCATGATTATTAGGAACACAAAATTCGTTGCATGTAAGTACATCTCATACCGCCTTTTCATTGCTAACTCTCTTATTTATCGTTTGTAAGAATAACTTTGTTTTCTAAACTGCGTCGAACTTTATCACAGCATCAAAATGACCCTCTTACTACCATTTCCAAAGACTTTTCAACAAGACACAAATCATTAATTAGTGACGTTTAGTCTCGGCGTACGGCAATTAGCGAAAAGCTTTCGATAGGCTGCTGATGTTGGTCTTTGAGAAGCGTTTCGCTTTCGATATAGCTAGCCAGGGGCCATAACGTGTTAATGCGATTTTTTTTTTATATATATATGGCCCCATCGATTTATGCGATGATTTCGCCAATGTCAAAGTAATAAATACAGTATTCAAAAATCTTGTGACACAGATGCGATTCGATTCCGACTCAGTTCAGGTTTGAGCTGTCATTTTAGTATGGATCTGACAGCGAACGAACCCAAACTGAATCGCATTAAGACGTCATGGTAATGGTAAGGCCCTAGTACTTACTTATTTAGGCTTTAGTGTTTTTTTGTTACAGAAAACGTCTCGATCGCGTTCGAATCGAATGTCATATACTATAGGAATAGTATGTACCTACCATTGAGTGCCGCTTGCGTCGCTACCAGTTTGTTTCCATAATTAGGACGTGAACGCGAACTCGTTCGAGATGCTTTTTGTTTCAAGTTTTGGGTGTCAAGGGTGCCACATATAAGCTCTTCGTATATTAAGTTTTTTAAATATTAAAAAAAGTTAATCTTACCCAACCACCTAAAGTAAGCTACGTCAGTGAGTTTGCAAATGGGCAGTTAAGAAAGGTTAGCCAAATAATAAGTCGGCGAATCATCATAATTGAACCCCTGTCCCCTTCCATACTGCAATTTTACTAGGTACAGTTAGATTAGGTACAGATTTGTCCAATATCTATGCAGCCGACTATTCAAAAATATTGGAGAACTCGACTCTACCGCAAGAACCTATACTATACTGTATTTCTATAGAAACACAAAACCTATGTTTATAGATAAACAAAAACTGATTCTCTCTCACAATTCTTTGAGTACTCACACACGTTTCAAAACCAACTTTCCATCGTCGTCCAGGAATTTCACCTTCTACCCACTACACACCGAACAACAATTTTATTTTGCTACTAACGAAATCACAACATTAATAAATACTTGAATAAATATTCGATTATTGCATTTAGCTCTTTTGCTTGGAGTGTATTATATTGCTACTTATTTATAATTATTAATAGTTATACTAGTTGGTACTAGGTCATTAAACTTGTTTCAACGTAATAAATATAAAATAAAAACGCCCGTTGATTTTGAAGGCCGCTCAATGTTTTAACAGCTCACACTGAAATAAAATAGAACAAATTGCTTATTAATTTGCAAAATAACAATATATTATAATAATTATTAATAGTTGAAAAATCTCCCTTCTTGTCTACACAAATTATAGTCTCTTTGTAGATTAAAGTTATTAATTTACATAAATAAATTATCATTATTAATTACCAGAATAATAACAATTAGGTACCAATTATTTATTTTTTAACGGATCAATTTAAAGGGAATGTATTCACGTACCACCGTAGAATCCTATAGCCCTAAGGTGACCTATATTTAAACATGCCATATTTATGCTTGCTTTGATTAAGATAGAGAAACATTTTAACATTTTCTTGAGACTACCGTATGAACACTCAACAGGATTGCAATGAATGAATAGGTATGAACTAAATTAATTTCATATTGATGGGAAAATAAGATCGTTGGTGTCCATAGTACTGATAAAAGTTACATCAGAACTCTACCAATTCCTTTATCAGTCAAGTAGTCTTTGAGGTCGATGCAGTGGCCGAAATTCTCACGAGATAACGACTTCGCACATTACGTAGATAATGACACGACATTGAGTGATCCATCATAATCATTCAAATATTTTATTCAATTTGTCAACACGACCTCTATTAAGGTCAGCAACAAAATTAAATTAACAAGCGAAGAGCTCGAAAACACCTACTCATCCTCTTACTACCTACCTACTTATTTTGTGACATGTAGTAATCTATTTTTGTATTTGACTCGTTTCTTTGTTACATACTTTTTTTTCATCAAAAACTCGGAAAACATAATTATATAAATGCTTTTTTCCTAACGTTTTATTTGAATTAACGTAATTTTATATTGAATGAATATTATTATGAACTAAACTATGCTATAAAGTCATCTATATTTAGAGTTTTGCAAATGTTTATCTATCTGACTGTAGGTGAGAAGAAAACATTTATACAATGGTGCCGCTGTCTTCGCAAAAGTGACAGTAGTGCTATCAAATGAATCAAGAAATTTTTATTTCTTGATTTTTATGTTTTACTTTTTCGGTTTTACCGTTAGAAATTAAATTTCTAAATGTCAGTGAAAATTATAACACATAGAAAAATCCGAAAAGTAAAGCTATACCCCCCGAAAAAGTACCCGAAAAGTATAGCTAGGACCCGGGTTCGATTCCCGGCCATAGCTTTACTTTTCGGATTTTTCTATGTGTTATAATTTTCACTGACATTTAGAAATTTAATTTCTAACGGTAAAACCGAAAAAGTAAAACATAAAAATCAAGAAATAAAAATTTCTTGATTCATTTGATAGTACCTATCATTTGAAAAACAGCGTCTTCTCTCGTCCTTGGTGAGCAGTAGATGTTCCATGGGAGTTTGTAATTGTGTCGTACAGACACATCATTCAAACAGATGATGCTTAGCGACAAAAATTCGCATAGTAACAATAAGGTCACGTGACAGTTAGTAACAGGTAGAAAAATTCGGAGTCTACCCACCTGCTATGGGTGGTGTAGGGGTATAGCACGCGTCACGGAATGACGAGGACCCGGGTTCGATTCCCGGCCATAGCTTTACTTTTCGGATTTTTCTATGTGTTATAATTTTCACTGACATTTAGAAATTTGACAGTAGTGGTATTTCTTAAAATTAAAATTCTAAGTGTAGGTATGATCTTAGTTTCAATTTAGAGAAAATAAAGTACAAACCTTGTTAAAATCCGTATATATCTAATGGCCCGAAGCATAAAGAAGTCAAAAAGCATAGGAGTGATAGGAGGCATCCATCTAGAAACAGACTAATTGCTAAACAACCATCATGCATAAGTTAGAATTAGTATTTTGCCAAGTACATGTAGATTATAGATACGAAAGCGAGACCAGCGAAATATTTGAGTATCACTCAAAGCAACACAGTGCGAGATGACTAAAATCTGTAATTTGTAAATAGCTAAGGTATTTTTACAATTTTGTATATCCTTATATCTAATTCATGGTTTTATAGCAAATCGATCATAAGAACTAATTCTGTTGGGTATTTGCTGACATTACATTAGCACCGCACCCCTCGAAGAGGCTATATGTGAACAGTGTCGGTGAAAAGCCTGCGCTTTTGCTTCAATAACATGACACCAAGGTGCAAAGGCAAATGAAAGACCATGCAGTGCATAAACCATTGGTGGCTTCAATGCTTTAGGGGCCGCAATAATAAACTGAAACCAAATAGAGCAGCGTAGCCATTCAAAGATTCATCAAGACCTCTGTTCGCATTGAATAAAACTTCAAATAACAGTTTTGAGTACGCTGTACTACTTATGTTCAATTTATTAACACCGCCTCAAAGTTACCATTCTAAATATAACAATAATTCATCTGACGTCTCACAAGCGTGCATAGTTTGAAGCATTGAGCGAAGTTGCCAAAGGCTTACCTGGACATCGGCTTTGTTCTTTTGATTCCGTCTCAACCGGTTGGCGAGGGGCGGCGTGAAGAGCGCGGGGTCGGGGTGGGCGCGGCCGGCGCGCTGCCACGGCTGCGCCCGCCGCCACAGCAGCGACACCGCCGTGCCCACCACCACCACCCACACGAAACCTATCTGCAATTGGTAATATACTCGGTGTCAGCACTCAGCACTCAGCAGACAAGAAACGTTATTATGTCTCATCATGCCGTATGCCATCCATGCTGGTCTAGGAGCCAAGGAAAAACAGAATGTACCAGTTGCCTTTCTTCCCACGCAGATGGTAAAAGCCCATGAAGGGAATGAGCGAAAATCTTAGGAAATAAAATTCATCCAAGGTTACGTTCGAGTCCCACCGTTTGCGGCACCTTTTCTACAAAAAATTGCTAAAGAAAGCTTGATCAACAGAATTATATTGTATTGGACTAACCTGTGCACATGTCACGTGGTCGCGGGCTCGCGTGGGTCAAATTTTTATGTAATAATCATTAACTCACCGGACTCGTCCACAAGTAAGAGATTCTGTAGAGATAAAAGTAGTCACTGGAGTCGCTCGGTGCTGCCGGTAGGGTGACGTTGCCCTCGCAGCCAGCGACACTAACGGGGAGTTTAACTGTGGGCGGCCGAGGACCGCCGAAGTTGATCCACATCGTTACTGCCATTCCGCTCACCAATGCTACGCAGACTCCCTGGAAACAAATTAGATATTCTAAGCATTGTTACCCAATTTTTTTGGCTAAGAACTTACCTAAATAACCGTACTAAGTTACTTTACACGGCTACATTTTTCTTGAATGATACTTAGGTTACATTTCGTGTAACTTCATTAACACTGTCGCAAATTTGTGACTTCACTCCTTCTTCAAACAGTTTTTTGTGGCCATACTTTCATGATTGGCAAGAGAGAGGGCTGTTCTCACTTTAACATCAGGTCCTTTAATCGCCTTTTATAACACCCTCGGAATGAGATGGGTCTATCCTATTCTAAAAACGAGTATAGCACGATCACCGTACATGACACAATCAGTGAAGTACGGGACGATCAATGAAACAATCAGAAGTTTAAGTTACTCACGTTTTCGTTAGCAAATGTGGTGAACATGCCCAAAGTGAAGACGCCGAGTAATGGTCCACCTACAGCTCCAAATATAGTAAGAGCTGCTTGAAGCAATCCACCCAAGTGTTCAGCTACAAAGGCTAGTGCAAGGAATACCAAGCCGTAGGCACAGGCTGCAAGCTTCGTCAACCACGGGATATAGGACTGGCGGACGTGGCACCACCTGTAAAAGAAATAATAGCAATTCTATTTTCGTGTAGAGAAAAGAATATCATTAAAGGAACTTGGTTTTGAATAGGGTGTTGTGCACGTGTTTACGAGGGCCGTCAATTCAAGTTTGGCTGGAATTCTGTCCAAAAAGAATGCTGTAACTAAAAGTCCTAAAACTGACCTTGCGGGTTGCGTTCCTCGGACAACGGCCGGTTTTGAAAAACGCAGCAGATGCAACCTTTGTTTAAATGATTGAGTCTGGCATTACTTAGCAGGGGTCCATATTAGCGAACAAAAAACATTGACCTTGCTACTGAGCACACGCGCAAGAGAGCCATGCCTGTGCGAAATATATAATATGTTTACAATGCAAATCCACCCTCCTCTGCTCCCATAATATGGGAGATAAAACATAATATAAATCACACAAACCAAACTATCTTCAACACCAATCAAAAATGCTAATGATGTTGGTTCAATTAATAATAATGAAATTAAATATATAAATACTTATATCTGTCTAAAAATAATTATATTTTCTGACAAGAACGACGTAAAATACAAAGTAATAACACTTTTCATCTCTGGACTAATTTTATCGATTGTTTAAGAATTTATATTAAATCGTAGTTTACCAATAATAAAACTATTTCAATTGTCTCAAGAATAAGATTAGATAAAAGTAATACTTTGCTGTCTACCGACTGTAACTGATTTGGCATGTCTCACGATATATTCTGAAGCTGATTTATAAGAATACTTACGATAAAATTCCTCTTCGGTTTGCAAAAACAAAAATGGACTTTAAGAATAACGTTTTGTTTTTATTCTGGGGTGATGACCTAGTCGTGTTCAGTTTCAATAGCCATATTAAATATTAACTGAATGCATGAATGAAGGCAAAAGTTTTGATTGATATGA
The DNA here is from genome assembly GCA_949127965.1 of Pandemis corylana. Taxonomy (NCBI): domain Eukaryota; kingdom Metazoa; phylum Arthropoda; class Insecta; order Lepidoptera; family Tortricidae; genus Pandemis; species Pandemis corylana. Next base: position 8,066,249 of record OX421856.1, on the reverse strand, counting down.
CCGTTTCTTTTTATTTTCACCCAAGACATCACTTTAACCTTTTTGACGCCAACGACTCATATATAAAGACCAAATATATATACAACCGTTACTACAATGCAAAAGCAACCTTTGTTCAATTGGGTTTAGGTTAAACTTAAGGCATCGCAATAAAGAAGTCATGGTGTATGAGTATGAGTGACGTCTCTTGTATTTGATGTGGTGGCGAAAAGGTTAAATAATTTCAAGTAGGTACCAAAATTTACTTATTTTACAACGAATCATTAAAAATGATCTAGTAACTATTGTTCAAAGTATACTAACTATTTTTTAGGGAACATAATGTAACTACCGCAGTACATGAAAATAAGCAGTTCTTACTTGCCAACGTAGTCAGTAAGAGTTACAGCAGCGAGAGCATTGCAGCTGGCAGACACGGTGGACAGGGAAGCGCTGAAGATACCAGCAACAAACAGCCCCGCGAGACCAGGCATTGACGACATTGCGTCCACCACGTAGTAAGGCATCAACTGGTCCATCTGATATAAAACAAGTTTGGAAATAGAGAGTCAACAGTAAATTCTCGTTGCAAATATCTAATTCTGGAATTCGTCTCATTCTAAAACTAAATTACGTTTCAAACATCAGAAATTTCAAAACCGAATTTTATTCTGTCGATACGGTCTGTTTCCGGAAGATACATTGGAAGAAACAACAATCCCTACTGAAATAATAAACCGGTTTTAATAAAATTTGGTAAAGAGATTCAGTCCCGGGAAAGACATAGGATAGTTTGTACCCCGAAAAATTTAATTACATTAGAGTCTCGGTCAACAGCTAATAGTACGATAAAAATATTTAGTGAATTAAGTATAAGTTTTTTACCGCAGTGATACTTCGGGCTGCCAAAGGATCACAGTCTTTGTAAACAGCAAATATTCCAATGCCCCCGATGCAGGTGCAGATGCTGAGGATGGAGAGCACCGGCCAACTCCACCAGAGACAAGCTTGCGAACGCTCTAGCGTGCTCACTGTCAGGAGGCGCTGAATCTGTGAAATAGATTTCATAGACCGTGAAATAAATAAATAAATAAATTAATTAATAGACCATAAGTTAAATGATATACAGTCCGTGAGCTCTTTGAATGTCTTCGGGCTTAGGGGATTGTTTCCCGTTGGTCCGATCGGTTGACCGACGAATCAGTCCAATGGGTTTTATTTTTCTCGATGGTCATACTAATCGAACTTACGGAACATCGTTGTCCCACTTGTCCGATCACAATAAAAACATGAACGGTCATTTCGAATCCTATGACAATTAAAAAGAGAGCGTCGGTCAAAAAGGAAAATAAATCCCGTTGAACCGATTGATCGATCAACCGATCGGACGAACGGGAAACACTCGTTTCGGGTACCATCAGCTGATTTAAGTATCAAACCCATAAGGAATGAGATAGCACGACAAACCAGAATGGCATTCTAAGAGCTCACGCGGACTGTAGTCAACCTCATATATTTTAATGAGGTATATATAACATTAGTTCAAAGTAAAAATAGCTATCGGCACAATCTTTTTCCCAATAGCAAAAAGTGTGAACTAGTGTTACGCTCTATGTTATGCCAAACCAACACTTTATTTGGACAATCAGCGACTTTTGTTTGAAATTCAATAGGCAACCAAACAAAATTGGCAATCATTCAAAAATATCGTAAATTGCACAATTTTGTCTAGTTTTACCCGAAACTTAAAACATTAACTAACCTGCGTATGATTCACTGCATACAAAGACAAATACGTAATCAGTCCGCTAATATTCAGTGACCACCAAGTATTTCTCACCGTGGGATCTATGCTGAAACTAAAAAATAATTATTATTTACGACTTGTTTCAAATCTAACAGGTAACTAAACTTCACTGTAACCTAAATTTTTGGACACTTACTTGGAAAAATCCAACCGTCCTCTCTCCTTCGCTATGATAAACATTTTATCAAATCCTCCTAATTGTACAGAACTAAATACAACGATGCTAAATACAGCACCGAACATCAACAAGGATTGTAGAAGGTCGGTGAACAGTACAGCTTTCATCCCACCTAATGTGGAGTAGAACGTACAAACCAACCCAACAACTAGTATAGATATCAGTCTATCAAGTCCTGTAACTGCTTCCAATACTATAGCAGGTGCGTAAAGCACAATTCCATTATAAAGCACCATTTGTAAAGTGTACGTCAGGGAAGCTAGCATTCTTATATGAGGCCCAAATCGCAGTTCTAAATATTCGTAAGTGCTGGTCTTTTGTAATCCAAAGAACACTGGTAGGTATAATCGGCTTGCGATCGGTGTGGCGAGGCCATATGATATGTTCATGACTACAAATTGCATGCCATAATAATAGTTCTCAGCTGACACTCCGAGGAGAGTGATAGCTGACATAAACGAAGCCATGAGAGACACGGCCACAGGCAGTATTGACATATTCCGATCTGCGAGAAGATACTCCTGTAAACAAGCATTGTGTTAACATAACAATCATTTTAAACTATCTTAAGTACAATCTTAAGTTGAAATTGCATAAAGGAGATAAACTATTATACATTAATATAATATAATTATAACCTCATTTGTCTTTTGCTTTCCGCCGCTGAATCGGAAGTAAAGTCCAATGGCGATAGAAGCGATCATTGTTAACGCCATAATGGCGTAGTCCCATGCTCCGAATACTGATTGCACCATTTTGCTCTGCAAAGAATGCTCATAATAATCATAGTGTTGGGCGTTATAGTAGTTCTGGAATGAGATCTATTTACTTTCAACATGAAACTACCGTGAGACTCACTCATAATTACACATAAACGGAAAACTCACGTATAAAAAGTGTTCGTTTCGCTGCCGCCGGGGCGAGCGCTCCAGGAAGAAGGACTACGAAATAGTCCGAAATTTATGTCGAGCATCACTCGACTTTTTATACGTGAGTTATCCGTCTATGTGTAATTATGAGATCTATTTGATTGGACCGAATACAATCCCTTTTCAGGAAATGTTTTAGCCAAAACTATTTTCCTGGAGATGCGATACAAGATCTGACGAAACTCGAACGTGAAGTTTTGATAAGCGTAATGCAGACGAAAAAGAAGCAAATCTTTAATTTTATATTAGCTAGATCGTGTAAATACTGCAGGCCGTTTTTCTTTGGAAAAGACCACGTGACCGTTTTATCTAATTTAAAATAGCCCGTTAATTATCTATTGCAAGTGGCTAACAGCCGTCTACTACTATATCTCTCTAATCTGTGCAGCGGTCTGCCGGGCAGCAATTTTGATTTGGTTGTAATGAAACGCTTGACAACTTGAAAATACCTGAAAGATATCACGTTTGCATCAAATCTAAAACTTGGCATTTTGTAAAGAATAACGAACGTAATACTTGATGGTGCTAAAGTTCAAGATCATGATCCTATCTTCATATTCGATCAATGGGTCTGTGTTAAAAATATTCTACAATCCTCTAAAGCATTTGGGTCGTTACAATTGCTTAATACTTAATACTTTACTCTATATTTAAACCTTAGTCACGAAAAAGACCTTTAAGCTTCGATATTTTCATTTTCCTCACACGATGACCTGCAGTCTTCACGCAGTGAACATTTTGTGATACGCACCGGGAGTAATTTTAAGACTATTATATTAATGATGTTCAATTAATCCATACGCTGACAATGAGACTAAGACCTCCGATCCTGTCCATTATTATATAACTGTATAAACGTTCAGGGTTATACGAATAAAAATTGATACACTTAGAGGTTTGTTACAATGATTAACGAAAACTAAATATTTTTAAATTACTTAAATCATTGTGTTATCTCCAAGTGCTCAGACAGTGGTTTTATACTGATCAGACCGTACTCTTGATTGTGCACATAATAAGAAATCAGAATTTCGTTCTCTCGTAAAAACAACATTTGAACATAAAAATAGTTGCTGTCCGTTGTTATACTAAAATAAATATTAATAATAATAATATCTTGGGACAATTGACACCAATTGACCTAGCCATTGGGCATTGGGTAATTATTTTTAAATTTAAAACAAAAGGTTGCTAAACTTTGAACTTGAAACAGGCCATGCGACAGTCATAATTATTCCAAGGTTAAAAGCAAAAGCAGCCCCGTAAAATTCCAAGCCTAATTGAGTTCTAGTTATAATAGATGAGTAGTTATTACCATAATTTTCTCTCGTCTAAAGTTCTTAAAAGTACATCATCATTAATACCTGGTTTAACAATTTCGAAAAGACATCCCTCACTCGGATCAGAAAATATGTCTTCAAAAAATATGTTACTTTCAAAAAATAAAACTTTGGTCCGAGACACGTAGTTATTTGAAGTCTCTTTTTTGTAAGTTATCCAATAAATAAACAAAAATTTCATCAGCGATCTTTTCAAATCGGCACTCGCGTATGGTTGCAAATATTGGTCCAAACTATGAGTCCAAAACACTTTAACCCATTAATATTCGAAGGTAAGGAGTGCAGTGACTTTACACGCCGCTCCCTCATGATACCTGCCTAACGGAGCAGGGGCCCGATTTTTGAAAGTACATATGTGAAAATACCACTCGAAAGTGGTGAAAAATTGTGCTGAATTTTAAATACGAGTAGCTTAGAAGATAATGCCGGCTCTCACTAATCTTGTGAACTAGTCAAAAATTTGATTAGAGCTGTAGTTTTGAAGATATAAGCAGATTTATACCACTTTCGAGTGGTACTCTCGAGTGACGTGCTTTCAAAAATCGAGCCCCAGTTAACTAGTTTGTTCTGGTCCACACTTTTTTTCTTAGCTAACAGCCTGTGGAGTTAGGCTATTGTGTGGCCTGTGAAGTGATACTTTAACCTCTGCGCTCGCTACTAAAATTAATTAAGTCCGCGTCGTGTGCAAACGTATTATGTGCACATTTCAGGAAAATGATAAATAAAACAAATATTTAAATACATCAGTCTGTAGCCACAGTGTAATAAAATGTAAAAAAATAACGTCTATTGAGTAAATAAAAACTTGTTTTTGAAGCACAATTTGTAGATTGTAAATACGCTGGACTGCCAAACTTTAGAACAGTTAAAAAGTTTTAACATGACGTTACTATTTATATGTTTACTTCTATGAAAATTAAAATAAAATATGAAATTTCCACCATTTCAACACTACAAAAAGTTTTATTGATAGGGTAGGTGTCATCAAGTCAGTAAAGTTAGCTGTGAAGTGTTCACTGCGAAACAAAAAAGTGCTTCAAAAAGTGCAACTTATATAGTTTATAAATAAAACTATTTTAACTATTTCGCCTACTACGCAAAAAAATAATTCATAAGCCATTTATTGTGGCAAATTACATTCCATCACTTTCATTATATTTATAATATTTGTTTCACTATTACTAAGAAAAGCGGCAGTGATTCAAACAATTTAGTAGCGCGATAGCCGGTCCACGGCCGTCAATTTAATACTATACGAATACAAACAACACTCTTCCTACTTTTACTGTTTTCTTTAGTAGAATTAAAATAGCAATAACCATGAAAATACTTACAAGGCTAACTGACGGCTGCCGAAAAGAATTACGAAACTTTTCACGTCAATTTCACGTGTTTACATTACCGCTTTCTTGCGTACGAACGTTCAATTTTGTGTCATGTTCAACAACGTCGTTTTTTGAGTTAACCTTAAAATACTGAAATGTTTTATTCTATTTTCAAGTGTTTTTTTTTTGTAACACTGTGACACGTCCGTCCAGTTCAAAGAACACCTACGGAGTGGCATAGGGACGAGCATTTGTTGATGGTAGAGCACTCATTGGTTAGCGTGTAGGTTATGTTTTAGGGCGATATCGTACGATGTCTGCCAAAATAAGGCGTCAGCAAATCAAGCATTTGAAGCGCTTTGTGTCGGGTTTGCAAGATGTCACGCGTCACGCGCCATATTTTTAATAAAGTGACACTTCACATATAATTAATATTTTATTTAACACGTATATATGCATATAAAGTCTTATTTTAGATTAAAATATACCGTACGTAAGTATTTACGTTAGATCTTGTTACCTTTAGGCCCTGCCTAACTCGTAAGGGATGTAGACGTGATTTGTGTTTGTGTATTTTAGCATACTGAACAAGCAATTATAAATGTTATCTATTTTTAGTTTCAAAGGCTCCAGCATCAAAATAAATTTCGTTTAGACTTGATTGTAGAAATGAAAATAATTTAAAGGAATTCGTAATAGGCACTTAATTGATTAGGTACTCCGCAGATAAAATAATCAGCTAGAAAACTACGATCAAATGCATAAATTTCAAAAATATATAGATGAAAATTAAGTAATTACTACTTAGCTATTTTATGCTTTAACCCAATATTCTGTTAATAGATAAACTTTAGCTGAGTTAAATTAAAGTTTCGCTTAATTGAGGTACAGAAAACGGTAGGTATATAGCTCCTTAATTTTTTTTTGTTTGAAATCTTTTTAGCAAAACTAAAGTACCCTCTTACAAAATCTACTTTAACAAAACATTATTTAAAAAACCTTAGTAAAAAGAAAATTCCATCCGCTGCTAAGCGCTACAGCGCTGGATTTGCATGCGCGCGCATGTAGTAGCCGAGAAAACGTTATCGAACTATTAAATTGATGAATGTTACTTAACAAGTAGGTATTAGATTTACTTAATTGAGTGAAACATTTATTAAACTAGAAAAAGTTTTCATTTTTTGTTATATTTTAAAACTGCGGTTGATCTTTGGATGTTTTATTTTAAGCGACAGTGACGCCATCTACAGCTATTGCGTCAAAGTGCAAAGTCCACCGACTGGCACTCTGTGCATGTGATTTCTAATGATTTCTTCCAACTCAAAGAAACCGTCTAAAACGAAATCGGGAAAGGAATTTTTACTGTTTCTGTAAATGATAAAAACTAGAAATAGGCAGTATGCGTACCTATTTGAGATATCTATGTTTCCTTACCGTTGTGTCTCGCAAGAAACGTATAATTCGAGTACTGTACCTAAAAAAACAATTGAGTAGCTAATAGTAAAAGGAGAAAGAAGAAGTGCTAACTGCTACCAATTATGTATAGGCATAAAGTATCATAAACTGTATTTACGTATTTATTTACATACTTTTTTGCGCCTGAACAATTTTACAAGAATAAACAGCATTTAAAAAGCATGTCTCTCTCAAATATAGTAGGCGTTATACACAGGATCGATGTAATTTTTTTGGTGGGTAATTAAATCATAACGGAGATACTTATTGCGTTTGTCGCATGACGTCACGTCTTGGTGCAATTATTACTTAGAATTAAAGTTACGAGCCCCCACTTCAAAACGTTGAAGCCCTTTATCTTTGTCATTTTTAAGGTTTTTAGGTTTATGGCGTGCATAATGAAAGGGCACTTTCCATACAACATTCTATAAAAAGTGACCTGATATGTTTGCTCGATAGTTACTTCGTAAGAGAGTATTTTTTTCATTTTAGCCCCCTTGTTTATCAAGCTTCTGTGAACTAAACATTCGTTTGTCTCTATCTGTCTCTTAGGCCTTTACCATACGGAGAAAAAGATTAATATTTAATACACAACAGACTTGTAATTATTTAGTAACGGGGCCTTAAAAATCTATTTTGAATATTTCGCAAAGAGTTATTTCAAACAAATGAATTAACTCCCTTATTCATAAAAAGTTACAAATGTGAATTACAGCACAATGTTTTTTGTTTGCGTCTGACAAAAAAAGTCAAACGACAAAGAACGTTAAGAAAGAAGAACGAATGTTAAGTTCGTGTCATCTTCATGTCATAATCATAAGCTTATATTTTTTTGCGGTTAGCAACCCATTACTATTTTGATTCTCATGTCCATCTATAGGTACCCCCACAATCATGCTAAACGTGGCCTTTAGGTCTTGTTACCTTAGGCTCTGTCTACCCCGTCCCGGGATGGTCGTGGGGCGTCGCGGTGTCACCGAGTGCTCCCGTAACGCCTCACATACGACCGAATGGGGAATCCGTGTGGTTTTTAGTGGGAATGCCTGCCGTCGCGGGAGAGCCCCACACATACCCCCGGTAAACCAGTACTGGGCGGATGCATAAGGCGCATTTTCCACACCATAAAAAGGCTCTGTCTACCCCGTAAGGGATAAAGACGTGATTTATGTATGTATGTATAATTTTTGTTAGTGCAAGATTCTCGTAGATTTGGGTAGAGTTGACCTTTTAACTCGTCTGTTTATAATTAAGATCGATTTGCAATAGTCATCAAGTTAATCAAAGCACACATTCTTTCGAAAACACAATAAGTCCCTAGTTAAGTATAAGTAGGCATAGATATAACAACTTAATTTAAGTTAAGTCACGACCACGTCTCTTAATTATTCGCGTTTTAAAACCTCATCTTAGTAATTAATCGAAAGTGATGCCTCAAAGAGCACTTCCGAGAAAACCCACTCCGAAAACATCAGCCAAAGAACTCATCTCAAATTCTCCAGTTATGTATGCCACGTCTTTTACCTTCTGCCTGCGCCTGTTAAATGAGGTCAGGGAAGGAGCCCAGTTTGTCTCTACAGTTTACATGAATAAAATACTTGTAGCTGTAAGGCCTGTTTATCTTTATCTGTCTTAAGTCTCTAACCTAAAATGTCGCTTTTTGTCGCCATAATTGTATTTTTTTTAATCTAGTAGGACAACAGTTTACGAGTAAGTATCGTAAGTTTCATATACAGCTGCATTTATTCAACGCACGAAATTTTATGTTAGAAAACTATAAATTTAAAAATGGCACAATTCAAAGTTTTTTTTTACCAAAATAAAATCGGAGAAAACATCTCAAATAGCAGACTATCCTCCACCTACACAATATAAAGAGATTATACTTTTCAAACAAATTACGGTCACTTATAACGAGGAATAAGTAGTACTACCAGAAAGTTGCTTTAAATACAAAAATGAGCATACGACATGCAGCAAGAAAAGGGGTATTTTCATACTAAGGCAGCGCTTCGTAATTCTACTTAAAAGTGTCATTTTACGTTATAATTTTGTTAACTCCTTAAGACAACTGCGAATGTATCCTGTTTAAATATACTCAGTATTTCGAGTTGAGTAATGGCCTTTGTAGCGAGGCCTACAATCGTCTCGCATTCAGGAGCCGACGAGCATGAAATAATGATCAACCACTTGATTTTTGAAGCGTGTTCTAAACAACGGAGTACTGAATTCTTCATACAGAATGTTGCTTTGTTGTTTCAGGAAAACGAGGAAGATGATCCTATGTTAATTCGGTGAGAGTTACAACTCTACAGACTTTGAAACCTTAAAACTCTGTAAATATAGGTACAAATGTAAGACGCGTTTTGATCGTGTTTTTGTCTTGACGCTCTGATGAACTTCAGTTTGTGGTTTCACTGTAATTGAATTTACGATATAAAGCTATGAATTTCCATCAATTTATAGGTACCTAATAACCATTAACGCTTTCCAATAAAATGTATGTAGTTTTTTTAACCGCTTAAAAAAAATTACAGCACTTACCTACATGTATTTTTTACCTGGCAAGTCAAGTTAAAACATTATTAATTAGGAGTGATACGTAGAAGAGATAGGGATCATAAGAGCGTCACATTTATAACTCAGCGTACCTACCTAACTCTGTTGTGTGGGAAGATATTATTTTGTATTTGCAAAAACTTGTTTAATTGCGGGTCCTATTTTAATATTCGCTCTGTTGTCTGCTCTGTCAACATTTTAAACATTAAATGCACCTCTTTTTGACACTCTTATATTATTTCCTTGAAATCTAGGAATTAACCAAGTAACAAATAGTGTACCTACTTAGTAAACCTTTACACATCGATTTTACCCAATTCCAATGGCACCACAAACAGTGACTTGACATTTGGTAAATATGCAGTAATCAAGACTCTTACTCAAAAAGAGTGTACATTAAGTATATCTTATCCTATATTATAATATCTTTTTCACCTCACTTGCTCGAAAAGGCTGTCTTTCTCCTTCAAAATCTGCGTGGAAAAGTGATTTTTCCCCGCTTGCGTGGAAAAGGTTTTTGAAATTCGAACGTGACGATGACCACCATTGCCCACCTACTCATATACTCAGAAATTAGAACTTTGAACTTCGTATGTTGTCGTCTCGCTTATACGAATAGTACTTAATTAGGTGAATGAGAAGGACGGAATAATACGAACTTCAAATGTCGAACTTGTTAGAACAGACCCCTAATTTTTTCATCCGATAAAAAAAACATAATGTCACGTTCAGAAACGCGATCCGGTATCTATTATTAATTTATTTTAAAATCCGTTACTTCCTAAGTTATTTTCAAGATTTGCTAACTTTCGTCGCTAAAAGAAAAAACGATATTGGTTTTTATTAATTATTTTAATTTGTGGTTAACCACAAAAATAGCAACCAAGCAGGAAAAAAACAGATATTATGATGCAAATTCAGAACGCGCCCCATTTTTTTTTTAATTCTGTCTAGTTAGTGCGATTTTTTAACTTTCTTTTTAAAAATATATCTATGATTAGAAAAAAAAAGTTTTTAGAGATTGCTCGTCGGGAAACCGAAAAGTTGACCAAAATTGTTGTTTGGTTTATGATAAAACAGTATAATACGCAAGAAATTAATGTGATAGAACAATCAGAAAAAATAGTTTTAGGTACTTATTACATTATTAGACTAGGCTGTATGGGCTTAGATCCTTTTACCTTTCATATTTAGAAGATAAAGAATAAAAAAACTGATTTACTATTAGACTGTTTTTCTTTCATCCACCATTTTTCTCGCTGTAGTGAGGTGAAAAATTGTGTGTTTCGCTCGGCAGCAAAGTTGTTTAGTATCTCGTGCCTTGAAACCATCGCGACGCTCAGGATTCTTCTTTTGAACCACTCGCTTCGCTCGTGGTTCAATCATAGAATCCTTCGCTTGCTCGGGTTTCAATTCAGGCACTCGCGCCAAACAAACACTTTGCAGCCTTGCATAACAAATAACTATTCCACGAACATTTAGTGCTACAGTCAGTAGTGTACATAATTGAAGAGCTACATTAAATCCAATATGGAAGAGGCAATTATTTTAAATTAAATAACACCCCGGCCATGTCAATCGCACCTGCTTATTATGCTACTTCAATTACGCTGTCGAAATATAAGTAATAATTTTTGAAAATTAACTTGTTAAATAATAACTTGTATTAAGATTGTCAGAGAATGGTGTAGCACATGAGCGATAGCGATGAGATATTCGGAATTGCTTAACAGATATTTAGAGATGATTATTTCCAGTTTATCTATAAGCAAATAATAAGGAAAATAAAAGGATCACTCACGTGTTAAAAGGGATCCTGCTCTTCATTTTTCGGACCAATTCGTTCGCCTCGGTGGCAGAGCAACGAACACTTTTACTCTTAATTCGTTCGTGATTCGTTTATTTTTCAAATTTTGAATCCCATGGTAGTTTTAAGTTAATAACTTGGTTATATTTTAAACTTAATCAGGTTTCGAGACCCCGTGTACAAAATTTTAAACAATAAGTCCATTTGTGCTAATGGATATGTCATGTATCTACAGCAGAAAATTTCGCAGTCTATAAAATGTGGTAAAACCAAAGTAAAATAGAAAACATGATCATCTCGGTTTTATCGTTATTTTTTTAATTTCCTACTTACCACTTTAAATTTACTGACATATATTATTCCGCTACTGCTTGTGATTGCACCTCCGTCCAGTTAAACCAACCCCTTCGCTGGAGCTATAAATTCAACACCTTAAACTTTGGTAAATCAAAACCTGTCGGCGAGTTGCTTAGTTACTTCATGTTCGTTCACAATGCCTAAAATGGAAGCTACTGAACGACCCAAACGCTACTTCGCAATACACTTCTACCTCCTGAGGTTTTTGGGACTGGGATGGTGGCATCACCCTGACGAAGATAACTACAGTAACTTCCCTGGCTTGTATATCTACTACACAATCATCACTGAAATAGTTTGGGTTGCGGGCTTCGTTGGCCTAGAGTCCATTGACCCTTTCATTGGTGAAAAAGACATGGACCGATTCATGTTCAGCCTCTCTTTTGTTATTACTCATGATTTAACTATCATCAAACTATACATTTTCCTGTTCAAAAATAGTGCCATCCAAAATATTGTACGCACTCTTGAAATTGATGTTTACAATTTTTACCAAAATAACGAGAGGAATCGTGCCACGATCAGACTTACAAAGATAATGACAGCATCGTTTGTTTTCTTCGGATGGATTACTATAGGTAATACAAACGTTTACGGCACGATTCAAGACATTAGGTGGAAGGCGGAAGTAGCGCAACTAAACAACACATCACTTAGGCCTCTCAGAACCCTTCCTCAACCTATCTACATACCATGGAAGTATCAAACAGACGCGTCCTACATCTCGACGTTCGTGCTGGAGACAGTAGGCTTACTGTGGACTGGTCACATCGTTATGACAATCGACACATTTATCGGGTCGGTCATCCTCCATATGAGCTCTCAGTTTGTTATATTACAAGAAGCATTCATAACTTCATATGACCGAGCTTTGTCACAGTTAGTCACTGATATACCTCGAAGTATGGATACGGCCGAGAATATAATGCTTATTGAAGATGACGATAACGTTGTGAAAGATAATTTAGATAAAATTGAAGCAAAAGTGAAATCTTTTTATACTGAAGAACAGATTGAATCAGCAACTGAAAAATCTGTTCGTAGTTGTATTCTTCAACATCAACTTTTAATCGGGTAAGTATATGGATATGCTTTGATAAATTTTCACAATTTTGTGTTATTTTTTTTTTATAATTATACATATAATGTACATGCACAACTGCACATTGCATCCAAAACTGTTCTGACCTACAGTTATCTTATGTGTAGTTCTTGGCAATATTGTGTAAGCGTAGGTAGACCGTCGAAACTTTTTGGCAAGCAATCGTAGCGTAGGGCCAACCAACTCCGTTAAATTGCCATAAAGTGCACTGTGAATTAACTGGGAGACCAGGCAGCGCCAAAACTAGAGCCAAGGATTGGAAACCCCGCATAAATAGCCCGTTGGAAAGGAAATTGAATGACATTGTAAGCAAGGATTTACCGAAAAAGTATCTGGCAGTGTAAATAGTAGATATACTTTTTTAATAAATAATTCCCTGCGCATTGTTTACAGTCAATACGCAGATATACTGCCATGTCGGTATGAAATCACGAAGAGGGAAGCGCGTGAATGCGACGACCTGCAATATCTCAGGATTACGGTCCTAATATTGTCACTTCAGCTTTTTTTACGCCTATATCAACATAATACGCTTCTTTGTACACCTCTAGTTCTTTAGTAAACATCGAAATGAAGTTTCACGATATTCTGTCTGCTCTTTAGGTCTTTATGAAGGTTTTTCTTTCTAGTTGCGTGGAAAAGTTTCGAGTGACTTACTCCTATGGGTTCATGACGCAGCTTCTGTCTAGCATGGCCGCCATTTGCGTCGTAATGGTCCAAGTTTCGGTAAAACTGTTGATGTCGCATTTTTCACCTAATAAATTTGGCAATTTGCTTTTTTGCTTGAATAATTATAATGACTTAAAGTTAGATTTGAATTGAATTTGTATTTTTTAGCTTACGATTCATGAGCTTATGTTAATTTAATGTTACACATTATTTGACTTTCAGCAAGATGCATCGAGTTTCAAATCAATACGCTTAGTCACATCACTGGCGTTCTTTGTAGCAATGATCATACAACTAGCCCTACAATGTTTTACTGGAAACGAGCTCACACTTCAGGTCAGTTTAAAAAAATACAAGTTAAAACTTACTTTGTGTCAGCCATAAAACTATAGAGCTACAATACTTAATCATCGTGGAAAAGTAGTTTTGTACGTTTATAACTTGATTTACCATCGGCACCGAGCACCGTTCCAGAGAGATGGAAATTCAATTGAGCATAAATATCGCCGACTCGCTGACAATTGGAAAGCTTTGTCAATTTGAGTGCAAGGTAAATTGATTTCACCCGCGAAACTGGACAGCAATGAGGCGCTTCCGTGTTTTGTGCTGTGACGGACAGTTCTAAATATTATACTGACAGCCTTAGATAATTGTTTTATTCTTTCATTTGACTTTGATTGCGGGTTACAGTTCTGGTAAGAGTTTACAGTACAGTCAACACACGGGAACATGTCATAATTTAACCGTAATAATGCAATTCGTTATATGCAGTGTGTCTGAACTACACCCGATTTTCATTATACATACGGCGAAATTACGACAAGTGGCAATCGGCTAAATATTCGCGTTTGTAGTACATACAGAGAGTTTAGCACGTCATTATATTTATGTTATGACATTAAATTTTAAAACAATCCTCAACCGTTCAACATTTACCTTCGAGACTTTACTCGTCAAAGTCTGCATCCAAACCGTTTCCTTTTCAATTTTAGAATTTTCTTTTTCTTGCTGACACAACATCTTTCTTGAGGACGTTCGGAGAATCATTAGTGTTTTATTTATTTCTTTAGCAACTTGACTCTTTCCTGGCGAAAATTGGTCAGATTAAAGCAATTCTTTTACTGTGTTGCTAAGGGTTACGCTACCCATTTTCCTGGTGGCGTTTTCCTACCTTTATATTGGTGCGTATTTTCGCAAACTTAAAAACAAGGGATATTAAGCGACCCGTAATAAAGGCGGAGTGCACCTTCGGGCTACATTTGCTTTGAGCTTGGTTGTTGTTCCGATCGTACAGCGTACAATGTCAATTTGGTATTCTCGAAGCGCGAATCGTGACATGGATAGACATACGGAGTTGCAGCAATAATACCACATTGTATCATTGCTCGAATTCGAATATCTTATTTATAGTTTTCCAATTTCGAATATTGACGTCACACCTGCCATATCATCACGTTTATTTCAAAGGGAGTTGTTTCATTGCAATTGGAGATGTTCGTAATATTTAGTGAGAGAAGAGCAATTTGCTAAGAAAATCTAAAATATTTTATGGGGTTTCTAATTAAGATTGCAATCGATTTTTTAAATAACATCTGTAAAAAGACTGAATACGTGAAGAAACCATTAGTGAACTTTTGCTTGTGAGTAATTTGCTTTCAAAAATCGGGCCACTCTTAACTTGTTCATAAAGACAAGGCTCGGTGAATAAGTAGATAGATCTTTATAATCATTCCAATTGGTATTCTCCTTGGTCTTCAGTTTATGATCCGCAACTTATTAGAATGAGACCAAGAAGACGTGCAATAATTCTTGGTCTTCCTGGTATTAGATAATTATTATGATTTCTGATTATACGCACAGTGGCACTACGAATCTTATAGGCATTAAGGGTTTAGTTAGTTGAAAGTATTATTTTTTTCTCCCTTTTCATACTTTTAATGAATTTTCATTACAACAATATCCAAAGTAATGAGAGGGCAAAATTGTTTCGGAAGTACAAGTCTTTACCCTCGAGATTTCATAAGAAAGGGACTTTGATGTTTGAGTTGAGGTAAACAAAAACTTCTGAACATAAAAGATACGGATACTGGTCGCAATTCTGGGCTCCGAGGTAAACGTTGGTGCAAAATACGGAAAATATACTAATTACGCCCGATTGATTCATTTTAATGCAGTTGTTTTGTCTATGGAATATAAATACGACATGACATGCAAAATATTATGATTATACGATCATACTTAATGATATTTTGATAGTGCCGTTTGAAAAGCTTTTTATCATAGCTTAAGTACTTTTCTTCAATACATAGAACCCAATTTAGGATCTGATGTTGACTGTACCTACAGAATTATACATATTGGTAAATTAGGCTGAAACTGCATTGATTTCGTGCCCCAAAGTAACTACGGTATCACCCTAGAGAAGTGAAATTGACGCTAACATCAATTTGATACGTACAGTTTAGCAGTCTGAATGATTATTCCAGGTGGAACGGATTTCAAACACGGTGATGCAGTCTGCATGACACCTTCATAGTTAGATACCTACTGCTTCTTTAATACCTATGACTATGACTGACAACTGTGCTGTACGGTTTTACTGTTTTCTTCGTTGTTGCACTTAGTCAATATTTAAAGCGGTGATGCCGTCTAAATGGCATAATAAAGCGTTAGCCGTTTTTGCGATACGTTTCCATAGCTATGAGTACACAGGACGGCCTTTCTACTTATAATTTTGCGGTCTTCTGTGGTGTTGCACGCACGGGCTTCGGGTGTCTTGATGCAGTCGAAGTGGGAGCGTAGATGCTGCGTGTGAGGTGCTAATTCCTTTATGTGCACATGTCCAGATCTGTGCTCTACGGTTTTGATCTTTACTATCTTTTCTAAGCGCTGCGAGTCTCAGACGCAGTGATATCAAAATGGGAGCGAATAACGCCACATTACATATGCTTCGCTACCTTCTCATGGCTATCTGTGTTTAACTAGTCTAGCATCTATTGAACCAGCTCTGCTGGGAGCATAATGACGCCTTGTGAGCGTCGCTACATTCTATATATATATTCATATCCAATATCTGTATAATCAGCTGATCGTATTCCAGGCGGAACTAGTGTTGGAGCATAATGACGCCGTGTGTTCATCGCTACGTTCCCATGGTTATCTGTGTCTTTGCCTGTGCTTGTATTTATAGCCGTCTGTGTCTAACATGTGTATAGCCAGCTTAGCTGTCATATTGTGTACCTTCCAGGCGGCGCGAGTGTCGGATACGGTCATGCAGTCTAAATGACAGCATAATGACGCCGCGTGTGCGTCGCTACGTTCCCATGGCTATCTGTGTCTTTGCCGTGCCTGTATTTATAGCCGCCTGTGTCTAGCATGTGTAGGTATAACAGCTTAGCTGTCATATTGTGTATCTTCCAGGCAGCTCGAGTGTCGGACGCGGTGATGCAGTCTAAATGGGAGCGTATGACACCACGTGTTCGCCGCTACCTTCTCATGGCTATGCTGAGAGCTCAACGCCCTCTTCGACTAACCGCAGCAGGGTTCGCTTATATGGACAACGGCTGCTTTCTAGCGGTGAGCTAGTTGCAATATAGTTTATAACATGTTAGGTATTGAATTGTAGTTTTCTCTTCACCCATAGCAGGTAAACCAGGTTGGCGGTGCAGGTTGGTGCTGCAGGGGTAAAAACTCGCGTCACGGAATGATGTGGATCCGAGTTCGATTCCCGGCCATAGCTTTACTTTTCGGATTTTACTTTTAGGTTTCAATATTGTTTTCGTAAAAATAAATACAAAAATCGAGAAATAAAATGCTTGATTCATTGATAGTAGTAGGTATAGGTGAAAAACTTTTAAGTACCTAAACGACCTTTTCTAGGTATGTGTGCGAATAGACAAATTGACGTTCCAAATTAGAAAAATGACTAATTTCCATATCAGTTCTGTACACTACTACATACAACAGGTCATTTACTTAAGTTTTTCAACTATAGGTACTCCAAATTGACTGATGAATCCCGGTAGGGGCAAGCACTAGTATGATGAATAGAATGTTTGTAGGTACCTGATACATACGTATTTTCAAGCTGAAACCGATCACGTATCAACGTGAACTTTAGATTTTGTTTCTTTTGTTTTCTATTTTTACGCTAAATATGGCATGGTCATACATAATATAAAAATCCTAAACTAGGTACTAAATACTAACACTAAGGTTACTCGCCCTCTCAATTTGTTGACCTGTAGGCTTATTGTAGGCTAATTCGCTCGCAATCGACATCGTGTTCATTTTGACAGTTCATGTATGGGCTGACATTGGCATCGGAATCAGCTAGCTGTCACATTCATACAAGAAATGTATATTAAACAGCAATAAACTTATTTTAAAATAACAGTGATACAATAATTTCGTAGTTAACAAGAAATTAAGTATTCTTACCGTATTTTATGTCTTTCTGCCAAGTTTTGCGGCGCTTTCTTCTTGGCAATGATGGTCTTTCCGAATACGTGGGTAGTTTCAAAAAAATCATGTAAAAGCGGCCTTGGCGGCCAATTTGCAAAAATAAAATTTTGATTTTTTTTGACAAGAACTGTCAAAATGAGCACGATGGTGATTGTGAGCGAGTGAGATAATAAGCCTACTTTGTATGTACTACCAAAGTAAACTTTTGTTTTAAAATAAAGCAGCATCAATAATGTTGAAAATGTGATAACTTTACACTCACGCCGTGAGGTAAGAGCTTCTCAACTTACTTACCTACTATCATCCTAGTCATCCATCAACTTCAACTCTGCAAGTAGGTAAGAATTTTTTTTTAGATAACAATGAAAGTGTGTAACCGTAAAGCCGTTTCAATAGAGGTTCAGTTTAAACTAAGCAGTTAATTAGGTCACCAACATCTCAAAGACAACATATTAAAGAAAGCAAAGAGAAAAATATGCAAGCTTAGTTTCGAAACTACTCACCACCGATTTAGGTCAGGTTCCCCGCTTTCCAAACAAAGCTTGCGACTTCAATCGCCAAGATGACAGAAAATGAACAAACACCTCGTTCCAAAATTAAAATGCGACAGATACAGGATAGAGGTGTTTTTGTAGTGCTAACTACAGACTGCGTTAGAATTTTATCTACGGCAGCATCTAGAAATGTACCTACCTATGTAAATATAACACTTGTTTTATCATTAAATCTTTTTAGAATAATTTAGAAATGGGATTTCTTTACTATCTAGGTATAAACGTTATATAGACCAATGAATTCGACCATAAATCTTAAAATCTTTCTATTTGCTTACATTGCTAGAAGTTAATTGCACGTGTTAAGTACCTACATAACTACGACGGTTATCGATAACGAATAGGTTTTATAGATCTCTTATTTGCGATGTAGAAGCATTCAAGTAAACCGAAATCAAATTACAGTGAGACAAAATGGAGGATATTTTCTAGGAGAATTCCTCGACTCTGCATGCCGGAAAATAACAAAAAGCATTTCAACTGTCAACTGTCCAAAAGGTAACGATTAGATCAACAAATGTCGGGGAATGATCCAAATAAGGGAAAATAAATTTCTATACTTCCCAACCAGTACACGGGGATTTACCTATATGGGGTGCAAAAACCGGCCAAGTGCGAGTCGAACTCGCACACGAAGGATTCCGTTCCATTATCTATAAATATCAATAAACCAGTGTAAGCAAAGCCCTGCTCCAAAGCAAAACGTACGCAGTGAGGGGTCACTTTATATTGGTCATAGATATATATACAGACAGATTAGATGAGATCTACCTGTTGCCGTTAATTATATCGAGCAAAAACTGCAAAAAAAGAACACGTTTGTGGTATGGGAACACCCTTAAATATAAATTTTATTCTGTTTTTAGTATTTGTTGTTATAGCGGCAACAGAAATACATCATCTGTGAAAATTTCAACTGTCTAGCTATCACGGCTCATGGTACAGCCTGGTGACAGACGGACGGACAGGCAGCGAAGTCTTAGTACTTTGGGTACGGAACCCTAAAAACTGCTAAAAACCTTACTGCTTGAAACCGCTGTCAAACAGCGACAGGTTTCGTAATCGCAACCGTGCACGCCAAAAGAAGTTTAATAAAATCATAACCATTCCGATCGGGAACAAATTGAATATGTTCAGTTATGTGTTATGTCGAATAATGTTAGACGCGGGCCCCGACTTTATCCCAAGACGTGACTCAAATAATAATAAAGCATTTTTCATTTTCAGATAATGAAGGCAGCCTACTCGTACTACGCGGTTTTGAGCCAGAAAGAAGTGTAGCCCATCAAACATCATTAGGACACCTACGTAGTATGAATCTTGAAATGAAAACACTGATCATTTTCACAATTTTATAAACTTAGTACAAAAGATTTATATCTAATACTTACCTAAAATATTACGCCACTGTCAACATTTTAACTGATATCTATTAGTTCAACATTATTTCTAGGCTATCACAGTTGCACGGTAAGTGTAGATTTATGAATAAATACTTATTTCTAATGTTCTTATTGCTTCCTTATGTACCTAGTTACGCATTAGCTAATCAATTTTGTTTTCTATTGTTTCTTTCGTCACGCAATTATCCCAAATCAATGTAGGACATACTTAAGTAGAAAAGGAACAAACGTTTGCATGTTTGTGACAATTAAGAGAAGCAATACGAAATCGTAACAAATATGGAGCAGAATTGAGTCATAGCTCTAAAAGGGGAGGTTTCGGCGAAGCTGAACGGGGTCGCTCGGGGACTTTTAAATCCAGGACTGTCATTTCCTCACATCTGCAAATAAAATAAAAGAAATAAGATATTGACGAAAATATTGTATAGTAGGTATCTATGATATCACCAAAATAACTATACAGGTTGTTGCGTCGGATAGGTGAATATAAACTTCATTGCAAATTACGAAGCAACCAAACCCTAAACAAAGTACTTAATGCTTTCGTTGCGATAAGAAATTATTGCGATAGTTTTGCGAATTACAAAATGGTCAACTCCTTTAATCGTAATAACTCTAACTCCGCATTACGGAGAAGGAAAGGGGTTGAATAGTTCCCGAAGGAATGAAAAAGTCTGCGTTCCGGCCATCTCAATGTGATCGGAAGCTGGGACATATTTGTGTATTATGCACGATGTTATCTTACGAATAATCCATAAAATCTACATTTGGCAATGTGTTGAAAAAGCCTGGAATAAGGATTCTAGCTTTGAATGTGAACTTTACGAATGTATCACCATGGAATTTAATGGCTTTACTGAGTCTGAGATTTATCCCTAATCAAATTTAATAACATGATTATTAGCGTAAAATACCGTAGACTGTTAACTTAACAACTTGTTAACAATATTTTTACACATTATTACACCAGTAAGCGCTTAATCCTATCATATCTGCTATAATATTATAAATGCGAAAATGTACGGATGAATGTATGGATGTTTGTTTCTCTTTCACGCCAGAACAGCTGAACAGATCTGGATGAAATTTGAAAAAGAAATTGATTATAGACTGGAATAACACATACGCTACTGTTTATCCCGGAAAATTGCGTAGTTCCCGCGGGAATCATGCCGATCAATCGTTAAACGATTTCTTTGCAGTCGAACTATTTTCGCATTTGCTTAATCGTGTTTTTCTAGTTTAAGTGCAGTCTAAAAGTTATTTCACAGAGCAAATTGGGCACCATTTTCACGGCACAATATTTCCGTTTTTCTGGAATGATATCAAAAGGCTAGATTTCCAATTAACTAGACTCTATCAGCGGGCGTAAAACACACCGGAGTTTCAAATTGTCTAGAAAGAATATTGAAACGGGGCCAAACAAAGGATCCAATATTATTAAACTGAATTATATTTTTTGCTTGAAATAATGATTATGGCAATAACTACAAACCAAACACAATACAGCACCATTTGAAAGCGGAATAAATTGTATTCGACTAGTTGGCTAGATTACCTACTGTAATTTTAAATTCATCACATTTTTCACCATTTTCGAGAGGTATTTTCACATACGCTAATGTGCTTTAAAAATTGGGCCCCTGTTCTTCTCTACATTTATGAGTCTGGGCAGTTAATTGTCTTTGTTTGATTTATACTTTATACGAGTTCACAAGTTATTGAACCGATTTAGTTACAATTTCGTACTTCATGGGACTGAGTAATGACGCTATGTATCATTATGTGAACACAACTACAAATCCAAATCGTTGGGGTGTATTTAGAAGTTTTACTAAGTTGTCCGTTTTAATGTATGAACTTATTTAATTTATTAAACGTAAGTAAATTATGATAAATATTACATTTTACTCCTCGCATAGGTACAAACATCAAAGACTAACACTTTTTCTGAAGAATTACACAAAATAATAGCACACTATTACCTACTGAGTGGCGAGCCTACTAAAACATTATTTTTTTATCTATATTTAAATTAGTAATTCGCATTTGTTGAAATGTGTAGGTCTTACTACTCTGACAACAAAGCAATTCTTCAATGACACCTTAGAGGGGCTTAGAGATTTAATGTCTCTCGTTTTAAATGACTATGGCATCGTATTATATACACAGAGGTGAAAAATGTGGCCCTCATAATGTGTATGAAATATTGGTAATTTTTAATGGTGACTGGACCAAATTTTGTGTGCTGCCGTTCTACTAACCTGTCCTTAGCAGCCTGGGAGTAGAACACGTCAGGCAGTGGGGAGTCCAGCTGACTAAGCAACGAGCTGCCAGCGCGGGGTGAGTGCGGACCGTGGGTCGCAAAGGGAGAGAACGGGACCGCGGCCCGTAGCGTTGCCAGCACTAACAGCATGCCACCTAGAGACAGATTGGAATCAGAAGTGGGATCGAAAGTGGGCGGAGTTGAAAGTGTTCTTTCGATTAGCTTACCTGTATTATACTCAGTAGAGGTACCTTGAAGAGGTACTTTTTCTAGTACGAGGGACGTTGAAAATATCCTAATCAAACTGAAGCTTTAGCTGAAGGCCAAAAGAATTAAATAATAAAAAAAAGGGGAAGCATACGGGTGTGGTTTCGATCACCGTTCAGGTTAGTCTGAGGCCAGTCTCCCTGTTCTTCTAAAATAATTAACGTCATATCGAGCGAATGTTCGATTTGTAAACCTCGATACTAGCCTCTTACTTACTCCTTTACTTTACTCCTACATTACCAAGCAAATACTTAGTTCGGATATGACGCAGGAAATAATGAACAATTCCAACTTGCTGAAGTAAAACTAAGCGGTAAACTTTAAATCTTTTTAAACTTTCAATCGTATAATTTCCATTAAATAGGTTTTCGATTTACTGTCACGTGGCGAATGAACGGTAAGTTGGCGTTATTTATCTAATTATCAGAGAGATTGTATCGTAATGAATGGAGTAGGAAATAGACGTTATTTTACTAACCAAAATCCGTATCTACACGTGATTTAAACTTGGCGCTTTTATAGACACAAAGGTGTTATACCTAATTGTTACTCCCGAACATAAAATTTTAAAATATGTACACTGTTTGCACAGAGTTGTGTTTAAATTATGCTCTCTCTGTGCTAGTGACTAGTGAGAACACAATACGAGTAGGTATACGTATGTATAATCTTAAATGTTGATTGATGAAGTCAGAGAGCATATTTCTTTACCATTTCTACCTTTGACCCAACGGGTATGTGAGTTAAGTAGCTTTTGGCATACGAATACAAGTAGGTAGATTGTAGAATTTTGACCACAATCAAAACATCAACAAGAATAGTATTTATCTACGTAAAATTTACTGGCAGTTCCAGTGGTAAAATTCATACAACAATTTTCATTTTAGCACCAAATATGATAGAGTGTCTATCCCAATGTTTCATTTATATCCCCAGAGACTTTACTTCCCCCAATTTTGGACAACCAGTCTCCACGGTGAGTCAGTTCCCAAAATGTTTAATGCTTTCAAACTTTGTTAAATTTACAAACTTTTTGCCTTCAAGAGTACCAAGTAAGTCTACCAAGTATTTATCACATTGCTTTACAGGTGAAAATGGTCTTTAAATAAACTGCACTAAATACTAAATAAAATGTTAAACTGCACAATTAGGTACATTAAAAGTAAGGTAAATATGTTAAAAGATTTTCTTGGCACGTTAATAATGCAATTCAAAAATGAATTCTTGACTAATTAATACAATACAATACAAATACTCTTTATTGAACACCACAAATCAGTACAAAACAATACAGAAACAAAGAACAATTAATTAATTAATTAATTAATGTTAAATTAAATTGTCCTAATTCATAATGTTCAATTATTACTGAGTTACATGAAAGAAATGTAGATATTTAACTTCAATAGATGAAGCTGTGGCATGCAAGCAAGATTAATTTATCATTATCAATGTAAAATACGAATAGAGATTCAAAACAACAACAACTGTCACGCCAATAGAACGACGATGAATAAATGGCCCTGGATAAATTAACCTATAGCACTATAGCACACTTCATACATACCTGATACAGTAGCGAATAGTGTGATCTCAGCGAACAACAGCGCTGTGGCCGCGCAAGCGTATAAAGGCGCGCGCGCACGGCCGCATGACCAACGCGCGAAGTCCCAGCACCGCAGCGGTAGTGTGTACTCGCCCCTACGGCATAGCACGTCGACGAACAATGCTGCCACCCACATAGTCTCAAGTATCAGTACACACGCTGACCCCACCCTAGGAAAAATAAGTTTGACAATAAGTTCAATTGCGCTCGTACGCTATTTCATGTGTCATGGTGATGAGGGAGGAGGTGAGGTGAGGCAGATGGAGGTGGCTTTTTGAAACTGATAGAGGAGGAGCACCATACAATACTTTAATAAGCCTCGGCGCACATTAACAGCAAATTCTAATAGACACTGAACAATCCCACCATACTTCTCCTTCAGTTATGGTGCTAGCCGATTCGACTGATAAGTTTGCTCGAAAATCTTTCAGAAAAGTTTTGTAAGTATGCTGGAGCCACAAAGCCGAAGAAATTTTTGCCAATAACCTGATTCTGGCTTATAGAGGATATTTGAGATGCGAACAACAAGCGCACAGCACAGGAAATTGTACATCCTATGGTTTTTTATTTAACTAAGTAACTAGCCAGGCAAGTAAACACTGTTGAAATTATAGGGGTGCGAGTCGGGTTACCTCCACGTGTGGTCAAGAGCTGCGGTTCGTTTGTGGGTCCGCCCGGGGGGAAGAGCAGTGCTTGGTCCGGTGCACCCTGGGCATTGGCTAATGATTTCCTGGCAGTTTCTGAGGGATATCATTGACCATTGGCTAAGAGCCCGACAGGGGGAGAGGGGGGTCTTTGACCATTACCGTACAACGTTTCCGACATTTTGTCACAAGATTTTTTAATTATATTTTCGTTACTTTGCCACTGGCGAAGTAGTCGTCGCTATAACGACTTGATACGCCACAAATAAGAAAAAGAAGAAGAAATTCTGTCATCTCGTTGATTACGTAGGTACCTCCCCGAATACTTAAAAAAATTATAAAACAATCAGCCGGGTCGAAAGTCATCATGAAAACAAATAAGTACTTAACATTTTTTTTTAGTTTATTTTAGATTTTTTGCAATAGTCACAATTTTAAAAATAATTAAAAAGCTTTTCGCTAACTTCTTTCCGTATACTTATTAGCTACAAATCCTGCTATTTTATTCGTTAAAAATGAAAAATCTTTTATTCATAGCGTCCCTTCAGTGCAATTATTTAAATAGTACTCCACTCATCAACTGACATAGGTACCTTACCTAGTGCCTACTTTACGTTGCATAAGTATGAATAATTTTGATGGCATTATAGACCGCCTAGTCCTTTCAGAGGAGTGTTCGCTTTGAATCCGGTATGAAACTATAAAAGGGTGCGAGAAAGTGCTTTCGTACGAAGATCCATATTTGGCACTGTCGCGATGCCGATGTTGGCCATCGCTCACTATAAAAGTAACACATACATGTACGAGATATTCCTTCTTAGTACCTACCATGCCCTGTCTGCCTGACCGTGCGGTTGCGTTGCGGATACTTTTTGATTTACGCTAAAACCAGTGCTGGATTTAAACATTTGCCGTACCAAACCTATTCAATTTCTGCCGCCACAAGGCAATTACCGTTGAAATTAGATACACTGATCACAATAACGTTAATTTCTTTTCTAGACTATTTTTACAACTTGTTTATATATTTTTAAGCTAAGAAAAGCAAAGCTTTGTTTTTATTGCACTACTTATAAGGTGGGATGGGCTAAGGAAGATAATAAGGAAGATATACAGCGTGATACTGCTAACCGTCCACCTGTCAACGTCAAAATATCTCATCTCCAGCCTCTACAACTTACTTATTTACTTTACAGATTGGAATTATGAACCAGGGCCCAATTTAACTGTATAATAAAGTATAAGCAAATAGTAACTAGTGGTGAATTAAAATAGGTACAAAATTGTGAATACTATGTAAGTAGGTACTAGTATTTTACTGTGCAACTGGATCCTGCTTGATAAATGTTGGATGAAAAGGACATTAAGCAAAGTGATTTATTTAAACAAAACTGATATTGACAAGTTACAAAAAATTATATTAAAAAAATTAAAAACGTAAAAAAATCAGTGATTAGATTCTGTCCGCTGTTTTTATGTTGAAGCCGCGAATTTATAAAAGATCAGATTGAATAAAAAATTGTGTGAATCGCGTAACATGATTAGAATACTTTCACGTCACACGTTGTTCCGTACCTACGACGACCTTCCACAAATACTTTTAGTTTATTTAGATTGGTCGCAATAACGTCGCTGGGAAAACCAAAACATTAGGGTGCCATTGTTTTGCAAAAAAAAATTGCCTTAGCGTATTGTTCATAGAATCATTTGTATAACTTTTCTCTTGGTGAATCTACAAAAAAGCGTGATTTTTATGAAAATAAAACCGCCCTCAAAATAACTACCGAAAGTGTGAAATAAACTTAAAAAAAATAAAACTACAGACCGACCGCTTAACTGAATCCTCGCCCCTGCGGCACTGGGCGACAAAGGGGGCTGAGAGAGGTGCAGGCGGCAGGCACTCTAGCCGCTCGCAAAGCTCTCGGTCCCCTTTGTCGTCCTACCCTGCGCCCCTGTACCCGCGCGGGCTAAGACTCAGTTAATCGGTCGGTCTATAGTACATCGCGAATTCATCAGTCCACCTAGTGGGAGGTCTGCTAACACTGCGTTGTCCGGTTCCTAGTCGCCAATCGAGAACCATCCCCCACCTTTTGTACCTATGTTCTACGAGCGTTGTGGTCTGCCCATTGCTATTTTAACTTACATACCTACATGTTCTTCGAGCTATGTCGGTGACTCTGACTGCGACAAATTTCCGTATTACTTCGGATTCTAAAGCGCCAAGGAATTCCAAAAATGAATGAATTCGTTGCGTTTCTCTCAACCTCTTTAAAAGGCTAACGAATAAAGGTACCATTTTGTAATTAATATGATATGATCATCAAGAGAGACAGACGTACTCACAGCAAGCCAGCCGCTCCCCTGCGACCCAACACCAGTAGTTGAGTTCCAGCACCGCTCATTACTGTAAAAGAATATATTATGTACCGTCAAGCTTGGCAGCGTTTACCTCCAGGGGGTCTATTTCCAAATCCGATATTCGAAGTTCGTATCATATCGTCCCTCTCTCATAAATATCACTTTAACTGTGAGCGAAACGGCGTGATACGGACATCAAATTTCGAATTTGCGAGATGGTATAAGTGATTAAATGTGTCATAACTATAGTGAAATCGACCGAAAGAAACTTTCGATGAAACCTTTTTCCTTTTTTATCGGAAATTTGAAATTATTATTAATAGAGAATGTCATTCAGTAATAACCATAATATTGTCTCTAAAGGTAGATTTTGGCAAGCTTACCTACTTACGGATAGTTGCCACTTTAAGTGGCTTTATTTAAATGATAAACAATTTTATCCTAGATTAAAAAATCTTCCAGGGCTCGAACATCCTCGGCATTTGTGTTCTCGTTTCTCCAATTGAAGAACAGACGATAATAATCAGACGTCAGTGTTTAGTTAGGTACAGTTTTTTTTAACTAACTACACACAACGTGTCAACTACGTTAATATTTGCCTAAAACTGTAAATAAAATACCATAATAATAATATAAAAGCAGACAACACTGATTTTTCTTTTCATTTCGAGGTAAAAAGTCTAAATGGGCCGCTAAATATCAGACTTCATACACTTCAAAATAAGATGTGGTGAGGATGACCCTTAATTGGACAGAAACTTGTGGTCTGCCCTCTTGAATAACAAAGAACGATTTCTTAACATAATAAAATACCGTGTTTAGGTACCTAAAAATAGTAGGTAAGTACGCAGTAAGTATTACCGGAAAATAAAACCTGCCGACATAGTTCTGTAAGACAAGAAAACTTGATCAGAAAACAAAGCAAACGCCAACTAACTTTTTGTTAGGAGTTCTAAGTTATAACCCTCTAGTTAACCTTAATTAGATAATTAATTCTTCTAAGAACTTTTGAATTTTATTTAACGTGTACGATGTTTCTCTGTTTACGCATCAATTGACTTCGTTGATTGTATTAATTGCGGCGATCAACTCGTCATTGGTTCAGCATGAACTTATTTGCAACAACAGCGTGGCTCTATCGTAGAGACCATGAGACAATCGATGCAAAAAACTATTATTAAATATAGCTCTTACTAGAATGTGACAATTAAAAAAAAAGAGTTCAAAAAAGTTATTGGCTAGTTATAATATCCTGAAGGGATTTTTAGAAATCCTTTCGCAATGTTAGTTCTGTGATAACCAAGGTAGGTAGGTATTTGTTTGCCAAATTTTAAGTTTCTTATTCTAGTTGAGGCTGTCTAATTCAATCAAAGCACTATATATTCCTCAAGTTATGATAGAAGCAACCATATAGTTGTTCCATAATTCGAAAACGTTTTAGTAAAGAATCCAACGGGCAATAGTTTTTAATTATTTTTTTCTGAAAACTTTACTTTTGGAACGATGATTAATGATTAAACATTAACGATTTAACATTACTTAACGTCTGAGTCAGATGATAATGAGTGAGATCTAGTTGCAATTACAATTCTAGATCTGTGAACTAAGGCTACGCCATAAAATAAATCATTAGGTGTATTCCTAGTTTCTATAACTACGGGTTATAATTACAACCATAATTTTATTCTCTTTGGCTACAACGCATTGGCGGGAGCAAGCTAATAATTTTATTTGGCGTTATAATTTAACATATTTCCACTAAGTGTAATAATTTTCAGAGATCACGTTCCTCATCGGTTATGCTAATACAGAATCTCGTCATAAAATGGTGGAAATGTGTCATAGCACTTGATCTTATTTAAGCCTGTATCCTGACGACATTAAGAATGCAAATGGGGAGATGGCTACAGATAAACTGAAAAAAAAGTTAACCGAATTAAAAACTAAACTAAAAAAGTGAAAGTACTTAATTAAAATCTGTAAATTCACAAAAAGTACCTATTTCAGCTAATCGAGCTTGTCTACCTACTGCCCTTTGATTTGCCTTTATCCTTACTTTACTTTAAAGCTTATGGCACGGACTGTTTTCAACAAACTACAAAGCACATTATTGTGATTACAGTAAACCGGAAATATAGATGTATGTTTAACAAACTACCTATAGAGATGTAGACACCACCTACTAAAATCGTCAAGACGCGCAATAAATTTATCTGAACATATTATTTTGGTGTTTTTTTAACTCCGTGTTTTATTTGCCAAAGATAATAAAGATAAGTTGATTAGTAACTCTACCATAACTCTACATTCTACAATATATGACAACTAAGTCCAGCGAAAAAATAAAACCGTCAAAAGAATTAGACAGTATTCAAATATTGCACTGTTGCATTCGTAACTTAGGAAATAATAAAAAAACACAGCAAACATTAAAATTATCTTTTCTGACAGACAGACGAGTGGACAAGACGTTGTTTGCCATCGTAAAGGTTCAATTTTTGTCATTTTGTCGCAACAACCCTAAGACCGAGTGAGGTTTTAGTTGCTTTTGGAACAGAAAATAATAAAAAATAGTTTACTCTCTGGAAAATTACTTTATGTCGATTTAAAGTTTTCAACATTTTAATTACATTCTTGGTTTTCAATGAAATACTAAAACTAACATGGTGCATTCTTCGTGTCTGTCGAACAATGCCGTGCTTTCGATAAAGCTTTCACTAACTAAGTTATAAAGCTCTTAGCAAATAAGGTACCTATGTTTCAGCTCACAATTTCTTTAGTGCACCTAACTTTTCGTTCTGTTTTGATCAATTTACTTTATTACCAGAACTGGAATCGTTTATCGTTCCTGTTTTTTAAAATATTTTCTCACCATTTAACTCTTTCCTGGGACTTGCACTAAATATTAAAAAAATATATATTAAAATCGTTAAGTACAGCCATTCTCTAGTTTTAGCGAGACAAACGATCAGCAATTAATTTACTCTGAGTCGTGACTAGAATACAGTCGATACGATGATATCGAGTGTGAGGTACCCTATGAGTTTGAAAACATGAAATTCAAAATTGTCACAGGGTTGTTATGTTAGGTATATATAGGTAAAAGTAATACATAATGTCGATTAAACGTGGCTGTCAACTTGAAAGTTGAAAGAAATAAGACGTTGGATAAAATGAAGACCACTTATTTTTGGCCAACAGTACCCATAATATGTAGTGCAAAGATATATAAAAAAATGCACGGCATGTATTAGGTACTCGCTGTTTGTATGTCTCACGGCATGGCGTACCACTGTGGTACTAATCAATATAAGCATACGCATCCACATAAGATCTCTGAATTTACCATTTTTTTACGAATGACCTGATTTCAATTGATTTAATTCTTCTTTAACATAACGTATCTACGAGGATTATGATGTTTACTTTACGTATATTACTTCATGTATGTTTAGGACTGAATCGCGTACCACGCTGGCACCTTTTTCCAATGATGCCATAATTAGGTAGGTACATAAGTACCTATTCTAATTGTAATATCCAAGGGGTCTTTATTTTTTGTATAACCCGCTCTATCTGAAATACTTAATGATCTAATATACTGTATCGTAAGAAATAATTAAAATTCATGGAAATAAATTAAATAAAGGATATCTACCTATCCTTTGTGCTTTTGTATTTTGTACTAATATGACTAATTATGCAAATTTTATTATGGAAAAATGAAATGTTCTCGCAGGAATAGACAAAGTTGCGGGCAACAGCTAGTTACCATTATCTGCCAAGGAAGTGAAAACGGTTCGCGATTTGGATCTCTGCTATATCTTATAGGAAATGTTGAATTGTACATAGGTACATTTATTCATACGATCGACAAGAAATATCGTTATCATGCGGACAGTACGACGCGAATGCGTATATCATAGCGTAACGTGTTTGCAAGAAAGATAAGACAATACCAGACAAAATGCTATAAGGCTTATGTAAATGGTGAACTGAAAGTTGAAGCGACATATGTGGATATTTTACAGGGTGGTGATGTCGATACATCATCTAAGTAGATGCCAACTGCTATTGAACATTTTGTCGGTACGCTTAATTATGGACCTGGTACACTCATAACAAGGTGTTCATCGTCTTACCAACAGCTGTTATAAGGCCCCATAATCTCGCGAGTGGTTGCAACAAGCCCCACAGCCTTAAGGCCAATGGCTGTTTAGGAGGTGCATATCGTCTGATAGGGCTCAGAACGGTGCTGCGTTGACCAGCCTCCTCCGAAGAAGCAGTCTCCATTTTAGGAATAGCCACCGATCACTTGTATTATTCCAAACTTATTTAAACGCACATTGATTGTTTCAATAACTTCGAGATCATCTCTATTTTAAAGTAAATGATGTATTTCTTATATTTTGTGATTTAGTCAAACACTGTCCACAATATCTCTTATTTGTTGTTTACAGTCTGTATAAATGAAATGCATCGTGCTGTTGATGGTAAAGTCAATCTGGCATTTTGCCCGCGTACCAAAATATCGCACCGCCTTGAAAATATGTTTAAAATCAATTTAAAACAATGTTTTTGTCAGTTAATTTAAATTCACTTCGTGGTACAGGTTATGGTGCCTAATACAACCGCACGTTCAGTGACTAAAAACTCTTTGAGTCGTATTCTTACGTCGCCGGCGGAAAATGTATCGGACAACGTTTTCCGCGCGGGACGAGTATACTCTTTGGGAGTGAGAGGACTACTGACTGACTTGAGGTTGAGGCATGCTGGCAGGTTCATGATAGTTAAATATGCACATAAAGATGACAAGAAATCTGTGAGTGTTTTCATCTCGAATGCTGCGGAAATACCTGCGTCGAAAGTCATAAGTAATTGACAAGTGAATTAGCACCAATAATTAAAAAAATTGCCTGCTTACAACAACTGCATTACGCGAACAAAATTTAAAAGAGTAATTAAGTCGCGTCAATTGGATATTTAACTAACGTTCTATTACCTAAGAGTAGGTACTTATCACTTACTTAAACTCTTGCTATTGAATCCAGATAATGGCATTAGATTTGTAACTTTATTACTCACTTAATGCAACCTGTTAATAGTGTTAATAGTACCTGTTTATAATTTTTATAATATTTGATCTCGTGTATAAAAGTCGAGTAGTGTTCGTTTCGCGGCCGCCGGGGTGAGCGCTCCAAGAGGACGGACTACGAACTAGTTCGAAACATGTCGAGCATTACTAGACTTTTATACGTGAGTTATCCGTTTGTGTAATTATGATTGAGTCTCACGGTAGTTTCGAATCATGTTAAAAGTTACTTTCATCTTTTTCTTACTAAAATACAGCTTATTTTATAGAATAAACGGAATCCTTATAATTATGTTAACTTCGTTGTCGGTCTGTGCATGCGTCTTCACCACAATTTATATTTGATTTTAAAGGCATCAAATTGAAATTAAATATGAACTTAGTGCTATCGTGTCTTAATAGTATTTTATGCAATAGTTGTATTAGACAGGTGAAAAAAGGCGAGTGGTATGAGTTACGATGTGAGCGTAGCGAACATCGTAAGAAATACGCCACGAGCTTTTTTGACGTGACAACGTCTTATAAATTGGTTTGCCGGGTGACACTTCAAGAAACTGCGTTACGCTCCGCTCACGTTATGCGCTCACAATGAGAGCGAGTGAGAGGCATGGTTAGCCCGCCTAAGAGCGAGAGAGACAGACATAAAAAGTGAAAGGCACGCGTCCCTTCCACTCGAGCACGAATGAATATTCACATTAAAATTATTTTACCACTCAAAGTCGTTGTCACGTAAAACTTTCGCCCGTATACCGACTTTACAGGCAACAGGTTTTTTTGACTTACTTATACCTACAACGTTGCATACAATACTTTTTCTACGACTAAGTACTTAGGTACTTAATAAATGAGTCATACGTTCTCTGAAAATAAAGAAGTGCGGTGTTCCAGTCTCCACGGCATGAAATTTTCGTAAGCTTTATCATTGCCGAGATTTTCTAGGCAACAATTTTCCAACACTTCCTGTTCCGCTCGGATATTTCTTCCGGTGTTGATTTAATTTCGTTCTCATCCATGCTTTTTTATGATACGTTACAAAACTTTTTTAAAACTATTGCAATCAAACGACAAAGAAGTCAAACAAGACACGAGCGGGAAAAATGAAAACGACAAAAGAAACAACAAAATTTGAAATTTGTTTATCGTAATGTTTGTTTTTAATTAACGTTTACTTTTTTTACAGCCTTGCTTCTTGGCGCATTTAGCCAAAACGTATACCAACTTGCCAGTGACGTTACGAAAAAATTTTGTTTGTTATGTTGGCAACTATGCATTTAGTTCAGAAAGTTTCAGTTCCATAAAAACCATATTAATTAAATAATTTATTAAGTTGGTATTTGTACATTTTCGTCGTAAATTTAAAGTTGATCTTATAGTGGTGCTTGTGATTACATAAATCACAGATAATAGTACAGGAGTATAAAATAATGCTCAGACCTTTTCAATTTTCGCAATGTTTTAATTTAAAGTAATACAATAACAATTCTGCGTTTTACGCGACATCTAGTTCGGGTCTCATTAAACATTGTTCTTTCGAATGCTATATTGTCTATGGGTAAGCTTAAAAAAAAACACGATTGATTAGTGCTGCCAGGTTAGTCACTTTTAGCTAATTTTGACCTAAATTTTATAAAATCAAAAGTGAATTTCTTTGCTTCCACTCGCAAACAAGATACAACTGGACCAAATATTTTACCTTTTCAATAGAACAAATGGTTTTTAGGCCGCGTCTGAATTTTTTCATGAAAATTTCTTATTATTTGAAACTACTTGGCAACACTGCGCGGCTTGTTTATTGGTTTGGTTGGTTGCATTGCATTATAAATTAATTTCGCACGCAGGCAGGACGATTACCACTAACCACAAACAACAAACGGACGCCATTTCGTTTCGATTCGACATCGTCGAGTCGAGTTTGCTTGTGTTGTGACTGCCTGGTGTTTTTAGAACAATTTAATTTCAAATAAATGTGCTACATGTGTTAGTGCTTCGTCGGTCGTGTGATTAAACTAAAATGCAGACTGGGAGCGGCGCTAAAAACCCACCATGGGCTCGTTCAAACGTGAATGCAAATATGACCGGCATGAACTCGCAAATCATGGACCCGAATTCGATGATGACACAACAAGGTATGATGCCATTTCAGCAAACTCAAGCGGTTTTTAACCCGAGTTTGATGCAAGCACAGAGCGGAATGACCATGCCAATGGCTGGGCAGATGCAAATGAACCAAATGGCTCAAGGTCAAATGTATCCGGGCAATGTTGTAGCGTATCCAACTCCACGTGCTATGAATCCCGGCATGTACCAGAACAGTTCTTCGGCCCAGACCCAGCCTAGTACTGAGCAGCGTGTCTTCACGGGTACCGTGACCAAGACCCACAATGACTTTGGATTCGTTGATCACGATGTTTTTTACCAAACATCCGTGTGTGCCAAAGGTATTATACCCAAAGTGAATGATAGAGTTCTTGTTGAAGCAACGTACAACCCGAATATGCCTTTCAAGTGGAATGCAACTAGAGTGCAAGTACTGCCTAAAAATGGTCCAAATACTCAAAAACCAAACAACCCTAAGAGCAATAATACATACAATGCGGTTCCTCCTCCTGCCAACAAGAAATCCACTTCAAACCGTCGAGAAGACCGCCTACCTAGGAGAGATGACCGGGTGAGCGCTAAAGTAAATAATTTTGTTATCACAGTGAATTACCCTTGATTTTTGATAATTAAGCTTATTTTATGGTTCATTCTACATTTGAATCCTATTCTAAGCTAATCTTGTTTGAAAGAATTTAGACTTGCTAATATACTATACCAGTTAAACAAACACCAAAATCCTGTTATATGTACCAAAGCTTTTTTATCCAGACACATTAAGTCATTTTTAGCAACTAGGAACACTGAATGTTTTTCACTAACTCTGTTCTTGTATAGTTAATTATATATGTTGTATAATTTATTGATTACCTGTTATATTTCAAGAAACGCTCGAGGACAAGGAGTCGCTCACGTTCACGGAACCGTCACGACAGCCGCAACAGGAGGGACAGTCCTCCTCGTAAGCGCCCCGTGATTCATCAACCTTCCCCCGTCAAATATGTTGTTCGAGTGCCTCGCATGCCATTGGACATGTAAGATTTACATTTTTTTTATTTATTGTGATGTGGGGTATTGCATAATATTGTGTAACAGAATTTCATTGGTAAAAGATGTGCTTAGGTGAAAACAAAAACAATTTTCTTGTTTTAATTTTGCTGAGGAAACCCAAATGAGCCCCCTGTCTTCTATTGAGTAGTATAATCACAAATAGTAATAAACATTCTGACCTACAAATTGAATTCTCATGCTCATGATAACTTTATTTGCTATTGGGATATAGTATAATATGTCCTATGTCCTTGCAAAAGTACTCAATTTGAAGTCTGTTTTTTGATTGAATTAAAGTATTTGCGCCAGGAGTAGAAAGCAGGTGTTCCAAAATCTTCTTTCTTTTCAGTGTGAAATTAGATGTTCCAGCCCTGTCACAAAGGTACACCAACCTTTACGTGCCTTCTGATTTCTTCAACGCTCAGGTGAAGTGGGGTGAAACATTCCCCCCACAATCCCCTCTGTCTCTGAACAACCCTTGTCAATATCATGTCATGAGTAAGGATGTGGAGAACCCATTTGGCAATGATGCAGTTTTGGAACCACCTGATGCTGATTACAGATTTTCAGCAAAGGTAATTCCCTCCAATTATTTTATCCATTGCCCTTTTGTTTTTTAAAAAGTTAGTTCTTTAAGGCCAGTTCCGTAGTCTATGACATGACTCTATACTATCCAAGTTTAATTTTTGCTTATTTCTCATGGTTTTTTTAGGTAATGCTCATCAGTATGCCTACTCTTGAATCCCTATACCAGAAATGTGGGCTAACAAAAGTAGATGACAAAGACAAACGGTCTTCCAGCAAGACACCGCTGCATCCTACTCGCCTGATCAAGTTCCTTGTTGGGCAGAAAGGAAAAGGTGGTGAAAACTTTGCTATAGGCGGACCATGGAGCCCATCCCAAGATGGTGACAATCCACAGTCTGATCCTAGTGTCTTGGTGAAGACTGCTATACGCACATGCAAGGCTCTCACAGGAATTGACCTGTCAAATTGCACACAGTGGTAAGTGTCACTTTTAAAATCCCCCTGTTACTGGTCTTCAGCCTGATGCCGTATTTAAGGATGGTTAATTAACAATCAAAGTTTCCTCTTTTGTTAATGACATACAAAATTTGATAACTGTAAGTAATGATCTGAAACAAAAGAAGCAGCATTGAAACACCAGTCCATTAACTAGTCATGGTACTAGCACACATTCCTTATGTGAGAGTATGGAGGCGTTAGTACATCACGAATGGCGACAGTTTGGATGCAGAGATGTACCGTCATAACAATACAGCAGTGTTGTCTCTCGTACCGGATGTGTCCTGTCCATGTTCGCAGTGATCGCAGTGAGTATTGTACTATAACTGTGTTACCCGCGCAGGTACCGAATGGTGGAGTTTTACTACTGGCGAGAGGGCAGCGGCGGCAAGTCGCGGCTCGAGTGTGTGGTGTTGTTCCTGCCCGACGTGTGGTCCGCCCAGCCGTCGCGTATCGAGTGGGCCAACGTTCAGGAGACCTATAAGACGGCCTGCGACAACGCGCTGAGGAAACTCGACGGTGACGCGGGCGGCGCAGCGGAGACACCGGCGGCCATGCAGCAGGCGGCGGCTAAGGCAGCGGCGGTCGCAGATGCTGACTCCACCGCAGCGGACAAATCGATAATTGTTTGTTCCCAGTATTGTTTGGTTAAGTTTCCGGCTGTTCTACCGTGTAGCGTCACGTCTCCGCGCCAGAGCTGCTCCAAATATCCCGTTGGCCCGGGGATGCGCCAGACGTCAAAAAAACTTGCAATCTATTACACACCTCTTTGTACTCATCACTCCTCATAAAATCTTAACATTCTCATAGTTTTATAAAAAAGAAAGTGACCATTTTGAGAACTCCTAATCATACCATTATAATAAAAGACCTTCTAGCCTGTGCTGATGTTTCCTTGCACAGCAGTGAATGACTGGTGTATATATTTTTTAGGAGCCTGCCAGTCATGACGACAGTACCATAACAATAGATGAGAATGATGAAGATGAGGACAAGCCAGAACCCACACATTACTCCAAAATAGATCTGAGGACCATCAAAGTGGATCAACTGCGTCAGGAGCTACGAGCGCGCAATGTCAGTTGCAAAGGTAAAAATGTGACGAATTTCAGTGAATTTCATCAATTTCTGCTTAAACTGTGTTCTAATGTCTATATAACTTGTACTTAGGTCTTCGAGCTCAACTGGTATCGCGCCTGTCGAAATTAATCAAGCAGGAGGAAGAAAAGGATACCAAGAGCGATGATGTTATGGAACTTGAAGATGATGAACAGGAAAATGAAAATAAGGAGACTGAAGAGCCGCAAAAGAAAGTAGAGGAACATATTGACATTTCTGATGACAAAGATGACCCTAAAGAGGAAAAGTTAGAAGAACCCGCAAAGGAAGAGAGTGCATCTGAGAAAAAGGAAGAAGAAAAAAAACCTACACCTCCGCCTAAAACTGAAAAAGAAATTGAGCAGGAAAAGAAAAAGGTATTAATTTAATTTCCTGAATATTTTTGACTTTATAATTAATAATAAGTAATAGTTTTATTATATTTGTTTATTGTTTTTGGCGCCTTAAAGTTTAACAAGGCAGCTGGCAAGGGGGCGATATAGGGCTTCATTTGCCTTATCACTTATAGTTGGAATCTTTGTAAGTGTCCCAATCTCATTAACAGCCACCTTTTGAAAAAAAAACTATTGTATTCTATTGTGTCTCCAAGTAAATAATCCTCAGTTTAAAATGAACGAAAATATGAGACAAAATGGCTCATTGAAATGATGACTTTATTATTTACAGCAGTGAGTTGATTTTAAATAAAACTTTGTTGGCAGATAACATTTTTCAAAAGTGAATTACCTATTTGTTATGGGGATAAAAGGTGGTTTATGTTAATCAAGGATAGCATAGCTGACTATTAATTATAGCATTTTTAGAATTTGTTACGCCCAAACCCAACATAATTAGTTTACTTCTTCAATATTTTAGTGAACATAATGGTGATTCTTTTTTAACACAAACAGCTGGAGAAAGAGAAGCAGACTCTCAAGTCTCACTATGAAGTGCCGACCACTCCCCACATCATCGTGCACCCGTCGTCATCGGCCAAAGGCGGCAAGTTCACCTGCAATGTCGCCACGCTGTCTTTCCTGCTCGATTATCGCATCACGGATAATAAAGAACATAGTTTTGAGGTACGGTTTACCTTCTTTCTAACGTGAAAAAAAACGAAGTACATATAAGTAATATTAAGATTTCCGACGTTGGTAATAGTACATTACTGTCTAGGCCAGGAAGTAGGCAATTGCTGGCTGAGTATTGGTTTGAACGGACGAGCTTGCGAGTCCGTTTAATAATACGAAGCCAGCAATGCTATTCTGGCCGAGGCAAGTATAGTGCTTTTCTCAAAAATCGAAAATAAAACAACAACAAAAATAAATGAAAATAAAATAGTGAAAATTGTTTAGATTTGCCGCTTTTTTCTATCAATGGCATTTGAAGAGTGTATTTTTCTACCCAGAACACATAAAGCTATTTCAGACTTTCAGACACAGATAAACACGTTGTCGTACCAGCTTTTTTTTTTTATTTGATGTTTTAAGTCTTGTGCCTTTATTTTATAATGGTGATTTGGATTTTTAAAAAGTTAATAACTAGACAGTAATGGAATTTGTATGCAACATTACTGTTGAGTTTAGCGCAACAGTAATGTTTTTTTTTTTTTTTTAATTTTGGACTGACCGGCAACAATTAACTTCCTGTTCTGATATTGTAGTTAACAATGACGACTTTAACGGACATTTTTGAGAAAAGTTCATTGCCGTTCAAGTAGGCATCTGAATCGACTGATGGACCGTTTGAAAAAAAAGTCTGACTGGCTTCGCGCTTAAAACGTTAATCTTAACTGTCTGAAAGTGTTTTTCTAGCGTTTGACAAGCTT
This sequence comes from Pandemis corylana, assembly GCA_949127965.1. Classification (NCBI taxonomy): domain Eukaryota; kingdom Metazoa; phylum Arthropoda; class Insecta; order Lepidoptera; family Tortricidae; genus Pandemis; species Pandemis corylana. Next base: position 8,026,992 of record OX421856.1, on the reverse strand, counting down.
TAATTAATTATTTAATAAAAACCCGACTGATATATTTTTTTATAATTTATGTAGGTGTGTCACTCTCACGACTAAGACGAATCTAATGATACTAGTCAAGCTCATATCCGACAAAAAATTAGCTCTAGAGCTTGCCAAAGAAATATACATCCATACATGCACTCTGAAAACAACCCTCCTCCTGGCGCAGTCGGGTAAAAAGAGCGCATTAAATTTAATCGCAGTACTTGTAAAAAGATTAGAGAACAAACCAAATATTTATTTGTAGTAAGCAACAATGGTAGTTTCCAAGCTCTAAACTTATAATTATAAAACGATTTATTTTCTTTTATTAATTGATTGTGCCGCTATAGAAGTCGAATTTTCTTGACTTGACCTTGAACCCGCTATTTACTTCACAGTTGTTCGTATTCGCGGAGCTCCTGAACGAGATGCTGATGCGAGACTTTGGCTTTTACATCTACAAGACACTTTACACTCTTCCCGAGAAGGTAGATGAAGTCAAGGAAGTCAAAGAAGTCAAAGATGATAAGAACGCGGACAAAACCAAGAGGGATGAAGATAAATCAAAGAAGGATGAAGAGAAGAAAGAAGACGACAAGGTTGATAAGAAAGATGAGAAAGACAAGAAAGATGATCGACGTGACGACAGGCGTGAGTCAAGGCGGCGTGACAGACGGGTAAGGGTGACAGTTTATATCCATAACAACCGGTTCATTAAATTTAGATACTCAGAAATTACAAAAAGAAGAAAGTGAAAGCAACGCAAGTCTGTTATCGCAGACATAATTGGATGAAAATATCGTAAAAGAGATGACAAAAAGTGAAATTAAATTCAGATTAATATTGATCAAGAACTACAGAAAAAATAGAGAGAATGTGAGAAAGTCTTTCGAATCATGTTATAGGCGATGCGGCTAGCAACCCAACACTATTTCGATTCCCCTTTCGAGCCCACAATCATGCATAACGGCCTTTAGGTCTTGTTACATTAGTTAGGCCCTGTTTACCCCGTAAGGGATAGAAACGTGATTTATTTGTGTATGCTTGAATGCCTATTTAAACTTATGTTACAGGAGTCCAACAGCGACGATGAACGCAGCAACTCTCCGCGGCGCCGCAGCCGGGGCGTCGACCTCCCTCCGGACCCATACCTGTTGCTATCCCTTGTCTACTTCGACACGTCCCGCGGAGGGAACGTCACCAAGAAGGACCTCCAGAACCTGTTCATGAGCCTCGGCTTGCAGCTGTCGAGGTCCCAGATACGATCGATACTCGAGAAAGTTTGCGTCAAGGACAATTTTAGTTACAAGTATGTGAAGTTTTATCACTACGTCATATCTATATAATATAATATATTATATAAAAATGAATTGGTGTTCGTTTGTCTCGCTAATCTCGCTAAATTAATCGCGTATTTGTTGCCAGGAGCCTCGTTCAAGCAATCAAAGACCTCGCGGCAGGTTCCCATGAGGTCATGCAGGATTTGCCCCTCGATACCACAGTTGTTGCTACTGAAGTGCCCTCACATGTAAGTAACAAGACGTATCACTAAAATACGTAGCCTCTTGCTACCGACGTCTGTATTCCTGAACGCTAGACTGCTACAATGAATAGTCGAAATTAAATTTGGGCACTCTGCGCGTAGCTATAAAAAGGCATATTGTAGCAACAATTTTGTATGGAAATGTTAGTTACTTTTTGTTGTGGGACCCCAACCCTACAATCAGACAGTCGTCAAATTATGCATTGTCAAGTTGACTGTATAATAGTCTGTATCAAACAGTTAGCCTTAACGACATCTTGTAATATTGTCGTACTCGGTACATTATTGGCAGAGTTACTTTTTTTTTTGTTTTAACAGATTTCTGAACTTGAGGCTACCATCGCAGCGGGCAATCGTGAATTGTTGCCGATCTTTAACAGACCTGTTAGCGGTGACTCATCGTCTGACGAAAATAAGGAAGTCGGTGAATCTGGTAATTATTTTTTGACTTTCCAATTTGTTTATGATAATTTGGTGGCCTAGAAATCTTTTGCCACAAATAATGCGCTCTGTTGTACACGAAAGTAGCCGATCTGTTGTCATTATGTCGCCGACATGGACGTCGGTTTACGCTTTACCAAAACCTCCGGCTGCGTCAGCAGATATAATGATCAGAGCCTGAGTCTGCTGTACCACTCTATTTTCAAATATGTACATACATTGCTAAAACGACGACCGTCAGACTTACGAAAGGAGGCCTCCCTTATGCTCGGCCTTTTAATGCATACTCGTCTAGCACTTGGCTACGTGCCGGTCTCTGCAATAATGTATTAACAATCATCCCCAGGCATAGTGACGTACAAGTCGCGCGTGGTGGACGTGGGCGCGCTAGTGGCGGCGACGGAGCGCGGCGCGGGGCAGCGCGCGCGGCTCGAGGCGGCGCTCGACGCGGCCCGGGCGGCGCTCCGGAGCGCGCGCGCCGCCGCCGCCTCCACGCAGCAGGCCGAGCGCGGCGCGCAGACGCAGCTCGGCGAGCTCACGGCGCAGCTCGCCGCCGCCAGGGCGCGTGTCACCTCGCTCACGGTAACTACACACAGAGAGTACCCTAGCGTACGCCACGATGCTGAGAGGAGCGCGCTCTTCTATAATATCTTCTGCAATTAGATATATATTTTGACAGGAGTTCTTGACGAGTTGCAACAGTTGCGGCTAGCTAGGCTAATGATGAAATGAAATCTTAACATAATATACGACTACTAAATTTAATATTAAGATTATGGACAAGAAACATACTACTCAAAAGTATATAGGAGCATTTTATCGGTAAACTGAAAATATTAATAAAGATGTGTATATTTCTACTATTTTTTTTATTCAAAATAGGTTTTTATTATTAAGGTAAAAATATCGAACATTTTTTTAATTCATTTTGCCTATGAAATTGAAGTGACTCTTTTTTTGTTTTGACCAGCTTATATTATTACTATTATAAAACCAGGCATTATATTCTGAAATCATCTAAATCATAACCTGTCTGAATATGCAGTTGATTTTTATGTGTTAAAAAAATAATACTCGCCGGGATTCAACGAGTTTTCCATCCGTGGTACTGTAGTGTTAAAGTTATATCGATTTTTTGTTTCTTACAGGCCAGCTCGAAAATTTTCCATTCCGCTTTGAAGAGCATACAGGCGAAGGTTGAAGCTGTTGTCAACATCAAATACGAAGACGACGATGTTGTGGAGATTGTCAATGGACCATCCAAGTTAGTAATATAATACGCCATGTGCATGACGTACAAAACTTGGAACTTCCAAATTCTGATCAAATTTTTCATTACAGGGTTGAAAAAGCGCCGAAGAAAGAGGAAGGTAAGGATGTTAAACCTGATGTGGGAAAAACTGAAGAAAAACAAACTGAAGAAACTGATACTCCAACGAGCACTGACACCTTGACTAAAGTGGAAGAAGACAACAAAGATAAAAACACAGACATAATTTCTTCGGAGAATATGGATATCGACGATAAGGAATAATTTAGTATTTTAGGATATTATCGTGCATAAGCTTAATATTTTAAGGCGTTTTCTTCTAGTTTTGATAGAAACATGGTAGCATTGATCCTTATTACTCTTATAAGAGATAGGCGTTTGTTAGTTACAATATAAATTTCAATGCAGAATAACTTTGTTTGTATATCTAAATTATATTTGGAAACCCTTAGTTTTCATTTACAGTATAAATCTTGCTGAAAACTTACGAGACTGTGTAATATTATTCTTAAAAAAGGGGCAATGCTTTGTTCTTTGACTTTAAGGGAGCGCTTCCACTGAGACAGCGGAGCAAAGACTTGCAGCATCAACCAGTGGCGTTTTATCACATAACAGAAGTCGGATACTGGGGATTGGGATGTGATGTTTATTTCAATTGATATGAAGGTTGACGCCTCAGTCGAAGCGCACCCAACATGATAGAAGTCTTGATTTTGTGATAAACGAAGTTTTTTCGGCACTAGCCGATTCCACATAACTTGAGCGATTTGATGTGTGAAGATGGGATTAAATGGAATCAAGTCGTTTCAAATGGTATCGTTTTATTTAAATAAAACCTTATTTATCGAAATTTAAATGTAATTTTAAATTTAATCGTTTTTTTCGATAGATTTAGATCGTGAGTAAACCGGCAAACACCTACAAAACAATTCAACGATGTGTGTAAAGTCCCAATCCGCGCGTGGGGACTATAGCCAAGGTCCTAGTTAATTTTCAAGAAAATTGGCTACCACATTCGCTTATTGCGTGCCAAGTTCTATTCAGCGTTAGGAACCGAGCTATATGGCTGCGTAACTGTATCCCTTACGCTCAATAGAACTTTGCGCGCATTAAGTGATTGTGGTAACCCCCCCTTTGCCTTTTGTGAGGTAAGCGGAGGCGAGTGAGTTATTGAATGTATCTATCCTTAGAGCCAGACTGCTGCTCGCAAAACTAATAGCTCTGCCGCGAAGTTAGGGCAGCGACACTGCTGCCAATAGGCTACGGTGTTTTTTTACCACCCTATCTATGCCGCGCGCACAAAAACCGACGAAAAGAAGCTTGAGGGCCTGACTAGTAAGACTTAAGAGTACGCTACCCGTCGAGTTTCTGGCAATACAGTACCCGGCCATAAAGATTGTACATCGGTCTTCTCGGCTAACTTCAGCTTGGTAGAGGGTTGGCTCAGTGCCGGCGTTACGACCACTTACACCCCGGGCAAGAATATTGTGGCGCCCGCATGAAACCAATCGAATACCAGTTTGCCAGAGGAAGCATCGCCCCCTGAAATTTGGCGCCCTGGGCCGTCGCCCCATCGCCCCCCCCCCCTCCCCCCCTAACACCGGCAATGGGTTGGCTTGCTCCAACTTACGTGACGTCAATTGTGTCTTTTCAAAGATGCCTAATGAAGCCTTAAAATAAAACATGCATCAGTGTTCAACTGTTTATTAGTCAGATAAAACATTACAGGTGGCTTTTATATCTTTAATTAAACCATGAATTACCTATAATAATTATACACTACCGGTCTAATATAAACGTTTCTGAATCGTCAGTGACCTGCATTAAGACAACTGTACTACAGTCAGCGTCATATAGTATGTAACAAGTTAACAACCAAGGTGAGCAAAAAGTTCGACACACCCTACCATTTCTATGGTGCATCGAACTATTTGGCCGACTTGGATGCTTCACACTATATGACGCCGACTGTGCAAAGCTCAAGTGTAAATACTAACATACTCCATAATTATTTTACTTACAAATCTTACAAGTTATATATCGTTATTAAGAAACGTAGAAAACTATTAAACGGTTATTACAAAACACAAACAGTGTTTGTATCTTAACGGCTCTGATAATAATAATAAGCCAGGAACGATCCGACTAAGATAAGGTAATAATGGAGAGGAGAAATTAAATCGTGTCTTGATGAGAAGTTAAATAAACCGTACTTGAACTAACCAATCAATAAATCGAACCTTAACACAATTTTGTAAATAAAATATATCCAACTTATTGTTACTAGTCTTTTCCCATAGATCTCTCTTGCCTTTTATTTTTATGCCAAAAGAAATTTAGGGCAATAAGGTGGATATTATCATCTCACCATACTATACATACATTCGTTACATTAAAATAATATAAAATGTTCAGCCATCGCCGTAATAAATAATATGGCATAATTCATACACTCTTAAATCAAAGCCTTGAGTATTGGAATGATAACAAATAATAAATATCAAATGCTTGTAAAAAGTATTAGAGTGCATAATATCTGATATCTATCAAGCTTAAATATTTCTTTACTACCTGTAATTTATTGTGCTAATAGGACATTAAACGCCAAGGTGTTCGTACATTCTACCACATTAATCATTTCAATGTGTATGATGCCACATACGTAGCTCTTGAAAGGTACAAAAGAACGTAGTTACTTAGTGAACTCTGCAGTGGTGCAGGTAAAATATGCCGTTGTCTTGATTTACGAACACTGTCGTTCCAAATGCAATGCAAAAAGGGTAGTGATTTTTTATTAGCTATCAAAAAATATGCGTCAATAATTTATCGCAAAACTAGTGCTAATACAGTATTAGCAAAAAATCCCCAAGGAGTTTTCACTGGCCCATATTACCTCTCTTATTAGTTGATTCCTCTAGGACTTCTTAGGTACAGTAAGGGAAATGTATATACGTACCGCCGTAGAATCCTATCGCAATAAGGTGGCATATCACTTGAGTTTGAGTGATGGCGTCCAGTCAATTGCGGCAGGGTTCTACGGTTGTACAGCATTGCAGCAGCTTCTAAACGCAAGGTTCGACATAGTTCCCGGGGAAGAGGCCGGTGACCCCGTCCATGACGCCCTCCCACCAACCGTCGTCGTTCTTCTTCAGCACGTAGATGACGGCACTCTCTTGGAACGAGAGCTCATCTTCTTTATCCGCGTAGTAATCGTAGATCGCTACCACTGAAAAATAAAATTGTAATAGAAAGAAAACTTCAAATAAAACCTAAGTAATCTCCTTTGCAAAAAATACGGCCGCTTTTGTTTTATTTAGATTTTTAGGAAATTACTCATTTTGACAAAAAAATAAGGTGACTTCAATTGACTTTCTCTTTTGTTTAGTAAAAGTTACAAACAATAAAATAAAATAAAAGGTCCTCTGACTGCTATAACTGCTGCAATTCTTTGAGCCATGAAAAGGTTTGGGTTCCCGTTTTCTTTGTAAATGGGTTTATCATCATCATCTCCAGCCTACATATATCCCACTGCTGGGCACAGGCCTCCTCTCAGAATGAGAGGGCTTAGGCTATAGTTCCCACGCGGGCCCAGTACGGATTGGGAACTTCACAAACACCATTGAATTGCTTCGCAGATGTGTGCAGGTTTCCTCACAATTTTTTCCTTAGCCGAAAAGATGGCGAAATCGGTTTATAATTGTTCCTAATATTTTTTCTAACGAACGATATCTTATGGCTTTCGTCCCTTGAACAGTCAGCGTCACGTCCAGTGTCAAAATACAATGTAGCGTTATGCAATTCCTTGAGCTCCAAGGCATCTTAAGTAAAGTTGGTAACATATATTGCATGTATAAAGAAAACTTGGGTATTTTGATTTTGACCCGCTTGCTTACGTACGTTTTCTTCCGCTTATTACTCGGATCGAATATCAAGCTTGTTCCCAGTACATAACCAAATTACTTAACCGACACTGGTACCTATGTAGGATGATTAATATGGATTAACTAAGGTTTTTAGGTGCGGCGGGGGTGGCCCCTGGGGCCTCCCCTAAGCCGCGAACATGTTTGTTTTAATTTAGAAATAGTCTTTATTTTACCTTAGAATGTCCTGGTAATGTAAAATAGTTATGTACGGGGAACACCCGGAATATCAATACCAGATTCGCGAGGCTTAAGGCATGGCTCAAAATCGAACTGAAACTGGCTCACTCAGGATCCGATTATTATCCTCCCATGATTTTACCACAAAAGAAGGACAAGTCTCAATATTTTTTATCAAACCAGATTCGGGGACCGGTACTCTCTACGTTTTCATAAAAGGTTAAATCTGAGCATCATTTTCGAGAGGCTAATAACGGAAAAAGAAGCAGTAAAATCTAAAGCAGTAGTATCTGGTACGATCAACCAAATAGAACGCTGGGCCGCTGTATAACCTAATCGCAATAAGCGACCGGCTTGTTATGTGTCTGTCAGTGTCAAAGTTCTCCGACGTTGATTATGAAAAGGTTCTTCAGTGGCCTAGGGTTCCGTTTGGTTGACCGTACAACTAATAACTTACAATAAGTGACCGGCGTATTTATGTCTTTCAGTGTCAAAGTTCTCCGACGTCGATTGTGAAAAGATTCTACAACGAGCTAGGGTTTTAACTATAGACTGACCGCTTAAATGAGTTCTCGCCTGCGCGGCACAGGGACACGGGGTAGGACGACAAAAGACCTCTCTCGGTGCGGGCAAGTCCGCCTGCCGCCCGCACCTCTCGGCCCCCGCGTTCGTCCCAGCGCCCCTGCACCGCGCGGGCGAGGACTCATTTAAGGGATCGGTCTATAATAACTTAAATGCTAGTAATTACCTTTTTCGATATAATTTTTAGGCACCCATCCCGGCAAATCCTCCTCATCAGGCACAATGGCTGGGACAGCGCTCGTGTACTGCGAACGGACCTTATTCTGGAAAGAAACATCATTAGCTAAAGTAACTTATGCCTTGTCTACTGTATGAGTGAGATTTGCAGTGTTACTTACATTAGTATCGTTTTGGTGCAGTTGCAAGTGCTGATGTGTTCCAGTTATCTTAAAACAGGTAATTATGTTAAGTGTGTGTTAACAAAAACATTTCAACAGGGTATTTGACACCACCAATGATAGGATGTCATTATTGAGCTGTTAAAAGGCGATTCGGCATAGATTTTGTGTGACACTATCAAGCTGCGGACCTGCGACGACTAATATTTTCTAAATTAAACTACAAGTAAAAATCCAATTTTATTTAATTTAAAATTAATCTAGTTTCCCTAGCTGTTAAAAAGTTTCTTACAAGAGTTGAGTTCTGAAACTAATGTTTAAAGGTCCGGCCACACCAGTGCGTAAAAGACGTCAACGGTGCGTTTACGCAACAAAATGTATGAAGAAACGGTGAGAGAACTTGACGCATGCGACACGTCACTGCTTGTGCGCAGCGGTGTGGTAGCTCCTTAATGGTGTCAACTACCCTATTAAAGACAGTGCCGGTGATTTCTTCTACAACCAGTGCTAATAGATAAAAGAGTTCAATCTAGTGAAAGGTTGGTTGGGGACTTTTCAATTGCATATGAACGTTTTTATTTACGTTTGCATTTCATATTAATTTGAAGATACAAACTGTGTTGACAGACAGACGAAGAGGCAGAAAGACAACAGATGGACAAACGAAATTACCCTATCTTCTTCAAGTGCCATTACTGTAGGTCTCGCTTAATGTATGCATGTATGTTTGATGTTGTTATTTTGTCTGACCACATAATTAATACTAATACTAGCTTCTGCCCGGTACTTCGCCCGCATAGAATTAGACTGAAAAACTGATGTTGATGGTATCTGCAATCCAATCTTTTCAGCGTGAACAAACACATCCTCATGCCGTCGCAAAATATCGCATTTATAATATTAGTAGGAGATTATGTTTTATCGTAATTTTTTGATGTATTTCCTTTTCTTTCTGAAGTAAAAGAGCTGGAGTAACGTACGTTGAGATGGTGCGGGCGTCCGAAGGCGTCGTGCGCGAGCTCGTCGTCCAGCGGCGGCGGCGGCAGCGGCGGCGACACCGAGCCGCCGCGCGCAGACATGCCGCCCGCCGACGACGATGACGCGCGCTGCGCACACACACACACACTATGTTAGGCACCAAGTTACGTCTCACGACACATCTTCGCTCACAAACAAGCCCGCTCATCGCTTAACGCATGCCAAGTTCTATTCAGCGTAAGGGACACATAGCTCTGTCCATTACGCTGAATAGAAGTAATTGTGCGTGGTAACCAGAGCTTCTAAAACGTGACCTGAAATAAGTTTCTGGCTCGAGTTCCATGCTGATCCGGGTTTTATATTGACCATAAAGACTTACACAATGAAACGTCAGTATCAAAACTGTCGCGGGTCATGTTTATGACATAGCGTCGGGGTTAGTGCAATACCGCGTAACTAGCACTGGTAAATACTGCGTATCTACACAACACCCATGGGGAAAATCCGCGTTACTGGCATCGGCTAATACCGCGTATCTAACAAATTAGGATTTCCCAACGAACGTAAAATCCACCAGTTCAAACCAGAATAAAGTTAGGTGTTGTGTAGATACGCAGTATTTACTAGTGCTAGTTACGTGGTTTCGCACCTAACGTTTTAAATAAAAGTAGTTTTCGTTTCTTTAGAATGTGAAGCGAGGCATGACAAGCATGAACATACAAAGGGAAACGGATAAATACGTATAAACTAGATAAATACGACCAGATAGCTTAGTGGTTAGAGAACCTGACTATGAAGCTCGAGGTCCCGGGTTCTAGCCCCGGTTGGGGCAGATATTTGTATAAAAAATAAGAATGTCTGTTCTCGAGTCTCGGATGTTTAATATGTATTTAAGTATGTATTTATCTTTATAAGTACGTTTTTTCGTTGTCTAGGACCCATATTACAAGGTTTGCTTAGTTTGGGACTAGGTCAATTGGTATTGGTTTTAATTGTCCCAAGATATTTATTTATTTAAGTAGAAACGATAAACTTACTTGTCCCGGGAGACTCATAGAATGCTGGCTATGTTCGCCATCAGATCCAATCAGCGGAGATGGCGGCGCTGCAATAAATAGCATTACATAGTTATACCACAAAAACTTCAGAGTTAAAGTTGAAAATTATACTAATATTTCGTTTATTAACGACATTGATAAAGGATAGAACAAAACATTTAAAAATATCTAACGTTCTCTTTATACAGCCGTTCGGTCACGGAATTTCTGACTACACATTTGAAATCATAGAAATTACTTTATAGGTGATGCTACTAGCAACCCATCACTATTTTGATTCCATTTTCCAACTATACAACTATATAAACGTGGCCTTGTAGGTCTTGTCACCTTAGGCTCTGTCTACCCCGTAAGGGATAAAGACGTGATTTGTGTATGTACCAATTTGAAATGAAACAAAGAACGATTATTTTTAAACAAAACGCAAAGACACGCGGCAGTCGATGTCACTATCGTCGTCACCGACTTTTATTATTAGACACAGTTTAATAAGATTATTTGTACACATTTTTGTGCAGCGATGACTCAAGCGCATTTTATCGACAGTCCAGTAGGCTTATTACCAAACTCAAGTGACAGCTAGCTGATTCCGATGCCAATTGTCAGCCCATACAAGATTTGTCAAAATGACCACGATGGCGATTGGGAGAGAGTTAGGTAATAAGCCTACAGTTTTGCGCATGCACATCTCTATTAGCGGGCGTCACAACAATGATTTACGATCCGGACTGTCGCGAGTCTTTGCTTTTAGTATAATCTCACTTACGCGGCATACTGGAATGCAAGTCCTGTTGCGAGTAGCTTGTAGGTGATTGATGCTGATTAGGATGCACCATCCCAACCTACAAATATGTTTTATGATAAGAAAAACGAGATCGTTTCTCATGAAGATCAGTACCTAAGCCAATTTATTAATTCAACTTTTTTTTACGTCTACCCCAGCTCAAATCAGGTCTGGGAAATGATTCTTATTTGTATGAGAAACGATAGTATTCTTATCCTGAACAGAAATTGTCCTTTGCGTTAATCAGTTTTATGCCAAAAATGCCTTACATTATTTTGGAAAATAGCTGATACTCTCTAATGAAAATAACCGCAAAGGAATCGGTCTATCCATTTGATAGCTACAATGTCATAAACAGACATACAAAGACATAAAAACACACACACACACAATCAACATCAAACTAATAACACCTTTCTTTATACGTCGGGAGTTAAAAAGTAGTGTGGTTAACAACAAGATGTTGAAGTACCTGTGGCTGCGCGACGGGCAGCGTGGAGTACCCGGGCGGGCGGCGCGGGTAGTTGGGCGCGTAGTGCGACGGCACCTGCGGGGGCGCCACCGCCGGCGGCGTGCGGTACTCGCGGGACGATTTGCCTGCAAACACCGCACTGGTAAGCCTTTTAGTACATTACATCCTGAGGGTGGTGAAATAAAGAATGATACCTAGCGTGCCGCGGCCCAGGGTGCCGGTGTTGTTGTTGTTGCTGGCGCGCACGGCGGCGGGCGGCGTGGGCGGCTTGGTGGTGGGCGCGGGCAGCGGCGCGGCGGGGGTGCTGCCGGCGCGGCGCCCGCGCGGCGTGCCTCCGCCGCTATTCCAGCGCGCCCCGTGACCGATGTCGTCCAGGGCTAACAAGTAATAATGTCAATTTAAAATTTAAAACCCCCTATACAAAAGACTTATAGTTTGAAAAAAAACCCTTAATAATTCCATTTTATAATAAAAATGCCTTACATCATTTTGGGAAAAAGCCAGTACCCTTCCGACTGCCAAACTGATTTTTACCAAACATAGCTAAGAAACTCCCCAAAGAAATTGGCTTTCAAATGAAAAAAACCGCTTCCAAATCATTAAAAAAAAACTCTTTAAAAAAATAGAAGACATTATCTAGATCAATGTTGAGATTTCATCAACATAATGATATAATAATATTCTGATTAAATATACAACCATGTCAGTTAGAGAAAGCTTCGAGGTCATATTACCCACATAACCACAAGAATGTGGTGTAAACATGGATTACATCATTTTAACCCTTCTTAATCTATATCACCTAAATCCATGCAAATTAATACCATAATAGAGCTACAGAACAGAACACACTCAACAAAACAGATAAATCATAAAATCAGTGCCACTTCTTGAAGATGATTTTTTTATGTGTAAACACACATTTTATTGGCATGTACCATGTTCAACCAATAAATCTTGTTAAAATTTTCCCACATTAACCATGATTCCATCTAAAACTACTTGCCAACCCGAGTTCTAGGGGCTACTTAGGTAGTTTAATAATCAATGCTGTCCATATGATAGCTATTCCAATTCTGCTTATAATCCCTGTAATCAATCACCTTTTTTAAGACTTTACTCTAGCCGCTATAAGAAGCAACTTTAACTCTTGGCTTTACTGACTACCTGGAATCAATCCCAGTATATACCATAGTGCATTTTTCACATCATAACATAAGGTAAGCTAAATTAGTTTTAATAGTCAAGTACCTACTTTGATACAAACCTGTGTAATCAATGCTCTTCCTCACATATTTAATGGGTTTCTCTGGGTTGGCTGGAGCAATGATCTTATACTGCCTATTGGTGACTTTATTAGCAGTTAAAACCCCAATCTCCCTTCGCGCCACCTTTTCTTTGTGAATAGCCACGGTTTGAGCAATGTGATTCATCTGCCCTTCCATTTCCGCCAACTGCATGGTCTGAAGTTCCAATAGTTGAAGGAAATTGTATGCTAGTGTGTTAATTTGGTAAGCCACACTAGCTAAAGATTGGGTTGTGTAGTTCTTGGTACTCTCCAACGCCAGACGCTTATTTTCTGACTGGAAATAGTTCGCCTCGCAGTATTCGGCCACACGTTCAAGGTTCGTGTGACTGTCGGTCAAGTGATTCCGACCCTCGGGGATCTCCGTTTGAAGCAACGCTGCTAACTCAGCCATGGTGTTGCTAAACCAAAGGACTGATTAATTTCTTATTTTCAATTTTATCAATTCTATGACAAACCACTTCCCCGCAAAGTAGGCGTTGGCCTAACTATTCGATTATGCTATCAGACAGACTTACCAGTAGCGAACTTAATACTATTTAAAATGAGTACTAAATGTTCACGAGCGATTAGGCTTCTTTTAAGGGAAGCACACGATGGAATAAAAACCGTCTTGATTACATTTACTTTTTGATAACATTAGCTCTTTGCAGTGTACTATCTGACATGACAGCAGCAAGCGAGCAAATACAACAAACCACAGACTGACTAGCATAAAAAGATGGCGGGGATTGACAGGGATTGACATCGAGATGAAATACAAGCATTCATTTTGTCGGCAGGTTGCATGCATTGCAAGTTTAAGTGTTTTAAACTGAAACTAAATAAAGTAAAAAATTAATAAACTAAATATATAAAGTAAAAATTAATAAATAAAAAATGATTTTAATAAAATCTGCAAACGCGGCACTCAATTCTAACAATATCTCGATAAAGTTGAACTAATTTCTTTAAAACTTTAACTGTAAAATTTTTGCTTCAAAACACGAATAAAGCAACAATGAGAATTTTAGAATCTTTTCTCATGTGTTACGTTTCCTTTATTGACAGAATAACTGATACTTGGCTAACTCAGCCGCCATCAAGAAGACTAATTCTCTGGATTCTGGTTTAGAAAAACTCCAAAATTTCCTAATTTTGGAAAAAAGTAGGGTAGAATTGAAAATGCCCCTCCATCGAAGCGCTATCGCTTGTTCATCCCCCACAGTGTGTTAGTGTGTGTTCTTAAGCAAATTTGATGTGGTGTGGGAGGGAAGCCACCATGCTTTCTGCTACGAATAATAATGTCTTATTATTAAATTTATTCGTAGGCTTTTTGTAAGCATTTTTTGACGTGATAACGTTGTATAAATCGATGAACGCCGGCTAAACTCACGAAATTGCATGACTCGTTGCGTTACGTTCCGCGTGACATCAGTGTGCAAGCGAGAGCGCGAAACAAGCGATAGAGGCATGATCTTCTCGCGTGACGTCAGAGCTAGCAGTTCGAATCATAGTATCTCTTTGTAGTCTGTGGCCGCTTTTTTTGCTCGACTTGGCGGGGACACTGCCGTGCCCCCAGATGTGGAAGTATATTATGCTTTCCAAAAACATTTGTCGAGTACTTCTTCAAGTATCTGGAACGAGTTATAATATGCTTTGATGCCTGGATGTAGCCAGCTTGTAGAAATATACCGCAACGCCAGTGGCTAAATATATATAATAATATCCGAAAACACTTTCGTCGCTACGACATACTTGGCACTAAGTGTACCTAGTCCGTGGAGCTCTTAGAATGCCATTCAAGTTTCGTGTATCATCGGCCGATTTAAGTATCATATCCATAAGAGTGAGTGAGACAGCAAGACAAGCCCGAATGGCACTGTAAGCTCACGGACTGTACCTACGCCAATGAGATATGTTTAATTAAAATAAATATATGCGTTACTCGCTCACGAACTCTATCTCGTGTTTCTTTCCATTATTATCGAACAAGAGTAAGGGAGCGAGTAGGTAGGCATTAATGTAGGGCTTCTAACTCTTAATCCATATCACTACTAGTAGTCTAAGATCCGAATATAACGTCGACCTGCACCGAGCTGATAATAGAATGAAACATATTTTATAATAAATTTAGTATATTAGAAAATATAATAAAAATGGGTTGGCTAAAAAAATCCTGGACAGACTATTTAAATATATTCCTATAATATATTTATATATCTATTGATTTATAAATATAATATATCTATAATAGAAAAGTTTAATGTAATACTATCATATTAAACAATAGAACATCAATTAAATAAATATATTATTATTATTATAATTATTATGAAGAAAAAATAATAATAATAAAAAATAGCAGGGCGACGTTATATTCGGATCTTACACTATAGCTGTTGCCCGCGTCTTCCATCTACGGATAATTCATTTATCGAGCGCTGCGGCAAATATACAATTTTCCGGGTTGAAAACTATTCCGTCCTTCCCAGGTTTTCAATCTATCTCCATAAGAAATTTTATCGTGATCGGTCCAGAAGTTTACGCGTGAAAGCGTAACAAACACAAACAAAGTCACACTTGCAATTATAATATTCGATAGGATGTTCAAACTTTTAGAGGATCAAAGCCTAGCATGCGACTCTCCAAAGTAATAAATCACGTTCTTTTTAACTGTATTTATTACAAGAGGCTTGTTGAAAAATGTTATATACGAAGGTAGAAAATAATTATGTTTAAAACATAATAAAATACAAACTGGTTCTTATCACTTGGAATTTCATTACCACTGAAAGAGGGACGACCAACTATTCAACCATTCGTACACGTTTCATTTTATTTGATAGGTGCTACATGATTACAAGATTTTACAATTCATTGTTAATTATACTAGGCTCTAATTTTAAACAAAAAACCGACTTCAAGCAAAAACTGAGAAAATTTAATACTTTTCTTATGAATCCTCTCCCATCGTCAGATCTTAACCGAGTATACATAAGATCACCTCTGAGGCGTATTCTTAAAACATAAAGACTATATATATATATGTTAGAAAGCAAAAAAATATATATATATACAGAAAACATGAGCTCTTCATTCGTGTGAAGTCGGTAAAAAAATGTTATATATCTACAGTTTGAATGTATCCAAGCATAAACATCTTTTAAAATTAATATAAATTTCACACAGCTAATAACAAAAATTTAGTGATGATATTATTGTTCTAAATGTTTAGTCTGACTGTCATGATTTAATAACTTACATCTTCAACATTTCATAAATTCATCTATGCAAGTGTTGCTACAGTCATAGCAAGACTTGCAGGTGCAGCATGTTGATGAATCAGTATGGGTAGCCAGCCGGTTGTTACCGGAGATGTTGTGGAGGTCCGTTGTTTCAATATCTGTGTCTGAGAGATAACTAGTAAACAATTTCATATGCATAGGCATAACTGGTACTAGTATAATAATATGATTTGTACAACATGGGCTTCAAGTATCCATATACAGATCCGAAGTATTATTTCCACAACATCCCTAGTTATAAATTTTCTTCATTACAATAGTTAATAGCCAGTAATAAAAGTAAGCATCATGGATTTAGCTATTGTGTACATTTACTATGAGATGACCACTTAAGAACCGACATGCAGCTAAAATATATTTGATACACACCACCAATTCCAACAGAGTTGCATTGACATTGTTGAATACTTTGCCTGCTCTACTACAGCTGACATCTGCTGATTCATAAAATTTATAGGATGCTTTTGTGGTCAACCACTGTCATTTCATTTGAAGAATGGAAAACATATTTATAAGAAAATTACCTATTAAAGTACATAAAACAAATTTTATGAAAAAAACTGCACTAAATACAAAATTGCATGCAAATGTTAATGTTTGACATAGTCATAATACTTCTATTGTGAACTCTGAATGTCATATTGCGTTGGCGAGATTTCATGCCGTGAGTAAGATATCCCAATTTATTTCATTATTGTACACTTCTTGATCCAGCCACAGTTCATAGTTGTCTTTAAAGTCCTCATCCAGCTCTATGTTAGACTCTAGTACACTATTGATATCGGTATCAACAGGAGTCAAATCCATTTCAATTTCACCACCGCTACCATATCTTCTTTGATTGAAGCGGTCAACACTGACTCTTAGGGCGCACTCTTCATCCTGGAAATCCCACGGGCGAACATCAACATCATTACCAAACGCCCAATCATCATTCAAGCGATGTCTCACTTTAGAGTAAATGGCACTGATTGTTTTCATATTTGTTTTCCTCCATTGTCGTCCCAAATATTTAGTTTGCATCTTCAGCAACTTTAGTACATAAAACTGCATCAAAGCATGTCTCACTTTAAGTGTGCGTTTCAATATAGGTGCACTTTTGAAAACCACAAGCATCATGATCCTTGCATTCTTCCACTTTGTCAACTTGTTCAAAATTCTCAATAAATTGATACAAGAGAATACATTTCTCCAGGAATATGGAACTGCTGAATCTCCAATGTCCAAACATTCTTTTGTCAACTCTGGTTGTTCCCCAATGACACAAGCAGGGAAGTCAAATATGGGTATTGAGTTCTTAGCTCCAACATATGACAAGATGTTTTGATTAAAGAATTTCAGTACTAGTGGCATACAGTTTGCATAGACTAGATGTTGCGACATAAATTCAAATTGATATATGTGATTTAATTTAAAATGTTTAAGTAGAAGAAGTAATATTGCTGTGATTGCCTTCACAATTATTTCTTTGTGCCTATTGACATCAATGCCCAGTTTCAGAGATTGTAGAACAGTCATGGGCATCTCTTCAGGGAGAAGATCGGACATAATGTTAAATGTGTAAGCTTTTGCTGTTGAAGTTGGGGCAGCTGCTAAGAGAATTTTCAAAAGTGCTATCATGTATTGTGGTAAATTTGGCAACATGGCTCGGTATAATATTTCTGTTTCTGTTTCTTCAACATCCTTCTCTCCCCTTGTAAGAGGACTGCGGGCTATTTCAATCTCCCTTTCTATTTGGAGCTCAGACAGACTTGTGTACATGTGCTTTCTCAATATCTCAATACCCTCATGGATCGGTTGTGGGAGACCATCAATAGTCTGCCTGTCTCCTGGAAGAGAATACCCTACAAATTTGATCCGGACATTGTCCAGAAACATGTCAATATCCTTCTGTCGAACTTTAGATTGCCAGGGCAGGCTTCTAGGCAGCGGAGGCGGTGGAGGAGGACTCTCAAACTGTTTGAAGTACATGTAATATGGGCAGTTTTGGTTTTGATTAGGATTTTGTGTGCTATCTGTGGGCATATTTTGGAATTCCATGGAATAATCCTCTGACCCATTACCAGTTTCTTCTTTGTCCACAAATATTTGTTCATCAGATTCATCCAGGGAGGTTTGTTTCATAAAAGTTTGTCTTCGTAGAGCTCTATCATAGTCTTTTAACTTTTTCTGCACTACATTTTGATTTTCTAGCATATCAGCAGCACTAGGGGGTGGTGAGCTGGCACGCATTTGTCTTATTATTTCGAGTGCATCTTCTGTTATAGGTTCTAACCCATGCTTTTCTCGGAGCCTTGCCTTTCTCTCTTTCAGTTCTTTTGTGCCCCCTAAATATACCAAAAGTATTTTCCATAGCAGCAACAAAACTTTCTTCATAGGGAAATGTGGAGTAGTACCTGCACAGAGATGTGTCACCATACTTAACAATTTGACTGGTAACAGTTCATCTCCAAATGGCATCCCAAGCTCTTCTTTAAAGTTCTTAACTAAGTAAGCATATTCCGACTCAGGGTTCTCTTTTTCAGTTCTCATGTATTCAGTGATTAAATACAGAACTGACAAAATTACTCTCAGGTTGGTGGAATCTGCTAGTGATTCTGCAAGTTTCCTTGAAGCTATAGCAGAACTGCTTTTTACTATTTCGAGGTTTAGTAGTTCGACGAAAGCAACAAAAACTCCCATGTCATATAGGGTCATCACGTTGATCCGCGCCCAATGCGACTGCTCTGCATCGGACTGCATCTCGGCCCAGCAGCCCTGCGCCAGGTACAGTATGCAGCGAGTCGCCCGCATGCGTATTTCATTGACCGCTACTTCCAAATGCTCCAAAAGCTTCATCACAACCGTTCTTTGTTGCTTATTAGACAACCTCTGCCAACTGGGCGGAAGATTGAACTCTTCCATTATGTCTTCGAATGCCTTGACATTGAGCTGAAATTCAGGGTGTTCTGTGTAGCTGTATAACTCCGCTATCTCATTGGCCTGGGAGTCGCAGTCGTCATAGACGAAATCCAACTCGGGGCTCTCCATATCGTTGACACAGTCTCCTTCTTCCATGGGCCTGCGTACGTCTGGCATTTTGATACGTCCACGGCGACCGTTGTCATTTGTGCCCATCATATGGAATGCCGAAGCGACGAATGAAACGTTCTTTATTTACATTTCTCGCTTAGAACTACGTATTTGTCATTACTTTTCATATGATTATAAAACTCGATTGATTGATTACCAATTTCACTCACATTCAGTACAGGCACACATCACAGACTAAAAAAAAGGTTTGACAGATAACCTAATAACAAAATTTCGTCGTTTGTGAAGAATGGTCTATGGTGTGAGTATTGTTGTGTTGGTGTTTCTGGAAATACTAACGAATTATACAATATTCTTTTACAAATAATTTGAACCTATTTTTTCGTTTTGCTGTCAAGTAAGTATTAACACATCGTATAGAGGTAGCTTTGCTCATGAAAACTGGTTTCATAAGTTCTTTCGCCAAAAGCGGCATCTATCGGAAATTCAAAGCTATTTTAAAACTGAAGGTAAGGTATTTGTTTGCTATGGAACGGCAGATGGCGCCACCAAAAATAAAGGTTTCCTCGAGAAAGACCAGAGGGGCTACTCCGAAATTCGATTTTCGAAGTTCGTTTCGTTCCGTTTCGCTCACACTAATAGTCATTAATTTGAGAGTGAAAGGGACGGTATGACACGAAGTTCGAAAATCGAATTTCGGAGTATAAGGCCAGGTAACCGCGGTTCGGATTCGTGGACGAAGTACCGTAACCACCGTCCCCTACCGAAGAAAAATACGTTTCTTGATTGGTTTCGTTCTTTTCCTTTTTAACTAAATTTTATTTTCATTAACTCTGTAACATTTTAAAAATGTCTACACAAGGATGTTTGTTCTAAAGATAGGTAGGTAGGTACAGTCCTGTGGTAGACGGACGAATATACTGACAAGCAAGCATAACATAGAAAATATTAAGAAACGTGTATTTTTCGTTGCTTCTCTGATTTTAACAAAATAAGTGTCAAAACGTCATAATTAAAGCCGAGGTAGTTAGCCGCCGGTTTTAATTGATGAGGTCGGTTGAGAAAATCCGAAGGTGTTTGTCATAGCTAGAGGCTTCGTCTTGAGGCGGAAATTATCATAATCATAATAATTAACTAACATAGTCTTGGCTGATGTTTTCGTTTTGCCACAGTCACTTTAAGCTAAAAATAAATCTAGACTTTTACATACCTACTTACTCTCGTTACGTGTTATATTGTCGTAAGTAGGTACATGAGAAGTGATTAAATCGTTATAATTATTATTTACCACATCTTTTAGGCACTTAAGTATTAGATAATAGTTTAAACTAGTCACGAACACGGTTCCCAAAACGTCCAAATATTTTTTTAACGCTTAGTAATATTAAAATGATAATATTAATAGGTGTCATCAATGTCATGCACTAGCTATTTAGATACTTACATACTGGTGCGGGTTCACCTTACAAAACCAGCAAATTTTTCTAAGAGGATGCTAATGGGTCTAGCAGACTGGTTTGTTCTCACGTCAAACGTCGTGCGGGTGACATCCGCACATTTGTAATACAACAATGGGTCTTTTCAACCCACGGGCACTTAACGGATGGGGGAAAGGGAATGTTTTTCAACTTAATTGGATAATACCATGGTTAATTCATTAGGTAATGATGCCTTTAAGACAGGGTCAACATTTGGGTCGTTTTACTGTTTTGAAATCGTAATTTATTGACCCATTTCGGTGGTGTAAAAACGTAATACAGGGTGTTTGGTAGCTAGATACAAAGCTTTAAGGGGATGATAGCCGAGGTATTTTTGAACATTTTAAGCCATATATGTCTTAGCCGAAATATGATTTTTTTTTTTAAATTGAAGACATAGAAATTTTAGGAAAATACCCAGAATTTGATAGTCACGAGTCAATATTGCCGCAATGAGCGTTAATTTGGAAACAAAATCTTTTATTTCGGATAGTTTAATGTGTATTGGACCAAATGAAATAATTTTTAAGTGTCTTTCTTGCCAAAAAAACAAAATGGAGGCATTCGAAATTACTAAAAATGTCTTATGTTGGACCAGAGTCATTTTTCTGTGCCATAAAAAAAAATAAAAAAAAATCCTTGAAATGTTCAAACATTTTTAGAAACATGCCTGTTTATTGTTCTTTCTTTTAAGGTATCACTCATTCACATTGCTTGCCAAATCTGAGATAAAAAGTAAAAACCAAATTCAGGGAGCACTGGCTAAGAGAGTGTACCTACTAGTCTTGGAATTTCACGTTAAAGGTACTTAACTAGTAAATTACATGAAAAAAAGATTAAAATTAAATCAATTATCTTCGGTTTATTGTGATTTGAATACTAAATTAATTAATTTGACATTTTTTTTTACATTAATAAATCAAGTCTTTTTCACACCTTATTTACTAGTAAAATTTCAAGACTAGTGCATTCTTAGCGAGTGCTCCCTGAGTTTGGTTTTTACTTTTTATCTCAGATTTAGCAAGCAATGCGAATGAGTGATACCTTAAAAGAAAGAACAATAAACAGGCATGTTTCTAAAAATGTTTGAACATTTCAAGGATTTTTTTTAAATTTTTTTTATAGCACAGAAAAATTACTCTGTTCCAACCCAAGACATTTTTAGTAATTTCGAATGCCTCCATTTTGTTTTTTTGGCAAGAAAGACACTTAAAAATTATTTCATTTTGGTCCAATACACATTAAACTATCCGAAATAAAAGATTTTGTTTCCAAATTAACGCTCATTGGGGCAATATTGACTCGTGACTATCAAATTCTGGGTATTTTCCTAAAATTTCTAAGTCTTCAATTTAAAAAAAAAAAACATATTTCGGCTAAGACATATATGGCTTAAAATGTTCAAAAATACCTCGGCTATCATCCCCTTAAAGCTTTGTATCTAGCTACCAAACACCCTGTATACCAGTAAACGACTACATCATAATTGATTGTAATATTTTTTTCTGTATTATTCTAAAAGCCAGCAAAAAATAAAAATAAGTTTAAATCATACCACCAGACCTGTAAAATATTTATCATATGCAATAAACTATTGAGCATATCCTTATGTATGTTTTTTACTAACGTTAACTTATACCTCAATAAGTCTGGATATGTTATATTTACCTCTAATTATATTGTGTTAACTGGAGCAATGATACAAATTTGATTAACATCGACAATGTTGCTAACACAGTAAAAAGTTAGACTTGATTTTGTGTACCTACTTAGGTACGATTAATGAAGAGAGTGCTTTATCATAGTATACAAAATACACTTTAATAATAACTAGCTGTTGCCCACTGCTTTGCCCCGTTCCAGTTTTTTTTCTTTTAAAAGAAATTGTTTTATACGAACCTAATAATAACAACACATCAAAAAAATAATGAGCAAAATCGGTCCAGCCGTTCACGCGTGATGCCGTGGCCAAGAGAAATAGGTACCTAAAGAAATAATTTTTATACATACAAATCAGGTACCTAAAGCAACAAAGAAGTCGATATCGCTATTTACTAAGTAGATGCTCATTAAACAAAGTGATATTTGCAGGCATACTTTTATTCAAAGATCCAATTCACCACTTCAAGTGCAACATAATGCACTCTTTACAAACAGTTAGACCATTTATACTTGATGCGATTGCTCTTGTTCGCGGGCAGATTTTCCGGTCCATACCCCGGATAATATCTTCAACAGCTTCAGCATTTGTGACAGTTACGTTCTATCCCCGAGACAGTCAACATTATGAGACAAATGGCAATCGTCCCATTGTTTAAAATAGTTCATTTTTTGTTTTTGAGTTCCGTTTCCTCCCTCCAAAGTGATTTGAATGTCAACGATTTCCTACGCACTGACCTGATGCCCACTTATTTCATGGTGGAGCAGGAGGACGGGAATTCTAGTGTGGCTAGTAATGTTGCCGGCTCTGTGAATGGTTCCATTGACGCTGCGCTTTCTACGCTGGACTATCATCGGTAAGTGGTACTTCACGATACCTGTCAGCAACCAGAGGCCATATCGTCCAACGCATTCGTAATGACATTCGCATTCACCATTTCTTCCGAACGGCATCGGACCATTGGTTGAAATAGATGGTGAATGCAATTGTGTGCGCCGCTGTACATACACAAAATGGCATTAAGTACTTTTGATTAATGAGGAAGCGGACGAGGTTTGGTTTGGTTATAATCATCTTTGTCACACAGACAAAACTGACGTGCACATGTGGTAGCGGAGTAGCAAGGCAACTGTTTCTGTTCATTATGTTACCCTTTTGTCACGACCTCCAGAAAAATGATGAACGAATATCGCTGCCGCAACTTTCTCGCCGAGCAAATACTGGAAGAGATGGGTAAACCCGTGCTGCAGAGTCGACTCGGGATGGCGTTCAACTCAGAAGGAACCAGCATTGCTCGTCGCTCGCAGGACCCGCGCGCCAACGGCTTGTTTGATGTCGGCTCTGCTAATTACCAGGATTGGCTGACTAAGTATACTTACATAATTTATTACCTACAATCAACAAAGTCAACTGATCACCCTTATAAAGATTTTTCATTAACATTTTTAATTTAAAGTTTTGTTGTTGTATGGAAACATTTATCAATTATGATTCAAAAATCCTGATAAACATGTACACAATGCTAGGTTATTTAGTCAAATAAACTCTACCACCACTTGAAATATTCCAGAATTGTTTTAAGAAACCCTGCAGGCTATTATTATTACGTATATACATTACAGTTGAGAGCTTATCAAGCAAGAGAAAATGTTCTCTAGAGGGGCAGCAGCCCTCCCTGCCCCCCCCCCCCCTGGCGACTCCCTTGGTTATAATGTAAATAGAATTTCCTTGCTCTTTACTCTTTGGTTTTACTAAAATAGGGTTGCCTTTTTTGTTCAATAAACTGTTTTTAGGTAATTCATACGGTGTCGTACTACTAAGTATTATGATTTGCCTAAGGATTCTTCGGAAGAAACCATCATATTTCGTAACACTCTGTATAAACTTTTGCTGTACCTCATCAACTCACCATCACAGGGTAGCAGCCCTTAATGACGTGTATCGTCATTATAACGCCGCGGCGGGCCCCGCCGTCTCAGCCGTTCCCGGCAACTCCTCGGTCCAGCTGCAGACCAGAGACGGCTACGAGTTCTACGAGGGCGGAGACGTCACCGCGTATGCAGAGCCTGAGCAGCCGTCACACGACGTCTCCAAATACAGTAAGGATTACCCTAATAAGACAAAATATTAACCGAGTACTGACAGAGCGACGTGCTTCGCTAGGTCTCCCCATTCGAGATCAGGAAGTTCCTCGCAAAGTGCTCTGGGGTCCGATTTTCGAAAATAGGTGCATCACTCGAAACTACTTTTAAAATGATGAAAGATTTTGCTGAATTTGAAATTAAAGGTAGGTACTTTTGTATATGTGAATAATTAATGACTAGAGTAAGACATTGTAACATCACAACCTCATCTCACCTTTTTTTCATTCGTCCACTTGAATCCATAAGATAAAATGACGGTAGATAAAATCCTAGTAGACGTGAGGCTAGATTCCAGTTCTACTTTAATGTCCTACCAAACACTATTCTATAGGTCCACACATTGCAGGCGGAGGCTACGAGTACTCGATGCCCCCTCCCCCTCCCCCGCTCTACCACCCGCCTGTGCACGCGCATGAGGAATACGTGCACGTCGAGAAAGACAGCCACGGCCTTGGACTCTCAGAACTATTTGACATCTCGCTCACTGGGATCGCCTTTCTCTCTTTCGGGATGTTTGTGCTGCAGGTGCTGATGTGTATCACTATGGTAAGTTTGACAAAGTAACAATGGGATATGAGCGTTCCTAGAAAGCGCTACCGTGTCTAAGAAAACTGCTAGAAGAGTATGCGTCCAAGCTACAAAAAGGGTTTTGGTATAGTAACGCTTAGTATTTGGTACCTATTAATTTTAACTTATATGTATACTCTTACTATTGCTAAGAAATTAATCATTAGGTACCTCAGACCGAACAAACAGTAAACACAAAGTTTTGCGAAAAGCACATGAGGTATTGTCTTAGCTCTCTAGGCTGACAACGCAGCCGCAATCTTGTGCTGCGGATGACCATGGTCGTGGTGTTCACTTACCGTCAGATGACCACCTGCTAGTTTGCCTTCCTTGTCGTGTAAATAAAGAAATAAATAATGTTAAAGCTGCATTTAATATAAACGGTACCTTCCAGCATCCTCAAGAAACCCAAGTGATGCAGATGGTTGACAACAGCGGGGACACCGTCAACGTGGACGAGGTGTTCCGCTTCAAGCGTGACGTGGAACGTTCGAGAGTGTCTACCGTCAACACGTTGGCTAAATACGCTTTAATAGCGCTAAAGCCGCGATCTACCCCCTGCTTGTACCGGGTGCTGTGCTTGGGGAATAAAAGGGCAAGGAATATACAAGATGGGAACAAGTATTGGCTACCGATTTGGCAGTAAGTATTTTATAGTGACGTATTTGCTTTTGAAAAATTGATATAATAGTCGAGTTTTACGTTGACAAGATCCTATTAATTGAATGAATGTGTTTTGTTCTTCTATATAGTCGCTAAGTATGAGAAACATTTACATGGAAAATATGGGAACTATTTAATTTTCATGTCTTAACATATATGTAGATTACGAAATTTCTGTTTGCTACACAAAACATCTAGCCGTTGTAGCGTGATAGAGAGACAAACATACTAAAGCCCAGTTTACATCACGCAACTAACATTACGTTGCGCGGCCGATGAGCAAACGCCTTAGTAAGAATAATAAGTGATCAATCAAACGCCGCGGTGTAATGTTAGTTGCACCAAATTGAGTTTATTATTATTAAAGCGAGCTTCAATAAGAAATCTCGGCTAAATAACATTAAATTAAATATTAAAAAACCCCGCACACATCAATCGAGTAGTCAATCAATTGCGGGTGGTAGGGCCTTGTGCAAGGTCCGTCCGGATCGCTACCACCATCTTACTCGCTAATCCTGCCGCTAAGTAGCAGTGCTTGCACTGCTGTGTTCCGGTGTGGAGAGTAAGACAGCCGGGGAAATTACGGGCACAAGAGGCATTGCATACTAGTCCTCTAGGTTGGCAACGCATCTGCAATCCCTCCGGGGTTGCGGGTGTCTATGGGCAGTGGTGATCACTTACCATCAGGTGACCCACTTGTTCGTTTGCCTTCCTATTCATAAAAAAAAAAAAAAATCAAGTCAATTTTATGCCAAAAATGATACTCTTCAAACAGCTGCACCAATTTTTACCAAACATAGCTAAGTACCACCGCAAGGAAACTGACTTTCGAAGGAAAAAAACCACATTGAAATCGGTCCATCCGTTTGAGAGCTACAATGCCACAGCAAACACACACACACACACACACACACAAATACATCAACGCGAAACTTATAACACCCCTCTTTTTGCGTTGGGGTTAAAAATGTGCGCCGGTGCGACTCTAGTCAAATACCCTTCTAATATAATACGCGCATGGCTATTATTGAATGTAGCGATTATGCTAGTACCTAGAGAATTTGGCACGCGTCTTCTCTAGGGCCCCTGGTGCGCTATTTGCTCTGATAGCTAATGGTTTGATTGTTTTCAGTGCAGGAGTAGCTTGGACGCATGGCAAGACGCTGGGGGCGCTGAGGGCGGCGGCGCTGGGGCTGGGCGGCGCAGACTGTGACAGCCTCTACCCGCCCGCCCACTGCACGTAACTGGATTGTTACTGATTTGTTTTCCCGAAATCGCTTATCGGTTTACCATAATCTAGATCATACCTAGTTTGTATTTCACACAGAAATCCCGATTTATACCTATGTAACAATATTAACGATCAAAGTGATTTTTCGCTCTTTATTTTCTTGTTGACGACTGTAACGGAAAAACTCACGATTTTGTGTAGGTTTGGGCAAAGATGGAAAAGCGAAACAAACTAGAGTTAATGAATATGGAGGATAATAGTTAATTCTCCAAAGTTAAAATGTGAACTTTTAATCTTCTATTTATGACAAATAAAACAAAATAAAATAAGTACTTGTGATATTTTTATTTTAGTCTTTGTAACAAACTGAATGTGAGTTTGTCTACTTCGACTTTATCGACTTTACAGTTTTTTGCTAACATAATTATTTCTAGGCTGAACTTTTGACATGTTAAACTTATATTTTAATAATTAAAATTTCATGACAATTGAACTTATTCTTCTATACCTAATATTAATAGTAATATTTCAAGGCGGATAAATAATTTAAAACTTATGATTCAGTTCGCTTATGTATTAAACTGACCAACTCTATTTTATCTACATAAAGGGCCTGTTTCACCACTCTGTTAAATTCCAGTTATCTATGATGACATCTCTGTCTGTTACGTAGTAATAAATAGAGACAGAATCATAGATAACTTACAATTAAGATAAAGTAACTGGAACTTAGAGACTACAGGGGGTGGTTGGACAGGCCCTAGTTCATGACTTAGATTCTACACTCTTTATTTGTTTAGCACTGCGAGCAAGATACAAAATGATGTTGTACGAGTATGTCTTTTAGTTATTGCCTATCCAATAACAACGAATCACAAAAATACTTGATCAATTAATCGAAATGCAATCAATTTGTAGAAGACAAAATGGTAGCTGGCAAACGTCAAGCAGTAGGTATATTGTTTGCCCACACGTCTCTATATTTACTCTAACACCAGTAAATCTGACCACTTCGATCTAGGCCACGAAATGTGACGAAAGTAGCGAGTCGATCATTGTATACTCTTCACACCGCAATTAAAATGGTTAACAGACTATGAACATTACGAAAATGGAACAGTTAACTTGTGAATGGCAAAAACGATGTTTACTTGGATGTAATAATACACGTGAAAACGTAGTGTCAAATTGCGTTGGAGCCTTGGAGCTCGATAATACGTAGAAAAAGAATGCACTTTTTTCATTCGTATATCAGTTTCATAATGACACAGTTAAACAATCTCTACAACTTTTGTGATGGCTCTACTTTATAATATTAAAACGGCCCGCAAGTTCTGAAAACGAATATGTCCACCAGAAATGTGACGTAATTTCCGTTACCATCTTATTTCAGTCTTCAATTTAGATATTTTTTCTTTCAAGAAATTCCAAAACTAGGTTTCCATAAATCTACGGCGGAGTAGAAGGTAAAGTAACAGGCGTAAAGACGCAACTTAGCGGCGCGTACGCATAAGGATTCAAAAGGGAATACGCTTGAGAAGTGTGTCCGAAAATTTGCCCCGGAAAGAGTCCTTGCCTTTGGGCGATCTTGAGTCGTGAGGTCAACTGTTTTTTCCATTTCGTCCTTCGATTTTGGAACCAAGTTTTGATCTGCACTTCTGTGAGCCCGAGTGCTTTGGACAGTTCCATTCTTTTGGAAACGCTAAGATATTTGTCTAGTTTGAATTCGGCTTCGAGGCGTTCTAGCTGCTTTGCGCTGTAAGCTTGTCGAGGTTTTCGCTCAGGCCCGGCTCGGCGCGGTCGTCGGTTGTTTTTGTCATCTGGTAAAAAAATATACAGTCAGAAATGTGTTAATTGTACAGAATGTGATAGGTAATTATGAAGAATGATTAGGGAAGTACAAAATGAATATTGGACCTAGTACTAGTAGGTAAAACAAGATAAGATAGCAGTACCGAATTCAGTCATGGAAATGTAATTATAACGTTTGTTAACTTGAAAAAATGTGTTATTTTTAGTAGTATTTATCTAAGTGTCTAAATGTAACGTACTCGTAATGCTGTCTGTATAAACTCGTACCGTTAATTTAAAATTCATGTTCTCGTCTAAAATTTTAGTTATATCTAGTACCATTTTCGTAAACTACTGGTATAACATTAAATTGAAAGTGACATCGTGTTACAAGGCTAGACAAAGCCTTTAATTTTTCTTTTCTTTAACATAAAATTCACCTGCGATCCACGTTGTGAATTATTTGTACACGCTAAGAAGTCTTCGTAGCGTCGCAGTTGTACGAGATTAAATACAGTTTCGGATATTCCCCGATAAGTAACGATCTAATTGCACATGTAAATACGTTACATATCTTCGGAGAAAGCAAGCAATCGAAGACAACAATCGATCACTACGCCCTACATATATAAGACATGTAGCGTCTCTCCACCTCGTTAGCAAAAGCCCGCCATTTACAAAGTAGCTCTCACTAAAGACCAATACACGGTAAAGTTTTTGTCGACTAATCGGAATTGTCGCGGGCTCTCGTTAAGTGGCTATAAACACAATCAGGCTGTTTGCCTGCGCCCGCGCTGACGGCGAACGTAAACACCACGCTGTATGGCGAATGACGCGCTAAACCGTACGCTAAACATTTACGTAAGTTGGTCTCCTATATAAAAATAAATCTTCATTACTTTTTCAACAATATAAGACGCCTTTTTCCTTCATTTTGGGGTTGAAATTATCGGTTTTTTCAATCAATTCCGATTTTTTTTACTACCGACGCGTTCTTAACTAGGAATGTCCGTGCTTATTTTTTAATCGCGTCGTACAGTGTTAAGGCGGTGGGTAAATACAGAGCTTTGTTGGCAATTATCAGTTGGCAGCTGTTGACAGACACCTCGGTGCGAAGTCTCGACCACCGAGCGACGGCTAACGAGGATTCGCCGAACGACGACGGCCGAAGACGAAGTGTTGGTTTTACAAATTAGTGCCGGTGGACATTTTTCACGTGTTACAGTGCGTTGTGAGATAATTGTGTGCACTGAATTTGTGTGTCAATAAAGTAAAAGGGTTTATATTTATTTCAAGTCAAATTACTTAAGATTGATCAGCATAGTATTAACTTCTAACTTTTCTAAAAGCTTTATCATTTAAAAGTACTTAGAACAATTTAATGCCAAAGTTTCCCTATATTTTCTCTGACGGGCAGATTTTGTATTTAAAAGAAAAATTATGCTACATTTTTCTAGTAAAGACCACAACCGTCACAAAAACCATTTTATTAGTTACTTTTTGCCACTTCCGTTACATACAACACAAATATAGTAGTTACAAATATTTGTTACTGAATACCCAGTATCTGCTATTGCTCAAAAGCGATCTACACCAGACAACCGTTTAAGTACAGAAATGAGTTTGAACCGGATGAAGTAGGTGGCGGAAACAAACAAATACGATAAACCATTGAGGTCTCCAATAGTGGCACATTTTTGAAGCTTTCATGTAAAAGGGATTGGGCGAAAATCATAGGAATCATGACTATTTTAATTCCATTACATCTATACGCCCACAATCTTGTTATACGTGGCCTGTAGTTCCTGTCACCTTAGGCTCTGCCTACCCCGCAAGGGATAAAGATGTGATTTGTGTGGATTGCGCTGAAATTTGGCACGCAGATAGTATGATATCAGCACCCGCTAAGAAAAGATTTGGCAACAGGGCCAGATTTAGTTGGTTTAAGAAGTTCCACTCCAAATGTGAATTCTGCACGGACAGAGTCGCGGGCAACAGCTAGTCACTACTAATATTATAAATGCGAAAGTAACTCTGTCTGTCTGTTACGCTTTCACGCCTAAACCAGTGAACCGATTTTAATGAAATATGGTACAGAGATAGGTTCAGTCCCGGGAAAGGACCTAGGATAGTTTTTTTCTCGGAAAATCGCATAGTTCCCGCGAGATAGCGATAACAGAATTCTACAAAGACGGATTCGTGGGCAACCGCTAGTTATAAATAAATCAAAAAAGGCCGAAAAATTAACACTACCTAACCTACATTATTAATAAAATAACAGATATTATTATACAAATGAAAATGCCTGTACAAATAAACAAATGCAAACGTATAAAGTTAATAGGACAGGTACTTAAATTGGTAGGTACATAGTACCTATATGAAGAATTTGTATCTCAAAGACAACTCCAGTTAATTGTTTGAACACTTCGTACCAATGTGTAGAAAGTTCAAGCGGCAGGTACCTTTTCCCGGAGGTACCACATTCACACTAAATTTTATAGCCACTGCGTCCGTAAGTGAGAAGACTGTGGTCAAACAACGAGTTTGTGTTTGTCACCAATAAATGAACCAAAAATGTTGTAAATCAAACTACCTGGTCACGCTTGAAGGTGTTGGTGAATGTAAGTGCGTGGGTGATGCTTTACAGCCGGCTCTTAAAGTTTTAAAACATTTATAATAATTATCATCATCATTATCATATCAACCATTGAGTTGAAAAATGAATGTTCGGATTTGGGCGCCGATTAAAAAAACTTATTTTGGACAAATCATTGTACTCTGTAAAAGACTATAGTGAAATGTTTTTTCCTGACACTGAATGATCCATTTGTACTTTGTTGTACTTTGTACATATTGTTAAAATTTTATTTTGATTTTTTATTTTATATTAATTTTATTTTAATATTTTATTATTTGTAATCATAAGCAATGACGAACCCTAGCGGAGAATTGGTTTGATTGTACCTACCTAATTGTTTTATTTAATAATATTATTGTTTTTGAATTTGACATTTTTGTAATATTGAATTGATTTTTGTTGTTTGATTTTATTTAATTTTGTTTGCTCTTGACGATTTCAGTCTGAATTCTTCTAACTTGACAGTGTACAATTTATGATGTAATTTTTATTGAATGAATAAATAATCTAATCTAACCTAATCTAGGAAGTCCTTCAAGCGAATTAGCTCGTTGAAGTGCCAATGGGCGTTGAGACCAAAAGGCTCTCGGGTGGAGACCGTGGATCGGCAAGCGCAGTGTAGGACTACCAACAAGGTTGACGGAGACCTGGTTAAGGCCGTTCACGGTGGATGCAAGCCGCTTCCGAACGAGGCAACTGAGGTCTCAACAGTGGACGTCCTGTGGCTTATATGTATACTCGGTCTCCTTTTTTTTTTTCTATATAAGAGGGGGCAAACGAGCAGACGGGTCACCTGATAGAAAGCAATCACCGACGCCCAGGGACACCTGCAAGACATGGGGAATCACAAGTGCGTTGCCGGCCTTTGAGGAACAGGAAGGCTTGCTTTTTAAGGATCCCTAAATTGTACCGCTCCTTACCTATCATTGCATGAATACGAGGGCCATATTTTTTGTCGCTGTGTATATTTCCGAACGGTACGATTTAGAGTTTTTCTAAAAACGAGCTAAATATTTTTTTAAAGGGCCGACATCCATAACCCTATTATGTTATGGGTCTCGGCGGCGGTAATAACTTGCCAACAAGTGATCCATGCCCGTTTGTACCCTGTAATATAAAAATGAAATACAAAATATAGATGGCGCCTGCTAGTTCATTCGCGTGGTCTTTTCTTTTATAGGAGAGTAGAATCGTCCCACGATAACTCTGTATGATGCTCCAATTTTGCTTACTCTGGCTATACATCAAATTTTAATACATCTACTGCACTGTTATTATGTAAAAATGTGTTATTTTGTTTGATCTCGTCCCAAAAGAATCGCATTTCGGTATCCGTAATAATCTCAGTCTCAGTTACTTCGAGTAATCGAGGTTCTACTGTAGTCGAAAACTCTGTTAGCGCTGTAGATGTGGGTCCCAAATATACTGGAAAAAATCGCCCCCCAGCAGTTTCTACTCAACTCTGTTTCTACAGAAGCGACCCATAATTCAAGTTAAACCGAAATCACACTAAACATTAGATCTCATCCCTAATAAAACGAGAGCAACAAATAATGAAGTGTTGCGTGCGGGCGGCGTGTGAAATGCCACACCGGGGCTCGGCACGCGATACAAACGACGTGTGGTGAATCGTTACGAGTAT
Organism: Pandemis corylana; assembly: GCA_949127965.1. Lineage (NCBI taxonomy): Eukaryota > Metazoa > Arthropoda > Insecta > Lepidoptera > Tortricidae > Pandemis > Pandemis corylana. The sequence continues at coordinate 7,993,980 of OX421856.1, read as the reverse complement.
CTTCCTGGATTTGGGCTGATCGTTGATTAATGTAGTATTTCTACGTTCACCGACTAACTCTTGCTTATTATTGCTCTATTTAAAAAGAAGAGGTTTCTGTAGGTACCTGCTAGGTACTGTTTTTATTTTTTGTTTGATAATTATCTATATCTATAACATTACACTACATACATTACATTTGTATTTGATGTCGGTTAAAGTTTTAACCTTTTCACCGTCACGTCAAATACAAGAGACGTCACCCATACGCCAGACTTCTTTATTACGAGGGCTTAACTTGAACCTAAACTCAATTAAACGAAGGTTGCTTTTGCATTTAAATAAGAAACGTATATATAGGGCGTTGGCGTTGAACCTGCGGTGCTGATATATGTGTCGTTGGCGTCAAAAAGGTTAAGGAAATCTAAATATATATAACTCAAAGGTGACTGACTGACTGACTGACTGACATAGTGATATATCAACGCACAGTCCAAACCACTGGACGGATCGGGCTGAAATTTGGCATGCAGGTAGATGTTATGACGTAGGTATCCGCTAAGAAAGGATTTTGATCAATTCTACCCCCAAGGGAATAAAATAGGGGATGAAACTTTGTATGAAACTTTGTCAGTTTTAAACCGATCGGGCTGAGACTTTACATGCATAAAGCTACTGTGACGTAGGCATCCTCTAAGAACGGATTGCGTAATTTCTGCGGGATAGCGATAAACGAATTCTATGCAGACGAAGTTGCGGGCAACAGCTAGTAAAAAATATGATTCACGGTTAATTATTTTAGACATGTTTTGTAACGGGATATAGATTGCGATTACTTCTCATGAGTTCCCTATATTTCGAAGCATTTTTGTCTACCAGTGGCCATGATGCATACACGTACAACTGCATAGAAATATCTAGACCTCATTAAAGGTAATCTTAGGGCACGATTTTTAAACTATCTCAGTCGAAAGTAGGTACCAGTTGAAAGTATAACATTTGTATAGGTTCAAAACTTCGGATCAAATTAAATTTTCGGGTAGTTCACTAGATTAATTATAATGTGGGTCGCACCGAGCGAGTTACGTTTATAATATTAGCCATAACCGACGATTTTATACGACAAATTCGTTAGTTATAGTTTATTTCATGTATTATAGGTTGGAAAAACGAGGAAGTCAGTCACACGACGATGAGTGATTTCCACCCCCCATGGACACCAAAGGAAAGGTTAAAGTTATTGTTACAGTGACTTGGTGCAACTCAATATTCATAGAGCTATTATTTTCCTCTAAGCTATTTACTTTAACCCAATAATCCAAGATAAAACACAATTTTTCACCACTGTCGAGTAGTATTTTTGGACATTTGCTGTCAAAAATCAGGCCTGTGGTCTATATTCCGTAAAAATATGTCTAATTAAAAGCACTTCCATGCTGGCCTGGGAGCAAAGGAAAAACATAGAATGTATCAGTTGCTTCTCGTCCCGCGCAGATGGTAAAAGCCCATCGAGGAAATGGGCGAAATTCTTAGGAATCATGCTATAGGCGATGCGGCCAAAAACCCATCACTAGTTTGATTCCTTTTTCCACCTATACGCTTTAAATCATGCTAAACGTGGCCTTTAGGTTTTGTTACCTCAGACTCTGTCTACCCCGTAAGGGATATAGACGTGATTTGTGTATGTATGTATTAAAAGCTGAATAAGCCGTAAGAAAAAGTGGTTTTGGGATAATTTAAATTTCAAAGATGGCAATGTTCCTTTTTTAAATAGTTATGCTCATTCTTTGTCGGAGAAAGCTGCCAGTTTTTAGTCCCCTGTAACGTAGACAAGCATTTTAATGAGGCCGATAGACCTAGGACCCTACGGACCAAAGGTTTGGAACACCGAATAGAACAAATCTAACGTGGACTTCTGAGCACTATTGTATCAGTTAAGTAGACCTTAAAGCACTGGTACGAAATTAAACCTAAATTACTTTTATTACATTGGCGGCAGTTAAATATATGTTTTAATTTACTAAGTTATTTTAAGTTAGCCTAACTTTATATTTTAATGAAATAAAGTGTATCCGGGATGCTCACTTTTTACCGGATAATTTGTTTTAATTTGTCATTGATATACATGTAGAAATATAATATAGGTATTTTTTTGTACGCAGATACAAGAAAGCGAGTAGCCCCTTTCTCAGCGCGCTTAGCTCGTAGGACGTTGATGGCATAAGACAAGATGAGATAAAATATACATACCAAATAACGTGGTGCAGAAACTAACGTGCCTATTGAAAGGAATTTAAAAAAAATTGAATGGAAATTGAGCTTTCCATTTCCGATACGAATAATTTTCTCTACTTTTCTGAAAATGTCTACTAATTTTCGAGAACTATTCAGACATTTTGAAAAGTTTTTCGCAACTTGTACATTCTGTAGCGAGCCGCCCCTCGCTTAGCACGCTTAGCTCTGGACAGGACGTTGGCGTCACTGGACAATATGAGATAGAATATACATACCAAAGAACGTGGTGGATAGTAATGCGCCGCAAGCCAGTGCGCGTACGCGTGTCCCGCAAGCAGCCCCTCGCTTAGCGCGCTTAGCTTTGGGCGGGACGTTGATGACACTAGACAAGATAAGATAGAATATACATACCAAAGAACGTGGTGGATGGTTGGTGCGCCGCAAGCCAGTGCGCGTACGCGTGTCCCGCGAGCAGCCCCTCGCTTAGCGCGCTTAGCTTTGGGCGGGACGTTGATGACACTAGACAAGATAAGATAGAATATACATACCAAAGAACGTGGTGGATGGTTGGTGCGCCGCAAGCCAGTGCGCGTACGCGTGTCCTGCGAGCAGCCCCTCGCTTAGCGCGCTTAGCTCTGGGCAGGATGTTGATGACACTAGACAAGACGAAATAGTTATTAAATCAAGCGTTCATTTGCGACTTTGCTAGTTCATTACTTTGCACAGAAGGTCCATTTCAAGGAATACGTAAAGAATTTTTCACTTTATTGACGAGACAATGGGGTTCTCTTCTCTTAATTATTATTAGTTTCAGACGGCAGTACTCATGAAACGATATCCTTCCCCGTTATTAATTGCTTAAATACAACGCCCAAAGAATGGCTAATTTTTACTTATTCTTTACTACTTAATACCTTTTCCAAGCTGTTTCCATGACTTGACTTCACTAAAGTAAGTAAAGTCAATTGACAATTAACACAAAAGTTGGAATGTCTCTAAAACTAAGCCGGATCTAGCCTATCTCATACGACATTTTAGTCTTAAAATATGTTCAGGAATTTAGTGCTAAAATCTTAGAGAATTTAGACATTAAAAGCCTTCGGGTTCCTCTCAGGCTATGTACTATCAGTATTTATTTAAATAGTATAACTGGTCAATTTTGAAAAATGTCTAGGAGTTACGGCGAGAACATAACGTTGCATCTCTTTATGTACCTTCAAAATATCATTAATGGCTCTTCTCAATTGTAGGGACATACATACCACCCATTGTAGGTATTCATAGGAAATTGTCGGACTATCTTCCATGGTAGGTATAAGATTAAATAGCAAGAGCAATATTTTATGTCGCGCATTGCTTTAAACCAAATGCACAATATATATAATTTTAAAGTGATCAAAATGTACATCTATAGATGACGGATATAGAATAAATTGTTCTAAAACTGTTACAATTTATATAATTGATATTCACCATTATGTTCATCAGTAGTTTCTTCAAATTGTTCACTTTCTATTGGCGACTGATCACCACTGTTCTTATTATTCCCTAAAATACTGTCAATGAGGAAAGTTTTACTCTTCGCATTGATCACACTATCACTTCTTATTTTGGTAGGCAATATCACACGAGTTTGCTCATACATCCGTCCTCTGTTTCCATTAATAAACGGAATTGGAACTAGATTTTGTATTTTTTCATTGCACAGCCCGCGCTCACTGTTTTCACAAATAACGTCTATCGTTTCGTTTTCACTATCATCTGTCACCGATTCGCATTCATCGATAGACATTTTACGCGGATCACACACATTATTATAGTTTTGACTTAATTTCGAACTGGCTTCTGTCTCACACGTGCTTGAAATATGGTTAAGTTCCATAGTCACTTACAAGTCAATAAATTGTAGTATGTCGTATTGTTACTATTATGTTTTGAATGTCACTCCACTTTTTGTTATAAATCGTCGACCCAACGTGAAACTAGGTCCTCTTGACCAAAGCAAAGTGTACCAACTAAGATTCTGTTGTCGCTTCTGCCTCAGGAGCTGATAATTGCTTTCGAAAATAGGTGGCGCCAAGTAAGCAGCCGTAGGTACTAATATCACGGAATGCTGCTCCGCTACTGGTCGTTTGATAAGTAGGGGGGATAACGCCATCTTAAGTAGGAGGGGCTTAAGTAACCGCCTGTGAAAATTCACACCTTTCTTTTATTTGATAACACGTTATGTCAGAGCTCTTTGGCGCACAAAGGGTCTCTAAAAGCTCATGATGGGCATCGGATCGAATATCTCTCCGTTATTGTTTGATTTATGTCGGCAATTTGCGTGATTTATTGTAAACGATCTCGGGTTTTAATGTAAGTGGTTAAGAGGGAATGTTTGAATAGACAAAGTACTTAAATGTTTTTAGGGGTAGTACGGGGTTGGTTTTCTTGCACTTGTTTATGGTTTTTTTACCTTTTTATATTTGAAAAAGTAGTTTTTATCGTAGACATAGGCTATGGTCAGCCACATGTTATCAGCGGCTGACAATATAATATACATACTATGTAGTTAATACATACATACATAATACACTTCTTTATCCCTTACGGGATAGACAGAGCCAAGACAGAACAAGATCAAAATGTTACGCTTAGCATGATTGTGGGCGTATAGGTGGAAAGGGGAATCAAAATAGTGATGAGTTGCTCACCGCTCCGCCTATAATATTGATACCTAAGATTTTCGCCCATTCCCTCGATGCACGTTTACCATCTGCGTGGGAAGAGAAGCAACTGGTACATTCTATGTTTTTTATTTGCTCCCAGACCAGAATAGAAGTCAATTGCTAGTAGTTAATTGCTTGTTTTAAAGTAATTCCTATGTAAATCATCATAAGGGTGTCCTTATATGAAGGCCGAGAGAATCAGATACATTTATAGTGATGTTGCTTAAGTACATCAAATTCTCGATCGACAATTAATTGAAAAAAAGAACAATTAAAACCACCTCTTGACCACAGGGTTCTCCCACAACGATGCTGTAAAGATTCTACTTATACTTCAATAAAAAATTATAAGCAAATATATGCTGCCTTATTATAAACTATCCCAATATTTAGTACATTTCATATCGAGAGCTCACACAAAATAAAAAGTCAAGACCGAGTCCTGCAAACACTAAAGTGAGACCGTTTTAAATAAATAATAAATTACGTCTTGATTAGTTGACAAAGTTTGGTTGCTGTAGGTAAAGTAAGATGTTATAGTTATATTAAATGACTTGAGTAAATGTATTATTAGTTAAGTAGAATTAAATTATTGTGTAGGTACGTATTTATTTTGTAATAATGACTTTCTGCCAAGTTTCTTGCGGCGCGTTCTTCCTGGAGACGATGGTCTTTCCGAATGCGCTGGTAGTTTCAAAAAAGGGCATGTAATAGAGCCCTTGGTGGCCTATTTGCAAAATAAAAGATTTGATTTTGATATCAATATAATAATATGGCTTGGTATTTAGTAAATAAATAAATTCCTTGATCATAATGTCCCACGGAATACAAAATAAAAGGGATTTATGTTTTTGCTTCTAAATGGCTCTCTCAGTGATTATAATGACTAGAAACTTTATATTTGACATGCAAGTAAATAAAAAACGTTCGCCTGGATTTTCCATAATTCCTATAGACTTAAAGAATAAAGTGGATTGTTTAAATCGATGTTAATAAACTTAAAATTTGACTGACTTATACCTTCATAGTGAACCAAAAAAGTATTTTCGAAATTCCCACGGGATACGGAGAAAGGTTTATTTATGTTATCACTTTAAAACGGTTTTATCCCCACAACTATAATTCAATTTTTAAGTCTCCATTATCTCTATACGAAAGACCAGTACGAAAAACATCAGTGATTCTTATCCCTTAAGAATTTGGAAAAATCCTAAAAGCAGTTTTTAGCTGGTACAATGATCTAATTTAAGTTTGATATGCACGTTGATCATTAAAGCAGTGGAAAACCGTATTCAGGATTTACCGAATTTTTTTAACCTTTTTACCACCGACAGTTAAACTCTGGAATCAGTTGGCGGCAGTTTATACGGACAAGCACACCTTAGAAATCTTCAAAAAACGAGTCTACTCTATTCTTAAAGGGCTGGCAATGCAACTGTAACCACCCTATGTTATGGGTGTCCATGGAAGCAGTGATAGTTTCCATCATTATATAAAAATATCACGAGATAAGAATCCAAGAGGCTTATTCGGACTAACCGGTATAGAGACTTAAGTCCGATTAGTTAGTCGAACCAACCGGAAAAAAAAGTTCACGTGGTTTGATCGGTAGGACAAAGATCGGTAGGAAAGGCCAGAGGGTAAAATTTGACAAGACATACTCGTAAACCTTGAGAATCATTGAGATGAACTAATCTATACATATAATAAAGCTGAAGAAAGTCGAAAGTCGGTAAGTACATGGAAAATATTTAAAAAAAAATTAGCTGAGGATATGTTGTACTTAGAACCGATAACAGAACACGTTCCAACAGATTTTAGAATTTTTGTCTGTTTATCTGTTTATCTGTATATTTGCGAGCGCATCACGTGAAAACGGCTTAACAGATTTTGATGCAAACTTTACTAATCTGTTGAGAAAATCACCGGCCAGGTTATAGGCTACTTTTTATGCCGAAAAATAGCATAGTTCCCGCGGGATAGCGATAAACATGTCAATTGCTAATTCTACGCGGAAGTCGTGAGCAGAAGCTAGTTAGAGAATAAAGGGAATTCATACTTTCATTTTATAGTGGCCCTGTCTTTAGAATTGGTAATATATAAAGTTTTTTGAATTAAAAGGTAACCTAATGTACATGTTCGTTCAGAGTGCAACCTATTTAAGCGTTGGTAGTAGATAAATATACCTACAAAATATCCTATTACTACTAAGCCATTAACTGTCGATTGTGTATTTCAGACTTGAATACCTGTGATGTGACAGACAGACAAACAAACAGAGAGCAATAAATATGGGATCACGAGACGAAATCACAAACTATCATGATTACGGAAGCCCGTAGTTGCAATGCTGGTCCATGCTGGTATGGAAGTAAAGAAAGAACATAGAAAGTACCAGTTGCTTCTCGTCCCGCGCAGGTGGTAAAAGCCCATCGAGGGAATGGGCGAAAATCTTAGGAATCATGTTATAGGCCAGGGGTGGCGAACCTTTTTCGGTGGACGTGCCATTTTTTCACAAATAATGTAACATTTGGCTCTGACCTATCATCAGACCTTGTTGTCTTAAGAGTGTGTTGTTATATTACCATCATATAACGATATTGCCATTATTGACGTGCCCGAATTATTTTGAAGCGTGCTCAACTATTTTCAAGCGTATTTATTTTAGGGTTCTGTACCTAAAGGGTAAAAATGAGACCCTATTACTAAGACTGTCTGTCTGTCAGCAGGTAGTATCTAATGAACCGTGATAGCTAGACAGTTGGAATTTTCACGTATGATGCATTTATGTTGCCGCTATAAACGATAATAAAAACAGAATAAAATAAATATTTAAGTGGAGCTCACGTACACAACAAACGCGATTTTATTGCCGTTTTTTCCTCGATATTAATAACGGCAAGGTAAACGCATAAATTCACAGGATATTTAGTATTAAGAATTATAAATATTTAAGGGGGGCTCCCATACAACAGACGTGATTTTTTTGAGACACGGACAAGTGAAACTAAAAGAAAGGTTATAATATAGTGTCTTATGTTGTATATGTAGGTAATGGTACGGAACCCCTTGTGCGCGAGTCCGTCTCGCACTTGACTGGTTTTTTACGCGATAAGAAAGGCAAACGAGCTAGTGGGTCACCTGATGGTAAGTGTGCACCACCACCCATGGATACTTGCAACACTAGGGGATTGCAGATGCCTTGCCAGCCTAGGACTAAGATATATATATACCTCATTTGTCAGTAATTTTACCGGCTGTCTTACTCTCCACGCCGGAGCACTAGTAGAGACTTTATACATCTCTACTATAGACTAATATAATTTAAGGCTCGGGGACCTTATATATTCCTTTTATAAGTGTATTTAATTTAAGTATTCTTACTGTATTTTATTTTGAAAAAATGACTTTTTGCCGAGTTTCTTGCAGCGCATTCTTCTTGGCAATGATGGTATTTCCGAATGCGCTGGTAGTTTAAAAAAAAACACGTAAAAGAGCCCAAGGCGGCCAATTTGCAAAAATTTAATTTTGATTTTTGTATTTTTATTTGCATAACCGTGTAAGCACTGCTGTTTGGCGGCAGGATTAGCGAGTAAGACGGTGGAAGCGATCCGAACGTATCTAGCACGTGGTCTGAATTCCAAATTATAGTAAACCGTAGAATGAAAACAGGGGCCCGATTTTTGACCCACGTCACTCTAAAGTACCATTCGAAAGTCGATACTTACATTTTTGTGCACCTATTGCTACAAAGCGATTCAAAATATACAATAAAATACAGTCGAACATAGAACCTCGTTCTTTTTTTGTAGTCGGTTAAATAGATTTTTCTTCTAATCTATTTCAAATTCAGCCCAACTTTTCACCACTTTTGTGTAGCATTTTCACATACAATATGCTATCAAAAATCGGTCCAAAGTCCCACTAAGTGATACTACGTTTTACTGTCATAGAAGTGATAAAGCGTTAGCAGCGCTCTCTATGGTAAGTACAAGTGAAACTATTTCAAACACCTTGCTACGTTCGCCACCCTAAATGCGTTTCCAAGCCCACCGGCATCTTTTCCACACCTAATTCATTATATCAACGGGTGATAGATGTCGCTACAGTAGATGAAAAGCAGCGACGCTTTCTCCGTCCAGTTTGTGATCTTTTCCCGTTAGATGGCGTTACTACACTTGAAGAAGTTTTTCTTCCCACGCCTACACTTGTTGAATAATTTTCTTTTCGAACTTTTTATGGTTTAAATATAAGAGAATCATTAGTCAATTCAATCATCAATTTGTTACTATTAATTTAGCTAATCCGCTACTTTAAGAAAGAGTATGTTATAATTAAAACTAAGGTAGGTGTAGAAAGGTATCCGAAATAACAAAGACTTAGGAAATAACAACAGTAAGCACGACCATGCTGATTAATGATATTTTATAAGGATAAAGAGTTATTAAGATATTTAGATAAAAAATCGCAAAGGCAATCGAGTAGGTACTTTTTCGTATCGTTGCTAATAGAATCGAATTCAACTAGGTACCTACTTAAATTCTTCATAAATGTCCATTATTTCAATGTGATAATATCGTGAATGCTTAAGGCAACTTTGCCCCTTCTGAACAGTTTAATAGTGTAATTTTGGAGTAAAGTGTCTTTGTGGTTTGATTACATTAAGCCTTACCTATCTGTTACAGCGAACGCATTAGTCTCGAGAAGTGTTAACAGTCGCATTGAGAAAACAAAGCTCTTAATAGTTCAATTAGTTTTTTTAGTTACCTTTAGGAGCCAGGAGTTTGTGCTTTCAATATTCGGGCCCCAGATTTGACAATCGAAATGGTGTTCTGGGTAGTATAGTGTGACGACTTCAGAGCTTCATCTAACTGATATTAATTTATCTATGAGACGTTTACTCGAACGCGTTCAAGACGTATTGTTTCGTTAAAACTTATGCTAGAGACTCAGAACAATGTAAACGCCCCATTATATACACAACGTCTATTCGGTTATGCGTGTGGATAAGTTTCCTTGTATGAATACACCTTTGTTGTAACTTCGACATGAGACTTTTCAATTAGTTAAAGTGACATTAATGGTATACCTACGCACCCCTGCTTGTGCGTACTTGAATTACATTATTATAATTAGAACACAAACTGGCTAATACAAGAAAAAATGTGTCCCAAAATTTCCATTCCAATTTGTCACTCTGGTCTGGGAGCAAAGGGCTTCCATGCTGGTCTGGGAGCAAAGAAAAAACATAGAATATACCAGTTGCTTCTCTACCCGCGCAGATGGTAAAATTCCATCGAGGGAATGGGCGAAAATCATAGGAATCTTGTTATAGGCGATGAGGCTAGCAACCCATCACTATTTTGATTCCATTTTCCACCTATACGCCCACTATCTTGCTAAATGTGGCTTGTAGGACCTGTTACCTTAGGCTCTGTCTACCCCGTAAGGGATAAAGACGTGATTTGTGTATGTATCTATGTATGTAATTTGTCACTTTTTAAATATAGGTAGGCATGTATGGAACGTGAGGAACAGGAAAATAAATTCCAAGTTAAATCTGGGACACATTTTTTCTTGTATGAGAATCGATAGGGTAAACGATTCTGATTAACACGTTCACTGCGAAGCAAGGCATTATTTGCCTGGTTGATGGCTTTCTGTCTGTGCGCGCTCTAAAATCGTGCCTTCTCGCTCGGTGTGGGCGCTGTAACTCGAGAAGTACTACGCGTACGAGAGAGATATTTATATATCTAACACCCATCTTTAAAGCTTATGACGTTTAACTATTAAAAAACGCACCAGGTTTTTAAAACATAGTTCGCACTGAAGTAAAATTGAATAAGCTCAGTGCGAATACCAGGCCTTGATTTGTAGGCATGGTAGCCGCACTGAGCGTGAGAGGGGCGCGTGCGCCGCGGCTAGTGCTGTCGAGTGCTTTGTTTGTTGTCGATGATATTTTATTGCAGGTAAAAAAGCCATTGAAATAAACAACGGTCATCAATTTGTTAAAACAAGTACGAGGAAAAATTGCGTTGGTTGCTATGAAAAATTAAGAAAAACATTAACTAGTAAGCAAGCAGACAAGAAAATTAAGAAAATAAAATCGGGATGCAATCGGTGTCATAAATCGTATTGTTTGCCATGTTTTAGTGAAAAACACTTTAATTAATTATTCTTATCATTCTTTTTAATAAATTTGTCGATTTGATGCATTTGTTTTATTGTCCCATCCCTATTATTATATTTTTGTAGTGCATTACCAGGTTCAAATAACACGGCATACCTTTTTGTTGGTGCTTTAACAGGTCTGGTAAACCTGGTATCTCTTTTTTTTTAAAAAGGCATCAAGTTTCTGTCCAATTCCCGGGCGAAGGTAGTTTCAAATAGGTCCACTAATGAACTTTATACACGCGAAATTTCATTCATTCAATCCTAACATTGTTGATCCTGGGTTCATATTTCTATAAACGGCTTTCACCAGGCCATTAAAACCTAGTTCGCATACGATGAAAACTTACTACCAGATCGAAAATACCTGGTATCGCATGGTATGCTACGTACAAAAAATCAGTCTCGCAGTTAACGTGTTAAGAAAAACCCAAAATCTTTCATTTCTGGAAAAAATGTTCATGTGGATTTTTTTTGGAAAACGCTCAAAAACGTCGTAATATTTGTGCAAATTGCGAATCAGTTTCTTCGGTTGTACCTAATCAAGAACCTTTGTAGCACGGCGTTGTATCCGGTATGCAGCCCCTATTTCACTTACCCGACAATTGTCGGTGACAGGTGACAATTCAAATTTTGCGGGTGGTAGGGCCTTGTGCAAGGTCCGTCCGGATCGCTACCACCATCTTACTCGCTAATCCTGCCGCTAAGTAGCAGTGCTTGCACTGCTGTGTTCCGATGTGGAGAGTAAGACAGCCGGGGAAATTACGGGCACAAGAGGCATTTCATCTAAGTCCTCTAGGTTGGCAACGCATCTGCAATCCCTCCGGGGTTGCGGGTGTCTATGGGCAGTGGTGATCACTTACCATCAGGTGACCCACTTGCTCGTTTGCCTTCCTATTCATATAAAAAAAAAAAGAAAAAAAAAAAAGTATTGCGATGCGTGGTCAGTATGAAGTCAATCAGCGCAAATTCTTGTCGAGTTTGTAATGTGAACAGAATTGTCAGCTGTCACTGACAATTGTAGAGGTGGTGATATACTTAGGGCCAGGTGTGTATCACTTCAACGGTTTTGTATGCTCGCATATCCACATTACTGGGGCCCGATTGAAGGGACATGTTTGACATACGTGGAGATTAGGTGAAAACAGCTCTAGTTAATGTTCGTAGGTACGTATAGACAAGGCCATGGAAAAAGCTTAGAAGGATGTTACTATATCATAAAATAACCCTGAGCGCTATGCCGTCATTTCTGAGCGGTACAGATTTTTTCTCATACATTGAAAAAAAAAATTGCACTAACTTCCGGCACCACCACTTTAAAGCGGCACTAGGTCTTTCGACATTTATTTTTAATCATCTATAGCTATAAAAACGCTGTAAATTAATAATTAGTCGTAATTCCTCACTTGTACCTGATAAATTCCGTAAATGTACCGCTCAGAAATGACAGCCTTCTAAGCTTCATTCACGCTGGTTCATTTCACATGTTTTTTTTTCTATGGGCTTTTAGTCTAGTAGTCAACTGATCGAAAATTTTATTTGAGCTGTAATTTCTTAGCAATAAACAGATTTATATACCGATTTTAAGGTATACTTTCGAGTGATACCCTTTAAAAAATCAGGGGCTCGATTTCTGAACCTTTTCGCCGCCACGTCAAATACAAAGAGACGTCACCCATACGCCAGACTTCTTTATTGCGATGACATAAGTTGAACCTAAAACCCAATTGATTGAAGCTTTTGAATTGAAGTAAGGTTGCCGTTGAACCTTCGATGCTGATATATGTCTAGTTGCCGTCGAAAAAGTTAAAGTACATATATGTGATAATGCCACTCGAAAGTGGTGAAAAATTGTGCTAAATTTGAAATATGAGGAAATTAGTAAAAAAATACAGTTCTAATTAATCTAGTAAACTAGTCGAAAATTTGATTTGAGCTGTCGTTTTGTAGCAATACACAGATTTTTCCACATTCGAGTGACAATAAAATACAACCTCAACCGTAAAAACCTAATGAAATCCCTGACACACCTGACATGCCTTCATTAAAAAGCCAAGTTCAAAGCCTTACAAAAACTCCATCGCAATTTTCCCTCCGACTGCATCTAATATTGCAGCTCACTGGATTACAGTACAAGAACGCGGAGTTTTTCTTTTACACGGAATTCCAATAAGCGTAGGTGTGAGGCGTCACATTCTTCCGTCGATGTAACGCAATCTGACAGGTTATCAATGACAAAGGCGAAAGAGGATCCTGCCACGTAGACTTGCTACCATCTGATTGATATATTACGGGCTGAGAGATGTGCTAACACGATACTCGACCTTTGTTACCGAATTTGTTCACTCGCATTTTTCACCGCCGACACCTTATTGATTTATCGCGGGAGGCTTTTGTTTTTGCGTTATGGAGAGGTCTATAATGTTTAGTTTGCCGAACACGGAGATGTTATTTAATTATAATGGATCATTAAGCCGCTTTTTGAAATCACGCCCTCTGAAACTATCAGTCAAAAGTAGCGCAAAACTTGTAACAATGTAACTCGAATCAAAAGTGGATTAAAAAAAATGAAAGCTCTATATAATTTCGTTTACTAGCCTAATTTATTGAAGCGATAATTTTATAGCAGTACTTAAGTTTTCGTACATGACTTTTTATCATTTAAAAGTGGTATTTTCACAGATATGATTTTCAATTTTAAGCTTCATAAATCACTATGAGTTTAAACCTGAGTATCAAAATACAACGGAATTGAGAACCTCCTCTTTTTTTCGAAGTCGGTTGAAAATGGGCACTAACTGCAACGAATAGAACTTTTGCAAATCAACAAAATTTTCAAAAATCTTTCATACTTTTCACCACTTTAACCGTTTCTTGAGGTTAAATATTTATAACAGCCAGGGTTTCTATTCCCTTGCTATTTGCAAGAATATGGTAGTACAACGCTCGGTTTAAAAGCTTTTTCCCGTCACACGAGGGATAAGGTTATATTATCCCAAGGGATCATTGCATTTTCACGGACACGTGTCATAAGTCATGTTTGTGTGATTATTTATTAATAACGATAGATCTAATATAAGGACATCGAAATTATAGGCTGTGAAAGTGACAGCTTAGGGGACCGTTTTTTTTTACAGGACATCTCTCGAATATGCAATTCTAAAGTGGTAAAAGAACTGTGTATTTCTAAAAAACACACAACACACATAAACACGTAAATCACTTCTTTATTCCTTACGGGGTAGACAGAGCCTAAGGTAACAAGACATAAATGCCACGTTTAGCATGATTCTAAAAACATGTTTTCAATTAGTTGACGAGATTATTAAGTGCCATAACTTTATTTTAGTGTACGTACCTAAACTAAAAGAGAGTACCTTCTTTTATCTGGTATTTCAAATTTAGCTTATTTTTGCACCCTTTTCAAGCCCCAAATTACTAGCAGATCCGTCGGCAAAAAACTTGGTAATTCGACGACAAACAAAAAAATGACGAGCTAGAACCTCAATCTCTTTTAGAAGTATGAAACGAATATTAGTAAAGTCTACAAACATGCCATGCTGGTCTGTAAGCAAATAAAAAACATAGAATGTACCAGTTGCTTCTCCTCCCGCGCAGATGGTAAAAGCCCATCGAGGGAATGGGCGAAAATCATAGGAATCATGTTATAGGCGATGCGGCTAGCAACCAATCACAATTTTGATTCCATTTTCCACCTATACGCTCACAATCTTGCTAAACGTGGCCTGTAGGTCTTGTTATTTTAGACTCTGTTTACGCCGTAAGGGATAAAGACGTGATTTGTGTATGTGTATGTATGGACAAACATGAAGATCGCTGATACTGATACCTACTGAAACTTAGCATGAATTACAGCACAAACTCTTCAAACACGAAATGCAACAAAATTTGTATACCACTAGACATTAAAAAACAAAGTCTTCCGACGCGTCTGTCTGTCTAACTGTTAACAATAAATTCAAAAACTACTGAACTGATTTTCGCGCGGTTTTCACCAATAAATAGATACTCACGAAGTTTTACATATATAATTTATCAAGGTCTGTGTAAATTTGTTAAAATTTAATAATAATTGTTGGAACTTAGTCGCGAAATCGTCCATGATGCTGGCCCAGTGTAGCTACCCGTAGCCAGCGCGGCCAGGCGATGCGTAGACAATGATCCAGAGATCCTGATAAACGTTTAAAAGGTTATTAATTAAACCAAACCAAACTAACCCATAACCTGCTAAAACATTGCGGAATAATTTTAAAAGACCTTGTATATAATTGTCGTAGTTATTCTTATAATTAACAAAGTGATTTTTGTAGAACCTACCTAAAGTAAGCCTTAAGCAGACATTACCTGTAATTTAAGCGCAAACCAACAGAAAGTTATGTCAAGGTAATTAAATTACTAAACAGTAGATTAGGCTCGCCGCTTTGACAGCGAACGGTCCCTTAACAAGCAGGGTATTATGTAATTTGCTTAACAAGTAAAGGTTAAGACGCCTTCTTATTATTTAATTTATTTATTGCTTTTCACAGGTTTCCAAATTAACACCTATTCTCCATTCCAATCCATTTCAAAGTCTCTGTAAACAAACCAATGTCATCTAAATTTCCACACAATTACTCATTGTATATGCGATTAACATCACAAACACCGTAATGTTGAAGGATCACACTTGATATGTCACGAAATTTTGTACCTACCTAACAATTATACTATGATTATTATATTTAAATTTTATGTGAACTTGGGGGACTTGTTTGTTTACTGAAGTCTCAAAATGGATTCGAATGAACTATAGTTTAATGTGTTCGGCTGCAAACCTGCAGGGCACTGCATACCCACTTATTTTAAAATTTAACAAGAATTAGCATTAAAATTAAGTGCATGCTCTTTTGTTACTAATATCTTTCAAAAATTGCCAATGTCCTCGCTTTACAGAAAAACCCCTATATTAATTACGATGTTTTAACAGTGAAATGCCTCTTTCAACATGAAACTACCGTGAGACTTCATCATAATTATACAAAAGCGGATAACGGATAACACTCGAGACTCGCCTTTTATACGTGAGTTATCCGTTTTTGTGTAATTAAGAGTGGAATGTCTCTTTAATCAAAAGTAGCCTTTTTCTGTGACTTCCTCTCTATGGAAGTAGTATTTTTCATCACATTGCACGTAAACGGTATCAAAACATACAGGTTAACTTGGCCGTAAAACCCCATATAAAACCCTCGGAGTTATTTCTTAATATGAAACCCTAGGGCGGTAAGTAACGCCGGCGCCTGCGACAACCGCAGCGGCCGCCGTGGCTGCGGCACGCGGTTTTCTATGAATGATTTCCCTTTCCACCTATACGCCCTTAATCATGCTGAACGTGGCCTTAAGGTTTTGTTACCTTAGGCTCTGGCTACCCCGTAAGGGATAAAGACGTGATATATGTATGTATGTATGTATTTATTTACTCGCAAATGTGATGAAAAACATTGTGTGTTTCACGGGCGGTACGGAAATTACGAACCTCGACTCAGAAAGCCCTCGACTTCCGGCTTCTACTAGAGCCTCGATCGTAATTCCTTACTTACCGCCCTTAATACACAATGTGCTATTTGGTATTATTATCATTTGTTTCTAACGCCTACAAAAAAATTGCGGCGAAAATTCAATTAGATTTACTCAAAGTGTTTCTTCGTAGTCAATTTCAGGGGTCCGTTTTTACCTACTTAAAGGATTTCCGTAATAAAAAACTATTCAATGCCCTTCCCCGGGACTATAACTATATCCGTACCTACCAAATTTAGGGACTAAATACATGTAAAATTGCAGAATTGGAACTCAGAAACATTGTAGATTAGATGTTTTAATTACTTCTCTGCTGACATTAAGAACGACTGATTTCGAATTAATATTACGATTCAACGATGACCTTATCAAGTCTTCATCCTTTCCATATTTTTTGCTGAAAAAGGCTTTTATTGAGTTCCCGAGGGGCGCAGACAGCCATTTCCTTAGTTCGATAGACTCGTTAATACAACGGGAAAATAAACACTTCATAGCTATTAGGAGTACTTAAGTAGGTATTTACAGTTTTTTCTTAAATCTAATTGATAAAAAAAAGGAAACAAATTACACGGTTCCTATGCCAAAATAAGCAGGTTTGGAATCTAAGATTCTCTGTATCATCGAGATAAATGTCTACCGTGAAAATGAATAGAAAACGAACGGTTTTCGCAGTTCATTTCACACTGTAAGGCAAACGCATGGAGGTGTTTGTTGCGACACTTACATAGCCTACTTAGAAACTCGGGTTCCTTGGTGTAAGTTTTTGGAAACAACGCAAACGTCTCGAACGCAATATTTTTATACGACCAGGAAGGCAAACGAGGAAGTGGGTCACCTGATTGGTAAGTGAGCACCACCCACCAACTCTAAAGTATTGCAGATGCGTCGCCAGCCTACAGGGCTAAATGGCCATTTTTCTGAAAATAAGTCCACTCACCCCTTTTCTCAAATTACATAACGTCCATGGCAGTTGTGCTCAAAATCACGAGCACAAAAAATGTCCCAAAGTTTTTACAATTTTCAACTTTCCATTTTGTTACTCTCATACAAGTGTCTATGAAGAAGTAACGGAACAGGAATGAAAAAAGGACACTTTTTGTACTAAAACCAATAGTGCTCGAGATGAAATAAGAAATACTTAGGTACTATTAAATGAACCAAGAAAATTCACTTCTTGATTTTTATGTTTATTTTTACAGTTTTACCCTTTAGAAATTCAATTTCTGAACGATATTGAAAACTAGAACCACAGTAAATAAATAGACCAGTATGGAAGCTAGGCATACTTTTTGAAATAAATACCTACGCTCCGTTAGAGCGTTAGGGTTGTCGATTTAATTTATATAAAATTGTAAAGATTTTTGTTTAGTTAGCGCTATAATAACAACTAGTAACGCCTGTTTTAAAGTAACTAGCTACACTCAATTAAGAGTATTAGGGTTGGCACCCTTAATTTGTCTAAAAAAAAAGACAAACGTTTATTTGGTTTCTATGATGAACACGGCACCATAAAACTGTTTTTTTCTAATTCTTTGTAAATTAATAAAGCTACTTTGCAATTTATATGTTGTCTCTGACAACAACATCGAAAAGATCCAATAGTTAATTAAAAAGTTAAAAATGGCGGCTACTTTTTTTCATTTCGTTAACGGATTCGATGTTGGAGATCAACCATATCCCCAGATATCGATTTTGAAAGCAATCGGTCGAATAATTAAAAAGTTCAAAATGGCGGCTAATTTTTCTCATTCCGTCCACGGATTTGATGTCGGAGACCAACCGGATACCCAGATATCGATTTTGAAAACAATCGGTCGAATAATTAAAAAGTTCAAAATGGCGGCTACTTTTTCTCATTCCGTCCACGGATTCGATGTCGGAGACCAACCGGATACCCAGATATCGATTTTGAAAACAATCGGTCGAATAACTAAAAAGTTCAAGATGGCGGCTACTTTTTCCCATTCCGTTAACGGATTCGATGTCTGAGACTAACCATATCCCCAGATATCGATTTTGAAAGCAATCTGTCAAATAATGAAAAAGTTATGGTATAGGTAAAGTACGTATCGGTATTTGGCAAGACATCCTTCAAATGTAATCCTGTAATATAAAATAGTACTAGGTATATTATAGATGCAAGATGATACCGACGAAAGTCCGTAGTAGAATTTTCACCAAAAACGCGCTCCATAATATACGGCAACTACTTTATCATTTAAACAGCCTAACGTTTTATTTAACAGAAAAAGCATTTTATTTAATAATAATATATTCTTATCTTTCAACATCAGCAGGGAGTTTAAAAAACGAAAGCTCCGGTTGTGAAAATCGAGTTCAAGCAGCCGTACACTGACTGCGCAATACGCTCTTGGCATGATTAACACGAAAAAGATCGCGGACTGTCTGAGCGCACGTAACAGACAACCGCTCTACTCAACGCGGCACTCGCGACTGACGGCACTACGAGGTCCGCCCAGGGGCCGTGTAAAGCGCGCGCCTGTGTGCGTGTTTCGTTTCAACCGATTTGTTCGTAGATTCCTTACTGCTTTAGCTTATATATATACTGTGCTAGAACACAGAAAAATTAGAAAAGTAAAGCTATGGCCGGCTATTGGACCCCGGCTCCTCATCATTCCGTGATGCGTGTTATTACCCCTACACCCATAACAGGTTACCTTGGTTATTTTTCTGTATCGTTTAATATTTGAGACATACTTGATCATTAAAGATTAAATACTATTAAAAAATCCGTTGCTCACCTAAAATCGAAATTCAACGAAGTTACTGGCGCTAGCCACTATAAGGATCAGGGTAATCGATTCCGAGTAAGAAAAACTCAAAATAGTTAGATTCTGAAAAAATGCTCATGTGGACTTTTTTTGGAAAACGCTCTTTTATCGTCAGATGCATAGTATGTCAATGTGACATTTGTGCCGAAAAGGTTCTACTCTACAGTGGTATGCAGTGGCGTAGCGTAGTGGGGGCGAGGGGGGCGGCCCGCCCCGGGCGCCACTTTTAGGGGGCGGCAAAATTTCAGAATAAATAACAATAATATCGTATAAATATTTGAACTATTTCAGTCGCACTTACAATTTGGACCGAAGGAGCCCAAAATTTTTCATAACTTAACTTTTAAAAATGTATCAAGTTTTATTTTTATCCCACAATAAGCACAATACACATGACTTCTTGCGGAAAAAAAATCTTTAAAATTTCTCTTTATATTGAAATACGTAAGCAATGGGGCGGCAAAAATTTTCATCCGCCCTGGGCGGCCGAGACCCACGCTACGCTACTGGTGGTATGCAATTTTGTCTTCAACTGAATAGGTTTTAATCAGTACTGGCTTTTGCCCACGACTTCGTTTTAACTGTTTTTTATCCTCAACTAGCTTCTGCCCGCGACTTCGTCTGCGTAGAATTATACATAAAAACCTTCCTCTTGAATCACTCTATCTATTAAAAAAAACCGCATCAAAATCCGTTGTGTAGTTTTGACGATATAAGCATACATAGGGACATAGGGACAGAGAAAGCGACTTTGTTTTATACTATGTAGTGATTTCGGTCTCATACTCAACCTAAATGTATTGACACCCCATAATATGATGTTAACGTTTATCCATCAAACTATTCGGGCTCATAGTCACGAAAAAATAGACATAACTCTCCTGGCGGCAGTAAATTACAACGGTTGGGGTTCGAGAGATGGCATCCGAGTTGTTTCATTGCTCTACAACAGCGGTCGGCAACGCGCGGCCCGCGGGCCGCATGCGGCCCGCGGACGTTCTGCTTGCGGCCCGTGAATATTTGTAAATAAGTTATAATTCTATCAGAATAAACGCATTAAAAGTATTAAAAAAATTAAGTAAGCGCGCCTTTTAAATACCTACGTACTTCGCTCTGCCTGCGAACGAACAAATGAACGACGCGCGAGAGGCGCGGGGGGTACTTCCCCGCTCCCTCCGATTTTGTGGAGTGAGCGAAGTCTTGCTGCCCGGGCATTTGAGGCATTTGAGGGCCATTCTACGAATTGCGACCACGAATATGACAGCTAACATACAAGAAATAGCCTCTCAAATGCAACCTCAGACATCACACTAAAATTTGTGTAAAATCAAAACCTATTTAGGTAGTTTGTAGTTTTCATTTCTTTAATTTCTTTTTTTTTCTCGCTATAAAGTCCAAATATGTAAACATAATGTAAGTATTACATGTACGAATTAAATTCTGTGACATTTACCAATTTTTAATAGCATTTTTATTTTTCCTATGGAATACTTATGATTATGATATGACCAATTATGCGTAGGTGTATTGGGCTTCTACGGTTAATACCATGACTGCGGCCCGCCTTTAGTTTATTTTGCCACCTTGTGGCCCTTGCCTGCCAAAAGGTTGCCGATCGCTGCTCTACAACGTAGCATATTATTTCATAACAATTCCGGTTTCTAACGTTACATAATGTAGCGGTAATGGTTACCCTGTCTTAATAACAAATGAAATAATAGAAAGTTGAATAGTAATGTAATGTAGTGACTATCGTTGTTATTTTTCTTTCGAATTTATTTATTTATTTATTTAGTCAGTAAAAAATTACAGCATTACAGTCGAAACCAATGCGCTATAAAATTCAAAAAATATAATAAATGTTATTTGAATGCCAATGAATCGAAATAATAAAATTAACTACATACATAAATCACGTCTTTACGCCCTTACGGGGTAGACAGAGCCTAAGGTAACAAGAGCTAAAGGCCACGTGTAGCATGATTGTGGACGTGTAGGTGGAAAGGGGAATCAAAATAGTGATGGGTCACATCGCCCATAAATGACTCATGGTATAAATCTATTTTAACTTCAAAACTACAAGTCTAATAAAATTTTTGACTAGTAGACAAGATTAATGAGAGCCGTAAGTAACTTCTAAGCTTCGTATTTTAAATTCAGCACAATTTTTCACCACTTTCGAGTGGTATTTTCACACATGTGCTTTCAAAAATCGGGCCCAAGTAGGCTTATTATCTAACTCGCTCGCAATCGCCATCGTGTTCATTTTGACAGTTCATGTATCGGCTGACAATTGGCATCGGAATCAGCTAGCTGTCACTTTCATACAAGAAATTTCAAAATGAAGACGATGGTGATTGCGAGCGAGTTACACAATAACCCTACAGCTTGGAATAAATAATAAAAATAGTTCAAACACGTACAAAATATAAATAGTCTTAATTTTAACAGAATTAGCGTGCATTGCACGAACTTACTTTACTTAATTACTTAAAGATAACCGACGATTTTGACATAATATTTCATAGGTTTTCTGTTAAAAATCGTTAGTTATGGTTAACGTTGTTGTCAAATAACTTTGTGCAACTTACGCTATTTATCGCCTAAGTGTAGGTCGTATAATATGTCGACGTTGTGTATAAAACATCCGGTTTTCTAACTGGAAGCAACTTTTGCATTACCGATAAAGACATAACTTCAAAACAGGAAGACGATTCTTTAGAATATTACGAAAGTTGATAATGTTTCTGTAAAGTATTATAAATTTTCAACGGAATTCATCACTTTTAAATATTTAAACAATTATCAAAGAACAGTCAAATTGCGTCTATGTCGAGTTTATATTTAGGTACGTTTTTTGGGAGTGACGGGGTTTGACTGGACAAACCGACGCAAAATTTTAAAAATATAATTATATTCAAAACATTTTTTTTACTAATATAGATTAATTGAACCTATTTGCATAGGTAGGTATAGGTGAAAAACTTAAGTAACTGACCTGGTTGTATGTGGTAGTGGGGTACCTCCCATTTGTTCTATGGAACTGTGACGTCATAGAACTGTTAACATTTTTCTTTCCCAGCAGTTCCATGGTAGAACTATTGAAACAAAAAATATGATATTTGTTCTATAGAACTAAAAGCACCTCAAGATTGTGATGAAACTTGAGGTGCTTTTAGTTCTATAGAACAAATATCATATTTTTTGTTTCAATAGTTCTACCATGGAACTGCTGGGAAAGAAAAATGTTAACAGTTCTATGACGTCACAGTCCCATAGAACAAATGGGAGGTACCCTAGTAGTGTACAGAACCGATATGGAATTTAAGTCATTTTTCTAATTTGGAACGTCACTTTGTCTATTCGCACACATATAACACAGGTTACTTAAGTTTTTTGGGCTTCATGAGCTTCGTACAATTTGTTAAATTAGCCCATAGGGCAAAAAATAATAAAACAAATGAATCATTGCACTACGAGTTACGTCGGTTACATTACTCAACCTGTAGGTCTAAATACTCCGAAGTAGAAAATTTGAAGTTCGTTTCATGCCGCTCCGCTCACACTGATAGCCATTAATAGAAGAGTGAGGGGGACACAGAACAGGGCACCAGCGCCTTGTTTGACTGGACTAAGATTTCTAGAAACATCCCCGTGCCGTGTTTATATCAATTGGCCGCTACAACCACACTTTTATGCTAGCTAGCTTGTTGGCGATGTAAATAGGTCTTTTTTATTTCTCTTATTGTCTTTTATTCCTTTATTTGAAGTTGCTTTTTTAATATGTTTTTTCTAAAGTCACTGTCTGTCTTCTTAAATACATGTGTCACATCAGCTGCTTTGGTTTACTTTTCTGCTCCTAAAAGCCTAAAGCTATCGAATCCTTTATACAGCTGTTGCCTGCGACTTCGTCTGCAAATTATTCGATTATCACAATTTTCTAATTTAAAAAAGCCTATAGGTTTTTCCAGGCCAGGCTATATACCTACAGGCCTCCAGGCCTCGTACTGAATTTCAGCCAAATCTGTTCTGTTGTTCTTGCGTGAAAGACTCACATACTTTCGCATTTATAATATCAGTAGGATGACATTAAAATGACAAATATACAATAAAATTTGTAAACGACACTGAAAATTAGAACACAGAAAAATCCGAAAAGTAAAGCTATGGCCGGGAATCGAACCCGGTACACATCCCTACACCACCCATAGCAGGTGGGTAAGCCTTCGAATTTTTCTATCTGTTACTAGCTGTCACGTGACCTTGTTACTATGCGATTTTTGTCGCAAGCGTCATCTGTTTAAATGATGTGTCTGTACGACACAATTACAAACTCCCGTGGAACATCTACTGCTCACCAGGGACGAGAGAAGGCGCTGTTTTTCAAATGATAGGTCTATCAAATGCATCAAGAATTTTTACATCCTTAAACACCGTAAAAGTAAACAAAAAATCAAGAAGTAAAAATTCTTTATTCATTTGATAGTATTTACTTATAGTATATTTACTATAAGTAAAAGTAAGCCAATTTCCACAAAGTGAAGTCAAAAACCAGTGACTGGACTAGAGTATAATTCAATGACGAATCGTGTTCCTCAGTTGTCACAGCAGTTCTCGGAGCAATACGTTACGTTACGATCGTTAACAACTACCTCTATTTCCAGAGCTTTTCCGTCGTCCAACCATTTTCACTTCATATTGCCGTCCATAGCCGGAACAGGTGAGAAAATGTTCGGGAAACGGTAGTTATTTTGTATTTGATATTTTAAAGCTTACTTAGTTTTTGTCACATGCTGGTTAAGAAATTTATAAAAAACCGGTCAAGTGCGAGTCGGACTCGCGCACCGAGGGTTCCGTATCATTATCTATAAATATCTAAAACCAGTGTAAGCAGAGCCCTGTTCCAAAGCAAAATGTACGCAGTGTGGGGTTACTTTATATTGGTCACTGCTATATACAGACATACATACACATTTACGGTTTTCGCAATTATTCTTTAATCTGTGCTATAAGACCTACCTTCATACCAAATTTCAAGATTCTGCGTTCACGGGAACTACCTTGTAGGTTTTGATTCCCTTGAGAGTTGAAAATTTGCGGAAATTTGCGGCATAAACGGCTGTATCTTTTGATTGCGTTGGCTTAGAAGTTTGATTTTTTCACAGCTTCAAGGGACAGTAGACCTGAGTAATTGATATAAATTTCAGCTTCATACCTCCACGCGTTACTGAGAAAAAGGGTCTTGACAGACGGACAGACGGACAACAAAGTGATCCTATAAGGGTTCCGTTTTTTCCTTTTGAGGTACGGAACCCTAAAAATTTACTTTCCTGTAACTAGCTTTAAGTTTTATTACATACCTACATACATTACCGTCTGCCAGATAATATCAGGAATGCAGCTTCCATCACAATTTTTAAAGACCGACCGAAAAAGTGGCTTCTTTATAATGTTTTTTATAATTACTGTGAGTTCTTCGATTTGGCACTCGCAGAATAGATAGAATAAGCTTTATTGACTCGTAACGCCAACCAAGAATAAATTTCATTTCATTACATCCATACATACATACATAAATCACGTCTTTATTTAGCGTTTAGCATGATTGCGGGCGCGTAGGTGGAAAGGGGAATAACGTGACAAATTGCTAGTTTTGTACGCATCAATGTGATGCACTGATTTTTTTTATCATCAGTGACGTGGGTTTTTTCACTAACATTGAATAAACAAAATCTTGCACGAAATCGCATGTTCGACCGATTATCGAAGCTTGCCGATCTTTAGGACTACTACTTGAACCTTTAATAAGTCCCTGAGAAGGATGGCGGGGATCGCGTGCCTTGGCCGAACCATGCAGAACCGTTTCACCTTTGTTCCAAGTTCTTTGTTTTATGATGATAATATAAGCACCTCATATCAGTCTTCTGAATTTTGAGGTAGGTATACAGTTAAAGTATGCCTGTAAAAAAAAAAGTATAGGTATTACCGTTGCATTTTAGAAACCTTTTCTTATATTTTACATTATGTAGGTACTTGTAGTCATCTTACAGTCTTCATAGTGGAACAGCTCTTGAGAACAAACGACTATCAGAGACAAACTCTTGACAAGAGAGTTGTGTAAAAACCATTTTCAGCACTTTGTGTTCCGTGATACATCCGCTAGCTACACCTGTATTGTCAAAAAAACTATCATAAAGTAACTTTATCAAGATATATTTCATAACAGGATACCCATGTCCCAAGAAATACCATGTCGAGTTCGACGGCGAAACTAGATACGATGCCGATTTCACATAAAGATTTTTCATATTTCAGTTGTCAGCTTGTGATTGGTGAACAGTGCTCGGTATAGATGGCAGCACCCTCGTCACCTGATGCCATGTCATCGAAGTGGCCTGCCTTTGTACCCGAGGCCATTATCGATACAAACGGTTTTTGTAGAAATATGGTGAGAATTTGTTAGGCTCAAGTATACTACTTGATGTAAGTATCTTTACGTTCAGTCGTCTAGAAGTATGTAGATAAAATATTAATGCGAACTGAATAAGTACTTTTACTATACATTAAAGCGTCATATAATATAACTAAATGTAAATTCGACATTACCGACATGGCAAGCACGTTGCTCTTTCTTACAAAACACGCGAAACCATTCTTTCGTATACTCGTACGGCCTTTGGTACCTAAAAACAATACACGTAAGTTTGTAAACTAGGACGTGGTCACGGAAAAACCTGCGCTCTGAAAAGTAAGCGCAATGTACAATATATTTAAGACTTCTCAAATTTTCACTACAACCAAAGGTACGCACTAAATGTAGTTCACACACATTTCTGATACGGTTATTTGATTGTTATAAAACATCCCATAATTTTTTGACATACATACATATAAGTGAAGCTAACTTGCTGGGACCATATTAACGAATCGATAGATACCTCGTTCATGGAAACCGGTTGAATAGTTTCGTTTCTATAGCGGAACACAAGTGAATACACTGAGTACTTACGCTGCGCAACGACGACTCGCTGACGTCAGCAGTGCCTCTTAGTTTAGGCGGCAAGGTATGCAAGCCACATCAATGTGTATGTCAGGCAATGGTTTAGGAAGATGAGCACCATGGCTTGAGCAGCAGGGATGTGCAGGGGCGCTTTCCAAGGCACCACGCCATTATCGACATTGCTGTGCAGCGGGCCTTACGTGCTCGAGTTTCCAGGCCTGAGTCGCCGAATGATCTTTCACTAGTTCCTTAGCGGAAGGGTCGTTGTCCTCTGTGGGACGCGATGTGTGTAAGCACTTTTGTTGCAAGCATTTAAGACTTCGCGGTTACCTGGTCCGTAGCTGAAGGTGTCGCAAAACTGAAGAACAAATATTCCGCCTTGGAGTCGGTGTACGATTTCATACAGATCGCCGTTGAGACAGCGGGGCCGTGGCGTTCCGAGACCAGGGATTTATTTAGAGAGTTAAGTTGCAGGCTCAGAGATAGGGGCTGCGATCCCCGCTCTGGATCGTGGCTGCTTCATAGAGTTGCCATTGCCGTCCAAAGAGGCAATACGGCTAGTACCTATAATGAAAAGTTTTGAGTCAGGCACGATACAGGAGGGGAGGGAATTTTTAGTTTTTTGGAACGAAGTTCCTTATTTTTTCTTTATATTCAATTTATGAATTAACGTATGTAATTTTAATTTTATTCATTGTTTTTATTGATATTTGTCACAAATTATTTACTTGGTATAGTAAAAAAGTTACTCCTTTTAAATATACGTACCTACATAGATGCGTTAAGTATCATGGACCCTCTCATTTTTTTCTTGCCGTAGTCTGATAAAAAAATTCGTCAACGAAAAGTTTGTATAAAAAAAGTATTTTACAAATAACTATACGAGTATTTATCATTTATTTTTATTATAAGAAAACTTAGTTTTGATCACTCATGGCTTCAGCTTATGTACTGGATAATTTTATTTCTTTTATCTTATTGAAACAACATTACCAAGCAGTAAGCATACATCAGACAGACGAGCAACATTTAATTCATTACCGCGGCTCACAGTTTTGTGACTTAGACATCTCGCTTATTGCTTTCGAGTTTTCCAAGTGGGGAGAGCAAGCGATTATTTATTCACAGTACATCGTCTATTTTGTTTATGTATTTAATTCAACACACACAGTTCATCAACTAGGTATTTTGTTTTGTGATTATAATTATACGAAAAAACATAGAATGTACCAGCTGCCTCTCTTCCCGCGCAGATGGTAAAAGCCTATCGAGGGAATGGGCGAAAATCTTAGGAATCATGTTATAGGCAATGGCGGCTACCAACCCATCATTATTTTGATTCTCCTTTCCATCTACGGGCCTAGGGCCGACAACGCACTGGCATCGCGTAAAGCGGTGATCATTTAACATCAGGTGACCCACTAGTTCGTTTGTCTGGCCTCCCTAACATAAAAAAAAATTCGCCCACAATCATGCTAAGCGTGACCTTGGGTCTTGTTACCCTAAGTTATGTCTTCTCCGTAAGGGATAAAGACGTCATTTATGTATGTATTTATAATTGTACGGTCAGCCTAAAAAAAACCTGAACGTTATCACATTGTCGTATTAGTTTTCCGTATTTTAGGTTATTACGACCAAGTCCCAAAGTCTCCGGATACTTCTGAGGCCGACTGCAAAATTAAAAAAGTTTGCTCGGCACTCCAATAATTGAATTTAGGTTGAAAGGAGAGAAAATATTGTAAAATTCAATTTCATTTCATATGCATACATTGTTGTGTAAATAAAAGTATCTAACCAGTTATTTTTCCTCGTCGATATCATGGACATAATACATTATTAAAAATCAATGAATAGCAACTACGTACAGAATCAGACCTGTCGCACTCGACCGGATCTTTGGACTATAGATGGACTACAGTATTATTTTTTTAGAGATAAGTACGCCTTCTGAACTTTCTGTTTATTATTGCATTATTTTAAAATTTCAGTGCAATAAACAGTTGACATGCATACATACTTACACACATTTATATAGCAATATTTATATCAAGTTCAAAATATCGGATCAAAAACGAATACAATATCGAATTTATAATAGTGGAATTTATTGCAGTTAGCTTAGTCTGTAAATACAATAAAATCGCGTTTAAAAACTATACAAACACCAGCGTTTTGAGCCTTTGCTGTTCTCACGGCTACCAGAAAACGGAGGGGATAGACTGATAGTATTTTGTTTTCTTCCAAATCTCTCCTCTTGTGACTTAAGACTCGTTTGATTCGCATATACCAGATGTCCCCGGAGAGGCGGCACGTAAATATTCCTGTCGCAAGCCGCTCCCGTATGAGAACCATCGAACAATTTTATGTGATACTATTTTAAATTTATGCCCTTCCTAACTGCGACGTTTATTATGAGTAAAACGTTTACAAATGCCCGGTGATATTCTGTGAAGTTACGGTGGCTCAGACGACGGTTGAGCTCAATTTGCTAATGTTAAATGTCTGTCTGGTTGTAACGAAGTAACCACAGGGCGCCGACAATCTCGCTCTACTCTGATCAAGGACTGGGCAAGGCCGGCGTTGGTTCTATTAGCTTTAATTCCGTTAGTACCTAAGCTTCAGCTTTAGCTTTAACCTCGTAAAGCCCAAGATATTTTTACGATGAAAAAAAAATCTAAACGACACTGAAAATTTTAAAACCGAAAAATCCGAAAAGTGAAACTATGGCCGGGAATCGAACCCGGATCCTAATCAATCCGTAGCGTAGTCCATAGCCGGTAAAAATCAGCAGGCAGGTTAATTTGTAACAGTAAAACCGTAAAAGTAAACATAAAAATTCTTCTTGATTAATTAGTTAGTACCTATTTTTAGGATGATTATTATAACGTCCCAGTGTAGGTACTTATTTAAGGCACATTAGCGGCCCAGACCTTTTCAGTTACTATAAAATCTGGAGCCTTACCCCCTTATTCAGAAACGCTCTATAGGCTTCTGCTAGCTTAGCAATCGTTTGTCCCTATCTGTGAAAGGTAAATGACAGATAAGGACAAACGATTGTTAAGTTAGCAGAGGCCTACCGTTTATGAATAAGGGGGTTTGCATTTATTGTATTGTATTGTATTGTAAAATGTATGTTTTACTTGAACGTTGGGCCAGATAACTTTCGACATTTGCTTGGGCCGGAAGGACTACATTTCGCATTCCTAAAAATAGGCCCTTACGATGTTAATATAATGTCACAGAGATTCAAATATGTGATGATTCAAAGTACCTATTTAGTTAAGAATTAATCATTAACCGAGCTACATTAATGCAGTAAAATGTCACTTCGCTGTACATAAATTAGGCTAGCTAACTTTCCAGCTGGAAAAAACGCCTTCAAGGAATAAGTTCGCCTTTATATTAACTACTAGTGGTTGTCCGCGACTCCGTCTGCGCAAAATTTGCTTATCGCTATCCGGCAGGAATTATGCGATTTTCCGGGATAAAACTATCCTATGTCCTTCCCTGGGACTAAAACTACCTCCGTACCTACCAAATTTCATTAAAATCGATTCGGTGGTTTAGGCGTTAAAGCGTAACAGACAGACAGGCAGACAAAGTTACTTTCGCATTTATAATATTAGGAGGAAATTTAATTCATGTGTTTAAGATTACTGTTTATTTTGCCTCTTAGCGCCCTTACTTTTACAAACACATGACTCGAAAGTATAATTTGAAAGTGGTACATAATTTTGGTGGTTTTTAAATACGCGTAGAGCAGAAGAAAATTACAGCTCTAATTACTTTGGTCAACTAGCTAGTTGAAATAATTTGAGCCGTAGTTTTACGACAATACTATTAGTATAATAATACAGATTCTAAATTGCACCACCTGTTTATATTTGTTCTGTTCTCCAGTCCATTATGGTTGCCTGGTAGAGATCGCTCTGTAGCGATAAGGCCGCCTATTGTTACTTTGTAATATTCTGTATACCTTTTTTCTGTTTTGGTTGTTATATGTGGTGTTCAATAAAGAGTTATTGTATTGTATTGTAATACTCAAATTTTTACCATTTTCGAATGGTTCTTCTGGGTGGATTGTTTTCAAAAATCTGTCCGTAGCTCAATAAGTCTGGTTATACTAGTCGTATGAAAGAAACATCCCTAAATCATACGCTTTTTATTGAATCTCCGTCCTAGCTGACAAGCTTCGGTAAATTACGACTCCGGGAGCTGACTTGATTCGAAAAGTATTTGACCGCAGGAAATAAAACTTACCTCAACTTTTCAACGCAGCAAAATTGTCATTTCCGAGGCCTCCGACGGAATCATTAATCTGGCTTCAGGCTCTGTGTTTGTACAGTCACCAACACTGACACTGAGCTTTCGTGAACCTTCCTACCTTGCGATAAGGTTTATAAATGGTGAGTTGTGAGTTGGAGACTGTACTGGCCGGTGTGATGAGAATTATAGGACCTATTTGTTGAGCTCCAAATTTGAAATATTATTTGAGAATGACGCCGTGTAACTCTGGATTTAAAGATTTGAGTATGATTTTTGAAATTTGGACTAAGTAAGCTATACTTGACTTAACCGGACTTCATTATTTTTTATTTTGTAGTAGCAACACTGACAAAAATATTTTTTTAATAATAAATAAATCAACACGACTATGTATATTCAAAAAAGTGCTTCCATATTGGTCTGGGAGCAAAGAAATAACATAGAATGTACCAGTTGCTTCTCTGCCCGCGCAGATGGTAAAAGCCCATCGTGGGGATTGGGCGAAAATCTTAGGAATCATGTTATAGGCGATGAGGCTAGCAACTCATCACTAATATGATACCCTTTCCACCTATTATGCTCACAATTTTGCTAACCGTGGCCTTTAGGTCTTGTTACCATAGGCTCTGTCTACCCCTTATGGGATACTGACGTGATATGTGTATGTATGTATGTATGTATGTAAAAAAGTGCTTTCAATTGTTTCTAAAAACATTAACCAAAAAGCAGAGAGAATGTCTGCCGATCCGTGAGCAATGAAAAAGAATGGTAGCCCAGTTTCATCAACTTCCTGCCAAACAATAGTAATATAAATAAACCACATTTACCATGTTTTACCGTCCGTAGGACTCAATCCATCATTCTAACTCGACGTTTACATTTGTAGGAAAAATCTTACAACATTACGACCTCCATTCACTACTGTCCTAGTTTCACAGACTTTATTGTTCAGCTGTAGGTAGGGTTACCATTTAGTAATTTTGTGAAGTCGTGTCAAAACCCTTTTTTGATTTGTGTTTAATCGAAAGATCACGTCATTGATTTTGTAAAAGTAAAGGCCGGTTGATTTGTACCTACCTAGAAATTCGTAATTAATTATTTGTTGTTTTCTTAACTTATTTAGAACTTCGTTCGCGTGGACGTTATTTTTAGGAGAGTTTCAATTTCCAAGATTAGCATGAAGGATTAAACAAATTGATCATAAAAACAGTTTTTTTTTCTCATGTATCTATTATAGCATAAGTGTACGTAATCTTTCCCCTCTAATCCGTAATCTGTTTTATGTACATAAGATTAGCTGCTAGTCTATTTTTGGTTTTATTTTTACGGTCGGTGAGTCAATGAAAAACACCGCTATTGCTTGCATTATTATTTTAGCATTATGCTGACGCTCAGTGCCGAATTGTCTATGTTTTGCTTGCTACATAGTATGTATGTATGTAGCAAGCAAATCGTCCAGCTGAGCAAATTGACCAAGTAATAAAATGCCAGGGGACCCATCCGCATTTTGCACAAGTAGCTTAACGTTCATAACTAGAATTGCAATTACTATGTAGCATAATGTCCAAAGAGTTGGTGGCTGAAAATAAAATATTGTGTGGAAACGTTACAAAAGCAGCCACATGGTCGACATTAGTTACCTTCTTTGCGTTTGGACAGTTTTTACACTTTTGAATATTCGTCATTTTACATATTCAGACGTAATAGTTATCCCATCATAAGTATCGCTTCTTGGACTATTAAGCTTTCGGTGAGTTTTACAAATTAGCTATCTTTATAATAATATTACATTTTCATTTGGATTCATTGGTCATTAATGTTTTGGTCATTGTAATACATATTCATAGTCCATTACAATCCATTTTAACGCTTTTATAAACAAACAAGTCCTCCCAAGTTCATATAACATTTAAATATAATAATCATAGTACTATTGTTATAAAATGTCGTGAGATATCGAGTATTGATCCTTCAAAATGTTGGTGGATGTGACGTATGTGATGGAAATTGCATACAGTATTCTTTGTAAAAGCACTTTGTAACTTCTGTGGCGAAATAAAGTTATTCTTATTCTTATTGTGGGAAATTAATTAGTAGAGATTGGTTTGTTTAAAGTTTTTAAAATGGATTGAAATGGGGTATAGATGATTCAGTAGCGCCTATGCCGACTGGCGTTGGTATTAATTTTGTGAATGGTTTTAGCTGAACCAGTATTTTCTCTTATCTTTATGTTAATCGAGACTCTGGGCAATTTCCGAGCCGGAAAGTCAAAAGTCCAGTGTCATGTCCGGGCAAAATTCAGACCCATCATAGTCTTCCTACTCACAGGCACGTTAAAGTGTATTTTGACTGACATATCTAATGGGACGAATAAATTACCCGGACGTGGCTCACTTGGCGCTAACCATTTTTCGCGTCACGACTGATGCAAATCTAAGGGACGAGTGTGACATGAGAAAATCCATTTCGACGACCAATTTTCTGACTTTTTCCTCAAAAGCAATTGTGTATGATACAAGAGACTATGAACGTCGGTCATGCTGATACTTACTATATTACACGACTACTTTTAACCTCCAACGGAAAAGGAGGGGTGGTAAAAGTTTGACGTCGATGGCTGTGTATGTGTGTGTGTGTGTGTGTGTGTATCTCTCGCAGCGTATATTTCTAAGGGATGGACCGTTTTCGATGCGGTTTTTTGGACTGGCAAAATGGCTTCCATGTAAATTTTCGGCAGTATACAGAATGAAACTTTTGAATAATTTATATCGAAATAATGCATATGCAGGATTAATTTCGAGTAACAAAACGACAAATTCAAGAGCTATTTATAGAGAATCTTTACATGCGTCGCTTTTTACGGATTTAAAGTTAGAGTAGCTTTAATTTTAATGGCGTGTACTTAAAGCTAAGCCTTATTGTGTCTGCAGCTTGCAATGGAATGATATTATGAGCCAGTAAAGGCATGCGGGGAAGCCGCGCTCCCCGGTGTTCGTACTTTATGGAATTTTCCGGATTTTCCGTGTACACCGGGAGTTAATCTTTGCTTTTCATGCAGGTAGGAAGCCAATGCTAATGTGAGCTAGTCGTTATCACGTATCAGGTTGTCGTGAGATACATTTAATAACATAGCGTGGGACGTCCACCAACGAGGTGGACAGATGACCTGGTTAAGTCGCGGGTTCACGGTGGATGCAAGCTGCTTCCAACCGAGGCAACTGGAGGTCTAATGGGGGAGGCCTATGTCCAATAGTGGACGTCCTATGGCTGATATGATGATGATGATGATGACATTTAATAAAATAGTTCTGTGATGAAAGTTTTGATATCCATCCCGCGTATACTTATACTATGTAAGGATAACAGAGTAAATTTACTCTGTTTCGCATATCGAAAAGGAACCTGGGGCCGATTTTTAAAATCACATAGGTACGTGAAAATACCACTCGAAAGTAGTCAAAATTGTGATGAATTTGAAATACAAGTAGCTTGGAAGAAAATTACAGCTCTCATTAATCTTGTGATGTAGTTAAAAATTCAATTCGAACTGTAGTTTTGAAGATATAAGCTGTTTTATATCACTTTCGAGTGGTACTTTCGAGTGATATACACATACATACACAAATCACGTCTTTATCCCTTACCGGGTAGACAGAGCCTAAGGTGACAAGACCTACAGGCCACGTTTAGCACGATTGTGGGTTATAGTATAGATGGAAAATTGAATCAAAATAAAAGTGATGGGTTGCTAGCCGCAACGCCTATAACAGATGATTCCTATGATTTTCGCCCATTCCCTCGATGGGCTTTTACCATCTGAGTGGGAAGAGAAGCAACTGGTACATTCTATGTTCTTTTTTTACTACCAGGACCAGCATGGACCAGCATTGCAGTTTACGGGGTTCCGTAATCATGATAGTTTGTGATTTTGTCCCGTGATCCCATATTTATTGGTCTCTGTTTGTTTGTCTGTCTATCACATCACATGTATTCAAGTCAGAAATACACATTCGAAAGATTACGGGTTAGTAGTAATAGGGTCTTCCCTCGATGGGCTTTTACCATTTGCGCGGGAAGAGAAGTAAATGGTTCATTCTTTTTTCTTTGGTCCCAGACCAGCATGGAATATCGAGTGATATGCTTTCAAAAATCGCCCCCTGTTACTTACGAAACTCGTATCTACAATTAGCAGTGAGATTACAGTCCGTTGCTCTGTCATAAAGGGCACAATGCACGTGCCGGGAATTTGTTTATTTTTCCTTGCTGCGGGTAGCTTTTATACAACAAAGCCTTACCCGCCATTGTTTTGCTCAGATTTGCAAGCTTGGTTTTTTCAACTCTTAATGTACAGTGTGTACCTTTAGCGGGTTTAATGCTTTTCGTTGAAAATGATAGCGCCCTGAAAGTTTTTGTGTTTAATTATTTACGTTCAAAATGTGGATGTGGTTTAATTGTGAAAAATCACGTTAGTTCTTCATCAATGACTAGTCCGCGGCTTCGTCTACGTAGAATACATATAAACCTTCTTCTTGAATCACTTCTATTAAGAAAAAACCGCTTCAAAATCCGTTGCGTAGTTTTAAATATCTAAGCATACATAGGGACAGACAGACAGCAGAAAGCGACTTGGTTTTATACTATGTAGTGATAGCGATAGTAAAGTAGTAATGACCCTTGATTTGCTCGATGGAATCAGAAAGGATTGCAGTCTCAGCCTCAGCGCCCCAGAGTCAACGGTCGTCAGACAAACAGAAGTTGTAGGAAATTGGCCAGTCACTAACATTACTACCATGCTGGTCTAAAAAAACATAGAATGGTTGCTTCTCTTTCCACGCAGAACCATATTACAGGTGATGCGACTAGCAACCCATCACTATTTTAATTCTCTTTTCCACCTATACGCCCACAATTATACGTGGTCTTCGAGTCTTGTTATCTTAGGTCCTGTCTACGTAACGTGACTTATTTCGAGACTTGTACCTTGTAGGTCACTTCTTGTGCCTTGACTTTCTACAGTAGATCCTGAAGGCGTGTGAGTTCGAAGATTGTTTGTATGCTGGTGGATTAACTATGGACCGATTGCACCATTGAGCGATAGGGTCGTCACTTCCTTACGACTTAATTTAGGTATACTATACATATAGAATCTATAGCCTACCCTGCTAGTAGGTCTATCTATTTAATCAGCCCACATCCACCCACTCCTGAGTAAAGGCATCTTCATTATCACGCCACTTTGGCCGGTCCTGTGCCAGTCCCATCCCCAGTTTTCCGGCCGAATGACCGATCTGATGTCATCTGACCAACGGGTTGATTCGAACCCACGGTCCTCTGCTTGAGAGGCCACAGGTCAAACCACTAGGCTACCATGGCTTTTTTTAACTGGTACTGCTTATTTCTTTACAGCTTTACCCGCCTTAAACAATTTACACGATTCTAAGCAACGAAACGTTGGTAGCCCCTTAGAAAATAATTAAATGTTTCAGTGAGATTCAGGAAGCGTTCTCTTATTCTAAAGAAAGGATTGCGCCCAATTACGTAGGCACATTCCAATAAAACAAGAAATTAGAGGGAGCTAAATAAATTGAACTAATTACATATTGATTGCCTCGCTCGGCTACCCTTCTAATTCCAATAAATTTATTATTAATACAAATTAATGTATGCACAGTGAGTTAACGACGTATTAGATATCATAGTGGGGGTGACACACTGGATCATTCAATCGCAGGAATAGAAAATCACGCACTCCTGCTCACCCGAATCTCAATAGGTAAGTACTTACATTGTTTTGCCCTTGTTGCGAACTCTTTGCCTTATTTATGACATTTATGTTTTTATAATTTGAATTTGATTTTGATATGACTTTTTGTCAGTTGTAGTATTTTGCTGTTCGGTATAAGTCTTGAGCTGAGGAACTGCTTTTTCATTCAGATACATTTCTAACTATACAGTCCACTCACTTTTATCCGCTTCAGCCCTCTTGACTAAAACTTGAAGTTTTCGACAGAAAAATGTCTCAAATCTGTTCACAATGACGTCACGAATCTCAATTATTATGGGCTAATAGGCAGCGCCTATATATTATTGCTGTAATATTTGTTATTTTTTTTGACGCGAACGTGTTCGAGAAGTTTATTCCGACTAATAGATACTTACCCTTACTTTCATCGTCATGTCGATAGTCGGGGATCTGGTACAGTGCGATTTATTCGTATATTCTTACAAGGAATAGTTTTTTTTTCTGGCTTGCGCTATTTTCTTATATGCCACAGATGCGTAACAAATAGTTGGATAGTAGAATTTTATTTCAGCAACGTCATTTTTAAATTTAATTTACTTGTCTGTGGGCCAGAGTCCATTTTGAAAACAAAATCAAGGTAATATGCGTATATTTCGTTCTACCAGTCTGAAAAAGCTGTGGTAGCCTTTGGTGCGACAAAGGTTATATTATACATATCTATGGTCTCTAAAGAAGGGGATCGTGCATTGGAACCTGAGCCTCTGAATTTTTCATAATTTATGTGAGAAATTTCGTGGTTTAGCATGGTTTATCAGCATTATTTCGTCGATCAGGAGCAGTTTCGCATACTAGCATGCATTCCGGCGAAGCGTTAATAGGTATTGCAGTCCTCCCCGCACCTCACTCTTGCTAGGTACGCATTCCCAGTCTCCACACATTACATAGTTAGATACTAGTCTAGTAGCGTATACCTAAACATTCAAGATGTCTTAGTATTATTCTGGAATACTTTAACAGGTGATTGGGTTGTCGAATGAAAAAGATTGTCCCAATAAAATGAAATATTGGTGTGCTTTCGTTGTTTATATTATTCTAAACTGCACTGCTAGGGCTATTAGTCAAACTATGTGGTCTAAAACGGGTTAGTGGAATTGAACGCTCCTGTGAAAGTTTTTCGCTGTGTTATTGGATTTAAAATGAAATCGCCCTTTGATGTCGGATATTTTGAGCATCGATCGTATGGAAACATTTTGTCAATCACAATCAAGTAAACAGAAAAAGATTTACAGGAGTGTTCAATCAGACTAAACCAATCACCTGCTGAAATATTATGGATTAATTTTAAGACACTGTCGATCTTTATATGTCTTTGTCGATTTTTCTTTTTATTGTTAGGTATATTTATTTAGTTTTAAGTTTTGTATATTTAGTTAACTTTTAGATTTTATCATAGTTTAATTAATTTTTTTTGTAATTCGATATAAATATTTATTAAATGTATGACTATTACATCAGAAGCCACTGTCGATTGTTACTCACGCAATATGTGCGCTGTGGCAGAATCCGTATTACAATACATAAAGTTTGAAATGTATAATGGGTTAAAATGCATAATGGTTTAAAATATAAACCAATCTATATATTACGCTATCAAAAAAGTTCATCTAGCTAATAGTTACACAGAAAATACAATTATTAATATATTTTGAACAATTATGAATTTTAACCCATTATACATTTTAAACTTCATGTATTCTGATCCGCACCCGCTGTGGCATACATTATATAGTTCATAGATCAGGTCTATCGTCTCCTTAAATGATTGAAGCAGGCATAATCTCAGCGCGACGTGGGAAGATAAATTTTAATTATTATTCAAATTCACGTGTTATTTGCATGTGATAATAAAGAAAGTTAAATTGCTCGCGCGTCAAAGCCACCGTTCCGGATAGCTTTATAATAAACAAAGGACCTAAATAAGCGACAGTTGGAGCATAAACAATATATTTTTTGTTCTAAAATTTGGAAATGAATAAATGATTTAGGTACGGTACAAAAACGAAGTCATTAAGTAAAGAAACAATCAAAACAAGATAGGTACGTACCTAATTTATTAAATTAAGCGCTAATATTACGGCGGCCCACTTCAAAGAACTGGCGAATTAAAAAAAAAACGCGGAATAAATCAGTCGCGATATTTTAATTCGTACTTTTACTGTCTTTCCTCCACCAGTTCTTTTCTTTCACAGGTCGTTT
The DNA here is from genome assembly GCA_949127965.1 of Pandemis corylana. Classification (NCBI taxonomy): domain Eukaryota; kingdom Metazoa; phylum Arthropoda; class Insecta; order Lepidoptera; family Tortricidae; genus Pandemis; species Pandemis corylana. The sequence goes on along the minus strand of OX421856.1, from coordinate 7,955,253 downwards.
TTGTTCATCCGTTATTTTATTATCCGAACAGCAGAAGAGTGGAATTCCCTGCCTGTGTTTGTGTTTATTGAACGCTACAATCTGAGGCCTTATTGTCTAACGTGGGGACTCGCGATTGCATCCAGCATCTCATTCTACCCTCATCCTATATCGTTTAACAGAAAGGAATGGTGAATGCGATTGTGGCTCAAAATGCGTTAGACAATATAGCCTCCGGCCGCCTTTAAATCAGGGGTGTAAATGAGCATTTACTAGCATGTTCGGTCTTTGACCACATCGTCGCTTACAAGGCGAGATAGTAGAATATTCGTTCTCATCACACAAATATATGCCCTTACCCAGGATTCGAACCCAACGTCATTTGCTGGTTTTTTGCGAGCGTCACTACAAAATTCATTTTTTTTTATTAAAGCTGATTCTGGCTCGACGAATTTCAAACACAGCCCCTTTTTGGCCTTTGCGGCTTTTAGAAATGTGTTAATCCCGTTCTGAGGTCTACCGAGGTTGGAGGCGTTTGCCAAAAAATGAGACCCGCCGGAGCGGAAATAAAGGACCTTTTATAAAAGATCCCTAAACAAGCCGCATTGATGCGTTATCTTTTTTAAATATTAACAGGCTTCTAGTCGTGTACGAATAAAACAAAAGACCAATTAACTGATCAATTTGTATGGAAATTGCGTCCGTATACGAGCCGCGCGCTAACCGCGTCAGCCCTAATCGAATATACGAGCCCTCAGTTAAACTCGCGTTACACGCTCTTCCACAGTTAATACAGTAAATTACAGTAAAATTTAATCCTCAGCGCCGACTCTAGTTCTTTATCACACAGGTCAGAACAAGGTTGTTTCGGCTCCCTTAATTTGAATTGCGACAAGTTACTTTAACAATGATGTTAACAATAACCAGCGATTTTCGACAGGATCTAAATCGATAGTTATGGTACAGTTATTGTTAAAGTTACTTAGTGCAACTCACTCAAAGCGTGAGTTTCAAAACAATAACCGAAGACTCTGTGAAATGTTATCTCAAAATATTTCATAGATTTTCTGTTTTCCGAATATTTTACAGAAAACATACACACACACATACATAAATCACATCTTTATCTCTTACGGGGCAGACAGAGCCTAAGGTAACAAGACCTAAAGACCACGTTTAGCATGATCGTGGGCGTATGGAAAGGGAAATCAAAACAGTGATGGGTTGCTAGCCACATCGCCTATATAACATGATCCCTGAGATTTTCGCCTAGTTACAGAAAACCTATGAAATATATACCAAAATTGTTAAGGTATCTAAGTGCAACTCACACTTAGGTGGAAGGTTTCTACAGAGCCACGCGCCTATCTGTCACCATCAAATTTGAATTTCGTGCCTCTTGCCTCTATACACGCTCTACCCCAGGGCCCGCCCCGTTAATCCACTATGGTAGACTTGGCGGTTACAGTTAACTATACAGGATGTTTGGTCTATTTAGAAAATTTATAAATTAAAGGTACTTTATCATTTGAAGCCGTGGTAGCCTAGTGGTTTGACCTGTGGCCTCTCAAGCAGAGCGTCGTGGGTTCAAATCCCGGGCGCGCACCTCTGAGTTTTTCGGAATTTATGTGCGAAAATTACATTTGAAATTTGCCATGAGCTTTTCGGTGAAGGAAAACATCGTGAGGAAACCTTGCACACATCTGCGAAGAAATTCAATGGTGTGTGTTAAGTTCCCAATCCGCACTGGGCGCGCGTGGGAACTATAGCCCAAACCCTCCAATACACGGAGGAGGCCTATGCCATGAGGCACGCCGAATTACGCGACAATTTAATAATAAAACAACAACAACAACAACAAAAAATGAAATTGTAGCGAATTCGGAATAAAAAGGCTATATTATTATTATTATTATTATTTAATCATTTGAAACCTTTTAATTCTTACTTTTGTAGACGCTTAGGATAGGTATGAAATAATAGAAGCTTATAAAATAATTAGAACACGAAAATATTTTTTTAATTAAAAAAGTGATAGAGAGGCGAAGGTGAGGTGAATTAGACGACGTGTTTGAGCGTTTGCTTATTTTGTATTGAAGAAAATATTGATAAAAAATTAAAACTACTGAAATGAAATGAAAATTATTTATTTTGCGAAAACATACACAGGTGTTATGCACATATCAGAAGTAATTTTAGATAGGTACATGCCCTGTATGCTCTACCACGATTTGGCATGCAAACTTTCAACCTAATCTATTATTAACAATTATCCATTTGCGTAATTAATTTAATTACCTATTAATTGTTAATTCAGTTTAGAACAATGTTCGTGGTTCGATCTAAGCCACACTGGCTCTTCTTATGGTTTATTTCCATTAAAAAAACAGATCTGAAAAGAAAAATAATAAAATATTTAATATTTCGATAAGCGTGATACATACTAGCAGTAAATATTAAAAATATTCAAATTGCTTCTTCCTGGCCCTAAAAGTAGTTCCAAATGACTATCAAACAACCTGTATAACTTCCAGTTGCTTACTAACCCATGGTTAAGTAGTGTCAAAGTGTCTGTAACTGTCAGCCCTAACCGAGGTTTACCGTTTTACCTTCAATTAATTAACGCGATTTAAACCGTTATACAACATTATATAAATGCTGTGTGGCTGCACTTTTACCTTAAATACTACAGGGCTTACGTTGCTCCCACACACGCGTTAAAAAGTGGTGTGTAACGTTATAAAACGTTTGTTTTATTTATAACTAGCTGTTGCCCGGGGCTTCACCCCGCAGCATTTTTTTTTCAAAATTTGGCTCTCAAATGTATGCAAAATAGGTAAATTTGCATGGAGACTGGGACCAATTTTGTGCCACTGAGTATTTACTAGCTACTTATATTTATTACCATAAAACATTAGAAATAATAGAAAAAATATTATACTTCTAACATTTCATCTTAATACAATAAACATCCAAGTTGTAACAAAATGTTATGAAGTGTTATTGAATATTATCGTATTTTATAACGTTAAACAGCACTTTTATATATTTAGTTTTATATTTTAGCAGTATAAGACGACATGCCTCTTTTGTCGGTAGCTAGCCGTATCACGTACACGTGTTACTACCATGATTTTTTTGTTATTAAACTTTCAACAATGTGTCTCCTACACATTGACTTTCAAACAATAGTTGTAACAGATACGATTCGGGTAAGCTAAGTGGGCAATAAAGGGGTACGGGTACGGCCCATCGACTCATCAGCGAGCGACAATGGGTGGCCGGCGGAGCGGAATTTATCTATCACTGGACTGTGAACTACCCTCGATATCAACATACGTCGGTACGGTGGGAGGGTTCGCGTACAACTCGGGGCAAACTTGACAATGTTTGGCATTGGATGTCATATTTATATACATTCCTTCAATTAGTCGCTGGATAGGTTTGTTTGGCGATTGCGAGACGCCTTTGATTTACTTCAAGGTGTCTTAACACTTTAACTGTCCATGCATTATATGTAACGCATCGTCAAACTAGCTCTGCCATGTTTATGTGACGTTAGAAATGGATGATTCTGTACATTATTTTGTGCATTACCTGTAATGCACGGACGCAACCAAGCAGTCTTCAATTACATAATAATGCATGGACAGTTAAAGTGTTAAACTCTGGTATGTGTATGATATGGATCAGTATTAAAAAGACTGTCTTTTTGTATTTTATTACAAGGTTTATATTAATTTGCAATGTATGTAAGTATGTTTGTTCGGGTGGAAACTTGCGACTTAATTTTGAAGCAGATATCTTCATCCGATTGAGCTGAAATTTTACATACTTGTGTAAGTCAGATAACAATACTATAATCTGATAGTAGAATTCTGGTCGTCCAGCCATTTTTGATTGAACACTTCCGTTAATTTCATCGTAATTTTGATTCAAAATTAAGGCACCTCTGTGACACCGAACATTGACCAATTTATGGAAATTTGACAACCACAATGAAAAATGTATGTAGTTTAGCGTGTTTAGTTAAACTAGTTCATCCACCTGCTGAAGTATCCTGGATTAAGACACACATTTTCAGACACTGTGTATTTGTTTGTAGCAACCATAGATACTCATACTCTCATACTCATTTATTCGTAATAATTATAGTTATTACATGTCATTTTTATCATTATTTTATGTCATAAATGAATATCAGGTAAATAAAACCTTGATACCCTAAAAAGCCGTGGTAACCTAGTGGTGGGTTCGAATCCCGGGCTCGCACTTCTGATTTTTCGAAATTTATGTAATTACATTTGAAATTTACCATGAGCGGTGAAGGAAAACATCACGAGGAAACCTGCATATATCTGCGAGGCAATTCAATGGTGTGTGTGAAGTTCCCAATCCGCAGTGGGCCCGCGTCCGAACTATAGCCCAAGCCGTCCCATTCTTGTATTTGTGTATATTATCTTGTAATGTAATGTAAATGTTGTATATTATCTTATATTTGTGTGTCTTGCAAAAAGGAATAAATGTCTTCTTTCTTTCTTTATTTATATCCATAAAAATTCCAAATTTCACGCCAATTCGACCACTGGCAGAGGTTAAAATTCACTTGCAAGATTTGATTACATACACCTCGTTGTCTGTAACGCGGGACAGTTGAAACTAAATAAAAGCTTCTAAAAAAGTAGTGGTTAACAAAAACTGGCGTTCGCAGCGAAGATTGAATATTTTGTTCAAACTCGACGCCTTTAAAATGAGTTTACAAATCGATAAGGGTCTACAACGAGGTGCGTCAATTTCCTGCTAATTATCAGAGGTGTAGTGGACAGTACCTAATTGGATTATTACGCCATCAAATTACTGCGGCGAAATTTGAACTTAATTTCTGTGAACACTAATAAATGTTGACATGGTAAAAACAAATCACAACACGGTATTATAAGCCTTCGTTTGTTTGTAATCACGAGAAATCTTTAACGTTTAAGTAGTCCTGCACCGAAAAACCAGTGCGATATAAAACACAAATTATAAGTGTCTAAAAGTAAGGTCAGCGTCTCTAGTGTAAGATTCCGACATAAAAAAACTTCTCAAACGTGTTTGCGTAAACGTTATTATTTAACATTATTAATTACTACTTATATAGGAAAAATTGGCAGTGCCAATGGTGGTAGGTTACAGCAACAAAGTAAGTAAGTAAATGCTTTATATTACAAATATAAAGAAATTTAACAAACACAATTCACAAAAAAGATCAGATGAGGGATCTCTACCAGTTGGTCTTTGAGTAGATGAGAGGAGCATTAAACAATGGGCCGACAAAGAGTCAAAGCAAGCTCATGTTTTTCGATACTTTGACATGAACACAGACTTTTGTTGCGTCAAAAACTTAACTAACAAGCACACAGTAGGAGCACAGTGTAGAGAAAGTGTCCAGCAGGTAGATTATAGCCTTGCTCACCCGTTGGATAACAATATCCAACTAATGAGTGTGCTATCAGGTTCAGCATAGTCGGGCATGTTATAAGTACCTAAGTAGGTACTGTAGAGCAGCCCTGAAGAGGCACTTCAGTCTGTACGGGAATCGGGTTATAAGATATCTAACCAAACTGTTGTTGCAGAAGGCCAAGTTACTCAAGTTAAAACACAACTTAATAATTCTTGATTTTATTTTCAACTTTAAATTATCATTACAAAATATTTAGAAATCCGCCTATGCGGCTTTCGGTTCGAGCTGATCTCCGAGCCGTCCCAAGTTCCAAAAACAAAAACCTTTCAAAATATCGAACATCGGAACTTGAACTATTTCAGAGCAGCCAGCACCCAAAACCTGTCAGCATAAACTAGCCGAACCTATTCCTACAGTACCTTCCTGTCCATCCATTGCGATCAACTTGTTGAACAGAACGGTACTCCATGTAGCCACTTATTCCTATCGAACCAACTGTTTGAACGGATACATATTTAAAAAAAATACCAACGAGTCAATGACCTGCTGTGGGTGGTGTAGCGGGATAGCACGCATCACAGAATGATGATGATCCGGGTTCGATTCCCTGCCATAGCTTTACTTTTCGGATTTTTCTGTGTTCTAATTTTCAGTGTCGTTTAGAAATTTAACGAGACAATTGGAGAAATATTACCTATCGTTTTTAATCAAGATGTCTTAAAATCTCAAAAGAACTGACTGACTGACTGAACTGAGACTGAGTTCGCTGAAACACTGCGGCGTGCTTACGACGACTCCACGCGATGTCTACCAGGTTTATTGAGATGGTTGGAATATCAAAACCGTATTTTATATACGTACTAGCTTCTGCCCGCGACTTCGTCTGCGTAGAATTATACATAAAAAACTTCCTCTTGAATCACTCTATCTATTAAAAAAACCGCATCAAAATACGTTGTGTAGTTTTGAAGATATAAGCATACATAGGGACATAGGGACATAAGGACATAGGGACAGAGAAAGCGACTTTGTTTTATACTATGTAGTGATGATAGATAACTGATTACTGATTAACGTAATCTTGGCGGGTGGTCGTAGTTGTGAAAGTACATCCGGACCGCTGCCACTATCTTGCTCGCTAATCCCGCCACCAAGCAGCAGTGCTTCTGCTGAGGAGAGTAATTGTTACAACCGGTGAAATTGCTGGCTCATAGGATATTCCATCTCAGCCGCCTAGGCCGATAAAGCATGTGCTATCCTTTGGTGTTACGTAGTGTCCGTGGGTGGTGGTACTCGCTTACCATCAGGTGGCCCTAAAGCTCGTTTTTCACCCTATTAAAACAAAACAATCTTAAACGGCCATGTAAACACGTGGCGAATTAAATTCACGTCTTTCGTACCCACGCATCTGCACGTATATACCACGTACGTATCTACCGGTATTATTTAATCTTTACCTTTGCTTTCCTTGTTCCTTTTAATTCGTTTTGAAGTACAGCGACAACAGAAACGGGATACCGAGGGATTTAATTGTTATTAAATACACGCTCTAACACAAAGTAATAAAGATTTAGCCGAACCGTTTTATTAATCCCTTATTCATTGGGTCGGCTTAGCGTTTACTTTTTACGCTCAGTGGCCCATTTGATGAAGCTACGAATTACAATTATGCGAGAGTTAAGTAAATGAGAATAGTAGTTAAAATTGTGTACGCTTATTATTAGGTAAGGTTTGATGTAGCTAGTTGTCTGATCCCACCCCGATCACTTAAATTAAAACAAACTACGTAGTAGTTCTAAAAGTTAACTCAGATGTGAAACTGCTTGGCTACGATATCTTATCAGCCGGAAGACGTCCACTGCTGGACATAGGCCTCCCCCGATGATCACCGCGACAGACGATTTTGTGCTATTAACAGTCAATGGCTAGGCGCGATCTTTCAGCTCGTCCGGTCACCTTCTAGGATGTCGACCAACGTGCAAATACCTACTCAAATTTCTAAATTAATATCGGGTAGATTAAATACGTATTTTTATAGGATCTTAATTAGGATCTTACTACTTAGTAAGTAGGTAAGTTTGTTTGTACGAAGTGATAACGGAGTAATTGTTAAATTTTGTCACGACTCCAAAGAATGAGAAATGAAAACCTGCTTTCTTACCTCTTCTTAGTATCTCGTACCGCAATATTGACACACATTTTTTAAAAGTATACTCAAAACTAACTGGAAACATCGAAGGCGGCGAGGGATCAACCACGTATGAATTACGATTATTAATGATACTCGCTTGTTTCCTAGAAATTTTGGAACACAGTACGTAAATATTATGTACGAGTATCTCTCAATATTATGTATTAAGGCTCTTTGTTCGTAATAATTCTACAAGACATTATTTAAAATTTAATAAGCGATAAGTACGGTTCCAACCATTACGTACAGTACAACATGCGCCCAATATTCAAGCAAAATAATAACAGTTTGTCAAGTTACAGGCGGCGCTAGAACGGGTGGCGAAACTACTTGTAATTACGCAGCTAGTTCCGATGATAAATGCCTCCCAACCAATGGGACACTAATTTACAGTCAAGTTGTTTCAACGTAAATTGTAAACATGAACCGTGGCTGAGTCGGCTGGGGCGCATCGCAGCCCGCATAGCATAGTTGACAGCGCGCCTTGCGAGGAATGCGACTGAGGCTCAGCCCACCTTTTCAAAGGCCCAGCCTTTTCTCCACTCGACTAGCACCGCACGGGCCTTTGTGCCCCCACTTCCACGCCTTCGCAGACTAACCCTCCAAAACCCTACAATCGGTCCACAATAAAACACACAAAATATTTAGAAAGATATTTTATTAAACATTTTTTTGTAAAATTAATTAATTAAAACTGACATTTACAACAAACAACTATAAAATTCTTTGTATTCTCCCTCTAACACTAATTACATTAATAGGTCCTGTTTAATATAATTATTTGGAATTGATCGCTAGTTTGAAATTAAGTTACATACAAGCTAAAACACAAAAATATACAGCTCTGTGTGTCTCACGAACACGGAGGCGACGCAGGCATTATATCGAAGGGGTATCATTCGAATAACATCAACTAGCGACGACCAGCGTATTCCTGCGACTCATAGACCTCAATGGTAGACAGTTCGCGTAAAGGCGATTTTTTTCATTCCTCAAACAACATGAACACGAACTTATTGTATCACACGAGGATGGGAGGGGATGCGGATCGCATTTCGACTATATTTTACACATACCTACTTTCCCTCACATTTAACATAGCTACTACTTACCTACTCAAACACGAGCCATGCTTGTTCATTAAGGTGTGTTTCCACCGACTACGTTATAAAAACGATATCCATAACGTGAACGAGCTGAAAATTTACTATTACAAGCAAGATTTAACAGGAAAATCTTAGCGAGAACAAAAGCTCGCGATCCGTCTTTCGATGGAAAAACACACTTAACTACAACGTTAGCTCCACGTACCACAGTAGCAGTAAAAGTGCAGGTGTTGCAACGATATTGGATTTTACAATTAAAGGTTAACAATTACAATAATTCAACGAGTTAGCGGCATTGATAAAATTATAAGTGACCACGGAAACAATATTTACGTGGAAGGAGATTTCAGGGGCCGTCAGTTGGTACTTGAAGCTCAGCATAAGGTCATGGTTCAGGGAACAACAGGTAATACATTTATGTTGTCTGGGATAAAGAGACGGGGGTGACGATAATTTCCATTTCGATAGTTAGTAGTAGCATTTGCAACAGTTCTTGTTTGTATTATTGTTGTAAAGAAACTGTAAACAAGCTATTGAATAAATCTCGATTCGAATCAAGGTTCAGATTCAGCTCACGCTGTTTGAGTGTTGGAATATCAATTTCAAGTCTCACGTTCTAGGAACAGCGGTAACTTGAATAGTTGGCTTGCACTTCAAAACCAAATACCTTCGTCTCTTCTCTTCCTCTGTATTATTACTTCAAATTATCGAACCTTTGTAATTTTATTTCCTCCAATTATTAAACGAGGCCACACAGATAAAAAACCATCATATTTTTAGTAATGAGAAGACTTGTTTATGTTTTATCTGACAAAACTATAAATTGTAAATATGTCGACATAAATAATGCTCTCGTTTTAATAAAAACTAGTATCATACTGTAATACTCTTCAAACTTCTTGATACATTGAACTTCAGATATCAGAATCCGTATCGATACTATACTTTGATAAGAGTGGTAAGAAAGGCCTTTCTTGAAATTTATGATTGGGCTTGGGTACATGCAGTGCTCGAGATTTAGGAGGGGATGAACTTGTGCTGAGAATGTAGGGAGTGAGGCTGCCTCGTAAACATAACTTTACCTACCTTGTACACTACTTCCTTGTATTTCATTTTGTCTAAAGACATTTGCAAAAGTGAAGCATCCTGATTTAAAAAAATATTGACTAGCTACCGAAGTACTAGTAGGTAATAATGGATTAACAGGTACATGTCATTTTAAGTCTCTAATTCAATACTGTTCAGGAAAATTATTTAAAAATAATATTTTCTTACCCATTCAATATCGTTGCAACTTAGCTTCGAAAAATCTGTTCACGGCCCAGTGTTAAAATCGACTATTGTTTAACATAAATATGATATTTAAACATAGCGCCACAAAAATAAAAAATAAATTAGATACATTGTCTTGTCACCATATGGTCAAGTCAAGACTATTACTAAACTAAGTTTATTACTAAATCCAGTTAAAAAAAATACAGCGTAGCCATAAGACGTTCTCAAGTTTTTTGTGCGGTTAGTACTACGTACTTATTCCCTCCCGATGTTATTCCACAAAGTCTATTGTTGTGAGTAATCATCAAATTAATACATATTGTGTGTAGCGGCCATTATTATTCAAGTTGAAACACAGTGTCTAGCTGGAAACGTAAAGTTCACAAGAGGCCGCGGTGAGTGCCTCACCACGCTCATTATGAAAGCGGCCACAGAGTTGAAACATTATGCCCCTACCTACGATACTCTATAAAGGCGCAATATGGAGTACCTTATTAAATTGCATTGATAATTTAGCACCGCGGTTTCTAGGCAATTTCTGCTGCTCCGTACAAGCCGCAAATAATTTATCAAATGATTGATTTACTTTAATTAACGTTGACAGCTTTAGGTCTAACGTCAGGAGACCACCGTAGAAGCAAAATCAATTACGCTTGCTATTTCAAAACGTAAATCATGTTGAGATAAAGCATTAAACGCTCTCAGTACAAAAATACTTCAAACAGGATCGTGACAAAGTGAATATAACATGGAATGCAAAAAACTGTTCAAATTGAAATAGTTTAGTATATCGCTATTGGAAATATTAGAGCAACATCGACATCGACGACAAATATGACATTCGAATAGATTCTTGAGATGTCAAGATCGTATACAATAACGATATCGAAATAATAATACAGCATTAGGTTCCGCATCGAGTGCATTCAAGCTACGTTCAATTCCGATGGAACCACTGGGCCGTGCACGAAGATTCTGCTACATTCGAAAATGACGAACGCTTCCATATTGAATTTTTAATTCACTTTAGCGATTAATTTTCGAAATATTACGGTAAAGTGAAAATTATCAATCACTATTGGCTAAAAACAGTAACATTCATGCCTCGTACAATGCAGCTAAACTCTTCGACATTTTCTCTTTACTGTAATAGAATCTCGAAAATTCTCGTTGCATTAATTAATTATCTACGACATCTACATCATAGTATCCTTACAAAAAGCTCTTATGTTTAACAGCTTAAGCGCAGTGTTGAAAGCTCGTTCCGACTAGATCCGATAGGGCAATCTGATTATTAAAGTAAGTTACTTATTCGTACCAAAATATATACTTTAGTCAAATTGTACAGTTAACGGGGAATTGGTTTTAGAGATATTACTTAAAGTTTAAGAAGGTTCATATCAAAATTGAGGATAGGAATTTTGGTTTCAAGTATCTTACGAAGGAGCGTAGTACTAAAAGTACAATTTATGTCGTATTCAAGTCTAGAATTTCTTATTTTCGATATAGAAATTGGTCATAAGTCATTTTTAAATCTTGATTTTAAGTACTTTTATGGCAAGAGTTGCCCTTTAGCTTATACGGAAAAAATCTACCATTTGTTGTGGGAGGAAAAGTATATACCTACACTACATCATGTCAAGTTTATTACGTTCCAACAAGCTCATAAAACAATCAAATAGGTGCATAACCAAACAGACTGCCAATAAAGGTTATCTAATTTTGGCAACACATCACACAACACAATTTTTTTCCTTTATCTCTTACATGGAACAAATCCATTTAAGTAATTAATTTTTTATCATACTTTTACTTTTTATTTTTTATAAAAAAATATCGAGTTTTATTCCCTATCCCACACAATGACTAAAAATTAATTATCCATAGTATCCATATCGATCATTATAACTCCTTGCTCAACTCTAGTGCAGTAACATATTTCGGCTTGGCTTTATTTTATTTAATACGAATTATATGACATTACCACACTATTAGGTTATTCGCTCTATAAATACCTAGTTAAGCACGCACTCAACATTTCTAATGGCGAAATGCAGTCATTGGCCGTAGTATGTTTTGACAGAGATGCAAGTCTGTCCAAATCATAAGTGCTTTATGTCTCAACAAACATTTCGATGAAAATCATCATGCGGTTTCCACAATGCCATAAACATTTGAACTAAATTTCCCTTAAAATACGAGCTTCCTAGGGTGCATTAACCTAAAGATTCTGTTCTTTGACTCGTAAAGTATTGCTGGGAGCATTTGCTTACAAATAACTCCCTGAGGAAGGATGCTGAAGGTAGGTACATACCGGAGCGGACGGATGGAAGACGTTCGCGTAAGCCGCTTAGACAAAGGAGCCTGCCGACGCAGCCGAGCTAAACGGAGAAAGCACCTTCAAAAATCTACGTCAAATCCCCATTAACTGTTGTCATTATGTAACTCAAATTAATGTAATCAATAGTAGCTACAGAATACAATTTAATATTTATCTAAAATAAATATTTGGTTTCAAATATGCAATCGAATAAACGAACTTTGAGCTGGTGCTGCGACAATGAATTAAAAAATCTTAATTATTTGCATAATTTAGTAACAATTTCTTTACAATACGTATAGTCTTACCCTCTGTTAATAACAGGGTAAAAATTTATGCAGTATTCAATAAATTTTTTATGTATAAATATATATGGGAATCGTGTTTTTTATATTTTTGGCGCCTGTAAGGGATCACTTTATTATAATCTTCACCAGTCAACTAGGTTTTAGCCTAAGAAAGAAATTCAATTCGCTGTAAAGTTTTTAACTATAGTAATTGATCCCATTGATCCTCACCTTTGTTAATGTTCTTTCCTGCAGACAAACCACGACAGCCTACAAAGTCCTCTAAAATCAATATTGTAACAAAACCTTCATTCCAAAAACAACGCGCAGCAAAGTTAAAACATTTGACGAGGGTTAAATTGTTCACTTAACCGATCGTCGCTCTCCCAAAAGTAAATTATAAGTACCTATTGGTTTTTGTTTAATTTTCAGATACATCATAAATAGACGTATGATGTGGTATATATAGGTAGGTCTAAATTAAATTTCTTTCTACGGCTCACTCTGGTCTAAGTTCTAGATATTAGATGATCAGCGTACTATCGTAGATTATTGACATTGTCTTTTTTTATCCTATCCTGATACAATTCAACAAACAACATTTCATTCTTTACTAATTATTCACAATTTCACATTATCTACCTACGTCTTCCACCACTTTCAATTCACGAACGAGTAACTAACGAGTATGTCTATTTCGAGTAACTTATAATTCTCTCTGTTCACATACGTGTCACAGCTCGGTGCATTTGATTTTCACTGGCAGTTTTGTGCGTTCACAATTCGTTATTCCGACACTGAAACAGACTGGAGCAGGCCGCAGGAGTCGGGACTCACGTGAGGCCCGCTAGGCCTTGGCTCACCGAAGCGTTAGCGCGTCTACTCGCGTGGGGGCTAAGGCTGGCTCCGGTGAGGGGCTCCGCGTGGGCCTCGGTGTCGGGGTCAGGGTCTTCATCGGGTTCGACGGGGTCCTCCGGGGGCGCGGCGGCGGGGCGTATGGTGTCGAGCCGCGGGCGCGGCGAGTAGCGCGGCGTCAGCGCAATCCCGCCGACGACTGGGTGCGATTTAAGACTCCCGCCTGGAGCACGTCGTGCATCATGCGCTCGTTCTCCTGGCGTACTGCGAACAAACAGACAAAGGCTTAACCGTTGTACATTAACGACAGGCAGGGCTGGATTTTGCTGGGAGCCACACTCTAGGGGGCTAGGTGGGCACATCCTACGTTCTAGACTTCTAGAGGTACTCTGGTCTTCTGCGGGCGTCTACGAAGGCAAGACTGCTCGGTTGAGGTAAGGGTACATATGGTTTGGAATGAGGCTATTCTGAACTTACCTTTGAGCATGTAAGGAGGGATTCGACAAATACAACCTAATAACGTTGGACGGTAATTAATTACGTCAATAATTAATTTTAGGGTTAGTACAGTTAATGACATTCCAGCGATAAAATTAGTGTAGGACTGATTAGTCGTCAATACATATAGTTAATTTCGTCAGTACAATAATTATTTAGTAAGTGTCGTAAAATGTAATGGTGTCTACATATACTAACATAAGTAATTTTCAAAATGTATAATTCTTTTAATTTAATTTGCTATTCCCCTATTTTTAGAAGAGTCCAACGTACGTAACATAATTTATTAATAGGTAATAAAAATAATAAAAGATAAAAATAAATATACAAATAAAAATAACAAATAATGGAACAAAGTAAGATTTAAAAATAGATTTATAATAATAATTTTGTATGACCCCACGCCACATGGTGTCCGTAAACTATTTTATTACAATAAATTATGAAATAATCAAAAAATAAAAAAATTCCAAATAACTCTTCTTACTCAAATGACTAATATTAGAATTTACTCATCGCCATCATTCAGCGTCTTCAAATTCAAATATTTGATTTGATTTTCCAACCACAAACTCAATTAAATTTCATCTGCACAGAATGTTATTCCATCAAATCAACGGTTTAGTGGTTCCAGATGTCGATTATAAACAGCCCATTATAGTGGCTTCACGTGGTGCAATTACTGAGAGGCGACGCCCGTAGCCGAAGCTGTGGCTTGCTAAAGCGACATTAATTGTCCTAAACAAATAAAGTGAAAAGAACGGGAGAGGCCAGCATTCTGGACCTATTCAACCCCTCCAAAGTGATATCAAAACGAAGCAAACACCAGATTCTGTGAATGAGGCGTTCGAATGAGATACAGCGTCCGTACTTCCCTACCCTACTGTTTATTACGATAGCGGAATAGGGACGCAGGGATAACGTTGTTAGAACTCCGCGACAGTTGCCGGTTAACCGAATTAAAGATTCTTTGGTTGCTATTTTAGCAGCTTTAACCGAATCAGCATAGAGAATGGTCCTGTTATCTAAAAGAAACGACGAAAGAATCCTTCATATACCATTGTTGCGTAGAAGGAAGAGTCTTTATTTACTGTCAACATTTATTGAATTGTCATACCTAGGTATAACCCAACTGTGTAACTTGGTATAACGTAGAGTGCATAAAGTGTTGTACGAAAGAACGATTCTGAATTCATCGTCACGGATGCTTTGTGTGCTCAACAAATGGCACTGAGCTCTTGGTTGCAGTTGTGGTGATGATACTGATAGCATTTGATAAAATATTATGAGCTAAAATTTTCTTGGCATTATGTTCACATTATCACATTGTATTTTTGACGTAGTACTACGAATAGGCTACCTATAGTAGAATACAATTACAATTTTCCTATAGTTCAATTTTCCGAACATTTTCTGCTTCATGTTTGAGATGTCGAAAATTATGCCTAAAATATTTCGTGTATCAATTCTGTTTCGATTACAAACTTTATCATCTCAAAATTATGTGTTTCATTATTTTAACATTAACCAAGTTAAAAGCCTAAACATATATTATGTAGGTATTAGTTTAAGTAAAGGTGCCTAGCACAAGTTAAGTTTGAAACTGACTGAATATAAATATTAGGCGTCCTCGTCGCCATGTCAAAGAGGACTTGGTAGAAAAATAAATTGGTAACGTAAAACTAGAAACGTTTCGCAAAGATAAAAGGAGTCGTACGAGTGTGTAGACCGAGAGCATAATCAGTTTCAGTTTCAGTAAGAAAAAGCATCATTAAAATTATTAAAATGTTGGTCGACTGTCTCGGCTACACGCTTTAAAAGAAGTGCATGGTATAAATGTAACAATTCATAATAAAAAAATAGGAAATAACTTGCTTTCCAAAACAAGGCTGAGTTCATTGCCATTTACAAATTATTTTTTGCTTGCTTTTTTACGTTTGGAATGAACAGACAAACATCAGTTACGGCTCAATATAATACTTTTTTAAATTAAAATTGGTACATTTATATTTCGTTTCAAACATTTTCGCTTGGTAAATAAGCAATAAATTGGTATTTAGCAATTGGTAAAGGTTAACTGGATCCCTTTTAGGAATAAGTTCGCCTTTGTGCATTTGTGTTATCCTGTAGTCATCATTTTCTTGTGTTTTATGTACAATAAAGAGTTAAACATACATCCAATCAATTTTCTAATTCGTATTTTGCTTTTACACTGGAATGGGTTTAATATTTGGTAATGAGAATGAGAAAAACACAATTTCATGGCTGGTGGATTCCATTTAATATAATCCGATGAATAAAAATTAAATAAAACCTTTTGTGGCGCCAAAAACCTCTCTGGGGATAATGAAATCCTTTATTTACCCGGCGGATTGTCAGAGATTTGGATCAAAACTAGCACCCGGTGATGACTTTCCTTCGAAGATACAAAAAGTGTTCTCAACCCAATTCACCTGGTTGAGAAAAAACACCCGCTCAATAGAATTGTTTTTAAATTTTTAAATTTTGTTTGTTGTTGTTTAAGTTTGTGATTGCGTCGTACAGGAACATCATTCAAACAGATGACGTTTGGCAACAAAAAATCGTATAGTAACAAGGTCACGTGACAGGCTTACTCGCCTGCTGTGGATGGTGTAGTGGTATAGCATGCTTCACGGAATGATGAGGATCCGTTTTCGATTCCCGGTCATAGCTTTACTTTTCGGATTTTTCTAATTATATTCTGGTAATCAAAATTTCAGTTTCGTTTAGAAATTTAATATTCTTTAACGCATTTACTGCCACCGACGCATGTAGGTATGCGTTTTCGTGACGTTCGCCCAGTGCCGCAGTCATAATTTTACAGGCCTATGAATGCATCGGAAGAAGTCTCGGGTTTGACTTAATTTAATTTGAATGAATAATTTTAGTTGTTGTGACGTTGCAATGTCTTGTAGTCTAAAGTAATTAGTAAAGTACATACGATAAGTACTATAATAAAAGCAAAATGAAGATGAAGAAGAACGAAATCAAATAGTTTTTTACTTTTACATAATGAGTTTATTTAGGTGAAGATTTGGGCGGTAAAAACCAAATCTAGGCATGGGATTTGGAAACTATATTAATGGCAAGCGAAAATGCTTAAAACAATATCTCGATTGGACTCTTCAGACAGCATTATCCGTGTTCGAAACTCGGTCCACAGAATACGCTAGCGTTGCGACGAAAAATTATCGGAATTCCTATTTTTCCCTTTCGATTGGTTGAATTTAATAAGAATATTTAGCATTATTGAGTTCTCTTTTCCCGGTGTTTTTCATAACACAGGTGATAAATTGATCCGCTTTAAAAAAGGTACAATGTCACGTAATTTATTGAAATGTATTTCCATCATACTGCTACACGATTGCGTATTGAAAATTTGATTCAGTTTAGGCCATCTGCCGGCCGTATGTATACATATTTCTGTATTATGATACGAAATACACATTCTCCTACCTTAACCACATTTACGGAACAACGTTTCCCAAATAGGTTTGGTCGGAAAGCTTTTAGCGTAAACGGTTCCACGGGAGCAACAAATATTCAATGCTGGCCGATAAAAAAACAATGGTCAACGGTTTTGCGAGATACGCAACCCTTGAGCCCCGGTTCCGGGCTAATACTTAGCCGATCGGCGATAGTGTTGTCGAAACTTGTTAACGACCCCAAGGCTAACGGCGATCGGCACCCAGCTCGGGTTATCGAGCACTAATCGACTAGGCCGATCTCGGTTTCTAAATTAGTGGTTAGAAATGTATCCTTATGAAGAAGCCATGTTGTCTCGGCTGAGGATTTATAGGACGCGTCAATAGCACGTTCGGCTCGGGTCAAACACGTCGTCGCTGTAATTTATCACTCACACTACTCGCAAAAGGTTGTAGCCACTCTAAACGTGTCACGCTCCATAAGAGACAGTTAACGAACTAGAACGGACCGTGCTGGCCCCCTCGGAATCGCAGATTAGATTGTCGAACGTATATTTACGATCAGCGCATGCAGTCTACAATAGTCTGTGAGCTTCTGGGACGACATCCTGGCTTTGCGTATGATCGGCCGATTCAAGTATCAAACACATAAGACAATGAGACTGCAAGACAGACCTTGCAGTCTCCTTGACCCTTGAGACCTTGGTCTTTTTGTATACTATCGCGCTGTACGTAATGTTATTTGGGCCCTCTTGAGAAGTGTATCGTCCACAGTTTATTTATATCGTGTAGGGACGAGCGCTGTCAGTAAGCTAAGCGGGGCAGTAAGTAAACATAGTGTCCTAAAGCATTACATCACGGTCATTTTCATCGAGCTAGAGTGCACTGCATGTGGGGGCGCGAATTTCGCTTTCTTAGCTACTCTGGCGTCCCTCCAAACTGTTTTCGATAAGCTGCTGTAAGTGCACAAATTATTGCACACAATTTATAGTTTTCATGGAAATCTATAGGTAGGTACTAGCCTGATAATAAAAGTGAAATCTGTTTGAGCCCAGGAGTTAAATTTAAAAAATCTTTTGCATTTGATACCTAAATTTTTAAGGAACGATAAAAGCTACTTTTTTCGCCGTTCAATTCTTCTTTCGAATTAATTAATTTATTTATTTAATGCTTCTCTATTCGAAAATAGCCCGGACGACAATGAACGTGCCCGTCTCCTGGCAGTATCAGCCCCGGAGTCAGGCCATTGGCTCAACGCCCTCCCTTCCCGCCAGTTGGGTACGGTTCTGGATCCAAGCACCTTGAGAATAGCAATATCGTTAAGGCTTGGGTCCAGAATATGTGTCTCCCACACATGCTCCTGCGGTAAGGAGGTAGATCAGCTGGGACGCCACGGTCTCTCATGCTCCAAAAGCGCCGGTCGCTTTTTCCGCCATGGCACCATTAATGACCTGGTCCGCCGCGCGCTTGCCACCGTCTCTGTGCCCGCAATCCTTGAACCCGTGGGCATGGCCAGAGACGATGGCAAGCGCCCCGACGGGGCTACTCTGGTGCCATGGAAGCTGGGTAGGGCTCTGGTGTGGGACGCGACGTGTGTCGACACTTTCGCACAGTCCCACATCCAGGCAACCCGCTCACAGGCCGGGGCTGCAGCTGACCAGGCCCAAGTTCTCAAGCGCCGCAAATACTCTTCTCTTTTAAAGGATTATGAGTTTGCGGCGCTCGCAGTAGAGACAATGGGTCCCTGGTCGGCTGACATGAGGGCCTTCATGAGAGCCTTGTCGTCCCGGCTAATAGAGACCTCAGGAGACCCCAGAGCTGGCGCTTACCTCTCCCAGCGAATTTCTCTGGCTGTACAGAGAGGTAATGCCGCCAGTGTCTTGGGGTCTATGCCGCAGGAGGGCCTTTTAGATGGTGTTTTCTTTTTATAGTTAGGTATATTTATTTAGTTTTAAGTTTTGTATATTTAGTTAACTTTTAGATTTTATCATAGTTTAATTTTTTTTGTAATTCGATATAAATATTTATTAAATGTATGTATAATGTAGTTCAATTAAACGATTTATTACATAAGTAATTTTAATTGTAATAATACTTCAAAATAATACATTAAATTTGTCTATTCTGCTACGCAAATGGTACCTATATCTTTTTTCGTCACCAAAATTCTATATCTTTGTTTTAGGTAGGTCGCTATACGAAATGAGCGGAATATTACCGCTCTATATAAACTAACTATAACTAAGGATAAGGTTAACTGGTAGAGATCCCTTATAGGGGTTCGTTTTTATGGATAATATTAATGTTTTCTTTTTTGTGAATTGTGTCTGTTTCTTTATATTTGTACAATAAAGTATTTACTTACTTACTCACTTACTATATAACCTAGCAAATTTTAACATTTGATACTTAAATCAAAATAAGTTGACAACATAACAAAGGTAGATAAACCACAATATTGTCCTAATATATCGATTTTGACATTGTTATCCATTCAATACTACATTATTTTACTACGATAACATTACAATACTCGAACCCAAACAGTAGCTTTATTCCGTAACCCATGGACAAACGGGAGCTGGCGCGTACTCATTACTTTTATGTCGAAATTGGTCGCCGGTTAGAAAAATACGACGTCCTCCTAAAACCGCCTTAATCGCCCCGAGCGCTTGTTTTACGTATAGCCCAAAACACATCTATCCACACTATGTACCACACTAGAAACAAAGGCAGATGAAATTGCAAGGGTCACAAACGAGTGAATGAGAAAAAACAAACTGCCGCCGGGCTTATAGACGTTGATTAGTTATATTGAGACTTTGTTGTGTTGGTGGTCAATTGTTGCTACGGTACACTATTAAAAAGTTGAGTTAGCTATAACTCAAACCTTATCATATAAATATAAATGAATCGTCGAAATGTATGCACGCGATAACTTTAACTTTGTTACTGTTTGGACAAGGTTTGTATACCTAAAGTAAAATGTTGAAAAAAAATTGCAGCGGGGCGAAGCCCCGGGCAACAGCTAATTTGTAATAAAAACAGCGGAATTAAAACTTTATTGAATTATTCTGCATTTTTTAAACTGACATAGTCTTCTGTTTGAGTTGTGAAGAAATAATCATCACCTATATCATTAAATGTGATTATGAACCTCAGTCATCTATTATTTTCGAAAAAAAATAATGAAAGCAGTGACGTAGGTAGTGTTCAGCGTGTCGAAACGACTAAGGGTCGAATTATCACTAAATCCACCATTACGAATCCATTATGAGAATATCACTTTGAAACTTTCCTTTCCATTTAATAATCCCACAGCAAAAAATGATGAACAAATCACATAAAGCAAAACGTGAAAAAGTCCAAGTCACAGTATGTTCGCACGGTTCTATGAATAGCACGCAAATTAGAACATGTTGCAACGGGTGGATTTCCCGCTAACGTGGAAACTGATACTTTCTAACAATGACCCATTAACCCTTGACGGACACGCCCTAGGGTAGAAAGTAGCTTCGTAAATAATATATTATTGAGACTTTCGTTACTCAGACTCGTACATGTAGCTACCTCCAATTACAAAGTTCGCGCGCATACTCCGATGAAATTTTTATTGCAGACCCCTAAGTCAGAAAAATAAAGACATAATAGAACCGTTTAATGATGATTTTAAGACCAATCTTTGCAATATTTTTTTATTGAGCCGATTTCGTCCAATCATGTATCGAGAACTACCACGGTCTTTGAAATATGATTAATTTTAAAATATAGTTTTGGCTGATCTAAAAGATTTTTTTTTTTCTTAAAAACTGAAAAAGGAACATCGAATTCAACGATTTAGATGTTGTCAGCGTTTTATAAGCTAACCAATAAGATGACACCATCTTTTTTGTTTCTCAAGCGAAAAATAACTCAGTATTGCGATGATTAGTGGTTGGAGGATAGGTATGTTGAATATATTTTTTGTTCGACCACAGGTCGTAGGTAAGTAAACCTTCGTCTTCAAATAACTATGTACGATGATAACCGATATCATTCCCAGCAAACCCTTTAATAACTTTTTATTTTAACGGCGCAGTCGGATTACTAACCCGAAGTTCTAAACTAATCTAACATACGGGAGATCAAAACTTTTCCGTATCCGGGCCAGTTAATTATACGTGTAGAGTTGGAAATTTCAAGTAGAATCTGTAAAAATCTAGTCAACAGTTTCAAGTGTAGGCAATCCTAGTATATGTAATTGCTTGGCCGCAGTCCAAGCGGACTTGCAACTTGCAACTTACAAAGGCAAGACTTTCAATTATGCCTACCGTACCTTTTGATCGTTTTCTTTTCATAGCGGTTTTATAACACCTGGTGCAAAGGATGTATAATGGTATAGAGCGCGGCTGTTTACTCGTTGCGGTTGGTGTTTTCCTTACGTTAACATTTTAATGAAGATTTTGATGGTTAAAGTTAATGAGAAATAATTGCTGTCTTCTATTCAACGTTCTACATATGTTATTTACACAGAAACGAGAAATTTAAACATACATTCAACAATACATTTAAGTAACATTATTTTAAGATGTCAATATTATAGCATTACGAACTCAATTAACTTGCACGTTGGCGCCAACCGAATTATCAGATTAAATATCACATAATAGGTAGGCTTCTACCGATAGCGGAGCGCGTAACGTTAAACGTAGCTATTATATTAGGAGACGTTAGAAGCCATAATTATAGAATACCCTCAGCAAAGGGTTGCCAAGGGCATTATACCCTGACGACGGAGTAGTTTCCCGAAACACATCGAGTACCGTAGGCAGAGCACCGAGAATCCAAATTAAGTTTTAAGAGAACAATGTAGTGATTGTAAGGCTCCGGATCACCCCTTATATGGTACAAGTTGGTTAGACAAGAGCGTTCATCTAGTCACCGGGTAGACCGTGTTCTAAATTTGACTCAGCCAATCAGGTTTGTGTCTGTTCGGTTCTGAATTTAGTGAATGCCAGTGCTTTACGATATTGGGATATTTTTAACATGGGAATTCTTCAGAGTCATAAAGAGACAGGACAAAGAGGATATAATATTTATCAACGTTTTGTTCGTCAAAATATTCGTAATAAAGACGCAAAGAGTTTCTCGAACCCTTTTGGTAAGTACTACAAAGGGTTGGTACCTAAAGCGTGGCAGCAAATTTTATTCGCACTTCAAAGAACTTGGTATCTCATGTTTCGTCCGTTTTGATGTCGCTGCAACGCGAGCATTTTTAGCGCTATCGCTTCTAGTACTATTAATGGAATTTTAAATTTACCTTGTAGGCCGTTTACGTTTCCAAGACTTTTCAGAATGTATTGATTTTGGATGCATCTTGAGAATGGCGATGCGGCTAGCAACACGTCACTATTTTGTTCCCCTTTCCACCTATACGCCTACAATCATGCTAAACGTGGCCTTTAGGTCTTGTTACCCTAAGGTAACAGCCTAAGCTCTAGTCTGTCTACCTCGTAAGGGATAAAGACGTGATTTATGAGTGTGTGTGTGTGTGTGTGTGTGTTAAGAATAGGAATATTTTGCCAAGTACTATTAAACAAGAAATATTAACAACTTTTGTATAGTAAATTGAAAATAAGATTAACATTTGCTACTGTAATATCAAAAAATATTCCAAGAGCATGGTATCCGACATTATCCGCTTTATATCGATATATGTAAATTTAATTTATGGTAATGCTCAACTTCCTTCTCTTTATTTTGGTAAGTTCTTTTCCTCCCTCCTTGAGGATTTACGCTGACACCGTAATAGGTATTAACTTTTATTTCTCTGAGTTCACCAAATAAATAAATTGACACGCTGAGGCGTCCTATCGAACAGTCAACGCCGTTAGGTAGACTTCATAGTTTCTGTTTATCTTGGTGGCCCTCGTGGATTTGTAACAAAGAGCTAGGATAACTCTTGGAAGTGTTTTGTTTGTTTAATCTATTGGGACATAAGAACTACGGCTTTATAAAGTGCTTTCGTTTTTGTTAGCGATATGAAGTTGTTTTCTATCACTGTTTTATTATATTCCTCACATTTCCACGGTAACACTGGCTTACAAAATGTACATTATATCTCTCCTAGGAAGCGCAGTGATACTTTAGTTTACTTATAATTAAAAATGAAAGAACAACAAACAAATCTATACATATAAAAGAAAGCCGTGTTAGTTACACTATTTATAACCCAAGAACGGCTGAACCGATTTGGCTGAAAATTGGTGGGGAGGTAGCTTAGAACCAGGAGACGGACCTAGGATACTTTTTATCCCGATTTTCCCGCGGAATTGGAAAATCACGAAATTTTGTATGTACCAATAAAGCTACAGACATTAAATTTGGCATACCTACATATTATTCCTTGATTTGTATAAAGGTGCACTAGAAAGGGATTTTCCGAATTTCCCACGGGATAGGAAATAAAAACCTTATACTTGGAGGCATGAGTGGATGTATGGGGTATGTTATGTCGTCACTCTGACGTTATCTGCGCGGACAAAGTCGCGGGCAAAAGCTAGTAGACGTATAAATCTTAGCTAGGATAGCAAAACACAACGATCAAAATATTGAGCGAAACGAAGATGCAACAAAGTTACGAGCATTTGTTACAACGCCAGTCATCCAGTAGATCCTCAGAACACACCTAATTCTCCAGTTAATAATGCGAGCGTGTGCAATACGCGATAAACAGCTCCGCCTTTGAACAAACTTATTGGCTATTCGGCCGGAATAGTTGTAACCATCTTTATATTTAAATGATGTGAAACAGTTTCAGATCACGGTAATAGTGAAGCTAACGATCTGCCGAAGATATTCCACGGATCAAGCACTGCAAACAAACGTTGGTGGCTGTGCTTCGGTGTATCGGCAAACAAACTGTTTGTTGGCTCGAACTCATGCCAACACAATATCGATGGATAAGTACTTGTTATTGTTGAAAATAAACAATTCTTACTAAACAAATATTAATCTTGGTTGTTTAAGTATCGGGAGATAACTCAATAGGATATCGGCCGTTAACTGTATTTTCTATATGCCCAACGAGAAAATGAAGCGTGGTCCTACTTAGGGTACTCATCGAACTATAATAGTCTGGGAAATCTAATAAAAAACCGGCCAAGTGCGAGTCGGACTCTCGCACCGAGGGTTCCGTACAAATTCGCCAAGTTATTATAAAATCCAGTATTATCAGAGCCCTGCTCTTAAGCAAAAGGTGCAGTGTGAGGTAATTTTATATTGGTTATTTACATAGACAGACATTAAAAACTGAGATTTTTAGATTTATTTCGTTAGTAGCTACTATTATACCAAGTTTCAAATTTCTATGACAACTGGAAGTAACTACAGGAAATGGAAAAACAACACGAACATAGAACCACAAGAGTATTTGCCACGAAGGTCCTTTGGAGCTGTGAGAAAATGAACCCTCTGAGCCAACCTCAGTATTTGGTATCAATTTCAATTTTACAAAAAATGGTCTTGACGGACATATAGGCAGACGGACGGACAACGAAGTGATCTGATAAGGGTTCGTTTTTTATAGGTACGGAACCCTAAAAAGACGAGGAAATTCGTATATCATTCAAATTTGCTACGGTTGTTTTGAGGTATAGATACTAAAAGTATCCGAGAGGGTGGGTCTTTTCTGATTTTAGCTGGCATATTGAAATTCCTTCAAATATTACACCTAACTACTTATATAGGTATGGTACAAAATTAGGTAAGTATTATAAAGTACATTTCTTTATGTATTGATCCTGCATAATGTAATTTTAGAAGCCATTGGGGGTCAAATATAACAAAACCCATGAGACGTCCGTTTATTTCTGCATCATACTGTGAGATATCTGAAATTTAAAGGATATGTTTTTAAAAACAGCAGAGGAGTCTGCACATTACCAACAGTATCGCGTTGCAAACATAGGAAGTACTCCCGGAAATTGCGCTCTCTCGGCACCAAACAACAAAACCTGATTCAATGTACAACTTTTATAAAATTCCAACCTAAACGGTAGATAAATTTGTACTTGTAAAATTATACGAGCGTATGAGACTTGATAGACTACACGAAAAATGTATTAAACGCGCAATTCCTTCAAATTATTACTTCAATAACGTACGGAAACTGTCGTTCTGGTTTTAAAAAACAACCGTCAACAGTCGTTTGCTGAGATAATGTAAGCACTGGATTTTAGGAAAGTCGCAATTTCGGCTATCATACTCATCCTATCTAGGTCTTATCTTTATCAGCTACGACGTACAAAACGGGCATAGGTATAGAGTGTTTCCAACTACCGCGACCCCGGCCCATGACCTCAATACTATCAACATTTTAACCCAGACACCAAGAAACCTTACCATTTTATTCACAGCTTCCAATAGAATGGAAATGTGAAACCGCTCACAAAAGGGACCCGTTAGCGATGGTTAAAATCACCACACCAAGTTTGCCCTACTTGTATTCAGTTCATTTGGATGTACACGTCTATTTGAACAAAGATTGAAACAAGAATCAAACAAGCTCCAAACAAATTCAACCGACCGAGTAGCGGTTTGTGTTACACTTCAAGTTCTGATGACGAGCTGAGTTCAACACTACACGCCTCTTTGCAGTAATAGTTTTACTGTGTGTTTGATGGAAATAAAACAAGTGTAATAAAGTTTTAGTAGGTGTCGGCGGTCGTTTAACGCGCGCCGCGTGTGAAAAAACAGCAAACGATGTATACAAATGATTAGTGTCCGACCTAACTTTCGGTCTCGGTCTCGGTTTCAGCAAGGTTCGGCTTAAATTGTAGTTTCGGTTGTTTCCGTTTCTACCGAAATTAACAGCATAACTAAAACTAGGTTTGTCTACGTGCAGAGTTTCAAGATGAATATAACTGTTTTACACTATATATAGAGCTACTAGCCTATAAGTGTATCAAATAGGTAATCGCTTCTATGAGAACAAACACATGTAGATTGAACGAGAGTTCCACTAGAAGTGCTGTCTAAATAAGTTTTCGTTTCGGTTTCGGCCGCAACACTGGCCGGAATTCGCTTTCAGATTTGATTGTAGATAGATAGGTACAAAGGTGAAAGCAATTTTACATACCCTTGGCTCATGGCCTTGGCATATACCTGAAAGAACTCGAATAATAAAACCGAAATAATAGTCCCTCGATTTATTATTAGATGAGATTTATATGATTTCCCTAAGTGTGAAGCGCTTTAACGAAATATTTATTCTATCATCATCAAGTGTTTTCAAAGTAAAACAGCATTTGCCGATAGCAAATGAACATGACTTAAAATGTGTATGAATAAATGAATAAATGAAGTTTGTAACTCTTCCCTGTATTACTCTTGCTCCATGAAACTAATTAGTCACCTCGTCCGTTAGCAACTAACAAGTGAACTTAGCAAAACATAAATCATGAGTAAAATAGAGTAAATTGCGTTTGAAATTACTTCTCAAACAAGTAGTTCAATCTTTCTTAAAGTATCTGCTTAAATATTGACATCTTTTGTAACAACATGTCAGTCAATTTTACATTTTTGTTAAAACAAGCAAATAAAACATACAGAATGATTTAAACAATCTTGTTTAACACAACAGCTCTACCGATCAACGAGTAAGTGAATATTTAAAGTTATTTTTTCATAAACACAAACTCCGAACCAGGCAAAATTGTTTAGAAATTCTTGACCACTTAGCCGACAGTTTTGGAGCAAAAGTATACGTTCAAGTTCGTAAACAAGTTTATAAGTTCCTTCAGACAAGTCCCTTTAAATTACTAGCGACAAGATTTTTGCTTAATTATTGAGTTTAGGAAGACCTTCTAAGTCACGATGGGTATCGCCGTGAAAAATGATACTAGTGAAGTAAAACGCAGACGACTTGGTATTAGCAAACACGAGAAAATAACGTAAGCAGATGTGTTGTAAGATACAGCGGCTGGAAAAATCGCAGCTATTTTCAAATGACTACAGCTTCCAATTGCAAAATGTGGCAGAGAACATGACGATGTTGAATGTGTTGCAAACGTCGGACTACATTCGACAAGCGCTATTAAATAAGTATGCATCTGATCATATTCTATTTACTGCCTATTAAAAACCAATATAACTATGGCGTCTAAGGTAAACATTGTTATGATGCGCTACTGCAATCTTGAAGTTTAATCGAAAACGTTTGTAACTTGGGAACTCCAGTTTCACACTATCATCTTGCTCTATTGCCAGATTCAAAACTCAATCAGGACTCTTTGAGTTTAGAATAAAGTTAATTGATCATTCTTTCCTGTACAATAAATTAGCATTAAAAGCGTTATTACCAAGACAAATTTGAGCAAAACTAGAACAAAATATGGGACTAAAGATGAAATTAAAATAAATAGTATCCACATTTTGCTTTGACTTTATTAAACAAAGTAGGTAATTAATAACATAGGGACTACGTTATTGAAGCGTGTGAAACAGTTCATGAAGCTACTAATGAGAATTAGTGATCCTATATTAAAGAGCATAATTTTGTGGCAATTTGACTAAAATTAAGCTCTTGCTCAAAAGACGGCGCCCCTGTAGGCTCCCTACTCAATGTGTCTTACATTATTCTGGAATATTTCAGTAGTTGGGTGTATTTTTTACATACATACATATATCACGTCTTTAACCCTTACGGGGTGGACAGAGCCTAAGATAACAAAAGCTTAAGGCCACGTTTAGCATGATTAAGGGCGTATAGGTGGAAAGGGAAATCAAAATAGTGATGGGTTGCTAGCAGCATCGCCTAAAACATGATTCCTAAGACTTTCGCCCATTCCCTCGATGGGCTTTTACTATCTGCGCGGGGAGAGAAGCAACTGGTGAATTCTATTTTTTCGTTTTTTCTTTACTCCCAGGCCACCGTGGAAAAAGTGCATTTTTTATTTTTTGAAAATATTTATCAACCATAATTAAAAATCCTGTAAAATAAATCTTTGATTTTTTATCAAACTAACCCAACCACCTGATGAAATACTCCGGAATCATTTTAAGACATAGTACATAGTATATAATACAAATATTTATATAAAAAGACCAAGCATATTCTTCACCTATACACTTACTTTCTGACTGACCGGGTACAGTTTGTCAAACATTGTCAAAGTACATACATACATACATACATAAATCACGTCTTTATCCCTCATGGGGTAGACAGAGCCTAAGGTGACAAGACCTAAAGACCACGCTTAGCATAATTGTGGGCATAATTGCCAAAGTACTTGTACGAAAAGTGGAATAGAATACGGTTTTTTTAAAGCTGTTATATTAAAATTTTAGTAGACCGCGTTAGTTCACTCCATTTGGTATAAGCTTCGTTTACCACAGAAAATAAAGCCTTTTAGACTAAGAAAGGTGACACCAAAAAACTTTTAAAGAGTATCTAACATGAATCAGTATAATTCAAAGCAAAACCAAACCTGACAACCTCGTTATAAACGCGGCGGAGGTAGGTATTTTTAAATTCACCGTTTTTTATTCACCAAGGATTAATACAAATTATCAGTACCTAGGCAAACGGTGTCTACTGATAGTGAAGCAACAATGACAAAAAAGGGACTACTAAGATTTGTACGCGAGTATTTCGATAATATTTAGCTTATTAAAATTAGACGTCCTAAGAAACGAAAATATAAAGTTTTAGATGTTTGGTAGACCGCACATAAATTTAAAGGAGTTGGAGCAATGAGGAGAGTCGGCGATATGAATATTTAACCAAAAACTTTGGAAAAACTTCGTAGTTATTTATGCATTGGATTGTATTTGTTTCAATTACTTTCATACATGCCCTGGAAAGGCCATCTAAAATAAAACACGTTTTTTTTCTAACATAGCAGTAAAGTTATGGTAACAACAAATATCTGCACAAAACGAATATAGGATACACTAACAGCAACCCAAAGGTAAAACAAAATATCGACGGTTAACGTAGATGATCTAATCATAATCCAACGCGTATGACTTCAGTCGCACGCAGTATTTCATAAAGGAATAATAAGTCAGAAGTGCCGCAGATTGCGCCTTTGAAGAGACAAAATTACATGTCCATCATTTATTCGCTTTTCCGTGAAAAAAGGTGAACACCACGAAATGTAACGTCAAATTCCTCTCTTAATACAAAAAAGTCGAAGTCTATCGGAGTTATCGAAATAAGGAAACTTGGAATAAAAAATAAATACCAGAGTGCTGATAAATATAGGTGTTACCAATTTTACTACAATTTTTATTGACACGAAACGATGACACGACTATATATACGGTTCCAAAAAAATAAAAGAGAGGTTTAACTAATTAGACAATCCGCAAGTAGAAAGTCTGCTAAGTATGATGATTTCTTAAAATCTACTTAGGTTTCTGTATAAGTTAAATTTACCTGTGGATAAATGACTAACTTGTTTCCGGTTTTGAAGCACCAGATGCAAAGTTGGGAAATGAAACTACGAATACTCACGACAAAATTACGCTGAGTACCACGAACTAACGTGCGGCAGGGATGAGATAATGAGAGAATGTCTTGTCTCCATTAGTATAATTGGTTGATGTGCGGAAAATTTGGTAAACTACGCGTTCTTCTGATATCGTTTCAGGTAAAAGAAAAAAAACGTAATATTAGCCATTGGATTAAACAAACGCCTGGTTAAGTAATAATGTGACGCAAAACTTCGCAATTTATTTTTATTATAAGAACCTTATAAGCTCTTGACTTTTTGGCCTAATGGCTTCCAAAATATGATCAGATTTCAGAGAATTAAGTTTGATGAAAGCAAAGTAAAGAGGGAAAGGTAATGCGAAACCTTTTACGGGAAGTTATTTTTAGGAGACAACCGTCGCTACTCTGATCAGACCACGTGTAAGGTAAATTTAACAATTGGACAGGAATGTAAAAGCTGTGGACATTTTTAGTGGCTAAAAGTAGGACTACAGAGCAGACAAAGGCCAAGAAAAGCCGCGGCATGGGTTTATATTTGCTTTTCGCCATTTTTACGCACGTTTTTATTACTATCATACCTATCATAGAGTGTCGGGGAGGATGACAAGATTTAAATTGTTTTAAGCTTCTTAATACAATATCTTTCTTTCCCGTATTCGACCTTGAACACAATTAACTTTCAAAGCAATTTTGCTTTTTAGGTCTTGTGATCGTGAAGGATTTTTATCCCTACTGGTTCATTATGCATGATTATTAAACTCCTATGTCAATGCATTTTTTACAGGAAACTGCCCATTAGACTCATATAATTATTATACATACTAAGTATTTACACCTACATAGACATACTAAGGAGCAATTGCCTTAGTACATATGTATATATGTAGGTGTAAATAATTAGTATGTATAATTGTATGAATCTACTGGACAGTTTTCTGTAAAAAGAATAGCAATATCAGAAATGACAATACATTTTATGAAGCATAATTAAAACTGATGTCGCGTAGAAAAAAACTACGAGCGCTATGGTACGGTACATAAAACATCATTTTATGATCATAAGGATGTTTTACGAGTGATATATTAAACTCGCTGTTATATTTATTATGGGGCTGCCTGCGGATGTCATGTCACGTCACCGCGCAGAGTGTCACCACCGCAAGTGACTGAGAGGTGCTGAGTAGTTCGGATAGTAATTAGTTGAGAATGGCACCCCATTATAACGAACTTGCTGAATATAGGTACACACAAGACCACCGTGCAGTATACGTAGGTATCTAATACTGTGCCAAATTAACGTAATATTATTACGGTCACTGAAATATGGATATTTGAAGTTTAGTAAGCCGATTTGATAGTTACCCGAATTTATTGTTGTAAGAATCAGGTGTGAGGTATTTTGATAGCCTTTTGTGAAAATTAGGTACGTAATATAAAACGCGTATGTAAATTGTGGAAATTTATGCCACTTGACTTAGATCCAAATTAAATAAAACTTGTTTATGTATATACCTAGATAAATGAATGGTTAAAAATGTATTAACAACCTATCAGAATTCAAGATCAAGTCATCTAGCTTCAAGCATGACTATGAAGTCGGGTCCACTAACCACCAGGCCTAGGCGCCAAAATATTTATCTTCAACCAAAAAAAATTACACTCCATCTCTGTATTTGTATTGATATTTGGCCTTTACCATTGAAAAAAAACATAACCCTCATTCTGGCGCACTCGGTAAAAAGCTACAAATAACATTACTATTCAAGTGGTTGGACTGTAGTATATAATATTCACACAGTAACTCTACTGCAGAAAAATCGTTTCATTTCCTGCTCTAGACGACTATATTAACGTCTAAAAACACTGAAGGCATAGTATTAGTCATGGCAGCTAATGGATCTAAGTTAGTATAGTTACCTAAGTCTATATGAATAAATGTAAGACACGGTAACGTAATATAGACCCGTAGTGGAGCTTTCCCAAGCTAACAAATATAATTATTTCTCCGTTCGGAAAGCTTTTTGTTATCTGGGTCATTTGTGTCATATACCTTAACGGTATAAATCATTGCTTTATACTCATAGAGATGCGATTGAAAAAGTCAGATTTTTATTCATAGAATACCTTTGGTTAAATTTATTAACTCTGGTTTGTCGTTCGTTCAAAGATAAGTTCTTACAATTCGGGTGAAGTTAAATCGTAGCTATAGAAAAATGTTGCCAGTTTATATGTACCTATTGTAAGTATATGATCTGTGTTGCAGATTCGAAGTAATAAAACACAAAACAAAGACTAAATACAATTATTTCTGGAGACCCAGGGTTCTCAGAGCGGTAACTGCAGGGAAAATTAAATTATAACGGTATAAACGGACATACTTAATTATGTTTTCTGCCTTCAACACTCGACCTGTTTTGCGAGCCTGCTTCGTTTCAGATTCCTGCGAAATTTTTCTCAAGTAAAAGATATCACATTATTTTTCTCATTTTCCACATTGCACACAAGGAACAAAACGTTTAATACGTAGATAGATATCTGAGTCTCTATTAAATATAGAACAAAAATACTTTACCTAATTTTTAAACGAGAATTAACCAAGTACCGTCTAACTACCCAACTATAGTCTAGTACTATAACTATGGTTCATAACTTTTTTGTTTTGTCCAAGTTTTTCCTTCCGTTAATAAACATAATTTAACCATTTAACTAATTGAAATCAAAAGTCTCACTTGAAAGAAAATATTTCAAGCAGATTAGGACCATAGTTAAGAGCTTTTGGACTATAGTTGTGAAATTTTACGGTACGAAAGTTTTTTGTATCTGATTGTACTTTCATTTCGTTATAAATTTGTTTTATACTTTAAGTAGGGATATATGGAATTATATCCCTACCTATGGAGCAGGAAGGACAAATATTCCACATATCTCTATCTGGGGAGATATGGCGGTAGAGAGAGATGGAACAGGGGAAATAATGTTTTCATATTTCAAATGCACATGACGGGGAACTATTTCAATTACTGGTGATTTTAGAAATATTTATGGTCTTTTACTATTTTAATATTTACGCAAGTTCTGGAACTTGTCGCCCAAAGAATTTAATAACGTAGGTATTGTCAACAAAATGTGCACCGAATATCAAGATTCGGAAGAGACGGATATATTTATGGTAAAGTAAGCCCTCCAAAGGGTTTGGAACCTAAGAAAATAGTGATATACGTAGGAATAGACATGAATAAAAGTATTAAGATAAAAATTATCTTTAATTAAAATTTTAATCTCTATTCATCTTTATTTATAAGATGTCTTCTGATATCCTTTATAATATTATCAAAGTCAGTTAAATTTGAATAGGTACGATCATCACAACATCATATGGTAATGTGAAAGATTGTGAACTGAAGAGAACCCTCACATTCAATATTTGAATATAACCAATTTACCTAAACATAACTAAAAACAACAGCAATATTTGTTTCTTAGTCCCTTCTTAATAGGAAGTTGTTGAACATTACAATTTAAAATATTGAACCTGAAATTTATTTTGATTTTGATTCATTTCATTACAGTGATATTTGAGAACCGTGAAGAAAATTGGGAGTTCCAATTATTACTCCGTAAAGCAAATATTGCTATGAAAACCATTCTCCAAATTCAATACAATAGTATACCAAGGTCGAGAAGCGACCTCTCTTCGAATTATTTTTGTTTTGTATCTTTATTCATCTTTAGATGACTCCATTTAAATTGAAATTGAATGAAGAAAATGACAATGCGATATTTCGGTACGTTTCAAATTAATGAAAAGGATTTATTCCGGACGCCAGCAGTTACAACTTTCTTTTTTTGTCATTTTGATATCTATTTTCGCATATTATTTCAAAATGTTAATAAGCGAAATGACAAATTAAAAAATGATTGCACAATTTTAATTTCCCCGAAACAGTTTTTTGCTAACTAACTAACGCTGTTAATTTTTCGGCTAGTTGTATAAACCCTAACATAACCTACGTGATAAGTTGATAACTATTGGGATCTAACAATTATTGTAACTTTAGTATCGTAGTTCGTAGAGTATGGGAATAGTAAATGGGTAAGATATATCTTAAGGGTGCGGCTCCACTGAGGCGGAGACGAGCGGAGCGGAGAGGAGACGTGTGGGGATCGACCAATCATATTACATTCATATTACATGAAATCCACATCTCGTCTCCTATCTATAATATGATTGGTCGATCCCCACACGTCTCCTCTCCGCTCCGCTCGTCTCCGCCTCAGTGGAGCCGCAGCCTAATCACTACTTGGTATAAAAAAAATCGATTTCCGCTGTCTGTCTGTCCCTATATACTTACAACAACAACAAATACTCTTTATTGAACACCACAAATCAGTACAAAACAATACAGAAACAAAGAACAAAGTATTTAGATCTTTAAAACTACACAACGGATTTTGATGAGATTTTAGATCTTAGAGTGATTCAAGAGGAAGTTTTATATGTATAACTCTACGCAGACAAAGTCGCGGGCGGAAGCTAGTCTTACTATAAAATGTAGTTTTAAAATACTGAAATAAAATAGTCACAATGCAATGTTGTGTATGAATTACATGGAATGACACATTTTTCGTATCGACTTCGATTCTAATACATCCCTCGTCACGACCTCTCGTTACGTTCCTCCGTGCTATTCAGTTGAGGTTGAGGGCTAATTTTTTTAGTCCTTTTTAAATAGTCCTAGATTAAATATTCGAATGTTGACCAGCCAATAATTCCAGCCACATTCAGCATATTGATATTATTTTAAATTATTTCAGTTTTAATTATAAAATAAGAAGAAAACAAGAATTTGATTTCCCGTTCAACGGAAAAGTGCAAAATTAACCACGTAGCACACACTGCACACATTATTACTTTTTTAGTAACGTATGAAAATAAAATAGCTAACAGAAGCGACCCATATTATAGCTACGAGTAACGTTAACCCATAATTTGACGTATTTGTGGAGTCTGCTGATTCTAGTGCACTATATACAGGAACGACACTCTTGAAAACATTTTTGTAAACGGAATATGGTCATATTTTCGGTGATATTGCCCAAACACCGCCGGTATAGCCAGTATTGCTGCTCGCTTGAAAGGGACACTTGTTGCGGAACCCGACCCACTCAGTGAAGCCTCGTATACACGCGATAGTACTATAGTCAGTACTCCCTCATTTAGCTAGTATTCAGTGAACGACGGAAACGGGCGGTGAATGTTTTAAGAGTCTGTGGAATATTTAACTAGTAGTTTGATGGCTGAATACATTTGTTGTTTATAAAGGAGTTGTTACATTGGCAAGTAAGGTTGGAATTGACAAGTAAGAATGCATTAGACTCGTTTTTAATAAAATATTAAAGTGTAATGTAGTCTGGAGAAACTGAAAAATAAAGAAAATGCAGTTTACGGATAAAAAACCGTCGACAAATGAGTCGCATCTTAGAAGAACATAATATTTAGGTACCGTTTTCACGGTAGTTGATTTCTTTGCTAGCTTAATAGACAAATGAAAAATGCAAAATAAAAGGATTAGATCGCTGGTGGGGATAGATTGCTCGTTCTTCTTGCTAGCGGGTGGTATAAATGGAACATATTTACGGACCCCCCCCCCCTCCCTTAAACTATCGAAATCTGAAACCTTTTAGAAAAGTTTTAGTAACGTCCCATAGGTAAAATATGGCAATCAATCGTAGAAGTAAGCTTAGCTGAGCTTTAAGTGACATCGGAAACCTAAACTTTCGTTTTTAGTGTTTGTGATTTAAGTAGATATTTTTATTAACCGACTTCAATAGTATACATATTTGCAATATATTGGTGCTGATTTGACGAGAAAACGTCCCAATGTGAATCCAAAACACTCCTCAAAGAACAATGGGGAATGAGTGACTGAATCAGTTTTGAATCCCGAGAGAGTTTTGTGTCGAGGCAGTCATGATGGAAATAATTGGTACTAACGTTCAACAACACCGGTACACGAATCTCTAATGAACAGATATGTTTCATTCTCTCTAATTCCATTTTCAATGAATGTATAAAACGTATATAGCTGTGTATATTTATTAAAAATGTAACATTCAATATGTCACTAGGGGAGAAAAGTTAAAATTAATTTCGAGTATTGCAAAGGTGTGAAAGTTATTTAATAAAAGAAACCCTCTTGGAGTCACTAAAGCCTGTAGTATGTTTGCACCGCAGTAACATTTTCAATTAATGTACACGCGGGATTTTTACGTTACGAGTATTAGCTGTTTTTAGCAAGCCCCATATTCGCAGTAAAAGGTGTTAGGTGTATAGGAGTTAATTATCACCGCTGTGACTTAAGTTTAAATTAATTCCGCTGTTCGATCAATCCACTTGTTGCTGCTAAGCAAACTTTATGATTGTAACAAGGAAATCGTTAGATTGCTTTACTTACTTTAGAAATTGTTTTAAATTTTTATTAAGTCCAGTCCTCAATAAAGATTTAAAACTTTTGATAATCTTGCACAAGTAATATTTAGTTTTACACGTGAGTACCTACTGAATTAAAATTATAACTTAAGAATATTTTAATTCTTTCACATCACGATGTAAATTAATTAACGGTGAACGAAGCAGTTGGCTGCAATGCGGTTACGAACCAAGGAAATAATATTATTTTATAAAAACGATTAGTTCAAACTTTTTTAT
The DNA here is from genome assembly GCA_949127965.1 of Pandemis corylana. Lineage (NCBI taxonomy): Eukaryota > Metazoa > Arthropoda > Insecta > Lepidoptera > Tortricidae > Pandemis > Pandemis corylana. The sequence goes on along the minus strand of OX421856.1, from coordinate 7,918,663 downwards.
TTACTGTAGTTTTTGTTGACTGTGTGTTCAATATAAGTATTATTCACACCAATTTTCAAGACAATCCAATTTTTGGAACTAGCTAAATTGCGAGATTTGAATTAAAGCAACAAATACACATGGTGAGTTAAATGATAACTTATAACTAATAAAAAGGCGGTCGTTTTGAATTCGTTTATACATAATATAACATAACATTTTTGGCCTAGTTCCGACATAATACGAATTTCTTTGGCTATAATTAAGTACTCTCAAGATTCGATTACATTCAAAACGAATCTAAGATTCAATCAAATAGCATTTTAAATAAAAAAAAAAACATGTCATAATATATAATATAGTATAAATAGTACCTAGGTACACTGATGACGACAAGACCGTGGCCGGCACCCTGCTAGTGCAAACATAATAATTATGAGCACATCAATTGATTGACGTCATAACTTTTATGTAGGTACACGGCAAGTGCCAAGCCTTTGTGAGCAATATCTATTAAGTGGACTTACGGCAGGGCGGATGCAGTTCCATCATAATTCCCTGCATAGCAAATGATCGTTATGCAAACGACAAGCAACAGTGATCGATGTTTTGGTCACAGTTAATTGGCTATAAATCCTTCAGTAATTGTGTTATACCAAGGTCAGGTGCTAAGAAGCTACGAGTAGACACTTCAATACACATATATTCTCATTTGTTTCATATTTATTGAAGAAAAACTAAGCTTAAGTTATGAAACAAATCACGAGTTTGAGATTAAAATTCAGGGCACAAAGTGAAATGGTGTTTTAGTACGCAGTGAAAGAAAATAATGTCTTCTGCTTTCAAGAAAGTAGATACAAATGGACACGAAACCTGCACTTTCCTTGCACAGAATGTCTTTTGATGAAACCTCAACCAACTATCATAAAAAGTAGTAATTACTGGACTGAAATGAAAGACTCTGAATGAAGTTAAATGGGTTGTTTACCTACATTAGCGTCAAAGGTGGATAGGATACCGCAAATGTAAAGAGTTTTACTTTACTTTGATATTCCTTAGATTATTATTTGTACCTAATCAATTTCGAAGATTGATACGAGTAGGTATTCATATCTTTCGATTCTGTCGCGAAAAATTCGCGAAAGTCGCAGCTCGTGAGTGAAATAGACAATGATGATTTAAAATTCCAGGCATACAAATGTCCTTAATATCGATACACAGTTATGCCGTTCACGTATACAAGACGCTGTGAAAGAAGCAAAGCATTTTTTTTCTTGTTATAATCCATCATTCAATTGGCAGCTCCGGACCAGCCCGAGTTCGCGGCATGTAGCCGATCTCAATGCGACGGGGTTTCGAATCAAGCGTGAAATTAAAAAAGTTTCATATTCTATGTGTTACTATGAGCGCTCAAGCGCACTTCACCAGCGCTGACTACTCTCTGAGGCTTGTAGTTTCTGGTAGGCTACTTCAAAACTCGGGCCGTCAAGGTTGTCAAGAAATATAATAAAACGTGCTGAAATGAAAAAGAACCATCGGTAAACGAGGGAGTGATGACGATGTGCAACACATCCTTTGACATTTTAGCCAAAAAGCTAGCGTTTATTGGCAATCCCATATGTAGGTTTACGTAGACGTCCGGTGGGTTTTCTCCATTACAGCGTCGTTAAATCCAAATTGCGCTACGACCTTTCTCTGCTCCGCTACCCGTAATGGATAGTGGGACTATGTTTAAAATGAGCGTCATTTAAAACCGCTGTAACATCATTTTACTTTTCCTACGCACTATAAACAAGGAATGGCCTAGCCCCCGCTTACGAGTTGTTATTCTGTGGCGGTTAAATCATTAGTCGCGTTATCCTACAGTTTTTACAACTTTCTCTTAATCTGTTCTCGGTCCACGGAAACTAAAACTCTAATAAATCTGCAATATATCCACTTTATCTCTTTGAGCTTTGCTTTAACTTCTTTTATTTGTATACCTACTGTATTTTGCCACGGTAAATAATATTATATTTTACAATGTTTTGACTACGTACGAAGGTGTGTCAAAAAACTGTCGTTTTTGTTACAAAACATCTTCATTTTTTGTCTGGTCATAAACTTTGAAACTCATCGATATTATTATATTTCATTCTGTGTCTGTCGTTCGATCCGCCGATGCTCAATTCAATGGTTAAAAGATGACTTGGAGTTCTTAACATAGCGACTTAAGAAGAAAATTAATCTCGGAGGCCATGCCTACGGCCATCCGATTGGATAGATATTTTAATCCAGTTCGTCCTTTGCCTTCACATTGTATAAAGAGACCAAAAAAAGGAAAACCGCTCATCTCCAAGTATTATGTAAGCAGGCAAGGGGAATATTCGAGACGCCATTCTTTGGAAACCGCTCTTTTGTAACGTTCTTAGCATTGTTAATACTCACACATATGACGGATTTCGGTAAGTATATACGACTATAGATATTTATTAAAGATCTTTGATAATATAACGCATTTGAAATTAATGTCAAGGTTAGTTTATGCTGTTGTTATTACAGTCGGTATCGAAAACACCACATCCCCGTGAATATTGAATTGCTTGTTTGTTTCATTGGGAGTAGTCTGATGATGTAACGGATCGTGGGTCAAGTGCGAGTCTGGTTCACTAGATTAAGCTTTTAATGTGCCTAATGAGTAAGTGCGATTGAGAACGAAGTTATATTCGGATTTCTAAAAATACGCTGGTTAATTTGGAGCAAACCTAATTCTGAATGAAAAGTTAAGCATGCATTTGGATTTAGGTCTGCCAAATTTAACATTTTGGCTTCTGTGGTGAATAGGCATTTACTATACTAGCGTGCTCCAACTGAGATCATTTTCATCATCCTTTAAGTGGAACGTAACAAATCTAAAATGTTCATAAATGGCTCTTTACAGTTATTTTTTTACGTATGTATATTTTGCCAGAATAGCACCCAACAAGAGAATTGGTGTCAGAACACTCTACAAGTTAATTAACAATTAATTACAATATTAGAAAAAAGGACCCATAAAAATCCCCCCCCCCCCCCCTGTTTCGTGCCCGGCTGAAAGGTTTGGTACTTGTTTTATCCTACTCCTACTAATATTAAAAATGCGAAAGTTTGTGACAATGTGAGTGAGTGTGTATGTTTGTTACTTCTTCACGCTGAAGCGAGTGGACGGTTTTGGATAAAATTTGAAACGGAGATAGCGGGTACCTAGCTACTTTTTATCCCAGAAAAAAGCATAGTTCCCGTGGGATAGCGATAAACATGTCAAAGGTCGTAGCTGCCTAGAATCGCAACGTAAACAATAATTGCAGAATATACATTATCAACATCAGCTCTTAAGTCTAATTCTACGCGGTCAAAAAGTCGCGGGGCGAAGTTAGTATTTAATATAAGTACCCATCTAAATTTTGCATGTATGTTATCCGTCGCCTTGTTTTTTGTTTGGCGTTATGATGTAATTAAATGGCTAGTTAAATTGATATTGTTGTTCTTAAACAAAAAAATCTCAGATACTATTTAATCTTAAGAGTATTTTCGAAGACGAACCCTTCATTAACGATGGAACAAAATTTGTTAATCTTTAATTATCATGTCTTTAATCATAAACTTCGTCTTACCTTTCAATTTGAACAATGCAGATGAGTTTATCCAAAAAAGTAACTGCTTTCAGAAGATCCAACAATTTCCAAGTTACCGAAATATTTGCGCAACTTCAAATAACTAATTTCAATGTTTTATAATGCAGGTTAAACAATAGGTCTTGGTCTAATATAACTGAATACAAGTTTCAGTATAACAACACAACATCTGTGGATTTTTTAAATCAATCAGTTTTTGTTTACAAAAAAAATATATAATAGTAGCAATTCATTTCCAATTTAAATGAACCCGCCTTCCAGACTATTGTTATTAAAGCACTTCAGACAGTGAATTTAGAATATTAATAAAAACAATTTAGAAATATTGTTGGCATGTATTTGATCCTTTTCCAGCGTTAATGTTTGTAGTTACGAGTGCATTGCACAAGTTTGATACATTTGAAAGCATATTACCTAATAAGCGGAATTTCAAATTCTACCGACACAAATGTAATAATTCTTCTATTTCTTCTTCTATATTCTCGCCTATTTCCGTTCTGGGTCTCTTTTTTTAAACTTAAGAAACCAATCGTTCCGCTGTTAATGAAGAAGCGTCGTCATCACTACAATCAACTTCTTCAAGTCTCATTAACATTTCGTCTTCCAAGGAGTCTGAGGTTTGAGGTATGAGGTATGAAACAATTGAATATGTTAAGTTCTGCTCCGATTTAACACCACCAAACTTCCCACATGAAGTACACTTACAATTTGGTTCAGAACAATGCATGTAAAACATGCAGTTTGAAGCAGACCGTGCCGCTAAATTCTAAATATGTACCGTCTCAGGTGAACGTCAGAACGCTGGGAATGTTTGTGGACAATTTGCCTACGACGCATGACGTGCGGCCGTGGTCGGAATCCTCATAAATCGTTGCACTCACAGTGCTCAACCACTTCAGTTATTATTGGAATCTCTGTATGGAACGCCTGACGATATTTCTAATCTTAAGAACTGGTTCTATTTTCCGCTGATACGGCTAAAACTTGCATTTGTTCCAGTTTTGAGTTAGTTGTGCTCGCAGTACCTATGTCGAGCAGTATCGTACTATCCTAAGACCCCGTTTAGATTACGTGAAGAATGTTCATCGATTATTTATAATCTGTTAATCTGCTTCAATCAGTTTTTAAGATGGTGTTTTTGCAGGCATCGGTTTTTTCTCTAGATTGTTGTGAAATAAGTCACCTTTTGGGAAACCAAAAATTCCATTCAAACATAGCTGTTTAAATTATCGTACATTTTCATCATTTTGTTTAATTAAGCACATCGATAAATAAGTTGAAGCCAGTAAGCGCTCGGCACGCTTTATATTTATATTTAAATATTATCGAACATCGTAATTACTGTCAATTAACGTCAGCAGAAACTGCTTTTGTAATGTTGTTTTGTATCACAGAAAATTACTTTTGAATAATAGGTAGGTATATTTGTGCATCTTGGAAGAAAATAAAAATATGCAAAATATTTGTCCTTAATTGTAAAATGAAAAAAATATACTATTTCCTAATCCTTTTTAGTTTTTTTATAATATATGTACACCTACACATTTCTTTTGAACTGGTACATTTATTTTGAAGTTATAAATTACGTGCTCAGTACGGTACGACCCCAACTCCATTAAAGTCAAGAGATAAAGCTACGTGTTGGTCTTCGAAATCGATTTCACCAAGATTTATCGAGCTAAATTAACTTTTATTAAAATCGTCAGCAACTTTTGCACAATGACTGGCCTCGCTAGTCGCTCATTGGACCAAGAAATGAGAAAGGTATTTGTGAACTCCATTTACACGACTGCTGAAAATGATCTTGCGTCAGTATGTATGTTTATAGGGTACGTAAATAATAAAGCTTACCACATCCGCGTCTGTCGATTTTCGAACGCAAAAATATCTCTGACGGCCATCGCATTATGTTGGAAGCAAAGTGTTTATAATTCGGCGGGCGGCGTACTTTTTGGACGGCAAAGATATTTTTGTTTTGTGTATGACGGTGGCCGCGCATGGAACAAAGTTTATTGTAACCTACTAGCGCGGGCTCTATTGTTGGCCGGTATTGATGACCGCCACCCACTCGGCCGAGTTATCGCTTTCTAGTACCCTCATAAACGTTTTAATTACGAGTTGTAGGTAGTTCATGTTGGTAGCTCATGATTTATTTAGTTTAACGTTTAGTGTCTTTATTTATTATTTAAGCACGGTATATTAATTATGAGATATAGCTAATAATAATGTTAAAAGTTTCAAGTACAATTTTACCAATGTTCTCTCTTCGATTTCAACTAAATAGGAGGTACATTTTGCAGTTTTGTTCTCAGAAATTATGTGACACATGACGGTAAAAACGGTTAGCGGTGTGGGTCACGGGTTGCACCAAGCACACACCTGCGTCTAACGTCCTTTAATTACATTGCACTTCGAGGTTAAATGTGTGCATTTACGTAATTCTTACACGTTTAAACTATTTCATAATTACATCTTGAAACTTTTGCAGGTTATACCTACTGTGATGGTTAATCTAATCCTCCGATTTGTAAACGCTTGTTAAGCTTATGTTACCTTAACATTCCTTTGTCTTAATCTGACACTTTGATATTTGCTTCAGCCAGGCACAGACTCAACGTACATCATTTTGCAAATTTATTACTAATGCCTTTTCATAAATAAGGGAGTAAGATGACGGTTGGTGTCATATCATCACCTCCAGCCTATATACGTCCCACTGCTGGGCACAGGCCTTCTTTCAGAAGGGCTTGGGTTATAGCCCCCACACAAACCCAGTGCGGATTGGGAACTTAATACCATTGCTACCACGGCTTTAGCAATACGATTGAATAGAATTAAAGTAGCAATCACATTGGTTGTAATTCACAGCTCGCGCGCTCTGCTTGTAATATGATAAAATGATTGGTTGATTTTGCAGGTCTCCGCTCCGCTCCGTTTCAATGAAAGCGTACCCTTTGTAGTAATTATTGATATTTACGGGTAGACCCACATTGTACATGTACCGGCATTTGATTGTAAATAAACACTCTCAAACCTAGCGACGTAGTTTCACTACATGGTGACAGCGGTGGGATCCGAACCCACGCCCTTTCGGACTGGTGCCTAAAACCTGAACCTGACGAAGGGGCTTTTCAGACTGCAACTTAAGTTAACTGCTGACTGGCAATACATTTGTCACAGCAGAGAGAGAAATGTTCACAGTTGGAATGCAGTCCGTCTGTAATGGGCCTAAAAGCGGTCTTGCGGTTCTTTGGACATACTGGCTGACCCGGCAAACTTCGTTTTGCCTTAGAATCAGTTTCTGTCATGTCATCAGAGAGGCGTTGCATAAAAAATATTTCTTGTTTTTCATCATTTTTATGCATTCTTTATTAGTTACCTACTCTGCTAACGGTCATAAAAGTCAGTGTAGCCGTTCTTGAGTTATAAATGGTGTAAATACCCCAAACTTTGTTTTATATCTATAAAAGATATAGAAGAAGAATATCAGAGAGAAATGGCAAATTGATTAGGTATACTAATTGCTGTCTCCAAAATGGTTCAACACGTAATAAACTTAAACTAGCATTAACGTAGTTACCGTCAACTACTAAATGACCAACCAAATAACGAACACCGAGGAAAACATTAATCATAATGGAGAAATTAGCTTCGGTCCCATTTTCTCTCAGAGGACAAATGAGTCGGCTGCGATTTGAAAGGTGGCCGTTTTTCCTTAACGTCCTACTTATTGCGGTTAGACTTTGATAAAGTGTGATCAACTCTTTGTATCGCGAAATACGCGTGCGTATTGAGTTTTAGTAAAATGTTTTGTTTAGACTAACATAAAAAGGTATAGACTTAATAAATACACCACTTTCCACGGCACTACGGTCTGGTCGAAAGTACCTTTGGATACTGGTGATAATTTGCGCTGAATTTTAAATATGAGTAGTTTAGAAGAAAATAACAGCTCTAATTATGCTTGTCAGGAGTCAAATATTTCATTTGAGCTGTAATTTTGTGACAATATACAAGTTTTCACTATTTCCGAATGGTTCTTCGAGTGATGTGTTTTAAAAAATAGGGAAGCAGCCTTCCCGTCGATCTTTGAGTGGATGGGAGGAGCATTATTGGTATTGGGACGGACAACGAGTTAGTTTAAAGTTATAAGCACTGAAAACTGAGCTTTATGGTACTAAGTTTTTAGTTGTAGCATCCGGTTTTCAATACGTTACATTTAGTTTAAGCAGTTCAATTCAAATAGCTAGTCTGAACTAAATATTTTAATAATTGTTTTAGAACACTTTGTTTTCAAATGAAACTTGTAAAATATCTCTAAGAAGTAGGTAGGTAGGTACCAAAGCGTTTTTAAAAATAAAAGTCTATTTACATGTTTTTTTTCCACAAACTAAACGGGTTTTTTCCTGTTTGTCACGTTCTCTCCATACATATAAAAACCACTAACAAAAAATGAACTTGAATTAAAGTTTTGGGGCACATTTTGATCTTGTAAAGGTTAGGGTCGAGAGAGTAAACGATTCTGAGTAACAAAAACCCAAAATGGTTAAGTTCTGGAGAAAAATTCAAGTAGACTTTTTTTTAAAAACAGTCACCAACAAAGGTTTCAACAAATGCTTAAAGAGTTGTCTGCATCGATATTGATAGATTATCTTTTGAATACAAATCAACAATATTGTTTTGGTTTTTAGGTTTGAACCCAAACCAATCCTATAAACATTGCAAACATACTTTACTTACAAATATTTTCTATTAATGGATTGACATAGAATACAGTGAAAGAAACTGAACGGCGTACCAATGTGGAACCTTTTCACTGCAAATGCCATTACAACTTACCAATTCACCTGCCAAAGAAATTATTGCGACATTGTATGAGAAAAGGTTCTACAGAGGTACGTGATTCAGTTTCTTCGACTGTACCTACCTACTTCTATTTTACTTATGAGTAGAAAAAGCCTTCTGTAAGAAGTGCCTTGCTTAGAGTTAAGACATAAACGGATAAAAGTGTACATCCCGAGCATTGCTTTGTAGAAGCGAGACACGGACCCTGACCTAACGTGATAGAGAAAGATTCGAAGCCTTCGAGAAGTGGTGCCCAGCATGAAAAGCATTAACTGAGCGGGAAATGAAAAAGAACACAACCATACCTACCCGAGAAGGAAAAAAATATAAGACACGTGATAACGGCGCGACAATTTATTTTTAAACCTGAGGAAGGGCAAATTTTAAGGAAAACGTGCAAAAGGTAGGCGAAGACTGATTCATATTGACCAGAAGAAGCCATAATTATTATGTTGCGTAAAGAAGTTAAACGACTGACTGAAGACAGAAAAGTGGCTACTCCGCCGAAAAGAGCTTAGTACCGAATGGGCAAAAGATTGCATTTAACGCAAAATGGAAGTCACCATCGTCTTGGGGTTGGGCTAGAAACTAAATGACAGCCAAAAAATACAGTTGCCTAATGATATAGCTCAGGACCGAACTCAGGCCTAAATCACTCGCTAACCGTAAAGCTACACGATCAGCCCCGTATTTGTTTATCGTTTCAGCAATCGTATTTTTACCAAAACATTTACCTGCCTCCTTATACCTTAAGTAGGCTTATCAGAAATGGTCAAAATAAGCCGAGAACAAGGATAATATTATAGATCTACATCCATTCCGAAGCGGGGATTGTAAGGGTAGGACCGCAATCCGGGAATTAGCACCAGATCAAGAAGTAATCGACGGCGGACCGGCCAGCAGGAACTGACTTGCGGTTAAAAGAAGTAGGTATTTGGCAAGTTTTCAGATTTTATTTATACATACATACATAAATCACGTATTTATCCCTTACGGGGTAAAGCAGCGGGGCAGAGACCTAAAGGCCACGTCTAGCGTGATTGTGGGCGTATAGGTGGAAAGATGAATCAAAATAGTGATGAGTTGCTATGCTACCCGCATCGCCTATAAGATGATTATTAAGATTTTCCCTCGATGGGCGTTTACCACCAGCGCGGGAAGAAAAGCAACTGGTACATTATGGTTATTTATATGATTAGATTAATGAGATTTTTATTTATTTACATTCACTAATAAATAAGCGGTACACTCACAATCATAAATTGGGAACGATTCGATTTGATTACATCGGATTTATATACCTTACCACATTTTCTATACTTCTATACTAATATTATAAAGAGGTAAAGTTTGTGAGTATATGAGGTTGTTATCTCTGCGTAATTTCTGGATCTACTGAACCGATTTTCAAAATTGTTTTACCAATAGAAAGCTACATTATTTGTGAGTGTCAAGGTTATATTTAATTCTGCGCGGACGAAGTCACGGGCAGCAGCAATTTTGTCATACATTGATAGGATTCTAGCGGCAATCATAATAAAGCCTACTAATTCAAAAGTGAAAGTTTGTATGTTTTGATGTTTGCTACTCACTCAAGCTTTAAAATGGGGGCACACAATGAATTGATTTAGCCTACACATGAGATAATTTAGGATATTGACAAGTAGTCTATGCAGACGAAGTCTCGAGCAGAAACTACTCTTATAAATAAGGTATCTTGAGCAAATTGTGCATTTCTAACTATGACTTTTGAATGGAAGTTATGGGGTCCTCGTGGTTTCTCCATGAACAGCGAAAGTATAAAAGTCTCTACTGGAAGAAACTGGCTCAAGAAAAACTCTTTTCGTCCTGAGAACGTATCGTCTATCGCAAGGACACTCGCAATCATATTCCATATAGGCAATACATAGGCTTCATACTTAAATTGGCGATGGAAAAAGATGGTGAACGCGATAGTGACTGAGCGTGTTAGATAAATTGGCTTCTGTTTCGATGTCAATTTGTTAAGTGAAACATCAGGTTTATCCTCATTCGATGACAAAAAATTAACATGGCAAACTAAGATGTCTTCTTTTAGATCTTCTGAAAAGGTCGCATTTTTCATTATTAGGTACGCAAATTAAGTCTAAACTCAAGTTACTAAAATCAGTGATCTGATCAATAACATTTGTTCCTGATTCCTGATTTGATCCTGATTTAAAACAACTTTTAATTCGAATCGTCTCCAAGATTTATATTATTTCAACCTACTTATTCCCATTTATTAACTACTTATTCGTCAAGCACAGACGTTCAAAATTCCTGAACAACCATAAACTACCTTCCGTGTTTATGGCCGAAGGGACAGCAAATTAAGTCTTCTAACTTCTAGTAACTAGATATTGATGGACTGATGTGATTGTTAATTGAATTTAGCGTTACTTTACTGTGTTCCATACTGTGTCTCGCGACTCCTTAACCAAAAATGCAAGACTGCTACATCATTGCGACCCATATGTTTTCATACAAATTAGACGACGACCTGAAACGTAACTGTCTTGCACGTGCTTGAGGAATAGGCGAGCTTAAGGTTAAGTTTATGTAAATACGAGTACTTATGCTTACTCTCCGTATGCATTAAATGTTTGATTATTACCACCAGTGTAATTTACCTAAAAGTAATAATGAACGATAAATATCTAGAGTCAGTTGGTGTATTTTTTCAATTAATAGTAGCTCGAAGTTTTGTTGCTAAGTGGTTGTACTTGGATTAATAAGTCAAAGTATATTATAACCCTTATGTAGGTATTTAGTTCAAACGTTTGCAAAGGTGTTTTTGGTTGTATTATAACAAGATTATGTTGATTACAATTATGTAATTATATCTGGCGTGACATGTATCGGAACCGTCGCCGCCTTCATGATTAATGAGTCGACATCCAACGACACTCTAGATTAATAATAAGTCCTAGGTACCTACGCATTGTGCGTATGTTTCAGTGGTTAGTCTTATAATTAACAATTACCATCACAAACACTTGACATCTACATTAACTAATCATGCAGAAGGGGGGTTGCGAACGTGCGTAACATGTGTAGTCAGTAAACTGAGGCTTAATTTGACAAAGGCTGAGCGTTACCGCTCCGATTTTAATCTACGCTCCTCTGTAAACGCTGATCCCTAAACTTTTACCGAGCTTCCAACTTTAACCTCAACTCGTTTCAAATGCATTACCAAACCGGGTCAGTCTACCGTGGTGGTACCGAGAGTGAGGCGAACGCTTAGCATTTGTCTGGAGCCGGACTTGTTCGTGTGTGAACTGCACAATATGTACCGCGAATGATGGCGGTGAGACGCAGTCGGGGCGCCTCGGCGACGTTCGCAGCCCCTGGCACTCAGGGTCGGAGACAGTCGCATGCGAAGCGGGAGGGGCGACGGTGGGGCAACATGAACGGGGCTCACTGAGAGGATGGTGCGGCGGCACGGAGAACGTGTAGTACTTGGCCGTTTGGTTGTGAGCGCGCAGCACCGAGCTGTGGGTCAGCGTGACCACCACCACGAGCACCGACGCCAGCGCCAGCGCGAAGAAGGACGCGGCTACGGCGGCCACCACGCGCCGCCGGCGCGCCTCCTTGCCAGCGGTCTCGGGCAGCACCTCGGGCTCGGGTGGCAGCGGCGGCGGCTCCGGCGATCGGCTGCGCACCGACGGGCCGCGGCTGTTGGGTAGCTCCAGTGTGTGCCGGCGAGAGCGGCGCGCTCGGTCGCACTCCGCTGCCGACGAATGGTGCCGGCGCAGGCGGTGCGGCGCTCCGGGGGCCACGCGGCATGACGCTGAGCGCAGCGTGCGCACGGGCACCATCAAGTCATCGCTGGCGGCGCGAGGAACTCGGGCGGAATGCACTGACCGAAACGAATGATCCCGCGCAGAGCTGCTCGGGAAGGCTAAATCTACGGAAGCGCGCGAAGAATGCCTCGAGAATCTGTCTCGGTCCCGGTGGTCTACGCGCACGGACATCGTGCGGGCGGAGCGCGCGGCGGCGGCCGCCCGAGTGACGCGCCTCCCCGCCGGCCGCGCCGCGATCCCGTGCCGCGCAACCGTGTTTACACTCGTTCCCGTTCCTACAAAGAACGCTTGCAAATATTCCCATACATCACTACGGTAACGTGAAAAGTGATGTTTCGAAATGGAAGTGGCCGATTCTGGAGATGTTTGTTCGCCTTCAAGTTCGGACTCCTTCAGCGTCTAACTCTACGCAAATGTTTGTGCAATCACGCGATTCACCAAATCTAAATGTGAAGGAGGATGTAATCTTTTACCCTTTAGCGTAGAATTTTATTTCTTTGCGACATCGAGTAAACAAGCATGGGGCTTCGTGACCCAGTTTCACCTGCTCTTAGTGCAATCTCGGATGAAAAAGGCATTAATGTAAAGCATTAAGGTGGGTCTGTGGTGGAATGAAAATTATGTAACGTTTAATATCGTTATAAGAGCATTTAATATCTGGAGTTCCCGCGCTGGTAGAGAGTGGAGCTCCGCGCTAAATAGAGCGAGGCACGCTTTGTTGCGGACTCCACGTTGTCAAGTTAAATTGTCTCTGAGTCGGGAAACGAAACAGATAGTGGAGAAGTTGTCGTGAGGCCGCCACATCGACACCATTCAATACGGCGCACGGGCCTTGTGCATACGGGAGTGCGACTCTGACTGCTCTCATCTGCTAAACTACATAACCGCAATCGTCTATAAAGGTACTTCTTTTGCACCGCGTAGCTAATTTGTTAAACCAAGTTTTCAAAATGTTTCATCCATCGATACTACATGATGCCCGTTTCTTCTCAAACTTTGTTTTTTAAACAACGACACTCTAATTGGAAGTTTGCGGTACAAGAGCTAAATTTCCAAGTTTTTAGTATACGTGAAAAGACGGGGTTCGAGTTTAAACTATTGCAGATTAGCTTCGCAAAGTTCATCGGATGAGAAGTCCTGTTAATGCAGGATTAGCGTGCTATTTCCACACGCAGTGAAGAGGGTGCTTTCGGCACTAAGTCCGCCCAAATTACAATCTTGTGGTGAATAACCAGATAAATTCGCAATTTACATGCAGTGGGAGCGTCGGGTCTTACGAGTTATTCTCAGCTTAGCCGTCCAAAAGCTGAACTATACCTACTGACTAGCCAAAATAACTGGTCACTTTTCATACAGCTTGTAGGTGTAGAAAGTGACCCTTTATTTTTACTCGCCTGTGCAATTCGATATAAACACCATATAGAACTGCACTACACTAAGCCAACCAATAGGAAAGATGCAGTGCCAAATATTTCTTGAGCTTTAAAATTAAATTTATGTGACAGGTACAGTCGAGTTCTCCAATATCCACACATAGACCTTATTTTCAGTCACATAAGAAGCATGTTTAGATATTTTTGAACAGTTGGATGCATCGTCTGTTAAATCTTTTCATACAGCCATTAAGTTTGTGAGTGTTTTTGTGGATGTGTGTGTATTTTTGTTACTCTTTCACACTGACATGCCAAGATGTATTTTAATGAAATTTAGGTAGCTCGCACCTCAATGACTAACCTTTATAACCTGAAATAGCTCGTAAGAAAAGCAAAGGGCGAGTCAGCATGCCCATCTCAAATAAAATAACCTACAAATATATTTTTTCTCGGTCACATCGCTACGCTCTCAACAACAGAATATTCTACAATTACACTTACATTGAACTACTATCTCGTTTACAAAATTAAAAAAAAACAAATGTCCGGCCATAAATTCTGTGTTGCCATGCACTACCAGTGTCAAATTTAATTTCTGTTTTTTTTAAAGACTTATCTATTTTTATTTTACGAAATCACGGTGTTTTAAGTCAAAATTTCTCAGATACATAGCATACCTTCTCCTGCCCGCGACGTCGTCTAAAATTCGCAGAACTCTACATATAAACCTTCCTCTTGAATCACAGACAGACAGCGAAAAGCGACTTTGTTTTATACTATGTAGTGATGTGTAACTCTTTGTTGTACATCAAATTTGAAAATATTAATTACAGACAATCTTAGAGCCGTTATGGACATAATTCGAACTACAATAATCACATTCGAAATTTCTTAAAACTTCAAACAATAGAAAATAAATAAACGAAGTCTTCAACTAGCAATATTGACCAAAACATCGCATAGTACTAATGGTAGCGGTAATAGTACTAATACTTGACGCGACATTTCTACTCGCAAATATTTTCAATACTCAGCATACTCATAGCATCCCGCCGATACAAATATTATTAATAGATTCTAACTAGTTCTACCTAAAGGTTCTCTGAAAGATGACATGTAACGGGTCCTAAGTATTCAAAGTCCCCGTCAGACGGCCCGCGATTGAAATGCGTCTGACGTACAATACCCCAGCACACAATGACACGCTATCGGACCCACAGATAAGATACAAAGCTTCACTCAGAACCTTTGACGTATGGAACATAACATAAACTCTACCAATAAACTGACGTTAGTGAGGAAAAAGTTGTCAACTTCCAGCTCTACCTTTTCAGTTTACAGGTCATTTATTCTCCTAATGTTTTAGGTCGTAACATACCAGGATTAAAGCCATCGCGTGGGTAATGGTTGTTATTAATATTGTTTTCGTGGGTATTCTGCATAAGACTAGACAACCGCGCCGTATACGATAATCTGGCTACTTTTATTGGTGCTTTTAA
Organism: Pandemis corylana; assembly: GCA_949127965.1. NCBI lineage: Eukaryota > Metazoa > Arthropoda > Insecta > Lepidoptera > Tortricidae > Pandemis > Pandemis corylana. The sequence goes on along the minus strand of OX421856.1, from coordinate 7,903,490 downwards.
AACTAAAAGTATTTTCACTGGTGGCTTCTTATAGTTTATTTAAGTACGTAATCATGTGTTTAAAGCCGCGCATATCCATCTTTCATATCAATAAAATTACGCTTAGACATAAATTATTATTAAATTAACCCTGAAAATGTATAAAAATAACCGTGAAAACCTGTAAAGGCGCAAAAAAAAAATTTTCTACTCCTGTACTATATCTGTGATCTGTGATTTATGTAATCACGAGCACCACCATAAGACACTCAAAGCTATTCCCTCAAAAAGCACTTGTTAGCTTATGTCGCTCTAAAAGTGCCCCATCGTTACGTAAGTTAAAATTTTTAATGCCGATGAGTTTCTTTTTTAATTTGTCCAATCAGATAGGCTATGGTCAAAAACCATTCAGCCGTTTAGGACCAAATACGGTGGTAGGTACTTATTTAGAAAGCAAACAAAATCTAAACTTCAACATAATTTCAATTTGCCAATTAATTTAGGTTCCAAGATGGCATTGTTTTCGGCTAATTTGGTGGCTTTGAGCCCAAATTTGGCATTATTTAGGTTTTATTTACAGTATAATATATAGGCCCCGGTTCAACGGTGAACACCTTATAGCTATGATGATGACGATGATGATGATACTTTCAAAGAAGTCGTAGAAAAAGTATTGTATGCAACGTTGTATAATTAAGTCAAAAATAGCTCGTGGCGTCTTTTCTACCCACACCTCTCGCCTTATTGACCCTTCTTATACAACTGTTGCATAAAATACTTGTTTTGCCATTTGTCAAGAGATAGCGCCACAGACAGAAATTAAAATCCATACGCAGATACAAAAGATTCACACAACCATCACTACGAAGAAAGAGATAATTGGTTGCGCATTAACTTTCACACAATAGCATTAATAATACTTATTAGCCAATCGGATACGATATAATTGATAACTATTGACAATGTGACATGCGATATTCTATTCTTTTCCTCATCCCGCCAAGCGGTCAGAAGCCATATCTCTAGACTAATCCCTATTGATACGGTTCTAAGAAAAAATATTCTTGCAGCATTCCATGGCTGCGATAGTTCAATCACCTATAAGTCGTTAGCCATGCGTGTGCAATGTAATGCTACACCACAGTGTTACTCATACGGATCTCATACCCTAACAGCTAAGCAGAATAATGATATCTCAAGTCATGTGAGCCATACCGTTAATACACAATTTCCTCATTTACATTTTCGCGTATGATTTGTCTGCAAACGCAATTACAAATTATCAAGCCTGACTTCCCCTAATCGGGTTTATCCCAGACGGATTATAAATACACGGAACATAATCTTCGTTATGAACGACTTCAGTATTCAAGCCTTTTGCAATGGGAAGGGAGAGTTTTGATTGAAGTTTAGATGAGACGTAAATATGACTTGAGTGATGTTTAAGGCCCGCGGTTTATTTGCAACGGCTAGCGACACGGCAAGCGGCGCAATATAAATTAATCTACCCACTAGATTGCTTGATTTAATGCATATCGTGTTTTTCTTTGACGAAGACTAAAAAAAAAACTTGATAACCTTAATCAAATACTATGACTACAATCTGTCATCAATTTCTCTAAACTATTTGCCCGTAGATATAATATGACATGAGACACTATATTTCGGGCGACCAAAACAGTAAATGGAATCAAAGCTGCACAATTATTCGAGCCGCGTAAAGGGCTCACTGAGGCGTCGGATATTATGTTTTTCGCCACACAATCGTCTAGTTAATGACAGTAGTTCCACTCGAAACAAATTTACCTCCCCTCAATGACCCGAGCGCCCGCCCTTTTTCAACAACCAGTGTTCTAACAGTGACACTTATTGGATTCCTTCGGGTTGAATAATGCATAAGGTCAGGAACATTCATTCCATTTCTACTATAAAAAACATTAAAACACCAAGAATAATAACAACGCTCCAACGGCAAAGAAAGAAGCAAAAAATGTTGTGCTAGCTTCTGGTACGCGAGCTTACATAGGTATAAACTTTATACAACACTGTAAAGAGCTAAACATTTTTTAAATTGTTGTACAATTGTGTTCTCGACCTAAAAGTTTGTTTAAATAATAAGGAAAGTTGTTTACATTTAAATTTATAACTCTAGCGCTGGCGGTTATCTGGAGAGCATCATTCGTGGCGTTTTCAAATTTAATGTGGGTTGTTCATTTCGGTAATTTTTATAAATTCGAGTATAAAACCAGACTTCTATTACAATTACAGCTGGCCTTGTAATTGGCATTGCTGCAATCAAAAGAAGATGGGATAGATTCAATTTAAGTGAAGTCAGAAATGGAAATGAGGTTACGGAAAATCGAATCTCTCGGAACTTCTGGTTGTGCTTTTCGAACGGACAATTAAAAGGCCTCGGCTATCCGATCTCGTTTCGGCCCTTATATTACGATTGGATCGTCGAATAATAATAAAATATTTATTTGGCAAATGCCGCGTGCGCTTGATTTTGTTAAAACTCTTTGTATTGTTAAATGCATCTTTATATTTCTTTTAAGTACCTATCTGTTTCGCCTAAATGCACTCCAAGACCTCAAGATAGGCTCAGCCTAGTTTACGGTCCGTCTAATATGTCTTTTCATGTGTGGGTACTTGTAATTTTTTAAGCAAATAAATTATTATTTTATTATTATATACTTTGAGAACAAACACCTAACTTGTAGTACGTTATGTGATGATTTAAAAATAGGTATGTTTCTGTTTTTTACTAGGTAGGCACTAGCTGCTAACTGCGGTTTTGCCCCCGTTCCATTTTTTAAATGTTTTTTGTTCTTCATAAAAACATTCCGTAGAACTCAAGTTCTGCGCTTAGCAACATTCGTTTTTATTTATTAATATGAATGATACTTAAATAGGTGCCCATACCAAGTTTGACATAATTCCAATTTTATAACTTAACTTATAACTTTTAGTTAACTGTACTTGTATTGTCATCCGTCCTACATAATATATATATATGTCAACCAAATTTCAAGTCCATCGGAGCAACCGTTGAAGAGTTTCCTCCTGCGGAGAGGGTCCTGGCTAGGTCACCAGAATTTTACTACCAGATTATTGTATTGCCCTCCGAGTAAGTACACAAGTATGCAAAATTTCAGCTCAATCGGATGATATCTGCTTCAAAATTTAGCCGCAAGATTCCTCCCGGACAAACATACCTACTTACATTCATAATAAAAAAGTGAATAAATTACTCTAATGAGCTCACTAGCATGCCTTAATATGATGCAATTTACGACTCTAGCAACCAAATTTACATATCTACTTATGCCACATCATGTCACCAGCAATTTGAATATCAAATCAAGAAAGTACCAAAAAAATATTGAATCTCATACACAAAAGCGTGATATCCCGATAAATGATTTTGGCATGAAACGAAATTAATACAAAGCATGGCAATTATTGTGAGCATTGCGTGATAAAACGCAGATTTTATGAGGAAGCCCTCCGGGATTCAATTATGTAAATTGCGACCTCTAAAAATGTACCTACACCTGCTCGCCCTTTGCTATACAATAACGACAGCTAAAAGTCCTCTGCTCCACTTAAACATCAACTAATAATAATGGAGATTAGATTATTTATTATTGACTTGCTGAGAAATATTTCTAATAAATATTACTGGAAAAACTTCAGAAAAGGAAATTCGAAGTCTATCAATTGTTGAGCAAATTGAATGCTTATTCTTTTCTTATTTAAATCAAAATGTATATTGCTACTTGCTGTATCATCATCATATCGGCCGTAGGACGTCCACTGTCGGACATAGGCCTCCCCCAATAGACCTCCAGTTGCCTCGGTTGGAAGCGGCTTGCATCCACCGCGAACACGCGATTTTAACCAGCTTATCCGTCCATCTTGTTGATGGACGTCCTACGTTACGCTTGCCAATCACATGATGATGATGATGAATCCACACGCAGCTTTATTTACCTTATAATAGTTTGATTGTAACATAAAATGTAATACATTTATGAAAAAGCCGTGATAGCCTAGTGGTTTGACGGTTCGCGCCCTGGCTTGCACTTCTGAGTTTTTCGGAATTTACGTGCGAAATATCATTTGAAATATATTATGAGCTTTTCGATGAGGGAAAAAATGCTGACAAAAGCTGCATATACACCTGCGAGGTAATTCATTGTTGTGTGTGTGAAGTTCCCAATGCGAACTGAGCCCGCGTGGGAACTATATCCAGCCCAAGCCCCTCTCATCATGAGAGAAGGCCCGTGTGTAAATGATGACGATGACATGTACGATGTCACTGTGGCAACTAGTTATGAACTTTGTATAATCAACTACCTGTTCTGAAAACAAAATTCTGAGAAAAGCCAACCATAATCCACAGTCATTTTTTTTTCAGAACCAAATCCAATAAGGTTTAAAAATTTCCATTATTTATATTTCCATAAAGATTTATATCTGAGACTACGTGAAAAAAAATGTCTCGAAAAGTTTCCACTTAGGAACCATCCTAAGTTGCGATCTAAACAATCCCAATTCTATCTAACGAACATAAATATTTTCTGCTGATAAAATAATATAATAATACTGGCTACAAAAGGGCCATTATACCGAATCCCATTCCCACTAATACTTTCACGTTCGTCCAATCGCAGTCGGAGTCAATGTTTACCTTCTCTGATTAGATCCTTATTTCGATTGTATGAACACAGTATTAAGTGGCCCGATTCGATTTATCCAAAGCTTATTCTTCATTCATCAAAATGTTAGTAATTTATTTCAAATATACTGTTAACGACATGTAAATACAGATATAAAAGTATAAAATCAATAGGCATGGTAAAAGTCAGCTACATTTTATAATTTCGGAAAGTTTAACAATAATTCACTTTACAAGATTTATTTTTAGCTTATCAGCCGTCTTAATTTATCATGACAACAATAATTTATTAGCAGGAACTAAAAATAAGACAGGAAATGTACGCTAAGATACCTATTTAGAACTTCAAACATAAAATAAATTAGATTAAAAGCACCAAGTGCTAAGTACAAATAGGTAGAGAGGACCTAAAAGCTTTTTACGTTAGTTTTTCGATACGGATAAATCTCAGTTTCTTTTTACATAAACCGGTCACTTTGAAACGCAATAAAGAGATCCCGTTTACTTTCATTTGACCTTATGGCCCTCCCCTGTAACTAAAGAATTACGATACATACACGGACTCGCCGCCGTTACTTCTTGTAATATACTTATCTCAGTTAAATTTAATGTAGCGGGCGTTACACTAAGGTGATAGATAAAATAAAACACACGAACACACACACACAAACATAACATATCAGAATTGTACACACGCAAAAGGAATATTATGAAAATTATTTTGAACTGCAATTTATTTTTTTGATATTTAACTAAGTAAAAACTATAAACCTGGCCTAATCTAACGTACGAGTAAAAATCCTTCAAACCACCGTTGCTACTCATAGTGCTCAAATAGACTGGCAACATTACTGCATTGCAAAGCTGCCTATAATCCTTCGTGCAAGATAGTTAACAGGCAGCACACTCCATCCACATCTATCAAACCCGTGGATATTTTAAACCAAAATTTTCACACGATACTACTAGACTCCTAGATAGACGCTTAAACTAGGATACAATACAAATGTAGGCCACATTTTTGTACTAAGCTATAGAGTTTTGCTTTTGTACGTTTTCGGTTTAACAACGCACAAAACTCAGTTCTTTTAAAACCACGAAATGCTCCAAATACTAGGATACTGACGTACCCCCGTACCGCATTCATCACTCTTTTGGTTGACGGCTGTAATGCTTGAAATTCTTTTCAAAAAGCTTTTCAAAGATTCAAAAGTTTTCAAACGCGAAAGTATGTCCATCTAAGACTCGGAGGGATTGCAAAGAATGCGTTCAAGTCTGAAAAATATTTCAAGTAATCGGAAACGGCTCGGTATGAATAAAACATTTCTACTAAATCTTGAAGTTTTGAGAATCTTAAATCAATCTTATTTAAGAAGCATCATTTGGTTTGACTGAGGCTGATCATTAATAACATCGTTCATTTTGAAACCGAAAAATAATCGTCAAATATTGCAGGGTAAAAGCATCAAATAAATAAATAGATCGATAGAAACTCGATAGGAATGACTACGACGTTTTTATTTAATTAGAAATCTTGGAAAATCCAAGATAATTGAAACCTAAAGTCCATTTATTTACAAACATAGTACGAGTAGTAACAACGGCAACAGGTAATAAAGCAAAACTGATAGTTGCCAGCGCAATAAAACACGGCAGCGCGGCGAGGTATTTCATTAAATCATTGCTCACTTAAGCTGGAATACCACAAATAGCTTTTAACTTTATGGTGCGATTTCAATTTGTAAGGAAAGTAATAGGGGCACAAGGTCGGGCAATTCATCTTGATCAAATGTTACTTTCCGTTAGGCTGCGGCGTTGTCTTTTGTTTTTCAGGCGGACACTACCTGGCTGACACATTATAAAATTTATTTTTAGTTGTTATTATTTTTTACATACGTTTATAAATATAAAAGGTAATAAGTATATTACCCTAAAATTGCAATAAAATCTATAAGTATTAGATACTTTTTCCTGGTTAAACTAAATATAGCATACCGACTTAGCTCCAATTAAGTAATCTACGCTGACGAGCGACTTATGATATCGGCGAGCGTCCTGTTTATCGAACAACATGTACCGATTATCGAATAGTTTGACTTCGAATATTTCGAGACACTACGGAAACTTCACTACTACAGTGCGTTAACGTGTTGGTAAGAAAAATGTCGGATATCAAACTTGTCCGAATTGCTTACTAACTTGGAATACAACAAAAGCTCTTTTACAGCTATCAACAAACATTTACCAGCCTAAAGAAACGGCCATTTGTTCTTGTCATAAGTACACTGGTGCAAAAAATGTCACGTAGCGCATGTCTGTTATGAACCTCGTGTTTTCCCATTCTTCATACTTGCTGGTAGGTACTGATATTAAAAAGAAAGAGAACTGATCAAGCTTATTTGACAAAGAAACTGCTCACAGACTTCATACTTATTGTGTTTTTGGCTTGCTGATTTTAGAAATCATGACGGCTAATACCTGTAGGCTTATTACCTAACTCGCTCGCAATCGCCATCGTGTTCATTTTGACAGTTATTGTATGGGCTGACAATTGGCATCGGAATCAGCTAGCTGTCACATTCATACAAGAACTGTCAATATGAACACGATGGCGATTGCGAGCGAGTTAGGTAATAAGCCTACTGATCTGAGTCGGAATTGAATCGCATTAAGACGTTATGGTAAGGCCCCAGTTTTTGTTAATTTTACATTAAATAAACATTCAATAGAGATGCTTTTTGTGTGAAACTTTTTTATTTATGTGATTAACTCATCATGTATCTTAATGTAGTCCTTTTTCAAGGCACCTTTTAAATTTTAGCTGCTAGAAAGAAGTAATTTTAACCCTGATGCCAAGGGTAAATACAGTAAGTCGTGGACGGACGAGGGATGTTATTAAAGTGTAGATAAACACATTTTTGCTTTACAACTAAAAAGCTAACAGACGCTTTGAAGCAACTTCCTTCATTTAAAATGTGTATTCAACATTTTTAAAGAAAAACTGTTCTTTCAGATGATGAAAGAATAGAATTACCTACTATACTTGGTCGATTATAGTTGGCCTCACAATGGTAGGTAAATTGCAAGGTAAATACATTTACTTTTATTATATTTCAATGGTAAAAGCCCATTGAGGGAATGGGCGATAATAGGAATCATGTTATAGGATTCGGCTAGCAACCCATCACTATTTTGATTCCTCTTTCCACCTATACACCCACAATCACGCTAAACGTGGCCATTAGGTTCTCTCTAACCCGTAAGGCATAAAGACGTGATTTATGTATGTATGTTATTTTAATGAGCCTAAAATTTTTTTCGTAAACCGCGGCCGTATCATTCGAATAGTAGAATTAAGACTACAACATAGTAAAAATAAGAACAATATGCTATGAATGGAAAAAAATATGGCGATCAGTTTTCATGCAATTTAAAATTCTGTACCGCATACAAATGTTTGGCAAACAATACAAGCGACAGTTAATTGAGACATGATTCACAATCAAATATTACCTACTGTTTTATGCTTAAGCTATGAGTACTTTAAATTACTACTGACCAATTTGACAGGATTTACAGGTCTGAATATTTCAGACATTATAAATGCGGCGACAGGATTGTACACAAAGCAACTTACATATTTGATGACGTTGCGGGTTCTTTGCCATCACCGCAAACAATTGTAGTTGTGACAGTGAAAATAACCAATTGCAGTATTCAAATATTCTTGTTTATCAATGATGGTCAAAGGTTTTATATCCCACGTACGATGGTCGCATTGGCACAGTCGGAAGCCCAGAATGACCATTAAGAAAGCGATGCGCGCTTTAAGGGCATATCCAGTTGTTTTTGGATAAATGTTACTATAAAAAATGTTTTAATAACGTTAAATTAAAAAAAAACGAGTAAATCATACGTAAATAAATATTCTTTGATTCTGTATTGTTTTGTCCTGATTTATGGTGTTCAATAAAGAGTATTTGTATCTTATTGTAAATAAAAAATATTCAATTTTATGGGGTTAAATAAAATGCCCAGTTTTGACATTACAAAAACATTTAGAAAATAGAGCAAGGTGCTTAATTGACTGTAACTTTTTCGTTTCCACGGCCACTATCAATTCCTAAACAACACCTGTGTATTTCGCGGAGTTTGTACATAAAGTGGTTAGAATCACTGAACCATGGACTTTACGAAAGCCCATTGGGAATTGGGGGGCCTCGCACAACGTTCAATTGCTTCAACGAAATGTGGAGGGTTCACGATATATTACGTTTCTGAAAAATCTCGTAATAAATATTAAACTCAATACCTAAACCGCATCAAAAACTACTTGCGTGTCGGAGTTTAGGTTACTACGCTGCTTTTTACAGTCCATTGGACCTTTCAACTGTCTTTGTGTGACTAGAAGCAGTAAAATAAATAATGATCAACATCACAGTTAGGTAGGTACGTACTGAAAATATAAGAAATAACGCGAAGTCCAAGCGAGAAGTAACAATAAAGCAACCAGCAATCTACTGAAATTACTTTGTGCAGAGCAGGTGCTTCAATAATATTGTATTCTTCACAATACCACGATATTTGCTATCCAGACGCTTGAAATTCAAACAAACGAGAACATTTTTCCATGGCAGAATGGAGAATATCTATAGAGACGTCTCTCCAATTAAACGGAGTGCCAGAAACACGCTCCACGAAAACTACAAAGCTTAATAGGCTCGAGACAACGGTTTGTTGGAAACATAAGCTAACCTAACAGTCGGCGTATCTATTAGCGGAAACAACTGAAAAGCAACGTAATATTCTGATGGTAGGCTAGAAAAAAACCCGCAGCTAAAACTGTTTTTATTTGTCCGTTTACTTTAAAAATACTAAAAATCGCATTCCTCGGACAGAGGAATTTGATTTCTTCAAAACGTAAAGGTTTGTAATGAACAAATAACTGTATCACAGTTAATATACTTGGTCATACTATACTAAAGGTTACGCAAGGCCGGCAGAATTTAGATATCGAGAATATGAATTGCCTCCATAAATCTCTCTTTTATTTTTCACAAATTTTGATAGAGTGCTTACTTAACCGAAATCTTTGACCGGACCTTGCAAATAGACGGGGGCAAACTCTTGCCAGAGTTCGTTACGTTTTTATGTTATGGTATATATTATTATGTAGATTTGGAAATATAATACAAATGTTACAGCCATAGTAAATCTTTTTAGGATCTAATAAGCTTTTGTATAATTTGTCGTGTCAGTATGTCTGCTTATGTGGATATCTTACAATACAAATTTGACCAACTTACAATAGTCCATTGCACAGACAGATTGCATTATATAGGATGAATGGTAATTCAAATATAGTCAATAAGAAGTACTGTTAGCAAAAAAAGCTTGTATTTCATTAAAACACTTATTGAAATGAAACAGCCTGCTTTTTAACAATTATAAATTTCTCTGTATGTATATAGAGAGAAATATATAATATAATGTTTGTGTTTTTTTATTCAGAAAAAAACAGCGTTGGGAATGTGTGAATAATGTGCAAAGTGAATATTATATGTGACTGAGTTATTTAGGATAGCGTAAAACTTAAATATAAGTATTCTGTTCTCATAAGTTAACCATCCTACAAACAAAACGAAGCTTTTGACTCGTTTTTCATATTGTAGGTATGGACTAAGAACACATAACACCGCTGCGATTGCAGAGCTTCGTCCTGCCCTATTAAAATGTGCTGACCGGCCCCCCGCCTTGGGGACGCGCTGTACACACGCTTGCATGAAAATATTTACCCATACCGAAACGTGTTTAGATGAACTTCATTTGAAAGTTAAATTGCTGCTCGTGCTAGTTTTCTAGCATACATCACGTAAAAATAGACAAGTAATGGAACACGATGTTCATTTACTATCTACAGAGTGTAATTAACCTTACTTGGCTTACAAAAACGATGATTTCACAACGAATGGGCTTAAAGTATAATTCATATGTTTTATTTATGTATCTACAAATGACGTTAAACTAGAAGTAACATAAAACAGGTAATAAAAACGATCATGTATAATTTTAGTGTTTGAATAAATTACGCTGCTATTTCATGTAGGGTATAAACTCCAGCTAGTTTCACTTCAGGCGCCATCAACATTATGAAACGGCGACTTCGAGCCGTCACTGGCTTTAGGCACTCTCAACAGGTCCTCGTGGATCTTGGGACTATGTATTATGCATGAGGGCGTACACAGCTGTCGTATGGCGACACACAGGCCCCTTTACCCTCTACGGCGGGACTTCGCGGTGCTAAAGACCAACAAACACTAACAGATTACAGCGATCAATGTATTATTCATGAAGAAACCGCACTGTTCATTATTTAGCCCTTAGGAGCCACAGGATATTAAGACGCTTTGCATGCGTGTTTGATATGTAAATGCAGGTTAATCTAATTCCGGGTACCAAGTGACCAGAAATATGTGATAACTTATTACATTTTAAGGTAAAATTGAGGTTTAAGGTAAAAATTGGCTCACAATATAATAAACAGCTTGCGTATGTAACTTATTGATGAAACATCTCCGGTATAAATCGAATTACATCTAATATAGTTCCTGCGATTACATTTCAAAGTATTCGTTTTCGAAGTAGAGTGATAAAATCAACGTCAAAAAAAGTAGAAAACTAAAACCCAACTGTCGCGAAATCCTTAGTTTTGATACTTTTTTATATTTTTTCTAATCATTTCGTTTTGAAGTCTTGTCATCGTTTTTGTGTTAGTTGTTGTTTTTACGTATCAGTAAGAAGCAGTTCAGTTTCCTGGTGTTCTTACTTGCCATCGATTATCTTTCATTTTCTTCACATTATCATACAATCCTCATATCGTACGCTACTACAAAAAACGACGCTGAAAGTTATGAAACAAGATTTGAGAGAGATGTAGAGACGCATATTCAAGCTTGAAAAACCGTAGTCTTACTTTACATAGATACTTACCGTAACACTTTAACAAACGTTGTTCAGGATGTTGGATCAGCGGGAGCGGGACGGTGGGTGCCTATGATGTAACGTGTAAAACTACGGCTTTTTAAGGTTGAATATGTGTCTTGAGTATGTGTCTACATCTCTCTCAAATCTTGTTTCATAGTTTTTCAGCGTCATATAGCCTATAACCAGTGGACGCTTTTAACGATACCTCATTTGTCTAGTTTTGATAAGTAGTTTAAGAGCTATGAGGGGAACAGATGAACACACATACATAGCCTGTCAAAGCCATAAACCTCTTTAGTCTTTGCCGTAGTCGAGTAAAAAGTAATTTAAAGAAGCAAACGATAATCTGGCATGATCACAATTTTCTGAACTATCGCCGCCGACGAAATTTCCGTAAGAATCTTAAAAAATATTTCGAGCACCTCATTTTCCCGATAAACGTTTTGAGAAACTATAGGTAGTAGCAGATAGCTACATAAAAAAATGCCTAGAATGTGTACCAAAGTTCCTCCAATACCTGGCCTCATAGTGTTGACGTCCGAGTTATGGAATGCCCAGGTAAATAGACATAGCGGCAGATCCAACCGGAGATGAAGGCGATTTGTGGTCCAACCGACTAGCGATCATATTCCAGCAAGGACAAACCGCATTGTTGGTTGCTAGGTGCGACGATTGTTGCCAACTTGAAGCTGTCCTTTATTCTTGTGAAGTTACAAGTTGCGCTGGGCTATGAATAAATTTGTAGCAATCGAGCGTGGAACTATTCGAACTGAAATGCAGCGCGTTTGAATACAAAGACACATGGTAGATGAGATTAACTAACTCAGGTAAAAATTCGTGGTTCTAGGACAAAGTTCAAGCCGATTTTCAGATTTACTTAATTATCGATGCTAAATTTAAAAGTAAACACAAACACAACTGCATAGTTGCTTCATTCGCAGTGGCGATTGTGAAATGTTCAATCCAAAATGGGTTCGCATTTATAGACCGACCGCTTAAATGAGTCCTCGCCCGCGCGGCACAGGGGCGCGGGTAGGACGACAAAAGGGGACCGAGAGAGGTGCGGGCGGGTAGTGCGCCTGCCGCCCGCACCTCTCTCGGCTCCCGCGATCGTCCCACCCCGCGCCCCTGCACCGCGCTGGCGAAGACTCATTTAAGCGGTCGGTCAAAAGGTAAAATTATCACCTCATTGTTATATAAATACTCTCTGTACGATCTAATCCTATATTCTACGATATATCGTGCCCAGTGAACAGAAATACAATCGTGCCTCGTTACTTCAGTTTTCTAGAAAATTACACCAATTTTAGGCGACACAAAATCCTTTTCAAATTACAAAAAGTCGCGTGTGAATGCAGCGCAACACAAAGAACCGCAAACATTTTAACACGGCTGATACGTAATTATATTACGCATTAAAAAATGTATTCCCGCAATATTATTTTTCCAGACGCTTATTAACATTCGCGGCGTGTGCGTCGCCATTTGTAAACGGTCGACGGGCGCCGGCGCGGGCGCGTGCCGGCGCGCCGGACGCTAACGAACGAACCCAAGCATCGGGGCAAAGTATGGGCTATTATCAACTTCTTAGTATTGTCTTGTATGTATAATATACACCGTATAGATTCAGGCGTTACTATGCGGAGGTCCATCTGCACTAATACTATAAAGAGGAAGGATTTGATTGTTTGTTTGCATTGACTAGGCTCAGAAACCGATGGACCGATTTGAAAAATTCATTCCCCATTAGAATCCTACATTATCCCCGATGAACATAGGCTATATTTAATTCTGGGCGCAAAGAAGTCGCTGGGTAGTGTTAAAATAAAAGGATAACTTTACTTTGCTACTTCGCAAAACAGTGAGGTCAAGTCATGAAACGGCACAATAAAACAAACATAAAAATAAAAATTCAAGGTTCAAGGCTCATCCTCATTTTAGTGTCCTCAAAATTATAAGTTAATAAAAAATACAAAAAGGTATTCTTAGACCATGTGCGCTATAGTCTATAGTACACATTGCCAAATGAAGGGTTAACAGAACACACCCGTACCTAATTTTTTTCAGGATTTTTTATTGTGTTAGACAAAAGTTTGTCTATACATTTATTAATGTTCAAAATCCGCGGCATCAGAGGGTGATTTAATTTTAAATCATTAATTACGATGAAAAACCGATACATATTTTCTAAGACACAGCTTTATAATGCATCTTTTTCTAACTTCCTTTATTTCATACTGGTTACAAGCATGTTACAAGAAAGGTTGTATTTTGTCTCCGTCTGGCAAAGGCAGCGGTGTAATAAGCTTTTATGACCTATATTTAGATTATGAGGGACACAGCAAGACAAACCCGAATGGCATTCCGAACGAACTTTAAGTGGCTCAACAATCCCGGTTCGCGACTGTACCAGTGTCTATCTTCTATCATACTTCTGTATCACACATCACATGGACAGCCGACTGTGTAAAAAGTGTCACAAAAAGTGCAAATCTAAACGGGAGCTGCACGTGAGACCACGAACCTGCAAGAACCTATAGAAAGAAAGAGCGCGCAATGTTTATAAAACTGTATTATTCAGGGTTATAATTATTTACAAATTTAGTACCACGTTTGTCAAAACACAATACAATATAGGGTACGACTGTGATAACATGGCAACTGCCGAATCAAATTGCGTCAAAGCGTAATTAGGTGACGCAAGACAGAGTAGCTGCTACCACAAATACGACCTACGATGCTACGGCGTAGCGATTCTCGCAGCGTCGTAGATAACGCTACGCGGGTCCGAAAACAAATTCACCAAATTTAAAAATAAAGATTTAAACAGTCTTAAATCATTACATGTCATATAAAATCAGAACGCCATTTTTAGTCTTCTAATACCACTTTTACTTAACAGATCCCTCACTACACTCGTCTTTTGAATTTTTGTTGGATTACTATAGTAAAGTTAGGTATTCTGACAGAATTTAATTTGTACAGCTGGCCAGCAATACCTGTGCGCAGACTGTACACACATTTAACCTTTTAATATTGGCAACCCTCAAGAGTCTAGCTAGAAAATACGGTAGCTCGACGTCTTGGCCTCTGATTATTTTCGTATAGCATGCATGGCCGTGGCGGCAGGCTAACCTAAATAAATATTAGAGCAGTCACTCTAATAGCATTTTTACTTTTTAACACTTTTGCCTTTTAACTCCCTTTTCTTCGGACTTACCGGTATACTAGTGATGAATTTATTTCAGCGTTGAAAGCTTTAATCCAGTAGACAAAGCTTAGTTGGGTTAATGGAAAGTCATTTTACAGATTGTTTTTATGTCAGGATATTAAATAAGATACAAAAGCTCATTTTATTTCAAAGGAATATATAAGTAAACAATGAGGTAGTTTAATTTTCATGAAATTTGCTACGTACAGTCGGTTACCTAAATGGAAAAAGAATTATCCACTTTTTCACCTTATTGCATTGCAATGAGGTGGTTGAATGTAGTCCTTGTAAAAGAAGGAAGGGTGGTGGGGCTCCCTTACTATCAGGTGATCCACTTGCTCGTTTGTCATTGCTATTGAAATGAATGCAAAAATAATAAACATTTTGTTACTGTGTTACTAACACATTATTCTTCGTGATAACATTTTCGTTCATGAAAAAAACATGATGTGTCAGAATGTCAGAATACCATATACATATTATTCTGAAGGTGTTTAGCTGCTGAACGAATATCAAATAGTTTCTGACAGGTTAGGTCATATATTTTCGTCATGTCATGCAGATATCATTATCTGCGTGTCATGTACGTAAGAATAAGCTTTGTTTAAAATAATAAATAATTTGACGACCGGATAGCCTAGTGGTTAGAGAACCTGACTATGAAGCTTGAGGTCCCGGGTTCGATCCCTGGTCGGGGCTAATATTTGTATGAAAAATACGAATGTTTGTTCTCGAGTCTTGGATGTTTAATTTGTATTTAAGTATGTATTTATCTATATAAGTATGTTTATCCGTTGTCTAGTGCCTATATTACAAGCTTTGCTTAGTTTGGGGCTAGGTCAGTTGGTGTAAATTGTCCTAAGATATTACTATTATTAATAACTTCTTAGGTTTTTTAAAAAGGCTTAGGCTTATTAGCTAATATATTTTAATTGCTATTTTTTGTGTTTTTATTTAAATCTGTTGAATTTATGCAGCATATTAAAACAGATAATACTAGAATGCAGTAGGTTAATCGTACGATGGCCGTTAAAGTGAGATTACTTTAGATCACTTTCAAATTAATCCGTCCGCCGTACATTGCCAACTAAACAATTTAACGGTGTTTAGTATGTATTAGTATTTTGATGTAGACAATGAAAGGCCTCTAGGCACCATAATGGCTAAGTATCGCTGAGAACAAGGAATGTCAGATGTCTCAGGCAGATGTTCTATTCACTGCAACGTTTCGCCAATCGCGAGCACCTCGGCCTTTGTTGGTGGCATTGAGATTAATCTCCGATCATCATACCGAGCGGTTTATTTTCAAATGTAGTATTAACTTTATTTAATGTATTTATTTTTTGATTAATTTTCCATTGGATCGTTTAAGCATGTTGATCTTCGGTTAAAGTTTAAGAGTAAAGGGACAATTACACTACTGCGTTCGTCTAATGAAGTCGCCGAACTTGTTTCAAACTATTTCAGCCAACTAACGTCGTCTTAATATTAGTCTGTCCGCCTTCTTCGGCTAGCTAATTAGGCGGTTGCAGCTGTCACTCGCCAAACGCGGACGATTATCGTATACCGACTTACACTGTTGCGGTCACCGCATGTTGCATTTGCGGCGCTCGACTTAGTATAATTGCCCCTTTGAACTTGCGGTTTACAGTGCAGGGGCAATTACACTGTTTAAAAACTGTCGGTCAGTATTCTGCCTTATTTTGCCAAGCCACTTATACAGTAATTTGTCTCCAAGAACAAACGAATAATTATCTAGATATAACCCAATATATATTCCAAACATCGACATTCGACTTGAACATGGAACTTTTTAAGGTTTTATACCTTAAAAAGTTCCATGTTCAAGTCGAAGAAATTTTTAAATTACTCAGTTCGATAGTTTCCCAAGAGGATACCGAGATTGTAATAAATAAAAGTGCTACGTTTTTAAATGATAAGAACGACTAACTGTACAATATCGTGTTGTAGGTAGTTTATACTTACTATTTATAAAACGGCCGTGCCATAAATTTATCTTCAGATTTGAATGTCTACTCAGGACCGCTATGGTAATTAGGATTAAAATTGTTGTTAAATAGCTCTGTTGGCTTTCCAACTGCTCCATTATTTTACACAGTAATCCGCACAATGTTTCGGAACGTAAACTCCATGAACAAAGTAGGGACGCACAGCACTCATATTTTTAATCGAGAGTGAAAAAGGAGGCTGCGAAAATTGGAGTAATTAAAATCTCTCCAAACAGATGTTGTAAGGTAGATAAATTATGGTTCACGTCGAGACCTGCAAGTCAGCCAGCCTGATAACGTCACTCATCCTTAGTACCACCTGGTTATATTTAGAGGTTCTTTACAAGAACATGCAGATAAAGAATGCGGTGGGTACTTAAAGCTTTTGCCTTTTCTTTGCTAGTATAAACACGGCTTTGGAATTATCTCCGTGCTCGTGCCTTTATGTAGTGCTTAGGCATTTCTTAATCTTCTTTTTTTCTGCCTATAAAGGAGTAGCGCGACTGGCTGACTGTGGTGGCGGACTGACCTACAATGCACGGCCTAAGCCATTGGAGCTAGAGATTTCAAATTCTGCTTTTCGGATTTCCTGAGGATCATAAAGATGCACTAAGGCTGGGTTTTTCGAAAGGGATAAGGAACTAATTGACATTTTCTTCCACAGCAATAAAGCCATGAGATCAATCTAATTAACAAAATACTCTGGTATCAAAAAATACACAGCTAGTTTGCTATTGATAAAGGTTAGCATATAGAACAGTAATACCTGCCATGATTTGCAGCGAATTAGTGTAGGTATTATTTCGTATACCTAATTAATAAAGTGTCGCGCAAATTGCTCATTAAGTAGTCACAATATTCAACATCAGAAACTCACTGATGAAATGACGGATTTGGTTTAATTTGTTATGATTCGAAGTATAGTAAATAAAGTGTGTGTGTATTGGTTCAATAATTTAGTTAAGGTTCAGGCGATAAATTCGAAAACAATCGACAAAAATATATGTTTGAGAGGGCATTCTTTGAAATTTACAAAGCCACCAAATGCGAGCAACCCAAGTTAACAAGTCTTATCTTACCGGGTTGTGAACTGGTGGACCGGCCCCGAACTTGTGATATAACCTGCAGAGAAGCTTAAAAATATACTAAACATCCATTTGAAACGTCAGAGAACACAAGTACCAGAGCACCTACGAGTATCAGCTGGAAAAGCTGCTAGAGTACTTCTTTTAAATACAATGGTACAAAAAATTCACACACGTCAGCCAAAGTGATGCATAGAAAACAAAGCGTGAAATTGTCTATTGTTGTCGTATTTCAATATGTATGCGATATCTGGGTAAACATAGGTACATTTTTATAACACCCTTATCCATTCCTTGAGCGTTAGGTTTATTTTCCGTTCGGATATTATATTTAATTCAATATTTCCTCTCACAAAGTAACTGACGGGCGGATTAGAACGACTTACGTAACTTAGGAAAAGTTGCCAGGATCCTATTTTATTCCACTTTCATTTTCTATAACACGATGAAATTAAACAATTTATTTTCATAATACTAATGTTGATTAATGATTTGTACGTTTTCCGTTCACTTCGGGTTCTAAAAACTGAAATTAAGAGTAACAATCAAAAAAAGTTACAATACAATTAAGAAAACCGCCTGAAAGACGAACTTTCCGTGGTAACTTCGTGGTAAGTTAAAAAACAAAAAAAAACAGCTTCGAAAAATTCACTCGATGTGATAAACCGTTCTATGGCTTTTTCTCTAACCCAATTTTTACAAATATAAGAAAGTCGTTAATTTTAATTATAGTCATTCACAATTTACTAACCGCAAAAACTTTGGCAGCATTCCTCGATAAGATACCCTACTATATAATATATTCTGATAGTGAAACTATATTTAATGATATAACTAGCGATCCAGTCCCCCTTCCCACGGGAGCTGTTGTGACTAATTATACACGCGACCCTCCCGGTAAAACACTCCATTGTTTCGTAAAATTGAATTTAGTAGTCACTTTGAAAATCGAGCTATGATTCACAGGAGTAATGATTTTTACAAACTATTATTTCACTTTTGTCATTATGTAAGATTTCTAGTGAGTGGCTGAATTTACTTGAGTTTATATGAACGTATTATGTAAATGGGTGACAGTTCAAATACTTAACTAGTTTAAAATTAATAGCTCACTGAAATGATGAAGTATTCGCAAAAAAAAACTGATTAAGAAATGCACCTAAAAGGTTCCGTACCACTGTACAATTGCTGTTATTAGGATTGAGCCAAAACAGCCGAAAAATATATAAGTATTTACCCTGTATGGAGTGCCTGGCTGTCGCGGTTTATAAAATACAGCAACAAAAACAGACAATCGAATGGGCGCATAGACTGCGAATTCTAAGAACAGTAAATACCGTCGACTAATTTTAGATACAGATTATATCTGTCCCTATTATGCTTAGATCTTTAAAATTACCCAACGGATTATAATTCCTTTTTTTTATAGATAGAGTGATTCAAGAGGAAGGTTTATTTATAATAATATGGATAATACTACGCAGACGAAGTCGCGGGCAAAAGCTAATTATGTCGGTGACAGAGAACCATTTTTAGAAACCTTGTTACTCTTTTTGTTTTGTATTGTCTATTTTAAAAGTTGTTCCTGCTTCCTTCATGTAGGTATCACTTTGATTCCTTCGTCAGTGCTACCTATGTAAAATGTGTGATTTTGTTATTAATAATAACATTAAGAAAATTGTAAGAGATTTTTCTTCTTTATCACCCTTAACAAGTTACTTCTAAAATATCTACTTAGCTTACTTCTAGACCCGACTATATTATCTGGCTTGTTGCCTATTTTAACTCTCTGAACATTAGCTTTAAAGGTATTAAAAATTCAACATACCTCAAGAATATCTTCGCACAAAAAATCGCTTAGTGAGCATTTATAAATTCAATAATCGGTTGAACCCACTACTCTACAGCGAGATTTGTGTTTATTATACTCAGATTATAACAAGGAATGTATTGTACAGCTTTTTATGCTGTCTGAAATACTAACTCTGAAATGTTTATCTGTTCTAGAACTAATTTGTAAGTAGATATGTGAGAGAAGAAGAAGATCAAAGCTCACCAAATAGATCTAAAGAAACTAACACTGCTTTGTGCTTAAGTTGAAGTGCCCGATGCTATTTATATATATTACTAGGATACAGGCGAGGGCATAAATATCGATATAGCAGTTATCTATACTAATATTATAAAGAGGAAAAATTTGATTGTTTGTTTGTTTGTTTGCATTGAATAGGCTCCGAAACTACTGGACCGATTTTAAAAATTCTTTTGCCGTTAGACAACTACATTATCACTGAGTGACATAGGCTAATTTTTACCGCGGGAAAATACATATTCCTACGGGAAAACTAATTTATCGCGGGCGAAGCTGCGGACGGAAGGCTAGTGTCTAATATAAGTGTCACCGACCTTATTGTTTGTGGCATAAAGATGTAGGTATAGATGTTTTTGACGCCTTGGTAACTTACATATAGTTATGCCCTTGACTGCACCTACCTAATACTAGAGGCAGAAGAATCAAGCTAAGCCAAGTAAATACTCGTAATAATGTAAAAAATCTTTTTGTAATACTCGCTTCGCTACAAATGATCCCTGTTCCATTTCTTCGGAAATCAAACAGCAGCAGCCTATGAATGATAAGTTGGAGAGTACATAGTGAAAGTGAAACGAGGGCTGAATAGGCCGTGATTATATACAGGGTTGTCGTGGTGGTTAGTGCGGATACAGACGCGGAAGTCGAAGTCTACAAACGGACTTCTGAAGATGCGGAAGATACTGAAATCCCCCGCAGTTTAACTATCTATCTATATAATACCTACCTTAAAACGAGCAATTCTTGTATGTATCTATACCTTTATAATCTGAATCACAGAAACGGCTTCAACGGTTCTCATGATATTTAGTATGCAGCGTGTTTTGGGGGCAATAATTATCTAGCTAGGTTTCATTTTTTGAAAACGTACCAAAATAAATTCCCTAGCAAAGCTCGGTCATCCGGTCATTTTAATAATTCCGTAAAGTATGGATTATATGTTCAATAGTTATTGTTTAGGAATTGCATGGTCGTATTTGTACTTTCTCATATGATTGTTAACTATGCTTAAAGTTAATAATCGGCTAATATTTTAATTTTAATAGTTCTTTACATTTATTTGACACTAATCCGATTCCGAGTCGGATGGAATACGTGCTGGCTCGGCGATCTTAAGTAAGTAAATGCTTTATTGTACAAATATAAAGAAACAGATACAATTCACAAATAAATAAAAATAACTTTTATATAGAAACAAAGGCGAACTTATATCTATAAGGGATCTCTACCAGTTAACCTTTGAGTAGATGATCTTCTTAGGGACACGTAACATACTTCTCATCTCCCCATCAATAGATGGGAACTCTTAAACGACATAAAAGTTCCCAAAACACAGATCTATGCGGATGCGGATAACCGAGGCATCCCTAGTGGGTACTCGCGCTTTTAAAGACCAAT
Source organism: Pandemis corylana (assembly GCA_949127965.1). NCBI lineage: Eukaryota > Metazoa > Arthropoda > Insecta > Lepidoptera > Tortricidae > Pandemis > Pandemis corylana. Next base: position 7,882,054 of record OX421856.1, on the reverse strand, counting down.
TAACGCAACTATAGTGGCTTTAATATCGTATTTTGTTGTACATTCTCGTGTAATATCAGGTATTATTGTACTTGTTGTTGACTGACTACGTGCCGCAAACTTGTAATAAACTTGTCGGGAACGTTCGAACACAACTTCAATGGATATTTCACTCGAATGAAGACTTAGCTTCTAATCTAACTGTTAGTTGTGAATGTTATTATTAAGGTAACTCGATTTGTGATTACAAGGGTTGGTCTAAAATTTCCAGCCTGTATTATAGGGGTAAACAACAAATATTCTAACCATCGACACTAACTTTATGGCAGTCTTTATTGTAATAACAATGGGTCGACCTTGACCTCTATTTTATTTTATGTTAAAACGACAAAGGGGTGATTAAAAGTTAGTTTAAAAGTTAGTTAGGGAAAAAGGTAAAATTGTGGTTGATATTTTTGGAAAACAACTGTTCTCGAGGTAGTTGAAGTACATTCAGTATTTTAAAATGACGGACGTTTTAACTATCAGCAAATATAGAAGGACGTAAACTTTAATTTTGCCTTCTCAATTCAAATCTCAAACTTGTGACCCTGATTGAAATCACTAAAACAAATACAAAAGCTTGTTACAATAGCTCCGTGTTTGCATCTACTCTCTCACAGTGTAGCAGTGAAATTGAAAATTTAATAAAGTGAACTTCACAACGAGCCACGATATGAGTCTGGTATCTGGCCAAATAAGTGAGCGCGAATGCTCCATCAAATTACTTGAACTCTACGGCAAGGCAAATTTAGTATAAAAGAGAAGGCTAAAAATATCGGCTAACCTTTTTGTACTGTTATTAAAAAAACTAGCTTACAAACCTTAACCTTTCAGTATTTTTCTGGTTTTGGTATCATTAATTCCGATATTTTAAAAAGTTTAAAAATAGTTCCAGTTGTTTTTATTTTGTATTAACTAAAGTTCATTACATTTACTCTTTTTCAGATCTCAGTTTCATTCGCACAAATCCAAACCGTTACCTATCTATTTACATTTAGCGAACAGGGCATGGATTTAAACTAGGTAGGTGCTAAGTCTTTTTTCCCGGAATGTTACAAACTACTGGCTAGAGTTCTTCAAATCAAGGTTATATACATACTGAATCCGTTTCCAAATCCTTCCGCAAAGGAAATTCATACAAATATGATTATAAAAATCATAGATTTTCAAGATGTTGCGTTGCATGATGTAACAGGCCCCTCTGGACTCGCATTATGAGGTTTTTACCGTGATTTTGCGATGAAAGTAAATTTGTGAAGATTTTCTTCGACGGCATCGAAACCGGTGATCGGATTAGCGGCCGCTGACGGGTGCGGCCGGAACGCTTGACAGCTCAATTTACGAACAGATAAATACAACCGTAACTGATTTTTACTTTAACATACATACATACACATACACAAATCACGTCTTTATCCCTAACGGGGTAGACAGAGCCTAAGGTAACAGGTACCTACAGGCCACATTTAGCAAGATTGTGGGCGTATTGGTGGAAAATGGAATCAAAATAGTGATGGGTTGCTAGCCTCATCGCCTATAACATGATTCCTATGATTTTCGCCCATTCCCTCGATGGGCTTTTACCATCTGCGCGGGTAGAGAAGCAATTGGTACATTCTTTGTTTTTTCTTTGCTCCCAGACCAGCTTGGAAGAACTTTGGAAGATTTGGATTTGGATGGATGGACTTACTTTAACGCTGTAGATAAACCTATGAATCATAGTTATTTAAACTAAATTTAGAACAAAAACTGTGAACTCCGCTACTCACGTGCAAGACAGCCGAGCCTGCGCAAAATACATATGTTTTACATACTTTTTTTTTTCACTTGCTACGATCCTGACATACTGCTTTCGCTTCATCCACATTCGTCAATCTTTTCATACATGCTCGTCGGTTTCGGGTACTCCTGACCTGACCTTTACTTTGACAAATATATATTTATATGTTTATATACATAAAAGCATATTATGTACTTTCCACAGGCTTGCCTGTCTAGCATGTAGAAATTGAAATGGACCCCCGCAAAGTAACGCTAGACTCAATTAATTAACAAAAACTGTGTTAGCATGGAAGCAACGATTTACAGTCGAAAAATTACATTACGCCGTAGAACGGTCTCACAGTAAGTGTTTCAGGTTTTCAATGCGGTTTAATATGGCACTGATATTTCTGTAAAAACGGCACAGTGGGTCACGAATCAGTTGGTTCGGTACCTAGTACAATTGTAGGGTTAAACGAACTTACCTGAAGTGAAGTTCTACCCTGATTGTATGCTATACTTGTTTCGATAAAATTACTAGCAGCAGTCGATATTTCGGCTGGCAATAACGCGTAGTTCAAAGCACCTAGTGTAAAAATAAATTTTTATATGGTAACACTATCATCTTAACGTCATTTAGTTTATAGCCATGAATCTGATGATATAGTGGGATGGCATCTTCCACCCATATCATCGATTCATTTCCATGGTGGTAGTCAAACTACTCTACAATAAGTACTTCAAACTCATAACCGGGAAATAAGTTCTTTACATAACTTATCGGTGTGGGTGGGACATTATTATTATCGAAACAAGTATAGCATACAATCAGGGTAGAACTTCACTTCAGGTAAGTTCGTTTAACCCTACAATTGTATGCAATACTTGTTTCGATAAAATTACTAGCAGATGTTTAGAGTATTTAAATAGACTCCTGTGTATCAAATCAACATCTTTATTATTATTAAGAAGATAGAATAGCCAATCAACCTGACTATTGATAACAAATAAAATAAATCCTTCTAGGAAACAAAATAACATCAGTCAACTTCAGACTTAGGCATAACAATTTTCTGTTATTTAAACAGTATTTAATACTTTTAACATAATAAAAACTAAATTAACACTATGTTAAAATGTAACAACTTACATTAACAGACAGGTAAATGGTATTATAATAAATAAGCAGATTCACCGCCTATTATTTATTTATTTTAATTTTAATCTTATGTATTATGCATGAGTTGTTGCACACACAGCTCTTGCAAATTGCGCTTGTTCGCTAGTATTATTTAACAAAGGTCTATTATAATGTCTTGCGAACGTAGAAGATCTACTGGACCAGCCGACAGCCTTTAAAATGCTGTCCACAGTAAGACCTCCACGGTGTGCGCATGAGGTAGATGCGTGCCTAGTAGAGTGTGATGAAAAAACTGACACATTCACACCACTGTCGGCCATCACTTGTTTCAGCCATCGGCTAATAGTCTGAGAAGTGGCTGAGACGTGAGGGCTTTTGAAGGTCAAGAATAAATGGTCATTAGACTTGTTAACATGTCTAAATTCCTTAGTCACATTAATATAAGCTGACAATGTTGTGGCAGGGCAGATCTGTGGTTGTTCTCTAAAATATGGCAAATAAATCTTTGGAGGTGGGTTACTTGGAGCTGTAGTCTTTAAAATATCAGTTATTATTACTTCAGCACCATCCGCATTAAATCTTATGTTATTAATTCTAATATAAAACAAACTTTGTACTCTTTGACCCGTAGTAAGTGCTAGCAGCATAGCAGTCTTTTTGGTAATTTTTTCCAAATTTAAATTTTCTAAAGGGTACCAATGTTTGATATAAGATAATACAACTGATGGATCCCATATATTTTCATATTTAGGTTTATTGGGTCGTAACTTAAAGATGCCTTTAAACCAACGCTTAACTCTGTCGTCCGTACCGACATGAGAACCTAATATAAGTGAGAGAGATGACCGATGACAGTTTAAGGTCTGATAAGATGCTCCTTTATGAAAAATAACTGATAAATATGATATTACAGTAGGGACTGAGCTATGGAATACATCCACGTTATTGGATTTGCAGTATTGCCACCAATATTTAAGACAGCTACTATATTGTTTAATGCTATTAGCAGATAGAGATGCCATCATAACATCAATCCCACTTTCTGATATCATCCGTCTGCTAAACGCCTGCCTGATAAGATACACGCCCCCAGGATAAGCTTCGAGTGCATTGGGTGTGATGTTCTGAAAGGAGAAATAAGAAGACTTTCAGATGGGCCAAAAGTTATTACATCAGATATGATTAATGAAGTTAGCAGAGGATACCAAGGTTGTGATGGCCAAATTGGATAAACTACTATACCGGATGCTTCATCATTTTTAATTTTTTGAATGACCTTCGACAGTAAACAAAAAGGTGGGAAAGCATAGACAAAATACTGAGTCCATTTTATAGTGAATGCGTCTATGTTATTTGCAAAGGGATCTCTGTGCCATGATATATAATCTTTGCACTTTGTGTTTGTCCGTGAAGCAAACAGATCAATATGTGGAGCTCCGAACATATTGACAATTTTTTGAAAAGCAGTATGACATAACTCCCATTCAGTATCTATTTTAGAATAACGACATTGAAAATCTGCATCAGTATTATCTTTTGATTTTATGTAAGATGCAAAAATCCAAAGCTTTCTGGTCTCACACCACTGCCAAATACGTTTTGCCAAATTATTTAGACCGGGAAATTGGACTCCTCCCATGCGATTGATGTAGGAAATCGCAGTTGTGTTATCTATTCTAAGTAATATTTCACATTTCTCTAAATTGCTGGCAAAACATTGCAATGCGAAAAAGGCGGCCAATAGCTCTAACTGGTTTATGTGGTAGCATTTTTCTTGTTCCGACCAAAAACCTCTTGCCTTTTTCCCATTACAAAAACTACCCCAACCAGATCCACTTGCATCGCTAAATATTTCCAAACAAAAGTTATATTGCTTTATTTCACACAACCCATGAGTAATATTAGCTTTCCACCATTGTAAGTCTGATTTAATGTCATTATTTACTGTCATCATTTGATCAAAATTGTCATCAAATTTTTGTAAAGCTAAATATTTTGCTCTTTCCATTGTCTTAGTGTACACAAAGCCATATGAGACAGCCATACAAACAGATACTAAATTTCCCAGTAGTTGAGCAAAATCTCTAATTGAACAATTTTCCATTTTTAAAAACTTATTTACCATTGCTAATATCTTATTTCTCTTTTTAACTGTTGGGCTTAATGTCAAATTATTTGAGTTAATAATTAATCCTAAATATTCCTGTATGTTAGATGGGACAACACAACTTTTGTCTGTATTTATAATAAAGCCTAGACACTCTAAGAGATCTGTTGTAGTCCTTGTATTGTTTAAGCATTCAATATAAGTTGATCCAATGCATATTAGGTCGTCTAGATAGACAACTAATCTTATACCTTGTTTTCTTAAGAACTCCATAACAGGTTTAAGAAGCTTTGTGAAAGTCATTGGTGCGGAGGCCAACCCAAAAGGTAAACAATTGAACTCATATGTACAATTATCAAAGATGAATCTCAAATATTTTTTATGGTCTTTATGAATACCTAACAAATAATATGCGTTTTTTAAGTCAATCGTGCACATAAAATCTCCTTTTGACAAAAGTTTACAAAGAGTTCTGATGTCTTCTAACTTGAAGTGAGTAACTTCAACAAATTTATTAAACTGCTTTAAATTCAAAATAAATCTGTGAGTTCCATCAGATTTAGGTACAGTAAAGATACTTGATAAAAACTGATGGGGTTCTGGTTTACATTTAGATACAGCACCAAGTTCTAAAAGTTTTATGATTTCAGCAGAAAGTATGCATTTTTCAAACTTATTTGTAATGTTAGGGGGTATGTTCTTCTGATGTGGGTTAGATAACAGAGGTATGGAATAACCCTTTACCCACTGTAAAATGATTGCATCATTAGTAATCTTTTCCCAGCAAAAGTAAAAAGAACTTAATCTACCACTAAATTTTACCTCTATGGGTATCTGGCACGACCTCTGCCTGCTGGTGGTGGTAGCCGACGGCCCTGGCCCCTCGCTGCTGGGCGAGGCTGGTAGCGTGGCTGAGGCTGATGGTGTCCCCCTCGAGCTGGACCCCTTGCTGGAGGCCCCTGCGTTGGGCGTCGAGAGGGTTGGTAGTAGTTTTTTGAACCCGATGTGCCTGCTTGTGCTTGAGGTTTTGGCTTAAGGACATTGCTGGCTCTTTTAATGGCTGCCAGTGATTTCACAGTGTCCTCTAATTTAGTGTATAAAAAGTCGGACCGAGTATTTTCTTTTAAATTCAGGCACAAACTCTTGTCAAGGTGTGGGGATATTAGCTTCTTACGCATGTTAGTATATTCATAATGAAGGTTACACAGTAGCCGGGATGCATCTCCTAAAGTCTTGATCATATCAATCTTGTCCGAATCATCTCTTGACAGCTTATGGATGGTATACAAAACTGCAGCTCCTGCTAGACCCAGGTCTTGTTGCCTTCCCTCTAGCAGCTTGTCTCTGGTTTTTGTTGAGGAGCTTAATATTGCATTTAGCTCATTGTTTAATTTCGGTGCATCCAAAAGCTGGATGTTCGCTGGTATCAGTAAGTTCTTTGATAATGTTTCCTTCTGCTCTTTTGGTAACCCTTTCATGAGGATACCATCCATCCTCTTAGTGATATCACTGTGAATATCTGGTCCATATCCCTTCTCTTGGGAATTCTCTTCCCCCAAGGCCATTAACACTTCATTCGGAAGGGTATCCATGCCTTCATCTATAACCTCTTCCACCTCCGGGATTGATAATGTTTCAAAATACTCATTCTCAACTGTTTCTGGTACTTCTGGAGCTGGAATGTACCAAGTAAAAATGTATAAAACTCGTCTTTTATACTAAAAGTAAAAACGCAGTGCAGGGCGATATACGTAGGTGGGTATATAATGTCCACTAAAATCACCCTTACTTTTAGAGCTTTCAATAGTACTTAGAGATGGCATAGTATATAAGTATATGTTCCAACGGTTCATATATACGTTCTCCAACGGAGTATGTAAAGTAAATACAACCCTTATGTTGTTTGGTTGGGTCAGCCGTCTTAGTACGGGAAGGGCATGGAAAATATTTTCAACGAAAATATTACACAATCATAAATCACAACGTGATAATGATTTAATAGAGGAACTGCTTGGTGAGGCAGAAGCCTGATTGATGGCTTTTCATTCCCAACGGGAATGCACAAGACGCACAACGTGCGTTGTGATTTTATACAATATAAAATGGCGTCTTTAAAAAGGACACCGACAGTACCAGAGTTATTATCTTGTATTGGAAGATGCTCACGTATTCAAATTAGTATAATACTTACATTTATTGTTATTATCTATTGCCGGCGGCGGCGGCGGCGGCGCCGTCGGTGGCGCTGCCTTGTCTCTCGACCGGTACCTTTCTAGACGCCTTTCCAACCTCTCAATCTTTGTTTTTCTTTTTTCTTCCTCTTTATCATTTTCACTCCTTCTCTTCGGCATATTAACACACTAATTCCTTAATTTTTCTATGGAGAATTTCGAGATGGAAAAATAATGTCCGGTGCGTTTCACGCGCGAAATAACGAATGACGTTAAGATGATAGTGTTACCATATAAAAATTTATTTTTACACTAGGTGCTTTGAACTACGCGTTATTGCCAGCCGAAATATCGACTGCTGCTAGTAATTTTATCGAAACAAGTATTGCATACAATAAGCTTAATACCTAACTCGCTCGCAAACGCCATCGTGTACATTTTGACAGTTCTTGTATGAATGTGACAACTAGCTGATTCCGATGCCAATTGTCAGCCCATACATGAACTGTCAAAATGAACACGATGGCGATTGCGAGCGAGTTAGGTAATAAGCCTACAGGTTGGAGATGCATATATTTGACATGACAGCATCGATATTTATGCCCACGACTGTACATACTCGTACATTTGATTTTATATCAAGTTTGACGTTCAAGCTACTCATGATTATGTCAAGAGTTATTTCCATTGAACACGACCACTGTCAATAATAAAATCTAATTAAATGCCTAACTACCTACATGAATTATAAATTATAAATTAGATTTGCTTTTTAATGTAAACCAAGCATGTTCTCTATTAGTTGCTAAGGTATTGAGAAGACTCACATGTAATTTAGATTTACAAATTACATTATTGAATTTAGGAGTAGGTTCCATTAATTACTTCAATTACTTGGAAATATACCCGCTATGTAACCTACATACAAGGCGATCCGTAATTGGAAATAATTTCGTATGTATCGTAACATTCGTTTATTTATTTCGGTCGTTTTAACATTTTGACATTTTTTATTTGATACCTCACAATGCAAGCACAGTCAGCAAAAAAAGCTTGTATCAACAATGAAAATTTTAGGTCAGGCTATAATATTTGACATTTATTATTTGATACCGCATACGATAGGTTTCTGTTTTTTAAATCCCATAAAAATCATTGACGTCACCATAACTCCCCCCCTACGAGGGGAGATTTTTAGGAACTGCCGGCAGAGATTACTCTTTTGACCTAAAGTGTCTAAGTACCAAACGGCATTACGTACTGTCAAGTGCAAAAATAAGTATCGATACGAACTTCTCGAAAATATGTCCCACGACCTTATTAAGCCGGTGAAAGAGCGTGTGGTCCCAAATTATTTTTGAAACTTTGACTAGATACATATTTCTTACACTTGACTATGCATCGATTTGCGGCATTCGGCCAAAATAGGCTTCATACAGTGCCCACTAATATCTTTATCCATCCGCAGAAAAAAGTCACAGTGTCAAATTAAACTCGATAGCAAAATGACGTACGCACATTCATATAAGAACAGTTCAAAATCTGATAGACCCTTGATAGCAGAATTATGCTTAATTTCGCTGAACATCCTTCTAATCGGTTGAACAGTAAATCAACCATGAAACGAAAGCTGAAAATTCGTATTATTAAAACGGGACACTCGAAAAAGGGAAAATGTAACACATTCCGCTGCGATTTCAAGTATTTTTGGAGTTGTGGAACGCGTACGTTCCTGCTAATATACGGAATGTGAGGTAATTAATGGTTTCAACTTGAACTGCTATTAGGGGAGAGCTCAGGCTGTTTAAAAAATGGGCCAAGAGCAAGTCGGGCTTGCACACGAAGAATTACATGCCACTATACCACTAAGTAATTTAAACAAATAATTTAAATTATAATTATGACGCGCCTTTCTTTTGGAGAGCCAGGATTAAATATAATTACGCTGTAAACCGTTTAACTCGCCACGTTAAAACTTTTTAGTATTTTTCTCGGTGCTTCAAACTCGCTCATGTTCATAAAACAGTTATAAATAAAGCGATGATAAAAGTACAATCGCCGCAATTGAGGTCCTCAATTTCGAATAAAGATCCGCCCTTAAAATTAATGGCTCCTTAGATACATAATCAATCAGGTAACGATTTTCTCTCCTTTGGACCCAAAGTAAACTGCCTATTATGACACTTTTACTCATTGACTGGGGTTCTAAAATGTCGAAAATTGCTTTTCGCCGTCATAACTTTCTCTCTACCTATAAGCACCTATAAGCAGCAACGACTGAATGCTTATTATCAATATCGATCATAAATATCTGCTTGCTCAACTGTAGTGTCGGGCCTTACCATGACGTCTTAGTGCGATTTAATTCCGATTCAGTTTAAGTTCGCTCGTTGTCAGATACAAAAAATGACAGCTCAGAGTGCTGCAATGTTTCGTAGATATTTTTTTCGCAACAAATTGTATGACTTTTTACTGTATTCTTCAGTGAAGCTTACCAACTTAATAACATTTTGCACAGTTTCAGTTGTACCTACTCGTAATTTTGCGTGATTTTGCTTCACCCTCTCTCAGTGGAATCACATGCTAAAGGACTATCTAGTAAGATAAGTGGTGCTTAAACTGTTCCAATTATGGCACATAAGTAAATATAGAAAACAGGAATATCCTAACAAGATTTCCTAAAACTGATATCGTAAACGAAGGCTGAGAACCCAAAACTCTTGTCCCCATTATATCTAGTTTAATAGTCCGCACACAATCAAGGATACTTACTTGAAAAGAGGGAAATATTCAAGCGTTTCCTTTCTCTGTCGACGTCTTGGTTCAAGAAATGAATTCAGCTTCATTTTCCTGTTAAGGCAACTTCCAACTCCAACTTTTTTTATAAAGACCTTGCACCAATTTTAGCACCTATTAAATTACTTTCAGAAACCTATGTAATAATAATAATAATCAGAAGTAAAAGTTATCAATTTTATTAGAATCCTACTAGGTATGCCACATAGAACAAAAAAAGATACGACGTGAGAAAATGATTTCGATGCATCAATCAATTACCGAGATTCCGGAATAACACATGCACGACCAATTTGAACGTCTCGCTGTAGCGTGAATTTTGATAATTTTGGCTAAATATTAATTGATGTCACAGAGTGCGGCAGTTAACCTGTAAATATTAGACTTACCCATGTCGTCGATGAGCGGCGCCATTCTGAGGGTGACCCCGACGAGTAGCAGACAAAGGAAGAGGAGAAGGCAGGCTGTCACCATGATGGTGTATCTTGCACGGCGGGGCAACTCGTCAGGGTCTAGGACCTGGGTGCCAAACAGTTGATGTTGTACAGTCAGCACCAAATGTTGGTAAACACTCGAGCTCAAAAGAAAAAAGAAGAAAATAGAGCGTGTCAGATCATTTCGAGCTCTTCGACTGTTTATCAGCTTCGGATGCTGACAGTACTAAAAGTTGCCCGCTATGTTGCCAATTTTTTTTACAAGCTTTTGTTTAACAATGCATGTAGGTATGCACGTTTATCAGGGCAATAGTCTTTCAGCCAGGCCGTTATGATTTTTCTTTAATATAAAAAAAAAATATCCAGCCGTATTCGAGCCTTGTGCTCAGCAACATAGCCAGTGTTGTGCTAAGCAATATAGCCTTTTATTTTTATTTACATAGAATAAACCAGCTTGTGCCTGCGTCGACCACGGGTATTAAGTACCTATGCAAAGTCTATCGACAAAATCGAGCCTCATTTTATCGTTCTTCTAAATTTCAGCCTTCAGTCTGCTATGATAGGCAGTTTTCAATATTAACATTTTTCAGCGTAGATTAACCTCCTACTCGTGTGAAAAGTATTGTATTAAACTACACTAACGTGACACTTGTCTTGATGACTTTCGATTTCAACCAAGGGGAACCCATAGAGCAAACAACCTAAAAGAGTGGAAATGTCATGTAGTTAAGCCAAGGTGAAATTGGTGATTACTACTCTCTGATTGGCCATCCGAATGTCCGAAACAGGTCACTAAAAGAGATCGATATGAATAGTTAATGTTTAGCCGTGGCATGGTGAATGAAACTCGTTTTATTTTTATAAAAACCATAAATTAAATTATACGAGTACAATCAAAATCTTAATTACTTAAATGGATTTGTTCCATGTAGAATATAAAGAATCCATTCCATTCCACTCCATTTTCCACCTATACGCCCACAATCTTGCTAAATGTGGCCTGTAGGTGCCTGTTACCTTAGGCTCTATCTACCCCGTAAGGGATGAAGACGTGATTTGTGTGTGTGTGTGTGTGTGTGTGTGTGAATCTGAAAAAAGGTGTTCGTTTGGTATGTCGAAAAAGACAGATGTGTTGCCACAATTGAATAGCTCTTATTACCACTCTTATTGGTTATTTCCTCTATGGCGGAACCTAACCTTATTTTACAGCATCTTTGCCTTCATCACACCAACTTTTCTAAAATAATATTGACATGTTCACGCGTGTCGAGAGTACCCAAAATTAACGTCATGTTCCGAAGTTTGCGTGGACTTTGCAAGCAACAAAGCGAGACGGGCCAAAGTTTGTCTTAACGTAGTTTGCGTGAAGCATTTGCGAAGACACAGCAAAGGTTATCTTAACATACTAATATTTCCTTTATAGCCTTTCGAGGTAGTCGAGCCATTTGTCAAACGATACTAAGATTCAATATCTAAGAACAGACAATATAACATTTAAAAATATTAATACCTCGTACAAGATTAGTTGTAGCGTCGAAGGTACCTTACCTAGACTAGAGGTACTTAAATGCATACCTATATATTAGAATATGCACTGACAGTTAAAATATGCACATTAGTCTTTTCAATACTTTGGTGTTTGTTATAATTATCGTGTTGACTGTACTACGTTACATTTTACACAATGCCTAATGTTAACTAATACTGACACCTTGCGTTCCGTTTTAAAAACTTCTGTCTCAAAGGCTGGGTAAGCTTGTTACAATCAACGCCCTCTAACCAAGCTACTTCAGAACTAATTGTTACGTCAGAACCGTACAAACAGTTTTCCACCCTTTTCAATAGATGGCGTCAGCAGTGCCTTAGTAAATCGGGAAATGAGCGGGAACTAAGAAAATGCTGCTACACGCGCTACATATTATAATTATAATTAAATCTGTAATTCCTATATGCATACGCTATTTGCATATAAAATAACTTCCAATTGTACAATCGGTAAAACTTTTCAAGCACTTCATTCTGTCAAACGGTGTAGGATAAGGGTATAAAAAGGTAGTGAAAAAACGATTGCGCCCTCGCGACACGTCACACATATCCCAAATGGACTCCGATTTCAAACACTATATCGATGCTTGCCATTTAACTGGCTGGGGTGGGGAATTATTCCTTAATAAACCTCTCACCTCGTCTGCAGCGCTGAATACGCTCGGCTTGTAAAGTATAATTTGACCCTTTTGCTCGTAGAGGTATAATAATAGGTACCTACGGTGGCTGGTATCTCAAAGTTGGTCAATCTTCAAGCACGACCAATGTCTTATTGTCAAAGTCTTATTGCACGCGTGAGTGCTCACGATCGCGATTTCCTGTTTGACTGAAGGAAATTGTGAAACCAAGTGTAATTCCGCTCACATCAGACAATAAAGGATCAGGATTATGCAAATTAGCTCAACTTAAAGATAAGATATGATACAGTGAGCGCACGATCTTCATGGTGATGTTGAACCAACTGGCCACGGATACCTACTCTAAAATAAATTAGCCCACGAAGTGATCGCCATCTTAAAACGCAATTAAAAGATGACCCTTTATCTGGCAAGTATTAAACGGAGTCCGGAATCTTATCTTGTTGGTCTGTGTTAACCAGTTGACCAGACACATGGCTCTATATAATATACTTACGAAAGACGGGCTCAAGTTATAATTGCACCAGCAACAGCCACTTCACGGAAGAGCTTATTTTAGAATATCACACTGTAGCCTTACGTGTATGACTTTGGCCTGTTCGTCGATCGCAGACACGAGTAGCGTGCGGTGCTTGCGCGGCTGTGCGGCCTCGGCGGCGCGCTGCCTGCGCCGGCGCCGCCGCCGCCGTCGCTCCAACTCCAGCGCTTCGGGGCTGTCCAGCTCACTGTTGAGGATATACACAAGCATTATAAACCCTGCATAGGACTTTTTGCTCGCGAAGAGTCTTTTACTATTCTTCTTTGTTACAGGGCTGAACTTAATTATGTATCAATCACAGTTAAAAAAATACGCAAAGTTTTAATCTCGAAGTTCAATATCTATCTATTTCTAGCTAAGAACATAATCGTGCCCGTAGACGAACCCATTTCTTCCCGTAGGTATCAAAAGCAACTAAAGAGCCTGGAGTATCTATTGCCTACTACCATTGCTTACTACTAATTTTGGACTACCAGTACACTGTGTGTCAGGCAAGGAAAACCCATCAAACTATTTCAAATCCACAAACAGTGAAATGGGCTTTGAGAAGCTAAACTTCTAGAACTACTAGTCTACGGGCAATGTAACACTGTGTAGTGAAGGGGTAGTAAGTAAACCATTTCATTGATAATACAGCGTTAAGTCTGCGTCAACGTTATAATATGGTTTACTTATACCCGTCTAAGGTTAAAAGAGTTCAATGAAGATTGATTAAGTACTCGGGATGCATGTGCAGCTTGAGGTTTTTGTGCTTGTGGCGGTGCTCGTGCTCGCACCAGTGCGCCGGCAGCACCTCGCCAGGGCTGCCCACGATTGACGCCTCCTCTGCAACGATACAATCAGCGAAATAAGAGAAATGATAACAATAATAACAACTTGCAGCTTCTTATCGTGTATATTGCCATAGAAAAACAATAACAAAGGACCTTGCCGCTTGCAGCCATAGTGTCTGTCGCACTTGGAATGAAACTCGAATTTAGCATATAAGATGAAGGTAGAGGAAGCTATTGTGAGCACCCGCGCATTAGAATATGACTATAGCCTTTATCCTGATTTATAAGTCCTGTTTGTGTTCCAATCCTTATTTGAAAAAAAAAATGTTCACATAGAACTGAAACATCCTACCGTCATAAAGGAGGGATCATAATATGAATGTGACTTTGAAATATATGTTCCTAGGTTCTGTGCTCCAGAGCTATTAAATAGTTATTTCATCAGCTCTGGAGTAAGAGCCAGCCAGATGGTAACAGCAGTGTAGGCAGCAGCGTGAATATCATTGCTTCCAGCCCGCCCAACCATATCGCCAGTGCGACCACTGATGCCTCCAGCTGTGACTTCCCTTCCCACCCCTCTTTCTAGGATGCCACTGTCCAGCGCTGGCCGTCCGGCATATAGTCCCGCGAGCAGGAGCAGGTGGGGCAAAGGCGAACCGGTTCCTTATACAGCACGGGCGCCTTGTGCTCCACAGGCGCGCCGCTCCCTCAAACCCAGCCTCTGTGATGTCACTGTGCAACACTGACCGTCCGGCACATGGTCCCGCAGCAGCAGCAGCAGCGGGTGGCGCAGACGTCGCCGGGCCTGCTCCGCGTGTAGCGCGCGCGCCTTGCGCTCCACCAGCGCGACCAGCACCGCCTCCAGCCGCGCCGCACCCGACTCCTCCGTGCACACCGCTTTGTCAACCGTCTGAAACGTTACATATTAAAAATTAGACCACGTGGTTCGCTGTCCTTGACTTTCGGTGTATGGTATGTACTTTGTTCATCAAGATTAAACGATTCATAAAATTGTTTTTAGAGGATGAAAAGAAAAAGGGGGAAATTACTGCATGTTGGCTATGAGTATCTACTGTAACGCAATGGCTACACAAGTTTTTATTTAGTTTCACCTGTTCCGGTGTCTAAATATACTAGCTGTTGCCCGGGGCTTCGCCCCCGCTTCAATTTAGACATTTGTCAATTCCGCTTTTTTTCTCATCCGTGACTAAGATACCTAACTGCTGTTGCCAAAACTCATGCCATTTCCATTTCATTTTAGATCCATGTCCCCAAGTCCATGTTATTATTAGAACCTCCTGTATTTGTTGGTATATCAAACTTTGAAGCATTAGATACTTTTTTTAAATAAACAAACATGGCAAATCAATTTTGACATAATAGAGCCCAATAAAAAAGAAATTAAAAGTTGACGCAAGTCAATCATTGTAAACAAAGAAATCGTAAAATATTTTTTGTATTTTGTATAATTATCTTAATACGTAAGTGTTGCAGATAAAATCTGGTCGACTCAAAACAGATATTTTCTCATGCTGAACAACTTACAACATGTTTCAATCCAATACATGTTATTTTTATTGTGTCAACTCACGTCAAAACACATGACACGGGTCACATTATACTGGCTGGTCGGGTAGCGCACAGTAGTTCATTAAAATTCATTTTTTAGTGGTTTTTCGTAAAAAAATCTAAAAACGAAGAGCAGTTTGCAACTCTCCAGCATGAGACGAATCTAATGACATATAATTTATCAAAATCGGACCATAACTGTAGATCTGATGGCTTGTACAAAAATCGGCCTCGCGTATTATATATATAGATGTATGTAACCAAATCTTGCAAATAATGTTTGACCCACTTGTAGTGGTCGGTTGGACTTGAAATTAATTAGTAAAAAGTACAGCAGGCCTAAAAAAGCTTGCAGGTATTACAAATATTATTTAACATAAATAGGTGTATCTTTTTCCGAAAAATGTACGTCCAAATGTACGTGTAATTTATCACAATGATGTGATGCACAATTCACACCCGGACGTTAGTAATGATAAATTAACAGGAACAAAGCTAACTTCGCACACAAACAACATTGACCATTACCGCCAACTTAAGTCTGGCGCAGTTTCTCTGGTAACTCTTGAAGGGGAAATCTTCACCTAATGTTGTGTAACTACTAACTATCCGGAGTTTGCCTGCGGCAATTAAAAGTTAGCAAATTCTTGTTCTACTGTTTCTGCATCAGAGTGTGTGTTTCAAGGGTTTCTACTACACATATCTATTTACCAACTGCAACCTTGAAATTACCTAATTCTTGCACGTAATTTATTACCTGTCCAAAGTGAAGAAAAGGGTTACCTGAGTTTTGTTTTACAATAATAAATTATACGTCTATAAGTTTCTTGGATTCCTTTTCTCAGCGGTCGTTTCGTCCAAATCTTTGACAAATTGTCCATCCTTCTAAAGGTTTACGAAAACACGCGCAATGCAATATATCAAACTTCAAATTCAGCACAATTTTTTACCACTTTCAAATAGAAAAGTGATGTGTTTTTAAAAGTTGGGCTCCTGAACTCGATTCTACTTTTCTATTATTCGAAGCTCGAATCATACCGTCCCTCTCAATCTTCAATAAGTGACGCGTGAGCAGAACATCACATAATAGGCTGGTTTGTACTTACTTCGGTCGACGGCTGTCGCATAGTGAGCGCGCGGGCGGCGCATCAGGCCGATCATCGCCGCGCGTCGCCCGCTACCGCGCGCCACCCCACACCTGAAGACAAACAAACAGCACTTGAGTATACATTCTTCTTATAATGTTATAAACTTCTGCTATTCTCTTTCATAACTATATACACCACTCGGGGCTTTAACGCGTAATTGTTTGATTTGATATGGTGCCGGAACAAAATGCTGACCAAGTGCGGGTGGTTCGAAAAACTCAAGTCAAGTTTACTCGTGACCATGGCCACTGCGTCGTAGCGGAAACGTCGAGGTATTCGTCGAGGGTCGAGGGTGCGGGTGGTAGGGCCTTGTGCAAGGTCCGTCCGGATCGCTACCACCATCTTACTCGCTAATCCTGCCGCTAAGTAGCAGTGCTTGCACTGCTGTGTTCCGGTGTGGAGAGTAAGACAGCCGGGAAAATTACGGGCACGAGAGGCATTGCATCTTAGTCCTCTAGGTTGGCAACGCATCTGCAATCCCTCCGGGGTTGCGGGTGTCTATGGGCAGTGGTGATCACTTACCATCAGGTGACCCACTTGCTCGTTTGCCTTCCTATTCATATAAAAAAAAAAAAAAAAAAAATTTAATTAAAAATAGTTAGATTCAAGAGTTACGTACAACCATTGTAGATTTGGTTTCAAAACCACTGTAAGACATTGACATTGAAATAGTGACAATGAAAATTAATTTTGAAAAAAGCTTATTTAATCTATTACTTTTTTGCCAGTGGTGTTGCGCAAAACCTTGTGCAAAGTCTATTCGGTTCATTACTACCATCTTACTCGTTAATCCTGTCGCTAAGCAGCACTGCGGTGATATGTTCCGGCGTGGGGAGTAAGACAGTCATTAAAATTTCTGGCACATGAGTTAATCCATCTGACTGTATATCTCAACAATCTCAACCTCGATCCCTCTATCTATCGAAACCATCAATGAATAGTTCATATTTAGTGTTCTTGTTTTATCGCACGAATTAATATAACAAAGATTCAAAGTATCTTACACATTGAAACTTTTGGTGATATCAAATTTCCGAAAGTCGTTATCATTAATGTCACTACCATTCCATTGGAGCCTTTTCCAATTATTAACGAGACTGTTACGGTTCGTCGTGCACTCGATCTATTTAAGTAGACTCGCAACTCTGAATTTCAAGAATTTATTTGCGAAGCAATTCCACGGGGTATGAAGTGCTCAATCCGCACTGGGCCCGCGTGGCCCTAAAGATGCTCCTTTCACTGAGAGAGGAGACCTGAACCAACAGTGAGACGTACGGAGATAAGCTGGAGATAAATTACCTCTAAAATAAATTATCGATGAATGGTAGTAGAACGATTAATTGTCAAGGCAGTCCTTTTTGTTTCAAATACATAAATGACATTGCACCATTCCATATTTCGCTTTTATAAGTAGAGAGCCAAAGTTTGAAGTTTGGTTGATCTAGTTCCGTATGAAATGCCACTTAATGTGGACACATTGATCCAACGGCTACGCTCGCCATCAATGGTTCTAAAACGGGACACTCTTTCATAAGGTCACACCATCCATTGATACTAACGCTTTGCATGTCCAGCCCATAATGCCAAGGTTGTTTCTTTAATAATGAACGTTCATTGTGACTTGGGTCATGAAGGAAAATTGGGGCCCGATTTTTGAAAGATTCGAAAGTGGAACAACACGTGTATTGCTACAAAATAACAACTCAAAGTTGTTAAAATTGATTAGACCTACAATTTTATTTCACTCTAGGTACTCGTACATCAAAATCCGTACAATTTTTCACCACTCGAGTGCTATTTTCTCATAATGTGCTTCCAAAAATCGTGCCTCTGACTTGTTATCCTTATAAAGGAACCAGAAAATAAAAGATATCAGCTTCTTACTTTTCGCTGAAACATTAATTTAAAAATTCCTAAACTACACTCCCGAGAGCACGAGCATCTTTAAGTTTGGATAAACAGTTATCCAATACGTCGCGCGAGAGAAATTCTCAAGCGTACCTACCGAGAGTTTTCCCCTTAGGTGGTTAGATCCCGCTATCTGGTCTCGGCTCGAGTGGCGAAGATAATGAAGTGGCTTTCGATTCCATCCCCGGTCAACGGCATCGCACGGGACCGGTTTTATTGCCGGGCCGGCTAAACCCGGCGGAGTTATCTTTTTGAACGTAACGATATCGTGTACCGAAAAGCTTCACAATCTTTATTTATATCGATGACATTTTATTTACAGCTGTATTGATAACAGCGAAGTTTTATTTTAAAGTGCATAAATTTTTAATACCACGTTAACAAATACGAGCACGACAGAGATGCAGTTGCGGAGTAGTAAAGGTAAGTTTACTGAAGTTTTGGTCAGTAGCGCATGAATTACAATTAGCTAAGTAAATACTAGGTACATATACTTATAGTTTTAAATTGGTATGACAATCAACACGAATCAACCTAGTCCCAAACTAGACAATGAGTATATAACAAATATACATATATTTAATTAAATGCAAATAATTGCACATCCAGGGGTTTAATTAGACTTAAGAACATTTATAGGTAGGCTTCGTATATTCAACGTTTCTTAAACTTCCTACCAACTAATCAAACTTAATCTTCTTTAACTTCTGACCGCCTCATTCATAAACGTTATTTAAACTTATGTTAAGTTAACAAACACTCGCTAGGCTTTATCTATCACTTTCAGTTGTGCCTGACACAAATAAAACATGCATGTTCCCGTAACAAGTTCGATGCATAAGGGAAAACATTGCCGCCAATTACGCTGTAAAAAATTAAACTTTCAATTTCCGTTTTTATTTATTTATTAAGTACAAGTTCTTATTCAGGTATAACAAGTTTATACTTAGTGGATATAATTATAATGGACTTTGGACTATGCATCAGAAATGCATCAAAGCTTATGTTTAGTTGACCTAGCAACTTAAAGGTAACATAAAGGCTTGTGGTAGCGTAACGTACTTACCATCTATCATTCATAATGTACGGCGCATTATATATAGCTGTATCACTTACAAAGTTCCTGTACTCTCGGTAAGGACACGTAGGAGCCATCGATTTTGTAGCATGTGTTCCCAAGTTTCCGCGAAGAGATTGCTAACAACTAACTTGCGCAATTTGACTTGATTTAACGTATCTGAGGTGGTTGGCGATAATCGAATTCAATATTACGAGTACTACCACGATACCACGTGTAAGTGACAAGGTTCATTTGTATACCTCCCGTTTATTATGTTTAACAGAGAAAGTTCGGTTGAAGGTATTTGTTACATAGTCACAAGCGTGGCTTTAGAGGCTTTTACACGAAAACTTCTGAGCGCGGGTACCGTGTCACGTCATTCCAACTCTTGTCACGAAGCACACATTTTTGAAAGGAAGGAAAATGAGCAAGTGGGTCACCTGATGCTAAGTATCCACCACTACCAAAGGGGCGTAGTAAGAATACCTCGTGTGCCAGAAATGTCACCAGCTGTCTTAATCTCCACGCCGATCACAGCAGCACAGGCAACTGCTAATTGGCGAGGAAAATGATGCGCCTTTGTGCACTTGTGAAGGATTTGTAAATAAATATGTAAATGTGTAAAAGCACGCGGCGCTCGGCAGTTTAAACATTTATTATGGTATCATATTCAACGAGCCAATCTAAACCGCGCTTCGTAGTGCAAAAATCGTTGGATATACTATGGACTGCAGGCCGGCAGGAATCATAAAATTAACCTCGATCCAAACCATGGTAACATTTGATCGCGTAATGACATCATGTCATGATCTGAATCTTTTGCTATTTGTATTCCATATGGTGAGACATTGTGGTACAAATTTTTTCTTCTTCTTCTTTTTCTAATATGGCCCCATCGAACGCCAATGTCAAAATATTCAAAAATCTTGTGACAAAAATGTCGGCAACGTTGTACCGTAGAACACGGTCAAAAGACCCCTCCCTCCCGTCGGGCTCTTAGCCAACGGGTAACGATATTCCTCAGAATCTGCCAGGAAATCATTAACCGATGCCCAGGATGCATCGGACCAAGCACTGCTCTGTCCCTCGGACGTACCAAAAAACGAACCGCAGCTCTTGACCACACGCGGAGGTAACCCGAGTCGCACCCCTGGTACTAATTTATTACTGTAATATTAGTTGTCATGCATTCCTATGTTTTAGTTATTTGTTATGCAAGGCTGCAAAGTGTTTGTTTGGCGCGAGTGCCTGAATTGAAACCTGAGCAAGCGAAGGATTCTATGATTGAACCACGAGCGAAGCGAGTGGTTCAAAAGAAGAATCCTGAGCGTCGCGAGGGTTTCAAGGCACGAGATACTAAACAACTTTGCTGCCGAGCGAAACACACAATTTTTCACCTCACTACAGCGAGAAAAATGGTGGATGAAAGAAAAACAGTCTAATAGTAAATCAGTTTTTTTTATTCTTTTTCTTCTAAATTAGAAAGGTAAAAGGATCTAAGCCCATACAGCCTAGTCTAATAATCTAATAAGTGCCTAAAACTTTTCTGATTGTTCTATCACATTAATTTCTTGCGTATTATACTGTTTTATCATAAACCAAACAACAATTTTGGTTAACTTTTCGGTTTCCCGACGAGTAATCTCTAAAAACTTTTTTTTTCTAATCATAGATATATTTTTAAAAAGAAAGTTAAAAAAATCGCACTAACTAGACTGAATTAAAAAAAAATGGGGTGCGTTCTGAATTTGCATCATAATATCTGTTTTTTCCTGCTTGGTTGCTATTTTTGTGGTTAACCACAAATTAAAATAATTAATAAAAACCAATATCGTTTTTTCTTTTAGCGACGAAATTTAGCAAATCTTGAAAATAACTTAGGAAGTAACGGATTTTAAAATAAATTAATAATGGATACCGGATCACGTTTCTGAACGTGACATTATGTTTTTTTTATCGGATGAAAAAGTTAGGGGTCTGATCTAACAAGTTCGACATTTGAAGTTCGTATTATTCCGTCCTTCTCATTCACCTAATTAAGTACTATTCGTATAAGCGAGACGACAACATACGAAGTTCAAAGTTCTAATTTCTGAGTATATGAGTAGGTGGGCAATGGTGGTCATCGTCACGTTCGAATTTCAAAAACCTTTTCCACGCAAGCGGGGAAAAATCACTTTTCCACGCAGATTTTGAAGGAGAAAGACACCCTTTTCGAGCAAGTGAGGTGAAAAATTATTTTGGACTGATTTATTTTTACAGATGCACGGTTGAACACGAACGATGCGAAGTCAAAAAATTCCTCCGTAAAAGCCACTATTCAATAAATAATAACGTTAATATATGGTTGAAACAACATTATATTAAGCAAACTGGTTTTTTATCATGCGATTGTCAATTACTTAGGTTAAGCATTGAAAATAAGTAGCTACTTATAATGGAACTATTTATCAAGCTTTCACACACACCTAAAACAGAAACGTTATACGAGAACAGTAGGTAAACATTAGGCTTCTAATAAGCTAACAAGTGAATGCTTTTAGGCGCCCTTTGTGTATGACAGTCATTAAACTAATAACAGCGGATCCAGGGTATCAAAGGTATCACAGCTATTACAATATTCACTCGCGCTAACATAGAGCCGAAGGTATAATTGAATCGGCATAACTATCTAGTTACCGATCCAAATGACACAAGGCGAAGCAGAATGCTAGACCTCCGTATGTCCCGAGCTTAATAACATTTGAATAATTTAACATATGGACTGGAAATTGTTAGCAAGGTATGTTTTGCAAACAGAAGTTTAATTTCTAAAGTCAACAAGCGAATATTGTTGTTATTCCGATACGAAAGGGTTATTTCTGGGTATTCATTACGAAGATACATTGCGTTACGCCTCTCTTACATATGCTGTGTTATGTTGGCATAATGGCCTTTGCTTTATTTGATTTGATATTCTTATAAAAAAATAAGACAAAAATACCATAACAAGGCTTCTATGCAAAAAATACGACTTCGATCATTCGTAACATTTCGTAGTTACGTTTAATTGGGCAACACAGCGTTTAATATGATTTAAAGATAATCAAAGTCAAGATATTAAAATAAAAGGTACATTATTTACCTAACAAGAGAGCAAAGTTAATATCAAATTGATTTCAGATGCTCGCCTCGTTTCAAAACATAAACATCTGTCGCTAAACTTAGAAATTGGGTATCTGGGTAAATACTTTAAGCCTTTCTGGGTAAATTTGCGATCTGCAGACTGCCTACATTGACGCTATCGTATCCTAACGTTAGGAATTCTAAATTTCAGTCCTGCAGTTACGACTAGTGTCGCGTCCACAGGGACATTGACATCCCCTTTTATTGCAACCTACTTTCGTGTACTTCCTTTGCTTTTCCGAGTCGAAAGCAGACCAAATTACGTACTTACAAAGGATGAGCGAGCAAGACACAGATTTTTCAAATTGCTGACGCTGAATTATTTTAAAATTAAAGCTTGTGTCAGTGTCGTTGAGATCACATTCACTCAATTCCTGAAACATGAAGCATGCAAACTATTTTCTTTTTAAAATTGTGGGAGTTGTTTGCCATGAAATATGAATGAGCTGAATTTTTAAACTCTACCCACCCACTTACATTACGACAGAGTGTAAGATTATCCGACCATTTTGTGCAAAAGAATAAAGGCGAAAAGAAATAAAGAGTGGTTTAAGCCGTATCATGCATGAAATATGGCGTTAAGTTCTGTTACGTGAGAAGCTAAGTGCGTAATAAACCCATCTGGGTTGCCTACCCTACCCATGCTTACATACAAGGTAAATATGAACATAGGTACAGTTAGCAACAGAAGTTAAACAACAGCACATCTCAGAATTACACTACAAACACAAATAAGCACAATACATACAGATTCGTTATAGGTACTCTTTTGATAAAACGTTAATGATGTCACGAATCACAAAACACAATGGCGATGTTAATATAGGTACGGAACCTTCACGCCCGGGCACACATTAACGATGTTACTAAGCAGGGTTTGCTTACAAAAACCGTTTGAAACGCAGACTCCTGGCAAAAGCCGGCTTATGAAATATTTTAACAGGATGCGTAGCTCTGTACAAAGTTTGCTGCATTGCAGGTATCGCCCAGGAGGCTTTATGTTTGTGCGGTCTCATCCAATTTGCAAACACTAGCCCACCTCGCTGGCCAAGGTATTTCGTGAAATTTCATTTGCATGGAAATTACTGACGCTACTTGCAGCGCAATGTAAATGCTGTTACAGGTGACACATGCTGCACACACGGCGAATGAGAACGGGGAATTAACATGCAGCACAAAATTTGAGCGCTGCTGGAAACGCTTTTAGCGAATGGAAAACAACATTCAACAGTTTGCAGAAGTGAATATTATGTAAGCAAATATTTATGTCTGCGAGACAGATATTATTCTCTTTGTTACTAAATTGAAGAACCTGCGAAGAGACGACTACTTCAATTAGAATATTGATATGAACGGAGGCTTAGTGATTAATTATCAATGAATTATTAACAATGAATTTGAGAGACTCAAACTCAACCTCTCTCATGATATCTATTTTTATCGAATAACGTTTGAAGTTCACACAATTTTCTCACATGACATATTTCTGAAACTTGCTCTTTAGATGTCACATGTGACGTCAACTTTGTTAATATTAAAGCGCGTTAAAAATATAAGTCCATTTGTAACGTTATTTTTTGTTGATTCGTTTCCAACAGGAATTATTAATTTGTGTGTACAGAAGCGGAGTCTTTTGTTTGTGTTGCTTTGATAATTATTCTGTATTGAAATGTAGCTAAAAATAATTTCAACGCTCATTGAAAGCATTTAATGTTATTAAAATTAAATATTTCGGTGCTCCGTAGTGTGTTTGACAGCGGTCGTGCTCGTGCAAGCCTAACACGCCTTTGTGCGGCAGTTAGTTATTTGAGCACTCGTAATGTTTATTTAGGTTAGTCTTCGTACGTTTGGGGTATCGGATATTTTTTGAAGTATAAGTCAGTAAGTGTCTATACTCATAGGCATCTTATCTTAAGACTATATTGAAACCTTATAATATCCTTAATATAGAGTAGCATTGTATAATAATTTCCTAACGGTTTTGATATATTTATCTCTATAGGTACACTATGCCACAACACACGTCACAGTAAAGCACATATTTTCGTGGCACGGATGTCACACACACATGTAGGTATATGTTTTTTATTTGGATACAGATTAAAACTGATTTATTCCATTTGACGTGCTGTGGTGCAATGGCGAGTGTAGTTTATTTTTAAAAGACTACCACTACGCGCTAACCGTAACTGAAAAAAAAATGGTTTGACATTAAATATACCTCACCCAGCTTTTATATGTCAGCGATATTGCGGTCGTGGTTGAAACCGTGGAACTTTAGTATAATGCTCATTGGCTTCAATAGAATTAATTAAAAAAGTGGGTCTCAAAATGGACACGGAAAAGACGAAAATTATGACAAACAGTGTCGCAAGGTCGTTAAAACAGCGATTGAAAATGAAAACATTATGAGTGGAGTATCTCTGAGGGACCCAATCAAAAATAAGGAGATTGGATGAAGAACTGACACGCCCGACGTAGGTCAGCAACGCTGATTGAGGTTGAGTTGATGGCCTTTGTGGTTTTAAGGTTCTGAAGTGGTGACTGTGTACCGGATGGCTAAGCATAGGTAGCCTTCCGCAAGGTAATCGGACGATCTGGTAAATGTAGCAAAAAGCCGTTGGTCGTGGGTTGCACAAGACCGATCATCGTATGTCCAGCAGTAGACGTCTTCCATTTGATATGATGCTGACAATGATGATGGCGCGAAATAATTGATTGACTAATTGCAAAGTACCTGCCGTTTGTGCTGTCAAGGTAACGACCTTTTTCGCGATTATGTTGTGTAAATGACAATAATACCGTAATTATTCAGAATACCCCAGACGAGTCAAACTACACAAGCATAATAAAATAGCTACTACTAAAGTCTATATTTTCATACTAGATACTAAAATGACATTACTTGTACTGTACTGTTTTTTGCAATTCAAAAATAGTAGGTACCTAATGTGCCACCACTAAAGAAAGTTAACGATAAATTAAATATAGAATGGTTTTTTTTATGTATGCTTGATTATGATAATTGTAATTTTTTCTTCAAATATAACATGGCCAAACCACTTGTATCCAGACCACAAACATTGTCGATGGTTTCGGGTACACCACTAAACAATAAAAGCTGGTTGTCATTATTTTACAATTTGACATTTGTAATTGTCAATTTAGTGCATGAAAAAATAAACCATATTATAATGTATTTTTCTAGAACTAACTAGAGTGAACTTTTCCCCAATTTCACCCTCCTTCTCCCAAACTTAAAGGATGTTCAAATTAAAATGTATAACAGACTAGAATAAGACGATCCAATCTAAAAACTCAAACAGCGAGAGCAGAATCAATTGCACGTACAATATCCCAATCCTCAGTCCATAAATAATATATCCTTGGAGCTCCGCCTTTGACCCCGAGAATCCCAAGATCCCGTAATTGAGCGGGACTAGGCTAATTAGTCGTTACGGGAAACTTTGCACAAGATTTTGTTTCTCGCCATTGACGCTAGAAGTTCTGGACTTAAGCACCAAGGCACCAACAGCCATTACCCGTAGTCCCGTATATTAGGTAGGTATGTACACAAAGCTGTTGATGTGCGAGTTGGTTGAGAACGCAATAGAACGGCTTTTTCTGAAACATCTTTAATAAATAAATTTTAATATAAGCTCTCGTGAGACAAAGTAGTAAGTATTAAGTATACAAATAAATAAAAATTGAAAGACTCATTGATCAAGTCCTTAGTCTAACATTCCAATTGTTCCCAACTTAAAATCATAAGGTGACCCGTTTAATTTATTAACTTCGTATTATATTACAGCTTGAAGAAAACCTCTGATCAAAAGGAGACATTTTCCAGGAAATACCTTTTAAATCTAACCTATATTATGTGAAAGCTAGCACTTAATATTTCCTATTTAATGGAAGAAATTCATAGTTATCATCAAGTGATGCCGTGGATATTTCAGAATAGATGATGTAATATCATTTCAAAGCGAGAGTGAGACAGCAATAGATACTTTGGCTTATGAACTACTAGGTTCAGGCAATAAAGCAATAAACTTTGCTATCTCACCCTTGAAATTTGAATTCGTGACTGGAATTCGGTCCAATAGTTTAACAAGCGCGTACGGGTAACAGCCGATGGAAATGATCCATATAATCTACTTTACAGCCGTCTCATCGGCTTGTTATGACTCCGATTTAGTCCAAGCATAAAAAAGTTATGCTCTGTCTCTTTTATTAGCTACGTATATATACCTATAGAATATAGTTGGGTCTTTGGGAACTTAACCTTAGACCCACAGGGACATTTAAAAATAACAGACTTCACAATCTAAAATCGATAGATTAGAGGAATCCCTCAGGGATATAAGTTCAAAATATGAAAGCAGCAAGCGCGAAATCAGCGAACACGTCAGCGCTGCAAATCAACTAGTAGACATGTGTCGCTATAACGAAGAACGGTTTGATTCTCTTATTAATAATCATATTTGTACTTGTTCGCATGAAACCACGCCTGCCGCAAGCCACAGCACCACGACGGCGGAGCCCGAGACGCCCGCAACGCCCGCGACGCCCGCAGCGCCCGCGACGCCCGCGACGCCCGCGGCGCCCGCGGCCCCCCCGCCGCCCGCCATCAGCGCCCGTCCCCCGCTGCCCCCCGCGTCGCCTGTGCGCACCGAGCGGGGCCCGCCGCCTCCTGCGGGGAGCCTTGCGACGGCGCACCGGGATCGGGCGCCCCCCGCCTCCACTGTCGTTTACTCCGACGAAATGGGCGCGGGCTTCGGTTCTGTGCTCGGCCGGTTCCTGCGGCGGGGCGTCATGAACCACTGCCTGCGCGGTGCTACTCTCCGACAGTTCGCCGACCGACTGGCGAATGAACGTTTCGACGATACTGTTACGTTAATAATCATGTTGGGTGACAGCTTCGACTTGACCGAATTTGGTTTCGAAGATTTGCTGCAAGTGCTGTCAGCCATCGAGCGGCGTGGCATAGCTAAAATAATTTTGTGCGCTATGCCTTATTCCGCTTCGTACGAACGCGACATGTTTATTTCTAAGCTGAATACGATTTTGTACAACTTTTCTGTCTACAGTAATAAAATTCATTTCTTTGATACCAATAAATTCGTAAAACAATATAAATGTAATACTAAACGTTTTTACTTACCTAAAAAAATTAAAGTAAATATTGCCAAACTTTTAGCATATAATGTTGAACCCGTACGAGGGTGCGCGACCGCAGCAGACGGCGGCGGCGGCGCCGGGCCGGGCGCTCGGGCGCCGCCTGCGATTTGCCAGCCGTCTTTAAACTGACGCGGGAGACAAAGGAAAAGCATTGCAATTTTACTCTGATCCATCAAAATATACAAGGCTTTTCCAGCAAAGAGGTTGAAATTGGGCTTTTTCTAGATGCATATAAGGTGGACGTGATGTGTATTACAGAACACTGGCTGAAACGCCATGAATTATTATTCAACTTTAATAATTATAAAATAGGCAGCTCTTTTGCTAGAAAATCGGCGATTCGTGGTGGCTCAATAGTCATTGTTAAAGAAGACTTTAAATGTAAGGAACGAAAACAAATAGTTCAACTTTCTGTTGAACGCGTCATAGAGATTGCATGTGTTGAATTAGAAAATCATGTCGTATTGTGTGTGTACAGGCCGCCGGCTTCTGATTTTAGCCAGTTTGAATCAGTCATGGAAGAGGCTCTGAAGCAAGTTTTTGATACTAGTAAGTCTATAATAGTGTGTGGTGATTTTAATGTTAACATACTAGAATCTACTGATTCAAACTCGATTAGAATAATAAATCTATTTAAATCGTTTAACTTATTCCATCAATTTGAGGAGCCGACTAGAATAACTGCTAACACGGCCACATGTTTAGATAATATCTTTTGCGACTGCGAAGCTGCGGATAAAACTGTTTTTCATTGCTTCAGTTCAGATCACAGCGGCCAGAAAGCCGTTTTTAAAATGCCGAAGCGGAATCATAAGCAAGAACTAACTTACAGGCCCGTAACGGAAAGTCGCCTAGAAAGATTTAGTGACAACATTTCCATCAAAATCCCTTTGTTACCAGTAGGGGAAAACGATCCGAACATATTGTATAAGGATTTATCTAATGCTATTAATAATGAGTTCCGAAATGTTTTTAAATTAAAGGCTATTAAGAAAGACTCGAGCAAAACAATGTTCAGCGACTGGGCTACGGTCGGTATACATAGAAGCAGGACCAAGCTTTATGAATTGTATGAGATGAAAAGTAACAGCAACGATGCAAGATTCATTGAGTATGTCAAGAAGTATTCAAAGTTATTTAAAAGGGTTTGTGCTATTGCAAAAGCAGATTACTTTAGCAATAAAGTTAAATCTGCAGATAACAAAGTGAAAGCAGTTTGGAACGTAATTAATTCAGAGACAGGCAAAAGCAAGCCCCGTAATTGTGATTTCAAACTGAAAATAGGTGACAAAATACTGACCTCGGAAAAGGAAATAGCAGACACCTTTGAGAACTTCTTTGCAAACATAGCTGTAAATACTACCCGTAACCTAAAGGCATTTACTGAAGAATCAAGCTCATATTTGTCTATGAATGTAAAAGCTTGTAATTATAAATTTGATTTTAAATATATAGACTCACGCGAGATTGTTGCAACTTTTAAATCCCTGAAGCTAAAAAATACGGAAGACCTTTGGGGAATCTCAGTTAAAGTCATGAGATCTGTTATTCACGTGGTGGCGCCATATTTGGCTATCATTTTTAATAAGTGCGTGGATGAGTGCGTGTTTCCGGACTTGATGAAATTTAGTAAAGTGATTCCTTTGTTCAAGTGTGGTGACAAATGTGATCCGTCAAACTTCCGTCCAATTTCTGTTCTTCCGGTGCTCAGCAAAGTGTTTGAAAAGATAATGCTGAATCAGATGTTGCATCATTTCAATGCAAATGAATTACTTCACAGCCAGCAATTTGGTTTCACTAAAGGCCGATCCACCACAGATGCGGCGGCTGTACTCGTTAAGTATATTTATGATGCATGGGAACATTCACAAGATGCAATAGGGATCTTCTGCGACCTCTCCAAAGCATTTGATTGCGTGGAGCATGAAACGCTTATCCGCAAACTTGAGCACTACGGACTTTCTGAAAACGCACTGAAACTTGTCATGTCCTATCTCAGTCAGAGAATCCAGAAAGTGGACATAAATAGAGTGCAGTCATGTGGTGCGCCGGTGAAGCTTGGAGTACCACAGGGTTCAATATTGGGCCCTTTTCTCTTTCTGGTGTATATCAATGACCTCCCCCGCCTACTGGAAAACAAATGTGACATAGTTTTGTTTGCTGATGACACCTCTCTGATTTTCAAGGTAGACAGGCAACAGGAAGATCAAAGTCACATCAATGAGACTCTAACAGAAGTGCTTCAATGGTTTACTGCGAACAATCTACTACTAAACGCAGCTAAAACGAAATGTATTAAATTTTCGTTACCAAATGTACGACAGGTTGAAACAGCCATTTCCATAAACGGAGAGAAGCTAAACCTCGTTGATGACACCGTTTTTCTTGGCCTCACCCTGGATCGAAACTTACAGTGGAGCCCACATATTTCTGCTCTTGCTGGTAGATTGAGTTCTGCCGCCTATGCTGTACGAAGAATTAGACAATTCACCAACGTGGAAACTGCTAGACTGGTTTATTTCAGTTATTTTCATAGCATTTTGTCTTACGGCATTCTGATTTGGGGAAGAGCAGCTGACATTCAGAGTATCTTCATTTTACAGAAGAGGGCAGTTCGGTCCATCTACAATCTGAACTCCCGAGAGTCATTGAGAGAGCGCTTTAAAGAGATAGAAATTCTCACAGTGGCTTCGCAGTACATACACGATGTAATTATGTACACACACAAGAATTTCAATTCCTTTAAGAAATTGTCGGACATCCATGATATCAACACTCGTAATAAACACAAGCTACTCATTCCTAAATTTCGTCTACGGAAAGTAAGTAAATCTTTCCTGGGAAACTGTGTCAGGTTCTACAATAAAGTGCCTGTAGATGCGTGGAAATTGTCATATGTGTTATTCAAGAAATACATAAAGAACACGCTGTTAAAGAAAGCATATTACACAGTCGATGAGTACATGTGTGATGAGAACATGACATGGCCATCTTTGGAAAAATTACCGTAAGGATCCAGTGTTTTTGTGAGTGATCCTATAGTGTGTGTGTGTGGGTGTGTGTGTATGTGTGTATGCGTGTAGTGTCTCTAGATACAACGGTCTCTGGCCCTGTTGCTACCGTCTGCTGTTTAGGTTAGCTGATCTTGATTAATTAAGATTTTTATTAAGATTCAAAATTGTACCTATAGCTATTATTAATTATGAATATTAAGATAGGTATTATCAATATAAATATTGTACCTACTGTAATTGTTTATTTAAATATTTATTCTATTTTTCATAATTATTATTGTTTACAATGACGTAAATATTGCTATGTCGTATGTGCATTAAGCTAGGTATTGGGTAGGTATATTGTTAAGCTTATGGATTTCCGGTTTCATTTTTTTTTTCTTTTACTGTTTAGTTGCAGGCTAACGACGTCGAAGTTCCTAAAACGTTCCCATAGTGTGCTTGTGGGGACGGAAGCGAGACATGCCCTCGGTACCGCTCTGCTTTCAGAGCAGGACATGAGTGCGTGGAAGCCAACATTGGGGGCGGCAGACGCAAGCTTGCCTTCGGAATCCAAAAGCTTATTGGTTACTTACTTGACATGAAATGTATATTTCATAATTTTGTTTTATATATTTTTTTTTCTTGCGACATTGGAGACATCTCCAATTAATTTATTTGACGGTAGAGGCGTTTTACACCTCCACTGAACTTATTGTTATTATTTTCTTTTCTTTGTTTTTTATTTTTTGACCAGTAGAGACTTTATACATCTCTACTATTTATAGATTAATATAGTTTAAGACTCGGGGACCTTATACATCCCTTTTATAAATGTATTTAATTTAAGTAGAACTTAAGTATTCTGTATTTTATTTGTATTTTATTTCGAAAAAATGACTTTCTGCCAAGTTTCTTGCGGCGCATTCTTCTTGGCAATGATGGTCTTTCCGAATGTGCTGGTAGTTTCAAAAAGACATGTAAAAGAGCCCCTGGCGGCCAATTTGCAAAAATAAATTTTCATTTTCATTTTCATTTTCATAATATATGGAAATAATCAACCACAGTTTTATGTTCCACATTTTGGCGCGTAGTCGTTGAAACAGGAAAAACACGACTCGATTCGCGTCGAGTGCACTCAATTAATGAAATCAGCCAGCATACGTTCACTGCTAGGAAAAGCCTCTTCATTTGTGACACTTAGCGCGCTCCTGTGCTAGTGTCATGCAAAGATTTCAGACGTTTATACGACTGCCAAATAACATCTGTATCATCCATCAACTGGATTTGGTGGGGTGTGTCCACTGACGAGAAGTAAATTTTGCCTCATCATTATTTCTACTTAAAACATGTTTTCCTCTATGGTCCTGAATATATGCGTCCTAGTCATTCATCACGCAAGCAAAATGTCGTCCACTCGCCGATTTGCATCTAATATTAACGAAGAAGAACTCTCTACGACCCGTATAAAGGGTATATAGGCTGTCTTTCGTAGATTTACTGCTATCGATGTGGGCAAACTATAACGGATTACTTTCAGTCTGTATAAGATTGAAGTTCTTCGGGCACTGAGAAAGCCGGCTTGTATCATTTTTTTTTTATTTCTTTAGTTACTTGTATCTGGCCTTTTACGCCCGATACTTGATTATTTACGCAATCGTACTGTACGGAGAAAGAAAGTAGGTACCTACCTACATAATATACATGCGTACCTATCACTGATTAAAATTTGCTTTCCGCTGAAAATATAATAAATATTTTTTACTTACGATTATAACTTCAATGGCATTAGGTGCTACAAAATCTGACTTATATTAAACGCATTTTCAAAAGCAATGCTTGTAATCATAATCATAAACAATTATTAAGTTCTTATGATAACGAATTTCATTATATTCTTATGAAAATGAAAAAGAAACTACTTAATAATTTACCAATAGCACCGCCATTTCAAGAATACATCTCGAGATTCCCATTGAACATCATTGATTGTAATATCAAGTATCAATTTACATAACCAATTCTGTATTAAAGTGAAACATCACTGAAATTGATAGTCGTTAAGGATTAATGCGTCGGCTGACGGAGGCACAAAAACTCTTTACGTACCTATGCCGTTTGTCGATAACCGGTAGGCTTTGATTGATTGCTGCCTTTCAGAAAATAACTATTATGTCACTGGCATTACATTACATATTTCATTCTTAGACATATACTTAAAATACAAACCTGACGATACGATACCTTAAGATATACGAACCTATTGAATATGAAAAGAAGGTTTGTTTTGTCCATGGCTAGTCTTAATAGAAATAAACGAGTATTTATTACTTGTAGGTCTTCCATGCTGGTCTGGGAGTAAAGGAAAAACATAGAATGTACCAGTTGCTTCTCTTCCCGCGCAGATAGTAAAAGCCCATCGAGGCAATGGGTGAAAGGTTTAGGAATCATTTAAAGGCGATGCGGCTAACAACCCATCACTATTTTGATTTCCCTTTCCACCTATACGCCCATAATCATGCTAAACGTGGCCTTAGGGTTTTGTTATCTTAGGCTCTGTCTACCCCGTAAGGGATAATGGCGTGATATATGTATGTATGTATGTAGGTATTTTAACCTCAAGTCCTTGAATATAATATATAGAGCTATGTTTTTTTATATTAAATAGATTGTCCTTTACCACCCTAACGTTTAATGTCACTTATAAAATTCAAAACATTCAAGATGATTACTGAATGAATGACCGACAAATGAATGTAACAGACAAAATTTAACCCCACTGTTTTATTCTGATGTAGGAAATGTCATAAAATTGTAAAGCATTTTCTTTCCCTGTCACTGTTTGCTAGTCGAGTATAAATATGCCTAGCTCCTGCCATCGTAATTATACTCGACTGTCTCACATTTTCACTTATATCCAGAAGAATAAGACGGAAAGAAACACGATTAGCGACCCCAGTACTTGAATTTACGGGTGGAAACGGGAATACTCGTAGTGCTAGATTTTTCATCTGCAAATCACGAATAAAAAGTAAAAAGCTCGTCGCAATTCTAAGGTATAGATATTTATCTGAATTCCACGACGTGAGAGCAGCTCTGATGTTGCGCCGATACATTAAGCACCACTTGCGCCGCCCCACGCGTGGATTTAAAAGCTTTTCTCGTCTGTCGCGTCTTTATTCTAAAAAAGTTTAAATGAGTAGAGAAACTCCATATCTGTGAGGGAAACACAACAAGGGCGTCCCCACATGTTTGGTCGGGATTGAAATGAGAGTAGGCAACCTTTTTTTAGGTATGTGCGTAGAAATTAGGGAACGGAGAGTGTGCGTTCGGATACACGTCTGTAAAAATTCCAGTTAGAATTGCAGATAAATAAGTATGATAAGTTGCTTTGACAGATTTCATTTAACATTCCCTTTAATGCTGACAGTACTTGAATATTGAATTGTTTGTTGACTGGATAGATTTAGCTTTAAGTTGTAAGGTTAGTTATAAGGTTTTAAAATGGTGTGTGTGTGCAGTTCTTTATCCCATATTGGAACTACAGCCCAAGCTTAATTCTGGGTGGAGCTCTATACCCAGCAGAGGGTACGCATATTATAATGTATGTTGAAGCCGAAGATGAAGTGTAAGAATAAATCGACCGGTTTTCGTGAGTAACCAACCAGTGCACACGTGTTTGAATGTTTTTGCTGCATGTACTTAAGTAGTTAGACACTTTGAGTCATTGGAGATAACCAAAGCGAAATATTTATTCCTTGTTTTCAAGCCTTTGATAAAGTGTAGAGGCAGACTTGCATAAAGATAATCTGAAAGATGGCCATTCCGAACAGTGAGGGTACGGAACCCTTAACCAGCATCCTATAAACCCAACAGTTTAATCCGACAACAACGCGCCACGGTCTGGCCAAAAACTCGATAAAAGTCTTCCACTATGATAAATCATGTAACTTTTGGTGAACGGTGTTATCTTGATACACTCGAGGTCAAAAATATGAATTTATGTAAAGTTGCAAAAATATGTACGTAGCTACATCAACCTCATCGCCACAACAAATCCTTATTGTTATGAAGATGTGGTGTATCCATACCTTGACTCGTATACGGTTTTAGACATTTTACTTGATGCTTGAGAAATGTAATGAGGATTGATCTCATCTTTGGTAATTTGCTCCAAATCTTAACCATTTTTCTGTACCTAACTATGAAGGAGGAAAGCGGAACGGGTCAAGTGTTTAAAAATTTGTACGAGAAATTACCCGTTATTCTTGCTCATCAGTGTATTTCAAATTCTGGTTTAGTCTACTAACTTCTTGTGCGGAATCAATAAAGCTCTCACAGTTAAGTACATGTCTTCAGAAAATATTCGAGGGTTTGAATCTTAACTTCACCTCATGTCGAGTCAAGGGAGCCATTCGAAATATATATTTATTCATCTTACTTGATTTAGGGTACCATTTGTCAGTCATCTTATTTGCTATGAACGAGAAAAAGCACTTTGAGATCAGATAATCAACAGGCACGATTTTAGTACAATATGTGAGAAAACAAACTAAAGTAACTGAAATAGGCATTTGTTTTTATAAACGGTGATTCTAAATGCGAAGATATATGAGTATATTCGATAATTTTAATCAATGATCAAAAACTGAACACCGCAATAAATTACTCGAGTTTACGATTCAGAGGAATATCAATCGGGCGCGTTTATTGATAATTTGAAACATCTGTATACTATATAGTCATTCATTAATAATTAGTTCATAACCGCAATGATCTAAAACCGGCCAAATGAGATTCGGTATAGGCACACGAAGCGAAGGGTTCCGTTTGTACTATGATCCATTCAAGAAAACATTGGAATTTAGAACCAGCGATTGTAATCCTTTTTCATGGAGCTATATCATAATTTGACACGACGAACGAATAAGAAAGAAAATTGTATACAATTCACATTACATTATTAAGATCAAGTTAACACGACGAGAGAAATACGATTTATCTAATACTCAATTATCTTCTTATTACACTCTTTGTAATTGTGTCGTACAGACACATCATTCAAACAGATGACGCTTGGCGACAAAAAACCGCATAGTAACAAGGTCACGTGACAGCTAGTAACAGATAGAAAAAATCGAAGGCTTAGACCTACTATGGGTGGTGCAGGGGTATAGCACGCATCACGGAATGACGAGGATCCGGGTTCGATTCCCGGCCATAGCTTTACTTTTCGGATTTTCAGTATCGTTAAGATATTTAATTTCTTATTGCATTATTTGGTTTGAAATATTTAAGTTCCTAGTTACCTAATTAGTGTTCAAGAGATAAATCCAGTGAGAGTCAAACAAATAGATGGACAGACAACAACAAAGCTTTGTCAATAGGATCATAATTAGCACAATTTGGCTACATCACCAATAGACGTGACCTCGTTGAAAAATCAGTTTTTTTGATACCTTCTAAATTACGACTAATTTCTATTCACATCTAATCAAATGCTTGTCATTGTTACTATAGCAATTTAGACAAAATACAACATTAGATATTCATATCGTCATGGTATTAACTAATTAAAAGTACACCCAAAGTACGCGTTTCGCATACTTTTTAAGTCTTTGTCGGCCATCGAAGAAATATTTGTAGCATAAACGAGATGGTAATAAATAATAGGTACAACAAAAGCAATAATGACACAATATAATAAAGCTTTCACTAGTAAAGTGACAGCAGGGTAATGGTTAGGTAAATATTTGCTCTTTTTCGATACAAAATATAATGAAATGACCGATAGAAGTGACCTTCTAAGGGTGACCTAGAAATGTAACGCTATTATAGTTTGCTTTTAGTCACGTAATAGAGGCTAGTGGTTATAAAATTGGAATATACTAGGTTTTGCTCGCGACTTCGTTCGCGGAAATTTCTTTTATTAACAGTTAACTATGTTATTTTTAGGTACAAATACTCAAAGTACATAAATGAAAAGTGAGTTCATTAGTCGGCATAGGTACTAACTCATTTGTAGTTACAGTGATAGCGCTACTACCCTAAGAATTAAAAAAACAAATATATACAAATATACAGACAGATGGGACTTATTAGACATCCGTTATAATCTGGGGAAACCTTAAAAAAACTGACACTTTAATGTTGCGGACTTTTTTTATTAATTACCATAATTATTCTATCATTCTACGCTAGTCTACTGAGAATGCCTTATCAAATTGTTATAATACTTTAAGCAGACCAGATAATTTATTACACGTTTACATTTCCATTAAACGTTGAATTGAAAAAGTAAGTTAAAGAAAAATAGTATAAAGTCTGGCAATTTAGCTTATTTGGCGTCAAACTTTCGAGTTACCAAGTTGTTCTCGGAGGACCCCTCATGAATGTTGGAGTAACTTAGAGAGGGTTCTTTACAAATTCTTTAATAAGTTCTTAATGACACCTTAAAATTATCCCAAAGTTTCGATTATTTTTAAAGCCTGCACGGGATTTTGTTCTAAGTTGAATGTGGATTTAAAATTTAACAAATCTACCGTTCGGTGGGTTTCGAGGATTGTTTCCAGTTAAGGGCGTGCTTAAGTGTCCCCTTGGATTTAAGGTGACCTACCTTTGCATTTTCACTCGGGTTACTCGGTTAGAAGTTGTATTAGAAATAAGAAGTTATTTCTCACATATTTAAAAGCATAATATCTTGTTGATTTGCGCACTGGACTAGATAAAAATGCCGATCACTTTCGCATTCGTAATTCTTGAGCCAGATTCAAAGTATCCTAAACACACAATAAATCAATAAACAGTATTTCGTTTTATTGAATCAGGCGTTACTTTGCGAAGGTACAATTCAATGAACAAAAAACATTTACCTTGCTGTTCCGCTATTCAGGAAGCGAAGATAAATATTTTTTGTTCATTAGTATGTAGTTGGTAAATAACTAAAACCTACTTAAAAAATATTACACTAAGTAGCTTATCCAAAGTAGAAATTCATAATAAATACGCTCAAAGTATCATAAGTTCACGTCCGTCCCTTAGGGCTAAGGAATGGAAAGCGCTCAAGAATAAATTGGACGGAAATAATTGCACACCGAATATATCTGGATGGGAATCAAAGGCATCAGCCAGGCTTTGTTCAGCCTCGCCATGGACTAGCTATTGGGTTATGCAATTACCTATGGAAGAAGAGATACTCGTAACACAATATACCAATACTTTTAGGGAGACGGCGCCAGTGTTGGACACTTTAAGTTGACAAGGGCCAGTAATGGACACTTCATTTTTAATTTCAAGATAATAATGATTGCTGTAAAACAAATTACCATACTTTCGTTTCTTTTAAATTTAATCTATCTATAATACCTTTAAACGAGCTATTCTTGTATTTCATACGAGTATTAAGAGATAAAGTGCATGCAGTGTCTTAGTGTCGTCACCTAACAAAGTTCTAGTACTTAGGAGTTCAAAAATATACGTAATGATCCATATGTGAGTGAATTCTACACACTTTTGTTATGACGTATCATAATTGAAATAATAGAATAACTTAATTGAAAATCCCCATATTATTCTTTTAATCATTCAAATTTTTAAAAACATGTTTTTCACCAAACTTTTTACTCACCTGAATAATACAATCATCAACATAACTATAACTTATCGTGCCCTATAAAAGCGCAATTCTTTCGGAATCGCGTAAACAGCTCCATTCCGAGACGTGAACAAATAACACTTGTTACGGTTCATACGTAATAAAACCTTGTAGTGGCGCAAAAGTATTTCATGGTCATATCTTGGTGATAAACAATATTTAATGTTATTAGGAGAAATAAACGACACATGTATTGTGTAATGCAAAAAGGAATAATTATCTACTTATGACATATAATAGTTCTTAGTGCTTCCATGTAGGTCTGGGAGCAAAGAAAAAACTTAGAATGTACCAGTTTCTTCTCTTCCTGCGCAGATGGTAAAAGCCCATCAAGGGAATGGGCATAGGATGCGGCTAACAACCCATCACTAATTTTGATTCCCCTTTCTACCTATACACCCACAATTATGCTAAACGTGGTCTTTAGGTCTTGTTAGACATAGACATAGACATAGACATAACTTTATTCGACATCAAAAAATACACAGACTCTTAAACTAATACAAAAACATACTGAGTTGATGATGCCGATTATGCTGCAGTAGGTGCCTACTACAGCGCTGATCTTCAGCCAAACCCCTCACATCTTTGCATCAAACGCGTTGGACCGGAATCAGCACAAATAAGTTTGTGTAGGAAAAGTGTGTAAATAAATAAAATAAATAAATAATAAAATACATAGATTTACCAAAAACTGCAATATTAATCCGGTCAATTTAGACCAAAAAATGAGAGTGAAGTTACATAAAGTCCCAACAAGCTGAATTTTTGTGAAGTTGTTCAAAACATAATTATAAACAATGTCTGGAAGTTCCCCATCATTCCCCTGTAAGGAAAAAATTTAATTCAAGGTCAAAGGTCAAAAAAATGAGTTTCGCGATTTTCAGCAAAACGGTAAGTTTTATCATAAAAGTACTTCAGACAAAAATTGTAGATCATAAAATTATCTATAAAAAATGTATCAATACTTTTTTTCTTACGAGCCACCGTTTCTGAGATATAACGATTCTAAAAGTTATAAAAGTTGTTATCGTCATAATATGCACACGTTTCCACGCCACCTATGAGGTAGTGTACTTAGCGCGTTTTTGTTAACGTGGTTTCCCCAGTAGGCCTACTCCACGGGTCAGTTGTGATCCTGTTTAATGTAAAACTATTGCAAAATAACGGAAATTTTCAAAGATTGGGAAAGATAAAAGCGATGTAAATGAAAAAAAAGTGTTGAAGTTTATTCGTCTTATTCGTAAGTTTCAAATTCTTGTTCTTCTTCTTGTTCTTCTTCTCCTGCTTCTTCTTCATCTTCATTTTGGATGCAAGTAAATTGCGTCAATAGCGATGTATCGCATGATACTTCGTCGGAGTCAAACGAAT
Source organism: Pandemis corylana (assembly GCA_949127965.1). NCBI lineage: Eukaryota > Metazoa > Arthropoda > Insecta > Lepidoptera > Tortricidae > Pandemis > Pandemis corylana. Next base: position 7,842,080 of record OX421856.1, on the reverse strand, counting down.
CCTCCATTGTTTGTGATTCAATATTAGAGCACGACCGGCCTTGACAATTTGTGCATGCCAAAGAACAAGACAGTCCGACTTTTTTGCAACCACATTTAGCACTGCATCCCTTTTTGCAGTTGCAAAAAATAATGTTCAGCAGTTTTTCCGGCGCAGGTGGAAGTAAAGTTTGAACTGGCTCTAATATATTGTTGACCAACTTCCAACCCCAGTCTGTAGGGTCTAGCTGATAACCAAGCCACACTTGAACTTGAAATTAGCTTGTCTTCCTCCAACTTCAGTTGCTGCTCACCAACATCTTTTTCGAGTATATTACCAAGTTCAAGTGTGGCTTGGTTATCAGCTAGACCCTACAGACTGGGGTTGGAAGTTGGTCAACAATATATTAGAGCCAGTTCAAACTTTACTTCCACCTGCGCCGGAAAAACTGCTGAACATTATTTTTTGCAACTGCAAAAAGGGATGCAGTGCTAAATGTGGTTGCAAAAAAGTCGGACTGTCTTGTTCTTTGGCATGCACAAATTGTCAAGACCGGTCGTGCTCTAATATTGTATCACAAACAATGGAGGATTCGTTTGACTCCGACGAAATATCATGCGATACATCGCTATTGACGCAATTTACTTGCATCCAAAATGAAGATGAAGAAGAAGCAGGAGAAGAAGAACAAGAAGAAGATCAAGAAGAAGAACAAGAATTTGAAACTTACGAATAAGACGAATAAACTTCAACACTTTTTTTTCATTTACATTGCTTTTATCTTTCCCAATCTTTGAAAATTTCCGTTATTTTGCAATAGTTTTACATTAAACAGGATCACAACTGACCCGTGGAGTAGGCCTACTGGGGAAACCACGTTAACAAAAACGCGCTAAGTACACTACCTCATAGGTGGCGTGAAAACGTGTGCATATTATGACGATAACAACTTATATAACTTTTAGAATCGTTATATCTCAGAAACGGTGGCTCGTAAGAAAAAAAGTATTGATACATTTTTTATAGATAATTTTATGATCTACAATTTTTGTCTGAGGTACTTTTATGATAAAACTGACCGTTTTGCTGAAAATCGCGAAAAACTCATTTTTTTGACCTTTGACCTTGAATTAAATTTTTTCCTTACAGGGGAGTGATGGGGAACTTCTAGACATTGTTTGTAATTATGTTTTGAACAACTTCACAGAAATTCAGCTTGTTGGGACTTTATGTAACTTCGAATGTCTAAATTGACCGGACTATATCGTATATAGCATGTAAGTACAATCTGTTTTTAAAATAGAGGTAGCCGCATCAGAGGTAAGAAGAAGCAGCCTTCCCGCCTGCTGGCAGTGCTTGTTGCAAATTAATTAGATGTTACCTTAGGCTCTGTCTACCCCGTAAGGGTTAAAGACGTGATTTATGTGTGACATATAAAATAACCAATTAGAGTGGTAATAAGGGCTATCCAATTATGACAACACATCATTCTTTCTCGTCTAACACCTTTGTGACTTATGATCACTGTCTACTACTAAACTGGCTATATTTTGGACAAACAAATCTACATGGACAGCCTGAAGTCCTTTAAAACGAGTTTTTTCTTATACGGCAAGTACGATTATCGACTGGGTTCCTTGCGACGGGCACCGGAGCAGAGGCAGACCAAAAAGGAGATGGCGGATGACTTGGAGTCTCTCGAGCCGGATTGAGGAAGCCTTGTAACTACACAAAAAAAAGTACGATTGTTCTAAACAGTACATTTTATACAATATGTGTACAACCCTTTATAAGTGAAACTCCGTGGGTTAATTACGGGCGAGACTGGATGCAAACAGATAAAAATACAGTAAACAATAATAACAAAAGCTTGTGCAAAGTGAAATTTTGTATTTGCGTTGTTTCGTGTCAGTGTCTTATAGTTCGAAACTTCCAAGTCGGCCAAATAGTTCGGTACACCATTAGAAATAGTACGGCGTGCCGAACCTTTTGAATATTTCATACTACGAGTATTGACGCTGACTGTACCTAACTAATGATTTGTAAAGATTAATTTTCTGAAGCCACCCAGCAGTTTCAATAGATAATGCATGCCTCTAAGCCTGTGAATGCTCAAAAAACTAAATAACCTATCGTGCCCAGCCCTAAATATACTTTATATGGACACCTATGAATACATCCTAGTATATAACCCGTAGTAGTATCGGAATAGTCATAAATCGGATACAGTGGTGCTCGTCTGCTCGGTAAAAGGCATTATCCACGCGTCTCCGCGCCCTAACTACGGGCCTTTCCTTAGTAACAAATACGCAGATTTATAAACGGCGGGTTAAACGGTGCTATCTCCTTCAGCTTACGTTACTACTTTTTATCTTTACCTTTTGTTTAATGACAAGGAAGGGAAGCGAGCGAGAGCAAGAGCTGATGGTAAGTGAACACTCCCAATGGACACCCGCAACACTAGAGGATTGTAATAGCGTTGTCAGCCTAGAGAGCTAAGATAGAATACTTCATGTGCCAGTATTTTCGCCAGCTATCTCATTCTCTACGCCAGAACTAGCAATGTAGCGCTAGCAATGTAGAAAGTATGAGTCCTTTGTATGTATTTCAAAATTACTCTACAAAAAATCCTAAATATAAGCTACAAAGCGCTTGACAAAACCGAACGTAGCAAGGTCTACGTCGTAGCAAATCTACGAACTCGTAGCTCGTCTACGGCCACGAGAATTTAGCACACGGTAGGGGAGCAACATGTGACAATGCGCTCGGATTCCCGGGAGATCTCTTCCTCTCGCTAACTCGGCCACGCTCGCCGGAACTCCAGCCGGCCGAACACTAGATACCCGTACTAATACACGACACGCTACGTCGATAACTGGTTAATTTCACGAAAGTTTAGAGGGAAATGTATCATGTTCAAAGCGAATTTTCGTGAACTTTAAATAATGAGAAAATGTTATGAGAGCTAGAGAGATTCACTCTCTACGAAGTGGCTGATCACGGGATAACCGACGAAATATTTGATGAAAATCGCTTGCCTATAATCGCAAAAATTACCGCGAGTTAAATTAATCTACTTCAATGTTAACAATAAAGAATAAAAGACTTGTACGCAAATATTTATTATTATAATTTATATTTTACATTATACAGCACTGCACGTTGATATTTCACAACAATTTTGAAAAAAAAGTACCCTTCATAACGAGTGTACGAGAACTTCAAATTAATTATCTCAAAATTCCCATGAACACGATATTTACATAGCGTTTTAACCTCAAACAATAACAATACAACGAATAAAAAGTCTCAAAAAAGCTTAAGCAACCGATAGGCGCTTACTCAGATTGTTTCCATCTAATACCTATTTACGCGCGATCTCGGTGAACAAGGGCCATAAATTCTCTATTAACGGGCACCGTAAGCGAAAAACCTTATAAAATAAAGTGCGAGATAAGTATCTTACCGGAGTCAGCCAAATTGAAATACTGAGGGTGGATAAAGCCAATATCGACTAGTCAGCGCAATATGACACTGAGGCGAGTTAGGAGAACTGCTGGAAGTTACACTCTCTTCACATTCTTGCATCTCTTTTGTGCCAGGGTAGTTAGAAGGGGAGGCACGTATCAAACAGCTGGAACGAGAATACCGGCTTCATTCCATAAACTTATGAATTATCCCAAAATCGAGAATACTGTTAGTAAAGTTCGGAAGTGGGAGGGCGCTCAACATCAATTGATTTTCCGCTTTAGGCCGTAGGTATAACTTGTATCATCGTACTAATAACTCAAAACTTAGTAGCTAATAATTAAACTTTTTACGAGTACTTGTATGAAGTTTCGATGTTCTGTTTTATCTTGGTGTAAGTTCCTAATTTCCGAACATTAAAACCATTTAAAAATTACCGTTAATTAACGTTTTTTTTTTTATATTATAGGTATTTAGTAATCATAACAAGCCCTGATACTTGCTTACGCACACGGCTTCGTCGCGTCAAAAGAATTTCGTGTCCCAAAAGAATTTCAGAAAATCTATCCATTATCATGTCATGTCATGTGATTCTTCTCTAAAACTTGTAAAGATTGACTTACCTTTCATTATCAACTCTCTACTCAACCCCAATAATTTTGAGTCGTTATAATGAAACCTATCTAATTTTTTCAAACTTTTAAAGTTTTATTTTATAACGAAATTCTTTGTGATTTTAATAAGAAAGATTCTCATAATAATTTTGTGCAAATTTAGTAGGTACTAAAAGTTAACAAGTCCCGGGCTCCCTTCAGCACGTTTCATCGCAGACGTTGTCCGCATTCATCACGACCAAATGACAAATAGCGTAGATAATATTCAAGTGCAGGCTTAAAGAACAAGACTTTATGAATAAATGCAGTACTCGTCATGTGAATAATGAGACATTTTTTTGCAAAAAAGATTTCTGGGCAGAGTTTTTCTCTGAGACAATTTTAGCCGGCGAAATAGATTAATGTTAGGTAACATTATTGTATGCTCTCGTGACATGGTTACTACTGCCTACGATTACTGTAAAGTTGCCATTTTTGTATGTCGGTGGTATAATCGAAATGAAATCATATATAACTTTCCTTTATTATTCAAGTGATTATATAGCTTGGCCTATAAATAAATTGAATAATGGACTGTGAATGTTCTACAGTCTATTCAACACCAGTATGAGCCAACAACTAGCTGTTGCCCGCGACTCCGTCCACGAATTCGTTTCGTTATTCGCAAATTTTCTATGTGCTATTTGTGAAAGAAACATCCATACATCCAACCTCATAAATTTATAAAATTAGTAGGTTTTAAATTCAGATGAAAGTAATATTGCGTAAGTGCCTATTTAATGTTTTTCGATACCAGAATGCTGGACGGCTGGCATCTAAAATATTTAAGTATTCCTAAGTGCCAATATTCTTCAGCGGCTTCAAGTAACGTAATTAATTCCATTGAGTGTTCTCGGCATTTTATCAAATTAATTACAAATCTCCTTTAAGCTGTTTGAGACAAACGTATCGTGTTAACCAAAATTACTTAGTGTAATAAGTTTTTGTGAAACAATCATTTTTAAGTGCCCTTTTTGTTGACAGTACTCTATTGTGCCGTTATCAAAAACGTATATCTAATTTCAAGTCGATGAGACCTTTAGTAGTGAATAAAAATCGACTTGCATGATCCTTTAAAAAAGTTGCCGGCATTATCTCACCTAGATATTTGATACAGGTTATTAATAATGTACATTGTTGTGGCAGTTTTAAATTAATTGAAGTTAACAGTTCGTTGTTAAGGCAAAAAAGTTACGTATCATCACTACATAGTATACCTAACACAAATTCGCTTTCTGCTGTCAGTCTGTCCCTATGTATGCTTAGATCTTTAAAAGTACGCAACGGATTTTGATGCGGTTTTTTCTAATAGATAAAACGATTCAAGAGAAAGGTTTATATGTATAAACAAGCATAATATAGCAGAGAAACACTGATTGCATCCGTGCGAATGTAAATAAATGTAGTGTTTGTGACATTTCAGAGCGTGGCGGTTGGTGCGATGTCATGTGATTTATATTTAATTGAATTAACTGTGCCAAATATATTCTATAACTCTATGCATTTTCGAATTTTCGTGTGGAAAAAAAATATGAGTATGTAACTATATCAAAATGACTTGTCACACTGTCTACCGTATTTTGTAACGACGCGTAAGCGTCACGTTTATATACTTACAAAACTCGTTACGCCAGTGCTAACATATAACGTCCATGATTAATTAGTTACCGGGTATATGGAGCTACAAATATTGCGAGCTTATGTCTTTGTGCCGGCCCGAAACCACTAGCCTACGCTTTCTATATCAATCTAGAAAAGCATGCGACAAAATGGTGCTGTAATATTAACATTCGTGCAGGTACATACTGGACATGATGCTGTAGGTAATACACATTAGTTAGGTACCTACTAGGTAGTGTTTTGAGGTATTCAACTCCGAAAATATTAAATTAGCAAGCAGTTTCAAGAACCACCGTTTTTTTAGGACCCAAAACATTAGCTTAGGTGTGCAATTAGGTACTTAGGTGTGTTAGTGTCTTTCTCATGGACTCAGTTACGATATCCCACATAGTTTTGTTTAACCAATATGATTTTTTTTGTTAAACGATATTATAAAACATAAGTTAAATAAGCACCCAAAAATAATGCAGTATGACCAAACCAAAGCAAACAAACGTGAAAGCTTTTACAATCTCAATTTAACAGCCACCTACTTTATGGGAGTATGTACGTTTGTTTATTTTGTTTTCACAAAGATTAAACACAAAGATGAAAGGAGCTAAATCAAGACGAATAAGAATGAAAATCGGACGGCTGCCCTCACTCCCGGGACGTCCGTAACTTTCATGCTCGACTTAATTCAGCTCATATGTAAGACACCGTGTGCGTCATACCAAATCTCTAAGGCCCTAGCACGGTACGGTTTAGCGATGACATGAATCACCCATCCCTTATAAATACGTGTGATAATAGTCGGAGTTTTACTTTGAATTTATGGTCTAGGACGGTCGGCCAAATAAGTGGTCTAATTTCGTAACAAATGAAATTGTCGCTAAAGTCAAACTTTTAAGTTGTACAACCACGAATTATCACTTCCATGCTGGTCTGGGAGCAAAGAAAAAACATAGAATGTACCAGTTGCTTCTCTACCCGCGCAGATGGTAAAACACCATCGAGGGAATGGGCAAAAATCATAGGAATCATGTTATAGGCGATGAGGCTAGCAACCCATCACTATTTTGATTCCATTTCCCATCTATACGCCCGCAATCTTGCTAAATGTGGCCCGTAGGTACCTGTTACCTTAGGCTCTGTCTACCCCGTAAGGGATAAAGACGTGACTTGTGTATGTATGGTATGTATGTATGTACACACGGCAATATAATCAGGTAAGCACCTACGCACGCTCGCGCCGTATCTATCCTGCTTACTGAATAGCTTTGCTGTGTGTACGTATTATCAACATTATATTTTAAGATTTGCAAAGGACTTTCAACGTAAGGGTGGCAGACCACATCATATTAATATATGGCTGATGGTACGTCCGTGATTCACGCATTAAACGAGGGCCTTATTTGTCCGGTATGTAGTTCACTTTTGGAGACAGCCAGTTAACAATACAATGATCGAGAGAAGGTAGCACAAAGACGAACTTACTCTTGCGTTTATTTTTAGTTGATCTGGCACGAACTCTTAGGTACATCCACCTGACGGAAACTTTGCGGAATTCAACTGACCTGCATTGGTCAGCCGTCGTATTCAGATGCAAAACTAAACCACGTAAGTTCTAAATTTCAAATCAATTGGACCATTCGAAGCGAGTTATAATTAACTTGCAGGATTTAAACTAAACAAATTAATATACGAAGTAGTCAAATAACCTGTAATAAAACGAACAAATGCTATTTCCAACAAGGCATTAAAATAATGAACACACGTAACACATTATAAGTAAGCCCTGAAATGGAGACAGGGTTTAAATCAGTCGGCTATTTTGACAGAGGTCCCTGAACAGACGAGGCAGAAGAGAAGAGGGTTAAACGAAGATATTTATAAGTACTTGTACTTCCGAAACGTAGTACCGAATGTAAGCCGTTCACATGTTCATGTTATTCTGATAAAAGTAAAACCTATGCTCATCCTGCTTCCCGAATTGTCTTTATATATTTTTCTCGTAATGTATCATTATCTAGGCAGTAACTTAATTTCTCAGGATTTATATCTGCTATAAGTTGAAATTAGGTATAATTAATAAGGGTTACGAAAAGTTAACGGTTTTAGAGCAAGTGACAGTTACCAGACATCATATCAAGACTAAGTTTATAACCTCAAGTCGACAGAACTCTAACTTAACTCTTACCCGGTACGATAAATATTGTGAGAGCTGCGATACATTACCGAACTCGATCGATCACTTTTAAATCCTCGAGGCTCCGCAATCTAAAGTTGGAGTTTGAAGCAAAACAATACTGCCGCCGCGACGACGCTGCGACCCTGACGCAGCGTCAAAAATGGCGCTCCAACATTATATAGAAGACTAGATGTTGCCCGCGACTTCGTCTGCAAAGGCAAAGTTGGTTTATCGCTATCCTGCGGGAACTACGCAATTTTCCGGAATAAAAGTAGCTTATGTTTTATTCCAGACTGTAATCTATCAGCCTGTCACCTTTGTTCAGCCGTTCTAGCGTGAAATAGAACCAAATCCATAAATACATTGCATCCACGCCCATAAACTTTCGCATTTATAATATTACTAGCTTCTGCCTGCGACTTCGTCTGCGTAGAATTATACATAAAAACCTTCCTCTTGAATCACTCTATCTATTTAAAAAAACCGCATCAAAATCCGTTGTGTAGTTTTGAAGATATAAGCATACATAGGGACATAGGGACAGAAAAAGCGACTTTGTTTTATACTATGTATCCTAATCAAGGATTGATTTGTCGCTATATCGCATCGTCATTAACGCAGCGCTAGTGACGCGGCTGACGCTTACTTCTGATATGAAGTACACTGTCACACAGCTACACGATACCTCTTGCAACGGCTACCAAGCAGGGCGCTCTAGGTTTATTCTTACGAGTAAAAATGCTGTAACCGGAGAATTCATTAAAATAACACAAAGCCGAGAGAAAAGTGCTTAATTACAGAAGGAATACGATTTCCGTCCATTTAAATTAGGAATTCCTAAATATGGGCCCAGCTATAAACTAAGTGTAAACTGATGTGGATGTGGATAATAAAATTGTCGCTGAAGTATTATTTAAAGAATACTGAGTATTAGGACATTAATTACAACATCTAAATGGTACTCATTCATGGAAAATCAATTTTGCTTCTTTATTTTTCATATTTTACGTTCTTGTATAAATTTCCTTTTCTGCAGTTTATTTTTTCTTCCAAGAAACTTTCAGAAGCCGAAACTGAAATGACTTAAAATCACGGTGTTCCTTGGATCATTTGCCACCGTGAATTTAAGTGAGTAAATAATAAAATAACTTGGTTTAACAACCGACTGACCTCACATAAAACAAGTTTTCTGGCTCAGGAAGTATCGCAGAAAGTTTTAATAAATTCACGACTTTCATTCCCCCGGGTATAATCTAAGGCAGACTGCGTTGCAGCCAGAATATTACTTCCACCGTTAAATATTGTACTAAACGGTGTAAAGGAACGAAAATTACTAGCCCGGCTGCTCTCGAGTTTTTGCGGTTCGACTAATTATATGATGGGGAAATTCATTACAAAATTAAATACAGTCGGTGAAAACGAAGGTTGAAGAGCCGAGGCCTTCTCTCAATAACTGATAATGACAGGCGAAAGAAGTCAGCATGTTATTTTATTATGAAACCACCTTTACTGACCTATACTGCGATATTTATAAATTGCCGAAAACCATGCAAATTGCCATAAAATGTATGTTAAACCAAACAAGATTAATCGGGAATCGGAATGTCCTAGTCGGGAATAGTCCCAAGAATGACAATGGTGTCTTCTATAACAAGCTTTTGACACTCGGCTTTGAAAGCAATCGAAACATCCAAGTTCTTTACAACTTTTAATTAAAAAGCTTCGCACTTTGAACACGATTTCAACAAATCTTCGATTCTTTTTTTTGCTTAATAATTGAACGTCGAGTTAACTATTTAAATGGTTTTCTAAGATCATTGGGTATCATTATGATAAAAAGGAAAATATAATTATAAAGACAACTAATCCCTGCGTAGGTACTCAGAATTCAGAATATAGTGCCCTGTCAATTTACGCAAATCGGCGTGAAAGGGTATATAATGCTTGCGGTCTTGCGGTCTTATTTAAAATTATTGTATTCAACAAGATATTCACAATTTTACATTACATAATGTTTAGATTTATCATTTCTGCATTTAAGTAATATTCATCAGTTTAATCATTCAGTTATCGCACAATTCAATTAAAAAACGATTGATAACCATCTCCTAAAGAGTTGTCCGTGACGTCGAGAACATTTTTCATTTCCCCGAATGTTTCCGTCGAAACGTGATTGCGAGCCACAATAACACGATCCTTTTATAAATAGCATTCTTTTTAAAACCTTTACCAACCTACCCAAAAAAACTGACCTGCCTGCCAGCTAATTTTGCCTCAAAAGGTACATTTATCATTACGTAAATTATTTGTATTATGCCATTCTGCGATCTTTATCAAAAGCCCAGTAGCTTCACGAAATTTTCTCATTAATCAAGTGGGCGACATTTAGATTAGAGATATGGTTAACTTAATTGTTCAAGGTTGATATTATAACAATGAAGTGACCATTCGTAACACTCCGTGTTTGCATTAAAATTTAGTTTAATATTAACAGGTTTCCTAGCTGAAACAATGCGTTGCGTTTAATTATTTTGAATGCAACACTTGTGATGCTGTTGGCGGGAATGTAGGCCAATATAAGTGGTTTTTAACACGGTATTCCAATATTGCAATAACAATGTATGTAACTCATCCAATTGTGTGCTATAATTACGATTCCACCCTTTTCATTGCATATAATATGTTGTTCGCCGTTTCAGCTGGAAATCATGGAGGTAAGTATAATTGGTAAAAAAGCGTTACGACTTTTTTTTTAATACGTTCAACAACATACGTTCAACATAATACGTCAAACATGAGTCACGTCTTTGTCCCTTACGGGGTAGACAGAGCCTAAGGTAATAAGAACGAATCGCCTATAACATTATCATTCCTAAGATTTTACCATTTGGCCGGGAATGAAGCAACTGGTACATTCGCATTTGCATCACCATTTGTAAATCCTATTCTACTTATTGTATTGTATCAGCGTTTTAGAAAACGCACAAATGAATTGTTAAAGAAACGCTAAGTATTTACTGTTTTTTTTATAAGAATAGATAATATTGACTAAAAAACACGAATAATGCTTACTACAAATTGATGAATTAGTACCCTTATTGCGTTTTATTAAACACATTGCTTATAAAGGTTCTTGTAAGTACAGACATTCTAGGTACTGACGATCAAAAATAACAGATAATGTTTCATACGACTTTTATGGAAAGTGAGCCTTCATTTTTCTGCGTCGGTTGTCTCGTAGTATCATGTTTTTGTCTGAACTAAGAAACATAAAAGAGAAACGTTCCCGGCCACCGGAAGTAACGAGTATCTAATGGGTTCAGTCTCAAAAATGTCCGTCACAATAATTGGGACCCTCATTATAATAATAAATATCATCTTACGATCCTGGCGCCATCATGAACACATTTTCTGGTAAAACGCCATTACATGGTTCCGGGCATTGTCAAGATACTAGCTTCTGCCCGTGACTTCATCCGCGTAGAGTAAGTAATTCGCATAATATTTCTTGAAATAAATTGCCTGTAATAGTGGCTTAATGAGCTAGCTCAATTTCTTGCATCCATCCAGCCACTATAGCGTCAATTAGTAAGAAACATAAGCAAGGTCGACATGTAAATGATAATCACAAAATAAATTCCTACTTACAAAGTGCAACCACAGCTTTAGACCAAACAAAAAGTAAGACAGAGTTCCGCGACCGAAAAGGTTGGTTTAAACTACGCCTCACTTCGTAGACGTAATGTAAATGTCTTTCAGCAATCTTCTTTTTTCATGTGATTGACGTCTGAACGAAAGAAACACGAAATTGGCTGAGAGACATTAAAAAACTACTTGTAACTCTACTGTAAAGGTTCTATTGTACCTACTTTATTAAAGCACTGCCACTACGTGATTGTAGCTCTTCATTCGTTAGACTCAACTAACTGATATACCCAAAGTAACTACATAATATAAAATGAAATTCTGTAAAAATAAAATTTCAAGGAAACGCTTAGGTAAAAGGAGTTTCAAACAGGGTTGCATTAAAGTTTATGCGGTAAAACTTTGATCATAAGCCGTTTCGGCGTACAAATGGAGGGTAAGTCGGGACCGGGGAGGTAATGTCACGTTCGTATTTTGTAGTTACGAGGACAATTAGACAGTATTACGTAATCGTAGCGTAAAGTTTTCTAATAACACCTTTTTCATTTCATGAGACTTATTTTAAAGATAATCTACTACAAGTCATAAGCTGTGGCAAAATAATAAAAAGTGTGTAAACGACGACTACGCATCGCTTTTATGAATTTACTGTTCCAACTCACTGTAGATTTTTAACACAGAACAATAGGTACTTCGTAAGCCTGTTTTATTACCCATAAAGAAAGGTCTTTTCTACAATTTAGGTGACGATAAATTAAGTCTACGACCTCCAGTCATTATCAAAAGGGGAAACAATTGATTTTAAGGTCGATCTTAGCAACAAAGGGCGGTAAACGCTCAGAAAATTGAAAATTCCATTACGTTGGTACAAAATGTAGGAGGTGGTCGTCATTCATCTGTCAGTCATAAATAAGTAACAGAGGTAAGTTTGGCCTAAAAGTGGTTTATCATTATGCCTTCCACGGCCTTGCCTTCTGGTCGATAAGGCTCGTTTTGTTAATTTTATATTAATTTCCGTGCAAACTTTATTAGTTTATTCAGATAATTTTCTGAAATAACATAATACCTACTCATGTTACAAAGTATAAAGCTTAATTGCATATTGCAATCAATCATAAATGAATGTAATACGCGGCGTCTAAAAACCACCCTTACTCGCGATGATTAAAAGTAGATCAGTGTATTGTAATCTGTATAATCTACATCTCATAAATACATAATAGGCTGCGTTATGGTGGATGTATTCAAAGTAGGCTCTCATCAGTGAACCAGCATTGTTTGTTAACAGTGAATGTGTTGGCTCCCCGGCGCCACTCGGCTTAAGAAAAAAAAAACGAAAGAGCGAATGCTCGACATAGATTCACCAAGATTTCTTACGATTTGTGACAGAGACAAGTGACTCGTGGATCACGCATTTTATAGGTATAAATCATATTTGTATTCGCTGGGAGGTCGTAAACGCAAATGATATGTCTCGCCTTGCTTCCTTTTGCTTTGTTTTGCCGTAATCATTACCTACTCGTGTACGGTACTTAATCATGGAGTTTACTGAACAAAATACGCATTAAATTAAAGCACAAAGAGCCATCCAAAGAAAATGTGAATATATTTCGCTTGTGAATCGACTGTCGCAAATCTATAGTTCAATTTTATACAAAACATGTACCTACATCTGATCCTGATCAGTTGGATTGGTTTAAAAAAAAGGTTTTAGGCCAGAATATAGACTAAGGAAAGCGTCAAATAGGTAGATTCATTTTCCTTAGAAATTAAATTACAGGAAATTTAAACGAAACCTACCCACAGCATACCCAGTAATAATTCGTAAAAGTCAAGCAGTAATTTAATGTTAGTTGGACGGTTTACTCATAGTTGTATATAAGCAACACGTTATGCTGAAATACCAAAACATTGCTAGCGAACTAAGTAGATTTTCTCGTATGCAGGAAAACAAAGAAATGAAGAATGTTACTTCAGGGCAAGGATTACGCTCGCTGCCTTTTTATTTAGCTACAAAATTCCATTCTAAAATACAAGCACCTGAAAAATATCCCGAAAGAGGCCATAAAAATCCCAACAACGCATTTTGTTCGCTAGTAAAGCGGGTTTGTGTTCCCTTGGGGGAGATGCAGCGAGCTAAGATTCAGGAGTATCCTCAGCAAGTATTTGTGTTATTCTTAGACTATTCCCACTTGTACTCCCCAATTTGTACCCCCCAGGAATAAGAGGCAATGAAATTTAATCAAAATCCCGCGTGTAAAGTGCAGTGCGAAAAAATTTCATATTGTATTCCTATTCATCTCCGCGTGGGATAAGAGTGGGAAAATAGATATGAATGTGATGAACACACTTAGAACTAGTTCCGAAATGGTTTTAAACATTTGTTTGCTTGAAGGTTAGTTATTAAAACTGGTCAGAAACTGCGATGTTATTTTGTACATAGGGGTTCTTGCGGGCAAAAAAATATTTCCAAATAGGTCACGTCTCTCGTCGAAAAACGGTTTACAAACACGGAGGTAAGTTTGTTTGCCCGTTACTAATTTTAAAAGATACAAAACTACAAAAAATCCCACTCTCAAATAGAATAACCGTCAGCGCCTGGCGCTACCTATTTCGCGCCGGACAGGATGATTTATTGTTAGTTTGTCCGTCTTCTATTTGACGACGCTATAGAAAAATGTCAGAATCTTTTCCCTGGCTAAAACAACATAATAATCCCCTGTAACGTTTCGAGTTTAATGTTATCCTTGTTTCTCAGCGCCGGGTTGTTCATCACACTCAAAAGATCTAAGCAAGTAACTATCCTTACGTAATCAAGTTAGGGGGAGTAAATGAATCCGTTTAATTATAAGCCTCATGCGACCCTTGGACTAATTTCAGTAATTAACGCAGTTAACGGCTGTTTAGGCGTTATTACATCACACGCCGCCGATAAATTGTCGCGGCTTATCTGCGAAGACATGTATTGTGACGGTGAAACGTGAGCGTGGGAGTTTATGAAATTATGAAAATACACATTTTGAAATTTCTACAAGTGTTTTGAAATGAAATGCTGACTCAAAAATTTCAAGTAGCGTAGTTATTAAATACCCAACGCATGTATTTACATACCTATCTATTTTTGTCTAGTAGACCAAATCTGTCGTTTTTGTCCTGTCTTTCTGTCGAAACGACCTTTTACAAAAAGTGTCAGCAAGGTTGCAGCAATGAAATAAGAATATGATTAGTAGGTACCTAAGTAATTTTATTCTTACGCTTTTTTTGTTATATGTAGTTGTAAAAAATACTTTTTTAAAAGCATTTGTAATAAAAATACTACTAATACCTACTACTACAAAGGCAATCTAATCAAATAGCACGCAAGGTGACATAACGAACACAATTATGAGATAACTACGCGATTATCGGTCCCTTAACTATAATACTAGTGGTTTAATTAACAACCGAACAATGTAGTACCTATGCCGCCATTATCTGAAGACATCCACGTGGCATCTTCTAATCAACCCGGCCGGAAACAAATGTTATTTCCGCATTAGTTTAATGGAATTGCCTTTGCCTTCCGCCGGATTACTCCGAGGAACACACCCGAGTGGCTCGCCGGAAGTATTCCATTGTTATTTTCATGTTCGTAATGTTATGACGGTCCCGCCGTTTGCTTTTTGTTATATTATATTGGCTGCGAAAATGGCAAACTTAAATGTTTTGTGGGTTCGCGTCCGAAGGGCGCAAGCTCTTTTTGATTGCTGTTTATTTCTTTAATTACAGTCATCATCAGAAGTTGATAATCAGTTGCAGTATACCTAGTCTGTCATAACACAGTTTCAGCAACCGCACGCAATACGTAACTACAGCTAGATTTTGACTAAACTAACATCCAATAATGAATCGTTCGTAAGAGCTATTTGATTACGAAAAATATTTTTGACAGTACATGATTACTGCATTGTCATTGGTGCTCTACACAATGTACCATATTTGAAATCAAACGGACCATTTGGAAGTAAGTAAAAACCGAAATGCAAAATTTGATCACAAATCATTAATTATAATAATAATAAATAAAATTTAATTTCAATTTTAATACCATTCTTTGATTTTGTCCTCGTTTTATGATTACTCCAAAATTCCCATAGGAAATCTGAGTGAACTGAAGGCGCGTGAAAAAGCTTTTCAATCTTGATTTTGTGGTTAACTTTTGACATTAATCCAACATTAATCAAACAATTTCATCTAAAGGATTATTCCATCCCCATCATTTGTTTCCACTTGCCATTGCAATCCACAATATTTGAAGTTTATGGCATTTAAGTATTTAGTATTTTTAGGTACCTAATCTGTCTGTATAGAGTGCAAATTTCTTTTAGAAATGGAAGTACGAGTAGATAGCGTGTTTTTTTACTCCTTTTAAGTAACTGTTTTAAGTTATTCACACTTAACAACATTCAAAATATTTATATTCCGAACAACTTATAGTAGGTGCTCGCCCGGATTCGAATCCACAACCGTCTGCTAGAAAGGCTATAGGTTACCTACACACGAACCTACATTTTAATTTTACATTGCTCATTTCGGTGAAGAAAATCACACCTGCGACGTAGTTCAATGATATGCGTGGAGTTCCCAATCCGCACTGAGACCGCGTGGGAACTATAGCCCAAGCCCTCTCATTATGAGGGGATGTCTGTACCTAGTAGGTAGTAGGACATTTAAGTTGGAGATGATGAGACGATGTTTTGTTTCTTTCAGTCTACCCATGATCATGATGCATGTAACTTCGATGAAACATCTAGAGCTCATCAAAGTTAATCGCGCTCTGTATCCCGTAGAAAACTGGCCTAATTACTTCTTTTCTTTTTACTTCGATCCGTACGACGTCTGAATGGATCAAGTATGCGTAAGGCTTTTATTGGGGAGTCGTTTGAATGATACAGTAATAATATTTGCTTGGCTTTCCATCTCTATGTTTATTTATTGGGTGCCGCCGCCGCCCGCGCGTAGGGCTTAAGATAAGGCGCGGCGATTTCATCGGCCGCAAATACCGCCATTTGATAACACCAATTTGAACACGAACACAGCCCACTTTATTCAGCAAATGTTTTATCAGTTTTTTTTTTTACTGGAACCTTTGACCGTTTTGATCATAGTTTCGATTGTTTCTTGACAGATTTAGCGTTGTAGGCATAAGTAGTTTTTATATCAAGAAAGATATGTGACGCGTAACATTAGAAATTAAAGCTACACGCTGCCCGCGTGAATATAGGGGGGGAAGAGTAAGAAGTAATATTTTGTGTTTTCACTTGCTAATTAAAATTTCTGGTTCAGCATGCTATAAAAGTGGTTTAGTTAAATTTTTAGACATATCATAGGTATCACCTTTTTTCTGGTAATTTGTTATTGTGTTTTTTTTATTTGATCCTATCCCTTCTATTCTGACCCCACTACGGGTTGAGCTGGGATTTGCCGATATTTTAGTGTTTAGTGTTAAAACTGGAACTAAACGACAGATAATCATTTTTGAACTGAAATTCATGCCACCGGAACATTTTTTATGTATAAAAATTAACTTGCCAAAAATTTTTTTTCCTGATGTGAACGTTAAATTTTGTCCCTACTCGCCCCGTTTTACGGTAGTAGTAGTAATGTACGATTCAAATAAGCTCGCGAGTGTGATTTAGCAATACTGTTCTGTCTCGAACGGCCATATTTTGTGACAATGCTTTGAACTAACGAAACGTGGAAGCACATTAAAGGTTATTACGAAAACCCTTGAGAATCAACCCCATTTTTAAGCGTAATTAAATTCAAGTCAATAGCGGACCGAAAAGGATCATTGAAAGCTGAAGGTAGAAATTAAAATGGTGGACGCTTTCGCCTACGGGCGTATAATCTAAGGTCTGATTTCAAAGCTGCTTTAGAGCAATGGGTAGTTGTTAATTATCACGATAAAACGAGAATGGCTGAAGTAAAAGGATATGTCAATTTACATTTCGTTGGCCTTGTTCTAATTGGTAAAGTAAGAACAAAACGGAGCTTTGTGCTTGTAAGTATTTTATCGGGCTGGTGTAAAATCAGTGTGCTGGATAAAGGTCTCCCAGTTTATGCAGGTACACTCGAGGAGTTTAATTGCTGACCCGCTGTGGAACTCTGTCGTATTAGATAATATTACCAATACTACACAACCGTGCACTAAACACTAAAAACACGGCCCTCTTTTTGGGCTTTGCCGAGTCGGGTAAAAAGCAATTGTTTCACTGTGATGGCGTTCCACAGAGGGACAACAATTAAAGTTCCCAAATGTATTTACCTTACCTACATAACACAACCTACTTTTAGTCAACGTTTAGTCAATATGGACGTGCCTTGATCATCCTGTCATCCTAATCTGTCTTCCACGCCGTTGCCGCTCATCTCACGGAATCCATTCCGTGAACATTAAAGCCCTTGGGGGCCTAGCATGCTTGGTTTTGTCATGGACTATTAAAGCAAATGCTCTCTTTGTAATCAGCATGCTGCGAATATTATATGTATACAGATGCGTGTGAGACTGAAAAACACGCGACGCTGTCTGTAGCAATGTAGATCCTAAACAGATGATCTCATTCGGACGAAGTTTTTTAGTGTTCCGTAGTTATGGTAGCAACAACGGAACCCTTTAAAATGTAGTTTTGCCTCGTGCGTCTGTCTATCAGTCCACGGCTTAGTTTAGAAACCCTTACTATTACTAGAATTGGCAGAGTGCAAAGCGGGTGGAGGGGGTAGCCTAAACGATCACAGCGCTCGCTACGGCTAAAATTGTCATTTTTGTCGCTGACCTGAGCTGTCAAATCCATATTGCAGTAAACATTTTCTAATCGTTTTTGAGATAAAAATATGGTCCTGGTAAGATGTGTTGTTGTGAATTGTAATAACACCAAGAAGAATAGCGACTGTAAATTTTACCAATTTCCAAGACCATGGTGGAAACGGGACCAAAGAAATAAGTGGATATTTGCCGTAAGAAAAAAAAATTTAGTTACCTAACCTCTAAAATTTCACTGAAAACAACAATTTTAATATTATTGGCAATAATGTTACTGACTACCATTGTCCAAAATTGTGTAATATAGTAAAATAACACAAGATTTCATTGATATTTTTCACAATATTTATTTACTTCTTGTTTGACAGCGGTGACAATATTGTCCATAATGGCCGCCTATCACGTGGCGCTGTCGTCGCGCACGGTCCCAATATGTACATAAATTGGGGATGTTTATTTCCCGTTTACAACATGGGTGATCGTTGGATAGGTGTTTGCTAAAAAGTATTCTTCGGTTCAGTTCAGGGATTCATTAGCGAAATTATATAGAGATAAGGGACTTTGAAAAGGCAATGTCGTGAGAGTTTTACTATGTAATTTATTTAAATTCTAAAAGCAGAGGACCTACCTCTACTTCTAGTCCACGTTTTAATATGCTTTTTATCTAACCTTTGAGAATGGTGGAGAGGTGTGAAAATGTAGGCGATTATTTTATATTTAAAAAGTACTTAGGCGAAAGACTTCATTTAGCTGATCACAACTGGAGATAAAATCGAATTTCTTCGCTCTTGAGACTCCAGATACGAGGAATAATTAGTAAAAAGACAATAAGTTACTTTGTAAGTATTGTTTTATCATATCGTTTACTTATTTAATTAAACAAAATGGCTATAGTAAAATATTTGTACAACCGTCTAGTTGGATGATTTCTGAATTACCGACTAATACCTACGCAAATAAAATGGAAATAAAACAGTTTGAGTTAAACTGTCAAACATAAGTACCTACCTCCAGTAGAGATTTCGGCGTTTGCTCGATTTTCTGATGATAGGGAGTCAAAATTACAAATTTGGTTACATTGATTATACAATTGGTACTTGAACGGCCTAGAGCATCATTATGAAAGTCAGAAGCCTTTTAAATAAGCAAATTATCTAAGTAACCGGATTTAATAAAATGCTTAAAAAGTATCTTATTGTCTTTTTTTACAAGCTTTATATTAACTTGCAACGTACCTACATATGTACCTAATGTACCTATGTATGATTGTAAGTGTGTTTGTTCGGGTGGAATCTCGCGACTCAATTTTGAAGCAGATATCTTCATCCGATTGCGCTGAAATTTTGAATACTTGTGTACCTAAGTCAGATTTTTAGGTTAGGTTATTACTAATTATTCCCACCATCAAATTCTAAAAGCTTTTTCGAGGTTGCATACTTGCAGTCTAAATTCGAAACTCTAAAATCAAGTAGACATAGCGCTTCAAAGTGATGTTATTTAATGATATTTTGTAGACAAACGCTGGACTTGCAACGTTAATTCGCTTTCAGTAAACAATGTGCAACAATATTTAGAAAATAAATTAAGTGTTATGTTCAACAATCATCTGCCAAAGCTGGCGTGCGGCCTTTATCAATTGGATGTTAATCGTTCCAGACTGCCGAGTTTCAGTTTCGATTAGGATAAATCGATATACCGTGGCTTAATGAAATAGTTTAAAGGACAAAGGGAAGTAAACCTTCCGACATTCGAAACCGAGTTGCGCTTCTGAAACAACACGTTGATCAATTCTATCAAAGGCGAAAGTTACCTGCCGGAATAATTTTAGTTGAGTTGAGGTAGTACAAGGTTAGCCGTTTGACTAATTTAGTGTTGTATCATCATCTTTCATATTATTATATGTACAGAAGAACCATTTAATGGCTATAATTATGATATTAATACATTTGGTTTCACAGTGGGCGATTGTACATTTGCACTATTTAAATTTTTTATTTTCCTAAAGCATAAACAATAATGAAATGAGGGTGCTGGGTGCCACTTTCTTTGTAATTGACACATTTTTGACATCTATATTATAGCATTTTATAATGGAAATTGAGGGTGCGAGTCGGCTTACCTCCGCGTGTGGTCAAGAACTGCAGTTCGTTTTCGGATCCGTCCGGGGGGAAGAGTAATGCTTGGTCCGGTGCACCCTGGACATCGGCTAATTATTTCCTGGCAGTTTCTGAGGGATATCATTGTCCGTTGGCTAAGAGTCCGACAGGGGGGAGGGGGTCTTTTGACCTTACTACCGTACAACGTTGCCTACATTTTGTCACAAGATTTTTGAATTATATTTTTATTGCTTTGACATTCGCGAAGTTGTCGTCGCTATAACGACTTGATACGCCGCAAATAAGAAGATGAAGAAGAAGAATGCAAAATTGAACATCGTTTCTAGAATTTTAGTTGTTATTTCATCCGTCCTACGGCTCTACCTACCTTAATTTACTCGTGCAAATCAAGAGAAACGATAAGTATGTTGCTTATTATTAATTACTTTACAACAAAAACAAATACCGGTTTCGACGCAAAACAAACGCATTGCGCTCAAAATCTCATTCGGGTGGATACAGATGTGCCGTAAAACCGCTTCTGTTTGAATAAGCAATCGCCCCCATCAGGCTGAGAATAAAAGTGGAGAACGTTGCAATCAAAACACGTTCGTGGCTATGAGGTGTTTTTTTTAAGGCTATACATGTTATTATTGAATTAAAAGGTGCGGGCAATTTCAACTCAATGATAGCAAGATGGCTAGCAACTGTTAATAATGAAAAAGGGGTCCGATTTTTGATAGCACATTGTGTGAAAGTACCACTCGAAAGTATCATTACAAAATTACAGTTCTCATTAGTGGTGTGAACTACTTAAATATTTGATTCGAGCGATAGTTTTGAAGATCTTCTCCAGCCCATATTCGTCCCACTACTGGAACAGGCCTCTTCTCGAAACGAGATTACTTGGGCTATAGTTTGCACGCAATTAAGCCCAGTGTGGATTGGGAACTTCACACACACCATTGAATTGCTTCGCAGAAGTGTGCAGCTTTCCTCACGACGTTTTCCTTCACCGAAAAGCTCAAAGTTAATTTTGCACCTAAATTCCGAAAAACTCCTCTGAGGTGTGAGCCAGGGATTCGAACCCACGATCCCCTGCTTGAGAGGCTGCAGGTCAAACCACTAGGCTACCTAGCCTAGCCATAGCTAGTTTTGAAGATATAAACCGATTTTTATCACTTTCGAGTGATGCACTTTCAAAAGTCGGGCCCAGCAACTGAAGGGGACATCTCACATGATCTCTTAAAAATACTGTAGTAAAGTATTATAGCATCAGCCAGAAGACATCCACTGCTGGATATAGACTGGAACAAGCTATGGGTCGTGGTCCACCTAATTTGGTCCACCCGGAAAAAATGCTACCATTATTTCGAATCCCTGATTATTATTTTAATACAAAAATAGGTAGTTAGGTTCGGTAAGTTAGGTATCTTCATTTGCCTGAAAGGCAAAATATCCAGAAAAACACATATGAGAATATATAGGTACAATTCGAAAGTGCGAAAGATGTGTGAAGATAGTGTGTATTGTTACTAACAAAACTACAGCCCTAATTAAATTTTTAACTAGTTAGTCGACTAGATTAATTATTACAGCACAATTCCCATGCTAATTAAATTACTAATCTTTTTTCATTTGATAGTGATATTCTGGTAACTAATTTTCGAAAATGTTTCTGGAACAACGAAATCATAGAACCGTTGGTAAACTCCTTTAATTATATACGTGATTTGCAACAATTGCTATGTATAAACAGAGTTGGGATCTAGGTAAATAAATTACCGTAGCTAAACAGGCCGAAACAGGAAAGCATCAAAGCTTTGTATCCACTAATACAAATTGACCCGAACAAGTCTTGTTCGGGGATAAACTGGGCTGTGGCTTAGGTCCGTTGGATTCAGCGCTACATTTTCATTAACGCTAACCAGGCATTATCATTAATCATTATTCCTTGCCGTGTGGCGAACGACGCGCAAATGAAACGGTCTATTTGAGGTCCCTTTACCTTTTATACAAGGATACAACTGTTGTAGAAAATTATAAAGCTTTAGAGAATAGTCACGGTTATCAAATTCATTTGAAGAAATGGTTTGAACAAAGATCAAGCTATTCGTATAAACGCATCGTTCATCGTATTATTATAAGGATTCTCAGTAAGCCTCTGACTTAACAAGCCTTAATCCAGAAAATGGTAATCATATCTGAATAAAAATATATAAGCATGGAAAAGCACTTACCCATCATTTTTCTGCCATTAATATTTCGTCCTGCAGAAAGGTAAGTAGCGATTTTCAAATCCATAGTTGATTGTTTTGACTTTTACGAAATACGTTCACTGTTGGAAGCTAATTCATTAGGCATTCGTTTTTAATAATTTATTGTTACTTCTATTGAAGCGGATCGCGTCGAGTTCACACCAGAAAATAAAGACTTCGGATATTAAAGTCAAACTATACTCGTTTCCATACTCATTACCCGGCATAGAGTTTAAATCATGTATTAACGTCGAATTAGTCCTTTCCGTATCCGTAGCGCAGCGTAAATAAATAATGAATACAGGTTCAGAATCATCACTGAAAAGTGCGGTGAAAACGCGTTTGGGGGGCTATTTTGTACCAGCCGCGGCGCGGGTTCTCGCTCGCGGGTTTCCCGAGAGGTTTAAGGTGTCTGATGCTTACCATGGGGCATGGTAGCGCGAGGTGTCTGGCGAGTCGCGGGGCAGGCTCACACGAGCAGACTGTTGCTTGTGGCCGGGTGAGAGTGCGCGCGCATGTTCCTCGCCTCCCGCCATGACCACGCCGCGGCACTGTCATCCTCTTTGTCTCAGACTTAATTGTGCACTGTCAAATAATCAGCTCTCCAGACTCACCTGATGCACTGTACAACGCCGTCAGTCAAACGTGGACAGCTTTCAACTAGCACATCCCCAAACGCCACTTGGTATGAAGTAGCCATCGGTTCGTTTGTTAGCGGAAAACTTTTCCCGCATTTTTCTTCGTGGTAAAAGCGGTGTTTGCCTAGTAGTTCGGCCACCCGTCTCTCAAAGTCGTGAGTTCGAAGCCGGGGTCGGTTTGAATATGTTCAAGATTAATTAAATTATTGATGGTCTACGTCTTAACAAAAAGTATCGTCAGTTTGAATATCTGTTTTCTAAATTTAGTAATTTTGGCGCGCTTTGATAATCAGATCAGTCGAATCAGAACATACGATTTTATTAGTACTAAGTATAGAACAGCATTATGGAGGAATATGTTGTGAAGGAATTAAAACTGGTAACGAAAAATTGGAAAAACCACATGAAGGGAGCCAGGCGAACGAAATTTAAATGTCTGATAAAAGTAAAAATGGAAACACAGATCCAGTGTTGCAACGGGATTTTTAGCAAATGAGGTCGCTGGGCTCAGAGATGAAACACGCTGTTTACTTTTCTCAGGGTTGTAATTAAAAGCTTATTTTTTTACTGTTCCAGTACAAACAAGTACCTATCATTACCTAGGGCGTAATTACTGCTTTGCGCATCGCTAGTTGCATTCAAGCTAGAAACATAGACTTTACTTGCTGGAAGAAAATACACCTTGATGTACCGTTATGCTGAGTTTAGTAATGTTAATGTTTTGATTCCCCTATCCACTTACACACCCGCAATCATGCTAAACGTGGCCCTAATGTCTTGTTACCATAGGCTCTGTCTACAACGTAAGATGAAAGTCCTTGTGGTACAGTCAGCGTCAAGATATATCGTTAATAACTTAAGAGCCCAATTATAACGAAACACGGTCTAAAGCGATTGACATAACGCCTTGATACCTATTCAATTATTTAAATACCTTTAGCGGCTTGTAACAAGTTCCTTCTTATTTTCTGATGGTGATTGTTCACAAAATACCAATTCTTATTACTTACCTTAGAATTTGTTAAATTATTGTATAATAAAATGGACAAACAGGTGCTATCTTCCTATCTAACATTGAAAAACTTAACGCTACAGCAATGTCCTTTCAGACCCCAATGAAGATTATCATCAACCCAATTAGACTATTTAAAAGGCTTTTTCCTTCAAAGGTACTCGTACGTACATTCATCAGATTTTAATGAACCTACGTCTAACCCTCGTCACACTTTGTCATGCTAAGCTTAGCACGTCCCCGACACACCCTCCGTGCGTGAGGAGATAGTGATTATACTTTCCCTCTTTTTGAACAATCAGTGAAACTACTCAATCAAAATAATGTTTTTTTATTTTTCAACATTGCTGCCAAACATCTCAAACTGATAATCCATATCCATTATCTCCTTTTTGATCTTGTTAACAGTAATGTTTTTACAAAGATCATGGTCCCGCGGGTCGTTCCAGCCGCCATTACTTGCCACGTAGTCGAAACTCATGTATTCGTCTTCCATCTCGATGTCAACGGATACTTCGATGTTCGGTGGGTACAAAAATTGCCTCACTTGATTTTGCAATATTAAAATGTGGTACACGCTCAACAAGGTGTTAGTAGTGCAATCCATTAATTTTTCGGACAACACACAAGACGTCAGTTTGTATGCCCGGGGGAAAA
The DNA here is from genome assembly GCA_949127965.1 of Pandemis corylana. NCBI lineage: Eukaryota > Metazoa > Arthropoda > Insecta > Lepidoptera > Tortricidae > Pandemis > Pandemis corylana. Next base: position 7,817,082 of record OX421856.1, on the reverse strand, counting down.
CACTCGACATTACTCTGTATATGCCCCCGTCCCTACGATTCATCGATAGGTAGGACAATGATTGAGCCCACGAATTGTCATCAATAGAACAAAAGTGATTATAATGTGATACAATGTTATTCCAAACAGAAAGATCGAACGCCAGCACGCCAGAATGGTGCGCTGGATCCCAGCTTGTAACTTCAACTCCGTCGTACTTATCTTCGTATGTTGGCAAATGTACGGACGCCAGCGACAAGAATTCACAATGTGACATTGTAGTCGCAAGTTTTTTCATAAAAAGCGTCATATAAATAAAGTCTTCTATAAGATAGAAATAATCATCAAAAAAGATAAAGGTGCCGTCGTGGCCGTCCGTACAAGTCAGGTTTTCAAATACTTGGTTGGCGGTCCACCACCAGTAATGTTTCTTTTCAGAGAGCTGAGGGTTGCGGTAATGACCGTGAATGTCGTAGGATTGCACACCAGTACAGTTCATAAATTCGGCTGCCTTTACATTCACATAATACGGGCAATCGCCCGATGTGAACCCCGGGAAACTATTGGGATGCAGCTGCAGTGAGTGTGGGTAGTAAATTTGCAACACACGACAGAAATCAATTGTTTTTATCACAGCGTTAGCATTTTCATCGTAATATAAATGTGAAAAGATTAATAATGTGTCCTGTATTCCTTTGACTTGGGACAAAGACAGTAACATGAACCTCAGAGCCACCGAAGTCTTCTGTACAAAAATCACCAATACCACTGTGTTTTTTTGTATGGGGCCGTACAGTTCGCTATTCAGTATTGTCTCTTCTTTATTATTGGCTTGAATGATACTCTCTATTTCAGATTTATTCATCTTTGTAGTTGTTATATTAATAGCACGAAATAAATGTTCCATGTTACTCAAAGTTATCAATTTAAATACCTCTTCATTTTGGGTCGATCTAATTCTGTACAAGTATAATATAAAGATAAATATCAAGATCACCAGAACATTCCTGATAGTAGTGAGAATCCTAGAACGGTTATGAAGCATGTCTTCCTCTTTAACTAGTAATTTAGCGGGGATTTCACGGAAAATAATTAAAGGTTCAAAAAATATATAAGAGTCTATTATAATTATTTTATAAAAATATAAAAATACTACAAAAGTACAGCAAAAAACTACAAAAATCTCACAAAAAAGTACATGTCAATGATTTGTCACAATCATTATTTGGGGTTGTCAATCCAAATCAAAGAGAAACAGAGAAGATTAAAGAGACGAAATAAAAAACCTCTGTAGCCTAAATAACGAACTAAAAAGGAACACGTAAGTAATTGAAATAATAATGTTATTTAATTTGTGTAACTTTTCGAAGCTGTACCAATAAAATCGAGTAGCTAGGTAGATATATACTTCAATTACGCAACCAGTTTTTCAATTCCTATGTATGAATCGTCCACATCCATCGGAATGGTACCTATTGGTTAAAAGCTGAGTGCTGAATTTTAAATCAGTTTTATCAGGTTGGTTATAATATAAAAAATTGTTGACTCCGGCACTGCTTTTATTTAGTGGCATACAAAAAAAACGATTAGTTAGTAAAACACATTATTAAATCCTTCGATTGAGATACAAAAACTCAGATGAAACCAGTAAAAACAGATACACTTAGCGCCATCTAGTTTTGAATAGCTGAAGTAACAATGTTAATTAGTATAGTTGTAAAATGCTACTACAATTCTCAAGCTCAGACCTTCGGTCCCCAGACTATTATGGCATTTCTGGTCATTTCCACATTTTTTGTGGGCAGCATACGTATCAAAATACTTACTTCAGAATCACACACAGTGGAAAAAAAGGATAAAATGGTGGAGGTCTGGCGCTTGTCTGCATTTGTGTATTTATATTTTTATCGATTTATCGGGATAGGAGGAACAGGGGGTTTTAGCAACATCGATGATGCCGTGTAGCAATGGAGTGTGTGTATTGGGCCAAAAAAAAAGTATAGAACAGCGTTACTATGCTCTTGTCATATTTCAAGTTTATTTTTATTATTTTTATAGACAGAGTAGTGTCATCTGTTATCAAGTAGCTGAAAATAAAATAATTAGACTAATTGACAACAGATGGCGCATTTAAACTTGCCATAATTGAAATACAGACCTTATACTCCGAAATTGGATTTTCGAAGTTTGTTTCGTGCTGTTCCGCTAACACCAATGGTCATTAATTTGAGTGTGAGAGAGATGGCATGAGACTTCGTTATGTTGAAGTATTTTACGTCAAAAATAATGTCAAATATGAATAAAGACATTCAATTTCTACATAGAGTAGAGGCGATCTTGGCTAAACTTTATGTACTTACATATTTGTAGAAAAGTAGGCATTGAAAAAATAATTTAATGCCGTCAAGTACTGTCTGTGTATAGTTCATAGCAATGCACGTTGGAACCAAATTTCAATTTAATCTGTGCAGTAAGTATACAAGGTCTTCCATACTGGTCTAGGAGTAAAGGAAAAACATAGAATGTACCAGTTGTTTCTTTTCTCGCGCAGTAAAAGCGCATCGAGGGAATGGGCGAAAATCATAGGAATCATGTTATAGGCGATGCGGCTAGCAATATAATATAATATATTGCCCCTTTCCACCTATACGCCCACAACCCACAATCATGCTAAACGTGGCCTTTAGGTCTTGTTACCTTTAGGCTCTGTCTACCCCGTAAGGTACAAAGACGTGATTTATGTATGTATTTTATGCATATAATATGTAGGTACACAAGATCTCAGAATTACTCCAGATTAATTGATTGACTAAGCACCCCAACGATTTTGCTCTCAGTACGACCCAGGGCTCGATTTTTGAAAGCACATCACTTGAAAGTGCCACTCGAAAGTGGTATAACTGGGTACGTATTAAAATACATAAAGTTTAAAATGTATAATGGGTTAAAATACATAATGGTTTGTAATATATAATGCGATTTTCTCAGAGACTTACAAATTAACAGGATTGTTAAAAAACAAACCTAAACTAACCTAAACCAATCAGATTACGATATCAAAAAAGTTCATTTAGCTAATAGTTTTACAGAAAATTGCGTTATATATTTTGAACCATTATGTATTTTAACCCATTATACATTTTAAACTTTATGTATTCTGATCCGCTCCCGGTATAAGTAAATAAATCAGCTTATCTCCAAAACTACAGCTCTAATCAAAGTTTTGTATCTTAGTTCACAAGATAAATGAGAACTGTCTTCTATGCTACTCGTATTTCAAATTCAGCACAATTTTTTACCACTTTCGAGTGGTATTTTCACACATGCACTTTCAAAAGTGTAACTAACCAGACCACCTGATAAAATAATACGGATCTTAAGAGACCGAAATAAGTTGGTCTTATTAAGTAAACGGAGACAGACGGACACACGAGTGCAGGAGCACAAATTCAGGGTTCAGACTTACATTATGAAGTAGGGACCTCAAAAAAGACTTTCAACTCGTAAAATCCATAAGCGGGTAGGTACAGATGGATCAACAACACTAGTTAATAAAGATAGTCGAAGAGCTGGAAAAACAACACACCCTCTTATAAGAATGTGTTACCACACCACAGATTATTTAAAATACTATGTTACTTATTATCCTGGTGATAAAGCCGTGTGTGCAAATTTCGAGCTCTACTAGCTCTGTTAATCTGCTTGCCACAAATACTACAGACAGAACGCCAGATAGGTATCTACTAGGTACCTATTTCATTAGATGAATTCCACTACAATAATTACACAGATACTTAAAGTAACTTTTGCAATGTATCTTAACAAGGGTATTGTTTAATATGCTCAATTACTCGGTCTTTTTCTTGATTCTCAATTTTTTAAGATTTTGAGATGACATCTTTTGCAATTTTGTGAAATACTTATAATAATATAATAATAATAATATCTTGGGACAATGGGGGCTATCGCGTGTGAATTTGCCACTAGAGGCGCTTGTGTCGCGTGAGGTCCAATAACATTCACTTTTCACTGGTTTTGGCGGGCTTCGTGACATAAATTATAATTTCTTTCATTTACCTGTTGAAAAGCGAGCTCCTTCGTGAAATTATCGTAAATATGGATTATTTGACAATGAATGTGAACGCTTTGAAAGCGGATTTTTTTTCTCCGAACAAAACGGAACTTCACAACATTGCAGCATAGCTACTCGATATGATGATAGTTATTTATAATTAATAAACTCAATGAGATTCAAGATTTAAAACTTTGTTTTGGCGCGGATCTTATAAAATCGCCTTCGACAGCTATACCCTCTGGACCTTAGTCAACAGTGGCGCTAACTAGTGAGCAAAGAAACGATAGTCCCCATTGACATCAATATTGACCTAGCCCCAAACTAAGCAAAGCTTGTAATATGGGCACTACACAACGGATAAACATACTTATATAGATAAATACATACTTAAATACATATTAAACATCCAAGACTCGAGAACAAGCATTCGTATTTTTCATACAAATATTTGCCCCGACCGAGGATCGAACCCGGGACCTCAAGCTTCATAGTCAGGTTCTCTAACCACTGGGCCATCCGGTCGTCTCTTACAAATTGCTGTATAAAAAAACTGTTATTTCAGTCCTTAATCAAACCATTATGTTCGATAGGTAACCTGGGAAAGGTTAGATTAATATGGACAGATAATTATATCTCGTTAGTCTTACCATCAATACTTTTACGATTCTGGTCTTCGGTGCCATCGAGATATTACAAGATTCCATAGAACTAACTGTATTCGATTTTCCATACAATTTCACGATAGAAAATTTAACTCATTGACACCGAGAAGCTAGGGCCTGTCGGCGGCTAAGTCACTACCTATTCTTGTCATCAGAATAGTTAATTTATTTTTATGGTTTACTTGCATTTATTTTTATTGAATTAAGCAACAAGTTATACAAATTCAATTGGTAAATTAGTTACATCGTTAGTCTCCAAAAAAATTATGATTCAAAATAAATAATAAGGATCTAAGACACACTATATTTAACTCAATACTTTAATCTCGGGTGTTATTGCTACGTGTGTATGTCCTATGCCGGCTTTCTCTCTTGTCTAATGCCATTACGAAAACTCCCGCTATTTGTCGCTCAAGTTTACAACCTACAAATAGCACCAACCTAACAAAGGAAAAGCTTTGTTCCGCTAGTAAAAATAGAAATAAAGAGTATTTAAAACTTGTAATTCATTTAATATTATTTTATAATGTATTTAAACATCTATTTACATCGTAATTTATTAAAATATATGTCAAAAACGTATAAAAAGTTGCTCAAGTGAATCGTGTATCCGGTCGCTTTATTTCACCACCAGGCGGCGCTCAACGTCACTCGCTCGTGTATCTATAGTTTCCTTCTGTTTTGAAACCCAAGCCTAGTGATTTAGTTCTTGAAAATAATTGTTAAGGTGATCTAAAGGTGTTTTAATTGCTTGTTAAAATTTTGCTACGATGGAAAAGAGAGTCGTCTTGGAGTTAAGGGGCAGGACCCCCTCACAGGTAAATAGAATCACAATTCTCAATCTATTGGAATGTTTAGTCGATACGTATTTCGTTTGTACTTTATGTGTAAGACGTGTAAATTAAGATTTTAATAGTAATTTGTGGTAATCGGCCGCTTTATGTTGTGGCTTCATTAATTATCAGTGTAAATCTACTTCCTAATGAACGATATGGCGATATTATGTACAGGAATTAGCCATTACCGATTGTTACGTTTCATGTGGACATATCACGCATATTACTGGTATTACGGTGTACACCGTGTATATCCATGGGATAAATAATACTTTTCCCTATTTACATCGGTAATCCATCGAATAAATCGATTCTGTATGCACGTAAGCACTAGAAACGGTCATGATGTAAATATCCCATATTGAGGTTAAGTTCGAAAAAATAGCAGGAGACTAACTTATTTACAAAAATATTCACATTGCGCCGTTCTTTAGCATAGCATTACAGTTATCATGTGTATTTTAAGCTTTAATTATTACCACTAAACCCAACAATATCATTGATTACGACCTGTCAATAATTTGTGTAGCTATTTTCGAAGTAATACTCATTATCGTGCCCTCAAAAGTTAAGTAATGTGCTAATAGTGCTGCTTAGTTTCTGATGTCTTAATTTCTTTTAACCTTGGAAGTCGTAGTAGTTAGTAATTAAAGTTTTCTGTGAACTAGTTCACCTGATTCTACTCTGCTCAATTTCGCGCCCTTTCACCTATTAGGAATTCTATTTCCGCAATTATGAGAAAGTAGCTTATTTTATTACTTAAATAATTTTCATACAAGTAGCAGTTGATGCAATGACTTCTGAAAATGCATTTCGTTTACACTTTACATCTGCAGTTCCATTGACGCACGCCTTACCGATACAGCGGCCATGTTTATTGCGTCGCGATGATTCGTGTCATCCGCCATTTCAAGAGAATACGTTTTCGATTTTATTCGCGTCTGTAGCACGCCGATTACTTATTGTAGTATTAACTACTTTAAAAACACATCCCTTTCATGTTACAATTAACGATAGCCCTGTTTTATCACTAGTTTGTTACATTTTCCAAACTACGCAAGTGCCCATTGCGTTGACAACTCACACCATTTTGACGTTTAGGTTGGCTTGACCTCGGTACGATTTATGCTGTGCTGTAGGAGCCAGTAGCAATACTTCTTAACGAATGTTTTACGTTTACGTTTGTTTATCAGAGATATCGCTCTCTAAAAATGCAAGATTATTTTAGGCGTTCAGCGCGATTTCTAAACTTTCATCCGATTGAAGTCATGTTATTGTATGCGTGCCAAAGTAACCTTGATAGATTATTATCGCAGCATAGGCTGCAGTGTCCTGATAAGACTTATTTACCACAAACCACAAATTTAAAGCAGTAACGTGTCTTTATAACTGTTGTATTTTGATATTTTATTTCATTTTTACATCTATGAGAGCCGCCAATCATTTATGTAAACAATTTGAAGCACAAGTACTTGCCCATCATATTCGTAACGTAACATCCCCTTGTGATTACACTAGATGGCGCTGTTATCAAACTAAAATATAACATTTTTAAATTTCAGGTCAGTGAGCTGAACCTCGATAACTGCAGGAGTACCAATGTTGTAGGTCTCACTGATGAATACACCAATCTTGAAATATTAAGTCTCAACAATGTGGGATTAACAACACTCAAAGGGTTCCCAACACTTCCCAAGCTGAGGAAATTAGAACTTTCCGACAACAGAATATCTAATGGACTCAATTTCCTTAATGGGTGCAAAAACTTGTCCCATCTGAATCTATCTGGGAACAAAATCAAGGATTTGGAAACATTAAAGCCTTTGGAGGAATTTAAAAATCTAAAGAACCTCGACCTCTTTAACAATGAAGTCACAAGCATTGATGACTACAGGAATCAGGTGTTTACATTACACCCCGCCTTGAAATATTTGGATGGGTAAGTTTATTAAAAGCATATAATTATGACTTCATTGTCTTTATAAAATAAGATAAGACAAACAAAAACTTATCTGACATGGTAGCCTGGTTTCACTCTTGTGCTTGTTGACTTGATTTGTTCTTGTACTTACTGCCAGCCCCAATTGAATTAGGAAGAATCCAGCTTGAGCTAAGCACAACTATACTCGGTAAATTGAGTTGACTTGTCTCTGCTCTTCAAAAGATACAGAGTTAGGTGAAGGGAATATTCCACTCTGGGGCCTCAAAAAGAAGCTAAAGTATGTGGTATCTTTTAAAACCTTCCTCAACATTTCAAACACAAAGGGTGCCATTAAAAAAATATTATTCAGGTTATATTGTGTGGTATCACAGAACAGAATCTTTTGAAGAGGTAGACAAGAAACATCTTTTTTTTTGTTAATGACCAATCACAGTAATAGTCCAAAGCAAAGACCTCCATACCAGATATTTTGCTGACCTTATCTTATTAAGATGATACTAAATGTAACATACCTAAAGTATTTCTGTTCATGTCTTGTCTTTACAGGTTGGACAAAGAAGACAGAGAGGCAGAAGACAGTGATGAAGAGGATGAGATGAATGGTAACAATGACAGCGAGGAAGACGGTTTGTTAATTTTCATCATTCATATTTGTAATCTGCCTATACCATGTCCATGATAACGAGTTAGTATTAGAAAACACAGAAAGCATGTGATTGGTCAGCGATATGTGTTACAAATTCTCATCAGATAGGTTTACATGGTGGCCAAAATTCAGTCCAGTTATTCACTCTTTGCACCCCCCTCCTTCTACATTTGCTATATATATCTTAATGTTGACTTTTGACATACCTGGTGTCATGAATAATACTTAATGCCATGTAAGCCTGCCCAGACATTGAAGTGAAATTGTTTACGCCCACCGACCGTCCTTTCTCCCTTTTATTTGCATACAAAAGTGCAACAGAGAATGCTATACTAACTTGTCTTGGACATGGTCGTTTCCTGCACTTGTAGGGCACCTGCATTGACTGTACATAAAGCATTCATCCCTTTCACACATTCTTATTAGTTACAAAGGCATAACAGTTGTCTGTGCTGTCACAAATGTAGCATCGCGCTAATGTAGGCACTAGTTTGTTTATTTGAATGGAGGAGGATACCTCTGTCAACTCCAAATTGAACTAATGTTACATAAAGTATTTTTAAATCATGAACTGAATACCTATGTTTAATAACAAACATTGATTATCCAGTTTTAGCCCTATTTGTCATAATCCATCTGCAAGTTGTAGCCGTAACTATGGGACATTACTGTAACCAAAAACTCTTATGTGGACGCGGCGTGTCTCGCGGCAGGCTCGAGAGACACGCCACGTCACAGTTTATGGTTTCTGTAACAAGCAACAGTTTCGGTTACATCTCGCAGATGGTTTATGACAGCCAAGTGGCTACAGGGGCTGAAAACAAATACAAAAACTAGCCAAGTGCATGTTGGAACACGTAACAAAGGAATCTATAGTCAAAATGAAGTTAGTTAGGTAACAAGAGCTTCCTATATCGACTAGAAATTTAGAACATATAGGAAGTAAGTAATCACTTTTAATTGCACTTTCGTTGACATTATTAATTGTACAGTAATTGTTAACTATTTGTGCTGTGAACATTACAAAATTACGTTGGTTACATATCAGCTTGGCAAACATCATAAATCTGAACTTATCTACTAACTTGCAGATTTGGATATAGATTTGGGTCCGTTGGTGATTGATGATGATGTGCCTTCAGATAGGCCTCCGGAGAGCAGATCCTCTCTTCCCGTAACACTGTACACAGTCTACGGGATACTGTTTCACATGGGTTATCTTACCAAACCCAAAAGTAAGCATCATATTTATGCCAGTGATGCTTCTCTTGTCTTTTTTAGCTGCTTATTTGAGGCATTACGAAAAATTTTACAAGATTTCCATGTGGCTTTTATTAAATTGAGTACCTAACTAACTTGTTAAACTTGTTCATGTCTTTTTGTAATGTGTGTCAATTCCAGTAATTTCTTACTTATGAAATAGATGGAACCTTTAAACTAATATGCCTAGACTACTCTTATCTTCCACATAATGTAGGTTTGTAAGTACTGCTGCCTATCATAAAACGGATACCTAATTGATCAAACCGCAGTATGATAGCCCCATTGTGTGTAGGCTTATAGATGTACAAAGCAATTGGTTTTGCTGTGATGTATTGTCGGCTGTATATATTTAACCAAATGGTAAATATGTAATGAAGTATATTGTTCATAGTTATTGTTAATCTTCAGTCAATGTGTGCAAGAGATGAATTATTTATTTACACAATTATCTCTATAATGCTACCAATGCTGTCAATTCAGTTTACCTGTCCAATGACTTGCATCAAGTGTGGCCTTTAGGTCTTGCTACCTTAGGCTCTGTCTACCCTGTAAGGGATAAAGACGTGATTTATGTATGTGTTCTTCTTTCTTTCTTTCTTTTTTTCTTTGTACTCTCAGATAGATACTTGAAACAGAAGTCTGCTAAGAAAAGGTTCCATTCATATGTAGGAAGAGTGAATATAGGCTTATCCCAGTGGAAATCTGCAAAGATCCTTTATACACATTTATGAAACTCAATCTGCCTCATTTCAAATCTAACTCCAGTGGCTTAGGCTAAGCATTGTGTCATTAGTCAGTCACAGCACTATTTAATACTTACACATGCATACTGATGAAAAAATAAAAATTAAATGTGGTTTTTAAGAAAAATCTTAACTATTCTAATTCAGCTTTACAGTCCATGAACTCCTAGAATAACATTTGGGTTTCTCTTGCTGTCTCACTCTTATGGGTTTGATATTGAATTGGCTAGTGATTCCTGAAACACAAATGTAAGAGCTCACGGACTGTATGTATGATATAGAATTGTTTAATATGGAATTTAATTGACACAAATGTTATCTTACTGTTACTTTTCTAAATGAGTAGTAAAATATGTTGTCTCTCTTTGTGCCTGGATCAGATTTGGAAGTCTTCCTCAATCAGAGAGGGAAGGGAGAAACAAGGTCATCTTCAGAGGAAGATGATGAGGATGATGGGGACGTCTCACTGAGTGCAGTCTATGATGAGAACCTTGGTAAGTGCTTTATACTAAATATACATAATAAATACTATTATTTAAAATACTCATCATGTCATACAGATGAGGCACCTTTTGAGCTATTAATTAATTAATAATTAAAAAACAGTTTAAGAATAGGATTGTTTCTAAATTCTGATTTAGTTTTTCTGTGTGGGTCAAATGTATCATGTATATTGCTGTTTGTCGCCTTTTAAAATTACAACGGTTTGCGAAACTTACTTACTAAATAAAGATTACTTACTTCTGACCTACATACATAATAATATATTATATTACTTCCCTCACGATGTTCGCCTTCACAGAAAAGCTTGTGGAGGAAAAGACTCGACAGGTTTGAGCCCGGTATCAAATCCACAGGGAAAAAGATCAGGATCAATAATCATGTATCTATTTGTTACAGAGGAGGAGAGCTCGGCCAGCTACCTGTACGAGGGTTCTGAAGAGGATGACGATGACGATGACGACGACGAGGAAAATGATGCTGACCCCAAGCCCAAACCTGCAGGTAGGCAGCCATTCTCATAAGTATCTTTTGTTTGACCACCACAAAACAGAACGTTGGCAGGCCTTCCGCTAGGTGGACCAACGACATCGAGAGTTACGGCCAACCCGTGGATACAGGTGGCAAGTTGTTCATTGTGGCTTCCTATAGGTTCAACATGTCTGCAACCAACCAATTAAAACGGAGTGGGGCGAGATTTGCATGTCAACTGTGATTGTTCCATGCTGAATGTGTTTTACTACTTCATCGACCCCATTCTGGTGCGTGGCTGTACCCCGTAAACGTATTCCCGGCATTATTTTTACTTTATATAACGCCCAATTTGCCTTTTAATCAAATATCTGGGTAAAGCAAGAGTAGAATTTGCCTTAACGCTAATTTAAATCATTTTATACCTAAATTGTAAATGTTTGGTTGTTGGTTCTACAGGTGGTGAGGACGCGGACGGCGACGGCGAGCCCGAGGAGAGCACTCGGGGTAAAAAGCGGAAACATGACGACGATGAGAACTGAGTGTTGCCTTAAGCGGAGTTATCTTACTAGCTCGTAAGTGTACAGCGCTCCGAAGCATCGGACAATAAACCTGATCACAACCACCCAAGGTACGTCGCAGCCATCCCTAGACTAGTTGTCATTTGTGAGATTGACCCCCGGAGACTAGCTCGCCGCTTTCACCCTAGTGTAACGCGTCCTCGCGACGCCACCGAATGAATTTAATGGAGATTTTTTCTATCATTATAATGTTGATGTCTTTTGCGTGGAATCTGTAGTTTGTTGTCCGACAAGTTGATGTTTCAATTAAAAATTGTTTATGTAGTAATATTTTTTTATTCTATTGACATACTTAATTTTAGTCTAATCATTGAAATGAAAGTGCAAGAATTTAGCATTAAATTAGCTCTCAGACATTTTGGTATCAATTATATTAAAATTAGATTTAAGGTAATCGAGGAAAACAGTAAAATTGTATGCCCTTGGAATCATTTAAATGTAAAATTTCGTGTGACAGCATGCGGCTTATTTCTATTTCCACGCAACTATAAAAATAAAATAGACCAAAGTTGCCTTTAGAAACGAGCCGCAGCTAGAACGTGCTGAAAGTAATGGCAGCGTTATTGATAATGCAATTACGTAGGTCCACAGCACAGAGACGAATTGTCGACCTTTAAATATAATGAAAACTGAAATGGGTACACTGATGTTCAAAACTAATATAACAGAGGAATGAATAGATATTTATTTATCTGAAAATGTTTTATTTTTATTTTTTGTACCTACGCTACGATCATTATCCCTTAGTCACATAGGTGCCTCGAGCAGAATCCGTATGGACGCTTATTTGTAATAACCTACGAACGACAATTTGTTGATGAAGATTACCCTAACGCATTTTGCTTGCTCGCGAAGTGTAAGAGTCGAAATGCATTGCATCTATTATCGTCTGGTCGTAGATGCATAATATTGCATAATAAAGAACAAGTAAAATTAGATAGTATTTGTGATTTTGCTTGTTTTATTATGTAATTAGGCGTGGGTCTTTTTGACTAAACAAACGCTTTTTCGCCTTTTTTTCAATAAATGGGCGCTGCGGACTCTGCTTTGTAGTAAAACATTTAAACTCACTGTCTAGGCTCAGAGTAACACTCAAGATACTCAATAAACTCCTTTCCATTCCATTATTGTCACTACATATCGGTTTATATTAGTTGTATACAAAGTGCATGTCAACTAAATCTCGATAATGTATTTGCATAATATTCGAATCATCAATCTACTAATATGACATGATCATCATTTTTATACTTTCATACATGCATAACAATAATAAAAAAAGAACTAATTGAAGTTCCAGTTTTATTAATTCTAATGTTAAGTTTTGTTACTTGTATATGTCGATCTTTTATTGTTTAGTAATCTCACTAATGATAACTGAAACATGTTTATCACCAACTTGCTATGAATTCCAAAGGGCGTCGTAAATTAATCCAATTAACTAGATCAAATCTTTGACATCCAAATGAGTTCAGAGAGTATTTTTCTACAATCATTTTTAAGTCTTAAAAAAAGAGCAACTAATGCACTGAGGATATCAATGATTAATATGAGATGTTTGGTTGATGCAGCGTGGAAACGTGCCAGATATGTTGAAGAGAATTTTAGTTAATAATTTTATTGTATTATGTAAGTCATTAAGTTTAAGTAATTTACAACTTGGCCTGTTGATATATATTGTATAATCCTATTAAGATTTTTATTTCTGGGATTGTAAAATAAAAACTAAACTTTAATCAAGCGTTTTTATGCAAGTACAAACCTAAAACAGACATCCTCCCAACCCAAGTGGAAATGATAATACATTTAATTAGAATTCGTTTTGTTTTAATAAATAATCAAAAACTTGATGACATGCAATTTTTAAGAGATAAAAATTATAGATATTTCCTCGTCAGCTATTTTGCTCCAAAAATTGCTGAAGCAGCGTGTTTTCAATAGGTATCACCAGATTTTCGCTGCCGTCATAAGTTCGCTTTATCTTTACAAGTTTATGGTCCAGGAACTCTGTAAGTTGCGCTCTCAGCGCTGTATCAGAACTAACCAAGAATTGTTCTCGAGATTTTGAATATAGCTCCTTAAATGGTAAGCCTGAAACAAAACAAAAAAACATTTTTTTATTGTGAACAGGCTAAAAACGTGGAATCCAACTTCAGTTAAGGGATTTTTGTAGAATTTTCTAACGAATCTTATTTATGACATCAAGGTATGATAATTTGTACACTAAATACAACATAGCCTGCAGTTGTACTGGACTGGTGTCAACGTACGAATGCGCAGACAACAGCTTTCAACGTGACTTGAGAGCCGCTTTGAAAGCGCGTTTTCGAGCGGCTGGTGGCCTATGGATATAAAGCCGGGTACTCATCTGAGAGCTGTAACTGTTGCACGTTACGTTACAGTAACTAAGTATTAAGATAGAGCTGCGCAAGTGCAACAGATTCACGATAAATGAGGACGATGACGTGTAGAGAAGAGAAAGGCCACGGACGCCACGGTTTTTCCGTCAACAGCGAAATATAAAATCATTAAATCTGAATGGGTACCTTGATAGTGAGATTGCTTGTGATTATCCAGCTGATACTGTATAATGATGTTGAATATTCCCTTAGCATTGGTGGTAAGAGATTGATACACGCTTTTCAATGAAGACAGCTGTAGTGCACCGCTGCGATGGGTCATCAGAGAATTCTCATACGAAGTCTCCTCTGTATATGGAAGGAATGTGGTCACGTCCCACCAAGTGAACCGGAACTTGCTTAGCTTGGAGTGGTCCCACACTAAAAACGTATTATATTAAATTAAAAACATTTCAAGCCGTCATTAATGAAAAAAAATCAAGAAATATGATGAATATTTGCTAATCTATACTTACTACAGTACTATTCAAATCAACTAAAAAGTAAAATTGGTTCGCAGAAGTCCATCTTTAATTTTTAGTTGATCAGGGGCCCGATGTTAGAAATTAAATCACTCGAAAATACTATCTAAGATTAAAATCAGTTTTTTGCTAGAAAACTACAACTCAAATTCGACAACATGAATTAGAGCCAACTCGCATTTCAAAATACAACGCAATTTTTCACCACTTTCGAATGGTACTTAACTATCTAGGGCCCAAATAAGGCTTGAAACATAATTTGGTATTAAAAGAAGTAAACAAACTTACATAATGGTGCATTGATGTGGTCTATGGTTGCGACGGTATGAACGTTCTTGATTTGTGAAATACTGGCTAGCACGGTCTGGGCTTTAGCATTACGCAGCATTGTTCCATCAATATTATGTATTATGAGAAACAGCTCCATATCATCTTCTGTTAACCTGGTATCTATTAATTTGACTACATCCCCCACATTTGTAGGAACAGTGTTGCATTTTAGAAGGTCTATAACTATAGTCTCCAAAATGCTTTTTATAGTAAGACTAGGAAAGAAACCATTAACAACAATGCATGGGTAGTCTGATAGTTTTAGCTTCTGGAACTGATGTAGCACAGATCTCTTTGATCCTATCCCATATAGTATAATATTGAAGTTTTCACTCAAAACATACACCCATTTATCAAATAGCTGCTCGTATGACTGGTTAAGTTCCATTATTTTGCGTTTATGTTCATCAGAAATTTGTATGGTGTCCTGATCCACATTGTCGTTTAGATTCAGGTTCTTCAGTCTCGCTAGAGTATGATCCGATGTTGCAATCTGGAATCATTAGTGTAAACTATTACATCATTGCTACATTCAATAAATCCACAGAACCAAAAAAGGTTTCGGCAAATTGAGAACCGTTTTTTGAAGATGGTTAGAAAGACAATAAAACATCCAATATTAGCAGAATTCAAGGTATTTGTTAGACTTCACAATCTTCTTATTACTTTTACAAATGCAAACGTTTTGATGGATGGATGTCTGTTACCCAATTCAGCCAGATCGGTTGAACAAATTTAAATGAAATTGGGCACAGATACATAATTGTAGGTCTGGAATAGAACAAAGGTTTTTTGTTGTGTAATATTGCGTTGTTTCCGCTATAAAACAATTCTTCGCAGACGAAGTCGATTCAGCTAGTATACAAAATTTCATCAGTGTATCCCACAGCCTATCATTTAAAAATATAGTTTTATGTGCTGCATATTTTTCTAAACTACTATAATGTTGCAGATTGCTAATAAAAAACGAAGTTATCTTAGAATAGATATGAGATTTCAGGTAGTTTCCCAAAGGAATAATGCACATAAGATTGAAAAGGAACCAACTAAGAAAGCTCCTTACAAATTTGGATCCATACTTTGGTATTTCTTTGTATCGAACAAACAAGGTAAACGCGCAAGGGAGCTACCTGGTCCCGAGTAATTTAATTTCAACATATTAAGTACCTTTTTACTAGAGTTCATCATAAAATAGTTGTCTGGAGTGACAATGTACTCTGAATCTTTGTTCCTTGTTCTGCTGCCTCTCCCTTTTCCAGTTTGAGATTTGCTTGTGGGCTTAATTTCCGTGGGGGCTTCCTCTTCTTCTGAGGCTGAAGCTTCTGATGATGACGCTGATGAAGCCTGAATATAGAAAACCGATCAAAATAAGCAAAATTATAGCCAGTGGCGTAACTTTAATGTTTGGGGCCCACGGCAAATTCATCCGATGGGGTCCTTCCTCAATATAAAGAAGTGCATCATGCTTCTGTGCTTTAGACCAATCCAGTTTGGAACCCGTAGACCTAGGGGCCGGTGGTATTTTACGAGCCCTGCCACCTTATTTACGCCACATTGTGGTGTCAATTTATATATATAACAGACTGAGACAGATAATAACTGGATCAACCTAGTATTCTAAGTGGTTACTACGCACTCGCCTCATTGTCACTTTCTTCAGGCACAAAATCACTGCTGCTACCAGAGTAAGCATCCTCATCGCTGCCACTTTCCACTTCATTTACTATTCCTAGAACAAATGTAAAATCAACATGTTTTAGTTTTCTTAACAAATAAATTTATTTTGACATGAAACTACCGTGAGACTTAATCATCATCATTATGTGTAATGAAAATTTATTTTGATTTCAAAAGAAAGGAATTACATTATCTAATTATTAAAAAATACAAAGTAATGTGGTGTTGCGACCCACCAGACAGGTTTAGTCAGAAAATTACAATAATACTAAAATTCAGTAACAATAAGTTCCCTCAAAAAATTGTAAATCAAGACCAATCCATCTGCAACATGTTCAGATCATTATATAATGTTAAAGTTTTAAAAATATATTCTTAACAATGACAAACCTATAACCATTATTTAACTTTTAATGATTGGGTTGGGTCTAGTTATTCTACTTTATTATTCATGCCTTTACACCTGAATATTAAAGTTCTTTAATCCTTCGGCACCTACTTACTTTTTTTAATAATATTCTGGACATTCTTAGGTGTAGCTTCACTAATTTTCTTAAGAGATTCAGCATAAATGCTTTTCCTGGGTGTTCTCAATGGAGACTCAATTTTTGGGGACTGACTCTGGAGATCTTTGACTTTATTCTGCAAGTCGTGCTTAGTGTGGCGGGATTTAAACTTGAACATGTCTTGGCCCTCCACATCATCACTGCTGAATAGAGCTGCAACATAATAATCAATTCTGTCATATTAAACATTAACACACAGGGAGTATTCATAGACCGTTTTTGCTATAAGCAGAAAAATTCTGCTACCAGTTATGAGAGTAGTGAGCAATATGTTGAAGCAAATTTGTCACCTAATCTTTTGTATTTACTTTGTTTTTTTTTTCTTAAAACTTATAATCAAGCAAATAGTTTTCACTATAGGCTCTAAATGTTCTAGCTGGTTATTAGTCCCCAAGAAAAATCAAATACACAGCAGCAAACAAGACAATGGCATGCATTGCATGCTATCTATCTATATAGATATTTTGACAGCATATTGCCTCCCGGGGACTGTTAGAGGTACTGTAGTTAATGTAAAAATAATCTTCAAATGATAACCACTCAGATCATTTATTATTTTATTTGATCTGAGGATGACTAATTACAATTACTGTTTTCGAACTTGTGAGCTGACAGCTTTGCCTGTACAATTTAGACTTTTTTTAGTATTGTTAACAACCACTGCCAGTTATTTCCTGAAGCCAGCCTCTCACGTTGGCCAATACCTTCGCGAACAGAGGGATGGATGTACTAAAAAGTAAACAACACATACATATGGCATGCAAAATCCTTTCCCATCGTATTATCTCGGAAATGTTTGTATTTGTATGATATTTGTCATGCTACTTCAGTCAGACTCAGACACGTCGGCATCATTCGGAAGTAATAGTGAGTTCACGGTGGGAAAGTATTATTATTCACTGATCACTGCATCTGTATTTCCATTTCATTTCAACTTATAGCCGTAGCCGTACCCCTAATACGATTTTCATAAGTACAACTCACCTGTAGGTTTCTTTGAGACTACATCTTCAATCTCATCCTCTTCATCAGAGCTTTGCTCTTCACGTAAGTTGCTTTTGGTGGGAGACGTTTCTAAAAAATCTCCGTATTTCTTTGGTTTATTCCTCCTTCTAACGGCTCTTCTCGGTGTATCCGGAGTATCGCTCATTTTTATTTTAACTAACTAACTTTACAAAAAGGAGTACTGTGTGTAATAAAATTAAACAGTAAACAACAGCCCAGCTAGCTGCGTGTTACCCGCCAATCAGCCAATCACCTTTGACAGTGACAGTTGGTTGACATTGACGGTGACGTTTGACACTTAAGCGGCCCTCTCATCAAAGCCAAATTTTATTATCCCGACATTTTGCAGCGCCACCATAGATTACAAGATTAGTGGAGGTAATGCTTCTTTCAATACAGGAAAGCAAAGGAGTTAAAAGCCACACAGCCCCATGTATAAATATTTTTCCCATTATTAAATTCTATCGTAGTCTTTCCTAGTCGTGTCCTGTTTGCTGCTCATGGCTTCCGTGAAGCGATAGTGAACTTTGTGGCGAGCTACGGTGAGAAGCAGCCGGCAGCTATTTAGGGGTAAAATGAAGACGCGTCTTCTCTTCAAATTTCCAATTGCTCGGCACAAGGTTGCCATTTCGCTCATACTTATAATCATTAATATGAAAGTAAAAGGGATAGTATGATACGAACTTTCAATTGGGAAATGCTGCCAGCGTAGTGGTACTATGCCATGGGCGTCCGCCCTCCTTTTTTAAACATTAATTATTTTATTTTAAGATTAGTTTTAGTTTACTTTTCAATTTGTTTTTAATTTAATCATAGTTTAATTTATTTTTAATTCCCATTTGTATTTTTTCATTAATAAATTATATGACTTACAAACTTATCAGCCAGAGAAAGCTATCAGAATTACACGTCAGCTTATAATTTCAGAGTTGTCTCCCTAGACTTCATTACTTTCGAGCATCCCCTTTATAGTCTTGCCTGTTAGATGAAATCCGACACAGATACACGTCTAGCCGCTAGGACTAAAACGCCAGCAGAATGGACAGAGAACGGAAAACAATAAGCGGAGCTAGTGCCAGCCATTGTTAAAGAACCCAGGTTTTTTTACACGACATGGACAACGACCAAATTGGTCACCTGCTCAGGTATTGTTCGCAAAAACGTGTTTCCTCTTAAAGAAATGACACCTAGGAATTAGATCGATTATTCGCCCCAGAAAACCCTTACATGACAAATTTCATCGAAATCGTTAAAGCCGTTTCCGAGATTCCCGAAATAAATAAATATGTAATAATTGCTAGAAGATCTTAAATAGAGAGATAGATGAATTTAGTCTTCAATTAAATAATTAATATGTTTATTTATTCTACAGTTCTGTTGTTTAGTAAGTGTAATTGCTACCCTAATTAAACTGGTCTGCACGCTTGTTGTGTTTTCTGTTTTGCCTCTCAATACTCTTCTAAAAGTCATCCAACTGACCTTAAAATTATAATCGAAATAAACGGACTATCAATAAAAACAAAAATATTTACATCACTTTTAATTTATTTGCTCAACTTATTGACAATGTCGAAAATCACAGTTATTATTTCTGACAGCTGTTATGTAATAGGTAGTTTTATTACAAAACAACAGCTATCAGCTATGTAAATGGGAAATGGGTACAAAAGGTTCATTACATATTACTATTTATTGGCCACAGTGTTTAACAATACAAGGTTACCTAAAATTGGTTACATCAATTTCACACAAGATTTCTGAAACCTGTCGAAGTCACTACAGAGACTTCTTACCAATAGAGTTGTTGACTGATATTGTTAAGTTTCCATTGAAACATATAGAGTGGCGTTACAACTGGCCCTTGATACTGTGATTGTTTTCGTGTTTCCATGTTGTTAAACGGATTTGACCAAGAGAAATATCACCTCCTTACGGCTAGACTAGTGTGGTAAACACTGCAAAGAGTAATCACAACTTGGAGTTATTTATGAAAAACATGAACATTAACCTGTACAGTGCTAATGTTCAGAAAGAAGTAGTACCTAATTAAAATGTAAAACATTTATAGATGGCCATTTAATGGTTAATAATCTTAGTAAGTAATTAGGTAGTAAAAAAATAGAAACTATACAATCTAAGACAAATCTTGGTCAAAACCAGTTTAACAAATCAGTTTGGTTAAACTTTAACATGGGATTGCTCCCAACCCTTAATCGTCTTTTTCATCAGTATCAACGGGACGAGGTAATCAATAATCGTAATTCAGGATCAACTAATCATTTGAACGATTTAAGTGAGCAAGAATGAGGCCGACATACTAACTGGTGCCGGCTCGGACGCGCCGCAATGTACAATCGACGAAGCGAAACCAACTACACAATACTTTTATACATTACCACTTCACTCAATTTAAATTATTCATACATAAATAATAGAGATGAAAATTTTGCTTCTGTGTGTCTGTTATATCTATGGAAATTTTAAGAAACATCACAACATTTCATTGGAATATTATCATCGTTATGTTATTAAAAAAAATGACGATTTCTCCTGTGATACCACTTAAAATAGTACTTACAAATATTATTATTTTAATGGTGGGATCGTAGCTCATCTATATACAATACCAACGGTTTTAATAGACTCATTACAATCACTTGAGTCGCCTAAACTTCTAGAAATGCTACAGCAGCAGCGCGGCCAGGCGCCGGGAGCCGACAACTACGTAACACGAGCTTTATACAGGTTTATTGCGTTCCTTTACCATTCTACTTCAACCATTATGTTCAAAAGTTCCTACTTTTAAACATCTACTGACAAATCTTATGTAATTGGATATTTTGCATGGGAATGAGATTACTTTGTTGAATAAATTCAAATTTAATTATTATTACATCAGCACAGAGGAATTTCTACTTTTCATTAAATATTTCATTTTAATACAATAAATAAAAATAATTGTTAGCCGATCACTTTTCGCGTAATCGTAGGATTAAATTTACATGACATGGATATTGGATATTTCTTTTTTAAACGACATGAGCTCCGTATTCATTTATACATAGCAATAATTTACACAAAACATAACTGCAACAGTGCAATAGAACTTCCACAGAAACTGCATGCAAAAGATAACTCCAAAAGCTTTAACACATACGATAAAACCTCCGCTACATCCTTACTACGTCAACGCGCAAAAAGCGTCCAGCAAATCTCCGTAACCTACACATTAAAAGTAATCATTACAAAGCGGTACACTAACCGACCGCGAGAGACAAAAAACATTAGGATCGAAAATCGTCTTGAGATCAATCATAGTAAACAAAGGATGAATCCGTAGATCCACAACTACATACGAACACGTCCACTGGCACTCGTCACTGTGGTCCGACCATCGTGGCCACTCTACACTATATGGCTCTGGACAGGGTCGGTGCTGCGTCAGTTGTAGCGCAGCATCAGGCCGCGCAGCAGACACTGTTCGAGTATGGACTCGGTCGCGTGACTCGCGTGTCATGGGTGGCGGTGTAACACGTGGGTGTCTTTGGTATAGTGGGGGCGCGTCGGGTCGCGGCACTAGGCTTGCTTCACGCGCTTGCGCGGCGGCCCGATCGGCGGGATCTGCTGCTGCTGCGTGGCGAGCGCGCGGAACGCCTCCGCGATCAGGTGCGGGTGCGACGATATCATGTTCTTCCAGCCCGCTGTGTCCATAACATCTGTCGCATGGCTCCTGGAAACAAAACGACAGCTTAGTTGTGTTATAAACTAAACGGAGATAATACTTTGCCACTTCGCGAAATAGTGGTATAATAATATTACATTACAGTAAACTCCGAGGGTGGTGAAATAAAGAATGTGCAGAACTCGTCGCACGAGCCAAAAGCGAGGGCGATAAACATGCGATCTGAGGCTTTCGTTATCACCAGATCACCACCCGAGGTGTGTACACAATTTTACGTCTTCCCCTGACCAGGAAGTGGAAATGCTCGCGTAGCCCTTACGGCCCGGGGCGACGTAAACGTATTTGTTGCGTCATGAGTCGCAGATAAACTAGTCTCGGCTTGTAAAGATCGTTTCCCGTATATTGAACGATAGCAAATTTCGTTGTTTAAAATTCTGATTTCTAGTAATTGCAGCCTCTAAAAAAGGTTTGGGTCTTTTAACCCCTACTTAGCTAAAGAAACGAAAATATCTCAAAATTAATCAAGTTAATCAGATTAATCAAGCCTCAGCAGGCGGTTGGGTTTGTTTGACTGACCACCGGTACTAATACCGTACTACTACTACTAAATACCGGTGACAACTATTTCCGCACATTGGTATATGTTCAAAGTGTATGTATTTTTTTTATATATGTAGTATTACATCTGCCATCAGTCGCAAGACTATAATCAGATCTTTTGAGAGGTTAGTGGCGATTGTGAGGTGGACCATCGACCAACTCTCACATCCTTAAGGGAACACATTTTCCCTTTTTAGACGTTTTAGATAGCTAGGCTCCTAAAGTGTATATGTGAATAAAAATTACGATAAAAACAATTAAGAGGACGGTTCAGTCAAATTAACCCAACCATGCATCTGCTTAAATATTCCAGAATAATTTTAAGACACCTTGTCTAGAGGAATATATCACTAAGCATTCACTAAAATGCGTTTAACCTTTTCGGCGCCAACGACACATATATTAGCACCGCAGGTTCAACGCCAACGACCTATATTTAAACGTCCATTATTTCTGTGCAAGAGCAACCTTCGCTCAATTGGGTTTAGGTTCAACTTAAGGCACCGCAATAAAGAAGTCTGGCGTATGGGCGAGGTCTCTTGTATTTGACGTGGCGGCGAAAAGTTTAACATCTTATGCGATAAATAACAGCAATAACTATACTCACGTGTTAATGAAGTCGATGGTCTGCGCCTTGAGCTGGTCCGCGGAGTGCAGGTCGGCGAGGATCAGCGTGTCGGCCGCCGTCTCCACGGACAGGCTGAGACAGAGCGCCTCTTCGCACATCACTTTTAACCGCTCCAACGCGTACTGAAATGGAAAAAATCGCTCGATAAATATATTGGGACCAGTTTGATTACGAACTATTAATACGGTAAACAAGGATGTTGGGTGAAGGTGTAAGAAAGGTTGCATGAGATTTATTAAATTTTATTCGATACTGAAGACGAATGGTTATTTGCTGGTAGCTCAATGATGCAGTTTCTCCAATTAATGAATGATATCATTTTTAAACTATCCAATATCATCCTAACGTTCAAAACCACCCCCAGTGTAACTGAGCACTATTACATAACCCGGCAACAACGTCAGCTTTCTCAGGGTTATTACTGTATAGACGCAGATTTATTTGGCAGAATTATGACCACCTCGTCATGCGTACACAACCTAACGATAACTCTTGCAATATCGCATGGTACATTTGGTATCAGTTTTAAGAATATAACACATTCTGACATGAGTGCGCGTAATTCGTAAACATATGCTACGAGAAGTGGCATAAAAAGCGTAGTGTAGTGTGCAATGTTTTGAGAGTGTTTGTACACAATTGGGGTGCTACCTTGTCAGCGGCTGCTAGTAAATCATCGGCCATCTTGTCCAGGTTCGGCGCTCGGCCCGTGTAGATGAAGCGCAGCATCTCTCGGAGCACTTCATGATCGACGTCTGTTATGTCCACGCGGTTGCGTTTGCGTTCTTCCATCTCATGCTCGAACATCGCCGCGAAGACAGGACTCCGGGCTGGAATAGAAACAGCGAAATTAGCAAAACGCGCAAATAAAAAACAATAGGGATTGAAAGTAGGCAAAAAATCCGCTCAAATTGTTTGCGTAACAGCAACTCTTGTAAATACAGTTTGTCCACTTAAATCCGGGTGGATCCCACTATTTCTATTATGAATTTCTATTGATAGAAATACTGGGACAGATTCTCCCACTATTTCTATTGCTGGCGGCGGCGACAAAAAAAGCTGCATCACCTCTTAACCGTATTTCTCAACCAATGGGAATCAGAGGGACCGACCGTTGAAGACACACTGTTTCTTTCAGGTACTAACGGTTTTTTTTACCTCAACAGTAATAATGGGATTTAATTTGGAAGAAACGCTTGTCTTACTCCTTCTATTTTGTATTTCCATGGAAATAGTGGTATAGGTACACCCTTAAATCCCCACATAAGTCAGGAGTGTGTAATACTATGATTCGAGTATCATCGTCAAGTCAAGTAATGAGTAAGTCCTGAAGACCTAGCAGATGATCTAACTTCTAAGGTCGTGGTATTAATCGACTGTCGTTAACTCTAATTTACTAGCAAACTGACCCGACCTGACGTAACGTCTTTGAATAGTACCTACGATGTACATTTCCAACGCGCCTAATTAATTAACTATTTCGTTCATGTATTATATCGCAGAGGGGATTACTTTGCATATAAATTTTCCATTAGTATAATTCATTTCCAATTAAATTACTAAATAAAATGTGGTTCTGTAAGTCTAGGGAAACGGAGATTCACTGCAGAGCCGTATCATTTAAAAATCATAAAAGTAGCAGAGCTCCTAGGAGTCTGAACCGACGAAGTGAGTGTACAACATTTTTATTTGGCAATTTTAATGTAAAGTGGGCAACGAGAGAGTACTAGATAGCGAGCTGTGGCCCACATTTTTTCTACTCTTTTGGGTGCAGCTGTAATGTGCTCTCGTTTCAAACTTTCTAGTTCACCAATTTGGGAACAAGCCCTAGTGGCTGGAATCTAGGCAGCTGGGTGGCCTGATTTACTGTTCTCACCATCGCACTTGTTTTATGTCATGCGACAACAGCCGTACTTTATAACCAACTTCCTAACTAAATATAGTGGCGTGGTAAGCTAAATTTGTCACTCGATAATAATTTTATCCTATTAATAATAATATCTCAAAACCCCAAGCAAAAATGGGTCAACGTTACAAACTGTAACAATAGGTAATTAAATTATCGACTAAAAATTATGTTGAATGCGTCATGCATGCACCATGGTCAATGTAATTATTTGTTTTTAGTATTATAGGATGGAAAATCTAAGAGGAAATTGCGAGTCCTAACCGCATCTTATTGTACTTATTTGTGTGAAAACATTAATAGAAACCTATTGAGAGTAGCTTTAGCTCACAACATAAGCTTTATCAATATGTTGTAAAGTTGCGGTTAATTACTACGCAGTTATATTAAACAACATAAATACATTGTGTATTTGAGTAGGTTTGATATAATACTAGAATTAAGCCTTTTGGAACCAAAGTAGGCGTAGGCGTTATATCTACTGAATAAAATAAAGAATCAAATGGTTTAGTTGTGCAATGATACAAAGTATTCTCACCGTTAACTACTAAGATGCGACTGACAAAATCATGCATAAATAAAAAATAGGTAGGCAAAACAAAGAACCGTTCCAGTAACAAGACTCGTCCAACATTCGGTAACTGCAGAGGTACAGCGCGACTCTTAGAGTAAATGAGCTACACGAAGTATTGAAGCAAGTAAAACAACATACCTGCTAATATTGCTTTGTGCGCTTGGAACTCCCTGCCGCCGACGGCGAGCGTGACGTCGGAAAACCTCTCATTGTCGAACAACGCGCCGAGGTCGTCCGAGAGCCGGCACTCCGGTACTTTAAACTGGACCACATTGCTCTGCCCGCTGATGTTTATGCTGTCCGCCACCACGGAGACTTCGCAGAATATCGTTAGCTTGTCCTCGGGTAGCAAGCCGTTCGCCTCGTCTAATAGGAAATCTCTGGAAATGAGAATGGTGTACGTTTATTACATGTTGACGACTGACTATTTTTTTTAAGATAAGGGAGCGTCGGTCGATGACGTGTTGTTCGAAAAGCAAGGTCTCGACAAAAAACCAGGGAATATTAAGGAGGGATGTTTAGTATAACCAATATACGGTCAAAAAAACATCGTATGACTTATGGACGCACCCTAACATCCATGAGGATCACCTGGCATTCTGACGCACACATAAAAGCATACCTATATATCTATTTTTAAGCAAATAACCTGATGATATGTGCGAACACGATGGATGCTTTATGTTCGCGACCAAAGCAAGTATGCTAAGGCATTCCAGTTCCTCTTTCGGATTCATATTATACACAATCAAGCGATTAGTAGTTTCAAAGCTTTTGTGACTTCGTAACGCATATAGTAACAGATATGCCCGGTATAATGGGATAAAATTCATTTCAATTGAATCTTTTGAAGACCGGGAATGACTTATTATTCAATAGCCCATACTTGCATAGTGATAGGTGAACCGGAAGACTTACGAAGTCAACGCCCCCGATTGTCCGGTTTTAAGGACTGTGACTAACACTCGTAAGTCACTTTATAATTAGTAGCAGGCGCGATGGTCACATTATTGACGCAGTTATGCGGTGAGCGTAGGGTGAGATATTTATTGCGCCGATAATATTAAATGCATGCGTTATTGTTTAAACGATAATTATACTCTTTTAAACACGTGTTGGAATGTACGCGGCAATTTTATGGCATTTATAATAACTAGGCATCCAAAAATTAAACCATTACTTGTTTTATTGCTATGATTATTACGACAAATACGTGCAACAATATTAAGTAGGATTTCAGCAGGATTATCTCGTAGCACTAAAGGATTAATCCACCCACAAAATATACACAAAAACCATTTAAATTTAAAATAATACCGACATGTCGCATAACATTTCTATTCTGAAATGGCTATAGCAACCTGATAAGCGCCCATAATCTTCCCACAACGCGCATAAACCGAGTTCATAATAAATGCACGCGTTTTATAGTCATAACAAAACTAACATCTAATGAACGGGTGGTAAGTACTGGCCAGATAAGTAATATCTGTGAGTGTTTAATGTGGCGATGCTTCGTCGAGTGCCAGCGTCAATGCACTTCACGCACGTTTTACGAACAAGTTCAAACACAACTTGGAACTTACCACGACACCGCGACTAAGTCGTGAGACTTGATCCGTATCAACTAGATATATCACACACCCTTTTGATAAAGATAATGCTCTACGGAACTTTCCAACGTGTCAAACGGTTTTTATCATTAATCGCTTTACAGGTTAGATTTGCATTTTCACTTCGTACTCATTCAAATTGATAAAAACGCGTTATTTTTTTTGGCTAAGTCTTTTAAATAAATTCACTTGAAGATACAAGATTTATAAGGTTCCCGACACTAATTTTATGGTAATTAACAGACGCGTAGAAAACATCAAGGTGAACTGAGTTAATGTTGGGTTGTGGGTAGTATTAAGATTGTAGTGTTGCAACATTAAACTGTATATGAAGACTTACCTCCGAATGAACTTTTTGAATCCCCAGTCTTTGCCTTGCACGAATCTGTATGCGCGCTGTGACTCCATCGCCTTGGTCTCTTCCCGTTTCGCGTTTAATATTGAAAACTTGAATTTCGCTCGAACCTCTGACTTATTACACGACACTAATAATAGATATAACGATAAGTAGTCTTTGCTCTCTTCGTCGAGTCCTTTAGGGTTAACACGGAGACACCATTTTAACTTGTCACTAGCACCAGCCGAGAATGTCGATGATTTTAACACTTCACCCATCTCTTCTCTACAAAAACTAAAATTGTTTATTGTCCACATGTAACTAAATTTCACCACTTTGACCTGTAACAAAAACAAATACGCTGTGAAGACGTTGTTCATTTATCATAAAATAGTAGTAAAAATACAATTCCAATGGACCATCGTTTACATGATTGCTGCGGAACGAATTCAAATTTGGTCTACAGGATATCATTTCTTTTCATCAATTCAACATTGACAGGTGTTCACTTGATGCTTGACGAGTAGGAATTTTTTTGATCATTGATGTATAATATTGACGTCTGCTGATGACAGTTACCGTCAAATAAAAAAATAACAACCTTACCAATCCATTAAAACACGTTCAAAAAACGGAACGCCTATGAGTAAGGAACAGTTGCGTAAAGTTAGTGAAAAGGTCTTAAGCACTGTCTGATGAATTGATGATCAATCTACCCGCCAAGCAACAGGTTAATAGGTACTGAAAAAAACAAGGATTTGCAGTTTCAGATTTGTATCTATTTGGTGCAAGTAGGTACTCATATTGAACAAAAGCTATTCTTACGTGTACAAACGTATGAATGCTTGTATACAAGATACATCTAAATAAACATGTGCATAAATAAGACGTTCGCAGTTGATAAACTAGTAAATGAAATTTTGCTTCGTGTTTATTGCGTAGTTTTGATAACAATTTAGTTGAAACAATTACACGGGATTTTCAATTTTTCACATAGGTTTTTGGTTATTCAATCAGACAGTTACAATCATGGTAGGTATTACGAAAACCAGAAATGACTAATATATTGTAATATATAAATTCCATTTATACTTTTCAACAAAAGGCACCACATACCAAGACTACATATTATATTTAATTTAAGGCAACGACCAGAATACATGTAGGTACGTATTCTAAGGACGGCGCGTAAACCTATACGTTAGAAACTTTGCGGTTTGAGCAAGCAACGCTTTAGTCGGGGGCCCAGTCGGTTCCGGGTATAGTGTTGGAGCAAGGTGAAGGTCAGGAGGAATAGGTGAGAATTGGTCGCGGGCTGTGGCGGGCGGTGGTCGTTGCCCTCGACCGTTGCTTGCTTGCGGGCTTGCGGTGCTGTTGGGGCCTTCGGCCGGTCGCCGACCCGCTCCAAGGCCGCCCGCATCATCCCCGCGCATTTGCGGACATACAGATAACGCCCATTTGCAGATTCCTACTCGTCCGGCCAGCCTTATACGGCGGACGTGGACAGATTTATCGCCGGATTACTATTCTAACAAAATCTTGCAGCGATTATATCGAGTCCGTGGGTTCTGCGATAAGTAATTTAAACTTATTTATCATTCGTTTATTAACGGGTGAAAACGCTTTCATCGTCAAAGTAGAACGAACTAGTACATTTAATTTGGAAAAAGTGAGCCAACAAATTCCTTTGCCAGTAGGTAACTTTCCAACTTAGACAACAATTATGGCGTCCAAATTAGAAATTTTGTCTCCGGCTTTCTCTCTTCAGTTTATAGGTATAGTAGTTAATCGATTAGCGCCTCAACAAGCGGTTATCTAGTTGCGATTCTGTTGTTACTCTGACAGCACAAAATTTCGTAATAACTTACATAATTTATCAATTGAAATACACAAATTGGAGGTCGGTATCACGTCAAAGGAACCTCGTTTAGTTAGTTGGATTGGAGCGATTGATTGATGTAGACAGATAGCACTTATCATTTCCTGGATAAAAGTTTTCTCCTTGAGCACGTCACGCGGAGTATCGAACCATATTTCGTGGCAATGTCTAGTCGTCATTCTCCACATCTGGCTTTTAAGTAGTCGGCATATGGCAAGGTGACACTTATGTACCGACATAGTCAATAGCCATTATGTGTACATATGTCTGTGGTTACATAAAGCCTTCCGACAACGCGAACCAGGTCTAAGGTTGCGTTTCAGGGTCATACACTGAAGCGCTCATTGTTTCTGCGATCAATAATAGCCACCCACTCAGATAATAACGCGTAAATTGATAACCATTAAATGATATAAAGAGATGAATTGTACCGGGAATCATCTAATAATTGTCTCAACGGGCAGCCATGGACGTAACCTCGTTAGCGGTAAAGAAATAATGAACATGTATCTCTGTAAGAATGTTGGAAGATCTCCGAGATTGCTTACTTAGTATCTATATTAGAATGAGAGAAACGTGACCACGTGTCCGCGATAAAACGACCTAACGACATTCCGTGTAAATAAGTGAGATATAATTTAAAGTACTATCATACGAAATACATGAGAATTAATTCCGTTAATAACGGTCAACAAAATGATGATCAACAGGCCGAAATTGAACCGAGCCAGAGCGAAGACCTTAATAAGTGTACGTGCCGCCTCGTCGCGCATAATGCGGAAAACACCGTTATCGTTCGCGAACCAAATAGATTTTTGGGCAAAAAGCATCAAAAAGGCAATACCAGGTCGTCGACTATGTCGTCCGAAGTAAACGGTCGTCCCAATTGTTCCGAGAGACGGTCACACTCCACCCGTGGGCAGGAGCCGCATCGATCCGATTATTGCAGGCAGTACCTACGTCTCTTGCATGACTTTCGCAGCGACGACTGCATGTTATTCTTCTTCATAGTAAAATCAAATCAGACCTTCCTACGTATATATGACATGTGCGAGTTTCGACGTAACAAACTAGCTAGCTGAACTGAGAACAGCTCACTTGTGTGCCGGAACAAATATTTGTGACAAAAAAATCTGTCTCGGAGTCGGCACGTTCGGACCCTCCTTATGATTTCGGATTTTCAAACAAAAAGCTATTGTTGATTTATTCTTACACTAGCTTCTGCCCGCGACTGCGTCTGCGTAGAATTATACCTACACCTAATATAAACCTTCCTCTTGAATCACTCTATCTATTAAAAAAAACCGCATCAAAGTCCATTGCGTAGTTTTAAAGATCTAAGCATACATAGGGACAGACAGACAGCGGAAAGAGACTTTGTTTTATACCATGTAGTGAAGTTAAATGAGCAGTGGTCACGTTAATAAAGCACATAAAAAACATTTATATAAAATTATACTTCGCAATATTGTAAGGTTTACTTTAATTTTGCTAGATCGTGTCGATCATCACGTTGCCGGTTCGACGTCGTTTAGCACCGCAACGTGACGCACGAGTCATCACCGCCATCGCCGTTTGATTATTGGACAAGTAACGTAAGTACGTACACGCGAGAAGGAGGAAGTGTTATACTTCCTTGTTGGTTTACACATTAACAACGCTCAACAGCAACATTTCAAGTTCAGAGATAACGGGTGGCAACAACACTATTATCGTCGCGGCGCCTAGCCGAAGCGTCTCCTTCAGACGGCCTGTATATTTACGGCATTGGGTGCAGAGTAAGGTTTACGACCACTTTGCTTGATGTGTCCGTTGGGAGCGTCTATTTCGACGGTCGTTAGAGGTCGACCATGTTTATGTCATAATTACTTGCAACTTCATAACATGCCTGAATAAAACATTAAAATCTATACAACCTATACAGGACATGCACATCGACAACTAAAAATTGAAACCACCAGCGTGGTCAATTACATTATTCAATTTGGTGCGATGTTCATCGCAACGTACCATATACGATACGTGTTTGTATCGATGAAGTGCTAATATATGCATTTGCATACAATTGAACGCGACGTGGTGTGGTTTTCGTGCTTCGCCAATGACGTAAAATAAACAGGGGTTCGTCCACAATCTACGTAATGCGTTTGTTTTTACCTAGTCTTACCCCAGTTGACTTTAGCTTTAGCTCCTTCGGCGTTTTCCTACAGATACTACGCGTATTATTTAATGACTTCTTGGGCTTAAAGAAAAGAAGAACAATAAATCTAAATAGCTTCTGATTTAAAATACAAACTGAATGACCTAGCTATGCTTCCCGAAACTTTACGACCTTGATGCACAAGATGGATGCCGGCTAGTTTTAGTAAATTTCGTATGTCGTGTGAATATTCATGTAACACTAACACCTTGAACTTTTTTCGCTATTTAATGGGCAACTGAGATTTAGGATGGAACTATAAGGTTAAGCCGAAAACACAGCAGACCTAGCTTCGAAGAATCAAAGGTAGTGCAGATTTTTAAGCGAACTGACCCCATTGACTTTCGCAGACTTTTGTGGTATACAGTTACCAAGCCTTGTGTATTTCAATGCTTACTTCTCATTGGTAGAATACTACAAAAATTATATCGCGAAAAAACCAATGCTAGTAGTCCGTTTTGGACGGCCTGTAGTATAGCTGCAATTCGTGTATGTTGTACTAGTTGTTGTGCGCGACTTCGTCTGCAAAGAATTAATTTATCGCTATCCGGCGCGAAGTACGCAATATTCCGGAATAAAAAGTAGCCTATGCGTTATTCCAGGCTATAATCCATTTTTGTGCCAAATATTATCCAGAGATGTCCAGTCTTTCTGGCTTGGAAGGGTAACAAACATGCATACATCCATACTCAGAAACTTTCGCATTTATAATATTAATAGGAAGTAGGATTACCTGTGTGAAGCACCAGTTCTCGGCGACGGGCGTGTTGCCGTCGTGAAGCGGGCTGGGCACGCGGCTGACCGCCATCCCGCCGGCGACGTTGGAGGACACGCGCGCCGACTGCGGAGCGGGCGCGCCGCCGCCCGACCCTCCGCCGCCGCACTCGCTGCCCGACCCGAGCCTGAAACAATGACAGGACCTTTATTAAACACTGCTTTATCAGGGGTCCCCATCAACCACTCTTGATCACGAGGCCTGAAGGGCTCGAAACGCTGATTCGTTGGCATTAAACGCGATTTCATCAGTTACTTTCATATCGATGGTTCATCACCGTCACTGTAATTTTTAACCCCCCGACGCAAAATGAGGTGTTATAAGTTTGTCGTCGATGTCTGTGTGTATGTGGGTGTATTATGTCTGTGGCATAGTAGCTTTAACACGGATGAACCGATTTCGATTCACTTTTTTTCATTCATAAGCCAATTTCCTTGCGGTGGTTTTTAGCTCTTTTCCAAAATGTCATATTTGTCATAAAATAAAATTGATTTTATATTATTTACGATTAAATCTAAATTTCTAAATATTAATTCTGAGCAAAATCTTTCTCTGTCGCGTGCAAACCTGTGATGTAACTCATGTTTATTAATCTAATACGTACCTACAACCAAAACATGGCTGAAGCACGGCAAAGTCTTTAACTTTTTAAACATGATTGTCGAAAAAGCCTTGGTGGCGAAACTTTTTTGCACTCTTAGGAACTTAAGAAAATCAACAGAATGCTTTCGTAACCCCTTTTGTTAACTTCGTTTAGACTTAAGAACACCAACTTTTTATTTCTTATTATTTTTTTTACAAAGATCACGAAGATTTCAAAAATAATTTATGTTTTGGTATCACGTAATCCTCTACTGACTTAAGCTAATACGTAACGCAAATAAAAAAATGTTTTTGCACTAGGTATAGCAGTTTGGAGGGCACATATTTTCCTATTTACCCTTTGGTAGAGCCTTTTATTCTGGGTCTAGTGTCTAGCCGTAGAAGGTAGGTATTTACTTATAGTTAGGATGTCAGTATAGTAAGGTTAAAACAATAATTTGCCAACGAGCAAAATGCTGGTCAAGGTATTGGTATTGAGATTACAATGCGCTACATAAATATAGACAATGCAGAATCAAGACATTTTCCGCAAACTGCGACCTACCTTCGCACAAAGGAAATTAAAACGCCTTTGTGTTTGGCGCACATATAAAGGTAATAACAACTATTAGTTCGCAAATGACCTAGTGGCCGAAAGGCAATACCTGCAACTTCTCATGGAATTGAATGCAAGGCGAAAATGTAGCAACGTTTGTTATAAGCCAATCGCCGATCGAGTTTCGCCGCCCAAAACTGGGACGCGAACGCATTTACGTACGAGCACCGGCGTGCGTTAACAATGACTGTATAGAGAGAGAAGACCTGACTTTTGGGTTTCGGTGCCGTCAAAAATGTAGCGAGTGTAATCTGTATGAAGTAGGCCGTGTACAATACACGAGACACTGCCGTCCTGCGCGACTTTCACGAGCTGGGAGTTCGATTACCAAATACGCGTTTTAGAATCTGTGTCAGTTTCATCACCGCACGGACCGCATCCGTTCATGGCCCGCAACGCTGTCACTGGGCAAGTGAACGATGCGAGCTGTTGCCACAATACGCTGCCTAAGCCGCACCGGAGGAACAGCGACCCACGACCACATCCTGCAACCGTGCAAGTGCACAGCACAGTGCCCACGACGAATAGAATTTATCTTGGTCGGCTCATGTAAGACACAGGAAAGCGAATTACTATTACGGCTATTTGAATTGAAACAAACACGAAATAGCGTGTACCTACTGTGTGCAGAAACATTAAGTGCTATCCGCAAAATCAAATACAAGAAACACATACATAAATCACGTCTTTAACACTTACGTTACGGGGTAGATAGATCCTAAAGGTAACAAGACCTATAGGCCACGTTTAGCATGATTGTGGACGTGTTGCTGGAAAGGGAAATCAAATTAGTGATGGGTTGCTAGCCGCATCGCCTATAACATGATTCCTAAGACTTTCGCCCATTCCATTCATACAAAAATAGATTGACTTAAACTTAATCGGTGAAGTTTGCAAAAAGGATTAAACAAACGCATGCAAGATGAATTATCAGGCAATACGAATGCCAATTGGATTGGAAGTTGGGATTTTGCTATTTTAAAGATCCGTACCTAACGAGTATCATAAAAGCAATCAACCTACTCTTAATTCGGCTGACTGGCGACTTGGCAATAACAACGCAAAGCGACAAATTTTTAGTAAAATAATGAGTTGACTTGTAGTTCATTGATTACATGATCGAGAACCGTAATGTCGCCCAAAAATAGGTATACCGTCATTGTTTTTTACAATTTGGCATTGAGGTTACTGATAGCAAATTGAGTGATATTCGTTTCTTGTCGTTCAAAACAACAACAAGTAACTAGACCTTAGGATATAATATAATAATAATATTATCATGATAATAACAAATGCTTGGTATGCTAATGGGCTGAATACTATAAATACACCTGTGATAATGACTTGATTTTTATCGTAATCAGCGTGGCAAATACTTGCTGAGGTGACATTGTTGTTATTTCAATGCATATAAAGTAAATGCAATTACTCAGCGAGCTACACATTGGAGCGGCAAAATTATGTCAAACATATAAAAGTGTTACAGCAGTGAACAAAAGTAGGCTAAGTGAATTAATCGGTGCGACCCAGAAACTGACAGCGCCGATGGAGAGACGAGTCTCAAGCGAACCGTGGACGCTGTTGCGATACCGCGGATGATGCATTCGCTCGCTGATGCACTTCAAAAATGCTAAATGTACCTTATCTCGTCTGTAATGTAAAGGTACCTTAATGCAAATGCATAAACCAGAACCAGAGCAAGGCTGCTGTTTGGATGAATTGCCTCCAGGGACTCGTGACTACTGCGAAATACAATTGTTATTTAAATTGTAGGTATTTTAATTTAAGGAATTTGATTGTGCTGTGTTGAGGTAGAGTTCATTCAATTTGGCTTATAACCGCTTAGTAAGAGAGAAGATTGTTACCGAAAAAAAAAGTTGAAACAATCAATTTTTCTACAACTGAGAATCGTTTACCCTATCGATCCTTATATACAAGAAAAACGTGTCCAAAAACTTCCATTCCAGTACGTCACTTTTTAGTTCGTCGTTTTTTTATATGAATGGAACGTGACGTACAGGAGAAAAAAAACCATAGTAAAATCTGGGATTCATTTTTTCTTGTATGAGAATCGACAGGGTAAATGATTCTGAGTAAGAAAAACCCAAAATTGTTAAATTGTAGAAAAAATGATTATGTAGACTTTTTTTGGAAAACAGTCAAACACATGCAGAGGAGTTCTAATTAAAAACCGCGGAATCGCTAATCCGTGACCTGACAAATTTCAGTCCTTTCGTTAGGCCCATTAACCCCGAAAAACTGTTGAGTGAGCTCAGAGTAAACGAGGCTTACGGTGCCTCCCGCAACTAGATCGTAACGTTCGCGAGGCCGCGAGCCCCAAATTGCCTCGATGACAATATCGGATGGGGCACGCCGCGCCGGATTACACAGATAGATAAGATATTGCATGCGCACATTCCGAGGACGATCAACAATTTGCCACTGTAGCAAATGGAGCGGCCCGACCTACATTCGTTTCAGAGGTTACAGAGAACCGCACCTATGGTGATTATGTGATTAACAATATCATAGCCACTCATCTTCAGCTTTGTTCGTCTGACAATAGATACGACATTCTAGGCTGTACGCGACTGACTTGCAAGACGATTTGGAATGATGTTATCTAGACTCGGTTATCTGAATGTACTGAAATAGAATAAGGCTTATTTGCTTTTTAGTGATGATTGCGAAATAAGACATTGCACAAGATGTTGATCAGGGTAATGGGTGCCCTCGTTATTGTGAAACTTAAAGCTTAAAGACAATTAAAAGGCACTAAGTAAGTATACAAGTTTTTTTGTAATCACAAAATTGATGTAACGCTTTGTAAATCAGTACGTAGAAAGAAATACTCAATTGATCAAGAAAGTAGCCTTTCTTGTGGTCGACCACCCACTGGCGCGACCACCCCGATGGCAGCAAAAAAGGGACCAAAACGATAGCAGTGACGAAAACGAATATTTCCAATTAGGTATACTAACAAATGAAACCCCCATGGATTGCGTTGTGAATGTGTGTAGTGCTCATCATATTTCAAAATGACACAAATAATGCATTATTGACGAGGTTTAAAATGAACAGAGATAGAATACTGAAATATTTTACGTATAGTATTTAGTTTTAACGTACTGTTTTCCGTAACTCGACGACAGAAACTGCGCTTATTTTGCCTCGTTTTATTTATTGCATAGATACCTACCTATATCTTTAGGTTAGTAACTTGTATTTTTTTTATTATTTCAGTCAGGTTCAAGCGACGAATGCGCTTGGTAAAGTCAACAACCCGTGAAAGCTTGGGCAATCGCAGCTTATAGGTAGGTACGTATCATCGGTCTCTCGTGATCTTATTATAGATGTCATCCGACCTGCTCCCATCCTCTTCTAAATTTAAATCCACTCAACGTCTTCTAACTACATATCCATTCGGATTGACAGAAAACTCGAACCACACTACGTTGGATATAGATATTTTTTTGCATTATGGAAGTAGGCATGACTGTGTTGTAGGTATTGTCACGTATAGCTTAGGAACTATAGACCCAATTAGACCTGCCATTATGGCTTTGCCTTAAAGACATAGACCTCAAATGGATCGCGCATTATGGCGTTGCGATTAATTTGCAATCAATAACAAGATGGCGGTCACTTGAAGAGACAATACATGTAGAATACGGTTGTGTAGAACAATAAGCGTCCTGCGACGCGTGCACGATTGACTTTATTCTCGAAACAGTGCAACGACAGCGGGCGAGCCAAGGGGAGCAAGCAAATGAGCAATGCCCTCTTAACGGCAACGACTCGTGTGACTCAGACGCCCTGAGGACGACCCGATGAATAGGGTCCTCAACACGAATGAGCCGGTTGGGAATGTTTAAAGCCTTGATTTAAATAAATAAAATTGTATGGTTCGTGATGTCCTACCGAAAATAAATGTGATTAAATGACAAGCACGCACCACAGGCATTGCCATAAGAATTAAAATAAACTTATATACGTTGATAATCGTCTGAAACTGTTTGATAACTTATTTCACTTCAATTTCAACAATTCAATTCAGACACTTAACATTATTTAATAATATCAAAATTGACACAGGTAAAGTAAAGTTAGTACATATTTCGAAATCGTAATATTTATCATATACACTGTCACAAGGTGCTTATCACAAACTTTTTGGTTGTTTATGAAGTTGTGAGATACGCGCTTTAGTTAGACAGCATTTTTTATTTATATTAGGCGCATATATATATTTTATTGATAATAGACTACGCGCATAATTATTACACTTTATATAATGAGCCCTCAATAAGAGTATTTAAAGGTTTGGAGGTTTTAGGAGACTGTAGGTATAAAAGGGGTGATG
Source organism: Pandemis corylana (assembly GCA_949127965.1). Lineage (NCBI taxonomy): Eukaryota > Metazoa > Arthropoda > Insecta > Lepidoptera > Tortricidae > Pandemis > Pandemis corylana. The sequence goes on along the minus strand of OX421856.1, from coordinate 7,779,169 downwards.
TTATTATAACAAATAACTTGCAAAAGTAGAGTTGAAACACTTAAACAATAGCTTACATTTTCAAAAGTTACTGGTTAAGAAGTGCGAAGCGTACTGATGGGTTACTAATAAGAGTGCAAATTATAGGTGTGACGTGTAGAATAATCAAACATACGATACGCCAAGGCTGCGGCTATCGTCATCGTCACATAGTTCGCCGTAATGTGTAACAATAAGTACTCAATGTCAAAGCCAACAATAACCATAGTTTACATTGAACAGTAAACAAAGTGGTACCGGTGGATTAAAGTTCAATACGATGCGCTAAAGTGAACAAAGACGGGTCGCCAGTCGCTACGCAGGATTCGCCCTCGGAGCAAAGATATGCAAACGAGTTGGGAAGGTAAAGCTCTGAGTTTAAGCTCCTATAATAGGTATGTTAATGTCGGTTGTGTTGTCAGGACTGGGCGGGCTCAGAGAGGGACAGGAACACCGTGCACCCGCATCGATAGAGGAGGGTGGTCGCCTGCCGCAAACGCTCTACTCCCACGTTATTTTGCTTTACCTTGTGGGTTAACAAGAAATCTCACTAAGCACATCTATTCGCTGTTCAGACTTAGACACAGAGAGACAAAGAGCGCAGACAAGAACTAAAATGAAATGACGTGAAAAACTAACAATTTTCGCAGATAAAAAGTTATAGTTCCTATTAGGGATCGGACGATCGTGACTGTTTCCAAGTCAGCGGGTGCTTACTGCTTACACACATTCCGCGAGCTCCGAGCGCTCGCCGCGTGCAAGCGAACGCGGAACTAATAATGCCACCTCTATTCGTCCGGAGATGTGCGAGGACGCGCAAGGTGACCGCGCTACAATCAACACTTTGTTCACGTTTACAGCTTACCTTACCTATTGTAATTAACAATTCCATTACACGATACGAGTACCCAGAGCAAATATATACGAGCACAGCTTTATGAGGAATTTATTCTCAAGTAATTGTAATAGATTACGCTATAATTGCCATAAGTTATGTTAAACATGCTATGCGCTTGATAATACAAAAAGAGATAGGACACTGATTGATAAAGATGGAACGAGGAAATGTTTAACATGAATTTCAAGTCCACAATTGCTATACAACGACTTTGTTTTTCTTGTTGCTAGCATACAATGCGCGGTTGACCATCAAACGTTAAAAAAACAAAGTAACGTTGGAGTAATACGAAATAACTGTCAATAAAATGTTCATTCATAGATTCAAGGCGATTTACCGGGGAAATATATTAGTATAAATTTTAAGCGAAAACAGGAAATTTAACTTGCCCATGAAATTTAATTTATTATTATTTTGTACTGAAAATATTATTTTTTTATCAACGGAAATGATAAACAAGATGTTATACAGTCCAACACGAGGTAAATACAATGTGGTACGTACCTACTATTGTCGTTATCGATATGACATTGAAAGATTAAATAATCAATGTATGGTCTAGTGGTAAAACGGTCGCAAAAAAAACACAAATGTGTTTATTTCAGTGCCATACTTTTCGACTAAATTATACATGTCTTTCACAACTAAGTCTTGAAAGTGATAAGGCGTTGATACTTGTAATTTAGTGAGTATATGTGACATATTACATAACTAGCATCACATAGGCTCCAGATATCACTCCAAGATCTACTGGAGCCCTGGCATAGGTCCAAAATCGCTTCGACGCGACGTAAGCTAATGCAAAACTGTTATAAAATAGAACGCACCAACGGTTCTCCATTGTTTTCCATATTAGAAAACATTTTACACCACATTTTGATTCAATAATTATATAATATATAGGAAATGATCGAGGGCCTTGATAGCTCAATGATAAAATTCAATCAAAATGCCGAACAATTGTTTAAACTGATCGCCCTTAGCAGTCAATTCGTTTCCTGACACTTGCTTATGATTTATTGCGAATGGCATTGCAGTGTATCAATTGCTCGCATGTTTCTTAAGGGGGACAGAAAGCTCAAGGTCGTTTGTCAGACGTTTTACTGAAAAACATAGTGCTTAAAAGTTAATAACTTGCTGAAGCGGAGGCGTCGTAAGTGATACGTCACGCCCCGACCTTCCATCTGCAGCTGCCTGCAGTGACGTCGGGTGATTTCTTGCTTGCACGCAGCGTGAAGTATTGCAACGTATTAAAACTGGCCAAGGCAATAACGATGATATATAAATACAGTATAATATTAAAAATATCTAAAATCGTTTACGTACTTCAACCAAGATGAGCGTCCAGTTTGTTGGTTATACCTAGAAAGATAAGGCAAACGGTGAAATTTCACATCATGTGAAAATTATTTGTAAATAAGACAATTAAAGGACGGTTGCCGAACGGTCGGGAAGGTTGCTGGAAGGTCTAGGATCAAGGTGCCTGCGCGACTATCATGGGCACTTCAGAGCGAGGATAAGCCGCCATGCGGAAGCGAACGCGAGGCCGAGGACGGACGGACCAATTCACTAACAGAGAGTACAATCCGGAGAGCCGTTCAAAATATTCCACCTACACATTTTTTGCGCTATTTAAGCAATCGTTTTTTTTATGCAAAACCGTCAATGCATTAATTGATCTGTACGTATTTATGTAAAAATGTTAGCGTGATTGTCTTCTCAATAGCCGTATAGAGCGTCACTGTAACTTGCCTTGGGAAAAACGAATTATTATGTTAAAAGTAACGAGCACCTGAATTTATCAATACAGAAAAATATACAGCGCAGCCAATTTGGTAATCTGAACGTATTGTAATGAATAAGGTTGACAGCGAGTGTTAAAAGAAAAACTAAACTAACGCTTGAGCATTCAGATCAGTATAAACGTTTATGTAGACGATGTAATATTTGTAAAAACTCTACTTTACAAAAGAATGTTGTTACCATGAAGAAGAATGTACTTACCAGCATTTGCATGCGTAAGATAGATGTGATATAATTTTGAAACGATTGCTGGCCCTATTTGCGTGTTTTAAATACAAAGAGCAGCGACAGCGCGAGTGCGCGAGACGATTATGCAACATTGAGCGAAACGCACGTGATGGCAAGGTGGGCGAGCGCGGAGAACCGAAACCGACACACAACACCACACAATCCGCGACTACATCGGGCACACGACACGCGTTTGGCAATAATCTTTTCGAAAGCAAAGACATCGATGCCGAAGCAGCGTCGCGTGGAAACGCTAATCTAACTGGGACGGATTGATTTATAACTCAAACAAGAAACTGTGCCACCGCGGCCCTAGTGCACCATGTTCTACATTGTTTAACTATGAATATGCAAACAGATATCAACCCGGTGCAAATTTACGATGCTGACTGAGCCGCGAACGACTGTGAAGTCTTCGTCTGTTTGTGAATCCTTCACGACTGATGTTTAGTGTTAGTATTCGTTAATGAAGAAGGCCGGATCTGTTCGGCCTCAGCTTTTATTGCCCTATGAATAACTAGGTAGATGACTAAAACGATTGGCAAGGCCTTGACTTCAGCCTAATATAAATTTGCATGACCCCACTTCCTCGAGCACTAGCGAGGGTCGTTACTGTCGATTATATTTAATAATGTCACAATGTGTAAACAAAGGTCAGTCTCATTTACTACTTAGACAAAAGAACAGCGATTAACGTATGAGCTACTGGAACCTTTTGTTTTGTCGTACATGTATGCCCAAGTATATATTTTTTATTATGCATCAGAATGTAACGCTTATCATGCAGTAATGCATGTCCTCGCGTTATAGCCTGAATTCTTCAACAAGTTCCGTACAACGCAACGGTTTTAATAAGTTTGTTTCTTTTCCTAGCGAACATGCCCTTTCAGTATTTAAATGCAGTGTAGTACGGACATGAATACCCAATAAATATTCTCGTAATTGTAACTTGTCGTTTCACGGCCTTCTCCAGTTTTCTTTATTAACTGTTTAAGGTTCGCGATAAATGTGCAATTTGGCTCGAATCAGCACAACGATCGATTATTACGATTTATTGTAGAGTAAATTTATTATTCAACCGATTTATTGATCGGTTAGTTTGATTGTTCGTTGACCCTGGCACATCTCGATCGTTTGTAGGTTGTAAGATGTGTTCTGTGCGAGGCGCGGCAAGGCGTGCGGCGACGTGCGTGCGACGGCCGGTCGGCGGCAGTCGACAGTCGGTAGTGTCGGTACTCGGCACCAGCGAGCTCGCCCAGCTCAACTCAACAGCGACATCGAGAACGCGACCCGGTTCGCCGCTCGGGAAAGCATCGACAAAACTCGGTTGAGGCCGCACACAACGAGGCGAACGCACACTTTCGGTCTTCGCATGCGATGCGAACCATGCCGATTTTATAAATGTTGGTAACGCAAGTGCAAATGCCTAAATAGCATGCGCTGGGATAGTATTAAATAATTAATCGTGTTGAATGTAACTAAAAATATATAAAATCTATATTAGGTAGGTACCTACTAGCGCAGCCTCCGTTGATTTCTTGAACATAATATCTGTGTTATAACACATTACATGTTTTAAAACAATAAAAAAAAAATATATAATAAACCTCGTCATTAAGCTACAGTAGTGTAGCAACCAATAGTCAAGTCGGTTAAAAAAACATGTCATTTTCGAGGTTATCCATATAATAATGATGTACGTCTTTCAAGGTAGTACTCAATACTCCAATAGGTATTTGAAGATAGCGCTAAATTGGTACAAAATAAATTTGTTCAGCTACGTACGTCCGAGACCTTGGATTTGACGCCCCCGTTCTACTTTCCTAAATCTTAACAATGCGTTAATCATTGTGTGTCGGGGAGCGCTACACACAGCGGGGTATATAACTATTACACACTGTACCTACTAGTGATTCATTAGGGAGTAATCGAAATAGTTTCGAGTGAAGTGGAGCATGTGGACTCTTTTTATTAATTAAACCTTGAATGCAATGCTACAAAGCAAGACATGAATTATGTCATTGATGATATGAGAATTATTTCATTAGCAGCGCGTCGCGAAGCTAAGTGGGTTTTAAGTGTTTGAGATGATGTCGAGTGTAGCCTCATGAATACTAAGGTTTAGCTCGTTGTGGGTGTGAACTGTGAAGCCACACGTGCGTACGCTCCTTGGTATCGCGGCCGCTGACGTCGGTTTCGGGTCATGCCGTGCGGTAAGGGGCACAAGGTAAAAGATGGTGCATTGAAAGTGGCCTTAAGCCCAATAGCAATCTGTGGCCGCGTTGCTTCCTATTGGCGGTGAGGCGACAATGCCAGCGGCACCGACTGCCGCGAAGGTGACAAAGCTGAGAGGTCGATCATCGGGCGGACACACCACACCACCCTTCTAACGTTAAATGGATCATGGTAGGTTATGGAAAACGGAAGTTATGACGACTAATGCGACTAGCCGTGCGAAACCGATGGTCTCAGTTACGAAACGGCTTTTCATTGATGTAATGCAGCATGACTTTCACACAATACAGTTTAGTTTTCTTTGTGAAATAGTAGACTAAAATCATACTAATGTAACATATATTTAAGAAGCAAAAGTATACTTAGATCGGCCTAAATTAAAAACCCTTGAAAGTAACTTCTGAATGTGAATGAGTCGACCTCAAGCGTGGACAACTATTCTTTGAGAAGTGGGGGCACAGTGTTGATAGTTAAAGCCCATTAAAAGTTATATGACAACAATAAAAGCAATAAATCATAATGGTTTCAAAATTTTGATTTGGAACTAGAGGTGCCCTACTTACGTTTTGATAAAAGTTCGAAGTCAAGCATGCATTGCATGTTTTCTTGACCTGCAGTCTCATCAAACATAAATACTCATCCTAATTCAAAGGTCAATTTGAGCTATCTTACAGAAATGATTGCGCCGCAACAGTAGCTATGCAGTGTAATGAGATCAGGGCAGGTTAGGCATTAGTGCTGGAGTTTTACGAGTCAGTCGATCCTGAGAGCGACTGCCGGCGGGAGGCAGTGAGGGGCGCACAAAGGGCGTAGGGACCGCGCGGGGGAGAACCCTGACACAGATCAGCGAAGCGCCGCGGAGGCCTCGAGATTCGGTTGCTATATCATCGATTCCTCGACGTACCATACCGTGTTACGCACAAAATGGGTCAACGCGGTCGCCTCTCCGACGAAGCGTTGGAGTACCTACGCGCAATGTCCCCGTTCTGAATTGCTCCCTCGGCAAATTAACGCCTCACGCTATTGTAACTTGTAACCACCACGATTCAACATAGCCATACCTCTACTTATTATTCAAAGATACAACGCTGATAAAACCATCGGAAATTAATTAATTACATTAGTTTATCGAGTGAAGTGTTAAGGTCTTCAAGATTTACCCAGTTTGGCAAGCGGTTTTGTCAAATAGGCGTACCAAATATTGCATCTACGGCGTGTATGCGAATCGAGAGAACGTACGTGACCGGGTCTCGTCACAGTTTCACCGGCCACTTTCAGCTCGGTAATGACGGCCGGGCGGCGCAGCGTTGCGACACTCTTCACCTCCTTTCCACTGAGGATCGTCGGTGTTAAGCCACCAAATTAGTTGAAATATGTCAGACAGTAATATTTAATAAAAATAAGCAACAGGAGAGACCTTCATCTCCATGCCTTGTATTTAAATGAATTACTGAATTATTCGTTGCGTAGGTTACTTAGGGTTCACAAAAAACTAGATTATTTGGCAGCGATAATTACAAACCGCGTCTCGGTGCGTTTATTCGGTACCGTAATGCTTAGTGACGTACGAGATAAAGCAAACTAGTGAGGACATAGTTGCTTAAAGGAGCGTGGCGGCCTACAGATGTTTCTTTGCGTGGAGCATATAGAAACCTTGTGCGGAAGAAACGGGACACAAAGACTTGAGCGCATTTTCAACAACAAACGCTTGATTATCAAGCCTTGGCCTTTATGTGTGGTTTCATCGAAGTCCGTTCATTCAAATGACAATAAGTGTTTAAGTATCTTGGAGCAGCCATGGCATTTACTGAATAAACTAAACGGCGTTGGGTGCGATTGGAATGAAAGTGTACAAAGGCCAGTGGATGTCGGTGAAACGATACCGAAAGAACACAAAGAACCATTGCGTTGTGACGCATTGAGCAGAAGAATAATGGCAGCACTTTCCAGTCGTACGCTAAACGAGTCTTTAGGCATATAACTAATATCTTTATTACAGAGATTTCATGTTGACCCTGAAGATTATGTAATCATATTTCATTAGTATTTTAAAACGTGACAAGTGCATATAGATAATGTTTGTTGTTATCAAGGAAATAAACTGACATAGAGTCAAAATATAGTTTCGCTTAACTCGTGATTTAGCTCAGGCATGAAGTTTAGATTACAGCTTGTATATGCTTGTGACGCACAATGCGCAAATTGTTATTTGGAGAGCTTATACGTATTCACGATAAGATCGGGTTAAATACGCATGGTGTTTCAGTAAATTCGTGATAAACGGCCCCGTATGAAAAATATCCGTTTACGTCATTTTTAATCTGTACCGGTAGTGTATGACTGGCTTAAACATACAAGAAGCTACGAGTTTTTAAATAGCCTTGGCCTTGCCAGAATAGGTATACAACACGGTAATAAGGCACAGTTTGAAATAATTACTACTTCAGTATTCTTTACACATTTTGAAATATTTATTGTATTTTAACTAGTAGCAGTTTATTAATTAAGGATAGACACTTTAAACGCCTTTTAGCACAAAAGCGTCCAAGGTTTCTTGGGATAAATCAGTGGCAGTGTCTGTTCCATTTTCCGAGTTAATATTGAACTCACGCTGAGTCGAGAGTGGGAGTGTTTCGATTCGACACACGACAAACATTTTGTAAAATAAAAACGTAACGTTGATATAAATAAACTCCAGTTCAGTGGCGTGGTTTTTCTTTTCCTGTACAAGTCTCTTTATAGGAAATCACGTTAAGCATATAAATATTATTCGTACTCTTTGGTGAATTCCCTCAAGTAAAAATACTAGACTTGATGTTGTTAAGGATAACAAATAGTGAATAATACAACCAAATTTGAAACCATAAAAGCTTGAACATGAAAACCAATATTAACGTGCTCACTTAAATCATTTCAAAACATTAGCACATTCATGACACAATTAGAACTTGGATTATGGCCAGGAGCGAAACAAGCTTATCATTCAATGACTACATTCTTTACGATTTGCGTTTCATTATTCTGCTTTGGCGGTGCCGGCGCTGTTTAAGTTTAACCGGGCGTTATCTTACACGGAATACCATGTCGCCGCCAAAGCCCAGTTTAGTTATCGCATTCCGTCGTCCGCGAAACAGGAGCAGCGAGCTGGCGCAGCGGGCCTGGCCGACATATCTCGCTGCTCACTAAACTCGCACTGCCCTCAGATAAATTCAATACTCTTGCGAAACACTCCCGTAAAACATACTGGTTTACAAGCCGCCAGCGCTTGGGGTTGCTCGCTTAACCTAGTTAATAAGTACTTACTCGGGAAGGTACGTGTTTCACGGCTGTGCTCTCATTGTATCTTTATTTTATAAAGATACGTAGCCAGGGTTTTTGAGGTCAGTCAATATAAATGGGCGTGACTCTGTAACGTTTATTTACAAGAAGCGACAGATGAAATGAATGAGATCATGCCGATCAATTACTATAAAAAGAAGTAAACATAAATTACTTATAAAAGTTATAACCATAATTATAGAAGCATGATTATACCTTAGTATTGTTAATTGGTTATTATTTGTTAATGAGCTCACCCATGTTGATTTTCATCGCTTTGTAAAGAATGTGGAGTAAGCTAGTCGTCTATATAGCTCATCTCGGGGAGAGTCGCGAAGCGGAGAGATCAGAATGAAATTGCAGCGTTTCTCTTCTTTACACATTTCTAAACGGCAAGAGCTCGAGGAGACTAATCACGTTCGTTTATTGTGACTTTGGTTCACGCCAAATGAAGACTAACGAGTACTTTTATGCCGTATCTGTAGAGTGCAGGCGGTGGGGCATCAAGGCGGAAGCCCCCGCAACGTTAACATTATTTCTTGCACTTTCCGCTGCGCGGGGCGAACGACCCCGTCAGGGCGAATCCCCATCTAAGAAGGCTGCCAAGATATTCCTCTAAGGAATAGGGAAGTTACCGATTTATCGCATCAATCGACCAACTTTACATTCGAATAATTAAAGTTGACGGTCGTTAAGAAATGCATAAGGTTAAATATGAATACTTCAAAGAAATAACCTTAAGCTTAAGGTACAAAATTAACAAAAAAAACTTTGAGTATGAGGGCTTTCCGGCCTGAGCAAACCTGCTACCTGCTCGGAGAGACGAGTCCTTACTTTTTATTACACATATACGAGAGGCGAACGACTTCATGTTTGGATTAATCTCATAAATACGCTGTTGCAGTCGACATTTAGATAAAAGAGTTGTAAAAGGAGTTATCAGAATACACGTGCATTATCATAATAAAAGTCATGAAACTTATTGCGGGCGTAAAACGCATGAGCAAACATTTCAAAATAAACACAACATCGACAATATCGACATCAGATGTAAGTGGGCGAAGTAACAGTGGGGTAAACTATTTAGGGTTACCTACCTTGACGAACGAGGGTGCTAAAGAATAAAGAGAAAACGTCGATGTCGCTGCTACGAATACACGAGGGCGAATGTCAGGGGAGAGAGCGTCACGACCAACTTTCGGTATCAATATAATAACACATTACCGCATACTATTAAACAACTGAACAACTATTAAGCTGTTAATCACGTCTACAGTTAACTGATTGTGATGATAAAGGTAATTGTAAAAGTGACTCGATTTCTAAGCTGCTCCCTCTACCGTCGTTCGGCGTTCAGCTTACACAACAAGGAAAGTTAAATACGCGTGCGGGCACAGAAACTTTCGCCCATTGTAATGTAATGATACATGAATTCAACATACCATAATACGGGAAAGTTCTCAGTCATCATAATTACTATAAAAATAAAGCAAATATTACACAAAGTGTTAACCACAACGCACGCACGTAAACAAATGCTATTTGATATCCGTACCTATTTGCAAATGTTCAGAATCAAACGCCATGCCAACCGAAAAGACGAAGTCCTTCGACGTACATGGTCAAATAAACTAGTTCCGCGTTGACTCCACCAACCAAAATAGCTCACCTGGCTAAGGCCATTATTCGTTCGTATAATCCAATTTTCCAAAACGGTGGCACCACTTCGAGATCACAATACACCACAAGTCAATCAGTATAAAGTTTATAAAATGGTTGTATATGAAACGGAACAAATCACCGATATGCGAGTTGTATCACGTTTGACAGTTTCACTTCACCACATGGTTGGTTGGTTGCGCGCGACAGCGTGACAGATGTGAGGTGCGCTCGACGACTGACGGGCGACTGGCGAGTGGCGAGGCGAGCGGGCCGTGCCGGGCTGCCGGCGGCGGCGCGGCCTGGGGAGGCGGTAGGGCTCCGCGGCGTGCGGCGTCCGCGGAGGCTCGGGGTTGCGTTACGAGGGCGGAGCGCGATCGGCGCCCGCGGGACAGCTGCGCAACACGGACCCTTTTTCCGTTCCCATCTTCATTGTCACCGATTTTCATAATTTGGCCCCCCCCGCGCGTATTGAAAGTTATGTAGAGCGAAAGCCGTAAACTCCCCGGCTAGGCACGATACGGGATCGTTCAAACGTTTATGATCAACAAACAATTACTGTTTAGTGCGAACTTGACCCGCTTTCCGAGCAATAATACAGATTTTTATCCCGAACTGGTAAGCGAGATCCTTCGACTTCAAGGACCATCGTCAATGAAACAATGAGTTTAAGAGTCAATATTTGGATACAATTATCAAGGTAATAATTATAAAACTAAAAGTTTATCTAGTTCTGTGTAAACTATTGTAACATAACAATAATTTCGAGAGCCTAATAAACTTATCAGTCAAGGAAAATTCTGCGATTGTCCACTAATAATTATAGTTTTGACACAAAGGATCGAGTTCAGTTGCAGCAAGTTGGTTCAGTGCACGAAGGGAGAAGTTGTTGCCCCCGTGTAGAGCCTTGAGCCACCCCACTCAGCGAACCTCGCTTACCGCTGTCGGCTACATATACCTACGCATCTAACATACACAATGACTACAAACTGCCACTTGACAAAGCTTTAAAGAAAGATTACGGGTAGAACAAAAGACACATTATACTCAAAATTATAGTAACTTAAAATAGCATTCGCTTGTGCAGCAGAGGTTTTATATTTATACACATAAATTATTATTTAAGTTTGCACTTTAAAGATGAGCATTTTTGCTGATGACAGTACGGTACAGGTTAACCGATTTACAAGATTTTGTGTACATGAAGTTATTAGCTATTAAGGTTAGTTAATTAGATAGTTAAATACCTATGTATTTGTATGTGCAAATAAAACTCATAAGCGAGTGAATCGTAATAAAATAGAATTTGATGCATGTGTATGGTGACGGCACCAGTGTTGGACACTTTATGCTGAAAAGCACCAGTAATGGACAATTCTTGACTATGCCTTATTGCCTTTTAAATAAGAGTTATTGTGCATTATTGGGTCATGTCCATTACTGGTGCCGTCACCCTACACAACACCGAATTAATAACATTTTGTAGTTATATTTGTTCAAAAAAATTGAGTAAGTACATTTTAAAGTAGAATAATTTTTGCTACCGTTTTTATTGTGCCGAGTTGAACAATGGAACGGTCGGATAAACATGGCCCTTTATTCATTAGTTAAGTTGAATCGTCCAGCGAGTCGTTGCACAGTCATAACGCGTGCATTGGCTGCGACCGCGAGGGTACATCAAAGTCATCGAGTCGTCTCCCTCACAATGACGTCTGAGGCACTCGCCGACCTTGGTCCGAGCCTTCAGGGTTAACCTCTCGAGGGGAAAACGCCCTTCGGCCTTGGAATCCTCATCCTTTACCTGCTGAATCTTGCTTGTTGTTTTGTAAACGAAAACGTATACCTGGGTTCCTGTCTCACGAGCACGGTCGGGATTTAACTGGGGTTATTTACAACTTTGATTGAATGACATGACATAACGTTAGATCTATTCTTGTTTCCCATCTTCTGGGAATCGAGTAGTAAGCACAGTAAATACAGTGATAGGTACATTGTAAAAATAGAAATTTCTCAATGTTTAAATTAAAATGGATAAACAGATTGAGTTAATAATTTGAATACACGATTCGGAAACAAAATGTTCTGCGAGTTACGAAAATTGTCCGACCGCTAAACCAACAAAACGATGCGCTGAATAAAACAATAAATCTCCGAAATGGTTCCAACGTGGTTTAGACGAATTTATTTAAAGCATCAATTCCTGTTGTGCTTCGTGCGTAACGAGATAGCCCCAAAAAAAATAGAACGCATTGTAGCATTTATTAGTCATACGTGCCCGATGACGATGACACAGCATGCGGTCGCTGATTGTGAAAAAATCCAGATCATACACGCACTTAAGCTTGCCATGATTCACTGGCACATTAACTGAAAAAAAAATACAATAAAACGACGCAATTCTCAGTTGCCTTATTGATTTAAAATTCATAATAATTATGTAGGAACTGAAATACTACTCCACGTAGTGGTTGCTGTTGATGATATCTTAAGAGTTTACGCAATATTTTACAATAGTTGAGAAAGTTACTTTATATCCCATATATTGCAAACAATGATTTATTTCTAAAATAAAACACGCACCGTTTTCCTTTTAGTTGAGTTTATGATGTTATTTAGGGATAGCCTATTTGTACAAAAAGTGATCGTGAAAACACTGACAGGTAATGGCTCGGACCGCCACCGCTTACCGGTGGACATTGGGAATGGCGTGTTTGGACAGTACAAGTACTTGTACACAAGAAGCTTATTCTAACATACAGGGCGCGGCTCCGCGTCATCAGAACTGGCGCATGTGACCTGGGTCGCAACAGCAAGGGCACTGGGCCGTAAACCCCCACCGACCCTGTTTCATGCACACTCCTCTGTCCCTAATTTTTAATTGATATGAATACTGTATATCAGTAAACTGGGGTTTGGCGGAAGTAATGGATTAAAATGTTCCAATTTAAACTGAATTTGATAAATCGGCAACTGGCATATGTATAACACATTGATGTTAATTAAATCTGTAACGTTTAATGTCATTTTGGTAATTGACTTAAATTTAACCAAACATAGTCACGTGTGACGTGTCTACTTAAATGTAGCTTACCCAAAAACTCCACTACTAATACTACGTATCTTCTTGCAATTTGAATTTGTTTTTTATGGTTATTTGCTTTGAAGCTATAGATGTGGTGTCTTTTATTAAATAAATACAGAAATAGGCAGTAACATTTAAATTGATAAGTACAATAACGTCACAAAGGTATTTAACAACAAGATATTTTAAAATTATATGGGTTGTGATAAGTATACCTAAGAATTCAAATAATAACCTGACAGTTGTTTTTATTTACTAGCCTATCTTGCTATTTTGTCTATGTACCTTTCAGTACTGTGCTAAATTTGATAAATGAATATTGATGATTAAATATTGTATTGTGCTAATAAAGAAATTCTACTTAATCACTCTATAGTAAATTCTTCTATGATCGTGATAAACTAGACTTTATATAACTATTTTTACAAGCTTTTTATTAACTTTCAACGTAGGTATTGTATATAAGTAGGTATGTTTGTCCGGGTGGAATCTTGCCATTCAATTTTGAAGCTAATATCTTCAACCGATTGAGCTGAAATTTAGCATTCTTGTGGAAGTCAGATGACAATACAATAATCTGGTAGTAGAATTCTGGGGGCCGGTCTGGACCGTTTCCGCACCTCCGCAGGACGGAACTCTTCAACGGTTAGTCCGATTAACTTGAAATTTGGTACACATATTTAGGACGCATGGCAATGCAAGTAGGTACGGTACACTCAGCAAAAAAGTTGTTTCAAAAATGAAATTTTTAGATCAGGTTATTAAGTCATTAAAATAACAATATATAGTTGCGCAGCTAATCGGATTTAAAATTATAAATACTCAAAATACTTAATCCATATTAAGAGTGGTTCCATAGAATCAGAATCCGCTCAATTCGTTGACATTATCGGTCCGCCTCACTACCCGTTTAATATGACTAATCCACGTCATAATTTCAAGGAATATGCATGATTGGTCGATTTTGCAAGTCCCCACTCACGGCAATGCACCCTAACCAGGACTTATTGTTGCATTACGTCGCAAACCGCGGAGAGGTTCTAGCTGTAGTGCCTTGATTAGTGCTCCATAGGCTGCGGTTTTAATTAGATTGACAGCCCTCGCGAGCTACACAGCTCCAGCTCGCTACACACACACTACACTACCCTAATTCAATTTTCAATACCTGTTCAGATTCTGATGGTTTTTTGAGGTTAAAAAGGTTGGTTAGCAAAATGATCTTCATCATAACTATAAAGATAGTACCTAGTAAGTAAAAAAAAAAAAAAGTAAAAAAGTCTTTATTTAGAATATGCAAAAGGTTACAACATGTTTGTTCGGCAGCCTCCGCACTAGACTCAGGGCCTGTGTCGCGGAGACTAGAGACAGTTATAACAATAAGGGCTTAACATAAAAATCGGAAATAATTTGTGTGCGTGTGTATGTCAGTGTGTGTGTGTGTGTGTGTGTGTGTGTGTGTGTGTGTGTGTGTGTGTGTGTGTGTGTGCGTGTGTGTGTGCGCGTGTGTGTGTAGTATGTGAGTATTAGTGCATTTAATTAGGTACAGGCTGAAAGAATATTTTCAGTTTCGTCGTGATTCAAACTCATTAGCCAGCGTTCAGTTTCTTTTTTCAGTTCTTTGCTTGTCAGATTTTTAATGTTTTTTATGTGTTTACATGATTTATTATAGATGTGCGAGTGGGCATAAGGTGGCAAACGCCTAGCAAAAGTTGATCTTATAGTGGGGATTGGTATTTTGTATCTGCGTTGTTTGACAAGGTTAACGAAATCTTTGGAAGAGACAGTAATTTTATAAATTGTGGTGCTTACTTTTGAAATGAATAATTGACGTACTCGTAAGACTTTGGCTGCTTTGTAAAGATCATTTGTAGGGAATCTACGAGGTTTGGATAACATGACCTTCAGCACTGCTCGCTGCGCAGTCTCCAGCTCACGCAGAGTGGTCTTAGCGACACCCCCCCATGCTAACATGCAGTACGTGAGGGCAGACTGGCAAATAGCCTTGTAAACTAAAGTTAATATATATTTAGGTGCAGATTTACGTAAGGATTTTAAAATAAAATTAGTTTTCCGTATCTTACCAGCTAGCGAAGAGACATGTTCTTTAAAAGAAAGATTATTATCAATCGTAATACCAAGGTACTTAATCGTATCGGTGATATCTGTAGACGGGCAGTTGCAGTTAGGAGGTGGCGATATGTTTTGTGAGCATGAGTGTATCCTGAGCTTTAGCAACTCCCTAGGACTAGAGATGCGTGTTTTATGGAAGGTGAGGTATTTTGTTTTTTTCACGTTTAGGGTCAGAAGATTTTTGCTTAACCAGAGAGCTATATTAGACATTCCTTTTTCAGCTGACTTTAAAACAGCGTCCCAGGAATCATCGTTAAATATGATAACAGTATCGTCAGCGTAACATATGAGTTCTGCTTCTTGAATTGAAGTATTAAATATGTCGTTCATGTTCACCTATTTCATTAATTACGATGAGTTTTAATTTGTATTCAATCAATTCTTGATTTTCTGTCAAGTATCCCTTTATCAAATCTAGGGCCAAAAATAAGATAAGATAGGTACGTCACACGGTTAAGAGGGGGAGGGGGGGGGGGGGGGAGGTGCGGCTGGAAATTTGTGACACACGAACAAAATAATTGTAGTCTTCATAGTAAACCCTGTGGCGAAGGGGGGGGGGGGGGGGGGGGGAGGGATTTCTCCAAAAAATATGAAATTGGTGTGACGACTTTACGGACGGCCCCTAAAAGTTTTGTGGAGTCGGTATAAAGTGTACGGGAGAGACAATCACTATTTGTCAACCTACCACCTAACTTAAACAAAATAAGTTTCTGTCAAAATTTCATTTGTCAATACAAGCTTTTTTCCTGGCTATACTTGCATTGTCATCCGTCTTCCATATGTGTGTACCAAATTTCAAGTATATCGCATCAACCGTTGAAGAGTTCCCTCGTGCGGAGACGGTCCTGGTCCTGGCTGGACCATCAGAATTTCACTACCAGATTATTGTATTGTCATCTTACATAAAACTGCAAAATTTCAGCTCAATCGAATGAAGATATCTGCTTCAAAATTGAGTCGCAAGATTCCACCCGGAGAAACATACATAACATATGTTGCAAGTCGCACTCGTCATCGGAACAAACGTGGCAATGTCGTATTTTTTTTAATCCTTCACGTTCACCAAAAACCAAGATCAAACGTTCAAAACTCTAATATAAATACTTATAATTAATTTAGTCTATCAACACACTGTAAAGTGGTAATCGAATTGAACTATGACATCGGCCTGCATAAAAACGACCCAGTGATAGTTTTTAGAAAAGGCCACATGTACCAAGAGATCCGCTCGCGCCCACTTTCCACGATTAACTTTCTCATTCACAATGCGATATGACCTTTCCTTTCCATAGCATTTAGTAAATAAGGGTCAATTGAAATTTCAATGTAAAGCATTGATTACAAGTGTTATAACACTATGTTATTAGAAATGATTGTGTTGGATTTGCGGCTGGACAGCTGCAGTTATTAATTTAGTATTCAATGAACATAAAATGGACGTATCTTAAGTTTATTTTGCGGTAGTCATAAAATCAAAAACACCTACACGTGGCATGATTTTCGTAAGTGTATATTTTGTAGGTTTCGGAGCCTGTATCTAAATCTAGTTCGATATAGTACCTGGGCGATCGAGCGAACCCTTGACGCTCGATGTCTCAGGAGGTAGTAGTAGAATCCATCGTGTAATTTTAATTTAGTAGAGATTTTTCTCCCCCAAATATCTAATAGCCACAAATTTTATCAAATTCGTTAAAAGCTGTTTCAAGATCTCAAAATATATTGATATACAAATATAGCTCGTCTTATATTAATCGCTCGAATATTTATGCGGCTTTCGAACAGTTGTCAATACATCCGAAATCGTTGCTTGAAAGTACATCAAAATTATTCTTTATCAAACAACATTTTTTTTATTATTATGTAATTCAACGTTAGACTGATGACTTGTTAATCGCGTGAAGCCCAACAGTCTTTTATAGTTCAACTTGCACCAATTAGACCAGTAACTCTTGCTAAGATATTATGATGATCATATATACAAAATGCATCGTGTAGAATTATCATTTGGAATTTTATTAAAATTACATTTTAAGTTTAGCAAAGCTCTTTCAGACTATACAACAGCACAATTAGTTTAGGAACGGGTGCTACTTGCAAAATGTCACATGCAAAGTGTTAATTAGAGAGTGTCTGTACGTCGATTTGGGTAATATATTTATACTTTTTCGGTACCGGCTTGGCTACTCTCGCTACTCTCGCGCAGTGAGAAAGCTCCTATCGCAGTCCAGCGCTGTAGGTGAAAATACGGCGGTGTAAGCGTCACGCACGCCTTTACAAGCTAGCTCAAACTTTCAATAACTACCTATAGGCAACGCAATAACCAGAGAAAGTACTATACACCGATTCATCAAGTACAGTTGATCACTGCAGCTAGAAAATGTAATAAACAATTCATATGTTCATGTATGCAAATTACGCACATGTAAAATACAATATTATTTTTAATAGTTAGTATTGTGAGACAAAAGGCGGAACGCTCCAGTGAAAGTGCATCGCGGTTGTTGCGCTTGCGCATCGCATTTAGAGCATTTTTCAGCAGCATGGAGAGAGGGAGAGAAACGTAAGAAAGCGCCAGCAAACGGGCGAAGGTATAGTAAAATTTGAAAGCGCTACACAATAGCGCGTTGTCGAAATTGGAAAGTTGAGCGCGTCGATTGCATAACAGCTCTTACGGGCGGCGTGACGCTGTCGAAAGGTACCGAGTGTGACGTCACCGGCACGAAAGTGCATCGGCTCCGGCGCGGGCGCCGCTCCACGTGCGCTGCACCGCTGCGCTTCCTGCATCGGAGGACTTTCTATTGGGAAACCGTCAAGCACTCGCTCGCCTGCTCTCCACCGCTGGCTGTTGGGAAATTCGACTCTCACGCGCCGCAACACGAAACGAGATGCATCTGATTGAGCAATGACGCAGCCAACATTACAGTGCCATGCGCTTGCGTAACCGTGCACTAAGTACACGCCATGTAACATCACTGCATCCTGTGTCCCTGCGCCGTACATGTGTTCAGTCAGATGAGATTGAATAATGGATAGTTTAAATTCATATTTTGACTTACACCACAGAAGCCGTGATATAACCTCGAGCGCTGCCTCAATTATCTGAAACAAGCGTACAAAATTACCAAAAAGGCATAATTATTACCAGGACTTTTAGGAACACATTACATTACTTATTCATCAAAACATTTTGTATTGGTTTAGGCTAATTAATTTGTAGAATCAAAGATAAGAAATAGTGTTTTATCTTAGCATTACTTGAGCATTCATGTTAAGTTGATTAGTGAGGATCGTTAAGATAATTTAAACAAAACATTTTCTGATCCTGTAAAAGTTTAAAAAAACACTGGTAAAACAATTAAACTTTTTATGTCAGTCAAATCTGCCAAAGCGAATGTGGTCAACCAGCCGATGCATTAACAGTGAAACTTTAGAAAGGCCAAGTTCCAATTCATTAGCAAGCTGTCTTCTTGTTGGGTTCTCTGCTCAGTTTCTAAATAAAATTTCTCGAGCGACTAATTTTTCAAGCGTTACGTATTACGACATTTCACGATATTTCTGAATCACCAATTAAGAACAAATTATGACCTTAACACGATGATATTAAAACATTGTAATGCTAATACAATTTGTTGAGTAGTTAATAAATATAGAATTAATGTCAAAATAACAGTAGGTAAGTACTTTGTTGAATTTGTGCTCATTACCAGCTTGAAATCAATATAAGCCACCTTGACACTATTTGCTTTTACAGGCCGGCGGATGCGTGTGTCACTATATTATGTGTTACAATCGTAATGTTAACACCAAGGTACAAAATAAATATGTATACAAGCAAATTATATTCCGTACTAAGTACGTGACCGGAAGCAAAACTGAATCTAGCAAAAACGGCAACTCCCGTGAACATGGCACGGAACGTAATCCAAACTGTTAGGAAGAAGAAAATCTGTTGTACTTATTTGAACACATGAAGAAATGTATATTAATAAAGGAATAAAGGAGTCAGTTTTTCTTTGGTCGATAAACAGAGGGTCAGTATTGATACAAATATTTTTATCAGAAACATTATAATCAGAACATCTAAGATTACTAAAAAAGGATTAATTTTCAACTGTCATTTTATACAATTAAGTACAAAAATTTCAGAAAAGGTGAAAAAAATATCAAAGAATAAGAATTTTGGAATATTTTTTAAAGGTTCTCGATACTTCAAAAGTAGCATATTACGTTAATCAAAGAATAGTAAAGCACTAATTCACTCACAAACAAACTAAGTGCTTTTATTACCATATGTTTATATGTTTATAATAATCATTTTAAATTCCACTTAATAAACCAAGCACGAATGTCAAATCCAAATTATATGAATTAGAAATTTCTTAGAAAATCATTAATGAAATACTCATCATCATTACAACAAACAACATTAACTATTCCCTCATATGCCTTAGACAGTACAGTGATCTCATACGGGTCCCTTTTCACTTTACAATACATGGAACTTTAAAAAGAACAAAACACGTAGGTACGTTAGAGTACAATTTGAACATCGAGAACTATGGTGAGCTGAACACTGTAGAAAACAAGGAACAGCAATACCAACACCTAGATGCAACAAATACCCGCTTTCTTGCGATATCGCTCGTCTCTGCGCGTTAATTGAGCTCTACATAACTTTCGCCTTTTACTTTTATCATTGCAACGTTTATTTCTTCATCAAAGACAAAGCGATTCAATTATCATAAGTATTAGAAGGCTATAAATTATCAAAATTATTGCGATATTAAACTTAATTATGACTCATTAATCACATGACATAACTTAAATATCGTGTTAGGAGGGCGACAAATAACAAAAAAAAACATCTTCCTTTGGTTACAACTCCACTAAAAACATGCTTGTTAGTTTAATTCATACGGGCCCAAATTTAAATTTGCTTTTTCTGTACGATTATTATTATCACGGTCCAACCAACCTACGAATAAAAATACAAACACTTACTAAAAATTCTGGTTACGGGTTGTGTTCAAAAAGTTGGACCGTGTTAAGTCCCGTTAAAGACACAAATTACCCATACAATCTTAGATTTAGAATATACTACCGTAAAGATTAGCGATACAAGAGGAAGACATAATACACATACGTCAGTGAGAGATAGACAGGCGAGACTATTTTCCTTACAACACGAGAGTATGAAATTAGTGGCACTCGAGCACTCTTAATTGAAAGGAAACAAAATCTTTCTTAGACACGTGCCGACACCTGATAGTTTTGTTAGTTATTCCAGATTTAATCTAATGGTAGGCATTCTGTAATCCCTGGATTTATAAACGCTTGATAAGCTTCTGGTAACTTAATATTCATTTGTCTTGGTCTGTCAATTTGTTTTTTGGCTTTGCTACACTTTGCACACTGCGGGAAGTTCGAACTATTTTTAACTATGATACCGACATTAAATGTCAAACTTCTTGAACTCCATCCATACAATGTAACAAGGTTTCTATCATAGCAGGATCATTAATTAATCAGCCTTTTCTTTAGCATCTACATCCAACGATAACTTCCAACTTGCACCGATCTCCAAAATAAACTAAGTAGTGGATACATTTAAATAATTTAAGTATTTCTAGTAAATACAGTGTTCTATAGTTTATCCACTAAATTTACGACACAGTACAAAAATACTTAACATTTGGCCAGTCGACAGTCGCAGTGATTGACCAACAAGCATCTAAAAAATGGGGTTTCGAGGCGGGAAGATCCTCAATTTTGACATTGTTGATAAATAAGCGTAAGTGAATACGCGCTCTATCTATGAGCAACAGGGCATAAAATACTTTGTGGTTCGGCTTCAAGCGTCCTAATTGTAAGATCGAAAAGCACGCATGTGATATTTCAACGATATAATCTTTACGCAAATATTTATAGAGTCTATATTTCTTCATAACGTCACGACATTCACAAAGTAGGCTGAGAGAGCGCATAAATACCCGTACATCACAAAGATTCATTAACTCGTTGGCTTTGATGAGTGATAATAGATATTGAGACATATTCGCACATATAATAAAAGCTATGTTAGCGTGTTAGTAAATCGATATTTCTCACGTTACTAAATGGTGTTACATAGTATACGTTACATAAAGCTTAGGATATACGGTTCGGCCTAGAGCAGCCCATGCCCTCTCTTCGACACCGTTGAATTGCTACTTAGATTTATAACTCTCTGATGCAAATTCGCAATTCAACTTAAGCAAGCATAAAAACACATCTCGATCGATATGAATAAAATTTTTACCTAAACCAACCAAAACAAGATGCATTGTCAGTAAAAAAAAGCTTGTAAGAATTGCTACAAGTACTTATTCGCCACAATAAGTTGCATTCTGGATCTTCTTTTACATGTTAGAATTACACATTGGGCGGAGTGAGACAAATTTCGCTTGCGCGCCACTATCCAGATCACTTGGACTTCGTATTTAAGCCCAGTACGTGCTGACCTGTGCTAAAGCGAGAACAATGTAGAGAATAGATTAGGCAACAGAGTCCATTCTTATTAAAATGTGCCACTCTATAGAAAGTGGCACAAGCTATTACATAGAGTCATCATAAATGCAAAGATGAAGACGCGGCCTTGTGCCTTTTGATGCAATTTAAATTTTAATCTTATCGGCAATCATCTACAATGTTTCTAGTCAGAGAGAAAGAACGACGCTAAATATTGAAGGAACTTTTGACTTTGGCTACCTGATTTTAAGCAAATACATAATATTTGTTGAGTCTCAGTTACCCAAGAAAGAACCCAAGCAAAGCAAGCACCAGGAAACGAAATAGGTCTCGAATGAAAGTTTGAATTTATCGCGGTGCTCGATAGTTTCCTTAGTAATAAACAGTATCGGAAAAGCGAGCGGATAGTAACTTTCTATTAAAACAGATAGTGAGCAAAGTTACGATATCTTGTGATATAACCGCTCGCCGCGCCTCCTCCTGTGCCGCCTTAGTCGCGCCGACACTGTGCTTGCCAGATGGTCGGGAATCGGCAGGATTCTTGATAATTGGTTATTTCTTGAATCCTCAACAACACTAACAAGCTACCGACAAAAAAGTTCAAAGCGCTGTTTTTAACATTTGAAATTTTCTCCCTTTTTGGATGAACAGCGGTGGCCGGCTGTCAGGCGAGATTTTTCTTGACTTGTCAACCAAATGCCTACGAAACTTCAAAAATTATGAAAATTTTACTACTTTTTCCACACATCTTATTATCCACCGTCTTACTCGCTAATCCTGCCGCTAAGCAGCAGTGCTTGCACAGTTGCTTCGGCGTGGAGTGTAAGACAGTCGGTGAAATTACTGGCACAAGAGGTATTCTATCCTAGCCCTCTAGGCTGGCAACGCGTGTGCAATCCTCTAGCGTTGTGGGTGTCCATGGGTGGTGGTGCTCGCTTACCATCAGGAGACCCACTTGCACGTTTGCCTTCCTTGTGGTATAAAAAAAAACATTTCGGTGTTCCCATTCCCATCTCACCCATCTCACAACTCTAACCGACATCCGGCGAGTAGCTTCATCAATAGTAGAGATGCTACTAAAAAAATGCTCTACAACGACCAGCGATCAACTGATTTCACGGCTCGTTTGATTAACGCAATAAGAGAGCTGAAATTAAGGCATCTGACGTAACCTCTAATAAATTATTTACGACTAGCTATTGCCCGCGACTTCGTCTGGTTCCCTTGAAATCTTTGTTACTTTCTCGGGATAAAAAAAATTAATTAGTTAATCAGAAATAGTGCAGCTTTCTATTAGTGAAAATATTGATTTAATTGGTGTAGTAGTTCTAAAGACCTGGAAAACAAACTAAATTTACCAATTGTTTATATTGATGTTTAGTAAATATGACGACGTTCGAATCCGACTACACTTTTTTCTTTTTCCGGGTGCAGTTTCTTTGCAGTGAGCATTCCCCGCAATGCTTAGCGGTGACAAACGTGCGATTAGGTATCCGAATTACCAAGCATCAAACGAGTCAAGAGGTATAAACAAATCCACGGCATTAGAAACTTGCAAAACTAGCTGTTGCGAGTTATGAATATCTAAGAAGCAATCTGGCCGTGCCGCGTTCTCTAACAAAGTACTGGCTGGTAAATTGCAAGAGATCGCGGCGAGAAATACGTTCACCGTCCTAGATGCGCGGTACTTTCGTTTTGAAATCGGCGCGCACAATTGGCCGTATCGAGACAGAAGCGAACCAGCTGCACTCAGCTTGCTGAACGGAGGCGGAACGCATTTCATCGCTTTATATGTGTGCCGAAATAACTAGTTAATACTATAATGCTTTAAACAGTAAAACCCCGTTAATACACCGGCCCCTGATAGTTTTAAATGTTGTTTTTCTCCTATCTCTAAATAATATGCTTTCCCGCTCAAGACACGTTTTTGCTCTATCCCTTTAGAGTCATGTAACGGAGTTTTACTGTAAACGCACATTAGTATAGGTACTTTAGAGAGCATTGTGAGGCGGCACATGATCTAAATATGATTTCAAATGACACGCGCTACCATGTGTCACGGCACGGTTCAAGCTTTCCGTATTGAAACGCTTTAGAAAGCTTCGAGAATTCTAGAGGCTCCATACTATTTTAAACGTAAATAGAAATTTATAAGAGGTTTTGAAACTGACAAAAGAAAGATACTTGAGTATCTTAGATAACGGACACAATAAAAAAGAGTCTAGTCTAGCCATTGTTAAAACAAAAACAAAAAACGAAAAGAAATCGCGATTTCTAGAGAAAGAAATCTATTCAGCAATGGCGATATCGCTGAAAAGAAACGATTTAACGACGAGCTGATTTGCATTGTTCTTGTCCATTACGCTGCCAATAAATATGTTCAGTTTTTTTGCGGTGATTTTATGTCATAAAGTATTTCAGTGTGTGATTGAATAATATGTATTCTTATTTAACTATGCACGGTACCCGGCCGCGTCGACTTGCTGTCGCAATTCGTACAACAGTCACATAGTGCATGTGACATAACACGCTAGTGGCTAGCGTGGGCCTGGATTTCAGAAAGCTTATGGAACGGAAAGGGTTAAAGATTAATGTTTACTTGGATTTCTGCACGTAGACTTTAAAAAAGGGAAATTTTAAAACATTACTTGCTCGACAGCACTTATTGGGCATCAGAGATGGGCGAAACGATTTCTCAAAGTTTCACTGGCTGGCGATGGTAACAGCGGCATTGTACGTGTATATTTAGGTAGGTACATCGCTTTCGCATTGGAATAAATTTTGAGATTATCTACAACGCATTGCAAGAATACTAATAAATTATACTAAGGCAGCCGCAGCAGCGTATAAGAAAACAGCAATGAAATTGGTTGTGAATTTTAAGTTATCTCTACGATATCATTTAACTGGAAGGGGAAACATAGGTACCTAGTCAATGATTCTTATCAATACTACAAAACCTGAATCGCGTTTCTTATCGAGGTGAAACTTTATACCTACCATCGTGTGTTCGGCTTTATGTTAACAATTTTAATCCCAGGTGGTAGAAGGCGGATTTTGCAATGATTGTTTCAGTTAATTCTTTGACAATACATTTTTTTTCATTCATCGTTAATCGTAAACGAATAAAATTATAAAGTTTAATTTTATCAGGTACAAATTCGCAATTTATTCTCGCTTAGCGGTTAATGAAGAACAGGATCGTAAACATCATAATTAAGTATACTCGTATCACACATTTTCTTCCAGACTAGTCATTGCAGTTAACAAGAACCTAAACTTTTTAATTACTAAACCAAACGTTGCAGTTATTTGTTAAATAAGTATGCGCCAGATTTCATAACACGATCTCTCTGCTCCCTGATGTAGGTTAGGTAACCTAGATCAGGTCGACATCGACAGCGGTATCGAGCGCGTCCGATGTTAACCTACATACATCCGTGGCACATTCAGCAGAGCGGGGTCGAGAGCAACCGTGGCACACAGTAAATTTCGTGACCCAAGGCCCCTTTTAAAATATGTGCCTCTCTAACTGCTCGTCATTTGAAAGGTCTGCAGGTACTTCTGTATTATTTGGCATGCGTTTATTTTCATTGAACGAGTTAAGAACTTCCTTTACAAAATTATTTTGCGGTGTGAATCCTTCAAGTTTTACGGAAAGAGTTAACTTTAACTACCGAGTGCAGTTTCGATCGTGTCCAAAGATAACTGGTTAATCGGGGGGGATTAGTGCTCGCGACCTCATGACTGCAATAGCTGCCTTACTGGAGGTTAGGTTAAGAGTGGTTGTTACTGTAGTAATTTATCATTTCAAGCTTGCTCAACGCCCAGTGTCTGTACACTAGTCCGCCAGATATTTTACTTTTAAAAAGGCATCTATCGCTATGCGTATGAATTACATGTAATCATACGCAATTCTTGAATTGATGTAAGTACCATGTGAGGTTTTTGATAAACTTGCATGTTACAAAATGGTAAGGAATATTTTACTAACAAGTCAATGAGTCATACCGTTAGTATTTTTTTTTAAATGATATTTATTTATTTACCGAAAGAAAGCCCTGTTGCGAGCAGTCAATATATCTACAGCTAAAATACATATGAACCCACAGATAACCTAAAACAGAGTTCCTTGGCGCAAATGTACAGAGACCCGACTCAAGATAAACTTGGAAAAGGGTTGGACAATGAAGAACAACATTTACCAAATCTGACGGTAAACCTATCATGGTAGAAAAATATACCGCAATCCGCATATCATAACACTAATTTATCTTAGTTTTCAGACAAACATTTATTTGTTGTAGGGATGTTCTCGGTCTCTGAACGGACACGAATGGTGCGCCGGAGCCACAAGCACAAGGGTCGACGGCCGGCCCGCGACGCTGTTACACTACCACCAATCGATAACCTGATTTGCACACCACTTGTCATCATCATGAATCATGCGATATCACACATGAACCAAATCCCAGATACGCCTCAGTAATATAATATCCCCCAATGGTTGCCCATCGTTCCTCGTTCTTCCGTTTGTAATTACTAGATTGGTAGTGTCAAAATTTAATTGATATTTATGTTATTTCATTCGTCATCAGCCGTTTTCGTAATAGCCAAATTAACTACTGCTCCTTTCTATGCTAATTGCGGTGTAACGATTATTGTGAAAGCGCGGTTGAATTAAAAAATTGCGCGCTGCCAGATTTTAAGTACTGAAGATTTATGTAAAACGTTTAGATTCGCTAAAAGAAAGGACAGTCGATTTCTATATGTTGGTACCTAGTACAATAAGTTATAGTATTTATGAAAAAACTTACTAAATAAATCTAACGCAAATTAGTAATATTTGGTGCAAATTGTGTCTGCATCTTACTAATACATAGTCTGCCAAGGAATTAGTTTACTTACTATTCTAAAGTTAGTACGGTTTATAAAACATCAATATAATAATAAAAAAATATTGTTTATTGTTTATTTTCTTAAATATAAATAGTTAAAACTTACTTGGTCAACTATACATGTAACAGTACTCAAAATCGTCTTCGAATCAAATCAAACATATGCGAACTTACGCCTGTCTAATCCCTAGACCTTTTGAAGTGCGTAACGAGGAATAAGTCATGAACGGGTGTAGAAATATTACCTGATTGTAATGTAAATAAGTGCTCAAAAGGCTAAGAGATAGTGGAGAGATTGAATTCGGAGCATTGCACCGGGTGCGGTGCGACAATACAAGCGTCCAGGCCAGTGCAATCCGAGGTCAACGCCCCGCGGACGAGTTAACCACGGGCACGGGATACCGACCCGTCTCATTCCGAACGGTCAGCATTACATACACAACACTCACTATTCAAAAGTTGCCTAATATTAACCGTAACTTGTTTAATTGCATTTCACATGTTAACGCTAATGATATCACATTTGATTGTAAATCCCACAGTTAACAGGTGGCACCGGCGCTTTTAATTATTTTACGTATGACTAACGTGGAATTTTATCAAAGTTTTGTCTTCGTGACATAAAATAATTAGATCAGTTGATTTCATTTTAATATAGTGAGAAAACGTATAAAATGTCTTTGTCGTCGACAAGAGAAAATGTACAGATGCCTTTGTGCTCCTAACTTATATCGGCTTAATAGGCGGTATAAGGGTATAAATATGTAATGTTTTTGCACTTGACTGTACAAAATCTTACCGGAGAATATTTATAATAGGATTTTCGTATACTCAATTAACAAATTCTTTCACTACCCTGTGGTGCAGTGCCACTCGTACGGCTAAAAACATTAAATACTATATTTACTTACAAGTGTCTTTGTAACAATCAGCCTTATTGTTTTTCATACCAACGTACGTAAGGTACTGTCATGGAAATGGTAAAATACTATTTTGTCTGCATTTCTAATAAATTTAGTACAGACATTTATTAAATTTTGTAACATTTGAATGATCACGTGTAAAGGACAAAGCACTACAATGCCAACCAAGTAACCAATATGGCTACACTACACGGTCAACGCTGCATGCTAGTGGCAATCACGCAGGGACTGTATTAACCACCCTTGTAATACCTACTTGTAAAACGGTTCGAATTACTTCGGGACTAATAACGATTTCATTTCTATCAACTTTACTCACACATCGAACATAGAGTCAAATTAAAACTTTTAATGCCATTGATATTATTATAGTCTAGATACCATGGCTTTGAAAAAAAAAACTCTTTGACACTGGAAATTAGAACACACAGAAAAATCCGAAAAGTATAGTTATGGCCGGGAAACGAACGTCATTCCGTGACGCGTGCTATATAACTACACGCATAGCAGGTGAGTAAGCCTTCAAATTTTTCTATCTGTTACTAGCTGTGACCTTGTTACTATGCGATTTTTTGTCTCCAAGCGTCATCTGTTTGAATGATGTGTCTTTACTTTTCGGATTTTTCTGTGTTGTAATTAAAATCGTAAAAGTAAGCATAAAAAAATCAAGAAGTTAAATTCTTGATGCATTTGATAGTAGGTACCATGGCTTTGACCTCGTTGCAGATTTTCTCCCAAAACGTCTTTCTCACAAACCTAGTTTATGAGTTATGATTCTGACAGTATTTTTTTTGTTTCATTTTTATTACAAGCTTTTTTCTCCTGACTGTGACTTTCATAAATTAAACCTTAAAAACAACGAAGGCCGCGCATGGCTTCTATTAAGCCACAAAAAAAAGAAAACGTCCCACAAGGAAGCTTACGAAGATAGACATGAAAATAACTTGCGAATTACTTATGCTCCGAAAATTCCGTATTCAGGGCAACTCTAATGGAACGCGAAGCGGCCTAGAAACTGAAGATCTTCATTTATCATGGGCCCTATGTCCTTGAGGCGAAATTATTCAAGGCCTCGAGGGCTCCCAGGAGTATCCTTCAACCCGGGACCCTGACGACACAAGGTCGGATCGACCTCAGTGCCACATTTCCACGGACCCCACGATCGATCCGATGATTGAGTCAACTTTATCGAGGTCACCTCGTAATCCGTGAGGCCTTGTTCAAAAATGAAATAATACGTTGTTACTATTGTCATTGTTAGTAGGTTAGGTATGATTAAGTTACGGAAAATGTCAATTCAGGCAAGAGGAAGGTACTGTACGAGGGAATCAATCCTTTTAATATTCTATCGCTTCTGAAATGATAGAATAGTTATGGAAAATAAATAAATATTAAAACCGTGGTACAGATTCCACTGACTGTTCCCCTTAGGTAACAGTAACAGTATTTTTTTTACACCTGTAACAAACATGGGAGAAAGTAAAGCAATTATTTAAAATGTACCCTTGAATACAATTATTCATGCAGCTCGTAAGAATTAGGGACAGGTGATTCTGTTACATATTATGTTACTAAGCCGTTTTTATACGTCTTAAAGATGAGGTTGGTCAATTTTTCCCTGTTCTCGGACAAAGCATTTTATGCAAAATAACAAAATTACTATTCCCCCTTTTGCATACATTTCACTTTCGTGGGAAATATGTTTAGACTGCTAAGGAAAATAATAAGTACCTAGGTAATATGTTCGACCGCTCGAGAGTTGAAAACAAAATAAAGAACTACTTAATCCGACTAAAGAAAAGCCGTGGTAGCCTAAATATCTATATGAAGCCCTTTAACATTGGAACCGCGCAAGAAAAAAGCCTGCTCCCTCATTCCTAAAGGAAACTGTGTAGTTACTGCCTATATAGTTTAATTTACTTCGTAATTATTTGAAATAAGGTGTGACAATAGTATTCGAATAATGTATTAGGAAAAGCTAAACGGTAGGTACCTAAGTTTTTTTTATGAAATAGCGTGGCAAACTAGCGGGACACCGGGTCATGGGGCAGGTGAGTACCTCCACACTATGGGTACCCACAATTCACAATATCAGAAGGTTGCAAATGTGCCGCCGTAAGGGTTGAAATTTACCTCATTTGTTTTCGTTATTTTCAATGAAACCATTTTCTTTAGGTAATAGAGGTCATCTAGCTACCTGTCTTTTCGCATTCTTACACAATAAGAAAACGTTAAACAGCAAAGAAAACGTCATCAAACCAGTTCGATAACTGATATTTACACTGGTTCGAATAAATCTTACTGATTATTATTTGTTTGCCCTTCCAGTGTATTTCTACTTCCCGATAACCTTGAAAGAACATCCCGAAGGTCGGCGCGGTATTTTCGCTAAGTTGGCATAGATGTATTTTTGGTATAGACGCCAAATCTTTCACAACTGATTTCTTTTTCATTGCATGGGAGGAATGTTTAACCTCTTCGCCGCCACACTACAAATGAAGTGACGGGCTCTGTACGCCACGGGAAAAAAAACAAACGACAAGCAAACTTGATTTTTTACGCCATTGCATTGCGTTTTTAATTGCAGAAGGATTAATTTCGAGTTGAATTTTGGTCATGTATGGTGTCATTGGCCAAGTATCACGACTGAATGACTAGGGCTGTTAAGAGGTTAATTATTATTTTTACAACCTGGTTTCATCTCAAACAATGTATTGAATAGGCTACCAAAGCGAGTAGACTGACGAGAGACGCAAAAAGCCAGTCAAGTGCTCTTGCAAGTCGGACTCGCGTACTTAAGGTTCCGTACAGATTTCAGTTTCAGTTTTGTTTATAAAGCAGGTGAAGTGAGGGTCGAATAATATGATAGGTACTTTTAAATTTGCCATATTAACACCAAAAATAACTTTGTTTTAATTTGCAGCTATTTTTTTTTATATTATAATTACATATTTATTGTTCTGAATAAAAATGGAAAACAGTGACTTTTAAGATTTTTTTTGGTTCCTCTTTTCTCCTTAAGAAACAGAAACGTCAAAAACAGAATTACTTTTTAGGTTTTGTCAAATTTCATGGCACATTGCTGTCATTAGGAATTTAAACCATCGATTTTTAAGGTATTGCATTTTCATAGGTTAGGTGTTTGGACGCGTTTGTTGACAGCTTCAAGAGACCATGGCCTAAGAATTTTATGCTGATGTTAACTTGACACCAGTATGCGTTCTAGAGAAAATAATGGTGACACATAGACAAAGCCTTGATACCAGTATCCGTTGTAGAGAAAATAATGGTGACACATAGACAAAGCCATAAAACGAAGCAATCCTTAGGTTCCGATTTTTTCTCTTGAGGTATGGAACCCTAAAATAGGAGAAAATTAAGTAACTACATGATTTATAATGATGTGAACTGAAATTAAAATTATTTATTCTAGAACAAGTCCACATTTTATACTTACAAAAATAAATAATTAATAAATTAAAATCAAAATTTTATCAATAGTAAATCAAAATAAAGTCAGTATTAAATAAAAATTTTTTGGGTATTTACCTAAGTTTATAATAGACGCTAGGCTAGCGATTTAATGAGATCTAGGGTCTGTGTACAACTGTACACAGTTGTTACTTAAGTATAGTAGCAATGGCGACATCTAGTGACTTGATTATGAATTACATGCAAAATTACATCAGATGAGATTGTTTTTGAAACCATAAAATATCCAAGAAGGCTTAAATATACCTAAGCATTTTATATATATATATATATTTTTTCTCTTTTTCTTTTTCCGTAGAAAAGTAATCTGTGTGCTGAATGTTGTGTACAATTGTAATTGTGTTGTAAACACAATACTTTTTTCTCTGTATGATCTGTTTTGCTATGTTGTTGTTTACAATATGTAATTGTACCGAATAGATAAATAAATAGATAAATAAATAAATAACAAAGGTTAAAATTTCATTCAAGTCAAGTAATATTTTACACTCTGTTTAGGTATCTGCTTGGTGCTTAATTATTTTGCAAAGGGTTAATCATACTCCAAATTAAAGATGTTTAAGTCATACAGTAGCAACTATTTTCCATTATGCAGATAAAAATGTTAATCCGTAACCTGTGAGAGATGGACACAGAACTAGTTTTAAATTTACAGACCAGTAGGTTTTAAGAAATTTGAAAATCTAGATTATACTGAATGCTAAGATTAAGTAAGATTACTGAATAGTTAGTTTAGGTTTAAAAAAAATTGCTAAATGTGTTTCTAAGAGCAAAACTTGAGTGACGGGACCAAATTAGATAATTATTTTTCTGTTGTGTTTGTTATAGTCAGAGCTAGGTCTCTATGAAACAAAATAAAAGAAAGACAAAAACGTGAACATCAGTGAAGGCGCGGGCATTCATTACTGCTAATTAAAATGAATTAAACTGTCACATTAAAATATTCTGTTATCCATCTCAGAATTTTAGCTCTATTATAGTATCTTATAGTTATTTTATTGAATTTAATTGGGATATTTTTATTGGCTTTTTTTTTAATTTTATAGTTAATTATGCAATATAAAATTATGAGAAACAGGCATTGTACTTCAGGTTTATTTTAATACTTCAGAAAGTAAACTAGAGATAAAATGAAAACATGTGAAATAAATTTGGAGAAGCTCCTGAAATATTCATTATGGATACACTTATTTTGCAAATTGTCACTTATAAATAAAACAGATTATGACTTGACACATAGAATTAATGATAAAATGAATGTAATGTGTTATCATTTGTTTTGAAAAAATGGCTCTCTATGAAGTTTCTTGTCATACATTTCTTTCCGAAAGCACTTGTAGTTTTAATAGAAGACATGTAAAAACAGCCCTTTGTGGCCTATTTGTAACTTGTAATTTTGATTTAATGGGTTAATTCAACTAACCTTTTATCTATAATCAGTAAAAGGCACTCACTTGACAAACTAGCCCCTACAATAAAGCATGAATTCCAGCAACCTATTTCAATTGTTCATAACGGTTTTAAACAAGAAACATTTCTTATTTCTTATAGATATTCTACAGGAGTTTTTCAAAAAGCTAAGCTTAATAATGGTGACATAATATGTAGCTAGTTCAGATTTAAATGTATTATCAATATTACACCAATGTATGGTATTTTGTTACTGTTTTTACAATGATAACCTAAACATTAATTGTCTGACATTTGACACTTGGACAGCTGGTCCGTTATACAGTAACATACACCACACATTACACTTCTCACAGAACATAATTAAAAAACAAATTATTCATTAAGTTAGCCCAATTTCGCTTATAAACAATCAAACTTGTGCATGATAATTTCAAAGCATAGGATGTTTTTTGTTCTTCGAGCAATGCACACCCGCCAGGCCATTTTTTAAGAAGAGTTCTTGAGGGGCTTAATTTTAGTAAAAGGGCAAATTTTCAGGAAATTCAAATAGCTCAATGAAGCGTAAGAAAAGCTATAGATTAAAATCTACTTGTCACAATCTACTGTAACTAGGGCGAGTAGTTTTAATAGTTCAAAAGGCCAGTACAAAATGTACTGTAGGAGATGTAAAGAAACTTTGAAAGAACTTATGTAAGGTGGCAAGTAATAGCCATAACACGGAGCCTCATATGACTTTCAGTTACCTAAAAAATACGCGATAGTAAACTGGAAATAAACCAGCTGACATGAGAGTGAGACTGACACCTCGGGGTATTGTTTCGTATAACAAAGCCAATATTAAATCAAATGCTTTGTAAATCAACATAACGTCGATTAATTTAATACAATTAGTTATTACTGTAAGGAAAACCATGCGTCAAGGACGAAATTCGTAACAAAATCTAGATCTGACATTCAAAAATTATGCAAATTTTACTCACGTATTACAGTGTCATCCACCGGGGCACAGATTTCGAACATTTGGCACTTAGTAAAATTACAAAAAAACTACGAAATTTAAAGGTTTAGATCATAAAATAAATAAATAAAAACAAAAGTCAAACGACAAAAGCGCAAGCACACCTTTATGATAAGCATAGACTAGATAAAATTTGTCTCTTTTTTAAATCATAGACGAAGTAGAAGACTTTTTATTGTTGTGTACCCTGCAATCTTACTTTTCGGATGTGATATTCAGAACAATAAATGCCTAAAATACTTCATGTACATTATAATAAACAATATTATTATGTTTTGCAATTCCATAGGCTCGTGTCAAGCATTTAGAAATTTGAATCATACAGCGCTCTAATTATGGCAATATCAAAGCGCTCTCTAGTTTTTACCGAGTGAGTAAGAAAGACGTGCCAACTGATGTTGAACTGATGTTGTAGCTATTTTACAATCCGTTAGATGCCGCTACTGCCATCTTAGGTAAGGTTAGTCAAGGGGCAATGTGTGATTAATATCTTTACTGCCTTGTGGACGGAACACTGCAGCTGCCCGCAGTTTACCTTGCATTATATGAACTTCCAAATTGCAATAAGGTAGAAGTAACAAACCTTAATCTTTGTATTTTTCTATGGTTGTTTATACCAAACTATCTATCAAAGTCTGCTAAGTAGCAGTGCTTGCACTGCTGTGTTCCGGTGTGGAGCGGTGTGGTCCGGTGCGGTGTTGGGGGCAGTGGTGATCACTTACCATCAGGTGACCCACTTGCTCGTTTTCCTTCCTATTCATATAAAAAAAAATACTTTGTTCAGTTTAGTTATTTAGAAATAATTACAGCGGGCCCTTTTATTATAAAAAATTGTTACTGTAAAACTAAGGGGCATGTTTTTTTTTTTTTTATAATAAAATTTGTAGAGTATTTTTCTGCATAACTGCATAGAGTCTAGTCTAAACAGGGTTTTTTGACATTGTTGCACCATTCTTGCTTTTATCTTCAGTAATAAAAGAGTCATTGAAATAGAAAAACAAACTGCAAGATAGAAAAGTCTATTTTCTTTCAATAGTATCCA
The DNA here is from genome assembly GCA_949127965.1 of Pandemis corylana. NCBI lineage: Eukaryota > Metazoa > Arthropoda > Insecta > Lepidoptera > Tortricidae > Pandemis > Pandemis corylana. Next base: position 7,744,505 of record OX421856.1, on the reverse strand, counting down.
TTGAACATTGTAAAATGACTGTTTTGGTATTTTGAGACATATTCCATGTTGTTGTCTGCTTTAGTTGGTGAGCGTTGTCAGCGCTGCTACCACATCACCTCGGTGCTCCCGCAAAGTTCTCTCGGCCAGCGTTCGGGATATTTCCATTTCCTTAACCTGATGATAGATAACTTATGAATTAATGTGTAATTTAAATTAATGTTCTATTAAAAATAATCTGACTACAGATGTTCTTCACCTTTAATACTACCTACACTGTCTTTTAACTAAAAGAATGATTGAAAATAAATGTTTACTCATGGCAAACAAACAGTAGGTACAAGAATTAAAAAAAAAGAAACAACAAATTCTCACAAAATGATCCCAACTCAGCATCATACTGGCTTTACAGCTTTTTTTATGAATCTTTGATTCTATGTGCAAATTATTGTACTTAACAAGGAAGTCATAGTGATATCCATTGTAAATGCAATGTAATGTTCATTGCAAGCATATATCAACAGTGAAGAGGCAATACCTTTTATCTACATGACATGATTGTACAAGAAATTAAAAAGAAAAATATTTTTAGATACAGTAGGAGACATTCTTACTGAGCTTTTTACATTTAACTATTAGGTGTTATGCTTTGAGATGTAGATAGAAGGATTGAGGAGACTATTTAGAGGTATAAAAAAATGATAAAAGCTTTTGGACGTTATTGCCTCTCCACCCTCCACCATTATCATTATGTACATAAGGCTTATATAGGTGGCATGGGTCCCTAGATTGGATCTAGTGCCCACCCCAGGCTGTTGGGTTGTGGATTCAAAATTCTATGATGAACATTTAAATAACAACACATAAATGGACTTGACCAGGAGGCAGCCCCCTCTGTAACTCTAAATATGCCAATGGATCTTCTTCTTCTTCATCTTTATTATTGGAATAACTTTGTCTATGACATTGAAGTCCTCAAACGGATGGACCGATTCGGATGCAGTTTTTTTCATTCAAAAACTATTTTTTTAAAGGGGTTATAAGCCATGTTTGTTTAAAATCAGTCCAACAGTTTGATTTCGTATCGGCTCTTTTCTTTTGATGTAAGGCGTTAACCCGTAGAACGTCCCAGCGACTACAGTAGCCTGTAACTTGTAGTAGCACTAGTAGTCTGGAATGCTCTTCTTAAACTATGTCTTTTTAGTATGTGGGTTTCAAAAAAAAAAAATAGCTGTGCTATTAATGAAGTAACTTGGCAATTTGTTAACTAAGAACTTACAATTAATTCTATGTCATCTTTCTTGACCGACACTTTTTGTAGTTCTTTCTCTTTCTCAAGACGTTCTGCAGCTTCCTTATTTCTTCTATCTCCAATTAATGAGAGTGCCTGGAACATGTAGCATATAGCAGTTAAATATCACTTTTAAAGAAAAACAGTGTTTCATTCTAAATGAAACTCCGAAGAATTAGTAGTATTATAACACCTTGGCAAAAGTTGAATGAATTGAGATAGTGTTCAAATGACACTGGAAAAACTATACACAAAATACAATTGAATTGTTTATTTCTTTGTAGCCACAATCCCACTCAACAATGCTTAGTTTAGTTCTACATCCTACTTAAGCTATCACATTCACTCTGTACAGATCTGATTTTCAGATTACTTAATAAGTTACATGATCTTATTTTATTTTGGTAATCAAATAGTCTAACCTAACCTCAAAAATAAAATTTTAATAATCAATAGACTTACCCCAGATATGTCCTGTGAAGATATTTCTTTTTCTTCTGCGTAATCTGTGACTTTTTCCAAATCTGCAACGCCACTGTCATGTTTCGCAGTCTTCTTTTGAGTCTTATCCTTGTCGTGCTGAATATCATCTGTATCTCCATTTATTTCTTCATCAGCCATTGTGGTGTGTGAAAAATTAGCGTTACGAACAACTGTCACTAATCACAGCAACTATTAGTTATATTAATCTTTATTATCGTATTTTTCTGAAAAAGCTAAATCGAACTTTGCTTGCAGAAATGCAGTGGACTGTGGTGTGGAACTATAGAAGGAAGAAAGCACTAACCAAACCAAACCAAATGAGTTCGGTTCGCTGTCTGTCCGTCCTGTCAATATGACAATATGACAATGTCAGCATTGTCAGCTGTCATGCAGTTGCGCTATCTGTTGTTTTTCCTCTTCTACTTTGAAAAGGCAAAGGGCTTAAAGTCCATACAGCCATGTTTATATAAAAAAAATATGTATGATTTATGTATATCGCACCTTGAAAATCAAACCGTCACTATACGAAATTTCGATATTTTGAGTTATCAACGCCATCTAGCCATTCAAGTTACAAAGCGTGCAATGCAAAGACACCCGTCGCTCTAACTCCATTAGCTGCCACAGAGGGCACTAGTGTCGTTTTGGATATTGGAGGGGATGCGCGAGTGCGGCATGGGAACAGCGACATATTGTCATTAGTGGCGGGGATGCTAAACGTATTACACCGAGTACTATGCGGAAGTCTGTCATTTTTGGTTTAGCGACGATTTTCGATGAAATTGATCGGTAAGTACGATTTTAATTTACGGAATAATGTATCTATGAATAATGTGTCACTCTTGATTTATAATTCAGACTCAACATGTTGATTTAACAAAAAGCAATAGCGTATTTTTTTGTTTCGTAACGTTTTTCCTTTAGTATTTGATAATATTCCTAAATGGACTAATGTTTCTATCAATAATGTGTCATTTACATTTTTTTATCTAGTATCATAACAAAGTTTTTAATTAAAGCAACAGTGTTATTTTCATTTTAGAGCCAGTTTTTCGCAAGTATTTGTTACTTTTAGTTGAAAGTAAAGTGGGATAATGTGCTTAATAACATTTTTGCATTTAATTCAGTACCATAATGCGGTCTCCGTTCAATGTTTTTCTGACTTTTTACGTTTAAAGACAATTTTCGTCTAGTATTTGGGAAAGATAGTAATGAAATAAATCGTTTTTAACGGTTTAATGACAATTTTGCTTCAATATTTTTCGTTATAATGGCCGTTTTATCTTATTAAACTTGTTATTTTGAGAATAATGCCGGTATTCTTAAATTCTCGCCGATTTTACTTAAGCAGTACATTTGAATTTGACTCTTGATCATTGTGTCAGCAAGGTTCAAATGAAAAGTTAATTTCAATTTGCGTTGGTTCATTGTTTGAGTAACTAAATGCAACAATGTTTTTATCGTTTAGTGTCATTTTTCCTCATCAGAGTTCAACTTTAAAGGGTGTAGGTATAAATATATTTTTTTACAGTTAAAAACGTTGCAACGGAACTCAAGACCGCAGAAATTTAGGGCAATCATTAAAGAAATTAATGCAACCACAACTGCAGAAACTAAGATATGATGTGAAGGTATATTGTCACAGATTCCACAATTATTATTAGTAGAGGGATTGAATCACTTCAGTGTTTTGTGTGCTGTAGGGGTAGTTGAGTTTGTGGACTTTATGTACCTATGTTTTATGTAGCAGTAGAGGAAGAAGGGATTGTCTATAAAAACATGTATATTTAGCACAGGCTTGTAGCGTGCACGTGTGTAGCGGAATAGCAAGGTAATTTTGTTCGTACAAATATTAATCCGTTTTTTTTCTTCAAGGTAGACTGTAATGAACTTCGATTCAAGTCATCATCGTCTGAAGAAAAACATAATGCCGGAAATTGCTGAAAATGTTCAAGATACGTCTTTCCAGTTCCAGTCTAGCTCCATATGGCCTGCGTTAATCAATATCTTTAGAAGCTTTTGCCTTTTTTTTATGGTGTGGAAAATGCGCCTTATGCATCCGCCTGGTACGGGTTTACCGTGTGTATGTGGGGCTCTCCCGCGACGGCAGGCATACCCAGTAAAAACCACACGGATTCCCTATTCAGTCGTATGTGAGGCTTTACGGGAGCACTCGGTGTCACCGCGACGCCCCACGACCACCCCGGGATGGGGTTCCCTCTTCGCGGCACCTGTGCAATGCAGGTTTGGGAAATCCCGCCCTCCCCCGCTGGTGCCGCTTGGATTTTTTATAGAGGTTGTCTCCTCGTGGCCCCCGTCTTGAAAAAGACAGCGGCCCATGTTGCGACCCCAAGGGCCAGGTTACGTGTTGACCGACAGTGGCCGAAGCCACGCCGCTCCGCGATCCCGTCCCTTACGGGGCGCACCGCTCCGACGGCAGGCTTATGCCCGCCGACCCTCACGTCAGCTCTCACACCCTCATGTACTACTCTGAAAGCAGAGCGGTACCGAAGGCATGATCGCGTCCGTCACCAAAAGCACCCACGGGTGCGACCCTCTGGATTTTTTATAGAGGTTTACTCCTCGCGGCCCCCTGTCTTGAAAAATACAAGCGGCCCAGGGTCCGACCCCACGAGCTGGGTTACGTGTTGACCGGCAGTGACCGAAGTCACTCCGCTCCGCGATCGCAACCCTTGGTCGCACCGCTCCGACGGTGAACTTTCGCCCCCGTCCAATAAGGCTTGCCCTCACCTTTCCCTGCAGGTACTTGGCTCAGGTTCACCTCTGTCAAAAAGGCGCATTCAAGGTCCATTTCTGGACCCGCTGGCTCATTGCTGGATCCCCCGCAACGAATTGCGGGTTCATCTTATCATCCCTCCCCCCCAGTCGGATATTAGCCAACAGTTAACTAACTTACAAAATAAATTAATTAACTGTTGTTGCCCGGGTGCACCGGCCTACGCGTTACTTTTCCCCCCTCCGTGAGGCCAAGATCGTCTGTTAGAAGAAAACTATGTTATTAGGTATTTATAGTCGGTAATATTTTCTTAATTCATAAACTCTGTTACTTTTTAAGCTTTGGTGGAATTATTTTTACTGGCTGTGTTAGGTGCTAGACTTAATAAATAATCTCTAAAATTGAATAAGATCTTTTGTTTACAATTACTTGCTAAAATAATCAGTTTTTCCTATGAAGACATCCAAAATGAACAACTATAGTGTCATTTTTACTTCCAACACAAATGATACAAACTGGTAAAATTAGCAGAAAACCGGCGATTAGTGAAAATAAACGGAAAAATGACACTATATTTTTTTAATTTCGGTTCTTTACAGTATTTAATGTATATATTAGACGCAATTAATTTCTAGTAGAAAGCTAGTACATAAAATTAGCTAATAAAATGAATAAACTCGTATTTTTCTTTAAAATAAACAATTTTAAAAAGTATCTTGATTTTTGGATTTTTAAACGTCCGTTGCCAAAAAATGTGTTTTTTGGTTAGTGACGGTTTGATTTTCAGGGTGCGATATTAAGTCCTGTAGAGTCACCTTGGTTTATTCTAGGCATGTCCAGTCAACTCCTCATGCCTTTTTAAAGCGATAGTGTACTTTACGGCTAGCTACGGCTAGGAGCAGCCGGGGGATACTTGGGGGCATTTATTAACAGTGCAATATTTTTGACGCTTTTGTAAGCGCAAGAAAAACGGTTCACAAAATGAAATTACTAAAATTGTAACAAGTAATTATATTGTTTAAGTCACCCTAGGCCGTAACAGGGATATTACGCCCGCTTCGCGGGCAGATAATCTGACTTCCTGGCCAAGGCAAGACGTAAAACTTTATACAAACCACGGGCGGTAATTTGTAAAGCCCCAGATCGCATATTTATGGCCCTCACCTTCGGTTCGGGCAACCAACACCTGCGATATGGGACAATTACCGCCCTAGGTCTGTAATGTACTATTATACCTTCAAAATATTGGCATTTTATTCGACACGCACCTGTTTTTTTCAAGTAATTTTATGTCTATAAATAACTCAAAGCAGCTGGTACACAATAATGTCCACAAAGATCCGACTTTTCAACATAGGTCACAGGAACTACAAATTAGAACTGCATAAAAAAAGGATTATACCTATTATATTCTTATTATATTATATTATGTTATAGGTATTAGTTATATTATACTATAGTAGACCCATGGTCCATAGGCACGCGGTCGTTTTGAGATCAGACACGTATATCGTGGAAATGGAAACATGAAAACGCGACCCCAATAATTTGAGTTTCACATTAGCTAGTTACGAGTAGGTTACACGTCAAACAATTTTCGTAAAATTTTTGGACGGTATTTTATTAGCTATATAAGTACAGTAATTAAGCTATGACATTATTATTCATATATGCAATTGAGTGTTTGGTGCGTCTTCTTCTTTCCTTTCTGGCGTATAAGGCGGGGGAGGTACACTGCTGTCGTGTATCTGAAAAGAAATACATTAGTTTTTAGGCTTAGTTTTAAGCATGAAGTTGAAACGTCTTACACCTCTTTCACAAGGAGAGAAAAGGAGATAAATAATTAAACTTGCCCAACTATATTAATTACGATGCCAAACCTAGTGGCGTAACTGCAACGTTTGGGGCATATGACAAATTCATCGGATGGGGGTCCTGGGTCCTTCCTTACTATAAAGAAGTGCACCATCGTCCCTTCTGTGCTCTAGGCCTTGCCAGTCGGGGCCTCGTGGAGCCAGGGACTAGAATTTTGCCAGTCTTGCAACCATATAGTTACGCCAACTGGCCAAACCAACAGGTAAGAAATAAGTTTTGGCGCAAGTTTATTTGTAGATACTTTGAACGTAATTAATCATGTTAGATTATTTAAATCCTTAATTCCAGAACAAAAAACTTGCGACCCTAGCGCCACCACCTAGATCGATTACATAAACTGACATGACGCACAAGCCGGTGACGACATCGTGTATTCTGCATCGCGCTATCGAAAGTTCTTAACCCAGATAATACCTAATATAATACATCCTCCAACCAACTCTCTGCCATCTCACTTCGGTCCCCAGGCAAAACATTTGCCTGCAGAAAGACCTCTCTAACTAATTGTGTCTTCTTCATATCATGAAAAGTACTTATAATTTTGGATGCACTTACAAATCCTGCATTCAAAAATGCTACAGCTGGATAAACTGAGGCTCCAGCCGGTGCAGTTCTCGAATATCTAGAACATTAAAAAAATTACAGTTCTTAAACGCGATGTCTACAATTAAGTACCTACACGTGCCGAGACAGGGTGAGGTCTGTGCATCGCCGTCATGTACTCCGAAGTTCGAAGTTAGTTTGGTGTCGTTCCGCTCCACTAACATTCATTAATAGGAGATTGAGAAAGAGGTATGACGCGAACTTTACTTTGAATTTCGGAGTAGTCCCCCTGGCTCATGCACACTTTCAAACCTCGTTCGACGGGTGTGATCTTAGCTACCCTGCTAAGTGGGCTAAGTACAATCTTCTAACAAATTTGTTAATTGCTTTACTTCTTGAATCAATAGCAGAAGTCCTAACAAAAGTCAAAACAAAAATTAACAGTTACATTCATTGTACTTACTAACGTGAAATGAGAATTTACGGGTACAAATAGATAAGTCTAAAACCGTACGGTCTATCATGAACACCTCCGCATGACGATGTAGCGGAAATAGTGAGTTTGATCAAAATGTACTACGCATTACGTGGAGTAGGTATACCTACTGTGTAAATGTTAATCGTACCTTGGAGGGGCATCTCTTAGTCTTTCATCAACATAAACTTGTAAACTTCCGACGGAGAGTCGACTCGTGTTGCTGGTGCCCAAAGGTCTGGAAATTTACCAAAAGTAACACCACTATTAACTATTAATTATTACAGGAAGGTTTCTAGAATAATTTTAATTGCAGACTATTTAAAAAATTTTGTTTATTATGTAGGTACTTAGGAATGCAGGTACCTAGGTAACTATAATAAAAAAAAACATTTATCGAACAAACGTAGGGTAGTAGGTGATAAGGGTAGGTAGCTATTCTATTGGGGTGCTATGTCGGAAACCTCCCCGAGAGCTCTAGCGTTACAGTTCCCTTCTATCAGGGGCTTTGGCCCCATGGGGGGGGAAGGGTAACGCTTAGGCCGGTGCACCCTGGGCAACAACGGCTGATTAAACCCCTCGGGGATTAGTTAGCTGGTGGCAAATATCCGACCTGGGGGGGTGGGGGGGTAGGGCGGGGCGAATTATTATGTATATGTATATATTTTCTTGGCGAGGGCCGGGGCGAAAGCCCCTTTTTTATCAAGGGAGGGATCGTGATTAGGTGGGGAAAGGCGGGCGGTAGCTGCCGGGGAGCTGCTCTGCATCTGCGGCCGAGTAAAGGTAAAAATTGAAAGGTAGCGCAGCTCTGCACCAAACCTGGAGGCGCCAAACGCCTTTTGGGAGGGAAGGGGAGCCTTGGGGAGACGAGGGTCAGAAGCGTTGGGTACTGTCGGGCCGAGCTGAGCTGCCTACTGAGTAGCCCCTCCCGCCGAGCTTCGACCACTCGGCCTGGAGCTGGCGAAAAGTAGGTATTGCTTTGCGGTTAATTACCGGCAGGCCTTTCGCTCTCTGAGGGGGGGGGTGCCTAGGGGGGGACGGGGCGTGCGGTAGCTGCCGGGGAGCTGCTCTGCATCTGCGGCCGAGTAAAGTTACATTGAAAGGTAGCGCAGCTCTGCACCAAACCTGGAGGCGCCAAACGCCTCGTACGGGGAGGGACGGGGGCGAGTCCAACCTTGTACCTGCTGTTCGCCCCGGGCGGGGAACGGAAGGGCGAGCCTCATGCTGGCGGCGGGCGAAAGCCTGCCGTCGAAGCGGTGCGTTCCGCAAGGGACGCGATCGCGGAGCGGAGTGACTTCGGTCATTTTCGGTCGGCACGTAACCTGGTCCGTAGGGCCGGGACCGTGGGCCGCCTCGTCTTTTTCAAGATAAGGGGGCCGCGAGGAGAAAACCTCTATAAAAATCCGGAGGAGCGACGTGACCTCGGTCACGGTCGGACGCCACGTAAACCTGGTCCGTAGGGCCGGGACCGTGGGCCGCCTCGTCTTTTTCAAGATAGGGGGGCCGCGAGGAGTAAACCTCTATAAAAATCAACAGGGCGGCGTGACCTCGGTCATGTCGGCCGTCACGTAACCCCGGCCCGCAGGCGCTGGGAACGTGGGCCGCTGAGGGGGCTACGAGGAGTTAACCTCTTTAAAAAAACAGACGGTCACCGGCGGGGGAGGGCGGGGATTCCGGAACCCGCATTCAACGGTGCCGTCGCCACCTGCCCCATCCCGGGGCGGCCAGTGGACGTTGCGGTGGTCACGGTGTTCGCCCGCAACGCCCGCAGTTCAAGGCCTGGAGGGAACGTGTGTGTTTTTAGACGGTAGGCCTCTCCCCTCCTTCCATAGGGAAGGCAGCGGCGAGATGGAGAGCCCGTCATACCTCCGTTCGTATGCTGCCCCGAGCGCGGAGATGCATAAGGCGCATTTTCCACACGTTAAAAAAAAAAAAAAAAAGGTAGCTATTCTATTGGTTCTTTAATTTCATTCATTGGGCATCCAGTTTCCGTTAAATGCAACCCCGTTTTTCCATCATCACTAACAAAGTCCCTTTCCAACGTATAAAACAACATAATATAAAACAAAGTCCCTTTCCGCTCTCTGTATGTTCCTATATGACTGTATCCCTAGATCGTTAAAAAGTACGCATCGGATTTTGATGCGGTTTTTTCAAAAGGATTTGTTACTCAGATAGTTTATTATCCTATCATTCTATGCATACCTACATAGGGCTATCGCGTGTGAATTTGCCACTAGAGGCGCTAGTATCGCGTGAGTTCCAATAACATTCACTTTTCACTGGTATTGGCGGGTTTCGTGACATAAATTAAAATTTATTTCATTTACCTGTTGAAAATGATCTCCTTCGTGAAATTATCGCAAATATGGATTATTTGGCAATGAATGTGAACGCCTTGAACGCAGATTTTTTTCCAATCAAAACGGAACTGCGCAACATTGCGGCATAGCTACTTAATGAGATTCAAGATTTAAAACTTTATTTCGTCGCCGATCTTATAAAGTTGCCTTTGACAGCTATACTTCTGGACCTTAGTCAACAGTGGCGCCAACTGGTGAGCAAAGAAACGATAGTTCCCATTGATATGGTTTATCCTTTTGAATTGGATGTATCGCCAAACAAATCCGCCACTCACATTTTGACGTCCAAGTTTATTGTCTTGCATACTAAAAGTTTTAAAGGAAACAACTTTTTGTCGTTCAAAAGTTGATCAACCTTTCCGTGATGATATTGTTACTCAGTTCGGAAACTGATTTAAAGTTTATCAACTCAAATCGCCTAGTGGGTAACTTTTCCAGCTCTCTGAGAGAGTATGCTTCGGTTGAATACCTATCTAATCTACCTCAACTACTCCGGTTCGGCGGAAGTGGTCCCATCTCCCATATCCATTTTTCAGTTAAATAACAATTTTAGCTTTACACAATTCAAAAAAGAAAATTGATAAGCACACGACATATATTATCTACTTACTGGATATAAACCGTGATTGCCTTTAATCAGCTACCGATACGTGTCTCCGGGAACCCCGGATTTGATAACCACGCATCCAGTAACAGTGCACGCAGGTGCGAGAAAATGAGGGTTCAACATTGATATTTACTCGTAGTTGCATACACTTGACCACGGGTAGATGGACTGAAGAAATCGCGAGTGAATGGTAGGTAATGTTGTGCAGACCGAATGCGGTCTACCCTCATTTTCGAGCGCCTACTGCGTGCTCTATCGTTATTGGATGCGTGCGGTGCTTATCACTGTCGGGGTTCCCGGAGGCACTTATCGGGAGCTCATCACGGTCTATAATCCAGTAAAAAATATGTCTTGTACTTATCAATTGTCTTCCGAATGCGACACTGACAATATCACGCGGAAACATCCCGACTCTTATTAATACCTACGATAGCTCACCTCAAGTTGGTCGCAGCACACAGTTTGTATAACAGTATGAATGTAGCAATAATGCCAAGAACCAGGGCCGTTGCCATGACGACCTGCGTTATGGATATCAGCAGAATCTGATCTAGCGAATCGCTGAAACAAGAAGCTTTAGTTAGGTTTCGGTACACCTAAATTATGTATCAAACTAGTATCATAGATAAATTTTGTAGTAGGTATTCAATAGACCCTATTATTTGGTCGTTTTGTGAGTGGTGAAATGAAAGCAAAGCAATTAATAACGCTTTCGGGTCATGTTATGGTTGTTAGTTGTTAATAGAGCCTAGTGCTGAATTTACGGACCAGAGGCCATTATTGTCTAACGCGTGGGCGCTCGTGATCACGTTCACAGCCTCTTTCTACCCTCGCTCTTTACTGTTAACCAGAAAAAAATGGTGAATGCGATTGTGATTCCGAGTAAGTTAGGCAATAAGGTCTCAAGGTTAATGTAGAGAATGACCTCTATGTTGAATGTGGCTCTATGGTGACCCAACTCTACCCCAAAAAAATCACCTTAACAGAAATATTGTTATCACTACATTATTGAAAAACAAAGTCCTCCGCCACGTCTGTTTGCCTGTAAAAACTACAGAACGGATTTGAATGTGATTTTCACCAATAGACAGCATGACAATTGGTTGAAATGTAACGATAATTATTGGAAGTGTCGAGAAAAGTTACAACAGCTAGTCAATAAATAAAGTTTTATTTACGCACCGGCATATCCAGTTGCCGCGAGTATCGTAGCAGGCTTGGCAGGTGCCTTGCCAGCACTGGAGGGAACCGTTGCCATATTGGTTACAGCATGGCCCCATACATTTTTGGCCTTGCCCTGAAAAATAATGTAAATAGCATGTAAGTATGAAAAAACAGATACTTAAAATGTAAATACAAAACTAAAACTACTATTAAATGAAAATAACTAAATAAACTTTTAAATTAATTGTAAAAGAGAGGCCTCTTGGCAGGGTGCCCACCACGCAGGCAGCATTCCCGCGCTGAACTGCGATTGCGATTCTTTGCGCGAGAAGGCTGCCAGCGCGAGGGTCGCCTGTTGCCTCTCTCAATCTCTTGCTTTCTGTGTAAATAGCTATTTATAGCTCTATTTATATTCAATGATCTTTATCATTAAACATACAAACAGTAAAAACTAAAGGTTAGTCTAAGTACAAATTTAATAAGGTTACTAGCCTTAACTAACCTACAAGCAGTGAACGAATATATTCATATAGGTATAGTATGTTCGTTCACTGCCTACAAGTAAAAATATGTCACAGATCAAAGCTGACAATAATCATTACATTGGATTGCGAGTATTTGAGTCATTTTTGTTTCAGTAAAATTATATCCCACGGAAAAAAATCGTATAAACTGTTGTCAAGACGAGCCCATATAGCTCGCACCGTCAAAAAGATATCAAAGTCGCTAGTGCAAGTTTTCACACAAAATAAGTTTCAGTCAAAAATTTCATTTTTAATCAAAGTTTTTTTTTGTTGACTGTAGGTACGTGCATTGTCATCCGTCCCACATAATATTATGTGTACCAAATTTCACCGTTGAAGAGTTCCCTCCTGAGACGATCTGGCTGGGTTACCAAAATTCTACTACCAGATTATTGTATTGTCATCCGACTTATTTAAGTATGCAAAATTTCAGCTCAATCGGTTGAAAATATCTGCTTCAAAATTGAGTCGCAAGATTCAAACCCGGACAAACATACTTACATACATACTTACATTGCAAGTTCCTAATAGTTTTTTTTTATAATTATGTCCCAATAAACAAAATAAATAAAAATAGAGAATCGGCAACAAACGGTCTTCTTAAGTATTTTGGTATTTTAACGCGTTCGAGACATATCTTGTGACCGAAAACTTACACTAAACATGTAGAGCCAAGTTTCTAACTTAACAAACTCTTCACTTTAATCAAAATATTTGGCTTGGTCGTTTCTAGGACTCCATTTCTAAGACTATAAGTGGTAAGATACTTCCTTTTGGAAGATGTAGAACTAGAACCGCTGGTCTTTAATTTCTGATAAGGACATGGCTGCAATGACTCAGGGGAGTACGTTTAATGCGAGTTCGCATGTAACGACCCATTATGACGATATATGGGTGCGATTTAGTCAGAAATTAATTTATTCATTTAAATAAGCTATGACCTCAACTAGCTGGTACAAAAGCTGTGCATAAAGATTTTAAATGAAATGGTATAGTTTTCTGGAGAGTCTGATTGTTCATTGCATCCATCTCATGCATGAAAGACGTTTCAAACTGATAAACACTACACTACTCCGTGACCACCTTTTTTTAAAATTTTAATTATTATTGTAGTGTGATAGATAAAATGCCTTCGCTAAAAGTGACGTCACAAACGTATTGAAATGTTACTCAAGAGCTTAGATAGCTAAGACACATCAAATAGTGTAATTTAAAATTAGATAAATTTAAGCGTTTCAGACTTATACCTACTGCTTCTCTAACATGATTCTTTTTAGAGTTCCATACCTAGTCAAAACAGCAAAAAAGGAAGGTTTGTAGCTTTGTAATTTTTGTTCATCTGTCTGGGGCTTAGCTCAGGTACCATTTCTACAGCAGATTTGTACATACATACATACATACCGACAGATTTGTAATTTTGCTTAATTAAAATAAAATGCTTAAAAGTTTTTTTTTTCTAGTCGTAGAGTCATTGGATTCGTATATGAAAAACATTCGGGATTTGTTGAAACCATTTCTAGATTAAGCGATTCGATTTATTGATTTAAAGTTAAATTTTTTGTTAATACCAAGTGTCCCAATCCTTCTGAGCTAAAAGGGTGCTTTTGTGTTTATGAAAAAACTATCGGTATAAATATTAACGAATTTAAATAGAAAAATTATTATTAATTATAAAATTATTTTGCAGGTAAAGGAGGAATAGTCAACCAAAACCTAAAACTAAATATTTGCCGTATATTAAAGAGCAGGCACTCGCACTACGCGTGGCTTAACACGGACTTGACCTAATTTTTATATTCCTAGTACTTTATGAGCAAATAGAGTTTAGCCATGAACAGAGAAATTATAAAAATTAACCAAGTTCCTAAGCACCGGACTTGCGTATCGCTCGATACCTACAATTATCGTCCTGTCATTATCACTCAGGTAATTATTTAAAACAGACTAATACTAAAACTAAAACTACTACTAATTATAAAACTGTAAAGTAAATAATATATGTCGTCAATATATTCCGCCACAGGCATCGACCCCAAAACGCTGGCCGCATTACCTCTCTGAACTGCTATTCCTAACCTTTGAGAGAGGTAAGCGCCAGCCCTCTAGGGTCATCTGTGGCCAGCACTAAACGTGTCGAAAGCTCTTTTAGATTTTTTTTTCTATCCGCCGACCGAGGTGTCATTGTCTCGAAAGCAAGCGCCGCAAGGGAAGGTAAGGTAAATTAGTAGAAGTGAAATTGCAACACTAAAAGTACTATCGACGCTCTACAAAATGGCGAAATATACCTTACTACTTCTAACTCATTGTTACTCGGACAAATTAGAGCCGATCGAACTGATGTAACTCTGTTGCTACATTTGCTACTTTGACCATCTCTCTATTCTTGTCTAAATTATTTGAGTAAGAGCAATGCCTCTTATCAACACTGTCACAAATCAGAAGCCAATCAGGCAATATACAATCAGGCGTTGATAACATTTTAATTACGTTATGTCTCGTATCCGCAATCAAAAACGATTTATCAGCGTGTTTATTGACGCCCAATCTGGCTTTCTAATTAATTGGTCATGTTATCGTAGCTGTGGGGTAAAAGTGCGTCTTGTGCATGCTTAATTTTTTTTCAATATTTATAAGCACTAAGCATGAATGGATGCGCCTTAGCTTGACGTTATGTGCCTCCCAAGAGCACCAAGGCAAAAAATATAGAAATATTTACTTTATAGAAAAAAATATTGAAAGTGACAAACAAATTCGGCAAGTGAATATAAAATCCAGTGTTAGCACACCCCTGACTCCTAAGCAAAATGTAGGCAGTGTAAGGTCATTTTATATTGGATAATTACATAGACAGACTGATATAAAAAAAAGTTTTTTTAGTATTTGTGTTACAGAAGCAACAGAAATACATCATCTGTGAAAATTTCAACTGTCTAGCTATCACATTTCGTGAGATACAGCTTGGTGACAGTCAGACAGACAGACGGACAGTGGAGTCTTAGTAATAGGGTCCCTTTTTAGGTACGGAACCCTAAAATATTTGTGGATATAAAACTATTTATTATTTGTTCAACATGTCATTACGGTATAGACTGGACTATATCAATTTGAGTGACGACTGGTTCAGTCAAGTCATCAAATTGTAAATGAACTTATGACAAAACAATATTGAATCATTCTTCCGCTTTTAAATTGTTGTAAATCTGATTAGAATGATTATAGTCGTCATTCGAAAAAAAAACCGGTCAAGTGCGAGTCGGACTCGCGCACCGAGGGTTCCGTATCATTATCTATAAATATCTAAAACCAGTGTAAGCAGAGCCCTGTTCCAAAGCAAAATGTACGCAGTGTGGGGTTACTTTATATTGGTCACTGCTATATACAGACATACATACACATTTACGGTTTTCGCAATTATTCTTTAATCTGTGCTATAAGACCTACCTTCATACCAAATTTCAAGATTCTGCGTTTACGGGAACTACCTTGTAGGTTTTGATTCCCTTGAGAGTTGAAAATTTGCGGAAATTTGCGGCATAAACGGCTGTATCTTTTGATTGCGTTGGCTTAGAAGTTTGATTTTTTCACAGCTTCAAGGGACAGTAGACCTGAGTAATTTATATAAATTTCAGCTTGATACCTCCACGCGTTCCTGAGAAAAAGGGTCTTGACAGACGGACGGACGGACAGACGGACAACAAAGTGATCCTATAAGGGTTCCGTTTTTTCCTTTTGAGGTACGGAACCCTAAAAACAGTGTCAGTGTCTGGTTAAGAATTTGTGGATTATATGGAGTGTAAATATTATAACTGTGTTTACCTGGGCATCTCACGCAGGCGGTCTGTGGCGGATTGGGCACATATCCACTTGCGCAGTAGCATCTGTCGCCTACGCATTCGTATTCCCTGCCAATGCAGTTGATGGCGGTGCATTGTTCTAGAAAAAACAATACATAACATGCCGAGGGTGGTGCAATAAAGATCGCCCAGATCGTAGGAACTTGTCGCACGAGCCAAAGGCGAGGACGATAAACATGCGACCTGAGGTTTTCTTGTCACCGACCGAGGTGTGTACACAATTTTACGTCGTCCCTTGGCCAGGAAGTGGAAATTTCCGTTCGTGTAATTGGCGGTAAATTGCTACTTAAGGCCCGGGGCGACGTAATATCTATTAACGTCCATATACAGTATGGGGTTTTACATGCTTTCCTATTGGTCGGTTTTTTCTCTCACATCGGTTAACTATGTAGGTACATACCTGAGGTAGGTACCTCGCATAGTTCTGCTATGTCATTCTCCAAACGTATCTCGCACGTGAATGGGTCGCTGCTCTCTAGAAACCATCGTAACTTGGCTCTATTACTCGTAGGCATTATTCGAATATCAGGGGTCTTGTTTGCAAAGTCACTGCACGACCTACGTCAAAACACCTGACTCCATATAATGCTTGCTAGAGAACGGGGCACGTTGTAATTGTCTACCAAGCGCAGCAATTAGATACTTTACGAACGAGGTTGGTTAAGAGAATCACATCCCTGGTGGGTGCGCAGCATTGAACTCGTCAAATAGTTTATCAATCAATGGTATTTGCGTCTACTACAGACGAATTATATGGCGTATTGTCTGGGAGACAACGCTTCCTGTGGCTATAGGTAGATATAAACCAATACGAGAGCCATAGTATACTCTATCTACCACCATAGTTTAAGGAATTATAAATCGGTACTTACGTAAACAGTTATATAAACGCAACCTTGCAAATAACACAGTGTAACGCACGTTGTACAATTATGCTAATTTGTCATTATTATTCAACGATTAGTACCTATGACAATGAGTGTTATGATATAGAAAACGTGTACATACACGGCACGCGGACATAAAAAATCGCGGTGAAATCATTGACTTTGACTTTCTTTTCAGATAAATCTTGAGTCGGAGTATAAATAACTTTATGTCAGTTGATAACGATTGACTTGATTTTCATGAAAACAAAATAAACGCGGCTTGTTCTCGCGCAGTTTACCAAGTAGTAGGTATCAAATTTAGGTAAACTAATTAGGTAGAATCGTAACACAATTTAGATTAATACATCGGCTTTTCGATTTTAAAACCCATTTCACGATCCATTGAATTATTGGCCGTCGGTCCGTGATATTCTTTTCGAAATCATACACCAGTCCCAGGGTAACCAGCTGAGGCACTGCACTTTACAACAGACAATTCGGACCACGACATGCTGAGTATTCACCATTCTGACACATGACGAGGTAACCAGACTGTCACCTGATTGGCCGATATTGACGACGTTTCACGAGAGACCAATCACAATGAAGGTGTCGCATTCATGTTGGGTCGCTGTTTGTAATGATAAGTAAAACAGCGAAATTAGTAATTTATAATTTACCTTCACTTTCCGTGGAGTCGGCGCACACGAGCACAAATAAACATAAACAGTAGAACGTCGCCCACGTATTAACCAAATTCATTTTGCTTGTCAACGCACTCACATTATTTCACCATATTGTTAGTGGAAATAAATAAACCGCGAAGTGAGCGTTAGTTGCGCGTACGTTACGTATGTAAAACAATACGGTGTGCATTTAGTTGAGCATGATACGTTATCAGAGATTTGCCGAGCCGCGATAGGCAGGTTTTATCGCTTTGGCGTCACTCATTAGTGAGTTGCGATTAGTGGACATACATATAGATTTGCGACAACCTTGGCTCTGAAGTGATCCTCATAAATCATGGTGCCATGTTCGAGAGCATCAATTGAACAGTTCATTAAGTACTCATATGAGGGCTGTTATGACTTTTTTAAGTAACGTTACGTTGGAAAGCGAAAATAACACTGTAAAATCGATTTGTTCGAGCAGTACCGTGTTAGGTATTTAATTATTTCCACCGCTAGAAAACGTCTCTAGCGCCTTGAAAATATTTTAAGTATTTCCGAATATTTTAAATTTTTATAATCTTTTGGAAACAAACAATACGAGTACCATGTATTCGATAGCGAGAGACAAACTTTGTCTGTTTGTTTATAGGGGGTAATCACTAGAACTACTAAATCAATAAAACTATGTTTCACTAATTAAAAAGCTAGAGCATCCATGACCGCAGGGAATTGGATTGTTCAACGTGGGGTGTAGATGCAGTTGCGACCAACCTAGTCAAAGATACATCCATCTAAGAACAGAAGCCGCAAAACAGCTTTTTTTTGGTACCTATAAGTATATATTCTATCTAATAACTAAATTATGATTAAATAATGTCGACGCCAGGAAATCTTTTGTGGCTTAAGCAGCGATCGTTTGGGCAAGCTAGGATTATAAATTTGACGAAGACAAGAAGCAGTTTGTATTTGCAGTTTAAGTTAGAAATTAGAAAATAGAATTATATTTTTTTAGGAACCTGTGCTGTTTATTTGTATTTTGTATGACTTTGTATGATGTATACTGCCGTGCAGATTTTAAAACGCAGTAAGTTGCATTTTGAGTGATTTCTGTTTATTAGTGATTCAGAATCAGTGCATCGAAACGCACACATGTATGTAATCGGTTTTTTGGTCCGGAGCCTCCTTCGAAGCCTCTACGAGCAGTATGTCAAAGTGCTCAGTAAATAATACACCGTAGCACTAACCAAAATGCAGTAAGAAACAACTTACTTTATTGGAACTGTAAAGATACAATTTACGCATTATCTGTAAGGACCATTTAAAATGCAGCGATTAGGGAACTTACTCTTAGTTAGTCAGTAATTATTGAAAAATAAAAATAATATATTCTATTTAAATCGCAGTATGCGTCAAATTTACTGCGTATTACTTTGTAAATGAAAGTTTTTTTTTACTTTGTACTGCGATTTTCACGGCGGATAAAAGTTTAACTGCTCTTTAATCGGTATTTGCTAATCGTACGAATATAAAATTCTACAATCTAAAAAGCAGTATACGTTTACTTGCTGCATTGTAGTTGGTAAATCTATATTTTTTAATGTTTATATTGCGTTTCTGGCTTTACTTACTGCATATTATTCAGCAATTCTGCCGTGCAGATTTAAAACGCAGTAAGTGCAAAAACGCTGTTTCGAGATAAACGCAAAAAACTACTTCAAACTCCGTTTTTTTCGTTATTTCGAAAAATTTTGCAAAATTTACACTTTAACTATAGCGTAAATGTTACAAGGATTACTTATAAAAAAAAGAACATCCTCAGACTTATATTACGCATGAGAGGAGGTTTTTAAGAAAATCTGAGCCAGGTGCATTGTTTTAAAATAAGTGCTTACTTATATAAAAAAAAAAACAAAACAATTGTGACCCAAATAAAACAAGGAACTTAGTTCTGAGATCAGACTTAGTTATACTATAGTTATTCATTTTAAAATCTTAAAAAATATATGTACCATGAGATAAAAAATCTAAATCTACGAAATATAATCAACTGTCACCACATAGCACGACGTGCAGCCGGAGTCCGGTCACAATTTTTTTTAGAGAATGTTTTTTATTTGATTTTATATGTGAATTTTTAGTAAGCTAAAGCTTAATTTTTCTAATTGTGATGTTTGTTTTTACAAGATCATGTAGATTTTTTGTATCTTTTAGAATTATAGGTAAAAAACTTAAGTAATGAATGCTGTACCCTTTCGAAATTCTGTAATAGATAGATTTATTTATCACCCTTTTAAAAATACAATGAAATGTCAAACATATGTAATTCACAAAAGAATCGTCAATTGTAATAAAATAGTAATAATAATTATAATAACTGAAATTAAATAAAAAACAAAATAACAACAAACAAAAATAAAGCTTAATGAAATGTCAATGTAAATTCACAAAAAAATCGTCATGGGTACATACAAAGAGAAAATAATAATAATTTAAATAAGCAATTTAAAATGTCAAATAATAAAAATATAAAACCACAAAATGTGAAAATATTATCAGAATATTATAGGTATGGTACATATATATTTTTTTAAATATATGAATGAATAATTATGTTATTAATTAAGTCTGATCTCAGAACTAAATTCCTTGTTTTATTTAGGTCATAATTGTTTTGTTCTTTTTTTAGTAAGTAAGCATTATTATTTTAAACCAATGTACCTATCATTGATCTCAGTAAGGCTGATTTAATTATACGTAAATAAAAAGTTATAGAAACAATGAAACGTTGTGTATTATTTTGACTTTATTCTCAATTAAGACTGAAAGTAATTTAAAGTTTTTAATGATAACCATTCATTATTAGCCAAAAATAAAATGTTATACAATTAGTTGTATTTATACATAATGATGGTGACTAATGATACCGATAAAAAATATTGTAGAATGTGAATTTTACTCAGTCATTTTATACATTTTTACGTTTAATTTTCTTACAATAAGCAGTAAAATAACTCGTAGCATTTCAAACGATTGCTACATTCTAACAAAAATGCAGTAAACATGATGACCATACTGTACTTTACTCTGCAAACACGATTCAACTATAGCAGTATCAAGCTTTTATACTGCATATTATTTGGTATTCTAAAAGATTTTTAGTAAAAATATGTCTGCAGTAACGGCTCAGATTTTCTTAAAACCTCCTCTCATGCGTAGTATAAGTCTGAGGATGTTCTTTTTTTTTGTAAGTAATCCTTGTAACATTTACGCTATAATTAAAGTGGAAATTTAGCAAAAGTCTTCGAAATAACGAAAAAAACGAAGTTTGAAGTAGTTTTTTGCGTTTATCTCGAAACAGCATTTTTGCACTTACTGCGTTTTAAAATCTGCACGGCAGTATACATGCGTGCTTTAGAGATGATATATGCGTGTAAGGTTCCATGCGATACAAGTTAAATTTATATAATTTAAATACAGTCGAGGGCATAAATATCGATACAGCCATCATGTCAAATATATGTGTCACCGACCTTATTGTTTGTGGCATAATGTGTATAGATGTTTTTGACGTCTTGGTAACGTACATATATTTATGCCCTTGACTGTACCTTAACTAATTTTACTTTTCGGATTTTTCTGTGTTCTAACCTTCAGTGTCGTTTAGAAATTTACCTTACCTTAGTTAAATACTTTATACAGGAGCTGTTAATATTGTTCCGGAATATTAGAGCAGGTTGTTGGATTAGATTGACTTAACAGCCATGAAAATGTTTTTCAGGATTTTTGAATTACAGTTGACAAATATACGAAGTGAGCGTCAAAGGCGAACTAAATTTATTAAAAAATTCAAAAAATCTTTGTAGGGGTTTTCAGACTAACTAACAGAACGTGGTTATTCATTTGATAACTTCCTTGGCAGACATAGTAAGGACACCATACAAATAATTAAATTTGGATAGATAGCTGTACTAATTCGCAGTCGACTACACTACCCTTATCATTAAGAAATCAAAGCTGATCATTATTTTCATTGCTCATTAAACTACGTTATTTTATAAATTGTATAGCGTGATGTCACGCTATCTTTAAGGTACTTAGATAAGAATTGTGTATTTTTTCATGTTTACTTCAGAAGTTATCTTAGCATTCGTGTGGCCTTAAGCCTTCCTTATTTTTGATATCTCTAGAAATGTTATTGTAGTTTTACTTTCGACGCCACAAATTTAATTACACACCCCATCTACTTGTAGTAATACACTAGGAGGAACACAGTCAACGTCAAACTAGGTGATCATTTTAGAGCCTTAACGCTATAATAACTGTGACACATTAAACTGTCGGTGTATGGTTACCTTACTACGACAAAGCACTAAAGTGATGAGCTACTTCTGACGTTGGCTATTTTTACAATAGGTATGCATTAAAAATAACATATTTAGGCGAGGTGTATTTTAAAAATGTATTTCAATTGAGGTCTATTTTAAAAATAATGTTAATTATTTATTATTTACCTTTCATACAAAATAACAACAGCACAGCACGAATACTCTGTTACCGTTGAGTTCAGAAAATGATAGTTCATTATAAAAACTGTCATTTCAGGCATATTAAAGACATGTGTAACTTTTAATGGAAAAGCCATATACAGTATTTTTATGTTTAAGTAAAATAAAAAAAAGTAGATTGTACTTTTCATTGGAATTGTGGTTAGCGTTATAGTTATCGGCTCATTAAGTGTTGGTTATCAGCTTTCAAAAAACACGTCTGAGTGTTACGAGTGCCTAAAATATCTCAAGTTCTCAAGAATTCTAAAACAGTCACACTCGAGGGAGGCAGTAATGAATAGGTCCTCGACAGGATCATTATTTTTAATTTGTTCCCGCTCATCATTATTTTCCTGACACTTCTAAGTATGCGTAACTTTCGGGGGAGATAAACTTTGGAAACTCGTTTTGAATTCAGAAGTCAGTCGTTATTTTTTTCAAATATTTATTTAAACGTGCGTAACGCTGACTGGAGTAGTTCTAGAACAGTTCGGATTGTATCTGGTTTTCATGGAAATCAGGTGTTAAATGTTCCGAAAGCGCAAATTAAAACTGGAATGAATTCGGGGAATTCAAAAGGACCGAGTTTGGTAATTGCTCTATTTTAATTTGGATCGCGTTTAAATCGTTAAAAAGTTTCTATTTAAGTTTTTTTTTCGTTTCTCTGGGGCACGATTTTTGAAATCACTTATCTTTGAGAAAATACCAACCGAAAAGGATGAAAAGTCTGACTGATTTGAAAGTACGAGTAGAGTATAAAAAAATTACAGCCCTAATTCATTTGTCAACTAGTGAAAAATTTAACTTTAGCTCTAGGTTTGTAGCAATACACAGATTTTTCCACTTTCGAATGGTACAATGTTAGTCTCTAAACAAAAACTATTAGCCTGTCTCAGCAGATCCCTTAATTAGAATTTCGGATGAAAGCTAAACATGGTATTATGACATAATGTTATGTATCACTCTTACGAATGATTCCCAAAGTGTCTACGGCGGGATCGGTTTAGTTTATTCATGATTTTTGTTTAGAATTGTATAAAAAATAACAACTGTCAGGATTCAAGCTATTGATTCACAGATACTTATTTACATAGTCGAAAGGCAGCCTTCAAGTCTACTAAAACTACTACTTTTATAGACTACTTTTTATACCGGAACACTCCATAATTCCCGCGGGATAGTAATAAACATGTTAAAAATTAATTCTATGCGGACGAAGTCGCGGGCAGAAGCTATAGGTATAAATATCGTATTCGTCAAAGGTACGAGTATATCCCAAAAACAAATGAAATGATCAAATTTAAATTTATGATAAAAGCATATTCAGTTACGTTCGCGTCAGCGCAAAGCGTGATCGTGACGAAGGTTTCGGTTGTCTAACTTTTTTTTTTTTTTTTATATGAATAGGAAGGCAAACGAGCAAGTAACTTAACTAACTTGCTTCAGTTACTGATATTTCCATGATCAGGATCGCTTGTGTTCAAAATAAAACTGGTCAAGTGCGAGTCAGACTCGTGCACATGAGGTTCAGTACAAATTCAGCAAGTGAATATAAAATCCAGTGTCAGCACCAACTCTTAAGCAAAATGTAGGGTGTGAGGTCAATTTATATTGGTTACTTACATAGACAATCAAAAAATCTATATCACGGTTTCTGAGATACAGCCTGATGACAGACGGACAGACGGACAGACAGACGTAGACAGCGAATTACGGTACGAAACCCTAGAAACGAGCTGAACAAAATGCTAGTTGAAAGCGTCAAGCGACACATTAGTCCAAGTGGCTGGCACTCGCCCGTCGAATTTCCCATTACTGTCATTGTCAGTGTTAGACGCAGTTCCGAGATTCCGGACCCCGACAATCCAGATACAGTGGTGCTTCGGCGGTCGTTTGTTGGCATTACGTTGACATTTCCATTTGCGAGTCGGAGCTTCTCGCGTTATGATTGGATTATAATTGTTTTGGAAATAAACGGCGGCAGTGTTCGCGAATTAAAACGCTTCTACGGTTAAATATTGTAATGAACATGTCGAGAAGGCATGCCGTGCTCTTTCGGTGCCATTGTTGGGAGATAATGCAAAATACTCGTGTACAATGAGCCGTAAGGATTGATGGTTCTTAGTACAGTTAAGTAGAATTTGGAATACAGTAGATTAAAAATACAAAAGAAAGGGCAGTATACTATTTTCCTCACACGCCGCATCCGTTTGAAGACTTATGACATTTTAAACAACTTATTTCTCTTTTAGTTATAAGTAAAAAAAAAAACGGTTTTGTCTCAGTTGCTTCAAAGCCGATCGAATGGTTCGTGTAATATAACCGACGGTCAGTGTGGCGCCTTCTTTGCTTTGCGAACTTGGTTTACACACAAGGTTAGATCTATGGCCAAGAAAAAAAATATGCATGTAGGTATGCGCACGTTAGAACGCTGCGACCAAAAAACGATTTCTTTGCCATAAGTTACTCGTGGTAAGCTTATCTTGATTATGATCTTAAAAATAAATGACATTTATTTTGTAGCGTGTAAATATCCGGAAATCTACGCATGTACTTAACTACATCGATGTCAGCCACAATAAGTCGAGTCAACAATTTTATTTTTCCCTAAAGCTACCTTGATACCGCAGCCAGCAAAAGTTTCGTCAAATTCTATTAGAGAACTCATTTGTATTCAGGGTAGACATCTAAGTTGAATGATATAATTTTCTGCTGCAAAGAATGAATCGAAATATTTGATTAGGGTAATGGATATTTAGGTTAGGTACTTATTACCTGACATGGAATGTGGTAAGCGATATTGATACATATTACACACACATACACATTCATACACAAATCACGTCCATATCCCTTACGGGGTTGACAGAGCCTACCTCGCCAAGCCTAAGAGCCTAGCAATAAGACCTAAATGCCATGTTTAGCATAATTTAGGGCGTATTTATAAGTGGAAAGGGGAACCAAAATAGTGATGGGGTGTTAGCCGCATCGCCTGTGACATGATTCCTAAGATTTTCGCCCATTCCCTGGATGGCCTGGATGGACGATAAGCAAATGGTACATTCTATGTTTCTTCTTTGCTCCCAGACCAACATGGAAGTACATAAGAAATTAAATATGCACAAACATAAATTGACTTCAGACATAGGTTTTCAACGGGACATATTCAAATGTTTCTTCAATGCTGGTCTGGGAGCAAAGAAAATCTATATAATGTACCAGTTGCTTCTCTTCCCGCGCAGATGGTAAAAGCCCATCGAGGGATTGGGCGAAAATCTTAAGGATCATGTTGTATAGGTATTTAGTTTCGAAGTGACCTTTAAACGCCCCCATTATGTATTGGATTTGTCTTCTACTGAGTGTCCAAAGTTTTTTGGACCAGGCGGTATATACACGTGCGTTTACAACGCTATTAACCGTGAATTTTTTAAGTCATAAGATGACTTACCTACAAATCCGGATTTTACTGTCGCGTTCCGTATCTACAGTCAGTGAAGATACCGAAGTCCTGAATTGGTTTATTTAAATTATCCAGCATCATCCAGGTGCTATCAGAAAGTTATCTTTAATCCCATTAATATTCATTCTAATGCGGATTAAATAACTCCGAAAGAAAATTTAAGGAGCTTAGGAAAATATTTTTATAACAGCTCTCCTTAATTTTACTAATTCATTTGTATTAGAGTGGTTAGTGGATGCTCAGGATATTCACTCACTAAGTATATGGTAAACATTTTTATTTTATTTTGCTGACGGTACCTTAGCATTGGAGGCTTTGGAGGCCTTATGCACGTAAGTACGTTGGCTACAAAAAATATGTACCTATTTTTTAAACATACATAGATAAATCGCGTCTTAATCCCTTACGGGGTAGGCAAGAGCCTAAGGCAACAAGATCAAAAGGCCAAGCTTAGCATGATTGTGGGCGTACCTATAGGTGGAAATGGGAATCAAAGTGGTGATGGGTTGCTAGCCACCACGGGATAGGGAAGTCAAGTCGTGGAAGTTTTCCACGACTTGACTTCTACTATATCGCGGAGATAGCAAAGTAAAGTTATTCAATTGTGGATTTTTTCTTCATTTCATTGTAAAAAGGCGAAATAATGTATCTTTTTGTTGATGCCCGTACCAATTTTCAGTAGTCAACATTCACTTGTGATATTCGGAAAGAACAATGAACTAATTAAATAAATACTAGTATTAAGTAAATACTGATCTACATAAATAATGAAACAAACAAAGAAAGAAGACATTTATTCCATTTTACAAGACACACAAATATAAGAGCATATACACAATTTCATAGAAAAGAAACAAAAAAAAAACACAGACATGAAAAATAGATCATCAGAGTTGTGTGTCTTCGCAAAAGTGAAACGTCGTTGGCTCAGCAGTACGCTGAGGTGTGTAAATAATGATAATTGGAAGTTAGATGAGAACTTGTTTTATTTTATTATGAACTTTGTATATTCATATTTATTGTTTTTGATCCATTGTTTTTCTGTTTTGCTTGAGCCAAAATGTATAATATATTCTTATTTATTCGTAGGTACAATCACAAATCGGGACCTTGACGCTAGCGTAGTTATAATATTGTGAAAACAATCCTTTTCTGTTCTTTGAATGTAAGTACTTACATAAATAAGCGCCTCATAATCACTTCCATCAAGAAACTGGAGACACAGATATAACCTGACACAAACAATAGGTATAATTAAGCCAAAGACTTAGCCAGAATCTCATTTAAACCTGCCAAACGCGAGTTCCTCTCATAGAGGGGTTTCGAACCGTATCTAGTGCAATCCTCATTACTAAGATCAAGCAATAAGGTCGAATAAAACCTGTCTTATAAAGGGACCACTTTATTTTTTGCTTTTTTTGTTTAGGTACCTACTTATTTGGTATTTTATTAAAGTGTCTTCCCATTTGTACAACCCATAGACAGTCAGACGAACGGACAGACAGATAGCGCGAGGCTTAGCAGTAGGACTCAGGTTTGGAACCCTAGCAATCATCCACTCCGTCGCACTTAGCAAATGAGAGAGACCGCAAAATGAAATTGGCCATAATTATAAGCTCAGGTGTGCCTTGTTTGTTGCATGTTTGCCAAAATTAATGCAAATCCACGTGCAACTTAGCCCGCAGCTGCGCTTGCCTTGATTTCTGCCGTAACTTTAACACTAAGCCCTTAATTTCATGTGACACAGTTGCTATGTGGAGCCACCGAAATATTACGTAGATTTCTGCTTAAGTTGGCTTTGTTGTTTTACCCAATTACGCAAGATAAGTTTCTGTGACGCAAACAAACCCTGTGACTTTGAATTGCCGGGCGACTTTAGAGTAGTTTTAAGACAAACTTACTTATTGTTCTTTACTTTGCGATGCCTGGTTGATGTCATCATCAATCTTCTTTAATCTAGGTATCAAAAACCGATCTCGTATTTAAATGAACAATGTCGATATTTATTGCAATTCTGCATTTACACGACTTTTAACTCGTGAACCAGACTATTTGTGGAAAACTAATTTTACACATCCCTAAAATCAAAAAATGAAAAAAAAAACTTGCGCCACTAACACTTCCTAAGGATAACTAAGACTTCTTTAATTTTTTATGGCTAGGGTTAGGCCACAAGTGTCTATCTATACAAGAACTTTGTCTTACCTTTTACTGTTTAAACGTCACAGTCCTGTGATTTACAAACACTTAGTAATAGGACCCTGTTTCCCGTTGGGCATCCTATACGCCCTAAAAAAGGCAGAGAAGATGGCCACGCGCATCCATTGTAAATTACAACGTTAGCGACCCCATTTACCGATTGCTACCCGCGAGCGATAGACTCCAACAAGATTCGGCGGGTAAATAAAGCAAGTTTGTTAGCGACAAATCGGAAATTGTATCCGCAACTATTTGGGCGGTAAACTTTGCCAATATCCTCGGCGGCGTGATCGCTCCCATTAGTTCTGGATTCCGGATCCCGACGCACGCCTGGGAATTCAACTCCGAGACAATGCAGTTTTCCAATCACATATCAGCCATGTATTCGTAGTCTGTGAGCTTCTATAGACCGTCCCACCCGGTACCCCTGCACCGCGCAGGCGAGGACTCATTTAAGCGGTTGGTCTATAGAATGACAGTCGGGTTTCGGGTACCATCGGCATTCAAGTATCAAACCCATAAGAGTGAGTGAGACAGCAAGCATACCCGAAAGTAAGTAAGTAAGTAAATGCTTTATTGTACAAATATAAAGAAACAGATACAATTCACAAAAAAATAAAAATAACATAAAGAAAAGTATTTGTTGTATTTGTTGTCAGATAAAAATGGACAAATTTGACACGATCATACATACATACATAAATCACGTCTTTATCCCTTACGGGGTAGACAGAACCTAAGGTAACAAGACCTAAATACCACGTTTAGCATGATTGTGGGCGTATGGATGGAAAGGGGAATCAAAACAGTGATGGGTTGCTAGCCACATCGCCTATATAACATGATCCCTAAGATTTTCACCCAATCCCTCGATGGGCTTATACCATTTGCGCGGGAAGAGAAGCAACTGGTACATTCTATGTTTTTTCTTTGCTCCCAGACCAGCATGGAAGAACACACGGTGGAGACACGATCATGCTAGTTACATTATATCACTAATATCATCACCAGATGTCCAGGTTATATACGTCTGACTGCTGGACGCAGACCTCCTCTCAAAGTGAGAGGACTAGGGCCGTTATTCCTATGCGGGGCCAGGACAGACAGCTCAGTGCGGATTGGAAACTTCACATACCATAACATAATTCAGCCTGTATTATATACCTACATCCCTCCTCTCGGCATTAGCTATAGTTTCCACGCAGGCCCAGTGCGGATTCAGAACTTCACACAAACTATTGAATTACTTCGCAGGTGTTTGTAGGCTTCCTCTCGATGCTTTCCTTCACCGAACAGCTCGTGGTAAATTTCAAATCTAAATTCGCACATAAATTCCGAGAAACTCAGAAGTGAAAGCCCGGGATTCGAACCCACAACCCTCTGTTTAAGAGGCCATAGGTTGAACCACTGGGCTACCACGGTTTTCTTCTTCACTTCACGCGCACTATTAATCTGCTTCGCGGGTAATTAATAACAATAATAATAATAATAATAAATGTTAGATGCTCACATAAATTCCAAAAATCTTAAAAGTGCGATCCCGGGCTGGTGGGTATTAGGCGCGTTGATTTATACTTACCATAATAATTCTAGTGATTTAGAAACCCAGAAAAGAAAAAAAAATGACTGTCCGTGTATAAAAACCTCAAAAACGAAGTATACTGAAATCTAGTATTTAGAGTGGTTATTATATTCTACTTTTACTACTGAAAATCAAGCAAATTTAAATAATTAATAAATACCATTCCCTTGTGGAAAAAACCGTCATTAATGTACATAGGTACTTCTACTTCAATCAGATCACTTCAATCTGGATCATAAGAAGAATGGATAAGCTCATCTGGGGCCCTTATTCGACACCTTCCACGTGATATATTTACGAGCAGACTGAAAACCGGACGCTTTTCTCACTCTTTCGCATTACGCATTACTGGTAAGACTGTTGTACGTACTGGCTGCGCCGATTATAATTAGAAATATTATTTTTATTTTTTCTGTCATAATGCAATTCATAAACACACCACGCACAACTTGAACGCTCCCAAACATTTTTTTACATCAGCAACACATCCTTTCCCATCCCATCCCTACTACCGCACCGTTTTTCGAAACAAGAAGACGAAAACAAATGACTCGCGAGTGATGCTAAAAATCTCCTATTAAAAATCTAACTCAAAAACTATCAAGAAAAATCTTAAAAATAAGAAAGTGTGGTTCAAAGTGTTTACGTGTATAGTGTCGTTGAAGTTCAAATTGTGTAACAGCTGTATAATCTAGAAGATCCGAGGAAACTCAATTGCTGGAGACAAGCAGCCTTATTTCGGTGTCCGAGGTACGTCCTGCCCCTCCAAGTCTGGTCCTTCGATCCTGAATCCTTTCCCTCATTCCTATAATCCTCCACAACACGCATACACTACTCGTTTAATTTTTTCAAATACGCAAAAAACCCAATCTCAATTTGTTCCGCCATTTTTTTCTCGCACGCTTCGCCAACTTTATTTTGTTTTAATCACGCAAATAGTATTATATTTTGTTGTAAATACCATTTATTTCTCAACATCTATATCTATACTCAAGTTGTAAAGTACCGATTAACGTTCATCTCACGTATTTCACACTTATTTCTTGTAAATAACTTCTCAAAGCACCGCTCACTTACCTACCCGCCATATTGTTATATATACGCACCGCCAACTAGGATTTCTAGATATTTCTGTGTAAAATATTATTCCAAACTTCAATTAGTGCTCATTGTTACAAATAATAGCATTTTTATTGTAAATTTCGCATTTTGTCACCACAATGGGGGGAGGCACAGAACAAAAATCAGGCGCTAATTCAAGTGAGGAAAACATCATGATTAAATTCCTTGAAAGAAAACGACAAAGTTTATTTCTCATTATACAGGAAGTTTATAATCTTAGCCTAAAGGTTTCTGACTCTGTCCATAGACGTCAATTTCTTGCCAGGACTCAAACCCTGGACAAGACCCGCACTGATTATATGGAAACGGTTGATAAACTTTTAATTGAACAATATAAAGAAAATCCAACCTCAGAACCGAGTTATAGCATTTTCAATACATTTGATGAGTTATACTGTTTCATAAAGCAAACAGAAACCACTCTGAGACAGGAGCTTGAGTTTGAACAAAAACACAGCAATTTTAACATCAAACTGCCTCCGCTTCAACTCACAGGTTTTGATGGTACTCCTAATAAATGGCCAGTGTTCTATGAGAATTTCCGCAGTATAATACATCATAACACTCAATTAACAAATGCTGAAAAGGTTCAATATTTAATTGGTTGTCTTTCTGGTAAAGCGTTGAATATTTGCTCAGGTATAACGCCTACTTCACAGAACTATGACATCATTTGGCAAGCTCTTCTAACTAAATACCAAGATACAAGGGTGCAAGCATCTATGTACTTGGATAAAATGATTCAACAAAAGCCAGGTCAATCAGCTGATAATATGTTGGATAACTTTTGCACCGCTGAAGCTGCTTTGCAACAATTGCATATTGATAACTTGTCAGATTTTATGATAACTCACATTGCCTTAAGCAAGCTTGATAAACCAACTCTGAACCTATTTGAACAAGCTCATAGAAACATGGATATTCCCAAATTTGCAGACTTGAAAAAGTTTTTAAGTGAACAATCAAAGCTTACAGCGCTTCATGGTCCTCAGGTGCCCTCATCTCAATCTAGCAGTAACAGTAAACCATACTCTAGACCTGTTCCGCAATTAACACAAATAAATAAAACTAAAGCATTCCATTCTCAAGTTGCTGCACCCCAAATGTTTCATAAATTTGAAAACAATCATAACATTCAAACTCAACAATTTCAACAGTGCAAAGTATGTAACGCAAACGCCTCTCATCCGCTGTTCAAGTGTGATCGCTTTCTAAGTCAAAATGTGCAAACTCGCAACGATATTGTTCGTCAAAACTCATTCTGTATAAACTGTTTAGGCTTTCATCACATAAATCGCCGGCCCCGGAGAACAAAATGATAACCGCCATTATCTTAGTTTTATTTTTATGTCATATTTGGAATCCGTAGGTGCCAATGCACCAGCTCAATTTTTTTCGCATTTTTTGTACGGTAAATGACAAAATTAAAAAATAATACAATAGTTTTCAATGTTTTTATTTATAGCTCATCGCATGACAAACATCCATATTATTATGTTCTCGTCAAAATTAGATCGCTAAGTAATGATATGCGCAGTTATCTTTGTATTCTCGTCGCAAGCCGCTAGATACTGTTCGTGCAATGGTGCTCACCAAAACTACACATTTGAAAAGGAACTATAAAAAGTATTGCCATATCCTTTTGTCACATGCACGGGTCGAATGTAAATTACAATGGCTTAAATATCGACATGTCATATGTTTTAGTGTTCGATTTCGATTGATTAATTCAAAAATTATATAATTATTGCTGTGATTGGAGTATAAGTGAAGTGCAATATCATTTTATTCCCGTAATTATTAGATAAGATTATTTTTTTTACTAAGGGTTTTTATGAGACTTTTATAATTAAACAATAATATATGATATTCAACATTGCAATTATATTACGAAAGATTCACAGTCATAATAAAAACAGTCATTAATTGCTTAAAATCAAAGTTTTCCATTATAAAACGTGCAACAATACCACTAAAATTTAAGTACCTATGTCTTAATCATTATAGCTTAATCAAAAATCATAATAGCAATACATGCCAGTTTCATAAAGTAACTAAAAACAAAAGATTTATTTTCAAGTTTGAAGCATAAAATCAAACCAAATAATCTACGCATTTGGTATTATTTTTCATCAGTCTAATATAATAATAATTATATTATAATTAGTTCTTTCATTGAGCACTAACCTGGGGGACTATTAAACATGAAATCAGGTAAATCAATTGTCATCATCTTCCTCTTGGTTTTCATTAATTGCAGAACTAGTATTAACGCCCAGGGAGTCATAAAAGCCATGGCGAATGGGCTGGGATGTCTCCTGACTTGCAAAGACTGATAAGGTCGTTATGTAAAGGCTTACTTATAGGCAAGGGCTCTGTATATAGCACTTGCAGTTCAAAATCGTAGGCAGGATTTGAGTTGACTAAAGGAGCTGCGGTTTGTCTTGTTCCCCGCTTGCTTCATGTTTTTGGACAGATTCTATGTTCATTTAAGAATATCCAGAATCCAGACTCAAAATCATATTTATACTGTAAAATTGAGGGCTGTGAGCAAGCGACTCTCACTTCCATTATCTGTGTCCATAATACTTTTTGCCCTACCTCATATTGGACCCAATTCTTATTATTTATTAGTGCTTTTATGTTATAAAACTCCTTTTGAAGCATTTCTTTAACGTTGTAACTATGAATCGGTTTTTATTTTGGCCACAGCAACCGTCGAAGTAAAATGATACATTTTTGATACCTCTTTGTTTTTCATTAAGTAGGAATTGCCATATACAGCTACCGATTTCATTAGCTCCTCGTTTTGCAACCTGAGCATCTGCCGATTTCTTGTCCTCTTTTTTAATTTGGCGTACACCTTCCTTATTTCTCTGATGCTTGTCGTATTTTTCTTTCAGTGTCTTTTGAGTTCCAGGGTCTGCCTACGCTAACATTTATCGGCAATCCTTTATTCCGGCATTATGATTCCATTCGAAGTAAAGGCTATTGCTATGTATGGCATGCTCAGGTTGCAAAACGAGGAGCTAATGAAATCGGTAGCAGTATATGGCAATTCCTACTTAATGAAAAACAAAGAGGTATCAAAAATGCATCATTTTACTTCGAGCGGGGAACAAGATAAACCGCAGCTCCTTTAGTCAACTCAAATCCTGCCTACGATTTTGAACTGCAAGTGCTATGTACAGAGCCCTTGCCTATAAGTAAGCCTTTACATGACGACCTTAACAGTCTTTGCAAGTCAGGAGACATCCCAGCCCATTGCCATGGCTTTTATGACTCCCTGGGCGTTAATACTAGTTCTGCAATTAATGAAAACCAAGACGAAGATGATGGCAATTGATTTACCTGATTTCATGTTTAATAGTCCCCCAGGTTAGTGCTCAATGAAAGAACTAATTATAATATAATTATTATTATATTAGACTGATGAAAAATAATACCAAATGCGTAGATTATTTGGTTTGATTTTATGCTTCAAACTTAAAGTTATTAGTCTGAAAAAAAAACTTTTGATTTTAGTTACTTTATGAAACTGGCATTTATTGCTATTTGATTGAGACATACTTAAATTTTAGTGGTATTGTTGCACGTTTTATAATGGAAAACTTTGATTTTAAGAAATTAATGACTGTTTTTACTATGTGAATCGTTCGTAATATAATTGCAATGTTGAATATCATATTATTGTTTAGTTATAAAAGTCTCCTAAAAACCCTTAGTAAAAAAAATAATCTTAATAATTACGGGAATAAAATGATATTGCACTATTATCTTGCACGGCAATCACATTAAAAATTAGTCGAATAAAATGGTACACCAATGGTACAATATTAGCGTTTGACCTCGGTAAACACCGAATAAAATGATATACGTCTTAACGCGTAATAGTGAATGATCTATTTTGACTAAGTTACTATTTCTTAAATATCTTTCTTTTGAGACATTTCTCGTGTGCCACAGTAACATATTGAAACGTAATGAAAAATTAACTTTGCATAAAGCTAACTACCAACCGTTTACGTTCAATATACAAGTCACAATTGAGCGAAACATCTATTTTATTTTTCCTGAAAAATTTGGTTTTTGCAGTTATCTTTTTGTTCCCCGGGACCGGCGAAATACTTGTAAATCGACAAACAGGTGTTCTGTTTGCAACCGCAAACATCACTCATTATTGCATTACGAAAATAACAACAATTTGAATGCAAACCGCGCTCAACGATCAGCTGATTTCCAACAAGACGTTATCAGTGATAACAAAACAATTCCATCGGCTCGGTATCAACACGCTCCGCAGTTCGCCCCGCCACCGCCACAGTCGAGCGGCGCCGCTGTCGCCGGTTCGCCTTACGCGTCTCGCTCGCACTCACAGCCGCCGCGACCTCCGCCCGTAGATACTGCTCGCACTCACGGTGAGCATGCGCAAATGTCCTCTTGGCGCGCGCTTTCAAATACTGATAACAACCGTGCGATGTCTGTTGTTGTTCCCGCGCGCATTTCAAATAATGATATTACAGTATTATTACCTACCGCGTCTGTACATGTGATTAATAACGATCAAGTAAATTGTATGCGCTTATTCCTCGACACAGGGTCGATGAGTAATTTCATCACAAAATCTTGTTGTGAACGCTTAAATTTAAAGATTACTCCCGCGCCATCGGTAGTTAAAGGTATCGGACAGATTGAAAACCGCTCGCTCGGAATAACGCAATTTAAGATGCATTCGCGTTTTGACTCGCGCTGTTTTTACACAGTCAATGCTCGTGTTATTGAAACAATAACCGATTTTTTGCCTAATGCTGAAATTGATAGGACGGAATTAACTCATTTGCAAAATTTGCCAATGGCCGATGAATATTATTTCGCACCCGGAGAAATTGATTGTTTGATAGGCAACGAATTATTCCCGCTTTTACTCGGATCTAACAAATCGACCTCACCGAACTCGTCGGTCGTAGGTATCGAAACCACTCTCGGTTATGTAGCTATGGGTAAAGCCCAATGCATCTCACGCTCGCTGACCTCAGCACACTCAACGCACGCACACGTAAACTCGACGCAATTAATTAACGCAACTCATACTCACTCGCAAAACTCGCACGCTAATGATGAACTCAACCTCGCAGACTCGCATTCAACTCGCTCTTTCCCGCAACACTCAAACGCACTCAACTCAAACACTCAATCGCATTCCGCAATAAATTCGAACACTCAATTAAGTGATGAATCCGCACGCGCTACACTCACACTTAATGCTCCCGCTACACTCTCGCATAAGGCTGCCGTTACACCCTCGCATAAGGGTCCCTCAACACTCTCCTCTAAATCGGACAAAGCGTTCTTTTGTCAAACAGAGTCGCTGTCACTCGAGCAATTAACGCATCGCTTCTGGGAAATAGAAAATGTACCTGATAAAAAACATTTCAGTCCCGATGATGAATCTTGTGAAAAAATATTTCAAAGTACTTACTCACGCGATGAAAGTGGTAGATACACAGTAGATCTTCCTTTCAAATACCCCCCTTCCGAATTAGGAAATTCATACGCTATAGCTAAGCGCCGTTTTCTAAACCTAGAAAAGAAACTTGATGCTTGTGACTTACGCGCAGATTATAACGCAACTTTACAAACCTATATTGATCAAGGTTACTTGTTCAAAGTTCCGAATAGCTTTCAAGAAGATGACGCTTATTACATGCCACATAAAGCCGTTTACCGCCCAGAAAGAGAAACGTCTAAAACTCGCGTTGTTCTCGATGCTGGCTGTAAAACCACGTCAGGCAAGTCGCTTAACGACATTTTATATGTAGGTCCAATTTTACAAAGTAGTATCTTTGAACTACTTCTCAACCTCCGTATATTTTCAATCGCGCTATCCGCTGACATCGAGAAGATGTACTTTCAAGTAAAGCTCAGACCTAAACATCAACCATTTCAACGCATCTTGTTTCGGTTTGATGCCGATTCTCCTATAGAAATTTATCAGTTCAATAGGGTGTGTTTTGGTGTGTCTAGTTCGCCTTACCTCGCTATGCGCGTAGTGCGTCAGCTCGCCGCAGACAGTCGCGACTCGTATCCGCTTGCTGCTTATGAAGCCGAGAATCATATGTATGTTGATGACTATGTGAGTTCTATTGACGGCTTAGATAACGCTGAAAAAGTCTATAAGGAAATGGTAGCAATGTTTAAATCCGGAGGTTTTAATTTAGTAAAATGGATTTCAAATGACATAGAATTCATGTCACGCGTCCCTTCTTCTCATAAAAGCCCGCTCGTTGTTAAGTTTGACGATGATCCCAACGCTGACACTAAAATCGTAGGTATGCAATGGCAACCTAACGATGACAATTTTCAATTTAAAATAAACATTGATTTACCGCAAATTTGTACCAAACGCTCGCTCCTCTCAGTTACCGCACGCTTATTTGATCCGCTTGGTCTCATCAGCCCAGTAGTAGCGTACATGAAACTGCTCATACAAGATTGCTGGAAATTACAACTCGACTGGGATGATGAGGTTCCTGAAATTATAATTTCCAAATGGGAAAAATTTCACACAGAGCTTCCGCTACTTTCTGAACTTAAAATACCGCGTCATATAGGAATAAATTGTACTCATAATATTACACTAATTGGCTTCGCAGATGCTAGCGAAAAATGTTATGGTGCTGCCATATATGTTCGAATTGATTCTAATACTAACGCGCCTGCAGAATCCGTAAGATTACTTACCGCTAAATCCAAAGTCTCGACACAAAATAAAACGCTCGCACGTTTAGAACTATGCGCTGCTGTCTTGCTCGCAAAGTTAGTTGACTCGGTACGCACTGTTCTCAGCAAACGCTGTGACATAAATAAAATATTTGCATTCTCTGATTCCACAGTAACTCTTACTTGGATACACTCTCCTGCGCATAAGTATCATACTTTTGTAGCTAACCGCATCGCTCAAATAAATGAACATTTAAACGCTTCTCACTGGTTTCACGTTCGTGGTACAGAAAATCCCGCGGATATCGTCTCTCGTCCTGTAACGCCAAAAAATTTAATTAATAATGATTTATGGTTCCATGGTCCGCAATGGTTGTCCGCTCCCGTCAACACCTGGCCTGTAAAAGAATACAAAATTAATCACAATGATAAAACAGAAATACAAGAAACTAAAACTATATCATTACCTACGCAAAATATTAACTCAATAGATAATACTTACCTTATTAATGATCTCGCCGAACGCTGCTCGACATGGTGTAAGTTTACACGCTCGCTGGTATATGTACTCCGTTTCGCAAAAATACTTAACTCACATGGTTCTATTACTGTACCTGATTTAGATTACGCTGAAATTTACGCCATACGCTTTTTACAAAACAACGTTTTTTCACAAGAAATCAACGCAATTAAAAATAGTAAACTTTGTCCAAATAAAGCCATTCTAAAACTCAATCCTTTTATCGACGAACAAAACCTTCTTAGAGTTGGTGGTCGTCTTACCCATTCTCAGTTGAGTTTTGATCAAAAGCATCCAATACTATTGCCAAATAAAAGTCGCATAGTCTCGCTTCTAGTAGATCACTACCACTCATCAAACCTACATACAGGTCCCGCTTTATTGATGGCTTTGACACGCCAAAAGTATTGGATTCTTTCCGCTAGAAATTTAATTCGTCAAAGAGTGCACGCTTGCAACTTATGTTTTAAACTAAAACCACGTATTACAAACCCACCAATGGGTGATCTTCCTACAATTAGAGTCTCTCAAGTCAAGGCTTTCGTACACACTGCTGTTGATTACGCTGGTCCTTTTTTCATAACACACATTCGCCATCGCGGTGTTAAAAGCCATAAAGCTTACGTTTGTTTATTCGTTTGTCTCACGACAAAAGCTCTTCATCTAGAGTTAGTTTCAGATTTAAGTACTGATTGCTTTCTTGACGCGTTCAAACGCTTTATTTCCCGCAGAGGTCCAGTCTCTATATTGTATAGCGATGGAGGGACTAATTTCATTGGCGCTAAACGCAAACTAAACGAAATTTACTCAATCATAGAATCAACTGACTATCAAACTTATTTAAGTAATTATCTCACTCTTCATAGAGTCCAATTTAAGAATAGCCCCCCTTATGGACCTCACTTTAATGGTTTGACTGAGGTCAATGTCAAGAGTGTTAAGACTCACTTGTACAAAGCTGTCGGTAGTCAAATCCTCACATATGAGGAATTTAATACAATATTAATACAAATTGAAGGGCTGTTAAACAGTCGTCCTATTTGTGTACTTTCATCAGACCCCTCTGATCTGATAGCTTTGACTCCAAATCATTTCTTAAATGTAACTCCGCTTAAATTTTTACCCGCTGAAAATATCGACTCTACACTCTCAGAAAACAGGCTTACCCGCTATCAACTTTTAAACAGAATAGTCCAAAGCTATTGGAAACGTTGGAGCATAGAGTACCTAACGTCACTTCAACAACGCAATAAATGGAACACACCCTCTAAACCTGTGAGTGTAGGAACGGTAGTTGTACTCAAGGATGATAAGACTCATCCTATGTTTTGGCCACTGGCTATTGTTTCAGAGGTCTATCCTGGAAAGGACAATATCACGCGTGTTGCTAAAGTAAGAACCGCTTCTGGAACGTACATACGTCCATTAACTCGACTCTGTCCTCTACCAACGCAATAATTTTAATTTTTAGTTATTTAAACTTTATCAACCGCTCTTATATTAGTTAGTTTTAGTTCTCAATGTAGAGGAAACCTCTAGGCCCCCCGAAGTTGGCTGCGCCGATTATAATTAGAAATATTATTTTTATTTTTTCTGTCATAATTCAATTCATAAACACACCACGCACAACTTGAACGCTCCCAAACATTTTTTTACATCAGCAACACATCCTTTCCCATCCCATCCCTACTACCGCACCGTTTTTCGAAACAAGAAGACGAAAACAAATGACTCGCGAGTGATGCTAAAAATCTCCTATTAAAAATCTAACTCAAAAACTATCAAGAAAAATCTTAAAAATAAGAAAGTGTGGTTCAAAGTGTTTACGTGTATAGTGTCGTTGAAGTTCAAATTGTGTAACAGCTGTATAATCTAGAAGATCCGAGGAAACTCAATTGCTGGAGACAAGCAGCCTTATTTCGGTGTCCGAGGTACGTCCTGCCCCTCCACGTACAGTATGGCTTTTGCTCAGCTTGGATATCACCCAGACGATGTCGGATAACGGAGCAGTGCACAGCGTGATTATGCAAATCAGTTCTAATCCGCCACCCGCGCTCCGCAGTCAAACGTTGAGTCCAACAGAATTTATACTTCGCCCCCAATCACTTCAGAAGGGCAGAAAAAAGATTAGATTTTCTCTCATTTGAAGCAAAACGTGACTGGCAATGGAAAGTGATGAAGAGATTGTTACGAGTAATACCTACAAGAGGTTCCTAGCTATGATGTTCGTTATCCCTGTACGTGTTTTGAACAAATTATTGCCGTTACCTTGGGGATCTATAGATACAAAAACTAATACAGATTCCTTACTGCTAATTTGGACAGAATATTCAGGGCGCTTTCAGCCTTTCACTTATTACTTTATCGCTCGTAATATAAATGCGATAAGGAAATCTTTTAGGCAGTCATGTTTGGTAAGTTCTAGCGGGAACGTTGCTAGGGATTTTGCTTGGGGCCTCTGTAATAATATTTTTATAAAGGTCCCCGCAGCCCGTAAACCCCGACTGTCTAAATATTAGTCCGAGCGCTTTCACATACTGTTTTCTTAGAGGTCATTGTTGGGATCGGCATATTTTTTCTAGACGGATAAACCAATCTTCGGGGAATCTATGTGAGTCATTAAAGGATCTCATCAAAAATTACACTGTAGAATACTCAGCTCTAGGTACTTTTATTTTTTAAAGAATATTTTAAAGGAAAACGTTGGTATTTTTGTCAGGCGGCTCGGAGAGAACACGTAGATAATCAGGTTCCAATAATCATATTGGAGGTCAAAAAGCCTCGAGCCTTTCATAAAAAGTGGTCTTACCTGAAACCCACATTACCGGGATTTCGCTCATTTCAAGTTATGCGAGGGACACGCTCACGACTATTACAGTTTGTATAATCTTATTGGATCTAGAAATTGCATAAAATAATTGCCTTTTTTATCAGATCAGTATGCAAAAGTCCTATTTTTAACCCCTGACGCTAAAAGAGAGGTGTTATAAGTTTGACGTCGATGCCTGTGTCTGATGTGTATGTCTGGCTGTCGCGTCGTAGCTCTCAAGCGGATGGACCGATTTCGATTTTTTCATTCATTCGAAAGCCAGTTTCTTTGCCGTGGTTCTTAGACATGCTTGTTAAATTCGGTCCAGCAGTTTGAAGAGCTTAAAATCATATAAGGCATTTTTGGCATATTTTTTTAAAATTATTATCTACGTAGCTCTCTATGATTAACTCGTTTAATGCGTAGGGGGTTTGCAAAATTTTTAATTTAATCTCTTTGATAGACATCGAGAACAGAACTATAATAGTCGTCGGATTTTTTTCTCGCAAATCACCTACAACATTTATTTGCAAATGATCGTAAAGTTCAATTTATTTTAATACGTACCAAACGCAACTCCTTTTACCGTCGATCTCTTTGAAATCACTTTGACGTACACGTTTTAAAATCAAGAACATACCAACTACTATTTCTACTCAGTGGGACAAGAGTTCAACTCTTAAACAGTGAAGTGATGATGACGACAGTGAGAGTTTCAAGTTTTCTCCGATATAAATATCTTTGAGAACTGGTGCTAAGGGAAGTACTGTTGGAAATACTAAGCCTGGATAAAGTTCTGCATTAACCGAGGCTTGATATTGTGCTAATAAGCTTTAGATATCTTATTTAAATATGCAAATGTATGACGTGAGTAGGTGTGGGATGAATTTTAATTTCAATCTACATAACATCATCATCTTGCCTCTTAGATTTCCAGTATTGTGTGGATGTAATACGTTAAGTTTCAACGTTGTTATTGCTCTCACGTACGTATTTAAATTATATACGGAACTTGAGGTTGTACTTTAATGTAAGCAATATATAGTGCGAGACGAATCGATGAGCAAGTTGAACAGTGTTTGGTGCTCTAGTTATTTTCCACGTTCATTTACGTAACGAGAGCTTGTATCGTCTTCAATTTGTTTATTTAACTTTAAGTAATTATCAATTAAGACAAACACGCGCCACTAGATAAGTAACCTTCACCAACTCTACCTACTTTTTTGTTTTGTTTATTCTTAGAGTATATTTGCCTGATTTGAAAGTAAGGTGAATAGTTGTGTCAAACATATTGCATGTGAATTGAACATTACGACGAGTAAGTACTATCGAGAAATTTAATTCCTGACCCACCGTACAGTCAGCGTCATATAGTATGAAACATCTAGGGTAACCAAAAAGTTCGACACGCCTTGCTATTTCTATGGTGTGCCCAACTATTTGGCTGTCTTGAATGCTTCAAACTATATGACGCTGACTGTACAACGTTCTCACAGTAAACTTCACATGAATGTCCTTGTTAATTCAATGTAACGTCGCTATGACATTTACTGTGAGAGGGTTCCTCAGTGGGTCAGGAATCAATTTGTTCGATATTACATTGTTTTCCATATTCGCAAGCCGTCATAGAGAGTAGAGACCGTCACCGTCATCTATGACGGTTTCTTTAACTTTACTTTTAATTCAGATTAAAGTTTGAAATTAAATTTTTAATAAATTTAATCATACACATTAACTAGACCCACAGTCGACTTTCAGACTTCTAGCGAAATTTTTATTTTGCAACAAAATATGTCTTTAATACTAGTTTTTGCTCATAAATGAATAATTCTTCTTCGATATGTCGCGAGAACTTTGCAATTTTTTGGGATTAAAAGTATCCTATGCTACTTAAAGTATCCGTTCAGGGGCTCGATTTTTTAAAGCTTATAATGTAAAAATGCCACTGGAAAAAGGCGGAAAAATTGTGCTTAATTTGAAATACGAGTAGCATAGAAGACAAAATTACAGCTCTCTTTAATCTTGTGAACTAGTCAAAAATTTTATTTTTGCAGAAGATATAAACAGATTTATACGACTTTCGAGTGATGTGCTTTCAAGAATCGGACCCCAGATGTAGTTTTTGCCTGAGTAATCTCTCCCAACAAACCTCCATACATTCACTACAACCTCGTAAGTTTTTATGTGATAGGAGGAAAACGGGCATACGTGTCGCCTGATGGAAAGCAATCCCTCAAAGGACCGGCAACGCACTTGTGATTCCCCAGGTCTTGCAGGTGTCCCTGGGCGACGGTGATTGCTTTCCATCAGATGACCCGTCTGCTCGTTTGCCCCCTCTAATATAAAAAAAAAATCACCGCCACCCATGGACACCCTTTGTTAAGTTGTAAACTTTAAGAAAGTTTCAACCTTACGAACGACCCATTTACGGCAAGTTAAGAGGAATCTAGAATTATTTAATCCAATTATGCAATCGTTATTGGATTAAGGGATACACGACTAATAAAACTTTTAAGCCTAACAGATTAAGCCTTGAAATGTTAGTAGCATACAGATACCTTGACCCTTTAGAATACCCGCTTTTAATTAGAATTACTGTAGTCAATTAGAACTCTTGCACTTTTACAGGCATTTTTAAACTAGCGATGTTCTTATGTTTATCTTCAAAATATGTAAACCAGTTTTTGACCACTTCTACTGGTTAGAATAACTAGTAATCTGTATGCTTGTGTAAGTTTTCGGTTAAGAAATACATCTCGACCGCGTTTGCGTTAAAGTGTCAATACTATGAGAACAGTTAGTTTCCGTTTCGATCCGCAAGTGGCGCTGCCAATTTTTACATAGTAATTGAGACATTTACGTGAACGCGTTCGAGA
Organism: Pandemis corylana; assembly: GCA_949127965.1. Classification (NCBI taxonomy): domain Eukaryota; kingdom Metazoa; phylum Arthropoda; class Insecta; order Lepidoptera; family Tortricidae; genus Pandemis; species Pandemis corylana. The sequence goes on along the minus strand of OX421856.1, from coordinate 7,701,238 downwards.
CGTTTTTAAATGCGAAAACATACACTAGAGGCTCTGATATGTATACATAGATTAGAATCGAATTTGTGTGTGTGTGTGTATCTGTATGTTGCATCGTAGCTCTCCAACGGATGCACCATTTTCGATGCGGTTTTTTTCATTCGAAAGCCAGTTTCCTTACAGTGGTTGGTAAACATCGCTGCAGTATTCTTAAGTGCCAGCTCTTTTCCTAAATGATGTATGGGATTTTTGGCGTAAAATTTAAAAAAATATAAATGATGAACTACTCTGTTAATGCGTGGGGATTTTTTTTTAATTTTATGTTTATTACAAGCTTGATTTAAACGCATGTAAATTTTGAACCACTGCCGTTGCGTGGTCGGACTGTAGGATAGCAACGAGCGTAAACACATATAAAAAATGCTATAATATATGAGCGTAATGCTGAGCCAGCGACCGTTTCATTTTTGCGAAGACACACACAACGCTGATGATCTATTTTTCATGTCTGTGTTTATTTTTCTTGTTTATCCTTACTAATATTATAAATACTAATGTAACTCTGTCTGTCTGTTTGTCTGTCTGTTACCTTTTCACGCTTAAACCGCTGGGCCGATTTAGTTGAAATTTGGTATACAGATAGTTTGAGTCCCGGGAAAGTACATAGGATAGTTTTTATCCCGGAAAATTGCATAGTTCCCGCGGGATAGCACAGCCCAAACTACTGGACTTAGAGACTTGAAATTTTGCACATAGATACCTTATACAATGTAGGCATCCACTAAGGAAGGGTTTTTGGAAATTCCCACGGGATAAGGAAAAAAACGGGATTTATCTACGCGGACGAAGTCGCGGGCATAAGCTAGTTTTCTATAAATGTGTGTATATTCTCCTATATTTGTGTGTCTTGCAAAAAGGAATAAATGTCTTCTTTCTTTCTTTAAATGGTAATCTAGTTCTCGCCATCCTATCTAGGTTTACTCGTGGTCCCGTCAAGTTAATCTTCCGCGACGCCCTGGCTGTTGATGTCACATTAATCAGTCTAGTGCTGAGAGATGAAAACTCCAGGATACTAATAACAATTAATTATGTCCTTCCATGCTGGTGGGGCCATAGAATAAACATAAAAAATGTCTATGTCCATTACGAGGTAGAAAAGCCTGAGGAACAACATCTCAAGGCCACGTCAAGTACGATTGTGGGCGTAAAGGTGAAAAGGGGAATCAAACTAGTGATAGGTTGCTAGCCGCATCGCCTATAACATGATTGCCAAGATTTCCGCCCATTCCCTCGATGGGCTTTTACAATCTGCTTTTTTTAACTAGTGAAAAGAAGCAACTGCTACATTTTGTTTTTTCTTCACTCCTAGACCATCATGGAAGGGTTGACAGTCTAATCATTTGATACATTATAGTCCGAGAGCTGGCACCAATTTTTGGGTAGGTAGGTATTTGAGGCAAGCTGAAAACTTGTCATATAGCTCTCCTATTATACTACCCCAACACGGAACTGCAGACCTGGTTCCTGAGCAGCGGGGCTAAATCGACCCCTAAATTTCTAAAGATATTTTATTTCTGGGTTTTTGAGAATCTTATTTTTTGGTTATAACTAACACCCTATTAAAATTTCAAGTTGGCTCTACATACATTCTTTATATATTTTTGCACGCGTCTGGCAATGTTAAAACCCCGACTAAATTGTCGTTTTGTTCTTTAAAGATTAAAGTACAACACATAAAAATTGCATATTACTTCAAATAGGCATATTTTTGAAAAAAAAAAAACAGTTAAATAGGTAGGGGTTGATTTAGCTATATGACAAGTTTTCAGCTTGCCTCAAATACTTACCCAAAAACTGATGCCAGCTCTTCTACTAATGTCAATTTCGTTGTGATTATGTAATTTGTGTATTTTATTGAATCAGGCGTTACTTTGCCTTGCTACTCCGCTATTACATGCGATAGCCAAGCCTGTGCGAAATATATTTTTTTTCATATGCAATCCCTCCCTCCACTATTGCCAAATGAAACACACATAAATTCCACATTTAACGTTCAATGAGCTAAGTGAGTTAAGTAAGCACAAGTGGCAACCATGCAAACCAACGTTTATTAAAGTTAACGGTTAAGTAAGTAAGTAAGTAAGTAAGTAAGTAAATGCTTTATTGTACAAATATAAAGATACAATTTACAAAAAAAATAAAAATAACATTAATACATGCACAAAGGCGAACTTATCCCTAACGGTTAACGTTGGTTTGCATGGTTACCACTTCTGCTTACCTACTTTGAGAATGATCCCATAGAGGGATCGAAACACGTTAGTGTTTTGTGTGATGTAGGGGATAGTTAAGTTTGTTTGGTTTTTTTGAAGTAAAAACTTATTTAGTGCCGTTGAGCACTTTTGGGATGGGTAAAAAATATTAAATTCGCGTCAGGTAAGCGTAAGATCGAGGGAGTGTTGCTCGTCCTAATAATACGTACGTTGATTTCGTCACTCACTCGTAAGCTACGTTTGGCCTAGTGGTATAAGGTGTGGAATAACAGAGCGTTCGCTTCGGTGAGCACGGTTCAAATCTCGTGAGGAAAAATTATTTGTTCTTTTTCGTTTTGAAGTGCATTGTGTAGTTTTCATTTTTGCCGGGACTCCCGGAGTGCAACCTGTGCGTTTTTTTGTGGCAGTTGTGGACGGAGTGATAGCATGTAATATTATATTTCGCACAGGCCTGGCTATCTTGAACTTAAGTAGCGGAGTAGCAAGGTAAATATTTTTTTGTTCATTGTAATTAGTGTAATCATAGTACTTACCGTATTTGTTTGTTGAGCGGTCACGCTGTTGACACTTAGTGATTAGTGGCTCTATTTTCTTTAGCAGTTGACTTGGCACTTGACTGCTACTTACACCATCGGTGGTAGGCTGGCTGCTAGGTATATAGCAGCAGCCATCATCATCATCATCATGTCCTCCGTGACGTATCGACCGAGGGGACCGAGAGATGTGCGGGCGGGTAGTGCACCTGCCGCCCCCATCTCTCTCGGCCCCCTTTGTCGTCCCACCCCGCGCCTCTACACCGCGCGGGCGAGGACTAATTTAAGCGGTCGATCTGTAACTGTCTTTTTCTTACTGTTCATTGTAGACGGAGATGGGTAGTCTACCCTGCTCGCTCTTGTGCTACCTAGCCGTGCAGGAAAGACTTGGAGCGAAGTGAAGCGCCCCTCTAGGAGACACAGGACCTTAAGTACCTAAGTAATTGAACTTCTACGGTGGTAAAATGTAATTTTACTTGGTCCGTATGGATCCAAGATAGCAGATTGTATAATTTTTTAGATATTATAGCCTTTTTTATTCCGAATTCGCTACAATTCCATTTTTGTTGTTGTTATTGTGTTGTTTTTTATTATTATTAAATTGTCGCGTAATTCGGCGTGCCTCGTGGCATAGGCCTCCTCCGTGTATTGGAGCCATGGTAGCCTAGTGGTTTGACCTGTGGCCTCTCAAGCAGAGCGTCGTGGGTTCAAATCCCGGGCGCGCACCTCTGAGTTTTTCGGAATTTATGTGCGAAAATTACATTTGGAATTTGCCATGAGCTTTTCGGTGAAGGAAAACATCGTGAGGAAACCTTGCACACATCTGCGAAGAAATTCAATGGTGTGTGTTAAGTTCCCAATCCGCACGGGCGCGCGTGGGAACTGTAGCCCAAACCCTCCAATACACGGTGGAGGCAGATTGTATAGTATGACAAATCTTTAAAGGACAGTTTAGCTCTAGGACGGGTGTAATATTTTGCTGAAATTTGAAAAAAAATTGCATAAAATTTTATGAATGAAAATGCAACTTCAATTTGGATTACCAAAGGTTATCGCACGGGTCGGACACGTTCCAACCAATATCAAAATAATAAAAATAAATTTTGTCACTATCTCTTCAATATGGATAGTAATATATGACGCGTGCGAGTGCAATCAAGTTGTTTACGTCTGGTTTATCAGGGGTAGGTAGGTACCTAAGTCAATATTTAAGGTTCCGTACTTCTAACGGAAAAAGGAACTCCATAAAATCACTTTGTCCATATGTCCGTCAAGACCCTTCTTAGCACAACTAATGACATAAATCTAAAAATCTAATTTTTTTGTCTGTCTGCAAGGAACCGATAAAAATGATCTCACAGTGCTTGCATTACATTACATTCACTTGCCAAATTTGTACGGAATCCTTGGCGCCTGAGTTCGACTCATACTTAGCCAGTTTTATTATGAAGTAGGTAGGGTTGTTTGTAGGTATGTTGGTATGGGCGAAAATCTGAGGAATCATGTTATAGGCGATGCGGCTAGAAATCCATCACTATTTTGATTCCCCTTTCCACCTATACGCCCACAATCATGCTAAACGTGGCCTGTAGGTCTTGTTACCTTAGGCTCTGTCTACCCCGTAAGGGATAAAGACGTGATTTGTGTGTGTGTGTGTGTGTATATGTAGCATAGAAGAAACTAGACAGTGCAGAACACATCATTATTGTGACCCCCTTTGATAAGAATCAGTGCAATTGAGTCTGCATTGCTAGCAATTTCTTGGTCTATATGAGTTCTTATTTTGATTTTATCCGTAAACATAATTTACTCCATTATTACACAAACGGATAACTTACGTATAAAAGTCGATTGATGCTCGACATGTTTCGGACTAGTTCGTAGTCCTTCATCTTGGAGCGCTCGCCCCGGCGGCAGCGAAACGAACACTGCGGCTCCAAGAGGAATTAAGAACTAGTCCAAACCATGTCGACCATCAATCGACATTTGTATGTAAGTTATCCGTTTCTGTATTAATGGAGTAAATTATGTTTATGGATAAAATCAAAAAAAGAACCCATATATACCAAGAAATTGCTAGCAATGCAGACTCAATTGCACTGATTCTTATCAAAGGGTGCCACAATAATAATGTGTACACTGTCTAGTTTCTTCTATGCTACCTATACACTACACACACACACACAAATCACATCTGTAATTATGATTGAGTCTCACGGTAGTTTCATGTTGAAAATAATTTACACCAGTACGAAACTGGTTTGATCTGGAACTTTGAACATCTAGACAAGTAACCATTAACTACTCATAACGTTTTGAATGTTTTAAATGAAAGTTCACTTAAACGTTATTCAAGCTTAGCCGTTCTTTGGCTCTAAGCCAACGCTTTTCAGGAATGAAAAAGTTTGAAAAGTTATAGAGGTTGTAATGAGAAATTTTATAAAATATATTCGAGGGATAATGGCGTGATTTATGTATGTATGTATGTTTGTATTCATGGAGCGATGTTTACCGCTTTCTCCTCAGTCTTCGCTTTGTTTATGGATGGAAAATGGATAAATGAATAACGTGGAGGTCACTTCGAACTCCGTTTGATCTCCGTCGTTCTCATAAAACTCACGAGTGTTCATTACTTTCGGAGTTATTTCTCTCTGACAAATACGGACTAGTCTAGGTATGCAGAATTGACGATATTAAAGTAATAAATAACATTAAGGGCCTGTTTCACCACTCTCTGTTAAGTTCCAGTCATCTTAAGTGTCAGTAATCTATAATGACGTCTCTGTCTGTTTTGTAGTTATAAATAGAGAGGGAATCATAGATAACTGTCACTTAATATAACCGGAACTTTACAAAGAGTGGTGAGACAGGCCCTTAAGTACGATTAGTAGTGGTGGTAAGTCGTGGTAGCCCAGTGGTTAGACCAATGGCCTCACAGGCAGAGGGTCGCGGGTTCGAGCCCGGGCTCGCACCTCTGTGTTTTCGGAATTTATGCGTGAAATTACATTTGTCATATGATGATGATGATTAGTTAACGTTTTACATATTTAAATTTAAAATGAAAAAATGTGAAAAACTACGCCTCGGACTCGATTTTTGAAAGTATATCACTCGAAAGACTAAATGTGTAATGCTACTGAGTACGGGATAAATTAAATTTTCGATCAGTTGACTAGATTAATTAGAGTTATAGACTCATTTATGGAATTTCTCAGGTACAAGTGAGGAATTACGACTAATTATTAATTTACGGCGTTTTTATAGCTTATAGATGATTAAAAATTAATGTCGAAAAACCTAGTGCCGCTTTAAAGTGGTGGTGCCGGAAGTTAGTGCAATTTTTTTTTCAATGTATGAGAAAAAATCTGTACCGCTCAGAAATGACGGCATAGCGCTCAGAGTTATTTTATGATATAGTAACAGCCTTCTAAGCTTCATGGGCTTGTAGCCTATTACTACTGTATTTTAAATTTAACACAATTCTTCACTTTCAAGCGACATTTTCACATTTAAGATGCTTTCTAAAATCGGGCCCCTCACTATGCAGAACTGAATTTGTAAATCCGTTCGTGGAACATTTTATTCTTTGATTAAGATAGTACTAGTAACGTATACTAAGAAGTTAATATTTAGTCGCGATAAGGAGCTCTCATTTAGGAAAAGGAAGATAAGGATAAAAATAAAAATAAAATCAGAAAGTACAAATCATCTAGTTAAATTTTAGCATGTAACTAATGTGGTGTGTGATTTAATTAAACTTCCCACGCTACAAGCTAATGATAAGTGTATATTCAACACCTAGGTATGTTATGTACCCATACCTGATGCCTAGTAAGTAATTGTAGTTACCTACTGAATCTTTGGACTGCAAAAAATTTTTTTTTTGCAAATTGGCCGCCAAGTGCTCTTTTACATGTCTTTTTTGAAACTACCAGCGCATTCGGAAAGACCATCATTGCCAAGAAGAATGCGCCGCAAAAAACTTGACAGAAAGTAATTTTTTTTTGAATAAATTACATTAAGCTACTACAATACTTAAGATTCTACTTAAATTAAATACATTTATAAAAGCGATGTATAAGGGCCCCGAGCCTTAAGTTATATTAGTCTATAGTAGAGATGTATAAAGTCTTTACTAATCAAAGTACTGCTTTAAGTAGCCAATGTAACACCAATTTAAAATTACAATTTAACAGGTGCTCATTTAGTAGTAATAGTAAGTTGATAATATCAGTAGCGAGTAAGTAGTGAGACAATTGATGTTTAAAAAAAACATTTTCATACTCATACCTATTATACATTCTTTATAAGTTTATCGCACACGCCCAGTATAAACTTGTGGCATCGTGGACCAGGGATGCCAGAGCTACGGTAAATTCGACTCCGGTACGACGCACGATACATTGTATTACCTATCGTAGGGGCCATTCAAGTATTACGTAAGCAGATTTTTTACAATTATGTACCCCCCCTAACCCTAGTCAGCAAAAGTAAGCAAACCTCTTACCCCCCCTCCCATGCTTAGGTTATCATTGGTACCTATATGCATTTTTCTTTTAATGGATTCTGTTTTTTATTGATTCGTGAGAAGCAGTTCGAATCGAAGCTGCTGACGTAATCACCATATCGACCCCCCACCCCCCATGTCATCAAAAATAAGCAAAGCAAAGACCCCCCCGCCCCCCTCAAGCGCTTACGTAATACATGAACGCCCCCGTACCTACGCTAAAGTAGTTAGAGAAGAAACATAGAGTCAAGGACATAAATACAATGTACGTTACCAAGACGACAAAAACATATGTACACCGTTATGCAAACAACAAGTTCGGTGACACATATATTTGACATGATGGTTGAATATTTATGCCTCGACTGTACAAAATCTTATTACACGGTGGTATTTGAACCCGCGCTTCAAGACTGTACGCTCCAAGCGTCCGACCACTTGCGCGACCGGGACTCTCGACAAACTCACCGGAAAGCTTAATCTGTTGTTGTATAGGTGAAAAACTTGAGTAAATGCCCTGTTGTAGTTATGTACGAGTAGTTGTGTACAGTACTGATATGGGATGTACTGATGTGCAAAATTTCAGCTCAATCAGATTGTTATCAAAGTTGCAAGATTCCACCTGGACAAACATAATAGTAATACATACATACATACGTAAATAAATCACATAATTATCCCTTACAGGTTAGACAGAGCCTAAGGTAACAAGACCTAAAGGCCACGTTTAGCATGATTGTGAGCGTATAGGTGGAAAGGGGAATCGAAATAGTGATGGGTTGCTAGCCAGATCGCCTATAACATGATTCCTAAGATTTTCGCACATTCCCTCGATGGACTTTTGCCATCTGCGCGGGAAGAGAAGCAACTGGTACATTCTATGTTTTTTCTTTGCTCCCAGACCAACATGGAAGCAAATAATAATAAAGTTTGTAAAAAAGAAGAATTATGACTTTTTTTCGATATATTTTATCTCGTAACTACGATAATTTTAGGAGTTTGATGCTCTCGTTATCAGTCGTCTGGCACGACACCCCTGTCGTGCACCACATGCACTGAACCATTATCTATACATATAAAATTCAAAGTCCTGACTGACTGACTGACTGACTGACTGACTTAACTATATATCAACGCACAGCCCAAACCACTGGACTTAGAGACTTGAAATTTTGCACATAGATACCTTATACAATGTAGGCATCCACTAAGGAAGGATTTTTGGAAATTCCCACGGGATAAGGAAAAAACGGGAATTATATATTCGACTCCGAGTGACGCTATCTCAGTAACTATAATAACTAGACTCTTCAAATTTGATACAAAAGTAGGTGATTACAAAACGAAGAAACATATTTCAGAATTTTTGGAAATTCCCACGGGATAAGCAAAAAAACAGGATTTATATATTCAGTTTAACGAAATCCTATGAACTATAATTACTAGACTCTTCAAATTTGGCATAAAGTATAGGTGATTATAATAGTAAAATAATGTTTTAATGCTTTTTGGAAATTCCCACGGGATAAAAACGGGATTTATGTATTCAGTTCTACGGGATCGATTTTTCGTTTTACTGGTCGTATAAAATTGAAATTTGGCCTTCAATTTCCCTTGGGGAGTGTAGGGGAGCGCTACAAAAGGATTTCCCGAAATTCCTACGGGAACGGGAAAACCGGGACTTTTCGTTTTCTGGTTGCAGAAAGCTGAAATTCGGCATGTATGTTGCTTCGGGAGTGTAGAGGAGCATTAAGAGAGTACCTACTTTCCAAAATTCCCATGGGAACGGGAAAAAAACAGGATTTTACGTTTTACTGGTCGTAGAAAGCTGAAATTTAGCAAGTGGGTTCCTTGGGGAGTGTAGGGAAGCATTATGAGATATTTTCCCAAAATTCTTCTTCTTCGTTCCCGTAAGAATTTCGGGAAATGCTTTATTTGGCGAAATTCTTACGGAAACGGGAAAAACGAAAAGCGGGGGAAAGTTGAAATTTGTCACGTAGGTTTATTCGGGAGTGTAGGGGAACACTAAGAAAGTATTTTCCGAAACGCCCACAGGGACGGGAAAAAACCGGAATTTACCATTCCAGACGAAACAGCGAAAGAAAGAGACTTAACATTTATAACGTGTGTTTCTTTAAAGGCTTTAAGTGTACTCCGAAAGCACTCCAAAAAAATTCCACGGGAACGGGAAAAAACTTATTTTTTCATTTTACAACTTAGCGCGTACGAAGTCGCGGGCAAAAGCTATTTAGGATGTATTTTAGGACAGCCCTATAGGTTAGGTTAGGTTTGTTTTATAAAAATCCTGCAATATTTAGTTTCAGAAAAATTAAGGCAGCGGGGCAATGCGGGGGCTGGCTTGCATGCTTGCTTGAGTCCTTGCTTTGCATGCTTGCTTGCATGGGTGCTTACTTGCATACATGCTTGCTTGCACGCTTGCTTGCATGCATGCTTGCATGGGTGCTTACTTGCATGCATGCTTGCTTGCACACTTGCTTGCATGCTTGCTTGCACACTTGCTTGCATGCTTGCTTGCCTGCTTGCATGCCTGCTTGCATGCATGCTTGCATGCTTGCTTGCATGGGTGCTTGCATGCCTGCTTGCATGGCTGCTTGCATACTTACATGCTTGCATGCCTGCTTGCATACTTACATGCTTGAAGGCTTGCATGCCTGCTTGCATACTTGCATGCATGCTTGAAAGCTTGCAGGTTTGGTTGCTCGCTTGCTTAATTGCTAGCTTCTTTGAAATGCTCATGGTTCACGCGTGCGAAGCCGCGGGCAAAAGCTAGTTTCTAATAATAAACATCCTGATGTTGTTTATGTGTCGAATAACAAGCGACAAATCGCGGGTCAACGGCGGGCGACCCTTCACAATACCTATAGTACTCAGATTGGACGCCGGCTTCCTGCCACTTGACCTTAGATTGTTGCTATGTGCATGAGGCATGCACAGAGATATGAACGTCTAGAAATGGTAACCTTTTACGCTTATATTCGTAAAATGTTACAGCCCTGCTAAAAACATTTTTTTTTGTTTGACAAAGGTTAATGTCAATGTCCGGATATTTATTATCTCTGTTATCTTTGTGTGACTAATTAGGTAGTTTGTTTGTTTGCTTTTTTTATTTTTTTTATTCTGTTCCTGCTACATATAGCTACTTAATTGTTGCTCATAGTCGTCTAATTCGCTACTAAGTGCAAGTGCTATAATAATAGGTTTTAGTTTTAAGATTGTTTAATAGTAAATTGTTACAGGGTAAATGTTTGAAACTGTATACGTATTAACATCTTTTTCACAATATTTGTATGCAATGAATAGTTTGAGTTTGAGTTTTAATTAAACAAGTTTTTATAACAAGCTTTTATTTTATTCGCAATGTATGTATATTTGTCCGGGTGGAATCTTGAGACTCAATTTTTAAGCACATATCTTCTATCGATTGAGCTGAAATCTTGCATACTTGAGTAAGTCGGATGACAATACAATAATCTGGTGGAGTTCTGGTGACCCAGCCAGGATCGTCCCCATAGGATGAAACTCGAACAGTTGGTCCGATTGACTTGAAATTTGGTACACATTATGTATGTAGGACAAATGACAATGCAAGTACAGTCATCAAAAAAGCTTGTATTAAAAATGGAATTTCTGGACAAAAACTGATGAATAATATTCCCATATTATGGGTGTTAGGTGGGTGTTCATTATGAAGAGAATAGATAGTGTAGCTTTAGGTACCGTTCTTCGGTTTAACAATACACAATTATTACAGTATTCTTTGGCTGTCATATGGCGATTGTTTAGTCTTCATGTCATAGGTACGGCAGACCAACGTTTACGTAGCTAAGCTCAGCGTACTTACGGTAATGCAGAGCAAACAGATTATTTACGTAATTTCCGTAATGTTATGGCCACATTGTGAAACTGACGGGTCGTCGCTTTGAGGGTGTCACGGTTCCAGTCGCAGACAGTTGACCAAACAATGTAATCGCCGCACTTAGATAATGAGTTCTATTTAGCTTTTTACCAGCAAAGTATCGCGTCTAGTCTAGGAATATAAAAGTCCATATAAAAAATTCGTGTATCTTATGTACTGTAATTTTTGCACATACATATTTAGGTCAAAGAAAAATAATGAGAATCACTTGATTAAGGGCGCAAATATATTTATCTAGGAGCGATAATTTTATCACATTACGTTTCTATATTGGAGTGCCCCAGAACAATATCTATAAATCACAAGTCATTGAGGGCCTGTTATCAAGTTATTATGTTTTGTAAACAAGGTTTAAGTAATTCCGTACTATGGACCTTCGGGAACTTATTTTTAGCCCTGTGTAGAGTTGACAGATCCATTGGCCAGTTATTTGTGGGAAGAGACGCCCGCGCAGACCGCTGTGCGTAAAATTATATAAAAATGAATTTACTGCACTATGTAAGTGAACAAATGTTAGAGTACTTATTAATTTTATTATCGGTTCGTTTAGTGTGGTGCAACAAACAACGGTTTTTTTGAAAAAACGTTAATACTTCAATAATTTGAGTTGCACGTGAGACGTTTGTATGTAACGAACGAGATTTGCTGTGTCATTTATGAATTTATCGTAATGTTTGTTCTTTTTTTGCCAAGTTTACTAAAATATGTTGTTTTTGTTTCAGTTCTTTATCATAATCCTATTGAATAGAAATAACCTATTAGTGCTAGGGCAAGGAGATAAAAATATATTTAGAATGTCTGATAAAGTAATCCAGTGCAGTTCTAATTTATCCCAAGCTATACATGATTTTTGTGATAACGTTCACAAAATTGTGAAGCGACATACTTCAGTTATTATCGGTAAGGATCATTTTCAATTAATTTTAATTTAAGTAAGTAAGAAACACATTTACAAGTTAAAAGTTGATACGAAAACCTTAAACTACCTTAATCTAATCCTAAATACCTATATTTACAAATATCGCCCAGATCGTTGCCATGGGGCAAAGTGCCCATAATACTGGCTACGTTTCCTCGTTGGATAGCAATGTAACTTGTAAATATGTTCCTTAGAACATTTCGGTAATATAATAAATCTATATTATTTATAGTAAGTAAATAAATGATTTATTGTACAAATATATAGAAACACACAAATCACAAAAAAAAACATTACATTACATTAAGACCCATAGCCGCGTGTTTGAAAAAAACATTACATTACATTTAGATCCATAGCCATGTTTGAAAAAACATTACATTACATTTAGATCCATAGCCGTGTTTGAAAAAACATTACATTACATTTAGATCCATAGCCGTGTTTGAAAAAACATTACATTACATTTAGATCCATAGCCGTGTTTGAAAAAACATTACATTACATTTAGACCCATAGCCGTGTGTTTGAAAAAAACATTACATTACATTTAGACCCATAGCCGTGTGTTTGAAAAAAACATTACATTACATTTAGACCCATAGCCGTGTGTTTGAAAAAAACATTACATTACATTTAGACCCATAGCCGTGTGTTTGAAAAAAACATTACATTACATTTAGACCCATAGCCGTGTGTTTGAAAAAAACATTACATTACATTTAGACCCATAGCCGTGTGTTTGAAAAAAACATTACATTACATTTAGACCCATAGCAGTGTGTTTGAAAAAAACATTACATTACATTTAGACCCATAGCCGTGTGTTTGAAAAAAACATTACATTACATTTAGACCCATAGCAGTGTGTTTGAAAAAAACATTACATTACATTTAGACCCATAGCCGTGTGTTTGAAAAAAACATTACATTACATTTAGACCCATAGCCGTGTGTTTGAAAAAAACATTACATTACATTTAGACCCATAGCAGTGTGTTTGAAAAAAACATTACATTACATTTAGACCCATAGCCGTGTGTTTGAAAAAAACATTACATTACATTTAGACCCATAGCAGTGTGTTTGAAAAAAACATTACATTACATTTAGACCCATAGCCGTGTGTTTGAAAAAAACATTACATTACATTTAGACCCATAGCCGTGTGTTTGAAAAAAAACATTACATTACATTTAGACCCATAGCCGTGTGTTTGAAAAAAAAACATTACATTACATTAAGACCATAGTCGTGTCGGTTTTTTTTATATTTTGACTTCCCACAGAATTTTAACAAAAGAAATAGAAATGTTATGCAAGCTAAAAAAGCGAGGCCGCCTATTTGACTAAATTTTCTAACTTAGTTTGTAACGAAGTTAAGTAATGTTTAAAAACGGGTAATTGTAATGACTATTGTTTATTGTTTATTGTTGTATTACTTAAAACGATGACATTTCACTGATGTGTTAGATCTATCGTTTAGTAAAATTTATAAAATCGCAAAAATCCTGCCTTAATTAGCAGGAGACCAGAAACGGGGCGACATCGATTCTGGAAGGAAATACAAACGATTGCTTCTCTATTCCTCTTCTTATGATTACTGTGGTATTGGCTCCGTGGTCCTAAGAACTCATCGCGTTTTCATCAGATTGTGTTCGGCCAACTGACATTTTGGCGACCCCGAATAGCAAATTTCATGACTAGCATAACCTTAGTCGACAAAACGCAAAAAGCTGGGCTAGCGCGGCACAGAGCATCATTTGGAGGGAGAGTCTTAAACTGGCGTTTTATTTATCAGATGATTTAATTTACGTATATGTCGGCGTTCTCTACAGTATTTTTCTAGTACCTAGTGATCGAAGGCATGTACGAGTCCGAATACCGAAGTAGGACTCAAATTATAACGATTCGAGCATACCTATTAAGTTTTGTAATGAAAGCTAATGATTTTTTTTTATTTTAGTCCTAGTATTCTTACATATTGAAATTGCAGTCAGAATTATAGAGAAAATATTAAGCTATTATTGCATAAAAATTAAAATAAAATGAGTTGAAGCAGGTATAACTACAATTAATTTTCTTGAGAGTGTGGCACTTGGACTTAGAGCATTGAGTCTAAGCAAAGCAATATATCTATACATAAATACCTAAGTAGATATATATAAACTTGAACACGGGTATTACCAAGCGTTAACTCAAACTTAGCAGTTTGCGTTAGAGCTAACACAACGTGTCAGCTTTAATCCTATACAAATACAGCAGAATTGAAGATAACGTATAGGTTTGCGTTTAGCTGACTGCCTGGTCTATATTTCAGGGGTCTTGCGCAATCGGCAAAACTTTGCGGACAGAAAAAGGTCGAAAAGTGCAAACTAAAGAATGGAGAGCTCGCCTTATTCTTTTTTTAACGCTGAATGTTGGATTGGTATTGTGTTCAAAATATAAAGTAGGTACCTATTCGAAGCGTCGGGTTAGATATCGGCTTTTCCATTCGTTCCATATTGGTTCCGGGCATTGATAATATTGATATTGAATTAGTTTATGAATTGGTAAGTCCAAGTGCTTATAATGATGTATACGTATGTTCGTAAAATGCGAGCGGTTATTTGTTTTACTGTAGACAGTTTTAACTGTATGAAGCCGGTATACGTAACACATTTTAAAACTTAATTTTACTTAATTATGTGGGCATTAATTGTTGCCCACCACGTTTACAAAATTCAGTCGTTATTTGAAAATAACAATTTACGATGTCAAAGTACGCACGCAACACATATGCCTCCAAGAATTTAATCACCTAAAATTGTATTTTTACCTTAAAAATTAGCGTTTCGGCAATATTAAACTCGCCATGGTCACGAGTAGATTAAGGAGTAGGGTAGGGTTGATCATAATTCTATTCCGGCAACCTAACACAGGATCACACCCACACACAACGTTGACAATGTCGTACGCTCTTCCCGAACTTACATCGACATACACTAGCTTAATTTGCCTACCTAATATGCCATGAAGACGAAAGCTTACAATCTTTATTCGGATTGAGTATTGTAACTTACTTTTTATTTCAACCGCTTCATGCGCCATTGTAGAGTAGAAATGGCGTTCTGTAGAGAGGATTTTAAGATTTTGAAGCTGTATTCAATGGTTATGGCTGATATAGCTACTCCATGGTTTATACGATGGTGGCGTGTCTAATTTCCATAATCCTATTTCACGCTCAATGCCGGATTACTGGGTCCACACGTTTGGAAATCATCGGCAAACGCACAACGAACACTCAAATTCGAATTCGAAGTTCGTGTCGCACCTTCCCTTTCCTCCTATTAATGACTATTAGTGTGCGAGAACGCCACAAACTTCGAATTCGTATTGTCAGCCCAGGACGCAATCGTGTATTTTGGAGTGAGCAAGAGGCTGTTCCTGTCTTATTCTATCATACTTGTAAGTACGGATCCTGTGTATGGGGCTTTACACTACTTTTTTTTGCAGGTAAACTCATACCTGAGTCACTACATTCACATATGAAGAGCGAGCGTGAGAAGCGCTGGCGTCGTGTGCGCAGGCAGGTCGCCACCGAGTGCTGCGAGCAACCCTGTACCGTCAGCAACATACTGCTCTACTGCCCATACGATGCTGACGTGTTGACCTCAAACCCAGGCATTTTCGACTGATCTCAATAAAATGTTGTATACCTTTGTCTCTCATTCTTTACCTAGCCGTATCCCGTTCCATTCGGGGTCGGCTCTCCTCGTTACGTCTCCTAGTTACATCTATTCTTGGTCATCGAATTTGAATATTTGGAATACGTTCTAAAATCCATACTAATATTTTAAACGCGAAAGTAACTCTGTATGTTTGTCTGTTTGTTACCTTTTCATGCTTAAACCGCTGGACCGATTTAGTTGAAATTTGGTATACAGATAGCTTCAGTCCCGGGGAAGGACATAGAATTGTTTTTATCCCGGAAAATTGCATAGTTCCCGCGGGTTAGCGATAAGCGACTTCACCGTTGCTGGCAACAGGTAGTCTATAATATGGCCTTTTTTTCAGGTAGTCTATACTAATTACTAATTACTAATCTATACTAATATTATAAAGAGGAAAAATTTTATTGTTTGTTTGTTTGTTTGTTTGTTTGTTTGCATTGAATAGGCTCCGAAACTACTGGACCGATTTCAAAAATTCTTTTGCCGTTAGAAAGCTACATTATCACTGAGTGACATAGGCTACTTTTTACCGCGAGAAAATACCTTTTCCGACGGGAAAATTAATTTATCGCGGGCGAAGCTGCGGACGGAAGGCTAGTAATAATATTATAAAGAGGAAAAAATTGATTGTTTGTTTGTTTGCATTGAATAGGCTCCGAAACTACTGGACCGATTTCAAAAATTCTTTTGCCGTTAGAAAGCTACATTATCACTGAGTGACATAGGCTACTCTTTTCTTACGGGAAAATTAATTTACCGCGGGCGAAGCTGCGGACGGAAGGCTAGTCAGAAATAAAAAGCTAACTTAATTTTTTTTATACATTTAAGTATGGCAAACGAATGACTTACGTTATGGCAAGTAATCACCATTGTCCATAAATATCCGCAACACCGAAGCATTACAGATTGCATTGCCAATCTAGAGCGCTATGATAAAATACCGCATGTGCTAGCAATTTCACCGGCTGTTCTACATACTCGCACATGCATCTACGTTAAGAATTCAATAGCCAGTAGGCTTATTGTGTAACTCGCTCGCAATCACCATCGTGTTCATTTTGACAGTTCTTGTGTGAATGTGACAGCTAGCTGATTCCGATTCCAATTGTCAGCCCATACATGAACTGTCTAAATGATCACGATGGCGATTGCGAGCGAGTTAGACAATATACCTACTGATGTAACTCGTGCGTCGTAGCAGTTTTTGTGGTCAATGACTAAGTGGTGCCAGGATCGCTACACGTCGGGGTGCTATGTTGGAAACCTCCCCGAGAGCTCTAGCGTTACAGTTCCCTTCTATCAGGGGCTTTGGCCCCATGGGGGGGGGAAGGGTAACGCTTAGGCCGGTGCACCCTGGGCAACAACGGCTGATTAAACCCCTCGTGGATTAGTTAGCTGGTGGCAAATATCCGACCTGGGGGGGTGGGGGGGTAGGGCGGGGCGAAGTATTATATTTATGTATATATATTTTGGCGAGGGCCGGGGCGAAAGCCCCTTTTTATCAAGGGAGGGAATAAGTTTAGGAGGGAAAAGGCGGGCGGTAGCTGCCGGGAAGCTGATCTGCATCTGCGGCCACCACTGGTGCCCGCCCTGGGGCGAGGACGAGTGGTGCGTTGACCGTAGCTCTGCAACAAACCTGGAGGCGCCAAACGCCTTTTGGGGGGGAAGGGGAGCCTTGGGGCGACGAGGGACAGAAGCGTGGGGTGCTGCCTGGCTGAACTGAACCCCTACCGAGTAGCCCCTCCCGCCGAGCTGGGGACTCGGCCTTGAGCTGGCGAAAGGTAGGTGACGCTTTGCGGTTACCGGCAGGCCCTGCGTTCTCTGAGGGGGGGGAGCCTAGGGGGGACGGGGTGTGCGGTAGCTGCCGGGGAGCTGCTCTGCATCTGCGGCCACCACTGGTGCCCGCCCTGGGGCGGGGACGAGTGGTGCGTTGACCGTAGCTCTGCACCAAACCTGGAGGCGCCAAACGCCTCGTACGGGGAGGGACGGGGGCGAGTGACTGGAGGGAACGTGTGTGTTTTTAGACGGTAGGCCTCTCCCCTTCTTCCATAGGGAAGGCAGCGGCGAGATGGAGAGCCCGTCATACCTCCGTTCGTATGCTGCCCCGAGCGCGGAGATGTATAAGGCGCATTTTCCACACGTTAAAAAAAAAAAAAAAAAAAAAAAAGGATCGCTACACGTCAATATACAAACTAACGATTACCCATAAATAAAGGTTAAAAACTAAACGCTAATAAATTTCTAAATGTCACTCACTCACTCTTCTAAATGTTACTTTTCGGATTTTTCTATGTGTTCTAATTTTCACTGACATTTAGAAATTTAAGTTCTAACGGTAAAACCGAAAAAGTAAAACATAAAAATCAAGAAATAAAAATTCTTGATTCATTTGATAGTATCTAAACGCTAATATTTAAGACATTTATTACATACATACAATACATAAATCACTTCTTTATCCCTTACAGGGTAGACAAAGCCTAAGGTAACAGGACCTAAAGGCCATACTGAGCATGATTGTGGGCGTACCTATATAGGAGGAAAGGAGTATCAAAATATTGATGGGTTGCGAGCCGCATCGCCTGTCACACATGATTCCTAAGATTTTGGCCTATTCCCCGACGGGCTTTTACCGTATGCGCGGGACGAGACGCTACTGGAACAATCTATGTGCTTTACTCCCAGACCAGCATGGAAGAATATTTATTAGCTCAGAGATATGTTTCTTTCAAAAAAATGTATTTGACAAGTCGGCGAATCGTTAAAATGCACTCAAACTGCACCCACCGGCTGCAAACGATCGCGTTTCCGCGCAAAGTTTTGAATAATGCTAATGCACCTGGTGGGACTGTGCTCTTGGACGATTTATTATTTCAACTGCATTCTTGGAGGCTACAGTTATGAGTTTGCGGGCTGCGCGGAATGATGCCGAAAATATATAGCGGTCACAGGCTGAAATTTTATATGGGAATTCTTGCGGAGGTTTCAATGAAGCGTTATTAATTGCGCTGCTGTATTCAGGCGTGGAGAGGAAATCAGACGGAATACTAATAATAACCTAACTTGAGATAAAAATAAATATACAAAATAATAATAATATTTTGCGGGTGGTAGGACCTTGTGCAAGGTCCGTCCGGATCGCTACCACCATCTTACTCGCTAATCCTGCCGCTAAGTAGCAGTGCTTGCACTGCTGTGTTCCAGTGTGGGGAGTAAGGCAGCCGGGGAAATTACGGGCACAAGAGGCATTTCATCTTAGTCCTCTAGGTTGGCAACGCATCTGCAATCCCTCCGGGGTTGCGGGTGTCTATGGGCAGTGGTGATCACTTACCATCGGGTGACCCACTTGCTCGTTTGCCTTCCTATTCATATAAAAAAAAAATATATCGGGACAATTTACACCAATTGACCTAGCCCCAAGCTAAGCAAAGCTTGTAATATGGGTACTAGACAACAGACAAACATACTTATATAGATGAATACATATTAAACATCCAAGACTCGAGAACAAACATTGGTATTTTTCATACTCTGACCCGACCGGGGATCGAACCCGGGACCTCAAGCTTCATAGTCAGGTGCACAAGGCTATCCCGTTGTCCATGACAAAGCTGTAATTTGGCATGTGTGTACATATTAACTACGTAGACAAGGTGGTAAAATAAAATCTTGAATATTTTTTTAGGGTGCCTTCCCTACAAGTATTGGGGGGATATTTTTTCTTGTTTTCCCCATAGTGTGGGGTGTCGTTGGAAAGGTTCAAAAATATTATGGGTGTGGGAAAACCATTTTTTGATTCACGGATCTTTTTGCGAAAATTAAGCTTTAAAATTCTAATCGAGTCTAGTGTCATCCTCCCTTGCCAGCTAAACCGTTGTATTTGGATAGGTGAAAAAATGTATGGCAGTAGTACATATAATAATAATAATAATAATAATATAGCATTTTTATTCCGAATTCGCTACAATTTCAGTAAGTATATTGTTGTTGTTTTTCTTTATTAAATTGTCGCGTAATTCGGGGTGCCTCATGGCATAGGCCTCCTCCGTGTATTGGAGGGTTTGGGCTATAGTTCCCACTAGGCAGTAGTACATATACCTATATACCTAACTAAGTTTAAAGGAAAACTGCTGTGATAGTTTTTCTTTGCCATTTAACGAGTAATAGTCGACCAACTTATAAAATGTACTTGAAACCGTGAACTACGTCCACAGAATGGAATAAAAATGGAGAATAATAATTATGATCATAATATTAATACACTGCACGTTGCCCGACACGCTCTTGGCCGGTTCCTTGTCTCGCTCAGTGCAGTTTTCCTCGTTCATCGTTGACTACTTAGCTACCTCGCACAGCTTTGGTTGATGAACCCGAGGCAGACTAAGTTGTTTCGTAAGCCTGAAGTGCATCATCCCCTCTTTAAAAAAACTTTGTTAAGTGTCTAGTTCAAAATAGAGAAACAACTGAAGCTCTGGAACTCTGGAAATAAATGCTCTATAGTACAAATACCTTTGCCATTTTCCTGCGTCGTAGGTTAATTATCCTGTGGGTGCAAGGTATATATTCTCGTTTATTTGAACGTTGTCGTAACTCATAGTTAGAGCACGTCGCTGTTTAGGTTCTACTTATGCTAAGTAAACTAATAACAATTAATTTCGCGAAACGACCCTTCGCGTTATAAATATCAATCTATGCGAGATTGGTTTCCTGATTTTTATTGGGTAACGCGTAGCTACTTTTGGTTTTCAAGAAGATTTTTTCTAGAAAGAACCTGTCAGTTTTCGTCTTATAAAGAGAGACCTTTGGACGTTGATCTATAATACTAGGGTGTCCCACGATTATGCCACATTAACGGAAAGCACTTTAAATAAGTATAACTGCATTGCACATACACACACACCACACACACACACACACACACACACACACACACACACACACACACACACACACACACACACACACACACACACACACACACACGCACACACACACGCGCACACACACACACACACACACACACACACACACACACACACACACACACACACACACACACACACACACACACACACACACACACACACGCACACGCACACGCACACGCACACGCACACAAATTTATTTCGGATTTTTATGTTAGTCCCTTATTGTTATAACTGTCTCTAGTCTCCGCCACACAGGGCCTGAGTCTAGTGCGGAGGCTGCCGAACAAACATGTTGTAACATTTTGCATAATATTATAAATAAAGACTTTTTTTACTTACTTTTACTATTGACAGATTTTTGAAAAACGACTTGTCTGAACCGGTAATCGAACCTACTAAAAGTACAAAAGAATGACATTCTGCATTTTCATTGTACCAACCGAATTCAATCTCTGTAATAAACATTACATTTTAAGGGAAGCCGTGAAAACTCAAAATGCAAAAAGTGTCATAAAATCCCTGAAAGTTTTTTTTAAATAAAACCGCGCAATTTTACTTCTTATTTTTTGTAACAACAATTATTAAAGTGTACCTACTATATAGTAGTATATCACGTGACACTGACATAGTCCCAGAATAACCTACGGGGGCGAAGACAAAGCTAGTGCTATTGTATTGGAATTGTATGGCCCGATTAACACTCCATTAGTTGATTCCGCTATTTGTTTGTAATATAATATAATTTAAGGCTCGGCGACCTTATGCATCCCTTTTATAAATGTATTTAATTTAAGTAGAATTTAAGTATTCTTACTGTAGGTATTTTATTTTAAAAAATGACTTTCTGCCAAGTTTCCGTCGGCACATACTTCTTGGCAATTATGGTATTTCCGAATGCGCTGGTAGTTTCAAAAAGACACATAAAAGAGCTCTTGGCGGTCAATTTGTAAAAATTTTGATTTTTGATTTTGTTAAAGCAACACTGCAGCAAAATGGGGTGATTCGTGGTTTATTGCATCTGCTATTCACTATAACACGTCAACAGATGTTTGCAGTTCAATCTCACCAAAGCTCTCTTTGAAAATCAAGAAATCTTCAAAATCAAGTATTTTCGTAAAATAAGGTCATATCGATTACTTCGAAAATAAAACTTGAGCTATTTTGATGGTGTGCAAACAACTTGCTTTACACA
Source organism: Pandemis corylana (assembly GCA_949127965.1). Lineage (NCBI taxonomy): Eukaryota > Metazoa > Arthropoda > Insecta > Lepidoptera > Tortricidae > Pandemis > Pandemis corylana. The sequence continues at coordinate 7,679,258 of OX421856.1, read as the reverse complement.
CGTATTTTCTGAGTTCCAGTGGAACTTTCGTATACAAAAGTATAAGTAAGCACATACCCTTTGTTCTCTACGCAGCCGCGTATATAATATAGCTGCGGCTTTTAATAATATGGGATTATGCGCAGTAACTTTATATAAAATACTAGTTGTTGCCCGCAACTTCGTCTGCCTAGAATTCGTTTATCGCTATCCCGCAGGAATTACGCAATTTTCCGAGATAAAAAGTAGCATATGTGTTATTCCAGACTATAATCTATCTATCTTCCAAATTTCATCCAGATCTGTCCAACCGTTCTGGCGTGAAAGAGTAACAAACATACAAACATCCATACTCACAAACTTTCACATTTATAATATTAGTAGTAATAGTAGTATCCTTCTTCTTCTTCTTCTTCTTCAACCTTTTCCTACCCAATGCTGAGTAAAGGTCTCTTCCATAGCCCTCCAATTGCTGCGGTCTTGGGTTTTCCGCATCCAGTCCTTCCCCGCTATTTGAATGAGGTCAGGTGAGGGCAGGAAATAGTACTATAGTAGTATTATATTATAATATTAGTAGTATTATTATGTTTATAGTACACAATTTTAATAGACATTATATAGAAAAATCAGAAGAATGACTAACTAAAGAATTAGCACCTACACAAACATAAATACAATACACAAATCACGTCTTTATCCCTTACGGGGTAGACAGAGCCTAAGGTGGCAAGACCTACAGGCCACGTTTAGCAAGATTGTGGGGCTAGGTATAGATGGAAAATGGAATCAAAATAGTAATGGCTTGCTAGCCGCGTCGCCTATAACATGATTCCTATGATTTTCGCCCATTCCCTCGATGGGTAACTAGTACATTCTATGTTTTTTCTTTGCTCCCATACCAGCCTGGAAGGATAGAAGGAGTAGACTTGGAGCGAGGAGAGTTGAGACAGAGGTAAGTTGATACATAGGTAAGTTGATAGCATGGATGTTAAGAGAAACAAACAAACATAAAAAAAACATAAATAATATCTTTTGTTCATATAGCTATGAACACCCTGTGTTTTGGTTTGGCCGCAGTCGGGTAAAAACGGGCATTGCCTACGACTCTAAGTAAAATGCAGCTGCTGTATTCTTACAGCCACCGTTAGCAATAAAATTACCTTTATTTTCAACTCCATTGGGTCCTTAAATTTTATCGTTTGCAATTTAATCCGCTGAGCCGTTTTGTCGTGTGCTGGAATTCTAGCATACTCGTACCTACCTAGCTTTGCTGTCTATGTAGCTATATATGCCACAATGACGGACGTCGGAACAGCACAAGCTCTGTACGACTAGGTTACCATGGGATGGATAAAGTAAGGACAAAATATTTAATTAATATTCTGGTGGAAAGTTAACGGTATACCTACGCATGCTAGGGAGAAGTAAGTATCTGTAGAACCTAGACTTGCACGTGGTGAACTAAAAGTTTTCCTGGCTTCCTCTTCGTCGGACAAAGCTGTTAGTATCTATAAATTTGTGCAGCATTTCTTCATAACCAGAGCATCTGAAGGATGGGACGCTACATGATTTTTTGAGCTCGGTTTTTGTTGAGTCCTTCCATGAGGATGACATTGTCACCTCTGTGTACTAAATACATAGATACACAAATCACGTCTTTATCCTTTACGGGGTAGACAGAGCCTAAGGTAACAGAACCCAAATAAAAGTAAGGACAAAATATTTAATTAATATTCTGGTGGAAAGTTAACGGTATACCTACGCATGCTAGGGAGAAGTAAGTATCTGTAGAACCTAGACTTGCACGTGGTGAACTAAAAGTTTTCCTGGCTTCCTCTTCGTCGGACAAAGCTGTTAGTATCTATAAATTTGTGCAGCATTTCTTCATAACCAGAGCATCTGAAGGATGGGACGCTACATGATTTTTTGAGCTCGGTTTTTGTTGAGTCCTTCCATGAGGATGACATTGTCACCTCTGTGTACTAAATACATAGATACACAAATCACGTCTTTATCCTTTACGGGGTAGACAGAGCCTAAGGTAACAGAACCCAAATACCACGTTTAGCATGATTGTGGGCGTATGGATGGAAAGGGGAATCAATATAGTGTGTACTAAAGCCTCTTTAAAATATAAGTTTTTTTTTTAAAAGGACATAAATTAAATCAAAGACTGCTAGTATATCTGTGGAAAGAATATGGAGCGTCGGGCCAAGATTTGAACAGAATCCCTTATGATGTGGTCGAAATAGAAGTACCTAACTAAAACGGAAATGTATGCACCACTTTATTCATAAGTAAATTACGTACCTAGTAATTGTATGCGAATAATATAATCAGAATCACAAAAAGCCTCATAGTCTTACCAGCCATAATACCAGAGCTAGATGTGTCTAAATAAATCTAGGAGGATGGTCACCCTAAGTGCAACCGCTTTGTGCTGGTGAACGGTTCGAATGCTTCTGGCTCGATTCCATTAAGATGCTATTTTGCCTTGTACGAAATTTAAAGGTGGGATATCGTGGGACAGCAGGTATTGAAAAAAAAAGTCACGGGAAGGGGGGAAGTAAGCGGCAGTTTTTACTAAAGCGAATTTATCGCCCGTTATTTTTTTAATAGAAAAAGAGAGGCATGCTTAGGGCGCATGTAAAATATTTGTCAAAATGATAATTAATCTTAACATATTTCGTATAATACGTACCGGTTTATTTCGGTAACTAGCTCTGTCTAGCTATTGCTAGTCATGTTATATAATGTTCAGACCCTAATTTTTCAGGAGGTACGGATCATGTGAAGCAAGGGTTTAATTAACAGAAACCACTTCTAATTAAGGTCGAACTAAGGCACCCTTTATTAAAAGGGTCTTACTTACTCCTTATTCATAAACTGCCGATTAAACATACACATACATACACAAATCACGTCTTTATCCCTTACGGGGTAGACAGAGCCTAAGGTAACAGGTACCTGCAGGCCACATTTAGCAAGATTGAAGATTAAACTTACGTTAACTAATATTGATTTGTATTTTTCTGTGACTATTCCGCCAGACATAGGCACAACGTAGCATAATTTGGCCTTATAACTACAACGAAATTTGAAATTCGATGGTTGTTTCGTGCCGTTTTGCACACACAAATAGACATTAATTTGAGAGTGAAAAGGACGGGTTGATCTTCGAAATTCGGAGTAGCCCCCTATAACTTTTAATGAATAAGGTTATCGATTTAAATCGATTTTCAAAAACTGCCTACTTTCTCATCTTGATTATTGTGCGTTGGTTTTGAAGTCCAAATTAAGTATCTAAAAATCTAAATTAATAAATTTTTAAGTATCTGTTTTTTAATTGAGTTTATTAACAATAAACAATTACACCCAATGATAGGTTATTCAACTAAAATCAATGATATTTCTCGCTTTAATCGCTTTCTGAAAACACATTTAGCGTCAAATATATATCGTACCATTCGTACGTAGCAGGGAAAATGTCCAAATACATCGGAACAAAGTTTCAAAGCTTCAAAGTGTTGCGTTCAAGAACGTGTACCGATATACCTATTTGATCACTGTTCGCTACCATATATCGGGCGCTAACTGAATCATTCGACAGTAATAAATTGAATGTTTAATACAATCATGGCAATGAGATGTAATAGAAAAATTATTTGAGCTGTAATTTTGGACAACTACTTACACAGATTTTTTCCACTTCCGTATTGTATTTTAGAGTAACGTAATTTCAAAAGTAGTAGTACCTGAGTCTAATTAATCCTCTGTAAACTGTACCTGAGTCTGATTAATCCTCTGTAAACTTTTCTTTTAACAGGCTGAATAAATAGCTTGGGGGCAACGCTGGCGCAACAGGAAAAAGACGCAGGCAGGGAATTTCATTCCTCGGCTGACCGGATAGTAAAGGATTAACGAGCCAACTTAGCGTGGCCTTTGGGTCCTGTTAGGCTCTATCTAGCCCATAAGGGATAAAGACGTGATTTATGCATGTAGCTATGTATGTGAAAATTTTATGTGCAAACAGGGATGCCGACAACATAAGAGTGCAGACTCCGCCTACAGATCTCTATTATGGTCCACCTAGGAGCTGGTTGAATAAGGTCGAGCCATTAGATAGCTTCTTCCTCCTCGTTCCCTCACTGCTGAGGACACGATACACGAAGCTGATTGCCGCCTTCTTTGTCGCGTCAAACCACTTGGTAGGTGCCCTACCCGGAGCCCTGACTGCATAATGCCATTATCTAAGACCTAAAAAATGTAAATGCGTGCCTGGAGCTCATACGGTTTGTTGGCAGAGGTTGGTTGCACGTGAGTACTACGCACAACTACGCATGTGTGTGTAAGTATATGCACAAGGCAAGGCCTCTTTTTACCGGCCTCATTTTGCTGTTCATAGAATTTTGTCTTCACTCCTTATATATGACCTAAAACTAACTTTATTGCCGTCGGTCCACGCAGTGAGACGCCCAAGCTTCATATTTCACAGGAATTCTAAATTAAAAACGTTATAGATATGGTAATAAGACCTTTTCAAAAGTCAGACCTTATTTATAATTCAGTTACCCTTATCATCTTCGCGTTCGTATAAAGATTTGTCACACTATGCGCAACGGGTGAATATTAGACACCTTATATAAAGAGCGTCCATGCTGGTCTGGGAGCAATGATAAAAACATAGAATGTACCAGTTGCTTCTCTTCCCACGTAGATGGTATAAGCCCATCGAGGGAATGGGCGAAAATCTTAGGAATCACGTTAGAGGCGATGTGACCAGCAACCCATCACTATTTTGATTGTTATCTTAGGCTCAGTCTACCACGTAAGGGATAAAGACGTGATTTATATGTACGCATCGCCTATAACATGATTCCTAAGATTTTCGCCTATTCCCTCGATGGGGTTTTATCTTCTGCGCGGGAAGAGACGCATCTGGTACATTGTATGTTATTCTATGTTGTTATTTACACCAATTGATATTGAAAAAAACACATTCATATTTCCATTGATTCCCGAAGATTACATCACAAAGGTACTTTTTAAGACCAGTGTAGCAGCAAACAATAATTTCAGCTTTTCGACATAGGTTTTCTCTGAGAGCGTAATTTCAAATAACCAGGAGGAGAATGGGCCTCTAAGGCATGATCAAAATATAAATAGAAACAGCCGAATTTTCGTACCCTACTTTCATTTTCATTTCCTTTCGTGAAAGCGCCTTTCAAATTTCTTGTTACCCATACCGCGTTTACGTTTTATAACTTTAAGTGGGTAATAAAGTCAGTTTACATTAAACTTATAATCGAATTTTAGGAAATCAAAAAGCCGCTACTCAATTAGCGGAGTAGCAAGGTAAATTTTTTGTTCATTACTATTATAGTAATCGCTCAGCTTTTGACATATAAACTTTTTTTTAAATATCAAATTAATAATATCAGAAGAGTAACTTTTAACTTGATCCCTCCCGGCCTGTGTGAAGGTACCCTCTGGGATCCCATTATGTTGATGGTCTTCATAAACATACATTCATAACAAAGTAGGTAAAATTAGATGAGGCCCTGTCGCTTCAATTGAGCTTGTGCAAACCAAACACTCTGAATGTACGCCTAAAGGTAGGCACACGAACCTTTTAATAAATAAGTGTATTTGTCGCCCGCCCATCTCCCCGTCATATCACTGGATGGGACCAATTAAAATGGAACCTTCGAATAAAATGACAATGAGATTGTTCCAATCGAATCGTGTGGAGAAAATGAACAGGTTATCAAACGTATATTTTGAACCGCGTTTTAGGGTTTTTTTGTCTCTCGGGGCCGTCTATTAATGTGAGGCCCAAATGGTCCGAAAAAAAATCACCAAATATCACCAGGAGTTTTCATAAATCACGTCTTTACCCCTCACGGGGTAAACAGATCCTAAGGTAACAAGACCTAAAGGCCATGTTTAGCAAGATTGTGGGCGTCTAGGTGGAAGGAATCGAAATAGTGATGGATTGCTAGCCGTATCGCCTATAACACGATTACTAAGATTTTCGCCCATTCCCTCGATGGGCTTTTACCATCTGCGCGGGAAGAGAAGCAACTGGTGCATTCTATGTTTTTTTTGCTCCCATACCAGCCTGGAAGGATAGAAGGAGTAGACTTGGAGGAGACCGAAGAGAGTTGAGACAGAGGTAAGTTGATACAAAGCCGATTTCTCTGCACCTATGACAGTTAGCGAGGTCACAACTTCACACAAACTGTGGAGTGTAGAAAGAGCAACGAATTAACGAAGTTACCAGCCCGATAAACTGTCAAAGTTCTGAGAAATCGGCTTTGTATCAACTCACCTCTGTCTCAACTCGCCTCGGTCTCCCCTACACAGGCGAGTAAAGTCGTCGAGCCGTAAGTACGCGAACTTACTCGCCCGTCTGTCTGTGTTTTAGCTCCATTTTACATTCTTTAATAAAAAGAGTGAGGATTTGGTTTCACTCAAATTTAGATCGATTCGCATAGAGTCGCGTTCAGACATATTATATTGAATATGTTTTTTGTTTAGGCGAAAAGACGCCTAATTGTCTGCTTTGTCTTTTTTATTTTTGTAATACACATACATATATACATACCGTCACGCCTCTTTCCCACAGGGGTAGGCAGATACTACTTTGTTCCACTTTCTACGATCCTTCGATCGATTTTTGTAATATTGGATAATAAAGAATATTTATATTATTTATTGTAAAATGATGAATCTATTCACAATGCTTCTTAAGGTTTTGTCAATCTAAAGTTCGCATGCCTTTGCCAAACATTGTTTATCATTATCCCGTAGGAGCTATGCAAATTTCTGAGTTAAAAAATATCCTATATCCAGATTATAGTCACATTTCGTGTCAAAATCCAACCGTTTAAGCGTGAAAGATTAACAAACTATCGTATGTACAATATTACAATACGATACACTCTATACTGAACTCAGCATAATAAACGACATGGAAAACAGATAAATAAAGAAAATTACAAGGTTAGCAATAGGCGGCCTTATCGCTACAGAGTAATCTCTTCCATGCTACCTTAAGAACAGAATAGAAACCACCTGATTTACTTTATTTTTTTTTACCAGAATTTGTCTTCGTAGAATTTAATTAAAGACATGAAACGTAGCACTGGTTATCTCTACGGCGTAGCGGCCTACGCGTGCTACGGCGAATAGCTACGGAGATTTCGGCACGCGGTTTAACAAAATCTTGTTTTATACGTAAATTACAGTGCAAATTGCGCATTTCTCGGCACAATATTATGCGCACTGCACAATTAAATAAGTATCTACGTTATATCGCCGTAAAATACCTATGCATAGTCCATAATCGTATAGTGTTACAAAATATTTGTTTACAAAGTTACTCGGACTGAGAATGCATGTTGTGATTTTTTTCTTTTTACAACTCATTGCCATGCTGGCATGTGTACATGTGTCACTGCTGGGCACAGGCAGACTCACAAAATGAGAGGGCTTGGCTTGTGCTACAGTTCCCATGCGGGTCCAGTGCGGATTCGGAACTCTACACAAACCATTGCTTCGTAGGTGAGTACACTAGTACAGGTTTCCTCAAGATTCATTTCCTTCACTGAAAAGCTCATAAGCTCCAAATGTAATTTTACACATGCTAAACGTGGCCTTTAGTTATTGTCACCCTGGACTCTATCTAACCCGTAATGGATAAATACGTGATAAATGTACAGTCAAAGGCAGAAATACATGTACGTTACCAAGACGTCAAAAACATCTATACACCTTTATACCACAAACATTAAGGTCGGTGACACATATATTTGACATGATGGCTGTATCCATATTAATGCCCTTGACTGCACGGTAGCGGCAGTAGAAGCTTGTAATAGCTATAAACGGCCATTTATGTTCTAATGTTTTAATGTTTATTTGGGCTCAAAATTTACCGAAAAATATTCAACATAATCTCAATTTTGATTATGAAGCGGCTACTTCCGATTAGAATTATTGGTTTAAGTAAGTAAGTAAGTAAATGCTTTATGTACAAATATAAAGAAGCAGAGACAAATCACAAAAAAGAACTTAAATATATGCACAAAGGCGAACTTATCCCTATAAGGATTGGATCAAGAGAATACCAATGTGCATTGATTTCAATTAAAAAAACTAAGAAATATAATTTACGTACAATATGCAAGTAGTTTTATTAGAGTATTACTCATGACACTACAGACCAAAATAAATATCATAAATGGGAGGTAGGTTTAGGTTAAGTTAGATCTTCAGCAGGCCTGAAGGGCCAAAAATACCCAAAAGTAGGAGCTCCGCGAAAGCGGAGCTCCGTCTACTATGTTAAACTTGATTTTGAAATACCACGGCTTCTTTTACTTTTCCGTGCTGGTCTGGGAGCAAAGAAAAAACATAGAATGTACCAGTTGCTTCTCTACGCGCGCAGATGGTAAAAGCCCATCGAGGGAATGGCCGATTGTAATAGGAATCATGTTATAGGCGATGAGGCTAGCAACCCATCACTATTTTGATTCGATTTTCCACCTACACGCCTACAATCTTGCTAAATGTACCTGTAGGTACTTGTTACCTTAGGCTCTGTCTACCCCGTAAGGGATAAAGACGTGATTTGTGTGTGTGTGTGTGTGTGTGTGTGTACGGCTTCTTTCTCTTTGATCTTAAGACAGGTAGGTACTTATTAAATTTTCCACCTCAACTTTTCGCAACACTTACTATGAGCCGACAAATCAATAGAAAGATCTAACCTTGTAATTATACGTCTATATTTTTAGTCCACAAAAACAGTTCAGCAATATATTTATAAGTATTTATTTGAGGCACCATTTACTTTATTCCTAATTTCGTGGAAGCGGCAGATATTTGTGAGAAGCTACAATTAATTTTTGAAGGCACTTTTCTGAGATAAAAGAGCCTTCGGGTAGACAAGTTGACACGTAATTTTAATAAACGCGATCAGTAGTTACCTAAGCCGTTATTGCTTTTTTAGGCGAATTCTCTATAAATTTAATTTATAAACCAGCCAGTAAAATTTGTACCTATCCGTTTTGTTGATAGTTACCTTGTTAAATAATAAAATAAAAGTACCTTATATATTCTGCTCAATATGAATAAGTATATTGAAATTGAAAATTACCTTCGTCATTCATCAATCATTATTAATAATCCCAACGATTGTCCGTACAGTAATTACTGAATGCTCCCTTTCAATAACGAATGATCGCTTTATTGAAATACGGCTATATTTCTTTGCGTTCTTAAAATCCAATAAAGGCTGTTTCATCCCACGCTTTCACTCAAAAAAGTATATTCCGGGCTTAAGCATCGCCAAATATGTACCCAAAAGTAGGATATTTCGGGCGAGAAATTCATTTAAGCAGGCAATATACTCTGATATTGCGTTGTTTAGACCGCACTAGCCGATTTCAATATCCCTCCGAGGCAGGCCGCGTTCCCGGCTTTTAGTGGCTTGCCACCATATCTGCATCGTACGGAGACAATGATACAATAAGTTCGCTTTAAAGGGAACTAGTCTCCTTTAATACGCCGCTAACGAGCAATTTGGCAGTAGCATTTAGACTATTATCAATTGAAACTAAGAACCAGTTGCCTAGAACGTTGTTAGGAGAACGTTAGAAAATAACTTAAGATGTAGTGTGTAGCGTGTGTTTCCATACTGGTCTGGGAGCAAAGAAATAACATAGAATGTAGGTACCAGTTGCTTCTCTGCCCGCGCTGATGGTAGAAGCCCATCGAGGGAATTGGGCGAAAATCTTAGGAATCATGTTATAGGCGATGCGTCTAGCAACCCATCACTATTATGCTTCCCTTTTCCACCTATATGCCGACAATTATGCTAATTGTGGCCTTTAGGTCTTGTTACCAAAGGCTCTGTCTACCCCGTAAGGGATATAGACGTGACATGTGTATGTATGTAGTTTTTTTCTTTTTTTTTTATATATATGATTAGGAAGGCAAACGAGCAAGTGGGTCACCTGATGGTAAGTGATCACCACTGCCCATAGACACCCGTAACCCCGGGGGGATTGCAGATGCGTTGCCAACCTAGAGGACTAAGATGAATTGCCTCTTGTGCCCGTAAATGCCATTAGTGCGTGTCGTTTCCAATTTCGGCTAGAATCTTAATAATTACAATGCGTGAGCGCTAAGAATGCCATTCAGGTTGGTCTTTGTCTCGCTCACTCTTAAAGGTTTGATACTTAAATCGGCCGATGGTACCCGAAACCCGAATGGCATTCTAAAAGCTCACGGACTGTACATCTGGCCCCCCTTTCACCAACTCGACAATTGTCGATGACAAGTGACAATTCGAATTGCGTTGCGTGGTTAATACGAAGGCAATCGTCGTAGAATCTTGTCGAGCTTGTAATGTAGGTAAACAGAATTGTCAAGTACATACATACATACATACCGTCACGCCTCTTTCCCACAGGGGTAGGCAGAGACTACTTTGTTCCACTTGCTACGATCCTGACATACTTCTTTCGCTTCATCCACATTCATCAATCTCTTCAGCGGATTTACCAGAAGGCTGAGAAGGCTCGAGCCTAGGGCGGCAGATTTTGGGGGCGGCAAATTTGGGGCACGGCCTTTTTTTTTTACCTTATAATAAAAATTTTAAGAAGTCTGCAAGAAATTTGTGAATCCGCCACTGCATACATGCTCGTCGGTTTCGGGTACTCCTGACCTGACCTTTTTCCAAAACGTCTCCTATTTGGTCAATATTGTCAAGCGTCACCGACTAATTGTCGAGCTGGTGAAATAAGAGCCTGGATGATACTGACTTAAGCGGCACTTCAAGCAAAGATAGCTGACAAACAATTTATGCCGGCAATGCAATCATCAGCCACGTATTTTAGGTATTTTTAGTGTCAATTTCAAGTCTCTCGGTATTACGTGGCTTATTGTATGCGACAAGTACTGACAGTCACTTGATATCAATTTCTATACCCCGACTCTTCGATGCGACAGTTATCTGCAGGTCTCGGAAAGTAAATTCTTAAATAAGTTGATATCCAATACCACTACTCTTTCGAGTACAATTTTCTGAAGCCATGATTGTTTGATTTATCCTCGCGACTTGGCTCAGCTTTGCATATGTATAGATTTACATTTTACTTGAAAATGTCTCTATTCATGAATATATTCAGTGGTAAAGCTGAAAATCCATTGAGTACTAGTTTCCAACAGACATCATTCCAATGGGTATTGAGTTAGGTAACTAATAATTGACACAACGTATCTATCTTCGCTAAAGTTAGCGTCAGTTCAAAATACTAAATATGACTTAGTTTATTATACATATTTGGATGATTATGTTTGTACATACTTAAAGTGATATGCGCATACCATCTACTAGTACCTAATAACCTTGCGTGGTCTGAGATGGTATTAACTAGATTATTCTCAAACCAATTTCACCTAAATTCCCACGCAATCATTCATTGTATATGTAATTAGCATCACATCCACCGGAATGTTAAATTTCATGCTTGATATCTCACATTTTATAACAATTATACTATGATTATTATTATTTAAATTTTACATGAACGTGGGGGCAGGGGACTTTTTGTATACAAAAGCGTTAAAATGGTTTGGATTGGACTATAGTGTTATTAGGATAGGCTTTATAGGTCTACGAACTGGTTGGTTTCTGTTTGTGCTCGATCGAGCACTCGTTCGATTATATTCGGGTTTTGTTTTAGAACTTGAGGACAGACGGGAGATCTGCTTGAACCAGGAACCAGATCGTTTCCCTGGTATACTGTAACCTTCAATTTTATCAAAGCTGAATAAACAAAGTATTAATGTAATAAATACAATTGCATTTCTATTTGAAATATTTAGGCATTAAGCAACTAAAGTCTGTTTAAGTCGCATCGTGATCCGTACTTGCTACACCGTCCGATTTAGGTTAGTGCTCCTAGAGCTGCTCCACAATGGGCCACTTATTAACGCTCCAGAAACCTGGGTACCGTTAAAGCGTAAAACAGCACCACGCTAGCACCTCGAAGAAACTCGCTGGCCACAAATATTACGGTCTTTTAATCAAGCACCTTAATTCGCTTTATCAAGCAGCCGCAACTCCCCACAAATGACTCGGGTAGATTTAATTCACCCTTTCTGCAATTTATTGTTTCGGTTCCACGGAACTCTATAAATATGGTAATAGTGGGCCAATGCCGGGTTCCGCATAACGTAACTCCTGAAGTAAATAGAATTAGGACCTGCTTCCACGTTCCCGGTAAACTGTGGAAAGTTAAGCAGTTCGTGAACAAATTTAATGTTTATGGGTGATTTTGAGCGAGTTTCTACAAACGTTTTTCTTTCACACTAAGCCCGTTTTTTGAAAGCACATCACCCGAAATTATCGTTCAAAAGTGGAAATAATTTTTGATTAGTTGACGAGATTAATTAGACCTGACATTTTCTTCTAATCCACTCGTGTTTCAAATTAATTTAAATTTTCCACCACTTTTACACGACTCGAAATTTAGCAACTGTGTAGTAGTAGAAGATCCGATCCTAAGTCGACCTTCACCGAACTAATAATATAGAAAATTTCTAGTATACTAAATCACTACATAGTATAAAAGAAAGTCGTTTTCCGCTGTCTGTCTGTCCCTATATATGATTCAATCTTTAAAAGTAAGCAACCGGTTTTGATGCCGTTTTTTTTAATAGATAGAAGATCCGATCCTAAGTCGACCTTCACCGAACTAATAATATAGAAAATTTCTAGTATACTAAATCACTACATAGTATAAAAGAAAGTCGTTTTCCGCTGTCTGTCTGTCCCTATATATGATTCGATCTTTATACGTAAGCAACCGATTTTGATGCGGTTTTTTTTAATAGAGCCAAGAGTGAGCAAGAGGAAGGTTTATATGTTTAATTCTAAGCAAAGTCGCGGGCAGAAGCTAGATTATCATGAAATATGACTGTTTCATTCTATTATCAGCTCGGTAAGGGTCGACTCAGGTGCGGATCTTAGACTAGGTATAGACGGATGACAGCATACGGTCAGCCAACGAAAAGGCGTATTGCAAAAAAAAATACTACAATATTATACCCGGCCTTAAATATTGCCTTTCGTTCTTTGGAAAGAGACAGTTGGCGTCTTGTAAGTTAGAGCGAGGGAACGCTCTACGCAGCCGAAATTAGCCGAGAAGACCGATGTGCAATCTTTATTGCCGGGTACTGTAGATAGGTACACATTAAAATTTTAAATTAAATAGTCGTACGCTGGTCAGGAATAGAAGTACCTAGTAATGATAAAAGCCATGAATACACAGTATATAAATGATGTACATATTTGATTTGTTTATCTCCCGGTGTTCTTATAGTACCTACCTACCAAGAATGGAAGAGAATAGCAAAATGGTATTTCGAATAAGCAGGTATTCGCATTCCATCAAATGCAAAACGGTTGACTAAATTTGAATACATATTGTTTCAAACTTTTAATTTAACGTCACAATATTCTAGGGAGTATACAAAGGTCTATTTAAGTACAGGTATAACTAGAAACAGCACGCGTCTTATTTTATGTTCAATTGATTTGTATTATTTAAATAATTTATGGTCTGTCCGTACAAGTTACTTAGCTACCTATCCCGCTGCTGGGTAGATGGACTTTAGTTCAGTAGTTAGGCCCAGTGCGGATCTTCACACACATCATTGAATTGCTTCGCTAGTGTGCAGGTTTCCGCACGATGTTTTCCTTAACCGAAAAGCTTACAGATTTCTAATGTAAATTCGCATATAAATTCTGGAAAACTACGAGGTGCAATCCCGGCTTCGAACCCACGACCATCCGCTTAAGATGCGATTGGTCACCACTAGGCTACCACAACTTTTACAGAATTCGTAGTTACCAAAAAAAAAAACTAAAATCAAATACTTTCCTTCAACTTATCAGTCCCATTATTAGGGTTCCGTGCCTCAAAAGTAAGTGCGGTACAGTCCTATCAACATTTCATTTGAAATTAATAACACTTGATCAACACAACGTTATCAAAGTAACAGAAACGAGCAACAAAAGAAGCAGACACCATGAAGCGTAACATATTTGAAACATCACCGGATATTAAGAAAATATCTTCCTCCGTATCATGATGGAGTCTCGTATATCTAAGTATCTTTAACTTAAGCGTGTCTATGTCGATACTTTTTATTAAAGGAGTAGTTATTTCCGTTTAATGTAGTCCTTTTTGATCTGAAACAACAAAGGGAAAGTCCACACGTTACTTCCCGTACTTACCCATTTTCGTCGAATTGACGTCAAGAGTATAATTTTATTGACATAAAGACAACAAATATTTAACTGAGAACCGAATTTTGCGCACAGCCTCGTTACGCCTAACATATTGATAATTTAGGAAAATTTGTAAGTTTCATTGAATCCAAAAAATAATCTGTTATGTTAGAAAAATAAAACAATGAAAATGATGTTTTGCTACAATGCCATAGGTTGATGATACCCTCAAACTTTATATGTAAACTAGCTTCTCCCCGCGATTTCGTCTGCGCAGAATTATACATATAAACCTTCCCCTTGCATCGCTCTATCTATTAAACATGATAGGTCAACAAGGGGATTTTGTTTTTTCTTTGTTACTATTAATGACTTCAAATTTGGTATGCAAATCTAATAAATTGAAATGAGCAATTCTTGTAAATATTTATATTGTCTGAATATCGGAAACAGCTCCAACAATCTTCATGAAATTTTGTATGTGGGGGGTATCGGGGGCGATAAATCGATCTAGCTAGGTTTCATTTCAAGAAAACTTGGCAAAAAAAAACGAGTAAAACTCGGCCATACAGGTACAAAGTAATTTTTTAGATCAATTAAAATGTTTTAGGGAATTCACGGCAATTTTTCTATTCTATAATTATCTATGGTTAAAAAACACTGGACCGACAAACAATGCTGGTTAAACCCGAATACCTACGTGTCCGACGATTTTTCTCGTCGCTTTGTACCTATTGAAATGAAATGAAATGACATATGAAATATATTTATTTGCCTTAAATGTAGTACAAAATATGATGTTACAATAGTGAAGAGTAAGTCAAGTCTCATACATTTAAACTTAAAAAGTCATGCAAATATTATGTTTTAAAAAATAATTTAAATTAGATACATGCGTGATTAATGACTATATATATTCCAAGACCTACAAACTTTACTATTACTCCCACGCTACACTAATGTTTTAAAGCCCGATCAGTTATATAAAAAACCTCCGTGGAACCATTTCTCAATAAAGTCATAGCGACCCGCATTTGCCTGCCGAAGAATAAAATTCATTATGACGTTTATTGAGAAAAGGTTCCACGGAGGTTTTTTATTTAACTGGTCGGGCTAAAACGTGAACACATCCACTTTCATTAAAATTGAATGAACTAGTAGAGTAGACGACACCTTACCTGCTCAGCCCTGAGACTGATATTATTATCAAAGGTATTGTTATCATTATCAAACACACTCATAACTTCGGGTATATTAATAAGGGCACAAAAACAGGCCAAAGTAACCTTGCAGGGCGGAATACTGAGCAAGCAATAAGTTCAAATGGAGAGGGCTTCAGATCAACAACAGTATTACTCACGTAAGTCTATTTATTTAGGTCCTTACAATACATGTTAACAATAAAATATATCGGCTCAAATGCCTCCTTTGACGGTGGTTCCGAGAAGTTTCGATTGCTAGTCAAAAGGCCTTCAGAACTAAGAGCCAGCAAAGACTGTTATGAATTAAATAGATTTTATCAAAGGAACATTTTTATTAGCTTTACAATGTAATGAAAACTCTGAAAACAAAAGTTTCGACATAAAATATTACATATTAATCTGAAAAATAAGTACCTAATGGTTCATTTTGCGAATTTACCTACTTGTAACAAAATTACTCCTTATCGTAATTGTTGCTTGAAAACGCCTAAGGCGGATACCGTATAAATGCTAAGATAATTCTTGTTTGAACTACCTAGTCAATGTTCCAATATTTTAATCGTATAAGAAATAATAATTATTTTTAAACATCGCTCTTCAAAATCAGTCACAATAATTTCTTTTCAACAGTTCGTATACAATCATTTCATAATTATGATTTAACTAACCGCACTGCGTACCATTTTAACAATTAAAACATAAGATATTATTATACTTATCTAATGAAGGAAGAAAAGTTTTTATGTATGAATGTACTTACAGACATATAAAGGAAAAAAGCAGCAAATACAGCTGAAGTATCAAAAAAATTAACCATGCTTTAAAAAACCCGTAAAAGAGTCTTTTGAAACTTCAGAAACAAAGGTCCATACATTTTAGTAAACTCCCGGTAAACAAAATGTAGCCTCTCAAAATAAACAAAACTAAATCACTCATTTTATAGTTAGTGAAATAAATCTACACACTATTAAGCTCCTTGCTAACCTATGTACAATGTGAGAGAATTTATTTATGTAACACTGAGTCCGATTCGTTGTTTCAGCAGGCAATTGTTATTACAGCGATAAATAGAATTTCCAAAGAAGGCGACACTTTAGGCGCGGCAGACCACAAAGACCAGTGGTCTGAATTTTTCTCAGGTCACAAACTTGGTGATAATTCTGAAAAAAAAAACATCAATCAACGCTGTTGCCACATATCCGATGCCTAGCTCCTTTTTTTTATTAAATTGGATGAAAAATTAAAATGGAGCGGCCCAATTTTTTTCCAAATCGTAATAAAGTTTAATTATCCAACAGCGTTTTATGGTGACAAATGAAACCATTTAGCAACGTTTCCCTCGACCGGCACGATTGCAAGTTGGGACGTGTTTCCGTACACCTCCCCCCTGTTCCCCCAGTCGAAACCCTTAGGTGCACGCGGCAATATGAGAATACTAAAATTTGTCATAATAATATTTTTAATAGTAGGTATCTTTTTTAAGTTTTATCAGGTCGGTATATTTTTAAAAAATCCTGCCAAATAACTAGGGGGAGTTTTATTGGACAATTACCCAAATTCTGCAATAATATAAAGCTTACCTAAATTCTGCATTTGATGCTGACTTAGAACCACCACATAAGTGTCTTCGTTCGGAACAATCTTCTCGTATTCATCGGGAGTAGTTTCCAGCTCCAAATCTGTCAAAGATAAATACTTAATGCACATAAATACAACACATATTTCTGGGAGCAGTAGGGTGATACCGGATTACGTCTCGTCTCTTGTCCCAACTTTTGAAACATCGCGAATACTCGTAATGTCCATGGCATTTACGTTTAGGTGATCTTATTTGGCTGTAGGTACTAAGCTATCTGTTTCATTAAAATAGTTGTTCCTAACTTCTATAACTTCTATTCGTTAGAAGTGTTAACTTACATGGTTGCGTAGAAGATGTGCGCTCGGTAACGACCGTCGTTGGCTTGGTTGTGGTCACCGAGGTGGTCGTTATGGTAGTCGTGGCGAGCGCTAGAACAATAAAAATAATGACACGTCGTTATAAGTTGCTGCTATCATACTAAGTTGTCATTTTTAGTTGCGTTAGTGGCTCCCGGACGCCAGTGAACTCGGTTTATTGCATCCACCGCCAGGACTCGAAAATTCTTCATATGCCGCAAAAGCATAGGTACCTACGCATGTTCGTGTATTGTGACTGTTAGGACAATATCCGGTCACCGAGAACCGTATTCGGACTCCGAACATCATTTTTCTAGTTCCAGTATACCACATAATAACGCGAAATTTAACTTCGAAATACCAGGTAACATCTTTAAAGATTATTAGGTCAGTATCCGTGGAGCTGTAGTATACCTACTAATCTGCACATCATTAATTTCAAGCTCAGTCGCGCTAATTAAAAAAAAAATATTACTTGAGTATTATGTTTTTTTTTCTTTATTCCACCAATTCTGCTAATATTATAAATGTGAAAGTTCGTGAGTTTGGATGTTTGTTACTCTTTCACGCCAGAACGGCTGGACAGATCTGGATGAAATTTGGAACATACATAGATTATAGTCTGGAATAACACATAAGCCTATGTGTTATTCCAGACTATAATCTATGTATTAACAGACTATAATTTAATTGTTTTGGGATTAAAAGTAGCCACTTTTAATCCCGGAAAATTGCGAAATTCTTGCGGGATAGCGATAAACGAATTTTATGCAGACGAAGTTGCGGGCAAGAGCTAGTCTATAATAAATAAACAAATTGATAACCAAATATTTTTTTCCTTTGGATTGTATTGAACAAAAGTATACATTTGGAACTATTACGGAACAGTGTGCATGCATTGCCAGAATCAGGGAACGAGCTAAATTGTATTACGCATTCAAGGGACAAACTCGACCTTTGGGAAAATATTAATTAGTAGTGCAAAATTCGAGCCAACGCATCAAAAATGTATCCTATAAGAATTGCACACGACTGATGATTATGATAAACCAAATTCCATTACTGGGAAACATTTAATTGTTTTGTAACATGTCCTCGAAGTTAAATACTGCTTTATATACCGGAATAGTGTACATTTACCTAAGTAACTGATTAAATACTCAGAGCACATCCAAACACCGGACGGGTTAAAGCCAATACACTTGGTACCATTCTGTTTTATCCATCCCATTACTATGCTAACACAACCATTTATTAATCCGGAACGGTAATCAGCCACAGACAGTCAAATACCATTAGAGGGGAGCTGTTTAACTTTTCTCAGATGCTTTATTATTACATTACAGATCTCAATGAACCGTGAAATTTGAACAAGACGAATTTATACATTAATTAGGAGGAAAGCGAGCGAATAATTAGTTCGGCCGCAATTGATTGCCCGTATTAGACAACAAGCTGGCCGGCTAATTTGGCGAAATTCATTAACTAGCGCTCTTGCTTATCCTGGGTAACCTTTATTTTCTCGGAAGATTTGTTTCTAGACAGATTATAGCCAAGAGAAAATGATAATTGTTTTTTTTAAGCAACATTATTGGAAGGATAGACTAAAGATATCAATGTTAGTTGCTAATGCCTCAGTTGCCTCATTTTGCACCAGTATTTTAGCTAACGACGGCAATAGGCACTTGTGCGCAATTCGAACGAGCGAACAAATTAGCAATGCTTTGATCAAAGTTTGCCTCATTAGTTATTTAGTATGCATTCAAATTTAATGTCGGCCAATATTTGAGCTCCGCCATTTTAATTTAAACAGAGCATGTGCATTTCCGGTGTGTGTTGGCTGTTATTAAAATCAACCACAAAAATGCATTAAGTTTTATGCTATAGTTGTTATGATAGTACACCAGGGAACGGTTGCTATATTCTATAGGGTAATCAGAATCACAATCGCATTCGTCATTCTTTTCTGACAAATGGTAAATAATGAGAGTAGAAAGAGGTGGTGAATGCAACTGCACGCGCTCGCGAGGTAGGTATAAAGACCTCAGCGGCCTTATCATGACTTCTTAATGCGATTCAATTCCGACTCAGTTCAGGTTTCAGCTAGGATATTCTCCCTCAATCTTAGACGAAATCGTTCAGCGTTCGTGTTGTTTAAAGAGAAAAGCGATTGAAACAGAGGGGCTACTCCGAAATTCGATTTTCGAAGTTCGTTTCGTTCCGTTCCGCTCACACTAATAGTCATTAATTTGAGAGTGAAAGGGACGGTATGACACGAAGTTCGAAAATCGAATTTCGGAGTATAAGGCCAGGTATATCATTGAAACATCGTTTTGCATCGATGTTTAATGCGCGACTGTCCACGACTGTCCAGGCTCTCAAAGCGTGATAACCGTTTTGCCCCCACACTTTCCTATCAATGCACTTGACGTTTCTGAGTGAGGCATAAAAAAGTTGTTTTTTTCAGGGGTTTTGCTTACTGTATAAAGTAATGTCGTCCTGCGCTGAGCCGAGCACGTTTTCCGCATGGCATTGGTACGCGCCGATGTCTTCGCGCGACACGTCGTTGATCTTCAGTGCGGCGGTGTGCTTGTACCCGTTCGATTTTATGCTCGCCTGGTACTTCGTGCCTAAGTGCGATGAGAAAATACGTGTGAATAAGGAACAAATACTTAGTAAATGAATTCACATTTTTCGTTTATTCTTCAGATACAGTTACGATTACATTTCGCAGATGAGTACCCAGTTTAATTATGCTGGCTTTATTATGTTTAACCAATCAATAAAATACAGCTCAATATTTACCTAAAATAAAAATACTATTGATTAGAATTTGTAATGGATTTTGTTTTGTCAAGAAAGCCAGGGAACTCAAATGGGAAGAAAATATTTGCTAGGTACTTATTAGTACTCATTCACTTACCGTTCTGTATTCTATTAACATTAATATGCGTCCAGTAGACGCCCGGCGTGGGATAAGCTTCAATCCTGCATATCAAAGTCACTGACTGCCCCAAGTAGCCACCGACCATCTTCTGAGTCATCGTCGCCGAAGGTTTACCTTCGAAAATAACGAGAGTTCTTTATAAAGTACACCCTAGGTTTCCAGCAGCTGTACCAAAGATTCGATTTTAATAGTGTCATTTCCCGCTGCGCCAGCCCCTCACATTTGACAAACGAGACGTCAATCGATTCGCCACAAGTTCCGAAATTTCATTGTTGAAAATGTTGAAACTTTCGAGAATGTCGAGACGATTTATATATATTATATTTTCATTTTGTAAAGACCTCGTAATGCTATTATCTTAATGTATTAGCTCGTAATGTATTAGCTTCTGGCCAAGTTAGCTACAAGTCTAAAAAGATCTGATGGACAAACCTTTTGTTGATATATCTATCTAACATTCATTCTAAGTCCTAAAGAGAAACAACCGGACTATTGTTAATTCTAGTAATATTATTAGTTTGTGACGATGTGAGTGAGTGTGTATGTTTGTTCCTTCTTCACGCTGAAACGACTGGACGGATTTGAATAATAATTAAAATATAGGCTACTTTTTACCCCGGAAAATTGCATATTTCCCGCGGGATAGCAATAAACATATGAAAGGTCGTAGCTGCCTAGAGTCGCAACGTAAATACTTATTGTAGAATGTACTATCAACATCAGTTGTTAAGTCTAATTCTAAGCGGACGAAGTCGCGGGCAGAAGCTAGTAATTTATAAAACGTACCGCCTTTTACAAAAGTAAATCTTTTGAGACACTCAAATTGTTTAACACTTTCCGGGACACAGGACAAGACACAATAGAAGTTTTATTGTTACAAAGTCCGCAGAACCGTCTTCCGGAAAGTTTAAATAGATTATTTTGAATAAGAGACGAATTACAAAGTCTTGTGTTTATTTCTTAGAAGGGATAACGATTCAACGACTTATAACTTAGAATTAAGAAAATTGTTACTCAGCGAAGGAACCAAAGTATAACAAAAATATTTTAATATAGACAGAACATTTATTTGTCGTGACGTGACTTATGTTTGTTAACGCATCCGAGCGTTATCAAGAAAAATACGAAAATAGAAAGTTACACTCGGAGGAATTTCTCGAACCATACTAATAATGAGTGAAACAACACAATCTCCATAACTAAAGGAGGATTTATTTTACCCGTCTTATAGTACCTAAAGGTAGTGTTTGGCTTAATTACGTCAAGTCTACCACACATTTGCCATCGATTTAACTTGCGAATACATTTTTTTTAAAGAACAAGACGCTCTGTAGGCTTCTGCTAACCTGGCAATCATCGTATGTCCTTATCTGTGAAAGGTAATTTCAAAGAGACAGATAAGGACAAACGATTGCTAAGTTAGCAGAAGCCTACAGAGCGTTTATAAATAAGGGGGTGAGTAGGTATGTAAGCCAAGCAGCTATTATTTTTTTAGACGCCAAAAATCTACATATTTAAAAAAAAATCTAGCAAGTAATTGTAATGCAAGCAATTATACTTTATGCCCGCAGGCACTCGTTCGCTTTGAGAACTGTTTTCAGCGGAGCCGTGCGTACAGCACTGTTACGAAACGACAAAACTACATCTCATAAAACATCAAAATATGATAAAGTTATGGGTAATGTAGAATAGGTATAAATGATCGATACTTCGTACAATTTGGACCGAGTTCAAGCTGGCAGTATTAACTTACACAACACCCGTAGCGGTATCCGTTTGCTGACAGAAGGCGGTACTCCGTTGCTCGCAATGCAGAGAAGTGCACCGCTCATGTCTCTGTCGACGGAGCTTAGGTTCAACCAGACTCCGCTCCACTTGTTCACTGTAACATAACGTCGCTTACCAACCTGAACAAACGTGTACAAATGCTGGATAATGTTAAGTCGTACAAAAAATAACTACTTATGTTATCCTAAAGTTTGAAACAACACGTGACGCGTCAATTTACGGGCTGATTGAATTTTCAACAAACCTGCATTTTTAACAGAGAATTGGATTTTTAATAGGTTCAAGATAAATTTACCACGGGTTTAGTTTCAAAAGCTGGATTGGTATATAAAAACAAATGCTCGGGAACGTGACACTCCGATTGAATGGAAAAATCCACTTTATTTATTTTTAATCTAGCAACACTTTGAGGCGAGACATTTCCTCATAACTCTGACAGAATTTTATAAAAATATCAATTCCTATTGTACGTAAAATTTTAAAGCAAACTATTTCCTATATCCCCAAAGGCGAGTAGGTACCAAACAAAACTTCCATATTGTTATAACATAAAACATACCTAACATTACGTTAGGGTATCTTATGCAAATGCAAAGCGAACTTGTCTTGAACTTACTAAAATATTATACAAGTACGTGTACTTATGAAAATCTCGTACGTGAAGTGGAGTCTCATGAACGCGCACTGGGGTGCATTTGACGGGGTGCAATAGACGTTTTATATAAGAGCAACTTGAGTAAATGAAATTCCAACCTTAGTTTGGAAATTATGTCATAAAGTTGAAATCAAGAAATGAGTGCCTTGTCGGGAACGCACTGAAGACATGCACTGTAAGAGTGCTGTGAGCTCGTCTAGTTAATTTTCTTTTTAAAAACGTCAAGGACAGAGCGGAAAAGAGTTACGAATACGAATACGAATTCTCGTAGGTATCGCTACAAAAAGCATTTGTATCCCTTGGGAATTTATCATTAGTTTTTAAAAATAAAAGCGTAACAAAAGATTTAGTTTACTTTTTTACATTTGAATCATGAAAATGATGTCACGATTTAATTGATATTGGCGAGTACTCTATCTAAAACGAACATGTTCGACTGTAAAAAAATAATAAAACTGTGGCAGCTTTCAGGCGAATTCAGTTTAATTGTTTGGCTCTGCAAGATTCAAATAAAAATAATGTTAGTATAATTCAGGAAATCTTTTTAAATCAGGATTACAATACAATCTATAATGCTTAAAAGTCTTGACTCATACAAATTACAAAAAACAGCCAAGTATACATCACAAATAAACTTTTGTAAAGTTTCAAAATCACGGTGCAGTATATTCTACTACCCTCCCGTGGGAATTATTACGAGTAGGTACACCTAGCTTTATTTCTGAAGTTTAAAAAAAACATACCTACGGAGTTCGCGTGGAAGCGTAGTCTAAACCCTCATTGAGAGAGGATTACAAGAAAGGAATGACGCATACGTAAGTTGGAGATGTGATGACATAATTGCCAGTATGCTTGGGGCCTGTTTCAGCACTCTCAGTTAACACCCTGATATTTTAAGTGTCGGTTATCTATGATGCAGTTTAGTAAGAAATAGAGAGGGAATCATAGATAACTGAGACTAAAGATATCAGGAACTTTACAGAGAGTGGTGAGACAGGCCGTTGGTGCAAGTTTTCGGTCACCAAATACGTCTACACAATAACAATGTAGACAATTACAATTAGACAATTGTGGGGATGTCAAGCAGACATCTCTC
This sequence comes from Pandemis corylana, assembly GCA_949127965.1. Taxonomy (NCBI): domain Eukaryota; kingdom Metazoa; phylum Arthropoda; class Insecta; order Lepidoptera; family Tortricidae; genus Pandemis; species Pandemis corylana. The sequence continues at coordinate 7,655,354 of OX421856.1, read as the reverse complement.
TCCAGGCAGATGTTAAAATATCAAATACTATGAGAATAGATTGTCTCTCAATAAGTTCGCCTTTGTGCATGTATTAATGTTATTTTTTATTTTTTTGTAAATTGTATCTGTTTATATTTGTACAATAAAGCATTTACTTACTTACTTACTTACTAATAGTTTGTTGCCGTTTCGATCCGCAAGTGGCGCTGCCAATTTTTCCATAGTAATTGAGCCGTTAACGTGGACGCATTCCAGACGTTCTTTCGTGTGAAACTTAAGAAACTAGATGCTCAGTGCAACAGCGTCAAAAATGTATCTACTGAATTAATTTTAAGACTAACCACTCTGAGCGCCAATCTTCATGACCCCCGAGTCCTCCCTCCTCCAAGTGATGGTGGGCGGCGGTGTGCCCAGAGCGGCGCAATGTATGGAAACGTTCTCCCCTTCGCGCACCATCACTTCACCGCTGCTCCCAGAGTCCACGATGTCCGGCGGTACTATTTAACACGAAAAGGAAGGGCAAGTTTATAAAATGCGGGGTTTTTAAGTTAAGAAAATCGCAGTAGAGTTAAACTGAAGGTTAGCCACTAAAGGCCAAAGGCCAGTTAATGTGCCAAAAAATTAATCAGTTCATGGTTTCCTTAATTTAACATTTAAACATTTTTACCAGTTAAATTAATGGTAAATACTCCTTTGTTTATTGCGCTCTTTATTTATTTACTTTATGTAGTATATTTTAATGATATATATTATAGGTAGTATAAAGTAGTTTATTGACTGGTAGGTTTTAGTAGTTTATGTATTATATTCGGTAGTTATGTATTGTGGCTCTCAGTGTTTGTAATTTTTAACTCACTCGTCCATCCCTAATATAATACTCCTTTCATCCACTCAAAGGTTGACTGGAAGAGATCCCTTAAAGGGTAAGTCCACCTTTGTGCATGTATCTCAGTGTTTGTCAATTGTATTTCTCTTGTTTATTTTGCACATAAAGAGTTTACATACATACATACGTTTTGTATAAAATTTGAAGTAGATAAATAATTTGAACAGTTTTTGAAGCTTCTCTGTTTAGACTTAACACACACTTTTAATGATAAATTTATTATATAATACTACATATCTAGTCTTATTTATTTCCAATTTTCAGAACTGTTAGTATGTAGTTTTGCAGACTTAGCGTTGCTTTTCCTTTCACTCAACTTTTGTAAAAAACACGGGGTCACACGTATTTTTAAGTAGGTACTCCATAGGTATGCCCAACATGGATTGATTCAAAACTTGGGAGTCTCGTGGTAGTTTTATGTCTTAATATGAATTGATATACGAACATTGAATTTATGTCTAGGTTTGTCTAATTTTCTCGGGAACAATATGGGCGTTTCTATCTACCGTTGTACCCTTAGTTTATCTCTCCGATTTCAACAAAATTTGGGAGGTTGGCTCAGTCCATGATTCCGAGTTTTTACGAAACTTATTAAGAAAAATTCGTAACAAAACTGACACAGCCATACAATATTTCGGGGACACATCTGGAGACCCTGTTTTTACAATTCGGAATCATAGACTGAGTCCACCACCCAAATTTTGTTAAAATCGGAGAAATAAACTCATCATACCACTATAAATAGAAATGGCCATATATGAGCAGAGCAACTTCACTGTTGAGTTATCTGCTCTTCGATATGAACGACTCGACTGCGCTCGATAAACAATCCGATCGAAAATACCAAATAACGGGCGCAATATGAAGTAAATATTCAGCCGAAGCGCGAATTAGTGCCGTACATTCTCAAATGTATACCGGTTTCAATTAATTCAGTGGTTATCGGAAACGCGGTAGAACGGTATCCAATCTCTGGGAATGAAAGCGTGTCACGGCGTGGGCTCGTAACAAGTGACGGAGTAATTATCACGGAATCGAAGAAAAATGCTACAGTATCAAGAATAATTGAACTGAAATCTTGGTAGTCGGGATCACTGATATAATGAAAGATATCAGTGGATTAGCTCTTGCGAAAAGACTAATTTATGAGGCAAATAATGCCATAATGGTTACAGGTTCCGTTTTGCTATTGCCAAAATAGAATTATGAACGCATGGATTAACCTTTTACTATACATCAAAACTCCTGTGACGTCCATTTTGCCTTCAGTGCTATTTTTTTAGTTAGCCTATTGCGGTGTCCCACTGCTGGGAAAAAACCTCTCGTCTCGACCTTCACAACTCTCGGTTCGACGCAATATCAGGCCACTCCCCCATATACGCGTCGAAATCGTTCCGCCATCGCCTTCTTGGTCTGCCTCGTCGTTGTTGGCCATTCTCTGGCACCCACCAAATGGCTGAGTGGGCCCACCTCTGCGGGTGCATGCGGCAGACATGTCCAGCCCAGTCCCATTTATACCATTTAAAACATATACAATATAAAATATAATAAACAACATATACAATAAACAAACGATAACGATACCAAAATACATTCAGGTAGACTCCGAAAACAAGGGCTAGGAAAAGGACGATGAAGGACTCTAATTTTGCATACAAAATTGTTACCATTAAAACAGTTACAATACAATAGGTATACACAAAAGTATAAGAATTTGCAAGGGTACAAAAAACCGTATGAGTATAAACACTTTAGACGATGAACGTTCCCACGAGGCTTGCACAGTATAAGCTTAGCTCACATTCAAAAGAAGATGTAAGTATCTACTAAGTATAATGTAGGAGGACAGAATAAATGCTACCGACTATAACATTATATTAAAAAAATAAAAATCATACGAAAACAAAAGAAAAACAATTCAAAGCCAAAAATGCCTTACTTAATGTTGGAAAAGAACTGATACTCTTCAAACTCCTGAACTGATTTCTACAAAACATAGGTAAGAACAATTGCAAGAAAATTGGCTTTCGAATGAAAAAAAAACCGCATCGAACTCGGTCCATCCGTTGGAGAGCTCGATGCCACAGACAGATACACAGACATCAACCTCAAACTTATTAGCAGGGTCTCTTTCTGCGTCGGGTGTTAAAAATAAAAATATTTTACAAACTAAATGAATTAGCATCGTTTCGTGCTGACCGACAACCTGAAGATGATGCGTCTGCGTGATCATGGGCTCCGTGTTGATCTGGCACATGTAGTCCCCACCGTCAGCCGGCCGCACGTCCCGGAGCGTCAGAGCCCACGCCTGGGCGTCCCCGCGCGCCACTGCCACGCGGTGGTTCTTTGTTATCACGTGGGGGCCGATGGTGAGGATAGTTTGGGTGTCCACACGGAGCCAGGCCACCTGGAAGAGGAGCTCAGATTAACCAAGAATATCGTTTTTCTTATTGTTTTAAGGCTTGCGATTGACCACAATCACATTTGATGGTAAGTGATTCTGATGATGAGTCCTGTAGGTTTATTGTGTAACTCGCTGGCAATCGCCATCGTGTTCATTTCGACAGTTCTTGTATGAATGTGACAGCTAGCTGATTCCGATGAAAATTATCAGCTTATACATGCACTGTCAAAATGAACACGATGGCGATTGTGAGCGAGTTAGACAATAAGCCTACTGCTTTGAGCATAGCCAGAGTGTGAGATGTGGTTTTGTATTTTTGTAGGGAATATACTTAACGTTCCAAGCTGGTCTGGGAGCAAAGAAAAAACGGAATGTACCAGTTGCTTCTCTTCGAGGAAATGGGCCAAAATCTTAGGAATCATGTTACAGGCGATGCAACTAGCAAACCATCACTATCCACCTTTATGTTCACAATAATGCTTAATGTAGCCTATAGGTCTTGTTATCTTAGGCTCTGTCTAAAGACGTGATTTATGTATGTTTTGCGATTGACCACGGTCCCACCTGATGGTACGTGATCCTGATGACGTGTCCTGAATTGAGCATGACAGGAGTGTGAGATGTGACTGCCACTTTTTTTGTAAGGAGTTGAATGCTGGCCGTATATTAATAATTTGCTACTTTAAAACTGCATTGGACTCACACCAGATGTGATCTGATGTGACACGCGGAACACGCCTAGATGACAACATTAAAAGTTAGGAATAGGTGCTGCTAAAACTAATGTTGAATTATGGACTTGGAATTGAGACTGATATCCGGAAAAGAAAACATACTCACCTCTACCTTCACCAGCCCAAACGCTTGCTTTTAAATTGAACCAAAGAGCTTTATGATCCAGTAAAAGTCTATTAAACTACATTATAAGACATGTTTATGTGTCTACGACTACTGTATGCTCGCTTTGTGTATTTAAATGGCACTTATAGCAAACGACATCATTCGTTCCGGGACAGTAAAAATGTTTTAAAGTGCTTAATGTAAACAGTGCCGCTATAAATGTCAAGTATTCCTATTCTAATATTTCCATTTTCTTATGAGCACTTTACTTGCTCCGAAGTATTGAATTGTGACTTTAAAGTGGATAACGAAAGTAGATTATAGCTGTTTGATACCATGTGTTGGATTAAAGTTTAGAAGTGATATAATGGGTCTATACCTACATATTTTGTTCCATAATATTGAAGTTCCGAATGTATGGTTTGTCATAATTTGCGTTAGTCATAAAGCGTTTTATTTCTGAAACAGTATTTTTTTTTTCAGAATAAATAGTAAACTAAACCTAACTAACCTTCTACATTCTGATGGCTTTTCCAAAATTTCTGAAAAATGCACGGTTTCGTGTGTTATGACCAAAAAAAATATGACTAACGATTATTATGTCCAACGAAAACTTTGAGACTAAAAGGGACCCGGATAATAATCTTTTCTAGATCGCACCAAGAGTAAAATCGGGCATGTTTGCGCAGGCTAGGACTGATAACTTCTATGCCATAATGCGCAAAAAGACTGCCTCTTTGCTCAGTAGACTGCGGGGCCAGTCTTAACTCCATACTAAAAACTGTGGCGGAGAGGTACTACTCTCCTTGCATGCGTCACCTTGCTCAGGTGCTGATTAGCAAGAGATAAATCTCGGTTGAGCTTTTGTTTGTTTGTCTCTAGTTTTGTTTTTGAGATTTGTTTGTTTACTGTACACTAACATAGTTTTTTTAAGAGCTTAATTGTATACTAACCAATTTTTGGCCCTTTGTTGTCTTACTTTAAATAAAAAAAAAAAGAAAACGGGTTGCACTCCGGGAGTGCCGGCAGAAGTGAAAACTATACACACGCACACTCGCGCAAGCGCGGTAGAAAGAGGGGGGGGGGGTATTATTTCCTCTCCTACGCCGCGCCGGCGGTCTACTCTCCCTCCGTCTTACGAATTTTCGATCAGGTCACGTGTCCTGACGCGAGTTTAACATTTTATTCCCACCCCAAAAAGTGCACAACGCCGCTAAAGAAGTTTTTATTTATATTTTCTCTATTTACTTAGTGCGAATTTTATACTCCACATTTACAATGATAAATGATGATAAGTTATCAATGTATGAAATGCTGCTTTCAAATCAATTCTTAAGTTCCAATTTAAAGTTGAAAGTTTCAAACAAACTCAAAACATAATACAGAAGCTACCTACGTATTATAATTGTTAGTGCATATAATAATCATAGCTTTCTCTATATTGCTGTAGTAAATCTTGCCTTAGGGTACGTTATTTCATTCGTCGGACAATAAGTACCTACCTACCATTACGGTTAGCTACTTCATTGAGACTTCACCCTATCTCCGAACCATTTTAATAATAAAGCGGGAGTTAAACATTCGAAATTAAATCTGAATAGACATGAAATTTTCGTATTTGGGTAAGGCAGACTGGAAAGCATTGAAAGAGCTGAAACTTTTTATGCGAAGTGCTCTTTCAAAAGTTTTAATTTGCAGTCTGTTCTTATCAATTATGCTTCCATTCATTAGGTCATTAAGTCAGGGGAAATTTCCTACCTACAAGGGTATTAAGCATACCGAGCATGTATCAGACCCGCAGAGGAATAAACCAATAGAATTCTTATACGGGTTTTCCAATTCTGCAATAGATATGGAAAACATCTATTCTAGTTACTAAAATTACGAATATATGGTATTAGGTATGTATTTATTTACTTTTTATATTGTTGTATTCCCTGCAAATCTCGCCTTCGTCAGTCACCTGAGAGCGTAACAACGATAATAATAATAATAATTTATATTTTGTATTAATATTGTTTTATTACTTTTTATATGAATATTGTAAAAACCTAACTAGAGATAAAAATAAATATACATAATAATAATAATAATATCTTGGGAAAATTTACACCAATTGACCTAGCCCCAAACTAAGCAAAGCTTGTAATATGGGCACTAGACAACGGATAAACATACTTATATAGATAAGTACATACTTAAATACATATTAAACATCAAGGACTCGAGAACAAACATTCGTATTTATCATACAAATATCTGCCCCGACCGGGGATCGAACCCGGGACCTCAAGCTTCATAGTCAGGTTCTCTAACCACTGGGCCATCCGGTCGTCACGATGCGAACGATGCTCCCAGCGTTAGGAACTAGTCGCTGTAACCGGACACAGCTACGTGAAAATGGCTGACTTTTTATATTAAAAACAAGTGAGTTTAATTAATAAGCCACTCATTTACTATCGATATCGATTCTAATATCTGCCTGTCCAACTTTAATGGTCTATTTGACCTTAAGCGCGGGCCAATCCCTGGTATCCACCATTTAGACCCCCCTATACAAAATAACATGCAGGATATCCCAATGGAGAGTGTATATTATATCATTTTTTTTTTCCAATCAAATTATGTGACGTCACTTGTACTCTACTGGTTAATACTTCCATTAGACCTCAGTAATTTGGCGGGGTATCAGTTTAATGTAACGGGATACGAGAGCCTGACATATTCGCTGATGCAACCCGCTCCTAAAGGTCGATGACAGTTCCGTAATGGTGGTTCCGTTTGAGCTTCCAACGGTTAATTACAGCCAATTTCTGAGGGCATTTTCGATACGTGATATCAATAGCATGAGCGATTAGCTTTGAAGTTCACGTATCACAATTAGGTCAGGATGGGAGCGATTCCAATCAATTATTCAGACAACAAAGGGCTGTGACTTGTTCCGCGCAAATTGCTTCCATTTGGATGAACCGTTTCATGTTTTACGGGTGGAACGATTCATAATTTTGTAGAATTCGGAGCCATTGTGAAGGTCACCGCTGCGTCAATGTTATCAATTTCTTGCTAAATTTATCGTGTTTTTCGGTACGCGAGCTGAAATTGTGTTCGTATTTTAAGGGAAAAAGGGTAAAAGTAATATTTGAACGTGTAGGCGCAATAAACGTGACAACTTGCTTTGCAGTACCTATATAAATTATTTTTTAATTGATGAATATGATTAAAGTAAAGCTGGATAATTCGAGTCCAGAGGGTCGATATTTGAAATCACATGGTATGAAAATATGTCTCGAAAGTTATACAAAAAATATTTCCGTTTAGTTCCCAGAATTTAAAAATAATAAGCTGTATTTTTATATAGGTACTCGTACTAATAATTTGACATAAGATGTGCAACGTTCGAGTTGAATTTTCACAAATGCTATTTCAAAACTCGACCCTTCTTAAAATTTTGCGTGAATGGAATTTAACAATTTATTTCAGCAGTTTAGTTTTAATTTTATTGTTTAAAAATCATAAAATCATAATCTCGAAAGGTGTAAGTAAACTTTCATCTTTATTGTTAATCGCTTATTAATCTTAGATTCTATTAACTTTATTTGACACTGATATTTGCCTTTACCAGACACCAGACAAAGAGAAAACATACAACAACTCTTCTTACTCCTATTCGTATCTTTTATGAATGGGTTAGGCATGTACGTTAATGCGATTACTTAAAACTACATAAGACGCCTGTGCCCAACAGTGGGACGTTTAAAGGATGAAAATGATGATGATGGATGACTATTCTTTACATAATAAAATATGTAGCATATTTACGAGTAGGTATGTGTTCATAATATCAGTACCTAAGACATTTAATTAAACAATAATTCGCTTTGTTCACCAACAAACAAACAAAGCCTGCGGTGTTGGTGCTCCGATACACAATTCTGGAGTATATTAAAATCCCTCTAGCGAATTAAAACACCGTTGTCGAGAACATTTTGAGCCTGCTGCCCGAAATGGTATAACTTTGCCTTCATAATTGCTCTTCTGAAGGACACAAATGTGGTGCCGACACTTTACCTTAATATTTACGAGAGGCTGTTTGAAGGGAAACCAGAGTTCCGACAGTACATGTGAAGGTTCGACAGCAGGCCAACGGCTAATCTAGATATAATGACAAGTAGCAGTTACAAACCGACTTCAATAAAGGATAGATTACGCTCTCTATTCGTTTTGCTTCTCGACGACTACCACTATCAATTTAGATAAAGATACCTATAGTAATCTATCTATACATATCATAAAGCTGAAGAGGGTCGAATTTAAAGTCTGTATGAAACATATTGAAAAAAAAAAAACTGAGAATACTTAGAATCACTAACAGAACACGTTTCCAACAGTTTTTAGAATTTTTGTCTGTTTATCTGTTTATATTTGCAAGCGCATCACGTGAAAACGGCTGAACGGATTTTGATGCGAACTTTAGATACTAATGTGTTGAGAGAATCACAGGTCAAGTTAGGCTACTTTTTATCCCGGAAAATTGCATAGTTCCCGGGGGATAGCGATAAACATGTTTATTGCTGATTCTAGGCGGACGAAATCGTGGGCAGAACCTAGTTATAAAATAAAAGCATCACCAGCAAAAACGTGTGTCAATAATTACAAGCTTTTATTTATTTTGCAACGTATGTAGGTATGTATGTTTGTCCGGGTGGAATCTTGCGACAAAATTTTGAAGCAGATATTTTCAACCGAATTAACTGAAATTTTGCTTACTTATGTAAGGTGACAAAACAATAATCTGGCAGTGGAGTTCTGGTGACCTAGCCAGGATCGTCTCCGCAGAGAGAATTCTTCAACGGTTGGTCCGATAGACTTGAAATTTGATACCTAGTCTTACACACATAATGTAGAACGGCTGACAATGTAAGTACAGTCAGCAAAAAAAGCTTGTATTAAAATATTTTTGTTAGAAACTTATTATACTGATATAGATGGTGAGATATAGGAAGAGTCGTATCGCCGCTAGCTAAAAAGCGAACTCTGAGTATATATACATCATATTATAAAAGACCGGTGCTCGGAGGTAGGTTAGAATACTTGATTTATTATTCAATAGCGAGAAACATTTATGGTTTCCTTCCACGAAAAAAGTGCCTGATTTGTTTAAAGACGGCATTCTTTTGATTTAAGTCAAATTGGGTCAGAAATAAAATATTTCATTGACGACATAGCACAAAGAACGGCTTCACAGGAAAATAGGTAGGTGAGGGCTACCTAGCATTTTAAAATTCTAAAAGCCCTAACAAAAAGCCCGACATTAAAAAAATCTGAATTATTACATTTCAAGGACGACAGCGTATTAAAAAAAACATGAGAACTCTGATGTTTAGAGTTATCTTTTAAAAAAATTCTTAAAAACCTGGAAGTAAGCTGGTACTAGTCGTAGCAACATCTATATAGTACTTACGCAGGTATGGTTAAGGCTTTGTTTCAAAATCTCAAGCTTGTTTTCATGTGGACGGATAAAATATATCACAGAGATTCGCGCCGAACTCCAACCTTACACCTTATACTCCGACTTCAACTCCAATAATATAGGATTGGAGTTTAAAAACTACTTAACGGAAAAAACTAAACAAACTTACGAACGCGGCTGGAACGCATATGTGCGGGAATTGAGTTGTCGCTCGAAGAACCCCGCCCTATTTCCCATTCAGTTTATTTAGAACTTATTTTTTATTTAGATGATTTTCTTGCGGCTCCAACTGTCGCTCCGATGTCTGTGGCCGGATTAAGATCGTATAATTTGACAAAGATGCCTACTAGCATTTTCTCCGCTACACGTTGTGAAAGCGCACGTTAGAAGCTGTGAATGGAAACACATTACGGTAGGAAATGAGTTATGGCAACTATACGTCTCACTAATGGTCGTGTAACACAAGCCACTGTCTCTAGGTGTTATTCGTAAATGACGTCAACTCAGCTCCACGTAATGACTACGGTAAGTGGAGTACGTTTCGTACACAGGCACCCGTTGACATGCAGTCAGTGAGTTTAAGGTTCAGTTACAAAAGTCTAGCTTAGAACAAAGGCATTTTTTCACAAAACAATTTTGTGATGAACATTGCTCCGGGCTTTTGACTGGAATTTAAAGCGTTTTTTAGAGGCCTGGATTAAAGTTCAGCCATCGTATGTCAAATCTTTATTATCTGGTAAATTTATGTTTTCTACAAAACATAACACAAGCCACTGGACTGATTTTTTTGAATGTGTTAAATTATGCATTTGGCAAATGTTAAACATTTACATAGATATTAATCACGTCTTTATACCTTACGGGTTAGACGGAACCTAGGGTAGCAAGACGCAAAGGCTACGTTGGTTACCAAATATTGGTTGGTGAAATGATGGGATCCTGCGCAGACTGTTTAAACATTTACCAACAGAAAAATTAATAATGTCGTTGGATAAAAATGAAGATAAAGTTTATTAAATTAGATCAAGTCAAGCGTAATTTAAGATGAAGGAAAAATGACTAAATATGTCCCATGAGTAGGTAGTGAAGAAGCCTTGTGGTGATCGGTGGTTTCCTAGGAAATTAATTTAGATCGTCATCCTACTTTAGGCGACTATTTGAATTCGACTTGAGATTTATTAATGGCACAAAGTTTTTTTCTGTAGAAATCGACTATAGTGAGTTTTTTTTAATTATTCCAGAGTTCCAACCTACTTATGTAGAAATTCAAACGTGACCTTAACCATCTTTCGATCGAAGTAAGAACAATTTGTCAAGTTGGTTTACAAGAAAGAAAAATAAAAAAGATCCACACAAGCGAATAAAGAACTTACTTAATTTTAAAAACTTATTTAACAAAAGCAGTTTCGAAACTCCTCTCCGAAACGATTTTTTCACTACAAACTTGTACTTATAATTTTTACACGTCCATACAAAACTTAGCCCCTGGGGCGCAACTTCGTGCCACCGAATTCCAACTTTACCTTGTAATCGTTTAAGTTGTCAACTTTGCACGTGAGTGTGGTGTCCCGGCCAACCACCACGGTCACGTTGCTTCCAGAATCCACGAACTTCGGTCCATCTGTGGAAAATTCATACATATAATATCAGCTAATACATGAAACTGTTACCTTCATTTTGATGCATACATACATAATAGCATCATCATCACTACATAAAGTCTGTTTCAATAAGGAAGGTACGGCTGTGACATTTACATTGACAACTCTAGAGGTGAGGCTTCATTGTGACATTCAACGATTATCTATACATATAAAATTCAAAGTCCTGACTGACTGACTGACTGACTGACTGACTGACTTAACTATATATCAACGCACAGCCCAAACCACTGGACTTAGAGACTTGAAATTTTGCACATAGATACCTTATACAATGTAGGCATCCACTAAGGAAGGATTTTTGGAAATTCCCACGGGATAAGGAAAAAACGGGAATTATATATTCGACTCCGAGTGACGCTATCTCATTAACTATAATAACTAGACTCTTCAAATTTGATACAAAAGTAGGTGATTACAAAACGAAGAAACTAATTTCAGGATTTTTGGAAATTCCCACGGGATAAGGAAAAAAACGGGATTTATAATGTTCAGTTAAACGAAATCCTATGAACTATAATTACTAGACTGTTCAAATTTGGCATAGAAGTAGGTGATTATAATAGTAAAATAATGTTTTAATGATTTTTTGAAATTCCCACGGGATAAGGAAAAAAACGGGATTTATATATTCAGTTCTACGGGATCGATTTTTCGTTTTACTGGTCGTATAAAACTGAAACTCGGCCTTCAAGTTCCCTTGGGGAGTGTAAACAATAAAAAAGGATTTCCCGAAATTCCCACGGGAACGGGAAAAACGGGACTTTTCATTTTACTGGTTGCAGAAAGCTGAAATTCGGCATGTAGGTTGCTTCGGGTGTGCAGAGGAGCATTAAGAGAGTACTTTCCCAAATTCCCACGGGAACGGGAAAAATATTTGTCTACAAAGAAATACTGCGGTAGGCATAATATGGCTAGAAACTTGAAATTTGGCACACATATACCTTGACTATCCTAGAGGTGCACTAAGAAGGTATTTTTAGAAATTCTCACGGGATAGGGAAAAAACGGGATTTTTTGTTTTACTGGTCGTAGAAAGCTGAAATTTGGTAAGAGCCTTCCTTGATGAGTGTATGGGAGCACTAAGAAAGGATTTCCAGAAATTCCCACGAGAACAGGAAAAACGGGGTTTTTCGTTTTACTGGTCGTAGAAAGATGAAATTTAGCATTTAGCTTCCTTAGGGAGTGTAAGGGAGCATTAACAAAGGATTTCCTAACATTTTTACGGGAACGGGAAAAATGTTTGTTTACAAAGAAATACTGCGGTAGGCATAATATAGCTAGAAAATTGAAATTTGGCACACATATACCTTGAGTATCCTAGAGGTGCACTAAGAAGGTATTTTTCGAAATTCCCACGGGATAGGGAAAAAACGGGATTTTTTGTTTTACTGGTCGTAGAAAGCTGAATTTGGTAAGAGCCTTCCTTGATGAGTGTATGGGAGCACTAAGAAAGGATTTCCAGAAATTCCCACGAGAACAGGAAAAACGGGGTTTTTCGTTTTACTGGTCGTAGAAAGATGAAATTTAGCATTTAGCTTCCTTAGGGAGTGTAAGGGAGCAATTAACAAAGGATTTCCTAACATTTTTACGGGAACGGGAAAAACCGGGATTTTACGTTTCCAGACGAAACAGCGGAAGAAAGAGACTTAACATTTATAACGTGTGTTTCTTTAAAGGCTTTAAGTGTACTCCGAAAGCACTCCCCAAAATTTTCACGGGAACGGGAAAAAACTTATTTTTTCGTTTTACATCTTAGCGCGTGCGAAGTCCCGCGACTTGGGGTAAAAGCTATTTGGGGTAGGTATATTTTAGGACAGCCCTTTAGGTTAGGTTAGGTTTGTTTTATAAAACCGTCCTTTTAAGGGCGCAACCGCAACCGCATTCGTCCTTTTCAGAGCGAGCGGGTAACAGTCTTTTTCAAGACTTAATCGTTCTTTTCAGAGCGGCGGGGTCCTCCGGGACATGACGAAGCCGTCCTTTTAAGGGCGCATCCGCAACTGCATTCGTCCTTTTCAGAGCGAGCGGGTAACAGTCTTTTTCAAGACTTAATCGTTCTTTTCAGAGCGGCGGGGTCCTCTGGGACATGACGAAGCCGTCCTTTTAAGGGCGCATCCGCAACCGCATTCGTCCTTTTCAGAGCGAGCGGGTAACAGTCTTTTTCAAGACTTAATCGTTCTTTTCAGAGCGGCGGGGTCCTCCGGGACATGACGAAGCCGTCCTTATAAGGGCGCATCCGCAACCGCATTCGTCCTTTTCAGAGCGAGCGGGTAACAGTCTTTTTCAAGACTTAATCGTTCTTTTCAGAGCGGCGGGGTCCTCCGGGACATGACGAAGCCGTCCTTTCAAGGGCGCATCCGCAACCGCATTCGCCCTTTTCAGAGCGAGCGGGTAACAGTCTTTTTCAAGACTTAATCGTTCTTTTCAGAGCGGCGGGGTCCTCCGGGACATGACGAAGCCGTCCTTTTAAGGGCGCATCCGCAACCGCATTCGTTCTTTTAGAGCGAGCGGGTAACAGTCCTTTTCAAGACTTAATCGTCCTTTTCAGAGCGGCGGGGTCCCCCGGGACATGACGAAGCCGTCCTTTTAAGGGCGCATCCGCAACCGCATTCGCCCTATTCAGAGCGAGCGGGTAACAGTCTTTTTCAAGACTTAATCGTTCTTTTCAGAGCGGCGGGGTCCCCCGGGACATGACGAAGCCGTCCTTTTAAGGGCGCATCCGCAACCGCATTCGTCCTTTTCAGAGCGAGCGGGTAACAGTCTTTTTCAAGACTTAATCGTTCTTTTCAGAGCGGCGGGGTCCTCCGGGACATGACGAAGCCGTCCTTTTAAGGGCGCATCCGCAACCGCATTCGTCCTTTTCAGAGCGAGCGGGTAACAGTCTTTTTCAAGACTTAATCGTTCTTTTCAGAGCGGCGGGGTCCTCCGGGACATGACGAAATCGTCCTTTTAAGGGCGCAAACGTCCTTTTCAGGGCGAGAGAGGGATCCTTCGGGATATTACGAATCCTTCGGGATGTCGGCAAAACGTCCTTCTTAGGACGAAACCAAAACCGTCCTTTTAAGGACGCAAACGTCCTTTTCAGGACGAAAGTGGGAGGGGGTGGCTCGAAAGTGCATTTTCAGCCCTGGAGAGCAACCCTCTTGTGAGGAATCCTTCGGGACTTTGAGAGGACAGGGGCGGCTTGAAGGGACATTTTCTGTCCTGGAAAACCACCCCTTTGTGACGGAGGCGCCTTAGGGTGCCTGTCGTGGCTACGCGTAACCTTGGTGTTCCTAATGCCGAGGCCGCGGGTTACTGCAGTGACTGTGAGGAGAAAACCTCTATAAAAAATCCGCGGCACCTGCGGGGGAGGGCGGGAATTCCCAATCCTGCATTGCACAGGTGTCGCAGGGAGGTAGCCCCATCCCGGGGTGGGCCTGCAGGGACGTCGCGGTTCACGAAAGTTCTCCCGCGGCCCCCTGCAACAGTGCCAAATGTGGGAATCCGTGTGTTTTTTACTGGGTATGCCTGACGCCTCGGGAGAGCCCCAGATACCCTCGGTAACCCCGTACCGGGCCGGATGCATAAGGCGCATTTTCCACACCATAAAAAAAAAAAAAAAAAAAAAAAAGGTTTGTTTTATAAAAATCCTGCAATATTTACAGTTTCAGAAAAATTAAGGCAGCGGGGCAATGTGGGGGCTTGCTTGCATGCTTGCTTGAGTCCTTGCTTTGCATGCTTGATTGCATACTTGCTTTCATGCATGCTTGCATGCTTGCTTGCATGCATGCATGCTTGCGTGCTTACTTGCATGCATGCTTGCTTGCACGCTTGCTTGCACGCTTGCTTGCATGCATGCTTGCTTGCACGCTTGCTTGCATGCTTGCTTGCCTGCTTGCATGCCTGCTTGCATGCCTGCTTGCATGCCTGCTTGCATGCCTGCTTGCAGGTTTGGGTCCTCGCTTGCTTGATTGCTAGCTTCTTTGAAATGCTCATGGTTCACGCGTGCGAAGCCGCGGGCAAAAGCTAGTCGATTATATTTTATTACTAACAACAATCGGTTCCATAAAAATATCGACTACATACAAATTTATAAACAAATGCTATTTCGATATAATAATACTCAAGTCAGTATGTAATGTATGTACTCTTTATTGTGCAAAATAAACAAGAGAAATACAATTGACAAATACTGAGATACATGTACAAAGGCGGACTTATCCCTTCAAGGGATCTCTTCCAGTCAACCTTTGAGTGGATGAAAGGAGTATTATATTAGGGATATATTAGTTTCCTAAGATGTAATAATTATAATTCCTATTTTACGCTTTTTGCCAAGTTGTGCTTTATCAGCAAAATTAGATTAGATTAGATTATTTAACTTAATTAAGTAATTGAAGTTCTAATCTATTTATTACCAATAACATCGATTTGTATTGTGTAGCGAGTGTGAAAGAATGTAAAATACTCACTTCTTTTTTGTAGGCTATCTTTTGATTTTTGATTATACGCGATTTTAACCGATTACCCAATTATCTAGCTTTAATGACCATAGAACGTAACCTAGCAACGTTTGGTATATAATGACATATATTGAAAATTTGTACATGAAAATTATGTAAACGTAAAAAACATCGCCGTGATTCTTTTTAGAACGTTATTAATGTGAAGTATAGATTTATTTCCAAGTAATTCAATTTAGTATTTTATTTTGTTGTCAAAAATTCGTGAACGCTAACAGTTACATTCTATGGATATGTGAGCAATACCTTCCTTATTGAAACAGACCTTAGTAAAAAACTAGCTTCAGCCCGCGATTTCGTCCGAGTACATAATATAAACCTTGCTCTTGAATCACTCTATCTATTAAAAAAAACCGCATCAAAATCCGTTGCGTAGTTTTAAAGATCTAAGCATACATAGGGACGAACAGACAGCGAAGAAAAGCGACTTTGTTTTATACTATGTAGTGATAAAGTCGCTTTCAGCTGTCTGTCTGTCTGTCTGTCCCTATGTATGCTTAGATATTTAAAACTACGCAACGGATTTTGATGCGGTTTGCGGTCAAAGATAATAGGCCGTTTCTTAGCAATGTTAATGTAACACTAAGAATTCAAATTAATAAAATAAAGAATGTTTAGCTAACACCTAAAGTCAGAAAAAAAGGAAAGTGCTGCTTTACAAATGTCGCAAGAAAATATTGACATCGTCAATTTGAATTATTACCATCCTTTCCTTTCCTCATAGACCCTAAGTGAGCTCTCACCAAACTTGCTTGAAAAAAAATACCCATTTATATCTGAAAGTCAAATTTAACTTATTGCCAAGTTCTAGATTCCGAACGATATATTTCCGTCAGCGCTATCAATACGTTTTTCTACATATCATTTCCAAGGATATCCCGAGGTAATCAATCTAAAGTGTTAAGGCCCATCTGCAGCCTATTTGGGGAATAAATTATCTGAGTTTCAATTTGTCTGGTCTGATCGATTTTCAACAGTTAGGTATTAATGGTTATTCTAAGCGGCTTTCCGGCTACGGTAATGTGAAACTGTTCTAAAAACAAGTTGAACATTCACTTTTAGAATCAGAATTTCAAGTTTTAATTAATGACTTCCAGTTTTTTATACTAAAAATAGACTGTAGGTACCTACTGTTCTAGGTAATAGTCAATCAACTTTTTCTTGTCACTCGTTGCTATGGTTACCTTCCCCGGGTTCACTATCTGAACCTTATGTTGTGGTAGTTTTAGGCCCTTTCCATAATTGGTCAGCTACTAAGTATGTTAGCATAATTGGGACCGAGCGCGACGACAGCGCTACGTGACAGGCGGCCATTACGGACAATATTGTCACCGCTGTCAAACAAGAAGTAAGTAAATATTGTGAAAAATATTAAAGAAATCTTGTGTTATTTTACTATATTACACAAAATTTTGGACAATGGTAGTCAGTAACGTTATTGCCAATAATATTAAAATTGTTGTTTTCAGTGAAATTTTAGAGGTTAGGTAACTTACTTTTTTTTTCTTACGGCAAATATCCACTTATTTCTTTGGTCTCGTTTCCACCATGGTCTTGGAAATTGGTAAAATTTACAGTCGCTATTCTTCTTGGTGTTATTACAATTCACAACAACACATCTTACCAGGACCATATTTTTATCTCAAAAACGATTAGAAAATGTTTACTGCAATATGGATTTGACAGCTCAAGTCAGCGACAAAAATGACAATTTTAGCCGTAGCGAGCGCTGTGATCGTTTAGGCTACCCCTCCACGCGCTTTGCACTCTTGCCAATATGACATAACATTTTTCTGACGAGATTTTTCTGATTTTTCTTACGGGACAAAATAACAATAAGAAATAGTTGATCCAACCTAAATGATTCACGGTCAATTACATTATACATATTTGTCACAGGAAATCGCGGTCTGCATCCCGTATAAACATGTTTAAAGTGACCCATCTGATCTGTTACAGATGCCGCCATTTAGTATGCCAATGTCCTAAAAGTATACCAATTAACACTTACTCGTAGTTCGCTCTACACTGCATCAAATTAACATCAACTATCTTCATTAAAGTAAGTTATTATTACCAGATTAACTGACTATGAGTACGAAATGAAGTAAAAATAGCAGTTACAAAGAATTAAAAGGTCACACAAAACGGGGCGACCGAAAAGTGTCGCCGAACAGTGACGGTCGTGCCCCAGGGGAAATTAAGATGAAAAAGAATATCAAAAATATTATAAAATTTTAACTCGCGGCTAACAAAACAGCTGGATTGCGAGCGCCAAGTTTTGTATAGCATAAAGGCGTAGCCTAAGCTAAGCGGTTTCAATTTTTAAAACGAAAAAGCTAACTGGAGTTGACGGGTTTATAGCTTGAATAACGAAAAATGGAGTAAGAATACTTATTCATGTGTGAAAACGATTTTTAATAATATATTATTTACTAGGCTGGAATAACCTGTAGGCTTATTACCTAACTCGGTAGCAATCGCCATCGTGCTCATTTTGACAGTTCATGTATGGGCTGACAATTGGCATCGGAATCAGCTAGCCATCACATTCATACAAGAACTGTCAAAATGAACACGATGGCGAAATTTGACGAATTAACTTTTTGTGGTAGGACCCAGAGCAAAAGGAATACCCTGCCGAAAAGAAGAAGCAGGTAACCAATAAACAGTGCTAATTCTGCTGTGTTCCGAGTTTGGTGAAAATTGGGCCAGCTGCTTGAACAGTATCAGCACTTTTCCAAAATGATATAATTCATTCTTGGCATAAAACTGTTTTATTTTTATTTAAGTACTGCCAGCGACTTCGCATAGAATCAATTAATGCTATGTTCATCAGGGATAATGTAAGATTCAAACGGCGAAAGAATTTTTCAAATCGGTCCAGTAGTTTTGGAGCCTATTCAATGCAAACAAACAAACAAACAATCAAATCTTTCCTCTTTGTAATATTAGTAGAGATAGTATAGAAGTATAGCTGATTAGGTAGGTACTCGATTAATGCGTTGGATTCATTCCATGCTGGTCTGAGAGTAAAGAAAAAACATAGAATTTACCAGTTGCTTCTCTTCCCGCGCAGATGGTAAAAGCCCATCGAGGGAATGGGCGAAAGTCTTAGGAATCATGATATAGGCGATGCGGCTAGCAAGCCATCACTATTTTGTGATGTGGTGTGGCCTTAACGTTTGGTTACCTTAGGTTATGTCTACCTCGTAAGGGATAAACACGTGGTATACGTATGTATATAGGGATCCTTACCGATACACTTCGACCCACAGGGAATTGTAATCGGATCTAAAAATCTATCCAAAATAAATGGTTACATTACTTACCTATATACAGCCATATTTGTCAGTCTGAACTTCAGCGCTAAGTAACTAAAAAAAAAGTACGCAATACCTATCTGTTTCTATTAAAAGCTATTATGGAGTCGCAGCCAAAGCTTGGTCCTCATATTCTTGATGGAATCAACGCACCAGAGAGCCTATTTAAAACGAACCGTCATCCTACAGCCGATAATTACTTTAATGACGGCGGTCGGCCCGCCCTAGACCCATGCCCTTTTGAAATGTTTCCTGTAACGTATTGAATCGGTGACTTGACTTTCCTCCTATACCTCAACATGTTCCCTTTTCCGCAGTAATATTGGATTACTATGTTTTATATATTTTCAGTTCAATTCCTATATTCATCTTATGTTAGTACTATAATAAATACAAAAGTAAACGGGTTGACGTTTGTAAATCAATCACAGCTGAACAAATCTGCATGAAATTTGGTACAGGGATGTGTTAGTCTTAAAGATAACGCAGGTATGTCAAGTTTGACCAATTCAAAACTATTAATCCAACGTATACACTACACTATCTGTCATCTTGTGCATGAATCTTGTACCTGGCTTTTTTAGGTATGTGTGTATGTGTCCATTTATTATAAATTTGTGTTTCATGTAATAATACATTACGAATTTCAGTACTTAGTATATTAATATATGTTCTAAATTGCACCACCTGCTCAGATCTGTTCTGTTCTCCAGTCCATTATGGTTGCCTGGAAGAGATCGCTCTGTAGCGATAAGGCCGCCTATTGTTACCTTGTAATATTCTGTATACCTTTTTTCTGTTTTGGTTGTTATATGTGGTGTTCAATAAAGAGTTATTGTATTGTATTGTATACATTTTATCTCCATAAAAATACTAAAGACACTTGAAAAATCCGCATTTCCTCTCCTTCGATTAACTACACTAGTAAAACTGAAAGACGTTTGACGAATTTAAGCGAAATCACAGTTTGCAAATCCGACAACAAAGCGCCCAGGCCGCTCCAACCTCAACACTAGACAATCAATATTCATCCAGACCTTCCCCGAAGTGTTTTTATTCCAACCCACTAACGCTGAGGCAGCCTAAGAAATCAATCACTCGATAGCCACAGATGCGTCGCCAAACCAGGGAATTCATCACTTGTTTATTTATTTCACTTTGCAACACATTCAGTCTTCTTCTTTTTTAATATGGCCCCATCGATCGATGCGATGATTTCGCCAATGTCAAAGTAATAAATACAGTATTCAAAAATCTTGTGACAAAAATGTCGGCAACGTTGTACTACCGTAGGTACACGGTCAAAATACCCCCCCCCCCCCTCCCCTGCCGGGCTGTTAGTCAACGGACAATGATATCCCTCAGAATCTGCCAGGAAATCATTAACCGATGCCCAGGGTGCACCGGACCAAGCACAGCTCTTCCCCCCGGACGGATCCAAAACCGAACCGCAGCTCTTGGACACACGCGGAGGTAACCCGATTCGCACCCCAGGCAGATAGCTACAGTCAAGTAAGGAAATATTTGTACGTTACCAAGACTTCAAAAACATCTTTACACCTTTATGCCATAAACAATAAGGGCGGTGACACATATTATTTGACATGATGGCTGTATCGATATTGATGCCCTCGGCTGTACTATTTGACTAGGTACCCTACTGTACTATTTATATTTTTTTTGCTAGGAATTTTACTAAACCTTAACGCTTTAACGAGTTTACAGTAGCGCTATAATAAAACTGTAGAAAGAAAACCGGCCAAGTGGTAGTCAGAGTCACGCACCGAAGATTCCGTACAAATCCGGCAAATTAATATAAATCCAGTGTAACGGTGTACTATAACTTTGAGGATGAACGCGTACTGGGTTCGAAACGCTTCAATGTTTTTAGTGTGGTGGAGGGGACAGTTAAGTTTGGCAGCAGAGGAGGGTGGACTTGCATGTAAAAACATAATATATTTCGCACAAGCTTGGCTGTCTTGCACGTGAGAAGCGGATAGCAAGGTAAATGTTTTTATTGCTATGGGTGGTGTAGCGGTATAGCACGCATCGCGGAATGATGAGGATTCGGATTCGATTCCCGGCGGCCATCGGATTTCGGTTTTTTCTATGTGTTCTAATTTTCAGTATCATTTTTTTTTACATATATATACCTATTTTAGAACCTGCTTCAAACCTCCAGCTATATCCATTAACTCATTTCTCCTCTACGATTAACACAAACATTACAATTTATTCGACTGTTTTACGTGATATAAGTAAACTCAAACAGGCGTAAATTCTGACAATCGCAAAGGAACGAGTGAATGCTTTTTCACTTATTGTTTATTCCTACGTACCCGAAAAGTGTGAAGATAGAAGCTTTTAAATTACACGTACAAAAAACCTTTCTTTATTTCTTACTCATAAAATTCATGAGACGTAGTGGAAAGAAAAAACCCTTTGTTTGCGCCGGCATTGAAACTCAATGTCAAAAATAAAAACAAAATACTACGTTTAAAAATGCTGCAGCTTTTGTTTTATTGTTCTTTGCCGACCGTATTCGCTTCGCGCTGGAAACAATATTTCTCTATTGGCTAAGTATTTAAGAAGATAAATGAACTAGTTTTCAGTTATTGTCATTGCACCACTTGAACGAAGCTATCGGTTTACGTTTTGTCTATAATTCTTTCGTTAGTGAATTTTAGCACGTGAATGAATGAAAACGACGGTATCGTAGATGGTTAAATTTTTTGGTTAAAATAAGTAGTATGACAACCTAAAGTGTCATTCTATGGAACTTGCTACCTATGTAAACAAACCGCCATATTGAAATTGTCTCTGAATGATGAATATACTAGTGATGTTTGTTTACATAGTTAGGAAGTTCCATAGAATGACACTTTAGATACCTACAAGTTTAAGTGCTCAAAAATATCTGAACATACTCTTACTAGCTAATATTTAACTTGGAATGTAGTGCGAGCTAAAACTTGCAAGTACCTAAAATATAACCTACATTTGGTATATTTCGTATGTGCAGGATAGAGGTCAATGCAAGTAGGTACAGTCAACAAATAAAAAGCTTGTTTTTAAATAAATAGAGCTGTGCTGTAACTGATTGCAAATGTCCTCGGAATTTAAAGTAAAGTTTATTTGCATAGTTTAAGTCATTTTTTTACAGTCACATAGATGTTATAATACAGAGACTTAAAGTAGTTTATTCCGGTATTGGTATATTTAATACTAGCATGCAAATGTCATGCTCAAAAAATACTTTGTCATTTTTTTTTTGTTTAACAATAACTTATTTAAACTAGTTTAAAATTTTCGAAGGGGAAGCTCCTGTAAGCACTAGATATTAAACCAAAAATTACGAAAAAGCAAACATACAGTAATTATGCAAGTGCTAACTATATAAATACATACTCTAGCACAATCACGCAAAGAAACATGAAAATTTCCACTCCTTTCCCGTCTGTGAATTAAAAATTGAAGGCTATTGAGAAACTTCCGTCCGTCTATTGAGAGCGAACTCAATTCATTCGCTCCTAGATTGCAATTCGAGTGTTCGTTTTCTCACTAATTAGAAACAGCGACACGCTCACTTGGTACTTTAATAAAGATAAAGATACGGAACTGAATATTACTTCCGTTCCGAGTAAGTACTTTGCTGTGCGAATACGTTATGAAATCGGCATCATTTATAACGAGAGCTTATTTCAGAGTACTCGCGATTAATTTCAATGCGAGATGTAATGATATTGAAATTCTTCAAGTGGAAATTGAATCAGGTATTAATATTTATCTATTATTTAACGGGTGCTCTGCAGAATTACACGTCGATCAAATCGGGGGTTGTGCAACGGGGCGCAAGACCGTCTGAGCAGAATAAATAGAAATTCCAATCGTATGGGCGAGAAAAAACAAAAGAGCGTATATTTGATGGAACAAATTGTCAATCGACAATCAATCAACTGAGCGGTAAAAACATTACCTGGCTCGGAGCCTATAAACGTGCGAACTAAGCTTAATGTGGCGTCCCCCAGAGCCTCGACCCAGCTGATCGTGCATAGCCAGCACTATAAATTGCTGTAACGCTTCCTTTCCCCAACATTTGTACAAATGTTGGCCGGCCTTGATATTTGACTAATCTATCTTGTTCTTGTTCATTAAGAAATTATATTAACTTATTATCCCCTTTTTTTAGTACGTAGATACTTAAACTAGATTAATGAGGCAGGCGTAGGAGTCTCTTATTTAAGTTAGTACCTGAAAAATCAGTAGATTAATTAGACAAGTAGGTACTTTTATATTTATAGTCTCTTTAACCCAGAAGCATATAGGTACTCGATTTCTAAGTAATATTAAGTAGAATTATACATATAAAACTTCCTCTGAGTGAATCACTCTATCTATTAAAAAAACCGCATCACAATCCGTTGCGTAGTTTTAAAGATTTAAAGACAGACAGCGGAAAGCGACTTTCTTTTATGCTATGCAGTGATATACCGTTAAACGCTTTCCGTACTTAATTTAATTACCACGTATTAATTACTTCTTGATAAGTAATTATAATCGCGTAATTTAATTACAAATTACTGAATAAATGCCGCGAGTGGAGCGATAAGTATCTGTACTGCAGTTTATTCGTAACAGGTAATCCTACGAAAGCGCTCGCTATACGCTAATAGCGCTAGCTTAACCTTTTCGCCGCCACCTCAAATAGGTACAAGAGACGTCACTTATACGCCAGACATCTTTATTGCGATGCCGTAAGTTGAACCTAAACCCAATTAATAAAGGTTGCTTTTGCATTGAAGTAATGGACATATATATATATATATTATAGGTCGTTGGCGTTGAACCTGCGGTGCTGATACATGTGTCGTTGACGTCGAAAACGTTAATATTTCGTAGCACTATGGTGCTACAGTATTTCGTAGCAATAAATGACGTAAAGAAAATTATTCATCTACATCTAGATTTCATGACTGTCTCTTTCTCCTCTTGTTAAGTAAGTTAATTTTTGCTTCCATAAATATCTGTACACTTGAGTACCTACCTACCTACAGCGTCAACAACTACTTTGATTGCTTACGGCACCAGGTAGCTTGATATGCACTTTTTCATGATGGTAATATTATTATATTAACTTTATTTATTCACTGAACGGCAAAGGAAAGCTATGGCTGGAAATGGAATGCTGATTCTCATCAATCCGTATACTTGAAAAACCAAAACCTACTCGAAGTCCTTTTCCGCACATGCTGTTTGACTGTGGAATCGTTTACCTGTTGAGATCAGACAGTCTCAGTCGGTTGTCGCCCTGCGACCTAGACTTAGTATGTTTTGTGTGTGTATATTTATTGTAGTTTATGATTATTTTACAAATAGTATATTTCTGACATTTTCAACATGAAACTACCGTGAGATTTAATCATCATTACACATAAACGCATCGGGCGAAACATGTCGAGCATCACTCGACTTTTTATACGTGAGTTATCCGTTTATGTGTAATGATATTTCTGACATACTTATATATTAGTTTATCGTATTTTTATGTGTATTAGGATGTACCTGTATTGTTGTGAAAGTGTATTCTTATTATTGTTATTTTAATGCTTTATTTGTTTAGGTTAAGTTAGGGTCTTTGCTCTTTTAGCTTTTTAGCTAGTATGTCTCTCTCTGGTTTCTGTTGTCCTGTCAATCGTTCGAAGGTTTGCTGGAAGACATAGACTTAAAGGGTTAAGGGATAAGTTCGCCGTTGTACATCTGTTTATCTCATTACCTGTAAAATTAATCTATACTAATATTATAAAGAGGAAAAATTTGATTGTTTGTTTGTTTGCATTGAATAGGCTCCGAAACTACTGGACCGATTTCAAAAATTCTTTTGCCGTTAGGAAGCTACATTATCACTGAGTAACATAGGCTACTTTTTACCGCGGGAAAATACCTTTTCCCACGGGAAAATTAATTTATCACGGGCGAAGCTGCGGACGGAAGGCTAGTGTGTTTTATAAAGAGTTATACCTACATACCTAGGTACATACATACTTGACTGGATTCCTGATCACAGCACTTTTTTCGGTTTTTTTCTGTTGGTATTCTAGTTTCCAATAGTGTTTAGAAACCTACTCATTTATGATGCTCGCTGTACTTTTTGGCAGCCAATGTATACCTACCAGTGCCAATGTATAGCCAATGTATGGGTTAACGTAAATGAAGGTAAATACATGATCCCTTAAAGAACTTAGTAGTAGCACTTAATGTTGAGTGACTTACCACTATACCTATCCCCTGAATCAAATTCTCACTACGCAAAAGGACAACTCAAGCCTCATATGGAAAACGATTTCCGTTTGGGCTAGAAGGCCTCAGTATCAACTCCTTCCATTCGACCGCATTCAACGATGAGCCGTTCGAATTGACAACGACGTACCTACTCGTATGCTTAGAGTGGGCAAATTATCGTAGGTATCGGTATCGGTCACAAAATACTCGGAACGTGTTTGCGTTAAAATGACAAATACTATGAGAACAGTATGCTTAGTGTAAGTTTTCGGTCACAAAATACGTCTCGAACGTGTTTGCGTTAAAATGTAAAATATTACGAGAACAGTTTGTTGCCGTTTCGATCCGCAAGTGGCGCTGCCAATTTTTCCATAGTAATTGAGACGTTTACGTGAACGCATTAGAGACGTTTTTATATGCGAAAACTTACACTAGATGCTCAGTTGCAGTTTCAATCCGCATGTGGCACTGCCAATTTTGCCATACGTTTACGTGAAGGCGATCGAGACGTTATTTTATGTGAAAACTTATACTTGAGGCTTACTACGCTGTGTATGTTTTCAGCCACGAAATGTCGAACGCGTTTGAGTATGTTGCCGTTTCGCTCACCAAGTGGATCCCGTTTGATAACAGAGTTAGGTACAACATTTTTACTAGTAGAAAACTAGTTATCAATCTTAGTTAGCTTCGAGGAACAAGGGAATTTTTATATAGTAGGTAATTAACCTTTTCTACGCCAACGACACGTAATAAGCATCGCAGATTGAACGCCTATGACCAATATATACGTCCATTACTTCAATGCAAAAGCAACCTTCCTTCAATTGGGTTTAGGTTCAACTTAAGGCATCACAATAAAGTCTGGCGTATGGGTGACGTCTTTTGTATTTGACGTAGCGGTGAAAAGGTTAAAACATTTACGTTAATGCGTTCGAAACGTTCTTTTTGCGTGAAAACTAGAGGCTCAGATAGTTTACGGTCGGGCGAGCCGCTGTCCTTACGGAGCGATTTTGCGTCATTGTATGTCATACTGGATCTATTGGGGAGTGCTTCGAATTGTTCTGTTAATTGCCAGCTAAGTTTCTTCATCCCACCACTCGCAACGGTCTTTCTTTCCACCCTCACTACCTTAATCGTTGGGAGACAACTACAGTTCGTTTTTTGTGAAACTTTTTGCCACACACGGTATAACTTCGAGATCAGCTTGCGGGCAACACTTCAGGACTGAACCCGAAAAACGACCTAAACGAATACCTTAAAGAGCCGGAAACGCACTCCTGATTCTACTTATTGTTATGTTTCTATGGGCGGCGGTGAATGCTTCCATGTCCTGTGACCTGACTGCTTGTTTCCCCTTTAAAATACTTCCTACTTAAAATTCGATAAACGGTTTTGCGTACAAAATTAAACTTAATTTTAAATTAAAAGCAAAAATAACCGGTCGCTTTTGATACGAAGTTATGTGACAAGCGGCCCGTTATTTTCGCTCGTCTGTGTAATATGTTGAAGATTAATTCTAAAATTAAATAAATACATCACCTTTGGCGTTGACACCGCAACTCAGAATCGCAGCGAAAATAAGTATTTCGCGCATATTATTCAATCACTTTAAATAATATTTTCTAATTTAATTATACCTATTCTAACTGGAGAACAGACTCACAATTCAAATAAATAATCAGTCGTTCACAAGCAACGATCCTAAAAAATGCCTCGGCGAAACGTGATTAAGTACCTACTGATTAATATTCTTAAAATTTCCAAAACTAAAAATTGACAGAAAGTAATATGTCACGACTATTTACAGCAAACAATTGTGAATACTTGCGTGGCAATTTTTCGCGAAAATGCTCACGCTATACAAAGTTCTGGCCGCGTGTTTCGGGCAGATTGGCACAACCTCGGACTGTTTGTGCTCCGTCCGACACCACGAACTCGACTAAATCCGCCCGCCAATCTCAAACGCAACTCTCTTCCACGCAAGCGCCGCTTCAGAAACAGTCTCACACAAAACTACAAGGTTCCATTGCATATTTTAAGCATATACAACACCGGACTTTATTGTTATTGACGTAGATGTCGATTTTTATAAGAAATGTTAAACATAGGACCAGTGCGCGAGCGATTTTTTTTTAATAAACTGCTATCACTTTAGCTGTATCTTTTTGAAATGCGTGAAGTTTGCCCGAATTCGGTTTTGTAGCGAAAAAGCTTTTAGAGCGTTGGCAATTGTTTTCGGAAAGTGTCTCTCGCTTTCGTGATCGGATTATTTTATTCGGAAACTTAGGTATTCTACACACGGAACTTGTAGCGTGTAAATACTTAGACCAGTCATTGACCTCTTCCTGACGTCGAGCAATTTAGTTCTAGACTGATCCTGTATAAGTGTATAGGTACATAACATTTTATTACGTGAGGATGTTATAATTTACGTACAATAAGTAGCACAAGTTACCTATTGATTTTGTGTGGGTTAGCTAGAATAAAATTGGCACTTCATTAGAAGTGCAGCGTAGTAAAGAGATGAGCAAAACGAAGAAAACTAAGACAAAACAGACATGTAAGGGGTTATTATTCGTCGCTTGTAAATATATTTTAGTAAATAAAAACGCATTTGTTAAGCCTAACAATTTGCGGGAGGGCCAATAGGTACCCTAAATTAATTTTAAAACAAAACCTTATTTTGGTTGTTGAAATTTGGTTCGGTACCTATTTTTCAAACAATTCACTTTTTTTTGTCAAACTTGTGTGCCTATGGTGTGTCCCACTTCAGAAAACTGCTGGACAAAGCTAACGATTATAAGAGCTGCCAGAACATTTTACGTACTAAATACGTGGCTCGAATTAGACCACCAATAATTAGTGAGCACGACACTATCGCCATGGACTTCATGGTCATGTTCTATTTACAAACATTTAAGAATTTTATACCATTCCAATATACTTAACTAGTTACCATAAATTTATAACCTAACCTAAATATTTCATTTTTTATACAAGCTTTTTTTTGCCGTCTGAACCTTTTGTTGACTGTAGGTACTTGCATTGCCATCCGTCCTACATTTATGTGTACCAAATTTCAAGTCAAGTTCCCCTCCTGCGGAGACGGTCCTGACCGGATCACTAGAATTCTACTACCAGATTATACATACATTGCAAGATTTGCAAGTTAATAAAAAGCTTGTAATAAATGTATTACATAACTATTGATATAGCCAAACTGCATCAAAATATTCTCAGAAATAGCTAGCAATAAAAATACTAGGCTGTTGCCACGATGCATGCCAGGCCATTTCCTTCAAAGACCGCCTCGGCGTCTGCCCCTAAGTAAAGGCGTGCCCAGACGTATGACGTATGAGCGATTGCAGCGAGGAAGTGCGCCAAATGCATTATTTTTACGAGACAGCCTTATGACCTATTAATTTCACCGCACTCTTTGCTTCCTGCTCGACATACGACAAAGTATTGTAAGGCATTATAAAGAAACAAATAATCAAATACTGGCTGTGTCACAGTAGCAGAATACGGAGGCGACCTATACATTTAAATATATTTGACGACGTGGTTGGCTTAGTTGGTAGTGACCCTGCCTGCGAAGCTAGCGTCCCGGATTCTAAGCCTGGTAAGGGCATATAATTGTTCCTGAGTCGTGGATGTATCTATCTATTTAAATATGTATTTCTCTATATAAGTATGTGTATCGTTGTCTAAAATACTCATAATACAAGCCTAGCTAGCGTTTGCTTAGAGACTAGGTCAATTTGTGTGAATTGTTCCCTAATATTTATACATAGGCACCTAGTAACCCAGATAGATTTCTTTTCTTACTCTAACGAGCAATCCGTTAGAGTGATATAGGTACTTACGAATCTGTTTTCCAATAGTTTCTTTTGCTTATTATTTTGACGGTTTTTATTACAGCTTTAGTACTCGATGTAATTAAGATTTAATCATGTGAGCTATTCAATATGTTCTATTTATTATGTGAAACCCACTTATTATGTGAATCCGTTTTGAAAAACTAATTTCTTTAACGGGTTTTCATATACTTGTGCAGCTTGAAAAAACAACAGATAGCTGCCAACACATCTTGGCCGCTTCTCTACAACCTCATAAAAAATAATGTTATGTTCAACAGTGGGTGTTCCATAGCTTATGCAACGCACACGATAAAAATAAATTTGACGGAGTTAAAAAAATGGGGTGCTATACTGTTTCGGCAATAATCAAAGTTTACGAGTAATCTCTGAAGGATTGAATTGCATTATTACCTTAGTTCTGAAGAGGTTCAGGTAACTTGTATTGGCGTGGTGAATTAAGTTAGAGTAAATTTGCATTTTCGTTTTAAGAACCATTTTCGATATTTGTCTATATCGACGATTTATCATATCGGTGTAAGTATACTTTTAAAATGTTACCTTAATCATCTGGAATAGAAAAGAAATTGCAGGTCTTAGGTACTCGCTAATACTGCCGCCGGGTGGCAGTGCTTGCACTGCTGTGTTCATGCATGGACAGTAAAGGAGCGACCACACAGCCGCGTATTCCTACGCAGTGACGTGTCGTAGGCGTCACGTTTTCTCACCGTTTTTTCATACATTTTGTAGCGTAAAAGCGCCATCAACATCTTTTACGCACCGGTGTGGTCGGATATTTATTAGTGTAAATTCCACTCGGATTGCTTTTATCTTACTCGCCAATCCTACCGCCAAGCAACTGTGTTCCAACGTGGACAGTACCAAATGCAGCTGGAGTAACCACTGAAAAAATAATATACAAGGTGCTAGAAAATTAGGTGCGGATATTTTCAGGGTATACATACAATACATAAATCACGTCTTTATCCCTAACGGGGTAGACAGAGCCTAAGATGACACGACCTAAAGACCACGTTTAGCATGATTGTAGGCGTATGGATGGAAAGGGGAATCAAAACAGTGATGGGTTGCTAGCCACATCGCCTATATAACATGATCCCTAAGATTATCGCTCAATCCCTCGATGGGCTTTTACCATCTGCGCGGGAAGAAAAGCAACTGGAGAAGAAGCAAGAGCAGAGGGTATGTAATTAATAAACTAAGAATCAATTAAAAACATAAATTATTTAAGTATTGTGTGGTAACTAGGTAATCTTTTTTTGTTGATAATCATCTTTGCATTACATAATGTAGTTAATTAAGTATGCCTTAAACTGATTACCGACGATGTAAATAATCGATCCTCAAAATATGCGCATCTGATTTTCTAGCACATAGTACTGATGGAATGTTCGAGTATTTTGGACAGACTGCACCGACAACGAGGTTATTCTAAGCTGGAATATTGTACAGTATACAAAGTATTTTAGGTTCAAAACACATCTAAATAGTAACATAAAACCATGGATGAAATTTAACACGAACTCGAGCCAGCGGCAGCGGTACGTCTATAAAGTTTCAAAAAGTTACTTAGCGCTGAAGTTCAGACTGACAAACATGGCTAATGAGGAGTGACTTTGTACCTTCGTATTTCCATGTTATGTAAGTAATGTAAGCATTTATTTTGGGTAAATTTGATTAGATTACAATTTTCGATCCCTGTGGATCGAAGTGTATCAGTAAGAACCCCTACATACAAACATATATAACGGCTTTATCCCTTACGGGGTAGACAGAGCCTAAGTTAACAAAACCTTAAGGCCACGTTTAGCATGATTAAGGGCGTATAGGTGGGAAGGGAATTCAAAATAGTGATGGGTTGCTAGCCGCATCGCCTATAACATGATTCCTAAGACTTTCGCCCATTCCCTCGATGTGCTTTTACCATCTGCGCGGGAAGAGAAGCAACTGGTAAATTCTGTTTTTTCTTTACTCCCAGACCAGCATGGAAGAATGAAAGAAGGACCCCTAGCTACAACATAGGTAACCATCTGTTTATATACTTACCTATAGAAAGAGCTATTTTAATTACACAAACTGATCACTCGCGTATAAAAGTCGAGCGATGCTCGACGTGTGGACTAGGTCGTAGTCTTTCCTCTCGGAGCGCTCGCACCGACGGCAGCGAAACGAACAATCCTGTAATTATGATTGAGCTTCACGGTAGTTCGAAAGAGAGCTATTTATTTACACTTATTCGACACACACAGAAAAAAGGCTGAGTCTCAAACGTGTTCAGACAAAAGCGTCCAATACTATTCACAGACTTTTTTTGTCAAAACATACATACTAACTTTGAGTCCCCTGTTCTTTTAGTTGAAATGATTTTACGAACGTCTGAATATGGCATGGAAATTGGGCAAATATTGTGATTTTCGATTCTAATGCGATTATCCTTCAGAACTTCCTTCTTTTTTGACATTTTAACGTAGTTGTTTAACTTTGTTCGTTGCGCTATGATAAGGAAGGTTCTTTTGAAGATCATAAATTGCTTATATTTATTGTAACCTCACCAAAATACTCTTAAATACAAAAACAAAATATACACTAGTAATTTAGTCGCAACTGCAGTTTAAATTCAATGAATATTAGTTGGTTGCAACTTCACCTAGAACGCAGCATGAGCAAGACACATTATTCATAAGGAACTGAACTAAATTCAGGCCCCTAGTTATTCGATTTTGAATTAATTTCCCTAAGGTTGCGATAAGGCAGATGTTAATAACTTTGTTCCGATAACTTTTGGGTCGCGAATATTTAATCATAAACGACGCCGCGGTACGTCAAATTTCTAGGTTAGGGGTAAACTTTTTATACTATTCCATACATACCTACTCATTGAAATACATTTAAGTACCTAGCAGTTATTTAATAAACGCGATACCTAGTAATAATTCATAGTTTTCGCTGTTCGTTTCCATCAGTGACCTCAATGCATCGTTTATACGAGTAGGTAGGTACGTTAATAGCTTGACACTTGATTTTTTTTAAGTATGTTTCACCTACCAGCTATACAATACGATACAATACAAATACTCTTTATTGAACACCACAAATCAGTACAAAACAATACAGAAACAAAGAACAAAGTAGACAATAGGCGGTCTTATCGCTTAATAGCGATCTCTTCCAGACAACCAAAAAGCTAAATAAGTTGGAGACAGTTTAAGTAGGTGGCGGAAACAAATAGACAGGATAAACGCAGGGATAATAAAAACAACAGTACCAACATAAATATAATACATAGCTAAATAAATAAAATAAAATAATTCATACATATACACATAACATAAAACTTAAGATAAAATAAATGTGAGAAGCAATGAAAAATAAGAAGGCCATACAACAGAAAAGGATTTAATCAGAAGCAAAAAGAAAAGATAAGGTACTAAAAACAGGGAGTGGATTAAATTAGTGATAAATAGTGAGATTTAAGTTGGTTTTTAAAAATAGGTAGAGTTTTAGCAGCTATAGCCATAAGAATAATAACAAGTACCTATTATAAAAAATAAAACAAAACTAACTTTACGGTAAACAGACGTATTTTTTCGACATTTGGTACCTTTTCTGTAATACTTAGGATGGCAAACGAATAAGTGTGTCACCTCACCCATAAATAGTGAACACCAACCACACCAGACAGTTACAGATTCGTTGCCAGCCGGCTCCAGCTAAAATGAAATACCTCATGGTTCAGTAAGTTTACCAGGCCTCTTACTCTCCACGTCGGAACATAGTAGCGCGAGCACTGCTGCTTGGCGGCAGGATTAGTGAGACCTAACTACCTAGTAATAAACCGCAATGAGATAGTCATACCATAGGCCATATTCAATCCCTTTCTCATCCCGGTTTAGTAATTAATACTAAGAGCAGTTACATGGTGGTTCGACTCGCACTTGGCAGGTTTTTTTACACATAATTCAACTTTCCCATTATTCTATTAGGTAACAAGGGCGGATCCACCGTTGTGGGCACGATGGGCATGCCCACAACCTTAATAGACTTGTGAGGTCACACTTTTACTTGCATGATTGTTAATGAGCATGTTCATGCTCCGACTCGTACTTAGCCGATTTTCTAGTAGCTGTGACCACAACCTTTTTTGAGGGCTGGATCCGCGCTTGTTAGGTAAGCTACTTTTCCAGTCAGTTTTGCAGATATGGTAATTTCATCTATACCTAAGTATCTACATCATATATCGCGTTTACATCGACCTACTTCATAATTAGGAGTGGCTAATATAACTTGAGAGAAAGTAGTCCATTGTTAAACACTCGTGGGCAGTAAATTTTTAATTCACTAGTTACTAATACTAAGTAATTAACAAACTTCGTTGCTATCCGTCGGTCTGTAGTCTTCTTTGCTACATTAATGATCCATAATAGTTACCTACTTATTAACTAATTACTTTATGACAGGGACCTTTCCAAACTTCAAATAGGAGCTAGCTCATTAAAATTAAAAACAAATCGAGTACCTAAACAATATATTCTTTATTGAACCATAATTTCATTTGTTTTATTTTAACAACACTTCTAAATTTAAATATAACAAACTAGGAATTCCTGTTAGATATTCAATGTGTGCATAGAAACATTTATAAGTCTACCGCATAATACTTCAACAGCGAAGAAAACAAGTGAAAGAAGCATCCCAGTAATCAGAATAGCGAAACTACCCACGAAATGTTCAAGTCGAAGCTGTTCAGTGCGTCCTTTTCTCGAGTGATGCAGTAACGACCGCCCCTTGCTCAAAAATTGAGAATACGACTTTTGACCGAAGCCTCCTTCCAAAGAAACACTCAGAATACGACTTACAGGAGCAGTAAAGAAGGAATACTTCTTGAAAAATATAACGGTTGGACTGTTAACAATCTTCTGGGGAATTATTTGCAAATGCTTTGAACCGTTGTCCTTTATTAACTTGTACAATATCGTCTCTTTGTTTAAAGCTAATACAAAGTCCGAGGTTCCCCTAGATATACCGTCTAAAGTATTATACGCCCCCATTAAGTCCATAACTTGCCAATTATCATAAATAAGTCTATCTTCCCAATAGTAATCTCTTACAGTAGGTAGCCCACCAAAGGGGTTCTTATTTGCGAGTACGTCATCAAATTTACTTAAAGGTTCCTCATAAATACGCTGTTTCATAATGTTAATTAGCGCTGCCTGATATACCGTTCGAATTATAAAACTAAACCAAATCCACATACCTACAGCCAGTAGCAAAGATGGCTTTGACGGCGTTTTTAATATGGGCATACCCAAAAAAAGTATCCAAGAATAAAAAAACAAGTTCGACTTTGGCGGGTCTATTTTGAGAGCTCTTATAACTTTACTCCAAGCACGCGACTTCGTAAACGTATTCATGAAAATGATCCCAATAAACATGAAGAATATTATGATCCTTACGTACATATGTAAAGGGTATAAAAGTTTTTCCCAGGGCGGCTTGAGGGCGGGAAGTGCCGCGGCCCACACTATATCCATAGACGTATACGTGAAAGAAATTTGAAAATTTCCATATTTAGCCGGGTTCAGCGGAGAAGAGCACATCGAAGCGTGAGCGCGGTCGTTAAACACGTCGCCTAGAGAGCCCGTCCAGTTATTGTTCTCGTAATGCCCCCAGTCGATACCTTCCACCGGTGTTTTGATAATAAGCGACGCATTTAAAATTTTCACCACAAGACTTAGGATTTCCCCGTCCGCGCCCAATGGCATCGCACTATCATTAGATAGCTGCATAAACGGAGGTTGTGCGATTGTCGAAACAATAAAGGGACACTGATGCATATTAGAAAACTTTTCTGGAAATGCTGCCTTGAGACAAGTATCTTCAGTGCAATCGAGACTTATATTCAACTTGACAGGTTCACTGTTCATGCATTTTTCCGGCAAAACGAGAAAATAAGAAAATATTAAAGGCTCCTGGTTTCCAATTGAACCCTTGATGAACAAAACATTAACAATATTGACACTCGCTACTGTGGAAAATATGTTTCGTTCATTACATTTTTCATTGTCGATCGAAGAGCAAATAATAATAAATTTGCCAGAGGTGTCATATTGGTTTCTGGCTAACCATTGCAGCATATTCGTCAGTTCTGAAGTCTCCTCGGCAAATAACACAAACTGTGGTATTGCTGACCGTTGTTGAGGTATAAATCTACCCATTTTAACTAACACCGACTGCTTATAGTGACTCAAGAACGACGCTAGACCAATAAGTTTAATGTTGTTAAACAGAACAAGCGTTACGTATCGCCATTCGAAATTGTAGAATGCTATTTTCGCAGCAATTTTACTCATCTTTCGAAGCAATAACACTGTTGAATCATCGTGGGTAAAAAATAGTGAACTGTTAAAAGACATGCTATCTTGCTGAATCAATCCTAAGTAACTGTACCGATGCAGTTACATGTAATGCATTGTACACAAAATGAGTGGTTATCACCTTTTGACACGCTATAAAAAGTGCTGACTATGGCCACCTCATGCACTGATTGCTATTTCACATGTTAAGGTCGAGCTTATCTTTCTGTGACTAGTTATTTTCTTAATGCACTTTGAATCATAATTTCCCTGATGTGATTAAACAATTCATAGAGTTACGAACATTTGGTTGGCGGGAAAAAGTAATTTAAATATTTATCTGCTACTCTTCCACAACTCTTTGAACTAGTTTTCCATAACATAACATTTTAAAAAATAAAACCACCTCATGCATTAATCGAGTACCTAATCATACCGTAAATGAAAAATAATTCAATTTTTCCCAAAAATGCCTTCCTAAAATCATTTTGGAAGACTGATATTATTCAAACTGCTGGACCGATTTTTACCAAACATCGTTAAAAACCACCGCAAGGAAACTGGCTTTCGTATGAAAAAATAATAAAATATTAAAGGCTCCTGGTTTCCAATTGAACCCATGATGAACAAAACACTAACAATATTAATACTCGCTACTGTGGCAAATATGATGGAAAAAAAACCGCATCGAAATCGGTCCGAAAAGGATGACGTCTGGACTTAAGATTCAAAATCTACCTATAAATTAACTATTTCTCTGTGTTAAAAATAATTAATATCTATAAAATACTTTGTACCAAGTACGTACTGGAAAGGACGAGGCATCAACATTAATGGCGAGTAACTACCTACTTCACTCACCTTCGATTCGCTGACGATATTCTAGTCATGGCTCAGATCAGACCATGGAGAAACTCAGTGCTGTGGTTGCTGACCTCAGCAGAGTTTCTGACCGAGTAGGCCTAAAATTGAACATGGATTTGTTGAATTCGTGGGCTTGGACGGCTCGGAATATATTTAATTATTTTAGGGAAAGGGAGCGCAATCAGACTTCAGCCAGACAAGACGAAAGTCATGTCTCATGTCTAATGTCCATGTTATGCCAGCTCCCGTAATAGTCGGGGGCTCTGCGCTCGAAGTAGTTGACGACTATGTATACCTGGAACAGACGGTCCAGTTAGGTAGGTCCAACTTTGGTGAGGACTTGGGGAACGGGGGTGAGCCCAACCTTGTACCTGCTTGTTCGCCCCGGGCAGGGAACGGCAAGGGCAAGCCTCATGCTGGCGGCAGGCGAAAGCTTGCCGTCGAAGCGGTGCGTCCCGCAAGGGATGCGATCGCGGAGCGGAATGGCCTCGGTCATTTCCGGTCGGCACGTAACCCGGTCCATGGGGCCGGGACCGTGGGCCGCCTCGTCTTTTTCAAGATAGGGGGGCCGCGAGGAGTAAACCTCTATAAAAATCAGCGGAGCGGTGTGACTTTGGTCATGTCGGTCGGTACGTAACCCCGGCCCGTAGGTGCTGGGAACGTGGGCCGCTGCGGGGGCTGCGAGGAGTCAACCTCTATAAAAAATCAAACGGTCACCGGCGGGGGAGGGCGGGGAATCCGGAACCCGCACTCAACGGTGCCGTTGCCATCTGCCCCATCCCGGGGCGGCCAGTGGGCGTCGCGGTGACAACTAGTGCTCCCGTAACGCTCACAGTCCATGGCCAGGAGGGAACGTGTGCGTTTTTAGACGGTAGGCCTCTCCCCTCCTTCCATAGGGAAGGCAGCGGCGAGCTGGAGAGCCCGTCATATTCCCGTTGCTGCCCCGAGCGCGGGAATGCATAAGGTGCATTTTCCATCCGTTAAAAAAAAAAAAGTAGGTCCAACTTCATACTATATGACGCTGACTGCACGTATAGGAAAAGTACTTATCCAAAGCCATAGTAACTAGTTAATCCTTTTTAAACCACATCTGAAATATTTTGCTAATTTCGTTAGTCAGACCAAGCCGGGAGAACAAATCTGTGACTTTTAGCCGAAGCTGCTCGTGAGTTATCCCCGTTTCTGTAGTTATAGCGTGAAATTTCTATTCCTCTTATATTATTCTTTAGTTATGTGGCAACACTGGCAACAGTCAAGTGTGCGACTAGCGAAACGAGTTATATCGAATAGTTGACGTCATAATTATTCGGGTGAAAGCTTTATAGTCCGGCAATGGACTTAAAACAACTCACCTGTTTCTACTGTCCCAATAAAATCGACGATTATAATTTAATAGGTAATTCGATACAGTTTATTTTTTAACTGTCTCGGATCAGTCATCTAACATCTTTTAAAAATCGTTTCCTTTTGCCAATTAGGCAAAAGGAAACGAAAGGCTAAGGCTAAGTGCGAGTTGGTCTAGCTATAGCAAAAAATAAGTTCGCAATGCATAGGATGTACCTAGTTACCTAGTTCTATGAAAAACGAAGTAATTTTTTGCGCTTAGCAAAATAAAATGCCCATCCAAATTGAATAATTTAATAAAATATTTTAATGGTTTCTTTTTTTCTGATATCATTAATTCATATCCGCGATCTACTCTAGTACCTATTTACAAATTCATAAATGCATTATGAGACTAGTGAGAAATGACAAGCAACGTTGCATGTGGAAGCTAAGGGTGGGTTTGCATGTAGGTACGCTTGCATGTCTTGCTCGTGTTGTAGCGGACATATAAAAAGTACTCTGTTGTAGCGAAGTAGCCAGGTTAATGTTTTTGTTCATAAATGCTAACCATCCTTCGGGCGCTTCGCCCACGGCTTGCTACTGGCAACATATTTTGAATTTTTACAGTATGCTTATGATAATACAACTCAACAATAAATGACAATGTCGACGCAACCCAGCCGGTGGCCAGAACTACATAACAACCGATATAATGACCGATGTTCATCGGTGTTGTGCCTTCAAACTTTTTTTCAACGATGTGGCTGGCATGATTCTTATACAACTTATCCGTAAAACCTCCCTCAGTCAATCGACCTAGAACACGATCAAGGGCCGCCGCCATAGGAGAAAACTTTTTAAAAAACACACAAGTAGGGCTGGTCACTATCTTTTGAGGTACAATGTGTAATTCTCCGTGATGATGCATAAGGAAACTTGTAGCAGTGTCCATGTTCATTGCCAAAACATATTTCATGCCATTAGATAAGTTGAACAAAGTGGGCCAAATCTCCGTACTGTTGATGGGTACCCAGTCGTCCACAACGCGTGGTTCTTGGCGAAAGTATTCCTTCAGTGTCGCAACGCCGCCAAACTCATAGCCGGAGCTTAAAATGTCCTCCAAATTCTCAAATTCAGGATATTTTGGATCATCTTTCATGGCATGAATAAGAGATGCTTGATAAAATGTTCTCAACATAAAACAATACATTACCCACAGAAAAAAAACGTAGAGGAGAGCTGGTTTCGCCGGCAAGGTCGTCGTCGGCATACCCATGCAGATTGTCCAAGAATAAAAGATAACGTTTGTATCAGGCCTGTGCAGTCGAATTATCTGACTCAATCTTCTCAAAAAATTGCATTTGAAACACAAAGCAACAATGACAACAATTAAGAACGTAGCAGCCAAAGATATCCTGGCTTTCATTTGGAATGGACGTACTAATTTTTGCCAACCGGGCAATGGTATAGCCGGGTGTGTGACCCACACCATGTTTATTGAATTGTAATCTGTAGACATATGGAACTTGTTGAATCTCGTTAGCGTAATAGCGGGAGATGTCATGGAAAAGTTAGCTAGATCATAGTAAATATCTCCTAAAGATCCAGTCCAGATACCGTCGTTTCCCGGCATACCCCATCCGTCACCGCGATACGGGGTCATTACTTTTAAAGTGGCGTTAAGCGCATCTCCAATCAGAAGTAGCAGATCACCATCGGCCCCACGAGGCACACCTGTGCTTATAGACATATATGGCTTCTGTATAAATGTTGACGCAATGAGTTGGCAAGAGTGAAAATTTCTCAGTTTAATAGGAAACATGTCTAGGCAGGGTTTCCTACGGCAAGAATCCTGAAGAAGCACAGGGCGACTAATTTCACAATTTTCATCTTCATAAAGGTTATAAGTAAAACCAACAACGTCGTACGCCACAGATATATGTTTCACAAGAACCACGTTGATTACTTTGTGGTCCCAAAACATGTTCATTGCTTCGTTCTCATCACAATTATTGCAAATAACGATGAATTTGCCGGTGTTGTCAAACTGCCGCTCTCGCATCCAGTGCAGTATGTGCATAATGTTGATTAAGTCAGTTCCAAACACCACGAATTGTCTTATTCTATCACCAGATGTTTCTTCACCATTGAGAAATGAGCCCTTGCCGACGCAGACACTTTTGTGATATGATCGTATAAAAGCATTAATGCCGAGAAATGCTGACGAATTAAAGACGACTAGTGTAAGATACCGCCATTCAAAATGGTACCACGCTATTTTAGCTGCACTCTCGGCTAATTTATTAACTTCTGATATTTCGTTATGTAAAATTAAAGTAAAGTTCGGCTCTGCATCGACCGACATGTCGACAGCGGGGTAATCTAGCGGTGAAATCAGATGGTGTGCACTAAAAGCACATCACCGAGCATTAGGTTTAATAATATATTACAGTTCCTTTATAGCGACGTTGATGGAACTTATTCGTGACGAACGATTACAATCAATCACAGTTTTATTAATATAGTCTAAGGATGCATCGATAGACACGCTTGTCAGGCTGAACAATATCGGTACCGATATCGATACAAATATCCGCTTGTTCCCCATATATAACTATTTTACATAACCAGGACATCCCAAGGTAAAATAAAGTATATTTCAAAATTAAAACAAACATGTTCGCAGCATAGGGGAGGCCCCAGGGGCCACCCCCGCCGCACCTAAACTAATCCAAATTAATCATCCTACATTGGTTTTACCAGTGCCGGTTATGTAACTTGGTTATGTACAGGGAACAAGCTCAAATATCGGCAATACCGATACCACAATGCTCTAAGTAATTCACTTGGTTCTTCACTTAAATCTAATAATTTTGTGGCCTTTTATTGTTAGTAAATGCCAAAAATTTAAAAGATACCTACGCTACGTTATGTTACGTTAGTCGGGGACTTCTGTTTTTTAGTTGATTTATAATATCAAATTGTATTTTTTCAACATTGAAAAAATACTATAAGTGACAACAACCAGCCAAAGCATTTAGGCAGGTACCGAAATAATATACGCGCGTCTAAAATAACCCCCTATGTGTCTTGTACCTGCTCTAAAAATCCGAAAGTATCGCCTATACATATATCGGTATGGGATACATCCCTATTCTGTCATTTTGACCAGCGGATTTCTTGACTATAAAATGTTGTAAAATAAATATAGAATAAAATTACTCGGCATTATATTAGTACCTACACGGTGCATGCAATAGAATAATTAACTAATACCGATGGAAATGTCATACAATCGGCACCTTGATTGGCTAGCCTACGGCTACGCCCAAACAGACACTAGAGCTGGGAAAGCCGTGATCGACATCGACAGTAAATAACCATTAGGTATGTGGCATAGTAAATAGAAGTAGTTAATTCTTTGGAAAAAAAGGTGTAAGTAGTTTAAGTACTTCAATAGCTAAATTATCTTTGTTCCATAAAGGGGGCGTAGAACAAAAAACTATCGCAAAAAAATTGTCTTTTATGTTTCTATTGTTGCATTTTAATATATTAAAGAATCTGCAATATTAAGTGATGAAATAGCTTTCTAAAATTCAAACAACTTGCGTAGCTTGAAAAAAATTATATTTTATGAGAAATTATAATTTACAATATTTCATACAGGCATCCGTCTTCAGTCGGAACTTAAGCTAAAACTCTCACAATCTCACGCAAAAGGTAAAGCAACGTTAGACTATAATATAGTTTTAGCAATAGTTGTGTAGTCATCGCCCAAACGTAACACAAACAGGTAAGAACCATACCAGTTCACGAATTCAGTCCATTCGTAGGAAGATAGGAATCCGCGTTGCTCGGCGCGGGCGGCGCGGCCTGTCATGCCACCACTTAATAATATAACTAATCACCAATACAATACGTTTCATTGTGCTTTGTTTCCTTTTAAACACTACGCTGTAATTTAAAGATTTACAAACCCACGTTCGGGCGTCAAAGTGGACGTCAATTATATAAAACATCAGTCTATAGTGGAACACATGAACGGCATTACATTTGTACCACAACATTCTGTGCACGCATCGCCTCACTCGAATTTACAGCTTACAAGAGTGCTGTCACTTGTCGCTCAGTAGACATTTCTCTATTGTGAGTCTAACACGTTTTTCGCTGCGGATGTAAAGCATTCCTTTATTACTAGGAGCCATGTGCGCAAAAGGATCAATGCTTTAAATTCGCGATAGAAGGGCCACTAATTTATAAGGAAAGATTCATAGTGAACGACGGAGTCCCACATTCGTGAAAGCGATACAGTGGGTACGATGTTTCATGACACAGACTTTGATAATGTGGTTACACACAGGACGCCGCCAAGAAGCAAGCCGCGCCGCCGCCTAGTCTAGTGTTGTGCACGCGCAGGTTCTCAAACTCATCTCCTGTATTATAGTACTAATTTGAGCTTCAAGATGACGTACCCAAAGATATAGAAGATTTGATCTGTCCATAAAATAATACCGAAATTAAAACCTCGTTTGTACACTTGTAAATGCGGATTTATAAATCCTTTCTGAGCTACAAATTTGAAATATTGCGTGGGTGCTATTTTCATATTTTTTTAGCCAATGATCATACTAGGAACAACGCCATTTCAAAAAGGTCCAAATAGGATCCAGTCAACGTAAGCTCAATGAAAAAGGTTTATGGTTCCAAAATCATAAGAGTGCTCTACTATTTTCTTAAAATAGGATTCAATTCGGTAATTTTGTGGGACATCACAAATTTTAGATATTTTGGATATGCTACCTCGCCGTTCACGTACAAATGCACAAATGAAAATAGTTCTTATGTACAGGGCATACACAGAGATTGCACTTCAGTGGGTAACATCAATAGAAAGTTTCCAATATTGTGCGCTAAGTTTCAATTTCACATTATCTTGAGCATATCAGACAGCTGTATCTTAATTAAAGCTTTGCTATTGACAAAGTCAGATGTCGCGTGTGCGGCGAATGAAATATACTTTAAAACAGCACGATAGAAATAAAGACGTAACAACAAATAAGTTAATACAATAAAATCATATATCTCCATAATAGAAACTATGTTTCTTACTATACACGAGTAAGTCACTAAATTAACACGAAGCAACACACTAAATCAATAACATAAATCTCTGAATATGGTAAACAAGTATAAATGTGTACAGTTATATTTTATATTACTTTGTGCTTCACAATATGCCAATAGCAAAACTTGGCACTGACCTGTCAGCTCAATTCACTCAGCACATTTAAACCCAAATGTACAATATATTACATTCATGTGGTAAAAGCGTTCGTGCAATAAACATCGGTATCGGTTTTTACAATTCACATATCGCTTTATTGTATCCCTTGGGTTTCTAGTAAAAAAAGTTTATATCAAATGCATCAAAAATGTCCTTAAACAACTAACGTAGTAACTCCCTATACTCGACATACGGCTAGCTGAATGGAATTCTCGTACACGGATAATATTAGAAAGAAACCAAATACACCAGACCACTGCGTACACAAAAAAGCCTACAGTTAACGTAAGACAACTTGCGTCAAGTCATTTCGTGTAGAAAACACCGTATTTAAATATAAACAGCTTAAATAATAACATATATTCAAGTAACAAAATTCAAATGTACAAAAGTAACGTTATATTTAAATACAATAAATTTATAAACCTTCCAAGCTAACAGAACAAACGGTAATGATTTTACACTTATTATGAATGTATGATTGAGTCGAATCAACGGGTCGAGTCGGTGCGTCGCCGGAGTCGGCCCACTGCGAGCTGCGACGCTAGAGTCGGCCCACAGCGAGCTGCGACGCTAGAGACGGCCCACTGCGAGCTGCGACCCTAGAGTCGGCCCACAGCGAGCTGTGACGCTAGAGTCGACCCACTGCGAGCTGCGACTCTAGAGTCGGCCCACAGCGAGCTGCGACCCTAGAGTCGGCCCACAGCGAGCTGCGACCCTAGAGTCGGTCCACAGCGAGCTGCGACGCTAGAGTCGACCCACTGCGAGCTGCGACGCTAGAGTCGGCCCACTGCGAGCTGCGACCCTAGAGTCGGCCCACAGCGAGCTGCGA
This sequence comes from Pandemis corylana, assembly GCA_949127965.1. Taxonomy (NCBI): domain Eukaryota; kingdom Metazoa; phylum Arthropoda; class Insecta; order Lepidoptera; family Tortricidae; genus Pandemis; species Pandemis corylana. Next base: position 7,611,467 of record OX421856.1, on the reverse strand, counting down.
CGCTAGAGTCGGTCCACTGCAACGCTAGAGTCGGCCCACTGCGAACTGCGACGCTAGAGTCGCGACCGGGAAGACAAGGCGTAACCGCGCGCGCACCGACCGCCCCGGCCACTCTACGGGACATCGTCCATAACTAAAATAAATACGTAATAGTAACACGGAAGCAACCCGATCGATAAATCAGTAGGAAGTCCTGTGTCGAGCTCGACCCGTGCCGATGATATAAAACACGCGTAAGTTCATTGGACTAGTTTGTTCAAATCCATCCGTCTGGACATAATAAATGTATACTAATGTAGAAAGATATTATGGCAACAAACTTTACAAAAATCCTAAAACAATGACTAAAAGCAGCTCATGGTAAGGCCAAGACTCACCATAACTTTTCAAATGCACAATTTAATATTCACCGATACAGACACATACATAAATTGTGAATAACTTCATCATAAAAAATCATGTCAAAAAACCTGACGTCGTGCGTGGAGCGATCCGAGCGTGCCGGAACGGCGGACGCAGCTCGTCCCTGAAACTAGTTCTTCGGTTAAATGACTTAAATCTATCCTTACTTTCTCATTAAACATTTTAAGGTTCGTCAATCCGATCTCAGTTCGTGAATTTACACATTCTGCCGTGAAGTGATGATGTTTAAATTACGTGTTATACACAATCACAGATTTGTGTGAGGGAGCACGTTGATTTGCTTAGACGAGGTTGTACTCCTTCAGGTTGGATTGTAGGATTGTGTCCTTGACCGCGGCGAACACGAACCGGATGTTCTCCGTGTCTGGAATAAACAGCACGCATAAGACACAAGGTTAATTTCAAAACTTATCATTAAAATTGTATAACTAGCCCGCTAAAAGTAACGAATATATATAATTTACCACTTCAATATCCTTTGAAAAAAAAAAACTTACAAAGCTTTGAAAGGCTTCGACATTTTCTCACATCGTTATCACTTTCGATTCTTGACTGTTGTATTTCCGTAAATTGCATTCCGTGTCTAACTGACGCACTCAGAGATATCAATCAACTGTAACGGATCCTAATATCTTTCAATTTTCAAATACTTGAATATAAAATAATGAATACAGTTCAATTTAAATTGACGTATCTTAGAGCGACAATTAAACAATTTACAGAGGCACATTACGGCTTTACACATATAAGTCGAATTCCAGATAGTTATAGCACTGCGCTTATATAATGCGACTATTATCGTTACTTGCAACCTAGCCAGCAAATCGCACCCTTCGTGGAAGGAAGACGTAAGTCCCGTTAAGCCTTAATAGGACTTACGTCTTTCTTCCACGAAGGGTGCGAAATATTTGCTCAAACATTTTCTACATTAGTCTCCTGGGCCTGGGACCTTTTAAAATACAATAGAAGTTTCGTCTAACACAGCCAAGCGATGCAAAGACAGTATTTCTATTTTACGTCTTAATAAAATGACTTCAAAGACGCCAGACTTCAAGAGAACAGTAATTAATGGCACAAGACGCATTTATTGTAGCCCTCTACAAAGGCGTCGCCACCCCGGCCCACTGCCCCTAGAGAATTGAAAAATGCAGCCATTATTTTTTGACAATGTAGACATTCAAGTGTCACCATACTGTTTGACCTACCGATAGACGTTATACTTCTACTTGACCCTCCTTGATCATTGGCAGGCGACGTCCTTAGGTTCTAGGTTTGCAAAGCATCTGCACTACAATCCCTCCAGTATCGCTAGATATTCCTTACTATCAGGTGAGCCACTTGCTTTTGCCTTCCTTCTCATAAAAAGACCAGTGGCCCTATTTTTTAAAGCATATTACTTGCCACTTTCGAATGGTATTTTTAAGTGATATGATTTAAAAAATCAGTTCCCAGCTTTCCATGTAATGCTTATTAGCACGGCAGTGCCTCTGCCAAGGCGAGCCTTGAACAATCACTTAAAACTAATAAGCATTTTAGTTACTTACATACACGTCATGAAATAAATGTAACAGACCGCGATTTATTTATTTTACTGGGTACTAATCCTATCTAGACGAACGCTCGCAATTGTACGGTCCGCTGCTCAAGTGACCATGTAAAGGTATTACGCGTAAGCTTCTTAAGGCTTCAAGCGATGTAAGCCTGTTAGGTTAGCTGCTAATATTCTTAGTGATTGTGGTTGACACAGACCTTCAAAACAATTATGTCACTTGTGAGTTGTCCATAATATACCTAGTTAGTTATGTATTAAAAAACTTCTTAAGTTTACTGCTAGTTTTTACAGGTTCTTATTTGCTTCAATTCTAACAAGTGAATTTTGAGCCATGAGAAGTGAAGTCAAGCTTGCCACCATCCCCGTTATGACGACCATTTATTAATATGTTAAGTGCATGTTAACTGTGAAACAGAAAATGTGTGTTAAAACACAATTTTTATGTAGATCACATAGCTGAGCCTTAATATAAAACCCTCAATTATTCATACGGAAACACAACTACAAATTAAGTTAGGGGTAACAAAGGTTGAAAAAATAAATAAGCTTTCACATATCAAAAATATATTTAATTAATGCATAATTAATGGAACACAGTAAGCGACAAATTCATGCCAAATTAAACTCTTTGAGGGCCGATTGCATAATTGTATCTTTCACAGCGCAGAACACCAATTTGATGTTTTCGGTATCTTACATTTATCCAAGGCAGCATGCAAAAACCATTAATAAATAAAATAAAACTGCGTGTGAATCAAAGAAACATAAAATGATGAAAACAAAGTGAACAAATGTAGTAAATATCTGAGAGCGACATTTAATAAATTACTCAACAATAAAACAGGTTCGTAAAGTGTATCAAGTAAGGTAATTATTTTAGAACCTCAACATTATAACGCAAAATATAAAAAGCAGCAACAGTGCAAAAAAACAACACATGCAAAGCAAATAACATACTAGCCAGGGCAACGGCAAAAAACCAGTAACCTACAAAAAAACGTGATGGCTGCGACCAATCATCATTAAAGTATAAACTTTACCAACTAACCTCATGACACTTACCGTTCCAAAAATAGAAAACTAATTTGACTACATAAAAGGTTTAAAAAAATCTCTTAAATTGCGTTGTTTTTCTAAAGAGGCTGATATGATCAGCAATGAACCAAGACGCAAAACTAGGTAAATAAAGAAATACTGCCTTTGTAAAAAAAACTATCCCTCGATTTCCTAATTGTTAAATGTTGTACTCAGTATAGACAACCTAACACAAAATCAAATCAATTTAAACATTTCTAAATATTCAGCATGTCAGCAATAAAAATCACTGGTCTTTTATTAAATTCCAATAAAATAGAATTTAGTTTGATACGGCTTCGTAATTCCTTATCCGTCTAGTAATCTCTGGGAAACCTAGCAACTGATAAATGTCACGCGTTCGTCGACGATGATTTCAAAACCATGTGATACTTTGTGCTTTCACAGAGTGTATTTATCAAAGACGTCTAACACAGTCTCCTTGCATTTAAATACACATAATTGACCTCATATTAAAGCATAAATGCATTTCTGTTTAGTAAGGACGATGAATTTCATTATTTTCGTTTCGAACTACAGACATTGTTTCGCGAGAACGTAAAATGTATCGGATAAGACGTTTTTATTGTTTAATAACTGATAAGAGCAGTGCATTTTCTCTAATTTATGTTTGAGATTAACCAATCACGAGCGTTAGTTTTATTTTATTTGTCCAAGATCTCACGAATGATGTGCTTAGTGAACGTAAATCAGCACGTCATGCTCGCTATTCTGTAGATATAATTATTAATAAGTTGTTATAAATTATTTTTAACCAGACGAGAAAAAAATTGCTAACTTCGAAAGTTTTATAAAATAAAAAGTAACTTTTAGACTGGACATGTTGCTAAATCTTCGACTCGTCTCGTTGAAATTCCACTTTCAGAACGAAATCGACACAATTCCGAATACATCATTCCAAAATGTCACCAGACGCACTTTAAAGCATACTTGGTCTAATTTTGGAACTCGACACATGTAGAATTGTATTTTTTTTTCCAAGGGCGGGATTTGTTTAGCTCTTACCTGTCGCACAAGTGAAATGTGAGTAGATGATTTTTTCCGCATCCGGGTTGAGGTCCACAAACATCCGCAGGATAAACTCACGCGCCGTGATCGCGTCGCGTTGCGGACCTGCGCAGTACTAAATGTTCTAGCGACTAGCATAAGGTAAGTACAAGCTATTCCCGTTTGAGCTCAAATCGGTAGCAAGTTTTTGGAGCAAACGGCAAGTCCTCTAGCATAAAATACACACATGTGGTCTTCATTGAAAATAACAGAAGTCTCAAATTATTAAAGATGTTTGCATTAAATATCCAATTTACAAACAAAATAACCATTCAAGAAAATAACTATGATATGCCGCTCTTTCACTACTTCAAATTTCAAGTGTCAAAAATTCACCCCCGCCTACCACACCTCGCCCCTCCCACACCAACCAAATGTCATTCTTTGACACTTGAAGTAATGTAGGAGCGGCATTACAAACAAAATAAATAGAAACTATACTCGGGTTTTATTATCAATGAGTTCTACAGCTCTAAACATGTTTGAAAACTCCCCTTAATTTTCTTTTTATAAATAGAATTCAAACATTGAATTATGTTCAACCAATGGAGACCACACATTCTCTAGCTTACAAGTACACAAGTAAAACACGCTGGCATCTAGTTACAAACGAGCGATAACGATAATGCCCGATCTAGCGGCTAGTCGCTGGAGTAATATGCAACCTGTTGCTGTCGTGAAATGCGAATAACACGATCTGTCTGGGTCGGGGTTCTCTTTCAGATACTTCTGCAGTATGTAGTCGAGCGCTGGCGGCGCATCGCATTTTGGACCTGATTTATCGTTAAGTCAGCATTCGGTTCAGTTACAAAACAAAATCATAAAGCTCATAAACTTCACCACCTTTATCAATTCGAAAGAATTCAACAAAAGAATCTGGCCAATTTGTTGTAACTTTTAAACTTACTGGAGTCACAATATTTTTTTCTTCAAGATAGAGTCGTGGCTTGGCATTATTTGTAAGCGATACCGATTATAGACAGTCCTCATTTAATGGATACACATGTATACGTAACTTCACAAATAAAGAACCAACATTTTGTATAGGAATGCTCCAGATCCCCAACTGCGTCTACTAAGGCACTCTCGCCTTTTCATTAATGTGCTTCTACAGTTGCCGCACGTGTATGCGTAACACTTAATTGTGTGGAACACATACATATTTTTGAGGATCTCCATTATCATTTAGCACAGTAAAAAGATGCAGACTATAACTTAAATTGATTTAGGTATGCTTACCGTCGTATTCAGGAAAGTAATCGACGAGATGCGAATACATAATCTTCTCTTCAAGCAAATCCTTTTTGTTCAGAAACAGGATGACTGAAGAATGCTGGAACCATGGGTATGTAATGATAGTCTTGAACAACGCCTTTGATTCCTCCATTCGGTTCTGAAATATGACACATGAATTTTTAACCACAAAATAACCTTAACACATGCCTTTGACATCTTCGACGCCTTTATACATCTGTTTAGTCTTGTTATCGCTATTCCTATTTGAGTGAACGTGCAGTAAAGATTAATACATAGATACACTGGTTTCCTCACACAATAACAGGGTTTAGACGTCCAACATGGGACTAAACTTTGCAATTCAGAATATCATACACAATATCAAATTGCTTAGCTTATGGTAAAATTCATACTTAATTATGCAACTAAATTACAAATATATACTTGAACACAGCCTGAGGCCATATTGTTGTGTTGTTTAAGTGCGGGCTCTCACGATCCCTTTCTACCCTCATTTTTCAGAGAAAGAAACAGTGAAAGCGGATTCTGAGCGCTTAAGACAATAAAAAGCCTTTGATCACGGTTACAGTATGGCCATCATTTTTCGATCTAATTCGAAGTTGAGCTGTGTACCTAATACTTTAATAAATGGTTCTACCTCATCACAGTACGTGGTTTTTATTCCTCCCAGTTATAATTAAAAAGATGTTTATGATAAGGGAGTGATTGAACCACTTACCTCATTTTCAGATTCGAATAAAATTTGATCATATTCACTAAGAGCTACTAAGAATATGATGGAGGTGACATTTTCAAAACAGTGAATCCACTTCCTTCGCTCGGATCTTTGGCCCCCAACGTCTACCATTCTGTTGGACAAAAGTAGATTAAGTATTAAAATAACTTTGGAATGGAGAAAAATCACAGACACACTATCGATACCAGACTCTCACAGTAAAACATTTAAATTTATAAAATTTTGATGTAGGTATAACGTTTACACCTGAAACCGATAGCTTCAAATGCGTCACTTTACAAGCCGCAAAGCGATTCAAAGGTTTTTCAAAATATCGAATTGACAAAATAATGAGCATACGTGAAAAGAGAGGTACTTCTCCACTTTTCCTTAAGAAAATTGTGTATAGTTTCTTGCAATGTTTATTTCGATAGCATGTCTTTGAGTAAACCAAGTTTTTAATATTGCCAACACGTATAAACAACTATTGTGATATATAAACATCGTATTTTGGATTTTTGTCGCCATCACCCTCAGAGATATAACTGCCAAGATTATCCACTGATGGAGCTGGAGTAAACCAGTTTTGGACAACTTTTGCTTAATGCTTCTGCCCATAGCAGCGGATAATTTTATGTAGCTTGGACTCTGAGGTTTACTTTACTCATTTGGAAAATAACTCGATTGTAAACAGAGATTTTTAAAACAAAAATTTTAATTTGGAATAACGTCTATGGTATGAACTATATAAATATTGCTTAAATAACTAAAAGAAGCGAGTATGAAATGCTTAGTTTTAATTACAAATGAAATGAATAAACCGACACACCATTCACTTAATATTAAACCAAGCGGTTAAACATGAAAGGTAAGCACATTACAGATAGCACGTTAGGCATGAAGACGGCAGATGTTTTAAATAGAAAAATATAAGTACAACTACTATGTAATGCTTAATGTATAACGTTGAACTTTTTTAATTTGATAATTGCATTATTTTTTCCAGAAAAGGGCCAGTGAGCATTTTTCCGAAATACCTACATTTTTCGTGACTTGACATACTGAACATTTATCTAAATTATGTTCAACATTTTGGAAAAACCTTTTTTTTGTTAGAACGTAATAATAAAGAAAGCCGTCTAACTAATTTAGCAACGAAATACACATACTCGACTTACGGAAATCCTTTTTAAGGCATGGTGGCGCTACCAGAAAAAGGGGTAGTGAAACACGCACGTTTGTATGCACACATGTAAACGTATTTTAGGGATAACTAAAGTAGATATGTAAATAAATAGTTAAAGTATATAATATAGGTAAACAGTGGGAACATTTTTCAATAATAAACGTAACTTTTATTGTTAATTCATTACGTATATACCTCGTTAATCGCAACTTTTCATTGTTTCTTGAGGTTTTTGAAATTCCATTTAGTGTCTAACGCTGTTTAAACAATCGCCATCAGATACAGCGGAGCGGTAAAGGTGGTCAAAATAGGTATCTCAACGCGACAAGTCCTCATATTTTTGAGCACCTTTACTGCTCGCTTCTGCATATCTAATGGTGAATAAACAAAGGCGATAGCGTCGGAAATAAAGCCAATTTTTGCATTTGCCTCTGAGTATCAGAGTAAGCATTTAAAATGGCGAAAAAATATTAGTAACTCACGTTATAATTTTGGAATATCAATATTTACTTTTCTATACCTACATTGCTTTTAAACCGCTCTCTATAGTCACACATAGTCCACATAGCTCTTTTCTGAAAGAAAAAATCAATTGTGTTGCAAAACTTGACATAAGAAAAAGTAAGTGGGCAAGGCAGAGAAGAAAAATTAAAATGCATGCATATATAATTATGTTTTGTCTGACTGTCCTCACCTTAGCATCGGTACGGTCTGGAATCTACAACTAACACGTACACAAAAGTGGGACTGATAAATCTAAGAATGTTTTAAGGGCAAAGGAATACTGCTTGAGGGAGAAAGGGACTGGATACAACTAGCTTCCTGCAGGGCCACACGGATTGCTACCACACAGGGTTTGAAACATACCTAAATATGATTCCGTCAAGATCAAAGGGATACTCAAGGATACCGGTAGTAGGCTGTCGGGCGCGAAGAATATCTTGCTCAGTCGGCAAGTAGTCCGCGCTTTCGATTCTTGCCAGATCGCTTAAATAACTGAAATACATGTCATGCACTAAACAAAGCCCCTATGTTACACATGCAGACAGAACAAATGAAAGGCACAGTTCTTAATCTAAACACCAAAATAAATAAATGATGACACGAAGCGAGTGTTTCCTCCGTTTAACCAGTAACAGGCACATAGAAGCACAGCATGCCCGCAATACGTCAAAGGTTACCTAAATCGTATCTCCTCCAAGTCAAAGGGGTATTCTATAATGCCCGTTGTGGGCACTCTCACACGGAGGATGTCTTGTTCGGTTGGTAAGTAATTTAGTGCCGCGACGCGGTCAATCTCCTGCAAGTAGCTACAGAAAAATCTTTTCTCAGTTTCCGAACTATAAAAGCGAGAGCTCTGATCCAATCCAATGAGGACTGTTTATGAGCTTGCTGTGTAAACTGAGCTGTAAACACTTTTACATCAGTAGTAACAATTGTAATGCAATGTGTCAATGTTTTGCAATCACTATTTTAGGATGCTATAGCCGAGATTGTATCGGAGGCTTCCTATAAAAGCCAGACTAATTTGCGTGTGTTAGGGTAACAACCAATTTTAATTTCATAAGTAGTACCCCAGAGAAACAAACGGCTAAGTGAATGGTTGCCGTCCACTCAGCTTATTGATTTTAATAATAATATCATTCACTTTATGACAATAGATAAAACTATTATAGGATAATCATGTATGTGATTACTCACAGTGAAGCTAGTTACGGCGGAATCGCATACAATATCAATGATGTAATGTTATGATAGTTTGATCTAAATAGAGGTGTGCTACGTTCAGTCATTTGTCAGGCTTTACCGCCATTCAATAAGATTTCTTGAATATAGGTGTTTATCTATTCGAATGTCTATTGAATTGTCGACAGAAGTCGTCATTATGATTTAGTACTTACTACTTTGCCGAGTCAGTGAGCTGATACTCTCGCCTGCGGTCGTAGCACTCTTGGATCCCGCCATCAGCCCACAGACCTTTGATCGCTTCCACGTACGGACTCTCGAATGTAGTCACGCTTTCAAAGTCGATCGATGATACCAACTCCGCCTTTTCCTGAAATTAATTTGTAATGTGTTAATTTTGGAGTGCATTCGTCGTCTGACGCACATCGGTGCGGAGGACGGTAGATCGCTGTCATCTTTCCATTATTAATGTAATCGTACATTGCGGGCTGACAATAGAAAGGGAAAAGTTTGTATAGTTTTGGAGCCCGCGATTTATCGCTTCTTAGCCAAATTAGTAATAAGTATCGAGTATGACAGTAAGCCTGCTTGTGATAAATTAAAAATACCTACATTTTGCTCAATAAAATATGGACACCTGTCATTTGTAACAAGCGAGTCAATTTCGAATTGCGATCAGATCTGACTTTCTGTTTCAGCCTGATGTGGGAAAATATACAGGAAATACAGTATTAAAATGCATGACAATGTTCCACAAGTCATTGCCGTTTTAAATGATGTAATAAATTGATTAATCATCGCCTAAAATAACATTTACATAAGCATTTCGTCTTCTTACTTATATTTATTTATGGTAGTATTGAAACTATTTTGTTTGTTTATTCGTGTTTTATTTTTCCGATTTCCGGTTCCGATTTTTCCCTAAATAAAACCATTTTGCCCGCGACCTCATCCCCGCAGAATTAAACTAGCTGCCTATGTTATTTAGACCGTGATTATCAACATTATTAAGATAAGTTTATTAGTAAGATAAGAATAAGAAGTTCAGGATAATAATTATTTTTGCTATAACGAAACCAAAACCGGGGAAACATTCTGCATATTAGAAACCATTATTTGCCGGATGTTATAATCATCCGGAGTTTATACAAAGTTGTTAGTTTACTTGCACTTGCCATCGGAAACTGCTAGCACCATTAGATTGAAAAGGTAGATACAAGAGAGAGAGAGATGAGAATGAGCAGCGGTTGCCAGTGCAATATACACGAGCAAAATAAGTAAAAGTATAATACATCTCTTTTGCGCCCAAGACATGTCTACGCGTGTAAGTGAGAATGAGTTTATCTCACGGCGTTCAACAGGAGGTTCAAAACTCACGATACCTATAACAGCCATATTCTTTAGTTTTTTAATAATACGCGCACAACATTCCGAGTGCACGTTAACTCTGTCGAAATATCAACTTATCTTATCTGTCTACATGATCTCAATACAAGTAGGTACACTTACTGCATTGGACGGAATCCCATATTGTATTTTGAGTAGATCCATGGCGCGTATCATACTCTGCATCGCCATGAAGATGTTTTGGTAGACGAGCTTGATGAAGCCGCGCTTGTCGTCGTCGCTGTAGCCGGAGCCATGGATGATTCTCATCTGCTTGATGAATGTTGACTTGCCCGACTCGCCAGTCCCTGTTGAATAAACAAATCGAGTTGTCTTTACTGTAATCCAACCTAACACAATGTACATAATACAAGGTGTCATAAAATTGTACTGGAATATTTCAGCACGTCTAGCACAAGAGCGTGCGAAAGTCATGTCGCGCGCGAGATAGATTGCCCGTCTTTTTCTGACTGCTCGTTTTAGAAAGAGACTGGCAGTCTATCTCGCGAGCGACGCGTCTCTCGTGCTATCCGGGTTGCAGGTGTTTTATGGGTAGTCTGACTGAAAGCACTTTTGTAAAGCACAATTTTTGAAAGCACATGTGTGAGAATAGTAAAATACCACTCGAAAGTGGTGAAAAATTGCGCTGAATTTAAAATACGAGTAGATTTATACCACTTATTCACACGTGTGCTTTCAAAAATCGGGCCTCTGAAATAGTCCTAATTTAACAGACGAAAACTTTTTTTTTCGGGTAAATAGTCAATTGCTTTAACAAATATTTACAGCTTGCCACCACCAAATATCCATTGATTGGTGGTATTAAAACAGCACATTTTTTATACTTAATAGGCTTACGTACAATCAGGCCTGGTAAGCGAAGATGTGGTCTGAGATGGAACACTCTTCAGTAGTAAATGCCCAAGCACCCTAGATTTTAAAATGGTCAAATTATAGCGATCAGCGAGCACAGACGCAAGCAGGCAATTCCACTCCTGACATTCCTTCTCCAGTACTACATTACATGCTCTTGAGATAAACATGGCATGGTGATAGCGAAACTAAATCGTATTCGTTTTCGTCTTAGGTAAATACAATACCTACAATCTTTACAATTTATCATCTAACGGAAATGGAGTCACATACCAAATAAACAAACGATGAATAAGTAGGAAGTAGGTATATACACAGATTGCAGATTTCTTAGTTATTTGAAACTTTTTCGAAATGAAGTCATAATTTTGATTTTGATAGTACCTAGCAACGCTATAGTGTAAAGGCATGAAGTTGTCATCATTAATTTTATCGTTTGGTTATTGAGGTCCATACACTGAAACCTTGTTTAAGTTTATTACTGACAAGCTGGCGCTCGGGACTTTTCTCGCACGGATTTTCTAGATGTTTTTTCGAGCATTTTTTCCAAAAGCTGGCTTCGTAAGAACCTTCGTTGGAGTTTCAACTTCCATTCATTTTTATTTATAAAGACATCTACAGATTCATATTATTATTTCATTACAAAATCTTCAAGATAATCACAGGGTTTCATAAATTGTTAACAATTATTTCGTTATAGCAGCCCAAAACCCAAAGATATGCAAATTAGTGTTAATTTGAACAAAGTGTAGTTGGACAAAAATTCGCGTACGTAAAAAGCGTGACAAATCGACTACCTACTAAAAATAAAACTCACAAACGCATTTCGAAAAAACAAAGCCGATCCAGTGCGAGTCGGCCGCGCGCTCTAAAAGTTCCGTACAAATTATAAAATATAGGTAATGAAATGATACTTTGATACATACATACTTATACAATAATACATGTTTTACGTCTTTATATTTGTTTGTTTTACCACGAGCAATAATAACTTTCATGCGGTAATTTTTTGAAATCAAAATTATCTTCCTAGATGGAAAAATCACTACATACCTAGTATAAAACAAAGTCGCTTTCCGCTGTCTGTCTGTCCCTCTGTACCTATGCTTAGATCTTTAAAACTACACAACAGATTTTGATGCGGTTTTTTTAAATAGTGATTCAAGAGGAAGGTTTATATGCATGATACGCAGACGAAGTCGCCGGCTAGTATAACACAAAATGGCGCATTATTTTCATTAGAAATAATAATAAAATAATTCTAAGTTCATGTGATCAAGACATACATTTTGAAAGTGAATTTATAGCAAAATCGTGGACATCAAAACCTGTAACTGTAGTAGGGTACTCTCACGTTGGCGTTGAATTATACAATTTTACTAGAAGTAATGCCTCACAACTTTATAGGCCGATTTTTCATTGGCCAGATAGGCCTTGTTCGACGAATATCTGTCAGATAAATGCATATCTGAGGATTGAAAAATGACACTAATTTTGTGCCATAAAAAAATCCCAATTCGCTAATTTCCATTTCTAATCAGTAATTTTATTTTGTCAACCGCAAAAAAGACTTTGTTTTTATTTCCTTAGGGAATACCACGACGTTAATACAGAATATATTGTTGTCCTTGTCAATATGCCATATTACAATTAGAGAAGGTAGCATACTTGTACTCAACACTGGCCGAGTTCCTAATTTTTTTTTAATAATCATTATGATCATCCCCAGCTTTCCAAATTGATCATGCAGCATTTAGGCTGCTTAATAGGTACGTATATAGCGACATTATTACAGAATAAGAAAGCTATTTCAATGCTTTTGCACGAAAATACAACCACAATGCTACAAGTAAACATCGTATAATGTTTACATATATAAATATTCAAAATTGTTCCGTTCTGTTAAAAATTGTGTCAAAAAATCACACACATCATAATGACCTCTAATCCACGGCATCCTTAATTTAACTAGAGATTTGCAATTGCTTGTTTAATCAAACCGACTAAACTGAACAGAACAGAGCAGACCTATGATGTTTATCTTTGCACCTGTTTTCAGGTCATGGCCATGGAAAATTTTATCCAGACTGCTTTTTGATTGAAATGGAGTTTATCTGTGTAGGTATGCACTTGAGTTGTACATGGTTTGCGACGGCTTTACACGGCAATAACTCGGCGATCTAACAAACTACCTCACTATAAACTATAATTCAATCACTTTAATGGGCAATGATTTAGGCATGTAATTTTGAATTTTGAAGAGTTTTATACAGAATTATTGAACAGGAAATATTAATTTTAATGAAACTTAAATAGGACCAATGTAATAGTATATGTATAGAACCGAACCCTATACACCCTCAATCTTGCTAATTGTGGCCTGTAGGTACCTGTTACCTTAGGCTCTGTCTACCTCGTAAGGGATAAAGACGTGATTTGTGTATGTATGTTTGTGTATAGAACCGAAAAAAAAATGTAAACCGATAATTTGAATTATTATTAGTTATAGGCAAAACAGACAAGTTAGTATTCCTTCACTACAAAAAATGTGTTATTAAGATACCTTACCTACCTATTTTGAACTAACACTAATTCTGTATATTGTCATAGTTTCAATAAGTTTGTAATTGTAAGTGTAGAAATTAATCTGACTGGGATAAATGGTCGTAGGTTATTTACATTATTTAAAACAAGGAAAGGTGGCATTTTAGTTAATCTAAAAATAGTTTTTTTTACATCACTACTGTATGGTAATTGTGTGTACGGTAATTTTTTTAAATCAAAATTATCTTCCTAGATGGAAAAATCACTACATAGTATAAAACTAAGTCGCTTTCCGCTGTCTGTCTGTCTGTCTGTCCCTATGTATGCTTATATCTTCAAAACTACACAACGGATTTTGATGCGGTTTTTTTTAATAGATAGAGTGATTCAAGAGGAAGGTTTTTATGTATAATTCTACACAGACGAAGTCGCGGGCAGAAGCTAGTATAATTTTATGAATTGGTTATGAACTCGCCAATGATATTGTGCTCACATTTCAGTGCATTACTGCTTTTGTCTGTATACAATCTGTTGCTGTATAGGTTTACAGGCAAAATCTGCCATTACTTATTTTAGTAGTTAATATGCTCTAAAACATCAAAATAACAGTGCACAGTTAACGAAATAACTAGAGTTCATATATAAAAATTAAACTGTTATCTACTTTTTACTAATTAGTTTAAAAGTATAGGTGTGCCTTAGCCAATTTATGATGGTCATAAAATCAATATTCAGACGAGTATTGCACATGGTTAGGTTTGTAATTTATTTTATGATTAAACCTTTTTAGTTGCATCTGACTGAACGAAGGCCTGTTTCACTGCTCTCTGTTAAGTTCTTCATACCTTAAGTGTGTGATATCTGTGATACTATTTTTTTTTAAGGTATAAAGGCAGCATCACAGATATCTGACACTCAAGGCACCAGAAACTTAACAGACCCTGAATCTAGGATGAATAGGTATTTACGAGGCAAGCATGCTCCATCTAGGCACTATAGGCTTACAATCAGGTGTGATCGTGGTCAAATCTAAGAATCTAAGCCTATTCTAGATACAAAATCTACAGAGATGCGATTTATTTGAAATACTTCTATTTAAAATGCAAATACAAAATGCAAAATACGTATTTTGTATTTTGCATTTAAATGCCTTTTAGTAAAAACCATTTTGTATTTTATTTGAAATACCTTTCGAGATGTATTTTGCATTTTCATATTCATTTCAAAATGCAAAATACTTTTTGATTAAGTTTAGCCAATATTACCAGTCAAACAAAATGAAATGAACGAATGACGCTTGTATTGCCGCACTAGATGCACAATCAACCAAAATAAATGGCCACACAATTCACAAAATGGAGCCATGGCTCTCTTTTCATTAGTCTACTTGCTTTACATTATTTTAAGTGAGTATTATTATTCATTACACATAAACGGATAACTCACGTATAAAAAGTCGAGTGATGCTCGACATGTTTCGGACTATTTCGCAGTCCTTCTTGGAGCGCTCGCCCCGGCGGCAGCGAAACGAACAAAAAAACGTTAAAATTGACGATGAAAACGAGGGTAGTTGTGCGCCGCTGTCAGTTGCGACGAACAGCTGCGCGAGCAGAGCGCTGGCGCGCAGTGTTCGTTTCGCTGCCGCCGGGGCGAGCGCTCCAGGAAGAAGGACTACGAAATAGTCCGAAACATGTCGAGCATCACTCGACTTTTTATACGTGAGTTATCCGTTTATGTGTAATAATGATTAAGTCTCACGGTAGTTTCATGTTGAAAGGAGTATTATTATTATTAATATTAACGTAACAGAATTTATTGATACGCGTACTGATAAATTTGACCAAAATGTCATGCATAAGGTGCCATGTTATTAGACGTTTTTGTTCGGCTCGCCGTTGTGTCTCTATTTCTCGTGATAAATACCTAAAATAAATAAAAATGACTGATATTTGATCAAAAGGTATTTTATTTTGAAAAAGTATTTTGAAAATACCTATTTTGCATTTAGCATTTGAAATACAAAACGCAAAACTATTTGGTATTTTGCATTTGAAATAGTAAATTTGAAAAGTATTTTGCATTTTGTATTTAAATGCTTTTTTAAAACCATTTTGTACATCTCTGAAAATCTAGCACGAGGCAAACTGAGGGTTCCATATATAAGCCTTTTTTTTATATACATAAGCTAACAAAAAAAGCGTATTTCTATGAAAAAGAAAGTAATATTTTGCATAGGACCGTTGGACTCTTTTCTTTACTTGTGTTGTGAGGCCTAATTTACTTCATAAATCTTCCTTTACAGTTGGAAGAGACCTGCCCCTAAAGTACATACATACATACATAAATCACGTCTTTCTCCCTTACGGGGTAGACAGAGCTTAAGGTGACAAGATCCAAAGGCCACGCTTAGCATGATTGTGGGCGTATAGGTGGAAAGGGGAATCAAAATAGTGATGGGTAGCTAGCCGCATCGCCTGTATGATTCTTATGCCCATTCCCTCGATGGGTTTTTACCATCTACAACATACATACTATCATAAGTACATACATACTATTAGTTTCAACTGAATAACTGTATGCAGTTATAAGCAAAAGGGTTGTCTCGTTAGAGACAGACAGAAATACATTGCCGTGATCCTAAGGGTTCCCTTTTCCTTTTAAGTTATCAAACCCCAACAAATTTTCCGATTTAAAATTGATTTAAATTTAGGGATTTAAATTCAAATGGTGATGAAATTTAAACCGGATCAACTTGGAAGCACGCACCCAGACATTTATAAAAATAAACATCTTTTCCCTTTTCATAAAAAAAAAACAATGACAATTAATTTCTTCAATTCAGAATTAACATGTGCAAAATGAGAAGAGATTATAGTGGTATAAGAAGGGTTAGAAACCTAATCTAAGTGAAACTATCTATCTACAAATAAACTGTGTCAAATTACAGTGTGATACTGATCCTTTATGAGCAACAGTTACAAGTATTTCCACATATATTCATTATGTTGAAGCTGACATGAATTAACTTACAGAGTTAATTACTGTTAATATTTTAATTATTATGGCAACATGATTCTTTCTAATTCTTTCTCCCATGCTGGTCTGAGAGTTAAAAAAAAACATAGAATTTACTAGTTGCTTCTCTTCCCGCACAGATGGTAAAAACCCATCGAGGGAACGGGCGAAAGTCTTAGGAATCATGTTATAGGCGATGGGGCTAGCAACCCATCACTATTTTGATTTTCCTTTCCAACTACACACCCTTAATCATGCTAAACATGGCCTTAAGGTTTTGTTACCTCTGGCTCTGTCCACCCCGTAAGGGATAAAGACGTGATATATGTATGTATGTACGTATTCTTTCTAATTAATAGACCCCGTTATCGAGCGAGCAGTTTGGAGGCTACCTAACATTAATGATGTGATGTGCAATGCCAATAAAAACCATTTTTAATTAGTTCAAATATATACATATACATGTATTCCAAATAAACTCTTAAGAATTACTCAAATGACTCTTGTGAAATCTGTTCAGGATTCCTATGTGTAAGAGTTCGTCATCTACTTGAAAAAATCCATTTTAAGTATGAAAATGATCACACTACTTCTACTGATGTAGGTAACTAACAAAAACTTTATGATTCTAAAGTAGGTACTGCAAAAGTTTTTTTATTTATTTTTCACATTCATTTACTAACTTATCAATTTTGGTTATTGTTGTAAGTCAGGGATTATTTTTGAATACTAAGTTCAATTTAGCATGCTCATGTTTTCCTT
The DNA here is from genome assembly GCA_949127965.1 of Pandemis corylana. Classification (NCBI taxonomy): domain Eukaryota; kingdom Metazoa; phylum Arthropoda; class Insecta; order Lepidoptera; family Tortricidae; genus Pandemis; species Pandemis corylana. Next base: position 7,593,926 of record OX421856.1, on the reverse strand, counting down.
TAGGATGGAGACAAAGTAACGAAAATTGGTTTCTTACGTTAAATATAGATAATGATTTATTTAAGCTTAACTTTGGGTCTTTTAGTTCTTTTATCGAACTGCTAATCGCTTCAAAAACTCGATTAAAAAGTTTTTATTGTCATTGCACAGCACTAATGGTAATGGTAGGTAGCCACTAAACTATCCACTTGGTAACAGGGTCTACCTATTAGAAAGAAAAAAACATTAAAACAAATTACTTTTAAATCCTTCAAAAACTTTAACTATCTGGGAAAAAATGGCTCCATTTCAAGTTGCATGCATTAAATAGCCTAAGCTTTGGTATACAAAAAAAAAGAGTATATAATTGGAATCAAAATTGGTTTAACCAAGTGGATTTTGTATACAGTATATATAAATTCATTACCATGTATGTTTAAGTCATCAAAATTGTCATATACTATGTATGTAGCTTTTCTTTCACCAGTCAGTGGATTGTAGTGAGTTCTTATCATGGGTAAGTTAATGAGTCACCTTCTTAAGAATAAAAAAGGTTTAAGAAACCAGTTATCAGTATTTGGTATCTTAGAATACTTGTCTGGAAGAGATCATTCTGAAGTGCTTATGCCCTTATCATAAGATGGTTCTTAATTGCATTTTGTAATTTTTTTACTGGAGCTTGAAAAAACTGTTTAATGTATACTAGGTACTGTTATTTAGTCCATAATGGTGAGCATGCCACTTGTTGATAATAGCCATCAATTTGTGCTGTACACTGCCATGTCATTTTACTGTCCTAAAAATGTAATAGTGACATGACATAATATTGTCCTACAAAATACATTTCATTATTGTTAATCTATTTCCCAATCAGTTTAAATAAACAGTTCTTAGGTAATATTCATATGTTTTAATGTAAGAAAAAAATCTAGCTCATGTACAACCAAAGAAAAAAAAGGGTCTTTGTGAATAATTAGACAGACAGACGGTACAGAGCAAATTTGCAGAGCAGAGATCCTTAATAGACTAACAAAAGTTTCGTAATGAGAGTATTACAGTCACCACAAAAATTTGTTTATTATTATGCTATACTGACATTATCATAAAACCCTACTAAAGACCAATAGTGCGCTCAATGAGACATAGAAAATATGAAATAATCCCAAGCTATGAACTCACAACTTCTTATAAATACAGTTTAAGACCATAAACTTTTATTGTATTTTTATCCTACGTCCTTTACTTAATAGGTGCTAACTCGAAAAGGTTAACAGGAAAAATCAAAGATTTCAATATCTTATTAGATGTTAAAATAACAAAATAGAATCACTGATGAATGATACACTGTGACAACAGTAAGTAACTATCTTCAAAATTAATATACAGGCAGCTTTTCAAGAATCAATTCTTATCAGCTAGCACCCACTAAGATTCTAATAAAACTGTCAAGGTTATAAACTAAATATCAGTAAAAGACTTTAAAAAAATCTCACCGAGCAGCAGCAGTTTGAGTTCTCTTCTGGCATCACGTTTGTCCTTCCGGAGTACCCGTTCTATTTCTTGGTTGATTCTTTTCTGTTCTTTGGCTTCTTCTGACATGCAGCAGTCCATGTTGCCTCAGGGCGGAGGGCCGCAGTCCTTCCACGCGCGCGGAGCCCTGTCCTTTCGGCAGGCCTTTCAACCAAGGCACACCACTCCTAGAAAATACATATTTCACAGTGACACGCCACCCCACGAGTAAGTAAACGTAACGAATATTCACAATTTCGCGTACCGCCGTCGCGACGCGCGAACAACCATCCGAACACGAAACGATTAAATACTAAAACCGACAATCCGGTCACTGGGTGTGGTGACTTATGATCGGTCATATACATATACGCTGCTGTCAACTGCCGACATAAACACTTTGAAATCCGTTTATATACGAGCGTGGAACCTTGCGAAGCGATCGTATAATCTTGTTATTGTAACTAGATTCAAGAAACCCATGGCTATTCCCCCACACGTGTGTATTAATAAGATTAAAACTGTGAGCAAATAGCGGATTGATGATACCTAGGTAATCTACTGATAACTAGAACGGCCTATGTCTAGGTTACGATGTGATTTGCCACTGCACAATAGACGTCGATAGAGGCTTCATTTATGCACCTTTTTACGTGTTACGTACCCGAATGTTTATCCATAGGGCACGATCAAATGTTCCACCTCAAATTATTGCACTAACCACGATTAATCACTCAAGTCATACAACGTCCGCCTCTCTCAATATGGCGCTGGGCGATTTTTGGCGATGTTCTGCGCGTGCGTTGTACGAGTATTATTAAAATAAAAAAATGTGCCAAAATTCAATCAAGTTAAGAAAATATATATATTTGGGAAAAAAAACCAGTAGCAAATCTTTCTCCCTCTCGATTATGAAAATCAGATATAATTTTCATTCTCATCAAAATAATTGACAGTTAAATGCATAATGTTGCTGTTCGTTTGTCACAAATTTACTAAAGCCGGTTATAATAATGATTCAATATTCTGTATTTGCTGTGGTATTTTTGATTGTTAACTTGTTCTGCAACATTTTACAGCATTTTAATGAAAATATTAGTTTTTTCAATATTTTTTAACGTAAGATATGAAATGGCATCCAAGACTAAATGCCATGGTCTTGGCCAAAATTTTATGTTTAAAAAGAAAACATTTAGTCTATGGTAATCACCCATAGAATGTCAATTTATGTCTCGATCTCGAACTAATCGTATGCGAACCATAAATGAAATATATATCATCGCATTAATCGTAGGTAAGCTGCATTTTATTGCAGCATTATTATTAAAAAGTTGAAATGGAAACATTGCTGAGGAATAAAAATTTTCTAGCACGCACACGTACATTTTTAAGATAGCCAGGGATAATAGGATAAGTAACAAACAAGTGTATTGAGTTGAATTCACGATTAAAGCTAAGAGCACATTAACAGAAAATTTAAGTTCGTGGCATCAAGATTAATCTACTTTGTGACGTTGTTTTGTGAATACTTGCAGTAGGTACCTCATTAGTTCTGCGGAATCAGTAAACCTAGCTAGTAATTAATTATTTGCGTCGTGAATACGACTGATAATTTATTTGCAAGCAAAACAGCTATTGACTTTAATCACCTGGTTTTTTTATAGATGGCGTTACTAGTAAAAATAGCTTACGCTCCCTTGTAGAGTAGAAGTACAAATCAATTTTTTTGCTGACGGTAGTAGTGTTTTTTAGAATAATAGCTGTTGCCCGCGGCTTCACACGCATTCCAGTTTTTTTTAAATGTTTTATCCCCGTTTAAACCTTCCGGACTTGCATGAATGTTTCAAAACCAAAATTATTCAAATTGGTACAGCCATACCCGAGTTTTAGCGAGACAAATGAAAAGCAATTAATTCACATTTATATATATGTAGGTATATAGATTACATTTCATCGTACCTTTCCCTACACGTATCTATTTTGAAACAAACACGTAAATACGAAGCGAATTAAAGTAATGATAATAAAGGTATAGAGGAGATGTGACAGACAACCCTATCACCTACTGATGTTGAGGGGTCAGATTACGCAAGGCGGCGCTTGGCGAACTTTGCATAGCATAACCACGAGCCTGAAATCTGGGTAGCACATACATCATAGGTACACACATACACATAAATATACATACTCAAACATAGTTGCATAACGTAGTAGGTAGCAGTAGTCTGCTGCGAGCTAAACACCACCCACACTAGGGTTTTTGGTTGATGTAAACGTAACGTACAAAAGTTACGGTTACAGCTCGTTGTGAGTATCTACCAGGCTTTAAGTTTGCTTTTTAATTTGTGAGGGGCTGGGAATCACCGCCTGCCAAGTTTTCAGTTTGTGAGAAATTATACGGGTAGCAGAATCTCGTGCAAGATCCGGCCAAATCGCATCATCTTGCTGACTAATCCTGCCGCCAAGCAGCAGTGCTTGCGCTGCTGCGTCCTGTGTGGAAAGATAGAGAGCCGACGAAATTACTGTCACAAGTTGATTACAAAAGGTAAGTATTCTTTCCATCTTACCGTAGCCCTCTTAGGCTAGAAACGCATTTGCAATAGGTACCTACTCTGATGTTACGCGCGGGTTTCCATGACACATTTTTCAAAATTCAAAATTCATTTCATATATAAAAATCTTAGGTCTAGTAACTAGTTACATGAAATTAAGTTATGGTGGTGATCAATGTGATCCACTTGCTCATATTTTGTCACCTTACCTCTTAAAAAAATGAATTGGTAGATGTTTGTTATCTAACTCGAACCGGTAATCGTCCACAGCATAACAACGCCGTAACCCATTCCACGTCGCTTCCTACCTTATTTGGCAATAGTTGGCAGCAGCAACGAAGAACACTTTGCTAGTAGGGAACTAGGTATATTACCTATAGCCCATCCAAATGGTGGGTATTGGGGATGGTCAATGGTCGCATTCCAAATCAAATCTCATTTTTATAATACCTACCTAACATGTAAACAAAGGCATGCGTATTGTTGAATTTAGAAGTGGGTCCGGGACTGGAAAGAGTTTTTAAAAAATAGTCTGACTCATATCACTTTATGTAATATAATCTAACATCTCATTGGACTAATTTTAAACCCAGCTATGGCATTGCAGCAATAGTCAAAATACCATTCGAAATTATTCGGTTTTGGAGAATACAACTAACCGATACGTTGAAGCGAAGCCATAAAGGTGTAATAAGTTAGTAACCTGCCTCACAATGTCGCTAGCTGTCCTAGACAAGGAGATTAACCTTGGCATAGACCAGCAGTAAGTAGTCATGTTACAACACAACTTGGTTACCAATACGGTCATTCTGGTTCTTAGAGTTCGTCAATGGTGAGTAAAAACGGATGAAAGTGGTACTTTCTATTTTTTTATGCAAAATAGTTGCCATAGATTCCAAAAAATTACATCAAAGCTTTGAGTGGTCACATTTCTAGGAAAACTTTTTTACGTGTGGCGCCATCTCTCGGCGAATGGCTGAAGCACTAGCTTAGTATACGAATTAAAACAAATAAATATCACTTGTAAAATTTATTTCAAAATGTCTTGTAAAATGTCTTCATAATTCGGAATACATTATTAGTCAATTTTATTGTCTTTTTAATGTCATTATCACAGTAGAAACCTATACCAAGACGCTTAAAACTAATGTAATGTTACTTATAAAATAATTAATAAAAATCATAATCTTACACGTTACTACAACGTCTGTTCTTTCTCTTTAGTCCTTCAAGTATTTATATGCGACTTTTGGAACCCTTTACTTAATAAACTTCTTCTAGCTTTTATTAAAGCAGACACAAAAAGAAAATATTGAGGAAGTACCTACTTAATTGTAAAAAATGTATTCCAAAAGATAGTCAGCTATCCGGACAGACAGATTTAAAGAGAAATGTAGTATTCTCGGGAACCGGGTCACTTTTCATACAACTTTCTACGGGAAGTGGCCCGGTTTCTTTGTTTCCGAGTATAGTTACTTACAAGCCTACAAAATTGCGACAGAAACCGAGACCACCATACAACACATACCATAATAAAGACAAATAGAGATGCATGACAAAGAGAAGCTGACTTAAACTACGCCTTAACGTATGCAATATTCATACACTTTTTCGCAAACAAGCATTAGCCAATACGTTAGTATAAATATAAACCAACTTCACTTTGCAGTTTGTAGTTCGCAGAACTCCGTCTTTACTTTTCATTTGTGTGAGTCATATACTTCGATTAGACAGCAGATACCGCACAACATTTTACTGCCTACTGCCTACTAGCGCCATCTATCGGTTTGTGCCATCATAGAATATTATAAATGTTATCTTCATACTAGGTAGACTTGATAAATCAATCGTCAAAAAAAACCATTATCTTCCGTAACAATGTTAGCGTACACCAATAGATAGTTGAAAATTTAACAAAATGTCATGACAATATTGTTATTTAAAGATTCTGAGTACCATTAAACACTCCTCCACACTCCTAATTCCAACACAATTATATTTACAGTTTAAAATTGTAAGTTCCTCAAAAAATTCTTATAGCAAATGCCTATTCTCTAGCACCGACTAATAAATTTTATTACACTTCCGCATTTTCTAAAGTTTAGCAAAACAATTATTATGAACATTCGAAATAGACAATACGTCAAATATATTACGTCGCTCCGGGCCCTAAGTAGCAATTTAACGCCCGCTATGCGAGCGCAAAATTTCCACTTCCTGGCAAGGAGAAGACGTAAAATTGTGTATCCACCTCGGGTGATGATAACAAATGCCTCAGGTCGCATGTTTATCGCCCTCGCCGTCGGCTTGTGCGACAAGTTCCAGCGATCTGAGACATCTTTTTTTAACCATCCTCGGAATGTCCTAAAACTAAGCCCCAATAGTGTCAGTGATGCGACGTGATTAACATGTTTATTAGGAGGGCATGTTTGTCAGAAGTTCACCAATAAACACAAGACCTTCTCGGCTAGTTCGTTACTTGTATGCTTTTCTAACCAGTCCAAGACCTTCATAGATTTGATGCCACTTAAATGAAATTAATTTAAACGCTAATTAATTCTTGGTTTGGTGGACTCCACCCACCGAACGCTTTTTCGAACTCCTTGGCGACAGCTATCGTGAGGTGGTCGTTCGCTTTGTTAGCTACTAGCTGCAGGCCCACTGGTAAGCCCTTGTCAGTCTGTCCTATAGGACAGGAGGTCGCTGGCAACCCTAAAATTCAAACGTCAACGGTTAATTGAAAAAGTAGGAAAATACCGCCCTCTCTTGGCATAACGTGGTAACCCCGAGGCTAATGAATGATTCGTATTTAATTCTGCAGATTACATTCTTCTATATTTTTGTAAATAATAGAGTTGTGTTGTGTCATCCGAGGGCTGAATGATACTACAAAATACATGTTATAAAAGTAGCTGTTAATAAACCTTACCTAAAGCGTTGAAAATGGTCAGGTACCCGCAGTTTAAGAACTTGTAATACACTCTGTAGTGTAAATCAGCCGGGTAAGGGAACGCGGGATATAGTAACACGGCGTCATCGGATAATGCGGCCTGTAAGGGACAAAAACATACATTATTCTTCACTCTTTCCTACGGGAATTGAAAATTTACTGTTATTACTTTGACTGAGCCATTAAGAAAATCTTTATGCAAAATGATTGCTTTAAAAGGCCCAACTGCTTTGTAGGTGGGGTTGGGTGTACATGAGAAACTCATTCAGCAATGTTTCACTTAATTCAACAGAGTGAAAGGGTAGTACCATATCGGATGGAGTATTAACGACAGTCACATAATGATTGTATTCCAAGTACGAATACAACGTAGCTACGGTAATAATAGCTTACAAATCAGGATTTAAGTTAAAATATAGTTTCTCATAGTACCAGTGTCACTACATCTTTTGGTTAAACAAGTTATGAGTAGGTAAGAATTAAAGTACTAACCCCAAACTCTGTCTTGATCTCTTCAAACATAGCTAATAGTTTGGCGTAGTAGCTCTTTGGTAGGGAATCGAAGAATTTCTGCAAAGGCCCATATGCAACGCAAGTGAAGTTGTGGTCAGAGAGACCGACCATCTTCTTAAGTACTTCAGGCCACACTGATACCCATTGGTCCCTATTTTTTGGGTCCGTGAAGATGTTTCGAACATTCCGAATATTCATTAGGACCCTTATGCTGATTTCCCACATGTGCTCCATGTTTTTTATTTTGAGCTGTAACAAGATGTAAGTATTAGAAAAACTATAAAGTCATCGTTTTTTTTTTAAATAAAAGCGCCATCTATAACATTTAAAATAAGTACTTCATTCTAGTATAGGTTTTGACCCTATTAAAGTAAGTAAGCCATTCCTGTATGAATGCTAATAATTACCTTATTGAAATATCTTGTTAACTGTAATACAATTAATCTTACTCTTATTTCACAATTCCTTACCTCTTTAACTTCAATGTCGTAAGTCTTTTTCATGTACTCTTTTGCCTTTTCCATTGCTTTTTTGACATCTGAACCGATTTTATTTGTGACGTTGCTGTTGTCCCCTTCCATATAGTAGAACTTCAACTTCGAAACGTCCACCTGAAACGTAAAGTTGGTCAACTTAAAGAATTTATCTATAATTTATTAGAAATACCATTCACAAATAAATAGAGATTACAAAGCAGTTTTGAAAGAAGACGGTGACGTGCGACATCTAAGTATTTCCTGACTACAAAGTTTGACAGACAAAGAACTTTATTCCTTTTCTCATAGGCACGGATTAATATAATGTTTAGCTGTAAATATTCGATATTTGAATCAGAGCTACGATGAGACAAGCTTAGTGGTGAATTAAAAAAACTTACAGGCTTGTCAAGTGGTACATCCGGTGCTCCAGGTTGTCTTAAAACCTTGAGAAGTAAACTCAAGTCTTCAGCGTATCGTGTTATAGGTCCCAAAGCGAAATACTCCTCAAAGTCCGATTCTGGGCAGTCTGGTACATGGCCTGTAAAATGAAATCATGAATGAATGCCAATTTACCGCTCGTAGCGCTATCTAGTGTTTGTGTGTTAAAACATTATGTTATTTCACCAACAGATGGGAGTAGCCTAACTAGTCACCAGTAGATGTCACTTAAATTATTTCACTTTGCCTACGAAGCGAAATTGTTCCAATCGTGGTCCATAGATGGCGCTAATACTTTAATTAGGTCACAGTCGCACAGTAGAGCTATTTTAGAAAGTAGAAATAGTTTACAAATCTTAGGGCAAGGCAGGTAGTTATTGATATCTTCGCAACGTGTTAATTTATATTTAGTGCTCATATCATGTTAGTAACAATTTTGTTTTGCTATTATTGGACCATTGGGCTTTGCTATCGTATTCGTATCTTCGGACCTACGAGTATCTACTAAATCAGAGGCTACTGCTGGTAATCAATCGCTACGGAACCTTTCGACAATAAAAGCAATAATGACCTAGGACATTTACGATATTTACTGTAAGAAAAGCGTTCTAAAGTAGGTCACATAATATGGTTTCATTGAGTAGACAATAACCTAAATAATTATACCAATTATTACCCAAATAATTGTTATAATATAAGTAGGTACATAATATATAAGTCATTACTTATTTTATTTGTGATAAGGTAAACGGTAAGCCACTCGGTTGAAAGATTCTGTATTGACATACCAGTATCCATGCCAATCCTAACTAATATTATAAATGCGAAAGTAACTCTGTCTGTCTGTTTGTCTGTTACGCTTCCACGCCTAAACCGCTAAACCAATTTTAATGAAATTTGGTACATAGATAGTTTTAGTCCCAGGGAAGGACATAGGATTGTTTTTATCGTGGAAAATTTCATAGTTCCCGCGGGATAGCGATAAGCGAGTTCTGTGCAGACGGAGTCTCCGGTAACCGCTAATAGTTGTCAGTAAAGTTGCTCCGGTTGTCCAATTAGCTTACCTTCCACTGACCATAATCTGGGAGTGGGCTTGTGTCCGAAAATGCCCGTAAACATGGGCGGCAGTCGCAGAGACCCAGCAATGTCGGACCCCACGCCCATTATTGACGCACCAGATGATATTAAAGCAGCCTGAAATCAAAAGCATATCTAATCAGATCAACCACACCCCCTAACTCTATACCTATTTCACTCTAATCAGGAGAAATATGAAGTCCAATTTCTTTTAATCGTAAATGCACCACATTGTCTGTGCTTGAAAGGTATGGGAAAGACCAATATCTAGTTTTTTTAATGAGATTTTAATTTCGAATTGAAGAGGCGATGAATTGAGAGACACCATCTCGATAGGTAGGCACTATAGATTTGCCGAATGAGGAGTTCGTAAAATGATATTAGTTGATGAAATGATTGGTAACCGCGGATAAATAATCAGAGCAATATTTTACTTCCATGCTGGTCTGGGAGCAAAGAAAAAACATAGAATGTACCAGCTGCTTCTCTTCCCGCGCAGATGAAAAAAGCCCATCAAGGGAATAGACGAAAATCTTAGGAATCATAGGCGATGCGGCTAGGCACCCATCACTATTTTGATTTCCCTCTCCACTTCCACCTATGCTCCCACAATCGTGCTAAGCTTGGCCATTGGGTCTTGTTACCCTTGGCTCTATCTACCTCGTAAGGGATAAAGACGTGATCGTGATTTATGTATGTATTGTACGTATGTGTAACATTTTGCTGACCTCTCCACCAGAAGACCCGCCGGTCGTGCGCTTCTGATCGTAAGGGTTCATAGTGATCCCAGTAACATTATTGTAAGTTTCCCAGTTCATACAGAACTGTGGGGTGTTGGTGACGGCTATGGGTATAGCCCCGGCGGCCCGGGCCAAGCTGATGATGGCGGCGTCTTTAGACGCAGGTACTCTCGTTGGACGAACGTTGCCACAGTCATTGCTCATGCCTGAAAAGAGGAAATGAGGTTAACCAGTATGGAGAGAGTGAAAAATTCCATTCAACCGATTTCGGCTACGGCGACCAGTTCGACTCCTAGTTGGTTGCCGATCTTTGACGTGAACTCCGCGAACAATGAAGGCACCGAAGACAATGAAGGTGGACCGACGACATCGTGTGGTATTGTTCATTATGGTGTGCTAAGGAAAAGGTCTTTGCTCAATAGTGGACGTCTTCCGGCTGATGATGATGATGATGAATGAAGGCACGTGAGCACAACGTTGACTAGGTAGCGAATGACAACAACTGGCAAAGTGAAAAATATAGAGACATTGAGAACAGACTTTTAGTTGGTGAAGAGCTCTTACGTCACGATAATTCGGAGACGACCATAGTTCCTGTACTACGTACTTGGGATAAGTAGATTTCCAGAAAACGATAAAAGTCAGTTTGTCAGAGTGGCAGGGTGGAATTGAATGCGAAAGGTACAAGATCGGAAGGAATGGCGAGCATTGGATAAAATATACCTACTCTCAGCATTGGGTGGATTATGATTGAAGGAGAAGAGAGAGAATTCACGAAGTTAATATCAGGAAATATTAAGTATAGTCATACCTTCAACAGCTATGCTCTCCTTAACAGTCATAGGAACTCCAAGTAATGGGTACTCCTTTGCTAGCTGCTCTGGTGTCCTGTCTGTAGAAGCTATCATCTTGTCTATACTCCTGGCTTCCCTTAAAGCCTGATCGTACCGTGGCTCTACTATGGCGTTAAGGTAAGGATTTGCTTCCTTACATCTCTCTATGTAGGCTGATACTACTTCTTCTGAGGTGATCTGAAAATTAAGTTGACATTATAAGACAAATTATTATTAGAAGTGGCTCCGACAAATCACATTAGTGACAACCTTCCCTTGTCATGTGGCAATATGACGCGAATTTCATCTAATGTGATTGGTCGATTCAGTAAGTCTTCTCTCCGCTTCCATTGATTCGCATCCTAGAGCGTTACGGTACGTAGGTATGCGCTTGCGCTATAAAGAGAAAAACTTCGCTCGGAGGGTCTAACTTTGCTCTAGTAGACGTTTTGTCTAGGATCTTAGGATAATAGTAAGAGAAGTTTCCAACCATTATATTTGGTAGGTGTAAGACAGACATTAAAAGAAGCTGTCGTGGATTCAAATCCATTCGAATCTGTACTTCTACATCTTGGTTCCGAATGATTCTCAACAACATGAAGCAACTTGTTTCTCACCTGTTTATTCCTAATCATCATTGTAAGTGTAGTTGCAGACTTGAAAAGTATGGGGTTGGTTGGTGGAGGGCATTTCCTAGTTCTCCGTATGTTGAGGAGGTACGTCAGGGGTCGAACTCCGATGGCGATAAGGGAAACCAGGAACCGGAGAAGCCATCGCATAAATCCGTTCAGCATTATTGTCTGAAATATATTAAGAGAAAAGAAAATGAAGAACACATCCAACGACTAATTCTCGTTCTACTTATCGCAGTTTCACATTCGCTTTGAACTCCAGCTGCAGAGTAGAGGCGGTATTAAATAAGGGAAATAAGGGAGGCTTTAATTACTAGATGTGGCCTGCGTTTTTGTTTGGAAATAATTCTTCCACAAGAACTATCCACTTTCCTGGATAAAAATCACCGTTGTCCTTGCTCGGATTTCAATTATCTCTGCACCAAATTTCAGCTAAATACGTTTAACGGTTTAACAGTGAAAGTATCAGAATAAGCTAACTTGATTAGGTAAAAATAAAATAGAAACCGTTAAATAGAAGCCGTTTATAAATACCTACCTGCACCTCAGGCCCTATTAGGTATTATTTTTGGAAAAGTATATTAAAGTTACATCCGAACGTTTTCCAGAAAAAAGTCCACATGATAATTTTTTCAAGAATTTAAATATGTTGGGTTCTTCTTATTCAGACTCGTTTACCCTATCGATACAAGCAAACATTAGTCCCAAAATGTCCATTCCATTTCGGCACTTTTTTCATATAGGTATGTATGCAACGTGACGAACAGGACAAAAATCCATACCTATCTAGTAAAATCTGGGACATATTTTTTCTTGTATGAGAATCGATAAGGTAAACGATTCTGATTAAAACAACCCAAAATATTTATATTTTAGAAAAACTGTAATAACACGTGGACTTTTTTTGGAAAACGCTCACCCACAATGTTGTATCGAACGTTAACTAGATTCTTTATCAAATGTTTCGAAATAGTAACCTTTGTATCGCACGCTCTAATTGAATACATCGCGCAACAGAATAAAAACATGAATGAATTCCCGTGAATTAACTTGATACAATTGTTAATCATATTTTAGCTACTTGAGTACACTTTTGTATTAGTTCTGAAACTTGTTATAATTTCCAGCGTTAGGACAATCTCTGTTCTCACTTAATTTAGTCATTAGTTAGTCACTACTATTATCATCTGCTTGATCTTCATTTTATTCTACTTTACTTGCAATTTCTTAATTAACTAAATAAATATATATCCGTGAAACTTTAGGATTGGCGTTAAGCTTTACGTAGTATATATAAACCTTCACGTTTATTTTATAAGTAAAGTTAATGGCATTGATCAGACGGAAAATATTATCGTGATACTGGCATGTCAATGTAGGATCGTGGATTTCAAAACAAGCGGATTTGCTACGACGCGCATCAATATTTCGTGATATACATGGATGACACGATAATATTGTCCGTCTAATTCATGCCAATTACTTTGAATACCTTTGTGGCTACCACCGTCACACCACCACCAACAACACTGGACACATAGTACTGCCCTTTCCCGACGGGTTTGGCCAAGTAAGGGGGATACACCAAATTGTAACTGTTCAAGAAAATCTCACTGAACACAAAAGTCTGATAAACGCAGGCACTCAGTACTATTAGAAACGTTCTCGTACAAACGTTAATACTAGCGTTCGTGAACGTAGTACATATTACTATTATTGAATTCATTATGTATGAGATGATAACACCAGACGCTGTCGACTCCCCGTTTTATACTAAAAGGTCATCGGTAGAAGCCGCCTTATCACATTTTATGTAAACTATTAACTCATTAGGGCTAATATGATTGTATAAATGTCTCTGCAGTTTATTTATCGCATACTCGGTTTTGCTCTCGACTTCGTGTGCCATCGTCTTTGGGTGAACAATTATTAAAGTTTTTCTAAACAAAATTGGTATTATTGTTTACAAGCTACCACTAATACTATGTTTATTTGTGACTAGCTGTTGCCCGCGATTTCATCCACGCAGAATTAAAATCTATAGCTTAATTCATCAGGGATAATTCAGGATTCTAACGGTGAAAGGATTTTTCAAATCGGTTCAGTAGTTTCAGAGCAAACAAAAACAAATACTCTTTATTGAACACCACAAATCAGTACAAAACAATACAGAAACAAAGAACAAAGTATGGCGGTCTTATCGCTTAATAGCGATCTCTACCAGACAACCAATCAGATAGACAAATAAGTTGGAGACAGTTTAAGTAGGTGGCGGAAACAAATAGACAGGAGAAACGCAGGGATAATAAAAACAACAATACTAACATAAATACAATACATAGCTAAATAAACAAAGTAAAATAATACATACATACACACATACACCTACACATCACATAACATTGTTATATAATACTTAAGATAAAATAAATATGAGAATGTAATAACGAAAAAAATTATATACATATATATACGAAGGCCATATAGCAGAAAAGGATTTGATCAGAAGAAAAAAGAAAAGAAAAGCGACTATATACGGGAAGTGGATTCAATTAGTGATAAATAGTGAGATTTGAGTTAATTTTTAAAAATAGGTAGGTAGAGTTTTAGCTCGTCTTCACACAAAAACAATCAAATCTTTCCTCTTTATAACATTAGTTTATACTAATAACCTAAGTGATGACCGGATAGCCTAGTGGTTAGTGTAGTGACCCTGACTATGAAGCTAAAGGTCCCGGGTTCGAATCCCGGTGAGGGCAGACAGTTGTATGATGAATACGAATGTTTGTGCCCGAATCATGGATGTTGTATGCATTTAAGTATGTATTTATCTACATTATATATTATATAAGTATGTTTATCCGTTGCCTGGTACTCATAGTACAAGCTTTGCTTAGTTTGGGGCTGGGTCAATTGGTGTAATTTACTCGCCAAATTCGATTGGAGCAATTGCTTTTGTCACTTATTTCCTGTCCTGTACCGCTTGCTTTCAAAAATAATTTCGGCCCGATACGCGTTCCTGACAAAAACTGCCTTAACTAACGGACGCACAACAAAGTGATCCGAAGGGCTCCGTTCTTGCCGATTTAGGTATGGAACCCTAAAACACTGCAATCGTGCTAGCCTCGTTTCATTACATTTTATTATTGGTAACACGTGCTAACAGACCCTTCTTATCTGTAGTTAGTCACATACCATCTGTTAGCACAGAAGATTTTCTTTGTTTGTCTTCAGTTAGTTTATTTAGGTTGATACCTATAGGTACTTGGAATCATGTCATAGGCGATGAGGCTAGCAACCCATCACTATTTTGATTCAATTTTCCACATATACGCCCACAATCTTGCTAAATGTGGCCTGTAGGTACCTGTTACCTTAGGCTCTGTCTACCCCGTAAGGGATGAAGACGTGATTTGTGTGTGTGTGTGTGTGTGTGTATACTTACTTCGGTCTTTTGAGCTTTTGTCTTCTTTCGTATAACTTGAAATATTTTTAAGTTGGTTAAGTAGTTGAAATTTGCTATGCAGATATTTTCAGCCCTGATGACATGGGATAGTTGTTATTCCGGAAAACAGCATAGTTCCCGCGGGATAGTGAAGCGAATTCTGCGCAGGAGTCGCGGCGCAACAGCTAGTATTAAATAAACAAAAAATAGTTTGTCTCAAATCTTGCAGGTTCTTGGATATGGCAAAAATTGTATACCTACTTGTGGAAATACACAATTTTTGAATACGGCTCGCGAGCTCCAAGAACGAAATTTGGGCTTCGGGTAAGATCGGCCGATTCAAGTATCAAACCCAAGGGAGTGAGTGAGACAGCGAGACAGACCCGATAAGGTCTCTTCAAATACTAGTATATCTAGGTATCGCAATGTACTCTACCTTTTTTTTTTTTTTTTTGCGGCGGAAAAATGCGTTACGCATACGACCGCGCCGTGGGGACGGCGCGGAAGTTATGTGGGACTCTCCTCCCCGGCCCCCCCCCCGAGCGGAGGGAAGCGGAGGAGGCCTACCCACTAAAAAACCGCCGGTATTCCCTCTCTGCCATTGGAGAGGCGCCGTGGGAGCATAATGGTGTCACCACGCACACAATGTACTCTACCTAAATTTACTAAGTTAGTTCCATATTATTCTGCTACTTACCTCATTATCAGCTATAGAAGCCATTTAAAAAAAAAACGTTTACAATATATGAATATATTAATTGACCAACTAACTTTATTTGACAAGATCTGCACAGTAACTGTTTCATCTCAAAATCCGTCACCAAATCAAATTGGACGTGATGATAAAGAATAAGGTGTGTTGGCAACAATTGATTGTTAGATAATGTTATCTTTTAAGAACAGTGGACATTGATTACTGTTTAAGATAATCGTCGTGAACCGCGTAAAAAATGCCTAAGTTTAAGATAAGTATTAGGTACTATATACATACATAAATCACGTCTTTATCCCTTACGGGGTAGACAGAGCCTAAGGTATCAAGACCTAAAGACCACGTTTAGCATGATTGTGGGCGTATGGATGGAAAGGGGAATCAAAACTGTGATGGGTTGCTAGTCACATCCCCTATATAAGATGATCCCTAAGATTTTCGCCCAATCCCTTAATGGGCTTTTACCATCTGAGCGGGAAGAGTAGCAACTGACACATTCTATGTTTTTTCTTTGCTCCCAGACCAGCATGGAAGAATTACTGTGCCATAATTATTCGTGGGGTTTTCACGTTTTTTTTAAATCAAAATCATACTGCGCTGTACCTTGTAACTTTTAGCGCCATCTATTAGCGGACGATACAACTAATCGTTTCTTTAAATTAGAAACGGACGCATTTCATAATCATTCGCTAGTCGCCATTGCATCTAACAACAAAAGTCGTTCATTTTAACGTTTCAAATGCAACAATGTCTTATTTTGAAATGTGTCGCTTTTGCATTTAATCGGGGTAATATTAACGAAATACCCACAACCATGAATACCTACTCTAGGCAAACATCGGAAACACAAAAAGATATTCATGTCGTATTCGTTCATATGAATGCGTTCTATACATATGTTTACCAAACGTGTTGAGCCGGCATTAGGTATATTCTCTCTCAAATTCGAAATCCTATATTAACATCGCGCTATCATCCTACTCGCTCACACTAAAAGTGTTTAATAGACTGAGAGAGACGGTACGTTAGGAAGTTTGAGTTCCGAATTTCGAATTCAATTTTCGAAGTTTGCATCGTACTGTCTCTCATTCTCAAATTAATGGCGACGACACAAACCGAATTCGAAAATCGAATTTCGGTGTAGCCTCCCAGGTCGGCGAAGTCACATTAAATATGAGAATAGGCACCTACCTATATATGTTTGAGTACAACGACCATCTTGACTCTGTTTGTTTCTTATAAATATTGGTATAGCCAGCACAGTCGATGGTGTAGTAATAGTGGATTGTTCAAAACCATGTCAGTTGGTCAGGCGAGTCCGATGCGCTTGCGCCACTCTCGACTTGACCGATTGTCGGCAGTGCCGGCTAGCAAAATATGCGGTTTCCCGGTCGGCTGTGACCAAGACCGGCATCTAAAAGACGCAAAATTAAAAATCGAACGCTTTTTAAAATTAGCCAGTATTTTTTTGATAAATATGTAGAGATTTATTGTTATACTTACTTATTTCATATTTTATTTCATTACCTAGTACTGTTATTATTTTTAAATTTGGCTTTGTATTTGACAATGTATTTTAATTACATCATTTTACTTAAATTGTCCGATTTGTGATTATATTGATTTGTGTGTGTAAACTTAAACTACAATGATTGTACTTATGATTAGCTAAATTAAATATTACAAATTTGATACTAATAACATTGAGCGAAGATCACTTTTACGTTGTATTCTCTGATATACGAGTACGTCGTATATTTGGCGTTGAAATGGTTGAATATCTTCGGAGTCGCGCTGACTCGTTGTAGTAAGTACCTACCTACTTCTGTCTAGTTCAAGTAATTAAGCACGCATACATTCGTACACATTGCATGCTAGGTTTCGTAACGGATTTTACAACCTTGATGTTACTTGGTTGCAGCGAAGGACAATACAAATGACAATTGAAAGTAACATGACTGAAACTAATACAATTAATGAAACCGTAGAAGGAAAAAGTATGTTTCTAGACTAAAGATATTGAACTAAAAAATCTCTGGGGATTATTGGAATACCAAATGAATTTTCATGGCTTTTTACGTAGATTTAAAACTTGGTTTCATCAAAATCGGACATCTTAGTATTAATAATATAAATATAATAAAATATAACATTATTATTACTGTTACATACAAACGTACACAAATCAAGTCTTTATCATGATTGTGGTCGTATCTATAGGCGGAAAAGGGGAATCAAAATAGTGATGGGTTGCTAGCCGCTTTTTTATTATTAACCTGAGCTATTAAGCTTTTCACTACATAGTTTAAAACAAAGTCGCTTTCTCTGTCCCCATGTCCCTATGTATGCTTATATCTTCAAAACGACACAACGGATTTTGATGCGGATTTTTTTAATAGGTAAAGTGATTCAAGAGGAAAGTTTTTATGTATAATTCTACGCAGACGAAGTCGCGGGCAGAAACTAGTATTATTATAAACCTGAAATAAACAAGAATTTGACCACATAACCTATAGAACCGGTTAGTGATTTGCTAATCATCCGCTGGCTAGTATTCGTACCAGAATTAATTTAAGCCTTGATATATATATATATATCCTCAGCGGATGACGTCAAACGCCGAAAGTATAGCTCGCTTGGAGGCAGCTATATATTTGAGGCGTATGGAGTCGAAACTCTGGGGCCATGGGGGCCAAGCGCGTGCCGTGTGTATAAAGATATCTCGGCGTGCCTGAGGCCTCCCGTGACCAGAGGGCTGGCCAATATTTCGCTCAGCGAATACCATTGCCATTCAACGTGGCAATGCTGCCAGCCTTCTGGGCTTCCCTACTGGCGACGATTTGGGAGATTTTTTTTATCTTTAATTTAATAGTAGTTTCAGCTAGGTTTAAGTTATTTTTAAGTTTGACTGTTTTTTATTAGTTATGATTTCTTTTTCTTTTCCAATAAAATACGAGTAAATTATTGTATACTTATTCTCCATTCCAATCCATTTTAACGCCTTTGTAATTAAACCAATTCCATAATATATGCAATATTAACATCACATTCACCAAAATGTTAAAGGATCATTCCTGATTTTCTCACAACATTTTATAACAATCATACATCAATCATACAATACTATGATATTACATTTTCTTGAAAGTGATTTCTGCTAAAAATAACTAATTTGAATAGATACCTAATCACAAAAGTGCAACCTTGTGGATACAAATTACTTGTATTAATGTTTGGTAGGTGTTTGCGATTCAGTCATTACATTATAATTATTGCGTCTTGCATCTAATTACTGTAAAACTGGTTTGTGACTAGAAACTTGAAATTAGGTAAACATTAATAGCTGGAGTACCGTAGAAGTGCAATAAGAAGGAGTTATAGAAAATCCGAAGAGTTATGGAATTAAGGTAAGGTAAACGCAGCTATAAAGTACCATCAAAAATCTCTGGGTATTACCGGTCCATTTATGTAGTTTAGTTTGCAATTTTAAAATTTAAGCTATTTATGGGTTGGTATGCTAATACGCCTTTGTGGTAACATATTTCATTTTACGAAGCCATTTTGATTTTACAATGACCAAATAAATGTTTAAAGACGATTTTTTAAAAGCGTAACTTCTGCATCCATCGCGTACCGTTATTAGGAGATTGGTTGCAATAAGAGCAGGAACAGTCGCCAGAGGCCTTATTATATAAGGTACTTGGAATTACAATCCCATTCACTGTTGTTTTCTGTCAAACGGTAAAGGTTGAGGGTAGAAAGAGATGGTGAATGCGATCGCACACAATAAGGCTTCAGATTTTGAAATCACATCTTTAAAATTGGTTGACATGACACAATGGTTTAGACCTGGAGGGTCACCATGACGTCTTAATGCGATTCAATTCCAACTTAGTTCAGGTTTCAGGTCAGATCTGACAGCGAGCGCACCTAAACTGAATCGGAATTGAATCGCATTGATACTAAGTATTCCGAATTCAATACAAATCACCCCACCGGCCTTGTATTTTATACGCGTTTGGAAACAAACAAGTCCCCCAAGTCCATTTAAAATTGAAATGTAATAATCCTAGTTTACTTTCAACATGTTTCAAATATTGACCAAACGGTGAGTGTGAGCGAACCTTTACGGAGTGACGTGATCAGTGTTGTGTGCTGCCCTACATTTGACAGTAATAAAAATGACGATGAAAACGAGGGTAGTTGTGCGCCGCTGTCAGTTGCGTCGAGCAGCCGCGCGAACAGAGCGCTGGCGCGCAGTGTTCGTTTCGCTGCCGCCGGGGCGAGCGCTCCAGGAAGAAGGACTACGGAATAGTCCGAAACATGTCGAGCATCACTCGACTTTTTATACGTGAGTTATCCGTTTATGTGTAATAATCCTAGTTTAATTATTAGGTATAAAATGTCGTGAGATATCAAGTACCAATGTCGTGTCGTGAGATATCAAGTATGATCCTTCAACATTCCTGTGGATGTGATGATAATTGCATACAATTAGGTTGTGATTGTGTGGGAATTTAGATGAAATTGGTTTGTTAACAAACGCATATAAAATCGGTTTGAAACACACAATAATTAATTTGGCATCTGTTTTAGAACTTCTAAATAAACCTAAACAAAGAGGGGTGTTATGAGTTTAACGTCGTCCTCTCTTTCTCTCTCTCTCT
Organism: Pandemis corylana; assembly: GCA_949127965.1. Taxonomy (NCBI): domain Eukaryota; kingdom Metazoa; phylum Arthropoda; class Insecta; order Lepidoptera; family Tortricidae; genus Pandemis; species Pandemis corylana. Next base: position 7,573,400 of record OX421856.1, on the reverse strand, counting down.
CTCTCTCTCTGTGTGTGTGTGTATCCGATTTCGATGCGGTTTTTTTCATTAGAAAGCCAATTTCCTGTCGGTGGTTCTTACCCTTGCTTGGTAAAAATCAGTCCAGCGGTTTGAAGAATATCAGCTCTTTTCCAAAGCGATGTTTAGCATTTTTGACACAAAATTGTTTTTTATGTGTATTGTTTACATACTCGACAGATGCGTGGAGGGTTAAAATTTTTTTTTACAACTAGTTTTGCCTTATATCTGTGGCAGTATGTCAAGATCATTTCGCAAATTATAAGAGCAACTCAGCGGCTGTGTGTCAAATGCGAGGTTAAATGACGATGAGGATATTTTGACACACACTTAACATTACTGATACTTCTGGGGTCCAATTTCTGAAAGCACCACGCGAAAATATCGAAAAGATGTACTGAATTTGAAATAAGAGTAGAATGGATGAAAATTACAGATCTGTATGAAATAAAAACATAGGTAATTTATACAAGTACATAGGTTGGTACCTATTGGTTAGAGAGAAGATTTTCAGCCATATGTATTTTGAAGACATATAAACAATGAACGAAGTAGCAGCCTTGTTGTTGTAATTGAAGCCATATTTTTTTAATGATTAGGTAGCTTTTTGCGGAAAACAAACAGTCATAATGATATATAGACAGTGACAGTAGGTATATTAATTAAATATATTGAACTTGACCCCTTTTCCTATTTATATATTTGGAGGAAAAAAAATAAGTAGGAATAGAAATCAGGATGACTTATAATCGTTTCGACCACTTTTTAACAAATAAGTTGAAATAACTGTTTCGCAATTTATTTCAATAGATATTTTTTATGACTTCTAAGCGATAACCTTCTTCCGCAATTTCATTCGAGTTAATGTTTTTGTATAAGATTATTCAAAATATGATCCTACTTAAATTTTAAATAAAATATCAAGTAATAAGATTTAAAGGACACCGCAAAGAAGTAAGTTTACCTAACAGAAAAAAGTTACTGTAAAGTTATTATTTTGCGCCAACTTTTGGCTTCGATAAAAGTGCACTTGGCGCGAACGCTGGCCAACCGATTACGGTACTTACAAATGAAAGAGATATTGCCGTAACTAGCGGAACACGAGAGTTTAGAGTATAGGTACCCAATACTTTCTATTAATTATTATAAAACCACCAAATCTACGTAATACTTTACTACTTATGTATTTATTTAAAATCCAATGGAAATGCAAAGCGCACTTACCCTTAACTTACCTTCGTTGTTAAAAAAAAAACAAATTACCACACACAATAAAAACTTTACCTTTTTTCAAGAGCTTCAACACTGGCACAAAATAAATCGAATTTATATTTCGAGTCAAGCGCGACGCGTCCGCACCGCACCGTTCTGTGGACTTGACTTCGGAACACAATTTCTTGGCAAATAATTCGTCAAGCGTAAACCGGATATGTGGCCACCGGCCACTGTTCACTTTATTCACGTATTGCGTACAATGGTGGAACTAATTCTAGAAAAGTTAAGGTAATTCTTTCAGTCTTAGTTATTGAGTTAGGGCAGGTGAAAGTTTTACCGTTAGCCGTTAGTTAGACCATTTTAGTCGCATTTAGAGCCGGTGACGTCGGCAAAGCCCGTATTCATTTATGGTCTTGTTTTTAATTACGTCCTTAATGATTATAAGACAGTTACAAGAACATAGTAATTTGTTAATTACTCTTTTAGCATTTTGCACGTCATAAAGACGGGTCAACTGGTCATTATTTTGACAATTAGTACCTATTTGACGTTTCTATCATTATGTAAACTTATTACAATCTACCCAGTTGCAAAAACGTACGCCGTTCCAACTAACGCAGTTGCATCACACGTTACCTCAAGTCCACAGTCATGTACACATAGAATTGTGAACTATGTGCCTAGACAAACTTTTGTTAAATAATTCAGATTTTTTAAATCGTTTGTTGTTTGGCTTAGATAACCAATGAATATCTCATTATCGTATGCATTGAGCTATGAACCAGGAGTCTGATTTCATGGAGAAATATAGTCTAAAGACTAAAAGATTTGTTTACCGTTGTCCACAGTTTATTCAATATGCTATCTTGCTCCATCACCAGAAAGTTGCGTGATCCCTTTACTTTTCACGTCTTAGTCGACAGAAGCGCTTGCGCCTCTTTCCTATCAGAATTTTGTCCGAATGGCAAATAACCAACTGCCCGTCCAGAAGTCAAAGCTTATTCCGGGCCATAGAAAATCCGTATCGGCTTCCGCCACCCATCTTCGCAGGTGGCTTTTGAGTGTAGGTATATTAGAGGCTGATCTGACTGTGACGCAAACATGCACATGCACTTCTGGCATCAGGTATCATTATGTGTACATGTAGAAGTTCGTCGTTATTGTCGCTCTCGCGCCGGTCAATGGGAGGCATGCGGCATAACTGTAAGAGAGAGTTTTCGCAGGAGACAGTGAATTTGTGAAACAAAACTGTTTCTAGACTCGAGACATGATTTACTTCCCATAGAGTAATTTGTTGGGCTGATGATCGGGAAAAAGATCTTACGGTAAGTGTGCTAAGTGTAAGTTTTTTTATAATATAATACGCCGGTGGCAAACAAGCGTACGGCAAGCCTGATGGTATGTAAAAGCGGCTACCGTAGCCTACGTTTTTGGTCACAAAGTACGTCTCGAACGCTTGCGTTAAAATGTTAAATAGGTACTATGAGAACCTTACGGGAGCAGTTTTAATGCATTTTCAATTCACAACTATAGTAATTGAGACCTTTACGTCAGTGTTAGAGACGTTCTTTTATGTGAAAACTTATACTCGAGGCTAGGACCAAATCTAGCCGGATCGTGATCGACTTAACCTTTTCGCTCCCACGTCAAATACAAGAGACGTCACCCATACGCCAGTCTTCTTTATTGCGATGCCTTAAGTTGTACCAAAACCCAATTGAAGGAAGGTTGCTTTTGCATTGGAGTAATGGACGTATAGGTCGTTGGCGTTGAACCTGCGGTGCTGATATATGTTTCGTTGGCGCCGAAAAGGTTAAACCTAATCGTGAGTTAAACTCTTTAATTTTTAGTTTTTAGGAAAGGATATTAAACGTAGGTTAGGTACTAGAACTACAGAACTCTTTTATCGGAAGACCAGCGCTGGCTGCAAGGCCAGCATTATACTGAGATGGGACCATTTCGTGATGTATGTCCTAATGTTTTTTATTTACTTCTTTTTTGTTTTTGAATTAGCTATATGTCACGAATAAATGTTTTCTTTCTGTCTTTCTTCTTTCTTATTTTTAAACTAGCTAGCTGTTGCCCGCGACTTCTTCTGCGTGTGTTTTTTGTGATACTTTATGGCTATTCTCGATATCAATATTATTATTAATGACTATTATGACTATTAATAACTTCGTCACGTGAACCACTGAAAGTGTACGAAACTATACTTTTAGAATTACGTCATGGAAATAATAATTTGTTATACGAAATCTTGAAAACAAAAACAGGTGTAAACTGGGTAATGACTCAACACATTTATTTATACGTTAAATATTTTACAAATAGTTTAATTTATAGTTTTGTTTATAGATTACCTGTTTGTCAGCGCACAGATGCCACGAATGTCATTGCCCTCGTACAGTGGTATACCGCGTACCTATTTAATATGGAGTGGCCGCCGACAGTTCGAGCCACTGGATGTGGCTTCGCTTGGTTTTTGATCCAGAGGTCAAATTGTCTGACGCACTCGGAAACAAGCGTATTCGCCATTTCTTTTTGCCAAACGGTATAGGATGAAGGTAGAAAGAGATGGTGAACGATATTGTGCGCGCTCCCTGGTAGGATCCCGTTCTGTTTCCTCAACTATTACATGTAAGAGTTGAATAATCAGAATCTCTTCTGTTCTGAAAAGTATAGTTTTTACGATACGTTTGTACTGCGTCCAAACGACTGGACTACGTTTTTGGGGTACCGTACCCCAAGATGTCTGTCCGTTTGTATGTCTCAAGACAGTTTTCACTGAACGATAGATTGAAGAGTCAAAGCAAACACTTTTTATTATTAAGTGCTAGCTTCTGCCAGCAACTTTGCCCGCGTAGAATTATACTTAAAACTGATTTTGATAGTATATTCTACAATACTTAATTTCGAGTATTTACGTTCTGACTCCAGCCAGCTACGACCTTTCAAATGTGTATCGCAATCCCGCGGGAATTATGCAATTTTCCGGGATAAAAAGTAGCCTCTGTTTTAATCTAGGATACAAGCTATCCCTGTTCCAAATTAAATCCAAATCCGTCCAGTCGTTTGTGGTGCATGGGAGAGACTTGTACGGTCAGTGAAGACAGCCCTGAGAGCCTGTCTAAATAACAGAGCCATTAAAGAGGATGTCCTAATGACACTTCTTTTAGAAGCAGAATCCATCATCAACGCGAGACCGCTCACCTACATCGCATCATCACCTGATACTCCCGAGGCGTGTGAAGCACAAACATACACACTCATTCACATAGTCACAAACTTTCGCGTTTACAATATTAGTAGGATTTTCCTAAATCACAAATTTTGAAACCATCAACAGCTTAGGTAAGCCTACAAGCATGTTTCTTCTTTTTTTAGTATGGCCCCATCAATCGATCCGATGATTTCGCCAATGTCAAAGTAATAAATACAGTATTCAAAAATCTTGAACATTAATATCGGCAACGTTGTACGATAGAACATGATCAAAAGACCCCTCCCCCTCGTCGGGCTCTTAGCCTACGGATAATGATATCCCTCAGAATCTGCCAGGAAATTATTAACCGATTTCCAGGGTGCACCGGACCAAGCACTGCTCTTCCCCCCGGATCCAAAAACGAATCGCAGCTCTTGACCACACGCGGCGGAGGCAACCGAACTCGCACCCCTACAAGCATTTATTTTTGTGAGCTGTGTTGAAGTAATTGAAGTGACATTCTACGTATGCAAGGTTACAAGCAGGTAGGTAGATATACGAAATGTTTTATTTTGGCAGAGGAGGTCAACCACAGCTGACCCTAACATAATATTTAACGTGCAAACTTTTACGTTTAGGTACTTTAGCTTATTCATACTTTAATTTTATGTACCTACTATACCAGTGGCGTGGCGTCAAGTATATCAGAAGGCAAGCCAAAGGGAATTTAACTAGCCTTTTCCTCTAATTCTGCACAATAAAAGGGCCCAACTGCCTTAAAATAGGCAAGCCGGTGGGAATCGAGTTCTGTGGGCGCCACGCCATTGACCTACTTATTATATTAATGTTGTCTTCTTTTTGACACAAACATACATACATACATACATAAATCACGTCTATTCCCTTACGGAGTAGGTAAAGCCTAAAATAACAAGACCTGAAGGCCACGTTTAGCATGATTGGCGTATAGAAAAGGGAATCAAAATTGTGATGACTTGCTAGCCGCATCGCCTACAATATGTTACAAACATACCCTTTGCTTATGTGCATGTATGTATTTATGTACCTATGTAAGTAGCTCTTTATGTGCAAAAAAAAGAACTCGCACACATATATGAACTATCTTATCCTATTCCCCTGGAATAAAATGATCTGTATACAAAATTCCAACTAAATTTATCGGTTCAAGAGTGAAGAGGTAACGGACAGTGGCGGACCGCGATTTCGTCTGTGGAGAATTCATTTATCGTATTACCCGTGGGAATTGTAAAATTTTCCGGGATGAAAACTAGCCTATGTCCTTCCCGGGGCCTCAAACTATCTCCATGTCCTGGTAGGTTGAGAAGTTTACGCATAAAAGCAAAAGTAAGAAATAAACCAACAAACTCACATTCCAAATGCTTATTGTACGAAAATAAAAAAAACTGGTTCTTCCATTGCTGGTCCGGGAGCAAAGAAAAAACATAGAATATACCAGTTGCTTCTCTACCCGCGCAGATGGTAAAAGCCCATCGAGGGAATGGGCGAAAATCATAGGAATCATGTTATAGGCGATGAGGCTAGCAACCCATCACTATTTTGATTTCATTTTTCACGCCCACAATCTTGCTAAATGTGGCCTGTAGGTATCTGTTACCTTAGGCTGTCTACCCCGTAAGGGATAAAGACGTGATTTGTGTATGTGTATGTAAAAAAACTGGCCAAGTGCGAGGCGGACTCGCGCACCGAGGGTTCCGTACCACCGTAAAAAGCGAAGCGTAGGAAGCGAGCCTTCCTGTTCCTCAAAGGGCCGGCAACGCACTTGTGATTCCTCAGGTCTTGCAGGTGTCCCTGGGCGATGGTGATTGCTTTCCATCAGGTGACCCGTCTGCTCGTTTGCCCCCGCTCATATAAAAAAAAAAACCGTACAACAAAAATTCATTTTTGTATGTTCGCATAATTAAATTGGTTGGTAATAAAAAAAACGGCAAAAAAAACTCGTTTCTTGTATGGGAGCCTCTCTTAAATATTAATTATATTCTGTTTTTAGTGTTTGTTGTTATAGCGGCAACAGAAATACATCGACTTTGAATATTTTAACCGTCTAGCTATCACGGCACGGCTCGTAAGATACAGCCTGGTGACAGACGGAAACGGCAAAAAGATCACGTTTAGTGTTTGGGAGCAGCCCCCCTTTAAACATTAATTTTATTCTGTTTTTAGTACTATTTATTGTTATAGCGGCAACAGAAATACATCATTTGTGAAAATTTCAACTGTCTAGCTGTCACGGCTCATGAGATACAGCCTGGTGACAGACGGACGGACAGCAAAGTCTATTTATTTACTGTGGCAAAGTCTCAGTATAGGGTTCCGTTTTTACCCTTTGCGTACGGAACCCTAAAGCAGACACAATTGACAAAAAAAAAACATTATACGAAGTTTATCTTATCCCTTTAAGGGATTTCTACCAGTTAACTACTACGACACACAAGTAGCTAGCGCCAGTTCTAACGACAGCTGTCACATTGTTCTTCATGCCGCTCGTGTGTCGTAGTAGTTATGTAGAGGCCAACTAGGTGGCGCTAAAGTCGCTACAAGTAGGTGAGAGCACTTAAACTAGGGACCGACAAAGAGATAGTTACAATGTGTAACATGTCGTGTTAAGTACCTAAGTGGGTATTTATTTGAAGCAATAAGGTAAAAAAATACATACAGTCGAACATAGAACCTCCTCATTTTTTTGAAGTCTGTTAATAAAATAGGTAAATCGACCTTCAAAACTTCTAGCAAGAAAGTTTTGTTGCAACTGCCATCTAGTTGTTTTAACGGGCGACTCCATGAGAGTAGATGTTACTTCTCAGGCTTCCAGTCCTATATACTTGTTGCTAAATCTTAACGCTAGATGCCGAGATCAGTTGCAAGATAAAAAAAACAGTAAAAAATGTAAATAAGTAAGTAAATGCTTTATTGTCCAAATATAAAGAAACAGATACAATTCACAAAAAAAAAAACATTAATATATGCACAAATGGTTTTGTACATTATTATACAAAACACTGTAAATACAATAACTAGGTACGAACGATTTTGACTTTTTCTCTTTGTTGTTATTTGAGGCCCACTTTTACTTGGCGTTACAAAACTGCTACTAAATTAAACTTAATTAATTAGCTAAGTACGTTAACTAAGAAACAACTTTCATAATAAGTTATTATTAGGTAGGTAAGTAAATAATTATTGCGATTGATCTCGTCCGTTCTGCTGAACGTCCTTGACGGTGGCGTTTTAAAATTTTCTATTCGACCATAGATGGCGCTACAGGCTTCAAGCAGTCATTGTCGCTAACTTAGTGCTGTTACTCAACCATAGATGGCGTTGCTTTCACAAATTAAGGTTTCGCGTAATTACTGCTTCATGCTCCTCGATATTTTATGTAAAAAGGTAGGTACAAAGTAAAGGCGACTGCGGTGTCACACACACTTCTAATTTAACTTTGTTAAAAAATATATTGAGACGATTTATTTGAGAAGGCCAGGAATGGATCAATGATTTGTATTTTTTATGATAGTTAATTTCTTTATGACTTTGGTCCTCCAGTGACTTAATATTATGGTTCCTAACCGTCTCCACAGAGTATTTGAACCTTCTTGCATCTCTGTTTTGCGCGCGGTAAGACTATTAACTTACTGTTAAGACTTCGTTCTAGTTCCGTCCCGCTACCACCGCCTTACTCGTTAATCCTTCCTGCTTGCGCTGCTGTGTTCCGGCGCTAGTATTGCAAGTGTCCATGGGTGGTAGAACTAATTTGCCACCAGGTGACTACTTGCTTGGTTGCCTTTCTTGTCGTATAAAAAACTTAAGCAACACACAGGCCAATTGAGTCCACTTTAACACAACGCCAAAATTGGCTGAAAACGGTTTCGCCTATCGCTTATACCAACTGGCCATAACCATAATCAAAGTGTCCTAAACTACACAATAACGTAAGGCAGCCATTAAGTCTTGTTGCTTTGTCAGAGCTACCATTTTTTAACCCCCGACGCAAAAAGTGGGATGATAGAAGTCTGTGTGTGTGTCTGTGGCGTCATAGCTCACAGACCGATGGACTAATTTCGATGCGGTTCTTTTCCTTGCGGTGGCTCTTAACCATGTTTGGTAAAAGTCGGTCCAGCAATTTGAAGAATATCAGCTGTTTTCCAAAGTGATGTAAAAATTGAATATTTTTTTTAATTTACGGTTTGATAACTCGATTAATGAATGGAGATTTTTTAATTTAATGTTATGTCGGTGTTAGTTTTAAAAATACTGATATTTAATTACGAATTTTAGGGTAGTCGCTTGGTGGTTCGTGTAGTCCATGGCAATAAAACAGTACGCTTAGTGTACATTTAGATTAAATTGGTTTGTTTACAAACTACAATATATATAATAAATTAGATCGACATACACTTTACATCGCGCGAAAAAGGCTACCCGTGTCTTTCTAGAATGAACAGTAAGAAAAAGACGGGGAATCTATCACGCGCGCGGCACGACTCTTGCGCCGTAGACGCGCAAATAAAAATCATTTTCAAAATATACCAAGTCTGGGCTCCTCCAGATATGATACGGCTGAATCATTATTTGTACAATATACCTAAAATGATGTGTAAGTTTCATATACAACCCCAAGAAAGCAGTTTTGAAAATATCGCTACCTTGGGGCTCAATTGTCGTAAACGCCATTTTGACGAAAATAAGATTTAAATGCAGTCTTGCTCAGTTTTTTTTTCTCTATCGATCTGTGTATTTAAAATTCTCCAAATCCCGAAAAAATATCGAATACAACCTCAATTTTCTGTTACTCTAAACAAGAAATAAAAAAAAAACGAGCTATAAAAGCCAGCTACTCGGAGTGTGAAAAATGCAAAGGTATTATTGACCCTAAATCAAGATTTATAATTGGCATAAAGGACATTGCTTATCAAACTTGGCGTATACGACCTTAACGATTTCTGAAAATTTAACAAAGTTTATTATACAACCTGCAATTACGTTTCATTTTTAAGATGTATAAGCCACCACTAAACCATTTTGGTGAATACGACCTGAGTTATTTCCAATAACAGAATAAAGTTTGGTGTACGGCCTGCAGTAGCGTTTCATTTCATGGCAATAAACGCCAACCAAAAATAAATTTGGAGTAAAAAGAGCGTTAAACACATAACTTTTTTAAAATAGATTGTTTTTGATTGAAGAGATTAGAAGTATTAAATGCCCTATTCTTGTTGCTACTTTTATTTTTTATCGTTTTATGTGTTACTTGAACAATATTTTTAATAATAACAACGATATTTGTGTTTTTTTTTTCGTTGACATTGATTTTTTCCCTTCTGCGATATATTTTTTTTCTATACGAATTTTTTGTTACTACCAAACCCTCCAATCTTTTTAATATGAATGGACTTTGAAAGTTCAATACGATTCTCAAACTGATTTGGTTCATACCTACCTTATCATCGTTATCGCAGTAAAGTAGTTTTGGGTGTATATAGATGATTTATATTTTTACAGTAAAGTACCTAACCAAAAACAGAAAACCGGCGACTAACACCTTTGGTTTTTTCAATAAATCGTAAAAGCTGACTTTTACGTCCTAAGTAGCATGTACAGCAACTATTATTTTGGTCATAAGCGTCATGTTATTTTGGTTTTAAGAAGCGTATACGCCATCTACTTTCTTTGTTATGGGTTCTATCTTAAATATTATGAATTCATATTGTTCTACTCATAATTTTAAGAACTTTCATCCTACGAAGCTTCTTTATAACTATTAAAACAAAAGAGTTACAATTTTTTTTCGTTTTTCTTTTTAGTTTTTTGGCTCTCCTGAAAAGTCGACTTTTGGCTTATACGACAATTGAGCCCCAAGGTAGCGATATTTTCCTACATTTAGTATTTTATTTTTATTTAAAACAAGTGACTGAAATATAATGATGTGGTATATTTTTAGAATTGGCTTAGTAAGCCCTTTCATTAGATGACACACACGATAGGTTCCAGAACAAAAAAATATTTTTTTCCCATACAAAAAAAGGTGACGTCATAACCCACTTCCTTTTTGTTTTTTTTTCGTGCTACGGGTCAAATTACAATACAATACAATACGGATCAATCGTTCCGATTTTCATACTTTTAATACCATTTGCAGCTTTGTTTGGCGTACCGCTAGCACTATAATAAAGGGACTTAACGAGACTGGTTTCATTCCTCGACGGATACCACAGACGTATTTCCTTGCAAGATGCCCAAGCGTCTTTCTCCTTTTGACTACTGACGAGCAAATTTAAAGGGTCACTATTGTATGGAGCCTTGTATGGAGAGTGAGAGTGACCCGTTATTTTTGTTTATTATGTTTTGTTTAAAACCGAGTAAGACACAGCACAACCAGACACAAACAGTTGGGTAAAAATAATAGAAATAAAATTCTAACATACATTTTTATAAATCACGTTTTTATTCCTTACGGAGTAGACGGAACGTAGGGTAACAAGGCCCAAAGGATACGCTTAGCATGATTGTGAGCGTTTAGGTGGAAAGGGGAATCTAATGCTAGCCGCATCGCCTATAACATGATTCCTAAGATTTTCGCCCATTCCCTCGATGGGGTCTGCGCGGGCAGAGAAGTGACTGGTAGGTACATTCTACATTTTTTCTTTGCTCTCAAGTCGACATGGAAGATTAATTAAATCCAGTAAGAAAATAGCCATTGAACTTTAATTGAAAATTGTAAACAGAAGAAAACATTCTTAACAAAAATCACAGTCACCATGCAAGTACCAATAAAATCTAGAGAATAGGAGATGGAATAAAAATCAGTTAATGACAAAAAGCGAGGCCGTCCACGCGGTCGCGACATGTCCCCATAAATCTAAGGGGGAAGTTGGGGCCCCCCACGCCAGGATGATCTTTTCCCTGGATTAGGGTTGCCAGGTGGCCGGGAAACTCCGGGAAAGTCCCGGAATTTCCACAAGATAGCTTAGTGCCCCGGAACGACCGGGTGGCTAAGTGGTTAGTGATCATCATTATAAAAACATTGGTTCCGTTGAAAAATCAGTAGAGCCGGCATTATAACTGTATGTTTGTCCGTTACCATAACGCCATGATGAGGCGTGATGAGGGCCTTACCCTGACGTCTTACTGCGATTCAATTCCGATTCAATTATACGTTTTAGCTGTCATTTTTGACACTTCTGGTATGGATCTGACAGCGGCCGATCAAACTTTGGTTGGGGGGTGCGAGTCGAGTTACCTCCGCGTGTGGTCAAGAGCAGCGGTTCGTTTTTGGATCCGTCCGAGGGGAAGAGCAGTACTTGGTCCGCTGCATCCTGGGCTGGTCTGCCTGGCCTGGGTTGGCTAAGAGCCCGACAGGAGTTTTTTGACCGTGTTTTACAGTAGGTACAACGCTGCCGACATTTTAGTCACAAGATTTTTGAATACTGTTTTTATTACTTTGACTTTGGCGAAATCATCATATATGAGGCCATATTAATAAAAGAAGAAGAACTTTGGCTCGGAATTGAATCGCATTATGACGTCATGGTACGGCCCCTGGTGGCTTTGCATAGCTTGGGACTGGGTCGATTGGTGTACCTAATGTAAATTCTTCCGTGATTTAGTTGTTCTGCACGGTACGCGAGCGTGTTTTTATCCACACTAATAATAATATAAAGAGCAATAACATCTGGTGTTTAGATAAAATGGTCTAAATCGAATTTCATCTTCTTCCAGTCAGCCAACTCTGCTTGAAATTTGGTATCAGTATGCATCAATGCGAGCACAATCTACAAAAAGTATAGACAGGCAAAAAAATTGCATTATCTTAGTTTTTCCAAACACATCACTATTTAATTTTTTTTTGCCTGTAGGCTGAGCGTGAGCCTGAGATATAAAGAAATAAGGTAAACAATCTTGACACGTGTTTTTATTGAAAAACAGTAAAAAAAAAAATGAACAGCAAGTTAAAATTTAAAATCCCTGGAATATTATGATTTGTTTTGTTATGGTTTTATATTTTCAGTTGCTGATTTTTGAAAATGGTTTATCGATAAAAAGTAGAGTTGCCACGAATAGTGATTTGGCCGAATACCAAATACCGAATATTCGATAACGCTGTCGGCCGAAGCGCCGAATATTCGGCGGCCGAATATTCGGCACAAAATACGTGCTTGTCTATAGGCTAGTCCGTCAGCAAACGAAAAACAATACCCAAACCTCTCGAAATTTGATAGTTTATCTTTCTTCTCCTGGGAATAGCGTGTATCCATCACAACTTACCACTGATCAATTTTACTTACTAAAGTATTGCAATTTGGTAATGAATAGGTATATATAATCTTGAGTAATATGACGTGTCTTTTTTCATGATTTGGTATTCGGTATTCGGCCGAATAGTACGTATTATTCGGCCGAATACCGAATACCAAAAAATGGCCCGAATAGGCCGAATACCGAATAGGAGCCGAATATTCGTGACATCTCTAATAAAAAGACGTGTCAAAACTGTTTACATTCTTTCTAATGCTAAAAAACGAAGCATAGAGTGTAGAAGAGCGTCAGATGTCTAAGATATCTGTGGCTCGATTTTTAAAAGCATCCGAAAGTGAAGTAATTTTGACCGACCGCTAAAATGAGTCGTCGTCCACGCCGTGCAGGAGCACGGGGTAGGATGACCGCGGGGAGCTTTCTCGGTGGGGGCGGGTAGTGCGCCTGCCGCCCGCACCTCTCTCAGCCCCCTTTGTCGTCCCACCCCGCGCTCCTACACCGCGCGGGCGAGACCTCATTTAAGCGGTCGGTCTAAAATTAAACTTACAGTAGGTACTATACAGATAGTATTTAAAAAAATCAGGAACAGTGTGATAAGGGAACGTGCTGGTGTGAAAGAGGATATAGTGACTAGGATAGAAAAAAGTATGCTTAGTTGGTTTGGGCATGTAGAGCGGATGGATGAAAGTAGACTAACTAAACAGATCTATATGGGGAGTGTGAATGGTTACGTTGGGAGGGGAAGGCCTAGACGGACGTTCCGAGACCAAATAGGAGACGTTTTGGAAAAAGGTCAGGTCAGGAGTACCCGAAACCGACGAGCATGTATGAAGAGATTGACAGTCATTGGATGAAGCGAAAGAAATATGTCAGGATCGTAGCAAGTGGAATAAAGTAGTCTCTGCCTACCCCTGTGGGAAAGAGGCGTGACGGTATGTATGTATGTGTGTGTATGTATTTAAAATGATTTTCGGGTCTGTCTTGCTGTCTCTCTCACTCTTATGGGTTTAATACTTGAATGTTGATGGTACCCGAAACCCGAATGTCGTTCTAGGAGCTCACAGACTGTATGTACCTTTTGTTCTGGAATGTCCCGGGCCCAAGCCTGCGTTTGGCAACCCTACCCTGGATCCTACATTTTTATAACAACCCCGCCTTTTCCCAGCGTAATATCACGAAATGTCCTGCGTGGGTGTTTGTACGTCATTGCTTATTAATGTATTTCGCGTTTTTTTGTGGATGCGCTTTGAATGCCAAAGTTAAATGGAAAAATTATACGTGTTTTTTCTCGAAATTTTAATACGCACAATATTAAGTATAATAGCTAAGAAATGCTTACCTATTTGCATTCAAAGTAGTTTGACTGTCAAACAAAAAATAAAACATAAAATATTGTTCCTACGAACTTTGAATCATATCAATATCCAAGGGGAAAGAAATAGCGAATGTGATGGCGAACGCCCGCACGCTAGAGGTTATTAGCTTAGAGATCCAAGCCTTCTCTATTAATTCTAAAAGAAATAAAGTTTTTAAAACGATGTTTATAAAATCTGGCGAAATTTCTCACCCTTTTTACCCGACTCTAAAAAAGAATGTAGCTATACGAAATCCGGTTGACGTAAAAAACCAGTAAAAAAATCACACCTAAACTTAAATATTCTGAGATAATACCGTCACTACTCAATTATGACTGAAAGCAGATCAAAACTAATACCAAAACTTTGTGTTGGACTTCTATCTCAATATCAATTAAATTACTTTCCCAAACTTGTGGTAGGGGTATTCGGTTGACGAACATGCCCGAGTTTGAGTTTTCGCGTACCCTAAGCGGCGATCCCACCCTAAGTACCTGAAAAGGTGCCAATAAACACGCGTAACCTCTACGTCTTAAGCGCCCAAATAAAGCAACCAAAACAGCTCCTTAATCTCACAGGTTTACTGTTAGTTTTCGTTTGGCGGTGGTGTAGTTACGCTGTCAGTTTGTTGTAAGGGAGAAAGTTCTCGAAGAAACAACGGCTTTTCCTCCACGGGTCACCCAAGGGAGCGAAGGCGGGTACCCATCTAAATCACCGAACGAAGGATTCTGAGGTGAATTACCGAAAAGATGCCATGGCCAAGTTTGCCGATATCACTTATTTTTATCTTTAAATAAATTTTGGCTTTATTCCACCTTTAAGATCAAATCCGATCAAAATAATTCTTGAAATAGTTGAAATCTTAACGCGCCTTGTACTTATGTAACTTATGCTAATCTGAAAAAAAAACAAAAGACGGCGGGCCCCCAAATTTACGCACTGTAAAGTATCGCGTTGCTTTATTCCACTTGAGCGACGCATTAATTAAACGGAGTGCACAAATCTGGAGAATGGCCAAAGAAAAGCATTAAAAAATAACATTAAACAACCCGACCTTCATAGAAGGATTCGATACGAACTGTCACTTATCATTCAGAACTTCAACGTTTTACCGCCCTTTTTTAGCGCTTAAACTTTTTCAATATGGCGGCCGAAGCGCCGCGCGGCCACCATTAACCACCGCCACTTCACCGTTGCTATAAACTCACAAATCATGAAACGTGCTCGCCGCGACACGAACCATCTGCAACCCTAACGGGACAGACACAACGTTCACTGTCCGTCCCCAACCCCCACACAGATCAGTTGAAACAAAATGGTCTAGCTAACAAATCATTTTGAACCTTCAAACCCCAGCGGAGAAAACTTATTTTCAATTAATACAGACGCAAAATTGCGATGCGAACAAAGAGAGCGAGAAACGAGGCCAACATTCGTTAATAATGTAATGTATATTTATTCGTCTACGTTATTTAACCACCGATATCGGTTTACGTTAAACAGAATTGCTCTTATTGTCGGTAATTCTTATAAGGGTTAAAACGATTGGCGCTTTGTTACAAAATAAACGTTCGCGGGCTTTTCGTAGCAGAAAGAGCAACAACTAGTACAGCCAGCAGTAGAAACATTCACAACAAAGACAATCTTTATCTTACCATTTCAGGTTTATATTTTCTTCGACTCGATAGTCTCAATCAAGTCTTTGAGAGTCACTTCGATACCTGAAGTTTGACATCGAAACGACTGTTTGAAAGCTGATCTGGCGCGCAGAATATCACCTGAAAATTAAAAAAACAAAACCATGTAAATGACTGTATCATAATCAAGTGATTACGTAACTGTTTTTGTATTGTTGATACTTAAAATCTGTTTTTCTGTGCGGCCTAATTTATATGGCATCGGGCGTTCCGCATCTAATCAATACACAGGCTTGGTGCGGCAGGCGCTTCGCGCGCTCGGGCCGCTTCGGGCGCTCTCGGGTGCGGTCGGGACTCGTCGACGTTCGGGCGTTCTCGCTTCAATCGTAATTCCATTTTCCGCCCGCCTTGGCAAATTGAAATGTCGTAACTCTTAGGGGAATATCGGCTTTCTGCCCAAGAAAAATATTCTAAGGCATTGTAGCGACGCCGGTGATATTATGGTATATTTCCAGTCCATCATACAACGGGGCGCGTCCCCTCAAATGGCTGTAGCCGAGAGTCTGCCCGCCACTTCGCCCATTCTGCGACTGAGGTGTGCATACCCTTCGCTGTCAATTCTCGTCGTTACTTGTGTACTCTGCGGAGAATGTTGAGTTGAGCAGTAGCAGTTGCGTGGTTATTAAATATTTTTATTTTCACAGAATATTCATTTTGAGGATTTCAGAAAAAACCTGATGACTGACTGACTCATCAACGTCCAGCCCAAACCATCTAAGCTGAAATTTTTCACAGAGGATCCTTGTATAATAATAGACTATAGACCATACAAAATCCCTTAGTACTTATTACTTATTACACTTGTTCGCAAAATTTTCACGAGATAGGAAGTTTTGCAACGGGAAAAAGCCGCTGGCGTAGGCTGGTTCAGAAAGGCATTTAAAAAAAAGTAAAATTTCATTTCAGTTCACAGTATAATGATTTACATTAAATTGGTAAAAAATATAATCGAATACCATTATTATTATACATTGAGGCTTTGTAAATACATAAAAAACCTACGCAATCTGCGTGACGCAATAAAATCACACAAGAAAAACGTAACGTATAACCAATTCCTAGTGTTATATTAGTGGCTTATCCCTTAAGAGGCCCAGTAGGTCAGATAAATTGAACCCTCCGTGGCGCGGTGTTCACACGTAAATAACATGTCGAGTCGGAGTGTGGGCCACCCACTCCCGACACTGGCAACACATCGCTGTACAACCGCTTTAAAAGCCGCCACACGAGCCTAAGGCGACGCACGCAGCAACAAGAGTCAACGTATTCGAAACGGAACGCAAAACAACCGCGGTTTTTGCAACGCGTTTACAAAGACAGATTTTTCCGGCTGATGTTTATACGGCGTTGCAGAATAATCCTTACGTCTTGGATTTAAAGGAGCATAGAGTTTTGCCGTTAATGCGGTCGATGGTGTAGTAGAATTTATTTCGACGAACACGCAACAGGAGTAAACTTTTGTCACGGTTTGTTTATCTTAATAATTTATAGTTTTATTTGATTTTTCACGACAAATTAAAGTAAACTTCAGGCGGTTAACTTTTGACTCTTCGTTATTTTAATCTGCGGCGCATTTTAATTAAGGGACTTCAAACAAAATATTGGAGCGACATTATTTCCACACAGTTAAATAAATCTACATCCCTCCATAATAAACATGACAGCCAGTTTACAATAAATGTCGTATGAATAATAATTTCTAATGGAAACCCACAATGAAACGATCCTCCCCTTCATTAATGCTGCATGTCGGTGTACGTGCAAATTACTCATGATCGCGTATGTGTGTGTAATGCAACATTGTGTATTTAGTATTTAAAGTCGCCGTCGAGGAAGCGTTGTTTGATGCTCGGTATTAAAAGTTTACTCTAAAACAAATTAAGACTAAGTCGTAAAAAAAGTTTCCGATCCGGTAGATTTTACTTTTAATCTAGTATCCGTATAATGATGTCAAACTTTTCAAAGTTATATTTAATAAACACAACGAAAACTAATAAGGCCAGTCTCAAATTTCCAGCTCCCATAAATAGGGACACCTACAAAGTTTGGTGCGTAACCGTATTTTTTAGAAAAGGCCTTATTTGGCGTCCTCCTTCTGAGAAGGGGGTCGTGCCCGGTCTGAGGAGGGGGAGGGGGGGTCGGGGTCAAAGGGTGCGCGAGTTTTGCATTAATAATGTTGATATCGGACTGCCTCCCGATTAATTTGATTAGTTGACTTTTGTTCGAGATTCGGGCGTGTGAAACAGTTTAACGCAGACTATGGGAACAAAGTAATCAAACCTGATATTATAAGAATTTTATTCTGGGACCAACCCGAGCACAATACTTTTTTCAATTAACAGTAAGTTGCCCTGAGATTAACTCTGCATAGCAAGGCATAAAAAGGCAAGTACCTAAGCAAACATACGTCGCTACGAAACACGTTTTTGTCGTTTCGCTGTCACAATTAAAATTTCCATTTTGCGAAATTTTTAATTCTGTAGATACATTCATTTTGATAACTGTTACCAACCCGTTAAATAATATGAAATTATAAATATCTGTTTTTTTGGGTAAAAGGTAACACTATTAACGTTTTTATATGTACGGTATTTTTTATACAAAATGAAAACAAAAATGTGCACTGATTGAATAATAAAAAAGACACATCTTTGACGACAAAACAGCATATAAGCTCTTTAATTATGTAGTAACTTTGCTTCTGTGAAGATGTTGTTATTGAGAACCTCTTGCCTTAGGTGCTACGAAACCGCTACGACGTAGACTACGTAGAGCCTACTACGTCAACCTACAATCATAAACCAATCGATGTTCAGTGATTTATTAATAACACCGGCACCTCCATGTATAGTAATAATGGAGGAAGGTCATACTTTTGTGTCGGTATTTCTGTTAAGAAACCTTTGCTTTCCACAAGCATTTCAAAACGACAGCAACCCCTGGAAATTTCTCTTTCTATAAATCAACCAAATCCATCTCATTAGGCATTAGTGTGACAGAAAAAATAAAATGAGATAATAAAATCTATTATTTTTAACATTATTGAAGTGAAAAGTTCTTTAGCGGCGCTGAACACTTTTTGGGATGGATAGAAAATGTTAAACTCGCGTCAGGTAAGACGGACGATAAAAGTACGTTGATTTCGTCACTCACTCGTAAGCAACGTTTGGCCTAGTCGTATAAGATGTGGAATAACAGTGCGTTCGCTCCGGTGACCGTGGTTCAAATCTCGCGTAGAAAACGTTTTTTTCCTTTTTTTTCTTTTTCTTTTTGAAGTGCGTTGTGCACTTTTAGTTTTCACTTCTGTGCAACCTGCATATATATACTTGAAATTTGCTTGTTTGTTAAAGAACATAATGAGTATTTTACAAAGAAAAGCGACTTAAAGGAAAACTTACGATCACAATATAAATATGATATGTGTACAGTCCGACCTTCTAGCTATATTCTTAAAAAGAGCGCCTATGTAAACGGTATAAAGATTTATAATCATTTGCACGAATATATAAAATCTTTAGATGGTAATAAATTTAAAAATAAACTAAAGGATTTTTTACTTTCAATGTGCTTTTATAACTTGAATGAATACTTTTGTACAAATTATTAAAATAAAGATATTAACTACCTAATAATTTATAATAATAAATCTAAATATTGTACGTCCGAAATGGATAAACTGTTGAAACTTATAAAAATTATGTTATCACAATTGTACACGGTTTTATACAATAAACGTTTCTTATTTCTTATTTCTTATTTCATAACCCGTCCGTTTTTTTATTAACATTATTTCTGACCACCCCTTTATTCAGCTACCGTGACATTCTTTTGTTTCTGTCTGTTATATTGATCCTTTGCCTATCTGAAACAGCGTAGTTAGGTAATTGAAAGATGTCTTGGAAGAGTTGGAAGTTAATTTTAATCCACATCCGATGTTCTGATTGACTTAAAATTTAATATTTATAAATTTTACTACTGAACACAGGTCGTCCCAAAATGCATTTTGAACCTACCGGTATCATGATCATACCCTCGCGAGTAGCTCAAGTCGTCGGTCCGTCTTGTAGGAACTTTAGCAAGACTCTTGCAATCCACAATGGTGAGTGAGCTTTATTTGTGGAAAACACGTATACATCTCAATGTGCGTGTCTTACGGAGCAATTTTCAAGCGAGATTTATCTAAGTTTTTTTTATCCTTAACATGCTTTCAGTCTCGCGCATACTTCACGATCCCGGTGACTTTATTGCTGCTTGAGATTTTTGTCATGAAGTGAGAGTAATAAGACTATTTAATAAATGGCACAGTAGCCACAACATTAACCTAAAGTATCTGACTATACCAAACAAATAAGAATCTGTAACTGTAACAAGAATTAATAAAGTACTGCAGATTGTATTAGGATCGGTGACCTCGATAATCAACATAGCGACCTTTTTAAACCATTGTTAAAGCCCACAAGCGGTCTCTCAGAGCCTCTCGACATTGTGTACAAATTGGGTAGATTTCGGAACGCGATAGATGTCGTTTAATAATTAGAATCGACGTCCGTTATTAATAGGGGTTGGGGAGGTAATGGTTGAGAGTAAGGCGGAGCGGGGAGCGGGGAGATCAGCGGCGAGCGGAGAGATGAACGGAGATGATAGCGGAGAGTAAAGCGGAGGAGGAACTGGAGTATTAAGCGAGGTACCGTGTGGAATGTAAAGTTGGAAGTAAGCGCGAAAACGCGCTGTTTTCTCGCTAGTCGCTCAGTGTGATTCTTTGTATTTGTGAGCCGTCCAACCCTTGAATGGACATAAGTAATGGAAAAGGCGTAGGTACTTAGTTGACTATACGTATATTGTTTTTATTCCAGCGAGAAAACACAACTCTGTTGACAAAAACCACTTTTCGATTAGAATCGTGATGAGCATTTGAGATAGCTCTTGATATAGATGTTTAAAAAAGTAAAAGTACTTATTATTATTTTATAAAAAAAAGTCCAAAAACACTACGGTGTTCCAAAAAAAATTAATTAACGTTCATCAAGTATAATGGGAGATAATAAACTTGCATTAAGCGATACTTTGAGAGAATTTGGGAATGTGGGGGGTACCCGGACAGGGGTGGGGGGTTAACCTTTCCTTAACTTACACAAGTGAGATTGAGTAGGTATCTGTATAGAGCTGCGTTAATTAAAAATTCGGTTCACTGCGTTGTTTGTGCGTGGGAGTGACTTTTATTCCTATTGGAAAGGAAACCCTAGTAGGACTTTAACACGATATATTGAATATTTGGAACGTTGGAGTCGTGACTTGCAAACAAGTTACTATAGATGGCACCTCACGCCACTAATGGCATATACCATTAAGTTTTTCGGTGAGTTGGTTGAGAGTTCCGGTGGTCCAGTGGGTAGGACGCACAGAACAAAGAGACAATAGAAGTGCGATAAGTCACATTCGCTAGGGAAACCGGTTTCGCCAAACAGTCACATCGTCAGTTTTCTCCTACCTTGAACTCTTGGCAATTATTGGTGGTAGCTTTTCTATTATAATAATGCTAAGTTCTGAATCGGTATTATAATTTGAATTTTACATCCACAGAATATTGCTTAAAGTCCATTATACATTGCAGGTATACAAACACAGTCATGTTATAGGCGATGCGGCTAGCAACCCATCACTATTTTGATTTCCCTTTACAGCTATAGATACGCCCTTAATCATGCTAAACGTGGCCGTAAGGTTTTGTTACCTTAGGCTCTGTCTACCTCGTAAGGGATAAAGACGTGATATATGTATGTACAAACACAGTTTAGCATGAAGTAGCCAAATGATAATAGTCTGCAAATGTCAGTTGTCTAAAGAATAGTTTTGCCATTGCACAACAGATGTCGTTAAAATAACGGCGTTGCAAAATGAACTCTGCTGAATGGGATTTATGTTTACGTGATTGAAAATCTAACTGATGACAGCGGAACACTCGAGAAATTCTGATTTTGGCAGAATCATTCTGCTACTCGAACCGTCAAATTCAATTTGACGTTTGTACGGTCAAGTGCAAAAATAAGTATTGATAGGAACTTCTCAAAAATATGTCCCACGACCTTATTACGCCGGTGTAAGAGCGTATGGTACTTATTTTTGAATCTTTGTCTCGATACATATTATTACACTTGACTGTACATGCAATTTTCCGCATCTCTCGTTCACATGCCACTTCTAGGTTTCTCTTTCTTCTATGGTAGGACGTTTGACGCGTAGAGCCAAGCGCAGTAGGCTTATTACGTAGCTCGCTCGCAATCGCCATCGGGTTCATTTTGACAGTTCTTGTATGAATGTGACAGCTAGCTGATTCCGATGCCAATTGTCAGCCCATACATGAACTGTCAAAATGAACACGATGGCGATTGTGAGCGAGTTACGTAATAAACTAATCCAATAAGTTGCTAGAATATTCCGGAACAATTTCAAAATATCCTGTAATAAAACTGTTAACAGCTTAATAAAACTAGTAGAAAATCAATTTTATGCCAAAATTGCCTTACATAAGAGCTGATACTCTCAAATAGCTTGACCGATTTTTAGCCAACATGGCTAGGAACCAAGGAAACTGGCTTTCGAATGAAAAAACTGCATCCTAATCGATCCATCCGTTTGAGATCTACCATGCCACAGACAGATACACACACACACGCACACATACACACACACACATACATACATACACACAGAGATATCGGCGTCAAACTAATAACATCCCTCTTTTTGCGTCGGGGATTAAAAAAAATTGTCACACCAAAATTCCCACGCACACACCTTTCCCAGCTTCTTTACGCTCCAAGATTCCCGGCTTGATCTAAGTTTGACTGCGGAAAGGAAAGTTTCGACCGATGAGGCGATGTAGACAAAGCTACCTATAGCCGCCTTTATTAGAACCTCCCAGTGCGTACTGATTTATTGATGACAGTTTAACTTGGGCAACGGTAGGTGACGCTGTTTAATACGTTGTTTGTATACATCACAGATTATATAACACTATACTATGTATACATCTAGACTGCACACACTCTCTTATCATTCTAATATTCTTCTGTAACTCTCTTTTTAAAACAATTTTTATAAACCTGTTCTTTTCTGCTTTGACCTGCCTATAACAACGTTTTCATAGTCAGTTTGAAACAACAGCTGAATTAAAAAATTAAGTTTCAAAAACCCACGACGAAAAAAGCGTCAGTATGATAGTGGCCGCTATAGTGTAAACTTTATCTAAGAGCATACGTCGATTACTTTTCAAGAAAAGTGGTAACAGACACTCAAACAAAGAAAGAAACACACGACTTTTAACCCCAAACGCATATACCGTCTCCGTTCCGCTCTGTCGGTCTCCGTCGTGTTTAAAAAACACATTATCTATCAGTACAAAACTCATATACCCAACTCCAAATAACAACTCCAAAGATTCCCTGTGCGGATTGCCATTGCTGTGCCGTGAATAAATTATAATAAGACTCATGCCTTCGCAATATTGAAGGCTTTTTGATAATTAAGCGTCTCCCTTACGGAGGAATTTTTCGGGATCCCCCTCCTCCCCCAAAGCCGCTAAGAACACTTGAGGCCCTTTCATCCTAGTTTCCCAAGACGCAAAACGCTTAAAGTCGAGGTCTATGATAAAAGGATGACCTATTGCCGCTCCAATGATAGAGTGCTGGTTGTTAACTTATTTTAGATTTCGGATTTGTGTTAAAAATCATGTATTTATTGTGTTTGTTGGGAAAGCGGTCAAAAGTACGTTAAGCACCCCCCTTATTCATAAACGCTCTTTAGGCCTCTGGTAACTTAGCAATCGTTTGTCCTTATCTGTCACTTTGACATTTACCTTTCACAGATAAGGACAAACGATTGCTAAGTTATCAGAAGCCTATAGAGCGTTTATGAATTAGGGCGTTAATTTTTCCTTTTGACTATTATCTATTACTAACATGACAATGCGACAATTTGTGCTATGCTGAACCGGGGCCTTCCCATGACGTCTTAATGCGGTTCAATTTCAACTCAGATCAGGTTTTAGCTGTCATTTTTAGTATGGATCTGAAAACGAGCGAACCTAAACTGAATCGGAATTGAAAAAATATGAAAAATCAATACTATAAGTCAACTCAATCAAAAGACAGTCATTGGAAAAGTTGTTTCCATACAAATTGCCGTGCTACCAAAAAATAGGACGTACTTGCAGTTGTCCTAGAAATTTGAAATTTGGCATGAAGATAGCTCTAATAGCACAACTATGTTGTTTTTTGAAGTGAATACTTCTTTAGCGTCGTTGAGCACTTTTCGGGTGGGCAAAAAATGATAAACTCGCATCAGGTACGACGGAGGATAATACGTCACTCGCTCGTGAGCTACGTTTGGCCTAGTGGAATAAGGTTTGGAATGACAGTGCGTTCGCTCCGGCGACCGCGGTTCAAATCTCGTGTAGAAAAAGTTTTTTCTTTCTTTTTCTTTTTGAAGTGCGTTGTGCACTTTTAGTTTTCACTTCTGCCAGCACTCCCGATCTGTCCGTTTTTTTATATCTTCGTAAGTAAACCAATATAAAATCTCCACACGCTGCCTAAATTTTTCTTAGGAGCAAAGGCATTAACCATGTCTTAAAGCGATTCAATTCCGAAACAAAGTCGGATCGATCACTGTCTGGCCGCTATTTCACCAATTCGACAATTATCGGTGACAACTGACAATTCGAATTGCAATGCGTGGTCAATACGAAGCCAACCGGCGTAGATTCTCGTCGAGTTTGTAATGTTAACAGAATTGTCACTTGTCACCGACAATTGTCGCTTTGGTAAAATAGGGGCCAGGACCATACTAGAAGTGTCAAAAATTGTATTGCTAACTGGATTATATATTCACTTACCGAATTTGTACCAAACGGAACCCTCGGTGGACGAGTCCGACTCGCACTTGGCCGGTTTTTTGTCTATTTAGGTGCGAAACAAAAAATTCCATTCAATGAAGAGGTTAATCTCGTTTCTTTCCACCCGAGGGTCGTAAAACAAAGCTAACGTATTATAGTAGCGGAGAAGCATAAAGCTTGGGAATATGTTGTTTCTACCCACTTTGTTGTTATGTAGGTAAAGCTGAAAGCTTGTCCTTTATACAACAACAACAATGAAGGCAAATAAACAAATAGGTAACGCCTATTTATGAGGCCTCGCCCGCGGGGCACAGGGGCTCGGGGTAGGACGACCACGGGGAGCTCTTTCGGTTCGGGCGGGTAGTGTGCCTGCCGCCCGCACCTCCCGGCCCCCTTTGTCGTCACCCCGCGCCCCTGCACCGCGCGGGCGAGGACTCATTTAAGCGGTCGGTCTATCGGCAGAGTGCAAAGCGGGTGGAGGGGGTAGCCTAAACGATCACAGCGCTCGCTACGGCTAAAATTGTCATTTTTGTCGCAGACTTGAGCTGTCAAATCCATATTGCAGTAAACATTTTCTAATCGTTTTTGAGATAAAAATATGGTCCTAGTAAGATGTGTTGTTGTGAATTGTAATAACACCAAGAAGAATAGCGACTGTAAATTTTACCAATTTCCAAGACCATGGTGGAAACGAGACCAAAGAAATAAGTGGATATTTGCCGTAAGAAAAAAAAAGTAAGTTACCTAACCTCTAAAATTTCACTGAAAACAACAATTTTAATATTATTGGCAATAATTTTACTGACTACCATTGTCCAAAATTGTGTAATATAGTAAAATAACACAAGAGTTCATTAATATTTTTCACAATATTTACTTACTTCTTGTTTGACAGCGGTGACAATATTGTCCATAATGGCCGCCTGTCACGTGGCGCTGTCGTGGCGCTCGGTCCCAATACAGTCCGTGAGCTCTTAGAACGCCATTCGGGTATGTCTTGCTGTCTCATTCACTCTTGTGGTTTTGATACTTGGATCGGCCGATGGTACCTGAACCCTCAATGACATTCTAAGAGCTTACGGACGGAAGTAGGAAACGCGGAGACATACCCACTGAATAGTCACTACATAGTATAAAACAAAGGCTTTAAAACTACGCAATGGATTTTGATGAGGTTTTTTAAAGATGGAATGATTTAAGTGGAAAGTTAAGTAATAGAGAGAAACACTGATTGCATCCGTGCGAAACCGGGGTGGGTCGCTTAGTTCATTTATAAGTTACTTTAATCTCAAGTACAAAAAAAATGTTAAATACAAGCTGAAAAAAAAGCTGCATTTTACAAAAAATACTTCCCACGATCTTCAGTATGCTTAGTGTAAGTTTTCGGTCACTAAATACGTCTCGAACACCTTTGCGTTGAAATGTCAAATATTATGAGAACAGTTTGTTGCCGTTTCGATCCTCAGATGGCGCTGCCAATTTTTCCATAGTAACTAATTGAGTGGTTTTTTTGTGAGAATACTTACACTAGGCTATAGGTAATCAAGCTGCGGTCCGCCGGGTCTTTGTTTGGTCATCTGAAGTTGTAAACCATTTTAAATTTCATAGACGGATCTTGATACTTAAAATTTAGAAAAAGTGTTTACAGTATCAAAAATATCCTAGTTAAAACTTATTTTTTCATAAATAAAATGAATGCATCGTAAACATGGAATCCAGTTTTAATTAAGTAATAATTTTGGTTATGGCCCCTATGAAAGAAAAAGAAATTGAACCGACTTCAAATGTAGGCTATTTCCGTCAATAGATTTCATAATAAATTGTATTAATTATGCTACTATAGAAATTTAAAATCAAATAATATATTTCTGTGAGCGCTGCTACTTATTTTTATATGTGAAGTCGAAGTGTGAAGAGGCTCAGGGGCCCGATTTTTGAAAGCACATGTGTGAAAATAGCACTCGAAAGTGGTATAAATCAGCTTATATCTCCAAAACTACAGCTCTAATCAAAGTTTTGACTAGTTCACAAGATTAATGAGAGCTGTGATTGTCTTCTATGCTACTCGTATTTCAAATTCAGCATAATTTTTCACCACTTTCGAGTGGTATTTTCACGCATGTGCTTTCAAAAATCGGCCCCCAGATCGTCCATCCGTCCAATACGTGAGAATCTAAAAAAAGTAAAAAAGTCTTTATTTATAATATGCAAAAGGTTACAACATGTTTGTTCGGCAGCCTCCGCACTAGACTCAGGGCCTGTGTCGCGGAGACTAGAGACAGGGCCTCTATTCGGCGCTGTAACGGCGCACTTCGTCATCTCTTCGTCATAGGTATGGCATAGGATTGGCATTCATGCGTCTAAAACACAAAGCCTCTGTTCGACAAACGTTGCGCTGAAATTGCCAGCCGAATAAAATGTAATGCCCCTAAAATTGGCTAAGTAAAGTTTTTGGACGAGGTGCAAATTATATTTTTTTTCGACAGTCGACGTCTTAATAATCGAGGAACTGCAGCTCTTTTATTTTTATTCCCTATCATTAATTAGAAATCATTTTTTAAATGCTCGATATGACATTTGTGAGATTTAACGGCCGATAAGCTCTGTTGGCTAGAACTAGCTTTGTAATAAAAAAAAAACTACGTCAACTGTTTGACATTGTCAAAAAATAATACCGCGGTTCTGTTTATTTGCGTTTGCGTGTAATCAGTGTTAGCAGTGTGTTTTTAATAATATTTCAACGACCTCAGCACAACCTCCGGCCTTTCGATATTGCCGCACTTCTCTTCGACCTTTGCACGATATTTTGGACTACGATTTTAGCTACTTTCCACGACTTAGGCACTGCTTCTTGGACTTTTGTACTTCCACACGAGTGTAATGGATTTGGACGATCCCCAAAGCACTGCAGAGGAAATTAAGTATTACAGGGATGTACTCCAATGCTTTGTACCGTCATATAAGAAGTATAGACGGGATTTTCCAAATATTTGAGCTTAACAAAGGCTTTACAAGCGACTTGGTGCCAAGCTCTAGAAATGAACTGTCCGAAACGGAACTCATATAGTCATATGTCTGTGAGGAACATATCAATGTGAGTATATTGCAGTTAATGTTGTTGTAAGAAATTAAGATTATTGAATCTAGTAAAATGCTTTTATTATATTTACAGATTGAGGAAGATTGCTACCAAAGTAAATCTGGCTAATTACACCTAAAAAATACTGCAAACTTGATATTAACCAAAGCATACCATGAGATTGTAAGTGTCAGCTAGGTGTCTTATTTTATAATTTGTAATTTTTCTTCATTATATTAATTAACAAGGTTATTTAAATGTTCAATGTGTTATTATGAATGTAAACACAGGATATTTATCCCTTGCCATTATTGTACAGTTAACTACAAAAAGATGTGAACAATTTATTCACCTTAGTTCATTGCTACGCCTATTGTTTTCTTTGGTGAATCCTCTCCTGTCTTCTTAAGGCAAAAAATTAAGTGTAAATTGGACGCTGATATGTACTTCATTATGTGCTTAATTTTAGGAAATGTTGAATGATGAAAGCAGCCTAACACAAAAGATCTGGCTCAAAGCAGTTACTGCAACATACCCCTACCCTGGGACCGTGCCAGATTCAGAGGTAAAATTATGTACCTGTATAAAAAGAAAAATTAAGTGACAGATTGAGTGATAACAATTTTTCTATGGTAGGAACCAAAAACCCAAAATAGTAAAAATTTTGACAAAATTGTTAGTGTAAAACAATATAATAGCTAGTAGTTATTATAAAGGACTGGTTTGTAAAATTAATTTGATTCTTTTTTTCCAGTGTGATTTTTCGACTCGGACCCAAATCATATATTCAAACAATGGCTTTGTTTGAATATATGATTTTGGTGAAACCATCAGTAAAATGTGTAGCCTGTTCAGCTAATATTACTGAAAAAATCATGCCAAGCGAGCTGTCATCTTCAACTGCAAGTCGTTCATCAACACCGACGTGATATGAACCCAGAGCCCCTCATCGTCAAGCTCAACCAAGGAGACAAAAGGAAGGGAATAATATGTCAGGACGTACACGTATCTTAAGAATTATTAAGGAAACTTCAAAATGTATCTTGGTCTTCCTAAAACATATTTTTGGTTGATATGTGGACGAAGCAGTTATAATGTGCTTTAGTCAATTTGCAAGGTGACATAATAAAAATACAATAATTTTTGTTTGTTTTATTTTAAAATGTACAAATTAGTCCTTATTTTTATAAATATACACTTGTTAACAAAAATATTTCTGAAAGACCTATCCAACGATACCTGATGTGATAGATTATGAAAAAAATCACCATCACAAATTGGGTGACAGACACATTGCTTTTAAAATTTTCAAAACTGTGATTATTAGTTTTAGTTGTAAAATCAAGTATCATGTCAAATGTACACCATTTTGTTAAACCATTATCATGATCTGGTAAAAATGACAAAATCAAAGTCCCCAATTTTTCTTTTTTTACATTCTTCATAAAATGCATTGAGTTTCTCCGGATCTCTTGGTCCTAGTTCTATTCCTCTTTTCTTGGGTGGAAAAATATCCTTGGAGGATATTGGCTGTGTTCCCTCACTAGCTATGGTTCTGTAGATTTTTTTTGTAACCAATATAACACCACCAATGTGTGTTTACATCCACCTGAAAGTAAAACAAATCAATGAAAATATAATCTTCAATAACCATAAATATTTACTCTATAGTGTAAGTATTTACCAGCTGATGCAGGACAAACATCACATGTTGCATCAATTATATTACTATTCGCCTCTTCTAAATGAATAGTCACAAGATAATATTTCATCCTTATTTTGTGCTCCGGAACAACTTTGGCCCTGACAAAGCATTCAGTGTTCCCTCTTTTAATTTTCCACATAACCTACTGCATTATCAACATAACCACCTCTTGATGACCTAAAATGCAATGGAAAACATTATAACACAAGATCTTTCATCATCATCATCTGCCTATTTATGTCCCACTGCTGGGCACAGGCTTATTTGTAACCAAATTTAAATGATTTTGATTTAATTTGATGTACAACAATACACTATGTATGTATGTGTTAAATATTTGTAATCATGATTATTATATGTGTAGTGTATGTGCGAAAGAGAAACATACATCTGTCGTCTCCCGCACACACGTCACGCGCCAAGCACAGCGCGGCGCTGGGAGAGAGAGGAGTCTGTGGACGGCGGGCGAGCACGGAGGTCGATGCGTGATGAGAGTGAGTGACGGTGTGACGAGGAGCCGATATATCTAAGTATTACCTAAGTGTTTGGTGTAGTCTGGAGGATCATATACTACAATATGCATCAGAATGTTTGTGAAATTCGTCAGTACGTACATGAGTGTCTTCACACCTCTTATTTCAGTAACATTGTGCTTATCGTTTGTGTAGAAATATTCCAATATCATGAACATATCCATGTGTGGCAAGTTTCTTGAATCCGCTCGTACAAATTCGCTCATTTTGTGATCAATAGCGAGGCCTCAGTATTAAAAAAATCAGTCCAACAGTCAAGGCGGGGGTCGCCGTAAAGCAGAAAAACGTTGTCCAAGAAGAAGTGCCTAAGTCGTCGATAGTAGCTGAAATCGTAGTCCAAATATCGTGCAAAGGTCGAAGAGAAGTGCGGCAATATCGAAAGGCAGGAGGTTGTGCTGAGGTCGTTGAAATATTATTAAAAACACACTGCTAACACTGATTACACGCAAATGCAAATAAACAGAACCGCGGTATTATTTTTTGACAATGTCAAACGTGACAGTTGACGTAGTTTTTTTTTATTACAAGCTAGTTCTAGGCAACAGAGCTTATCGGCCGTTAAATCTCACAAATGTCATATCGAGCATTTAAAAAATTATTTCTAATTGATGATAGGAAATAAAAATAAAAGAGCTGCAGTTCCTCGATTATTAAGACGTCGACTGTCGAAAAAAAATATAATTTGCACCTCTTCCAAAAACTTTACTTAACCAATCAACCGTTTGAACTGTCACGCACGATCACTCTACTTGTCAACGCTATTTTATTTAAGACAACGCTAAAACATGTCATAAAATGTTTCTACCGCCTTTGATGATTATAAAATTCATTTAATTATCCTACGACTTTACTGTATGGGCACAAACCCCTTTGCTTTTCTAACTGACTAGCTGTCATAATTTATCTGTCTGTCATCTTCTGTCTATGACATTCCGTGCATTATGGTATAGGTACGTTATTGATATTGATTGATAAATATTTCGTTCGAACAAAGCCAATATGAGAATGTATACATTAATATGCTATTATATATCTCATATTCAATCAAAATGTTTTATGAATCATTGTCGGCATCATGAACTAAATCAACAACTATCCTTTGTTGTATTACAGGTTAGTACCGGTTATTCATCTATTTTATTATTTATTTTCTAAACATACTTTTTGGTAAGGAACTTAATTTCGTTTCGAAAAGGACTAAATTTAACTACTGGTGTCCCTGTGACTTATTAATCAATAATTGTACGTTTCTATTTCCAGATTGCAATCAAGGTACTAAATGTGCCAAAGTGAATTATTACATGAATAACAAGGATGCAACTGTCCTTCACACATCTTGAACCGTGTCACATTATGTTAAAATACTACGGATCTTAGGTTGACAGCCGAACTTAAATGAAACCTGTAGACCAATCTACGGAACTCCTAAAGTAAGTTACCTTAACCAATAATTTATTTTTATTATTGATAGTCATATAATATATTTTCTGTAACATGGTAAAGTATGTCAGACATGTACAAAAGTAGTTTCTGTTTACCCCTACGGAAATTTAGGTGTGATGGTATGTACATAAGTTAAAGAACTACTAGTCGCTGATTGTTCATTATATTTATGACTCTGTCCAAGTTGAAATTTAGCACTTATAATACCATGCAGGTTTAAATTAAAATAGACTAAACTTTTATGCCAGGAACTTACATACTCATATATAAGAATGACAACCAATTTGTATGCTGACAATGTTGCATGTTAACACTAGTATTTCAATACATCCCACTTGCAATATATATATAATCACTTAAATCATTTCTATTCATTGTTGTTTGTTACTATTTCATTGATTATCTTGTCAGACTTCAAGGGTAGTTAAATATGTATAACTAGCTTCTGCCTACGACTTTGTCTGTGTGGAATCAAATATAGCCTATGTTTTAACAGGGATAATGTAGGATTCTAATGGTGAAAGAATTATTCAAATTGGTCCAGTACTGGATCAATACCAGGTCCAGTTTCGGAGTCTATTCAATGTAAACAAACAAACAATACTTTCCTCTTTATAAATTTGTAAAACCAATGTGTTGCTAGCCTATTCACTCTAAGAATTTTCATGAACAATTATCTAGGCTGTAATTTCCTTCATGTAATAATCTCACTATAACCTGAATTTGTTTTCTGTACATCGTCTGTCTGTTGTATATAAACAAAATGAACATTTATTTTGTTTACAGATACTCCAACTGTCTGGAAGTTCGAACAGTATTGTCGGGTTTTAAATTCAATCATTGAAACATGCCTGGATGCTAAATGCACAGACGGAGTGGCGAAAAGTTACGACCATATACACATGAAGTTCTCAAGATCTGTACTGTCACCGCTTTCCCAATGTTGTCTGCCTGCGGCCTTTATGCAACTATCTTATTTCAAAATAAAATTAATATTTTGGCATGCTAGTATGCGAACTAATGTAATTAACAATCATTACTATAACTAATAAAACTTATTTGTGAGTTATTTCCTGTTACCTCCTATTACATTAAACTTATTATACTTAACCTACTGAATCTGTCTACTTATCTTGTCTGTGTTATTATTCTTTATAACTTTATTATGATAAATTAATGATATCAAACAATTATGTTACACTTAAATGCCTTTCTTTTCTAGTTTTTTTTTAAATATTTGAATTAAAACATCTTGCCAAGACAAAATGACTGCTGACAGACTTTTATTAACATTTTCTATGTCTGCTTGTTCATGCTTAGAGAATGCCATTCCAAAAAGCTAAACCGATTTTTGATATAGTTTGCCCTTTATCTCTTGTTTTGATATTCATGAAAATACTTTACTTATTTGCGCTTGAATGCATAGTTTGACTTTCTAAAACTCGAATCATCTGATTAACCATTTTGCCTGTTTACTATCACACGTTTTGAAGTTTAAAGTTGTATATACCCGTGAAGTTCTCAAGATCTGTACTGTCACCGCTTTCCCTATGTTGTCTGCCTGCGGCCTTTATGCAACTATCTTGTTTCAAAATAAAATTAATATTTTGGCATGCTCTCCATTATACATTAAGTATGCGAATTATCAATCATTACTATAGCTAATAAAAGTTCTTTGAGAGTTATTTCCTGTTACCTCCTATTACATTAAACTAACATTTGAAAACACTAAAAATAGCTAATGAATTTGCCACCTAACTGGGCTATTCTTACTTAGAAATGTATCAGTATTACAGACGGTACTGGGGCCACAATGGCCCTGCGTGGGACTCCATCCTTCCCCTATTCCCACCCTTACGCCACCAGCTAACAAAATAATCCTTCATGAAGAATCATGTTGCTGAAAAACTATGCACTAAAAATGGTGCTAATTAAAGATCTATAATACCGACACAGTTTCTACTCTAATGAACTCTC